>BSBN01000148.1:4570000-7268417 GCA_027924645.1 Cunninghamia lanceolata | reverse complement strand
AATCCTATGAAAATAGGCAATGAAATAAATGACTTCAACAAATCTAACATTTGTACAAAACAATGGAGTTTTATTTGAAGCATAATGTCATGACAAACTTTACAATACCATTGATGTTTTAACGAATAATGAGTATGATAGTCAATCTAGTAGACACTACACAACACAATCCTTCCACAATTGATTGTAATAACTACATCATTTTACCCAAAAGTTGTTCTATATTTTTGATAAAGAAATATTATCAATGAAACACCAATATCTATTCACTCACAAAACTATGAGCTCCCAATGTGCCACTCACATTTAATACATTTGCAATGTCACATACAACCTCCCATAAAAAAATATTGTTGAATCCTAATGTGCAACATCCCACATAGACATCAACCACAACATTACAATGTACAGAATTATTATATATGTAAGGTGTATAACACATTCTCATTAGTTATTCTTAAGGATGGCTATTCTTAGATGACCTTCTAGAAGTTCTATCTTGAGGTTTTATATTTTTTTGTGGAAATATATTTGAGGATTTCTTTATTTTATAAAACATATATTTCAAACAAACTTGTATTTAGAGCTTGCTTTGATTACAAGGAAGCTATTTGTAACTAGAAATTTAGTTATTTGCTTTTGTATTTATCTAGAATAAATTGCATTGCATGCACATGAAAATCTTTGTAAATATTTATAAATAAGTGTTTTATAGACTTAGATTGAAGCAAATAATAATTTTATGCCTACTTGCTACCAAAATTGTAGATTGTGCTTATTTGTGTTATCTTGTATAAATAATTTTGTATATTGAATAGATTTTAATGATTATTGTAGGTTTTGTATTTCAATTCTTACTAATTTGAATATTTGTATCTTTATATGTTAATCTCCTATATTTAACTCACATTATCTTTTGTTTATTTCTAATTCAATTTTATGTGTAGTCATTTTTTTTTGGTCCATGCTTTTAGCAAGAAATCATAAGCCTATGTTAGTTGTTATAGATTAGATCATTAACATCAAGTTAAAAGATTATAAAATCTATTTTCTTGTTTATGAGTTGTTTAGTCTCATGTCCATACTAAAAACAAAAAGACAAGCTCAATCTTCATAGAGTTTTAGAATATACTTTTTAGTCATTAATTATAAGAGAGATTCTCCATTTAATTTGAAGAAATATTTTACCTTGCACATTATTTTGTTTTATGTTGTTATATATTGGTGCAGGAGTACCTAACATAAGGTGGCCTCCGTCAGGCATTTAAGTTCATGTTTTGTTTTTAAAAATGGTTTTTTGTTGTAATAAGGTCTATTTGACCAATGCATGTCATTTCAGTTTGTGTCTAGGTTTATTTTGTAAGTCCCAAGTGACTTAGGGCACTTTTGTCAAATTGTAACCACATAATGCCAAAAATAGCATAATACCAAAAATAGGTAGTAGAGCAGTTGGAGGCTATTTAGACAGTTGTCTCCCAGCCATTTGGGATCAGTCTCCCACCCGCTTGGAGTCAGTTAGCTAGTCCTCAAGGCGAGTTGATAAATACCTAGAGGAATGAACCAAATGATAATGTAATGAGATCGAAGAAGAAGTGTGATCAAATGTGATTTTGTATTGTGCCAAGGAGCAATAAAACTATTATGTTCTGTCAATCTAATTTCCATTTTTTCTGTAATTACAAACTGCATAACTATAGATCTCTTTTCCTTTCTATATTTTCCCATTGTTGCATTATGTCGATGTGAAGCATTCCACTGATAAGATTTCTGTTGAAATCAATGGAATGTCTTCATTGTACAGATATATGTTTTTGTTTCTTGTTTTGTTTTCCTATTCGATGGCACAGAGGACCAAATTGGAGTGTGCACAGTAGATCACCTAGTATCTCCATGTGCTAGGGTTTGGATTAGAGGAGTTGGAGCTGTTATCGATGAGACAGAGGTTGTCGGAGAAACATTCCTCACTCAGAGCGACGAGGATAGTCTAGCCGAAGGGGGAATCGAGCTACTGAATGGAAGTCGCGGCCTAAGATTCAGATTGGGGTATGTTTTTCCAATAGGGGTAGATTGCCAAGACATAGGTCACCCTTTCACTGATCACAAGTTTGATTAGTTGTATGCTTCCACTAAGTGCTCCCCATCATATTGGTATTAGAGCTAGCAAAAGCTCTAGGCGGAGGTGTTGTGTATTTGATTTCTGTCACTGAGAAGGCAGATGAAGAGTTGCTCATGCCATCTAGTTGCGAGAAGGAATAGGATTCCTATAGTGTGTGGACAGATGATGATGAGGTCTGTCGTGACCATTCACCAATAGAGGTTTGGCTAGAAGAGGGTGTAGAGTGAAGCCACTACGAGAGAGAGTGGTAGTGCGTCTCTAGGATCTGTTGTTGGACAAGAGGAATGGGTCTGTGAAGCAGCGTGTAGGATGGATAGCTAATTGAGCATTGTGTTGTAGTCAAATTGAGGATTTGCAAGAGTGTTGGCATTGTCTGTGAATGTTTATGTCAGACAGAGAAAGTGAAGCAGAGGCTAGCGATATGCCTCCAAAGGGGATGACCACCAAAGTGGTCAAGAAATTCAAAGAGATGGAAGAGATGATCAAAACTAGAGTCAGGGAACCACTCCAAGCAGAATTGAAGGCAATGAAGATAGGAAAAAGGACAGAGGAAGGTTCAGATGGAGAAGAAGAGAAAGAGGAAGAAGAAGCAAAGATACCAGCTGAACAAAAGAAATTCCTGGAAGCCATCAAGGCAATTGGTAAGGACTCTTCAGAGGCTCAGATGGAGATCCCCATGTTCAGTGGAAAGATGAATGCCGATGAAGTTATGGAGTGGATTGAGGCTCTAAACAACTATTTTGAGTACAAAGAAGTTCTTGAAAGTAAGAGAGTTAAGTTTGCAAAAACTAAGCTCAAAGGTGTTGCCCTTACATGGTGGAATTATACCCAAGGAGAAAGGGTAAAGAATGGGAAGAGTATGATTTCTTCATGGAGCAGAATGCTAGAGAAGATCAAGTCCCAATTCCTTCCATCTGACTACGAGGTGCAAATTTATAGGAAAATGTAGAACATTAAGCAAAAAGATATGGATGTGGCTACTTACACCGAGGAGTTTCACAGATACACTCTTTACTGTGGGTACATGGATGATGAAAAAGCCAAGGTAGCAAGGTATCTAAATGGTTTGAGGTTTAATATTCAAGATGAGATAAGTTTGTTTACCCCTGAAACCATGGAAAAATGCTTTCAAGTAGCATTAAGAGCTGAAGAGAAGCTGAAGAGGAAGGGTGAGCAGCAGAGTAGAGGAAGAGGTGACAAAAATTTTAGAGGTAGTTTTGGAGGCAAAAGTACTAACCAGAGGCCTGGTGGTGAGTCTAGCTAAGAAGAGCAAGTTGGAGACTCAAGTAGCAAAGGAGGCTACCGAGGAAGAAGGCCAAATGAAAGAGATGGGACAAATGGATCAGATAGAGGATCCAAGTTCTCCAACATGAGATGTTATAACTGCAATCAGATAGGGCACCCAGCTTATAAGTGTCCAGAGAAGGCATCAACTTCTCATGGTAATGAGAGAAGAACCACATTGACTCAAGCAGATGCAGGAAGTGTGACATCTCCTAAAGTGAATTTGACATCAGAAGTGGGAGAAAATCTTATGATCAAGAGGACACTGCTCAAAGAACTAGTGAAGACTGAACCATCACAAAGGAGAGCACTTTTCAGGATCAATTGCAAAAGAAAAGGTAAAATATGCAAGGTAGTCATAGATTCTGGTTCAACAGATAATATGGTGTCTAGGGAAATGGTGGATAAATTGAACATAGGAAGGATTCCTCATCAAACTCCTTATAGAGCATCTTGGGTAAGTGATAGTCAATCACTTTTGGTAGATGAACAAGTATATGTTGATTTTCAGATTGGAGAATATAAGGAGAGAATTTTATGTGACATTTTGCTCATGGAGTGTTGTCACCTACTTTTAGGTAGGCCATGGCAATTTGATAGGCAAGCATTGTATGATGGATATGCTAACACATACACCATCAAGAAGGATGGAAAGACTTTTGTGATGACACTATTGCAGGAGGATGCTAAAGCAAAGAAGGCAGCCAAGATTATTTTGGTGGGTAAGAAAGAGTTTGTGAAGACGCATGAAGAAGAGACAAGGATAGTTGAGGATACCTCAAGGAGTGGGGTTACCAAAGGTCAAAGTTTGAAGGTGATTTTGGATCAGATGGTAATGTCTGAAATGGATTAGAAGAAGGTCAAAGAGCAAGTCTGCAAGCAACCACAAGTTAATTGGAAAGAAGACGATGCTATCATAGTAGGGACTATTGTTTGTCCTCTGGAGCCAACAAGAGTTGAAAGGCAATCATATTCTAAAATAGTAGCAATACAAGAAGCATCAAACAAGGTTTTGAATGCAGGTGTTTAGGCAGAGATGATAGTAAGGAAGCATGGTGAGCAAAGTATGAGTTTGATTGCAAGCACTCACTCATGGCAAGGTGTGAGTAGAGCCTACAATGTTAGGCATGACTTTTTGATTCCATGGAAGCAAGTTGCAGTCTAGAGATCATGGGGAAGACATGATGCAGCAAAGGATAAAGGTGGAGCAAGACACAGACTCAACTCAATGGACATGAGTTCTTTTCTAGGTGGGGTGTATGGTGCAGGAGCACTTAACACAAGGTGGCCTCCGTGAGGCATTTAAGTTCATGTTTTGTTTTTAAAAATGGTTTTGTGTTGTAATAAGGTCTATTTGACCAATACATGTCGTTTCAGTTTGTGTCTAGGTTTATTTTGTAAGTCCCAAGTGACTTAGGGCACTTTTGTCAAATTGTAACCACATAATGCCAAAAATAGGCAGTTGGAGGCTATTTAGACTGTTGTCTCCTAGCCACTTGGGATCGGTCTCCCAGCTGCTTGGAGTCAGTTAGGTATTCCTCAGGGAGAGTTGATAAATACCTAGAGGAATGAACCAAATGATAATGTAATGAGATCAAAGAAGAAGTGTGATCAAATGTGATTTTGTATTGTGCCAAGGAGCAATAAAACTATTCTGTTCTGTCAATTTAATTTCCATTTTTTTCTATAATTACAAACTGCATAACTGTAGATCTCTTTTCCTTTCTGTGTTTTCCCATTGTTGCATTATGTCGATGTGAAGCATTCCACTGATAAGATTTCTTTCAAAATCAGTGGAATGGCTTCGTTGTATAGATATCTATTTTTGTTTCCTGTTTTGTTTTCCTATTCGGTGGCCCAAAGGACCAAATTGAAGTGTGCACAGTAGACCGCCTAGCATCTCCATGTGCTAGGGTTTGGATTGGAGGAGTTGGAATTGTTATCAGTGAGACAAAGGCTGTCAGAGAAACATTCCTCACTCAGAGCGACGAGGATAGTCTGGTCGAAGGGGGAATCGAGCTACTGAATGGAAGTCACGGATTCAGATCGGGGTATGTTTGGCCAATAGGGGTAGATTGTCAATACATAGGTCGCCCTTTCACTTATCACAAGTTTGATCAGTTGTGTGCTTCCACTGAGCGATCCCCATCATATATATATATAAACAAATATTGACAAAATAAAAGGAAAAAGCATGTATAACTCTAATATGTTAGCCTAATTCATTTTTATTTCTCTTTCAATTAAAAAGATTTTAATTTGCATTTTCAACCCATTTCCCATTTTTAAATCCTGTGTTATTTATTTCTATAAAAGGCTCTGCATATTAAGACAAAATATTGAGTAGCACAAGACACTCTAGCATAAGGAAGCAACTTCAACAAACATACAACAGTGATATTATTTTTAAAATATTCATTCCTTATTTTTATTTCTTAATCAACAACTAGAGGGCAGGGTATTCCCTATCTTTCTACATATATTAGTAGTTTTTCTCCCAAGTGTATCCAATGTTATGGTAAGGGAGAGGGCCTAATCGTGTGCATAGGACGTATGGTGGGTATAGTATGTGATAGACTGGGGCCCATTCTTGGGCAATAAAATTGCCAGTAAAAATTCCAAATGTGCTTTTTAATATGATAGGACAGCTTCATATAAAATTCAAAATATGTCCTATCATAGGTAGACTCTTTTTTTACCACCTTCTCAATATTAGGTGAATGCAACTTGCCATTTATTTTCCACCATCCCAATATTAAGTGAATGCAAGTGGACAAACTTATTTCCACAATATAAATAATCTTTGCCACCTTCCCAATAAAAGGTTATTGCAAATAGTTTTTTTATCCAAAATATATGTCTTATTGCATTAAAAGTGAGTTGACATGCATTCAAAGTGAGTTGACATGTATAGAAGCCATTGTCAACTGAACAAGATGTAAATATATTTTAACAAAATACATTAAAACATGTTCCATTTCTTATCTTTTTTTTTGCAAACTACTAGTTCCACCATGTTCATAATCACCAATCTTTTTGTGAATTTACCTGCAAAAATGAAAAAAAAAACTCTTAGGCTCATTATGACAGTGTTAAAATTAAAAGTTTGCTTACATTCACACATTTTTAACTCCATCTTACAAGAGGGTTTTATCCTTTGTTAAAGTGTAAAAGAAGAATTTCAAGTTGAACTTAAGATTTTATTTTATTTATAGGGTATTATATTTCTCATTTTTGTCCCCAACCTAACAGTCTTGTAAAGTTTCATAAGATTGACCAGTAACAACCAAAAGATATGTATTCCTTCTAAGTCTCTAACCCTAAATTCTAATTTGAGCAACTCCTATAAAACCCATCTAAGCCCCCATTATATCTGTTAGTTTTATCATCAATATTCAATTTCCATTGAAAATCATTAAGCATTGTAGTCTAAATGTTAACTTAAACCAAAATCATTACACAATTAACATAAAAAAATAGAACAAGAAATAACTTATTGCACACTCAAACCATAAGATAAACACAAAGGAGATGCATCAATCAGGAAAATGGACCAAGATACTTCATGATTGCATACTATAAATGAATCTATCCCAAACTAAATACATCTAACCCTCTAAATTAGCCTTATATCCAAATATGAGAAAGTACAAGATTGATTATTGTAGTTCTAAATTGCACAAATACTTGAAAGTTGAAACTACATACTGACATGATCAAAATTTATCGTTTACTTAATACATATTTGTAAACTATCATTTGGAAGTCAAAAAAACTATTATCATAGTATATGCTTTTGAATATACTCCCCCTAAAAGAACTTCAAAAAAGTAGTGGGTTCTGTCAAATCCTGTTTCATCCTACACTCATAATTGGGGGTTTTATCAAACCCAGCACCTCCCAAAACATCAACAAAATCCCTCTAAATATAACTCAAGGAGCCGAGATGCGTCTTCTATATCTTCAATTTAGGTTCTAATGCAACCCTTAGATCTACCCTAAACAATTCTAGTTCAGCCAACAAACATACAACATTTAATTTCAGCTCCCTTCTACTGCAACCATCTGTAAGGTCATAACTAAATCCACTTCTTTAAACTGCACCGACCTCTATCCTATAGGATCCAACAACTATTGAAGCTCTTTAAGATGAAACAATCTCCGATGTTGCCTTTTCATCTGATTCTACAACCCCATAAATTTGTGAAGATGGAATCTCTCTAAGGCAATATTGGTAGTTATGTACAATTGCTTTTTCTAAGTTGCCTACTGCTTCTACTAGGTAGTACCACTATTCCTTACTCATGGCCTTCATGAACCTCTCATAGATTGTGTTGTTGAGCAACTTCACAAGATCCACTATCATAGTAGTAGTCAAGATAGTCATGTCAACATAAAATATTAATGGAAACTGCATTGGAGATGCACCGCGATCTTTAATCATGGAACACATGGCCCATCAATTCTATCACTGTGAAATTCATTATCTCTCTTTCTTGGCAGCTGAGGTGGCTCCACAATAAGAGAGGTGACTACATCCACACTTATTGAATGCACAATATTGGTGGGGTTATGACCTTGAATTGTATCCACACTAGTATCTATCACAATACAAATCTATAAACTTGATATCTTGATTGAAATATCAGCAGTTGACACTAGAGAAGTATCAATCTGTGTGCTCATAATTGTGTTGTCAATAGAAAAATTTATTTGTGGTGAACCCATTCAAGTAATAACCCATGCACTGGAACCTTCAGCTAATGAATTTTATGCATTAACAATCTTGAATGTATCTTGGACAATTGTGTTATTACCTATGCACTGAATTTGTCTTACTACAATTTTCAGATAGTCATCTTGCTTAATCTTGTCTAGTTAAGAACCCCTTTCCTAATTTGGAAGGGCTTCTTCTTCTACTCTTTTAAGAGCTCCTAAATTTTCTAGTTATTCTAAGTCTTTCAATGCTCTCTTATGCTTACTTGTTATTCCTCCATTATTGAATTTGGGCAAAGCTTACAAGGATATTTGGGCCAAACACACGGATGCTTCAACAGTAGTTTCTTTACAGGATCTGTTTAAAGAGAAGTAGGTTGAGAAAAAAGGGGAATTCAGCATCAATATAAATAACAGAAGATCGGCAATACAGAAAGCTTTAGCTGTCTCTTGAGCTATCTTTGACCTCGCGGACATTAGAAACCTTCTCTTCTATTCTATTCTAACTATTTCTTCCAAATCAGTTGCTAACAAAAAAAGAAAACCATTCGTTCTAAACAAATGGACACAAAATATTCATGTACATTTAAAATGCAACCCAACTATGAAATGCCCACAAACATAAATCAGTTAAGATAATTACTATTTCTTAAAAACCAATGTAAAATTAGTAAAAAAAAATCATTCTTTCCAAATAAATAAACACATAAAATTCCAGTCATGTAACTAAAAACCGAAACTAAAAATACAACCCTAATGAGCAATACCCAAAAATAAATTGCACCCAAGCTTATTGCCATTCTTTCCAAAACGATGATATTGGAAAAGGAAACCGTTATTTCCAAATTAATGGATACACACTGTAATGCCAGTCACTGAACTAAAATCGAAACCAAATAAGCAACCATAAACGTAAATCTAAGCTAATATCCATTTCTTCAAACTCAATGGATACACAAAGGAAAATTCGTTCTTTCCCAGTAAATGTCATTTTAAAAAAAATCACACACATAAAACAATACCCCGCCAAACAGAATTCAGCTCACATAATCCACCATTCACTCAAAACAAATAAATGCTTTAAAAAATAGAGGTCATTAGGCCTACCTGTGATCTTGAGTGTCATTGAGGGGCCATAAGAACAAATTAGCCGGCTGGCCCGCAACCTCCAACAAATTGTCTTCTAAAAAGGAGATCCATCTATTGTTCTGAGGAGATCCCATGCTGCCCAGTTTTAACTACTGGGCCAAAATGATACTACTACTATTCTATCTCGGTTGTTGCTCTGAATCGGACAGAGAACCAACAATCATCAAGACAGATAGAACTAAATAATTAGTATTGATTACAATTTATCAATTCGTGGGATTTGAATACCGAGAAAATTATTTACAATGCAATGTTATAGGAAAACGAGGGAGGAAAATAAACACGTTTACCATGATGCTCATTGCACTAAAAAACTGGAGTCAATGGCATTGCGGCAACTATTCTTCAGGACTGAAAAATATGAAAAAAATCTTGCAATGCCTAGTTACTGCCTGTGTGAGGTTGTAACACAACTTCACCTACGTACTCAGAAGGTAAGTGGTTTCCCTATGCCAAATGTTGTGTTGATAAACACCGAAAGTTTGAGAAATGTATCACCAGTATTCGGCCATGGCCTCACCACCATTGGCGTCCATTTGAACCAGGACTGGTCCTCAATGCAACTGCTAAATCTGTAAATTGTTCTCAAGAATGGAGTTAATGCAGTAGGATGTTGGGAAGTTAATGTACATTAACTAATAGTAAAATGAGCCAGTGTTGGTGTGGCGTCAACCCACAAAGGGATCGTACACATGTTCAATATCGGTGGATGACACGTTTTAGCGATTTTTTGGCAGTTTTTGAAAAACACACTGTAAACATTGATAAACATGCTTAATTTTGTGCCAGCTTGACTGTCAAGAGACGTGGCCAAAAAAAATTTCCGATTCAGACCCTTCTAACGTGGACCCCTCGCTCAATATTACCCTACCCACCACCTGTCAATGGTGAGCCTCCAAAAGGGAAGAGAAAAGAGAGGAAACTTCTTAGGTAGGGTCAATCCAAACACTTCATCCCTACCCACATCGCCCTCAACACTCCAATTAAAGCAATGTATGAGCCAAGCCACAACCAAATGAACAATGGAAAGCCCCACGGAAATCCTAGGGCATCCCCTCCTTCCTGTTCCGAAGGTCAACAATTCAAAGTGGTGGCCTTTCATGTCTATGATTGAGCCAATAAATCTCTCGGGCTTGAATTCTAAAGGATCTTCCCATACACTTTCATCCCTTCTGATTGCCCAAACATTCACAACCAATCTTGTTTTTGGTGGAATATAATATCCTCCCACAGTGCCATCCTGGGTGGACTCGTGTGGCAGGAGCAAGGGTGCTGGTGGATGTAATCGAAATGTTTCCTTCACCCCCACATCGCAAGTAGTCTAAGCTTTCCAGATCACTCTCCCTTAGGATGCGATCTCTCCCAACCTTTAATTCAATCTCTTGTTGCGCCCTTGCCATTACTTGAGGGTTTCTCAGCAGCTCAGTCATTATCCATTCTATGGTTGTCGCAGATGTATCTACTCCAGCTGTTACCATATCCTGTGAAAGCATTGAACTCGTTGGATAGTGAGGTATTACACAAGACAAAAGGGCAAATGCCTTGGTTAAAAGCCAAATCCCAACATCTATCTAGCAATAGCAGTTTCAGGTGTCATGGCAATTATTTAAACTGAACCGACCAAGATGATTGCTTTGATGTGTATCCGAGAGACTTGTATGTCGCCACTTTCGCTCTCCGCCATGTCCAGCAGCACGTCCACAATGTCCGGTTCCTCTGACTTTTTTGCCATTCTTCGTTCAACGTGCTATCGATGACCTTCTCACTAAACGCATCGAATACTTCATGAGCGGCCTTCATGCAGCGGCAGTGGCCTCGCCAATCGAGAAAGGCAAGAGAGGGAATGAAGTCTCCCAGAACAAACAATCCCAACAGCTGAAAAATCTCAGTCAGCATCTGTGAAAACCACTGCCCTCCGCTCAGTTCATGGTCGGAGTAACGTCTGCCTGCAAACATTCTACACACAATGTTGAGTGTGAAGGAGAAGATGCAGCCCGTGCCTTGCTCGCTTTCCTCCCACACGTTCCGCACCATGGCGGACACCTCTTCCTCCCTCACCCACCTGAACGACTCCGTTCTCTTGACCGTCAGTAATTCGATTGTGCAGAGCTTTCTCATCTGCCACCAGTACTCTCCGTAGGGGGCTGCTCCCACGTCTCTGCGCTCGTAGGCTATATACTTGCCCACCGACACAGCTGGCATGTTGGCGAAGATCAAATCTTGGGTTTTCAGAAAGTCTTTGGCCATGGCAGGAGAAGAAGCCACAACCGGGGGGACCGAGACGAGGCGTAGGAACAATCCCAAAAGATGGAGATTGCCGACCACTGGCCATGGGCGTGGCCCTGGTGGCAATCCCAACTCACCCTTGTTGTTCCTGCTCTTCTTTTTTGTCACAGATCTGTACATAATCCAGAGGAAAATGAGCGAACAACCCAACCCTACTGTAGGGGAATTGAGACATGCCATATTTGGGTAGCCCGGCTTGCAAATATTTGATTTGAATTGATGAGTATTTAACATTACTTACCAGCCCAAAGTAAGGTTATTTAGTTTATCTATAATTTTGGTTAATAATTTTGACGACATTAAAATGACATTATTTTGGTGAGGTGAGGCATTCAACAAACATTTAAGGTGTAGATGAACTCTATTAATAATTCTTGTCTACTTTTTAACTCTATTAATAAATCTTGTTTACTTTTTAAACTCTATTAATGGTATTTATAAATGTATGTCCCTCGGTAATAACAATTAATTCTTTAATCTAAATTTTCAATAGATCGTGTAGGCTTTGTTATTAATGATGGTAGAAGTTAGTGTCCCACATCGTGTCATGTCCCACATTGTGTCTCATTAAATATTTTTTGTTCTATGAAAGGGAACAATGCTATAGTTTATATTTAACCATTTTTTCTAATAATTTCAAATTACTCATTTGTCTATTGTATTATTGGTTGTTATTGTGAACAATTAGTGTATGGATGAAATTCCTCTTTAATTTGTATTGCATTTTCATTTCAATTGATGCAAAAATTCATTGCATTCTTGACTTTTGATATTACAATCATTTCATAGGTGAAAGCTGGAAAGCTTGTACAATTTTAAATTCAATTACAGAAGGTTATCTATGAAATTTGATTTTTATTTTAAGTTGAATTTTAAATATTTTCTTGGAAACACTAAAATGAAAATATTTTTCCATTACTTTTGTTTACATTAAAGTTGAAATCAGTGGCTCGTATAGGAAGTGGTCATCAGTGCAGACCTGATTGCTGTAGGACTCCACTCACTATGAACTACTTTCAACAAAGCGCTTATGCTGGCTACGTGCAAACACCACATGGATGTGTCGAAATCTATACTGTTATAATTTCCTCTTTTGGATTTGGCAGCCACGCTGCTAGGATACTTACCCAGGCGCTATAACATCAGACTTGAGTATGTTGGAGCTCTGATTGTTGGGGCAGCTGGGCTTAAACAACACGCTCTAAGCTTTGACTTGCTTGGGTGGGGCATGTTTAACCCGTTTATTCCCTAACCGAAGGTCCGTTTATTAATAGTTACAGTCGATGTCAAGTGCGGAAGTTTGGTGGTTGTCCCTAAGCTGTTGGCAGTCACAGCGTGATAAAACAACCTGCTCGTAGATGTTACGAGCATCGCCACCCAGTTTAAATTCAAACCCACTGCCGCACTGCAAAAAGCTTGGTCGATATGTGAAGAAGACATGGATGTCCTCACGAGGCAGTGGAACTGTTTCACCAAATGCAACAAACAGGTCTCCATTCCGATCAGTTTTCTTTTGCAGCGTACTCCCAGCCTGTGCCAAAATGGGAGGTTTCGAACAAGGTATGGACATCCAAGATGTAGCTGTAACTGCCCTGGTAGACATGTATGAAAAATGTGGAAGCATAGACAAGGCACGTGAACTGTTTGATCAGATACCTCAAAGAAATGTGGTCTCATGGAATGCTACGATTGCATGATATGCAAAAAATGTGTTTGTTGAAAAGGCTTTAAAAACTTTCAATAAAATGCAATTGGCAGGTGTAAATCTACACTCCGCAAGCTTTTCCAGTATCCTCCTTGCTTGTGCCAAAATGGGAGCTTTCGAAAAGGGTATGGACAACCATCACAGAATAAAGAGTAGAGGAAATTTGTCCGATATTGTAGCTGTAACTGCCCTGGTAGACATGTATGCAAAATGTAGAAGCATAGACAAGGCACCTGAACTGTTTGACCAGATGCCTCAAAGAAATGTGGTAGGACCTCATGGAATGCTATCACTGTAGGATATGAACAAAATGGGCTTGTTGAAAAGGCTTTAGAAACTTTTAAGAAAATGCAATTGGCAGGTGTAAAGCCAGACTCTACAACCTTTCCTAGCATCTTCCCTGCATGTTTCAAAATAAAAGGTTTGGAACAGTATGGACAACTATCACATGATAAAGGATAGAAGAATTTTGTCAAATGCCGTGGCTGTAACTACCCAGGTAGAAATGTATGCAAAATGTGGAAGCATAGACAAGGTACATGAACTATTTTGAAGAATGCCTCAAAGATATGTCATCTCATGGAATACTATAATGGAAATATATCCAAAATGTGAAGCATAGATAAGGCACATGAACTATATGAGAGAATGCGTCAAAGAAATGTGTTCTCATGGAATTTCCCGATTGCAGGATATGCACAAAATGGATTTTATTGAAAAGGCTTTAGAAACTTTCAAGAAAATGCAATTGGCTTTACATCCTCCATGCTTGTGCCAAAATGGGAGGTTTCAAATAGGGTATGGACATCCATCACATGATAAAGAATAGAAGCATTTTGTCAAATGTTGTGGTTGTAACTGCCTGGGTAGACATGTATGCAAAATGTGGAAGCATAGAAAAGGCAATTGAAATGTTTGACAAACTGCCTCAAAGAGATGTCATCTCATGGAATGCCATGATGGCAAAATATCCAAAATGTTGAAGCATAGACAAGGCACATGAACTATCTAATAGAATGCCTCAAAAAAATGTGTTCTCATGGAATGCCCTAATTGCAAGATATGCACAAAATGGATTTGTTGAAAAGGCTTTATAAACTTTCAAGCAAATGCAATTGGCAGGTATAAAGCAAGACTCCACAATCTTTGCTAGCATCCTCCTTGCCTATGCCAAAATGGAAGATTTGGATTAGGGTATGGACATCCATCAAAGGATAAAGGATAGATGAATTATGTTACATGTTGTAGTAGGAAATATACATATACATTTTTTTACCTAGTACTTTGGTTATTATGACACATTGAGAGATGCTATTAAAATGAGTTCTCACAAAGAGATTGTAATGTAAATTCTAATCATCACATTCATTCTCCACATGAAATATTTTGATATTAGAATTAGAGTTTCATATCTACTTTCAAGACATGTATGTATACGTGCATTCAACTTTACACTCAACACTCTCATTTTGGTTCTAACTAAATCTTTACATAGGTTTGCAATTCTATATAGTAAGAAGCATAGATTCTAATTTAGGTAGAAGTACAATTCTTGGGTAAGTGCAAGAAGATGGGGGGCCAAAAAGGGGTCTTAAGTGGCCACTTTTTTTTTCTGAAATCAGGAAATGCTAGCCTTGGATGAGAAATTGAGCATAGTTACACTCAAAATTTGGAGATGCAACCAAAACAATGTTCGTAGTGCTCCGAGTCTACTTTCTAAACTACTAATTTTTTTTTAAAATCATATAGATTAAGGGGTTCAAAAGAGGGAGCCACAAAAATTGGTGTTGTTTTTATCAAAAAAACATAACATAGCATGTTTTTGTGGCCCCCTCAAAAGGTTAAATTTTTTTTGGTATTTTTAAAATCGCTTCAGTGAGAAATTAGCTAACAGGATCTAGTTTATACTTGATTTTTCTGATAATTTTTTGATGAATACTTGATTTTTTACTAATTTTTAAAGTGGACACATCCTAAAAAATAGAATTTTGGTCATGCTACCCCTATAAATTTTGAAAACTAATTGAAAATCATTTTTTTTATATGTGTAGAATGGAGTCTAGTTTCTAAATATGTAATTTTTTTGAAATTTCAATGACTGGTTAATTTACAATGAAAAAAAGATAAAACAATGGTTTTTACTCAAAATCAGACACACAAACAAAAGAGAATAAAGATGAAAGGCTTAACATTGTCAAAATGTGAAAAAAATTACATTGTTAAATAGCTAAGAGAAAGCCTAACATTACCTAGGTGTTCGATTTGTTAGACCTTGAAACACGTGCAAATCTAAGGGTTAGCACAAACAAAATTATGTGAAATCTTGTAGAATTTACAAAAACATGTCTGTGGATGTTGAAAAGGCACTCCAAGCCTTTGGGTTGGAAATCCAAAGCAAATCCCAAGCCTAAGGCTTCGGATTCCCAAAGCGCAATATAACTTGAGCGCGTTATAACACGCTCACGTTATATTGTGTTTTTTTTTCTTTTTTTGCATGTTTGCCGGTGTTTTCCCAGTTTGACATAATGCAAGCACGTTATAATGTGCTCGCGTTATGTCTTCCTTTGAATGAGTTATGTTCAAGTTTCATAAGTAAGTTTCATAGATGTTTATATCTATGCTTGTAGGTATGTATGCATGTACATGTATGCATGCTTGTATGTATGTACATGTATGCATGCTTGTATGTATGCATATTTGTATGTATGTATGTTTGTATGTATGTATGTATGTATGTAAGTGTTTTGGGTTTAGGGTATATAAGGACCTAAGCCTGTATAGTTTTGAGGGTTGATGGTTGAGGGATTAGGTCTTAAGTAATAGGTAGAGGGTAGAGGGTAGAGATTAGAGGGTTGAGGGTTACAGTTGAGGGTTAATAATCAGGTTGTTGAAGGTATAAGATTAAGTGTGTAAGGTGTGGGGATTAGGGTTTAGGATATTGGGTTTAGCGTTTACGATATGGATTGAGGGTATATAAGACATAGGGTGACTTGGGTTAAGAGCACGTATGGTTTAGGTTTTATTTAAGTATAGGGTTGAGGCACAATATTCAAGGTTTAGGATATAAGGGTGAGGTTATATGGTCTAAGGATGAGGGTTTGAGGGTGTAGGCTTCAGGGTTTAAGGTATAGGGTTGATGATTGAGGGATTAGGGCTTAAGTATATTATTGAGGGTATAGGGTTGAGGGTTTAGGGATAGGTTTTAGGGTTTAAGGTTTTAGGTTTAAGGGTTGAGGGATAGAGTTTAAGGTTTAGGGGTAAGGGATTAGGGTTTAAGGTATAGTGTCTTGGGTTGAGGGTTTAGGAATAGAAATAGCATTTAGGGTTTAGGGATGAGGGATTAGGGTTGAGGGTTAAGGGTTGAGGGATTAAGCTTTAAGGTATAGTGTTGAGCATTGAATGTTTAGGGATAGGGTTTAGGGTTTCAGGGTCAAGGGATTAGGGTTTAGAGTTGAGGGATTAAGGTTTAAGGAATAGTGTTGAGGATTGAGGGTCTAGGGATAGGGTTTAGGGTTGATGGATTAGGGTTTAAGAAATAGTGTTGAGGGTTGAGGGTTTAGGAATAGGGTTTAGGGTTGAGGGACTAGGGTTTAGGGTTGACGGATTGGGTTTAGTGTTGAGAGTTAAGGGTTGAGGGTCTAGGGTTTAGGGATAGGGTTGATGGTCAATGGATTAGGGTTAAAGTAGAGTGTTGAGGGTAGAGGGATTAGAGATAGGGTTGACAGTTGAAGGTTTAATGATTGAGGGTTGAGGCTTTAGGGTTGAGGGTTAAGGGATTGGGGTTTAAGATATAGTGTTGAGCGTCGAGGGTTTAGGGATAGGTTTTAGGGTTTAACTTTTAAGGGTTAAGGGTTGAGGGATAGGGTTTAGGGTTTAGGGATAGCGGATTAGGGTTTAAGGTATAGTGTCAAGGGTTGAGGGTTTAGGGATGAGGGATTAGGGTTAAGGGTTGAGGGATTAGGGTTTATGGTATAGTGTCGAGGGTTGAGGGTTTAGTGATAGGGTTTAGGGTTGAAGGTTGAGGGATTAGGTTTTAGGGTTGATGGATTAGGGTTTAAGGTATTGTGTTGAGGGTTGAGGGTTTAGAGATAGGGTTCAGCGTTGAAGGATTATGGTTTAGGGTTGATGGATTAGTGTTTAATTTTGAGAGTTGAGGGTTGAGGGTTGAGGGTTGAGGGTTGAGGGTTAAGGGTTGAGGGATAGGGTTGATGGTCAAGTGGTTAGGGTTAGAGTGTCAAGGGTAGAGGGATTAGGGATAGGGTTTAGGGTTTAATGTTTAAGGATTGAGCGTTGAGGCTTTAGGGATGAGGGTTTAAGGCTTAAGATATAGTGTCGAGTGTTGAGGATGTAGGGATAGGGTTTTAGTTTTAAGGGTTAAGGGTTGAGGGATAGGGATTAGGGTTTAAGGTATAGTGTTGAGGGTTGAGGGTTTAGGGAAAGGGTTTAGGTTTGAGAGATTAGGGTTAAGGGTTGACAGATTAGGGCTTAATGTTGAGAGTTGAGGGCTAAGGGTTGAGGGTTGAGGGTTTAGGGATAAGGTTGATGGTCAAGGGGTTAGGGTTAGAGTATCGAGAGTAGAGGGATTTGGGATAAGGTTTAGGGTTGAAGGTTTAAGGATTGAGGGTTGAGGCTTTAGGGATGAGGGTTTAAGGCTTAATATATAGTGTCAATTGTTGAGGGTGTAGGGATAGGGTTTAAGTTTTAAGGGTTAAGGGTTGAGGGATAGGGATTAGGGTTTAAGGTAAAGTGTTTAGTGATAGGGTTTAGGGTTGATGGATTAGGGTTTAATGTTGGGAGTTGGGAGTTGAGGGTTGAGGGTTTAGGGATAGGGTTGATGGTCAAGGGGTTAGGGTTAGAGTGTCAAGGGTAGAGGGATTAGGGATAGGAATTAGGGTTGAAGGTTTAAGGATTGAGGGTTGAGGCTTTAGAGATGAGGGTTTAAGGCTTAAGATATAGTGTCGAGTGTTGAGGGTGTAGGGATAAGGTTTAAGTTTTAAGGGTTAAGGGTTGAGGGATAGGGATTAGAGTTTAAGGTATAGTGTTGAGGATTGAGGGTTTACGAATAGGGTTTAGGTTTGAGGGATTAGGGTTTAGGTTTGACGTATTAGGGTTTAATGTTGAGAGTTGAGGGTTGAGGGCTGAGGGTTGAGGGTTTAGGGATAAGGTTGATGGTCAAGGGATTAGGGTTAGAGTGTCGAGGGTAGAGGGATTAGGGATAGGGTTTAGGGTTGAAGGTTTAAGGATTGAGGGTTGAGGCTTTATGGATGAGGGTTTAAGGCTTAAGATATAGTGTCGAGTGTTGAGGGTGTAGGGATAGGGTTTAAGTTTTAAGGGTTAAGGATTGAGGGATAGGGATTAGGGTTTAACCTATAGTGTTGAGGGTTGAGGGTTTAGGGATAGGGTTTAGGTTTGAGGGATTAGGGTTTAGGTTTGACGGATTAGGGTTTAATGTTGAGAGTTGAGGGTTGAGGCTTAAGGGTTTACAAATAGGGTTGATGGTCAAGGGGTTAGGGTTAGAGTGTTGAGGGTAGAGGGATTAGGGATAGGGTTTAGGGTTGAAGGTTTAAGGATTGAGGGTTGAGGCTTTAGGGATGAGAGTTTAAGGCTTAAGATATAGTGTCGAGTGTTGAGGGTGTAGCGATAGGGTTTAAGTTTTAAGGGTTAAGGGTTGAGGGATAGGGATTAGGGTTTAAGGTATAGTGTTGAGGGCTGAGGGTTTAGGGATAGGGTTTAGGTTTGAGGGATTAGGGTTTAGGGTTGATGGATTAGGGTTTAATGTTGAGAGTTAAGGGTTGAGGGTTGAGGGTTGAGGGTTTAGTGATAGGGTTGATGGTAAAGGGGTTAGGGTTAGAGTATCGAGGGTAGAGGGATTAGGGATAGGATTTAGGGTTGAGGCTTTAGGGATGATGGTTAAGGGATTAGGGTTTAAGATATAGTGTCAAGTGTCGAGGGTGTAGAGATAGGTTTTACGGTTCAAGTTTTAAAGGTTAAGGGTTGAGGGACAGTATCGAGCCCATTAAGAGTTTAGGAATAGGGATAGTGTTTAGGGTTTAGGGATGAGGGATTAGGCTTGAAAGTAGAGGGATTAGGGTTTAGGGTTGATGGATTAGGGTTTAAGTATAGTGTTGAGGGTTTAGGGATAGGGTTTAGGGTTGAGGGATTAGAGTTAAAGGTTGAGGGATTAGGGTTTGACATTAAGGGTTGAGGGTTGAGGTTTTAGGGTTGAGGGTGTAGGGACAGGGTTGAGGGATTAGGGTTTGACGTTGAGAGTTGAGGGTTGAGGTTTGAGGGTTTAGGGTTTAGGGATAGGGTTGAGGGTCAAGGGATTAGGGTTAAAGTAGAGTGGACCAAGGGTATAAGGATTAGGGATAGGGTTGGAAGGTTTAGGGATAAGGGATTAGGGTTTAAGGTATAGTATTGAGCCTGTTGAGGGTTTATGAATAGGGATAGCATTTAGGGTTGAGGGTTGAGGGATTAGGGTTTAAGGTATAGTGTTGAGGGTTTAAGGATAGGGTTTAAGGTTGAGCGATTAGAGTCAAGGGTTGAGGGATTAGGGTTTGACATTGAGGGTTGAGGGTTGAGGTTTTAGGGTTGAGGGTTTAGGGATAGAGTTAAGGGTCGAGGGTCGAGGGATTAGAGTTAGGGGTTAAGAGTTGAGGATTGAGGGATAGGGTTGAGGGTCGAGCCCTTTAAGGGTTTAGGAATAGGGATAGCATTTAGGGTTTAGGGATGAGGGATTAGGTTTAAGGGTTGAGGGATTAGGGTTTAGGGATAAGGTTTAGGGTTTAGGGTTAAGGTATTAGGGTTTAAGGTATAGTGTTAACGGTTTAGGGATAGGGTTTAGGGTTGGGGGATTAGAGTTAAGGGTTGAGGGATTTAGGTTTGACGTTGAGGGTTGAGGGTTGAGGTTTTAGGGTTGAGGGTTTGGGGATAGGGTTGAGGGTCGAGGGATTAGAGTTAAGGGTTGAGAGATTAGGGTTTGATGTTGAGGATTGAGGGTTGAGGGTTTAGGGATAGGGTTGAGGGTCAAGCACGTTGAGGGTTTAGGAATAGGGATAGCATTTAGGGTTTAGGGTCGAGGGATTAGGCTTAAAGTAGAGTGTCAAGGTTATAGGGATTAGGGATAGGGTTTAGGGTTGAAGTTTTAAGGATTGAGGGTTGAGGCTTTAGGGCTAAGGGTTAAGGGATTAGGGTTTAGTGATAAGGTGTAGGATTTAGGGTTCATGGTTGAGGGAATAGGGTTTAAGGTAAAGTGTTGAGGGTTTGGGGATAGGGTTCAGGAGTTAAGGTTTAAGGGTTGAGGGTTGAGGCTTTAGGGTTTAGGATTAAGTGAGACCTAGATGGCTAAGGATGGATGGAGAGGTAGACAAGGAGCGACTGAGAGACATAGAGAGGGGAGAGGTGAGGGGGAGAGATAAGTGAGATATAGAGAGGTGAGAGATAGAACATGAGCTAATGGAACTAGAGGTGAGATATTGTAAAGGTGCTATCGAAGGTGAGATAGGCACAAATGTTTATGGATCAATCTATAGTAGGACAAAACGCGAGCACATTAAAATGCACTCATGTTTTTTCCTCCTTTAGAAGTAGTAAAAAAGCATGGACCCCCATGGTCCAAGCCCACACGCTCTATTTTCATGCTGGTTATGCGTGTGTTCCGACAAAAAAGAAGTACTTTCATGCTGTTGGGAAGTTCACATGCACATTTTACACATTCTACCACCTTTGCATGATCTTTCCACCACCTTTTCTAATTTGCCAACTTGAGAAGGAGGAAATAACATAGTTTTTACATCAAATTTGATATATATCTATTCAAGTTTTAATTTTTGTAGTGTTGCAATATTAATTGTGATTCAATTTTAGGAATTTAACATTATAGATTGGTTAATAGTATTGTTGTTACTAATTATATTTGAGTGTTATTCAATTTAACATTAAAAAGGAAGCAAGTGGTGAAAAATACAAATTGTTTAGGAGTTTGATGCAAGAAGAAAAAAATACTACATAATTGGGTACTCTCCCCATTCAAATCTCTATTTTTTAGGTATGTCAAGTCTTTACATGCATGTTCTTTACATTTTCCTTAATTCTATTTGAATTACTTTATCATGCTTTATCATACATGTTTATATCACTTGTATCTAGTATGCATAATAAAAGACTATGTTTATATATCTTGTGTTTATATGATAGACTATGTTTT
The DNA here is from genome assembly GCA_027924645.1 of Cunninghamia lanceolata. Lineage (NCBI taxonomy): Eukaryota > Viridiplantae > Streptophyta > Pinopsida > Cupressales > Cupressaceae > Cunninghamia > Cunninghamia lanceolata. The sequence continues at coordinate 7,246,955 of BSBN01000148.1, read as the reverse complement.
AAATTAGTTCATGGTATGCATAACAAAAGATATCTCAAAGGTCAACATTAATTAAAATAGACACATTCCCAATCAAGAAAGTAGCCAACAATCTCACATGATGTCATGTATATTTTCTACACTTGGGCTCTTTAATAATTATGTGTAATAAATAGACCTTAACTTACCATTATAATCCCACTATTATCTTGTCATATTAACAAGTTAAAATACAAATGAATAGGTGCCAAGATCATACAAGTATGCACATGACATGATGATTTGTATGCATATATTTTGGGCTAGGACATTCCTTATGCACCTATTCATGATGACTTGTATGCACATGACACAACAATATTTTAAAATTTCCTAGAAGGGGCATATCGTTCAATCAGCATATCATATGCTCAGTTAACTATGCATTACAATTCAAGAACTCATAGAATTTCTATTAGCTAAGAAGGAGGTATAATTTTACAAGTATTCAGCATATGTGGAACTTTTGTGAGGTCGGGCATGGAAAGGGGGAGCATGATGGTGCAGGAGTATGTATCAAAAGAGCCATAGCATGAGAAGGGTTAAAGTATAAAGACAATGCAAAGTTGACAAATGCAAAATTGATCGTCGAGTGGTGTAATGCTTCCATGGGTCCAGGTAATGAACGTAAGTCTTCAGTTCATAGATTTTTTTGTTTGATAGATGATACTAACATTGCACCATATGAGGACTCTTCTACACTGACACAATCAAGTGAGATGCACTCTTTCATAAGCTCAATTGCAAGTTCATGGAGTATCCATACGCAAAAGATGTCATGCTTTTGTTCTTCCTGTAAAATTCAAGCCTGGGATGAGTGCAAGTCAAAGGAGTGGGTTGACGAATGGCAGTTAAGTTATCTTAGCCCACTTGACACATATCGACCCCCGACGACATTGGAACTAACACAAATGGAATCATCAATTGACTTTGACCACATATCTAGTTCAATGAGGTAATATATCTATTTGGGTAGTTTTTGAAATTCCTAATGTCATCTTACTTTGTAGTGTTTTTGTAATGTTGACTAATTTCATCTAATTTTCCACACATATCAATGTAGGGCATGTCTATGCAGTTATTGCAGATGAAGATAACGATGAGGGAACAGATTATTACTTGTGTCGTTGTGTTGAGGCCAAAAATAAAGTAGAGGCCCCAGTTACAGATGGAGAAAATATCAAATACCCTACAAGCTCAGTGGTTATTATTGGAATATAGCTTAGAAGGTACCCACATAAGAGTGTTAATGTTTGGTTGTTTCAGGACTTTGACACACATCGAAAGATTCTTCATTACTCAAACTTTGTCATGGCATCCAATGTTCATTTGATACAATACCAAGGTAGACCTTTGAATAAGACCTTGTGGAAGGTGCGTGAGTCTAACCATGAAGCAATACTTGACACAATAAAGAGTAGAGCAGACTCAGATGGTTCATTGGATTAATTTGTAAGTATTTACATTGATTTTGTAAAGTCATGTTACATTGAGTTGTAAGTATGCACATTAATTTGTAAGGTTTGTCTTTTTTTATTTGCTGCTACATTTTTACACATATACACATTTTTACATCATCATGTTATGCTTCATGGGGTTAGACCTAAGTGATGGATGAAGTTGATCCTAATAATAATGTATAAAATCTAGGTAATGTATAAAATATAGGTGTCTCTAATTGTGCCTTAGGTATATACGATATGTCAACTAGGTAGATAGAGACTAGAAAAAAGGTATTTAATGTAATCTAGGTGTCTTAGGTAGATACTATATATCAACGACCTATCTAGAGACTAGAATAAGGTATAATCTAGAATGATCTAGGTGTCTTCTAGGTAGGTGTCTTCTATAATTTAATCTAGGTGTCTTAGGTAGGTACTATATGTCAACTAGGTCACCATAATAGGTGTCTTAGGTAGAACTATAATCTAGGTGTCTAGTTGACTTAGGTCTAGACTATGATAAGGTATAAAGACTAGGTGTCTTAGGTCTACTATGTCTATAAAATCTAGATACATACTATACAATAGGTGTCTTAGGTGTCCTATGTCTACTAGAATACATGTGTCTTAGGTCTTAGGTGAGGCCACATGAGCTTCCACCTTCACGTGGTTGGCCTTGTTAGTATAGAATATTTATATTTCTTTAAGCTAAGGGAAGCTCTTTTTCTTAATAGGAAAACTTTATCGACTTCAGTTACACTAATGGTGCAGGGGCACCCAGGTTGTCATGCTTCCAAGAGGGGTCAAAAAATAAAATTTTATTTTGATTTTGAGTCAGTTTGAGTCATTTGGGGTCAGTTTGAGTCTTTGAGTCTTGTTGCAAAAAAGTGTTAATGTTGTCAAGTTGCACAAAGCAACTTTTGTATTTTTGGCGTTCTGCTCCTGATGCGACCAAACTGATGGTTCCAACACATCCAGATGGTTACGTTTTATCTAGGCATGGTCCTATTTTTCACCCAAACATGTCGAAACAGTCTGAATTACATTATACCGGCGATATCCCTCAAGAGTCCAAAGTGCAAAAAGGTAGCAATATTTGACAAGATGCTACTTGGAAACCATGTCACTTATATACATTCTGTTTAAGGTAACATGATCAAGTAGGGTTCCTCTACAATAACCTCTCTCAACTTTTTATATCTCTGAGGCATTTTCCCGTGGTGAAAGGTTTTCTCCTGCCCCAAAAATCGTTAGAAGGAGGTAGTGTAAAGTTGCAAAGGGGTGTAACTTTCATCCTGCTCCTGATGCGACCAAATTGACTATTACAATGCATCCAGATCAGTACATTTACACTAGGTATGGTCCTATTTTTCACCCAAACATGTCGAAACAGTCTGAGCTACATTGTACCGACGATATCCCTGAAGAGTCCAAAGTGTAAAAAGGCAGCAATCTTTGATGAGATGTTACTAAAAAATGGTGTCACTTAGAAACATTTTATCTAACGAAAAGTGATCATGTAGGGTTCCTCTACAATAACCTCTCTCGATTTTGTATATCTCTGAGGCATTTTCCCATGGTGAAAGGTTTTTTGCTGCCCCAAAAATCATCAGAAGGAGGTAGTGTAAACTTACAAAGGGGTGTAACTTTCATCCTGCTCCTGATGCAACCAAACTAATAGTTCCAATGCATCTGGATAGGTACATTTACACTAGGCATAGTCCTTTTCTTCACCTAAACATGCCGAAACAGTCTGAGCTACATTGTACCAATGATATCCGTGAAGAGTCCAAAGTGCAAAAAGGTAGCAATCTTTGACGAGATGTTATTCAAAAACCATGTCACTTAGAAACATTCCATCTAAGGTAACGCGATCATGTAGAGTCCCTCTACAATAACCTCTCTCAATTTTTTATATCTCTAAGGAGTTTGCCCGTGGTGAAAGGTTTTCTACTACCCCAAAAATCGTCAGAAGGAGGCAGTGTAAAATTGAAAAGGGGTGTAACTTTCCTCATGCTCCTGATGCGACCAAACTGACAGTTCCAACACGTCTGGATGGGTATGTTTAGGCTAGGCATGGTCCTGTTTTCCACCCAAACATGCTGAAATAGTTTTAGCTACATTGTACCAGTGATATCCCTGAAGAGTCTAAAGTGCAAAAGGCAACAATCTTTGACGAGCTGTTACTCAGAAATCATGTCACTTAGATATATTTTATTTGAGGCAACATGATTATGTAGGGTCCCTCTACAATAACTTCTCTTAGTTTTTTATATCTATGAGGTGTTTACCCGTGGTGGAAGGTTTTCTACTGCCCCAAAAATTGTCAGGAGGCAGTGTAAAGTTACAAAGGCGTGTAACTTTTGTTCTTCTCCTCGTGTGGCCAAATTGACAATTCCAACGCATCAGGATTTGGGTATGTTTAGGCTAGGCATGGTCCTATTTTGTACCCAAACATGCTGAAACAGTCTGATCTACATTGTACTGGCGATATCCCTTAAGAGTCCAAATGGTAAAAATGAAGCAATCTTTGATGAGATGTTACTCGAAAACCGTATCACTTAGATAAACTATGTCTAAAGTAACACGATCATGTATGGTCCCTCTATAATAACCTCTCTAAATTTTTTATATCTCTGAGGTATTTTCCCATTGTGAAAAGTTTTTTGCTGCCCCAAAAATCATCAAAAGGAGGCAGTGTAAAGTTGGAAAGGGCTGTAACTTTTGTTCTTCACCTTGTGCGGCCAAACTGATAATTCCAACACATCTGGATGGGTATGTTTAGGCTAGGCATGGTCTTGTTTCACACCCAAACATGCTGAAATAGTCCGAGCTACAAACATTAACTAGTCTTTAATCTTCAAACACTACAAATACCATGATATCCTGCATAAAGTTGTCTTTTAGCCTTTTATAAAGGCATGCCCATCAAATTCAACCGCATAGAGATGATTGTTTGTATTCTAAATTCCTTTTAAATACTGACTTTCCAATCTTTTTTCCTGCCCTCATATCAATTAAATATGACCTTTGATTATGATATGGCTCTTGAGCTTATGAGAGTTTACCAGAGACACCGATTGAGTTAGGTTGAAGGGCCGGTGAACTAATGACTTAAAGACCCTTTAGTAAGTTGATTTAAGTGATAGTGACCTGTGATTATAAGTCAATATTAAATTAAAACAAAAGTGCACTTTACACACGACAGGCAATTGAGGGTTTTAAAGTCTTAAGAAAAGTAGATTCTTTTTAGGGTTTAATACCCAATATGCAAACCCTAACTATAAATAAGAAAGACTTAAACATTCTAACTTTCATCAAGAGATATCTAGGACATTTCAGAGACCTCAGGGACATTAGAAGAAAGACATTAGAGTATGACACTTATCATAGGCTTAGGTTTCTAAGACATGAACAACTTCACATTCGAATCAAACTCATGACTCCCCTTGATAAATATAACTCTCCTTGATGATGACATTTAATTAAGATTATGAAAGCTTGTGTCTTCTCTGACTTCTTATTGCATGAACAAAATCACATCCACCATGAACATGAACTTTGCATCATATCAACCTTCCAAGATAGACCTTATCATGAAAACCATATTCACAACAAAACCTTGCATGAACAAAACCACATCCACCATGAACATGAACCTTACATCATATGAACCATGTTTGTCTTGTGCAGCATCAACATAAACTGAGAGACCTTATCCTGAAAACCATATTCAGACATCATGCACCTCATGACCATCACCTACCTTGAATCATTGTATCACCTTATCAACATCATGGCATCAACCTTGACATCAATGACAAATAACCTTAATCATTTAACTTCAATGACAACCTTGAACCTTGATTGTTGATGACTTATGGAAGCCTATAGCCCCAATGTTATGTTGCATACTAAAATTAGGTAAGACTCAATGTACTCTCATAACCTCACCTTATATGCAAGAGGAATTACATTTAATAACCACAATGGTCATTAGGTGCTCATAAGCATATGATTTTGACTATATTATTCAAAACAACATACTCTTTGCATCCCAATATGGTATAATAACAAGAAATTAAGAAATATTTTCAATTGACCAACTCATAAAGAATATGGACCATCATACTCATTTGAATATTTTCAATTGAGAAACTCATAAAGAAAAGGAATATTTTCTATTCAACATAATGATTCATTTTTATTTTAAATACAACTTTTATCTTTTAGTTCCAGAATGAGGTTTAGGTGATACTTGAATAACAATAGCTATCTTATTGGATCAACAAACATCCTATGTAATACAATTGGACTTTAAATATTTGAAGTAACCATCTACAAATATCTATTCAAAGATGGATTTATAATGAAAATATGGATGCCATCAATAAAAAAAATTTGTATTAACCAAATATCCATATAGGTATACATCAATAACTGTCAATATAAGTATAACATATATACAAAATAGCCATATAGGCTTACAAAAATGCCATATAGGCATACAATGTCAATTATATGCAATACAAAATATATGTCCACAAATGCCATATAGGCATACAACAAAGGAACACAATAAAAAGTCATTGCCCTCTGTCCGGTGAAGAGAATAGATCACGAGAAGCCTTTGATCTTCTAGGGGATATAGACATGTATGTGGGTGGTCTACTATAAACCCGAGGGCTCCTCCTCCTATTTAGTTGTTTGTGGATATGTAGTTGTTACAATAAAAAGTATAGACATTAATATATAGAAATTACATGTTATAAAAATGAAACATTTAACAAAATAATCACTTACCACTACCATATAATCTATCTCCTCATTTGCCTTAGTAGCAGGATTAGGCTGTGGTGATGTCATGTCCTATAGAAACCATCCAGATAGAAATTAAACTTCAAATCAATAATCTTTTATTTTTTAAAAATAAACAACTATAACAATGAATATAAATTAAAATTTACTAATCTGCCTCATAACCCCGTCACTGGCATGGAGCTATGAATCACAGAGGATACACCATGCTTCATTGCCCTATGAACATCAGGAGGTATCTCTGCAGCCTGCATCATCTGGAGATAAAACAACATTATTCAATTATGAAAACTATAGTAGTGATGCAAATCATGGCTCCTTACATACACACACGTTCACCTAAACATGGAAGTACACATAATAAAGCACACAAGTCACATAAAAAATATAGTAAGTACAATTCATTCATTAAACTATTTATTTTATTACCTCCATGAAGCTTTGAAGTCCACCACCACTGGCAGGTGTTGCCGTCAAATATCTAATATTAACTTATTCAACATCCAAAATTAGATATTAGAATACCATTCATATGACGATGCTATTCACATGTAATATTTATAATTGTTTACTAGTTACATACCCTGACAGTAGATGATGTAGTGTAATATGCATGTGGAGAACCATTGAAAACTGCATCAACACTATGACTCTAAAATTTCATTAAAATCATCAAACTAAATTAGTTAATCTTGCATTTCAAAAATAAAATTTAATAAATTCAATTCAATAAACTTGCTAAGATTTACCTGAGTATCAAGCCCGAAAGTCTCACTCAGGAGGGCATCTGTCATCACCATCTTCTCAACTGCAGATGTAGCCTACGTACCTGCATCATGACTATCTGTCGGGTCATAACCACATGTTGACCCACAAGTCTGACAAGTATGGGGTGGAACTATACTCAAACTCACCCCCGACCCATGCTGTGCTGCAGGACTAGTACGTATAAGATGCTCTGGCTCAAGGCACTAATGGACTGAAGTGTCTCGACCTCAACACTCTCCTTCACAATGGAAGGGACAGAAATGTGCTCATGGGCTGGTCTGGCGAGTGCTCATCTCACTGGCTGATGTGGGTCAACACGTGCCCCTGGTCTATCTTGTGCTGACCCCCTACCTCTAAACTGGAACTCCCACATATCAAAATATTTTGGCACTTTATTTTTGATAAACTCGCAGTAGAGTTTCCTCAAAAAATATTGTGGGACCTCATTATTGTTGCATGGAGGATGGTCAAAAACCATCCACCACCTCTGCACAAAATTGTCCCTTATTGCTTGGTTGTTACACCAATGGATAGGGAACCTATTGCATGTAAGTGGTAGAGATTCATTTGTTCGTGGGTCTATGAAAATAGAACACAAGTCAAATTTTATAATTTGTTCCTTTTTCACTTATTCATATGACAACTTGTTAGCATAATACTCTCTAAATTATCTCCTCTTTTCTGTCCAACTAGTGATTTGCTTGCTTATTGAATCTACATTTGATAACATAGATTCAAGGGATTGAGCAACCCTAGATCTATGCAAGGTAGAAGTTGCAAGTTCTTTCAACCTTGCAATTATGTCCTCAATTTATTTCTTATTATTTTCAATTTTCCCCATTATATTTTCTCGTGTTCCAGGGGCATATTTAGGAATAAATGGAGGTGTTTGTGGTTGGGTTTCTTCTTCAACAGGTATTTGTTGTTCAGTTGATGGAGGATTTTGTCAATTTTTAGGAAGAGGATGAGGTGCATTATCAACTCCTATAAATTTAAGAAATTTACATCAAAAACTATTTTAACCTACCTATTTAGCAACAACACAAGAAAGCAAATAAAACTTACTTCTTCGATTTCCCTGACATCATGGCAGCATTTTGATGATGAATCGGCAAGAAATAGTTGACAATTGGACCCTAGATAATGCGAGCGTGCTCCTTTCTTTCTTCAAGCCGTGGGTTTCTTGCAATTTGTTGTGAAATAATGAAATAGAATGCTACTTTTTAATATATATAACATCACATAATGTGCTCGTGTTATAACGTGAGCACATTATGGCTTGGTGTAGGCTCGGCAACACTAAGCCATAATGCGAGCGCGTTATAACGGGCTCACGTTATTTCTAATTTTTTTAAGTTGGCCACTTTTTGGCCCCCAAACTTTTTGCACCCACCCTCTTATATTTTTGTTTAGAGACTTGTCCACATTTACCAGATGTCTACATGCAATGATTGAATCTCTTTTGGGAGGTTTAGGACATCTTGCTTTCACTACCCTAGGAGTAGTGTAAAATAAATTTTATAATCCATAAAGTACATACATCAATACTTTTTTTCAACTCTTTGAGCACAAATAAATGAATACCTTCTTATAACTTGTTTCATACAATATTCATATGAAGAGAAGAAGGTTCTTCCAAGATCCCATAACTCAGGGCTTCTAGATAATAGGAGAAATGCTACCTCTCAACCATGTGGAACCACGAGGTACACCCCACCTTGGTTAGGATAGTGATACACATGGGAACATGCACACACCATTCAAAAAATAGAATCATTTGGCCACATAAACAAACATAAGTGCAACCCTCAAGAATCACAAGGAGAAGTAGGTGAAGCAAGACCATGGAGTGTCTTTTATCAAGAACCTCCAAATCCATTTGGCAAGTTTAAAGGAGAAATATTAAGGGTTGCAATCCACACTCCATTCCTCCTAAACATGTTAAAGGCATCAAATCCTCATAGGTGACTCTCAATAAGGTGTCAAACTCTCATTTACACAAGTAAATCACCATACTTGGAACAAAACACTTTCTTTTTGAGTTTGAACACATTTTAATGTAAGGTTCATCCTTTTTAAATACAAGCAACATACTCTTAAACTTATACATATATAAATCATTATAACTCCATTAATACATTCTAAAGCTTTCTTTCCAAGCACAAAGAAAGGAAACTGTTAAGAATTTTTTTACACACTCATGAACACATTCATTGCAAGAATCATTTCATTTGATCATGCAACACAAAGCAAATATAAAAATAAAAGCAAGCGAATAAAGGTCCTACCTCTAAAATTCTAAATCCTTCCAAAAAAGATTTGTAACTCTAGTCTTTTTATAAGCACAATCCTTGCCTTTTCCAAACTCAAGCATGCATTCCCTAGCTCTAGATCTATTCTTTAGCACAAGAAATCTCTCTCAAGAGCTCAAGAACACTATGCTCTTTCTCTTTTGTCTTTTGTAATCTCTCTAACCCCAAACATGAAAGTAAATAATCAAATGCAAAAGTGTATGCCCTCTCCTTAACCTATCCCAAAGCTTAAGAAAACTCAACTCACCTCTCAAGTCCTCACCAATCAAGAGCTCAAGAACACTACGCTCTTTCTATTTTCTCTTCTCTAATCTCTCTAAATTCAAACATGAAATTGAATAATCAAATCCAAAAGTGTCTACCCCTCTCCTTAACCTATCCCAAAGGTTAAGGAAACTCAACTCACCTCTCAAGTCCCCACTAATCACAAGGCAACAAGTGTCCCTTCTTACCCAAGAAATTCAAAGGTCAACAATGGCATATTTGAGGAGATAAATGAAACAATAAAAAAAATAAAAGATAAATATCTCTAACCCATAACCATAAAATAGAAATGCAAGTAGTGGAGACAAAATCCTACAACACATTGAAGGCTCTTACAAAATCATGCATGTGTTATGTGAAGAGGACATGGTCTTCAAAGACCTCCACCCAAAATCATAAATACATCTCTAATAAATACATGAAAATATCTAATCTAAATGGCCAACTAGGGATTTCTATAAGCCTTTAAATTATTTTGAACATATCAACTATTATCCATAAGTCAAAATTTGCATTCAAATGAAAGAAAAGACATTTTATGATGTCACTAAAATTCAATATTCATACAAATCTGGTTCTACATTTATCAAATTGAAATTAACCAAATCCTTATCACATGCCCACTAGAATTAACCTAGAATTATTACCTTACAACCCACACTTGAAAAGATGATTCTTGAAGACAATCGAATGTGCCACAAATTGTCATGATGATTGGTTGGTACATCAACTAACAACACATGTTTATGTCTATTATTGGTGGACACAAGTCAACAAGAAACATGGTTTCTATTGGAACTTTGATATTGAGAAGATTGAAAACACATCTTGGATTCAAGTCTGGCAAATTCTAGATAGCCATGTTACGTTTAATGACACTAATGATCACATAGCATGGGTAACAAGTGAAAGCAATCCTTGTTTTTGATATGAGGTGTATAGTTTCTTGACTTATCTATGTATGTTCTCTTGCAACTTCTCAATGCAAGGATATATGTGTAAGTGTGTCATCAAGGTGAACTTGATGAGGGAGAGACTATTGAAACCAAGAACATTCATGAAAGATTGCAAACACTGACACGAGTCACGAGAGATGAACAATCACACACTCAAAGCTATCAAAGACACAAGCAATATGCAAAGCAAAACTGGATGATGTATTAGCTCACATGAATGAATACATATAGGTAAGAGTCTCTCTAAGAATAGATGTGCCATGAATAAGAAAGCAAGCCTAAGAATAGTAGTGGCCCAAAGATAGGCATGCAACTACTTAATTTAGGATAGGCAAAAGTAGACACCTATTCTAAACATAGACGTGCTAATTAAAGCACACAAACTCCTAAATTTAGCATAGCTAATTATAGTCAACTAAGTGATCTTAATAACACTAATACCCCGTTAAGAAAAGCTTAGGTGAGGAAAGAAGATGGGTCCTAGCAACAAGGCTTGATCAGGTACCCATGTACAATGCAATACAATGCAATCTCTCATGAAGTGGAGAAAGGTAGAAAACCCAATGGGAAAAACTACTCTCCAAAAGAGAGACAAGACAATGAAGACTAGGAAGCCTTCTCAAAGATGATATCTCTACACCAAGACTGGAAACATGTCACTGTGACTGTGATGATGCAGATATGACCCCCATAGGAGTGTAAAAGAGAATATGTAGCCCCCCCACAATGAAGTAGCCCCTATTCCAAAAGAGAATGCTTGTGTATGAATGTTGAAGATGATCCATTTGTGGCAAATCACATTTCTACCCGTAGGAAGAAACAACTCCAATGGTGAATGCTCAAGGAAGTAAGGTGAGGTGGTTAGTCTCATGAAGTACCCTGTCTCATAATATTGCTCAAATATCATCAGGATGTTGTCAAAATGAGTTTAACAATCAAATCAAGAGGCTCAGGCCTAACTAAAACAAGTGACCTCTCAAAAACATGTGAAGACTAATGAAGGATAGAATCTAAAGAACTAATGTATGAAAGTGGAATGTCAATGCATGCCATGTGGCTACAAAGCAAATCCCACAAGATGTCTTGTAAACAATCACTGGAAGCCCTCGGTGAAGCCTCTATAAACTATGTAGTACTAGTAGTAGGTGCAAGATAACTGTCATCAAAAAGTAAGATGAGATCCTCCAAGGTGTCATCAAGATATAATATGTAAGACTCTACAAACAACCAAGAGATGTTTGGTAGAAGTGTGTCCCAATGAAGTGAATCCTGAATATGACCCTGTTGTAGTGAATCACTAAAAACTCTCAAAGGAGAAACACTAAACTTAGAAGAGAAGGCATAGAAAGCATGAGCCCTATAATGTGGCAATGGAAGTCAGCCACCAACTGGATCTTGTACCCTAGTACTTGCACTCTAAAGTGGCTGTCTAGCACAAAGAGTGCTAAATGTGGGTGAGTTAGATGCTAAATCCTTATCCTCCAAAATTATCCTTGAGATGGATGGAGATGGCACCCCATCATTGTCCTCGTTGTCAGAACTAGAAGATGAAGAAAATTCTGCCTCAAGAATCTGTTGTGGATGGTCGGAAGGAAAAATATTAGGGGCAAAGTGTGAGAAGGTGTATAACTTAGCATGGTGATTTGCCCTTCCCAAAGCCACTAAGTTGTTGCATGTGCTCAATCTATGAAGCTCATCCTCTCAAGTAATATGTGCCACACCATGTGGTGAAACTATGTCAGTGCAAATGAAAAGATTGTAAGTGGTGGATGTAGCATCAGCAAAAGGAATGCTAGTGCATGGGCACAAGATGTATCTACTGACACAATTAGATGCCAAGTGATCAAGCCCATCAACAATAGTAGCTAGACTTTGATAAATGTGCTATCTTGATGATGCAAGTGAGGGCGAGCTGTAACTACTTATAGGTCCAACCTTTTTAGAAGTACCAAAAGGTTTGGACCAACTAATGCCCTCTTATTTACAGGTGGTGGTAGTTTTTGATGTTTGTATTGAGGTTTTTCAGCAAACCTCCCTCTCCCCTATTCAGCATGTCCAGGGATGGATGTGTAATCAACTGATAAATGCAAATGTACATGTGCATATAATTTTTTGCCAAAATATAATGGCAACTCATCATTATGAGGCCATCGATGATGGGTTGCCAACTACTTAGGGCACATAAGTGGACCCACAACAACATCAGTGAACCTAGTGATAGGATAGCCTTGCACTCTGGGATCCATCCTATATAGTGTGGAAACATGCTATGAACCATATCTATTGAAACAACCCTATTAATTGCTGGTCATTTCACATCTCTAATAACACTCCTGGAGAGTGACATATAGAAGTCCTCGATACTCATATCATCATAAGGGTTATATGATTTAATAGTATTGATCATATATCTAAACTCATATGTAATAGCCACTAACCTATCTCTATTCGATATGTTTGGTGTGTTATGAATGGTCTAGTCCGAATGTGTCAATGCATTGTTTAATCTATCAATAGTTGATGAATAGAATTCACTCCTAGCACTATGACTATGATTTGACTCAAGATTAGATTGATGAAAAGCCTCACCAACCATGATATGAAATATGTTTACACAAATCTGCATTTAAAAATAAAATTGCATACATTTCATTTCTGAAATAAAGATTTAATTTAATTTAAAAACATTTAAAATTTAAAAATTATATACATTCAATCTACACATTTAAATTAACAAAACTTACTAAATAATGTACATAATTTATTTATGAAGACGTTAAATGTGGGTACACGTGAAATCAACTATGATGTACACACAAAATTAAATCAAATGATAATATGTATATATATAGTTTTAAACTTATGAATTAATTTAATTGAAGATCTGATAAGATATACATTTAAATTTAATTATATAAAACCATTTATTTTAATTTTGTTTTGAAGAAAGGGGATAAAATCATCCATAACATTAATAAACCAAGGAAATTACAACTTTTCACGTAACAACCATATAGGCTCAAAAAACAATTAAACAAAGTTTCTAGCAACCATACTGGCTCAAAAAGTGTTATACAAATCAAAAAATTAAAAAACATACCCAAATAAAACTAGAAGATGGGCATTCTTTTGGCTAGGGTTGAGATAAAAAGACATTTAATCCTACATAGAGGATGGATCCGGTGGAGGAAAGAGCATTGGTAAAGCCATGGAGGAAGGCCTGGGAGCTATATCCAGGTAGTGAAGATGGATAAAATTGATAGCTCCATATACTTCATGCGCCTTCTTTGCTAGACCTGTTGGGAGTTGAACACATGTTTAACCAGTACTGTATTTAACCTTGTTAAGGAAAGTAAGATTGTCTAGGAAATAGCAAGTTTTGTCTAGAGTTTTCCATAATAGAAAGTTAGGATTTCTCTAGAATTTTCCATAAAACTAATAGAACATTCTGGTTTTTCTAGAATTAAAATATAGAATAATCTAGAAAGATGGAAGCTTCCAGGCTTCAAGTTTTTTGTAATTATATATATGATTGTACAAAGCTATTGTATATGACTTTTGGGATGAAATATAATTCAAGTTAGATAAATATTTTTCTGAGTTTATTAACTCTGTTTTGCCCTGTTTTTATTTGCTGTTATGTTATGTTGTTTATTGGGCCTCTTCTTTCATGGCATCAGAGCCAGGTTCAGCTAGATTTTTTTTTCCAAATTCAGCTGCAGGGCTGCATTATTGCTAGAGTGATATTTGTTTGAAGATTGATTTTGTTTTGGCTAACATGGGCTCAACAAATGAAGTGTTGCCAATATTTGATGGAAGTAGTTTTGTAGATTGGAAGATTGCAGTCAAGAATGCTCTGAGAGAAAAGGCTCTATGGAGGATAGTGAACAAAGAAATTGGAGAACCTCAAAGTGAAAAAAAAAAGGAGCTATGGAAATACAAGTTGGAACAAGCTAGAGGTATTATTGGTAAAGCTTTAAGCCCCAATCTCAATAGAAGATTTGTTGATATTGATAATCCAATAGAGTTGTGGGAGAGTTTGGAAAAAGATTATAAAGATGTAGATATTGCTAGCATGTTTAGTATAAAAGAAAATTTGGTGAATTTAGCTCCTTCTGATTTTGAAAAAATGACTGATTATTTCAATGAAGTTACTTTTTTAAATGCCCAGCTGAAGAAAATAGGTGCTGAATATGCAAAAAAAGATTTTCGATTGATTGCAATGGTTGAAAGTAAGATTCCCCAGCCATACAAGGTATTTAAGGAATCAAGGAAAAGGGTTCTTCAACTAAATCCCAATACCCCCCAACAAACTTTTGATCAATTTTGTAAGTCTATTTTAGATGAAGAGGTTCAGCTTATCAAAGAAGGACATATTAAGAAGAATCATGCATATGCAGCCAAGAGTAAATTTTCTAGATATGATGGAAAGAAGAATTGGAAAGGAAATTATAAATTTTAAAATAGTGATAGTTTTAACCATTTTTCTAGAAATGATGGTACAGAAATATAAGTTGCAAAAAAAATGATTATTTGCAGGTATTGTGGAAGTGAAAATCACATGAAAAAATTTTGTTTGAAGAAGAGGGACAATGAAAGGTAGCAATACAAGCCCAAGCAAGAAAGGTTCAAGGATGGCAAGAAGGATAGGCATAGCTTCATAGCCATCTCTCTAAAAAGGCAAGAGAAATCAAATAAGGAGGTAATTGCTAGACCTGAAAATAGTGTTAAGGGGGGGTACTTTGCTTCAGATTCTAATAAAGAATGGATTTTAGATTCAAGGGCGTCATATCACATGACTAAAGATAGATCTTTGTTTATTGATTTTTATGAAGGGAAGAATTCAGATCAAGAAATTACTATTGGCAATAAAATGAGACTTCCAGTTTTAGGAACAGGCACTATTAATGTAACGAATGGGTCTTTGAAAAATGTTTTGTTGGTTGAAGGATTAGGGGTGAATCTTATTTCAGTATATAAAATTGTTCAAGCTGGATATGAGTTTGTTGTCACCGCTGATCAAGTTATTGTTAGAGATAGAAAAGACCTAAGCAATATAATTGCTATTGGTAGAGTTGATCATAAAGAGAGTCTATTTAAATTTGTGGGGTTTGTTGATGATGAATACACACTCTCTCATGCTTTTATTGCTCAGGTTGATTATATGTCAAAACTTTGGCATGCTAGACTTGGACATATAAATTATAGAAAATTACAAGATATGGTTAGAATGGATATGGTTAGTGAATTGACAAAAAATTCAGCTTCTAAAGGTGTGTGTGAAGGATGTGTGTTAGGTAAACATCATCGAGATCCTTTTGATTCAGGGAAAGCATGGAGAGCTAATTATCTATTGCAGCTCATTCATAGTGATCTATGTGAACCAGGGTATCCTTCACGTTCAGGTGCCAGGTATCTTCTCACTTTTATTGATGATTACAATAGGAGAGTGTGGGTTTATTTTTTGGAAAGAAAAAATGAAGTATTTGAAGTCTTTCAAAAGTTTAAGGCATTAGTTGAAAATCAAAGTGGAAAAAGAATTAAGTGTTTAAGGACAGATAATGGGGGTGAATATTGCAATTATGCATTTGAGTCATTTTGTGAAAATTGTCGTATTAAGGTGCAAAGAACAATTCCTTACACTCCTCAACAAAATGGGGTGGCTGAACGAATGAATAGAACTCTTTTAGAAATGGCTCGTTGTATGTTGCATTTTAAAAGTTTGCATAACAAATTTTGGGGTTTGGCTATTTCTTGTGCTGCATATATTGTGAATAGAATTCCCACTAAAGCTCTCACAAATATTACCCCTGAAGAAGAATGGAGTGGTAGAAAGCCTCACATTGGGTATTTTAAAGTATTTGGGTGTACTGCTTGGGCACACATTCCTGATGAAAAGAGAGAAAAGTTAGAACCAAAGAGTCATAATTGTTTGTTTGTGAGTTATAGTGAAGAATCAAAGGCTTACAGGTTATATGATTTGACAACAAAAAAGGTCTTTGTTAGTAGAGATGTAAAGTTTGATGAGTATTCACAACTTACAGCTACTTCCTCTCAATCTACAACAACAAATACTTCTCATTTTTCTGATATTTTAGAAAGAAATGGAGCCAATATTGATGAGGATGAGGTGTGCACCACTATAAATAATGATAATACTATTGAAAATGAAACTACTGATGCTTGTAATCAGCCATTTTCTGTAGGTAGTGATGATGAAGAAGATGTCATTTCAGCTAGACAAAAGACAAGGAGTGTTGAAGAAATATATAGACAAGGCTCAAAGATCCAAGGAAGGAATGGTAGTGCTCTCATGGCCAAATTCTTACAAGTAAATGACCCAATCTCATATGAGCAAGCTAGAAGAAAGAAAGAATGGGAGCAAGCCATGAAAGAGGAATATGATGCATTGTTAGAGAATAAAACTTGGGAACTTGTGCCCCGGCCCAAAGGTAAGAATGTTATTGGTTGCAAATGGGTATACAAAACTAAATTTAAATCAAATGGTGCTATAGAAAAATTCAAAGCTAGATTGGTTGCTAAGGGTTCAATCAAAAAGAGGGTGTTGATTATGAAGAAACATTTGGTCCTGTCATTAAAATGAACACAGTTAGAATTATTCTTTCTTTGGCTACAAGTCTTGGGTGGCATATCCATCAAATGGATGTTAAAAATACTTTCTTAAATGAAGATTTATATGAAGAAATCTATATGGATCAACCACCAGGTTTTGTAGATCAGCAATATCCTAATCTTGTTTGCAGATTAAAGAAGTCACTTTATGGTCTTAAACAAGCGCCACAAGCATGGAATGAGAATATTGATAGGTATTTTCAGCTTCATGGATTTAAGAGATGTAAGTCAGATCAAAATCTTTATGTGAAGAAAGTTCAATATGAGATTCTTCTTGTTGCACTTTATGTAGATGATTTACTCATTTCTGGACCAAATATTGGGCTCATCAATGATTTAAAATTAGATCTTAAGAGGACATTTCATATGAGTGATTTGGGTGAACTAAACTATTTTCTTGGATTACATGTTTGTAGATTACATGATGGATTGTTCATCTCACAATCAAAATATGCTTTGGACCTTTTAAAAAAGTTTAACATGCTTGAATGCAAGCCAGCATCTACCCCATTTCAATCTGGAGTCAAGCTTACTAAATAATGTACTTCCAAGAGTGTAGATGCCACTTTATATAGACAGCTTGTTGGTAGCTTGGTTTATCTAACTCATACTCGACCAGATATTTATTTTGCAGTCAATCTTGTATCCAGATTTATGCACGCACCTAAAGAAAGTCATTGGTTGGTTGCTACGAGAATTTTACGATATATCCGTGGAACCATACACTTTGGCATCTTCTATGACTATAAATATTCAATTTCTTTGGTTGGATTTACTGATTCAGATTGGGGTGGTGATATAGATGATAGGAAATCTACTGGTGGTTATGTTTTCAATCTTGGATCAGGACCTATTACATGGAGCAGCAAGAAACAAACAACTACATCATTATCTTCATGTGAAGCAGATTATAGAGCAGCTAAAGAAGCAGGCAAGGAAGTAGTTTGGATTCGAAATCTTCTATTTGAACTTGGTTTTCTACAAAGTTCAGCCAGCACTATGTATTGTGACAATCAAAGTACCATACAGGTTGCCAATAATCCATTTTTTCATGCTAAAACAAAGCATATTGAGATTGATGTTCACTACATTCGGGATCTTGTTCAAGCATCTATTGTCAATCTTCAATTTTGTCCAAGTGAAAAACAAGTAGCTGATATCTTCACTAAGAGTATGACTGAAGCTAAATTCTTAAAATTACGAGGAATGCTTGGTCTATTAGAGGTGAACATTAAGGGGGGATAGTAATATAATGTTCCCCTCTCTTTGTATTTCCCCTCTCTTTTGCATTTTCTTTGTATTATTCTAGCCAATCTTAAGGGGGGATGTTAAGGAAAGTAAGATTGTCTAGGAAATAGTAAGTTTTGTCTAGAGTTCTCCACAATAGAAAGTTAGGATTTTTCTAGAGTTTTCCATAAAACTAATAGAACATTCCAGTTTTTCTAGAATTAAAATATAGAATAATCTAGAAAGATGGAAGCTTCCAGGCTTCAAATTTTTTGTAATTTTATATATGATTGTACAAAACTATTGTATATGACTTTTGGGATGAAATATAATTCAAATTAAATAAATGTTTTTCGGAGTTTATTAATTTTGTTTTGCCCTGTTTTTATTTGCTGTTATGTTATGTTGTTTATTGGGCCTGTTCTTTCAAACCTATCGATGTTTCCCTTAAACAGTCCCTCCTTCATGCCATTGTAGACCACTGCCACTACTTTTGAGGTGCGAAGCTGGTCTATCGTGAATAGACCTCCCACGGGTGCATTGCCTTCGAGCATATTGTAATCGTCCAAAGCAATCCACCCAACACTCCATATCAAACATGTGTGCAAGTAGGAAGGAGAACACTATCGATACCATGTAGTCTTAATCTTGCACTAAATCAATCCACCCAACACTCCATATCAAACATGTGTGCAAGTAGGAAGGAGAACACTATCGATACCATGTAGTCTTAATCTTGCACTAAATCATAAACATTGGATAGGAAAATAGAGGCTACATTTGAATTTTCAATTCATTTGGGGATGCCAACAGAAGTGGGTTCCCGATGATGATCCTTATGGCGAACTCTAGGTTGACACAATTAGTGTCAAAGGCCATCTGTAATTTGGTTCTAGTGTAATGACCGTCTATCTCCGGTTCCCATCCGAACGGAGGTAGGAAGATGCGATAATTGTATGCAAAGTCCGCCATTTGATCGGTAGAAATAAACCCTGCACAGAGAAAAATACACTAAAATGGAAATAAGCTTTAAGGACGTCTATCACAATAAAGACTTGAATCTGCTGCTGGTACCATATAGGATGGTTTAATGTATTCTGTCATCCTGGTTCCAATAAAATTGAAGAATGTGAAATAAATGATATACTGCCTCTTTGGAGCGAATGTGATAATTCCCCCCTTCTCGAAAAGACCTATGCATTGAATTTGGAGAGGAAAGGGTGTAGATTGGCTGTAGCTATGAGGTGCTCTAGCCATGCAAAGTACCCTCGAATTATTTTTTAGAATTTGTTAGCTGACCATGTAGATTTTATTTTGTAAGTAGTGACCTATTCTTGAGAATCAAATGGGGTGAGTAATGAGAAAAGACTGCAATCTAGACGTGATCCTTGATAGGATGACTGTGTTAAATACTTTATCCTTTGATTTGACACCATTAATCACCGTTGGATAGCTTGAAGCGTAAGAGATTTATGCAGTTGATAGTGTGAAAATTAATGCCTTATGTACTTGTCATGTCACCTTTCGTCATCCCATCCATGTTGGTTCCAAATGTCCTCAATTGCTGATGCGTTATTTCTCCATCTCTGCCAACTTGGCTAGTCCATCAGGGATTGTCTTTATACGTGGATCGATCACTTCTAAAATAGTTGATTGGTCAATCATCTGGTTGGCTAGCCAATCTTCTATCCTGTTAGCTTCTCTGTAGCAATGGCAAATCTGAAAAGAGTCAAATTCCTTGAGCATGTCCCCCGCATGTTGGATGATATAGTTTATTTTCTAGTTTATGGTTTGTTTGGCTTTCAATGCATTCATAATGATAAGAGAGTTTCCTTCAATACAGATCTTTCTTTAATATTATTATCTATCACTAACTGAAGACCATGGAGAACTGCAAATTATGCCTCCACTTCATTGTTTGTTCCTTCAACTATTTTAGTACTTTTTTCCACCATTACCTGTCCATTGTGATCTCAAATTATGCAACCTGTACCTGAGATACCTGGATTCCTCTACTTGAGTCCCGTCAAAATTCAATTTGGCTAAAGGAGGGAATAGTGGAGTCGAGCTTACCTTGGTTCTGTCTACTTTGTAAGGAATCTTCTAAATTGAAGTGTTGGTAGATGAGACTTTAAGGAGTTTCCAATTATTTAAAATTGAATTGTGCCAATCTGTGAATTTGTCATTTGTTGTGGCATTTTTGTTCCCCTTTTCCATTACCACCTCTGAGATTGCTTTTTATTTATTATCTGTTACCATACAGAGTGAGAAAGGTTTTTTCCTAAAGATTCGATAATTTTGTTCTTTACATATTTGCTCTATGATCATCGATGGGATGACTTCCCATATGCACGCGAAGGTGAAATCTATGTAGAGGGATGACCATCTTTTGAAGAGAGAAAGTAGTGAGTTTGGGATGTCGAAGATCTATTTAATCTTTTCGAAGAACCAGTGCTAGCAGCTGAGACTGAATGGATAATGCAGCAGCATATGATCTAAATTCTCTTCTTGCTATCCACATAAAACACATTTGAAACTAGAAGAAATATTTAACTTGTGTAATCTATCTCCGGTTAGAATCATGTTGTGTAAGGCGAGCCATGTAAAAGCTCCTACTTTTGGAAGTGTGGCATCATTCCAACCCAGATTGTGCGGCCAGTCTATCTTTGCGGGAGTTGATATGCTTCTGTAACCATGCTTAATGTTATATGCACCTGAATTCTTAGCTATCCAAATGATTTCATCCTCTTTATTTGACCAAAATATTATACGCTTTCCAAGTATCCAAATTTTTTTATTAGAGGGAAAGTTGCAGTTCCTGAAAGTTTTCCATCTAATTTTCTTTGATGAGCTCCCTTGGATTGGCTCCCAGTAATTGTGAAATTCTTCGGCCCACATATTTTTTAGATAGATTTGTGCTTCCTCTAGGTCTGTCCTTAAGGATAATCTTGGGCACCCATTCCAAGAGTCATCCCAGAATTTTGCTTTAGCTCCACTATGTATAATCCATGTGAGGTGTGGAAGTAGTATCTCTCTACTGTGAATAATAAAATTCCATATAGATGAGCCAGCTAGAGGGTTCTCAATGCTGAAGATCTTTTCCTTGTCTAAGTTGTCCAAGTATTTTGATTGCATTTGCTTGACTTATTTAGCCCGGGGTTTGGTTTACATGTTCCAAGCTATTTTTGGTACCTAGAGCATGATTTTGATTTTCCATGTTCAAAATGCCATCTCCTCCCATAGTTTTCAAATTATAGACTTTCTGCCAGATGGATCTTCCCCCCCTCACATTTCCTTGACAAAGGAATTGTCTAATGATTTTGTCCATGTTTGAAAGGATGCCTTTGGATATCTCCAAGACTGACATCATATAGATTGGAATTACAGCCAAAACTGCTTTATGTTAGCATAAACATATTACATTGTTTCTTTGTTTATATAACTACTCAGTTACGTATAACTACATCAATTACGTATAACTGTACACAGTTGTGTTAGTATCTTCAACTAACACACCAGTATTTATAGCTGCCCTGTAATGCTTTCTATCATCGAATAAAGCATATCTTTCTTCTACCTACCATTAAATGGTATCAGAGCCTCTTTTGGCATGGACGATTCCTGTTGAGCAGTGAATGGCAGAAGATCGCTTTTGAAGACTGTTGCAGGCCACAGATAGGAAGTAAGGAAGCCGTTTGAGTCTGAGAAGAGTGCCAGAAACTTCTCTGATCGCTGGGCATTTCCTATGTGAAATGGAGTATCCTGTGAGCCGCTGACTGTGACGAGTTGAAGATATGCGCTGGTGATGAAATTGCATAAGGTGTTTGAAGATGAAGAGGTGTTTGAAGACTGAGTTGAGGTGTGTAGAGGGAGACACCCGATGAACTTTGGCGCTGTTTGGTGAAGTATAGACTGTGAAAAGGCCCTTGGAAGAGGAAGACATAGTCTGCAAAACCTGGCAATCAAAGAAAAGTGGATGTCAACCACACTCGATGCCAGTAGTGTGGCCAGTAATCATGCGAATGATCCACCTCGAGGCGGACGTGCTATTTCAGAAAGCTCAAGCTTCTACTTTGCACTTCTAGATGCCCTGCAAAACACCGGTAATCTCCAATTCGATGAATTGTTTAGGCAAGGATTGCTAGATTACTTTCTATTTGATGTACAATGTCAAGCAAGGAAGATTAGAGCAAAACTAGACGAGGGTTATGATGCTGATGATGAAGATGAGGTAGAACGCACACCAAAGCGTCCCCGTCTCACAGCACAGGCCTATCGTGCTCATCTCCGTGCCACTATTTCCTCTTCAAAGTGAATGTACTGTCAAATAAAATAATAATAAATTTGTAGTCTGGATTATTTTATTTTTTGAAAAATGTCTGCCCTGAAATTGCTTCTTTCCGATGCTCAACTTTTGAAAGGGCCAAATTATGCCGCATGGAAGACAAAGATGCGGACTATTCTCATTTTTGAGGAGCTATGGGGAATTGTCAAGGGTGACATAACTAGACCAACAGACCCAGATGAAAGGCAGAAGTTTGACAAGGCCAATGCCAAAGCATTGATGTTGATAACACTCGGCATCACCGATGAAGTTCAACCTCACATTCGGGACACAGCAACATCAAAGGCGGTATGGGATTCTCTCTCCACAATCTACCAAGCGAAGAACCAGACGAAGATCCTCCATCTACAGTCCAAGCTACATACACTCAGTATGCATGCTGGCGAGAAAGTTGAGGAATTCTTACGGTGGGTATCTGAACTACGAGCTGAGCTTGTTGCACTTGGAGAAAAGGTGGAGGACAAACTACTTGTCCCAATTACGCTGAGAGCACTGCCATCTCAGTTCAAAAATTTTGTCACCACGCTGAACATCACCAAGAAAGATGTTTCATATGATGAATTGGTGAATCTGTTGCAGTAAGAAGAAGCCATTCAATCTGTTCAAGGTGAACTGGAAGATAAGGCCCTGATCTCCAGACAATCAAAAGGTTAGAAGTTTCATGGAAAGCAGCCACAGAAACAACAAGAACATCAACAGTCGAAGCCTCCAAAGGCAAACCGATGGTGTCATATATGCAACAAGAACAATCATGACACTATCAACTGTTGGTACAATGCCTTAACAAAAGGCAATTCAAGCAAAGAAGGCTTTTCTGGTTGTAGTGATACTCAGCCATCCAAACGCTGTCATCATCGCAGAAGGCACAAAGGAAATGTAGCGGCCCAACAAGATGATGCATCAGAAGAAGATGAACTAGAAACATCCAACTGCAGCACTCATCACAATCTAGTCCTTGTCTCCCAAACCTCGCAGCCCACGAGGGATATTTGGTTGATAGACTCGGGTGCCAGCAAGCATATGACAGGTAATCGTGAGCTGTTCGATGCACTGACAGAACAACCTACTGGAGATAGAGTTTGAATTGCTGACAATAAGGAGTATGTTGCAGAGGGTATAGGCAAGGTCATAATTCCTCTTGGGACAAGCCGTTGTACCCTCACCAAGGTGCTGTATGTTCCTGGTTTGACAACAAACCTGCTTTCTGTCAGTCAGCTTCTAAACCACAAACTGAAAGTTGAGTTCCAGGTGAAGGACGGGGTCAAGACCTATCTAATCTCAAGAGAAGGTATGATACTTGCTAGAGCATTTATGAAGGATAGACTGTTTGCATTAGATGTTGCCTCCTCCCCTACAGTAGCTCTATCAGCCTCCACAATAGAATCTACGGGACTTTGGCACTATCGCTATGGGCACCTTTCAGTCAACTCCTTGCATCAGCTCAGCTCCAAACAAATGGTAAGAGGTCTTCCTCCAATTTCAAATTCATTGCCTATATGTCCTGGATGCCTTGCAGGTAAACAACATCAGGATCCATTCGAGGCTAGTAGCTTCCATGCTACACATCGCCTTGAGTTGGTACATACCGATCTATGTGGACCCACACCTGCTTCATTTTCAGGCCATAAGTACTTCCAATTGTTCATGGATGACTTTTCCTGAAAGACCTGGGTGTATTTTCTCAAGAAGAAAGATGAAGCCTTTGCCAACTTTTAGGACTTTCACAAGCAAGTTGTCAAAGAAGCCGGCCAGTCTCTTCTTGTCCTCCGGTCAGATCGAGGGGGGGAATTCACCTCCAAGGAGTTCGTGGTATACCTGAAGCATCATGGCATCAAGCAGCACCTCACTGCTCCCTATACACCCCAACAGAATGGAGTTGCAGAATGTTGCAATCGGATTGTCATGGAGATGGCTCGATGCATGCTCTCCACAGCCAAGTTGGAGGAAAGATTTTGGGTAGAAGCAGTACGGATAGCTGTATACCTCATCAATAGGGCACCAACAAAGATTCTGCAACACAAGACACTGGAAGAGGTATGGACTGGACAAAAGCCTTCAATTTCTCATCTAAGGGTGTTTGGTTGCACTGCATACATGCATGTCCCTGCCAATAGGAGAAAGAAGACTGATCCTAAGACACTTCAGTGTATATTGTTGGGATATAGTATTACATCAAAAGCTTTTCATCTCATAGATCCTGAGACAATGAAGATACATGAGAGTCGAGATGTGGTATGTGATGAATCATCATTCGATTCCTTATCACAAAAAGAAGAGCAACAGCCTCCTACTTCTCATAAATTGCTCTCACAATCAGATGATGAGCATATGGAAGACTCTCACAGAGACAGTGAACTACAAGGAGAGTTGTATGTTGATTTGGGCCCTCTAGAAAACATTACACACCAGCAGTAGCACAGTCAACCTCCAAAGTGGGTCCAAAGTACAATCAGGGACTCTAACCTGCACACTCTTCCAGACACTTCGTCAGGAGTCAGAACCAGGAGTCAAACAAGAAATGAAGTGAATCTTGCGCTCATGAGTACTGTTGTTGACAGCACTGAACCTGACACAGTTTGAGAGGCATTAAGCCAACCTCATTGGAAGAAGGCTATGGAAGCAGAGTATGATTCTCTGATGCAAAATCATACTTGGGAACTTGTCGATCTGCCTGAAGGGAAGAAACCCATTGGCTGCAAATGGATCTTTAAAACAAAGTACAAGGCAGATGGATCTATCGACAATACAAAGCACGACTTGTAGCAAAGGGATATGCTCAACAGGAAGGCATTGATTATGAAGAGACATTTGCACCCACTGCAAAGATCAAAACTATCAGAATGGTCTATGCATTGGTAGCGCAGAAGGGATGGAAACTTCAGCAGATGGATGTCAAGAGTGCTTTCTTAAATGGTGATCTCAAAGAAGAAGTGTACATGACCCAGCCAGAAGGATTTGTTGATGAACATCATCCACACAAGGTATGTCATCTTATCAAATCTCTTTATGGCCTTAAGCAAGCTCCTAGGGCATGGTACATCAAGATTGATGGTCACCTATTGTAGCATGGATTAACCCGTAGCCCCTCAGATCCTAATTTGTATATTAAGAAGGTAGGCACAGGGATTGTCATTCTAGTTTTGTATGTGGATGATCTTATTCTCACTGGCAGCTTAGACAGTCTCGTTGATGATGTCAAGAATGATCTCAAGAACTCCTTCGACATGACAGATTTGGAGCTACTTCATTATTGTCTTGGCTTGGAGATATGGTAGAAGAAGAACCACATATTTATCTCCCAAATGAAATATGCGAAGACACTCCTGGAAAAGTATGGAATGGTCAACTATAAGCCTATGTCCACTCCAATGGAGAAAGGTTTGCAACTATCTCATTTCCAGGATTCACCTCAAGTAGATGTCACTCTCTATAGGCAGCTAGTTGGGAGCCTTATCTACTTGACCTACACCAGACCAGACTTGTGTTTTGCTATAAGCTATCTTGCCAGATTCATGTAGGAACCAAAGAAGTGTCATTGGGTTGCAGCAAAGCATGTGTTGAGATATATCCGAGGCACAGTAGATTATGGTCTGGAGTATAAGAAGAACAACCAGTTCTTCTTACAGGGATATATAGACTCAGATTATGCAGGATCTATAGATGACAGGAAATCCACATCAGGTTATGTTTTTCATCTTGGATCTGGGCCAATTTCGTGGGTTAGTAAGAAGCAAACTGTTGTTGCTCTTTCATCCACTGAGGTTGAATATCGCGCTGCACGAGGAGCTGTGTGCCAAGCGATTTGGTTACGTCGCATTCTGGCAGAAATGGACATTCCTGAAGACAAGTCACCAGTTCTTCATTGCGACAATCAGGGTGTGTTAAAACTTGTGAAAAATCTAGTTTTCCATGAGCGCACTAAGCATATTGAGGTCGAATGTCATTACATTCGGGACCAAGTTTTGAACCACCACATCCAGCTCCAGTACTGCCCTACAGACTCTCAGATCGTAGATATGTTCACCAAATCTCTTGGTAGGATCAAATTTGAACTGTTTAGGGGGTACATTTGTAAAAACAATGTAATAAAGGGGGGAATGTTAGCATAAACATATTACATTGTTTCTTTGTTTATATAACTACTCAGTTATGTATAACTACATCAGTTATGTATAACTGTACACAGTTGTGTTAGTTTCTTCAACTAACACACCAGTATTTATAGCTGCCCTGTAATGCTTTCTATCATCGAATAAAGCATATCTTTCTTCTGCCTACCATTACTTTAATCATTGTTAGTCTTCTTGCTAAGGTTATCCATTTCCCTTTCCAAGTTCTAGTTTTTTATTGAATATTTTGTAAGATATTTTTCCATAGATCCTTCTTGCACCTTCCTGTGAATAATGGGATGCCTAAATATTTATTTGGGAGTGCTTCAATTTGGAAGTTTAAAACTTCAATAATGCATTTTTTGAATCTCTGCACATGTATGGAACAAAAATACCTTTGATTTGGAAGAGTTTATAGATGGACTTGATTCCTCACAGTATTTAGAGATTGTAGTTTTAATGGCTTTAGCTTTAGCTACTGTGGCTTGTCCAAAGAGCATTGTGTCATCTACAAAGAGTGCATGAGTGAAGGGGTCCTTGATAGGATGAATGTGGATGCCTCTCCATATATTTTTTTATTAGCCTCCCTTATGGTCCAAGTTAGAGCTTCTTCCATCAATATGAATAAATAAGGGGACAAGGGGTCTCCTTGGCGCAATCCTTTTGAAGATTCGAAAGAGCCTATTGTCGCTCCATCTACTAGGATTCTGAACTTGGTTCCTGAAATTGCAGCATGTATCCATCTACACCATTGATTAGAGAAGCCAAACTTATTGAAAATGTTGATTGTAAAATCCCAATCACTCTATTATAGGTTTTTTTTATATCTAGTTTGATTACCATTGATGGTCTCTTGAGCTCCTGGATTGAGTGTACAAGATTTGTGTACAAAATTATAACCATTTTTTAATTTAAATTTGTGTACAAAATCATATATATGTACATATATAATAAATTTATTTATATATAAATTTAAAAAATTAATTTATGTATGTATGTATGCACGAACAAGATACCAAAGCTTGAAATATATTAAATTTTGATATTATCTTTCTTTATTGATATATATCAATCTAAAATTTGATACAATATTATAACATTTTGATATCAATAATTCAATTTAGCACATTTCAAATTTATAGATTATCTATGGTTTTCAATTTTCAAGATATTTAAATTTTTAAAGGTTTCAATTTATGACTTAGGAAGAATTTAGAGGTATCTAATGGATATATGGGAGGGAGTGTAATTAAATTAGCACTCAACAAGCTTTTAAGCACAATATTCATGGATCCTTGAAGCTTAGTGAACATCCTAGGAGCATTTTATTTAAAAGAAGGAAAAGAAGAAGTGAACTAACAACTTGATTCACATTTTCCTTCAAATTACCACCCTTTGAAAATTTATTTGACTTTTGATGCTTAGAAGGGTAGGAAACATTTTAACTTGATGATTCATATAAATAAAGGCATTACATGCAAGAAAGTTGGATTCTACATTTTTAACATGCACACACAAATACATAAAAGAAGTAAACCTATTCAAATAAACATTGTCTTGAATTGGTTTAATTAACCTCAAGTAATAAAGATTTTTGTACTTTAGAGTCATGTAAAGGATTAATTAACCTAGAGCACAAATATTGAAATTGAATTACATGATCAATAATGTGTACACTAGATCATTAGACCCACTGAAATAAATTTTCAATTCTTAAGTTCTAAGGCCCATATTAAAACTTTGAATTGCTTTAGGAACACTTAAATAGTAAGATCACTAAATGAATGTATACATCCATGAGGTAATGGGTAGAACCACGCAATAGCATAATCTTTAAGAGTGCGTTAAAATAGCTTGGTTAATATCCAATCCTCATAAAGGAAGAGTACACATATAGTTGTATATGAAATTTAAGATGTGTATTAGGTTCAACTTTACCATCATACATTGGAAAGAGGGGTGCCACAAAACCCATAGGCAATGGATAAGTCACAATCTAAAATCTATCTAGGTGTATGCCTAGGATAAAAAAATCATTATAATCACTAGACTTTACATCTATAGATTCTCTTTACTTCTTCATATGCTTTGTGAAATAGTGCATCTAGATTAGATGAAGGGGTGGTGACTAAATGGATACCACTAGAAAGTGTATGGGAAGTGAGAGGGGTGGATGAGGTGATGGCTTGGGATAAAGGCATCAAAGAAGAAAGGTACTTAAGGGTATTTCTTGGGTATGGGATGTGGTATGGGGTATGGAAGTGGCTTGAATAAGTGGAGTAACTAGAGGTTTAATAGTAGTGGAGGAAAGGGGCATGGAAGCGTGGTTTATCATAGAGGTGGTAGATATGATAGGAGAAGTATATCTAAGAGCTAGGCCATAAGGCAAAGGATAAGCAAAAAAGGGATATATACTAAAAGATGAGATACTATTGGCCATGGTGCTATAAAGATGAGTTGTTTCTTTTTCTAATTATGCACTTGTGGTATCCACTCCATAGCACTTATGATTAAGTAACTAGATTACAGTGTAGTTTAGTTTTGACTTGTTTTAAATTATCTTTCATTATGGTTTTTCAATAATTATTTGTATTAGTAAGTTAATAACAATTTAGATTAATAGCTTGCCCATGTTTCAAATTATAAATAAGGCAGTTCACTTCCATAATTGTTCTTACTTACTAGATTGAATTATGAAGTTTGACTAAAGGATTCCTACAATCTACTGGTGGCCATAGTACTATAAAGATGAGTAATGGTAGTGGAAGGAGTAATGGTGGAAGAGGGATCTATGGTAGAAGTGGGGATAGGAATAGATGCATGACTCATTGTAGAAGAAGTAAGCTTATCCAAAACCATTTGCAAAGTTTACACATATTTAAGGACTAAAAACTTCTCCAACTCACACTTAAAATACTACATTATCATACTCATACTTTAAATACTACACTATCACACTCATACTTATTTAATAAAAAATTACCTAATTTCAATTTATATCAATTTATATGTTATATCAATCTCAATTTATCGATGATCAAACTTTCAATTTAAATTGGTATCATTAACTTAGTTTTGACATGATAGATCTAGGCAAGAGGACCCAATAGTTGAGCATGTTCCAATAGTTGTGATACTATTTGTAGATTTAAGGCCCTATATTTTTAAAATTTTAGCACTAGTAGTTGTAACTTTAAGGTTGTTAGTGTTGACTATAAGTACTTACAATTGAACAAAATGTGCTCTTTAGATCTAAAAAGCAACCAATCATGTGATGCCACATCAACACACCAACAAAACATGACTTAATGCACACTTATTGGTCCACGCTTTTTTGGGTCCTTTGGGACACTTCAACAAAAAGCATGTTGATGTGGCATCATATTTGATGATGTGGACATGAAACCTTAGTTATAAGTAGTGGTCGTGCCAAGTAAGTTGATGTAAAATTTTCGGAGTGATTCAAAATTGCCACGTATGATTTTGAGAGGTGTAAAGTTAGTCATTCGTATGGTTTTTGTTTCAAATTTAGGATTTTAGTTTTAAATTTAAGGTTTTAGTTTCATTTGTAGGGTTTTAGTTTTAAATTTAGGGTCTTAGTTTCAAATTTAGGGTTTAAATTTCAAACAAATCTACAAATTTAAAATAATAAAAAAATAAAAAAATTTACCCAAAAGATTAAATTTTAAATTCTCATTAAGAAATAAAATTCAAAAACATAAACAAGGTAAAATTAACTTACCTGATGTGCGTGGAGGAAGGGCGGTCGGATGGCAATTGTGTGTGGTCATGCAGATGCAATAGAAGGCTTTCTCTCGACTTGGATTCGACAAAAATGAATATTCTTTTTTTTTCCTTTTTTTTAAGGTTTTGAGCAAATCCTTATGGCCCAATAAGGTATCAGACATTAACATTCCACTTAAAAAATATTATACACCACATGGTTTTAGACGAATCTTTCTTGGCTAAAATCTTTTTGAGCAAAATCTTTTCACTCGGTACCATTTTGTTGGCCAAAAGTGTGACACAGATTTAAACTTCTACCCTTCTCTTTCAATTAATTTTTTTTTAAATTGCATTTTCAACCTATTTACTAATATTGGCAATTCATTTTTAAATCAAGTAAAATGTGACACAGATTTAAACTTCTACTCTTCTCTTTCAATTAATATTTTTTTAAATTGCATTTTCAACCTATTTACCAATATTGGCAATTCATTTTTACATCGTGTGTTTTCTTGTATCAAGACTCTTGCATATTAAAATATAAAATATTGAGTAGCATAAGACACTTCAACATAAGGAAGCAACTTTCACAAACATACAATAATAATACTATTTAAATATTCAATCCTTATTTTTATTTTCTTAACCACACGTAGAGGGCAGGGTCAGGATGGTTATTACCCATCTTTCTACATAAAAGGTGTAATTTCTTTCTACATAAAGGTGTAATTACAATGGCAGGATGGGTATATGTCTATATTAGTAGTTTTCCCCCAAGTGTATCCAATGTTATGGTGGCTCATCGGTTGTGAGCCGCCATGAGGGAAGAGCAGAGAGAGGAAACTTTCTAGGTAGGGTCGTTCCAAACACTTCATCCATATCTACATCGCCCTCCACACTCCAATTAAAGCAATGTATTAGCTGAGCCACAACCAAGTCAACAACGGAAAGCCCCATGGAAATCCCAGGGCATCCTCTCCTTCCTGTTCCAAAAGGCAACAATTCAAAGTGGTGGCCTTTCACGTCTATGCTTGAGCCAATAAATCTCTCAGGCTTGAATTCTAATGGATCTTCCCATACGCTTTCATCCCTTCCGATTGCCCAAAGATTCACAAACAACCTTGTTTTGGGTGGAATGTAATACCCTCCCACAGTGCAACCTTGGGTAGACTCGTGTGGCAAGAGCAAGGGTGCTGGTGGATGTAATCGAAATGTTTCCTTCACCACACATCGCAAGTAGTCTAAGCTTGCCAAATCACTCTCCCTTACGATTCGATCTCTCCCAACCTCTAATTCAATCTCCTGCTGTGCCCTTGCCATTACATGAGGGTTTCTCAGCAGCTCAGTCATTATCCATTCTACACTTGTGGCAGATGTATCTCCTCCAGCTGTTATTATATCCTGTGAAAGCACTGAACTCGTTGGTTAGTGATGTATTAGACAAGACAGCAGAGCAAATGCCTTGGTTAAAAGTAAAATCCCAAACATTTAACTAGCAATAGTAGTTTCAGGTCCATGGCAACTATTTAAACTGAACCGACCAAGATGATTGCTTTGATGTGTATCCGAGAGACTTGTATCTCGGGACTTTCGCTCTCAGCAATGTCCAGCAGCACGTCCACGATGTCCGGTTTCTCCGACTTTTTTCCCATTCTCCGCTCAACGTGCTCATCGATGAGCTTCTCAGCAAACGCATCGAATACTTTATGAGCGGCCTGCATTCGGCGGCAGTGGCCTCGCCAATCGAGAAAGGCGAGATTGGGAATGAAGTCTCCCAGAACAAACAATCCCGAGAGATGCACAATCTCAGTCACCATCTTTGAAAACCCCTGCCCTCCGCTCAGTTCATGGTCGGAGTAACGTCTGCCTGCAAACATTCTACACACAATGTTGAGCATGAAGGAGGAGATGGTCTTCCTCAGGTCGATGCAGCGCGCGCCTTGCTCGCTCTCCTCCCACACGCTTCTCACCATGGCGGACACCTCTTCTTCCCTCACCCACCTGAACGATTCCGTTCTCTTGGCCGTCAATAATTCGATTGTGCACAGCTTTCTTATCTGCCGCCAGTACTCTCCGTAGGGAGCTGCTCCCAGGTCTCTGTGGTCGTAAGCCATGTACTTGCCGGACGATGTAGCTGGCCTGTTGGCGAAGATCAAATCGTGGGTTTTCAGAAACTCTTTGGCCATGGCAGGAGAAGAGGCCACAATCGTGGGTGCCGAGCCGAGGCGTAGGAACATTATGGGCCCGTACTTGTTTGCCAGCTCCGCCAGAGCCTTATGAGGAAGGCTTCCCAGAAGATGGAGATTGCCTACCACGGGCCATGGGCGTGGCCCTGGTGGCAATCCCAACTCACCCTTGTTGCTCCTGCGCTTCTTTTTTATCACAAATCTGTAGATAATCCAGAGGAAGATGAGCGAACAACCCAACCCTACTGCACAGGAATTAAGCCATGCCATATTTGGGTAGCCCGGCTTGCAAATATTTGATTTGAATTGATGAGTATTTAACAAAATTTACTCGGCACTTTCGCGTAATAGGCACTGTCGGATAAGATTCCCTTTGCTATCGTAGTTGGACTCTAGACTAATTTTTTATTTTTTATTTTGTGATGCTTCTGGAAAATTGTAGACTTTCGTGATCAGCAGTCTGCTTCCGTTGAAATCAAGGGTCCCTATAACTCTTAAAAAAGGGTTAAGAAGACGTGGAGAAATTGAAAACTAAAACGTATTGTCTATCCACCACCATTGCCAATGCAAATTTGACCGTATTTATTAAATAATCGAAACTCAGAATATAATATTATTTTGAATTTTAAATAATTTTATTAATTTTTAATTCGCCCCCTCACGTTAACTTGTACTATTAGAATATGCTGAAATAAATTGTACTATAATCAGTGGGGACGATGCAAAGTGAATAGCGAGTTTCAATATATTGATAAGGAAGATTTAACAGCGGTATGTAAGTTTAAGGTAGATTAGAATCAATAAATTCCATCACATCCCTGAATCCTAAGAATATAAAAGCAATACCTAATTTTTAAGGAGGATCTAAGAAACAATAAGCAAACTAAAATTTGTGCATGCAAAAAATTAATCGAAAGGTAGATTGTAGTTTGTTATTTTTTATTTTTTTTAAAGTAAAATTTGAATTTGAATTGCTAAGAACAACTTTGTGACATAAATTTTTTTTACATTTGATTACGGTTGGCAAAAGTTGCATACTAGTGGATCTCCTTGAAAGGGCAAGAGTTGGGTTGGTGTACGGTGGAGGATTTGGTTTGGCTGCTACACAGCCCTTCATGAGTCAGAAATTGCAGACTGGTAAGATTATACATCCAAGAAACCTAAAACCTAATAATGAACCCACATATGTAATATGTAGTATTGGTGATTGTATGTAGTATTTTAGTTTTCCTATGTTTAACGAATTTGGCATTCTTTTTATTTTGGAGGAATAATAGGCCTCTTTAAGTTGATAGAACTTGCCTTTACTGTAGGGCGCAAATTTTAGATATGCGGCATGAAATTTGCATCAAGAAAGAGTACTAAAATATATATTTTTCATTTTTAATCTTCAATCCAAAGATGTATTTTGACTAAAACCCAGCTACAACTATGACAACTTTTCTTTTCATTTTTTTATCCACAACCAAAGAACACTGTTCACACATGTAACTTTTGAAAGAAATTTAACTGTATCCCATGCTTTGTTTGCAAGAGTTTTCTCAATTATTTTATTATAATACTATTTTAAATTCAAATTTAATTTATTTTAAGATAAAAATATATTAAATTAAAAATAAATTTATTTTACTTTACAATTAATTTAGTCTATTACAAAACAATTTATTTACTACATGTTTTATTTATTTTAAAGTTAAAGTTTTTATATTAAAAAAATAAATATCATTCCAAATATAATATATTTTTAATATTTTAATATAAATTAATATTTATATAATTTTAAAAACAATTAAGCAGTTTTTTTTACTTTATTAAATAGTACTTATAATAATACTTTTTAAAATACAAAATTTATTTTCTTTAATATAAAACTATTAAATTAAAAATAATTGTATTTTACTCTACACTTAATTTAGTTTATTATAAAATAATTTTATTTATTACATATTTTGTTTAATATAAAGTTAAAGTTTTTATATTTTAAAAATAAATATCATTCAAAATAATATATTATTTTAATAATTAAATATTTATATAATTTTAAAATAATTAAGTACAATAAATTTTATTTGAAAATATATTTAAAAAATTATTTAAATTATATTTAAAAAAATAAATATGATTTGATTTCTATATTTAAAAGTAAATATCATTGGAAATAACTTTTTTTTAAAATAACTATCATGGGAAATATTTTATTTCAACTTATTTTTCATATCTGGAAGTGCTTCTCTAGTGCGTGCTGCCATTGGCAACCTAATAAATAATGATCAAATCCCTAAAATAAAATAATATATATACCTAATATTTGATCTGATTGGATTATAAAACGATCAAGTTTGACCTCGTTAGAGTTCATTGGTTCATGTGTCATCCTCCAACAACGTGGACACCTTTAAGAGGCAAGGCGTGGATTTTTTAAGAGGACATAACAAAAACGGCGAAAATGTAAAATGGAGAAAAAGAAATACAGTGGAAAAAAATTGGTTAAACCCACAAAATAGAGAGATTAATGTTTAAATAGCTTTTAAAAACCCTTTGCAAGGTCCAAAATACATTCTTTCTCCATATTGGCAAGATAATATAGTATCGGCAACTTCAAAATTTCTTCCGCCGATGGCTCTTGTCACTCCGATGACCTTTGGACTTGGCATATACATTTATTTACTTTCTACTACCGGTTCCCTTACCGCTATTACCAGTCACTGTTTGCATCTTACGAAATGCACATTCTGTCATACAACCACCGATATACAGTTGCAATCGCACATACATTACTTGACTTGTTGCGTTGGTTCTCTCTTCCAGTTCTACCGGTCACTCCTTGTATATAATTCCTTGCATCATTCGAAATGTACATTCAATACATGCATTTGCAACATACAACCCTGACATGCGATTGTAGGATACACACAAACTGATACTCGCATACAATAGCGATGTTTGTGGCATACAAATGTGAGATAGTAGTATCATTAAGAAATAATTATATCAATTACATATACACATACAATGTTCTTCGACATACAATGGTAGTATACACATAAACTGTCTTTGACATACAAATGCAGCATACTCATAAAATGCATGTTCAATGACACAACACAAATCTTAAGCCGATAATCTCCTCTGCAATCTTTTGTAACCGAACAACACACAAAACTTCAAAATAAGCTATCAGAAATTCATAACCTAATAAATTTTAACAATCTTTTAAACAACTTATTTACAAGATCTTTAAAAAATATATTAACAAGGAGATATTTAAAGAAGTTATTTACCTTTTTTGCTCTACAATTTTCTACACAGAGATATCAAATTGAATGCACTGGCTTTTTAAAAAATAGATACAACTTTTACACACAAATGTGAATAACCTCTACATATCGGTTTCTACAATTAAAAAGAAAATTATCAAGAAAATTTAACAAAACCGCAAGAATTTATGTACAACACTATTTTAAATTCATTAAAAGCATAAATAAACTATGCAATAAGTTTAGAAATTGGTAAAATTTTAACTAAACAAAAATCCTTTAAAAACCTATTTAAAAAGGCTATTTACCAAGTTTTTCTTCACCATTTTCTGCAGCATCAATAAATTAAATGAACTGGGATTTGCAATAATATGGGCTTTGGAGGCATGAATAGAAATGACCTCATCTAAGCTTTTCATTCCGATAGCTTATGTCTTGTTGATGACTCAAACCTTTACCGGTGAGAGCACATTTCGAACCCACATATGTAGTATGTAGTATGTAGTTTTCCTGTGTTTAACAAAATTGTAGGAAATAGATTTTAGTTTCTGTGCTAGGAAAACAAAGAGCTAATGGAAATTTGGCATTTTTTTTAATTTTGGAGAAATAATAGGACTCTTTAAGTTGACAAAACTTGCCTTTACCGTAGGCCACAAATTTTAGTTTTGTGGCATGAAATTTGCATCAAGAGTATAGAAATATATATTCTATAAATGTTCAAAATTTGTGTGTGAAGAATATAACAAAGGTTTATTATATTAGAGTAAGCCCATATGTATGCTGGGATAAATACAACAGAAAAAATATGTAAAGTGAGCTACAGCTTTTGCATTGTTTTCCATATGATAAAATTACCCTTTGCTTTTGCATTAGATATGGATATTAGATCTGACATATAAGCTACATTAAAATTAAATTAAATTTTTAATTTAAATATAAGATCTATATGACTCTTATAAGTTTCTTGGAAATTTTGATATATAGAGTATTAAGGAATTTTTTTGGTTGTTTGTTTAAGATAACTATTATTTATTTAATAGCCTATCATATATTTTAAGATGGCAGGCACTATATTTTTTAATAGCATGAAAAGGAGGGTAATGAGAATAGATTTAAGTTTGGGATTTAGCATTTACCTATATAAAAAATATCATATTAAAATTGTGTTAAATTTAAATATATACATTTAAATTGGGCGAAGAATAAAAAAATTTATGAATTTGATATTAAAAAATAGCATATACATTTAAATTTGGTGAAGGATTAAAAAATATATGGATTTGATATTAAAAAATATCATATTAAAATTGTGTTATAGGTAAATATATACATTTAAATTTTTCTAAGAATTAAAAAATATATGGATTTGATATTAAAAAATAGCATATACATTTAAATTTGGCAAAGAACTAAAAAATGTATGGATTTGATATTAAAAAATAGCCAATGTTCTTCAAAAAATTTGTTGATTGGGGGATATATTTTTTGAAGTTTTGTGAGAAACAACCAATTTATGGAAAATTACTCCATAAAAAAACCCTATGTTTAAAAAGATCTAAACACCCTGCAGAATAAATCTTCAACATACGGCGTAATAAATTCAAACTTAAATGCTACAAAAGTTGGTGTATCAGTGTATGGCCCTATGAAGTTATAGTTCACCGATGCTTGGAGTCTCGTCGACGATGGTTGTATCGGAGCATCAGGTTCTTGGTCTTCGTCGTCTTCTTCTTTGTTTTTTTCACAGTCGGCAAGACAAAACAATTAGCCGCTACTACATCTCCATCGGCCAGACCCACTTCCATCGGCCTTGTCTTTTCTTCCTCTGCCGATGCCGATGATTTTCATTTTTAGGCCAACAAAACCTTTACCAATGCGTGAACCGAAAAAGATAAAATGGAATTTAAAACCTTCTCTCCAGTCAAACTTCAATCTTGATCATAACCTTTGTCAGAAACATACAAGCATCCTAATATGCAAAGAATTTTCTATGTTTAACTTTCCTTTGATCTCTGGCCTTTGTATCTTTCGGATTGTATATTGCAAACATACAAACACTTAAACATAGAAAGAACTTTTCACTATTTAATTTCATTTTGCATCCGCTCTTTCTATATCTTGAACTTTGCATCTTTCTGTCCTCATCAGCGTAACTTACATTGTCGAGGCTCTCTAAATAAGTCATTCCGATCACTAATCTCTGCCTGATATACTTTCTATCGGTGAAACTCACTTCGTCAGGTGCATCTAAACTTTTCATTCCAATAGCTTATCTCTGCCCGATGACTCAAACCTTTACCGGTGAGAGCACATTTTGAACCCACATATGTAGTATGTAGTATTTTAGTTTTCTTGTGTTTAACGAAATTGTAGGAAACATATATTGATTTCTGTGGTAGGAAAACAAAGAGCTAATGGAAATTTGGCATTTTTTTTAATTTTGGAGAAATAATAGGACTCTTTAAGTTGACAAAACTTGCCTTTACCGTAGGGCGCAAATTTTAGATTTGTGGCATGAAATTTGCATCAAGAAAGAGTATAGAAATATATATTCTATAGATGTTCAAAATTTGTGTGTGAAGAATATAACAAAAGTTTATTATATTAGAGTACGCCCATATGTATGCTGGGATAAATACAATAGAAAAAATATGTAAAGCGAGCTACAACTTTTGCATTGTTTTCCACATGATAAAATTACCCTTTGCTTTCTTAATTTGAATGTAGCTTATATGTCAGATCTTATATCCATATCTAATGCAGCCATAGAAGAAAGCAAAGCCCATAATAACTTATTTTGACATATGTGCCACAAAGAAAAATTGGAAACCTAGAATGAAATGGCTATAGCTAAAGAAATTCATGAAACTCGGTTAAGCACATGTCCATGATCTGAATTCCAGAGCTGTGACATAAAAAGCAACAAATTATATCTTTATATAGAAGAATGCTTGGAATATACTAAGTGCTTGGACCTAATATTTTTATTACTATGAAGGTACATTGGATATCTATTCTGAGGATTTGCCCTCAGCTTGGGCTCTACATAAAGCCAGACCTCATACTCAAGTTTCAGTCCAAATTGCCTAAGTGTAAAGGTAAGTTTATAAAGCTAGTGTAATGATAGGGATGGCGTAAATATAAGAGTGTCTACATGGATGAACTACTGAAGCAAGCTCTTTCAAATTGGCATGGATGAACTACTGAAGTAAGAAAGACCAGCGTGAGATGATCTTCTATTCATTCAACTATGTTTATGAACATCATCTCTTTTGGTGATCACAAGCTGTAAGTGAAATTCATTGTTTACTGATAGTGGATTTAAAAAGGAGCTCATCACGAAAGAGACCATCCATAAATTCTCTTTTTGGTACATACAATCATCTCCTTCAACCACCAGCCTCCCTATATAGTAATAACATTTAAATTCTTGAAATTAATACAAAATAAAACAGTAAAATCGCAATACCTGAAAAAAATAAAATCTATAAAGTTCCCTCTTTATGGCTAAGGATGTTTAAACTTTCATGTAACCAGATATGCTCGAACTTTAAACATCATAATGCAGAGTAGATGTACATTTACTGAATACTAAATTACAATGTAAATTATATGCCATATTGAGATAAACATTAGTACTGACAAGAACAATAGAGCCCCATTAATTAACAGCACAAGATAAAATCTAGTTTGACCTAGATCGGAATGGTCTCATTGGTCGTTCATCTACAGAAATTGTTAACAGGTTCAGTAAAGTCTTAGAATTGCTTGGCTACAATTCTAATTAGTTTGTCTCTGTTGAAGATATTCAGAGAAGTGGGCAATCACAGGATAATTGACTATCACATATTTATTTATTTATATATGTATATATGTTCCATTTAATTTAATATTAATATATTTATTAGATTATAAATATTATTATTTTGATTGCACCATTAAAATTGTATATTTAGATTAAACATTTATATTTATTTATAACTTATCAATTTCCTATCGACATATCCCTTGAACCTCCGGTGCAAGTGTTGGTTATTATGGTTTGGTAGGTAATCCCATTGGTTTTTTTGACTTTTTTAAACAAAACTTTACTGAAAGTAGTTACCACTAATATACATATTTTTTTATTTGGGAAGCAGTTTCCATAGGAATTTTTAAAACTCTCAATTTTAACGAACTAAGGACAAATTTAACAAGAAGAGCACCATTCCATAAATACATAATAAATCTCTATTTATATGTCAAAAGAAAAAGTAGTGGCCATTTAATAACAAGATATTAAATATTTAAAAAAGCTATTTACCAATTTTTTCTCCACCATTTTCTGCAGCATCAATAAATTGAATGAACTGGGATTTGCAGTAATATGGGCTTTGGAGGCATGAATAGAAATGACCTCGACATTTCCATTTCCTTTAATCAAGAAATTTTTTAAAAGCCCCAAAAAAAATTATGTAATACTATTTTATATTTCTTTAAAATAAAGAAATAAAACATGAAATCAACTATCAGAAATTCAGAACCTAGTGAAGGTTAATTGCATGCCATGGGTGCCCATTTTTTATTGTTTGATATGTAGCAAAGTTTTGTTAATTTATAAGCAAGCATTCCATCTTTAGTGTCAAATTTAGCCGTGAAGGCCATAGTATATTCAAGCTTGTATAGTTGTAGTTGTCATTGTCCTTCAAACAACTAAATTATATGAAGGCAGTTTGATAAGGTCTCAAATAAAATTGCTAAAAAATCTTATAATACTTCAATTATAAGCATCTCTATTACAACTATATACATCGAGACCTGATATTTAATGGGATCTAGAAACAAATATCTGATAAAAAAGTTAAGGGTGAGAGAAACTTTAACAACTTTTACAGCAGGTTGGTTAAATGATTGTGAACATGGGTTTTGCATGATCTTAGTGGTGTTATAGTTGTATATATTCAGATATATTTATTGAAAGGAGCTTATAACAAATCTAGGAGTTTGTAACCTGAGTTTAAAGTTTGTTGTGCATGTATAATGAATGAGTAGGCTGACTAACTATGAATGGAATGGATTGGTTTGGATTGCCGCCAGAGCCAAAATGGGAGAAAAGGAGTGGTACTTCTTCTCTCTGAGGGATTGAAAGTATCCCACTGGTCTAGGCACTAACAGAGCTACACAGGAAGGATATTGGAAAGCAACAGGGAAAGACAGAGAAGTTTTCAAAGGAAGAACTTCTATTCTTGTGGGTATGAAGAAAACTCTGGTTTTCTACAAAGGGAGAGCACCTAAAGGGGAGAAAAGAAGCTGGGTAATGCATGAATACCGCGTGGAGGGCAAATTTTCCTATTCCAATCTCCCCAAGACCGCCAAGGTAATAAGATTATAGCTTCTTTTTTTTATTATGAGTCATTTATTGATGCTTCTCTGTCAGCTTCTTATTGTGTGTGGGAGTTGTTATGAATTGGTGGTGACAAGAATATTTTAGAAATCTTGTGGACCACAGAAGGGCCCGCTAGCCTTGAGTAGGATTTCAAATTATCTAAATGATTTGGACTCTCCAGCTCTTTCTCCACTAGTGGAATCGTCACCTTACGTCCCCTCAAATGGACAAGGATGAGGCAGTAGTGAGTCAGTGGACTAGCATGTGACCTGCTTTTCCACTGTCATTGACAAATTTTGCAGCAACAACTTCAACAGAGATCAATTCAGTAATCCTTTTGATACAGTAGACTACTCTTTTCTCCACAATATCAGGCAAAGTGAACTTGTCTACATGAACAACAATTCTAAAGCCTTAAGGCAGAGCTCCCATGATATACATAAATACCCCACATCAGCTTCCATCATGTGAACAGTTTAATAAAAACTCCCATTTCCCATCCAAGGCCAATGAAATTTGGGATCAATTATAACGCTACCAATCCACCAAAACCACTTTTGGTCACATAATGTTTTATATTACTCTAGCTTTGTTAATAATCTGAATATTATGTCCAATACAAGTGAAGTTTTATGAATTACAATAAAAAAAAATGAATGTTTTGAGGGTATTGTATAGTATTGTCGTAAAATGAAAGATATATACAAATTGTAAATCAATGTTTCTATAAGTGAATCCAGGAAAGTAATGGAAGTGGGTGAACTAACCTTTTGTGCCTTTTTTTTCATGATGATGCAGTCAAGAGTGTGTGCGTGAGAGAACTAACAAGCGTTCCTCCTCTTGTTTGCGAAGAGCAACATATGGGTTGTGTTGCATATGCGCATATCTTTGGAACGTGAAGGTCAGGCATATTCGAAGACATGCAAGGTTGCAGACTCTAGAAATAGCTATGAATGTCAGTCCCTGATGATCTATGTTGCCAATGTCGATTATTGCCCATGGAAGTGTAAGGCCTTGTGATTTGTGTATTGTTAACGCCCATGCCATTTTCAATGGGATCTGGCGACGACCACCACGACTAAATGGTGCAATGGGCACATATCTTGCATTATTGAGATCCCAAACTGGGCCTATGTATTTTTTGAACTGAATAACAACAAACAAAGGAAGTTGCGGTGGTTTATCGCCATCCTTGTATACAATTGCTTTCACCTGGCCTAAAGCACCATTCACAAGGCCTGTTTGCACCCACAAATTAGAACATAGCATAACTTCTTGGCCAACACTCAAGAGAATCTTAGCTTCAAGTTGTTCATCGTCTAGATTTGGGCATGTTGCCCCTTTTAGTTGTTCTGCATTAGACAAGGCAATTGGCATTGCTAACGATTGCAACATATGTTTATTGTGTAGTGAAACCAATTCATTTGTTGGAGATAAATGTATGGAGGATAGAAATGGTGCTTGCTCTGTAGAGGTCAGTGAGGAATTTGAATGTGCCATGAGAACATGCCAATCTTCAACTGTAGGCTCTGCATTTCTTATATTTGAGAGAATTGAATGGAAGGCCATCTGTATAGGATCATCACCGATTTGCCAAAATATCTTGGTCAATGTAATAACTGTAGTGAAGCTTCACAATAGTGTTCCTCTATAGGAGTTTGAAGCATACATGGGGATATCTTTGACTGGTGGGAGCTGGCCAAGGTCACCAAAGAGAATGATTGAACGTCCCCCAAATGGGATATGATTGTGGCTAGGGAATGCCTCACGCAATTGTATGTCAATTCTTTGTATCAACTTTGGGCCAATAAAGCTCATCTCATCTATCAGAATGTAACGAATGAAGTACATGCTCTCCTGGAATGTAGCAAGTGTTTGTCCTTGTAGGGGATTCATTCCTCTGATTGGTATGCGGAGTGCAGAATGAATTGTAGACACTTGAATGTTGAAAGCGACAACACCAGTTGGTGCGAGGAGTAGCAAAGGTGATTGGCCATGCAGAGCTGCTCCCATGAGTGTGGATTTGATGCTTGAGATCAAATGTAACTTTCCAGTTCTTGCAGTTCCTTGAACAATTATTTTTAGTGGTGGCTGGAAACTACTGGCAAAGAGGTGCGAAACAATAATATCATATGCTTTCTGTTGTTGGATAGAGAGGTTTCTCTATGATATTTGAGCAAGAACATGTTGGACTTGAAAGGTTGGCTGATAAGAGTCAATGAAATCAGTAGCTATAGGTTTTAGTATTGGATTAAAGCTCAGAGTTGTCCAGTCATGGTTCAGGTCAATGCCACGATGACCAAGCATGTCAAGGCTATTTAACTGAAATGATATGCCTGGATGCAAGCTTGATAACACTTGCCATTCATCAAGATTGTTATCTTCCATGACATATTCATCAATTGAAGGACTGCCATCATCGGTATCATTGGTATCTAATAGTGGATCAGTTGGTGTGTGATGCACATGCCAGGGATGGAAGTTGTATGAGAATCTTTCCCAATTTACAATAATCTGTGGTGCTGATATGCCAATATCATCATGAATGCTATGAAACGAGTGGTAGAGCAGTAGTTCACTCCAGCAGAATGCTTCAAAACACCTGTCATCTTTTGCTGGGACAGCAGTGAACTGTGGGATTACACGGATAATGGCTGATGTGGAGCACTCTCTCCATTGGCAGTTTTTTAGTGATGCTTTGAAGGTCCATTTCTGTGTCATTTCAATGAGTGACAGAGCATCTAGCTCCATAGGTCGCACCATGTATGAGTCAATGAAAGTAGGGGAGGGGGTAGTGGATGTGTTTAAGATTGTAACATGTTGGTAATGTTTTTGGCTAACATTCAAAC
Organism: Cunninghamia lanceolata; assembly: GCA_027924645.1. Lineage (NCBI taxonomy): Eukaryota > Viridiplantae > Streptophyta > Pinopsida > Cupressales > Cupressaceae > Cunninghamia > Cunninghamia lanceolata. Next base: position 7,202,680 of record BSBN01000148.1, on the reverse strand, counting down.
AAACAAATGGTCTGCTAGATATGGAGAGGGGTAGTTTTTGCAGAAGGTGGCAAGTCTCTTAGGTACCAATGTCATGATCTACAAGGCTTTCAGATAGCATTTTACAAAAAGCTACTGGTGCTGGCTTATCAGAGTCTGAATTAGTTGAAATGCAAGTCATCATATTGTGGTATGTTTCAGACTGGTGCTCAGCTTTTGTTGCATATTTTGCAATATATTTGAGCACTGCATTGGTTGAAAGAACAGGTTGGCAATCCACATTGGCTCTCCATATAGAAAGGATATATGGGTTGTGAAGATTCAAGCGGTCATCATTGCGGGCAAGGGTGTGTTTAGGCTGCCCATTCTCAGCAATTGTAAGACTTGATCTCTCTTGTAAGTTCCAAGGGGCTTTATAATGACACGCAAGAGATGTCCCCTTCCTCCGCAAGCATGTTAGCTGGGTACATTTTGTATGGTGTTGCACACGATTGACCAATTCATTATAATCAGTGGAAGTGCTAGTTGCTATTATCATTCTTGTGTCCATCAAGCAAGGGTCATCCAAGATAGTTCGATGGAAATTTTGGTTCCTAAGTTGAAGACTGCGTGGGTTCCAGGTAGAGACATATCTATTGATATAGTCAATTGTTCTTTGTACAGATTGAAGGTTGTTCCATTGTAATTTTCCAATGTCAGGTGCTTCTTGGAGCCAGAGGAAACCATGAATATGTGCAGATCCTCTATGTTGCCATTCATACCTAGATTTGAGAGTTTGTTAGCAAGAAATAAGGAAAAAAAATAAGTGATTTTGGTAAGTGGAAGGCATATACCTATACCAGTAGTCACTTGCACCAAGTAGTTTCTCCAAGACCTCTTCACGAAATGTTGTAAATCTATGGTGCATGTAGAGTGCAGCAAGGTGTGGATTGCGAATTATATTTTGTACCCTCCATCTGGAAGCCTTTGAAGGATCCGTAGGAATGGTAGTTGGCATAATGCAATGTAAGTCAAGCCATTTTGTATCTGCTACACTTAAGGTGAAGAAGAGTGTTGGGCAACCAATTTGAATGACCATGTCAAAAAGCTCCCCTCTTCATTTATTCCAAAATGGCCATGTGCCACAAAGTGCTAAGCTAAAGCGCATGAGTTGATTGGTGAGCCTTTCATCAGGTAGGTCCTTCAATCTTTGGTGAAGGTCAGCAATTGTTGTCGGAAGTGTATTGTTTACCTATTTGTTAACAAACACTAATGTTGTGGCTTGGCTACGATGGCACGTAATTATGTTGAGAAGGAAATATCTGAAGCGCGGGTGTTGGCCAAATCTATTATCATGATATCTTAGTAGATGAAGAGCATATTCATGTAGCTTAACTTCTTTCATGTGGTGTTACTTTAAGGTGGTTGTGCCAGTTGGAAATAGAGTGGGGAATGCCATTGCAAACAAGCCTTCAGTGGTGTATTCATTTATTGGCAAGGAAGAAATGGGAGGCCATTCTATAGCAGGAGCTTGTCGTCCATTCCCTAGTTGTAAGTAGGCTCACACTTCTTCCATTTCTCTACGTGACGGTGGTAGGTTTGCTACAAATGAGGTTGTACTTTCAATTGTTTCAGCTTCATCAAAATTTGTTTGTAGGGACTCTAGATTTGTGGGAATAGGATTAGAAGTTGTTGAATATATAAGTTCTAAAATATCAGTGGATTCATGAGGCAAAGATGACAACGCATGCTCATTCAACTGCACATCTTTGTAGTATGGATCATTTTAGAGCTTATATGTCAATGCATCATGAACACATGACCTACTAACATAGAAGCTATACTTTTGTTGTTCAACATTTTGTTTGTTTACTATAATGATGTCTAGTTCATCTATACGCCTAGGCAAGGAGGTTGCTATGCTAGAAATATCTTGTGGAAAGTAGATAGTGTGACCACTATATTTAAGTTGCTCCCCCGTGCATATGTTACTTGAAGAACTGGGCTAACCCTTGCTATCAACATCTCCTCGATTTGACTTAGTTTTTGCAAACAAGTAGGTTGATCACCAGGGTCCATGTTGTTCCACTTAGAGAAGCGATGGCCATTTTTTTTCTGATATGCATCTATAACAAGTAGGGACTCCATTTGATTGCCTAGTTTTAATGCTTGGATATTTTTCCATGCAAACTAAGCATGTTGACATTTTTGAGAGGCTATCTAATCTTGACCTAAAATTTTCTCTAGCAGTGTAATAATTTTTAGGGAAACATAGAGGAGGACAAAGCTGGGTAGATGGGGTGGGGTGTACGCCATATTGTGACTGAGGGGCAAGTGTTTGAAGATGCGGGATGTTGGTGGAAGGAGATAGTGTTGATGCGAGGCCTCATTCTGAAGGATATGTTCATTTTGTCATCTTCTTTTGTTAATATTAATTTTCCTTGCATGATATTGTATACGTTGCATTTCATTTGTACAAGTTCACTTCACTAGAATCCTTGCATCTTCTACTTCCATTGTAGGGAATCTTGAAGATTTGAGGGTTTTGAACTATCTGTACATCATGCACATGCAAATATATATCACATTTTGAAGCATGGGAATTGAAGATATTAAAGTATGCACAAGCAATATTGTAACATGGCAATTGACATTAATGTGTACAAAATATAAGAAACCAATAACAAGGTAATAAACATAGTGGAAATTGTTTTTCTTCGAAGAGAACTTTACAATCATTATAGACAATTGAAGAAGCAAATGCATTGTAAAAAGCTAACCATGCAAATAGGAAAAATAGGGGAACATATCCCTATATATGTTTATATGAAGCTACCCATCTTTGAAAAAAAGGAAACATACAATAGTTAGAAGTGAGCTTTACATTGTTTGAGGTACATAACATCAGAGGAGCCATACAAATCCTTATGTTATTGTACAAAAAAAGAGTGTAGTGCATGTTTTAATTGAGTTGAATGGCCATAACAACAATGCTGTGTGTTTCTTGTCTAGAAAATGAATTCATCTCGATAGAAAGAGTAAACAAGAATTGGCAACCAACAACACAATCTAAAATTTGTTTAGCTCCATCAGGCTCTGCTAGGAGAAGCTGAAAATCTTCTGCACCAACACCCAACAAAGCATTCGCTGGTCCTTCAAATGCAGTAACTTTAAGAAGTTCACCAGTGCCGTCCTGCAAGTCCATTTTAAGCATGTAGCTAAAATCACATGTTAAGAGATTAGTAGAACACTTTGGGCAACGAAAATGATTGGTGGAAACTTGAACTACTTTTTTCTTACATTTCTTATTCTCAACCAACAAGGGGCAAGAAAGGTAATAGAAGTTGTCCAAGTGGAGCTTGGAGATAATGGCCTTTACACAAGCATTTTTTTTCTCGCCAAACCTTGTAGTTACAATCTCTGAAATATCAATAGGATTTGCAAATTTGTGGGGGTTGAGCAGGTTAGTCGACAAGGAAAGTAGAGGCTGGAGAAGCTCTAAAGTGGAATACCATGCCTTCAATGCTGAGGCCTCTAACAAGTCTGGATTGATTAGAATTGCAATTGGGAAGATAGTGTCAATTGATTTTCCATGCCATGAGGTAATACGGCTAGATTTCACAAGAAGAATGAGGGGTCTGGTTGAAGGCACATTCCTGAGATTTGTTTCCCTTCAATTTGACAATGGCGACCCCATAGTGTAACATCTATGCTACAACTTGACATGTCTATGATTGTAGCAGTACATTTAATTGTTTTGGTACCATCTCTTTTACGTATGGTTGATGTAGGTGAGATAGATAAAAGCAAACCTATGACATCAACAAGGGAATTAATAGGCATTGACTCTAGTGTATCTATGCTCCTTATATGGTAACTATGAGTCGGTATGTTAAAGTCTATGCATGTGGAAGGAGTTATTGTTGATGAGTTGTGTAGGAATATCTCGAAAGGGTTTGTGGAGCTACTGTATTTTGTGTTAGCCACTTTTACATGACCATTTTATATGAGGCAGAGGGCATTACTTTGAACAACATCATAGAACTCATCAACAAGTTCATTGAAGCAAGTTATATGTATTTCAATTTTTGCTTTGTCTATGAAATCAAAGCCAAAAACTTTACTGTCATGACCAGCATTTTGGAATTCATGGATTGGAGTTTTTTTCCAAGGCCCTACCTTCGATGGACCATTGCCTATGGTATGTAGTCAGCTTTAGAATTGGCATTGTTTGAATAGGGCCAATCTTTTGTTGGGATTCAAATCTGTTGCCTTCTTGGAGTGAACAACCTTCAGATCCATAAGGGGCCAATTTTTGTTTGAAGGTATTTTGTGGGAGGTACTCCAGAGCTTGGAGGAGAGGTACTGGAGTTCCAACTATTGTTTCACTATTCAAGATTATATCAAAATTAGTAATTATGATAGCCTTGCAACAAAAGGAAATCAATAATTTAATAAGAAGTTATAAGTCAAACTGATAGAGCAATATAAATGAATCTTGAATGTTTGAGCGTACGTGAATTTGTGGAACATCTTGCAAGTGTAATCTTGAAGACAAATAATTGAACCTTTGGCTAGGGCCTCTTCTGTAACAAGATAGTTGAACTACTCTGGAAGTATAGCATGGTGTGTGTGCATTCCATTAGAGAGTTGCAAGTGGTATCTGACATTTGCAGAGCATTCTTGATGGATGGAGTCTCTAGATGTAACTTGTAAACAAGGGTTTAGACTATCCATGCCTGCAAGTATGTTGGCTATGGCATTTGTAGTTAACATTGTTGTCATGAAGTTAAAATTGATAGAAAGCAATTGGCTTGCGAGTAAGATGGACTAGGAAAGTTAGGGACAAACATTAATCCACTTTTTATTAGGTGAAGAGTTCAAATTTACCTAATTGCATGTTGGTAGGCAAACATATAATATGCCAATTAAAACTTGAAGCCTCTTTATTTATTTCATGGTGCATTTAGATTGACAGGTATTTGAATGTCTAATCATAGGATTCAAAGGCATTCTTTCCTATTTTGGAGACCACTTACATATATTCATGTAAAGAGGGCAACATTGTAAAAAAAGGTATAATACTTGTGCATGCATTTGGCAAGAAAAGTTCAGGTGAGCAAATGTTATCAGGGGTTGCATTATTTCCATAGTAACACTCATTCTAGATGTACATATATATGTATTAAAGGTACATTTCAAATAGAAGGTCTATACTTAATAGAAATATAAATAATATCTTGTTATTTAATAGAAGGTCTATACTTCAATTACATGTATGACAATCGAGTTAGAAGCAAGTTGATAGACAAATTCAAATTGAAAATTATGACTGCATATTTATGGTATATATTTTTAAAAATGTAAAACTAAGGTATTTAAATGCAAGATAACATTGGAAACATACCCGTCTTGTATGGGATTCAGCCATATTAAATTAGTTTGAAAAATTGTGTAACAATGTGTCCAATTTTAACAAAAAATAGGCATCCTCTTCTTATTACGTGAAAAGTTCAAATGTACTCAATTGCATGTTGGTAGGCAAAGATATAATATGTCCTTTAAAACTTGAAGTTTGTTTTATTTATTTCATGGTGTAGTTACATTGACAGGTATTCAAATGTTCGATCGTAGGATTCAAAAGACGTTCTTTTCTAGTTTGGAGATCACTTGCATATATTCTTGTCAAAAAGCATCATTGCAAAAAAATGTATAATACTTGTGCAAACATTTGGCAAGTCAAGCTAATATGAGCAAATGTTATCAGAGGTTGCATTGTCTCCACAGTAATGCTCTTATTATAGATTTACATATATACATATTAAAAAGCTACATTTCAAAAAGATATAAGACTCGTCACATGTTTTTCAAGTACATCTCAAATGAGCGAATGATATGGGGGGTGCCATCTCCTCCATAGTATTTATCATAATATAGTTCCCTATGGAAAGTGCAGAGGCCTTCCAACTTAGTTGAGGTATCATGGAATGTTGACATGGTGTCATATAATGTTTCAACATCCAATGTTTCTACAAAAGGTGTTGTCTCACACACTTTTTTTGATTTTCGTACAATTTCTTGGCAGCTTGATGTTACATGCGCATCAAGATGCTGCACGTCACTTCGAAAGTCTTCTGGTTTGTTCACTGATGAACATGACTCAGCTTGCATGTTTGGGGCATCAAGTGGTTTGAAGGGGTTCACTATGCTTTTGCTTTTATCTGTGCTAGATATTTCAATGGTGTCATTGGCATGTATGGGTTCAGCCATTTCTTGAGAAGAGTGCATAAATAAGAACATATAAGTAGAAAATAAAATAAATTTATTTGTAACACTATCATTAATTCATTTGTCAATTTAAACACAATATTTATTTTTAATAAAAATAGTTAACAATTATAATAATATTTATTTTTATAATATAATTTTTTTAGTGAAATTCAAAATATTTTATTGTTCTTCATGCATACAGGTCAAAACACCACTAATTTCATTTTACTCTTTCATGCCATAAGATTTTCCTGTAAAAATAATCTACACTTATTTAAGTTTTATTTACTGCTCTCATGTGCCGTAGTTCTTCGCAAATTTTGAAGCCATGGAACCAAAGTTGTTGGAATCATTCTTCATCAAAGAAGAAGATTTCTTTTAAGAGAACCAAACAAAGTTCGAATAATCTAGGGAGTGAGTGCACTAAGTGTTTTGTTTGACAAAAACCTACTTTCCTTATTTGCTCCAATTAGCTGCACAAGCTTCCAAGTTTGGGTGCTCTGAGTTAATTCCATTTTTACTGCCCTATTTTACAATTAAATTATCTTGTTATTAATATTTGAAAACAAATTAAAAAACTTAACAAACAAAATCACCATCAAATCAAACCCTAATACTTATATTCTCTCACTAATTTCAATGATACTCCATATATTAGTAGAAAATCATTTCCTAATTATTAATCCATTAAATAGGAATATTAAAAAAAACATTTCATAAAAGTTATGTAACACAAAACATCTAATCTATTTGAAATATAGCAAAACTTATATAATATGTATATAAATCTTAAATTTTCAACCTAAAAATCATGTACTTTCATAGATACTGCAAACACACGTGATAGTTAAACAGTATTTGAACTAGGCAAAGATTTATTTTAAAATTACAAGGAAGAAGTAAAAAAATAATCCCACCAAATGGATTTGAAATAAAAGGGATAAGTAAAAAGTAATCTCAACAAATCCATGTCATCCACAAATTGATTATATTTATCTTTAGTGTATAATTCAAATTATCTATTTCTTCTTGCCCTATAGGTCCATGGTTGCATTAAAAATGATGTTTGTCTTGTATCCATAAATCCATTAAGATTATGATTTACAACAATCAAGGAAACAAAAAAATTACATATACCATAGGGATACAAGACAAACATCATTTAGTTAAAGACATGGCGATTGAACTTCTCATTTAAACAACTATGGATTTAAATTTCTTATTGACTATATTTACTTTAGTTTACAAAATAAAAAATTAATATAAAAATATAAATTTGACTTTTACAAAGTAATAATGGATAATTTAAAAATAATTTATATATTTTATAGAAATAAAAATATATAATTATTAATACTATAAGATTTTAACATTTCAATTATATTTCTACATTGTATATTAAAAATGAAACCCTAAAACTTCAAATATAATACTATAAATTAATATTATATACCATATCAAATTAATATTATAAAATTGTATATTTAAAGTAAACATATTATATATTCAATACTTATATTTATTTATATTTCAATTGTATTTAATTTATATATATATTGTATATTTAAAAATGCAACCTTACAACTTCAACTATAATATTATGAAATAATATTATATACCATATCAAATTGAATATTTTTAAATTGTATATTTAGATTAAATATCTTAAATATTAAATATTTATATTTATTTATAATTTATTTATATTTTATAGAACTAAAAATATATAATTATGAATACTATAAATTTTTAAGTTATTTTATATATAATATACAATATATAATATATAATATATAATATATAATATCAAATAAAATATTATTTATTGTTATATAGTATATTTTATATAATGTACATTAATTAATATATTTGTAAATAATATTAAATTATAAAAATGAATATTTATATTAAATATTTAACTAAAATTTAATTATATTTATTTTAAATACAATATATAATATTTAATATAATGTATATTATCTAATCTATGTAATTATATTTATTTGAAGTCAAGCATAAAAAAATACACATAGTTAATTTAATTATAGTCATATAATCATTATTGAAAAAATTTGGGCCCGTTTTTTTTGGGTGTAATCATTATTGGTAAATTTTTTTACTTGTTACACATTTTTTGTTTACTATGATTTGTCTAGACATGTTATGTGTGTTATTGTTTACTATGATTTGCCTATACATGTTATATCTGTTATCATACTTATATCCATGGAATTTCAAACAAAGACAATGTTCTTGCATATAATAAATAATCATACAATTTCATCATTAGCAAGAAAAGATTATTACTTTCTAATCTTGATAAAATCGTAATTTTGTATATATGTATTTAAATCTATCATTTACTACCCACTAAATCATAACTATGCCTCCCTTACATAATAATTCTTAAATTACATAACAATCTATATTATATTTATTATGATCTTCTTCAAATGGAAACTAATTTTATCTAAGCAGAAGACAGTTCATTTAATTTTCATAAACTACATGAATATAATAGTAATATAGTAGTAAGATAGGATCTTCTCATGTAAGATATCTACTCAATAACTATTTACTTCCACATAGAAAATTAAAGTATTTGAAAGATAGAAACCTATTACTTGCAATATTTTCATTTAATTTTCATAAACTACATGAATATAATAGTAATATAGTAGTAAGATAGTAGTTTACATAGAGTTACACTTCTTCATATTGATTTTCATGAAAAGAGAAAATGTTAAAGGATTGATCTACATTAAGCCCTTACAAAAACCTAATCCCAAATTGTAGTTTTAATTTTTTGAAAGTCAAAAAACCTAAAACTAAGTTCAATGGTTGGTATATCATTGCAATCCATGTAGGCTTGTGGTGAATTGTTCTTTTTTCTCTTAAATTTGATGAGAATAGTAAACAGTAAAGGATTGATAAGATTTGAGACATCAAATAGAAACATGCTCTTTAGTTCCAGTTCTGGAGTTTGAAGTTTAAGAAGCAAAGAGAATTTAAGCTCTCAACAAAAGAGACATGAACAAATATACTTCCAGTTTTGCCATGGCCCTACTATTGCACTTCAAGTGAGTTGTCTATCTTAGTGATAATTTTCTTGAAAACAAACACATTAAATATTTTGATCAGCAGTGAACCCTTACAGAAAGCTAGTCTGATATTTTTCTTGAAAACAAAAACATTAAAACCTAATCCCAGATTGGTGATCTCTAGATGTGAACACATATCCTTTCAGTTCTAAAATAGCTATGCTATTGCAATTCAAGCAAGCTTCCGGTGAATTGTTCTTCTTGCTAATAATTTTCTTGTGAAAAATAAAATATTATGGAATACTTTGCAATGAGCCCTTACAAGAACTTAATCCCAATTCCCGTTTTAGATTTTTCAAGCTCAAGAAGCCAAGAAAAAAAAAGTCTCTCAGCAAGAGGAATGTTAACAGATATCTTTTCAGTTCTTAAGTAATTCTACCATTGCAATTCAAACGGGTTGGATTGTTCCTGTTACTAATATTCTATCAAAACAAAGAGCAAAACTATACTAATATTTTATCGAAACAAAGATAAAAACTATAGGATTGATCTATACTAAGCCTTTAAAAGAACTATAGAATTGATCTGTACTGAAGTCCAAAATGCAAACAAAAGATGGTCTCTAGAAAATTCAAGCATTTATAAAAGATAACAAAAAGTAACCATTGTAATCAATTAGTTATAAAATAATATAATAATATATTAGAACTTCCAACTTAATATTAAAAACTATAAAAAAAACAATCCTTATAATCCACTAATGATTAAAAAATATAATAAAAACTAAAATTAATCATCTAAATAATATAATATAATAATAATCAACTAATATTTAATAGGATCTAACGATAATAAATAACAAAGCAAAGAGAGTTGAGTCAAAGAATAAATTACCTTGTTGAAAACCCATTAATTTATTAAAGTCTATTAGTACGAACGATCGTTGAGACTTTAGAATATCGGAGACTCATCAATCTTTCACTCTGATGTTCATTTCTTGCCGATGATTAGTAATTCCTTCCGTTCCATTGGATGCTCAGTGAGAGTACTACGAACTCTATCATCGGCATGACTTATACCATCGGGAGGGTTTGTAAAGTATTCGCCGATAGTAACATCTTATACTGATCGGTGTTTCAGGATGTCACGTCTTTGAGGCACCTTGTTTGGCACTCCACATGCCTACCCATGTGCCTTGTCTTAGATTGCATACGTGCAAGGAAACCATTACTGGGAAGCATGCTATGTAAAAAATGGTGAGGGCACACTCATTAAGGGATTCGATGTATTCATGTGTCAAGTTTTTGGTGGTTCCACAGTCGGCATGCATATGGAGTAAAGATTTTCTTATGACAATAGCTATCAAAATTAAGAGATATTCTCTTTGCAAACTCAGTGCATACCATGGTTGCTAAACATGAAGAAGGGCATGAGGAGTAGAGGCAGTACGGACAAGGAGTGTGTTATGATTATAGAAGCATGAGGTTGCTGTGTGACTTGTGAATGCAACGTGAAGGCATCCAGCATGAAGACAATGTGGATGAGAAATGCCTTCAACAAGCATCCAGCGTGAATGTTTATTTGTAAAGGGCAGAAGCAGTGTTCAGTAGTAGCACACAACTATTGAAGACTAAGTTTGTTGGAGGAGTGTGCAGCTGCTGTGAAGATATCTACAGACCATGTATGGGAACAGCAATTTATAATAGGATGTGTGGGTGTATAGTGGTGTAAAGGGCCACGGTAGTGTTTGTATAGACATTGAGGAGTTGAGTATATTCTTGTATACCAACCTGCATAATCAATTTGTCTCAGCTGAAGGTCACCAAGGAGAAAGGTAATCTTGATTTGGATTTTATCTATATAAATTTTTAATGGAAATTCTATGTAAATTTCTATAAGACCTAAATGCCATAGATATTTAGAGTCAAACTTTCAAGTCTTGTAATTTCCTTCAAAACATCAGTACTGACAAGAACATTAGAGCCCCATTAATTAACAACACAAGATAAAATCTAGTTTGTGCATATTCTACGATCATTACAATTGGGTATTTTGGTCAGTCACTTCAAAATGAACTCTCCAAGGTGTTGTGCTGTTATGTAAATAGTACATATATAATATATATGTAATGTGCAGTTTTTGATAATAAAGGCATTATAAAATCCTCATTGGTATATTAGTTTTGTCAGGTATGATTATTGCATATATATGATTATGTTTGTAATTGCAAATTCAACTTTGTAAGGCAACCATTAGTGATAGTGGTAGATGCAGACTTATTTAGAGAGGCAGGGATTAAGAAATTCAAATCTCTATCAAATAGAAGCATTTCGGCACCCATTGCTTCTTCTCCTCTACACCAGAAGGGACTATTTTTTACCAGGTATGGATTGAATACCTTAAAGTCTTCAACCTCTGGGGGCGTACACTAGGCCCTCAATGCATGGTTATTACCTATGTTGTAATTTATATCCTAGAATCAAAACCTAAAAGTTTCCAAAAAAATTACATGGAAGGAAAAATGCTAGAGTTGGCGCACTTATTGGTATACTCGAATTTGGCACTAAAGCCTTTAGGAGGACTTTGAGTAGAAAAGAGAATTATAACAGAAAAGGTAGACCATAGTAGGTAGACCACAAATTCCTCAATAGTTGAATCCACAGTAGGCAAACAACAAATGCTTAGTTTATTTAACATTTTTAGTAAGCATCTAGGCTTTCTTCCTTATACCATCTTTGTTTGTCATGATGTTAAGAGTACATTTGAAGATGCACCATAGGTGGTTTAGCAGTTCATGAATTTCTTTAGCTACAGCCATTTTATTCTAGGTTTTCTAGTTTTGCTCTGTGGCACATATGTCAAAATAAGTTATTATGGGCTTTGGTTTCTTCTATGGCTACATTAGATATGGATGTTAGATCTGACATATAAGGTACATTCAAATTAAGAAAGCAAAGGGTAACTTTATCATGTGGAAAACAATGCAAAAGTTGTAGCTCACTTTACATATTTTTTCTATTCTATTTATCCCAGCATACATATGGGCTTACTCTAATATAATAAACCTTTATTATATTCTTCACACACAAATTTTGAACATCTATAGTTTGGCATGTAGTTATTGGGATAATAATAGTACTTTGTTCAGTGTGAAATTCTAAATATACAGAAAACTAATTATTGCCTCAGCATATAAAATATAATATATTCAATTTCAGAAAGCACAAATCTATAGTGGGGCATAATTATAGTGGGTCATAGCTATTTCAAGTTAAAACAGCCTGAAACCCATAAGTGATTCAAATGGCCATTGCATATGGGGTTTAGACCAGTTTTGCTCCCCACAGCATTTGGGTGCAATAGCACATGTTATATCTATATATATATATATTCTAAACCAATAAATAGATATTTATTAAAATATCAACTCTATATCATTTCTAATAAAATATTATAATATTTTCTACTAATAATATATTCAACTAATTTCAGCAGGCACACACTTACATTGGGGCACAGTTGTAGGGAACATGACAGGTCATAGCCATTTTGCATTAGCACAACCAAAAAGCTATATACAATTCAAATAGCCATTGCATACAGGGTTGAGACCATGTTTGTTAAGGCTTAAATCATATAAATTATATTACAAAAATTTGTATAGGAAAAATTTATTATTATAATTAATCATAAGTAAGAAGGGCCAATAAATTTTTAGTTGATAAGCACAATAAATTTATAATTCTAGGTCTCACTCCATTCCATTGTCTGTTCAGGACTGGAGTGTGAGTCAAATGATCCATCAAAATTTACGGAAAAGCTTAGAACAGTTCACATATTGTGATTGTTTTAAAAATACGAAAGGATGAACAATTGCAAGCTGTATACAACAATAATGTTATGTTATAAACAACTAAAGCCAACTTCATCTAATTTGTAAAAGCTAAACCAAACATACAGTGCCCTTAAGACATGATACAAAGATCAAAAATTAAAACTACAAAACAAAAATACTCAAAATGAAAAGCTTGTTTTGAGAGGCCTTCCTCATTCAATAAATTCAAAATACAAGATATGGGAAAATACTTCTATCCAAAATTACTAATAGTTGAAACTTAGAAATAAAACATACCTCTATTATAAGCTTTACAATAGAAGAGTGTAGTGATTTTCAAATGCAAATCTAATAAAAACTGTAAAACTAAGTGTATATATAAGCTTTTTTTCTAGTTTTGTCACCGCCTAAAGAGCATTGATTGTACTGTAGATGGTACATATGTGGGGCCACAAGTCATTTAATGCATAGAATAAAATATCTAAGATAGTAAATTTTGAATGGTCGTTGGGTCATAGAATTAATTACGTATCTTTATCACAGATATTTTCTTTGTTGGTAGATATTATCAAATTATAAATATATTCTTATGGAATTTATACTTTAATTATATATGTTATTATACATTATAATAATATAATTTTTTTAGTGAAATTCAAAATATTTTATTGTTGGCATGACCTTCATGCGTATAGGTCAAAACACCACTAATTTCATTTTCTTTTTCATGCCATAAGATTTTCCTATAAAAATAATCTACACTTATTTAAGTTTTATTTAGTGCTCTCATGTGTCGTAGTTCTTCACAAATTTTGAAGCCATGGAACCAAAGTTGTTGGAATCATTCTTCATCAAAGAAGAAGATTTCTTTTAAGAGAACCAAACAAAGTTCGAATTATCTAGGGAGTGAGTGCACTGAGTGTTTTGTTTGACAAAAACCTACTTTCCTTATTTGCTCCAATTAGTTGCACAAGCTTCCTTAGCAAGGAGCAAGTTTGGGTGTTCTGAGTTAATTCCATTTTTACTGCCCTATTTTACAATTAAATTATCTTGTTATTAATATTTGAAAACAAATTAAAAAACTTAACAAACAAAATCACCATCAAATCAAACTCTAATACTTATATTCTCTCACTAATTTCAATGATACTCCATACATTAGTAGAAAACCATTTCCTAATTATTAATCCATAAAACAGGGATATTAAAAAAATATTTCATAAAAGTTATGTAACACAAAACATCTAATCTATTTGAAATATAGAAAAACTTATATAATATGTATATAAATCTTAAATTTTCAACCTAAAAATCATGTACATTCATAAATACTGCAAACACACATGATAGTTAAACAGTATTTGAATTAGGCAAAGATTTATTTTAAAATTACAAGGAAGAAATCTCCAATAAAGTAAGAGGACTAAACATTTTGTTAGGTTTAAAAAGTAAATATGGTGGAACTCGATGTTTGGGCTCAACTTCTTTTTTTTATTTGCTAATAATGGAGGGCCATCCGATTTGAAAAACCGACGAGAACGATCAAGGGGAGTACCGGTGGAGTTAGGGTTCACTGGGGAGATTTTTTTCCCAATGTGAGAACAACTAACGAGTTTAGAAAATTTCCTGACAGAAATTTTTTAACTGCGTGAAATTAATTCACACCCACATTTATACTAAAGGACAATTCATTAACATTGCTCTACCAAAGATCATATTATGATATTCTTTAACATTGCTCTAACAAAGATCATTTTCTTTGCAATGACGTGCCAATAGAGAAAAATATCCTAGCATCTCCTCGCAAACTGCGAATTGGGGAAAAAAATAAGAGGTGTAACAATAACTCCTTCGAACCCGTCGATGTGATTTAAACCGTCAGCCACACATTATTCCCTTCTTCTGATACACTTCGGTCACTCCGATACTACTCCCAAAACATGCTTGTCGGCCAAACATTTCTCATCGGTGAACTACAACTTTGCTCAGCCGATACACCGATACATTGAACATTTCTCACGCTAGAATATATTGATGGTAAAACGGAAAACGAATGGTAGGATCTTTAAAAATTATATTACAAATTATGCTAAAATTAAAACTATATTAAAAATTATACTAAAATTAAAATTAAAACTAAGTTAATATTTAAAACTATGTTAAAAGATTTTAAACTAAAATTAAAAAAAAAAAACTATATTAAACTATCTAAATATTAGAGACTAAATTAGAAACTATACGTAATTAGGTTTAAAAACTTTTAAGTATTAATAAAAACTACCTCATGTTAAATCTAAATTATGTTTTGAAAAAAACCAAATCAAATGCAAAAAAACCAAAAACTGTATTAAAACAATGAAAAATAAATACCACATTCAAAGTACTCCCTACGGTTGCAATTTTGTGGCAGGTCTTCAGCAAAATTGACGAGTGCCTACATCTCTTGATTGGTATGTCATACATATAGACGTGTTAGCTGTTATGTATTTATTTGTTGGTGTTGGTGAGTGGACTTTATTGGCTCTCGTGTTACTGTTTATTGTGAAAAACAAGAGAACAGCGGAAAAAATAGTGGAAAACTAATAAAAATGGCGAAAAAAACCATAATAGTAAGAATTTTTTTTTTCTTATCCATAATAGTAAGAACTTTTATTTTTTGTTCATGTAACCCTCAAAATTGTTACAAATCTTATTGATAACAATAGGAAATCAAACAAGATTTTTGCATACCCATGCACATTTCATCTCTTATTTGCCAACAATGGAGGGCCAGGTATATGACAGTCTCCTGAGAAAATACGGCGGGAGCCTGCGTGGGTTGCATCTCCTCCGTATAATGTATATTCCATCCCATTCCACCTACATAAAACTGGATGTCAGAAATATGACTGAGGATGCGATGGGAACATACATTCTTTCCTATCGGAAAGACAACATTCCATCGGCGAGTCTAAAATTCCATTGGCCGATAGGCCGATACCTCCATGTCCTGACTTCTCGCTTGTGGACTCCCATCGGCCTGACTACTCCCATCGGCGAACTCTCCCTTTGTGCCTCCAATACACCGATAAAACTGACATCGGTGAGATTTATAACATCAGCGGAACCTTATTCCCTTCGACCGATATGCCGATATGCTTCGATCGCCAGTGTAATATCTATCATTGGCGAACACTTCTAACATGTTTTTTTCCGGCATGGGAATCATCTTGGTATTTATTGCCCATGACTGAAAAAATAGACGCTGAAGATTGTTTCAATCATCTTGGCCCTAATGTGGATGATTTTCAACCCTAGATTCTAAAAGTCAGCCCTCTTGTTCACAAAGGGAATGCCTTCGGTGTAACTAGCACTTGCACTCAGAGGTTCAAGCAATATGCCAATAGGAACAACCGACGAGTTTAGAAAATTTCTAACGTTATTGTTTTTTTCGGCAGGTGAGACAATTCCGAGCACTACAATGCTCACATATAAAAGCCTATCAGTTAATTATTTATTTATTTTATTTTATTTATTTATTTTTTTCCTTTTTGTTATTTTTTATTGTCCTTCCTATTTTCACGTGGGGTGCCAAACTCAAGTGTGTTTGGAAGCACTATGTGTTAAATAAGAGATAATGTTAAAAATAATTATGCAATTAAATCTAGAAGTATTATTATTTTTTGGGCCATGATTAGTTAACTAGCACTCCCATCAAAAGGAGGTGCAATGATTACTCCGATTGTAATTTATATAGGAGGTGCTTTGAGTTTTCACCATTGTTTTATTTATTAACAAATATTTAAAAATAATTAGATGTTGAATAAGTTTTTTTAATCGTGATCACTATAATATTATATTTAGATATAAAAAGAGTGCATCAAGCTTTTTTTTAAATATCTTATTAACTGTGAAGTCAAGAAAAACAAACAAGGTGAAAGACACAAATAAAGCTCAAAGAAAGTATGTGTTCCAAAGGTTTGTTTGTAGAAAATAAAGATATAAATTTTTGTTTACCACACCATGTTAAAGGATTGGTTGGCTTTGGAGTTCTAGAGATCTCACCTTGTGGGTTAGCAAGCCCACCATACTTTTACTTTGAATATGTGTATAGGATGCCAAAGGGTGTATGGGAAAACCATATCCTTATTTATGTATGATGTTGAACTAAAATTTATGGATTCAAAGTACCTTTCAATTTCAAGTAGAAAACATGGGTACATGCAAAACCTTCCTATGAATAATTATTTTCAAATTTTACCTTTACCACTCGTAACAATTGAAGAGACCTTTCCTAAAATACAAAATCATTGGCCAGCATGGGATTACAGAACCAAGCTTAATTGCATAAACATAGTGGCAAAAAGTGTTCCATTGTGTATAGACTTGGGGCTATGGTTAAGCATTCTAATGGAAAACCCTAAATTAAAGATTAGGGTATGGTACTTTTACAATGTAAAAGTGGATCTTGGTATGGATTGGTGTAGATCATTTAGCTCTGCTACAACCTCATGAAATGACACTTTACAAAAATAGAGAGAGATAAGATCTTATGTTGATTTCTATTTTGTTGTGTGATGAATCAAATATTTTACTAATGCAACAATGTACCAACCATATATGCATAATTATTTATATAAGTAAAATTTTTAATTTTACTATATAATTTGAATGGCTGCAAATTTAGTTTTTTTCAAATTTAAAAATTAAACTACAAATTTTGTTTATCTAGATCAATACCCTAAACTTTGTGCTTTTTTCTTTTAAAACTCCTATATTCTAAAATATGCAAAAGTGAAAGGGGGTCCAATTAAGAGGAGACATGAACATTTAGGTTTCTACGCTCACAATATTTAAGTTTTATTTGGTCTTCTTTGGAAGAAGAGATATATGACTTGTTTCTAGACATGAGGCACCTTGCATGCAACACAAAAGTGATAGGAACAATTGCCTTGATGATGTGCAATGTAGCCAATAGGGCTTCCTTGTATATTTTATGTCGGCAAAGGATAATAAACCTTGGTGGATATGGGGCTAGTGAGCATCTCCTCTCATGTATGTTCAAATTCCATTGTAGTGAATGGATTTCTAATAAAGTGTTTGATGGATAACAAAATGGAATGCTCTATTAAATGTCCTATAAGAGAAGCAATCAGGACTGCACAAGGAATTGAAAAGAGAATCTCTCTCTCTCTCTCTCTCTATATATATATATATATATATATATATATATATATTTCTCCCATTCTATTTTTTTCCTATCTCTCTTGTCATCCCTCTCTCCCCTTTCTCTCTCTCACTTCTCTCTCTCTCTCTCTCTCTCTCTCTCTCTCTCTCTCTCTCTCTCTCTCTCTCCTCTCTCTCTCTCTCTCTCCTCTCTCTCTCCTCTCTCTCTCTCTCTCTCTTCTCTCTCTCTTTTTCTATATCTCTCTTTGTCTCTCCTTACTTCCCTCTTCCCTCTCTATCCCTTTGTCTTTATCTCTCTTTCTTGCTTCTCTCTCTACCTCTCTCTAACTCTCTCCCTCTCCATCTAACTCTCTCTCTCTCTCTCTCTCTCTCTCTCTCTCCTCTCTCTCTCTCTCTCTCTCCTCTCCTCTCTCTCTCTCTCTCCTCTCTCTCTCTCTCTCCTCTCTCTCTCTCTATAGATCTTCCTCTTTTTCTCCTCCTCCTCATCTCCCTCTCTCTATCTCTAATTAAATTATGATTGTGTTGTATCCATATGGCCATGTCATTATCTAGCATTGAAAAAGCTTTGTGGTATTTAATAAATCCTATGAACCAGAACTCATGGTCATCCATAGTCAATACTTGAATATACTATTAGTACTATAAAATTATATCATTATATTAATTATATCAAGATCAATTAATTATAAAAATATATAAATGTACAATTAAAAATAAGATATTAAATTAATTATGTAAAGATTAAAAAGTCATTATAATTAAATTTCAAAGTAATACCAAATATTTTTTTATCGAACATAAAGTAAATTAGTTTTGAGGACGGAGCGTATGTGGAGAAGCTTTGTGCAGTCCCGCTGCCTATAGTAGGCCGTGTTCTGCATGTGTTTATTCTATGTGAATGCATTTTTTTATTTGCAGATCGGGCTCTGTGGGGTTGTTTCTAGCGAGGGGAGGGGTTTTTTAACTTTCAGAGGGGTCTTTCTTCTCAAGTGTGTGCATTGTTTGGTGCAGGCGTGGGGTGCCAGGGCTTGAGGGAATTTTATAATGGCAGGGTCTGTGCCTTTGGGTGAGACATCGGGGGATGCTGCTATGGCAGAAGTTGGTGACGGGTTTCCTCATCCATCCCCTCCTGATGTTGGAGTTTTTACCACTGGTGCTTTGAAATTGCAAAAGATAAATGGATGCTTGGTGAGAGCTCAAGCTCGTCTAAAGCTAGTGATTCAAATAGAGGCAGTAGACGAGGAACTGGAGTATTATAGAAACACATTTTTAATCTACAAATTATGGGATCGAGGGTTTTGATGCCTTTTCTGGAACCCTAGATTCACAAGTCTTGGAATCTGGAAGGTGATTTTGACATCTTGCTAGCCGTGAATAACTTCTTTCTGGTGGTTTTTTGTGTATCTTCGATCGTAACAAGGCATTTGAGGGAGGGACCTACTTTTATAATCAAGTTGGCCTATTTCATGAAGCCGTGGCATGTAGGCTTTAACTCGATTGAGGAGCTACCCTTGAAGGTGTCAGTGTGGGTTCATTTTACTTGGTTGCCGTTGGAATGTTGGAGACATAATATTCTACAATCAATTGCATTGCTGCTGGGGAAGCCTATTGGCCCGTCTCAGCAAACTCTAGAGAAGCAATTTTTTTTCCTATGCCCGGGTATGTGTGGAGATTGATCTAAGCCAACCTCTACCAGATTCTATTGATCTAACTATTGGGTCCAGCTCCTGGACTCAAAAGTTAGATTATGAGACTTTACCCTTTAGGTGCCGGTTGTGCCATGAGTATGGTCATCTTCAAAGGAGGTGCCCTCATGCCTTAGGTGTTGGTGGTTTAGATAATGTGAAGGCTCCATCTAATCCAAGGGCAGAAAAGGGTAAAGCACCCATGCAAGGGGTGGTACCGAATAAAGATGGGATTTGTGCATGTTAAGTCACGAAACAAGAATTAGGGTCAGAAGAGGACTCTTCAGGATTGTCAGGAGGAGGAGAGTTTTTAACAAGTTTGAGGCTTTGGATGAATTAGTTCATGAGGGATGGGTTTCCTTCTAACATGCATGTTGAAGCTTCTCTTTTAGTTGATCATAATTTAGAGGTCTTTGCCTATCACTACCTCAGCCCTTGTTCCTATGGTGACTTTTTGGGTGGTGATGGATTCGGTTGCTTCTCCCCTTAATGTTGGGATTGGTGACTCTTGTGGTTTGGTGGAAACCCCTATGGCCTCTTCGGCTGAAAGGGTGAGTTTAGCAAGTGGACTAGGTTTGGAAGACTCTGGCAAGAATAAAACCCTCTCTACTTCTCTTATTTTGGGTTTATAACAAAAAAACCCCTAAAAAAGAGTGCTTTTGATAAGCCCCAAGAAGGTAGGGAGAAGAAGGATCAAGAGAAAGTTAAGATAGCTAGGGGAGACATTGGTGGAATCTGGGTTGGTGAAGACATTGGATACTCACTTCTCTCACCCTTTGCGATGATTGTGTTATCATGGAATGTAAGGGGTATGAATAGCATCCCTAGAAAAATGGCTATTCGGGACTTAGTTTAGTTCTCATTCTCTGGATGTGGTTTTCCTCCAAGAGATGAAGTAATTTGTGGATGGTATGAGCAGTGTGTGTCTAAGATTTGGAACAAAAGGTTTTTCCAGTGTGTGGGTGCACAGGGTATCTCTAGGGGTCTTTCTTGTCTCTGGGATCCTCAACGAATTTCTCTTGTTTGGTGGTTCTCCAGAAGATTCTCCATTTCTCTAGTTGCAATTAGTTTGGAGACGGGGGAAAGAATTCTTCTTTCTAACATTTATGCTCCGACGGATGTTCCTAGCAAGAGTCTACTATGGTCTCATATCAATTTTCTAAGATCGGTGGATCTTTTCCTTCCCTGGATTATGGCAGGTGACTTCAATTGCAGTTGCCTCTCTAGAGGAGAAAACAGGGAGTGTGCCTCGTTTGGACTCCTCCTCTGATCTCTTAAGGGATAATTTGGTTTAGCTTCGGCTTGTGGATATCAAACCTTTGAATGGCATGTTTACTTGGAATAATAGGAGGCTTGGGGATGATGCCATTTCTGAATGGTTAGACAGGTTTTTTGTTTCCAATTTTTGGGTGGGGTGACAAGTGGCTGTCAAGTTCAAAAATTTAAGATTGGTAAGGGATCTGACCATTGGCCGATCAAATTCCTCTGCCTATTTGGCTAGTGGTCTTGAAAAACAAACTTTTAGATTTCAGGCCTATGTGGCTCAGGGAGGATAGTCCTTCTCAACTTGGTTTCTAGATGATGGATTGAAGGATGACCTTCTTTCGGTATGGCTATGTACTCATTTGTGAAGAGGCTTCAATATGTGAAGTATAAATTGAAACATTGGAATAAGTATCAATTTGGCAACGTGTTTCAAAAGAAAAGGATTGCCCAGGAGTGCTTGGATTCTATTACTAGGCAATTCAAGATCAGGGTCTTGATGCAAATTTAAGCAGGCTAGAGGATAGTGTGGTTAAAGACCTTGAGGAATGGGAGCTTCATGAGGAAATTTTTTAGAAACAGAAGGCTCGTGTCGATTGGCTTCAAGAAGGGGATAGGAATACTTCCTTCTTTCATAAATCGGTGAAGGCACGAAGACAAGGTAACTTTATTTCTTCTCTCCGCTCTCCTGAGGGTTCTATTCTTTCTTCCTCTTCGGGGATCTCTAGTGAGGTGGTTTGTTTTTTCTCTATTCTCTTTTTGAAGATACCCCACCTGCTAGTGAGGAGGAAGCTTCTATCCTGGCTTGTGTTCTCCTTTGTGACTATGGATATGAATGCATCTTTTCTTAAACCTATTTCTTGGAAGGAGTTGGAGGATGTGGTGTTTCAGTTGAAAAAAGGGAAGGCTACTGGTCCTGATGGGTTCCCAGCTGAGTTCTTTCAGGAAGTTTGGGAAGTGATCAACCTTGATCTTTTGGAGGTGTCACAGGAGTCTTTAAGGAATAAACAAATGTTGCGAGCCATGAATGCCACATTTCTTGCTCTTATCCCAAAACATGAGGGTGTTAATTCTCTGGATCTTTTTCAACCAATTTCTTTGTGTAATGTGGTGTATAAAATCATTACAAAGATAATTACTGAGCGTTTGCTACCATGGCTAGATAAGTTGATCTTGGAGAAACAACGGGGCTTCGTTGTGGGTAGATAGATTTTAGACGGAGTAGTTATTGAGACTATTCACTCCATGGCCTCTTCTAAGGAAAAGGCTATGTTTATAAAGTTGCACATGGCTAAAGCTTATGATAGAGTTAAATGGGGCTTTTTGATCAAAATTATCAAAGACTTTGGTTCAGTGGCGAGTGGATTGATTGGGTCATGAGCTGTGTGAAGACTTCATCCTTTTCCATTCTCATATATGGGGAGTCTTTTGATCTATTTAGTGCTTCTAGAGGTCTTCGGCAGGGGGACCCCTTATCCCCATATTTGTTCATCTTGATGGCTAAAGGCTTGGGGAGATTCATTAAGTCCCGTGTTATGGATGGGCACTTTCAGGGATGGAAATGGAGCAACTCTCTTCCTCAAACTCATCTTTAGTTTGTGATGATACGACTTTGATGGGTGCTGCTAAGGTGGCTGAAGTAGTTGCTTTACGATAGATTTTGGATTGTTACCTCACTGCCTCAAATCAAAGAATTAATGAAAGTAAGTCTTGCATTTATTTCTTTAATACCCCCATGCTTATTCAGTAGTGTATTGCTAGGATCTTAAGGTTTCAGGTGGGGAAACTTCCCTTTATATACCTTGGCATCCCTCTAGATGTGTGCCCACTTCCCAGGTGTTTTTGGTAGGATGTGATTGATAAATTCTAAGGACTGGTTTGTCATTGGACCTATAGATGGTTATCCATGGCTGGTAGAGTTACTCTGTTGAATTCTATGGTGCAGGCCCTTCCTTTATATAGGTGCTTTGTGTTGACTGCTCCCTCAAGCTTCATCAAAGATTTTGAGGGCCTCTGTCGTTAGTTTCTTTGCTCTGGTAATGTCCTTTCGAAGAAATGGAGCTTAATTAAGTGGGAAGTTGTTTGCTAGGCAAAGAAGGATGATGGTCTAGGTTTATGTAGGGCGGATTGGAATTGGGCAGACTTTGGCTACTAAGCTATACTAGAGATGGTGTTCATATCAGCATCAATGGGCCAGGATCCTTACTTTCAAGTACCTTGGGAGGTGGATGGTGCTGAGGTTCCTTGATTTAGTCTTTCGGGAAAAGGTTCTATGATCTAGGATACTCTCAAGAGGGGGCCTATGCTGGTTAAACAAGACCTATTTTGGGATCTGCAATAGAGGCTCTGATGCTCTTTTTTGGCATGAATCATGGGATGGCTTCCCGTCTATCCTCTCCTCGCATCCTCACTTGGGGGACTTGTGTAGGATTTTTGTTTAGGCTAGTTGGAGTAGAGTGATGGATTTCAAAGCCCCTCAGGATTTGGGAAAGACAATTGTTTACCAGTAGAAGGATATGCAGGATTGATCGATGGGTGGATCTTTGGAGGATAGGAGGGAGTTGTCCTCCATTTTGGCTGATAGAGTCTATTTTTTCTCTTCCAGAGCAGGATGTGTTGGCTTGGGGTCTGGATCCTAAGGGAAGTTCACTATTGCTTCAGGGTATCCTGTTTTGGACAGACAGACTTGGGGTAGTGCTGAAGTTCCTTGGTGGAAAATTATTTGGACTAAATTCTCTTGGCCAAAATGCAATTTTCTTTTCTTGGCTGGTGGTTTATGGTAGCTGTTTTGACTTGGGATAACCTCTATAAGCAAGGGCTTCCAAGGTCCTTCATTATGTTTCTTATGCCTAAAAGATGTTGAGACCTGTTTCACATCTTTTCTTTTAGTGCCCATTTGCTAGGACTATTTGGCATTTTTGGTGGGGGCCTGGATCTTGCAGTGCAGGTACCCTTCTTCTCTAGAGATAACCCACTCTCTTTCTTGAGCTAACCAAGTCACATTCTATAGCTAACCCACTCTCTTTCTTCCACAGATGCAAGGACAATCGGGATGCAAGGTCAAAACCAGGGCAACTCAACTCAGTCAAACCAGCGACAATCAGGCAATGATAGAATCTTGACTTAGTTTGTCTTCTTCATTCCATTTCATATGTAGATGCATAGTGTGTTTTTCCTTCTAAGTTATTTCAGCTATTCCCACGGCTTGTGTGGGACACATTATATATCATATTCTTTCATTCAATGCAATGTTGATTTCATTTGTTGTTTTCATGTATCAAATGAAATGATCATTGTGTTGTGATATGAAAACAATCTATAATACATTTGAACACTTAAACAAAGCATGAATGAATCTAAATCTTCTCTTTGCACTACATATAACTGAATTCACTTCTTTTACAACAACTCCAACTATGCAATGAATTTCACCAGATTATGAAACTGAGACTATTATAACATTACCAATTTTAATTGGAAGTAAAAAATGGTAACATTTATGACAACATATGCTAGATGTTTGCCTGCTAAGCATGATGATGAGTTGCCTTGAATGTCCATTGGGCATTGAGTCATACTCTATCCTTTTCCAACTCAGAAAACATTGCAATTTAGCTCTCCAACAGCAACAAACTCGACTAAAAGCAAAATAACAGGCCTTGATGGCTAAAACACCTATGCAGTAGCACTTAGGGAAACAAAACTGACTGAAAGCAAATGTGCAGAAAGCACTTATTAACTGAAAACACTAACCTAATCCTACTGTAACTAGCCAAAGTGACTGATCAAACAAAACCATTTACTGGCTCAATAAAATAATTACCCTTCCTCCATAATCTATAATACTTCATCAGCTTGTGACTTGACCAAAAGAGGTGGAATAAGAACCAACAGGCAACAGATAGCTGCAACACCTCTCCGAACGGGAACATGAAAGTACTCACCTATTTGGTGAATTGATCAAATGAACAAGGAAGCTGATAATGCTCAACTTGGTACCTTTCTTGCTGATGTGATCAATATCATTATGAGGTTGTACCCTCTTGTTAGCTGCCAACCCAGCTAGATATCTGATAGGACACCCACTAGAAGGTGCTGGATCAGATAGAAAACATTTTACATGGTTAGGGGCAGCAGTATCATCTTCATTCTACATGATGGCTTGTCATTGTAAGCTCTTCCTCCATAGTCAATGGGCCATCCTCCTCTATTAGGGTTGCTAATAGCTCTTCAAAATCTGGCTCAAAATACATATCATTCAATGAAGAAACACTTTGAATCAAGGATCCCTCTTCTATGAATGAAGGTAAATGGGTAGACAATGAACTAACCTTTTCCATCATACCACCAATTTGCATAGCATCAGTTTCAAGCTCCATTGTGTCATGGCTATCCTTGCTAGAGTCTTCCTGAATCTATACCTTGCTTAACTAATTCTTTTCAAACTGCTTATTATCCTATCATCAATGTCTTGGGGCTTTGGCTATTACAAAAAATCAGCAGTGTGGCAATTTCTCTGCAAGCCAAACAGTCATGATCCTAACAATCAATGAAGTTATCTTGGATAGCTTGATCATTTTTAGTCGATTGACTTGTTTGTTCATCAAGGAAAGTTGCTTTAGTCCCGTTCATATTAGCTTCTTCATTATAGTACAATGGAAGCTTGAGAGGTAAATTGAATGTCTCATCCTCATACAGGATCTAATTTGATTCAACCTTGTGTTCATCCTGGTAGTCAGAGGTCCTCATGAAACAACAACACATGACTCTCTACAACACCTTCCAGATGTCCCAAATCAGTTGATAAATGGGATTCTTGTATGCTGTCCTCATTATCTTCAACATACGCGGGTAGCTGATCGAACAAGAAAACTGAATCATCCCCCTTTTCTGGTCTATTCTCCCTTTGAACCTAAGCAACAGTCTTTCTGATTGAAGACTTTTTCCCTCAAATTTTTGCATCATGCTTAGATTCATCTTATAGAAAGCATTAGAAAAAATTTCAAATGATTCAAGTGCATAGGGTTCAGGACCAGTTTGGATCAACTTCCTTCACACATTCAATATGCTCATAATTAGCCAGGGCTGCAGGACAAACAACAGTAGCTTCTTGTTTTGTATTTGATTTTTCAGCTAGTATCTTGACATTCAAGATTTCAATTGATTTGGATTCTTGATATGGCCAAAACTGAGGACTAATAGATTGGTCTTGAATGTAGACAAGCTCCTGATCAAATTCAAAACTTCTAAAACTTAGGATTTTGATCTCCCGAGGAGTCTATTTGCATTCAAACCCATCTCTTGGCCTTGGAGATAATTCTCATCACAAAAATTAGAGCCTTGCCAATTCATAAAACCACCTCAGGCTTATGATCTCTTCTTAGGGCCTATGGATCATTTTGGAAGGGAGGCTTATCATGCTAACATGGGGCTTGGAAAGGCTTTTATTCTTGACTGATTTGCCTCCTAATATTAACAAATTCTTCACCAACTGCTTGCAACATAATTCTACCCTCTTGAAACTCTTGAGAATGAGCTAGAACGATAGGGTCTTGAGCAGCAGTCTGGTGTCCTATGGTTGGAACAGATGGGACAATAGCTAAAAGGGGAATTGCTATGGCTCAGGTGGCCAAATTTGTGGAAAAAGGGGTAAGGAGGCCTAGGGCTATTTTCCCTGCTAGAATAAGGTAGTTTTCTGCTAGAATAAGATAGAGATAAGATAGAAAGAGGGAAAGACAGATATAGATAGGTAGGTTTGACTTTCAAAGAATCCCTTTAGTGATTTTTTGAACATTAAATGACATCTAACACCTTAAACAGAATTAAAAATATTTATTATTAATAGAGAGAAGAGAGATAGAGTGATAGAGGAAGAGAGAATAGTTCACTCCTTTTTTCATGCAAATTTTCTATGACAATTATCAATCTCTAGTATTCTCTCTTCCTCTATCATGCTCTCTCTTCTCTATGTGTTTCTCCCTCTCTCTCTTCCTTTAGAGCATAGAATACAAAACATCTCAACATGTGTATTTTAAATAATTGAGTGGTTTACTAATGAGCTTCCAAGCAAAGATTTCTCTTCTCATGACTAACACTAAATTTGTAAAGGGTTAAAATATTGAATTACCCAATGCCATCTTTTGTTACAGGTGCAACTTCAAGATAAGATAGTGTGTAATGGGTACACTGAATTTGGAAGAGTATTAGAATGGCTGACCGTAACCTCAAGTATCCCTCTCTAGCTCTCTATTTCTTTTTGTCACACACTTCCTCTCTCTGATATTTATCTCTCCTTATGTTTCTCTCTATCCTCTCTCTAAGATTTCATAAGGGGAGAGAGAGATATTTATATAGAGAGAGATAAAGAGAGATATATCTTTATATATAGAGTATGTGAGAAAGAGAGACAAAGAGGGGAGACAAATAGAGTTAAAAAAGATGGATGAGTAGAGAGAGGAGATCTAGAGGGGATAAAGTGATAATGGGAGAGAGAGAGAGAGAGAGAGAGAGAGAGAGAGAGAGAGAGAGAGAGAGAGGAGAGAGAGAGAGAGAGAGAGATGAGAGAGAGAGAGAGAGAGAGAGAGATGGAGGGAGGAATAGAGATAAGTGATATAGAGGGAAATAGATAGAGGAAGGAGTCCTCCAAGAGTGAGAGACATGATGAGGAAAGGAGAGAGAAATAGAGAGGTCCAAGGATATTGATAGAGAGGAATAGAGAAAGAGAGATAGACTAGGAGAGAAACATATAAGATAGAAAGAGGAAAGACAGATAGAGGCAAGCAGGGTTGACTTTCAAATTTAGGCCCTGAAAATTTGAATCCCTTAGTAATTTTTTGAACATCGAATGACCATCAAACACCTAAAAAAATTAAAAAATATATATTTTTAATAGAGAGAAGAGAGATAGAGTGATAGATGAAGAGAGAATAGTTCAACTCCTTTTGTCAAGCAAATTTTCTGTGACAAATATCAATCTCTATTATTCTCTCTTTCTCTATCACTCTATCTCTCTCTCTAGGTGTTTTCTCCCTCCCTCTCTTCTTGTAGAGCATAGAATACAAAACATTTCAACATGTGTATTTTAAATAATTTAGATGGTTTACTAGTGAGTTTCCAAGAAAATATTTCTCTTCTCATTAACTAATGTGCTAAAGCTGTAAAGGGCTAAAATATTGAATTATCCAATGCCATCTTTGGCTACAGTTGCATCTTTAAAGATAATATAGTATACAATGGGTATGCTAAATTTGGAAGAGTACTGGAATGGTTGACTGTAACCTCAAGTCTCCCTCTCTAGATCTCTCTATTTTTTTGTCACACTTCCTCTCTCTAAGATTTCTCTCTCCCTATGTTTATCTCTCTCCTCTCTCTAAGATTTCTCATTCTACCTCTCTTTTTCTCTCTTTTTCTCTCTCTTTCTCTCATTCTATCTCTTCTCTTTCTCTGTCTCTCTACCTCTCTCTTTTGCTCAGTGCTATAATAAATTTAATAGGAAACAATGCTCTCTTTCTCTCTCTATCTCTCTCTTCATCTCCATCTCCCTCCCCCTTCCCTCTCACATACTTCCTTTCTATGAGATCTCTCTCTCCCTATGTTTTTCTCATGTTTCTCTCTTCCTATGTTAACTCCCCCCCCCCCTCTCTCTCTCTCTCTCTCTCTCTCTCTATATATATATATATATATATATATATATATATATGTCTTTATTTCATATCTATATGGTTCAAAGTTCATATCTCTCCTCTCTCTATCAATCTGTCTCTTAATCTCTCTTAATATCTATAGAGAGAGATGGAGGGATAGGGAGAGGGATTTAGAAAAAGAGAGATAGAGGCTCGAGAAAAAAATTAGCAAAAAGATGGTAAGAAAGAAGAGGGGATAGAGACAAAGATATAGAGAGAGATAAAGAAAGAGAGATAGAGAGATAGATATATAGAGAGATCAAGAGGTTCAAAGAAAGGAAGAGACATGGTAAGAGTAGAGAGAATGGGAGATAACAAAACATATATAGAGGTAGCGAGAGAAATATAGAGAGAAAGAGAGATAGAATATATATATATATATAGAGAGAGAGAGAGAGAGGATACCATCCTTTTGTTTTGAAGCCTATTTATCTAAAGGGGATCAATATCCTTTTTCTCTAGAACTAGGGGTGTAGAAGTTACTTTGCATCATTTGGTTATACCACTCAATTATATTGTATCTAAAAAAATTATAAAGTGATTATAAGTGGATGAACAACCAATACGTGCAATGTGAAGGACATAGATCTAGATTCATGATCTAGAGAGAGAGTGGTAGAGGAAGAGAATAATAGAGAGATAAAGATAGATATAAGACAGAGGGAGAGGGATAAGTGAGAGAGAGAGTGAAAATAGAGAAAGACAAATATATATAGAGAGAGGTAGAGAGACAAAGAGAGGAAGGGAGAACGAGATAGAGAAAAAGAGAGATGTAGAGTACCTTTCAATTTCAAGTAGAGAACATGGCTACATGCATAACCTTCCTATGAAAAATTATTGGTTGACCGTAAGCTCAAGTCTATCACATAATGGAACACTTTTTGTGACTATGTTTATGCAGTTAATCTTAGTTTTGTAATCCCACGATGGGTAATGATTTTGTGTTTTAGGAAATGTCTCTAAATTGTGGTTGGTGGTAAAAGTAAAATTTGGAAATAATAATTCATAGGAAGGTTATGCATGTAGCCATGTTCTCTAATTGAAATTGAAGGTGTACTCTCTCTCTCTCTCTCTCTCCCTATTTATCTCTCTAGGTCTCTCTATATGTATCTTTGTCTCCCTCTCTAGCTCACTATTTATTTTTATCTCTCTGTCTCTATTTCCCTATCACACACTTCCTCTCTCTAATATTTCTCTCTCCCTATGTTTCTTTAAGCTTGCGAGATAGAGATAGAGGGATAGAGAGATCACAAGAGAGTTAGAGGGAGAGAGAGGGGGGAGAAAGAAGGGGAAATAGATATGGAGAGAGATATAGAGAAGTAGAGAAAAAGATATAAAGAGGGAGACAAATAGAGTTAGAGAAAGGGAGATAAAGAGAGATAGAGAAAGAAGGGAAAGAAGAGAGACCAAGAGAGAGAAAAGGGAAGATAGAGATGGAGAAAAATAGAAAAAAGAAGGGAAGATATATATATATATATATATATATATATATATATATATATATATATATATATATATATATATATATATATATATATATATATATATATATAGAAAGAGAGAGAGGGTCAATTAAATTGTTAGGTTTATTTGAAGTTGATTTAACTAATATTATATTAATATATATACATATACATTAACTATATTATATTATTTAAATATTTAATAATGTATATTATATAAGTTTATATAATAAATCTCAAGATATTACCAAGAGAGATAAAGAGAAATGGAAAAATAGAGAGGGAGACAAAGAGATAGAAAGAGATAGAGAAAGAAGAGAGAAAGAAAGATAAAGGAGATAGAGAATTAGACAAATAGGGACATAGAGAGAGGTTAAGATGAGACAAAGAAATGAAGAGAGAAAGAGAGAAGGGAAAGTGCAAAAAGATGGGGGGCCAAAAAGTGGTCACATTGTTTTGAAAAAAAAAACAATACATAACGCGAGTGTGTTATAATGCGCTCGCATTATAACACGAGTGCGTTATTACTTCCTATAAATTAAAAAAAAAAGAGCAAAGCACTTCATTTCATTTCTTTTTCCTCATATATACCCGCGGCCTACAAACCCTAGGAAGCACGCTCACATTCTTTTTCCTCATATATACCCGCGGCCTACAAACCCTAGGAAGCACGCTCACATTTTGGAGATATCAATTCAAAAAAAAAATCTTTGCAATTCATCACCAAAATGCCTCCACGACATCGAGCACGGCAAAGGAGTGAGTTTTATTTATTTATTTGTTTGAATTTGTTTCTAAATAGGTAGGTTTGAGTTGATTTTTGATGTAAATTTTGTTAATTATCAGGAAATGTTAATGCACCTCCTCCTCCTCCATCCATTCCTCGACATGCCCCTGGAACACAAGAAAATATAATGGGGCGAATTGAAAACAACAAAAAAGAAATTGAAGATATAATTGCAAGGTTGAAAGATCCTTCCACTTCAACCTTGTATAGGTCCACGCTTGCTGAATATCTTGAATCTATGTTATCAAATGTAGATTCAATTAGCAAGAAAATAACTAGTTGGACGGATAAGAGGAGAGAGTTTAGAGATTATTATGCAGACAAGTTGTCATACCAAGATGTGAAAAAATTATAAATCACAAAATTAGACTTGTGTTCGATTTTCACAAACCCACAAACAAATCAACCTCCACCCATTACATGCAAGAGGTTCCCTATCCATTGGTGCAACAACCAAGTGATAAGGGACAATTTTGGGTAGAGGTGGTGGATGGTTTTTGACCATCCTCCATGCAATAATAATGAGGTCCCGCAATACTTTTTGAGGAAACTCTACTGTGAGTTTGTCCTCAATAAAGTGCGAAACTATTTTGATATGCAGGACTTCCAGGGTAGAGGTGGGGGGTCAGCACAAGATAGACCAGGGGCACGTCTTGACCCACAGTAGGTAGTGAGATGAGTAATCAGCAGACCAGCCCACAAGCATGTTTCTATCCCTTCCATTGTGAAGGAGAGTGTTGAGGTTGATACACTTCAGTCCATTAGTTCCTTGACCCAGAGCATCATAGAGCATGCTGATCCTACAGCACAGAGTGGGTTGGGAGATAGTGCAAGGAGCAAGGTCCCACCCCATACTTGTCAGACTTACAGGTCATCCTGTGGTTATGACCCCATGGATAGTCAAGACACAGGTGCACAGGCTACATCTGCAGCTGAGCAGATGGTGATGACAGATACCCTCCTGAGTGAGACTTTCAGCCTTGATACTCAGGTAAATATTAGCAAGTTTATTGAATTTAATTTATTAAATTTTATTTTTGAAATGCAAGATTAACTAATTTAAATTGATGATTTTAATGAAATTTCAGGGTCATAGCGTTGATGCAGTTTTCAGTGGTTCTCCACCTACATTTTACACTAGATCATCTACTGTCGGGGTATGTAACTAGTAAACAATTATAAATATTACATGTGAATAGCATCGTTATATGAATGGTATTCTAATATCTAATTTTGGATGTTGAATAGGTTAATACTGTAGATTTCACGGCAACACCTGCTAGCGGTGGACGACTTCAAAGCTTTACGGAGGTAATAAAATAAATAGTTTAATGAATGAATTGTACTTACTAGATTTTTGTATGTGACTTGTGTGCTTTATTGTGTGTACTTCCATGTTTAGATGAACGTGTGTGTATGTTAGGAGCCATGATTTGCATCACTATTATAGTTTTCATAATTGAATAATATTGTTTTATTTCCAGATGATGCACGCTGCGGAGACACCTCCCCATGTTCATAGGGCAATGGAGCAAGGTGTGGCCTCTACGATTCATAGCTCCATGGCATTGACAGGGGTATGAGGTAGAATAGTAAATTTCAATTTACATTCATTGTTATAGTTGTCTATTTTTGAAAAATCAAAAGATTATTGATTTGAAGTTTAATTTCTATCTGGATGGTTTCTATAGGACATGACATCACCATGGCCTATTCCTGCTACTAAGGCAAGTGAGGAGACAAATTATATGTTAGCGGTAAGTGATTATTTTGTTAAATGTTTCATTTTTTATAACATGTAATTTCTATATATTAATGTCTATACTTTTTATTGTAACAGATAAAGATACAGGAAGAACTAAATAGGAAGAGCAGCCCTCGGGTTCATAGTAGACCACCCACATGCGCATCTCCATCCCCTAGAAGATCAAGGGCTGCCCATTATCTATTCTCTTCACCAACCAGATGGGAATGACTTTTTATTGTGTTCCTTTGTTGTATGCCTATATGGCATTTGTGGACATATATTTTGTATTGTATATAGTTGACATTGTATGCCTATATGGCATTCTTGTAAGCCTATATAGCTATTTTATATATATGTTATACTTATATCGATAGATATTGATGTATGCCTATATGGATATTTGCTTAATACAAATTTTTTTTATTGATGGCGTCCATACTTGCATTATAAATCCACATTTGAATGGATATTTGTAGATGGCTACTTCAAATATTTACAGTCCAATTGTATTACATAGGATGTTTGTTGATCCAATAAGCTAGCTATTGTTATTCAAGTATCACCTAAACCTCATTTTGGAACTAAAAGATAAAAGTTGTATTTAAAAAAAAAATGAATCATCATGTTGAATAGAAAATATTAATATTCTTTATGAGTAGCATAGAATGTCAATTATATGAAATACAAAAAAATGAATCATCATGTTATTCTTTATGTTTGAGATCCTGAAAATGACTAAGTCTGGTAGCCTGATATCCTGAAACACTAGGATGAATATCTAAGTCAGTAGGATGATTGCGCCTTGAAAAAAAGTCATTAAGATGAGCTCCTAAAGGAGACTTTCTTAAACATTCAAACATTGAGCAACAAGCATGAAGGGTTAAGGCACAATTTGCAACTCATAAAGCCTCTCAAGGGCGCCCAACTTAGAGAGAGCATTCATTTAAGACAAGGTGCCCATTGACACCTGTTCCACCATAAAAGTGTGCCTAAGGTGGAAGGAGAACAAGCCTCTAGTAAGTGAAGCACACCTATTATCTAAACCACTTCATTATGGCACCCTAGCATAAGGAGGAGTATATAATTCAATAGGAAATGGCACCTATAATGCAAATGAAGGACTAAGTGGCATTTTCAATAAGCATCAATTCACCTTGAGCTTTCAATAAATACATCAAATTGAGCCCCATAAGCCTAGGCACCCTTTGCCTCCAAAAGAACCTTGTATCGACATCAAGAGTTGGTCGTATCAGCGTATTGATAGACCTTGGTTAGGCTTCGCCGATAGTGGTCTATCTTGCCGACGAATGTGGTTTGAAGTCGAAGACATTGGTGTATCGGAAGATAATCCCATCAGTGCATCGGAAGAGCAGTTGAGAGATTTGTTGATGAAGGGGGTCACACCAATAGTCAAAATCCATCGGTGTATTGGCCCAATGAGATTAGAGTTCACTAATGTTTGGAGTCTCATCGACGGGTGTGGTCCGAAGGTTTTCATTGGTGAGATTGGTGTGTTAGCAGAAGAGGTTTTGAGTGTGCTGATGGTATTAAATCCTACCGATAGGTGAGGGACTTAGAGTCTCGTATCGGAGTGACAAAGACATCGGTGTGAAAGGATATAAAGTCACCGATAGCGGTCTATCTGACTGATAAGACTCAATGATGGGATGTTTGTCAGAAGTGAAATCAAACAGAGTCATGGTGGCATCGGCCTATCGGCCGATGAAATTTTAAGCTCACTGATGGTATGTTGTCTTGCCAATAGTGAGTTCAAAGGTTCAAAAGTTGATAATTCTATGCTTCCACTATGTGCTCTACATCAGAACTCATCCCTACTACAGTCTAGTATTCTCTAGTTGTGTTCTGCCCTTTATTTTTGTGAACGCCTTTGGAAGTAATGTTGAGTTACTTGTGATGTCCTTATTGACTGGTGTTGTTTTGGATTCATGTGTAGTCCTTGTTCCTTATAGTCTATTGTCTACCTGACTGTTTGTTGTAACTTATTGAACCACTA
Source organism: Cunninghamia lanceolata (assembly GCA_027924645.1). Lineage (NCBI taxonomy): Eukaryota > Viridiplantae > Streptophyta > Pinopsida > Cupressales > Cupressaceae > Cunninghamia > Cunninghamia lanceolata. Next base: position 7,167,769 of record BSBN01000148.1, on the reverse strand, counting down.
TGATTTTGAATATTTAGATTTAGAGGGCATTAGACACCAAAACTTCCTTACCTTTAACAACCCAACCTAGAATCAATAGATTTTTGTCCATCCCAACTATTCTAGTCAAGACAAAGCATGTTGATTCTCATTCAATCCAAAGTTCATTAACAGGATTATCTTATCATAATATTTAGGGAAATGACCACCTAGATGGACAATGATGTGAGCTATCTATAAAGAAACTTGCAAGAAGTATAGGAGGCATGAGAATCCCTCCATGTTGTTTATAAAGTTGAATGATCTATGACACATCATGTATCATTAGAAAATATTCTTGAAGAGAAAGCAAGTGAAAATACTCAAAACAACCCATAATAAGGTGGAGAAGTTTAAAGGATGGAGGTTGCAACACTTTCCAACCTCATAGCCACACTAGTCCAATGGATCAGGATAATACTATCAAGCATCCACATAATAGTAGATAATATTATCAAAAGTCACAGAGAAATTTCTAAGGATCAAAGTGTTATCCCTATGACTTGACACATATTGCTTGTTTCATAAAGCAAAGGGACATGATATAAATATTGTTGTTATATGGAGCCTAATCAGACTCAGAGGTTAAATTTACCCAACTTTTATCAGCGTGGTTTCCCCCCAAATATTTTCCTACTAGTTTTGGCACCTTGAAGTCTAAGTGCATGAAAATCATTCTGAGTTGGTAACCTAATCCAATGACTTGACACGGATCCCAAAACCACCTATTGGACCAATAGGATCCTAGGCACTCACTTCATGCATTATGATTTCTAGGTGCCAGTTTGATGCTCCATAACAAGGAAAGTGCGCCCACACTTGCAAGTGGTTTTCTTCAGGATCTAGGTGCCAGTTGAAGGTTGTAGTTGCCAAGAAGAGCACCTAGCAAGAGGAAGTCTTTTGGAGTCTCCAAAACACATCAAACACTTGACTAACAACAAGATAACTTTTTCCCAAGTTAGGTGCTTCAAGAGGGAAGTTAAAACATGAATAAGAGCCAACTTGTCTAGGTGCAAACTCAAGCTTGTTGAGGATACACATGGCACCCAACATTCCTTGGTGATTTCATGAACTTCAAATGCTCAGAACTCTTCAAGGAATGCCCAATGCGCCTTCTTGATGATAGGCACCAAAGTGAGGGTGGAATTGCACCTTGATGGCATTAGGTGCTATCTAGAGTATGCTACTCCATGGAAATGTGCCTTCCTGCTTAGAGTAATTCAAACACTCCAAGGTCTTTAGTGATCAATTCCCCAACTTATGAAATGTCCTCCTTCATTTTAAAACACATTGTAATGCTCCAGAGAGATGACTATACCTAGGGCGTCAATCTAGGTTAGAAATGCCTCCAAAGTGTGCCTTCACTTTCAGAATGCAAAATAAGGTCCAAAGGTGCTAATAAACTGAAGTGCTTCTTTGGAAAAGTCCCAGAGGTTAAGATGCGCCTTGTCTTAATGAGGTCCAACTCTTGGGTAAGAAAGCTTATAAAGTGCGCCTAACTTAGTGAAGAGGTTGATAACTTCTAAACCCTTCTTGGAACTTAGATTGCTTCAACTGAAGATCATCTCACACCAATACATCACCAAACTTTCAATCACAAGATCAATTCAAACTTAGGCGCTCATTAAGAGTCTTTCCAATGTTGGCACATCTGAGAGGTTGAACTGGCAAGAGATGGCACCTAGCTTCCTAGACCTTGTTTCAATATGTTTGAGTTCCAAAGTTGACTCAATGGTATCAAGATGGCACCATAGAGTCTTTGGACTAGTTCCTAAGAGTTTCAAAAACATTCTGGCTCCTTGAAAATTTCTCCTACATGCTTGGGCACCATTTCAAGGTCCTGGAACCATGATGTAGCACCTTATTGCTCTAGGTGCCCATTCATGATTATGCAAGTTGAGATTGGTGCCTAGAGTGAATAAGCTTTCATCCTGACTTAATACACTACCTCCTTCTGACGATTTTTGGGGCAGCAGAAAACCTTTCACCACGGGCAAATGTCTCAGAGATATAAAAACTAAGAGAGGTTATTGTAGAGGCACTCTACGTGATCGTATTGCCTCAAACAGAATGTTTCTAAGTGACATAGTTTTCGAGTAACATCTCGTCAAAGATTACTGCCTTTTTGTACTTTAGACTCTTCAAGGATATCATCGGTACAATGTAGCTCGGACTGTTTCGACATGTTTGGGTGAAAAATAGGACCATGCCTAGCCTAAATGTACCCATCTGGATGTGTTGGAATAGTTAGTTTGGTCTCATTAGGAGCAGGATGAAAGTTACACCCCTTTGCAACTTTACACTGCCTCCTGACGATTTTTGGGGCAGCAGAAAACCTTTCACCACGGGCAAATGCCCCAGAGATATAAAAAATTAAGAGAGGTTTAAGTAGAGGCACTCTACATGATCGCGTTGCCTCAGAGGGAATGTTTCTAAGTGACATAGTTTTTGAGTAATATCTCGTCAAAGATTGCTGCCTTTTTGCACTTTGGACTCTTCAGGGATATCGTCGGTACAATGTAGCTCAGACTGTTTCAACATGTTTGGGTGAAAAACAAGAGCATACCTAGCCTAAATGTACCCATCTAGATGCATTGGAATAGTCAGTTTGGTCACATCAAGAGTAGGACGAAAGTTACACCCCTTTGCAATTTTACACTGCTTCCTTCTGACGATTTTTGGGGCAGCAGAAAAACTTTCACCATGGGAAAATACCTCAAAGATATAAAAAACTGAGAGAGGTTATTATAGAGGCACTCTATATGATCGCGTTGCCCTAGACGGAATGTTTTTAAGTGACATAGTTTTCAAGTAACATTTTTTCAAAGATTGCTGCCTTTTTGCACTTTGGACTCTTCACGGATATCGTCGGTACAATGTAGCTCAGACTGTTTCGACATGTTTGGGTGAAAAACAAGACCATGCCTAGCCTAAATGTACCCATCCAGATGTGTTGGGATAGTCAGTTTGGTCGCATCAGGAACAGGATGAAAGTTACACCCCCTTGCAATTTTACACTACCTCCTTATGACGATTTTTGGGGTAGCAGAAAACCTTTCACCACGGGAAAATGCCTTAGAGATATTAAAAAATGAGAGAATTTATTGTAGAGGAACTCTACGTGATTGCGTTACCTCAGATGGAATGTTTCTAAGTGACACGGTTTTCGAGTAACACCTCATCAAAGATTGTTGCCTTTTTGCACTTTGGACTCTTTAGGGATATCATTGGTATAATGTAGCTCAGACTATTTCGACATGTTTGGGTGAAAAAAAGGACCATGCCTAGCCTAAATGTACCCATCTAGATGCGTTGGAATAGTTAGTTTGGTCGCATCAGGAGTAGGACACCAAAAATGCAAAAGTTGCTTTGTGCAACTTGACAACATTGACACTTTTTTGCAACATGACTCAAAGACTCAAACTGATCCCAAATGACTCAAAGTGACTTAAAATCACCTTGATTTTGGTGCCTAATGTACATTATAGAGGTCGAGGCACTCCTTATCATTCAAACATCTTAGATGAGCGCCTAGGAAAGGAAAAAACTCTAAGTTTCATCATCATGAGCGCCTAATATCAAGAGACTTTAATGGCTCAAACCTTAGCATGGAGTCCTAAGGTGCATTTCATGTCTCCTTTCATCCATTTTGGCGCCCTTATGTAGATTTTTCAACTTGATTTGGTGCCCTGTATGTGAAGGAAGATCAAAAAGGCATGAAAGTGGATGTCATTTTGCAAGAGTTTGGATCATCAAAATTGAAAGAAATAAGTCTATTAAGCTTGGGTGCCCTTGGTCTTGTTTTCATTCATTATGAGCGCCTTGGGAGAATGGTATATAGGTCATCATCATGATTGGGCACCCTGGATCCAGAGTGTTGGAGAGATCATCAAATGGTGTCTAGAGGAAGTAGGGTGAGTTATGAGTTTGGTCGCATCAAGAGCAGGACACCAAAAATGCATAACATGATGATGTAAAAATGTGTATGTGTGTAAAAATGCAGGAGGAAATAAAAAAAAAGACAAACCTTACAAATTAATGTGCATACTTACAACTCAATGTAACATGACTTTACAAAATCAATGTGAATACTTACAAATTAATCCAATGAACCATCCGGGTCTGCTCTACTCTTTATTGTGTCAAGTATTGCTTCATGGTTAGACTCATGCACCTTCCACAAGATTTTGTTCAAAGGTCTACCCCGATACTTTATCAAATGAACATTAGATGCCACGACAAGGTTTGAGTAATGAAGAATCTTCTGATGCATGTCAAAGTCCTGAAACAGCCAAATATTAACACTCTTATGTGAGTACCTTCTAAGCCATGTTCCAGTAATAACCATTGAGCCTGTAGGGTATTCGATGTTTTCTCCATCTGTAACAGGGGCCTCCAATTTCTTTTTGGCCTCAACACAATGACATAAGTAATAATATATTCCTTCTTCATTATCTTCATCTGCAATAATTGCATATACGTGCCCTACATTGATGTGTAGCAAATTAGATGAAATTAGTCAACATTACAAAAACACTACAAAGTAAGATGACATTACCTGGTTGAACTAGATGAAATTAGATGCATATACGTGCCCTATATTACCTAGTTGAACTAAATCTGATCTATGGTCAAAGTCAACTGATGATTCCATCTGTGTTAGTCCCAATGTCGTCGGGGGTCGATATGTGTCAAGTGGGCTAAGATAACTTAACTGCCATTTGTCTACCCACTCCTTTGACTCGCACTCATCCCAGACTTGAATTGTATAGGAAGAACAAAAGCATGACATCTTTCGTATATGGATACTCCGTGAACTTGCAATTGAGCTTCTAAAAGAGTGCATCTCATTTGATCCTGTCAGTGTACAACAGTCCTCATATGGTGCAATGTTAGTATCATCTATCAACCAAAACAATCTACGAACTGAAGACTTACCTTCATTACCTGGACCTATAGAAGCATTACACCACTCGACAATCGATTTGGCATATGTCAACTTTGCATTGTCTCTATACTTTAACTCTTCTCGTGCTATGGCTCTTTTGATACATGCTCCTGCACCATCATGCTCCCCCTTTCCATGTCCAGCCTCACAAAAGTTCCACATATACTAAATACCTATAAAATTATGCCTCCTACTTAGCCAACAGAAATTCTGCGAGTTCTTGAATTGTGATGCACAGTTATCTGACCATATGATATGCTGACTGAACGATATGCCCCTTCTAGCCAAATCATTGTAGAACACCTGAAATCAACCTTGCACGAACTCCGTAGAATACATGCGATCATCACTAATATAGAAATTATACTCCCTTATGATCTCCCTATCATCCTCTGTACTATCATTCGCATAAATGAATGCGATGTGCACAAATATAGAAACCTGTGTGGAGTTGTAATATTGTGATTGCACCTCACGTTGTGGCTGTAGACTGTAGTTCTCTGCAAAGTCAACGAATGAAACAATGCTACCAACTGGAAATGTGTCCTTGCATAACTTGAATTGCAAGTCCAACCATCGAGCTCTATGGGCATGTCTTGCATACTCATACACTATGCTGTCACAAAATATAGGCATAAACTGATACACTGGAATCTTTTCAATAACCAATTCACACCTCTTTGCTTCTTTACCATCTTTTGTATTGTATGCCACTGTTTTATACTTGCTAAACTCTACTAGTTCATTTCCAACCGCATGTGTTCTTTCCATACGTTCACATATTGGCAAATATTGCAAGCCACCACAATGATGACATGTGCCATCCAAGCATAATTTCTTGTAGAATATTTGACCTTCCTCTCTTTCACATAAAATTCTTGATATCAAGTCTCTTGAAGATGTTGGTGGGGTACATATGGCACAACCCTACAAATCATTGTTAGTATGCATATCTAAACATATAGACCTATAAGCATCAAAATGGTTAGAAAATTCAATATGTAATCTACAACAACTAGTGCGTGTGTGATTTATCTTAACATAGAAAGGTTTTAGCATTTCAAAATATCTTTGAAAAATTTTAATTTGAGGATACTTCTCTAGAAATTTATCATAAAACTGTGTTTGAGTCTCATCCAAAAAATGCTTTGGATGTGGCTCGTGATTCTGACTACCGATTCTCCTTCTTACCACATCCCTTTGATTCGAAGATACCCTTGTGTAATTCTTCCAAAAGTCTTCAATTAGTGATCTCAATGCTTCAATAATTGGTTTATCTTTTCGTGGTAGTCTCCCCAAGAACACCCATAATTCATTGGCATTAGTGTCCTCAATTCTTAGGCGTCTTCCAACGGCTCTTGATAAAGTTTTCCTATTAATTCTCAATTGTTGACTTGTCTTTCTAATGAGACGAGCTTTCCTCATTTGACTACTTACTATAGTCGATGTAATCACACGCGGTGTTGCATTACTATCTTTTGTGTGTGAGGTGTTACCCACACTCTCATACGCACTCATTAGATTCTTGACAATAGATTTTTCACTTGAAGCCTCTGATGTTTTCAACCCAAGAATCTTCATGATAGACCTATACTTTATAGTTCGCATCATTTCAACAAATAGTTGACATCTTGCAGTCTCATTTAACTTTTCAAAGAACAATCTCCAAATCTTATTAGCATATCTTCTACAAGTGCATTTTGGAATCTTACCTTCCATTGGCTACAAAATATTTTCATCAATATCAATCAAATACTTTGGCTTTCTATGCAAAATTCTAGGTGGTGTTAAGTTAGGTAAATTCATCTCAACATTAGGAATTTCATCAATATTTAAATGAGATGGGTTAGATGGCATACCTTCGATCGAAGATGGAATAGATGACATACCTTGAGGTTGAGGTGGGAATGATGGCATACCTCCTTCATCACATGTGAGTGATGATGTACTCTCAACTTGAGATGTGGTAGATGGTGTCCCTACATGTTGACTTGCGGTAGAGGACATGTCTCCAACTATGGTATTCAAATCTCTCGTACCACGAAGTTTTTGCATTTGTTCTCTTTAACATCATGGTATGTTAAGGTTTGTTTATTACACATAATTATTAAAGAGCCCAAGTGTAGAAAATATACATGGCATCATGTGAGATTGTAGGCTGCTTTCTTGATTGGGAATGTGCCTATTTTAAACATGTATGATAGAGCATGATAAAGTAATTCAATCCGAAATAAGGAAAATGTAAAGAACATGCATGTAAAGACTTGACTTACCTAAAAAATGAAGATTCGAATGGAGAGAGTACCCAATTATGTAGTGTTTTTTTCTTCTTACATCAAACTCTATTATATTTGAGTTTTTCACCACTTGCTTCCTTTTCAATGTTAAATTAAATAACACTCAAATATAATTACTAACAACAATACTATTAACCAATCTATAATGTTAAATTCCTAAAATTGAATCACAATTAACATTGCAACACTACAAAAATTGAAACTTGAATAGATATATATCAAACTTGGTGTAAAAACTATGTTATTTCCTCCTTCTCAAGTTGGCAAAGCAGAAAAGGTGGTGGAAAGATCATGCAAAGGTGGTACAATGTGTCAAATGTGCATGTGAACTTCCCAACAGCATGAAAGCACTTCTTTTTTGTCAGAGCACGCGCATAATCAGTAAGAAAACAGAGCATGTGGGCCTGGATCACGGGGGTCAACACTTTTTTACCATTTCAATAGCAAGACAAAACATGAGTGCATTATAACGCGCTTACATTTTGTCCTGCTATAAATTGATCACATCCTTTGCATTGATCACATCTCTTTCCAAACCTTCCCCTTCAGACTTGAATGACCACAAGGTTTTTGAGGGAGAACTTTTCCTGTTTCCTGTAAGTGCTTGCTAGATGCTCTGCCATATGATAGGCATAACAATGAAGGGGCAAGCCCTCATAATCAAGTTCTTGATAGAAAATGCCCATCGAGGAAGAAAGATAGATCTTCTTTGGAAGTAGAAGTTCTAGTTTGTGACAAATCCTTATCCAAGCATAAATAGAAGGGGTTCTGTCAAGCAATTTCCAATCCACTTCCATAGGGTCTCCTGAAGGCTTCCTGATTGATTCCAAAACAACGACACCCCAAAACTGGAGAGGCAATCAATATAATTGAACCCATAAATCTACATTTGATGAAAGAAACCCTCAACACTATACCTTAAACCCTAATCCCTCAACCCTCAACCCTAAACCTTATCCCTAAACCCTAATCCCTCAACCCTTAACCCTAATCCATCATCCATCAACTCTAATCCCTCATCCCTAAACCCTAAATGCTATCCCTATTCCTAAACCCTCAACAAACTCGATACTATACCTTAAACCCTAATCCCTTATCCCTAAACCCTCCAACCCTATCCCTAATCCTTACACCCTCCACACTATACTTTAACCCTAATCCCTCAACCCTCAACCCTATCCCTAAATCCTTGACCCTCGAACCTCAACCCTCAACCCTCAATGTCAAACCATAATCCCTCAACCCTTAACTCTGATCCCTCGACCCTCAACCCTATCCCTAAACCCTAAACCCTAAACCCTCAACGTCAAATCCTAATCCCTCAACCCTTCACTCTAATCCCTCAACCCTAAACCCTATCCCTAAACCCTCAACACTATACCTTAAACCCTAATCCCTCAGCCCTCAACCCTAAACCTTATCCCTAAACCCTAATCCCTAAACCCTCAACCCTAATCCGTCATCCCTCAACTCTAATCCTTCATCCCTAAACCCTAAATGCTATCCCTATTCCTAAACCCTCAACAGACTTGATACTATACCTTAAACCCTAATCCATTATCCCTAAACCCTCCAACCCTATCCCTAATCCTTATACCCTCCACACTCTACTTTAACCCTAATCCCTCGACCCTCAACCCTACCCCTAAACCCTTGACCCTAGAACCTCAACACTTAACCCTCAACGTCAAACCCTAATCCCTCAACCTTTAACTCTGATCCCTCGACCCTCAACCCTATCCCTAAACCCTAAACCCTAAACCCTCAACCCTCAACATCAAATCCTAATCCCTCAACCCTTCACTCTAATCCCTCAACCCTAAACCCTATCCCTAAACCCTCAACACTATATCTTAAACCCTAATCCCTCAACCCTCAACCCTAAACCTTATCCCTAAACCCTAATCCCTCAACCCTCAACCCTAATCTGTCATCCCTCAACTCTAATCCCTCATCCCTAAACCCTAAATGCTATCTCTATTCCTAAACCCTCAACAAACTCGATACTATACCTTAAACCCTAATCCCTTATCCCTAAACCCTCCAACGCTATCCCTAATCCTTATACCCTCCACACTCTACTTTAACCCTAATCCCTCGACCCTCAACCCTACCCCTAAACCCTTGACCCTCAAACCTCAACCCTCAACCCTCAACGTCAAACCCTGATCCCTCGACCCTTAACTTTGATCCGTCAACCCTCAACCCTATCCCTAAACCCTAAACCCTAAATGCTCAACCCTCAACATCAAATCCTAATCCCTCAACCCTTCACTCCAATCCCTCAACCCTAAACCCTATCCCTAAACCCTCAACACTATACCTTAAACCCTAATCCCTCAACCCTCAACCCTAAACCTTATCCCTAAACCCTAATCCCTCAACTCTCAACCCTAATCTGTCATCCCTCAACCCTAATCCCTCATCCCTAAACCCTAAACTCTATTCCTATTCCTAGACCCTCAACAGACTCAATAGGATACCTTAAACCCTAATCCCTCTACCCTCGACACTTTTATTTAACCCTAATCCCTTAACCATTAACCCTATCCCTCAACCTTAACCCTCAAGCCTCAAGCCTCAACCCTCAACTCTCAACATTAAACCCTAATTCATCAACCCTAAACTCTAATCCTTCAAACCTAAACCCTATCCCTAAACCATCAACCCTCAACACTATACCTTAAACCCTAATCCCTATCCCTTAACCCTTAACCCTTAAAACTTAAACCCTATCCCTACACCCTCAACACTTGACACTATATCTTAAGCCTTAAACCCTCATCCCTAAAGCCTCAACCCTAAATCCTTAAACCTTCAACCCTAAACCCTATCCCTAATCCCTCTACCCACGACACTCTAACTCTAACCTTAACATTAAATGCTAATCTATCAACCCTAAACCCTATCCCTAAACCCTTAACCCTCAACACTATACCTTAAACCATAATCCCTCAACCCTCAACCCTAAACCTTATCCCTAAACCCTAATCCCTCAACCCTCAACCCTAATCCATCATCCCTCAACTCTAATCCCTCATCCCTCAACCCTAAATGCTATCCCTATTCCTAAACCCTCAACAGACTCGATACTATACCTTAAACCCTAATCCCTTATCCCTAAACCCTCCAACCCTATCCCTAATCCTTACACCCTCCACACTCTACTTTAACCCTAATCCCTCGACCCTCAACCCTATCCCTAGACCCTTGACCCTTGAACCTCAACCCTCAACCCTCAACCCTCAACGTCAAACCCTAATCCCTCAATCCTTAACTCTGATCCCTCAACCCTGAACCCTATCCCTAAACCCTAAACCCTAAACCCTCAACCCTCAACGTCAAATCCTAATAGCTCAACCCTTCACTCTAATCCCTCAACCCTAAACCCTATCCCTAAACCCTCAACACTATACCTTAAACCCTAATCTTAAACCTTATCCCTAAACCCTAATCTGTCAACCCTAATCCATCATCTGTCATCCCTCAACTCTAATCTCTCATCCCTAAACCCTAAATGCTATCCCTATTCCTAGACCCTCAACGGGCTCGATACTATACCTTAAACCCTAATCCCTTATCCCTAAACCCTCCAACCCTATCCCTTAACCCTAATCCCTCAACCCTCAACCCTATCCCGAAACCCTTAACCCTCGAACCTTAATGTACTCAACCCTCAATGTTAAACCCTAATCCCTCAACCCTTAACTATGATCCCTCGACCCTTAACCCTTAAAACTTGAACCCTAAAACCTATCCCTACACGCTCGACACTTGACACTATATCTTAAACCCTAATCCCTTAACCCTCATCCCTAAAGCCTCAACTCTAAATCATTAAACCTTCAACCCTAAACCCTATCCCTAATCCCTCTACCCTCGACACTCTTATTTAACCCTAATCCCTTGACCATTAACCCTATCCCTCAACCTCAACCCTCAACCCTCAACTCTCAACATTAAACCCTAATTCATCAACCCTAAACCCTAATCCCTCAAACCTAAACCCTATCCCTAAACCATCAACCCTCAACACTATACCTTAAACCCTAATCCATATCCCTCAACTCTTAACCCTTAAAGCTTAAAGCCTATCCCTACACCCTCAACACTTGACACTATATCTTAAGCCGTAAACCCTCATCCCTAAAGCCTCAACCCTCAATCCTTAAACCTTCAACCCTAAACCCTATCCCTAATCCCTCTACCCTCGACACTCTAACCCTAACCTCGACATTAAATGCTAATCCGTCAACCCTAAACCCTAATCCGTCAACCCTAAACCCTATCCCTAAACCTTCAACCCTCAACACTAGACCTTAAACCCTAATCCATCAACCCTAAAACCTAATCCCTCAACCCTCAACCCTAAACACTATCAATAAACCCTCAACCCTCGACACTATACCTTAAACTCTATGAGAAAAGCTTTGCGTATGGTACATCCATAGTGAGTAAACTACTAAACTATACCTTAAACCATAATCCCTCAACCCTAAACTTTCAACCCTAAACCCTATCCCTAATCCCTCTACCCTCAACACTCTACCTTAAAGCTAATCCCTCGACCCTTAACCCTAAACGCTATCCCTAAAGCCTCAACCCTAAACCCTAATCCCTCAAGGTCCTAAACTCTAATCCCTTATCCCTAAACTCTAAATCCTATCCCTAAACGCTTAACCCTCAACCTTAAACCTTAATCACTCAATCCTTATCCACCCCTCTCCTCCCCTATCTGGCTCACTCCCATCTCTACCCTCCTTTGCCCTCAACACTATACATACATACATATAGGCATACATAGATATATACATACATACATATAGGCATACATAGATACATACATACATACATACATATAGGCATACATACATACATACATGATTAATAGCCTTAAACATAAAAAATTTAAGGGGAACATAACGTGAGCGCGTTATAACGCGCTCGTGTTATGTCAAACATGACAAACAACAGACTTGTGAAAAAGGAAAATGCAAAGAAAAACATAACGCGAGCGCGTTATCTTTTGCTTTGGGAATCCCAAGTCTTGGGCTTGGGATTTGCTTTGGATTTCCAACCCAAAGGCTTGGAGTGCCTTTTGAATAGTCATAGATGTGTTTTTCCATATTCTTTAAGATTTCACATAATATCGTTCGTGCTAACCCTCAGATTTGCACGTGTTTCAAGATCAAACAAAACGAACACCTGGGTAATGTTAGGCTTTCTCTTAGCTATTTGACGATGTGATTTTTTTCATATTTTAACAATGTTAAGCCTTTCACCTTTAATTTCTTTTGTTTGTGTGTCTGTTTTTGGGCAAAAACCACTATTTGGTCTTTTTTCATTGTAAATTAACTATTCAATGAAATTTCAAAAAAATTACATATTTAGAAACTAGACTCCATTCTACAAATATTAAAAAAAGAAAAAAATGATTTTCAATTAGTTTTCAAAATTTATAGGGGTAGCACGGCCAAAATTCTATTTTTTAGGATGTGTCCACTTTGAAAATTAGTAAAAAATCAAATATTCATCAAAAAATTATCAGAAAAATCGGGCATAAACTACATGCTATTAGGTAATTTCTCACCAAAGTGATTTTAAAAATACCAAAAAAAAAGTTGACCTTTTGAGGGAGCCACAAAACATGCTATGCTATGTTTTTTTGACAGAAACAACACCAATTTCTGTGGCTCCCTCTTTTTAACCCCTTAATCTATGTCATTTAAAAAAAAATAGTAGTTTAGAAAGCAGACTTGGAGCACTACGAATATTGTTTTGGTTGCATCTCCAAATTTTGAGTGTAACTATGCTCAATTTCTCATCCAAGGCCAGTATTTCCTGATTTCAGAAAAAAAAAAGTGGCCACTTAAGACCCCTTTTTGGCCCCCCATCTTCTTGCACTTACCCAAAAGGGGAGATAGAGAGACACACATATATATATATATAGAGAGAGAGAGAGAGAGAGAGATAGATGAACTTTAAACTATATAGATATGAAAGAAACACAAAATGATATATACATATATATAGAGAGAGAGCAAATATAAGAGGAGAGTTAACATAGGAAGAAAGAAACATGAAAAAAACACAGGGAGAGAGAGAGATCTCATAGAGAGGAAGTGTGTGAGCAACAAGGAGGGAGGGAGACAGATAAAGAGAGATAAAGAGAACTAGAAAAGGAGAGAGGTGGAGAGACAACGAGAGAGAGAGAGAGAGAGAGAGAGAGAGAGAGAGAGAGAGAGAGAGAGAGAGCATTGTTTCCTATTAAATTATTATAGGGTTGAGAGAGAGAGAGAGAGAGAGAGAGAGAGAGAGAGAGAGAGTTGAAGTTACGGTCAACCATTCCAATACTCTTCCAAATTCTGCATACCCATTGCACACTAAGGTGTGATTGCTAGTGAATAAAACAAGGACCAATACAACTAGCATTCAAAATCTTTTTTTTTAAGCAATCTATCTATCAGTGGTGCAAATCATTCTTCAAGGCAAAGCAACTATCTACAAATCTAGGAAAGAAAAAGCACAAAATAAAAAAAGGGAACATTGATTTCTTTGTTCAAAAAAGTTTTGTACCATTATTTTATTTAAATAATAAGTTGGCATGGGAATGATATTGTTGTTGGCTAAAAGTTTGAAAAGTGGTTTATGAGATTGTAAACTTATAGTGATAAGTTTGAAAAAAAGGAGAAGTATATTAGAAGAAAGTCTATAAATATAAATTATATTATTTAAATTTTTACATATTTTATTTTACTCATAAATTTGTCAAGAGGTATTTTTTATTTAATTCTAAGAAAAAACAAGCTAATGAAGGAAGAAATTTTTTAAATGTAGAATATTGAGGAAGCAAAATCTTTGATAAAACACTAGTATTTCTAATCCACTAAGTATTTTTTGAAAGAAAAATACTATGTATTTCTAATCCTCTTAAATCATAAAGTCTAAAAAGAGTTAAGGGAGACAGGCACCTCTCAAGCTCCCAAACTTAAATTGAAGACCTTAAATGTCCATGGTTCCTAATGTTAGATATCCAATGCCTCTGGATTTAACTCTGCCATACTTTTTCTATCAACATTTCAGATCGCACTCCATGATCCATCTTCAAGGTATAGAGAGCAAGAGAAGAGAAAGAGAAATGCTCTCTATATCTTAGTTATGTCCTTATGATGGATCATGGAGTGTGATCTAAGAGTAATTTATCTTTCTCTTCTCTTGCTCTCTATATCTTGATGATTGGTTTATAAGATTGTAAACTTATAATGATAAGTTTGAAAAAAAGGAGAAGTATATTAGAAGAAAGTCTATAAATATAAATTATATTATTTGAATTTTTACAAATTTTATTTTATTCTTAAATTTGTCAAGAGGTATTTTTTATTTAATTCTAAGAAAAAACAAGCTAATGAAGGAAGCAATTTTTTAAATGTAGAATATTGTGGAAGCAAAATCTTTGACAAAACACTAGTATTTCTAATCCACTAAGTATTTTTTGAAAGAAAAATACTTTGTATTTCTAATCCTCTTAAATCATAAAGTCTAAAAAGAGTTAAGGGAGAGAGGTGCCTCTCAAGCTCCCAAGCTTAAATTGAAGACCTTAAATGTTCATGGTTCCTAATGTTAGATATCCAATGCCTTTGGATTTAACTGTGTCATACTTTTTCTACAAACGTTTCAGATCGCACTCCATGATCCATCTTCAAGGTATAGAGAGCAAGAGAAGAGAAAGAGAAATGCTCGCTATATCTTAGCTATGTCCTTATGATGGATCATGGATTGTGATCTAAGAGTAATTTATCTTTCTCTTCTCTTGCTCTCTATATCTTGATGATAGATCACAGAATGTGATCCAAAACATTGATCCTAAACAGTAAGCCGAATTCTTGTGAAAATTTCAACATGTCTTTATAAGTGAGTTAAAAGTTTAAAATTATTATTTGTAATTTTAGACATCAATGATATCTTTACTAAATTGTTCAAAAATACAAAAAAAATAATCTAAAACATATACATCAAATCATATTTTACTAGTAAAAAATTACCACATAAATTTGAAGAGAATTGAATAGGAGTCTAAAAAAGGCAAAATAATCGCCCTGTAACTGTATCTTGCTCAGCCCTAGTGTCCACTTTAGGCACTTCGTGTTTTCTAAGTAATGAATATTAATTATTTACTCTGGTTTTTTCCAGTTCAAGTGGGGCCCGTGACGTGGCTGTTGAGAAAGAGGGATACAGCCTATCACAATCAGGCAACCTGGTCGGTCGAACGAATCACGTTCATGTGGGGCCCAACTATACATTTTTTCAACTCCTGCTTGACTTTTATCATATCACGGGCAAGGTGAGGACGCTTTTAATGTGAGAGGTGGACGTTTACGTGCTAGACGTTGAAATAGAAAACACTAGAGCCTCGATGTCCGAATCCACCACGTGGGAATTAAGCCGCTAAATCAAAGCTCTGTTGACACGTCATCGTGGAGTTGAACTGTGGGGGGTCCTCGTGACTATTTGGTTGTAGAGCTTGGGTGGTGCTGATATTGGCATGTAGCTTAGTGCCAACCTTTCATTTGTTGTATGGAATACCTTATAGCTACAACCTATGATGGCCAATGATACCCTTATTTCTAATTTTTAATTTCTAATAGTAAATTGATTTATTTATTTTTGTATTGAACAAAGTTGAAAAGTATTAAGAGAAGTGTAGGGACTAAAAAAGTTGCTCAACATCTAAGAAGGATCACTACAACTCACAAGCAACAAGTTGAAACAAAGCAAAATTATACAAAACAATAATTAGTTGATAGGCTTTTATATGTGAGCATTATAGTGCTCGGAATTGTCTCATGCTGTAAAATCCGCGTCGGAAAATTTTCTAAACTCGTTGGTTGTTCCTATCGATGTATTCCTTGAACCTCCTATGGGTGCAAGTGCTAGTATATTAGCATAAGATATAAAATACTGAGTAGCTTAAGAACGCAACTTCCACAAACATACAACAATGATATTATTATTATTTTTTTATGAGCATCAACATAAGACCAATACAAGATTTTGCTAGCATTTATTAGAGACTATTATGTCAAGCTCTTTATGAGTAAGCACACTACAAATCACCTATGGAAGACCAATAGTAACTACTTAGAAATCCACTTTATTTAGAAACCACATCCACATTAGAAGCCAACTATGGAAGACCAAGAGTCACACCTTAGAATTCCAAATTAAATGTTCCTATGGGATTTGAACTTGGGTCTCCACAAGGAGAACCCAATGTTTTTAACCTATTAAGCTCAACCCCTTGAACAGCAGTGATATTATTTAAATATTCATTTCTTATTTTTATTTTCTTAACTAGCAACTAGAGGGAAGGGTATTACCTATCTTTCTACATAAAGGTTCAATTAAAGGTTCAATTATAGATCTTTCTACATAAAGGTGCAATTATAGTGGTACGATGGTTGTATGCCAATAAGTAGTTTTTCTCCCCAGTGTATCCAATGTTATGATGGCTCGTCAGTGGTGAGCCTCCAGGAGGGAAGAACATAGAGAGCCGAGGCGTAGGAACATGATGGGCCTGTAACTGTTTGCTAGCTCCGCCAGAGCCTTGTGAGCAAGGCTTCCCAACAGATGGAGATTGCCTACCACTGGCCATGGCCGTGGCCTTGGTGGCAATTCCAACTCACCCTTATTGCTCTTGCTCTTCCTTTTTGTCACAAATCTGTACATAATCCAGAGGAACATGAGTGAAAAAATCAACTCTATCACAGGAGATCTAAGCCATGCCATATTTAGTTAGCCCCCGTTTTCCAACTATTTGATATGAATTGATGTATTTAATACAACTTATCATCTTCCATCTCATCTTATTGGTTTATATTGAATGAAGTTATATGGAATGAAGTACAATTTAAGGTCTTAATACAACTTATCGTCTTCTATCTCATCTTATTGGTTTATATTGTATGAAGTTATATGGAACGAAGTACAATTTAAGGTCTTACTCTATATATTTTTCATTAATTTTAATTCTTTTCTTGTGAAATCAATGAAATGAAAGTACTTTTTCATTGCTTTATTTTATTGAAGTTTAAATTTGTGTAAGGAATGTTTTGTCTTTCAACACCATTATTTTAGTGAATTGAGGCATTCAAGAAACATGTAAGGTACCATTTAACTCTATTAATAATTCTTCTCTACTCTATCAACTCTATTTATGATCCTTATCAATACATGTCCCTTGAGTTGGTCATAACAATTAATTCAAAATCTTCAATCAATGTGTCACTAGATTTCCAATAGATCAAGTAGTTGGTAGTTGTTAGTGATTGTAGATGATAGCATCACACATCTCATCGCATTAAATACTTTTTGTTGTGTGAAATGGCTCATTTGTCTATTTTAACTTTTTTCTCCAATAATTTCAAATGGCTCATTTGTCTATTTTGCTATTGGTTGTTGTTGTGAACAATTAGTGTATGGATCAAATTCCTTTTTATTAATTTTTATTGCACTTTCATTTCAATTGATTCAAAAATTTATTAGATTTTTTACTTTTGATATTACAATCATTTCATAGGTGAAAGTTAGAAAACATGTACAATTTTAAATTCAATCACAAAAAGTTGTCTTTGAAATTTAAATTTTATTTTAAGTTGAATTTAAATATTTTCTTGTAAAGACTACTAAAATGAAAGTATTTTTCTATTACTTTTGTTTACAATAAAGTTGAAATCTTTACAACAGATTTCGTTTTCTAAAATTTCAACTCTATTACAATTTATATAATTTTAATAAGACACATATTTCTTTCAATTATTTGTTAAAGTATATTTGTATTTTTTTTCTCACTTAATTTTGAGTTTATTATGAGAGAATGACTTAATACACTTACACATCAACAAATGACATAATTTTTTGCAAAGTTAGGCTTATTTTTCCATACCATTATTCATCTCCATTTACACATTCTTCCACACATGGCTCCGTCTTATCCATGTATCCACAACATTGCTACACTCCATAACTATAAAGTTAATCCTATAAAAATATTAATGTACAGCTGTCAGATATTCATTGCCAGTTGAGTCTTGGTCATTCCTCTCATTCTGAAGAATTTTACACGCTAAAGAATGAGGCAGCGGCAAAGAATGAATATGTTATGTTAAATTTTCCAAACCTGTAAGGTGTAGATTCATTCGAGAGAGCTTGGAGTGCATTCCATAGAGTTTGAAAGATTCCCTTTCCGTGCAGCGTGGAAAGAGTGGGAATGGGTGGGTTCTACTTGAGAGATTGAAGGATACATCTCATTTGAAATAATGGATGAACAATTTATGGGCATTCAAAAAATTCTATTAATTATATAGAAAGTTGCAGGTAAATTCACTTTACAGGCTGTGAATAAAAGATGCTCATCTCAATTATTTCGAAAGAGATCAGCGTCATGCCCCACTTGTTAAATATGAAAAGACTTTGACAGAGAATTGCAAATATCTGTCTAAAAACACTGTGATTAGATAGAGATGTATGGTGAAAAGTCTTTGAGCTGTTTTCTACTGATAACTTTAAAATACGAGTAAGAATTTGCTGACATTTTGTCCTTTACCGAAAAACGTGTCCACTAATGAATAAAAATTGAGTGAAATAATTGCTTGAAAGGCTATTCAATTTGCTAGCATTTTGTCGTGCAGTGCTACTAAATCTACGATAATGAGTGAGGGAGAGTAATGGGGTGGGGATAAAAACATACCCTACCGCGATTTAGGATTTAAATAAAAATAAAACAATTAATAATAATTAGCAACTTGCACCTATTGGAGGTTCAAGGGATTGGCCAATAGGAAATTTAAGATAATATTTGAATGTATTGGTTTTTTAGTTATATTTTAAATATTAAGAATTAGTAATTTAATATTACATAATTAGTTATATAATAACATATTACAAATTTAAATAATGATATGTTCAAATAAGTCAAGACAAACTCAATGATCATCATCCAAATTATGAAAAAAGGGGCAAAGCTCAATTGAAAAACCAATAGTTTCCTCAAGAATACTCACTTATTGGCCTCTCACTTTGAGAAGATTGGTAAAAATTAGTATAGAACTAGTAAAAATAATAAAGATGCCTGAGCATTGTAGACTCCTCAAACCAGAATATATCCTTAGGAATACTTGTATCTTCACTCAAGTTTATAAAATTGAAACAAATAACATTGTTGTAATACTTGTATCTTCACTCAAGTTTATAAAATTGAAACTAATAACATTGTACAACAAGGTTGAAATACCTACAAGTGGAAACAAAAATGATGGCATACTTCCATGGTGGAAATAATGTGAACAAGATAAACATCCTTTACATTTTTAAGCACAAAAATATACTATTGCTTCAAAGACTCAACTATCTTAAATCCTTCTTATGCCTCATAAAAGTGTGCCTCATCTCCAAACAACCCATGCAATGCTCTTAAATGACCTGTCATTATTGCTAAAAATAAAAAGGTTTGTCGTTCTTTAGGCAAATACTACAATATTGCCTTCCATTCTTCCTCAAAGCCCACATCTTCACACGATCTGTTTCATCCAAAACAATAATTACACTCTCATGGTTGATCAGAAGAATATAATGCAAATAACAATTAAATTTGACAAATAAATGCAAACAAGAATTAAGTCCATCCATATCACTCATTGTCTTCTCCATCTTTTCTTGCTTGGGACTGTGACACATTCTCATATATGATTCCAGGGCGAAATGCACTTCTCCCGAGTAAAAATGTTAGGAAAAATAGAACAATCCAAAAAAACAAGTGAGAAGTTGAAATATCATTGAAAATAATGACAAATAAAACTAAGGAAAACAAAGAAACGTGCATTTGCCAGAGGTCTCTTGTATCAATTAGCAATACATAATTGCCATATATCGGATACAAGATGTCATAAAAAAGAACCGTTCATTAAATCTTAAATCTTAATTAAATATTAAAAACCCTAATTAGGGTTTCTTGTAAGATGTACTCGTTTGTTTTCTCTCGATCAACGTACACCCTAATTAGATTCCATAACCCTAAGCTTTATTTTTTGTGGGATATCTGCTTTCGTAGTAACAACCCAGTTTTTTCCCTTCCTCCTGTTGGAAATTATGAACTTCAAAAAGTTTCAGCTGAATCATTATTTGAAAATCTTAGATCTTTTATTTGCAAAGGACAGCTCGTGCCATATATACATTTGTTGGCAAAGGTAAATTATATCTGACAGACATATACACATATAATATATCATACACAAGTGACGGAGATATCCAACACAAGTGAAGCTGCCGCCGACTTTCTTATCAAGAGTAACGCCACTTTCTTTTGATTTCGACCACTGTGCCCAACCATAAGTATCCATACACATAAACTTTATCTCCTGGGAAGTATCCAAGTTAAAAATAGACATATGAAGAATTTTATGGCAGAGGAAGAAACCCGTCAAGAGACAAGATGTTCATAAGATTAAGGGGCAACTTTCGTGACACCTTATCATTAGAATTGCCTAAAGTTACACAAATTTCCAAACATGAAAGATGCAGATCCAATCCAAAGAGCTTGGAGTGCATTACAGAGAGCTCAAAGTGCATGTACTCAGTCCTGTACAACACCGTACTCGCGTCAAGGCTTCGATTTCATCTATTTTTGGAGCAGCATAGAGAGCGATTCATCATCCTCAACTATAAAGAATGACAGAGACAAATGGGTCTATTAAGTATCACTCTGGTTCTCTTAGGAATCAAATGGGAACCATTTTCAATCACAGTGGACACACAGTTAAAGCTGAGAACCTGATGCACATTAAAAAACAACTGGTTGTTATTAGATTGGAAATTTAATATCTACTTCCTATTGAGCACATCCAAGGACAACTATTTATTAGGAACATACACTAAATTTTTTTCAAAACCCATTCATGGACAAAAATTTATTTAAATTTGTCTCAAAACCCTATCTTGAAAAAAAAATTTAGAAATCAACTATCTAAAAAAAGAAAAATGTAGACTATAAATTTGTTGGAAATATGCAAATGCTTTTGATAACACCTTCACCAAACAAAGGAAAAACTCTACTTCATAATAAGGGAATTGAACTCTATTTAAATAGAGCTTGGGCAGTGGGAGTTTGGCAGTGGAATGCAGTTGGCAGAAAACTGTAAAGGAATATGTGCTGGCAATATAAAGTAGCAGATCTTTACAATTAATTAGCTGAGATACGCTTTTACTTTCCAACAGTTGTTATTAAAGTCTAGACGGTGTGAGAGACAGTTTTTAGAGCACTGTGAGAAAAAACAACGGCCTTAGACCATTTTCTGAGTACAAATGCTCACAAATAAAACCCTATCCACTACTAGTGGGAAGAATTTAACGGCGTGAGACAATTTTGAGCACTATAATGCTCACATATAAAGCCTATCGGCTAATTAATTTTAAAAAGACTAAAACCCTAATCCTAAAATTGTATGCATATTTTTTAACTCTCAACAGAAAAAACATTCACACAAATTTGCGGCTTCTCTAGTGAAGTTTCAGCGGTGCCAGTGGTGAGCTCCTTGGCTCTCTCTACCTACATAGTCTAGTCTATGGGGAGCAACACAAACAACATCATGATGAGGCACAAGCCTTGCTACGCTAGCATGTCAAGCCATAGACCCACAAATTTAAATTTGTACAAGAAACTCAAAATCAACGCAAGGTGTGTGCTGAACAAATAGAAAGAGTCCAAGTTTATATTTGTACCAATGGTTGGGCACACGCTGCGGAGGACACTTAGTAGAGGCCTCTAAATTAGGGGTTTTTGTGTTCCAATATGTGAAGAGATCCTCCACCATAACTGCCTCCATTCCTGGAATCTCCATTACATCAGTGAAAATAATGAGCAATGCCAGATGCGTCAGGGCTCAAATCACATTCAACCCTACTTGAAATGGAAATACAACCCAAATAAACACTATTTTTGCAACAATTGCTTCAAATATAGGAATGAAGAAGATAGAAATAATAGGAAGGAAAAAAGAAATTAGATTTTGCAATATGTAAAAACACTTACTAAAAAAGTAATTGGACATGGAAGAGTAGACTTACTCTTGATATTCTGGAGAATCGCAGTGTGTAAGTACCTTTGTCTATGGAGAATCACAGTTTATAAGTGCCTTTGTCTCTAAAACTTCTATTGCACAATAGTTAATGGATTGAATTGTATTTATACAAAGCTTGGGCGGTGACAAAGGGCAGAGAACATGCATAAAGAAGTCTGCATTTAGACCACGCGTACAATATATGCCAGCGAACAGTGAATCAGAATAAAACATTAAAGATGAAATCAAATAGTTATGTAGAGAGGTCGACATCAAATCAAAGTGAATCAGATCAAAACATTAAAGATGAAATCAAATAGTTATGTAGAGAGGTCGACATCAAATCAAAGCACAGATTCATCCCAACAATCTCCTTTGATTTCCTATTTCTCGATGGTTAAAACTATTTTCTGACTGTCGTAAAGATGTTTGGCGGTGTGAAACAGGTTTAGGGGACTTTTGTAGATGGCTATCACTTTGCCGGTGTTAATTACCATACCGGCAGGAAGAAAGCAGGGCATGAGACAATTCCAAGCACTATCATGCTCACAACTAAAAGCCTATCGACTAATTATAACACTTTAAATTAATATTGAGGCTTTTAAATTGCATTTTCAACTAATTTTCCATTTTTAAACCCTATGTTGTTTACTTTTGTAAAAGGCTCCTGCATATTAAGACACAATATTGAGTAGCATAAGACACTCTAGTATGTCCAGGTGTAAATAGCCGGTGCATTGTAAATGACCGCTGTATGGTAATCCACTCGACTGACACAATCGACTCCACCTAATGAGTCGACCAACACAGTCAGCAATGCTGATTCCGTCCTTACTGCTTGTAGATGCCTAATTGACTGTCACGTGGAGGCCATACAGATTTTGACCAACCAGTCATTTAACACACTGGCTAGTTAAGCTCTTCCCTCTAATATAAGAAAGCAACTTCCACAAACATACAACAGTGATATTGTTTTTTAAATATTCATTCCTTATTTTTATTTCTTAACCAACAACTAGAGGGGAGGGTATTCCCTATCTTTCTACATGAAGGTGCAATTATAGTGTTAGGATGGTTGTATGTCAATATTAGTAGTTTTTTCCCCAAGTGTTTCCAATGTTATGGTGGCTTGTCAGTGGTGAGCCTCCGAAAGGGAAGAGCGAATAGAGGAGACTTCTTGGGTAGGGTCAATCCAAACACTTCATCCCTACCCACATCACCCTTAACACTCCAATCAAAGCAATGTATGAGCTGAGCCACAACCAAGTCAACAATGGAAAGCCCCATAGAAATCCCAGGGCATCCCCTCCTCCTTGTTCCAAAGGTCAACAACTCAAAGTGGTAGCCTTTCATGTCTATGCTTGAGCCAATAAATCTCTGGGGCTTGTAATCTAAAGGATCTTCCCGTACACTTTCATCCCTTCCGATTGCCCAAACATTCACAAACAACCTTCTTTTCGGTGGAATATAATATCCTCCCATAGTGCAATCCTGGGTGGACTCGTGTAGCAGGAGCAAGGGTGCTGGTGGATGTAATCGAAATGTATCCTTCACCACACATCGCAAGTAGTCTAAGCTTGCCAGATCACTCTCCCTTACGATACAATCTCTCCCAACCTTTAATTCAATCTCTTGTTGCGCCCTTGCCATTACTTGAGGATTTCTTAGCAGCTCAGTCATTATCCATTCTATAGTTGTCACAGATGTATCTACTCTAGCTATTAACATATCCTGTGAAAGCATTGAACTCGTTGGTTAGTGAGGTATTACACAAGACAAAAGAGCAAATGACTTGGTTAAAAGTCAAATCCCAAACATTTAACTAGCAATAGTAGATTCAGGTCCATGGTAATTATTTAAACTGAACCGACCAAGATGATTGCTTTGATGTGTATCCGAGAGACTTGAATCTCTGGACTTTCGCTCTCAGCAATGTCCAGCAGCATGTCCCCGATGTCTGGTTCCTCCGCATTTTTTGTCATTCTCCGCTCATCGATGAGCTTCTCACCAAACGCATCGAATAGTTTATGAGCGGCCTGCATGCACAATCAAGAAAGGCAAGAGAGGGAATGGAGATTGCCTACCACTGGCCATGGGTGTGGCCCTGGTTGCAATCCCAACTCACCCTGGTTTCTCTTGCTCTTCTTTTTTGTCACAAATCTGTACATAATCCAGAGGAAAATGGGCGAACAACCCAACCCAACTGTAGGGGAATTGAGCCATGCCATATTTGGGTAGCCCTGCTTGCAAATATTTGATTTGAACTGACGAGTATTTAACATTACTTACCAACCCAAAGTAATGTTATTTAGTTTACCTATAATTTTGGTTAATAATTTTGATGTCACTAAGATGACATTATTTTGGTAAGGCAAGGCATTCAACAAACATTTAAGGTGTAGATGAATTCTATTAATAATTCTTGTCTATTTTTTAAACTCTATTAAATGGTCTTTATAAATGTATGTGATGTCACTAAAATGACATTATTTTGGTAAGGCAAGGCATTCAACAAACATTTAAGGTGTAGATGAATTCTATTAATAATTCTTGTCTATTTTTTAAACTCTATTAATGGTCTTTATAAATGTATGTCCTTTGAGTTGGTAATAACAATTAATTCAGACTATTTAATTTAGGTTTTCAATAGATCATGTAGGCTTTGTTATTAATGATGGTAGAAGTTAGTGTCACACATCTCATCTCATTAAATATTTTTTGTTGTGTGAAATGGAACAATGTTATAGTATATATTTAATCATTTTCTCCAATAATTTCAAATGACTCATTTGTCTATTTTATTATTATGCCGAAGGCATTCCCTTCAGCAAACAAAGACTTCAGTTAGCAGATCTACGGTGGATATTGTTCGATATTCGTGCAAGACAATTGAAAAAGATTGAACCGTTTGTTTTCTGTCTTGCCATCAATTTTTCCCATTTGTCTTTTCGTTACTATTTTTTTCCCAATTCCCAGTTTGCAAGGAGATGCAAAGGCGTACTAAGCATATCTGATTGGAGGGGTTGACTTTGTGGATCGACGGTCTCGATTGCCTGAGTATCGTGCAATACGATCGAAGCATCACTGGCCATTCGATTTCACTGAGTTTCATTGCCTGCTTTTCGCCCGTCACAAAATGTTTTCCATCAGGGAGAAAATGGTGCAAAGGTGTGCAGCGACAGACATCCGGATGCTTCATGTAAATCATAAATTTTGTGCATGTGACCTTCCATTTATAAAACATCAAATATAGGACACGATACGTTTAAACTAGCACTTGCACCCATTTGTGGTTCAAGGAATACGTCGATAGGAACAACCGATGAGTTTGAAAATTTTCTAGCGTGAGACAATTCCGAGCACTATAATGCTCACATATAAAAGCCTATCGGCTAATTAATATACTAGCACTTGCAACTTCAGGGCTACAAGGGATTAGCCGATAGGAAGTTCAGGAGAATGTTAAGAAGAGTGGGAGTAAATGAAGGAAAGGGAAGAATCAATGTGATGAATACCTACAGTATTTGCTTGGTAAAGATTTTTGCTGTGAGTTCATCTCAAGATGAGGAAATCTTTTTCTTTTCCGAGGGGGGGGGGGCGTGAACTAATGGAGCTCAGATAATAAGGTGTTGATTTAGTTAATATCTAGAATCCAAACTTGGGAAGATGGAGTATGTGGGCAAACATGTGAAATCTACTACCTATTTAATGCTATGTGTCATTCAACCCCTTAACTATTATATGTAGTAAGTTTTGGGCATAAATATTTATGCTTGACATAGTAGACTATAATTTTTTTTGTGAAACAGAAAATGCCAGAAGTTGTCTTGGGAAACAAAATTCCTAAAGGCAGACTCCACTCATGGCCACATTAGGCTTTATGACTACATTTTGTTTTTATGTTCTCAAAACTCTCAAACATATCATTTTGTTTTTATGTTCTTGTTTTACTTATGTCTTTTTTTTCTAGGTTAGCTAATTTTACACGGGTCTGTACTATCGAGCTTGGAATGATAATTTGAGAAGTGTGGAGTGAAGCTTTTGAGCTTATCCTCTGATGACATGGATTCACATAGAGCATGGTTGCCTGATGTTGAAACATGTTCCCTTGGAAATAAGATTACATACCCAATGGAGAGATTATGGTGAAAATTAATAGGTTGGACCCAAAACGTTTAAAAAGGTTGTAATGGGGTTTCAGTTTTTCTATGCTTAATGAAATTGTATTTAACATATTTTAGTTTTTGTGTCAGAAAAACAAAGAACTGATGGAAATACCTTTAAAAAAAATTTCTTCCACTGGATCGATTCCTCGGAAGGTAATTATTTTGTTTTCTGTTCGCGCTCCCCTTCAACTCACCTCAAACCTTGCACTTTGATATGATCGTCTAAGTTATTTGCTTTCAACGACATGAGACTTTTTCTGACATGATTTTTTTTAGGCATGAGAAAAACTGATGAGTTTAGAAAATTGTGGCATGAGACAACTAAACAAAATGATTACATATAGATATATACTAAACAAAGCTGCTATAGTAGACAGAAATAAGATCCATCCCATGCCACAAAAATGGATTTATTTTGGTATGGTTGACAATCAAAACCCACCTCAATCTTTCAATCCTACAAAGATTAAGGTTAAAAACATAAGGGCAGTTGCATTGAGCAAAGTGATAGGGAAGAATACATATTAGACTCACAGAGCTCAGATAAATCTTCTCATCTGCTTATAGAAATTCAAGACGGGGGAAGACATTTGGGTAACACAAGAAAAACTTATTCCTCCTTTCTTCTTCTCGTCGCCGTCAGATTTGCTCTCCAATCCGTTGGTATATTGTCGAACTATCTCCTGCAACTGGTTTGTATTCTTCTGTACATCATCCATTGTATTCAAGTGCATTTATACACAATTTAATAGAAATGCTTACCAGTAGAGAAAAAGCTCCATAAATGCTTACCAGTAGAGAACGTAAATGCACATAAATGCTTTATGTGCTTGCCAGTAGCAAAAAAAAATCTCCATTTATGATCTCCCGGAGAGTTTAGAAAATCCCCAGGCGTGAAGTTTTTTTATGGCGTGAGACAATTCCAAGCACTTTCATGCTCACAACTAAAAGCCTATCGGCTAATTATTA
The DNA here is from genome assembly GCA_027924645.1 of Cunninghamia lanceolata. NCBI lineage: Eukaryota > Viridiplantae > Streptophyta > Pinopsida > Cupressales > Cupressaceae > Cunninghamia > Cunninghamia lanceolata. The sequence goes on along the minus strand of BSBN01000148.1, from coordinate 7,140,261 downwards.
TTATACATTTGATATTTAACTCAATTTGAAATTGCCTCATATATATCTATATCCATTTTATATCCATTTAATTTTGGAGGTCTTGCAATATTGTTTGAACCAAGATAGTACTTAGATATTTACCATATATTTATAAATTAAATATAAATAGTACAATTTATAGTAATTTAGACATTACAAGCTATTTCAATAGATCTATTGTATGCATCAAAATATAAATTTTTATTAAAAAGATTTAAACTATCGTCAAAAACCCTAAATTTATATCAAAATGCACCAATAGAAGATTTAGATAAACACTATTGATAGACAAATTTAAATAGATGTTACCGAAATGTAATGCAAATGTGATTGCTCAGATTTTTGGCATAACTCCAATGTCACAATTGTCAGGGGGAAATGAGAATGAGTTTTTGATTTTTATAAGGTTTGGGTAGTAGTTTGGGTAGTTAAACGGATTTTTGGTTCGGTGAATGGTAAAATGTAGTTAGGGTTATGGTAGGTGTTTTACGGGTTAGGTTAATAATAAATTAAAGTTGTTAGTTTTAATTTATTATTAACGAGAGGTTTTAGATTCCAAGTTGTAAATAATAAATTAAATTCATTGATTTTAATTTATTATTTATGGGAAAATGGTAAAAATGAAAAGGATTTAATTAATTAATTAAAATTAATTAAATCTTTAGGATTAAGAAAAATTTATGATTTAGGGATCAATTTTTTATGTCTACATTTTGCCCCTCTTTGAGACGATGTCGCGAAGCGAGGTCGTTTCAAAGAAAATCAAAACATAGGTTTTTGGATGCAATTTAGGAAACGGAGGGAAGGATGATGGAGTTATGCTGATTAAACTTTGAGCAACCTGATGTTTGATATAGCACCTGACATTATGCACCGAGGTATAAAGACCAGGGTGACGATGTGTTGAATGCAGAAAGGAGGAAAGTCGCAAGCAAGCATATGCCTAATGGCACCATGATATGAAAGACCATGATGACGGTGTGGCAGGTATGTTGCAAGGACCACTAATAGACACAAAAACATCAATGAGTCAGCACACGCAAACAAAACAAGCAAAAACATGCATACACAATGCTGCCCCTAGACAAAAAAAAAGCAAAAGAAGGACCAAAAGACTTAATCATGATAAGCGGTAAGATAGGTAGTAAGATCTCAAGCCAAAGACTAACATGATAAATAGATAAGTGCCATGTTGCGGGAATGATATATCCCTGGATAAGATAAGGTAAATAAAGGATGGTTGGCTTGGGGGATCTACAACTTAGTTACTACAATCAAGATCGAATCACTAGGTGTTTAAGTTCCATAATTTAGTTTAAGAGTTTCAAAGTGTTTTTGAGATATGGCTTGAAATGTACGAGTGCCAAAAAATTGGGTTGTGTTTGTTTTATTGGAAATTTTGTGTTTGCATGAAGTGAAATGATTGGATGGAGGAGAAGAATGAGGATATAGTGCTGAAAAAAATGTTATTACGGAATTGCATGAGACTGGAAAGGCAGACAAACTCAAGCGTCTATTATGAGGAACTCAAAGGTACCAAGACACATAGACCTACACAGGTGGACAAAAGAATACTAGGATGAGAGTAGGTGAAGGAATGGGAAAGGACTAATGGACAAGCTAGTGATAACGGAACGTAGAATAGTTGGCGAGAAAATGCAATATGACCAGATGATACTAAGTAGATGCGTATGGCAAGATATGGATGGGAGCAAAAGGGAGGACATATTTTATTATGGATGGGAAATGGATGATGGCGAGATGGATGATGTGAAAAAGCTACGTAAAGGATGGTGGGGACAGCTTGAATTCTACACATGACGCCTGCGAATAGGTTTTCACCATGGTACTTATCTAGGGCACCACCGAAGTGGTTTTCACCATTGGACGAAATGATTTTTCTTTACTATTTTTTTTTAATTTTTTTTTTAATTTTTTTTTTTTTTACTTTTTAACTGGGATACTCCGAGTCAGGTATAGAACCATTTGAGATGGGCTATGTTGATAGGCTCTTCCAAAGGTTGACCTTCCGGAGTGAAAAGCTGGTAAGCTCCTGATCCATAGCTCTTGGTTACGACTAAAGGTCCCAACCAGTTAGGTTCAAACTTCCCTTTCTTTGCACGATCAGCCAGATTCCTTTGATTTTCTAGTAGAACAAGATCTCCAAGCTCAAATTTACGAGGCTTCATTTTCTTGTTGTAACCTCGGCGCAGGCGATTTTGATAAGCTTTTAGATGATTAAGAGCTGTAAGTCACTTCTCGTCCAACAATTCAAGCTCATGTAGTCTTGATATCTGATACTCCTCATCTGAAATCAAGTGTTGTAAGGATACTCGGAAGGAAGGGAGCTCGATCTCAATGGGTAAAATAGCTTCTGAACCATATACCAAGGAATATGGTGTAGCACCAGTAGGAGTACGGATACTAGTTCGATAAGCCCAAAGAGCAGGATGAAGTTGCAAGTGCCAATCACGGCCAGCCTCGTTTACTGTTTTCTTCAAGATTTTCAAAAGAGTCTTATTAGTTGCTTCAGCTTGGCCATTACTTTGCGGATAATAGGGGGTAGAAAAGTGATGTTGGATTTTGAATTTATTGCAAAGCTCTTTGACATGTTGATTCTTAAATGGGCGACCATTATCTGTGACTATGGCTTGAGGAATACCATAGCGGCAAATGATATAATGGAAAATGAACTTAGATATTTGCTTTCCCGTAATGTAAGTAAGAGGAATTGCTTCAACCCATTTAGTGAAGTACTCAGTAGCAGTGATAATAAATTTATGACCATCTGAGGAGGATGGATGTATTTTTCCAATGAGATCGAGCCCCCATTCTGAAAATGGCCATGGAGTAGTGATAGTTTGCAGTTCTTATGCTGGTGCATGAATTAGATCACTATGTTGCTGACAAGGTACACATTTCTTAACAAATTCATGTGCATCCTGCTCCATAGTAGGCCAATAGTATCCTATGCGAAGCATTTTCTTGACTAAGGATGAACCTCCAGAATGAGCACCACAGATGCCTTCATGTATCTCATGCAAAGCAGTTTGGGCTTCTTCCGGGTTAAGACATTTAAGCAAAACACCATCTAGTGACCTTTTATAAAGCGTATCACCAAGGAGGACCTATTGGGAAGAACGACGAATGAAGGAGCAACGTTGGGATTTGGAAAGACTTGGTGGAATGATTTGGCTATGAAGGTAATGGTAGATCTCATTGAACCAAGTGGAGTTAGGACCAACAATATCATATACCAACTCTGATTCTGGGATATCAAAAGCTGGTACAAACAACTTTTCTATTAGGAATTCAATTTTGTGATCATTCCCAGGTATCTCTATCATTGAACCAATTGTGGCCATAGCATCAGCAGCTTTATTGTGAAGCCTTGAAATCTGTTCAAATGTGATCTTGTTGAAATATGTTTTAAATGTATCCACTAGTTTCTTGTATGGCTTTAACTTTTCATCCTTTGTCTAATATTCGTTGTTCACTTGCTTGATCACTAGTTGAGAATCGCCATGAACTTGTAAGTCTTTGATATTCCAGGTTATAGCCAATTTCAATCCTTTGATTAGTGCTTCATATTCGGCGATGTTGTTTGTACATGGAAATTGAATGTGAAATGATTTTGGTATATAATCGCCTTGAGGTGTAACAAAGAGTATTCCAGCTCCAGAGCCATGTTGAGTATGAGAACCATCAAAATATAATTGCCAGGAGGGAATAGTTTCTATGTCCAAGATTGATTCATCAGGAAATTTAGTTACCATTGGATGATCTGATTCTATAGGTGCTTCAGCCAATTGATCTGCTATTACTTGTCCTTTTATAGCTTTTCTATCAACATACTCAATGTCAAATTCACTAAGCATCATCACCCATTTTGCCATACGTCCAGCCAGGGCTGCTCTAGATAATAGATATTTGAGAGGATCAATCTTTGATATAAGCTTAGTCTGATGACTCAACATGTAGTGCCTAAGCTTTTGTGATGCAAAGACAACTGCGAGACATGCCTTTTCAATAGGTGAATAATTTACTTCATACCCCACCAAAGTTCTACTGATATAATAGATTGCTCGTTCTTTACCACTATCATCATTTTGTGCTAACAAAGCCCCTAATGCTGCTGATGTTGTTGAAATGTATAAAATAAGGGGTTTTCCATGAATAGGTGGTGCTAACAGAGGAGGAGATCCCAAGTATTCTTTAAGTTTATTAAATGCTTCTTGGCAATTTTGATCCCAAATAAATTGCGTGTTTTTCTTCAACAAGTGAGTAAATGGTTGACACTTGTCAGCAAGCTGAGCAATAAACCTCCGTATGGATTGTAATTTTCCTTGCAAAGATCTAAGTTGTTTTAGATTTTGAGGAGGCATTTTCATTATAGCTTTGACTTTTGCTGGATCAACTTCAATTCCTCTTCTGGAGACAATATAACCTAAGAGTTTTCCAGATGTTACTCCAAATACACACTTCTTAGGATTTAGTCTGACATTGTACTTTTCAAGACGATCAAAAATGTTTTCCAAAACATATAGGTGCCCCTCTCTGGTTTTTGATTTGGCAAGTATGTCATCTACATAATCTTCCATTTGTTTATGAAGCATATCATGAAAGATAACAGTCATTGCTCTTTGATATGTGGCTCTGGCATTTTTTAGACCAAAAGGCATGACAAGCCAACAATATGTTCCCCAGACACAAATGAAAGAAGTTTTATGTTGATCTTCTTCAGCTATTTTAATTTGGTTATAACCAGAAAATCCATCCATCAATGATAACATCTCATGTCCTGCTGTCAGATCCACTATGATATCAATGTTTGGTAACGGAAAATCATCTTTTGGACAAGCTTTGTTGATGTCTTTGAAATCATTACAAACTCTAATAGTTCCATTTGGCTTAGCTATAGGTACAATGTTTGAGATCCACTCTGGATAATCTATCAGTTTGATGAAACCAACTGCCAAGAGCTTTTCTAACTCTGCTTTAACCATTAGGGCAATTTTGGGATGCATCTTTCTCAATTTTTGTTTGACTGGTTTTGTTCCAGGATGGACTGTTAAATGATGTACTATTAGTGATGGATCTAATCCTGGCATATGTGCATAGGACCAAGCAAAATTGATTTCTCATTTTTTGAAGAAAGAATTGAAGTCCCGAGTTTCAAATTTTGATAATGACTTTGCTGCATATGTGATCTTGGGTTCTTCTGTAGTTCCAAGATTCATCTCTTGTGTCTGTTCTATGAGAATAGTGGACTTTTCTTGGTGTGCCCCCACTTTGGGAAGGTTAAATTCCTCATCCTCTGGCGCCTCAGAAAGGTTTTCACCAGGTGATACGTCTTTTATTTTTATTTTTGCATCGTCCGAAAGTGCCACAAAGTGGTTTTCACCAAGGGACGTTATTTTGAAATTTTCATTTTTTTGACTAAGGAATTTAATAGATTCCCCAAAGTAGGCATCGGAGTGTAGTTCAATAGAGTAACCAATCTTGTGATCTCCGATAGGTAGATGAGTACGAAGCCCCAGAAATTCACCAATAGCCTCATCATTTTCAAAGACATCAAGAACAGGAGGTCCGTGTTGGTCCCAGTCAATGAGATCTGGATAAACAAGGGATAATGAATGAGAGGAAGTGGACGGGGTGGATGAGGATGATGGTTGATCAAAGGAATAGGTGATGGTATAGATGGAATTATCCTCGAAAACATCTGCGGCTGCTTCAAAAGGATCTATGAAAGTGTCTCGATTAAAGGACTCAACTGCGGGAAAAGCTTTCGCCACTTCGTCTAAGATAAACTCAACATCGGGTGACTCACGCTTGGTGGATCGAAACCCTAGCCCAGCATGCTTAGGTCGGCGATGAAATTCTAAAGGCTCTAAGATTCCTTGTTGCTATTACCCAAGCCGACCGTCTGTATAGCCCAACTTTTTAATGATAGGATAACCTCTGTGATATATACTCAATGGTAATTGTCTCTGTTCATCTTCATCACTATAGAGCCATTTAGAGATGTCATCTTCAATGGTTTCTTGACTTAGTTGCCCCCAATATTTGAAGTCTTTCAACTGTGGATGAGTAATCAAGACATGATTAATTGGACGAGGTCGCCCATAGCTCTTAGGTGAAAGAGGAAGTTCATTGATATGAAACAGAGTATACTCCCCCATGCCTCTAGCACTGATCTTAGCCTTGATCTCCGATCGGGAAGTGGATGGTGTGGATGAAGAAGACGGGGTGAGGGTGGATGGGTCAATGTATTTGGAAGATGGTTGGGCAACCTCATTAGTTGGGCAATAATTTTGATGTCGATAAGGACCCTCGAATCGTCTACAGTATTGAAATGGGCGAGGGTCTGCTTGTATGGTAATCTCACGATCATTAAATGGGAATTTTATGCATTGGTGGTACGTGGAAGGGATGGCTCTCATGGCATGAATCCAAGGACGCCCTAGGAGAATGTTATAGGGGAGATCAAGATCTAAGACCTGACATGTAGTTTCCATTGTAATAGGGCCAACCTTGATTGGGAGTTTAATTGTACCTGCTGATTTTCTTTCTCCGTCATCATAAGCTTTGATCTTAATTTGATATTTCTTATCAATGTTCTCATCAGAGTATCCCAGTTGTTTTATTAATTTGAGGGTACATAAATTCAAAGCTGATCCACCATCTATTAGGACTCGTTTCACGAAATGTTGTTTGACAATAACTTCTAGATGAAGGGCTTTGTTATGGAAATGATCTGGAGAGGAGTTTTCTGGCTCTGTGAAAATGAGGCGAGGAGTGGATGTAAGAGCCCCCACCATAGCTTGGAATTGATCTACGTCAATATCACCTGGTACTCAAGATTCTATAAGGGCTTTATCCAAGAGTTGTTTGTGTTGGGGGGATATTCTTAAAAGCTCTAGGATTGAGATCTGGGCAGGTGTCTTTTTCAATTGATCCAAGATATTATATTTAGGTACATTATGGGATAACACGTGAGGTCTCATGGGGTTATGGGAGGAAATAGGAGGAGGATTTCCCTGAACAGTAATACGACTTCTTCGTGTAGTGACATCACACTCGGGAGTTCGACCTCTAACAGTTATAACATTAACATGAGGATATGAAACTTCAATACGGCCAACTACGATGTGGTTACTATAGTCATAATGAACTTCATTGTGTGATGTGTTATCAACATTATTGGCTCTATTATTTTTTTGTCCATGTGGAGGAAATGGTTCTTGGTAGGCTTTGAGTTTCTCATTGGGAGACTTATGAGGTATTTGATCTATGTGTATCTCTCCTTGATCAATTAGATCTTGGACATAATGCTTCAGTCTTATGCATGAATTAGTAGCATGTCCATTGACGCGGTGGTATTCACAATATTGATCTTCTCCAAACCAACGGGGTTTCGGTCGACTATCATCATAAGGTTTACTAGCGTCAGGAAGTTCAATCATGTTTGCTTGTTTAAGTTTCTGAAATATGGATTCAAGAGATTCTGTTAAATCTAAAAATGTGCATGGTGGTCGCAAACCTGGAAAGGTAAATTTCTTCTGTATATGTGGTGGACGATCTCGAGGTGTATTCTGAGTTGATGAAGAATTGAGGACAAATGGTTTGTTTTGCACATGTTGAACATGTTTTGTATCAGTGATTCCATCATTCACAATATTCTTGTTTCGATTCCAATATCGGGATTTATCATTGTTTTGGTTATTGGGATCGTGATTGTAATTGTCTTTGTAAATTTTGATGAGACCTTTGTTGATAAAAGCTGTTTCAATCATCTTGCCTTTTGTCATGATTTGCTCAAATGAATCAGAGCATTGCACTTGTAAGTGAAAAGCTAGCTCTTGATTAAGATTTTGCACAAAAATTGGAACTAGTTGTTTCTCAGGAATATGACAAGGGAGTCGATTGACAATATGCCTCCATCGTTGTAGAAAAGAAGTAAGGGTTTCCCCTCCTTTTTGTTTGGTGTTATAAAGGCCTTGCACGGAGGTGTCTTGTTCAATGTTGTAGGCAAAATTTTTGAAAAATTCTTCTGCTAGTTGTTCAAAAGATATAATGTTTCCTGGGAGACGTGAGAACCATTCAAGGGCTGAGCCAGCCAAACTTTTAGGAAAAAGTCTCATTAAGTATGTAGGTTCATGTCGAAATTCCATGCATGTGATACAGAATTCACGAATATGATCGCGAGGGTCACCTTTTCCTTTGTATTTGTCAAATTTTGGTATTTCAATGTTTGTAGGAAAAGGTACCATGATTAGAGATTTGTCAAATGGATCTGGGTATAGTTCTGCAAATGAGTATTTCTTTTGTCGAGCACCAATCCGATTATCGATGATTCATTCGATTTCATCTTGAATGGGCGGAGTGGTGATTGATTGATTATGTAATTGCGTTTGAGGTGATGTTTGAGGGTGATGTTGTGATGATGATTGGGATTGTTGGACTGATTGGAGTCTCAAATTTTGTTGTAGTGATTGGGCAAGCTGTTGTTGTGATTGAGCGAGTTGTTGTTGTAGCTGAAGGATTTGGGGATCAACGGGTTTTGAGGATGAGACATTGGTAGGGTTGTAATTTCGTGAAATTGAGGGTATGGAAGTGGATACCGGTTTTGGTTGAGCATTGATGTGACGGATGTGGATAGAAGAAGTTTGAGGTATGGAAACATGAGTTGCATTGGGAATTAATTGAGATGAGGGAATGTTGGAGGTTTTCGGTATGGAAGATATAGGGCCAGATTGTGAGATCCCTATTGATGAAATGGAAGAGGTTGTGAGAGATGATCCTAATGAAGGAAATGATGAAGATGACTGAATGGGTTGAATTGCGGGGATAGATTGTGAGATTCCTAATGGTGGAATCGATGGGGGTGTAAGTGATGACTGAATAGGTTGGAGCACAGGAGGATAATAGTCGGGAGGTATCCCCAATGTGTAAGTATGTGATGAGATAGACATAGGTGTTGAAAATGATTGATGGGAAGAGAGAGATGGGATTGTAGAAACAGAAGTATCTTGTGGTCCCAAGGTAAAATTTTGTGGTGGTGTGATAGATGAGGTGGATTGGAACACGTTTGACATAGGTGTTGAAAAAGATTGGTGGAGAGAGGAAGTAGCCTGAGCTTTGGCTTTAGCTTTTTCTGCTTTTCTTCGTGCTCTTTCTCTCTCATAAATATCATCAGGGACTCTAGCTCCACAATCATAAAGGTATTGCATAAAATAATCAGGATCATGATCCATGGTGAGATGAACAAGTTGCAATGTTTCAGGATCTTGTTGAATTTGAAGTGCAATTGGATTCGTTTCAGCATAGTCATTTGTGGGTTTAGGAGTTTTGGGAGTAACTGGTTGGTCGGATACGTCATCTCGAACATCTACAGAAGTTGAAAGGCCTCCTCCAAGTGGATCATTATAAAAATGTGATGATGATCCAGTATCTTGTTGGGAAGGATTGATTTGCTCATGGATGGGCTCTTCTTCGAGGAATCTTGAGGATTGAGGTTGCCAGTTTTGAGGAGTGAAATCCATATTGTTTTTCTTGGCTTGGGCACAGGTAGTAACCATGAAAATAGAGGACAATTGAAATGTTAAAAAGCTCTCAGATGGATATATATGAATGATATGAAAGACTCCAAAAGTGGGGATAAATGATATGGGTAGATATGAATTGTTTGATTTAAGATAGAAATAGAGTCAGAAGGGTGACTCAAAGAGACTGGATGGACCTTAGGATTAGATATGGATAAGGGGCTCCTTTAAAACACTCAGGGTGATGATATGCCTAAGGAAGAAAGGAGACCAAAATGCCACCTCTACTCAAAGGAAGACAGGGCTTATTGAGTAGAAAAGATAAGATGACAAAGATACACTAACTTAAGAATGGTCAGGGCCTCTTAAGCAAATGGATCGTTATGGGATTGATTAGGAAAAGGTCTGTCTCTTAATTGGATGTTGATATATGATCAATAGGATAATGGGGGTCTACAAACTAGTGAAAAGAGATTTTGGGAATGGATATGGATGAATGATCAATCGAAAGAGCTTCTTGTGATTTAAAATAACAAGATTCCACTTGAGATGTGCCACGAGGATAAAAAGATTCTCAATTTTGAAAGTCCAGCTAATGATGTGGGAGAAAAGTTATAATGGTGATGATGATTAAATATGCACACACAACGATCATATAAGACACACAACTTGATTGGTTGTTTTTTTTTATGACACCTGGATGTTTTACAAACACTTGTAAACATGCACGATCCTAGGCTAGGAAAGGACAATACTTGTTGAGTTCCCACTTGGTTTTACCCAGCCGCGCCTACTTATGGTGTATAGCTCCAAGAACTTGGGGCACGGGCTCCCCCTTACAGTGCACTCACTTCTCAGGCACACCAAGTTCCAGGTCCTAGGATGCGCAGATCCTGAGGTACCTTACTATCTCTGCCATAAGCCGCGAAAGTATGGGACGGCTATCAGAGTTTCCTCCTGTATCAACAAGTAGAGGGTTTTTGGCCACTACACAAAAGGGTTCTAGTGAATATCCGGGGGACCGGTACCTTACGAGCGTCTAGCAAGCCACTAAGGCTTTGACTAACCCTACTAGGAGTTTTAATATACACAAGATACACCTCCTTTCGAGCTAGCACTGTACGGTAAGCGCTAATACCGGTTAGACTTCGCTTTCGCCTTATCCTCAATTTATATAGCGGGCCGGACGAAAGTCCCGCTTGGGGTCGCAAATGAGTTCTCCTTGCGGATGTGTCTCAAGAGCAGGCCCACTCTAAGGATAACAAAAGCAAGGAAACACGTTGTTTTTGATCTCCCAGATCGCATGAAACGCAAGGAGAGAGCATACACAACGCCTTTGCCTCACACTCGCATGGGGTTCATTTTAATTCCAAATCCAAATGTGTGGGTGGTTATACAAAATGTCAAAGGAATGCTTTTGATTCTCAAGATCGCCGAATGGCGCAAGAGAAGAGCATACGCATTCAATGACAAAATTGCAAGCCACAAGACATCGTAAACACTTGTTAATTTTAACCCTTGCTTATGATGTGATCTAATCTATAAAATAAAGACACAATGTTTCAAGATTAGATTCTTTGACAAGCGGTCCTGCAAAAAACTAATTAGTAGTTTGCAAAATAGTCTTTGACAGGCGTAAAAGCTGCAATGAAAATCTTAGGACAAGACAAGTGAACCTACAAAACCAACAAAATGTTAAATGTGCTGCGAGAGAAAAACTGTTTGATGTTTGCAAAATGAAGGTCTGAATTTCAAATGATTATACCATAAAATCTGAAATGAATTTTGAAGAACCGATTATGTTTCTGTGTAGAGCTCTGAATCACCTTTCCAATGCCTGCAAAAACGTAAAAAATCTGATTAAAAACGCAAAAGTCATGCAAGTTTGTATAAAACAGCCTCCAAGGGCTAGGGATGGGCAATCTGACGGTTTGCAAATTCCTTGTTTGGTAATTTTCTGCTGGTCACAAGCAAAAAGGTTTCTCTGGTGGTTATGGTAGTTACGTTTTCATTGCATGTTACCGAAAACAATATCTAAACTTTAGTTGAAACCCCTTTTTACTAAGAATAAACCCTTATTAGACAATGTTGGGTCATGCTGGATAAGACCAATCTGCAAAGTACAACGCACAACATTAGTGGATAAAACGGCAAGCAATAGAAGTGGCCATATGAGTAAAATCAAAAGCATAACCAAAAGTTAAAACAAATACCTTGCATAAGAATTCTTTTTTTATGGCGTGAGATAATTTTAACACTATAATGCTTCCATATGAAAGTTTACCAATCAAATAACAATGGCATCATTTCTCTGACAGCCTAACGATTTTGAACTATAGTTAGTGCCATCCATTAATGACAACTAGTAGTTGCACCCATTGGAGATTCAATGAATACGCCGATAGAAACAACAGTTAAGATTGAAAGATTTTTCAGCGTATGCTGACAGGACCAGCCATGGAATTTATAAAAAATATTGAACAAAAATCTTCCGGTGTGAATGGTTTTACTGCATGAGACAGTCTAAAAAAAAAAAAATTATCAATGTGAATGTGCTATTGTGTGATCCCCAGCACAACACCTAAATATTGTTACCTAAATAAAAATGATTAACCATTCTAACTATCTGGGAAAGGTCATGTATTGATATCAGAATGATTCCAGTGTTGGAGGATTTAGAGAGCAGCGCACAGCTTCAACGTGCCACGTGTAGCTTCTATCGGTGTATTCCTTGATTCTCCATTGTCAAACCCAGCAAACAAAACATAGTATTTTGATAAGAAAGAAATATCTTTACTTTTGTGCATTCGTTCTAACAAGATAAAGTCATAATCTGCACAATATTTGATAGTTAGAATGATATTTGGCAGTTAAAATGATATTTGCTAGTTAAAAAACCAAAAAAAGGCAAAAATAGAACGAAGACTTCTTTTCAGCCAGAATCCAAAGTTCCATGATCCAGATTGTTATAGTTAAAAGTGCTGTGCTAATTGTGTATGCCAAATGTAGAACTATTAACAACGCTACAGATTTTACGTAGACATTTCAGCTATCATGCTATCTCATAAAAAGAACATCCAAATTGTGAAAAATGCAAGATCAATTGTAGGGGTTTCGAAAGTGTTTTAATATCTCTTCACAAGTGATCACCACAATCCTTGCTTGGGATGTTGCAGTTTACAGCGTCATTTCAACCATACAACTGATAGGTAATACCTGCACAAACTCAACAAACTTTCTTGCAGAATAATCGATTACGAAGAGCATGTTCACGTTAGGTTCACCATTTGTATGCATCAAAATATAAATTTTTATTAAAAAGATTTAAACTATCGTCAAAAACCCTAAATTTAATCAAAATGCACCAACAGAAGATTTAGATAAACACTATTGATAAACAAATTTAAATAGATGTTACTGAAATGTAATGCAAATGTGATTGCTCAGATTTTTGGCATAACTCCAATGTCACAATTTCATTTGTATGCATCAAAATATAAATTTTTATTAAAAAGATTTAAACTATTGTCAAAAACCCTAAATTTATATCAAAATGCACCAACAGAAGATTTAGATAAACACTATTGATAAACAAATTTAAATAGATGTTACCGAAATGTAATGCAAATGTGATTGCTCAGATTTTTGGCATAACTCCAATGTCACAATTGTCGGGGGGAAATGAGAATGAGTTTTTGATTTTTATAAGGTTTGGGTAGTAGTTTGGGTAGTTAAACGGATTTTTGGTTCGGTGAACGGTAAAATGTAGTTAGGGTTATGGTAGGTGTTTTACGGGTTAGGTTAATAATAAATTAAAGTTGTTAGTTTTAATTTATTATTAACGAGAGGTTTTAGATTCCAAGTTGTAAATAATAAATTAAATTCATTGATTTTAATTTATTATTTATGGGAAAATGGTAAAAATGAAAAGGATTTAATTAATTAATTAAAATTAATTAAATCTTTAGGATTAAGAAAAATTTATGATTTAGGGATCAATTTTTTATGTCTACATTTTGCCCCTCTTTGAGACGATGTCGCGAAGCGAGGTCGTTTCAAAGAAAATCAAAACATAGGTTTTTGGATGCAATTAAGGAAACGGAGGGAAGGATGATAGAGTTATGCTGATTGAACTTTGAGCAACCTGATGTTTGATATAGCACCTGACATTATGCACCGAGGTATAAAGACCAGGGTGACAATGTGTCAAATGCAGAAAGGAGGAAAGTCGCAAGCAAGCATATGCCTAATGGCACCATGATATGAAAGACCATGATGACGGTGTGGCAGGTATGTTGCAAGGACCAATAATAGACACAAAAACATCAATGAGTCAGCATACGCAAACAAAACAAGCAAAAACATACACAATGCTGCCCCTAGACAAAAAAAAGCAAAAGAAGGACCAAAAGACTTAATCATGATAAGCGGTAAGATAGGCAGTAAGATCTCAAGCCAAAGACTAACATGATAAATAGATAAGTGCCATGTTGCAGGAAGGATATATCCCTGGATAAGATAAGGTAAATAAAGGATGGTTGGCTTGGGGGATTTACAACTTAGTTACTACAATCAAGATCGAATCACTAGGTGTTTAAGTTCCATAATTTAGTCTAAGAGTTTCAAAGTGTTTTTGAGATATGGCTTGAAATGTACGAGTGCCAAAAAATTGGGTTGTGTTTGTTTTATTGGAAATTTTGTGTTTGCATGAAGTGAAATGATTGGATGGAGGAGAAGAATGAGGATATAGTGCTGAAAAAATGTTATTACGGAATTGCATGAGACTGGAAAGGCAGACAAACTCAAGAGTCTATTATGAGGAACTCAAAGGTACCAAGACACATAGACCTACACAGGTGGACAAAAGAATACTAGGATGAGAGCAGGTGAAGGAATGGGAAAGGACTAATGGACAAGCTAGTGATAACGGAACGTAGAATAACTGGCGAGACAATGCAATATGCCCAGATGATACTGAGTAGATGCGTATGGCAAGATATGGATGGGAGCAAAAGGGAGGACATATTTTATTATGGATGGGAAATGGATGATGGCGAGACGGATGATGTGAAAAAGCTACCTAAAGGATGGTGGGGACAGCTTGAATTCTACACATGGCGCCTGCGAATAGGTTTTCACCATGGTACTTATCCAGGGCGCCACCGAAGTAGTTTTCACCATTGGACGAAATGATTTTTCTTTACTATTTTTTTTTTATTTTTTTATTTTTAATTTTTTTTTTTACTTTTTTAACTGGGATACTCCGAGTCAGGTATAGAACCGTTTGAGATGGGCTATGTTGATAGGCTCTTCCAAAGGTTGACCTTCCGGAGTGAAAAGCTGGTAAGCTCTTGATCCATAGCTCTTGGTTACGACTAAAGGTCCCAACCAGTTAGGTTCAAACTTCCCTTTCTTTGCACGATCAGCCAGATTCCTTTGATTTTCTAGTAGAACAAGATCTCCAAGCTCAAATTTACGAGGCTTCATTTTCTTGTTGTAACCTCGGCGCAGGCGATTTTGATAAGCTTTTAGATGATTAAGAGCTGTAAGTCGCTTCTCGTCCAACAATTCAAGCTCTTGTAGTCTTGATATCAGATACTCCTCATCTGAAATCAAGTGTTGTAAGGATACTCGCAAGGAAGGGAGCTCGATCTCAATGGGTAAAATAGCTTCTGAACCATATACCAAAGAATATGGTGTAGCACCAGTAGGAGTACGGATACTAGTTCGATAAGCCCAAAGAGCAGGATGAAGTTTCAAGTGCCAATCACGGCCAACCTTGTTTACTGTTTTCTTCAAGATTTTCAAAAGAGTCTTATTAGTTGCTTCAGCTTGGCCATTACTTTGCGGATAATAGGGGGTAGAAAAGTGATGTTGGATTTTGAATTTATTGCAAAGCTCTTTGACATGTTGATTCTTAAATGGGCGACCATTATCTGTGACTATGGCTTGAGGAATACCATAGCGGCAAATGATATAATGGAAAATGAACTTAGATATTTGCTTTCCCGTAATGTAAGTAAGAGGAATTGCTTTAACCCATTTAGTGAAGTACTCATTAGCAGTGATAATAAATTTATGACCATCTGAGGAGGATGGATGTATTTTTCCAATGAGATCGAGCCCCCATTGTGAAAATGGCCATGGAGTAGTGATAGTTTGTAGTTCTTGTGCTGGTGCATGAATTAGATCACTATGTTGCTGACAAGGTACACATTTCTTAACAAATTCATGCGCATCCTGCTCCATAGTAGGCCAATAGTATCCTATGCGAAGCATTTTCTTGACTAAGGATGAACCTCCAGAATGAGCACCACAGATGCCTTCGTGTATCTCATGCAAAGCAGTTTGGGCTTCTTCCGGGTTAAGACATTTAAGCAAAACACCATCTAGTGACCTTTTATAAAGCGTATCACCAAGAAGGACATATTGGGAAGAACGACGAATGAAGGAGCGACGTTGGGATTTGGAAAGATTTGGTGGAATGATTTGGCTATGAAGGTAATGGTAGATCTCATTGAACCAAGTGGAGTTAGGACCAACAATATCACATACCAACTCTGATTCTGGGATATCAAAAGCTGGTACAAACAACTTTTCTATTAGGAATTCAATTTTGTGATCATTCCCAGGTATCTCTATCATTGAACCAATTGTGGCCATAGCATCAGCAGCTTTATTGTGAAGCCTTGAAATCTGTTCAAATGTGATCTTGTTGAAATATGTTTTAAATGTATCCACTAGTTTCTTTTATGGCTTTAACTTTTCATCCTTTGTCTGATATTCATTGTTCACTTGCTTGATCACTAGTTGAGAATCCCCATGAACTTGTAAGTCTTTGATATTCCAGGTTATAGCCAATTTCAATCCTTTGATTAGTGCTTCATATTCGGCGATGCTGTTTGTACATGGAAATTGAATGTGAAATGATTTTGGTATATAATCGCCTTGAGGTGTAACAAAGAGTATTCCAGCTCTAGAGCCATGTTGAGTATGAGAACCATCAAAATACAATTGCCAGGAGGGAATAGTTTCTATGTCCAAGATTGATTCATCAGGAAATTCAGTTACCATTAGATGATCTGATTCTATAGGTGCTTCAGCCAATTGATCTGCTATTACTTGTCCTTTTATAGCTTTTCTATCAACATACTCAATGTCAAATTCACTAAGCATCATCACCCATTTTGCCATACGTCCAGTCAGGGCTGCTCTAGATAGTAGATATTTGAGAGGATCAATCTTTGATATAAGCTTAGTCTGATGACTCAACATGTAGTGCCTAAGCTTTTGTGATGCAAAGACAACTGCGAGACATGCCTTTTCAATAGGTGAATAATTTACTTCATAGCCCACCAAAGTTCTACTGATATAATAGATTGCTCGTTCTTTACCACTATCATCATTTTGTGCTAACAAAGCCCCTAATGCATCAGAGCCAGGTTCAGCTAGATTTTTTTTTCCAAAATTCAGCTGCAGGGCTGCATTATTGCTAGAGTGATATTTGTTTGAAGATTGATTTTGTTTTGGCTAACATGGGCTCAACAAATGAAGTGTTGCCAATATTTGATGGAAGTAGTTTTGTAGATTGGAAGATTGCAGTCAAGAATGCTCTAAGAGAAAAGGCTCTATCGAGGATAGTGAACAAAGAAATTGGAGAACCTCAAAGTGAAAAAAAAAAGGAGCTATGGAAATGCAAGTTGGAACAAGCTAGAGGTATTATTGGTAAAGCTTTAAGCCCCAATCTCAATAGAAGATTTGTTGATATTGATAATCCAATAGAGTTGTGGGAGAGTTTGGAAAAAGATTATAAAGATGTAGATATTGCTAGCATGTTTAGTATAAAAAAAAATTTGGTGAATTTAGCTCCTTCTGATTTTGAAAAAATGACTGATTATTTCAATGAAATTACTTTTTTAAATGCCCAGCTGAAGAAAATAGGTGCTGAATATGCAAAAAAAGATTTTCAATTGATTGCAATGGTTGAAAGTAAGCTTCCCCAGCCATACAAGGTATTTAAGGAATCAAGGAAAAGGGTTCTTCAACTAAATCCCAATACCCCCCAACAAACTTTTGATCAATTTTGTAAGTCTATTTTAGATGAAGAGGTTCAGCTTATCAAAGAAGGACATATTAAGAAGAATCATGCATATGCAGCCAAGAGTAAATTTTCTAGATATGATGGAAAGAAGAATTGGAAAGGAAATTATAAATTTTAAAATAGTGATGGTTCTAACCATTTTTCTAGAAATGATGGTACAGAAAAATAAGTTGCAAAAAAAATAATTATTTGCAGGTATTGTGGAAGTGAAAATCACATGAAAAAATTTTGTTTGAAGAAGAGGGACAATGAAAGGTAGCAATACAAGCCCAAGCAAGAAAGGTTCAAGGATGGCAAGAAGGATAGGCATAGCTTCGTAGCCATCTCTCTAAAAAGGCAAGAGAAATCAAATAAGGAGGTAATTGCTAGACCTGAAAATAGTGTTAAGGGGGGGTACTTTTCTTCAGATTCTAATAAAGAATGGATTTTAGATTCAAGGGCGTCATATCACATGACTAAAGATAGATCTTTGTTTATTGATTTTTATGAAGGGAAGAATTCAGATCAAGAAATTACTATTGGCAATAAAATGAGACTTCCAGTTTTAGGAACAGGCACTATTAATGTAACGAATGGGTCTTTGAAAAATGTTTTGTTGGTTGAAGGATTAGGGGTGAATCTTATTTCAGTATATAAAATTGTTCAAGCTGGATATGAGTTTGTTGTCACCGCTGATCAAGTTATTGTTAGAGATAGAAAAGACCTAAGCAATATAATTGCTATTGGTAGAGTTGATCATAAAGAGAGTCTATTTAAATTTGTGGGGTTTGTTGATGATGAATACACACACTCTCATGCTTTTATTGCTCAAGTTGATTATATGTCAAAACTTTGGCATGCTAGACTTGGACATATAAATTATAGAAAATTACAAGATATGGTTAGAATGGATATGGTTAGTGAATTGACAAAAAATTCAGCTTCTAAAGGTGTGTGTGAAGGATGTGTGTTAGGCAAACATCATCGAGATCCTTTTGATTCAGGGAAAGCATGGAGAGCTAATTATCCATTGCAGCTCATTCATAGTGATCTATGTGAACCAGGGTATCCTTCACGTTCAGGTGCCAGGTATCTTCTCACTTTTATTGATGATTACAACAGGAGAGTGTGGGTTTATTTTTTGGAAAGAAAAAATGAAGTATTTGAAGTCTTTCAAAAGTTTAAGGCATTAGTTGAAAATCAAAGTGGAAAAAGAATTAAGTGTTTAAGGACAGATAATGGGGGTGAATATTGCAATTATGCATTTGAGTCATTTTGTGAAAATTGTGGTATTAAGGTGCAAAGAACAATTCCTTACACTCCTCAACAAAATGGGGTGGCTGAACGAATGAATAGAACTCTTTTAGAAATGGCTCGTTGTATGTTGCATTTTAAAAGTTTGCATAACAAATTTTGGGGTTTGGCTGTTTCTTGTGCTGCATATATTGTGAATAGAATTCCCACTAAAGCTCTCACAAATATTACCCCTGAAGAAGAATGGAGTGGTAGAAAGCCTCACATTGGGTATTTTAAAGTATTTGGGTGTACTGCTTGGGCACACATTCCTGATGAAAAGAGAGAAAAGTTAGAACGAAAGAGTCATAAGTGTTTGTTTGTGAGTTATAGTGAAGAATCAAAGGCTTACAGGTTATATGATTTGACAACAAAAAAGGTCTTTGTTAGTAGAGATGTAAAGTTTGATGAGTATTCACAACTTACAGCTACTTCCTCTCAATCTACAACAACAAATACTTCTCATTTTTCTGATATTTTAGAAAGAAATGGAGCCAATATTGATGAGGATGAGGTGTGCACCACTATAAATAATGATAATACTATTGAAAATGAAACTACTGATGCTTGTAATCAGCCATTTTCTGTAGGTAGTGATGATGAAGAAGATGTCATTTCAGCTAGACAAAAGACAAGGAGTGTTGAAGAA
Organism: Cunninghamia lanceolata; assembly: GCA_027924645.1. Lineage (NCBI taxonomy): Eukaryota > Viridiplantae > Streptophyta > Pinopsida > Cupressales > Cupressaceae > Cunninghamia > Cunninghamia lanceolata. The sequence goes on along the minus strand of BSBN01000148.1, from coordinate 7,120,673 downwards.
ATATATAGACAAGGCTCAAAGATCCAAGGAAGGAATGGTAGTGCTCTCATGGCCAAAGTCTTACAAGTAAATGACCCAATCTCATATGAGCAAGCTAGAAGAAAGAAAGAATGGGAGCAAGCCATGAAAGAGGAATATGATGCATTGTTAGAGAATAAAACTTGGGAACTTGTGCCCCAGCCCAAAGGTAAGAATGTTATTGGTTGCAAATGGGTATACAAAACTAAATTTAAATCAAATGGTGCTATAGAAAAATTTAAAGCTAGATTGGTTGCTAAGGGTTCAATCAAAAAGAGGGTGTTGATTATGAAGAAACATTTGCTCCTGTCATTAAAATGAACACAGTTAGAATTATTCTTTCTTTGGCTACAAGTCTTGGGTGGCATATCCATCAAATGGATGTTAAAAATGCTTTCTTAAATGGAGATTTATATGAAGAAATCTATATGGATCAACCACCAGGTTTTGTAGATCAGCAATATCCTAATCTTGTTTGCAGATTAAAGAAGTCACTTTATGGTCTTAAACAAGCGCCACGAGCATGGAATGAGAATATTGATAGGTATTTTCAGCTTCATGGATTTAAGAGATGTAAGTCAGATCCAAATCTTTATGTGAAGAAAGTTCAATATGAGATTTTTCTTGTTGCACTTTATGTAGATGATTTACTCATTTCTGGACCAAATATTGGGCTCATCAATGATTTAAAATTAGATCTTAAGAGGACATTTCATATGAGTGATTTGGGTGAACTAAACTATTTTCTTGGATTACATGTTTGTAGATTACATGATGGATTGTTCATCTCACAATCAAAATATGCTTTGGACCTTTTAAAAAAGTTTAACATGCTTGAATGCAAGCCAGCATCTACCCCATTTCAATCTGGAGTCAAGCTTACTAAAGAATGTACTTCCAAGAGTGTAGATGCCACTTTATATAGACAGTTTGTTGGTAGCTTGGTTTATCTAACTCATACTCGACTAGATATTTATTTTGCAGTCAATCTTGTATCCAGATTTATGCACGCACCTAAAGAAAGTCATTGGTTGGCTGCTAAGAGAATTTGACGATATATCCGTGGAACCATACACTTTGGCATCTTCTATGACTATAAATATTCAATTTCTTTGGTTGGATTTACTGATTCAGATTGGGGTGGTGATATAGATGATAGGAAATCTACTGGTGGTTATGTTTTCAATCTTAGATCAGGACCTATTACATGGAGCAGCAAGAAACAAACAACTACATCATTATCTTCATGTGAAGCAGATTATAGAGCAGCAAAAGAAGTAGGCAAGGAAGTAGTTTGGATTCGAAATCTTCTATTTGAACTTGGTTTTCTACAAAGTTCAGCCAGCACTATGTATTGTGACAATCAAAGTACCATACAGGTTGCCAATAATCCATTTTTTCATGCTAAAACAAAGCATATTGAGATTGATGTTCACTACATTCGGGATCTTGTTCAAGCATCTATTGTCAATCTTCAATTTTGTCCAAGTGAAAAACAAGTAGCTGATATCTTCACTAAGAGTATGACTGAAGCTAAATTCTTAAAATTACGAGGAATGCTTGGTCTATTAGAGGTGAACATTAAGGGGGGATAGTAATATAATGTTCCCCTCTCTTTGTATTTCCCCTCTCTTTTGCATTTTCTTTGTATTACTCTAGCCAATCTTAAGGGGGGATGTTAAGGAAAGTAAGATTGTCTAGGAAATAGCAAGTTTTGTCTAGAGTTTTCCACAATAGAAAGTTAGGATTTTTCTAGAGTTTTCCATAAAACTAATAGAACATTCCAGTTTTTCTAGAATTAAAATATAGAATAATCTAGAAAGATGGAAGCTTCCAGGCTTCAAATTTTTTGTAATTTTATATATGATTGTACAAAGCTATTGTATATGACTTTTGGGATGAAATATAATTCAAATTAAATAAATGTTTTTCCGAATTTATTAATTTTGTTTTGCCCTGTTTTTATTTGCTGTTATGTTATGTTGTTTATTGGGCCTGTTCTTTCAAACCTATCGATGTTTCCCTTAAACAGTCCCTCCTTCATGCCATTGTAGACCACTGCCACTACTTTTGAGGTGCGAAGCTGGTCTATCGTGAATAGACCTCCCACAGGTGCATTGCCTTCGAGCATATTGTAATCGTCCAAAGCAATCCACCCAACACTCCATATCAAACATGTGTGCAAGTAGGAAGGAGAACACTATCGATACCATGTAGTCTTAATCTTGCACTAAATCAATCCACCCAACACTCCATATCAAACATGTGTGCAAGTAGGAAGGAGAACACTATCGATACCATGTAGTCTTAATCTTGCACTAAATCATAAACATTGGATAGGAAAATAGAGGCTACATTTGAATTTTCAATTCATTTGGGGATGCCAACAGAAGTGGGTTCCCGATGATGATCCTTATGGCGAACTCTAGGTTGACACAATTAGTGTCAAAGGCCATCTGTAATTTGGTTCTAGTGTAATGACCGTCTATCTCCGGTTCCCATCCGAACGGAGGTAGGAAGATGCGATAATTGTATGCAAAGTCCGCCATTTGATCGGTAGAAATAAACCCTGCACAGAGAAAAATACACTAAAATGGAAATAAGCTTTAAGGACGTCTATCACAATAAAGACTTGAATCTGCTGCTGGTACCATATAGGATGGTTTAATGTATTCTGTCATCCTGGTTCCAATAAAATTGAAGAATGTGAAATAAATGATAAACTGCCTCTTTGGAGCGAATGTGATAATTCCTCCCTTCTCGAAAAGACCTATGCATTGAATTTGGAGAGGAAAGGGTGTAGATTGGCTGTAGCTATGAGGTGCTCTAGCCATGCAAAGTACCCTCGAATTATTTTTTAGAATTTGTTAGCTGACCATGTAGATTTTATTTTGTAAGTAGTGACCTATTCTTGAGAATCAAATGGGGTGAGTAATGAGAAAAGACTGCAATCTAGACGTGATCCTTGATAGGATGACTGTGTTAAATACTTTATCCTTTGATTTGACACCATTAATCACCGTTGGATAGCTTGAAGCGTAAGAGATTTATGCAGTTGATAGTGTGAAAATTAATGCCTTATGTACTTGTCATGTCACCTTTCGTCATCCCATCCATGTTGGTTCCAAATGTCCTCAATTGCTGATGCGTTATTTCTCCATCTCTGCCAACTTGGCTAGTCCATCAGGGATTGTCTTTATACGTGGATCGATCACTTCTAAAATAGTTGATTGGTCAATCATCTGGTTGGCTAGCCAATCTTCTATCCTGTTAGCTTCTCCGTAGCAATGGCAAATCTGAAAAGAGTCAAATTCCTTGAGCATGTCCCCCGCATGTTGGATGATATAGTTTATTTTCTAGTTTATGGTTTGTTTGGCTTTCAATGCATTCATAATGATAAGAGAGTTTCCTTCAATACAGATCTTTCTTTAATATTATTATCTATCACTAACTGAAGACCATGGAGAACTGCAAATTATGCCTCCACTTCATTGTTTGTTCCTTCAACTATTTTAGTACTTTTTTCCACCATTACCTGTCCATTGTGATCTCAAATTATGCAACCTGTACCTGAGATACCTGGATTCCTCTACTTGAGTCCCGTCAAAATTCAATTTGGCTAAAGGAGGGAATGGTGGAGTCGAGCTTACCTTGGTTCTGTCTACTTTGTAAGGAATCTTCTAAATTGAAGTGTTGGTAGATGAGACTTTAAGGAGTTTCCAATTATTTAAAATTGAATTGTGCCAATCTGTGAATTTGTCATTTGTTGTGGCATTTTTGTTCCCCTTTTCCATTACCACCTCTGAGATTGCTTTTTATTTATTATCTGTTACCATACAGAGTGAGAAAGGTTTTTTCCTAAAGATTCGATAATTTTGTTCTTTACATATTTGCTCTATGATCATCGATGGGATGACTTCCCATATGCACGCGAAGGTGAAATCTATGTAGAGGGATGACCATCTTTTGAAGAGAGAAAGTAGTGAGTTTGGGATGTCGAAGATCTATTTAATCTTTTCGAAGAACCAGTGCTAGCAGCTGAGACTGAATGGATAATGCAGCAGCATATGATCTAAATTCTCTTCTTGCTATCCACATAAAACACATTTGAAACTAGAAGAAATATTTAACTTGTGTAATCTATCTCCGGTTAGAATCATGTTGTGTAAGGCGAGCCATGTAAAAGCTCCTACTTTTGGAAGTGTGGCATCATTCCAACCCAGATTGTGCGGCCAGTCTATCTTTGCGGGAGTTGATATGCTTCTGTAACCATGCTTAATGTTATATGCACCTGAATTCTTAGCTATCCAAATGATTTCATCCTCTTTATTTGACCAAAATATTATACGCTTTCCAAGTATCCAAATTTTTTTATTAGAGGGAAAGTTGCAGTTCCTGAAAGTTTTCCATCTAATTTTCTTTGATGAGCTCCCTTGGATTGGCTCCCAGTAATTGTGAAATTCTTCGGCCCACATATTTTTTAGATAGATTTGTGCTTCCTCTAGGTCTGTCCTTAAGGATAATCTTGGGCACCCATTCCAAGAGTCATCCCAGAATTTTGCTTTAGCTCCACTATGTATAATCCATGTGAGGTGTGGAAGTAGTATCTCTCTACTGTGAATAATAAAATTCCATATAGATGAGCCAGCTAGAGGGTTCTCAATGCTGAAGATCTTTTCCTTGTCTAAGTTGTCCAAGTATTTTGATTGCATTTGCTTGACTTATTTAGCCCGGGGTTTGGTGTACATGTTCCAAGCTATTTTTGGTACCTAGAGCATGATTTTGATTTTCCATGTTCAAAATGCCATCTCCTCCCATAGTTTTCAAATTATAGACTTTCTGCCAGATGGATCTTCCCCCCCTCACATTTCCTTGACAAAGGAATTGTCTAATGATTTTGTCCATGTCTGAAAGGATGCCTTTGGATATCTCCAAGACTGACATCATATAGATTGGAATTGCAGCCAAAACTGCTTTATGTTAGCATAAACATATTACATTGTTTCTTTGTTTATATAACTACTCAGTTACGTATAACTACATCAGTTACGTATAACTGTACACAGTTGTGTTAGTATCTTCAACTAACACACCAGTATTTATAGCTGCCCTGTAATGCTTTCTATCATCGAATAAAGCATATCTTTCTTCTGCCTACCATTAAATGGTATCAGAGCCTCTTTTGGCATGGACGATTCCTGTTGAGCAGTGAATGGCAGAAGATCGCTTTTGAAGACTGTTGCAGGCCACAGATAGGAAGTAAGGAAGCCGTTTGAGTCTGAGAAGAGTGCCAGAAACTTCTCTGATCGCTGGGCATTTCCTATGTGAAATGGAGTATCCTGTGAGCCGCTGACTGTGACGAGTTGAAGATATGCGCTGGTGATGAAATTGCATAAGGTGTTTGAAGATGAAGAGGTGTTTGAAGACTGAGTTGAGGTGTGTAGAGGGAGACACCCGATGAACTTTGGCGCTGTTTGGTGAAGTATAGACTGTGACAAGGCCCTTGGAAGAGGAAGACATAGTCTGCAAAACCCAGCAATCAAAGAAAAGTGGATGTCAACCACACTCGATGCCAGTAGTGTGGCCAGTAATCATGCGAATGATCCACCTCGAGGCGGACGTGCTATTTCAGAAAGCTCAGGCTTCTACTTTGCACTTCTAGATGTCCTGCAAAACACCAGTAATCTCCAATTCGATGAATTGTTTAGGCAAGGATTGCTAGATTACTTTCTATTTGATGTACAATGTCAAGCAAGGAAGATTAGAGCAAAACTAGACGAGGGTTATGATGCTGATGATGAAGATGAGGTAGAACGCACACCAAAGCGTCCCCGTCTCACAGCACAGGCCTATCGTGCTCATCTCCGTGCCACTATTTCCTCTTCAAAGTGAATGTACTGTCAAATAAAATAATAATAAATTTGTAGTCTGGATTATTTTATTTTTTGAAAAATGTCTGCCCCGAAATTACTTCTTTCCGATGCTCAACTTTTGAAAGGGCCAAATTATGCCGCATGGAAGACAAAGATGCAGACTATTCTCATTTTTGAGGAGCTATGGGGAATTGTCAAGGGTGACATAACTAGACCAACAAACCCAGATGAAAGGCAGAAGTTTGACAAGGCCAATGCCAAAGCATTGATGTTGATAACACTCGGCATCACCGATGAAGTTCAACCTCACATTCGGGACGCAGCAACATCAAAGGCGGTATGGGATTCTCTCTCCACAATCTACCAAGCGAAGAACCAGACGAAGATCCTCCATCTACAGTCCAAGCTACATACACTTAGTATGCATGCTGGCGAGAAAGTTGAGGAATTCTTACGGTGGGTATCTGAACTATGAGCTGAGCTTGTTGCACTTGGAGAAAAGGTGGAGGACAAACTACTTGTCCCAATTATGCTGAGAGCACTGCCATCTCAGTTCAAAATTTTTGTCACCATGCTAAACATCACCAAGAAAGATGTTTCATATGATGAATTGGTGAATCTGTTGCAGCAAGAAGAAGCCATTCAATCTGTTCAAGGTGGACTGGAAGATAAGGCCCTGATCTCCAGACAATCAAAAGGTTAGAAGTTTCATGGAAAGCAACCACAGAAACAACAAGAACATCAACAGTCGAAGCCTCCAAAGGCAAACCGATGGTGTCATATATGCAACAAGAACAATCATGACACTATCAACTGTTGGTACAATGCCTTAACAAAAGGCAATTCAAGCAAAGAAGGCTTTTCTGGTTGTAGTGATACTCAGCCATCCAAACGCTGTCATCATCGCAGAAGGCACAAAGGAAATGTAGCAGCCCAACAAGATGATGCATCAGAAGAAGATGAACTAGAAACAGCCAACTGCAGCACTCATCACAATCTAGTCCTTGTCTCCCAAACCTCGCAGCCCACGAGGGATATTTGGTTGATAGACTCGGGTGCCAGCAAGCATATGACAGGTAATCGTGAGTTGTTCGATGCACTGACAGAACAACCTACTGGAGATAGAGTTTGAATTGCTGACAATAAGGAGTATGTTGCAGAGGGTATAGGCAAGGTCATAATTCCTCTTGGGACAAGCCGTTGTACCCTCACCAAGGTGCTGTATGTTCCTGGTTTGACAACAAACCTGCTTTCTGTCAATCAGCTTCTGAACCATAAACTGAAAGTTGAGTTCCAGGTGAAGGACGGGGTCAAGACCTATCTAATCTCAAGAGAAGGTATGATACTTGCTAGAGCATTTATGAAGGATAGACTGTTTGCATTAGATGTTGTCTCCTCCCCTACAGTAGCTCTATCAGCCTCCACAATAGAATCTACGGGACTTTGGCACTATCGCTATGGGCACCTTTCAGTCAACTCCTTGCATCAGCTCAGCTCCAAACAAATGGTGAGGTCTTCCTCTAATTTCAAATTCATTGCCTATATGTCCTGGATGCCTTGCAGGTAAACAACACCAGGATCCGTTCGAGGCTAGTAGCTTCCATGCTACACATCGCCTTGAGTTAGTACATACCGATCTATGTGGACCCATGCCTGCTTCATTTTTAGGCCATAAGTACTTCCAATTGTTCATGGATGACTTTTCCTGAAAGACCTGGGTGTATTTTCTCAAGAAGAAAGATGAAGCCTTTGCCAACTTTCAGGACTTTCACAAGCAAGTTGTCAAAGAAGCCGGCCAGTCTCTTCTTGTCCTCCGGTTAGATCGAGGGGGGGAATTCACCTCCAAGGAGTTCGTGGTATACCTGAAGCATCATGGCATCAAGCAGCACCTCACTGCTCCCTATACACCCCAACAGAATGGAGTTGCAGAATGTTGCAATCGGACTATCATGGAGATGGCTCGATGCATGCTCTCCACAGCCAAGTTGGAGGAAAGATTTTGGGTAGAAGCAGTACGGATAGCTGTATACCTCATCAATAGGGCACCAACAAAGATTCTGCAACACAAGACACCGGAAGAGGTATGGACTGGACAAAAGCCTTCAATTTCTCATCTAAGGGTGTTTGGTTGCACTGCATACATGCATGTCCCTGCCAATAGGAGAAAGAAGACTGATCCTAAGACACTTCAGTGTATATTGTTGGGATATAGTATTACATCAAAAGCTTATCGTCTTATAGATCCTGAGACAATGAAGATACATGAGAGTTGAGATGTGGTATGTGATGAATCGTCATTCGATTCCTTATCACAAAAAGAAGAGCAACAGCCTCCTACTTCTCATAAATTGCTCTCATAATCAGATGATGAGCATATGGAAGACTCTCATAGAGACAGTGAACTACAAGGAGAGTTATATGTTGATTTGGGCCCTCTAGAAAACATTACACACCAGCAGTAGCACAGTCAACCTCCAAAGTGGGTCCAAAGTACAATTAGGGACTCTAACCTACACACTCTTCCAGACACTTCGTCAGGAGTCAGAACCAGGAGTCAGACAAGAAATGAAGTGAATCTTGCGCTCATGAGTACTGTTGTTGACAGCACTGAACCTGACATAGTTCGAGAGGCATTAAGCCAACCTCAGTGGAAGAAGGCTATGGAAGCAGAGTATGATTCTCTGATGCAAAATCATACTTGGGAACTTGTCGATCTGCCTGAAGGGAAGAAACCCATTGGCTGCAAATGGATCTTCAAAACAAAGTACAAGGCAGATGGATCTATCGACAATACAAAGCACGACTTGTAGCAAAGGGATATGCTCAACAGGAAGGCATTGATTATGAAGAGACATTTGCACCCACTGCAAAGATCAAAACTATCAGAATGGTCTATGCATTGGTAGCGCAGAGGGGATGGAAACTTCAGCAGATGGATGTCAAGAGTGCTTTCTTAAATGGTGATCTCAAAGAAGAAGTGTACATGACCCAGCCAGAAGGATTTGTTGATGAACATCATCCACACAAGGTATGTCATCTTATCAAATCTCTTTATGGCCTTAAGCAAGCTCCTAGGGCATGGTACATCAAGATTGATGGTCACCTATTGTAGCATGGATTCACCTGTAGCCCCTCAGATCCTAATTTGTATATTAAGAAGGTAGGCACAGGGATTGTCATTCTAGTTTTGTATGTGGATGATCTTATTCTCACTGGCAGCTCAGACAGTCTTGTTGATGATGTCAAGAATGATCTCAAGAACTCCTTCGACATGACAGATTTGAAGCTACTTCATTATTGTCTTGGCTTGGAGATATGGCAGAAGAAGAACCACATATTCATCTCCCAAATGAAATATGCCAAGACACTCCTGGAAAAGTATGGAATGGTCAACTGTAAGCCTATGTCCACTCCAATGGAGAAAGGTTTGCAACTATCTCATTTCCAGGATTCACCTCAAGTAGATGTCACTCTCTATAGGCAGCTGGTTGGGAGCCTTATCTACTTGACCTACACCAGACCAGACTTGTGTTTTGCTATAAGCTATCTTGCCAGATTCATGTAGGAACCAAAGAAGTGTCATTGGGTTGCAGCAAAGCATGTGTTGAGATATATCCGAGGCACAGTAGATTATGGTCTGGAGTATAAGAAGAACAGCCAGTTCTTCTTATAGGGATATACAGACTCAGATTATGCAGGATCTATAGATGACAGGAAATCCACATCAAGTTATGTTTTTCATCTTGGATCTGGGCCAATTTCGTGGGTTAGTAAGAAGCAAACTGTTGTTGCTCTTTCATCCACTGAGGTTGAATATCGTGCTGCACGAGGAGCTGTGTGCCAAGCGATTTGGTTACGTCGCATTCTGGCAGAAATGGACATTCCTGAAGACAAGTCACCAGTTCTTCATTGCGACAATCAAGGTGTGTTAAAACTTGTGAAAAATCTAGTTTTCCATGAGCGCACTAAGCATATTGAGGTCGAATGTCATTACATTCGGGACCAAGTTTTGAACCACCACATCCAGCTCCAGTACTGCCCTACAGACTCTCAGATCGCAGATATGTTCACCAAATCTCTTGGTAGGATCAAATTTGAACTGTTTAGGGGGTACATGTGTAAAAACAATGTAATAAGGGGGGGAATGTTAGCATAAACATATTACATTGTTTCTTTGTTTATATAACTACTCAGTTACGTATAACTACATCAGTTACGTATAACTGTACATAGTTGTGTTAGTTTCTTCAACTAACACACCAGTATTTATAGCTGCCTTGTAATGCTTTCTATCATCGAATAAAGCATATCTTTCTTCTGCCTACCATTACTTTAATCATTGTTAGTCTTCTTGCTAAGGTTATCCATTTCCCTTTCGAAGTTCTGGTTTTTTATTGAATATTTTGTAAGATATTTTTCCATAGATCCTTCTTGCACCTTCCTGTGAATAATGGGATGCCTAAATATTTATTTGGGAGCGCTTCAATTTGGAAGTTTAAAACTTCAATAATGCATTTTTTGAATCTCTGCACATGTATGGAACAAAAATACCTTTGATTTGGAAGAGTTTATAGATGGACTTGATTCCTCACAGTATTTAGAGATTGCAGTTTTAATGGCTTTAGCTTTAGCTACTGTGGCTTGTCCAAAGAGCATTGTGTCATCTACAAAGAGTGCATGAGTGAAGGGGTCCTTGATAGGATGAATGTGGATGCCTCTCCATATATTTTTTTATTAGCCTCCCTTATGGTCCAAGTTAGAGCTTCTTCCATCAATATGAATAAATAAGGGGACAAGGGGTCTCCTTGGCGCAATCCTTTTGAAGATTTGAAAGAGCCTATTACCGCTCCATCTACTAGGATTCTGAACTTGGTTCCTGAAATTGCAGCATGTATCCATCTACACCATTGATTAGAGAAGCCAAACTTATTGAAAATGTTGATTATAAAATCCCAATCACTCTATTATAGGTTTTTTTTATATCTAGTTTGATTACCATTGATGGTCTCTTGAGCTCCTGGATTGAGTGTACAAGATTTGTGTACAAAATTATAACCATTTTTTAATTTAAATTTGTGTACAAAATCATATATATGTACATATATAATAAATTTATTTATATATAAATTTAAAAAATTAATTTATGTATGTATGTATGCACGAACAAGATACCAAAGCTTGAAATATATTAAATTTTGATATTATCTTTCTTTATTGATATATATCAATCTAAAATTTGATACAATATTATAACATTTTGATATCAATAATTCAATTTAGCACATTTCAAATTTATAGATTATCTATGGTTTTCAATTTTCAAGATATTTAAATTTTTAAAGGTTTCAATTTATGACTTAGGAAGAATTTAGAGGTATCTAATGGATATATGGGAGGGAGTGTAATTAAATTAGCACTCAACAAGCTTTTAAGCACAATATTCATGGATCCTTGAAGCTTAGTGAACATCCTAGGAGCATTTTATTTAAAAGAAGGAAAAGAAGAAGTGAACTAACAACTTGATTCACATTTTCCTTCAAATTACCACCCTTTGAAAATTTATTTGACTTTTGATGCTTAGAAGGGTAGGAAACATTTTAACTTGATGATTCATATAAATAAAGGCATTACATGCAAGAAAGTTGGATTCTACATTTTTAACATGCACACACAAATACATAAAAGAAGTAAAACTATTCAAATAAACATTGTCTTGAATTGGTTTAATTAACCTCAAGTAATAAAGATTTTTGTACTTTAGAGTCATGTAAAGGATTAATTAACCTAGAGCACAAATATTGAAATTGAATTACATGATCAATAATGTGTACACTAGATCATTAGACCCACTGAAATAAATTTTCAATTCTTAAGTTCTAAGGCCCATACTAAAACTTTGAATTGCTTTAGGAACACTTAAATAGTAAGATCACTGAATGAATGTATACATCCTTGAGGTAATGGGTAGAACCACGCAATAGCATAATCTTTAAGAGTGCGTTAAAATAGCTTGGTTAATATCCAATCCTCATAAAGGAAGAGTACACATATAGTTGTATATGAAATTTAAGATGTGTATTAGGTTCAACTTTACCATCATACATTGGAAAGAGGGGTGCCACAAAACCCATAGGCAATGGATAAGTCACAATCTGAAATCTATCTAGGTGTATTCCTAGGATAAAAAAATCATTATAATCACTAGACTTTACATCTATAGATTCTCTTTACTTCTTCATATGCTTTGTGAAATAGTGCATCTAGATTAGATGAAGGGGTGGTGACTAAATGGATACCACTAGAAAGTGTATGGGAAGTGAGAGGGGTGGATGAGGTGATGGCTTGGGATAAAGGCATCAAAGAAGAAAGGTACTTAAGGGTATTTCTTGGGTATGGGATGTGGTATGGGGTATGGAAGTGGCTTGAATAAGTGGAGTAACTAGAGGTTTAATAGTAGTGGAGGAAAGGGGCATGGAAGCGTGGTTTATCATAGAGGTGGTAGATATGATAGGAGAAGTATATCTAAGAGCTAGGCCATAAGGCAAAGGATAAGCAAAAAAGGGATATATACTAAAAGATGAGATACTATTGGCCATGGTGCTATAAAGATGAGTTGTTTCTTTTTCTAATTATGCACTTGTGGTATCCACTCCATAGCACTTATGATTAAGTAACTAGATTACAGTGTAGTTTAGTTTTGACTTGTTTTAAATTATCTTTCATTATGGTTTTTCAATAATTATTTGTATTAGTAAGTTAATAACAATTTAGATTAATAGCTTGCCCATGTTTCAAATTATAAATAAGGCAGTTCACTTCCATAATTGTTCTTACTTACTAGATTGAATTATGAAGTTTGACTAAAGGATTCCTACAATCTACTGGTGGCCATAGTACTATAAAGATGAGTAATGGTAGTGGAAGGAGTAATGGTGGAAGAGGGATCTATGGTAGAAGTGGGGATAGGAATAGATGCATGACTCATTGTAGAAGAAGTAAGCTTATCCAAAACCATTTGCAAAGTTTACACATATTTAAGGACTAAAAACTTCTCCAACTCACACTTAAAATACTACATTATCATACTCATACTTTAAATACTACACTATCACACTCATACTTATTTAATAAAAAATTACCTAATTTCAATTTATATCAATTTATATGTTATATCAATCTCAATTTATCGATGATCAAACTTTCAATTTAAATTGGTATCATTAACTTAGTTTTGACATGATAGATCTAGGCGAGAGGACCCAATAGTTGAGCATGTTCCAATAATTGTGATACTATTTGTAGATTTAAGGCCCTATATTTTTAAAATTTTAGCACTAGTAGTTGTAACTTTAAGGTTGTTAGTGTTGACTATAAGTACTTACAATTGAACAAAATGTGCTCTTTAGATCTAAAAAGCAACCAATCATGTGATGCCACATCAACACACCAACAAAACATGACTTAATGCACACTTATTGGTCCACGCTTTTTTGGGTCCTTTGGGACACTTCAACAAAAAGCATGTTGATGTGGCATCATATTTGATGATGTGGACATGAAACCTTAGTTATAAGTAGTGGTCGTGCCAAGTAAGTTGATGTAAATTTTTCAGAGTGATTCAAAATTGCCACGTATGATTTTGAGAGGTGTAAAGTTAGTCATTCGTATGGTTTTTGTTTCAAATTTAGGATTTTAGTTTTAAATTTAAGGTTTTAGTTTCATTTGTAGGGTTTTAGTTTTAAATTTAGGGTCTTAGTTTCAAATTTAGGGTTTAAATTTCAAACAAATCTACAAATTTAAAATAATAAAAAAATAAAAAAATTTACCCAAAAGATTAAATTTTAAATTCTCATTAAGAAATAAAATTCAAAAACATAAACAAGGTAAAATTAACTTACCTGATGTGCATGGAGGAAGGGCGGTCGGATGGCAATTGTGTGTGGTCATGCAGATGCAATAGAAGGCTTTCTCTCGACTTGGGTTCGACAAAAATGAATATTCTTTTTTTTTCCTTTTTTTTAAGGTTTTGAGCAAATCCTTATGGCCCAATAAGGTATCAGACATTAACATTCCACTTAAAAAATATTATACACCACATGGTTTTAGACGAATCTTTCTTGGCTAAAATCTTTTCACTCGGTACCATTTTGTTGGCCATAAGTGTGACACAGATTTAAACTTCTACCCTTCTCTTTCAATTAATTTTTTTTTAAATTGCATTTTCAACCTATTTACTAATATTGGCAATTCATTTTTAAATCAAGTAAAATGTGACACAGATTTAAACTTCTACTCTTCTCTTTCAATTAATATTTTTTTAAATTGCATTTTCAACCTATTTACCAATATTAGCAATTCATTTTTACATCGTGTGTTTTCTTGTATCAAGACTCTTGCATATTAAAATATAAAATATTGAGTAGCATAAGACACTTCAACATAAGGAAGCAACTTTCACAAACATACAATAATAATACTATTTAAATATTCAATCCTTATTTTTATTTTCTTAACCACACGTAGAGGGCAGGGTCAGGATGGTTATTACCCATCTTTCTACATAAAAGGTGTAATTTCTTTCTACATAAAGGTGTAATTACAATGGCAGGATGGGTATATGTCTATATTAGTAGTTTTCCCCCAAGTGTATCCAATGTTATGGTGGCTCATCGGTTGTGAGCCGCCATGAGGGAAGAGCAGAGAGAGGAAACTTCCTAGGTAGGGTCGTTCCAAACACTTCATCCATATCTACATCGCCCTCCACACTCCAATTAAAGCAATGTATTAGCTGAGCCACAACCAAGTCAACAACGGAAAGCCCCATGGAAATCCAGGGCATCCTCTCCTTCCTGTTCCAAAAGGCAACAATTCAAAGTGGTGGCCTTTCACGTCTATGCTTGAGCCAATAAATCTCTCAGGCTTGAATTCTAATGGATCTTCCCATACGCTTTCATCCCTTCCGATTGCCCAAAGATTCACAAACAACCTTGTTTTGGGTGGAATGTAATACCCTCCCACAGTGCAACCTTGGGTAGACTCGTGTGGCACGAGCAAGGGTGCTGGTGGATGTAATCGAAATGTTTCCTTCACCACACATCGCAAGTAGTCTAAGCTTGCCAAATCACTCTCCCTTACGATTCGATCTCTCCCAACCTCTAATTCAATCTCCTGCTGTGCCCTTGCCATTACATGAGGGTTTCTCAGCAGCTCAGTCATTATCCATTCTACACTTGTGGCAGATGTATCTCCTCCAGCTGTTATTATATCCTGTGAAAGCACTGAACTCGTTAGTTAGTGATGTATTAGACAAGACAAAAGAGCAAATGCCTTGGTTAAAAGTAAAATCCCAAACATTTAACTAGCAATAGTAGTTTCAGGTCCATGGCAACTATTTAAACTGAACCGACCAAGATGATTGCTTTGATGTGTATCCGAGAGACTTGTATCTCGGGACTTTCGCTCTCAGCAATGTCCAGCAGCACGTCCACGATGTCCGGTTTCTCCGACTTTTTTCCCATTCTCCGCTCAACGTGCTCATCGATGAGCTTCTCAGCAAACGCATCGAATACTTTATGAGCGGCCTGCATTCGGCGGCAGTGGCCTCGCCAATCGAGAAAGGCGAGATTGGGAATGAAGTCTCCCAGAACAAACAATCCCGAGAGATGCACAATCTCAGTCACCATCTTTGAAAACCCCTGCCCTCCGCTCAGTTCATGGTCGGAGTAACGTCTGCCTGCAAACATTCTACACACAATGTTGAGCATGAAGGAGGAGATGGTCTTCCTCAGGTCGATGCAGCGCGCGCCTTGCTCGCTCTCCTCCCACACGCTTCTCACCATGGCGGACACCTCTTCTTCCCTCACCCACCTGAACGATTCCGTTCTCTTGGCCGTCAATAATTCGATTGTGCACAGCTTTCTTATCTGCCGCCAGTACTCTCCGTAGGGAGCTGCTCCCAGGTCTCTGTGGTCGTAAGCCATGTACTTGCCGGACGATGTAGCTGGCCTGTTGGCGAAGATCAAATCGTGGGTTTTCAGAAACTCTTTGGCCATGGCAGGAGAAGAGGCCACAATCGTGGGTGCCGAGCCGAGGCGTAGGAACATTATGGGCCCGTACTTGTTTGCCAGCTCCGCCAGAGCCTTATGAGGAAGGCTTCCCAGAAGATGGAGATTGCCTACCACTGGCCATGGGCGTGGCCCTGGTGGCAATCCCAACTCACCCTTGTTGCTCCTGCGCTTCTTTGTTATCACAAATCTGTAGATAATCCAGAGGAAGATGAGCGAACAACCCAACCCTACTGCACAGGAATTAAGCCATGCCATAGTTGGGTAGCCCGGCTTGCAAATATTTGATTTGAATTGATGAGTATTTAACAAAATTTACTCGGCACTTTCGCGTAATAGGCACTGTCGGATAAGATTCCCTTTGCTATCGTAGTTGGACTTTAGACTAATTTTTTATTTTTTATTTTGTGATGCTTCTGGAAAATTGTAGACTTTCGTGAGCAGCAGTCTGCTTCCGTTGGAATCAAGGGTCCCTATAACTCTTTAAAAAGGGATAAGAAGACGTGGAGAAATTGAAAACTAAAACGTATTGTCTATCTACCATTGCCAATGCAAATTTGACCGTATTTATTAAATAATCGAAACTCAGAATATAATATTATTTTGAATTTTAAATAATTTAATTAATTTTTAATTCGCCCCGTCACGTTAACTTCTTGTCATATTCAATGACTGCCATTTTTTCCGCCTGTTGGAATTGACAGATGTTGTGTATCGATTTAGTGGCCGTCAATATCTTTAATAAAAAATAACTCTTAACTTGTACCCGATCTTACACGAAAATGACTGCCAACATTTAGTGGAGAATCATGTCAAGCAGTTCACTTTTATTAATTTTCTCCTCTATATATATACTAGCACTTGCACCCATAGGAGGTTCAAGAGATATACTGAGAGGAACAACCGACGAGTTTAGAAAAATTTTCGGCATATTTTTTTTTGTGAGACAATTCCGAGCACTATAATGCTCACATATAAAAGCCTATTGGTTAATTATTTTTTTATTTTATTTTATTTTATTTATTTTCCTATTTTGTTGTTTTTTATTGTCCTTCCTATTTTCACGTGGGATGCCAAACTCAAGTGTGTTTGGAAGCACTATGTGATAAATAAGAGATAATGTTAAAAATAATTATGCAATTAAATCTAGAAGTATTAGTATTTTTTGGGCCATGATTAAGGGAGAGGGGCCAGTAGCCGCCCACGCCCCAATAACTGCTATATTTTTGTGCACCCTACCCCCCAATAAATTTTTTAAAAAGAACCATTACATGTAAAAAGAATACCTAATAAATTACCACATATGCACCAATACATGTTCACAACTCCATGAGTAGTTTACTATTGCAAAAAACTAATACACATGCTCTTCCACTTGCATTTTCAAGCCAACTTGATGCAAATACGAGAACTTCCAATTTAAATATACACTTTATTGTTTTTATTACAATATGCCATGTTTATAAAAAAACCACCCATTTGGACATTAAATAAAGTCAAACTGGTCACATTCACATACTTTTGTGCACATCTATTGGTACCTAAGCTACCATAAACACACAACACCCCAATCCCAAAGGGCTGTTAATCACACATTCTTCCATACTTCCTATCACATCCCCCCACTTGTTGTCACATTCTCCCATACTTGCTATCACATCCACTTGCACCTACACAAACACATAATGGTATCAGGGTCCCCATCCAGACAATTATTTAATAAAAAAATAAAATTAAACCAGTTTACATAATAAAAGTGAGATTATTTAATAAAAAAATAAAATTAAACCAGTTTAAATAAAAAAAGTGAGATTTTTAAATCACATCAATCGAATACAATAACTTATACGCATTTAATCAAATTCAAATCTCAACAACTGAGTTTAATTTTGTGTATCATAACATCGAATACAATAGCTTCTATGCACTTATTCAAATTCAAACTCACCAACCAAATTCAATGCATTTCTTTTTCAAATATCAATCCATTATAAGATGAACATTATGCAGCGTAGAGATTGTTTTAAGCATAAATTTTCTGAAGGAGCACTGCAAACCCTGTCTGCTACCAAAAGGAATTTTGCAGACTTCTACATTAAGGTTCAGGTTGGTATTTCACCTTGTTAATAGGGTTTCATTATATGAATGTTTCGGATGTTTTGAATCCTACAGCTTTGTCTCATTAATACTTTTACAGTCAGATTCTTCCTAGTTTTGTCTGAATAGTTTTTATTTATTATTGTTACATTAAATATTTACAATTGTTTTCCTATGTTGTAATATAATATATTGAGGGTTTCATTTTATATAATCTATCAAGGGTTTATATAAAAAGCTTCTACATATATTCAGATTAGACTGTTAATGTACTGTATATATATACATGTCTATCTATATAGATATGTATATCTATAGACATATGCATATAAATAGACATATGCATATAAATAGACATATGTATATCTGTATACATATCTATACTGAAGACTATACTGGTTTACAATTGTTTATCTTCGTTTTTCTCTCATGCTACCCGTGATTTGGGTACTGCTATGTAATTTACTTTTGATTTTTCATTATTTTGTCTGAGGCAACCCTTGTCTTGTGATAATTTCACTGTACAGAAGAATATACTGTTATATAATGATGGTTTTTTGTTATACATACAAATGGGGTCGTATATTTTTATGGGTATATGCTTTTTAGTGTTCATTGTCAACAGTTAAGGGTTTCATTATTTTGTCTTGTGATAATTTAGACTGTTATATAATGAGAGTTTTTTTATACATACAAATGTGTTCGTATATTTTAAAGGGTATATATTTTTTAGGGTTCATTGTCAACGATTAAGGGTGTCATTATTTTGTTTGACGCAACCCTTGTCTTGTGATAATTTCACTTTAAAAAATAATATACTATTATTTAATGATGGTTTTTATTTTACACATACAGATGGGTTCGTATATTTTTAAGGGTATATATTTTGCAGTGGCATTCTTACGTATTATGTCTAAGACAACCATTTCAGGTTGGCACTTAGCATATAATGGGTAGCTTCATTCAATAGATTAAATCATATATATATAAGGGTATATATTTTTGAAGGTTCATTGTCAACGGTTAAGAGTTTCATCATATCATTGTCAACAGTTAAGGGTTTCATTATATATGAGGGTTTTGAATGCTTTGAATCCTACAGCTTTATCTCTATAATAATTTTACAGTTAGATTCTTTCTAATTTTGACTGAATATATATCTAGATATCTCTATACATATCAGTATATTTGTGTACATATATGTATATCTATAAACATATGTAGATCTATAGACATATGTATATTGATATACATATGTATATGTATAGACATATGTAGCGTAGACAATGGAAATATTTCAACATTTTACAATTCTAGATATACATGTTCGAAAGATTACTCCAATTTGTTTGTTGAATTTTACTACATCTTTTCTAGTTGTTTGCTGCATGGGTAACTTCATTGAATGGCTTATATCATGTCTATTACTGTAGTGATTATATATTGGAAACACATAATGCTGAAACCCTCAACTGTTGATAACAATTCTAAAATGGAACAACACAATGGAACATTACAAAATGGAACATATTATGTTTGCCGTCCATGCCACTGCAATAATGATGCCTCAATCTATTTTTAGTCATTGTACTAAGGATGCCATTTTCTCTACAAATCACTTCTAGTACTGATTATACACATGTATACATATCTATATACATGTATACATATCTAGAAATACTTTCCATCGTACCGTTGAGAACAGGGAAAGTAGCCGGTAAAATGATTAACTTTTCGATGGAAAGTGGAATATGTATTCGAACCCCAACGAACATTAAATAGATTTAATGTTGTTTCTCATCTGCGCCTAAGCAAACACGTTACCATACATGTTGTCTATTAAATAATTCAATAGATTAAATCATGTCTGTTAATGTCTCATATATATATATATGTGTGTGTGTCTATATATATACATATGTATATTTATACACATATGTACATAGATAGACAAATGTATATCTGTATACATATCTACATATCTATATACACATGTGTATATCTATACATATCTGTATACATATCTACATATATGTATACATATCTATATACATATCTGTATATCTATACACATTTCTAATGATTTGCAGAGAATGAAGAAAATGTTTTATTATTCATTCATTCGATGATCATTGCAGATACAAACCACAGTTAAATACTTGTCATGAAATAGTTGTCATGAAACAGTTGAAGCAGTTGCAAAATGAAATGAATGAAACTAAACAAACCGCCTGATCAATACCGAAACCAACACCTACAGAACAATGTATAGTAACGCTAACATTCCCCCCTTATTACATTGTTCCTGCAATAGTACCAAGTGACCCCCCCTTAATACTAAAAACTCAACAAAGCTGATTACATAATATGAATACATATTTTATAGAAGATCTTCTCCCAAAGAACAAATCCTGAACCAAGCGAGGCTCCATCATGCTATCTCGTCTACCCTCGGAAAGGCGTCGCTTCGAGCTGTGTTCTTGAGCTCTTTAGTCCCAAGCTCTCAAATCACAGAGTCTTGAATTATTCGACAATGGCCCCTAAGAGATACGACAGATCTCTACCATGTTGTCTAGTGACTGTGAAAGGGTATAATTCAAAATCATATACTCTTTGAAGCTCGCTGGACAACAATCCATATCGAGCTCAACACCAAACCCCAAACCTGTTTCTAAAACAAAATCTTCACAAAACATACATTCTTCAAATCTATCAGCTCTGTCAGCAACAACAAAGAAAAACAAAACAACCAAAACTAAAAATGCTTCTCATGCAAATCATCATCTCAAAGCGAGAAGCTAACTTGAGATGATGGTAAATCCTCCATCCTCCGATGCCGCCTGCCTCCAATATGACCTTGCTCAGAGGGCATATCCACAGAAATTAATAGTACCATCTGGTGGATCCTCATCCTCAAAATCTGGTGGGTCCTTATCATCTTCAATGCAAGCAAGATTTCCTTCATTTTTGAGCTTTCCTTTAAGAACATCACTCGCTCGAGTTCTACAATCCCAAGCTATGTGACCATTTTTCTTACAATAAAAACATTTGATTCTCTCTAATCTCTTGTAATTGCTTCTTGAAAATAATGCTTTCTCCTGAGGATCATCTCCTGAATCTTCTGCTGTTCTCTTCTCTTCTGATAAAAGAGCAGAAATCATACCTTCTAGAGTTTGTGAAGGTATTTGACTGAGTGTAAAAACAACATTGTTGTATTTTGAAGGCAAACTATTTAATAGGATGGCCCTAGCATCATCATCATCTACTGTAACCTTAACCTCTGCTAGCTGTCTAATGAGAGACTGCAAGTTACTTATATGGTTTGACATTGTGATTCCATCTTCCATCTTAAACCGAAATAATTGAAGTTTTAGAGAAAACTTTGCATTAACGGCTTTTGCTCCAAACAATTTATTCAGATTATCCCAAATTTCGGCTGATGATTTATCCAAATCAACATGGTGCAATTCAGTGTCAGAAAGAGCAAGACCAATTATAGCCTTGGCTTTATCATCTCTACTACTCCGATCTAATAACTTATTTGCATCTATAGGTGCTTTTTCCTTTCCACTTACTATTGCCCACAAATTTTTATTCATTAGTTGCATTTGAATTTTCATTCTCCAAGTATGAAAATTAAAACCAGAATATTTATCTAATGGAATCTCCATGTAGATGATACTCCAAAAAAAAATTGACTTCTTACTCAGACTCAAATACACACTTCAATACATACCAATGATTGCCAGATTTTGCAGACTATGTATTCCTCATTTAAATGACTTATGGAGACCTCCAAACGATGCTTCCTTCCAACATAAGCTGAAGATCATTCATCATACCTTTCACACAGATACTAGAGTTGGCGATCTGCTTAACTATAGAGGTTTGATTCCAGTTGTGAAATGCTCATCGGCAAGATAGCTCTCATGGGCTTGCCGCTACCTCTCCTTCGCTGTCTTGTCACCACTATGTAGATGACAACGACTTCTATTTTCTCTAGTCTCCTTTCAGATATGCTGCAGACACCGGATACAATTTGTCATAGGAAACGCCTAGCGATTAGAGAAAGCTCTTCTCAGCCTTCCATAGGAAATGCCCAGCGATCAGAGAAAGCTCTTCTCAGCCTTCAACGGCTTTCTTCCAATAGCAGCGTGTGTTTTCCTTCAACGACGGCTCACTATGAGTTCTTCAACGCTTCACATCACCACAGTCAGCATTGCTGCCCATCGCTGCTCACCAGGACACCAGCCAATGCTCTGATACCATTTAATGATTTGCAGAGAATGAAGAAAATGTTTTATTATTCATTCATTCGATGATCATTGCAGATACAAACCACAGTTAAATACTTGTCATGAAACAGTTGTCATGAAACAGTTGAAGCAGTTGCAGAACGAACTGAATGAAACTAAACAAACCGCCTGATCAATACCGAAACCAACACCGACAGAACAATGTATAGTAACGCTAACAATTTCTATACATATCTATATACATATCTACATATTTGTATACATGTGTATATCTATACATATCTGTACATAATGATAAAACCAGATTGAGGTGATAACACAGTCTAAAATGGAACAACACAATGAAAAACTACAAAATGGAACACGTGATGGTTGTCGTCCATGCCACTCCAATAATGATGCTTCAATCTATTTTCAGTCATTGCACTAAGGATGCCATTTTTTCTACAAATCACTTCTGGTATTGATGATGTTTGCATTTCTTACAGGTGTATAGATACTTATGGCTCGAGGTAAAAAGGGGAGGAGAACTTCTAGAAGGAGGACAGTCAGAAAACCTGGGGGATGCAAGTTTCCTAATGTGGTGTCAGGGGACAAAGATACACATACCACAGAACTAGATCATGTTGTAGTGGAATGTATATTTCCCTCCACACATACAGAGGATTTGGAAACCAATACAGATTGCCTTCAAACTACTGCTGTGGAAACAGGTTCTTCAAGGTTGAACAGAAGTATATGGACAAATAATGATATCCAAAGTGCTATGGCTGATGTCGAAGATAAACATATGTCAATCAGAGTAGCTGCAAAGAAGTGGAGTGTCTGCTAGTAGTTTGAGGGCTTGGTTACTAGGTCTCATGAGCACCAAACGCAGGGGGGCACCAACCATCCTGACTGATGAGGAGGAGGCAAAAATAGTTCAATGGTGCAAGGACATGGCCAACATAGGCCATGGGCTTGAAATTTCACAGCTGAAATCTACTATGGCAGAGGTCATTCAGTCTAGGCCAAATCCTTTCACAGATGGGATGCTAGGGAGGTCATGGTGGGAGGGATTTAGGAAAAGGCGTTCAAATCTAACTATTCACACTGCACAGGGTGTGGACACCGATAGAGCCATTATGCTAAGGCCAAGCATAGTAAATTCATTCTACGACAATCTAGAAAATCTTTACAAGACACATATGTATGGGTCCAACAGAATATGGAACTGTGACGAAACTGGGGTACAAGTTGGCAAGAACTGTTGAATGCGGTTAATAGAAAAATTGGGATCCCGTTGTGTGCCCCACCTCATCTCAAAAAGTAGGGAGTGGATTACTGTTTTGGTGTGTGTTAGTGCATCGGGTTGCAGTATACCTGGTTTTTATCTATTTAAATCCAAAAGGCATATCAAAAACTACATAGCCAACTGTGAGCTGGGTGCATGCATGGCAGCTCAAGAACATGCGTGGATGACGAAAGAACTATTTCTGAATTAGCTGCAGTATTTTGCTGCATCTATCCTCGGAGGGGTTTCACCAACCAACAGAGCTCTTCTGATTTTTGATGGTCATGGCAGCCATGTTGCCTTCAAGACCATAGAGGAAGCACATCATTTAGGGATTGACCTCATCACCCTCCTAGCACATACAAGCCATAGATTGTAGCCACTAGATGTGAGTATTTTTTCACCATTCAAAAATTATTTCAAAAAGCAAAGGTTTCCATGGATAGCAAGCCACCCGCAAATGGAAATTGGAAGAGAAGAGTTGGCCACTCTTGCTAGCAAGGCATTCAAGCAGGCCTTGACCCCTACTAATATAATTAGTGGGTTCAGAAGGATAGGCATTTGGCCACTGAATAGGTCTGCGCTTCAAGAAGACATGAGGCCAAGTGATGGCTTCCAAGTATCAAATGAAGATAGTCAAGATTCTATGGCCACTGCACTAGAGAATTAGGCCTTTGCAGTGGAAGAGGATGCTGAGATAATTGCAGTTGAAACCTTCTTGCAATTTGCTGGATATTCAAATGCACAAGTTGAGGAATGCATCAAAACATACAATAAAAGTGGAAATGTATAGAATCCAATGGAAGTACAAGAAGAATGCACTAAAATGCCAGGAAGTCAAACAGTTTCTAATGCTGCTGATATTCTAAAACCACTTCCTAATGCTGCTGAAACTATTTCTAATGCTGTTGTTACAGTTTTTAATGCCGCTGTTATAGTTCCTAATGCTACTGTTACAATTCCTAATGTTGCTGAAACTATTTCTAATGCTGCTATTATAGTTCCTACTGCTGATGATATTATTTCTAATGTTGTTGATACAGTGTGTAATGCTGCTAATAGAGTTCCTAACGCTGTTGATATAATTTGTAATATAGAAGGTCTTAGTTTGCCAAGTCAAGTTAGCCAACCAGAATCGATCACTGAAGTTGCTAGAAACATGGGGATATAAACAAATTTTAGTCAGGTGGATGTCGGCCTTTCAATGCCTTCACCACCAGATCATGATCCATCTGACATCATACACTACTTCACTACTGCATCAAATTGGGATCCACAAAATGAGGACATTGTAGAAGAAGAAGAATGCATAAGTGATTTGGAACCAGATTATGTGCCTTGTACCCAAGATAGTGAGTTTCAGCCACAACTAGTTAGTCAATTTCTCAAGCTCCCAGTTCGAAGGGTACAGGAAAGGGGTGGTAAGAATAAAATTGGGGTACTACGTTTAAGCAGGTAGTGCCAGATCTTAACATTTGATGCATATATTGAAATGCTCAATGAATAAGAGAGGGAGAAAGCTTGTCAGGAAGAGTTACAACTGAAGAAAAAGGAATAGATGTTGGAGAGGAAAGATGAAAAAGAAGCCCAACAACAAGAGAAAGAGAGAAAAAAATTGGAAAGAGTGTTAAAAAAACAAAGAGCGGTGGAGGAAAAATGGGAGAAAGAAATTTGGCGTGAACAGGCAAAGAGTGCTTTAGCGACAAAGACAACAAAAAAGAAAGGGAAAAAATCAGCAAATGAGAGACCATTGAGTACCCCGAATTCTCCTCTACCTAGGCAACATCCCATTCTAATGGACATGTTTGCCAACTTGTGCCCAGCCTTTGCAAGTCTAAGCAATCTGCAAGCAGGGTCTAGCCTAGGATGCTCAAATGAGTTGCTTGTAAATGGAGATTCTAATCAGGATTTGCTTGCCCAGATTGCTGTATCACTATAGACAATAACTGAGCCACTCAGTTTAACTCAGACTACAAATGAATGTGCTGCTACAGAACCTGAATAGCCTATTCCTTTTTCTAGATTTATGGAGAATTGAAGAAATTTTTTTTTTTGGATGGAGATAGTTGACATTAGTGAAATTTCTATGCATACATCTGATTTAGTCATATCATTATGTAATATTTTGTGAAAAAAGGAACAAATTGATGTAATGTTTATATGTTTGTAATTGTTTTGGAAAAAAAGCAACAGATCGATGTCATTTCTATCTATTGATCTTTTTGTAATATTTTGTGAAAAAGAAACAGATCGATGTCATGTTTATATGTTTGTATGTTTGTAACTATTTTGAAAAAAAATTAAGAGTTAAATGGTTATTTCTGAAATATCTATGTTGATCTCATGTTTATATGTTTGTATGTTTGTATGACTGTAACTATTTTTGGAAAAAAAATAAGACTTGAATGGTTTGTCAGCATGGTACTACAAGTTGTCTACATAATTTGCTTGTAGTAGCATGTTGTTTTAGCATTCTGTTCACATAATTCTACCTTAATTAAAATCATTAAAGCATCCAAGTAAATGTAGTTCCATTTAAGCAACAAAAAAATTTAAACTATTCAAAGGAACCTAAATTAAAGTATTGTAAATTAAAGTTTAGTAAAGGAAAATAATTAAAAAGAACATAAAACCACTATGAAGAAAAATCTAAAGCCTAGTGGGTCATTGCCCAAGTAAATTGTTATAAGACTTTACCTGAATTAATTAAACCCAATCGAAGGTGTTCTAGAAAGCATTGACCATGGTTGTATGCCTGCAAACATATAAATGATAATCAAGGCAGTAACAAACATACATTATAAAACAAAATCATTAAATTGAACTGACCAAAATATAATAATTGAAAAAGAAGACTATATATAATAAGGCATGAGAGCAAAATATTCCATTGGAGCCATCAGAGCAAAATATTCCATGAGTAGTGGTGTGTTAACAAACATAATTGCATAGTACAACTCGTCAACTAGTGTTTTAAGTAATGTCTTATAAGACTTTACCTTCATCGAGTGCTCGCCTTGCAAGGTGCTCTACAAACCTCTCACATGCCTGCAATCATAGAAATCAAAAGTTGGGTAGTCATCCGGGTAGTAACAAACAAACATCAAATCATCCAAATAATCTCACGCATTTGCAAAAGAAAATATGAACTACATTCAGGCATATTATTTTAAATAATCACATACAATTGCAAAAGAAGACTATAATATTGTAGCAGAGAAAAATATTCCATCAGAGCCATCAGGGAAAAATATTCCATGAATAGTGGTGTGTTAACAAACACAAATGCATAGTACAATTCGTTAACCAATGATGTAAGTAAAGCTTTATAAGACTTTACCTTCATCGAGTGTTCACAATGCAAGGTGCTCTGCAAACCTCTCACATGTTTGCAATCATAGAAATTATATGCCGGGTAGTCATCCGGGTAGTAATGAACAAACATCAAATCATCTAAATAAATTCAAGCAGTGCAATGATACAACTATATATTGCAGACATATATAGTGATATATATATATACATAATAAAAATTTACATGTAACCATATACGTGTATATATCATTTATATCCACTCCTCCACTAAAAAGGCAACACACTTGATCACTTTTATAGTTAGAGTAGGTTAAAAATATGTTTATTAACACCCCACCATAAATCAAGTTGGTGGAACCTTCAAACTTACCCACCCATTTCCTAAACCTGTTGACACCCCTTTCATGCATTTAATAACATATTTGCAAATTATACCAACACCTTTGGTTTTATTCATCCATGTTAAGGTGAATGTTGTGGACATATGGACTACAAACATAACGTATTCAAATTTATATAATTTATGCACACACATATAGAAATACATGTATAATATATACATGTATTCATATATTTGTATGTATATATATATTAAATATTATGACATATGTATTTATTTTTTAGGGTGCATTATAAACGTTTGAGGGTTTCAAAAATTTATAGCATATAGATGTACTACAATTGTAAAATTCTTAAATGTTAAGTACCAGATAGGTTTTGCAGTGATCCTTCAAGAACTTTATGCTAAAAACAATGTCTAAGCTGCATAATGTTCCTCTTATAATGGATCTGAATTTGAAAAAAGAATGCATTGAAATTGGTTGTTGAGTTTGAATTTGATTAAATGCGTAGAAGCTATTGTATTCAATGATATAATAAGCATAATTGAATTTGATTGTTCAGTTTGAATGTTGAAATCTTAAGTACCAGACTGAAATGTTAACACTGTCTAGGTTGCATATGTCTATAGATATACATATGTCTATCTATATACATATGTCTATCTATAGATATACATATGTATATCAATATACATATGTCTATCTATAGATATACATATGTAAATAGATATGTATACATATATGTAGATATGTATACATATGTATAATTAGTATCAGAAGTGATTTGTAGAAAAAATGGCATCCTTAGTGCAATGATTGAAAATAGATTGAGACATCATTATTGCAATGGCATGGACGGAAAACATAACGTGTTCCATTTTGTAATGTTCCATTGTGTTGTTCCATTTTAGACTTGTTATCAATGGTTGAGGGTTTCGGAATTATGTGTTCCGAACATGTATATCTAAAATTGTAAAATGTTGAAATGTTAAGTACCAGCTTGAAATGTTTCCATTGTCTATGCTGCATATGTCTATACATATACATATGTCTATAGATCTACATATGTCTATAGATATACAGATATGTATACAGATATACTGATATGTATAGAGATATCTAGATATATATTTGGTCAAAATTGGGAAGAATCTGACTGTAAAATTATTATGAGACAAAGATGTAGGATTCAAAGCATTCGAAACCCTGATATAACGAAACCCTTAACCGTTGACAATGATATGATGAGACTCTTAACCGTTGACAATGAACCTTCAAAAATATATACGGGCTTATATATATATAAAACATGATTTAATCTATTGAATGAAGCTACCCATTATATGCTAAGTGCCAACCTAAAATGGTTGTCTTAGACATAATAGGTAAGAATGCCACTGCAAAATATATACCCTTAAAAATAAACGAACCCATCTGTATGTGTAAAATAAAAACCATCATTATATAACAATATATTATTCTGTAAAGTGAAATTATCACAAGACAAGGGTTGCATCAAACAAAATAATGACTATAATAACAGACACGATTTAATACATTCAATAAAGTTACCCATGCAGCAAACAACTGAAAAAGATGTAGTAAAATTCAGCAAACAAATTGGAGTAATCTTTCGAACATGAATATCTAGAATTGTAAAATGTTGAAATGTTAAGTACCAGCTTGAAATGTTTCCATTGTCTATGCTGCATATGTTGATACATATACATATGTATATCAATATACATATGTCTATAGATCTATATATGTCTATAGATATACAGATATGTAGATATGTATAGAGATATGTATACATATGCATACAGAAATGTATACAGATATACATATGTCTATCTATAAACACGTCTATAGATATACATATGTATATAGATAGACATATATATATAGATAGACTTGTATGTATATATAGTACATTAACAGTCTAATCCGAATATATGTAGAAGCTTTTTATATAAACCCTGAATAGATTATATAAAATGAAACCCTCAATGTATTAAATTACAACATAGTAAAATAATTGTAAATATTTAATGTAACAATAATTAATAAATATTATTCGAACAAAACTAAGAAGAATCTGACTGTAAAATTATTAATGTGACAAAGCTGTAGGGTTCTAAACATTCGAAACCCGATATAATGAAACCCTTAACCATTGTCAATGAACCTTCAAATATATATATATATATATATATATATATATATATATATATATATATATATATATATATATATATATATATATATATATATTACATTAATAGACATGATTTAATCTATTGAATGATTTAACAGATATGATTTATGGGACAACATGCATTGCAATATGTTTGCTTAGGCACGAACAAGAAACAACATTAAATCCATTCAATGTTTGTTTGGGTCCGAATACATTTTCCACTTTCCACCGAAAAGTTAACCATTTTACCGACTACTTTCCATGTTCTCAATGGTGTGATGGAAAGGCGAGGTTATTCAGTCAAAACTGGCAACAATCTGACTGTAAAATTATTGCGGAGAGAAAGCCGTAGGATTCAAAACTTTTGAAACCCTGATATAATGAAACCCTTAACGATTGACAATGATATGATGAAACCCTTAACCGTTGACAATGGACCCTCAAAAATAATGACACCCTTAATCGTTGACAATGAACCCTCAAAAATATATACCCATTAAAATATACGAACCTATTTGTATGTATAAAAAAAACCCTCATTATATAACAGTCTATTCTTCTATACAGTGAAATTATCACAAGACAAAATAATGAAACCCTTAACCGTGGACAATGAACCCTAAAAAATATATACCCATAAATATATAAGAACCCATTTGTATGTATAACAAAAAACCCTCATTATATAACAATATATTCTTCTGTACATTGAAATTATCACAAGACAAAATAATGAAACCCTTAACTGTTGACAATAAACACTAAAAAGTATATACCCATAAAAATATATGACCCCATTTGTATGTATAACAAAAAACCATCATTATATAAAAGTATATTCTTCTGTATAGTGAAATTATCACAAGACAAGGGTTGCCTTAGACAAAATAATGAAAAATCAAAAGTAAATTACATAGCAGTACCCAAATAATGGGTAGCATGATAGAAAAATGAAGATAAACGATTGTATAAACACCGCAATGGAGTGAAAGCAAAGCTGAAATCACATGGAGAGATGATGTTTACTCATTACCTGCACAGAGATGGATCTGCATGGAGAGCGACAGACGGCGGAATGGTGAAACCCTTGCATTTCCATCGCACCGTGGAGAAAAGGGAAAGCACTCGGTAAAATTATTAACTTTTCGGTGGAAAGTGGAATATGTATTCGGACCGAACGAACATTGAATAGATTTAATGTTGTTTCCCATCCATGCCTAAGCAAATATGTAACCATGCATGTTGTCCCTTATGATGTGTGTGGGGATGTTTAGGAAGGGGGCGGGTAAGTTTGAAGGCCCCACCAATGTGATTTATGGTGGGGTGTTAATAAACATATTTTTAACCTACTCTAACTATAAAAGCGATCAAGTATGTTGCCTTTTTAGTGAAGGGGCAAATTTATTTGGGGGCCATGGCAAGCGGTTATTAGCACATCGGTGCGCATGTATGGGGTGACATGTTGAAATGACTATTTTTTGACCCATGTGCACATAACGCATCCTATAGGGAAATGTATACATGCCCAGAAGCTAAAAGAATAGCTTTAAGCTCTTCACTCGCATACAGAAAAACCCAAAAAAATATCAAAATTTGATATGTCTAGTTATGTGCTTGACGTGTGCAAAGTTAGGGTGTGCGGCTACTGGCCCCTCTCCCTTAGTTAACTAGCACTCCCATCAAAAGGAGGTGCAATGATTACTCCGATTGTAATTTATATAGGAGGTGCTTTGAGTTTTCACCATTGTTTTATTTAATAACAAATATTTAAAAATAATTAGATGTTGAATAAGTTTTTTTAATCGTGATCACTATAATATTATTTAAATTTATCTGTTTGAAGGAAGAGTCCTTAAACATTGATATGTAAAATAAAAAGCATTAATGCATGGATTTTCTTCTTTAAACATGCATTATATTTAGAATATAAAAAAGATATTTAGAATATAAAAAAGAGTTCATCAAAGGTTTTTTTTAAATATCTTATTAACTGTGAAGTCAAGAAAAACAAACAAGGTGAAAGACACAAATAAAGCTCAAAGAAAGTATGTGTTCCAAAGGTTTGTTTGTAGAAAATAAAGATATAAATTTTTGTTTACCACACCATGTTAAAGGATTGTTTGGCTTTGGAGTTCTAGAGATCTCACCTTGTGGGTTAGCAAGCCCACCATACTTTTACTTTGAATATGTGTATAGAATGCCAAAGGGTGTATGGGAAAACCATATCCTTATTTATGTGTGATGTTGAACTAAAATTTATGGATTCAAAGTACCTTTCAATTTCAAGTAGAAAACATGGGTACATGCAAAACCTTCCTATGAATAATTATTTTCAAATTTTACCTTTACCACCCATAACAATTGAAGAGACCTTTCCTAAAGCACAAAATCATTGGCCATCATGGGATTACAGAACCAAGCTTAATTGCATAAACATAGTGGAAAAAAGTGTTCCATTGTGTGATAGACTTGGGGCTATGGTCAAGCATTCTAATGGAAAACCCTAAATTAAAGATTAGGGTATGGTACTTTTACAATGTAAAAGTGGAGCTTGGTATGGATTGGTGTAGATCATTTAGCTCCACTACAGCCTCATGAAATGACACTTTTACAAAAATAGAGAGAGATAAGATCTTATGTTGATTTCTATTTTTGTTGTGTGATGAATCAAATTATTTTACTAATGCAACAATGTACCAACCATTTATGCATAATTATTTATATAAGTAAAAATTTTAATTTTACTATATAATTTGAATGGCTGCAAATTTAGTTTTTTCCAAATTTAAAAAATTAAACTACAAATTTTGTTATCTAGATCAGTACCCTAAACTTTGTGCTTTTTTCTTTTAAAACTCCTATATTCTAAAAATATGCAAAGCGAAAGGGGGTCCAATTAAGAGGAGATATGAACATTTAGGTTTCTACGCTCACAATATTTAAGTTTTATTTGGTCTTCTTTGGAAGAAGAGATATATGACATGTTTCTAGACATGAGGCACCTTGCATGCAACACAAAAGTGATGGGAACAATTGCCTTGATGCTGTACAATGTAGCCAATAGGGCTTCCTTGTATATTTTGTGTTGGCAAAGGATAATAAACCTTGGTGGATATGGGGCTAGTGAGCATCTCCTCTCATGTATGTTCAAAATTCCATTGTAGTGAATGGATTTATAGCAAAGTGTTTGATGGATAACCAAATGGAATGCTCTATTAAATGTCCTATAAGACAAGCAATCAGGACTGCACAAGGAATTGGAAGGAGAATCTCTCTCTCTCTCTCTCTCTCTCTCTATATATATATATATATATATATATATATCTCTCATTCTCTATTTTTCCTATCTCTCTTTGTCATCCCTCTCTCCCCTTTCTCTCTCCACTTCTCTATTTCTCTCTCTAACTCTATCTCCCTACCTCTCTACCTCTTTTTGTCAATATCTTTGTAACTTTCTTTCTATTCTATTATCTCTATCTATCTTTCTTTGTTTCTTTATATCTCCATGTCTCTTCCTCTCTCTCTCTCTCTATCACTATCTATCTTTTTCTATATTTCTCTTTGTCTCTCCTTACTTCCCTCTCCCCTCTCTATCCCATTGTCTTTATCTCTCTCCTCTTCTCTCCTTCTTTTATCTCTCTTTCTTGCTTCTCTCTCTCTCTCTCTCTCTCTCTCTCTCTCTCTCTCTAGATCTTCCTCTTTTTCTTCTCCTCATCTCCCTCTCTCTATCTCTAAGTGAATTATGATTGTGTTGTATCCATATGGCCCATGTCATTATCTAGCATTGAAAAAGCTTTGTGGTATTTAATAAATCCTATGAACCAGAACTCGTGGTCATCCATAGTCAATTCTTCAATATACTATTAGTACTATAAAAATTATATCATTATATTAATTATATCAAGATCAATTAATTATAATAATATTTAATTGTACAATTAAAAATAAGATATTAAATTAATTATGTAAAGATTAAAAAGTCATTATAATTAAATTTCAAAGTAGTACCAAATATCTTTTTATCGAACAGAAAGTAAATTGGTTTTGAGGATGGAGCGTATGCGCAGAAGCTTTGTGCAGTCTCGCAGCCTGTAGCAGGCTGTGGTCTGCATGTGTTTGTTCTCTGTTGAATGCATTTTTTATTTGCAGATCAGGTTCTGTGGAGTTGTTTCCAGCAAGGGGAGGGGTTTTTTATCTTTCTAGGGGGTCTTTTTTCTCAAGTGTGTGCATTGTTTGGTGCAGGCATGGGGTCTCAGGGCTTGAGGGGATTTTATAATGGCAGGGTCTGTGCCTTTGGGTGAGACGTTGGGGGATGCTGCTATGGCAGAAGTTGGTGATGGGTTTCCTCATCCATCCCCTCCTGATGTTGGGGTTTTTACCACTGGTGTTTTGAAATTGCAAAAGATAAACAAATGCTTGGTGAGAGCTCAAGCTCGTCTGAAACTAGTGATTCAAACAGAGGCATTAGATGAGGACCTGGAGTATTATAGAAAACATGTTTTAATCTACCAATTTATGGGATTGAGGGTTTCGATGCCTTTCCTAGAACCCTAGATTCACAAGTCATGGAATATGGAAGGTGATTTTGACATCTTGCTAGCCGTGAATAACTTCTTTCTGGTGGTTTTTTCGTGTATCTCTGATCATAACAAGGCATTTGAGGGAGGGCCCTATTTTTATAATCAAGTTGGCCTATTCATGAAGCCGTGGCATGCAGGCTTTAACTCGACTGAGGAGCTGCCCTGAAAGGTGCCAGTGTGCATTCATTTTACTCGGTTGCCATTGGAATGTTGGAGACATGATATTTTGCAATCAATTGCGTTGCTACTGGGGAAGCCTATTGGCTCGTCTCATCAAACTCTAGAGAAGCAAATTTTTTCCAATGCCCAGGTATGTGTGGAGATTGATTTGAGCTACCCTCTACTAGATTCTATTGATCTGACTGTTGGGTCTAGCTCCTGGACTCAGCAATTAGACTATGAGACTTTACCCTTCAGGTGCCGATTGTGCCATGAGTATGGTCATCTTCAAAAGAGGTGCCCTCATGCCTTAGGTGTTGATGTTTTAGATAATGTGAAGGCTCCATCTAATCTGAGGGTGGAAAAGGGTGAAACACCCATCTAGGGGGTGGTAACGGATAAAGATGGATTTGTGCATGTTAAGTCACAAAACAAGAATCAGGGTCAGAAGAGGACTCTTTGGGATCGTCAAGAGGAGGAGACTTTTAACAAGTTTGAGGCTTTAGATGAATTAGTCCATGAGGAGGGGGTTTCTTCTGACATGCATTTTGAAGCTTCTCCTTTAGTTGATCATAATTCTGAGTCTTTTCCTATCACTACCTCAGCCCTTGTTCCTGTGGTGGCTTTCGGGGTGGGGATGGATTTGGTTGCTCCTCCCCTCAATGTTGGGATTGGTGACTCTTGTGGTTTGGTGGAAACCCCTATGGCCTCTTCGGCTGAAATGGTGAGTTTCATGGGTGGACCAGGTTTGGAAGACTCTGGAAAGAATAAAGCCCTCTCTACTTATCCTATTTTGGGTTTACAACAAAAACCCCTAAAAAAGAGTACTCCTGATATGCCCCAGAAGGTGGGGAGGAAGAAGGATCAAGAGAAAGTTAAGATGGCTGGGGAGACATTGGTGGAATCTGGGTCGGTGAAGACATTGGATACTCACTTCTCTCACCCTTTGCGATCATGGAATGTAAGGGGTATGAATAACATCCCTAGACAAAAGGCTATTCAGGACTTGGTTAGTTCTCATTCTTCGGATGTGGTTTTCCTCCAGGAGATGAAGTTATCTATGGATGGTATGATGTAGTGTGTGTCTAAGATTTGGAACAAAGGGTTTTGCCAGTGTGTGTGTGTGCAGGGTAGCTTTGGGGGTCTTGCTTGTCTTTGGGATCCTCGGCGAATTTCTCCTGTTTGGTGGTTCTCTAGAAGATTATCCATTTCTCTGGTTGCAATTAGTTTGGAGACGGGGGAAAGAATTCTTCTTTCTAACTTCTATGCTCTGATGGATGTTCCTGGCAAGAGTCTACTATGGTCTCATATCAATTTTTTGAGATCATTGGATCCTTTCCTTCCCTGGATTATGGCAGGTGACTTCAATGCAATTGCCTCCCTAGAGGAGAAAAGGGGGTGTGTGCCTCGTTTGGACCCCTCCTCCGATCTCCTAAGGGATAATTTGGTTCAGCTTCGGCTTGTGGATATCAAACCTTTGAATGGCATGTTTACTTGGAATAATAGGAGACTTGGGGATGATGTCATTTCTGAATGGTTAGACAGGTTTCTTGTTTCTAGTTTTTGGGTGGGTGACAAGTGGCTGTCAAGTTCAAAAATTTAAGATTGGCGAGGATCTGACCATTGGCCGATCAAATTCTCTACCTGTTTGGCTGGTGGTCCTAAAAAAAAAACCTTTTAGATTTTAGCTTATGTGGCTCAGGGAGGAGAGTCTTCTCAACTTGGTTTCTAGATGGTGGACTGAAGGACGACCTACTTTTGGTATGGCTATGTATTCATTTGTGAAGAGGCTTCAATCTGTGAAGTATAAATTGAAACATTGGAATAAGTATTAGTTTGGCAACATGTTTCAAAGGAAAAGGGTTGCCCAGGAGTGCTTGGATTCTATTACCAGGCAGATTCAGGATCAGGGTCTTGATGTGAATTTAAGCAGGCTAGAGGATAGTGCGATTAAAGACCTTGAGGAATGGGAGCTTCGTGAGGAAATTTTTTGGAAACAAATGGCTCGTGTCGATTGGCTTCAGGAAGGGGATAGGAATACTTCCTTCTTTCATAAATCGGTGAAGGCATGAAGACAAGGTAACTTTATTTCTTCTCTCCACTCTCCTAAGGGTTCTATTCTTTCTTCCTCTTCGGGGATCTCTAGTGAGGTGGTTTGTTTTTTCTCTGTTCTCTTTTCTAAAGATACCCCACCTGCTAGTGAGGAGGAAGCTTCTATCCTAGCTTGTGTTCCTCCTTTGGTGACTATGGATATGAATGCTTCTCTTCTTAAACCTATTTCTTGGAAGGAGTTGGAGGATGTGGTGTTTCAGTTGAAAAAAGGGAAGGCTCCTGGTCTTGATGGGTTCTTGACTGAGTTCTTTCAGGAATTTTGGGAAGTGATCAATCTTGATCTTTTGGAGGTGTTGCAGGAGTCATTAAGCAATAAACAAATGTTGCGAGCCATGAATGCCACGTTTCTTGCTCTTATCCCAAAACACGAGGGTGCTAATTCTCTAGATCTTTTTCGACCAATTTCTTTGTGCAATGTGGTGTATAAAATCATTACAAAGATAATTGTTGAGTGTTTGAAACCATGGCTGGATAAGTTGATCTCGGAGGAACAAGGGGGCTTCGTTGTGGGTAGACAGATTTTGGACGGAGTAGTTATTGTGGCTGAGACTATTCACTTCATGGCCTCTTCTAAGGAAAAGGCTATGTTTATAAAGTTGGACATGGATAAAGCTTATGATAGAGTTAAATGGGGCTTTTTGATCAAAATTATCAGAGCCTTTGGGTTCAGTGGTGAGTGGATTGATTGGGTCATGAGCTATGTGAAGACTTCATCCTTTTCCATTCTCGTAAATGGGGAGTCTTCGGATCTATTTAGTGCTTCTAAAGGTCTTCGGCAGGGGGACCCCTTATTCCCATATTTGTTCATCTTGATGCCTGAAGGCTTGGGGAGATTCATTAAGTCCCGTGTTATGGATGGGCACTTTCAGGGATGGAAACAGAGCAACACTCTTCCTCCTCAAACTCATCTTCAGTTTGTGGATGATATGACTTTGATGGGTGCTTCTAAGGTGGTTGAAGTAGTTGCTTTACGATAGATTTTGGATTGTTACCTCACTGCCTCGGGTCAAAGAATTAATGAAAGTAAGTCTTGCATTTATTTCTTTAATACTCCCATGCTTATTTAGCAGTGTATTGCCAGGATCTTAAGGTTTCAGGTGGGGAAACTTCCCTTTATATACCTTGGCATCCCTCTAGATGTGCACCCACTTCCCAAGTTTTTTTGGCAAGATGTGATTGATAAATTTTGAGGACTAGTTTGTCATTGGACCTATAGATGGTTCCACGGCTGGCATAGTTACTCTGTTGAAGTCTATGGTGCAGGCCCTTCCTTTATACAGGGGCTTCGTGTTGACTACTCCCTCAAGCTTCATCAAAGATTTTGAGGGCCTATGTCATTAGTTTCTTTGGTCGGGTAATGTCCTTTCGAAGAAGTGGAGCTTAATTAAGTGGGAAGTTGTTTGCTGGCCAAAGAAGGATGGTGGTCTAAGTTTGCGTAGGGTAGATTGGAATGGGTAGGTTTTGGCTACTAAGCTATACTAGAGATGGTGTTCATATCAGCATCAATATTGGGCCAGGATCCTTACTTTCAAGTACCTTGGGGTAGTGGATGGCGCTGAGGTTCCTTGATTTAGTCTTTCAGGAAAAGGTTCTATGATCTAGGATACTCTCAAGAGTGGGGCTACACTAGTTAAACAAGGTCTATTTTGGATCTACAATAGAGGCTCTAATGCTCTTTTTTGGCATGACTCTTGGGATGGCTTCCCGCCTATCCTCTCCTCGCATCCTCACTTGGGGGACTTATGTAGGATTTTTGTTCAGGCTGGTTGGAGTAGTGTAGTGCCCCTCAACTAGTCATCTGTCAGACTGATGTTTGCTTAGTAGTATTGGACATTATGACATTATCTTAGATAGATTGATGATGGATCTCTTGTTATGTTGTTAATTCATTATGGACCTAATCAGTATGGTAACAATTGTTGATGTTGGATTCTATTATTTTATGCGTTGGAACTTGATAGATGAATTAGATGTTATATATGCTTTGATGTTATGCACTATATGGGATTGGAAGATAGTTGATCATTTTATGTTGTTGACTAGTAATCAGATACCTTGTTCAACATAGTTAATTGTCTATTCATAAACGTGAATGGAACAGTGTCGTATTACTCGCTCTCGAGTACCCTACCCCACTGCGATTTCCATTCACTATAGGACTGGATGTGATATATATATCTTGTATGGTTAACTATGCATTGCTACAGGATGCAGGTACTAGGCACCGACTCCACCTGATTACCAGGTCTGAGCGTGCCTTTGCCAATGGATTAGATGGTTGGAGTTAACGTGAGGTCCCTAGTCAGTGTTGTCTGGTCGTCAGTTTACCCTTGTGGTTATTGTTTGTCATTCGATCATGGCTTGCTGTCAGGTAATATTGCACCTTGAAGTCTAATTAGGTCCGAAGGTGTCTATGTGTGTAAGGTAGTGTTGTGCTTCAATTAGAATCACTATACGAAAGAATATAAATGTTGATAATTGAGTATAATGTCGATAGTTGTTAATTATTGTTGTAAATAAATTATTATTGTATTAGAAGTATAGTTGTTAAATAAAGATTGTAAGAAATTTTGTATTATTTAATATAATATTATTTATAATAAATATATTAAATAAATAAAGTAGTTGTAGTCATGTTGTAAATTGTGATTTACAACTTAATTAATAAAATAAATTAAAATATAGTTATAAAATTATTGATTGTCGTAATATTACAATTTTATTTGGTTGGTCGGCTATAAAGTAATTAAATTTTGTCAGAATTATGTGCTAATATTTAAAAAAGGTAACCTTTTGGGATCATTAAATTAAATAAAAATATATCTAGAGGGGGGAGATGCACGGATCGCGTGCCGAGTTCCTTAGAAGATGGAAGGGACTGTTTTATAAAAGGGAAGCTTGTAGAGGCAAAGAGGGGAAATTACAGGTGAAAGAAGAGAGAAGAAGGCTGGAAAAAGAAGCTTGGAACTGCAGCAATTGAAGCAGACTCGTCGATTTGACATCGTAGCCAGGTTCCA
Organism: Cunninghamia lanceolata; assembly: GCA_027924645.1. Classification (NCBI taxonomy): domain Eukaryota; kingdom Viridiplantae; phylum Streptophyta; class Pinopsida; order Cupressales; family Cupressaceae; genus Cunninghamia; species Cunninghamia lanceolata. Next base: position 7,081,368 of record BSBN01000148.1, on the reverse strand, counting down.
CCGAATGCCTTATCTCTGAACCTTATTCTGAATCTGCAAATGTTGTTGTTGTTTATTTCACTCCAAATGGTTTGTTGGTTGAATATCCACTTTAAGATATACTACGATCTGAAATCAAATTGTGTTCTAAGTTTTCCCCACCAAATCTTGAATCGGGTGCTCATTTCTGTAGTCCTCCTCCTCTGCGTTTAGGCAGCTTAATTCGTAGGTCTCTAAATCAATTTCTGTTTAGAGGATTCATTGTTTAACTGCTTTCTCCCACTCCACGGCTGGATCCTTCTATTTATTTTCAGTAGAGTAACATCTCTTAGGGTTTTGAAATCCTTTTCTGCTCACGGAATTCGTTGTTCAATTGTCCTCCTTCCACTACATTTGTCGAATCATTCTGTCATCCCTGCAATCATTCATTTTCGATGGTTTTCCTTATATCATTGAGGATGTATTTCGGCAATACCTTCTGTATGCACTCTCAGACCGGCGTAAAATTGGTAGGGTTTGAAGATGTAGGATGACATTTCTTTAAGATCTCTCAGATCTCTCTTTGTAAATTTCTTGCATAGTTTCAATGACGTATTTTTCCTCTGCAAATTCCTTATCTTCTCATATATGTATCCATTTGACACTACTATTCATCACAATCCCCAGGAATCAATTCGGTAATGGCGGCGATGCTTGGATCAGGTGTTTGTAATTTGCATTTGTGAAATCATATTTAAAAGTTAATATAATCGATCCATTCCATGAAATTTGGTCATAATCCATCTAACAGATAAGCATGTTGCGATTTAAAACCTGACGCTGCACCTGTTATGAATGGTAAGAAGATTATTTGGAGCGCTATCCCTTACTGCTCAGCATTCTGTAGGAAACGGCTGAAGCAAACAAACGGACAGATAAAATTAAAACCGTTAGTTTTAGAGGTTATATTTGTTGCACCCCATTGGTATATCCTGCAATCTTTTCAAAACTTATAGATCGTTGTTGGCTACAGCTAGTCGCCCCTGTATTACAAGTTCAACATTTTTTTCCTTTGTATAGCCCTGAATACCTACGATCTTGGCATAACTTTGGAACTCGCTATATTTTGTATTTGTATTCACATTGCGTTAACCTTAAAACACCTTATGTAGTGTTTAGAGACTTTGCAATAATCTCAAGCAAATATATTGCTTCATCTGTCAACAAACGGGATTCCTACACGTATAGTTTGATTTTGTGATAGTTTCATGAAACGGTGAAAACTGATAACATAGTCAAGTTTATTCCTCACACTCTTCTGACAGTTGTTCATTTGGTTTCTCATTCATTCAACATAGATTTAACTGTTTTCTCAATGAAAAAGTTTGGGGTGTCCTCAAGATAGCCAGCGAAGGCAAGATGGTCAACAATGCACAAATAATAATCAACTATTGGTGTAATGTAATAATGGTTACAAATGTGATTTGAGCAGCTGATTGTTCCTTATATCTTATTGTCTCATTAATGGTCAATTCTCAAACACCTGAATATATCAAAAACTCAATAATCAGACTCGACAGGCTCGACAGCGATAGTGTAATGGAAAAATTATTGACTTAGTCCTTCTTGCAAAGCAGAAAGCTTTTCCAGTAAATTAACAAATGTAGTTCACTTACAAATTTGAAATGAGATTGCTGTGTTAGCAAAATCCTTATCTTCTTTTATCACATCATAAACATTCTCCAGTTTCCTATTTATTCATTGACCGGGTTATTACTAGATTTACACTAGATTTACTAAACGATTACATCCCAAGTAGTTCTCTGTAGAATTAAGATGACAACCATAGTGTGCATTATGGAGAGTTCTTGAGTCCCTTGCAACAATTCCATTTCGTATATACCCTGCAATCATTCTATTACTAAGGATCTTGTTTTACCTGGGCACACTTCTGAGAGGTTCCTTCCTACAGATCACACCTTCACATTAGTTTAACGGACTGCAATACAGTCCACACAACCGACACAGTCTTAACTGATATCTCACTGATGGAGTCGGTGCTTCCTCTGAAGGCCGGTGTAGCAAGGGACAGCTAAGCACATACAGCAATCAGCGATTTGAGAACTACTAAGAGTTTGTAATCTATCCATTTCTGTCAGAAATTAAACCTGAGGGGAAGTGATTTCTGAACTTGTAATTACACTTTTCATGTTTGGAGATCTGCACAACAGTTGGAAACATGAACAAGATGCTGGGATCTCAAAGAACGTCCTTGGATACCGTAAAAACTTAGCCATCAACCTATTGCCTTTGTTATTTTTGTGATCACTGGATGCCGTCAATTTTATTAGATTTGCAAGTTGAGGAAGTTGTTAGACTAATCAAATGTCATCCATTTCAATGATAGAACAGTCAATAGCAATTTTACTCCTCATTGACAACCTATACAAGCTGTTCACGTTCCATTCAAATAGGTTCATTCACGATTCTCTTACAAGATAGTAGGTTATAATATAACAGTAATAGTAGAGGTATTTGTATGGGAATCAAAATGCCTTGGGAACAAAATGTTAATGTTCATCGTTGATGTCGTTACCACGAACAATATGAAGAGCATTTAGATAATTAGTTGTGATGTATAATTGTTGCATTTAATTTAAAATCAATTGGTTTGGAGAAAGAGAGAATGTAATCTAATGTTGATTTTATTACAGAAGTTATTTACATTGAACAGAGAAGAAATTGTAGTGTTAACTCTAGAACTATATTAAACTGTATGAGTTAAGTATTTCTGTTGTTGTAAAGAGTCGAATTGAGAGTGGTCAAACTCGAATTTCAGAGGCTAAGTTGTCGTAGTTGAGTACTTGCAACATGTGTATAGTTGTTTTTGTATTTACGATGTAATAACGATTATGTGGATCAAACATAGTATTAAGTATAATGAGGTTTTGTCAAAGTTGATTATGTGTATTGTAAAGTAATATTTTCTGGTGGAGATATTAACCCACTTGTGATCTTTTTATACTTGTGTTGTCATAATTGCCGTATGGAGACCTAGAGTCTATAAAAGAGTAAAGTGTTGTAATGCTATAGGTGATGGATAACAATTGGTGTCATGATTCCGTTGTAATGCAAGAGGAACTATACCTTGCAGTGAACATGTATGTGTACTATTATAATGCCTCGTGTGATGTTAAGGTTTACTAGGTGTTAGGAAGGAGACTGGCTTTCAACGTGGGGCCGGCGCCCAAAGTGGCAGTCAGGATAACCCATTGAAAGTAGATTAATCAAGTGATAACCTAAAAAGAACTAGGGGGTTAAGGGTAGATTTCACATTAAACAAGATTAATGGATTCCTCTCCCATGACCTGTAGTGCTTGTTTAGACTAAGGATGGGTAGAGAAGGCCTGGTCGGCATGATTGGCTTCCTTGTCCTCATGAAAGGAAGGTCGATTCCACATGTGTCACCATATGGGGCCGGCGCCTAGTGAGAGGCTGTCAGGATAACCCATGCTAGGACCGTGCGATGACACTCTCCCTACTACAACCTAGCATTCCTTGTAGGGTCTCTCCACATATGTTAAGTGTTGCCTCTGGAAGATGTGTTGTGTTGGCGTTTGGTCATCCTTTGTTCATGTTAGTCTTTGTCTACCTGACTGTCATTGTTTGGGACCTCATGTTAACTCCTAGCTCAGGGGGTGGACCTTAGGGTTCCACATGGTCGGGTGGAAGAGCTTTATTATCCATTGGTTATTCTCGTTGAAGTTCATGTGCAGAAAAGATCTATCTTAGTTTGCAGACAATTATACTTGTACCAATGATGATGATGATCTATGTGTATAACCTTGTACCAGATTTGTGTAACAGAACATTCATTATGTATGTAATTTTGATGTAGTCTAAAAATGGCAATGTAATGATGTCATGATGTACTTATATGAAAGCATTTTAGTTATGTATTTAATCATGTAGATTCTGTTATTTGATGATATGCAATAAATATGAATAAGTTATTTATTTGTGCAGTGGATTTAGATCAGTTACTAATGTATGTTAAATTATGTTAGTTGGTTTGTAAAGTAATGCAGCCTTGAATCCTTAGAGAATATGTCATAATTAGTTATGTTAACATTACTTAATCATTTTTTTTAAAAAAATTCCTGTTTTCATATAGCATAAGTGTGTATTTCTTTAAGGTGTTCAAGGCGGGCGTTACAAGTAGAGTGATGGATTTCAAAGCCCCTTAGGATTTGGGATAGACAATTGTTTACCAGTGGAAGGATATGTAGGATTGGCCCATGGGTAGATCTTTGGAGGATAGGAGGGAGTTGTCCTTCATTTTGGCTGATAGAGTCTATTTTTCTCTTCCAGAGCGGGATGTGTTGGCTTGGGGTCCAGATCCTAAAGGGAAGTTCACTATTGCTTCAGGGTATCATGTTTTGGATAGACAAGCCTGGGATAGTGTTGAGGTTCCTTGGTGGAAAATTATTTGGAATAAATTCTCTTGGCCAAAATGTAATTTCTTTTCTTGGCTAGTGGTTTATGGCAGGTGTTTGACTTGGGATAACCTCTATAAGCGAGGCTTCCAAGGTCCTTCATTATGTTTCTTATGGCTAAAAGATGTTGAAACTATTTCGCATCTTTTCTTTTAGTGCCCATTTGCTAGGACTATTTGGCATTTTTGGTGGGGGGCCTGGAACTTGCAGTGTAGGCACCCTTCTTCCCTGGAGGAGTTTTGGTAGAACATTGGGCCCATTCTGGTGAGGACTTCATTTCTACACATAGCGTGGCCAATTGGCCCTAGTCTGATTATATGGCACATCTGGTTGGAGCGTAACCACAGGGTCTTTCTGGATAAGAAGTTGCTGGTGGGTCAAGTTTGGTCTTGCATTCATGGGGCCTTGTAGGAGATCTTGTATGCTAAATGTGATCTATCAGCCCTAGTGGATCCTGGTGATACTACAGTGATTCGTAATCTAGGGATACCAGTTGGGGGTACCGAAAGGCCCAAGATTGGGCGGAGCAAGTGTTCTAGAGGGAAGGTCTTTAGGGGAGGGCATTAGCTGCCCCCTTCCACTGGAGTCTTGAAAATCAATACTGATGGGTCTGCAAGGGGTAATCCTAGGCATGCTGGTGTTGGTGGGGTGGGCAGAGATAGTTCTGGGGTGGTTGTGTTTTTCTTCTTAGAATATAGGGGCAACACTCTAATAATCTTATGGAGGCCTTGGCTATTCTTTTGGCTTTGAAGAGGGCATATGCCCTTGGCTGGAAAAAGATTATCTACGAGTCAGATTCTTAGGTGGTGATAGACTTGATAAATAGAAGGCAGTTTGATGATGTTAGTTGGTAGCTTGTGGTGGTGCTAAGCAAATCACCAGTCTTGGAGAATTACTTGATTCTATCACCTTCTCTCATATTCCTCAGGAATGGAATAAGGTGGCTAATGGGTTGGCCAAATGGGCTTCTGAGAAGAATGGGACCTGGTTTGTGGATGATTGAGATAGTTTACCTGGGGATCTTGGTTACAGCGGATGTGAGATGTTGCATGACCACTTCTTGATTTCTTGTTTGTTGTTTCTGGGCCCATTTGGGCCTCCTACTGCTTTTATGCTATGTATTGTTGTCTTTGATTAATAAAGTTTTTACCCTCTTTTTTATTAAAAAAAAAATCTTTTTATCCACTTCTAATCCAATATTGTCCATAAAAAAATTTAGTTTCTATCTTAATCTCTTCTTTAAATAGAGTTTTTTTTTCCTTTTTTGATTTCAAATGATTCTTTCAAGAAATCCTCTACTTTTATACTTTCTTAGCAAGAGATTTTGCCAAATTACTAATGGAAAACTATTCTTGTGCCATCTTCATTTGTTGCCTTGACATGTGCTCTTAATGTTACCCCAACCATTGTTGATTTTCTTTCACTCCTTTGGCGTAGCTTTTAATTCGGTCTCTTGTGCATTCAATCCCTCCATATAGGCATTTTGTACTCTCACCATTGTCATACAAAAACTGACTTCCATAATTCATATAGATAAAACCATTCTAACACCAAAATGATCTGTAAACTTTCAACTTAGTAGACTTTAAGAATCACAAAATTATTTCTACTATTCTACTTGCTCCAACAATTAACAATATTTTAAAGAGGTATAAAAGTTGTAGAAAATAACAAATAAACATGCTAGGAAATAAATGAATAAACATAAATAACTCAAGAATTTACCCTAGAAACCCTTGAGGAGAAAACTAACTTTGGTAGAGGCAAACACTTATATAACCTTGAAGTAATTAATGAAAGAATATATACAAATGGATACAATAATGGTTTTTTCCTACTACTCAATCTACCCTCAACAAACTAAGAACAATTGAATTTTCCACCTCTATTTATAGTTGCTAGTGATGTTTTAATGTTCCAAGGGCCCAAGAAGAATCCCCTAGAAGTTATAAGTGGAAAGGACAACATTTTGTTTTATTTCTAAGTTTTAAACAATTAGGTATCATTTCACACATCCTGATTTGTCTTAAGCACACATGGATTTGACCCAAAGTCATGAAAACGTTCCTATTTCATCTATAGTTCTTGTTTTTTTGTCAACTTGTTTCTTTTCCTGTATGATCCCTCAATCCAAATTATTGTTCAAGTTTTATTTTCCTAATCTTTATAGATTAATATTACTCCTAGAAAATAGTTTACATACCACAAGCAAGTACCTACAAATCATTTTTGGGGGGCTATAAAACTACCAAATTCATTTGGTCATCCATTCACAACGACAACTTTTAAGAAGGAAACTCTCCTAGAAACCAAAATTTTGTCCCTGAATGTTTTTAATAATATGTATGTTGAATTAAAATATTTACTCTAACATGTTTTTTATATGTTCCATCTATGCAAGTTTATTTAGACCTAACTCATTATTTGCAAATGTTAAAACTCACTCTACAAATTTATTTAGGTAATATATAATATTATTTATATAAAATTTATATACATTTATTATTTAATTTAAATTCTATTACATATAAAATCTATATTACAATTGTATTTATTATTAGATATATTATATTAGATATATAATATAAATTATAAAATATAAATATTATATATTTAATATTTATATATGTTTAATATATAGTAATTAAATTTAATATTCACATATATTTAATATATAATTAATATTATAGACATGATATTTCCATAGTCCATGATAAGTTAGAATGTGTGCTTCTAGAATAGACTGTGTGTAGCTTTTTTAGATCGATGTTTCGAATCACACTCCATGATCCATCATCAGGATGAAGAGAAGAGAATAAGTAAGTTGTAATTGCAGAGATGGTTGCTTAAAAAGAGAGAGGGGAGTGTGGGCACGGAGTTTAACTTGAAGGGAGAGAGACCAATAAAGGAATAAGGAAAAGAAAAAGATAAAGATAAAGAAAAAAGAACAAATAGCTCAAGAATTAAAAAGAAAACCTAAAGGTAGATAAAGATCAAATAAATAATTAAATTAACTATAAAAATGTAGAAATATGGTGAGTATAAGTATAAATAGATACAAAGGATAAATATAATAGAAATACTATATAAATTAAGAAAATGGATAGGATATATGTATATCAGTAAAACAAGAAGCATGCATAGTTATTTGCCAGACAATAAGTAGAAAGGGAGAACAAATGTAAAGAGTTCAGTGTATGAGTAGATAAATCTATTCCTATAAGAATAAAATAACCCATCTGAAAATAATGAATAAAAAGGAATATACTTACGATATTTAATAGAATGAAATAAGAGAGGAAAAATAAAAGAATAATATAAATCAATAGATATGAATATATAAAAATATATTAAAATATAAATATATAAGTAAATATATTTATGGTAAGAAAGTAAATAGATAAATTAATAAGAAAAGATGGTAAGTAAATACGTAAGTACATATATAGGATATAAATATAAATAAACCAAAAAGTACAGAAAGGAATTGGAGAGTAATTAAATAAAGATGGATAATAAATAAGAAGAGAGAGTGTAGATAAGGATAGTAAAAAATAGATAAGGATAGTGACTATAAGAACTCAATATATTAATGAATAGATATATCGATAAATTTATAAGAATAAAATAACAAGACTAAAAATATATAAAATAATATTTACTTACCATATTTAAAAGAAGAAAATAAAACAACAATAAATCAATAGATATAAATATGTGAAAAAATATTAAAATATAGATATGTGAAAATAAGATATCTATAGATATAAATATATGAGAATTATATTAAGATATAAACAAATATAATTATGGTAATTAAGCAAATAGATATCTATTAAGGATAATGGATGAAAAGAGAGAGGATAAGATTAGTAAGAAAGTAGATATGGATAGTGACTATAAGTACTCAATATATTTATGAATAGATATATCTATGAATATATAAGAGAAAGCTCAAACCTAAATTAATAATTAAAAATATATATATGCACTTACCAAATTTAATAGGTGAAAATAAAAGAGAAAACGATAGATATAGATATATACAAAGTATTAAAATAAAAATATATAAGTAAATATAATGTAAGTAATTAAATCAATAAATGAGAAAAGTAAGGCAAGTAGATACAAACCTAAAAATATAGGATCTAAATAAAATAAAACCAAAACCAAAAGGAAATTAGTGAGTAATTAAATAATTATGGGTAAAAATATACCAAAATAATATATCTAAAGGTATCTATAATTGTAAACACATATGAATAAATAATAAAAAACAAAAGATAAAAATATATTAATATACCAAATTTAATAGATATATAAAAATATGAATAAGTATAGCAAGTAAATATCATAAGATATAATGAGGATAAGTATATGTATATAAATGGGATTGACACAAATATAATTAATATAATAGTTAATTAAATATTATATATAATAGTTATATATATTTAATTTAATATTGATTTTATATATATATTTTCACATCTGTACCAAGTTATTTTCATCTTCCTGAGCTTTTTATTTTTATAGTATATAAGAGAGCTTTATTTTTTGAATATGGATTATTTCAGAGTTTTTCTTCTGGTCTAAATCTCTTTTACAATTTTTTAGGATAGAGAACGCCGAGGTTTTTTGGTTTCTGAAGTTTCAGATTTAAATTTTGTTTATAGAGGCTTCAAATTCTGCCAATGATTGTGTTATAAAAATTTAAATAATTGAATGTGAGGGTTTCTGGATTTTGAAGAGTTCAGCTTTAGATTTTTTTAATAGAGAATGGGCGGGATACTGCCGGAAACGCCACAGTTTTCTTGTACAACCAATCGGCAATTCTGACGCCGAAAACTCGGTTTTTTTTGCTGAATTAGCTGGAGCGAAGTTCCCCTGCAGAGGGATATCAGGGAATTGATGTTTCATGGTGGCGGCTTCTGGTGAATTCCAAAATGCCTAATGGCGAAGGCAGTGCGGATAAAAACCTGTTGCGGAGCCCGGAAACTATTTTGGTGACGCCAACTATTAAAAAAAAAGAAACTGACACGTGGACCAATTAATTGTTTGCATAGACGGATGGGCCGGATGTGTTCAATCGTCTTGCAAGGGTGTAAGACATTTGCAGCTGTCGATCTGCCAAGGCAGGTCTCTGCTTGCCAAAGGTAACGCCTTTGGCGTAATTATTTAAATTTTTATTCCTTATTTTTATTTTCTTAACCAACAACCACAGGGAAGGGTATTACCTATCGTTCTACATAAAGGGGCAATTACGGTGGTAGGACGGTTGTATGCCAATATTCATAGTTTTTCTTCCAAGTGTATCCAATGTTATGGTGGCTCTTCAATGGTGAGCCTCCAAGGAGGGAAGAGCATAGACATGAAACTTCTTGGGTAGGGTCAATCCAAACACTTCATCCCTATCCACATCACCCTCAACACTCCAATCCAAGCAATGTATGAGTTGAGCCACAACCAAGTGAACAATGGAAAGCCCCATGGAAATCCCAGGGCATCCCCTCCTTCCTGTTCCGAAGGTCAACAACTCAAAGTGGTGGTCTTTCATGTCTATGCTTGAGCCAATAAATCTCTCGGGATTGAATTCTAAAGGACCTTCCCATACGCTTTCATCCCTTCCGATTGCCCAAACATTCACAAACAACCTTGTTTTTGGTGGAATGTAATATCCTCCCACAGTGTAATATTTGATTTGAATTGATGAGTATTTAACATTACTTACCAGCCCAAAGTAATGTTATTTAGTTTATCTATAATTTTGGTTAATAATTTTGATGTCATTAAAATGACATTATTTTGGTAGGGCCAGGCATTCAACAAACATTTAAGGTGTAGATGAATTCTATTAATAATTCTTGTCTACTTTTTAAACTCTATTAATGGTCTTTATAAATGCATGTACTTTGAGTTGGTAATAACAATTAATTCAGACTCTTTAACCTAGATTTTCAATAGACCATGTACTCTTTGTTATTAATGGTGGTAGAAGTTAGTGTCACACATCTCATCTCTTTAAATATTTTTTGTTGTGTGAAATGGAACAATGTTATAGTTTATATTTAACCATTTTCTCTAATAATTTCAAATGACTCATTTGTTTATTTTATTATTGGTTATTATTGTGAACAATTATTGTATGGATCCAATTCCTCTTTAATTCCTATTGTATTTTGATTTCAATTGAAGCAAAAATTTATTGCATTCTTGATTTTTGATATCACAATCATTTCATACACAAATGTTGGCAAGCTTGTACAAATTTAAATTCGAGCACAAAATGTTGTCTATGAAATTTGATTTTTATTTTAAGTTGAGTTTTAAATATTGTATAATAGAAAAATTGCTCTAACTAATCTACTCATAATCATAACAATTCTCTATTGCACATTAGGATACTAGCTGATGAAGGCGTATATTTCACCTCTATCTAATCATGAAGAGCGAAATTGTTCAGGCTATATCCCTTTGTTGCAATTGAGTGACAAGATAGATAACTAACAAATAGAAATGGGAAAATATAGAGATATATAGAATATTTCAAGAAATGAAGTATAAAGATGGAAAACTACAATAGTAGAGAATATGGCACCAGAAGGTGGAGCCCAGTACCAAGGACGACAACACATGGCATAGACATCTACGCACTATGATGTAGTCTATATCGCGTAGTACAATATGGATTCTAGTTCTCAATCTTCATGCCAACCTTTTTAGTTGTTCCTTGGTTCATCAGACTTCTGGATGAGACCTATAAATACAAAGACAAAGAGAAAAGGGTTGGGCTGTATAGGGGCTTGCCTTAGTCAAACCCGGTTTCAATGTTTCCACCTCAACGACAACCAAATTGATAGATAGATAAAATAGTGTGTGCTCTTGAATTCTAAGCGTGTCTAAAATTATGGCGAGTAGTGACAAAGCAATAAATGCGATAAACAAGAGTGTAATAAACCTACTCAATGACTTAGAGCAAACTTGCACAATGATCTCTACATGCAAGAGATAAAATGCTAATGTAAACAACCCATGAAATATATGCTCGATATATCAAAAGGATTGTGAACAACCAAAGCATGAAAACGAGAACTATTGAAACTTTATCACCTCACAACAAGGAGGTGAAGGTCACTTAGTAGGTAGCGATTCCAATCAAAATTCTTTGAAATTTGTCAAGCTTTAATTGCAAGGGCGTTGTGAGAGCTTGATAAGATAACCACGATAGTGCTTGTTCTCAAATTTTGTAGAGCTTTATCATGAAATTCAAATCAATTGCAATTTTTGCAGAGCTTTGCTACCATAAAGAATTGATTCTTTGCAATGAAAAATCTACTTTCTTAAATAGAGAATGCAAGGACAAAAAATCAAGGATAAGAGTCATTTGGGCATGGATAAGAACTTAGAAAATCTTGACAAAACATGCAAGTGAAAAGACAACTTCTAAAAATGATCACAAGACTAATAGAGACTCTTAGGACATCAGCGCATGGTGCAGATGTCTACGCTAAGTACTAGAGTCATGGAAAATACAGTTCTTAAAAGGTCTAATTCCCTTAGTATAAGGCCAGGATTTAGGCACTTCTGCAGTTTTTGATTATGATCAGCATAAAGGGTCAAAGTAGCACAAGGAATCTCTAATGGGTCGAGGATAAAGCCAATGCTAGAAATAATCCTAGAAAAACACACTAAGGCATGGACACTAAAGTGAGTACCAAACACAATGTGAAATTGTGGGTGACCACAAGTTACGACATTACATTTAGCCCCCACTTTAGTTAGCATACAACACTACATGCATATGCATGCTAATGTACAAAATTGCAATATTGAAAGTAAATACTTGTAGGAAAAGAACACTATAGAGGACATGGCATGTCATCAAGTGAAGGAATGGAGCCCCCATCTTAAAAATATGTGATACCACAGTGTTAGGGACTGCACTCTACAAAACCACTTGTCAAAAAAACAAAATCATCCTGCAAGGTGAAAAGATATGTTAGTCAGTAAAAATTTTAAGGAGAATGAGAGGGAAACATGATCTAGAGAAAAAAATGAGGGTAGATATGTGCCCCCTATTTCTGCTTGCTAATTTGAATGTAGAAACAGGGTAGAAACCGAATACTTCACTTTTATGAAAAAGTGGTGAAAATGCCTTTGGTAGGGTCATTTTGTAAAATGACACTGATTCAAAAGGCATATGATACTTAAGATGGAGGGCAAAACCAAGATTCCAATGTAACAAATGGCATGGAAATTGAAGTTCACAAGCTCAAGTTATAAATATTTCTGTGAAGAGTGTTATAGGAAAATGGTGAAAATTTTAAAAATTTACTATAAATAGTAAGGAATATTTATATTTTTACTATTCATTTATGATTTCTAATTTTGTAGAATTGTGAGGATTCCAAATACCCCAGAGAGAAAACATGCCACATAGATGAGCCTACTAAGCACCCAAGTTGGACGTGCTAAGGGATAGAGTAGCGTAAGGCATGATGTATGTTTGAATTTTTATTTTGATGTCATTTAATGCCTCATTTTTCATGCCAAAGGTCATGCCTATACACTAGCATTCTATCGGCATGCTAGCATCCAATAGGCACACTAACATTTGAAATAGATGCTAGGGTCCAAGGAATGCACCGTCGTCCAACATGGGCACTAGGGTCCTAAAGACACATTGGTATCCAGGGTGCTAGTGTCCTTAAGCATCTAGAAATTTTTTGACATTTTTGAAGTTTGAGTTTGATTTTCAATGATGGGAAACTAATGAGATTTATTTGTGGGAATTGTAGACTCACCCATTGATGTAGGAGCACACTGGCAGATACTTGTACATGTATTACTATGTAGTCATGTGCATGTGTTGACACCTGTAGAGATCAGACACCTTTGAGATGTCAGACTTTGGGGGGTGTACACGATGCCCATGATGAGATTCCACAATACTATGTTGATGGCCTTAATAGAGCACTAGGAAACTGACACCTGTACCTTCCATCTGTCGATGAGAGAGATGATAGTGACCTTGGAGGATGTGTATTAGATCCTTCAACTGCTAGTGTAGGGTCGCACTATATCAATCATCAAACAAAGGCCAGTGACCTATGTCTAGGAGGGAAAGACCTACTAGCTCAGCTAGATTGTGTCTATGGATGACTCAGGGCACATCTAAATCATCTATTAGAGTAGGGCATGGTGGTTGCACCACTTATCTATCGCATCATGATCACAACCATCACCTTATGCATTGCACAAGATGGGTGAGGCTCTCACCTTCACAAGGGCCTCGTCCATACCATTAGTGTGATGGAGGACCATAGGACAGTGTTCGCATGGGGACGGAGCATGCTCTCCCACCTATATCATGATCTAGGTCAATACGTGCACTATGAGGTACAAAGATTGATGACTCGCATGCTCCTTTAGGTGTGGGCATTTGAGCATATTACATGCAAATTGTTAGTGGGGGTCCCAACAACTATTGTCTGAACTAATTATATATTTTTTTATTATATGCTAAGAAAAAATGTTCTACATCATAGTCACTTAGTTATAGCAAAACGATTAAATTTGGAAACTTTATGAAAAATAGGACATGTAGCCACAAAAAATGGAAGTTGAGTATCGAAGACCATGAAAAGATTTTGTAGATAATAAAGGATAGAGAGAACCTAGATTATACGTATCAAGAGCTAAGTTAAATGTATATGAAATTACATGTGTATCTCTCATCATTGTATATATGCATTTTTAGATGGAATAGATTTATTCTCTCATTTTGGGTCTCTTTATTCTTTCATTGAATCTCTTTGATCCTAGACTAGTGTTGTATTAATTAGTAAGTCCTTCTAAGGATTTGTAAAATTATCTCATAGTGTATTTGAAAAATCTTTAAATACATCATATGGATTCATCTTTTTCACTTTTAGATCTTTGAACTATATTTTGTTATGAATTATTTTGGTATTATAGGAATGCATTTGTATTATCACAGAGCTTGGCTTAATGGTTTTCAAGTAATCATGTCTAAGTTTACCAAAATATTTGTGTATGATGCCTTATCTTTGATTCAACTTCCCATATGATCAACACATCAGTCCTTAGTAACTTATCATTTCATAACAACATTTTTAAATCACTAAAACACATCTCTTTTTCTTCTACTGTAGTATTGATTTCTATCATTTGCCCTCTTATAATTTAGTGGTGTTATGGAGTAAAAAGTGGACATATGCATTTTTACCTCCTAGTTTAGCTCCTAGGTCCTTGTGTTTACACTTAATAAGTAAATTATTCATCCCAATGAGAAATCCCCTGAAACCCATGACAAATGGGGACTAGGGCCCATTTTATGTTTGAGTCTTGACTAAAAAGGCCCCTTAGGACTTGGGCACTCATGCCCAAGTCCACACTGATTGGTCAAAGTAGAATCCAAAAGGAAATGAGAGCATCTCAGAACGTATTTCTAAGAACAGTGGTGTCTTCAACAGATTTAAATTCTTTTCAATTACTTCAAAAACATGCACAACTATGCCACAAAATAGAAACAGACATAGAACATTTCCAACATTGACCCTTAGAGGAAATACAAACAACAAGATCTAATTTCAACAATAGAAACGTTAACACGAAAGATAAAGCAAGAGACACAAATATACATGGGGAAAACCCTTACGGGTAAAAAACCCCACACTCCAAAGCATCGAATCAATGTATTAATCAGCAACAACAAACGTGTTACAATACACTTGCAGGCTCAAAGCCTTAACACGGAGATTTACATCTTGCTCCTCTAGAAGAATAAATGATAGCATAACCTTGCACAAAGTTCTCCTTAGTTCTAATCATAGCACTCGGGTTAGTCCTTCATACTATTATCATGCCACAAATAGCCTACAGTACAGGACATCATCGAGAGAGAGATACTTCCCTCTTTCTCCCTCTCGGCCTGAATCACCTTCTCCCAAACTCTGTTCTCTCTCACATTATAGAAATAGAACAATTAGTTCCTATCTCAGACTGTTACAACTTCCAAAAGGCCGACAGTTCATTTTTAACCATTCGCAACCATTCGTATTCATGAAGACTAAATAGTCCCACATGCATCAGTTGACAAACACAGTAGTAGTATATATCTATGAACATGCGGTAAGTCTATCATCGGCACTTTTGTCGCTGATGACCCTAGCTAGTCAATCATCAATGAACCATTGGAGCGATCAAGACCTTCGGTGTGACTTCATCCTTCTTCACCGACAAAGTTCCTTCTGCCAATGCCAAACTCCATCAGTAACACACATAACAGTCAGAGTGACATCTTAGAGCTTAGCCAATAGTTCAAGCTAGGCCGAACACCTTTCCATCGAAGAGACACCAACTATCGCAGAGACTACACAAAACTTCGCCGATAGTTATAGTTACACCAATTGGTGTAGCACAGGCGATCGGAGAGAGAACTTAAGACAAGGCCGACAACGATAATCAAGCCGATGGACAGAACACCATCAGTGAAACATACTCCATCGCTGGAACACAAACAAGTTATGCCGAAGGACCTCATTTGGCCAATAGCACATCGCAGGAACACCACCATCAGGAACACACAAATGGTCAGAGTAACAAACAGATCGCTGAGACAAAGAGCAGCACAAGCCGATGCCTGTAATCTAAGTCACAAGTACTCAACATTCTACCACTTGATGAAGGAATTACAGGAAACCATCAACGCTCCAAGTTACAGAACCAAAGTTGATATTGCCTCCACTTCACTGTGCTCACAAGCTACACATAAGATCAATATTATCAACTTCAAAGCTTCATCCTGAACACAACCATGAAGTCATCCTCTAGAAACAAGATAGAACATCAGATAGAACAATAATCAGAAAACTGACTCCACCCATCCAACTTAACAGAACCCACGTGACTGAAAATAGCACACACAGCAAGTGCTAATCCATCCAATCATCCATACCTTGAAGGTATTCATATCAGCAGACTCATGCCATCTACATATACACCCATGAACTGCAAATACAAGCTCCATGTGTCAACCAATTGAAAAAGACCAAACACATCCAAGAACTCCCACTGCATGGGTAATGCAGATGTGAAAAAAATCATGGCATACAAAGTCGACCAATAGCATCACATCGAAAGTGTAAACATCATGTAGTACCAAGGAAACATCCACAATGATACGCAACACCTGTAATCAAATAACCTGCAAGAACAACTCCTCACCACCAGTCCAGAACTCTCCCAAATTCTCCACACCCAACAAAGGAAAGAGATAACAGAACTTCCGTGTCATCACTCAAGAACATAAGTGAAAAAACATGACCACAAACTAGTGATCACTTCAGCTGCAAACCAAACCTCAAACCAATGTAATGTGAAACACACCACCAGAAAAATAACTGAGACCAAGAGAAGCACTACACATCATAAACCTATAGAAAATCCTCCTGCAAACACCTCTAAAGTGCCAACTGTGTCAAGTATGATCTCCTTCTTAAAACCCCAAAGAGAACACCATAACAACACCCAAAGTTGTTCAATCTCATAGAGATCAACAAAGAAATCAACATGGATGTAAGCTTCCCAATCCAAAGAAGATCAAACTAATCCATTTCCCATTTTAGAAAATCAGCCCATAAAACCATCTCCTAACAATCCTCATCAATGAACGATATCTTAAACTCAAATGTACAAGGAGATAATCATGTTATCCATCTCTCACAATGAATCCTCCAGAACCATCTATGAGTAGCTCAAGATCCATGTCTATGAAAGAAAGCATAAAACACCTGAGAGAAACAATGAGCAATACCTCTCAAGTAAAACTTGTCAAGTAGACCAAGAGTGGGGAATGAGAATTTTCTTCCAAGATATCCAAGTCCCAATGACTTTCTCCAAGAACAATCTCCTCTAGATCTCTTGTTGAATTCACATTCAACCAAGGTAAAGACTTCTCAAACTTCCTACTGCAAATTCTGATTAAGCACAACATATACAGTCTCACCTTATTCTCCATGTATCCATGAGTACCTACAAGCAATCACCTCATGCTAAACTCCAACTGCATCACTACATCACTATGAAGTAATCAAGCAAATAATAAATGTACCCAAACATAGAGAAGTTACCTGACCACTGTCAAAGCTCCATAAAGCTATAAAGGGAACTTATCAAGACATCATGATCTTATCATCTCCCTTAGGAAATTCCATGCTTTAGGTGAACTTAACCAAAGTCTCAAGAGCAATATATCATGTCAAAACTCAAATTCTTAAACAAGAGTATATCATGACATGAACCAAACAAATTCTCACCTGTCAAGCACTAATCAACACCTCAACTAAAGACTGGGTGAGTCCTTCATGACTCCAAGATGTTACCCATCCTCAACTAGTGCCCTAGCAAATGTGAAAGAAACCTTCTGTATCAATAGGATCTAAGAGCTCCTCTTAGTAACATCTGCAACACTAAAGAAGATCATCCATCACTAAGTGATGAATCTGCAGTCATTGCTAAAGCTCATTGAACTGTGACAACCGAGCTTTCCAAGCAACATGACCAAACATCTTCTCATCTAAAAATCTTCCAGGTCCACATATTAACATATCAATAAAAAACAAATGGCACCAAGATCTCCAAACCAAGAAAATACAACATCACTGTCAAAAGCTTACACTGTACTGTGTATCCAAGCTATACATGACATCATGATACACATGCTACAGATTACTGACTATTCAGGTATTTTACACTATCCACCCTTTTATCCCAATGCAATCACACCAATTCACAAGTGACCACAGAAAAGGCCAGCTAACATGTATGCATAAACACTAAACGATCTTGTGAATATAGATAGTCCACATTCGAGTCATCTCACTGTAGCTTAATAGGTGGCCAGCCCACAAAACTACATAACTCGTAGATCCAATCAATGCATCACACAAACTCACTATCGCACTGAAAATTGCAAAACTGAGATCTCAAGAGGTAAATAACCATGTACACAACATGACAAAAACACCAGATTACTTACAATCTGATTTACCAAACCAGTTCACAACCTGAGCACCATAGTCAAGGAATCTATAAAAGCATCACTACAGAAATGTTGAGTGACTTATCATGTACCAACACTCCCACAAAACTGCAACTATCTCATCCAGCAACACCCCAAAAAATAGGGTCTAGAAAATAGCTTAACTACAACTTCAACACAACCACAAGTTTTTTTTTTTTTTAACTATGTAAAACCTACAAAATCACTGTGTTATATGAAACACCCATGCACATCCATATCCACTTCACATCCGGATGACTTAAAAGTCTACAACATAAACTCCATAACAGTTAAACCAGAATAACGGATCATCATGAATATGCATAACCATAGATTTTAAGGAAAAACTATAAAACCCCTCAAATCCAAAAAACATGAATCTAAGTCATGCAAGTACAAAATATCCATTTAAGGAAATAGCAGTTCAAGAGCTTCAGGCCCACTTATAGACCAATTCCTCAACCACCTACATGCACATGCATATGAGAGAATCAGGCTATTGCAGAAGCTCCCAGATCTTCCAATGATCAACTCCATAGCCTTTATGCAACTGGGACAACAAATACAATGCTTTCCAATACTATGAACAAATATCCAGCATAAGCACGCTTCTCCATGGATGAGCAGCAACACAAACTTCTTCATATCACAAGGAAACCTCTCACACAGACACCCAATATTAAAGTTATTGCAGAGACACAACTACAAAGCATAATCCACCCCATGCAATAGGATTATGCATTTTCAACTAAGAGCCTTAGGCCACATCATGACTAGCTCCAATCTCTTCATCTTCACCATCCTTCAAGCATTGTTGAAACAGGAAAACAAGATCAACTACCAGACTTCACTCAAAACAAGGATCAAACATCAGACGATTCCTTCAGATTTCCTCAAGCCTGTCACACTAAGAAATCATCACAGAATGAATACCTAGACCTTATACACTAGGAACTCTTACATGCAAACACATGCAACACACAAACGTACATATGTGAGCAACAAAGCAGATCCCAGTAGAAGGCTTTGACACCACTTGAAAGGAAATGAGAGCATCTTAGAACGTATTTCTAAGAACAGTGGTGTCTTTGACAAATTTAAATTATTTTCAATTGCTTAAAAAACATGCACAACTATGCCACAAAGCAGAAACAGACATAGAACATTTCCAACATTGACCCTTAGAGGAAATACAAACAACAAGATCTAATTTCAACAACAGAAATGTTAACATGAAAGATAAAACAAGAGACACAGATATACGTGGGAAAAACCCTTACGGGTAAAAAACCCCACACTCCAAAGCATCGAACCAATGTATTAATCAGCAACAACAAACATGTTACAATACACTTGCAGGCTCAAAGCCTTAACATAGAAATTTACATCTTGCTCCTTTGGAAGAATAACTGACAACATAACCCTGCACAAAGTTCTCCTCAGTTCTAATCACAGCACTCGGGTTAGTCCTTCATACTATTATCATGCCACAAATAGCATACAGTATAGGACATCACCGAGAGAGAGATACTTCCCTCTTTCTCCCTCTTGGCCTGAATCACCTTCTTCTAAACTATGTTCTCTCTCACATTACAGAAATAGAACAATTAGTTACTATCTCAGACTATTACAACTTCCAAAAGGTCGACAGTTCATTTTTAACCATTCGTAACTATTTGTATTCATGAGGACTAAATAGTCCCACATGCATCAGTTGACAAACACAATAGTAGTATATATCTACGAACACGTAGTAAGTCTATTGTCGGCACTTTTTCCGCCAATGACCCCAGCTGGTCAATCATCAACGAACCATTGAAGTGACCAAGACCTTTGGTGTGACTTCATCCTTCTTCACCGACAAAGTTCCTTCTGCCGATGCCAAACTCCATCGGTAACACACATAACAGTCAGAGTGGCATCTTAGAGCTTAGCCAATAGTTCAAGCTAGGTCAAACACCTTTCCATCGTAGAGACACCAACTATCGCAGAGACTACACAAAACTTCACCGATAGTTACAGTTACATCGATTGGTGTAGCACAGGCGATCAGAGAGAGAACTTAAGACAAGGTCAACAATGATAGTCAAGCTGATGGATAGAACACCATCGGTGAAACATACTCCATCGCTGGAACACAAACAAGTTACGCTGAAGACCCCCATTTCGCCGATAGCACATCGCAGGAACACCACCATCAAGAAGACACAAATGGTCGGAGTAACAAACAAATCGCTAAGACAAAGAGTAGCACAAGCCAATGCCTATAATTTGAGTCACAAGTACTCAACATAATCAAATGTATGTTGACATAGGACTTTTAAATGGGTCCTCCCTTGTCGTCTCTTTCAATTAATTTGTGAATGTTTAATGGATAATCATATATAAACATGTGTTTGAATTTATTTGTAACTAGGATGATGATAAACAAGTTGATGATGGAAAGGTTACGATATCATACCTACATTGAAAAATCTTGCATACATTTGAAAAAAATTCAAAAAATAAGCATTCTAGGCTTGCATGGCATAGTTTTGCATTATTTTCATTGCATATCATTGGAAACATTTGATTTTCTAATTTTTGCATCAGATCTCAACCTAATTAAAGCACTTAATCATTTTATGATATAATATCTTGCATTTGTATATCTCATTTTTTAAGATTTTGTTAAAATTTTGTCTTTTTCGTATAACCTAGTTTTTGCAAAAAGCTAGGGTTAGTAGTCAAAATCTTATTTTAGATTTTTCTGCTCTCTTTAAACACTCATTCAAACCTAATTTTGAGTTTTAGTGTTTCTTCATTGTGCATCCTTGCATTGAAATTCAAACTTTTGCAATTACACAATGTGTATTTCAACATTAAGGGTTTTACACTATTTCTTCACAATTATTTGAGGAAATTTTACATTACTCCTCTTCCCTTACTGTATGGCACTATTTCCATCCTAGTTACTTGTTTTATCATGAAATTCATGTGTTTTTTATCTTTAAAAACCTGATTTCCTCAAACAAGTGTTTTGGTGTGGCACAGTCTCACATACATGGCTTCTCATCACAACACTAATGCTATGGTCCCTCCTCATGTTTATAAGAAGAGGACTCCTAAACCTAAAATAATCTTTACATCACATGATATAGAACAATTGGAGACATTGAGGGACCTCTTTACATCACCACACATATAAGTGGGAATCCTACAAGAGAGGTCCTTATCGACCCTAACTGTATGATGAATGTGATTACTGAAGAGTTCCTTTATGTGCATGATTTGATATAGGAATCTTATGAACCCACACATATTATGATTAAGACACATACTAGAGCTTTCTTACTGGCCCTAAAGAAGATTACATTTTTTATTAAATTAGCCGAGAAAGCTTTGGAACAATTATTCGACATCATTCCTACATCCGACCTATTTGGTGTGAAATTAGGCCACCCATGGCTCAAGTCCATGAAAGTAGTCCCCTCTACAATTCATAAATGTCTAAAATTAACTCATCAAGGGAGAGTGTATGTTGTCCACCATAGTAGATGGAAGCCTATGGTTACTCGTGGAAATTTCAACCTAGACTACTTTTGGCCACAACCTACTAAGCTTCCTCAACCATGAGAAGATCAATTCTTCCTGGGATATCAAAGATACAAAGCAAAGTTAATAACAAAATTGGCTAGACCTCCTATTGAACAAATTGTAAGTGCAGAGCAACCTGAATTGAAAGAACCCCCTAGACCACGAAGTAAGGGAGTCTTTTCCGAGGTTCCTCCTCTGCCATCCTTACAAGGATTGGGAGATGCATGTAAAGAACAAAGCATTTCATCACAAAAAATCAATTGTGTACCAGCTTCCTCCTCTAAGATGTTGAAGACTCTAGAGAATCATGAAAATCCTTTTGTAAACATCACTAATAAAACAAAAAGGAATTGGCAAGAAAGAGAAAGGAGGAAGAGACAAGCCTTAGCCCGACAACCACCACCTCACCAGGAAAACATTCCACCACCTAACATTGAATCAAATGATGATGATTTAAGTCGGGCAATTGTTCCTTATGTACCTATTTCCTCTTGCATTCAAGATTGAGAGGAAGATGATTTGTTCGACGACAACCACTAGTCTATTTGTATAAACAGGTAAGTATTTCTAACCCTTTTTAGCCACATTTGTTGTAGCATCTCTTTGAGTTGCTCACTTACATGGCCTCTTATGTGTTGTGTTTCCTCGTGTTGTGTTATATGTTGTTTAGGTCTCTTTAGATGACCCTTGATACTCTTGTAAGGTTAAGGATACAATGAGACTACCTCTATTGTGACCATTCTTCTATTTGTTTCTCCGTTCTTCTACTTTCCTCTCCTCTCTTTTATTGTTGTGTGTTGTGCCCTAGGGGCATAACATTGTGAGGATGTCTCGAGGGCATCTTCCCTTGTTGTAAACCCAAGTCACTCTTGTCTCCTCTCTCATTTTTTATTGTTTACATTCTTCTGTGACAACCTAGTCAGCGAATGACGAAAATAAACAAATATTGATATAGACTGTGTGTCCATTCAGCAAGAAAGAAAAAATGGACCCAATGCATATATGAAGATGGGGTTGATATATATCTGATGCTTGACTAGTAGAATCACTCCATGTGATGGATCATGTTGTGAAATCTCTTGTAATAAATCTTTGCAATACTCTCAATCTGTTCCAATGCACTTTGGATGGTTTGGTATCTCACCTTGTTGCTACACTCAGTTTTGAGATTCCTGAAGTATAGCCCAATGGCTATACTCGGTTTCGAACATGCAAGTGTATCCTTGGTCTCTAATATATGATTTATGCATAGCTTCTATGAATTTATTTGGTTGTTATCTTAGAGTAAGAGTTTTCTAACCAAAGCTTATATCTTGTTCATTATCTTAGCATATGACATTGATGTGTTTGTGGGAACATTTGATGATTTTGGCACATGTCACTTTGCGGCATGGGTTTTGCAAAAGATCTTGTTCCCTTGCGTGTTTTCAATCTACCTTAATGTGCTTGATACCGGCAAGCGGGATCAACCACATTATGGTGGGGGCATATATAATGGTATCTACTTGATTATCTTTTACACTGACAAAGCATTTTTGAAAGCCCTCATCACGAGGTGGGATGGTGTATCTCTTAAGGTAGTGCACATCCTTTTAAGTAAAAAATCCCTCATAATGAGGTGGGATGGCGTATCTCTTGAGCTAGTGTGCATCCTTTTATACAAAGCCCTCATCACAAGGCTGGATGGTGTATCTCTTGAGCTAGTGCACATCCTTTTATACAAAGTCCTCATCGTGAGGTAGGGTTGGATCTTGAGTCATTATCCCTTAAGTGTGTCTTTGGTGGTTGTGGTAGCATAGCTCAATCATCAGGTGTGTTTGGCATGTTTTAGATAGTGGAGTAGTGATGAGCTCCTCCCTATCACTCGTGTTTTCTGTGTATAAGACGTATAGTGTGTTAATGGCATACTATGTAGCGCTCATGTATTCTATGTGTCCTCTGTGTGCTTTTCATGTCTTCCTCGTGTGTCTTGTGTGTTTGTGGCATGGTCTAAAGTTGTATGGCAATGAGTCCCTCCCTACGCTATACGTGTTTTGCATGTATTTCCATGTATGTTTTGTTTGCTTTAGTTAGCATTATATATATATATATATATATATATATATATATATATATATATATATATATATATGTATATGTATATGTAATTTCTTATTCATGTATACTGTGTATTGCGTGACTTTACCCATGTCTTCTCTGCGTATTGTGTGCTTTCACTATCTTCTCCACGTATTGCATGCTTCCTTACTCTATTCACTATGTCTTATGTGAATGTTAAGTGTTTTATTATGTTTGCCTAAGTCTGGGGGCTAGAAATAGCCCTTCAAGCTTAGTGTTTGTATTCATTCTAGTGTTTGATGTGTTTTTGATATACTTTGATCATACTTTAATCCATGTGTTAAATCGTAGGATCACACATACATTAAAGTGGGGGATAAATTTTATGGAGTAAAAAGTGGACACATACCTTTTTACCTCCTAGTTTAATTCCTAGGTCCTCGTGTTTACACTCTATAAGCAAATTATTCATCCCGATGAGAAATCCCCTGAAACCCATGACAAATGGGGACTAGGGGCCCATTTTATGTTTGAGTCCTAACCAAAAAGGCCCCTTGGGACTTGGGCACTTGTGCCCAAGTCCACCCTGATTGGTCAGGGTAGAATCAAATGTATGTCAGTAGAGGACTTTTAAATGGGTCCTCTCTTGTCGGCTCTTTCAATTAATTTGTGAATGTTTAATGGATAAACATATATAAATAAGTGTTTGAATTCATTTGTAACTAGGTTGATGATAGACAAGTTGATGATAGCAAGGTTATGATATTGTGCAAAGGCAAATTCAAAGCATTCATTGTGTTTGTTGCAGACTTCTGTTAGTATTGTGTTTGTTGTAGATTTGGAATTATCATCAACATCCTTATGAGTTGAATAATCTTCATCCTCCTAAGGGCTTCACTGCCAAGGTGACATTATCATTGTGTTTGAATCATTTCATCATCATTTGGATTATCTTTAGCCTCTGTCCTACAAGGACATGCTCTCTCATTAACAATGGTGTTAGAAAAGCTTGAATGCTAACCTAGGATTTGACTGAGGCAAATCCCTAAACACCATAACCCCCAAACCCCTTTCTTCTTCTGTGCAAGTTACAAGTGTGGGAATTGTAGAAGTAAATATACATGGAGGTTGCTTAGGAGATCAAGATTCCAAATCCAAAAACTAAGTTCAGAAAATCACCCGTAGCAAACTAGGGTGCTAGCCCTAGTGTCCAACAGGAAAAACAAACCTTGAAATTAGTATCAGATCTGCATTTATGACATTTTTCTAATTCGGAGCTTTTAGAGATTAGGACTTTCTAGACTCAGGCAATAGCTCCAAAGTCTTCTAACATTTTATCTTTTAAGGGACAGGTTTGGACATCTTACCGATCATCTTGGTGCTTTTAGATCTTGACTTGTTGTTTTTGTTTCTTTGTTATAAGATTATTATCACAATTCTAGTGTTTAGTACATTGATGATCCTAGGGTTTGATAAAAGGCTTGGTTGAATCAAATCTTTCCTCTTAAACAAAAGCACAAAACTAGTAGTTGATCCCTCTTCCATCTTGTAGTGGCTTGCTTGGTTTTTTCCTTGAATGTTGTAGTGAAAGGAGGGTTTGATCTAGTGTACTCACATGCTTTGTATCTCATCTCTCTTTTTACATATAACAAGTGGTATTACTTTTGTTAAATCTTATGTAAGCATATAACTAGTTAAATAATAAGGCTATTATTATAGAGTAGTTTGCAGTCTATCATGTATGTGTATGGTAAGTTAAGGGGATTAATATTAAGGGATAACCATATTTTTTTCATTATTTTGTGCATGAGCATACCTACCTTCATTTTCTTAGTTTGAGGTCTTGTATGTTTGTGTTGGCAATATGGCAACGTTTATCAAGCCCTACACTATATTTTTATATTTCATGCATTAGTTTCAATTTTTAATGTATCTTACACTTGTAATAGAATTGATGCATGCCATATTTATAATTTAGAAAGGTTTATTATATTGAATAAACTAACCACTTAAAATACTTAGTTTGCATATCTCAATTGTAATGAATTTATGTTTAAATTCTTTGAGATTTTGTTTATAAATATAGGTAAATATTTTATTTGACAATGAATTTTTTTATAATAGATTTCAAATATTTGTATCTTCGACCATTCAACAAAATTTTTAAATATTACTAGAAATTGTATTTAAATTGATCTTTAAAAAATATGTATACTAATACTCAAAATTTGTATCTTCTTATAATCATGATTAACAAAATTATAGAGCATGAGTGAATTTAATTTAACTATGGTAGCTTCAATAAAAGAGACAATCCTTATAAACATTTTAAGCCTTGGGAACATATGAAATGTGTACATTTTACTTAAACACACTATTTTTTTGGTGATACAACTTAGTGTTTTATATATAACTAGATATTTTGGCTACAATTACTTACATGAAACATATTAGTGTCATACTCTAAAATGTAGATGCCAATTATCATTATGTATGAATATTGTAAAAAAAAACTACTATTATTATAGTGTTTCAATGTGGATCTATTCAATTTTAGTAAAGGTACACATAATAATTGTAGTTAAATACAATTATTTTTTTCATGCATATGTATCGCTATTTTATATAGGATGGAAGATAAGTTTCTTATTACATTGGATGTGATTTATGTGATTTTGATGAATTTTAGGATCTTTAAAGAAAATATTTAAGTTATAAGTTATCTAAGGAGTAATAAAGTCATCATCATCTACATTTATAGTTTTAGAAAATGAATATTTATTGACAGAACATGTTATTTAAATATAATTATCATCTATATTACATGTTTTATTTTGACTTGGTTTATTAATATTGTAATTATTTAGATAACAAGGGAATTAACAAATTCCTTGATATTCTTCATTTGGGACATTAATGAAGAGATATTTAATTTTCAACTATATCAACAAACCTTGCATCAATGAAGATTTGACAAAGTATAAAAACTATATTAACATGTTAAAGGTGAGTAACAAGAACCATAACACATGACAAGAACAACATATTTCAAACATGTTGTAATAGTGTGGTAGAATTATTAAAACTACAACATATATATATATATATATATATATATATATATATATATATATATATATATATATATATATATATATATATATATATATATATATATATATATATATATATATATATAGAGAGAGAGAGAGAGAGAGAGAGAGAGAGAGAGATTGATATTCAATTTTCATTTTTGACACAAATGATAAATTTCAATTTCAATATCTATTTTATTTTATTAAATTGTACATTAAATTAATTATTTGAAAACTTGTATATTTTGATATATTATCATAAATTATATTGCATTTCATGTCTAGAGATTGTGTATGTATTGAACTTTCATAAATTATTAAATGATAAATTTCAATTTCAATATCTATTTTAACTTCTTAAGTTGTACATCAAATTAATTAAATCAAATTGTATATTTTGATATATCATAAAATATATTGCAACATACATTCTAGAGATTATATGTACGTATTGAATTGCATAAATTATAAAAAATCTATATTATAAATTTGAACAAAACCTGTCTAGATCGGGTATATATAAATTATAAATTATAATAAATTTTATCTAACCTAATACATGTGCGAATAATACAAATAAATACATGTATATAACAACTAAATTTAACTATATAATCTACATAAAAAGTTTAGTCTAGTTATACATCATCTATAAACATCATATATATGAAATAAAAACTCAATCACACTACATAACTCTATAACTAAACATGTAAATGCATGTATATATTATAAATAAAGAAATACCACATGCTGCATAATAAATACGTCTAGTTTAAACATAAGTATATAGATGTGACAAATAAGAAACAAATGAGTCAAGTAGTCTAAGTACATGGACGCCTATGGGTGGATTGAGCCTCACTCAACCCAGGACTAAAATCATGTGTTGGGCCCTATCCTGAGCCATGTCTTGAACTCTGTGTTGAACCTTGTCCTAAGGGACTCAATCCCACCCATCTATGAATATCTAAACCATGTGTAGATCCTTGCACATAAAAATTATATGTATGAATATATATTTTTTAAAAATAAAATAAATATGAAATCTAGATGCACATATGCAATGTATATTTACATGTAGTACTTGTTCAAGTTTTATTTAAAAACCTTTACCTCACATCTATCTGCATCATTTAGAGGGTCACACTGAATATGACTTAGATGAGGGGAATCACGAGCCATTACCAAAATCTATACACATGCGTGTTTAAAAAGACTTTGAAAAAATGCATGTGCATGTGTCTATACAAACTTAAATTTGTATATTTATGTAAAGTTCTATAAATATCTATAATTAAATATTTTAACCTAGTTAATTTACATTAGGTTGATGCACTGGATCATCAAACCTTCCCTGCTGCAAAGTGTTAGGTGCCACCACTCTAGTCACCTGATGTAGGATTGATTTTAAAAGTCAACACACATGATCCATTTCATGTACATTATAGAGTAACAAAAATTTTTAATTTAAATATATAATAACAAATTACAGTACTAGATTATGAATAAATTAATGTATACCTCATCATCAGTGAACTATGAAGCCAAATCAGCTGCAGCACCATGACCCTACCAATCCCACTAAGGTCGGATGAATTAAGGGTCATCGCAGTACTAGTCGATACCAACTCTACAACTAATGCAACATCATATAAAAGAAGCTTGCATAATGATCTTGGCACTGTAAAATATGGACTAATAGGATTAGCCTACATAGGAATCTACTATAAGATGTTGTAGAATGTCCTCCAAGAGCAACTTGATGATCCCTATGCCCTATGTGGCTTTTGACTATGGGTAGCTCATCGATCAGTATGGCACCTGACATGTGTGGTCACAACATCAATAGTAATCCCATACTCTAAGCTGATAAACATCATGTGGTGAAACTATGTCAGTGTGGATGAAAGGATCGTAAGTGGTAGATGTAGCATCGATAAAATGAATGCTAGTGCATGGGTGGAAGATTTATCTACTGGCACAATCAGATGCCAAGTGATCAACCCCATCAACAATAGTAGATAAATTTTGATAAATGTGTTGTCTTGATGATGTAAGTGAGGGCTCTATAGTTACTTGTAGGTCCAACCTTTTTGGAAGTACCAAAAGTTTTGGACCAAATATTGCCCTCTTATTTTTGGGTAGTGGTAGTTCTAGATGTTTGTATTGAAGTTTGTCAACAAACCTCCATCTTCCCTATCTAGCATGTCTAGGGATGGATGTGTAATCAACTGATAAATGCATATGTACCTGTACATATATTTGTTTGCAAAAAAATAATGGAAACTCATCATTATGAGGCCATTGATGATGGGCTACCAACCACTTACAGAAAATAAGCGACAACATCTGTGCACCTAGTGATAGGATAGCCTTGCACTCTAGGATCCATCATGTATAGTGTGGAAACATGCTATGAACCATATCTAATGAAAAAACACTATTAATTGCTAGCCATTTCACATCTCCAATAACACTCCTAGAGAGTGACATATAGAAGTCCTCAATACTCATATCATCATAAGGGTTATATGATTTAACAGTATTGGTCATATGTCAAAATTCATCTCTAATAGCCACCAACTTGTCTCTATTTGATAGGTTTGGTATGTTCTGAATAGTATGGTCCAAATGTGTCAATGCATTGGTCAATCTATCAATAGTTGATGAATAGAATTCATTTCTAGCACTATGACTATGATCAGACTCAAGATTAGACTAACGAGAAACCTCATCAACCATGATATGAATATGTGTACAAAAATCCACATTTAAAAATAAAATTGCATACATTTCATTTATAAAATAAAGATTTAATTTAATTTAAAAATTATATACATTTAAATTAACAAAACTTACTAAATAATGTACATAATTTATTTATGAAGACATTAAATGTGGATACATTCGAAATCAAATATGATGTACATAAAAAATAAATCACACACACAGATATACATATATGTGTGTGTGTGTGTGTGTGTGTGTGTGTGTGTGTGTGTGTGTGTGTGTGTGTGTGTGTGTGTGTGTGTGTGTGTGTGTGTGTGTGTGTGTGTGTGTGTGTGTGATTGGTAAGTTGTGACCATTAGGGGGTCACTCCCTTTGAATTACAAATGAAAATCCCAAAAACATATTTTGGGCAGCTCCAAAAAAGGAGAGACGACACAAAGCAACAAACCCATTGACAGGGGTACATACCAAAAAATCTTAGATTCCAGTATCAAGTCCTTAACTATCTGCTTTAGTGCTACTTTTGGAATGGAAATGCACATGCATGTTGGGCCAAGAATTATCACCTTTATAGGGAACTTTCTTTTTTTGTAGCACTTTCCAATCTTCGTTGCTTCCTTCTACAATGTGATTTTTTGGAGTAGGATGAGGTGGTTGAAATGTTTCAGTGGATTTCTGACACCCATCCATGCAAAGCTATTGACCATTCTTAGGCATAGTAGGTGGTTATACTTTTGATTTCTCCTTAGCCTAAGATGAATCCCGTTGAACTGAAAACTTGTCCATGTCATTCAAATTTTCATGTGAGGTCTCTTATGCTCCTACTGCACTCTCAATGGTGTAATGGTAAGTGGTAACATCTTTCCACCATGTGGGAGGGCGAGATGATTTAACTTTGGTGTTGGGGCAATTTGCAGCAATGTGGCTAGTATTGTAGAATTTTCTACAAAAAAATGGAAATCTTTCATTATCTAGAGGATGGGTCTAGCTTCGATCATGTACCTTTAAAATAATTTATGTCAGTAGGTCTTTTGAAGTGTCTAAATCCAATAAAATGCGAGTGAAGGTTGTGTGCATGAAATCTAAAGAATCATTATGTGTTGCCAAGAAAATGCAAAGTGAATGCCCATTAGATTTGTAACATGAATCAAACTACAATAGGAGTTGTAAATTCCAGAGACGAACCCAAATAGGCATAACAACAAAGGATTCCATGGAAGGATTAAATGAAGGGTGCCATGGTTTTCTCATTAGCACATGTTTCCCCCAAACCCAGAGAGAGTGAAGGATACTATTTTGATCCTCAACACTGTCAAAAACCACCACAAAGAAGCCACTTGCACAAGGATAGATCTCCAGATTTTATTTCAAAATGAGCTACCAATGCTTAGAGATCCATAGATGTAGATCTAGGAGGTTGGGCCAAAAATGATTAAACCTTCCAATCAAACCATTATCTACAAAAAACTCTTCATTTTCAACTATTTCTTTTCCAACATCATCACTTAGGGTTATTTCTATGGGCTTACCAAAGTAATGCAGGGGTTTACCCAAATCAAATCAATAACACTTCTCCCTAAAATTTTCTTGGGGTTTGTTCCCAACAATGGCCCCATCCAAGTAAGCTCACGAACCAGGCCTAGCCTAGGCACCCAGAGCCTTGGCATATGATTTTCCCCCGCCACACCCCAGGAAACTGAGTTGTGAGTGACCAAGGAAGATATAGGGGCAGGAACATAATCTAGGTGCCTAACCTTTAAATTAGCTAGCCTCAGGTGCACCAAGATTCCTTTCCTAGAAGATGAGTTATCCACTAGAGAGGAGAGGTAGGCACTTGTCTGGGAAGTGATTAGAGCCTTTGTAAAAACTCCCCTGCAATAATATGGCCAAGATTGAAGTACTTGTGAGGATCGAGTCTAAAGCCAAAAACCTTGCCTGACCATGGAGTAGAAGCAGTATGATCCTCAGTTCACTTAGAGGGATATTGTTGTGAGCCATCCTTCAAACATGCAAAATTATTTGAAACCCTAAATTTGGGAGATTTCAGCAGTGAGCCCATCCTTCGTTCAAATAACATATATATAGGGAATGAAATTTATTCTCTTACAACAATTCTTTCATTGTCAAAAATGGATGAAATTAGGGTTTCAAAGGGAGATCTTACATAGGATTGGCATGGACCTATGGTAGGACATTTGGAAGGTCTATGAGGGATGTCTTGGGCACTTCTCCTCTACATCGGGTAAATTTTGCTTTAGCTGGGTGCGTTGTGGAGGGGCATCTTCTTGCAAAGGCAAAGTCTAGTCTTTCGCAAAAGGTGCTCAGGGAGCCATCTTTCAATGGGTCCCTAGGCCCATGTGATGATGGGAGGGCTCAGATTTGGTAGGAAGGGGTGCATGATGCCTACCAATCCAGCCATAGGAAAGGGTTGGATTTAAAACACATGATGGTAGGGTTCTACCTTCCCTAGAAGACAGATCTACTTTTGGCCATAGCGGCATCAATGAGGCTCCCTTTTCTCAGAGATTAAGGCCTGTACAAAGTGCTATTGAGTCTCTGGTGATAGATTTTGAGGACAAATTTAATAG
The DNA here is from genome assembly GCA_027924645.1 of Cunninghamia lanceolata. NCBI lineage: Eukaryota > Viridiplantae > Streptophyta > Pinopsida > Cupressales > Cupressaceae > Cunninghamia > Cunninghamia lanceolata. The sequence goes on along the minus strand of BSBN01000148.1, from coordinate 7,048,778 downwards.
AGAAATTGTTGAGAGTGAAGAATATGTCACAGAATTCAGTCTGATTGATAGATTTGTCAAGTACTAGCCCAACCTAGCTGGTCTACACAAGTGGATCAAGGAGATGTGGATGCCCATCCTGAAAGGTGATATTGAAATATACCCCTGTGCTCGAGGTTTAAATTGTGGCTTTTGATAGTGTTCAAGATAAAAATACCATTCTCTGGGATTATCAATTTGGTGTTTGGATGGGCATCTTCTCATGCTTAAACCCTAGAACCTAGCTTTCAACCCTAGTTTAGAATCTTTCTTAGTTACTCCCACATGGGTATGAATCCCTAATCTCCTACTCCAATTCTAGCAGGAACCTTGTTTTGCGACAATTGGAAATAAACTGGGGAAATTATTGATTGTGGATGTTGGCTCCTTTGTTTTCCTTCACACCACTTTTGCACGCATATTGATTGATTTAGATCTATCTACTAATTTACCAGCTGAAATTACTTTGAAAACTTCTTCTTGTAGCTGGAATCAATGTTTGGATTACGAATGCCTTCCTTTCCATTGTCATAGGTGTTTTGATATAGGTCATATGGCTGCTAATTGCTCCAAACATAAGTTGGTGGGACAAGCTTCATGGTGGAAAGATGCTACTGTCTGCCATTACTTAGTGGAAAAAGATGTAATGCCCACCCTAGTGTGTGCCTTGTGTGCTTTTGATTCATGTGTTATATATTGTTCTAAGTGTTTATCACTGTATTATGTGATTATTATGCTTTGATGCATTACACCGAACTTGTCGATGAGGTCTATGGTGCTATCAAGGCGTTGTGAGGGTGTATTTTACATTACCATTGAGTTGTTTCCAATGGTGTTTTGCTTTATTATTTGGCTTTCCAACTATGCATTATGAATTGCATACGCTGTGTGTTAGATTATTGTAGTGCTTTAGTTGCATTGTTTTCAATTGTGTAATATGTTGGATGGATGTGATGTCTTCAGTATGATTGTGTTAGTTGATTTATGCATATATGATTTTATGATGTCAATTGATTGTCGACCCATGTTTATCATGCTTATGCAATATTATGCCACATTGGGTATTATGATGTGCTTCAGCTATTTTATGTATGGAGCAGGTATGCCTGATGGTTTACTTGAGTGTGTAGATAATTACAAGTGTTAACTAATGTGGGAAATGTGGAGAAGGTTGACATGGGACACTAAGCCATCTCACCCTTATCCTTATGTTGTGGAAACCCGTGATGTGTGTTTGGTATCATTTGCATGTGTTTCCTTAGTATTCTTGCACTTTATTTTAAAATGTTTCAAAAAGCATGTTTTTTGTGTTTTCAGATTAAATTAATGATTTTAATTTGGAAATTGCTATTTTTTCTTTAGCAAAAATGTTTGTTGCATCATTATATGCTTGTGGAACAAATTTGAGTGATTTTGGTTTAATTTTGAAATTTGATATTTTCTGTAAAAAGGTAGAAATTGCATTAAATGAGGAAACTGAATGCCTAGTATGGCATGTTTGTACTTTTCAGAATGAGATTGAGTTAAATGGAAATAACCTATTTGGAATAGTTGAGTTCATTCGACTAACTATTTCCCTATCTATTTCAGTTAATTATTTGGGTGTTTTAAGTGGAAAAGGGTTTATTAATGTGTTATTTGAAATGCCTATTTGATTTGCAAAAGAGACATTCAATTATTTAATTTTTGAATTAAATGAATTAAATGATTTAGTTGTGCAAAGGCTATAATTTTGAATTGATTGATTAAATCACTAAAAGGATTGATTTATTACCAAAAAAAGGAATAGTGTCTTTGGAGGAATAAAAGGAAAAAGACATGTATTTTTCATTACTCTTTTTCTCTCCAAAATTTGCTCTCCTTTGTTTGAAACCCTCTTTCTTGAAAAATGGATATTTGATTGCTTGAAAAGAGTTTTGCTTGGAGTTTGGATTGGATTCAAGAGCTTGCTGTTTGCTTGTTGTGTGTGGATTGAATCTGACATTCAACTTCATTCTTTTCCTTGAATTTTGCTTGTATTGGAAGGTAAGTTTCTCCAATCTTCTAATTTAAATTTTTTTATTTTGTTTCCTTCATGCCACACCATTTAGAATGGTTGAAGATGGCTTTGTATAGTTGTAGGAAGCTTAGAAAATTTATTTCAGTTGTCTATGCTTTTATTTTTATGTATTTTCATTTTTAGAAACATGAAAATACAGACAAAACCCTGGAAACTTTTCTGTGGAAATCCCCAACTCATTTTTATTGCATATATTGGTTGTTGGGCATGTTATCTATAATGAGTAATTGTCAAATCATCCATAGCTATTGAAAAACAAAAGATAGAAAATTGGTCAAACTTTGGTCAAGGTGCCAAAGAGAGCTCCAATGGAGTTTTTAGGGCCTTATGGTTATTTTGCACTTTTAGAAAACATGAAAACTAAATTTTATGCATTTCCTTTATGATTTGCTTTGAGGGATGAATTGACTCCTTCATATTATGTGATTCTGCATCTTGTGAGACTGTTATTTTTAGACATTTTGGTGCATTGAAATCCGTGCCACTTATTTCTCTATTTTTGAAAACCTGAAAATTGCTTTGTAAGCATTTCCTTGATGTTTTAGTTTGTGGGATGAGTTGTCTCCCAATTAGAATGGTATTTTGCATCTTTTGAGAACATGTTGTGTTTTTGTCAAAATTGTGATTTTGTCACCTCGAAATCCGTGACATGCCCAATTGGTCAAATTGGTGCTATGGGTGTTTAGGAAGAGGTCTAAGGGTAGGAAAGGAGTGGCTTCCATCATGCGCCATGGCCCAAAGAGGTCATTGGAATTTATCGAATGGAAGTTTTAATCAAGAATAACATTTAAACACATTGGGTAATAAAATTTAATAATAAGATCATCTACACCAAACTGCATGTGTTGGTGAAGTGTCTGCCTTGCTTGGGTTTGGGTGTAAAGAGCAATCTTTGGTGTAGTGTCTAGTTTTTATGAGGAGGTTATGCCCTCATGTTCTATCGCGAGGTGAGTATTGCCCTCATTTGACACTCCTTGTCCTAACTACCTAGGTCTCTCTTCCTTCTTCCACTGTCAGAGTTTGACTCGACGTGTGATGTTTGCCATGTGATTGTATGTGCATTGTGATGTCTAATTCATGCTTGTATGTGTCTATGATGGATTATGATTTATGCCTTGTTTGGTGTGCATTAAAGGTGTGATTATTTCCCTTATACTTGAATGTTGTTATGTCATTCTATTATGTTTTGGCAAGTGTGTCATATGCTACTTGAATGCAATTGGATGGTAGTTGTACCGTGTGTTGTTTATATGCATTGTATTGGCAGTTGTACCATGTGTGTTGTGTGCATTGATTGACGTGTATTCCATATGTTGCTTGTATGTCTTGGATGTGTGAGATGCTCTTAGCGGGTTTGCCATGATCAGCTCCGTAGCTCGGGGGTTGCCTAGAGTTGCGTAGACATCTATTACACTCGACAATGGCAATATGGTTGGGAGGTGAGCAACATTTCCCCATTGGTCCTTCATGATGATCTTCAGGTGCTGGGTAGATTCCTTGATCTTTTTGTAGGTGATTTACCTTGTGCTTTGTGCCTTGTTGCACCTTGGAGAGCATGTTGGTTTTGGGTGGTTTATGCACTTGTATTTTATCATTATTGATTATTGTAACCTTTGTAATGTAGGTCTTTTGAGACCCTTTTAATAAGATGTAATTAATGATTTGAGTTGATTTATGATGTTGGCTATGATTCATCTATATTTAGGATGAATCCCTTCAAATATTGTAATTATTAGATATCATCTTGTATTTTTCCATGCCTCAGTTTGTGAGGACATTGGCATGTTTTGATAGATTTTACATGTTAGAATCTAGCTATATGTTAGCATGTTTAGACTCAGCTATTTGATGTTGTATTTGATGTTTATGGATATGTTTGTGTTGGATCGTATTCATCCCACATAGGTGGTGAGGATTCTATCTTTTCTTTTGGCATGTGTCGACATCGGTGTCGAACATGCATAGCCTTTTGTATCGCTTTTGTCCTTTTTGACATGTGGACATAATTGGTTTGATAGCTTAATGTTTTTGGTTAAAATGAATCATCTTTGGCAATGATTACTGTTTTTAGCCTTGTAGGTGTTTTGGTGTCATTTCCATGATGTGATATGCACTCTTGGATTATTCCCTCTTTTGCATTGGGATGTGTACCTTTACACGAGTTTAACTAGTGACCATTCTAGAAGGTTGAGGAATCGTACCTCCTAGTTGGAATACCCTGTGGGTGAGCGTTACCCTTGTGTTTGGGATGTCTTGTGTCATCATGGATTAGACTAAGGTGGATGTCACCCTCATCCTACTCCATGTGTTTGCGAGGGAGTGAGGTCATGGACATGTATCTGATCCTCGTCATGGAGTGAGCTCCACCTCTCTCTTGGTCATCATGGTGAGTTGTCACATGATGGGTGAAGTCTTCCGCTTGTGCCACCTTGCATTGTGCAATGGTGATGTCTTTTTAGGTGTTGTTGTACATGTTGCAACACCTTGTGTGTGCGTGAGTGCAATGAGACATGTAAATGTTGCACTTGCAAACACAAAAAATTTGTTGGTTCAGTGTTTGTTCAGCTAATGTCCTATGTGAAAGCTTGGGGCATTACAAAAGATGTTCTTGATCCAACACAGGAGATGAGCAACAAGATTCCCTCTCCAAAGTCGAGTATGTCAAAGGTTGGTTTAGCTGCTATGATAAGTTTTCAGAAGTACTCCTCACTGAAGTTGAGGACTCTTATGAATAGTTCAACAACTCAGGACGTGTCTTCTCCTAAGGTAGGTAGTGGTTTAGTTTTAGACATAAAGGTACATGTGCCTGATAGTTCTCCATCCTCACATGAAAAGACTTCTATAGTATCTAGCATTGGGCTACTCCCCTAGCCGCATATGCTATGGCTTTGGAGGATGGGAACACAAATGAAATTTGGATAGAGGTGTAGAAAAAAAAGAATAAGTTATCGACAACTCACAGTATGCAGTTACACTCCAATCATAAATAATTGGACCACAAGATGGTTTGGAACGTTGCCCCCTGTTAATGGGTCTATTATACTTCATTGATTAGTGTCAAAGTTAGTGTATAGTGTTTGTAGCAGAAGAGAACTAGTCTTGTCTTATACTATTATTTTAAGGATGGATGTGCAATATAGAGTATGGCTCTAGTCTTTTTATAGGTTGTTGGACCTCAAAACCATATAAATATATAAACTCTAGAATTAATTTAATTGAAGATCTGATAAGATATACATTTAAATTTAATTATATGTAACCATTTATTAATTTATATTTGTGTACAAAATTAGATACATGTATATATATAATAAATTGGTATTGGTATATATAAAAATTAACAAAAGTTAATTGATGTATGTATGCACGAACAAGATATCAAAGCTTCAAATATATTAAATTTTGATATTATCTTGATTTATTGATATATATCAATCTAAATTTTGATAGAATATTGTAACATTTTGAAGAAAGATTAGTCTTTAGTTAAGAAAGTGATCCCCCTCTAATTTGAAGAAAGATTTTACCTTACATGTTATTCTCTTTTGTGTTATTGACAAAAAACAAATTTAAATTTGTTAACAAAAATTAACAAAATAAAAAGAAACATGTATATATCTCTAATATATTAGCAAGATATAAAATATTTAGCAGCATAAGATATAATTATAGCATAAACATGCAACAGTGATATTATTATTTTTTTATATTGCATATCATTTACAAATATTCTACTCATATGAGCATGAACACGAAACCAATACAAGCTAGCATATAAAAGACTGAGTAGCATAAGATATTCCAGCGTAAACATGCAACAGTGATAATATTAAATTTTTACAAATATTCTGCTCATATGAGCATGAACATGAGACCAATACAAGCTCTTGTTAGCACTTATTAGAGACTAATATAAGCTCTCATGAGACCAATACAAGGTAGCATATAAAATATTGAGTAGCATAAGATATTTCAGCATAAACATGCAACAGTGATATTACATTTTTTTACAAATATTATGCTCATATGAGCATGAACATGAGACCAATACAAGTTCTTGCTAGCACTTATTAGAGACTAATATAAGCTCTTTATGAGCAAGAACACTAGAAATGACCTATGGAAGACCAAGAGTCACTACTTAGAAATCCACTTTATTTAGAAACCACATCCACATTAGAAGCCAACTATGGAAGACCAAGAGTCACACCTTCGAATTTCAAATTAGATGTCCCTATGGGGATTTGAATCTGGGTCTCCACAATGAGAACCCAATGTTTTTAAGCAATTACGCTTAACCCCTTAGACAAGGGTGATATTATTTAAATATTCATTCTTATTTTTATTTTCTTAACCAACAACCACGGGAAGGGTATTACCTATCTTTCTACATAAAGGTGCAATTACAGTGGTAGGATGGTTGTATGCCAATATTAATAGTTTTTCTCCCAAGTGTATACAATGTTATGGTGGCTGGTCAGTGGTGAGCCTCCAGGAGGGAAGAGCATAGAGAGGAAACTTCCGGGGTAGGGTCAATCCAAACACTTCATCCCTACCCACATCACCCTCAACGCTCCAATCAAAGCAACGTATGAGTTGAGCCACAACCAAGTGAACAATGGAAAGCCCCATGGAAATCCCAGGGCATCCTCTCCTTTTTGTTCCGAAGAGTTAAGGATTAAGATTGTCTAGAAAATTGTAGAATGATTCTAGAGCCTTCCACAAGCTAGAACATTCCTGGAGCTGTTCTAGAAAAGAATATTGTAAAATATGTTCTAGAAAAAAACATTCCAGGTTTAAGAGTTTCTTAGAAAGCTACAAGCTTCCAGGCTTAAAAGGTTCTATAACTATATATATGTGATTGGAGAGAGCTGTTGAATAGAGAGCCTTTGGATGGCTGCTGGATACAGCATTCAGATTGCTATTAGATATAGCATCTGGATAGCTGCTGTGACAAGCATTTGTGATGTAATGAATGTTAGATGAATATATTTCTGGGTTATTCAACTATGTTTTGTCCTGCCTCTTTTCTGTTTGTTGCTGTGATGTTTTGCCCTGTCTTTTGGTGTTTATTGGGCCTGTTCTATCATGGAATCAGAGCCAAGTTACAAGTTCGAATCCCCTTGGGTAACGCTGAGGGGATTGTTGGAAAAAAAAGATTCAGTTAGAGGATCAACCCAAGTTCAGCTAGAGTTTCAACCAAGTTCAGCTAGAATGTTTTCCTGGTTTAGCTAGAATGTTTTCCAGGTTCAGCTAGAGGACCATCAAGAGGTTCAGCTAGAATATTTTTCGGTTCAGCTAGAGGTTCAGTTAGAAGTGTATTGCTCGAGTGATTTGTTTGCAGGGCAAAAATATTGCTGGAGTGATTTGTTTGCAGGGCTGAGATATTGTTGGAGTGATTTGTTTGCAGGGCTGATATATTGCTAGAGTGATTTTTGTTTGTAGGGCTATTGCTGGAAATGCAAGTTGGAACAAGCTAGAGGTATTGTTGGTAGTGATGATAAAGACGGTGACTTTTTAGCTAGACAAAAGATAATGAGTGTTAAAGGCTTAAAGTTTCAATCTCATATGAGCAAGCTAGCAGAAAGAAAGAATGGGAGCAAGCCATGAAAGAGGATTATGATCGAAGAATGCTTGGTATGCTAGAGGTGAACATTAAGGGGGGATAGTAATATAATGTTCCCCTCTCATTTGTACTTTTTCTGTATTATTCTAGCCAATCTTAAGGGGGGATGTTAAGGATTAAGGTTGTCTAGAAAATTGTAGAATGATTCTAGAGCCTTCCACAAGTTAGAACATTCTTGGAGCTGTTCTAGAAAAGAACATTCCAGCTTTAAGAGTTTCTTAGAAAGCTACAAGCTTCCAGGCTTCAAAGGTTCTATAACTATATATATGTGATTGGATAGAGCTGTTGAATAGAGAGCCTTTGGATGGCTGCTGGATACAGCATTCAGATTGCTATTAGATATAGCATCTGGATAGCTGCTATGACAAGCATTTGTGATGTAATGAATGTTAGATGAATATATTTCTGGGTTATTCAACTATGTTTTGCCCTGCCTCCTTTCTGTTTGTTGTTGTGATGTTTTGCCCTGTCTTTTGGTGTTTATTGCGCCTGTTCTTTCACGAAGGTCAACAACTCAAAGTGGTGGCCTTTCATGTCTATGCTTGAGCCAATAAATCTCTCAGGCTTGAATTCTAAAGGATCTTCCCATACGCTTTCATCCCTTCCGATTGCCCAAACATTCACAACCAACCTAGTTTTTGGTGGAATGTAATATCCTCCCACATTGCAACCCTGGGTGGACTCGCATGGCACAAGCAAGGGCCCTGGTGGATGTAATCGAAGTGTTTCCTTCACCACACATCGCAGGTAGTCTAAGCTTGCCAGATCACTCTCCCTTACGATGCGATCTCTATCAACCTCTAATTGAATCTCTTGTTGCACCCTTGCCATTACTTGAGGGTTTCTCAGCAGCTCAGTCATTGTCCATTCTATAGTTGTGGCAGATGTCTCTACGCCAGCATTCAACATATCCTGTGAAAGCATTGAATTCGTTGGTTAGTGAGGTATTACACAAGACAAAAGAACAAATGCCTTGCTTAAATGTCAAATTCCAAAATTTAACTAGCAATAGTAGTTTCAGGTGCCTTGCTTAAATGTCATATGCCTTGCTTAAATGTCACTTAAATGTCAAATGCCTTGTTTTTGGTGGAATATAATATCCTCCCACAGTGCAATCCTGGGTGGACTCATGTGGCAGGAGCAAGGGTACTGGTGGATGTAATCGAAATGTTTCCTTCACCACACATCGCAAGTAGTCTAAGCTTTCCAGATCACTCTCCCTTAGGATGCGATCTCTCCCAACCTTTAATTCAATCTCTTGTTGCGCCCTTGCCATTACTTGAGGGTTTCTCAGCAGCAGTCATTATCCATTCTATAGTTGTCGCAGACGTATCTACACCAGCTGTTAACATATCCTGTGAAGCATTGAACTCGTTGGTTAGTGAGGTATTAGACAAGACAAAAGGGCAAATGCCTTGGTTAAAAGCCAAATCCCCACATTTATCTAGCAATAGATGTTTCAGGTGCCATGGCAATTATTTAAACTGAACCGACCAAGATGATTGCTTTGATGTGTATCCGAGAGACTTGTATCTCTCCACTTTCGCTCTCAGCCATGTCCAGCAACACGTCCACAATGTCCGGTTCCTCCGACTTTTTTGCCATTCTTCGTTCAACGTGCTCATCGATGACCTTCTCACTAAACACATTGAATACTTCATGAGCGGCCTTCATGCGGCGGCAGTGGCCTCGCCAATCGAGAAAGGCAAGAGAGGGAATGAAGAACAAACAATCCCGACAGCTGAAAATTCTCAGTTCATGGTCGGAGTAACGTCTGCCTGCAAACATTCTACACACAATGTTGAGTGTGAAGGAGGAGATGGGCTTCCCGAGGTCGAGGCAGCGCGCGCCTTGCTCGCTTTCCTCCCACACGTTCCGCACCATGGCGGACACCTCTTCCTCCCTCACATAATCCAGAGGAAAATGAGCGAACAACCCAACCCTACTGCAGGGGAATTGAGCCATGCCATATTTGGGTAGCCCGGCTTGCAAATATTTGATTTGAATTGATGAGTATTTAACATTAGTTACCAGCCCAAAGTAAGGTTATTTAGTTTATCTATAATTTTGGTTAATAATTTGATAACATTAAAATGAAATTATTTTGGTGAGGTGAGGCATTCAACAAACATTTAAGGTGTAGATGAACTCTATTAAAAATTCTTGTCTACTTTTTGAACTCTATTAATAATTTTTGTTTACTTTTTAAACTTTATTAATGGTATTTATAAATGCATGTCCCTTGGTAATAACAATTAAATCTTTAATCTAAAATTTCAATAGATCATGTAGGCCTTGTTATTAATGATGGTAGAAGTTAGTGTCACACATCGTGTCTTATTAAATATTTTTTGTTGTGTGAAATGGAACAATGCTATAGTTTATATTTAACCATTTTTTCCAATAATTTCAAATGACTCATTTGTCTATTTTATTATTGGTTGTTATTGTGAACAGTTAGTGTATGGATGAAATTCCTCTTTAATTTGTATTGCATTTTCATTTCAATTGATGCAAAAATTTATTGCATTCTTGACTTTTGATATTACAATCATTTCATAGGTGAAAGTTGGAAAGCTTGTACAATTTTAAATTCAATTACAAAAGGTTGTCAATGAAATTTGATTTTTATTTTAAGTTGAATTTTAAATATTTTCTTGTAAACACTACTAAAATGAAAGTATTTTTCCATTACTTTTGTTTCAATTAAAGTTGAAATCTATAGGAGTGGCTCGTATAGGAAGTGGTCATCAATGCAGACCTGATTGCTACGGGACTCCACTCACTATGAACTACTTTCAACAAAGCGCTTACGCTGGCTACATGCAAACACCACATGGACATTTCGAAATCTATACTGTAATAATTTCCTCTTTCAAATTTTGGAAGCCAAGCCGCTAGGATACTTACCCCAGGCACTGTAACATTAGGCTTGAGTATGTTGGGGCTCTGATTACCGATGCGGATGGGCTTAAACAACACACCCTAAGCTTTCACATACTTGGGTGGGGCATGTTTAACCTGTCTATTCCCTAACCGAAGGTCCGCTTATTTGTTGGTGGTGGATTTCAAATCCACAAGACACAAATTTATGAATACTTAAACACACAACATATGATTCACAACTCTGTGTTGCTGCACAAAATATTAACTCAAAATGATTACATTACATGGAATGCTGCTGCATTCGAGACTCACACTTGACATGATCACTTGATCATTATCGGCTTAATCACTTGCATTGCTTACATTACATTATGCCTCTTTTATAGAGGGCTTTGGTACATGCCTGTGCCTTCTAGGCTATTCTAATTCTTCTCTAGAAATCTTATCCTTCTGGATTATTCTTTCTTCTGGAAACCTCTTTCTTTCTAGAGCTTTTCTAGAACTCTTTCTTTCTAGACTCTTTTAGAAACATTTTGTCTTTTTCTATTTTTGTCTTTTCTATTATGTGGGAGAAATTACTCTCCAACACTCCCCCTTAATTTCAACCATCTATCATTCCAAATTTATCTTCCAAATCTTTGTCTTTCAATTTTGGTGACTCAAATCCTTTTCTTGCAAGATGCCTTTAAATCATCTTCACGATCTGCTGATCTTCAACTCTCACCCACTACTGCGGCAGTCATTCAATCCTTGAAAATATTTAGAACAACAAACTAGAAGTCCTCTTACTATCTGTATCTTTCAACTTTGCATGATGTCTCAAACTTTCAAACTTTGATTGATTGCCATCCTTCACAAATGAACATCTGTACTTGAACAACTTTTTCAGCATGCCTATAATTTGTTGCCAACTCGATCCATAACTCCATCCACAATCCATTTTCATGTGTCCTGTCATATTTTTCCATTCTCTTTGCCAACACATCTTATCACAATGATTTCTCAAACCACATATGCTACATGGATGTAGATCCCAACACTTGTCCTTAGTATGTCCTTGCCTATGACAATGAGAACATTGCACATTCTTCTTTTCATGAATCAGTTTGTTTGTACCTGTAACATGATTTGCTTTTCCATATCCAAGACTTGCGTACTTTGGCCTCACTATCGGCTCAATTGGCTCCTTCATTCCTTGTCCATACTTGCCTAATCCTTTTCCTGTATATCCCATCTTCTTCATCATCTTGAAACCAACATTCTCTTTATTACAATTAACATGATTTTTAGATTTAAACAACTTGTCATTTTCATCTTTACATTTTCTATCAATAATATCACAACATGCAAATTTTGTTGTTCCAACTTCCTTACAATCTTCAACCAAGCATCTTTTAGCTTCAGCTACATCACATAAATCATTTGTATCACACGAAACATCACAAACTAATGGCTTTGTTTTTAAACTTTCATTTTCTTCTTTTAACCTTGATATTTCTTCTTTCAACCTTAACATCTCATCTTTTTGTAAATTGTTTTCCTCTTCCAATTTCTTATTATTTTCTTCTAATTCTTTATTCCTCTGTTTAACCTTATCAAATAGTTTCAAGTTTTCTTCTAACTCTTCATTTTTCTTTCTGACTTTACTCAATTCAACATTAGCTTGATACCTTTCTAACCTTAAACTAATTTTCTCTATTGTCATTTGATGTAATTCATTTATTAATTCAGATTTTGCTTTTTCCAAATCATCTTTCTCTTTTTTCCAATCTTCTTTCTCTTTTTACCAATCCTTTTTTTCTGTCTTCTCTATCTTAGCTTTCCCCATTTGAAAATAAATGATTTACTTACATCAATCTGTTGTTGCACTTGTGCCTCACTCCTCTTTTGATGTCTTCAAACTGCCCTTTTGCTTTCTGCCTTCTTCTCTGGCTTCTAGATTCAATTTCCTCTAATAAGGGATCTTGGCTCCTTTGATTTCCTTGTGAACTTATTTCTACTCCTCTGATGCCTTTCACTGGCTGTGGCCAGACTGGCGATCCTTTTTCAGTGAACAAGTTCTTTGAACTTGGGCAGCTTTAGCATCCTTTCAATGTCAGTCTGTGGCTTGTACAAAACTTCAACCGGTGCCTTAATTCTTTGCTTCGGCGACTTCTTCAAATCTCTTCTTCAGGCTCCTCTGGGCGATTTCTGGCAACTCCCATGGATTTTACGATCTCCTTGGACTTTCTTCAGGCAGCTTGTCTTTTGGACTGTGATTCTTTTATTGATCGATTTGTCTTTTTCAAAGTCTCTGGCTCCTTTTCTTTATCTGTTTTGGCAGCTTCAAAGAAAAAAACTGACAATTTTAATCTTGATATAGAATTCGCAAATGTTCACACATACCTTTCCTTGCCACTCGCATCAATTCCTTCACCGCTTTCATCACCATCACCTTCATATTAGCGCTTTTTCTCCAATGATCTTATATACTTCTATACACTTTTCTTTTTCCAGCAATCCAAATGTTGCAGCCCGATCTGTGGCTTTTAAACACGACTTCGAATGGCCTTTTTTAAAAATAATGCTGTGAGTTGAATTTTTCCTTCATTAAGCAGCGGCGGATTCATACTCCAGATCAGCGCTTCCTCTGATCTGACTTCAAAAACCCTAGATTTCAAGTCTTCTAATGACACACTTTTATAAACCCTAGAATCTACAATAATCTGATGCTCTTCTTCACACAATATCAACCTTATAACACAATCACCTGACAACCCTAAATCAGCTATGACTTCCTTCGCGACTAGGAACAGCTCCAACGATCACCTCTTTTTTTTTTTATGGCGACTCAATCTCCTTAGATTGGTTGCATCTTCTCAATCTTCACTTGCTACGGCAGAAATTGGGGGCTTCCTCTCTCCTTACTAGCAAACCCTTCCTTGCTAGTAGATTACCAAATGTTGTCGATGTCTTCTTCTGTGGGAGCTGTGGCTTATAATGGAACTTCTTTGCTTTCATGATTTTGATCTCTCTTTCAACCTGAAAAACACAAAACACATACCAACATATCTCTGATAAGTTGAAACCCTAGCACTCTCACAAACCTGACTTTGATCCTCCAATGCACAACTCCAATCCACGATCTGACCTGCTTTGATACCACTTGTTGGTGGTGGATTTCAAATCCACAAGACACAAATTTATGAATACTTAAACACACAACATATGATTCACAACTCTGTGCTGCTGCACAAAATATTAACTCAAAATGATTACATTACATGGAATGCTGCTACATTCGAAACTCACATTTGACATGATCACTTGATCATTATTGGCTTAACCACTTGCATTGCTTACATTACATTATGCCTCTTTTATAGAGGGCTTTGGTACATGCCTGTGCCTTCTAGGCTATTCTAATTCTTCTCTAGAAATCTTACCCTTCTGGATTATTCTTTCTTCTGGAAACCTCTTTCTTTCTAGAGCTTTTCTAGAACTCTTTCTTTCTAGACTCTTTTAGAAACATTTTGTCTTTTTCTATTTTTGTCTTTTCTATTATGTGGGAGAAATTACTCTCCAACATTATTAACAGTTACGGTCGATGTCAAGTGCAGAATTTTGGTGGATGTCCCTAAGCTGTTGGCAGTCATAGTGTGATAAAACAACCTGCTCGTAACAGTTACGGGCACCGCCACCTAGTTTAAATTCAAATCCATTGCCGCACTGTGAAAGTTTGGTCGATATGTGAAGAAGGCATGGATGTCCTCACGAGGCAGTGGCACTATTTCACCATATGCAACAAATAGGTCTCCATCCTGATCAATTTTCTTTTGCAGCATACTCCTAGCCTATGCCAAAATGGGAGCTTTTGAGAACAAGGTATGGACATCCAAGATAAAGGATACATGAATTTTATCAGCTGTTGTAGCTATAACTGCCCTGGTAGACATGTATGAAAAATGTGGAAGCATAGACAAGGCACATGAACTGTTTGATCAGATGCCTCAAAGAAATGTGGTCTCATGGAATGCTATGATTGCATGATATGCAAAAAATGTGTTTGTTGAAAAGGCTTTAGAAACTTTCAAGAAAATGCAATTGGTAGGTGTAAAGCTAGACTCCGCAACCTTTTCCAGCATCCTCCTTGCTTGTGCCAAAATGGGAGCTTTCGAAAAGGGTATGGACATCCATCACAAGATAAAGAGTAGAGGAAATTTGTCAGATATTGTAGCTATAACTGCCCTGGTAGACATGTATGCAAAATGTGGAAGCATAGACAAGGCACCTGAATTGTTTGACTAGATGCCTCAAAGAAATGTGGTCTCATGGAATGCTATCACTACAGGATATGAACAAAAAGGGCTTGTTGAAAAGCCTTTAGAAACTTTTAAGAAAATGCAATTGGCAGGTGTAAAGCTGGACTCTACAACCTTTAATAGCATCTTCCCTACATGTTTCAAAATAAAAGGTTTGGAACAGTATGGACAGCTATCACATTATAAAGGATAGAAGAATTTTGTCAAATGTCGTGGCTGTAACTACCCAGGTAGAAATGTATGCAAAATGTGGAAGCATAGACAAAGCACGTGAACTGTTTGGAAGAATGCCGCAAAGAGATGTCATCTCATGGAATACTATAATGGAAATATATCCAAAATGTGAAGCATAGACAAGGCACATGAACTATCTGAGAGAATGCCTCAAAGAAATGTATTCGCATGGAATTTCTTGATTGCAGGATATGCACAAAATGGATTTTATTGAAAAGGCTTTAGAAACTTTCAAGAAAATGCAATTGGAAGGTGTAAAGCCAGACTCCATAACCTTTGCCAACATCCTCCATGTCTGTGCTAAAATTGGAGGTTTCAAATAGGGTATGGACATCCATCACATGTTAAAGAATAGAAGCATTTTGTCAAATGTTGTGGTTGTAACTGCCTGGGTAGACATGTATGCAAAATGTGGAAGCCTAGAAAAGGCAATTGAAATGTTTGACAAACTACCTCAAAGAGATGTCATCTCATGGAATGCCATGATGGCAAGATATCCAAAATGTTGAAGCATAGACAAGGCACATGAACTATCTATTGGCATAATAGTTATAGTATTACATTGTTTATACGTAACTACATATGTTGGTTACGTTAGTTGCACTATATAGTTACTCTATAACTGTTGTATCAACCAACTACACCACAGTATATATCTGTGTGTTGTATCTACATTCTTCATCAATAAAAGATTTTACTGCCACTTCATATGGTATCAGAGTAGCATTGATCTGAGGCATGATAAGATGGAGATTTTGAAGAGCCTTCTACAAGGGAGATCTTGTGATTATTGAGGCGTGTATAGAACAAAGGATATCCCCCACATTGACTTCTACCTCATGTGAGTCTGGGACGTCTTCCATTCTCTACGCCATCACCTTCTGTAGATCTAAAGATCACTGCCACCTTTGAATGAAGTATGCCTGCATTTGAAGGAGAGCATTCTGGTTTGTTGTTTGCAGGAGAATAAAAGGCATATATAGAAGTTGTGTGATGTGAAGGGATCTATTTGTCAATAGTCACTAGAAAATGAAGTGGAAGCCAAGCATTGAACATATCCACATGCTCTTATTTTGTGAGTCACTGATATTCACTATGGTTTGAATTTAACGCAAGCTAGATAAAACATTACTATTGATCTTAAATCTAGCTAGGGTTTGAATAGTCTAGTGTTGATTCTCATTCATCTGTCACATTCTGGAAGTGATAAGGCATCAAAGCAGTCTCGAGAAAATACATAGAAAGAGATGATGGCTCAATAGCGGCCTACATAGTATTGGAATTTGAAGATGACTCTGTCGATTGTAGCTTCATCTCTTCTTCTGTCTGTGCATAGAAATACGACGTTGGTCATTATTTGAATGATTTGGAAGTTGTATTTTAAGTCAGGGTTAATTTGTTTATGAAGAGTTTACAATGGGTGATGGTGATGTTGAAGTATCTTGGTACTTGGAAGGGCCATTGTATGGGTTAGTAAGTAAAGTAAAGGTTACTTCTAAAACTAGTTTAAAATAAAGTTTGTTTTCAATGAATTATTAATGATAGGAAGACAACGATGGCATAAAAGAAATAATTCAAAAAGAGAGAAAGGGGTCATCCCACAATAATGTGTTACACTTTTTGGCCAAACTTGACATTGAAATCAACATTTTGAACTAAATCTTCACTTTCTGACACCTATAGCTGCTAAACCGTTAGGAATTTGAAGATGATGCAAACTAGTGATTTATGAGATTTTGTTTGTAGATTCTAAATATATTTTTAAAAACAAATTTAGAGTTAAATTGTAAAATATTTTGTGTCTCCTTTGATAACTAGTTTTTAATAGTAAACAACATTTTTTTAAAGTGATGTGTATTCTGTAGCACATAACTTTTTTTCTACAAAGGATAAAATTCTGATTCTTTTGAATTTAGATTGGTAACACCAATATATATGGCATGCATTTGGTTTCATAATATTTTATTAATTTTTTTTTTAATTAAGTTTTGAAGTCAAACCAATTATAATTTAGACATAGGCGTATTCCGTAAAACATAACTTTTTCTGTATGTATCAAAAATCATTTTTTCTTTTTTTTGTTGAAACAAGGACATCAATACCTAGGGAATATATATTTTTTATAATTTTTTTTCACTAATTTACTAATTTTCCATGTGTGTAGACTAGAGAACTTGATGTTCGGTGAAAAACCTACATTCACAAGAAATAAAAAATAAATATAATAATCAAATTAAATATATTTAAAATTATACTTTTTGGGAAGCTTATAATAAGGACTACATACTTACAAAACATAAATTTTAAATGAATTCATTTGATCCCTCAAAAGATAAATCAAAAGTATTTTTTTATCAGCATTTTGATAGGTGTAGAGGAGAGTCCATTATAGGTATGGTTTTAAACTAGCGGGGTTCTATCCAAGGGGGTTTGAATCTAAGGAGGTTTGATCAAACCCTCTTCAATTAAAATCCTTTAAATGGAATCTTTCAAGGCTTAAATCATTATATTTTCTAAAAACATGTGATTTCAACAAAAATCAGGATGTCCCAAAAAGAGTAACCCATTATTGTGGTAGCACGCAAAGTGCGCCAACTTTGGGTTCCTAATTTTATTTCAATTGCTTTGTGAAATACAAGATATATATTTTTATGTGAAGACCTATGAAAGGAACATTCCAAACTGTATATGTATTGGAGTGATTGTTGGCATTACATTGTTCGGTGTTTAGTTTTCTACGGTGTTTGGTTTGATATAACCGTATAGTTATAACTGTCAACCATCAATTTGATATAAACGTACTCTCTCAGTATATAATGGATGTATCTGCACCTTTGATGATCGAATAAACAAAGCATTCAATGCCTCTTCATGTGGTATCAGAGCGTTGGTGATCTAACCTGCGTGAGGATCTTGTGCATCGAAGTTTGAAGGAAGCGGTTACCATCATGGAAGGAGAGTGATTTTGCAATGTTTGAAGGTTATTTAAAAATGAGGCCACATTGAATAGAAAGTCAGGACTGTGTGGAAGGATGCAAAGTATTATTCATTGACGCCAGAGGATTTTGTTTTTGCTGCACTGGAAATAGAAGACATTGTAATCAATTTGGATTTGGGATTGGCCATGAGACCAGCGTGATAAGGAGGAGATCAAGGCTATGGCCATGAGACTAGCGTGATAAGGAGGAGATCAAGATTTTATGCAATTTGGGAGTCATTTAAAACCGTTGAATATGAACGTGTGAAGAACGATACGATTGAGTGTCAAGAAAGGTGTGATCAAAGATTTTATTTTGGAGTCATGTGTTGATTTATTGATAAGCATTTTCAAAAGCCCTATATTATTCATTGAAGAGATCCTGGAGTAGAAGGTTGTCTGTGGAGAAAATTGTTGTGCATGATAACAACATTGAAGGGAGTTTAAATGCCAATGCTGTTCACGTTGATGTTGTGAAGAATAGAGTTTGTATTAATTTGTTGGGGCAGTGACAGACCAAATGCATCTTAGAGGATGTTCATTCAAATGATACATTCAGAGGTGACATACGTATGAAAAGAGAAAGGTATATTTATAAACTTCCTAAATATTTTATGAAGGTTAAAAACAACCACTTAAAAGCTTTTACGTATTCTTTTGGAGAAAGTTAAAAGAGGTTTTTAAAAGGAAGAGATTTGTTTTAAAGGAGATATTCTTTTATGTTTTAAAAGAGATTCTTTTTCTGCATGAAAAAGTGGAGAGAAAAGTCTTAAAAGATATTTAATAAGAAAAGGGAGACATAAGTATTAAGGAAATGGCATTTAAAATATTTAAAATATTTACTTTTGGGGAATTGGGAGAAATAAGGGGAAGTATTTAAAAAGATTAATTTGGAGGTAAATTTAAATTTTACATTTTTGTGGTAAGATAAAGTTTTTAACATTTGAAAATGGCCACACATTATGTTTGTGGTTCCGATGCCATCCATGCTATCACTAATAGAAATTTGAGAGACTCACATGCTTGTGTTATCGGAGAGATTAATATGACATTGAACGGATAAAGTGTAACAAGGTCAAATTGGAGGCAGGCGGCATCGGAGGATGGAGGATATACCATCATCTCAAGTTAGCTTCTCGCTTTGAGATGATGCTTTGCATGAGAAGCATTTTTGGTTTTGGTTGTTTCATTTTTCTTTATTAATGCTAACGGAGCTGACAGATTTGAAGAATATATGTTTTGTGAAGATTTTATTTTGGAGACAGGTTTGGGGTTTGGTGGTGAGCTTAATATGGATTGTTGTCCAGTGAGCTTCAAAGAGTATATGATCTTGAATTATACCCTTTCGCGGTCACTAGACAACATGGCAGAGATCTGTCGTATCTCTTAGGGGCCATTGTCGAATAATTCAAGACTCTGTGATTTGAGAGCTTGGGACTAAAGAGCTCAAGAACACAGCTTGAAGCGACGCCTTTCCAAGGGTAGACGAGACAGCATGATGGAGCCTTGCTTGGTTCAGGATTTGTTCTTTAGGAGAAGATCTTCTATAAAATATGTATTCATATTATGTAATCAGCTTTGTTGAGTAATTTTAGCATTAAGGGGGGGTACCTTGGTACCATTGCAAGAACAATGTAATAAGGGGGGGAATGTTGGCATTACATTGTTCGGTGTTTAGTTTTCTACGGTGTTCGGTTTGATATAACCGTATAGTTATAACTGTCAACCATCAGTTTGATATAACCGTACTCTCTCAGTATATAATGGATGTATCTGCACCTTTGATGATCGAATAAACAAAGCATTCAATGCCTCTTCAGTGATAAGGTTGTTGTGCTTTTGGAGTTATAGGGATTTATTTTGTAAAAGCCACATTTTTTTGTTGAGTCCAACACTCTGAAATGAAGATTTTATCATGTCACCCTATGATTGTATTCTTAACAAAGATTTCAAATGCACATGCTCATGCTATTGAAGAGTCTAATGCAAATGGATAGAGTGTAACCACATCATATTGGAGGCAGGCGGCATCAGAGGATGGAGGATTTTCCATCATCTCAAGTTAGCTTCTCCCTTTGAGATGATGCTTTGCATGAGAAGCATTTTTGGTTTTGGTTGTTTTTCTTTTTTTTGTTGATGCTAACGGATTTGAAGAATGTATGTTTTGTGAAGATTTTGTTTTGGAGATAGGTTTGGGATTTGGTGTTGAGCTCAATATGGATTGTTGTCCATCAAGCTTCAAGAGTATATATGATCGAGAATTATACCCTTTCGTGGTCACTAGACAATGGCAGAGATCTATCGTATCTCTTAAGGATCATTGTTGAATAATTCAAGACTCTGTGATTTGAGAGTTCGAGACTAAAGAGCTCAAGAACACAGCTCAAAGCTATGCCTTTCCGAGGGTAGATGAGACAGCATGATGGAGCCCCACTTGGTTCAGGATTTGTTCTTTGAGAGAAGATCTTCTATAAAATATGTATTCATATTATGTAATCAGCTTTGTTGAGTATTTTAGCATTTAGGGGGGTCCCTTGGTACTATTGCAAGAACATTGTAATAAGGGGGGAATGTTGGCAGAATAGTTATAGTATTACATTGTTTATATGTAACTACATCTGTTGGTTACATTAGTTAAAGTATATAGTTACTCTATAACTGTTGTATCAACCAACTACACCACAGTATATATCTATGTGTTGTATCTGCATTCTTCATCAATAAAACATTTTACTGCCACTTCACTAGCTAACAGAACGCCTCAAAGAAATGTGTTCTCATGGAATGCCTTGATTGCAAGATATGTACAAAATGGATTTGTTGAAAAGGCTTTAGAAACTTTCAAGCAAATGCAATTGGCAGGTGTAAAGCCAGACTCCACAATCTTTGCTAGCATCCTCCTTGCCTACGCCAAAATGGGAGATTTGGAATAGGGTATGGACATCCATCAAAGGATAAAGGATAGATGAATTATGTTACATGTTGTAGTAGGAAATATACATATACATTTTTTACCTAGTACATTAGTTATTATGACACATTGAGAGATGCTATTAAAATAAATTCTCACAAAGAGAATGTAATGTAAATTCTAATCATCATGTTCATTTTCCACATGAAATATTTTGATATTAGAATTAGAGTTTCATATCTACTTTCAAGACATGTATGTATACATGCATTCAACTTTACACTCAACACTCTCATTTTGGTTCTAACTAAATCTTTATTGAGGTTTGCCACTTCTATATAGTTAGAAGCATAGATTCTAATTTGGGTAGAAGTACAATTCTTATATTTTTGTTTAGAGACTTGTCCACATTTACCAGATGTCAATGATTGAATCTCTTTTGGGAGGTTTAGGATATCTTGCTTTCACTACCCTAGGAGCAGTGCAAAATAAATTTTATAAGCCATAAAGTACATACATCAATACTTTTTTTCAACTCTTTGAGCATGAATAAATAACAACCTTCTTATAACTTGTTTCATACAATATTCAAATGAAGAGAAGAAGGTTCTTACAAGATCCCATAACTCCAAGCTTGTAGCTAATGGGAGAAATGATACCTCTCAACCATGTGGAACCACAAGGTCCACCCCACCTTGCTTAGGATAGTGATACACATGGGAACATGCACACACCATTCTAAAAATAGAGTCATTTGGCCACATAAACAAACACATACATGCAAGGGTGTTCTCAAAACATAAGTTCAACCCTCAAGAATTACAAGGAGAGGTAGGTGAAGCAAAATACCATAGAGTGTCTTTTACCAAGGAACTCCAAATCCATTTGGCAAGTTTAATGGAGAAATATTAAGGGTTGCAATCCACACTCCATGCCTCCTAAACATGTTAAAGGCATCAAATCCTCATAGGTGACTCTCAATAAGGTGTCAAACTCTCATTTACACAAGTAAATCACCATACTTGGAATAAAACACTTTCTTTTTGAGTTTGAACACATTTTAATGTAAGGTTCATCCTTTTTAAATACAAGAAACATACTCTTAAACTTATACATATATAAATCATTATAACTCCATTAATACATTCTAAAGCTTCCTTTCCAAGCACAAAGAAAGGAAACTGTTAAGAATTTTTTTAACACACTCATGAACACATTCATTGCAAGAATCATTTCATTTGATCATGCAACACAAAGAAAATATAAAAATAAAAGCAAGGGAATAAAGGTCCTACCTCTAAAATTCTAAATCCTTCCCAAAAAAGATTCGTAACTCTATTATTTTTTTAAGCACAATCCTTGCCTTTTCCAAACTCAAGCATGCATTCCCTAGCTCTAGATCTATTTTTTAGCACAAGAAATTTCTCTCAAGAGCTCAAGAACACTATGCTCTTTCTCTTTTGTAATCTCTCTAACCTCAAACATGAAAGTAAATAATCAAATGTAAAAGTGTATGCCCTCTCCTTAACCTATCCCAAAGGTTAAGAAAACTCAACTCACCTCTCAAGTCCTCACCAATCAAGAGCTCAAGAACACTACGCTCTTTCTATTTTCTATTCTCTAATCTCTCTAAACTCAAACATGAAATTGAATAATCAAATCCAAAAGTGTCTACCCCTCTCCTTAACCTATCCCAAAGGTTAAGGAAACTCAACTCACCTCTCAAGTCCTCACTAATCACAAGGCAAAAAGTGTCCCTTCTCACCCAAGAAATTCAAAGGTCAACAATGACATCTTTGAGGAGATACATGAAACAATAAAGAAAATAAAAGATAAACATCTCTAACCCATAACCATAAAATACAAATGCAAGTAGTGGAGACAAACACCTACAACACATTGAAGGCTCTTACAAAATCATACATATGTCATGTGAAGAGAACATGGTCTTCAAAGACCTCCTCCCAAAATCATAAATACATCTCTAATAAAAACATGAAAATATCTAATCTAAATGGCCAACTGGGGATTTCTATAAGCCTTTAGATTATTTTGAACATATCTACTATTATCCATAAGTAAAAATTTGCATTCAAATGAAAGAAAAGTCATTTTATGATGTCACTAAAATTTAATATTCATACAAATCCAGTTTTACATTTATCAAATTGAAATTAACCAAATCCTTATCACACGCACACTAGAATTAACCTAGAATTATTAACTTAAAACCCACACTTGAAAAGATGATTCTTGAAGACAATTGAATGTGCCACAAATTGTCATGATGATTGGTTGGTACATCAACTAACAATAGATGTTTATGTCTATTATTGGTAGACACAAGTCAACAAGAAACATGGTTTCTATTGGAACTTTGATATTAAGAAGATTGAAAACACATCTTGGATTCAAGCCTGGCAAATTCTAGATAGCCATGTTATGTTCAATGACACTAATGATCACATAGCATGGGTAACAAGTGAAAGCAGTCCTTGTTTTCGATATGAGGTGTATAGTTCCTTGACTTATCTATGTATGTTCTCTTGCAACTTCTCAATGCAAGGATATATGTGTTACAAGCATGTCATCAAGGTGAACTTGATGAAGGAGAGACTGTAGAAAACAAGAACATTCATGAAAGATTGCAAACACTAACACGAGTCATGAGAGATGAACAATCACACACTCAAAGCTATCAAAGACACAAAGAATATGCAAAGAAAAACTGGATGATATATTAGCTCACATGAATGAGTACATATAGGCAAGAGTCTCTCTAAGAATAGACATGTCATGAATAAGAAAGCAAGCCTAAGAATAGTAGTGGCCCAAAGATAGGCATGCAACTACTTAATTTAGGATAAGCAAAAGTAGACACCTGTTCTAAACATAGACGTGCTAATTAAAGTACAAGAACTCCTAAATTTAGCATAGCTAAATATAGTCCACTAAGTGAGCTTAATAACACTAACGCCCCATTAAGCAAAGCTTAGGTGAGGAAAGAAGATGGGTCCTAGCAACGAGGCGTGATCAGGTACGCATGTACAATGCAATACAATGCAATCTCTCATGAAGCAGAGAAAGGTAGAAAACCCAGTGAGAATACCCTCTAAAAGAGAGACAAGAAAATGAAGAAGACTAGCAAGCCTCCTCAAAGATGATAACTGTGCACCAAGACTGGAAACATGTCGTTGTGATTGTGATGATGTAGATATGACCCCCCATAGGAGAGTAAAAGAGACTATGTAGCCCCCTCACAATGAAGTAGCCCCTATTCCAAAAGAGAATGCTCGTGTATGAATGTTGAAGATGATCCATTTGTGGCAAATCACATTTCTACCCTTAGGAGAAACAACTCCAATGGTGAATGCTCAAAGAAGTAAGGTGAGGTGGTTAGTCTCATGAAGTACCCAATCTCATAATACTACTCAAATATCATCAGGTTGATGTCAAAATGAGTTGAACAATCAAATCAAGAGGCTCAGGCCCAACTGAAACGAGTGACCTCTCAAAAACATATAAAGACTGATGAAGAATAGGATCTGAAGAACTAATGTATGAAAGTGGAATGTCAATGCATGCCATGTGGCTACAAAGCAAATCCCATGAGATGTCTTGCGAATAATCACTGGAAGCCCTTGGTTAAGCCTCTATGAACTCTATAGTAGTAGTAGGTGCAAGATAACTATCATCAAAAAGTAAGATGAGATCCTCCAAGGTGTCATCAATATACAATATGTAAGACTCTACAAACAACCAAGAGATGTCTGGTAGAAGTGTGTCCCAATGAAGTGAATCCTGAATATGACCCTACTATAATGAATCGCTAAAAACTGTCAAAGGAGAAACACGGAACTCAGAAGCGAAGGCATAGAAAGCATGAGCCCTATAAATGTGACAATGGAAGTCAGCCACCAACTGGATCTTGCACCCTAGTACTTGCACTCTGAAGTGGTTGTCTAGCCCAAAGAGTGCTATATGTGGGTGAGTTAGATGTTGATTCCTCATCCTCCAAAATGAGTCTCGAGATAGATGGAGATGGCACCCCATCACTGTCCTCACTGTCAAAACTAGAAGAAGAAAAGAACTCTACCTCAGGAATCTACTGTGGATGGTCGGAAGGAAAAATATCAGGGGTAAAGTGTGAGAAGGTGTATAACTTAGCATGGTGATTTGCCCTTCCCAAAGCCACTAAGTTGTTGCATGTGCTCAATCTATGAAGCTTAGCCTTTCAAGTAATATGTGCCACACCATGTGGTGAAACTATGTCAGTGCAAATGAAAAGATTGTAAGTGGTAGATGTAGCATCAACAAAAGGAATGCTAGTGCATGGGCGCATGATGTATCTACTGACACAATCAGATGCCAAGTGATCAACCCCATCAACAATAGTAGCTAGACTTTGATAAATGTGCTATCTTGATTATGCAAGTGAGGGCTCTGTAACTACTTATAGGTCCAACCTTTTTAGAAGTACCAAAAGGTTTGGACCAACTAATGCCCTCTTAATTATGGGTGGTGGTAGTTTTGGATGTTTGTATTGAAGTTTTTTAGAAAACCTCCCTCTCCCCTATCCAGCATGTCCAGGGATGGATGTGTAATCAACTGATAAATGCAAATGTACCTGTGCATATTTTTTTTCCAAAAATATAATGGCAACTCATCATTATGAGGCCATCGATGATGGGCTACCAACCACTTAGGGCACATAAGTGGACCCACAACAATATCAATGAACCTAGTGATAGGATAGCCTTACACTCTGGGATCCATCCTATATAGTGTGGAAACATGCTATGAACCATATCTAATGAAACAACCCTATTAATTGCTGGTCATTTCACATCTCCAATAACACTCCTGGAGAGTGACATATAGAAGTCCTCAATACTCATATCATCATAAGGGTTATATGATTTAATAGTATTGATCATATATCTAAACTCATCTCTAATAGCCACTAACCTATCTCTATTCGATAGGTTTGGTGTGTTATGAATGGTCTGGTCCAAATGTGTGAATGCATTGTTCAATCTATCAATAGTTGATGAATAGAATTCACTCCTAGCACTATGACTATGATCTGACTCAAGATTAGATTGATGAAAAGCCTCACTAACCATGATATGGAATATGTATACACAAGTCTGCATTTAAAAATAAAATTGCATACATTCATTTCTGAAATAAAGATTTAATCTTATTTAAAAACATTTAAAATTTAAAAATTGTATACATTCAATCTAGACATTTAAATTAACAAAACTTACTAAATTATGTACATAATTTATTTATAAAGAAGTTAACTGTGAGTACATGTGAAATCAACTATAGTGTACATACAAAATTAAATCAAATGATAATATGTATATATATAATTTTAAACTTATGAATTAATTTAATCGAAGATCTGATAAGATATACATTTAAATTTAAGTATATATAACCATTTATTTTAAATTTTTTTTTAAGAAAGGGGATAAAATCATCCATAACATTAATAAACCAAGAAAATTACAACTTTTCACGTAACAGACATAAAGGCTCAAAAAAAAATCAAACAGAGTTTCTAGCAACCTTACTGGCTCAAAAAGCGTTATACAAATCAAAATATTTAAAAACATACCCAAAAAAAACTAGAAGATGGGTATTCTTTTGGCTAGGGTTGAGATAAAAAGACATTTAATCCTCCATAGAGGATGGATCCGGTGGAGGAAAGAGCATTGGTAAAGCCATGGAGGAAGGCCTGGGAGCTATATCCAGGTAGTGAAGACGGATAAAATTGATAGCTCCATATAATTCGTGCGCCTTCTTTGCTAGACCTGTTGGGAGTTGAACACATGTTTAACCAGTACTGAATTTAACCTCTCGATGTTTACCTTGAACAGTCCCTCCTCCATGCCATTGTAGACCACTGCCACTACTTTTGAGGTGCGAAGCTGGTCTATTGTGAATAGACCTCCCACGGGTGCATTACCTTCGAGCATATTGTAATTGTCCAAAGCAATCCACCCAACACTCCATATCAAACATGTGTGAAGTAGGAAGGAGAACACTAGCGATACCATGTAGTCTTGATTCTGCACTAAATCATAAACATTGGATAGGAAAATAGAGGCTACATTTGAATATTTCAATTCATTTCGGGATGCCAACAGAAGTGGGTTCCCGATGATGATCCTTATGGCGAACTCTAGGTTGACACAATTAGTGTCAAAGACCATCTGTAATTTGGTTCTAGTGTAGTGGCCGTCTATCTCCGGTTCCCATCCGAACGGAGGTAGGAAGATGCGATAATTGTATGCAAAGTCCGCCATTTGATCGGTAGAAATAAAACCTGCACAGAGAAAAAGACACTAAAATGGAAATAAGCTTTAAGGATGTCCATCACAATAAAGACTTGAATCTGCTGCTGGTACCATACAGGATGGTTTAATGTATTCTGTCAGCCTGGTTCCAATAAAATTGAAGAATGTGAAATAAATGATATACTGCCTCTTTGGAGTGAATGTGATAATTCCCCCCTTCTCGAAAAGACCTATGCATTGAATTTGGAGAGGAAAGGGTGTAGATTGGCTGTAGCTATGAGGTGCTCTAGCCATGCAAAGTACCCTCCTATTATTTTTTAGAATTTGGTAGCTGGCCATGTAGATTTTATTTTGTAAGTAGTGACCTATTCTTGAGAATCAAATGGGGTGAGGAATGAGAAAAGACTGCAATCTAGACGTGATCCTTGATAGGATGACTGTTTTAAATACTTTATCCTTTGATTTGACACCATTAATCACGGTTAACTAGTTTGAAGCGTAAGAGATTTATGGAGTTAATAGTGTGAAAATTAATGCCTTATGTACTTGTCATGTTACCTTTCATCATCCCATCCATGTTGGTTCCAAATGTCCTCAATTGCTGATGCGTTATTTCTCCATCTTTGCCAACTTGGCTAGTCCATCAGGGATTGTCTTTATACGTGGATCGATCACTTCTAATATAGTTGATTGGTCAATCATCTGGTTGGCTAGCCAATCTTCTATCCTGTTAGCTTTTCTGTAGCAATGACAAATCCGAAAAAGTCAAATTCCTTGAGCATGTCCCCCGCATGTTGGATGATATAGTTTATTTTCTAGTTTATGGTTTGTTTGGCTTTCAATGCATTCATAATGATAAGAGAGCTTCCTTCAATACAGATCTTTCTTTAATATTATTATCTATCACTAACTGAAGACCATGGAGAACTGCAAATTATGCCTCCACTTCATTGTTTGTTCCTTCAACTATTTTTGTAGTTTTTTCCACCATTACCTGTCCATTGTGATCCCAAATTATGTAACCTGTACCTGAGATACCTGGATTGAAGATTTTTAAACAAATAAATATGACAGCAGATTTAAGAGGAACAAACAAAATAACCATACAAGATATATGCAGACACAGAGAATAAACTTTTTATTGTAATTGAAAAAACCGGAGAGCTACAGCTCTTTATTACAAAATGTATATGTATTTGCTACAAAGGAAACTATATAGAAAAAACAGAAATAACAAATCAAAGATAGCATGATTTACATGCATTAACATGCAACACAAAAGTTGGCAAATTCCTAAAAACATCTAACTGAAACTAACAAGGAAAATAGAAAATCTAAAATAGAAACTGCACATGTGGTTGTGCCACATCAGTTATCCAACATACTCCCCCTTGATGCAGAGAGGAGTCACAATACGATCTCGAAGCATCAAAAACTGAACCTTCGCAACTGCCTTGGTAAAAATATCTGCAAGTTGTTCTGTAGTCTTGATATACCTGAGTTCTACTTCTTTCTTGTGTACCAAATCTCTGATAAAATGATATTTTAGATCAAAGTGTTTAGTTCTACTATGATGCACGAGATTTTTTGCGAATTTGATTGTGCTCATATTATCACAAAAGAGAACTGTAGGTTGAACTTGTTTTTCTCCAATCTCTTCAAGAATTTTTCTAAGCCATAATGCTTGAGTACCTGTAGAGGTGACTGCAACATATTCTGCCTCTGTGGAAGAAAGAGAAACTATGCTTTGTTTCTTTGAACTCCAAGAAACCAAACCAGAACCAAAAGTAAAACAATTACCAGAGGTAGACTTTCGGTCATCCACACTACCTCCCCAATCAGAATCACTGAAACCAACAAAATTAAATCCTTTAGAACTGTAGTAATGAATGCCAAAAGCAAGAGTTCCTTTCATATACCTCAAAATTCTTTTAGTAGCCTTCATATGTAATTCAGAGGGTTTTGTCATATACCTTGAAACAAGAGAAACCGCATAAGCAATATCAGGCCTTGTGTGGGTTAGAAATATTAGACTGCCAACAACACTTCTATAAGCTGTCCCATCAACTCTTTTAGCACCATCCTCTCTACACAAAGCAACTCCATGAGAAATTGGAGTGGAGGCTGGTTTACAATCAACCATATCAAACTTCTTCAACATATCCTTGGCATATTTTGTTTGACAAAGGAAAATTTCATCCTTACTTTGATAAACCTCCATGCCTAGAAAATATTGCATAAGGCCTAGATCTTTCATTTCAAACTCATTCATCATAGCATGCTTGAATGCATCCTTCATCTTAGAACTACTACCCATATACAACAAATCATCAACATATAAACTCACAATAAGAATATCATTACCTTCTTGTTTGTAGTAGAGGGTAGGCTCACTCTTACTTCTCTTGAAACCATTTTGCTGAAAATACCCATCAATCATAGCATACCAAGCTCTTGGTGCTTGCTTGAGGCCATACAAGGCCTTCTTCAGCGTGTAGACATGATGTTCTTTTCCTTGCACCTCAAAACCTTGTGGTTGTTCCACATAAATTTCCTCATCTAAGTACCCATTCAAGAAGGCACTTTCACATCCATGTGATGAATACTCCATTTCTTTTGGGCTGCAAGGGAAATCAACATTTTGATAGTCTCTTGTCGTGCTACGGGTGCAAATGTTTCTTCATAATCAATGCCATACCTCTGTGTGAAGCCTTTAGCAACTAATCTTGCTTTGTGTCTTTCAACACTTCCATCACTATGGTACTTAGTCTTGTAGACCCATTTAGTTCCAATCTTTTTCTTGTCATGAGGAAGCTCTGTAAGCTCCCAAGTACCATTCCTATGAATAGCATCCATCTCTTCTTGCATTGCTTGCACCTAAACTTCATTAACACATGCATCTTCATAACATGATGGTTCAAAAATAGATTGTGAGAATAAAGCAAAATTTATTGTTTCACCTATAGGATTCTCTTCATGTGCTTGGATTGTACTTCTTTGATAAATATCACTTAAGCTTCTTACCTTCCTTGTAGGACTTGGACTTGAATTTGGACTTGTACTTGAAACTGAAGAACTAGATGAGGGGCTATTTGGTGGATGTATAGCACTTGGAATTGAAGTATTATCTGGCTGCTCATGATCAATATCAGCAATAATACCACCATTCAAAACAGATTTAGACTTCTCAACATGGCCTTTTTGATGACCGTAAACTCCCCCTTCATAAAAAATCACATCTCTTGAAACAAGAATACTATTAGTATGAGGGTTATACAACCTGTAAGCCTTACTTTGCTCACTATATCCAACAAAAATGCATGACTCACTTTTGGGATCTAATTTTTGTCGCTTTTGATCAGCCACATGAACATAGGCTAAACAACCAAAAACTCTAAAATGATTAACATTAGGCTTTTTTCATACCAGGCTTCATAAGGAGTCATCATGTCAAGTGCTCTAGTAGGGCTCCGATTGAGAATGTACACTGATGTAGCAACTGCATCACCTTTTTGATGACCGTAAACTCCCCCTTCATAAAAAATCACATCTCTTGAAACAAGAATACTATTAGTGTGAGGGTTATACAACCTGTAAGCCTTACTTTGCTCACTATATTCAACAAAAATGCATGACTCACTTTTGGGATCTAATTTTTGTCGCTTTTGATCAGCCACATGAACATAGGCTAAACAACCAAAAACTCTAAAATGATTAACATTAGGCTTTTTTCATACCAGGCTTCATAAGGAGTCATCATGTCAAGTGCTCTAGTAGGGCTCCAATTGAGAATGTACATTGATGTAGCAACTGCATCACCCCAAAAAGAATTGTCTAATCCTTTGGTATGTAGCATACTCCTTGCCATTTCCACCACTGTACGATTTTTTCTTTTAGCTACCCCGTTTTGTTGAGGTGTGTAAGCAGTGGTGAGTTGCCTTTTGATGCCATTAATATCACAATAATTCTTAAAATCTCTTGAGCAAAATTCTCCTCCACGATCCGTCCTTAAGCATTTGATCTTACAACCCTTTTCATTTTCCACTAGGGCTTTAAACATTTTGAATGTATCAAAGGCTTCATCCGTGGTCTTCAAAAAATAAACCCAACACTTTCTTGAGTAATCATCAATAAAAGTAATGAAATATGATGACTTACCCAAACTCTTTGTCTGCATAGGACCACAAATATCTGAGTGAACCAATTGAAGTGGGTAATGGGCCCTCCATGCATTGCCTTTTGGAAATGACTCTCTTGCATGTTTTCCTTTAGCACAACCTTCACAAACTTTCTTGTGTTCTTGAACCTTAGGCAAACCATAAACCAAAGCTTTTGAAGTGAGAAACATCAAACTATGAAAATTCAAATGTCCATATCTTAGATGCCATAGCCAACTCTTATCCTCATATGCCATATTGGCAAGATGGCTACTATGTTCACCAAACTTCAATGGGAACATCCTATTCTTTGACATAGGCACTACTGTAACCACCCTATTGCCTTGATTTTTATCATAAATTGTACATTGCTGATTTTCAAATACCACCTTATAATTCTTCTCACACAACTGCCCAACACTCAATAAATTATGTTTTAATTGTGAAGTGTAGTAAATATCAGTCACACATTTCTTACCTTATTTTGTATTCACCTCCATAGCTCCTTTAGCTGCAACCTCCAAGGACTTGTCATCACCAAGCTTAATTTTAGATTTGAAACTTTTATCCATTGTAGAAAAAATCTCATTATTCCCTGACATGTGGTTAGAACAACCTGAATCTAAATACCAGACTTCTTTATAACTATTTTTAGCTTTGTCATATGATAAGAATAAATTACTAGGAGAAGCCTCATCATTCTCATTAGCAAAATTAGCACTTCTATTGTTATTACCTTCTTTTAATCTGCATTCCCTTTCAAAGTGACCATACCTATTACAATGATAACATTGAACATTTTTTTTATCAAATCTGCCTCTACCTCTTCCTCTTGGACCACCTATTCATCCTCTATTTCCTCTTGAAGAATTTTGATTTTGACCTCTGCCTTGGCCTTGATTATTTTTGGTGCTTGTGCTAGCGTTTTCATTCTTTGTAATTTGTACTTTGGAAGCAAAAGCCTTCTCATTACTTTCTCCAGATGAATCTCTCAATCTTTCTTCATGAGACATGAGAGATCCAACAAGCTAATCAAACTGAAG
This sequence comes from Cunninghamia lanceolata, assembly GCA_027924645.1. Lineage (NCBI taxonomy): Eukaryota > Viridiplantae > Streptophyta > Pinopsida > Cupressales > Cupressaceae > Cunninghamia > Cunninghamia lanceolata. The sequence goes on along the minus strand of BSBN01000148.1, from coordinate 7,016,255 downwards.
AGCAGTCAAATCCTTGCTTTCTTCAATGATGATGGCAACATTGTTCCACCTTGGTGTTACAGACTTCAACACCTTTTTGATCACAACTTCATTGTCCATAGTTTCTCCAAGAGTAGCCATTTTATTAACCACATCTTTTACTCTTACACAATAATCACTCACATTTTCACTTTCTTGCATCTTCAAAATCTCAAATTCTCTTTTTAATGTCTGCAACTTCACAACTTTGACTTGATCACTACCTTGGTAAGCTTCTTTTAGAGTCTTCCAGGCATCTTTAGCTACCTGTGCACCTGCAATTCTTGGAAATAGACTCTTATCAAGAGCTATTTGGATGTGAAATAAAGCCTGTGCATTCTTCTTCTTAGCTTCCTTCTTAGCTGTTCTATCATTGGCTGCAAGAACATTCCAATCAGCTGGCTCTTCATATCCTATTTCTACAATTTCCCATAAATATTTTCCTATAAAAAAGGCTATCATCTTGATGCACCAATAATCATAATCAGATCCATTAAATTCTGGGATTGGCAAAGAGTTAGAATTTGACATGATAAATTTTCTAACAAATTAACCTGCTCTAATACCAAATGAAGATTTTTAAACAAACAATTATGACAGCAGATTTAAGAGGAACAAACAAAATAACCATACAAGATATATGCAGACACAAAGAATAAACTTTTTATTGCAATTGAAAAAACCAGAGAGCTATAGCTCTTTATTACAAAATGTATATGTAGTTGCTACAAAGGAAACTATATAGAAAAAATAGAAATAACAAACCAAAGATAGCATGATTTACATGCATTAACATGCAACACAAAAGTTGGCAAATTCCTAAAAACATCTACCTAAAACTAACAAGGAAAATAGAAAATCTAAAATAGAAACTGCAAATGTGGTTGTGCCACATCAGTTCTCCAACATGGATTTTCTCTACTCGAGTCCCGTCAAAATTCAATTTGGCGAAAGGAAGGAATGGTGGAGTTGAGCTTACCTTGGTTCTGTCTACTTTGTAAGGAATCTTCCACTAGGCTTAAATTACACACTCTAAGCTTTGACTGCTTAGGTGACAGATGTGGGCCCATTCGTTTCACCAAGTCATATCCCGTTCAAGAAGCAGTCACCGTTAACGTCAACATTTAAATTGAAACTCTGTACCTGTTGGAAGTTTGGTGGATGCCCATAAGTATTTGACTACATAAAACAACAGATCGCGTCTCCTAGGAAATGGTTGCTGCAGCAAGAAAAAGATATGGGAATCCTCACAAGGTAGTCACACCATTTCACCTTATGCAACAAACAGGTTTCCAACTGGATCAATTTTCATTTGCCAACGTACTTCGGGCCTTCACCAAAATGGGAGTTTTGGAACAAGGTGTGGACATCTATCAAAGCATAATGAAAGGGGATTATCATCAGATATTACAGTTGGAAATGTTCTGGTAGACATGTATGCAAAATGTGGAAGCATAGACAAGTCACGTGAACTATTTGGCCAGATGCCTCAAAGAAATGTGGTCTCATGGATTGCTATGATTGCAAGATATGCACAAAATGTGTCTATTGAAAAGGCTTCAGAAACTTTCAACCAAATGCAATTGGCAGGTGTAAAGCCAGACTCCACAACCTTTGATAGCATCCTACCTATGCCAAAATGGGAGCTTTGGAATAGGGTATGGACATCCATCACATGATGAAGGATAGATAAATTTTATCAGATGTTGTAGTTGCAACTGCCCTGGTAGACATGTATGCAAAATGTGGAAGCATAGGCAAGGCATGTGAACCATTTGATAGAATGCCTCAAAGAAATGTGTTCTCATGGAATGCCCTGATCGCAAGATATTAACAAAATGGATTTGTTAAAAAAGATGTAGAAACTTTCAACTAAATGCAGTGGGCAGGTGTAAAGCCAGCATCCTGTCATATCCCTTATACGTATGATACTATAAGCTAACGTCAGCAAGTGGATTATCACATTGCCAAGAAGGAAACCAATTAGTAAGATGGAAGACACCTTAACAAAATAATAATTGTGTTAAGAACCACTGATGGGATGCATTGTTTGGGAACGACTCTCCTCTAATCGAGAGGTATTAAACAGGATCCACAATGGCACCAAGAGGCATCAATTACTACTCATTTCTTCCCACCATCAGAAAAGATCACAACCAGATTATTAATACATCTATTACTCAAATCCTGTGGCAGCTTCATAAGGTACATAGTATTATATTTATTCAGAAAAAAAATACATTTGAACTCTGAAGTAGATGAATAGTGATATGATTATATCATAGATGATTAAGGGAAATAGTTGGATTAAACATACAGGATTATTTGTGTATGAAAATACATCACTAATCACTCAATGAAATAAATGAATGATATATATGACATGACTATAGAATATGGAAACATAGCATTGTTTACTTGAAGGCTCATGCATTATATGAAACGTTGAAAAGATAAATAAAGAACTCTTATCGTTGTATGGATAAGTCATAATATGAGATAGTAATTAAAGAGATTAGATAATTCATGATTGTATAAAAGATAGCATAAAGATGTGAGAATAGGTTGATAATTATCATGAGTGTTTGGTATGAAGGCCTTAGGCTCCCCACCTAAGGAGAAGGCCTTAGGCTGATCACCTAAGGAGAAGGCTTTAGGGTAACACCTAAAGATTATTAATGGCCTTAGGCAAATAACCTAAGGAGAAGGCTTTAGGGTAACACCTAAAGATTAGATATAAATTATTTAAAGGCTTGTATTCAAGCTTCTTAGAAGGCTTATGAGTACATGTTCATTTTTTATTAGGATATTATAGTGTTTTGTTGTCATTTGGTAAAGCTAATTATGAAACCTCTAAAGATTGATACCTTCCTATATATTGAAGTATTGCTTTATATTATTATTTGGGTTAGTCTCTAAGACATGTGACATGATTCTTTAATGCTCTAGTGAATGAACCTAAATACCTATGTGTAATTGACCTAGAGTGAATGATCTAGATAAATAAAGCCATGGATGGTTAGAGGCTAAAGTACAAAGGTTATGTAATTGGGGATTCCTAAATTTGGCAAGTAATTATCTTATGCCATAAATTGAGCATATTCCCTAGCTATATCAAGTCCTGTGGATGGTCAAAATTTATTAAGAGCTAACTATGTAAACCCCATGGATAAATCATCAAAGGAAGTATTAGCAAAGCTCTTTGAGGTAAATTCTAATAGCCTAGACTAAAACCACTATCCTATCGCTTTTTCCAGAATTCAATGATCTTAAGTCTAAATAATTTAAGTATGGGAGGTTGTTTCTTGAATTAATCATAATGTCTTAAAGTCCCTTCATGAGAATTGCTCTATCAAGGCTATGGTTTGGGACTAGCTTTGTTTGTAATATTTAAGCCTATTTTTGTTTCCAATTCTTAATAACTCATAACCATCAATTCCTTAAGAAAATTATTGACCATGGATGTCTTAGAGTAAATCTCTAGTGGACACATGTCCCCAAGAGGAAAGGAGCCTTGGAAAGAGTCCTAAGTCAAGACAAAACCCTCTTCATTAATCTATCAAGTGAAATCAAAGTCATTAATTGACCAAAGTTAATAATGCAGTGATACCTATCCTCTAAATGGGATTTTGAATGTTGCCCCTGTAAAAAACTAGAATTGAAATTATGTTAAGTTAAAATTACAAGGAGTCACACATCCATTAGGATTTTTAGGAATAAAAAAGTGTCAAATGCAAACTTGAGATCTCAAGTAAAATCAAATTTATAAATACCCACATTTGTAGGAATTTTTAAATAGAATCATATATCAAGATTGAAATTGACAGCTCTAATAAGTAAAAATTTTCAAGGATGCTTATGTCCATGGTATGCTACTATCCATAATGTCATGATACTTTTGGAACTGAGAGCATAAGCATGTTAAAATTTATAATGTTCCCACATTTGTGGCAAGTACTAGTGGATTTTCTAACTATTGATGCTCCAATTGAATCTATATCCATTGATCTACTAGAGTCAATCAAAGTTAACAATTGGAATACTTTAAAATACCTAACATTTGGGTGCATGTCATTTTTTTGTATCAAAGTTAACCCTTTGGAATACTTTAGAATATAGCCTTAGGAAATTCTAGAACTGACTTACAATTATGTAGTGTTTTATAGGACTCTGGCATCCACTAAGCCCACAAATCTAAGGCCATTAAATATTTAGACCTAGATGCCTAATTAAACTAGGTTGTATAAAATACTTTCACATCCATAAGAATAATTAAAGTATGTCAAATATGCCTAAGATTTCATGAATGTAAGAATGTACCAATTGGAGTTGCCCATGTGTTCCCATATCGTTTCTATTGAAATTCGATGGTTCAACTCAAACTAAATCTTGTCTTAAGGCCCATCTCTCAATTATCACCCTATGTTAAGATAAATAAGGACTTTTTTACACCTAGACATGAATGCCTAAGCTCAATGTTATTATCAAACCCAAGAAGACAAGTATGTTGATCCAAGAGAATTTTTGGATGACTTTTCATAAGGATTTATTGATGTTGTAAGACTACATTCTTTCATATAATGTGGGTAGAATCTTAAGAAGTTCAATTAAAAAATAGTCTAATTTTTCCCAAGTCTGTTGGGCTATCCCATATGGTATCAAAGCATGGTTTAAAACTAAGGGCCTAATGGGCAATTAAGGATAGAATTTCAAGTTTAATTTTGAAATTGATTAGGAATTGATCATGCAACTACTCTGATGCAAGTAGTAAGAAAGATAAAGTTCAAAAGTTAGTCTTTTGTAGTGTATCAATAGGCAATGATTGTTAATCATTTTGGTTTCATAGGTTTAACTTCAACCATGAGGAAGAAGAAGAGAGAAGATGACAGAAGAAGGATAAGAGCAATTCATAGATCTGAGTTACTAAGCTCTACATGGAGTAAAAAGAGCAAGGGTGTTAGGAGTAGAGAGAACCCAACAAAATGGAAAATGAAATACTAAAATCAATTGTGAAATAAATACTCATTTGACATGAAATAAGAGACCAAATGTTGCCAAGGAAACTAACAAAATTTATAGTTGGATAGGATTGGAATGAGCAAAAAAAGAACCTAAAAGTGGGATGGGATCTAATAAATTCTAAGGAAGAAGCCATATAAATAAATTGTCAAGAACAAATCCATCATTGGGGATTTTGATTAAATCAAGTAAAATAGATGTGGTGGTACCAAGTGGTAGGAGAAAGAATGTAGCACCTTTTATTTATTGAGGACCTCACTTCACCAAATGCAATCTATGGTATTATTTAATAATTATTTTTATTTTTAATGGCAATGGAATTGCTTCAATTCAAATGTTCCCTACTATTATAATGCATACACAAAAAATATTTATTTATAATTTTAGATGTACCTTCGGACCTCAAGTGTGATACTATTAATGATAGTTACAAAGTGATTTAACTTTTATATTCAATAGAATGTACTTCATAACAAATTCTCTACTTCTATTGTAAACTTTAAAACCACTCATTATAAAGACATAATAACTTAGAAATATATGTTCTCTTATAACTATAAAGTTGCCAAATGTATTTGTATGAGATGAAGAATTAATGTTCATCACTCTAGATTATTTCCAATAAACTATTTTTCTTGCCTTCATTGTATACAAACATATATGCTTATGATAAAATTCTATTTTTAATTCAACTAAACAAAAATTATTAGCCACGACTCATAAGTCTTTGGACATTATGAAATGAATCTCCCATTAGAAAATTTTGGCATGAATCAAGTACAACAATTTGTCTTGTTCTAAGTCTTGTTATCACTCCAAACACTTATGAAGTGCCCTATTTAGCTCTCTCCTAACTATTGGGAAATTAGGTGTCTCAGCCTTGCAAATTTCTTAATTTTATTTAATTATTATTTAACACTTTCCCATAATTATTTGGACATTTTATATTATATTTTTATTATGTTGGCACTTGTGCCATATGTCAATGCCTTGTAAAATGAGTTGTAAGTTTTCATAGATGCTCATTTATTGTCAAAATAAGGACAACCTATTCCTAGAGATTCTATGACAACTATAAGAGATAAAAATAGCGGGATTTATAGGGAATCTTGACCAATTGTAAGATGTGTAAGATGCATCTATAAGAGCCTAATTTTAGACCAGTTATTATTAACAAACTTGAGCACCCATCTTGGGAAGATAAATTTAGGAAGTTATGACATGTGAAAGAATATACTAAAAATAGTTAGGTGTGGAAATCTTGTTTCTGGGTTTTGGGCCAAACCTATAGCCATTGCTTGCTACCTATTAAACAACAAGCTCCTACATCATCACTTGTGGATAAGATTTCAATGGAGGTGTGTTCAAGATATAAGACTTCACTCTTTTGGCCAGTTTGTTACTGTGGACCATACTACCTGTACTCAATCCCATTGTGTTTTTGCTCGTTTTTGTGTCAATGTGGAGATAAACCAAACCCTTCCTGTGTCCATTGAGTTAAACTCTAAATATGGGATTTGGACTCAGCGAATCCTTTATGAAAATGCCACCACTTTCTGTCAGATATGCAAGAAGAAAGGCCATATAATGACTCAATGTAAAGCAAAGCAAATGGGTCGGAAGACTGACCCCCATAATGAGGTTGAGGACCACTCACAAAAAGTTGTTTCCCCTAACCATCAGGGAATGGGGGGTAATGCGGAAAATGTTTTCCACAATGACCATACTGAACAGGCTAAGGATGAGCACAGTCAGACGGCTGTGGGTAATAAGGATAATGCTTATCTAGAGGATAATACTGAACAAATTCTGGACATAGTTTGTCAGAATGAGGTTTTAGGCACCGTTAGTCATGTGTTTCAACAGACTTCTAGTGGGTTTGAGGAGGGAGAAATACAGGATCGATTGATAGATGGGGATGTTGAAGATGATAAAGCCCTTGATCCATAGGCTTTATCAGCTATTCCCTTAGGCGCTAAAGATCTTGAGTCAACCAGGAACCATGTGCTAGAAATAGGTGATCAAATTGCTGATCCTTCATTGACAGTTGAAATCGGCCCAAGTGGTAGTGGTAATGACCAAGAGGGATGGATTACCCCTAAGAAGAAGACTCGTAAAGGTAAAAAGACTGCTGATGTTGGCACTGACTCCAAACAAGGGAGACCAACCCTACGGGAAACTCAACAAAGAGAGATTGCCAGGGAAATTGCCAGTGGTAAGCAGAAAACACTGGAGGTCCATTCCCTCAAACCTTCAAAATGAGGATTTTATCCTAGAATCTGAGGGGTTTCAATAGCCCCTCAAAATAGTTTGAGGTCAAAAACTGTGTTCTGGAAAATAAATTAGACATTTTGCTTCTACATGAGGTCAAGATGACTGAGGACAACTTTAAGAAGATTGCTGATTACATATGGCCTAAGGCTGAGTTTTGTATTAGTCCTGCTATAGGGGCTTCTGGCGGTATAGTTACAATGTGGAACAGTGCAAAAATTCAGGGCTCCTTTGTGGCTTCTGGCAAGCATTTCCTGGTTATCAATTTCTCCTTGCCTTCTCTCAGTTGGTATTTAATCAATATTTATGCTCCTAATACTAGAGTTTAGAGACAATCTTTATGGACTGATTTGAGTAGTACCCTGACCAAGTCCCCACGCTCTAGATGGATGTTGGCTGGTGACTTCAACACTCCTTTGTATTCCTCTGAGAAATATGGTGGGAGCCTTGATTACTCTGACAGCATGTTTGACTTTGCTGAGTTTATTAATGTCTGGGGATTGCTTGATGTGGAGTTGCAAAATCAAATTTTTACCTGGTCCAACAGGAGACGTGGGGACTATATGATCCAGGTTAAATTAGATAGGGTCCTTATATCAAGTAATTGGGACAATCATCATAATATGCAATTGTAGGCTTTTCCTAGAACCATAAGACATCAATGTGTTTTTAGACAATATAAATATGCATAAGACATCAATGTGTTTTTAGACATTTCATGCTATCTCATAGCATTTTCAAATGTAACATTTTGTATGGGCATTTTATGTTTGTAAACTCCAAACTTGACTTTCTAGACAAGTTGGATTAAGGGAAGGGTAAGCAAATGTGTCTTAACCTTAAGAGTTTTGCTGTCCCATGCAAAACAGTTGTCATATAATTAATTAGGGGTTTCAACCTATAATATTGGTAAGCTCAAATCCCAGAAACAGAGGAGAATGTCAGTCCCTCACATTGGGAAAGATAAATATGGAATGGAGCAGAGCACTGACAGTCGTGGTGGTGTGTGGTGTGTGTTTTGTCTTTTGAAATGTAATTCTGAAACATTAAGGAGGAGGAATAGAAATTCTGTACATTAATTTCCTTTTTGATTCTAAATGCTGTGTAGATATTCTGTATAGATCATTCTGGGTAGAAATTGTGTATAATTCAGTTTTGTGCCTCTGGAGTCGAATCCATTCCACTGGCAGATTTTTGGGAAATCAGTGGAATGGATCTGTAGATTAATTTCCCATTTTTGATTATTCGTCTTAGGTATGGAAGGTTAGGGATTGCAGGAACCCCTCCAAGGAGAATTGTCATTTAGTTTGTGTGCATTGCATTTACAGGGTGAGTAGTTTGTGAATATCTGTCCTTAGGATCTGTATATGTATCGCTGGCTAGGACGGGGTCCAATTCAGGTCTGAATTATGTCTTTTGGAGACATCGGCGTGAGTTCCCACCTGTGTCACCGATGAAGGAAGCATCAGCGTAAGGATTACCGTCGGTGAAGCAGAGTTGTGCTGGCCAGAGGTGGAAGGTCTCACCGATGATCAACTTCGGCGTGAGAAAGCATATCGGCCTAAGAGTTTGAATGGTAGCCGACGGTTCAAATTCTCGTCGATCGGAGAGACCATCATGGAGTGTCGCTGATGAAAGATGTCGGTGTGAACCGGGGCATCGGCAGAAGAAATGACATCTTCGCCGAAAGGCTATGTCTGGGCGATGGAGCGGCCATCGGCATAAGGATTGATATCGGCATGCCGAAATTAAGTTCATCCGACGATTGAAGGTCATACCGATCAGGGAGACCGCAGTGAGGTGTCGCCGATGAAGGACATCGGCGAGAGAGACATCGTCGGCAGAAAGAAAGGAAGTTGCACCGATAATGAATGTCTTACTGATGGGGAAGATCTCCAGCGTGTGTGGAAGAAAAAGATTCCATCGGGGAGAGATATGTGTATGTGTAAGAATTAGAGAGGGAGCCGATAATTGTATGTCTCGGCGATAGAGTGTTTGGTGTCGGTGAGAGAGGGATATCAGGGAGACTTCATGTGGCTAGGTCGACGGTGTATGTCACACCGACCGAGAAGAAAGAAGGAAGTCTCATAAGCATATCGGCAGGAGAACCTAGTATCGGCGGATGAGAAAAATGTGTCACCGATGGTCCAAGTCCTGCCGAAGGAGCAGTGCATGTTGTATGCCTTTCGGCGAGAGATAGGTATCGGCATAGGAGTTTTTAAGTTGGCCGATAGAATAGTGTCTTGCCGATAGGCAAGAGGGGGGTTGCTTCGATGAGACATTGGGAGAAGTCTTGCCGATATCTGCTAGAAAGGTCTCGTAGGTGCCAAAAGAGTGATTGAACTGGATTTATATGCTTTATTTCAGGAAGGCTCTGCATCAAGTGGTATTAGAGCTTAGCGAAAGAACTGGGCTATTGGTGTATTGATTCTGTCATTAAGAAGACAGAGCTAGAGAAAGGTCGACAGAGGTATTGACAGAGTCTGAGAGTGTTTATGTCAGACACAGAAGGTAAAGAAGGGGCTAGTAATATGCCTCCAAAGGGGATGACCACCGAAGTGGCCAAAAGGTTCAAGGAGATGGAGGAACTGATCAAGGTTGGAGTTAAGGAAGCACTCCAGGCTGAAGTGAAAGCCTTAGGAAAAGGCCAGAAACCAGACGAGGAGTCTGATGGAGAAGAAGAAGATGGAGAAGAGGAAATGACCTCGACACAGCCAGAAATATCTGCAGATCAGAAACAATTTCTGGAGGCTATCAAATCGCTCGGTAAGGAGTCGTCTGAATCAAGAATGGAGATTCTGATGTTCAGTGGAAAGATGGATGCAGAAGAAGTCATCGAATGGATCGAGGCTTTGAATAATTACTTCGAGTACAAGGAGGTACCGGAGAATAGGAGAGTCAAGTTTGCTAAAACGAAACTAAAAGGTGCTGCACTCACATGGTGGAACTACACCCAGGGGGAAAGGGTGAAGAGTGGCAAGAACATGATCTCATCCTAGAGTAGGATGGTAGACAGGATCAAGGCTCAATTCCTACCAACGGACTATGAAGTGCAGATATACAGGAAAATCCAGAATCTCAGACAGAAGGATATGGATGTATCCACCTATACAGAGGAATTTCACAAATTATCCCTTAGATGTGGACTTGCTGAAGATGAGAAAGGAAGAGTTGCCAGGTATATTAATGGCCTAAAGTATAGCATACAAGATGAGATCACCATCTTAACACCAGAAACTGTGGACAAGTGTTTCCAAGTGGCACTGAGAGTAGAAGAGAAACTGAAGAGAAGGCAAGAGCAGAGTAACAAAGGAAGAGGCAATAACCTAAGGGGAAGAGGATTAGCCCCTACAATAAGGAAAACCAATGAGAGTCAAGAAAACATTGGTAAAGGACAGGAACAATCTGATTACAGAGGTGGATGGAAAGGAACAAGAGGCAGATTTGGAGGAGGAAGAGGTTCTAATACCTTTTCAGGAAAATGTTACACCTGTGGTGAGTTTGGTCATCCATTTTTCAAATGTCCAGAAAGACAAGGTTCATCATCCAGAGATGATAGAACAAATGACAAGAGAGTACAGCTTGTGTAGGAAGAGAAGATAGAGGAAAGTGTGTAGAGTTCAAACACTTATAAAGGAGATAGAGCTCCTAATAGTTGTGGATACCCTGAGGAGGGCGAAGCATTGATGCTAAGGAAAATCAACTTGAAGACATCCAAGGAGGTGATACAGAGGAGGGCACTTTTTCGGACTACTTGCAGAAGCAAAGGCAAAATATGCAAGGTAGTAGTAGACTCTGGCTCAACAGATAATATGGTATCTCAAGAAATGGTGGATAAACTGAATTTGGAAAGAATTCCACATCAAAATCCTTACAAAGCCTCTTGGGTAATTAATAGTCAATCACTTTTAGTGTATGAACAGGCATATGTTGATTTTCAGATTGGGAATTATCAAGATAGAGTTTTGTGTGACATATTGCCCATGGAATGTTGTCACCTACTTTTAGGTAGGCCATGGCAATTTGATAGGAGAGCATTGTATGATGGATATGCTAACACATACACCATCAAGAAGGATGGTAGAACTATTGTGTTGATTCCATTACAGGAAGATGCTGAAGAAGAAAAGACAGGTAAAATTATCTTGGTAGGTAAGAAAGAGTTTGTGAAGATACCTACTACAGAGTCACAAAAAGTTGAGGATATCCCAAGGAGAGGAGATCACAGTTTGAAGAAGACTTTAGTTCTGGCTGACAAAGATCAGATGGATCAACAGAAGATCCAGAAGTAGGTTTGTCCACAGCCACTGGCTGGTTGGGAGTGCAAGGATGCAATCTTAATAGGGACTATTGTTTGTCCTCTAACAGTTGAAAGACCAACACATTCTGTCATAACAATAGAGGAGGTTCCCACTGTCCATGATCGGACAAAGATGATGGTAGGAAGCAATGATCAGCAAGGTATGAGGAGAGCTTGTAATGCTCGGCATGAGTATTGGCCTCCCTGGCAGCAAGTTGCAGCTCAGAGATTTGCAACACCAAGATCAAGAGACAGATATGAGACAGCAGCTACCGATGGATTCAGTCATAGCCTTAACTCATGGGACATGAGTTCTTTTCAAATGGGGGAGTATGGTGCATGAGCACCCCATAGACAATATAAATATGCATAAGACATCAATGTGTTTTTAGACATTTCATGCTATCTCATAGCATTTTCAAATGTAACATTTTGTATGGGCATTTTATGTTTGTAAACTCCAAACTTGACTTTCTAGACAAGTTGGATTAAGGGAAGGGTAAGCAAATGTGTCTTAACCTTAAGAGTTTTGTTGTCCCATGCAAAACAGTTGTCATATAATTAATTAGGGGTTTCCACCTATAATATTGGTAAGCTCAAATCCCAGAAACAGAGGAGAATGTCAGTCCCTCACATTGGGAAAGATAAATATGGAATGGAGCAGAGCACTGACGGTCGTGGTGGTGTGTAGTGTGTGTTTTGTCTTTTGAAATGTAATTCTGAAACATTAAGGAGGAGGAATAGAAATTCTGTACATTAATTTCCTTTTTGATTCTGAATGCTGTGTAGATATTCTGTATAGATCATTCTGGGTAGAAATTGTTTATAATTCAGTTTTGTGCCTCTGGAGTTGAATCCATTCCACTGGCAGATTTTTGGGAAATCAGTGGAATGGATCTGTAGATTAATTTCCCATTTTTGATTATTCGTCTTAGGTATGGAAGGTTAGGGATTGCAAGAACCCCTCCAAGGAGAATTGTCATTTAGTTTATGTGCATTGCATTTACAGGGTGAGTAGTTTGTGAATATCTGTCCTTAGGATCTGTATATGTATCGCTGGCCAGGACGGGGTCCAATTCAGGTCTGAATTATGTCTTTTGGAGACATCGGCGTGAGTTCCCACCTGTGTCGCCGATGAAGAAAGCATCGGCATAAGGATTACTGTCGGTGAAGCAGAGTTGTGCTGGCTAGAGGTGGAAGGTCTCACCAATGATCAACTTCGGCGTGAGAAAGCATATCGGCCTAAGAGTTTGAATGGTAGCCGACGGTTCAAATTCTTGCCGATCGGAGAGACCATCATGGAGTGTCGCTGATGAAAGATGTTGGCGTGAACCAGGGCATCGGCAGAAGAAATGACATCTTCGCCGAAAGGCTATGTCTGGGCGATGGAGCGGCCATCGGCATAAGGATTGATATCGGCGTGCCAAAATTAAGTTCATCTGATGGTTGAAGGTCATACCGATCGGGGAGACCGCAGTGAGGTGTCACCGATGAAGGACATCGGCGAGAGAGATGTCGTCGGCAAAAAGAAAGGAAGTTGCGCCGATAATGAATGTCTTACCGATGGGGAAGATCTCCAGCGTGTGTGGAAGAAAAAGATTCCGTCGGGGAGAGATATGTGTCGGTGTAAGAATTAGAGAGGGAGCCGATAATTGTATGTCTCGGCGATAGAGTGTTTGGTGTCGGTGAGAGAGGGATATCAGGGAGACTTCATGTGGCTGGGTCGACGGTGTATGTCACACCGACCGAGAAGAAAGAAGGAAGTCTCATAAGCATATCGGCAAGAGAACCTAGTATCGGCGGATGAGAAAAATGTGTCACCGATGGTCCAAGTCCTGCCGAAGGAGCAGTGCATGTTGTATGCCTTTCGGCGAGAGATAGGTATCGGCATAGGAGTTTTTAAGTTGGCCGATAGAATAGTGTCTTGCCGATAGGCAAGAGGGGGGTTGCTTCGATGAGACATTGGGAGAAGTCTTGCCGATATCTGTTAGAAAGGTCTCGTAGGTGCCGAAAGAGTGATTGAACTGGATTTATATGCTTTATTCTGGGAAGGCTCTGCATCACTTTATGGACTGATTTGAGTAGTACCCTGACCAAGTCCCCGCGCTGTAGATGGATGTTGGCTGGTGACTTCAACACTCCTTTGTATTCCTCTGAGAAATATGGTGGGAGCCTTGATTACTCTGACAGCATGTTTGACTTTGCTAAGTTTATTAATGTCTGGGGATTGCTTGATGTGGAGTTGCAAAATCAAATTTTTACCTGGTCCAACAGGAGACGTGGGGACCATATGATCCAGGTTAAATTAGACAGGGTCCTTATATCAAGTAATTGGGATAATCATCATAATATGCAATTGTAGGCTTTTCCTAGAACCATATCTGATCACTGCCCTATTTTCCTTCATTGGCATGATCAATTTCATCGAGGTCCTTTCCCTTTTCGATTTGAAGCTATGTGGATTAAGCATAAGGATTTCAGACAACTGGTGACCCAATGGTGGCAAATTCCTATCCAGGGTACTCCTATGTTTAGATTAGTTAAGAAGCTTCTGCATATCAAACAGGAGGTTCGTGGATGGAATAGATACAGTTTTGGTCATGTGTTTTGGCAGAAGAAAATTTTAGCTGGACAACTGGAGGATATTTAGCAGCGGATTGCTCAAGGTGATGTTTCAGAAGATACTTCTACGAAAGAAAAAGATCTGATTTCATATTGGAAGAATCTTATGTGCCGCGAAGAGGTCTTTTGGAAGCAAAAATCCAGGATTCAGTGGCTTAAGGAGGGAGATCGCAATACTGCTTTTTTTCATATTTCTGCCATGAAACATAGGAAGGCTAACTCCATCACAAAATTGTGTTTGGATAATGGTGATGTTATCACTGAGGACAACGAGATTGGGGAACAAGCTGTGTTATTTTTTCAAAATTTATTGACTGAACAAGCTACTGGTGTGGATAATGACAGGGCTACTAATCAATTTATTGACAAGATCCCCTGTCTCATAACTGAGGAAGATAATCTGGAAATACTGAGGCTTATTTCTGAGGAGGAGGTTCGTGTTGTTTTATTCTCTATGGGTCCTTTTAAAGCCCCGTGTCCGGATGGCTTCCCTCCTATCTTTTTTCAGGAATATTGGGATATTGTGGGGGCTGATCTCACTGCTGCGGTTCATGATTTTTTCAAAACTGGTAAGCTTTTAAAGAAGCTCAATAACACCTTTATTGTCCTTGTCCCTAAAAAGTTGAAACCCACCAATCTTTTTGATTTCAGACCTATTAGCTTGTGTAATACTGTCTATAAGCTTTGCACCAAAGCCCTTGTCATGAGACTTCAACCTTTTCTTGATAAAATTATTTCTCCTTCTCAAAAAGGTTTTGTCCCAGGGCGTCAAATTTTGGATGCTGTGATCTCCACCCATGAAACTATTCATTCCATGGAGAAGAGTAGAATTCCTGGTATGGCTCTCAAGTTGGATATCTCTAAAACCTATGATAGGGTCTCATGGGCTTTTCTGTTTCAAGTTCTTAGAAAATTTGGGTTTAATGACAAAATTCATCTCCTCATCTGGACGGCCGTCTCTTCTGCCAAATTTTCTATCTTGGTCAATGGGATTCCTAGCAGTTTCTTCTCCTCCTCGCGTGGACTCCGGCAGGGGGATCCCCTTTCTCCTTATTTGTTTATCATAATGGCTGAGGCTCTTGGGAGATACATTCAAGCTAATGTGGCCTCTAAGCATCTTGTGGGCATTAAACCAGCTTCCTCCCTTGCCCCTATGTCTGTGCAGCAATTTGTTGATGATACCCTTCTTTTTGGCATCTCTTCGGTGCTTGAAGCTAGGAGATGGAAGAATATTTTAAACCTTTATGCTATAGCCTCTGGGCAAAACATCAATTTCCAAAATAGTAATGTGAATTTTTTTAATACTCCCACTACTCTTCGTCAAAAAATCATCCATATTCTAGACTG
Source organism: Cunninghamia lanceolata (assembly GCA_027924645.1). Classification (NCBI taxonomy): domain Eukaryota; kingdom Viridiplantae; phylum Streptophyta; class Pinopsida; order Cupressales; family Cupressaceae; genus Cunninghamia; species Cunninghamia lanceolata. Next base: position 7,000,678 of record BSBN01000148.1, on the reverse strand, counting down.
TGCTGAAGATGTTCTTCCTGCTATCTATCTGGGTCTCCCCTTTACGGTTAAAGAAGTTTCTCAAAATTTCTGGAACAGCCTTTTGGAAAGAACTCAGCGGAAGCTAATTGGTTGGAAGGGAAAAGTCCTCAGTAGTGCTAGTAAATTGCAGCTTCTTCGGGCCTCCTTGCAAGGTATACCCACTTATTTCCTTTCTCTTTTCAAAATTCCTACTTCTTTTGCTGACAAGCTGGAACAGATTCAAAGAAAAATTTTATGGACAGGAGCTGAAGATAAATAACGAATGTCCTTGGTCAGCTGGGAAAAAGTGTGTCTCCCTAAATCCCATGGAGGTCTCAATATTAGAACCATACGTAATATGAATAAAGCCCTGCTCTCTAAATTCAATTGGAACCTGATTCATCATCATAAAGATTTGGGAGAAATCATGCAAGCCAAATATTTGCATGTCACTGACTGGTCTAACTTCCTCCAACAAGAAGGTCTCCCTAAGGGATTTGTTATCTGGAATAAAATGCTGAAATCTAGAAGTCTACTCACGCAAGGGATTAGATGGAAATTGGGTAGTGGTATGGCTATCAAGTTTTGGACTGATATTTGGATAAAAGATAAGGCTCTCATCACTCAGAGGGATTTGGGTGAGATTGCTGGCATTGCTACTCAATTTTTTGGCGATAAGGTCAGTGATTACATGTTAAATAATAATGGTCATAGGAGCTGGAGAAATTTGTTGGATTGCTGCACTCATCACCTTGATCTTGCCTCTAAAGCCTAGATGGTTCAAAAGTTGATTCAGGAAGTTAGAATCCCTCTCTTCCCTCGTGAAGATGAGTAGTTTTGGTGGTAGGCCAAGAATGGTCGATTCTCTGTTAAGTCTGCCTATCACTTATTGGTCCCTGAGGTTCATAGAAAGGAGATATGGAGAAAAGTGTGGAACCACAAACTGGTCCCAAAAATTAACATGTTCTGGTGGGCCTCTGTTCATAACAAAATTCTAACCCAAGATAATTTGCAGAAGAGAGGTTTTACATTGGTCAATAGATGTTGTATGTGCTGTGAAAAGGAGGAAACGGTTTCTCATTTATTCTTCCACTGTGACTTTGCTAGGGAAATCTGGAACTTAATCCTCAGCAATTTTGGTATTCAGTGGGCTTGCAATTCCGATATCCAGGAAGTTATTAATAGTTGGTATCCTCCCTTTTCTCACCCCTGGCTTATTGAGTTATGGAATCAAACTCTGCCGTGTTTGAGCTAGACTTTGTGGAAAGAGCGTAATCATAGGATTTTTAGGGATACTGCTAGAGATGCCTCCCAGGTCTCTCATACTTTCATTAAGACTCTTCTAGAGAGTGTCACTACAGCCCATATCCGTACCGCGGAGAAACCTTTGACCCAGGAGGAAGAACAAATTACAACAAACTGGAAGATTCTCAATCATATTCCTGTTCATAACAATACCAAATTGTTGCAGAGGCTTAATACTAGATGGAGGCCTCTGATTTCTAACTGGATGAAACTCAACTTTGATGGGGCTTCTAAGATAGATGGCACAGCTAGTGGGGGAGGGATCATCAGAGATGATAAAGGGTGGATGTATGCTGTCTATGCTGAAGGTCTGGGCTGTCACAGCAATAACTATGTTGAGGCTATGGCTCTTCTTTGGGGGATTAAATTGGCCATATCCCTTGGTATTAGGAATTTGGATATCCAAGGAGATTCTAAAATGGTTATTGATGTCGTTACCAATGTGTCGAATGTTGGCATTCAATTGAAAGACATTATTAGGGATATGCAGCTTCTCTTGCAGAGGATTACTAATGTGAATATTTCACATATTTACCATGAGGGCAATGGAGTTGCAAACGCCTGTGCCAAACTTGGTCAATGGTATTCAAATTGGAGGGTTTGGAGCCAATTTGATCATATCCCTTTAAATCTTAAGGCTCTCATTCTTAAGGACGTGCCCAGGTCTTGATGAGTCAGATGTGTTGGGAAGACAACTCATATTGTCAGTTCCTTGGGAGGGGGCTGACGTGTCTCTTGAAGTACGAGTCCTTTCGTACCTTCTCTACTGTCAACTCCGCTCCTTCCTCTCATAAGGTGAGCGGATGGCCGGATCATCATGGCGTGTGTCGGGTAATTATGGTTAAGCATGGGATTGGCATTTGCAAGGCTTCCCATATTTATGATAATGTGTGCGATGTTATTACCTACTTTATTAGCCTCGATCATGTTAGTAATTCTTCTGTAAATACGACTGAGGAGATTTGGGATTTCTGTGACATGTGCTATAATTCTGCCATGGGAGGAGATAGAATTAGAACTGAACCCGTCTCGTGTTGTGAATTCAAAGACAATCTGGTGGTTTGGCATTATTGCAAAGAGGGTGGGATTAGTCCCTATTTGGAGAGGCTTAATGGGTACAATGAAGCTATTTCTGAACAATTCACGCGGTCTTGGCAAAACAGACAGGTTTCGGTGGGTGGAATCAACTTTGAAGTTTCTGAATGCGTGATCGCTATGGCCACTGGTATGTCTACTCAAGGTTTGAAGCTGCAGAGGAAAACTAAAATTGCAGACCTTTCCAGTCAGAAGCTCTTTCTTGGAGATGGCGAAGAATTAGTCCCTTACCAGGGAGGATTTGATAGAGCCAAGTTGCCTGAGCTGTGGGATGCTATATGTTTTCTCCTCATGAAGTATTTTACCCTGGAGGGGCGCTTCACCAGGTTTTATAACTATCATCTCCCCCTTTTAAATCATTTCCATCGCAATGCTCAAATTAGCTTTCTGTTTTATTTGCTTTCTTCCCTTGAACATACCGTCCTTAGGGTTAGGGCGAAACTGGCTAAAAACCCTACTAAGAAGCCTATCCCTTTTCATCAGGGCCTTATTCTCTGTCTTTATAATCACCATCTTGCCCTCAAACCCTCTAAGTCCATTCAAATTAATAGTGGGGAAGGGGAACCCTCCTCTAACCCTAAGGATATTCCTGATGTTGATGAACCCGGGCCCTCCCCTGTTCCTATCAAGACTAAAGAAGTTTCTTTTTGCACTCCTGAGGAAATTCCTGTTGATACTCTGGGCCCTACTTCCAATATGAAGGGTAAAAAGAGGAAGATTGCTGGTGAAATAAGTTCTGGGAAGGCTGTGGTTGGGACTCCTAAAACACTTGGTAGGACCCCGGTGGGCCAGAGAAGTTAGTCTAATTCTTCTGTGAAGGTTTGTAGGGATGGTCTTTCCTCTAGAGTTTGGCAGTCAGGGCGTATTACTGGCAGACCAGCTCCTCAAGCAAAGCTCATTGACTATTCTGAGAGAGGTTTGGATGAATCCACCTGGAGGGATGACGACAGGGATATGGAGATTCAGGACATGGGTAAGTGCAAGAAGATGGGGGGCCAAAAAGTGGCCAAAATAATTTCAAAAAGATTTAAGTCATAACGCGAGTGCGTTATAACGCGCTCACGTTATGGCTTGGTAATGGCAAGCCTCAGGCTCGTCATTACCGAGCCATAATGCGAGCGCGTTATAACACGCTCGCATTATGACCTAGTATAAATTAAAAAAAAAGCAATCGAATTTCATTTCATTCTGATTTTCTCCTCTGCCCGCAGCTTCCAAACCCTCAAAAACGTGCTCGCGTTCTGCAAAACACCAATCAACACAAAAAGCTTATCAATTCGTCACCAAAATGTCACCGCGACGTCGAGCATGCCAAAGGGGTGAGTTATCTTTATTTTTTTGTTTGAATTTCTTTCTAAATAGGTAGGTTTTTGTTGATTTTTTATGTATATTTCGTTAATTGTCAGGAAATGTTAATGCACCTCCTCCTCCTCCTCCTCCTCCTTCTCCTCCTCAAATCCACAAAATCCTGAGGAGGAAATACCTGCAGAACAACAACCTCCTCCATTCATTCCTCGACATGCCCCTGGAACACAAGATAATATAATGGGGCAAATTGAAAACAATAAAAAAGAAATTGAAGATATAATTGCAAGGTTGAAAGATCCTTCCACTTCAACCTTGCATAAGTCCACACTTGCCGAATCTCTTGAGTCTATGTTATCAAATGTAAATTCAATTAGCAAGCAAATAACTAGTTGGACCGAAAAAAAGAGAGAGTTTAGAGATTACTATGCAGACAAGTTGTCATACCAAGATGTCAAAAAATTACAAATTACAAAATTAGACTTGTGTTCAATTTTCACAAACCCACAAACAAATCAACCTCCACCCATTACATGCAAGAGGTTCCCTATCCATTGGTGCAACAACCAAGCGATAAGGACAATTTCGAGCAGAGGTGGTGGATGTTTTTTGACCATCCTCCATGCAATAATAATGAGGTCCCGCAATACTTTTTGAGGAAACTCTACTGCGAGTTTGTCCTCAATAAAGTGCCAAACTATTTTGATATGTGGGACTTCCAGGGTAGAGGTGGGGGCTCAGCACAAGATAGACCAGGGGCACGTCTTGACCCACAGCAGGTAGTGAGACGAGTAATCAGCAGACCAGCCCACGAGCATGTTTCTATCCCTTCCATTGTGAAGGAGAGTGTTGAGGTCGATACATTGAGGTCAATTAGTGCCTTGACCCAGAGCATCATAGAGCATGCCAGTCCTGCAACACAGAGTGGGTTGGGAGATAGTGCGAGGAGTAGGGTCCCACCGCATACTTGCCAGGCTTGCGGGTCAGCCTGTGGTTATGACCCCATGGACAGTCAGGACGCAAGTGCACAGGCTACATCTACAGCTGAGTAGAGGGTGCTGACAGATACCCTCCTGAGTGAGACTTTCAGCCTTGATACTCAGGTAAATATTAGCAAGTTTATTGAATTTAATTTATTAAATTTTATTTTTGAAATACAAGATTAACTAATTTAAATTGATGATTTTAATGAAATTTCAGGGTCATAGCGTCGATGCAGTTTTCAGTGGTTCTCCACTTGCATTTTTCACTAGATCATCTACTGTCGAGGTATGTAACTAGTAAACAATTATAAATATTACATGTGAATAGCATTGTTATATGAATGGTATTCTAATTTCTAATTTTAGATGTTGAATAGGTTAATACTGTAGATTTCATGGCAACACCTGCCAGCGGTGGTGGACTTCAAAGCTTTACGGAGGTAATAAAATAAATAGTTTAATGAATGAATTGTACTTACTAAATTTTTGTATGTGATTTGTGTGTTTTATTGTGTGTACTTCCATGTTTAGATGAACGTGTGTGTATGTTAGGAGCCATGATTTGCATCACTATTATAGTTTTCGTAATTGAATAATGTTTTATTTCTAGATGATGCAGGCTACGGAGACACCTCCCCATGTTCATAGGGCAATGGAGTAGGGTGTGGCCTCTATGATTCATAGCTCCATGGCATTGACAGGGGTATGAGGCAGATTAGTAAATTTCAATTTACATTCATTGTTATAGTTGTCTACTTTTAAAAAATCAAAAGATTATTGATTTGAAGTTTAATTTCTATCTAGATGGTTTCTATAGGACATGACATCACCAGGGCCTATTCCTGCTACTGAGGCAAGCGAGGAGATAGATTATATGTTAGCGGTAAGTGATTATTTTGTTAAATGTTTTATTTTTTTATAACATGTAATTTCTATAAATTAATGTCTATACTTTTTATTGTAACAGGTAAAGGTGCAGGAAGAACTAAATAGGAGGAGTACCCCTCGGGTTTGTAGTAGACCACCCACATGCATGTCTCCATCCCCTAGAAGATCAAAGGCTACTGATGATTTATTCTCTTCACCAGCCAGAGGGGAATGACTTTTTATTGTGTTCCTTTGTTGTATGCCTATATGGCATTTGTGGACATATATTTTGTATTGTACATAGTTGACATTGTATGCCTATATGGCATTCTTGTAAGCCTATATGGCTATTTTGTATATATGTTATACTTATATCGACAGATATTGATGTATTCCTATATGGATATTTGGTTAATACAAATCTTTTTTATTGATGCCGTCCATACTTGCATTATAAATCCACTTTTGAATGGATATTTGTAGATGGCTACTTCAAATATTTAAAGTCTGATTGTATTACATAGGATGTTTGCATTTTCTTTGATAGGCTTGATAGGCCATGGATTACATGATGGTGTTTGATGGAAAAGTATGGTACTAGAAGACTCTAGTTCATTCTTAATAGGCTTGTGATTGATAATATCTTTGCATGATTGCACTTGATCTTGGATCATGGGCATGTTGTTAGGATTTTGCATGATTTCCTTACTTAAACAATTTTACTTGCTATCAATTCATCAACTACTTCAACAACACAAAGATATACATCAAAGATAACTACTTGAATGAATCAACCTTAGAGTTGGGTACTTGTCTAGTTATTTGACTCAATCAACTTGCAATGTCTTATTACATGGATAATGCTTTCAATAGCATGAAGTTACAACTTATTCAATGGAGATACAAAAGAAAGGCCTTGAAGCCTTGATGTTTACAATGGCGTCTACACTTGATCAACTCAATCAAACTCAATGATGTTAACTGAATGTCAACACCTCACAATATCACAAGGGAGCATCACCTTGCTTGTTGCATGGATGAACGTCATAGTTGCAAGACTCTTAGGGTTAGGCGCCAACTGAAGGTAGTAGAGACCATACTAGGCGCCATCCTAAGCTAGGTGCTTCCTTGAGGTGGTAGAGACATGGATGAATGTCTGGTGGGGTTTGATGACTCTATATTGACACTCAAATTCACTTAGGCACAATATTAGTGTTCTTCTGACTAGGTACCAGATAGGAGGATTCTCAGGGGTTTTGGTGCCTAGGTTACAACTTGTCAATTTCTCAAAGAATCTTTGAAACACTTGACTTCCAAGGATTATCATCTTACCCTCTAATGGAGTGCCTTGTTCCAAAATTGGTCTTGGGGACTTGCATCTCTCTTAGGCGCATGTTTGGAGTAATGTCAACTGGTATCAGTGCCTATTATCTCAATTCACACTTGACATCAAACTTTTGAAGCTCATTTACCCTAGCGCCTTTATCTTCTATCAAGCACCTAACATTCTGGAGGTGAATTCCATCTTAATCCAAGTCTTCAAGGTACTTCCAAGTTTAGGTGCCAAAACAGGGTTATGGAGGAGCAAAACCACGCCTTAGGAGGATGACTGAACCCTAGGCACCAATTTGAGGTTGCAAGAGCATAGGTATGCACCAAGCAGAGTTTGATGCTCAAAACATTAACATTATTCAATGAAATCCTTTTTTGACTCTAGGTGCCATTTGGAGGCTAGAAAGAGGGAAGTTGACACCAACTGCATTAGGCACATTTCTGAGGTGATGGAGACCAATAACTGCTCCTTGTCCTCTAGCTCTATTCCTTGTTAACTTTACAACTTAGATTATCTAAACAACACTGAGAATGCTTCCCTTCTTCCTGATACAAGTTGAAAGATCCACTGGGCGCCATTTCAAGTGTCTAGAGAGATCATCAACCAAGGGCACTAATAGAGCCTTTGGCAAATGGAAAGAGCACCTTACTTAGATTTGATTTTTGGATGCCAGAATTGAGGAATTTTGTGCCTTGGCTAGGAGTTTCTCATTTCAATCTTGATTATTCATCTAAGTGACTTTCCTTAGCTCCCAAGCCTTCAATCTATCCATTACCCCCTGCTAGGCACTCAAAATAGAGTGTTAATGCCTTATGAAGGTTAGGCGCATTCTGAGGGTGGGGTAGGCAAGTGAGGGCGCCAGACCAGGCCTTGAGACTTCTCTCCTCATCAAAGGCTTTCAATCCTAGGTGCCAGATCGAAGGAGTTCCAACCAACACATGCGCCTAGTGCTGTGAGTTCACCCAAAGGACATCTTTAACTTGAAAACTTTCAATCTTCATCCATCTATGCTAGGTGCTCAATTGGAGGATCCCTAGAAACATGTATAGGTGCCTTGAAGTTCTTAGGTGCTTAATTTGGATGATCCTTGCGCTAGGCGCTTAGTAAGGAAAACTAGAGTGAAATCAGCGCCTAGGCTCCCAAGCTTCCATACTTAGTCAAATTTTAGGGTTCTGACCTTGTTCCTGCAAAACAAACAGATAGAGTTAGTTCGAAACCAATTCATTCCCTCATCATTTGGAATTAGCCTCCGGGAATGAGGAATAGGCTAATCCATTATACACTTGATGATCAAGCCAGGAACGCAGACATGACACATGGTACTAGGCTAATCATTTTGGGTTTTGCATGAGCCTCGGATAAGGTAATAGGCATAGGGTTTTTATCTTGCATAATGATTTTTTCAAACCAAGGGTCCATGATGGAAATGATTAAGGATGATAGAATGTTTGGATTTTGGACTTTGAGATGTTTATGGTTGTAAATGTTTATTGTTTGGACTCAAATTTTGTTAAATGGTTGTTTGAAAGAGGACACATCAAACACAACAATAAGATTGGTCTATGTATGGATGCAAATGATGTTTACTAGTTTACTAATGTGATGATGTTTACTAAAGTGATGATGATTACTAATGTGATGATGATTTTGCATGTTTTCAACGGTTGGGATCTACAAGTTATGCATTTTTTTGGGATGCACACCTCATTGATTGTAGTGGGATGACTTGAATGCATATTGCCTATATCCATGGGATGACTTTGTTATTTTTCCTTGTCTATGCTCATTTGCGCATTGGTATGTTGCATTGGGATGAGAGGATGGATGTTGCTTTGATAGTGATGTGTATTCGTCACCTAGTGATGGATGATCTTATATAGTGGTTGGGTGTAATGGACAAACTCTTGGATTATGATTATTATTTGTAGTGAGAGTGCTTTGACATCTTGGCTACTATTTTTAGGAGATGGTTATCTTCATGTGGTTGTAGATGTTGATCCTTGGTTTAGAGGTGTTTGGTAGTGTGTCTTGGTGGACTCTTGATTCTAAATTAGAGTATTAGCATGATACAAGTTCTCTTGAGACTAGGATGTCTGTATTGGTGCATGTGATCTTCTAGGAGGAGATGTTAGATCATGATGTCATGTTTGGATACCTAATTTTATAGTTGGAGTTTTGACAGTGGTCTTGTTGGTTCTCTTGGTATTGAGTACATTGGTCCTGTGCTTGGGAGCTTCATGATAATGTGGTGTTGCATTTGGAGCTTAACATGGATTGATTGGTTGTAGGTTCTCATACATACTTCAAGACTTGGGTGAGGCTAGAGTTCTCTTGGGATTAGAGACACTTGTTGAGATGGTTACCCTTTAGAGGTTTTAGCAGGAAGACCAAGGAGTCTTTCACTTGGATATGGGCATGAGTTAATTATGGACCTAGAGAAGATTCTTATTGGAGAGAGTCATTATGGCTTGGTGTATCTTCGACGAGCATTCTCATTCCCCACTCTTGGTCTACTCGGCAGACTATCATCTAAGAGGTATTTCCCATCCTTTAGATGAATTTTTTTAATGCTTTATCTTCTCATGGTTATGGATCTTGAGCTATGGTTATTGGTTCTAGAGGGTTCATTCGAGGGGTGTCTCTAAACATGTTTTTTCTCAGGCGCTAAACTAGAGTTGTCTAGATGCACAAGTGTGCCTCCCTCAATGAAGTTCATTTTGTTAACTTAGTTCATCCTAGTGACTCAAGGGGTTCTTATATTCTTTAGGCGTAATCTTTCATAGACTAAAACATTCACTCCATGTTAAGGTGCTCAAAGGAGGCTCTAGAGATGGAAAATGGCGCCTTAACTCACTTATGTAAATTTTGGACTTTTAGGCAATTGCAAGATGTCTTGGAGGGCTCAATTCTTCAAGGTGCCCATTTTGTTCACCACTTGTAGCATCACTTGTTCAAGGCACATGTGTGATTTGGTGAAAAATAGGCGCCTAGAGTGAATAGGCTTTCATCCTGACTTAATACATTGCCTCCTTATGATGATTTTTGGGGCAATAGAAAACCTTTCACCACGGGCAAATGCCTCAGAGCTATAAGAAACTGAGAGAGGTTATTGTAGAGGCACTCTACGTGATCGCGTTGCCTCAGACGGAATGTTTCTAAGTGACACGGTTTTTGAGTAGCATCTCGTCAAAGATTGCTGCTTTTTGCACTTTGGACTCTTCAGGGATATCATCGGTACAATGTAGCTTCGACTGTTTCAACATGTTTGGGTGAAAAATAGGACCATGCCTAGCGTAAATGTACCAATTCAGATGCGTTGGAATAGTCAGTTTGGTCGCATCAGGAGCAGGACGAAAGTTACACCCCTTTGCAACTCTACACTGCCTCCTTCTGACGATTTTTGGGGCAGCAGAAAACCTTTCACCACGGGCAAATGCCTCAGAGCTATAAAAAATTGAGAGAGGTTATTGTAGAGGCACTCTATGTGATCGCGTTGCCTCAGACAAAATTTTTCTAAGTGACACAGTTTTCAAGTAACATCTCGTCAAAGATTGCTGCCTTTTTGCACTTTGGACTCTTCAGGCATATCGTCAGTACAATGTAGCTCCGACTGTTTTGACATGTTTGGGTGAAAAATAGGACCATGCCTAGCGTAAATGTACCCATTCAGACGCGTTGGAACAGTTAGTTTGGTCGCATTAGGAGCAGGACGAAAGTTACACCCCTTTGCAACTTTACACTGCCTCCTTCTGATGATTTTTGGGGTAGCAGAAAACCTTTCACCACGGGCAAATGCCTCAGAGCTATAAAAAACTGAGAGAGGTTATTGTAGAGGCACTCTACATGATCACGTTGCCTTAGATGGAATGTTTCTAAGTGACACAATTTTTGAGTAACATCTCGTCAAAGATTGCAGCCTTTTTGCACTTTGGACTCTTTAGGGATATCGTGGGTACAATGTAGCTCGGATTGTTTCGACATGTTTGGGTGAAAAATAGGACCATGCCTAGCATAAATGTACCCATTCAGACACGTTGGAATAGTTAGTTTGTTCGCATCAGGAGTAGGACAAAAGTTACACCCCTTTGCAACTTTACACTGCCTCCTTCTGACGATTTTTGGGGCAGCAGAAAACCTTTCACCACGGGCAAATGCCTTAGAGCTATAAAAAACTGAGAGAGGTTATTGTAGAGGCACTCTACATGATCACGTTGCCTCAGACGGAATGTTTCTAAGTGACACAATTTTTGAGTAACATCTCATCATAGATTGCTGCCTTTTTACACTTTGGACTCTTCAGGGATATCGTCGGTACAATGTAGCTCCGACTGTTTCGACATGTTTGGGTGAAAAACAGGACCATGCCTAGCGTAAATGTATCCATTCGGACGCGGCACTCTACATGATCACGTTGCCTCAGACGGAATGTTTCTAAGTGACACAATTTTCGAGTAACATCTCATCATAGATTGCTGCCTTTTTACACTTTGGACTCTTCAGGGATATCATCGGTACAATGTAGCTCTGACTGTTTTGACATGTTTGGGTGAAAAACAGGACCATGCCTAGCGTAAATGTATCCATTCGGATGCGTTGGAATAGTTAGTCTAGTCACATCAGGAGCAGGATGAAAGTTACACCCCTTTGCAACTTTACACTGCCTCCTTCTGACGATTTTTGGGGCAGCAGAAAACTTTTCACCACGGGCAAATGCCTCAGAGCTATAAAAAATTGAAAGAGGTTATTGTAGAGGCACTCTATGTGATCGCGTTGCCTCAGACGGAATGTTTCTAAGTGACATGGTTTTTGAGTAACATCTTGTCAAAGATTGCAGCCTTTTTGCACTTTGGACTCTTTAGCGATATTGTGGGTACAATGTAGCTCGGACTATTTCGACATGTTTGGGTGAAAATAGGACCATGCCTATCGTAAATGTACCCATTCGGACACGTTGGAATAGTCAGTTTGGTCGCATCAAGAGCAGGACAAAAGTTACACCCCTTTGCAACTTTACACTGCCTCCTTCTGACGATTTTTGGGGCAGCAGAAAACCTTTCACCACGGGCAAATGCCTCAGAGATATAAAAAACTGAGAGAGGTTATTGTAGAGTCAATTTACATGATTGCGTTGCCTTAGATGGAATATTTCTAAGTGACATGGTTTTCGAGTAACATCTCATCAAAGATTGTAGCCTTTTTGCACTTTGGACTCTTCAGGGATATCGTCGGTACAATGTAGCTCAGACTGTTTCGACATGTTTGGGTGAAAAACAGGACCATGCCTAACGTAAATGTACCCATCCGGACGTGTTGGAATAGTCAGTTTGGTCACATCACGAGCAGGACACCAAAAATATAAAAGTTGCTTTGTGCAACTTGACAACATTGACACTTTTTTGCAACATGACTCAAAGACTCAAACTGACCCCAAATGACTCAAAGTGACTTAAAATCACCTTGATTTGGTGCCCAATGTACATTATAGAGGTTGAGGCACTCCTTATCATTCAAACATCTTAGATGAGCGCATAGGAAAGGAAAAAGCTCTAAGTTTCATCATCATGAGCGCCTAATATCAAGAGACTTTAATGGCTCAAACCTTAGCATAGAGTCCTAAGGCGCATTTCATGTCTCTTTTCATCAAGTTTGGTGCCTTTATGTAGATTTTTCAACTTGATTTGGCGCCCTATATGTGAAGGAAGATCTAAAGGCATGAAAGTGGATGTCATATTGCAAGAGTTTGGATCATCAAAATTGAAAGAAATAAGTCTATTAAGCTTGGGCACCCTTGGTCTTCTTTTCATTCATTATGAGCACCTTGGGAGAATGGTATATAGGTCATCATCATGATTGGGCACCCTGGATCCAGAGTGTTGGAGAGATCATCAAATGGTGTCTAGTAGGGTGAGTTATGAGCTTGGTCGCATAAGGAGTAGGACACCAAAAATGTATAACATGATGATGTAAAAATGTGTACATATGTGTAAAAATACAAGAGGAAATAAAAAAAGACAAACCTTACAAATTAATGTGCCTACTTACAACTCAATGTAACATAACTTTATAAAATCAATGTGAATACTTACAAATTAATCCAATGAACCATCCGGGTCTGCTCTACTCTTTATTGTGTCAAGTATTGCTTCATGGTCAGACTCACGCACCTTCCACAATATTTTGTTCAAAGGTCTACCCCGATACTTTATCAAATGAACATTGGATGCCACGACAAGGTTCGAGTAATGAAGAATCTTCTGATGCATGTCAAACTCTTGAAATAGCCAAATATTAACACTCTTATGTGGGTACCTTCTAAGCCATGTTCTAGTAATAACCACTGATCCTGTAGGGTATTCGATGTTTTCTCCATCTGTAACAGGGGCCTCCAATTTCTTTTTGGCCTCAACACAATGACATAAGTAATAATCTATTCCCTCTTCATTATCTTCATCTGCAATAACTGCATATACGTGCCCTACATTGATATGTGTAGCAAATTAGATGAAATTAGTCAACATTACAAAAACACTACAAAGTAAGATGACATTACCTGGTTGAACTAGATGAAATTAGATGCATATACGTGCCCTATATTACCTGGTTGAACTAAATCTGATATGTGGTCAAAGTCAACTGACGATTCCATCTGTGTTAGTTCCAGTGCTGTCGGGGGTCGATACATGTCAAGTGGGCTAAGATAACTTAACTGCCATTCGTCAACCCACTCCTTTGACTCGCACTCATCCCAGACTTGAATTGTACAGGAAGAACAAAAGCATGACATCTTTCGTGTATGGATACTCCATGAACCTGCAATTGAGCTTCTGAAAGAGTGCATCTCTTTTGATCCTGTCAGTGTACAACAATCCTCATATGGTGCAATGTTAGTATCATCTATCAACCAAAAAAATCTATGAACTAAAGACTTACCTTCATTACCTAGACCCATGGAAGCATTACACCACTCGACAATCAATTTTGCATCTGTCAACTTTGCATTGTCTTTATACTTTAACTCTTCTCGTGCTATGGCTCTTTTGATGCATGCTCCTGCACCATCATGCTCCCCCTTTCCATGCCTGGTCTCACAAAAGTTCCACATATGTTGAATACCTGTAAAATTATGCCTCCTACTCAGCCAATAGAAATTTTGCGAGTTCTTGAATTGTGACGCACAATTATCCGACCATATGATATGCTGACTGAACGATATGCCCCTTCTAGCCAAATCATTGTAGAACACCTAAAAGAAACCTTGCATGAACTCTATAGAATGCATGCGATCATCACTAATATAGAAATTATACTCCCTTATGATTTTTCTGTCATCCTCTATACTATCATTTGCATGAATGAATGCGATGTGCACAAATATAGAAACCTATGTGGAGTTGTAATATTGTGATTGCACCTCACGCTGTGGCTGTAGACTGTAGTTCTCTGCAAAGTTGACGACTAAAACAATGCTACCAACCAGAAATGTGTCCTTACATAACTTGAATTGCAAGTCCAACCATCGAGCTCTATGGGCATGTCTTGCATACTCATACACTATGCTGTCACGAAATATAAGCATAAACTGATACACTGGAATCTTTTCAATAACTAATTCACACCTCTTTGGTTCTTTACCTTCTTTTGTATTGTATGCCACTATTTTATACTTGCCAAACTCTACTAGTTCATTTCCAACCACATGTGTTATTTCCATATGTTCACATATTGGCAATTGTTGCAAGCCACTGCAACGATGACATGTGTCATCCAAGCATAATTTTTTGTAGAATATTTGACCTTCCTCTCTTTCACATAAAAATCTTGATATGAAGTCTCTTGAAGATGTTAGTGGGGCACATATGGCACAACCCTGCAAATCATTGTTAGTATGCATATCTAAACATATAGACCTATAAGCATCAAAATGGTTAGAAAATTCAATATGTAATCTACAACAAGTAGTGCGTGTGTGATTTATTTTAACATAGAAAGGTTTTAGCAATTCAAAATATCTTTGACAAATTTTAATTTGAGGATACTTCTCTAGAAATTTACCATAAAACTGTGTTTGAGTCTCATCCAAAAAATACTTTGGATGTGGCTCACAGTTCTGACTACCAATTCTCCTTCTTACCACATCCCTTTGATTCGGAGATACCCTTGTGTAATTCTTCCAAAAGTCTTCAATTAGTGATCTCAATGCTTCAACAATTAGTTTATCTTTTCGTGGTAGTCTCCCCGAGAACACCCATAATTCATTGGCATTAGTGTCCTCAATTCTTTGGCGTCTTCCAATGGCTCTTGATAAAGTTTTCCTTTTAATTCTCAATTCTTGACTTATCTTTCTAATGAGACGAGCTTTCCTCATTTGACTAATTACTATAGTCAATGTAATCACATGCCGTGTTGCATTACTATCTTTTGTGCATGAGGTGTTACCCACACTCTCATACGCACTCATTAGATTCTTGACAATAGATTTTTCACTTGAAGCCTCTGATGTTCTCAACCCAAGAATCTTCATGATAGACCTATACTTTATACTTCACATCATTTCAATGAATAGTTGACATCTTGCAGTCTCATTTAACTTTTCAAAGAACAATCTCCAAATCTTATTAGCATATCTTCTACAAGTGCGTTTTGGAATCTTACCTTCCATTGGCTGCAAAATATTCTCATCAATATCAATCAAATACTTTGGCTTTCTATGCAAAATTATAGGTGGTGTCAAGTTAGGTAAATTCATCTCAACATTAGGAATTTCATCAATATTTAAATGAGATGGGTTAGATGGGATACCTTCGATCGAAGATGGAATAGATGACATACCTTTAGGTTGAGGTGGGAACGATGGCATACCTCCTTCATCACATGTGAGTGATGATGTACTCTCAACTTGAGATGTGGTAGATGGTGTCCCTACATGTTGACTTGCGGTAAAGGACGTGTCTCCAACTATGGTATTCAAATCTCTCGTACCACGAAGTTTTTGCATTCGTTCTCTTTGTGCCGCCAATACCATATCTCTTTGTGATGGTTGTGGTTCCTCTTCAATTGGTATGTCTTCATTTATCGTGTCCAATTTCTTCTTCTCACGAAGTTCCCTCATAGCCACTGCTTTCTTTGCATTCTTAGCTTCTATCTCTTCCTGTGTTGGTTTAATTCTTGATCGTTTCCTCGGCATGACAGAGAATTTGTCTGTAGCATGATAAAGAGACCAATATTAGTTCCTAAGAAATGAATACAAGATAATAGTGGGATTGTATTTTTTTTATGTTGTAAGGATTTATTCTTGTATAGTTTGACATCATGGTATGAACTAAGGTTTGTTTATTACACATAATTATTAAAGAGCCCAAGTGTATAAAATATACATGGCATCATGTGAGATTGTAGGTTGCTTTCTTGATTGGGAATGTGTCTATTTTAAACATGTATGATAAAGCATGATAAAGTAATTCAATCCGAAATAAGGAAAATGTAAAGAACATGCATGTAAAGACTTGACATACCTAAAAAATGAAGATTTGAATGGAGAGAGTACCCAATTATGTAGTGTTTTTATCTTCTTGCATCAAACTCCTCAACAATTTGAGTTTTTCACCACTTGCTTCCTTTTCAATGTTAAATTCCTAAAATTGAATCACAATTAACATTGCAACACTACAAAAATTGAAACTTGAATAGATATATATCAAACTTGGTGTGAAAACTATGTTATTTCCTCCTTCTCAAGTTGGCAAAGCAGAAAAGGTGGTGGAAAGATCATGCAAAGGTGGTACAATGTGTCAAATGTGCATGTGAACTTCCTAATAGCATGAAAGCACTTCTTTTTTGTCGGAGCACAGAATTAGTAAGAAAATAGAGCATGTGGGCCTGGATCACGGGGGTAACCACTTTTTTACCGTTTCAATAGAAATACAAAATGCGAGCGCGTTATAACGCGCTCGCGCTATAACACACTCGCTTTTTGTCCTGCTATAGATTCTTCACATCCTTTGCATTGATCACATCTTTTTCTTGCAAGGGCTTGCCAGATGCTCTGCCATATTATAGGCATAATAATGAAGGGGCAAGCCCTCATAATCAAGTTCTTGATAGAAAATGCCCTCAACCCTCAACGTCAAACCCTAATCCCTAAACCCTCAACTCTAATCCCTTGACCCTGGACCCTCAACCCTCAATGTCAAATCCTAATCCCTCAACCCTCAACCCTATCCCTAAACCCTCAACCCTCAACATCAAATCCTAATCTGTCAACCCTCAACCCTATCCCTAAACCCTCAACTCTCAACGTCAAATCCTAATCCCTCAACCCTAATCTGTCATCCCTCAACTCTAATCCCTCATCCCTAAACCCTAAATGCTATCCCTAATCCTACACCCTCAATCGACTCGATACTATACCTTAAACTCTAATCCCTTATCCCTAAACCCTCCAACCCTATCCCTAATCCTTACACCCTCCACACTCTACTTTAACACTAATCCCTTGAACTTCAACCCTATCCCTAAACCCTTGACCCTCGAACCTTAACCCTCAACCCTCAACATCAAACCCTAATCCCTCAACCCTTAACTCTGATCCATCAACCCTCAACACTATACCTTAAACCCTAATCCCTTCAACCTCAACCCTATCCCTAAACCCTTGACCCTCGAACCTCAACCCTCAACCCTCGACGTCAAACCCTAATCCCTCAACCCTTAACTCTGATCCCTCATCTCTCAACCCTAACCCTAAACCCTAAACCCTAAACCCTCAACCCTCAACATCAAATCCTAATCCCTCAACCCTTCACTCTAATCCCTCAACCCTAAACCCTATCCCTAAACCCTCAATACTATACCTTAAACCCTAATCCCTCAGCCCTCAACCCTAAACCCTAATCCCTCAACCCTCAACCCTAATCCGTCATCCCTCAACTCTAATCCCTCATCCCTAAACCCTAAATGCTATCCCTATTCCTACACCCTCAACAGAATCGATACTATACCTTAAACCCTAATCCATTATCCCTAAACCCTCCAACCCTATCCCTAATCCTTATACCCTCCACACTCTACTTTAACCCTAATTCCTCGACCCTCAACCCTATCCCTAAACCCTTGACCCTTGAACCTCAACCCTCAACCCTCAACGTCAAACCCTAATCCCTCAACCCTTAACTCTGATCCCTCGACCCTCAACACTATACCTTAAACCCTAATCCCTATCCCTTAACCCTTAACCCTTAAAACTTAAACCCTATCCCTACACCCTCAACACTTGACACTATATCTTAAGCCTTAAACCCTCATCCCTAAAGCCTCAACCCTCAATCCTTAAACCTTCAACCCTAAACCCTATCCCTAATCCCTCTACCCTCGAAACTCTAACCCTAACCTTGACATTAAATGTTAATCCATCAACCCTAAACCCTAATCCTAAACCCTCAACCCTCAACCCTCAACACTATACCTTAAACCCTAATCCCTCAACCCTCAACCCTAAACCTTATCCCTAAACCCTATTCCCTCAACCCTCAACCCTAATCCCTCATCCCTCAACTCTAATCCCTCATCCCTAAACCCTAAATGCTATCCCTATTCCTAAATCCTCAACAGACTCAATACTATACCTTAAACTCTAATCCCTTATCCCTAAACCCTCCAACCCTATCCCTAATTCTTATACCCTCCACACTCTACTTTAACCCTAATTCCTCGACCCTCAACCCTATCCCTAAACCCTTGACCCTCGAACCTCAACCCTTAACCCTTAACTCTAATCCCTCGACCTTCAACCCTATCCCTAAACCCTCAACCCTCAATGTCAAATTCTAATCCCTCGACCCTTCACTCTAATCCCTCAACCCTAAACCCTATCCCTAAACCCTCAACACTATACCTTAAACCCTAATCCCTCAACCCTAACCCTAAACCTTGTCCCTAAACTCTAATCCCTCAACCCTCAACCCTAATCTATCATCCGTCATCCCTCAACTCTAATCCCTCATTCCTAAACCCTAAACGCTATCCCTATTCCTAGACCCTCAACAGGCTCGATACTATACCTTAAACCCTAATCCATCTACCCTCAACACTCTTATTTAACCCTAATCCATTGACCATTAACCCTATCCCTCAACCTCAACCCTCAACCCTCAACTCTCAACATTAAACCCTAATTCATCAACCCTAAACCCTAATCCCTCAAACCTAATCACTATCCCTAAACCATCAACCCTCAACACTATACCTTAAACCCGAATCCCTCAACCCTCAACCCTAAACCTTATCCCCAAACCCTAATCCCTCAACCCTCAACCCTAATCCCTCATCCCTCAACTCTAATCCCTCATCCCTAAACCCTAAATGCTATCCCTATTCCTAAACCCTCAACAGACTCGATACTATACCTTAAACTCTAATCCCTTATCCCTAAACCCTCCAACCCTATCCTTAATCCTTATACCCTCCACACTCTTCTTTAACCCTAATTCCTCGACCCTCAACCCTATCCCTTGACCCTCGAACCTCAACCCTCAACCCTCAACATCAAACCCTAATCCCTCAACCCTTAACTCTGATCCCTCGACCTTCAACCCTATCCCTAAACCCTCAACCCTCAACGTCAAATTCTAATCCCTCAACCCTTCACTCTCATCCCTCAACCCTAAACCCTATCCCTAAACCCTCAACACTATACCTTAAACCCTAATCCCTCAACCCTAACCCTAAACCTTGTCCCTAAACCCTAATCCCTCAACCCTCAACCCTAATCTGTCATCCGTCATCCCTCAACTCTAATCCCTCATTCCTAAACCCTAAACGTTATCCCTATTCCTAGACCCTCAACAGGCTCGATACTATACCTTAAACCCTAATCCCTCTACCCTCGACACTCTTATTTAACCCTAATCCTTCGACCATTAACCCTATCCCTCAACCTCAACCCTCAACCCTCAACTCTCAACATTAAACCCTAATTCATCAACCCTAAACCCTAATCCCTCAAACCTAAACCCTATCCCTAAACCATCAACCCTCAACACTATACCTTAAACCCTAATCCCTCAACCCTAAACCCTAAACCTTATCCCTAAACCCTAATCCCTCAACCCTCAACCCTAATCCCTCATCCCTTAACTCTAATCCCTCATCCCTAAACCCTAAATGCTATCCCTATTCCTAAACCCTCAACAGACTCGATACTATACCTTAAACTCTAATCCCTTATCCCTAATCCTTACACCATCCACACTCTACTTTAACCCTAATCCCTTCAACCTCAATCCTATCCCTAAACCCTTGACCCTCGAACCTCAACCCTCAACCCTCGACGTCAAACCCTAATCCCTCAACCCTTAACTCTAATCCCTCATCTCTCAACCCTAACCCTAAACCCTAAACCCTAAACCCTCAACCCTCAACATCAAATCCTAATCCCTCAACCCTTCACTCTAATCCCTCAACCCTAAACCCTATCCCTAAACCCTCAACACTATACCTTAAACCCTAATCCCTCAGCCCTCAACCCTAAACCTTATCCCTAAACCCTAATCCCTCAACCCTCAACCCTAATCCGTCATCCCTCAACTCTAATCCCTCATCCCTAAACCCTAAATGCTATCCCTATTCCTACACCCTCAACAGAATCGATACTATACATTAAACCCTAATCCCTTATCCCTAAACCCTCCAACCCTATCACTAATCCTTATACCCTCCACACTCTACTTTAACCCTAATTCCTCGACCCTCAACCCTATCCCTAAACCCTTGACCCTCGAACCTCAACCCTCAACCCTCAACGTCAAACCCTAATCCCTCAACCCTTAACTCTGATCCCTCGACCCTCAACACTATACCTTAAACCCTAATCCCTATCCCTCAACCCTTAACCCTTAAAACTTAAACCCTATCCCTACACCCTCAACACTTGACACTATATCTTAAGCCTTAAACACTCATCCCTAAAGCCTCAACCCTCAATCCTTAAACCTTCAACTCTAAACCCTATCCCTAATCCCTCTACCCTCGACACTCTAACCCTAACCTCGACATTAAATGCTAATCCATTAACCCTAAACCCTAATCCTAAATCCTCAACCCTCAACCCTCAACACTATACCTTAAACCCTAATCCCTCAACCCTCAACCCTAAACCTTATCCCTAAACCCTAGTACCTCAACCCTCAACCCTAATCCATCATCCCTCAACTATAATCCCTCATCCCTAAACCCTAAATGCTATCCCTATTCCTAAACCCTCAACAGACTCGATACTATACCTTAAACCCTAATCCCTTATCCCTAAACCCTCCAACCCTATCCCTAATCCTTACACCCTCCACACTCTACTTTAACCCTAATCCCTCGACCCTAAACCCTATCCCTAAACCCCTGACCCTTGAACCTCAACCCTCAACCCTCAATGTCAAACCCTAATCCCTCAACCCTTAACTCTGATCCCTCGACCCTCAACCCTATCCCTAAACCCTAAACCCTCAACCCTAATCTATCATCCCTCATCCCTAAACCTTAAATGCTATCCCTATTCCTAGACCCTCAACGGGCTCAATACTATACCTTAAACGCTAATCCCTTATCCCTAAACCCTCCAACTCTATCCCTTATCCCTTAACCCTCATGATTAATAGCCTTGAACGCAAAAAAATTTGAGTGGAACATAACGCGCTCACGTTATGTCAAACATGACAAAAAATAGACTTGCGGGAAAGAAAAATGCAAGGCAAAACATAACGCGAGCGCGTTATAATGCGCTCGCGTTCTTTCTTGCTTTGGGAATCCCAAGCCTTGGGCTTGGGATTTTCTTTGGATTTCCAACCCAAAGGCTTGGAGTGCCTTATGAACAGTCACAGACGTGTTTTTCTATATTCTTCAAAATTTCACATAATTTTGTTCGTGCTAACCCTCAGATTTGAACGTGTTTCAAGGTCAAACAAATCGAACACATGGGTAATGTTAGGCTTTCTCCTAGCTATTTGACGATGTGATTTTTTTCACATTTTAACAATGTTAAGCCTTTCATCTTTAATTTCTTTTGTTTGTGTGTCCGTTTTTAGGCAAAAACCACTGTTTGGTCTTTTTTTCATTGTAAAATAACTATTTATTCAAATTTCAAAAAAATTACATATTTAGAAACTAGACTCCATTCTACAAATATTAAAAAAATAAAAAAATAATTTTCAATTAGTTTTCAAAATTTATAGGGGTAGCACGGCCAAAATTCTATTTTTTAGGATGTGTCCACTTTGAAAATTAGTAAAAAATCAAATATTCATCAAAAAAATATCAGAAAAATTGGGCATAAACTACATGCTATTAGCTAATTTCTCACTAAAGCAATATTAAAAATACCAAAAAAAAGTTGACCTTTTGAGGGAGCCACAAAACATGCTATGATATATTTTTTTGACAGAAACAACACCAATTTCTGTGGCTCCCTCTTTTGAACCCCTTAATCTATGCCATTTTCAAAATAAAATAATAGTTTAGAAAGTAGACTCGGAGTACTACGAACATTGTTTTGGTTGCATCTCCAAATTTTGAGTGTAACTATGCTTAATTTCTCATCCAAGGCCAGTATTTCCTGATTTCAGAAAAAAAGTGGCCACTTAAGACCCCTTTTTGGCCCCCCATCTTCCTGCACTTACCCACATATCTGGTGATGATGAAGGCAAGTATGAGACTCATGATACGGGGGCTACCATTGAGGATGTTGCTAACTCTACTGGAAATGCTGATAAAGCGGGTGAGATGTTCATGGAAGAGGCTGAGGATGCTATGGATACTGATGATGGCCTGGGGGCTAAACTTGCGGGCCTGCGGGTTCACATTGCGAAGCTGGAACAGAATCTCTCCATTGTGCTCAGGACCTCTATTCTCCTCAACCTCTCTGTGCTGAAGAATCTAGGGGTGACTGTCAATGCTGACAATGACGATCTTGCTAAGAATGTGGATGATATTATTAAATCTATGGTCTAGTAAGGAGAGATGTTGCCTCCTTAGTTTTTGTTGTTATACTGCTGATACTCTGTTACTCTATTTTTATGATATTAGTTTATAGCGGCTAGTTTTGCTGGTTATGCTGGGAATTCTATAATTGGTGTATTTGCTGTATCTGGTTTAAGGCACTGTTTGTGCTTGCTGCCTTTTTGGCCTCTCTATTTTTTGTAAGGGTTCGGCCCCTTGTTTAGCCACCTTATATTATCAAAAACACATACTTGAAGGTTCTTCACAACTCTAATAGTTGTTCTAAGGTGCGTGTCTAAAAAACCAAAAATAATTACCAAATTTTCACTATGGTGGCAGACAAACAATTATTTTCCTCCTTTTCCACATCACTAAGTAAATATCTTGAATCTAAAATTGACCCTGCCACCTTTATCTCCCAAGCCAATTTCTCCAACTTTGCATAGATCTCCTGTGCCTATGGATGCAATCTATCTCCTACACAAAAAGCACATACCATTTTATGGCCTTCAATCTAACTACATCTAGGGATATTTTTAATTCCTTTATTTTCATCAATGTCCTTATCATTTGAACCTTACACCACTTGCCCATGTTTACATAGATGTTTGAGAGAAGAACATAATTCACAATATTTTTAGACTCCAAATAAAAAAGCAGCATCGCTACAAATACTCCTAAGCTTATATTCACATGTGATCTGCATGCAGTACCAAGAAAACACATCCACACAACCACTACAGGTTTAACTAGCATCTTAATTAGGGTGTCCAAGATAGCCAACATGGGCAAGAAGGTCAACCATGCACACATAATGATCAATTGTAGGTGTAATGCAATAATGGTTACTCGTGTGATTTTAATATGTGTAACCCTCACCCACTAAACCTACATGGTTACATGCACATAGAAGACAAGAAAAGCTTATAATGTCAGGGTATGTTCCAAAGTGCTTCCTTAATTTTAAGATTTTGAGAGCATCCTTGCAAAATCTATTTTGTGCTCATCTTACAATCATCTCATTCTATGATACCACATTTCTTTGGGGTATTTTGTCAAACAGTTCGTGTGCCTTGTCCATGCTTCCTCATTAACCATAAATGCCTACCAGAGAATTTCCAACTGTAATATCTTACAATACTTCCCCCTTTCGTTATGCTTTGATGGATGTCCATAGCCAGTTTCAAAGCTCCCATTTTAGCACAAGCAAGGAGGATGCTAGCTTTACAATTACCAATTTCATTTACTTGAAAGTTTCTAAAGCCTTGTCAACAAATCCATTTTGTGCATATCATACAATCATGGCATTTTGTGAGACCACATTTATTTGAGGCATTTTATCAGATAGTTCACGTGCCTCTATGCATCCACATTTTGCATAGGTATCTATCAGAGCAGTTGCAACTATATTTGACAAAATTCCTCTATCCTTTATGCTTTGATGGATGTCCATACACTGTTTCAAAGCTCCCATATGACGTAAGATAATTACTTGCCAAATTTAAGAATCTCCAATTACATAACCTTTGTATTTTAGACTCTAACCATCCATGGCTTTATTTGTCTACATCATTCACTCTAGGTCAATTACACATAGGTATTTAGGTTCATTCACTAGAGTATTAAAGAATCATGTCACATGCCTTAGAGATTAACCCAAATAATAATATAAAGCAATACTTCAATAGGAAGGTACCAAGTTTTAGAGGTTTCATAATTAGCTTTACCAAATGACAAGAAAACACCTATAATATCCTAATAAAAAAATGAACATGTACTCATTAAGCCTTCTAGGAAGCTCATACAAGCCTTTAAATAATTTATATCACACACTAGAATCATAGTATTCAAAAACTCACTCTATCTATGAGGTGATGGGTCAAATTTTACACAAGTAGTTTACACAAAGTATTATAATCTTTAACTAAATTAACATATCATATACAGTTCTCTAGACTTTACAACTTAATGCCTTAAGACAAATTAATAACAAGTCTCTTAATCCTTAACCAAGAATTTGATGATTGCCAACTACAACTCAACAATCCTTAATGCTTCCTACTACACATCTTTGATGGCATCCTTAAGCAATCTCTACCCCTTTCTCCTATAGACATATTGGGTAAACAAATATCACAAAGTTCATTACAACAGTCAAATATAATTGTAGTTAGATTCATGAATTTAGAGATAATATTCATTCATCTTTATTGCAACTAGAATTATTCATTAATTCACAAAATGCAGGAACATGTGTTACCAATTTATTATTAGAGTGCATAGGACTTTGCTTGGAGGCCAATCCAAGTATCATGCCTACTTTTCCTCCTATCCACCACTACAAATGAGGTCTTCAACTTCATAGGGGTTTTGGTGAGGTGTGTGGCCATTCAGAGGTCTTGAACCCATTTGATTGGTGCAAGACTTCTACTATCTAAGCAATTTTATAGCTAATTTGTAGAACTAATCCAAGAAAACCATGGTCATCACAATTTAATAACATCACGAGTCACACACACATAATGCACATCCACAAAACATTATTTCACTAGTTTAAACCTAAGCATATACCTCATCTAAACCTTCCTCAACTCCCTTAATCTCACATATTGATGCAGTGGGTAAGTGGGCCCTCACTTGATTTGAATAGGACTTCTCAACTTGACTCTTAATTTCTTCTCAAGTTCTCACAATGACTCTTCTATGAACTAAGTCTCCAAAGTCATCAACTTGTACTCAAGGATTCAGACCTTCACATGGACTTAAAGAGGCATCTAACAAGATTAATTTCTCCAACCAAACACTATTAAACCAATTCCAAATCACTAAGATTCCTTCTTAACCACAAGTCTGCCCCAAGCCTTCAAAAGCTAGTAACCCTACTTCAGGGTCTGTCTGGCCATAACGTTCACCATGGGCATGCTATCAGTGAAACAAAGACATTTCTACATACCCATTATCATGTTTGATAACATATCTGAAGATAGGTATAGATTGTTTTGGATAAAAGGCTTCAAATCCTATGACAGACCTACTTTGGACTAGGCCTATTAGGCCACGTTTACAAAGAAACTACTCTCAAAACGTCAAGTTAAACCCCAACACCCCAAAACAGTTTTTCAATAGGTCCCAAAACATCCAAAACGACAATCAAATTTCTGAGCCATGACCGTTTTGACAATACACTTGGAAACCCTCACTTTTGGGCTAAACATCCAAGGGTTTATTGAAAAACTATGTTTCAGGCCTGCATCAATCTTGGCCAATGCTTGAAACACGTTCCAATACACCTGCACATGCTCTAAACACCATTACCCAACCTTTGTCATCACTATTTCACCAAACCCTAGCACAAAACCACCATTTTTAATGCACAATTCACATAAAGTACACTAGAGCAATCCTCAAAACTCCAGTCAACCTTGTCCCTTACTCAAAACAGAACCACAAACATCTAAAACTACCTCCTAGGGTCCATTCCACCGAGCCACAATAACTACAGAGGGTGGAATGGACCATTTTCACATTTTAAACGCTTTCACACTCCCAAACAGGATAATTGCAGGCAGTTTCAGTAAATTGCTTATAAAATGCACTAAACTTAATGGATTTTGCTCAAACCACTTGCATTTGGAAGAAGACTCAAAGCACCATCAAATACAATCAATTTCAGAGCCTAAAGATTTCGTACAGTTCCGTACAGATGTAAGAAACAGGGCAGAAACGTTGAAATCTGGAAAAATAGGGTTTTCTGGTAAGTTTCATTCCAATTCACCATAGTAATCCATTACATCGAATGCTATATCATATTTAAACCTTTTCCCATCCAAAACTAACTCACAAACTGACCTAACAACTTTTCAACTGCCCATGACCGTTGGGCTTCCCTCAAATTTTCAAATTTTGGCACTTTTACATTGTTTCTCATGACAACTTTTTTGCCAGATAGCAATATTCACCTAATGACTCCCACAATGACTTCAAGACTAAAACCAACATTACAAAATGGCCTATCATGGCCTTATTTGACATTATCATAACTAAAACCACCTAATTAGACCAAATTCACAATATGGAGCAACAAGGTGCTCTGCACCACATATTCTTCACTAGTTTCTATGGTGACTTGTAGCTACAATTATGATATCAAAACTACTCCAGAAGTTCAATATGTAGGTGTTATGAACATGTAGATACATTTTGCATACATGTCTACCATAACAGTTGCAACTACCTCTAACAAAATTCCTCTAGCCTTTGTGCTTTGATGGATGCCCATACCCTGTTCCAAGGCTCCAATTTGGCACAGGCTGTGAGGATGCTGGGAAAGGTTGTAGAGTCTAGCTTTACCCCTTCCCATTGCATTTGGTTGAAAGTTTCTAAAGCCTTTTTAACAAATCCATTTTGTTCATATCCTGCGATCAGGGCATTCCATGAGAACACATTTCTTTGAGGCATTCTGTCAAACAGTTAACGTGCCTTGTCTATGCTTCCACATTTTGTATATCCTGCAATCATGGCATTCTGTCAAACAGTTCTTTGAGGCATTCTGTCAAACAGTTCACGTGCCTTGCCTATGCTTCCACATTTTGCATAAATGTCTACCAAGGCAATTGCAACAACAACATCTGACAAAATTTGTCTACCCTTCATCTTGTGATGGATGTCCATACCCTGTTCCAAAGTTCCCGTTTTGGCACAGGCAAAGATGATAGCAAATGTTGCAGAGTCTGGCTTTACACCTACCAATTGCATTTGGTTGAATGTTTCTGAAGCCTTTTCAACAAACACATTTTGTGCATATCCTGCAATCATAGCATTCCATGAGACCACATTTCTGTGAGGCATACCGTCAAATAGTTCACGTAACTTGTCTATGCTTCCACATTTTGCATACATGCCTACCAGAGCATTTCCAACTGTAATATCTGACAATAATTCCTTTCCATTATGCTTTGATGGATGTCCACACCCTGTTCCAAAACCCCCAATTTGGCAAAGGCCGGGAGTACGCTGGCAAATGAAAACTGATCCAGTTGGAAACCTGTTTGTTGCATAAGGTGAAACGGTCTGACTGCCTCGTGAGGACACCCATATTTTTTTTCGCTGCAGCAACCGTTTCCCACGAGACGTGATCTACTATTTTATGCAATCAAATACTTATGGGAATCCACTAAACTTCCGGCGGGAACAAAGTTTAAATTTAAACGTTAACGTTAACGGTGACTGCTTCTTGAACGGGAACGGACTTGGTGAAACGAACAGGCCCACATCTGCCACCTAAGCAGTCAAAGCTTAGAGTGTGTGATTTAAGCGCAGCCGGAATCTTCTAAATTGAATTGTTGGTCGATGAGACTTTAAGGAGTTTCCAATTATTTAAAATTGAATTGTACCAATCTGTGAATTTGTCATTTGTTGTGGCATTTTTGTTCACCTTTTCCATTACCAGCTCTGAGATTGTTTTTTTATATTATCTGTTACCATACAGAGTGAAAAAGGTTTTTTCCTAAAGATTCGATAATTTTGTTCTTTCCATATTTGCCCTATGATCATCGATGGGATGACTTCCCATATGCATGCGAAGGTGGAACCTATGTAGAGGATGGCCATCTTTTGAAGAGAGAAAGTAGTGAGTTTGGGATGGCGAAGATCTATTTAATCTTTTCGAAGAACCAGTGCTAGCAGCTGAGACTGAATGGATAACGTAAAGCGAGCCATGTAAAAGCTCCTACTTTTGGAAGTGTGGCATCATTCCAACACAGGTTGTGCGGCCAGTCTATCTTTGCGGGAGTTGATATGCTTCTGTAACCATGCTTAATGTTATATGCACCTGAATTCTTAGCTATCCAAATGATTTCATCCTCTTTATTTGACCAAAATATTATACGCTTTCCAAGTATATCTTGGAGCAAAATTTTTTGATTAGAGGGAAAGTTGCAGTTCTTGAAAGTCTTCCATCTAATTTTCTTTGATGAGCTCCCTTGGATTAGCTCCCAGTA
Organism: Cunninghamia lanceolata; assembly: GCA_027924645.1. Taxonomy (NCBI): domain Eukaryota; kingdom Viridiplantae; phylum Streptophyta; class Pinopsida; order Cupressales; family Cupressaceae; genus Cunninghamia; species Cunninghamia lanceolata. The sequence continues at coordinate 6,971,810 of BSBN01000148.1, read as the reverse complement.
ATTGTGAAATTCTTCGGTCCACATTTTTTTAGGTAGATTTGTGCTTCCTCTAGGTCTGTCCTTAAGGATTATCTTGGGCACCCATTCCAAGAGTCATCCCAGAATTTTGCTTTAGCTCCACTATGTATAATCCATGTGAGGTGTGGAAGTAGTATCTCTCTACTGTGAATAATAAAATTCCATATAGATGAGCCAGCTAGAGGGTTCTCAATGCTGAAGATCCTTTCCTTGTCTAAGTTGTTCAAGTATTTTGATTGCATTTGCTTGACCTATTTAGCTCGGGGTTTGGTGTACATGTTCCAAGCTAATTTGGTACCTAGAGCATGATTTTGATTTTCCATGTTCAAAATGCCATCTCCTCCCATAGTTTTCAAATTATAGACTTTCTCCCATGTTATAAGATGGATCTTATTGCCCCCGCCCCGCACACCCGTCCCCTCCTCTCCCCCAACATTTCCTTGCCAAAGGAATTATCTATTGATTTTCTCCATGTCTGAAAGGATGTCTTTTGATATCTCCAAGACTGACATCATATAGATTAGAATTGCAGCCAAAACTACTTTAATCATTGTTAGTCTTCTTGCTAGGGTTATCCATTTCCCTTTCCAAGTTCTGATTTTTTATTGAATATTTTGTAATATATTTTTCCATAGATCCTTCTTGCACCTTCTCGTGAATAATGGGATGCCTAAGTATTTATTTGGGAGTGCTTCAATTTGGAAGTTTAAAACTTCAATAATGCATTTTTAAATCTCTGCACATGTGTGGAACAAAAATACCTTTGATTTGGAAGAGTTTATAGATTGACTTGATTCCTCACAGTATTTAGAGATTGCGGTTTTAATGGCTTTAGTTTTAGCTACTGTGGCTTATCCAAAGAGCATTGTGTCATGTCCCCGTGTTTACCCATGAAACGATTACATATTCAAATTGAAGATATGAATATTGTAATCGATTCAAGTAATTAAATATTATTATAGTTATTTATTATAATAATATAATATAATATATATATTATCAATTTAAAATATCATATTTTATAAATACAAATATATATATAAATGAATATTAATATTATTATACAAGTTGCTCAGCCCACATTTAAGCAAAGGCAGCATTAGTTAATGAAGGGTAATATCTTTTTAATAGACATCTCTTTCAGAGAGATGTATCACTTCACCTTAACATACAGATTCACAAGTGTATAAGGAAGGAAAGGCATCGAATGAGGGAAGGATAATATAGAATGAGATCGAATATCATGAAGGAAAGATATTTTCGGAGTTGGAAAAGTATTCATAACAAGCAGATTTTATGAATAAGTTATGAAGAGTGGAGAGCAATGAAAATATAATATATAAGGAAATCAATGAATCATTTGAGGGAATATAAGTGCGTGAAGCATTAAAGATAAAAGATATACAAACCAATGGAGAATAGAAATTATATATAAAGAGAATAAGAACTAACGATATGTATATTTGGAGTTTTAAATACAGCTTGCTGGAGGAAGATGTCACACATAAAAGAGTCCAATCTTGATTGAGAGCAAGTTTTGATGTGAATGAAGGAGGCGTGAGGAGTATTAAGGTAAATCGCTATCTTTTTAGAGGGCCTTTGGCTTTGCATGCTACTCACCCAATAGTTATTACATTCTGTTCTAGTTGCAACCTTGTTTCATTGCTGTTTGGGAAGTTTATTTGCGGCTACAGTTCAGATTGAAGACATTCAACCATTCTATAATATGTTTTTGGGCATCCACAACATATCGTAATTGTCTAGTGCTCTTGGTGACATCCTTTGAAGTCTTATGAAGGATCTCATATATCAGCGAATCATTATAGAATGATAGATCAACATCCATTCATTAGACATTGCATTAATAATTGAATGTACGCTACACCAGAGAGTGGAAGAGGATCATCGATTAGCATTTGCCTCTGAGTTCGGCAGTCTATATTGTAATCCAAGTGAAGTGGCATAGATTCAAGATTGTCATAGATTTGCATCTTCATTAGTTGATAGACTTGTGTCAGAAATATTTGTAATTGGCAAAGTTAGATAAATTTTATTTGCATTACTGAAAAGAACAAGAAATATCATATCATACGAGAATAGGACATTACAAGTGGCATCAGAGCTATCGACCTACCATCCTATGAAAGAACTTGATGCAACAAAAAATGTAAGCCGGGACATAAATGTGGAAAAAGAACTCAAGCGTAGATTATAGAAGTCATATCCAACAAAGACATACTAGAGGAGAATGAAATAAGTGCAAGTAAAAGAAGGAAAGAAAATTAATTCAAGGACCAAACACCCAAAAGAAAAATATCGAGGGAAGCATAATAACAAATAAGAGAGAGGATACTCATATGGGAGTATAATATGTTACCTATATTTGTAAGTAAATAATGATGTGATTTTGATTACACTATTCTACATATACCTTCGCTATGATGGAGAAGAAGAAACAAAGGAAATAGTGCGAGGGCCCTCTTCTAGGTACGCCACCCGGGAGGGGGATGTAATGAGCCCACATGGGCCAGAGGGGTTCTGCCTTTAGTATGAAGGGTATTGCCTCTAGGCTTAGGGAGTGGCTACTAGGACACCTTAGTAATCTCACTTTCCTAGCATGGCATATGTAGAGAGGGCAATCATGAGAATAACGGACTTCATATGAATGGCATGTGCCACATGAGTCCGAGGCAATATATCATGAATGGCATGCGCCATGTTAGATTGAAGGTACCTTATATGAATGACATGCACCACATAAGGTAAGAACAAATGGCAGACTTCATATGAATGACATGCACCAAATGAGTCTGAGGTGATCTATCATGAATGGCATGCACCACGTTAGATCGAAGGTACCTTATATTAATGGCATGTACCACATAAGGTAAGAACAAATGGCAGACTTCATATGAATGGCATGCGCCACATGAGTCCGAGGCAATCTATCATGAATGGCATGTGCCACGTTAGATCAAAGGTACCTTATATGAATGTCATGCACCACATAAGGTAAGAAAAAATGGTGGACTTCATATGAATGGCATGCGCCACATGAGTCCAAGGTGATCTATCATGAATGGCATGCGCCACACTAGATCGAAGGTACCTTATATGAATGGCATGTGCCACATAAGGTAAGAACAAATGGCGGACTTCATATGAATGGCATGCGCCACATGAGTCTGAGGAAATCTATCATGAATGGCATGTGCCATGTTAGATCGAAGGTACCTTATATGAATGGCATGTACCACATAAGGTAAGAACAAATAGCGAACTTCATATGAATGGCATGCGCCACATGAGTTCAAGGTGATCTATTATGAATGGCATGCGCCACATTAAATCGAAAGGACCTTATATGAATGGCATGTGCCACATAAGAACTATGACACTACGTATGAATGGCATGCACCACATGGAGACTAGGGAGGGATGGTTTATCCACCCTGAGACCTAGGAAAAATTAGTATATTCTTCAAAGGGACATTAGGGAAGTATAGAACATAAAAAGTTAATTTCATTCATCACAAAAACACATGAATCAAATTCATTTCTATATTAGACCAATTCTTCCAAGAGTTTCTTTGAGTTCTTCTCTTGATACTAAGTTATATTATGGGCCCATAACCCACTAATTCCCAGGATCATTCTTCATAATCATCTATAACACTTATATTTCATCAATCACATTGCTATTCCAATAAAAGTTTACCAAATCTTCTTTGATCATAAAATTTTTTGTCCATGACATCATATAATCAATTATGCCTCAAGAACATAACTCTTCACAATTTTGAGATCAATAACACATCAAAAGGTAAAACTACAAGATGACCAATATAAGAATGAATCTCATAATCAAAGATCAAGATGCCCTCATCATCCATTGGACTCTAAGAATCTCAATGCTCTCAAATCATCCCATTGTTATTCAAAACATCAAACAAATGCTTTTTGATCACAAATTCTCTTTCATGGAATCACAATCAAATTCTCTTCACTAAAGCATGTTCAATCTAAACCCAAAACCACGATTCCATCTCAACGCATCGGAAAGTAGACATTAAAGGGTCCAAGGTAATGAAAGAAATCATTGTGATTGCTTGAGGACAAACAATCTCAAGAGGGGAGGCCTGTCATGTCCCCGTGTTTACCCATGAAACAATTACATATTCAAATTGAAGATATGAATATTGTAATCGATTCAAGTAATTAAATATTATTATAAATATATAAGTAAATATAAATATAAATAAGAAATATTATTATAGTTATCAATATATATATATATATATGAATATTAATATTACTATACAAGTTGCTCACCCCACGTTTAAGCAAAGGCAACATTAGTTAATGAAGGTTAATGTCTTTTTAATAGACATCTCTTTTAGAGAGATGTATCGCTTCACCTTAACATACAGATTCACAAGTGTATAAGGAAGGAAAGGCATCGAATGAGGGAAGGATAATATAGAATGAGATCGAATATCATGAAGGAAACATATTTTCGAAGTTGGAAAAGTATTCATAAGAAGAAGATTTTATGAATAAGTTATGAAGAGTGGAGAGCAATGAAAATATAATATATAAGGAAATCAATAAATCATTCGAGGGAATATAAGTGCATGAAGCATTAAAGATAAAAGATATACCAATCGATGGAGTGAATAGAAATTATATATAAAGAGAATAAGAACTAACGATATGTATATTTGGAGTTTTAAATACAGCTTGCTGGAGGAAGACGTCACACATAAAAGAGTCCAATCTTGATTGAGAGCAAGGTTTGATGTGAATGAAGGAGGCATGAGGAGTATTAAGGTAAATTTCTATCTTTTTAGAGGGCCTTTGGCTTTGTATGCCACTCACCCAGCAGTTATTACATTCTGTTCTAGTTGCAGCCTTGTTTCATTGTTGTTTGGGAAGTTTATTTGCTTCTACAGTTCAGATTGAAGACATTTAGCCATTCTAGAATATGTTTTTGGGCATCCACAGCATATCGTAATTGTCTAGTGCTCTTGGTGACATCCTTTGAAGTCTTATGAAGGATATCATATATCAACGAATCATTATAGAATGATAGATCAGCATCCATTCATTAGACATTGCATTAATCATTGAATGTACGCTACACCAGAGAGTTGAAGAGGATCATCGATCGGCATTTGCCTCTAAGTTCAACAGTCTATATTGCAATCCAAGTGAAGTGGCATAGATTCAAGATTGTCATAGATTTGCATCTTGATTAGTTGATAGACTTGTGTTGGAAATATTTGTAATTGGAAAAGTTAGATAAATTTTATTTGCATAACTGAAAAGAACAAGAAATATCATTTCATACAAGAACAAGACATGACACATTGTGTCATCTATAAAGAGTGCATGAATGAAGAGGTCTTGGATAGGATGAATGTGGATGCCTCTCCATATATTTTTTATTAGACTCCCTTATTGTCCATGTTAGAGCTTCTTCCATCAATATGAATAAATAAGGGGACAAGGGGTCTCCTTGGCACAATCCTTTTGAAGATTTGAAAGAGCCTGCTGCTGCTCCATTTACTAGGATTCTGAACTTGGATCCTGAAATTGCAGCCTGTATCCATCTACACCATTGATTAGAGAAGCCAAACTTCTTGAAAATGTTGATTATAAAATCCCAATCACTCTATTATAGGTTTTTTACATATCTAGTTTGATTACCATTGATGGTCTCTTGAGCTCCTGGATTGAGTGTACAAAATTTGCGTACAAAATTATTGTAAATTCAATAAATAGAATAACAGAACCAAAAAGAAGAATAGCAAATCAATACAAATGCTCATAATGTAAAAGATAAAAATAGCACACACAGAACAATAATAACATTTAACGTGGTTCACCAATTGTTGGCTACATCCACAATGAAGGGCATTTTATTATGTCAGTACATCTCTCTCTGTGTTCCTGTATTACATACACATCGGTGTTTCAAACAGTAGCTATTCAATACTCCACGCGCTATCCTACATAACTTCCTCCTGCATTTTAACCATCCTCAGACCCTCTGCATTGCAACAACCGCATGCCAAGAAGATGGCAATTACAAGGAATAGGTTGCCAGAGGAATAAGTCTAAGAATGCAAGAGAAACTGCAGATCAGTTACAAATTGGGCTTCACACAGATGCCATGTGCCCAACAATTATAACCATTTTTTAATTTAAATTTGTGTACAAAATCATATATACGTACATATATAATAAATTGGTATATATAATAATTTAAAAAAGTTAATTTATGTATGTATGTATCGACGAACAAGATACCAAAGCTTGAAATATATTAAACTTTGATATAATCTTTATTTATTGATATATATCAATCTAAATTTTGATAGAATATTATAACATTTTGATTTCAATATTTCAATTTAGCACATTTCAAATTTATAGATTAGATGGTTTTCAATTTTCAAGATATTTAAATTTTTAAGGGTTTCAATTTATGACTTAGGAATAATTTAGAGGTATCCAATGAATATGGGAGGGAGTGTAATTAAATTAGCACTCAACAAGCTTTTAAGCACAATATTCATGGATCCTTGAAGCTTAGTGAACATCCTAGGAGCATTTTATTTAAAAGAAGGAAAAGAAGAAGTGTTAACAACTTGATTCACGTTTTCCTTCAAATCACCACCCTTTGAAAATTTATTTGACCTTTGATGCTTAGAAGGGTAGGAAACATTTTAACTTGATTCGTATAAATAAAGGCATTACATGCAAGAAAGTTGGATTCTACATTTTGAACATGCACACACAAATACATAAAAGAAGTAAACCTATTCAAATACACATTGTCTTGAATTGGTTTAATTAACCTCAAGTAATAAAGTTTTTTGTACTTTAGAGTCATGTAAAGGATTAATTAACTTAGAGCACAAAGATTGAAATTGAATTACATGATCAATAATGTGTACACTAGATCATTAGACCCACTGAAATAAATTTTCAATTGTTAAGTTCTAAGGCCCATATTAAAACTTTGAATTTCTTTAGGAACACTTAACTAGTAAGATCACTGAATGAATGTATACATCCTTGAAGTAGTGGGTAGAACCATGCAATAGCATAATCCTTAAGAGTGCATTAAAATAGCTTGGTTAATATCTAATCCTCATAAAGGAAGACTACACATATAGTTGTATATGATAAGATATGTATTAGGTTCAACTTTACCATCATACACTAGAAAGAGGAGTGCCACAAAACCCATAGGCAATGGATAAGTCACAATCTCAAATCTATCTAGGTGTATGCCTAGGATCAAAAAATCATTATAATCACTAGACTTTACATCTATAGATTCTCTTTACTTATTCATATGCTTTGTGAAATAGTGCATCTAGATTAGACGAAGGGGTGGTGACTAAATGGATACCACTAGAAAGTGTATGGGAAGTGAGAGGGGTGGATGAGGTGATGGCTTGGGATAAAGGCATCGAAGAAGAAAGGTACTTAAGGGTATTTCTAGGGTATGGGATGTGGTATGGGGTATGGAAGTGGCTTGAATAAGTGGAGTAACTATAGGTTTAATAGTAGTGGAGGAAAGGGGTGTGGAAGCGTAGTTTTATCATAGAGGTGGTAGATATGATAGGAGAAGTATATCTAAGAGCTAGGCCATAAGGCAAAGGATATGCAAAAAAGGGATATGTAGTAAAAGGTGAGATACTAGTGGCCATGGTACTATAAAGATGAGTTGTTTCTTTTTCTAATTATGCACTTGTGGTATCCACTCCATAGCACTTATGATTAAGTAACTAGATTATAGTGTAGTTTAGGTTTCTAGTTGTTTTAAATTATCTTTCATTATGGCTTTTCAATAATTATTTGTATTAGTAAGTTAATAACAATTTAGATTAATAGTTTGCCCATCTTTCAAATTATAAATAAGGCAGTTCTCTTTCATAATTGTTCTTACTTACTAGATTGGATTATGAAGTTTGACTAAAGGATTCCTACTATCTACTGGTGGCCATAGTACTATAAAGATGAGTAATGGTAGTGGAAGGAGTAATGGTGAAAGAGGGATCTATGGTAGAAGTGGGGATAGGAATAGATGCATGACTCATTGTAGAAGAAGTAAGCTTATCCAAAACCATTTGCAAAGTTTACACATATTTAAGGACTAACAACTTCTCCAACTCACACTTAAAATACTACATTATCATACACATACTTTAAATACTACACTATCACACTCATACTTATTTAATAAAAAATTACCTAATTTCAATTTATCGATGATCAAACTTTCAATATAAATTGATCATAGATCATTAAATCAATTTTCATATAAGTTGAAGTATTGATCTATTAAATTGGTAGTTGTTTTTGATGATCAAACTTTCAATTTAAATTGATATCATTAACTCAATTTTGACATGATAGATCTAGTCGAGAGGACCCAATAATTGAGCATGAACTCCAATAGTTGTGATACTATTTGTGGATTTAAGGCCCTATATTTTTAAAATTAAGGTTGTTAGTGTTGACTATAAGTACTTACAATTGAACAAAATGTGCTCTTTAGATCTAAAAAGCAACCAATCATGTGATGCCACATCAACACACCAACAAAAATGTTCTTTCAATTAAAATCTTTTTAAATTGCATTTTCAAGCACTTCCTAGGTAGGGTCAGTCCAAACACTTCATCCCTATCCACATCGCCCTCCACACTCCAATTAAAACAATGTATGAGCTGAGCCACAACCAAGTCAACAACAGAAAGCCCCATGGAAATCCCAGGGTATCCTCTCCTTCCTGTTCCAAAAGACAACAATTCAAAGTGGTGGCCTTTCACGTTTATGCTTGACCCAATAAATCTCTCAGGCTTGAATTCTGAAGGATCTTCCCATACGCCTTTCATCCCTTCCTGTTGCCCAAACGTTCACAAACAACCTTGTTTTTGGTGGAATGTAATATCCTCCCACAGTGCAACCTTGGGTGGACTCGTGTGGCACGAGCAAGGGTGCTGGTGGATGTAATCGAAATGTTTCTTTCACCACACATCGCAAGTAGTCTAAGCTTGCCAAATCACTTTCCCTTGCGATTGGATCTCTCCCAACCTCTAATTCAATCTCCTGATGTGCCCTTGCCATTACATGAGGGTTTCTCAGCACCTCAGTCATTATCCATTCTACAGTTGTGGCAGATGTTTCTACTCCAGCACTCAACATATCCTGTGAAAGCATTGAACTCGTTGGTTAGTGAGGTATCAGAAAAGACAAAAGAGCAAATGCCTTGGTTAAATGTCAAATCCCAAACATTTAACTAGCAATAGTAGTTTCAGGTGCCATGGATCTTATTTAAACTGAAACGACCAAGATGATTGCTTTGATGTGTATCTTAGAGACTTGTATCTCGGGACTTTCGCTCTCAGCAATGTCCAGCAGCACGTCCACGATGTCCGGTCCCTCCGACTTTTTTGCCCTTCTCTGCTCAACGTGCTCATCGATGAGCTTCTAACCAAACGCATCGAATAGTTTATGAGCTGCCTGCATGCGGCGGCAGTGGCCTCGCCAATCGAGAAAGGCAAGAGAGGGAACGAAGTCTCCCAGAACAAACATTCCCGACAGCTGCACAATCTCAGTCACCATCTGTAAAAACCCCTGCCCTCCGCTCAGTTCATGGTCGGAGTAACGTCTGCCTGCAAACATTCTACACACAATGTTGAGAATGAAGGAGGAGATGGTCTTCCTCAGGTCGATGCAGCGCGCCTTTCTCGCTCTCCTCCCACACGGAGCGTACCATGGCGGACACCCAAATGACTCCGTTCTCTTGGTCGTCAGTAATTCGAATGTGCAGAGCTTTCTTATCTGCTCGTACTTGTTTGCCAGCTCGGCCAGAGCCTTGTGAGGAAGGCTTCCCAAAAGATGGAGATTGCCTACCACTGGCCATGGGCGTGGCCCTGGTGGCAATCCCATGCTCTTTCTCTTCGTTTTTGTCACAAATCTGTACATAATCCAGAGGAAGATGAGCGAACAGCCCAACCCTACCGCAGGGGAATTGAGCCATGCCATATTCGGGTAGCCCGGCTTGCAAATATTTGATTTGAATTGATGAGTATTTAACATTACTTACTAGCCCAAAGTAAGGTTATTTAGTTTATCTATAATTTTGGTTAATAATCTTGATGTATTAAAATCACATTATTTTGGTGAGGTGAGGCATTCAACAAACATGTAAGGTGTAGATGAACTCTATTAATAATTTTTTATCTACTTTTTAAACTCTATTAATGGTCTTTATAAATGCATGTCACTTCCCTTGACTTGACTTGGTAATAACAATTAATTCAGACTCTTTAATCTAGATTTTCAATAGATCATGTAGGCTTTGTTGTTAATGATGGTAGAAGTTAGGGGAAAGGGCCCAGTAGCCACCCACCCTAATTTCGCACATGTCAAGCGCATAGCTAAACATATCAGATTTCGATGATTTTTTTTGGGTTTCTCCGTATGCGACCGAAGAGCTTAAAGCTATTCTTTCAGCTTTTGGGCACTTATACATTTCCTCGTAGGATGCGTTATGTGCACATGGGTCGAAAAAGTGTCATTTCAACATGTCGCCGCATATATGTGCAACGATGTGCCAGTAACCGCTCGCCATCACATTTGTGCACTTGTCTTAATTTCATTGGTTAATTTATTAGAGTTGTGAACATGTATTGGTGCATTTGTGTTAATTTATTTTGTTGGTATTTTACATGTATTGGTTCTTTTAAAAAAATTAATTGGGGGGTCAAGTGTACAAAAACATAGCGGTTATTGGGGCATGGGCAGCAACTGGCCCCTCTCCCCTAGTGTCAAACATCTCATCACATTAAATATTTTTTGTTGTCTAAAAATTGTTATGTATTAAAATCACATTATTTTGGGAAGGTGAGGCATTCAACAAACATGTAAGATGTAGATGAATTATATTAATAATTCTTTATCTACTTTTTAAACTCTATTAATGGTCTTTATAAATGCATGTCCCTTGAGTTGGTAATAACAATTAATTCAGACTCTTTAATCTATATTTTCAATAAATCTTGTAGGCTTTGTTGTTAATGATGGTACAAGTTAGTGCCAAACATCTCATCACATTAAATATTTTTTGTTGTCTAAAATGGAACAATGCTATAGTTTAAATTTAATCATTTTTTCCAATAATTTCAAATGACTCATTTCTCTATTTTATTATTGGTTGTTATTGTGAACAATTAGTATATGGATTAAATTCCTCTTTAATTTCTATTGCATTTTCATTTCAATGCAAAAATTTATTACATTCTTAACCTTTGATATTACAATCATTTTATATGTGAAAGTTGAAAAGCTCATACAATTTTAAATTCAATTACAAAAAGTTGTCTATGAAATTTGATTTTTATTTTAAATTCAATTTTAAATATTTTCTTATAAGGACTACTAAAATGAAAGTATTTTCCATTACTTTTGTTCACACTGAAGTTGAAATCTATAGGAGTGTCCTACACCGAACTCCAATGGAGTGGCAGGACGACCGTTATAACCGTGGTCTATAATAGTGTTGTTGGAATTGTCCAGCGTGTAGGAAGTGGTCATCAGTGCAGACCTGATTGCCACAGGACTCCACTCACTATGAACTGCTTTCAACAGAGTGCTTACGCCGGCTACATGCAGTCACGATATGGACGTCCTGGAATCTATACTATGAGAATTTCCTCTTTCAGATTTTGCAAGCCAGGCCGCTAGGATACTTACCCCAGGCGCTGTAACATCGGGCTTGAGTATGTTGGGGGTCTGATTACTGGGGCCTCTAGATGAAAAGCCAGCCATAGCGGGCACAGGCTTAATTCCTAGGACTGTCATGCCGAACTCTACTTCCACCAGAAGATTTGGTGCTGAAGAGGAATATTTGCCAAGGGCTGCCACATCTCGAGGATTCTATACGGCATAAAAGTGAATTGGTACGCATACTCTATTAGCATAAGAAGCGCCACGGCTCCAGCGGCTTCCGCAGCGTCAAGAATACCAGAGCTCACGTTCATGCATAACACCACCATTCCATTCACTTTCTCAGGGACAAGCTTTCTGATGCATGCACCATCTTGGATGTCATACACGAGGGGAGCATTTGATATCTTCAACTTGCCATTCATCATATTGGAGAAGTAAACGAAGGAACCATTCACAACGGATCCGTCGCCCATTTTCAACGTAGCTTCGTATTCTCGATCGATAGTGGTCGCTCCCACTGTGAATATCCACAACACACCGTTTCCTGTAGAGCAAACCACGAGGACTCCTTTCTTGATGGCTGCAAAAGGTCTGAGTGCGACAACATCGTTGAAATAAGGTGGTGGTGTCAAAAGTGAGAGAGAGAAAAAGAACATTATATCTGTCGATAATGGCACTCTCCATGCTGGCAAGCACGTCAGACCCAGCGATCCCAACCAACCAACCGATTTTCAAAATTTTCCTCTCGCTTGTTTTGAAGGCCAAGGATAAACTATTCTAGGTTTTGAAGCTACCTGTAAGCGTAGTAGTGTAGCTTGGAACTTGTTACTATTTTTTGTGACAAATGTAAATAAGGAGTTTAGGTTTTACTAGCGTTTATCGTCAAAAGCAATATGGTTTTGTGGCTTCAAATTATTAAACAATTTGATAAAGTGAGACAAATGTAAATACTAAATGCCCATTTCGTTTTCAGTTATTGTTTTGTTTCAAATCACAAATATATTTCAAGGTTTATAAATACTAAAATTACATCTATTCTAAGATTATCTTAAATATATGTGCAATATATATGTGAAATGTAGAGACTAAAATACAAAGATAATAGCTGTAAATTTGACTTTAGTGTTAATAATAATAACCTTCTCAAAATTTCCTATCTACAACAAAAACTCGGCTTCAAAACTTGGGCCTAATGACGAATTCGATCAGTCGGTGAGGTAATGGATGAGACTTTCCTTTAGGGTGGTCATAACCCCTATCTTTTATATATCTTACCATGCTATGGATAATCTTTCCTATATGTACATTTGGATGGGTTTCTTTCTAATGTGGCACAGGTGTCCAAATGATTGAAAGGTACCACTTCAAGCCAATCCACCAAATACCGGTCTCCTTCATACCCCTTATATATTGTCTTTCCCTAGTAATAGCTACTTGAAAATTTGGATAACCTAAGGGCTCTTTTTTTTTTCAATCTGGGTGTGAGCTCATCCCATCAATCCTTACAATTGTCTCTACTATTTGTGGTATGTAGTAACATTCCTTTAGCTACCTCAATCACTTTATCGTTGGCACCCTACATCATGTCCATGGTTTATTTATTATTTGTAAATCTATTTAGATTATGGAAAACTTCCCTCCCCAGAATATGTTCCCCACTTATCATAATTTCTACATCTCTCTCCATGTTGTCAAACCTCGTCTTCTTCGATCCTTTCTATTTGTCCCTGGAAAAAAGAGAAAAATGCTATCAGCTAAACATCTCCCATGTATAGATTGGGATTCCAGTCTTTATCATCATATAAAATAAAGTTATGCAAATACAACTTGCATAGCAGATTCTTTTCTATTTCAGCTTCACTTCCTAAATAAGATTCACAAAATACTACAAGTGTATCCAGGTTTTCTAATGATCCTTCAATCACCCTTTTTATCTGTAGCTTGTGAAACCGTTCCTGTAGCCATAATGCATGAAATCTCGAGGGGGCCTACACTGTAGCATTTTACTCACAAGTGTTGAAATTAACTAAATTTTAGCCCTCAAAACCCTATTTTCCTCATTCAAAATTTTATTTTCTATTTTTTCCTTTCTCAATTGTTGCAATTTATCCTTTTGATTGCTATTAGATGTAATGAACCAATCATTTTTTAACTTCTCCAATTTTCTCTCATGTTCCTTTACAAGATGTGTTTCTTTATCCTTTACCTACATTACAATAACTTCTAATTTTATTCAACTTTGTTTTTAAGTGCCCTTATCTCATCTTCTTGTTTCCTTATCAACTCAAGGGCCTCATCTAACTCCATCAATCTTGTAGCAAATTCATTGAGACCTGATACAAGTCCATCTTGTTAAATATCTTCAGCAACAAGATTAACAAGTTCTCCTTATTCTACCATAACTGCCTTTGATACAAGTATCACTGAGTTAGTTTCTTTTAGAATAGAGCCTTCTTCTATAGGCATTTCCACTGTAGGATTCTCCATCACATAACATTTACCTATAGGTGTTCTTTTCTTTGTTTAGTCCTCCATGACACTATTTCCTCCAAAATATCCACCTCTGAATCAGATTGATTTTGTTTCTCCAATCTTGTAGCATTTTTACTAACCATGGCTACTAAATTATTAAGTCTCGTAGATGACCTTATATTTAGTTTGGGAGTAGGAGGTTTTTCATGTTGCTCATCCCCATGTCCAGATTCTTCTGTCCAGATATGTTGTCATGTTCTTTTTCTAGTATATCTTGTTGTAGTTGTAGAGGGCCCTACTTTATCTCCCGGATCCATTCCTGTAGGAGGTATATTACTTGTTTTGATATTTGCATCATGGACAGGGGTGTTGTCATCTTCCTTTGCAAAATCATCTCCTTGTACAACATGTGTTGCAACAAACACTTCCCAAGTTAATTGGGGTTCCCTTCATTTCAAGGCCTCTATTACTACCAACTTAATTAACCCATGATGCGCCAAGTATTTGACTTTTCCATTTTGTACTTCTATAGACATATTTCTTAAGGATTTGAATAAAATTTAAGGAACATTCATGATTCTTTGATGTCTCAAATGCACCATTCAAAAAAAATGAGAACTATAGATAAATGAGTACCTTACCTCACAAGTTACATACTAAATGAGAGCATATGCCAGCCCTAACCATAGTTCCAGTAGTGAGGTCCACAAGATGCCTTGACCAAACACCATTTTTGTTTGCTCTCCAAGCTTCAAAAACTCCTTGCAAATGCTTTCAAAATCTAGCCTACCAATAGGAAAATACTGCTCCCCAATGTTAAGCAACCCTATAGTAGTAGCAAACAACTCCACATCAAAAGGAAAATCAATGCCCCTCATTATGATTTTATCCTCCTGGCATCCCATGCTGAAATCATGGGCAAATTGTTTGTCAAATACCTGCAATCGTTTGAAAAAGTTAATCCAACTTGCTGCCTTAAAAATATGATAAATGTATGGCTTTTTCTTCAACTAGTCAACAACTCGTAGTTCTCTTCGATTATGTCCACTACTCATTGTGTTCAAATCTCTAGCCCTTGGCATGCGGTACCTTGCCCTTTGCAACCCTACCTGCTCAATGTGGTTCCACACCATGCCTATTGTTATTATTTGTTATCAAATAAGTCATAGTTAAAAATAATAAAAAGTCGCATGCATAAGGTGCCAACGTTGGTATTGGACAACACACAACTATGAGACTAACTTAGTTACTTGATAGGATAGGTCATATGTACCAATTCCAAAAGCTAAAGAGTTGGTTAAGATTTTATGAATTTTTCTTGTAACTTCTAATTTTACATCATACACGTGTTGATTTTTGAAGATTAATTTTGCTGGTAACTTCCAATTTCATATCATACATGTGTTGAGTTTTTATTGTTAAAGGTTACTTTCTCTTCATAATTCTCTGCCGCCTTCTTCCTGATATTTGAGAGGAGTTAGGACAAACTATCATCACCATTGACATTTGTAGTGTAAGGGTCATTCATTGTGTGCATCTAAAGGTTTTAGAGCCTCATAAATGGACCTTCAAGGTTTCACTATGAGTTAAAATATTGAATATCTTATATTTTTGGGGGGTTTTTAGATATTAGGGTTGTTCATTGTAATATCTTTGTGTATTTAAATTTTGGTACTTTGCTTATACTCTAGCTGAGAGATATTTCATCGTAATCTAATGAGACCATTTATTTTTGTTACTTGAAGGACTTCTTAATATAATTATCAGTGTTTACACATGTTATCAAAAAGATAAAAAGAAAAATATAAGAAGAAATGAAGACATCCATAAATTTAAATTATAATAATGTTCATGCAAATTGATTATATTGACTATATTTTCCAAGGAAGACTGAGTTGGTAATTATAAAAAGCAAATACAAATTACAAATTATGGGGAAATTGTTTGTAACAAAGTTTACTAATCAAGTTCATGAATTTGCCAAATATCTTGGTTGCTTGAGTTTGACATTGGTTGGGGACCATCTTCCTGTTCTTTGTCCTATGCTTCAACTATCTCCTCTAAAACCCTATTTGAATTTTTTAGTCGGTCCCCTTCTGACTGAGACAAAATATTTGTCACACCTCTTCTTTCACAACTCAGCTTCCAAGTCAAAATAGATTTGTCAAACAAAAATGTTTGAACATTATACCTGGTCGTATAGAGCCTCAAACAATTACCCAATTTTTTTTCATGTCTGTTTTGCAACTTTGACTTCAAAAATGATAGGGCACTGAAAACTCTTTCATCCCCCATTAAACCAAAAATCATTGTTTGGCACAAATCTACAAGTATGAAATATTCTGAAATAGAATATCGTAGAATTTTGCTCAAACCTAATTGTTTCCATAACCTAGTTATTAATCCATGTTCCAAACGATGGTCAAGCAATTTACACTATTCAATCATTGTTGAGGTGAACCGAGCAGATTGTTCTACTAGCTTTCTCTTGTGTATTATTCCTTCTATCTGTACTCCATTTATTTCTACAATTCTACTAAAATGGTAAGCCAAGTACCTCATCTTGCCTTGAAAATCTTGTGATGAACTAACATAGGACACACTAATGGCATTCCAATATTGAGGATAAACTATAGCCATTGCTTCTAGAAGTTCATCCTGAGGAAAATGCTTTCTTATCTCTTAAGACAGACTTCTCACAATTTTCTGCAATGTATCCTTTACAGAAGACATGAGATCTTTAAAATCCTCCCTTGTAACACTTTTTATCTAACCCAAGAGCTTCGTCCAACTTTACTAAAGTAGTGTAATTCTATCATATGTTGGCATAATAGTCATAGTAACAATGGTATTACATTGTTAAATTTGTATTTATAGGTTAGTTTATGCATATTAAATAAATGTTAGTTTGTGGGAGTTACATTCCCGTATGGAGGTTATGTAGGTAGTTATAAAATAGTTAAAGGGAAGAGGCTTTTATAAAGCCAATGTAATGTAATGTGAAAATCATCCGAAGACAATAATATATTATTCTATGTTTTATGTTTTGCTGTGTTAAAATGGTTTGATCTGGTTATCTGTGTTTGTGCTCACCATTTCTTAATATGGTATCAGAGCTGGCTTTCATGTTAGTCTTCTGATGGTGACGGAGTTCTGGATCTGAGGCGCGAAGGAAGCGTCTAGGCCAGATAGCGTTGAAAGGAAGCATTGAAAGAGAGCGTTGAGTTTGGAGGCCATTTGTAGGTCCGTCAGTATTGAGAGGGTCGCAACAACAAAGAGCAACTAAAAACTATGTGCTTGTGCGTGTAAGGTTTGAAGGTTGCAAATTATATTGAATCCAAAATCGTGAGTGTGAGAGGCACATGAAGGAAGATTAAATTATGTGAAGAATAGAGGTACGACTACTATGCATAATAAAAGGGGCAATTGGTGGAAGAAATATTCATTATTTAGCCATTGATTCAGGTTGTTGGGTATTTAGGCTATTCCATTATATTTGTTGGTTCATTTTCTATTATTTTTTCATGCTTTATGTTGTGATTTTTTATTAGATGAGGGAGTATCTCCATTGATTGGTCTATATTATATTTGCAATGCTCCTTTGTGTTAGAGAATCCACTTGCTGAGCACTCCCATCAATGTTTCAATCTGCATATGGAAATGGCATTAAACAAATATTAATTTTGTTTATGTGGTGGTCTCATTAATTTATGTATTGGTATTGTGTATCATACCTAGAAGCCGTGAGTGATGTTATCAATTGATACATAGGTGTTAGTTATTATATTTCCATCTATGGATGTGTTGATTGTTGATGCCAAACCCTCGAGCAACATGGAGATTGGATATTAGTCTCGGCTATAAACAAGATAGCACTTTTGAAGTACATTGGTATAAAGCGAAATAAGGTTTATTTGTTGGAGAAATAAGGGAATTATGGTGAAATAAGTGATAAATAGGTATAAGGGATTTTTTAAAGGAGAAATAAGTAAGATGTTTTTGTTAAAGTTGAAATTTACATGTTTTGGAGTTATAAGGTTGAGGGTCCATTATTGGTTGAAATTGATATCACCAATTTTTAATCATGGCTACACATTTAACAAATGTTGCTTGTGTTTATGAGGCCTTTAAAAACTCACATGCTTGTTCTATCAAAGAGATTAATGTGACATAAAGTGTAGCAGGGTCAAATTGGAGGTAGGCGACATTGAAGGATGGAGGATTTTCCATCATCTCAAGTTAGCTTCTTGCTTTGAGACGATGCTTTGCATGAGAAGTGCTTTTAGTTTTGGTTGTTTTGTTTTTCTTTGTTGATGCTAATAGATTTGAAGAATGTATGTTTTGTGAAGATTTTGTTTTGGAGACAGGTTTGGGATTTGGTGTTGAGCTCAATATGGATTGTTGTCCATCGAGCTTGAGAGTATATGATCGAGAATTATACCCTTTTGCGGTCACTAGACAATGATATAGATCTCTTGTATCTCTTAGGGATTGTTGTCGAATAATTCAAGACTTTGTGATTTGAGAGTTTGGGACTAAAGAGCTCAAGAACACAGCTCGAAGCTATGCCTTTCCAAGGGTAGACGAGACAACATGATGGAGCCCCGCTTGGTTCAGGATTTGTTCTTTGGGAGAAGATCTTCTATAAAATATGTATTCATATTATGTAATCAGCTTTGTTGAATATATTAGCATTCAAGGGGGGTCCCTTGGTACTATTGCAGGAACAATGTAATAAGGGGGGGGGGGATGTTGGCATAATAGTCATAGTAACAATGGTATTACAATGTTAAATTTATATTTATAGGTTAGTTTATGCATATTAAATAAATGTTAGTTTGTGGGAGTTACATTCTTGTATGGAGGTTATGTAGGTAGTTATAAAATAGTTAAAGGGAAGAGGCTTTTATAAAGCCAATGTAATGTAGTGTGAAAATCATCCGAAGACAATAATATAATATTCTATGTTTTATGTTTTGCTGTGTTAAAATGGTTTGATCTGGTTATCTGTGTTTGTGCTCACCATTTCTCAATATCATATACCCAGGCACTGATGCACATAAATCACGTACATCATTGTACTCTAGAAAGTTATCAAAGTGTTCAATGTCCATTGTTATTTGTTAGCTTGCAAACTTTGGACTCGTAGATGCTTCAGATTGATTGATATATAGATTGTCCATAGTAATACATACTATTTTCCATAGCTTTGAGTATTCTGCACTCTACATTGTTCTGTCTTGTGCCTTCTTTGATAGAACATTCATTTATTCCAACAAGGGAAGAATCCTAGATATCTAGTCAATAGTATCTCAACCTCAGTGAATAGTGCCAACATATTTGTCTGATCTACATGATTTTTGTAGAATAGGCCCAGTAATGATCAATACTCTTTGAACAATATATTTATCAATATGTTAACAATATCCACTTATTATCCACATCCTTAATTAGATTGTTACTCAGAGTAAGTCCTTCAACAAATCTTTGATACTCCAAAAATCTTTTTGGACTTCTACAAAAATATGTATACACCTCTCGTATAAGATCCTCAACTTTGAAAACAAATTGAAACTAGCTTACAATTTTAAAAGCCAAATTCATTATGTGGGCCAATCATGTACGGTAAACATGATGTCTACAAAATAACAATAAGCCCATTTATGTGACCCTGCATGACTGATGCCCCATCTGTACCAACGCAAACCAACTTCCTTGCGATTGCTAAATCATCCAAGCCTCTAATATTGATCAAGATTTTTTTAACTATTTCCATAAGGTTAGCAGAGGTAGAATTTTCTCATTTTAGGAACTACAAGTAGATGAGCTTGGACAATATGATTTTCTACAATATAAATGTGCATACACACAAGAAGTATTGTCAATGGCCATCTCCTCATCTAGAGACAAGGAAAAGAAATTCACCTGACTCATTTTTTCTGCTATATCCTCCCTCTCCACCATAGCTAGACATTGAACCCATTCTCAACCACTATTGATAGACCACTGGGAGAGTGGAAAGTTGGGAACTCTAATAAATTGCATTAAATTCCTATATTTTAGAAAGGCTGTCAATGGTCGGCCTTTGTTTAAAATATGGAATATAATTGCAAGCTGTACATTTTTGGATAAATGACTCGCTTCCATCACCTTTCCAAATAGAGTAGATATGCAACCTCCAAAAGTGGCAAGCTATGCCAGCGATTACATATATTCTTCATACTCGGCGGCATTCCATGCATGAGGGCATTCATCTTTCAATCATCTATTTCAACTCTCCATTTACATTTACCTTTTCGTAAAATTTACCTACATGCTTCTCCATAGTGTCTAGCTTCAATTGCAATGTCTTGTCTTTCTTTAATTTCCAGCTACAAATCTTATAGCGACATAATTTGGGCATGCCCTCTCCATCTTCACTCTTCATAGGTTCAATCAACGGTAGTAATTTTTTTAGTGGCTAATATTCACCAATTGGCTAATAGTTGAAATTGGGATTCAAAATTTGGCTAATAGTACAAGTTATAAGGTGACCTGAATCACCACATTTTTACAAAATTTTAGTTTAGTTCTGCTTAAATCACTAGAATATTTTTTTATTAAAATTTTAAACTCAATAATTTGCCACAATATTCGATACCTAATTAGATTAGATTCACCTAAATTTAATGTTATAGTAGAAAATGAAATTAATTCACCAATAATATTATATAATTATTGGTTAATTTACAGCCACATCACCAATTTTTAATCACCATCATTGATTTTATTTATAATCTAACAACTGTGGTTGTATTCCATGGGTTAAAATGTACCCATGGAGCTCCAATTCCCATCGAGCTTGAAATTGTATTTGGGTCGTTGATCTCAATTTATAATCTAACGGCTAGGGTTAAATTCCTTGGGCCAAAATGTACCCATGAAGCACCAATGCCCATGGGGCCCAAAATTGCATTTGGGTCATTGATCTCCATTAAGATCAACATCCCAAATGCAATTTCAAGCCCCATGGGCATTGGAGCTCCGTGGATACATTTTGGTTAGCATAATAGAACCCAAACCATTAGATTATAAATAAAATCAATGGTAGTGAAAAATAATATAGGGCCAATTTAAAATATTCAATGTTTGATTAAAAATATTAAGGAATTAAGTAATTATAGACATAGGAACTACACCCTAAACTAGTCAATCAATGCCACCTTCAAACCTTTACTTTTCCATAGGAATTTAATTTATTTTTTAGGAAGGATTCGCAATGGTAATTAATGCATTTTCTTATTTTTTTGTCAAGATTCACCAAGATTTTCTACAAATTTCTAGTGATTTAAAAAATTCACCAATAAAATTAAATATTTATTCAAAAAAAGGAAAGATTCACCAATAGACTCTAATATTTTTCTAAAAAATGGAAGATTCACCAGGATTTTATATGTTTTTTCAAGAGGGGTTTCTTAAAGTTATCACTGACCAATGAATACTTAGAAACCCATTCAAGCTGAAAATTTCTTGACATGTCCCACTGATGAGCTTTATGTTTGTTCAAAAGTATTTTAGACTCAGGTTCACTAATAAAAGTACCACCACGAGTACCTTGGACATTTTCTAGTTGTGTGATCATCACCATATTATTTACGCTTTCAATACTAGATTGAATGTGCCCTCACCCATTGAAAGGAAGCTAGGCATGCGAAAATCACTTCCTACGCTAATCTAATGAGGGGAGAGCTATGTAAATTCAATTTAATCCTAACTATTACAGCAATGTTAAACCATTAACATGTAGTAATACACATAGAACCAGAAAGAAGACAGAAGAAGAGAGACAAGATATATGGTGGGGAAAACCCTTATCGGGTGAAAAACCCCACACTCAAAAACCTGCACAATGTATTAACAAATCTAAAAGTTGTTTACAATACACTTGCAATGCAAGCCTCAATGGTCTTCGACACTCGTGTCTGGAGTCAATCTGGCAGCATAACAGTACCTGTAACATCTCTAATACATCTCCTCCAAGCACCTGTTTATATAGAATATACAAGGCAATATTGGACCTATCTTGGAATGGGCGTCCAACTTGGCCTCATGGCCCAAAACCCACTCCTAAGGACACTTGGTCAACATTGTAGAATGTGTCTGACACTTGTCCATAGCTCCCATCCCAAAGAGGTTGCCTATTTCCAAAATAGGCTATGATAGATGCTCTTACGACTCTTATGACTACCATAGAATCTGTCATAGCAGTTACAACTTATAGTTGTAAGAGAATCTATCATACACAGGCTATAAATAGCATATTATCTTACAACATGTCATAGTCCACCTTGGGGTGCCCAAATATGCCTTTTTCAAAGATGCTTCATGGCACATGTCTTCACCTATCTCACAACCTTCTATTTCTGACTCTTACATGTCATAACTCCGTCATAGGAATCCGTCATAACCGTTTTGGTCAACATTCCCTTACACAACATCCAAGATTCTAACACATGACAAAATTCTCCTACCACTAAGTGGGACGCCTATCTCCTCATGTGAGGACAAAATTACAAGTTGTCATCTTCCATGCAGGATGACACATCCCCGTGGCACATCCCACAATATGACAATATGGAATTTACAATTATTTACAACATAGACAATGAATTAATAAATACAAACATAAATAATGCAAGGAATTACCAAGGTTGAGATACCTTAATTCCCAACATTCTCCCACTTGTCGAACACCTTGTAAGAGCCAATATAAAAACAAGATTTAACCGCTATAGGTCAAGAGGCACATAGACTCTGAACACCATCTGAACTTCTCTGTGCTCACTAGCTTCATCAACGCATCTTCAACATTCTTCAAAGTATCTACCTTCTCCAAATTTACCTTCCCATCCTCTACCATGTCTTGCATAAAGTGAAACTGTACATCAATATGCTTTGTTCTAGCATGGAAAGTTGGATTCTTTGCAAGGCAAATCACACTCTGACTGTCACAACTAATCGTAATTTAACCTGCATCAACACCAATATCTGAACACAATCTCTTAAGCCAAATAGCTTCCTTACAAGCATGAGTTGCTGCTATATACTCAGCTTCTATCATGGACAAAGTAACCACAGGTTGTCGCTTACTCATCCAACTAATTGCACCACCAAACAATGTAAACACATAAGCACTACTGGATCTCCTGCTGTCAATGTCACCTGCCTAATCTGAATCCACAAATCCATGGATATCAATAGAATACAGAGGCCCTATAACATCACCATGATAGCATATGGAATACTTAGAAGTACCCCTCAAATATATGAACACTCGCTTAACTGCATCCCAATAAACCCGTCCAAGATTAGCCATAAACTGACTAAGGACTCTGCATCAAACTGGTAACAACACTAGCATAAGGTACTTTTCTCATGTCCTCCACCTCACTAGGAGATTTTGGATAATCCTCAACAGACAACTTTGTCCCCAAAGAAACAAGAACACACAACAGTCTACAATCTACCATGTTGAACTTGTCCAACACGGTCTTCACATACTTACACTGGCTTAACCAAAATTTTCTGTTAGTTCTGTCTCTTCTGATTTCCATTCCTAGAATATATCTGCTGCCTCTAAATCTTTCATTTCAAACTATGCTTACAACTAAGATTTAAAATCAGAAATCATATTTTTACCCTTCCCAATGAGCATCATAACATCAACATACAATGCAACAACGAGAATACAATCACCATCAAATTTATAATACACATAGTGATCCAATTTTGATCTCACAAATCTAATTGAGAACACAAAGGCATCAAACTTCAAGTACTACCTCCTAGGAGACTGCTTCAAACCATACAAAGACTTCTTTAACTTGCAAACCAAATTTTCTTTACCTTTCACCATGTAATGCTCTGGCTATGACATGTAGATTTATTCCTCCAAGTCACCATGAAGGAAATCTATCTTCACATCCATATGTTCTACCTCTAAGTCATAAGCTGTTGCGAGAGACAATAGGAATCGAATGGATGTCAGCTTTCCAATGGGAGAAAAGATCTCACCATAATCTATACCCTCCACTTGTGAATACCCCTTCGCAACAAATCTAGCCTTATGCTTCTCAACACTGCCATTTGTACCAAATTTCTTCTTGAACACCCATTTGCATCCAACGTGTTTCCATCCAGCAAGCAAACGCACCAAGTCCCAAGTTTGATTCTTTTCCAAAGAAGCCATTTCATCCACCATGGCCTCCTTCTAGGAACCTGCATCTTTCATATCCAAAGCCTCTGACATAGTTCTAAGTTCATCACTGTTAGTAATCAAAGCATAAGCACAACTAGAATCAAGCAATGTAAAACTAAACCTTTCAGGTTGCTTCCTTATCTGTGTAGACCTCCTCAAGGGCTGAGGTTGAGGTTCAGCTTCTTCATCTGAGCTTTCAGAGCTGCTAGAGCTCTCCTCATCATCAGGTCCAACATTGTCTTTCTGTTCAGTCTTCTCAGGGGTACCAAGAAACTGAACAACATCCTCTTTCTTTTCATTTTTCTCTGGCTCTAAAATAGTGGAAGAAGGTGTTAGCTCTTTGAAGATGACACTTCTGCTATACAACATGTTTTTAGCCACAGGATCCCAAAGCTTGTATCCTTTCACACCGAGACCATAGCCAATGAAGATACACTTAATAGTCTTGTTCTACAATTTTGACTGCTTCTCCCTAGGCACATGTGCATATGCCTCACAACCAAAAACATGAAAATGTCTTACTGAAGGATTTCTACCAGACCACACCTCCATGGGTGTCTTACCAACAAGAGCTGATGTAGGAGATCTATTTACCAGATAGCAAGCAGTGGCAATAGCTTCAGCCCAAAACTTTTGTTCTAAGCCAGCCCCACTAAGCATACTCCTAGCCTTCTCCATCAGTGTCCTATTCATCTTCTCTGCAACTCCATTTCGTTGCAGGGTGTATGGAGTTGTCTTATGTCTTTCAATCCCAATTTGCTTGCAATATTTATCGAATTCTATAGAGCAGAACTCACCACCGTTGTCAGTTCTAAAACATTTAATCTTTTTACCGGTCTGATTTTCAGCAAAGGATTTAAACTCCTTAAACTTACTATAGACTTCAGATTTTCTTCTGAGAAAGTAAATCCATGTCCTTCTACTATAGTCATCTATAAAAGATACAAAATATACATATTTTGATAATGAATGAACATTAACATGACTAAATACATCAGAATGAACAAGGTCCAACACACCAGAAGACTTATGAGAACTTGAGTAAAACTGAACACGGTTTTGTTTTCCATATATGCAATGTTCACAAAACTCAAACTCAAGATTACAATCATCTAACCCCTCGACGAGGTTTTTATTTTTTAGGGTTCTAATACCTTCTCACCAATGTGGCCAAATCTCTTATACCACAACATTGTCTTTTCAGCAGGAAGCTTAACTTCCAAGGCATGATTACAAACATTAGGGCTAGATACAACAAATTTCTTCACTACTCGTTTAGATGGTGGGGATGAAGTGACTGCTGCCCTCTTCTTTGAGTCAGAGGAACTATTGCATTGTAAAATGCATGCCTCCAGCTGAAATAGATTACCTCTCCTAGTACCCTTATTAAGCACCATAGCTCCTCTAGTCATCTTGCATCCTTCTTTCGAAAAGACAACTTGCACACCTGCATCATTCAACATACTTACAGAAAGTAGGTTCCATGCTAAGCCTAGGATGTGCATAACCCCAGAGATCCCCTTCACTTATCTATCAGGGAATTGAATAAAGACTCTTCCATGACCAACAATCTTCAGATGAGAGTCGTCACCTAGGTACACCTTTCCACCATTGAACTCCTCATACTTAGTGAACCAGTCTTGATGTGAGGTCATGTGGAATGATGCACCAGAATCAATCAGCCACACATCATCAGATGCATGGGTTGTCAGAGCTACGATGAAGGCATCACCATCATCTTGTGACTTGTCAAAATCTGAATTAAGAGCTTTCTTCTTCTTTTTCTTCTCCTCTTTGCACTCCTTTCAGAAATTCCTAGTTTTTCCATAGTTCCAATAGAGAGCCTTGGACTTTCCAGGAGATTTGGATCTCCCACAGGATTTGGA
The DNA here is from genome assembly GCA_027924645.1 of Cunninghamia lanceolata. Taxonomy (NCBI): domain Eukaryota; kingdom Viridiplantae; phylum Streptophyta; class Pinopsida; order Cupressales; family Cupressaceae; genus Cunninghamia; species Cunninghamia lanceolata. Next base: position 6,945,445 of record BSBN01000148.1, on the reverse strand, counting down.
TCTACCCTTGTCAGCTTTCTTGTCCTTATTTTTCCCTTTCTCCTTGGGTCTTCCATGAACTGCAAGAGCCTCTTTAGCTGCCTTAGAAGACTTTCTCCGCATCTCTTCAGACAACAGTGAAGAAACCACTTCATCCATTTTGAATGTGGATGTGGTGCTTCTAATAGCCATGACGAAGTGATCCCACGAGTCTGGTAAAGAACAAAGTAGGGTCATACACTGATCCTCCTCCTCCATCTTCACACCAACGGATGTCAATTGTGCAACCAACATGTTAAAAGCATTCATATGTTCAGCAATGGATCCTCCATCCTCCATTCGAAGAGAATACAACTTCTTTCTTAGAAAAAGTTTGTTAACCAGGGATTTGGTTTGATACACATCTCGTAACTTCTTCCAAAGCAAGTTTGCAGTAGCCTCCTCATGGACATTTAATAAAACAAAATCAGCAAGACTAAGTCTTATGAGACCCTTAGCCTTCCGATCCTTTAGATCCCAATTAGCTTGTGACATTACAGCTAGTTTAGTGCCACTGATAGTTTCCCAGAGGTCTCGGTCTACAAGCATGTCTTCCATCTTGAGCTTCCACAGCTTGAAATTAGTGCCATTGAACTTCTCCACCTCTATCCTTCTAGATGTGCTTGCCATCTCCTTACTGCAATTAGATTCAGAATACTCTGCATAGACTCCCACTCAACTTAAGATCAGCTCAAAGAATCCCTACCCAACAACTAGGACCAAAGGTGATCAAGCTCTGATACCAACTGAAAGGAAGCTAGGTGTACGGAAATTGCTTCCTACACTAAGCTAATGAGGGGAGAGCTATGCAAATTCAATTTAATCCTAACTATTACAGAAATGTTAAACCATTAACATGAGATTCGCAGCAATACACATACAACTAGAAAGAAGATAGAAGAAGAGAAACAAGATATACGGTGGGGAAAACCCTTATCAGGTGAAAAACCCCACACTCAGAAACCTGCACAATGTATTAACAAATATGAAAGTTATTTACAATACACTTGCAATGCAAGATTCAATGGTCTTCAAAACTTGTGTCTAGAGTCAATCCAACAGCATAGCAGTACCTATAAAACCTGTAATACATCTCCTCCTCCAAGCACCTGTTTATATAGAATATACAACGCAATATTGGACCTATCTTGGAATGGGCATCCAACTTGGCCTCATGGCCCAAAACCCATGCCTAAGGATACTTGGTCAACATTGTAGAATGTGTCTGACATTTGTCCATAGCTCCCATCCCAAAGAGGTCACCTATTTCCAAAATGGGCTATGACAGATGCTCTTACGACTCTTACGACCATCATAGAATCTGTCATAACAGTTACAACTTACAGCTATAAGAGAATTTGTCATACATAGGCTATAAATAGCATATTCTCTTACAACATGTCATAGTCCACCTTGGGGCGCCCAAATATGCCTTTTTCAAAGATGCTTCATGACACATGTCTTCACCTGTCTTACAACCTTCTATTTTTGACTCTTACATGTCATAACTTCATCATAGGAATCTGTCATAACCATTTCGGTCAACATTCCCTTACATAACATCCAAGATGCTGACACATGGCAAAATTTTCCTACCACTAAGTGGGATGCCTATCTCCTCATGTGAGGACAAAATTACAAGTTGTCATCTTCCATGCAGGATGACACATCACCGTGCAACATCCCACAATATGACAATATAGAATTTACAATTATTTACAACATAGGCAATGAATTAATAAATACAAACATAAATAATGCAAGGAATTACCAAGGTTGAGACACCTTAATTCCCAACACCCATTGCATAATTTTTTATTATCAATTAAAATAGGACAAATTATGGTTTCCTTCTTTCTTTTTGATGGGGCTCCTCTCACTCTTCAATTTTTTGGATTTGAGGATACCATCTTTCTCTGACATTGTTAAAAGAGTGTTAAAGCACTATTCTCCAAGATGCAAATTCAATCGCTACTAAATGAAATGAAAAAAATTGAAATTCTTATAGAGAAAGAGAAGAAGACAACACATGTATTTTAATATTTGATTGCTATCACATTGAATCAAGTTGTTAATTTAATCATTTACATTTAATTAAGAATACTCCGTGTAAAACCAATTTCCACATCACCATTTCTTACCAATGGCATGACCTTCTGCTCTAACTATCTTCATTTTATGCTTGGAACACCACGAGCTATTGATGTTTTTTGATCGCATGCCATGGAATAAATAAAACTTTCAACATTTTTTAATACTATGGGCTGCTCAAAATAATCAAATAATGAACAATATAATAATGAATATATATTTATAAAAATAATAAAAATTATATATAATAAAGAAAATTTAATTTAATATATCAATCCTATGGGATGTTGAGTGAGAGTGGGAATGTTGGTATTTATAGCGCAAAGGAGGATGGAGAGGGCGATGCGGATGAGAATACAGAAGCGGGTGTTTTGAGGTGTGATGAGGATGATCAATTCTCTATCAGGGCAGAGGCCTTGAGCTCTGTGAATATGAGTCCTTCCTCCATCCATGGCCTTAGTGGTTGTAGAGGCATCCTCTACACAACAAAAATTCCATATATGTGTTTCAAGAGGTCTACCAAGGGGAGTGTGTGCTTGGAGTCTACCGCGACTGATAAGGTGTTAGCTATAAGTGCATGTGCTAGAGATCAGACAGGTGATAGTGGTGGGGTTTTAGGTTTGGGGTTTATATGGCTATCCCCAAAGCCATAATATCTAGGATTTGGATATGGCTAGGTTAGCCTCTACTCTCTCTTTGGGTGAGACTCTAGGTGGGATGATTTAGATCCCTGATCACTTTTGAAATAGTTGATTGGTCAATTGCCTGATTAGCTAGACAATCTACTATCTTGTTAGCTTCCTTATAGCAATTGGAAATCTAAAAAGAGACAAATTCCTTGAGCATGTCCCCTGCTTGTTGGATAATATAGTCTTTTTTCCAGTTTGTGGTTTGTCTATCTTTCAATGCATTCACAATGATAAGAGAGTCTCCTTCAATCCAAATCTTTATAATATTATTAAATCTATTGCTAATTGAAGACCATGGAGAACTACAAATGCCTCCACTTCATTGTTTGTTCCTTTGACTATTTCAATAGTTTTCACCACCATTATCTGTCCATTGTTATCCTAAATTATGCAACCTATACCTAAGATGCTTGGATTCCTCATAGTATTTAGAGATTGTGGTTTTAATCGCTTTAACTTTAGCTACTGTGGTCTATCCAAAGAGCATTGTGTCATCTGCAAAGAGTGCATGAGTTAAGGGTCCCTAATAGGTTGAATGTGGATGCCTCTCCATATCTTTTTTTATTAACCTCCCTTATGGTCTAAGTTAGAGCTTATACCATCAATATGAATAAATAATGGGACAAGGGGTCTCATTGGCACAATCCTTTTGAAGGTTTGAAAGAGCGGCAAGAACTTGGTTCCTAAAATTGCAACTTATATCCATCTACACCATTGATTAGAGAAGCCAATCTTCTTGAGAATGCTGATTAGAAAATCCTAATTCACTCTATCATAGGCTTTTGCCATATCTAGTTTGATTACCATTGATGTTCCCTTGAGCTCCTCAATTAATTGTACAAAATTTATGTACAAAATTATAACCATTTATTAATTTAAATTTGCATACAAAATTATATATATGTACATATACAATAAATTGGAATATATAAAAATTAACAAAAGCTAATTTATGCATGTATGTATGCACGAAAAAGATATCAAAGCTTCAAATATATTAAACTTTGATATTATCTTGATTTATTGATATATGTCAATCTAAATTTTGATACAATATTATAACATTTTGATTTCAATATTTCAATTTAGCACATTTCAAATTTATAGATTAGATGGTTTTCAATTTTCAAGATATAAAATTTTAAAGGTTTCAATTTATGACTTAGAAAGAGATTTAGAGGTATCCAATGGATATATGGCAAGGAGTGTAATTAAATTAGCACTCAACAATCTTTTAAGCACATTATTCATGAATCCTTAAATCTTAGTGAACATCCTAGGAGCATTTTATTTAAAAGAAGAAAAAGAAAAAATGTTAACAACTTAATTCATATTTTCCTTCACATTACCACCCTTTGAAAATTTGTTTCTTTTGATGCTTAGAAGGGTAGGAAACATTTTCACTTGACGATTCATATAAATAAAGGCATTACATGCAAAAGACTTGGATTCTACATTTTAACATGCACACACAAATACATAAAAGAAGTAAACCTATTCAAATACACATTCTCTTGAATTGGTTTAATTAACCTATTAATAAAGTTTTTTGTACTTTAGAGTCATGCAAAGGATTAATTAACTTAGAGCACAAAGATTGAAATTGAATTACATGATCAATAATTTGTGTACACTAGATCATCAGACCCACTGAAATAAATTGTCAATTGTTAAGTTTTAAGGCCCATATATAACTTTGAAATGCTTTAGGAACACTTAAATAGTAATATCATTGAATGAATGTATACATCCTTGAAGTAGTGGGTAGAACCACTCAATATCATAATATTTAAGAGTGCATTAAAACAGATTGGTTAATATCCAATCCTCGTAAAAGAAGACTACGCATATAGTTGTATATAAAATTTAATACATGTATTAGGTTCAACTTTACCATCATACATTGGAAAGTGGGGTGCCACAAAACCCATAGGCAATGGATAAGTTACAAACTCAAATCTATCTAGGTATATGCCTAGGATTAAAAAATAATTATAATCAATAGGCTTTACATCTATAGATTCTCTTTACTTCTTGATATGCTTTGTGAAATATTGCATCTAGATTAGATGAAGGGGTGGTGACTAAATGGATACCACTAGAAAGTGCATGGGAAGTGAGATAAAGGCATCAAAGAAGAAAGGTATTTATGGGTATTTCTAGGGTATGGGATGTGGTATGGGGTATGGAAGTGGCTTGAATAAGTGGAGTAACTATAGGTTTAATAGTAGTGGAGGAAAGGGGTGTGGAATCATGGTTTATCATAGAGGTGGTAGATATGATAGGAGATGTATATCTAGGAGCTAGGCCATAAGGCAAAGGATAAGCAAAATAAGGGATATGTACTAAAAGGTGAGATACTAGTGGCCATGGTACTATAAAGATGAGTTGTTTCTTTTTTTAATTATGCACTTGTGGTATCCACTCCATAGCACTTATGATTAAGTAATTAGATTATAGTGTAGTTTAGGTTTCTACTTGTTTTAAATTATCTTTCATGATGGCTTTTCAATAATTATCTAGATTAGTAAGGTAATAACAATTTAGATTAATAGCTTGCCCATCTTTCAAATTATAAATAAGGTAGTTCTCTTCCATAATCATTCTTACTTACTAGATTAAATTATAAAGTTTGATTGAAGGATTCCTACAATCTAATAGTGGCCATAGTACTATAAAGATGAGTAACGGTAGTGGAAGGAGAAATGGTGGAAGAGGGATCTATGGTAGAAGTTGGGATAGGAATAGATGCACAAGTCATTGTAGAATAAGTAAGCTTATCCAAAACCACTTGCAAAGTTTACACATACTAAAAACTTCTCAACTAACACTTGCAAGACTACGTTATCATAGTCTTACTATAAATACTACACTATCACACTCATACTTATTTAATAAAAAAATATGTAATTTCAATTTATATCAATTTATGTTAATATTCATTTCAATTTATCGGTGATCAAACTTTCAATCTAAATTGATTATAGATCATTAAATCAATTTTGAAATAAGTTGAAATATTGATGTATTAAATTGATAGCTTATTTTGATGATCAGACTTTCAATTTAAATTGATATCATTAAATCAATTTTGACATGATATTTTTAAAAGTTTAGCACTATTAGTTGTGACTTTAAGGTTGTTAGTGTTGACTATAAGTACTTATAATTGAATAAAATGTGCTCTTTAGATCTAAAAAGCAACCAATCATGTGATGCCACATCAGCACACCAACAAAACATGACTTAATGCATACTTATTGGTCCACACTTTTTTTGGTCTTTTTGGACACCTCAAGAAAAAGCATGTTGATGTGGCATCATATTTGATGATGTGGACATGAAACCTTAGTTATAAGTAGGGACCTTGCCAAGTAAGTTGATGTAAATCTTTTGGAGTGATTCGAAATTGCCATGTATGATTTTGAGAGGTGTAAAGTTAGTTATTCGTAGGGTTTTCGTTTCAAATTTAGGATTTTAGTTTCAAATTTAAGGTTTTAGTTTCATTTGTAGGGTTTTAGTTTCAAATTTAGGGTTTAAATTTCAAACAAATCTACAAATTTAAAATAATAAAAAATAACAATTTTTACCCAAAAAAATAAATTTTAAATTCTCATTAAGAAATAAAATTCAAAAAGCATAAAAAAGGTAAAACGAACTATCTTGATGGGCATGGAGGAAGGGTGGTCAAATGGCAACTACGTGGGGTTGCGCAGATGCATGCAGAAGGCTTTCTCTTGACTTGGATTCGAGAAAAAATGATTAGTTCTTTTTTTTTCCTTTTTTTAAAAGGTTTCGAGCGAAAACGTATCGCCCGATAAGTTATTAGACATAAACCTTCCACTTAAAAAGTATTGTCCATGCATACATCACGCAGTTTCAGGTGAAACTTTCTTGGCTAGAACATTTTTGAACAAAAACTTTTCACTTGGTACCATTTTGTTGGCCAAAAGTGTGACACATATTTGAACCTTCTCTTTCAATTGAATTTTTTTTAAATTGCATTTTCAACCTTTTTACCAATATGGGCAATTCATTTTTAAATCATATGTTTACTTGTATAAAGACTCTTACATATTAAGATATAAAATATTGAGTAGCATAAGACACTTCAGCATAAAAAAACAACTTCCACAAACATACAATAGTAATACTATTTAAATATTCAATCCTTATTTTTATTTTCTTAACCAACACCTAGAGGGCAGGGTATTACTTATCTTTCTACATAAAAGTGTAATTACAATGGCAGGATAGTTATTACCCATCTTTCTACATAAAGGTGTAATTACAGTGGCAGGATGGCTATATGTCTATATTAGTAGTTTTCACCCGAGTGTATCCAATGTTATGGTGGCTCATCGGTGGTGAGCCGCCATGAGGGAAGAGTAGAGAGAGGAAACTTCCTAGGTAGGGTCAATCCAAACACTTCATCCCTATCCACATCGCCCTCCACACTCCAATTAAAGCAATGTATGAGCTGAGCCACAACCAAGTGAACAACGGAAAGCCCCATGGAAATCCCAGGGCATCCTCTCCTTCCTGTTCCAAAAGACAACAATTCAAAGTGGTGGCCTTTGACGTCTATGCTTGAGCCAATAAATCTCTCAGGCCTGAATTCTAAAGGATCTTCCCATATGCTTTCATCCCTTCCGATTGCCCAAACATTCACAAACAACCTTGTTTTGGGTGGAATGTAATATCCTCCCACAGTGCAACTCTGGGTGGACTCGTGTGGCACGAGCAAGGGTACTGGTGGATGTAATCGAAATGTTTCCTTCACCACACATTGCAAGTAGTCTAAGCTTGCCAAACCACTCTCCCTTACGATTCGATCTCTCCCAACCTCTAATTCAATCTCCTGCTGTGCCCTTGCCATTACATGAGGGTTTCTCAGCAGCTCAGTCATTATCCATTCTACAGTTGTGGCCGATGTATCTACTCCAGCACTCAACATATCCTGTGAAAGCATTGAACTCGTTGGTTAGTTATGTATTAGAAAAGACAAAAGAGCGAATGCCTTGGTTAAATGTCAAATCCGAAACATCAGGTAACATTGATCCGACCAAGATTATTGCTTTGATGTGTATCCGAGAGACTTGTATCTCGGAACTTTCGCTCTCAGCAATGTCCAGCAGCACGTCCACGATGTCCGGTTCCTCCGACTTTTTTGCCCTTCTCCGCTCAACGTGCTCGTCGATCAGCTTCTCAGCAAACGCATCGAATACTTTATGAGCGGCCTGCATGCGGCGGCCGTGACCTCTCCAATCGAGAAAGGCGAGATAGGGAATGAAGTCTCCCAGAACAAACAATCCCGACAGCTGCACAATCTCAGTCACCATCTGTGAAAACCCCTGCCCTCCGCTCAGTTCATGGTCGGAGTAACGTCTGCCTGCAAACATTCTACACACAATGTTGAGCATGAAGGAGGAGATGGTCTTCCTCAGGTCGATGCAGCGCGCGCCTTGCTCGCTCTCCTCCCACACGCTTCTCACCATGGCGGACACCTCTTCTTCCCTCACCCACCTGAACGATTCCGTTCTCTTGGCCGTCAATAATTCGATTGTGCACAGCTTTCTTATCTGCCGCCAGTACTCTCCGTAGGGAGCTGCTCCCACGTCTCTATGGTCGTAAGCCATGTACTTGCCCGACGATGTAGCTGGCCTGTTGGCGAAGATCAAATCGTGGGTTTTAAGAAAGTCTTTGGCCATGGCAGGAGAAGAGGCCACAATTGTGGGTACGGAGCCGAGGCGTAGGAACATGATGGGCCCGTACTTGTTTGCCAGCTCAGCCAAAGCCTTGTGAGGAAGGCTTCCCAACAGATGGAGATTGCCTACCACTGGCCATGGGCGCGGCCCTGGTGGCAATCCCATGTTCTTTCTCTTGTTTTTTGTCAGAAATCTGTACATAATCCAGACGAAGATGAGCGAACAAGCCAACCCTACTGCAGGGGAATTGAGCCATGCCATATTTGGGTAGTCCGGGTTGAAAACATTTGATTTGAATTGATGAGTATTTAACACAACTTACTCGGCACGTTCTCGTAATAGGCGCTGCCGGATAAGATTCCCTTCGCCATCTTAGTTGGACTCTAGAGTAATTTTTCACTTTTTTAATTTGTGATGCTCCCACAAAATTCTAGGCTTTCGTGAGTGGCAGTCTGCTTCAGTTGGAATCATGGGTCCCTAAAACTCTTTAAAAAGGGTTAAGAAGACCTGGAGAAAATTGAAAACTAATCATATTACGTAAGCGAAAACGTATTGTCTATCGACCTTTCCCAGATGCAAATTTGACCGTATATATTAATTAATCGAAATTCAGTTTATAATATTATTTTGAATTTTAATTAATTAATAAATACGACCAAATGTACAAAAGTTAAAAGGAAAAAATAAAGAGTCTATGGTAAAGATCCTAAGCTAAAAAATATTTCAGACACGTTGACTCAATGAACTAACAAGTTAGCCACATTAATTGTATTATTATTCCATTTCGTCCTATCAGCGTGATTGTTACACACATAATGGTGAAACTACTGGTAATTGTAGTGGTTAAAATTGTATACCATGCCTTTTTTAGTGGTGAAAATTGTAAAATTGTAATGGGTATGGAAATGGCTTGAATTAGTGGAGTAACTATAGGTTTAATAGTAGTGGAGGAAAGGGGTGCTAAAGCATGGTTTATGATAGAGGTGGTAGATATGATAGGAGAAGTATATCAAGGAACTAGGTCATAAGGAAAAGATAAGAAGAAAAGGGATACATACTAAAAGGTGAGATACTAGTGGGCATGGTACTATAAAGATGCATTGTTTCTTTTTCTAAATATGCACTTGTGGTATTCACTCCATAGCACTTATGATTAAGTAATTAGATTATAGTGTAGTTTAGGTTTCTATTTGTTTTAAATTATCTTTGATGATGACTTTTCAATAATTATCTTTATTAGTAAATTAATAACAATTTAAATTAATAGCTTGCCCATTTTTCAAAATATAAATAAGGCAGTTCTCTTCTATAACTGTTCGTACTTAAATTTTGACTCAAGGGTTCCTACAATCTACTAGTGGCCATAGTACTATAAAGATGAGTAATGGTAGTAGAAAGAGTAATGGTGGAAGAGGGATCTATGGTAGAAGTCGGGATAGGAATACATGAGTAAATGTAGAAGAAGTAAGCTTATCAAAAACCACTTGCAAAGTTTACACATATTTAAGTAGTAAAAATTTCTCCAACTCACACTTAAAATACTAATTTATCATACTCATACTTTAAATACTAAACTATCACACTCATTCTTATTTAATAAAAAAAAAACTAATTTCAATTTATATCAATATATGTATATCAAATTCAATTTATGGATGATCAAACTTTCAATCTAAATTGACTATAGATCATTAAATCAAATTTGATATAAGTTTAAATATTGATCTATTAATTTTTAATTTTATTTTTATTTTTTTAAGTGATGGATTCACCCATACATTAATTCAAAAAATATACATATGAAACTATTTATAACATAGTCTGAGGAAAATATTACATAAACTGGAGAAACTTGCGTCCTTCACATGATAATTGAAACAAAAAAAACAAAACAGACTTATGAAATTAAACAAAAACTATATGTCTGGAAGTATAGAGACGGACACTATCTACTCATCTTCATCAGAGGAGGGCTCCTGCGGTTGAAACATCAATGGCAATGCCATTTTCAGCGGCTTGGGAGCCCTTGGCAATGGAAAACACATATCTATACTACTAGACATATGGCCTCTAATAAATGCCAGGGCAATGTGTTGATGTGTTTTTTATGCACATGCAAACTTAGAATAAAATACCGAGGTATTCTATCCTCTCTTGAACAAAGTCTCTCAAAGGCTAGACAATGTGATCCAATGAGACAACTCCAAGGTTCCAGATGTCAGGTCTTGACTTGCAATGGATAGACTTAGTAGTCGATGTGATTTGCTAAAAACTCACAAAGGGACTTATGCTGAATTGACTCTTTATTCCAATCAAATATGTTATTCTCCTTTTTGTGAAGTGGAACTTACTCTAACCGACTATGAAACGAAAATGCAAAAGGACAAGGGTTTAGAAGGCTAATCTAAGGACAATGAGATAATGAAATATGCCAAGGTAGACAAACTCTTCATGAAACCAAAATCTGCTTCACCATGAGAACCAACAACTACACGAAGTCGGTGCAATCTTCTAAGGAAACTCAAGGATTTTCATGGTGTAAACTTTCATCCAAACACCCACTGCTAGCACATCTTGAATGAGCATCCACAACTGAACTAAAACAAATGTGGCTCAGGCTAACTTTGTAAAATGACTTATCAGCAACAAATCATTAAAAGTATGAACCATTAAGGAATTCATCAAATATCTCCACATAAAAACATTACATCAATTCACTTCTAATCTATTTCTAAGCTACTTGGAAACATCTCTCCATCATATTCGAGAATTAGAAACCATGCTAACATTCCATCACCACACAAATCACCATGAGAACCAACAATGAGCTTGTATTGACTTTGGAAATGCATTTTTATAACAATTTCATATGTCTTTTCAATGACTTCGAAAAGTCTCCTCTAATCTACCTCTACTCTAACAGCATCTACTTTTACTACTTGATTCATGTTCTCCCTGATGATCTCTCTTACAAATGAGAGAAATGGGCCCTTTTATAGACCTCAAAATTACATGAATGGGCAGGATTGATTTGAGAATCAATGGCCAAGATTTTGACAACAAGGCAGTTTGTTACAAAAATTACTATCTTTAGAACATTGAATGCAGACAGATGACATGGCAGACTGTGATTGGATCAATGTTGTGCACATGCCACCTCAACATCGAACAAACTGTTTTGATCTTGAACGTGTTCACATTGCTTAGAGTATTTTCCCAAATTATGTTATCTTTGGAGTAGTCTTCAAATCTAGATTTTCACCTCTGGAACTTGGCTACTTGAACTTGAAAACTTGGGATTTTGTCTAATTTCTTCTTGTTGTCTTGATGTAATTCATGGAATTATGATGTTCTGACTCATTTCTCTTCTCATCTTATGACATTCTTGATGATGTTCTTGTGCATGATTTCTTGAAACTTGATTATACAGACTAGCTCTCTTCCATGTGGTGTTGATGTCTCCCCGACATGAAGTCTTCTTCATGAACTCAAACATCTTCCCTCCATTTTTGAACTTCTCATGTGCAAACTCTCGCCATTCTCCTTTGCAGATTCTCATCACCTACAAAAGGGAAACAACTATCAGTTTGCAAAGATGATAATCATTAACAATATTTCATTATGAATCTCTCTAACATTTATTCAAATAACTTGCATGATTTCAGGCACTGATCTTGGGTTATAGCTGTTACATGCACGTCTGAGCCTAATTATTATGACTCAATTAAGCGATGGAAATTGCACAACTGCAGGAATATGAGTTAAGGAAGATAAACGAATATCTTGGCATGTTTTTGCATATTCTAGAGTGGATCTTTCAAATGATTGTGAAAACATGAACTACAAATTCATTATGGATATGTGCCAAGGCATAAAATGCAAATTAAGGTAAAACCTTTGAATTGAATGCATGATATAAGAGTACTTGAGTTGAGTGGATAATTTGGCACACTTGGCATTATACAATATCAACCAAAAATTTGCATCCAAAGTAGGGATTCGGGACCCACACGCATGGCTAGGTAGATTCCTAAGTGTTCAATGCACAACTTAAAACTTATTCTTTGCGAAATAACCGTCGATGTGTGCTCAAGTGGACTTCTACAACATTTACGTAAGAATTGGATAAAATGCGAATTGTAAAGCCTAGACAAATATGCACTTGGCAGACAAATGAGGACATCATGCATAATATATGCTTGAAATTTCACCATCTTTATGGACCAACCATTTACTTTGAGCCTTAGCGGACTTCTTGGGCTTGTTTGCATAAGACACCACTTGGGTAGATGCTTGAAATATTTCAAAGGAGTAAAACACCATTAGAAATAGATTGGAATGACCTTCAAGCAATGAGTGAATATCCAACAAGCTAAGGCAGACCTTTTACATGCCTATGTATGAGAGCGGATATTTTAGATTATAGCGTATGGAAAATTATGCAAAAAGACTATGCGTTGGTGCTCAAAATGAATTCTATAAACCATTACAAATTGTAAAATCACTCAAAAGATGTGTTAGCGGGAATTTTGGCATGTTCTATAAGTGACGCACAAAGAACTTGAAGCGGACTTTTAAAGATCTCATGCACAATGCTAATGCCTCATCGAATATGTGCCTAGAAGAGTTTTATTTTTAGTAGAGATTTAATGATATAATGAATAACGTCTAAAACCTACGAATGCAAGTACCTCCACTGAAGTGGACATTTTGATTAGCTATGCATAACACTAATGATACAATTGGGTCAGCAAAGTGTCTTGAAAAGACCACCTTAGTGGACTTTTAATATCATGGTGCGTGATGCCTATTGCTCATATGTGCAAAGTGTCCCAAGAAGTCTGCTTGGGTAGAGGTTTGGATGCCTTATGCATAATTTGAAACTTTATGCACTCTAAAACAATCCAAGAATGCATACCCTGAGTGGGCACCTTAGACTTGTTTGGAATCTCTGCTTGGAGCGGACTCATGAGACCTACGTGCACAAGCCTTGAAGATGAAAACTATAAAGCAAAGCCATGCTCTTGAGTGGCCCCTATTTAAAACAAAACATGAGGTTTTCAAGAAGCAAAGCCAGAGTGATCATTCTAGCTCCTATACATAACATCTGAACATTCCAATTGCCAACCTATCTTCTAGGTGCAATCAATGATGATCTTGGTTTGAAATTGAAATGAACTTCAACATCCAACCCAAGCCCTAGACAATTTTCCAATTTCACTCAATCCAAACTCTCATTTCAAATTTCAGGGACGAGAATGCTCTTCTAATTTTTATGATCTGATCCACCTCCCAAACATTCAATGTATCCTGGTATATCCTTCCACAATTCGCAAAACTTCCTCATCCAGGAAAGAACTCTCAAGTGGGACAACTGCTAAAACAACACAACCTGAGCCAAAAACTTAGAAAGAGAGGGGTCCCCATCAGTGATGGGGTGGTGTTGCGATGACATCACAACATAATGGACAACAATATTCTAGGTCCTAGACTAAATCAAACACATTATACAAGAAGATTGATGCTACATTAGAATACCTCAATAGATTAGGGGATTCCTACAACAATTGGTTGCCAATGATCATTCTAATGGTGTACTCCAAGTTGACACACTATGTTAAATGCCATCTAGAACTTTACCAATGTAAAGTGTCCTTCCATGACTGGCTCCCAATCTAGAGGTGTGAAATTGAAGCGAAACTTGTAAGGGTAATCCGCCATTCTCCCATCCCAAAGTTGCAACCAGATAGGAAGAAATTGAAAGAAAATTGATCTATTAAATTGATAGCTGATTTTGATGATCCAAATTTCAATTTAAGTTGATATTATTAAATCACTTTTTATCTGATAGATCTAAGGAAGAGGACTCAATAGTTGAGCATGTTCCAATAATTGTGATACTGATTGTGTATTTAAGGCCCAATATTTTTAAAAGTTTAGCACTAGTAGTTGTGACTTTAAGGTTGTTAGTGTTGACTATAAGTACTTATAATTGAATGAAATGTGCTCTTTAGATCTAAAAAGCAACCAACCATGTGATGCCACATCAACACACCAACAAAACATGACTTAATGCACACTTATTGGTCCACCTTTTTTGGAGGTCTTTTTGGACACCTCAACAAAAAGCATGATGATGTGGACAAGAAACTTTAGTTATAAGTAGGGGCCTTACCAAGTAAGTCAATTTAAAATTTTTGGATTTATTCAAAATTGCCATGTATGCTTTTGACATGTGTGAAGTTAGTCATTCGTAGGGTTTTTGTTTCAAATTTAAGATTTTAGTTTCAATTTTAGGGTTAAAGTTTCAAATTTAGGGTTTTAGTTTCATTTGTAGGGTTTTAGTTTCAAATTTAGAGTTTTAGTTTCAAATTAAGGGTTTAAATTTCAAACAAATCTACAAATTTAAAATAAAAATAAAAAATAAAAATTTACCAAAAAAATTAAATTTAAAATTCTAATTAAGAAATAAATTTCAAAAACATAAACAGGGTAAAATGAACTTACCTAATGGGTGTGGAGGAAGAGCCGTTGGCTAGTAGCTATGTGGGGTCACATAGATGTAGGTAGAAGGCTTTCTCTTGACTTGGATCTGAGCAAAATGATTAGTTTTTTAATTTTCTTTTCTTTTATTTTAAAGGTTTCGAGTGAAACTATATTGCCTCGATTAGTTATCGAGCTTAAACCTTATGCTTAAAAAGTATTGTCTATGCATACACCATGTGCTTTCAGGGAAGACTTTCTCAACTAAAACCTTCTTGAGAAAAAACCTTTCACTGGATACCATTTTGTTGGCCAAAATTGTGACACATTTGAACTTTTACCCTTCTCTTTCAATTAAAATTTTTTTAAATTGCATTTTCAACCTGTTTACCAATATTGACAATTCATTTTTAAATCATATGTTTACTTATATTTGTTAAGGAAATAGATAAATAAACAACACACAAAGTAGAACACAGAGGTAGATATTTAATGTGGTTCACCAATGTGGCTACGTCCATGGGAAAGCAGAGCAATAATCTTATTATTATTTGCAACAACATAAAAAAGGTTTTCCCCTCATATATATACAATAGTCTTCAAGATAAGACCAAGAGACAAAACAAAATATGAAATGAACAGTCAGACTTCACATCCAACAATCTCCCACTTGAAGTCCGATCCATGCTGTGACTTCACATTTGCACAACCTCCCACTTGAAGTCTGCTTTCCATGGCCTATTGTCTGCATCAACTAATATCCAAAACACAATTACCAAATCCAATGGTAATAAATAGGCCTCCATAGCTAGAATAACAACCACAACTAGTTGCTAATCACATCCAACTAACCATGCAACATCAGTAAACCCATGTCAATCAACATATCCAGAAACTGCAAAAACAAACTCCATGTGCAAACCTGTCAAAGAGTTACATACACATTCAGAGCTCCTACTGCATGAGCAATGTCCAGATGAATGCAAACCTGGAATGAGTGCATACAATGCGTCACTTCATTAACATTCCAAAAATAAGGCACCATCACAAGTGATCAAGGGATACCAAGACTATTAACAACATCACATAGAAGATGTAAACATGTAGTACCAAGGAACATCCACAATGATATGCAAAACCTGCAAACCAAACACCTATAGCATGTCCTCCTACACACACCTCTAAATGCCAACTGTGTCAAGTATGATCTCCTCCACAACACCCCATGACAAAATCCATAATAACATCCAACGTCCAATCACCAAGACCAAACATAACATATGTATCATGTAACTAATCATGGATGTAAGCATCTCAAAACAAGAAGATCAAACTGAAAGTAACCATTCCCAAACCAAGGAAATCAGCCCAATAAACCATCTCCTAAACCCAACATGTACAATGAGATAAACATGTCAACACTCCTCAAATGAACCCTCCAGAACCAAATACCGATGGTTCAAGATCTATATCCATGAGAAGACAAATCATAAACATAATGCACCATGTCTACTGCTGTTAGGCCAAGAATTGTTGTGGTGGCATGAGGGGCCCAAGTTTCATGGATCTGGTACAAGGCAACAGATGTACCAAAACAAGATACGAGAAAGTCGGTGTTAATCATTCATAGACTCAACGCAATAATGGTCATTCCTTGAGGTATTTATTTTTGCAAGAAGCTTTGTTAAACCCTCAATTGCACATTTTGGCACACAGTAAGGAGAAACCTCTCCAGCAATGGATGGAACCCATCCTGATGGCAAGTTCACTACTATCCCTCTTTTCTTTGCTATCATATGAGGTAGAAAATGATGAAGTATGTTCGTTGTTCCCTTCAAATTATCTATGATTGAATCAAATTCTTCTGTAGGGATATCCCATAGCTTACCATTTTTGTTAGTGATTTTTGGTGTTCCATCTTCACAGTAGGTATCAGTTTATGAGCTTTCACTGGCCCAAATCTACAATAGCCGGCGTGGCGTTTGGCGATGGGGCCATCACACAAGATTCAAACACCTTCCCTTCCCTTTCCTTAGTGGTTGCTTCACCTTCTTCTACTTAACCTTCTTAGCCTTTGACTCGTCTTCCTCATCAAATTCTATTTTATGTTCAACATGATGATTTTCGTCACTTAGAGCCTCCTCTAAAAAATCCCTAGTCTCTTCACTCTCCAAAGAAACCCTATGCCTCTTGACCATTTTGGGAAACATAGAGAATCCAGACGCCAAAGAAAGCTTCTCCAGATGCTTCAAGCAAGGAAAATTGGCAAGCAAAGAAACCTAAATGCTTGCAATGGAAAGGTGTCTTTCTCAAGCTCCCAGCAATCTTTGCAACAAACTTTGCCATTGATAATTCGACATCCTCCAAATGCATAACCTGATAGTATATCTCATTCGGATGATCATGGGTCACATTAGAAGCATAATAGAATGGCATGGGCCCTTCGAACTCCCCAATTTCTCCTTTGGCACATCAGGCAGAGATTTCCTCTTCACACACTTCACATAACCTAGTTTGGGACGCTCCCAGTCTGAAAAAGACAACGCCTATTGCTACGGAGTTGCCAACATAAATCCCAACTGCCACAGCCCCTCTTCTTGAGCAAACTTTTCTGATCAGCAAAACTAGAGCCTCATTTTACTAGATAATTGTGGCTCTATTTGCCTTCAATCTGACTCCAATCTAAGGCTATGAACCAGTATCTCGTGCTCTTATACGGTGCAAAATCTTTCATCTTCAAACAACTTCTTTAACCTTGTAAACCCTTTGTCCAACCTGCTCTCCCTGGATCTCACTGCTCTGATACCAATTGTTAAGGAATTAGATAAATAAACAACACACAAAGTAGAACATAGAGACAGATATTTAACGTGGTTTGCCACTATGGCTACATCCAAGAGAAAGTAGGGCAATAATCTTCTTATTATTTGCAGCAACATACATAAGGTTTTTCCCTCATATATATACAATAGTCTTCAAGAGAAGACGAAGAGACAAAACAAAATATGAAATGAACAGTCAAACTTCACATCCAACAATATCAAGGCTCTTATATATTATATAAAATATTGAGTAGCATAATGAAACAACTTCCACAAAGTGATATTATTTAAACAAAGTGATATTATTTAAACATTCAGTCGTTATTTTTATTTTCTTAAACAACACCTAGAGGGCATGGTATTACTTATATTTCTTTATTCTACATAAAGGTGTAGCTACAATGGCACGATGGTTATTACCCATCATTCTACATAAAGGTGTAATTATAATGGCAGGATGGCTATATGTCTATAATAGCACTTGCACCCGTAGGAGGTTCAAAGAATACGACGATAGGAACAACCGACGAGTTCAGAAAATTTTCCGGCCTGAATTTTTTTTATTTTTATGGCGTGAGACAATTACGAGCACTATAATGCTCACATATAAAAGCCTATCGGCTAATTAGTAGTTTTTCCCAAGTGTATCCAATCTTATGGTGGCTCATCGGTGGTGAGCCTCCAGTAGGGAAGAGTAGAGAGAGGACACTTCCTAGGTAGGGTCATTCAAAAACTTCATCCCTATCCACATCGCCCTCCACACTCTAATTAAAGCAATGTATGAGCTGAGCCACAACCAAGTTAACAACGTAAAGCGCCATGGAAATCCCAGGGCACCCTCTCCTTCCTGTTCCGAAGGACAACAATTCAAAGTGGTGGTCTTTCATGTCTATATTTTAGCCAATGAATCTCTCAGGCTTGAATTCTAAAGGATCTTCCCATACGCTTTCATCCCTTCTGATTGCCCAAACATTCACAAACAACCTTGTTTTTGGTGGAATGTAATATCCTCCCACAGTGCAGTCCTGGGTGGACTCGTGGTACAAGCAAGGGTAATGGTGGATGTAATCAAAATGTTTCCTTCACCACACTTCGCAAGTAGTCTAAGCTTGCCAGATCACTCTCCCTTACGATGCGATCTCTTCCAACCTCTAATTCAATCTCTTGCTGTGCTCTTGCCATTACATGAGGGTTTCTCAGCAGCTCAGTCATTATCCATTCTACAGTTGTGGCAGATGTTTCTACTCCAGCACTCAACATATCCTGTGAAAGCATTCAACTCGTTGGTTAGTGAGGTATTACACAAGACAAAACAGCAAATGCCTTGTTAAATGTCAAATCCCAAAATTTAACTAGCAATAGTAGTTTCAGGTGCCATGGCGTTGGGCAATTATTAAACTGAACTGACCAAGATGATTGCTTTGATGTGTATCCGAGAGACTTGTATCTCGGGACTTTTGCTCCCAGCAATGTCCAGCAGCACGTCCACGATTTCCGGTTCCTTCGATTTTTTTGCCCATCTCCGCTCAACGTGCTCATCGATGAGCTTCTCAGCAAACGCATCAAATACTTTATGAGCGGCAGAGGCCTTGCCAATCGAGAAAGTCAAGAGAGGGAATGAAGTCTCCCAGAACAAATAATCCAGAGAGTTGCACAATCTCTCACCATTTGTGAAAACCCCTGCCCTCCGCTCAGTTCATGGTCGGAGTAACGTCTGCCTGCAAACTTTCTACACACAATGTTGAGCATGAAGGAGGAGATGGTCTTCCTTAGGTCGATGCAGCGCGCGACTTGCTCGCTCTCTGTGAAAAATCTATTGCAGCTACTGATTATTAATTTCCTATCTTATAAGATTATTTGGCTGCCGAAAAATTAAATAATTTACAGCAAATATTAAATAATAACACAGCTGCAACTTCACGGAAAAATCACGGAGATAGAAAAATAAAATCAACACAACATTTTGGACAAATTGTCCCTGGAAAAACCCCGAAGGGAAAACTAGTCAGCAGATAGGAATTCTATTCAACTGCAGAAAATCAAGAGATACAAAATTGCTTGCCTCTTACTGGCAGAGCTCTGGAAATTTCTTTCCTGTAAATTCCCTTCCCTCAATTGTTCCTGCTGAAATTTGCTCCGGCAATATTTTCCTTCTCCGGCAATTCCACTGCTCTCCAACGCTATCACTGCGCCCTTTGCTCTCACTGCAAATCAATTTGCTATTGCTGCAAATTTATTTATTTGCTATCACTGCAAATACTTCTCAGATCTATATTCTCCAAATGCCTATTGATCCTCTTTTATAATCCCCTAATTGAAAACCAATGGCCATGATTTAATCTAAATCAACGGCTAGGATTAATGAGACTCTAAACCCTAATATCTGGAAGTCTCTCGAGAATTCAATTTTCTAGGTATGGAGATAATTATTCCAGCTGTCTTTCCAGCCTCGTAATCTCCACCTGAGACTAGAACACCTGTTCAAGCTACACAAAAATTAACACTCCCTCTTAGCGAGGAAGGTGTTCTGCATAACACCCAACTGCTCTCTGAAGAAGATGAATTTCACCTTCCCCAATGCCTTTGTCAAAATGTCTGCTACCTGCTGATCTGTAGGTATATACTGTAGCTGAACAATCCTCCATTGTACACAATCCCTGATGAAATGATACCTGATGTCTATATGTTTAGACCTATCATGAAACACTAGATTCTCAGATAATTTAATGCAACTTTGATTGTCACAGTGTATCACTGTAGTCTCAACCTTCTGACCAAACAAGGCTACTAGCAACTTCTGAAGCCATATAGCCTCACACGTTGCCATGCTAGCTGCTATGTATTCTGCTTCTGCAGAACTCAGAGCAACGGACTTTTGCTTCCTGCTGTACCAAGAGACAACTCCTGATCCCAAACTAAAGCAGCACCCTGAAGTGCTTTTCCTGTCCACTGCACTACCTGCCCAATCTGCATCAGTATAGCCTATCAACTTGATACCATCACCTCGAGCATATCTAATCCCATACTCGATTGTACCACGCAAATACCGCAACACATGCTTTGCCACTGTCCAATGCACTCTCTTCGGCTCAACCATGAACTGACTAAGAGAGTTTACTGCAAAGGATATATCTGGCCTAGTGTTGACCAAATACATGAGAGATCCAATCAACATCCTGTATAAGGTGGGGTCTACATCCTTTTCCTTGGATGCATCTACCTTCTTCCAATTCGTGATCATAGGTGTAGACATGGCTCTGCAATCTTGCATCTCAAACCTCTTCAAGATTTCAATGCAGTATTTCCCTTGTCCAAGGAAAATCTCTCCATCTGTCTGCCACACTTCCATGCCTAGAAAGTAGTGCATAAGCCCCAAATCCTTCATCTCGAACTCTGCTGCAAGGTCCCTCTTGCACTCCTCTATAAGCCCCAGTGAACCTGTTAAAAACAAGTCGTCCACATATAGAACAAGAATGAGAATTTCACCCCCAACCACCAAGTAGTAGAGGTTAGCATCTGCCTCACTCTTCACAAAGCCTATTCCCTGCAAGTATCTATCAATGCGCTCATACCACGCCCTGGGAGCCTGTTTGAGTCCATACAAAGCTTTCTTCAATCTGCACACGTGGGTTTCGCTGTTGTGTACTACAAAGCCCTCTGGTTGTTCTATGTATACCTCTTCTAACAATTCACCATTAAGAAATGCCGTCTTGACATCCATTTGATGGATCTGCCATCCCATATGTGCTGCAAGTGAGATTACGGCTCGTATAGAAGTATACCTGGCCACTGGAGCAAATGTCTCCTCATAGTCTATTGCCTCCTTTTGAGAGAACCCCTTGGCCACGAACCTTGCCTTGTATTTCTCGATGCTACCATCTGCACCATGCTTAATCTTATAGATCCAGCGTGATCCAACCACTGCCCTATCTGTTGGTCTAGGCACAACCTCCCACACATCGTTCTGCATTATTGAGGTATATTCCTCAACCATCGCATCTTGCCACACCTGTTGCCGTGCAGCCTCCTAATAGCTGGAAGGTTCACTATCTACCAACTGACTAACCAATGCCACATAGTCATTATACTTGGCTGGTTGTTTCCGCTGTCTATTACTCATCCTAGGAGCTCCCACAAACTCCTGAGTATCCTTATGTGTCTGTTGAACCTCACGGTTTCTCCTATCAACTATAGAGGATGAAATATCAAACTCCATATCTTCTTGATGCATCTCTTGGATTTGCTGTATCTGTTGCTCCATACTCTGCGAACTCTCAGCACCTGAGCCTGTGCTTGTACTAGTAACTGTACTCGTCCTTCGCTGCCCCTGTTCTGGTTGAACAATCCTTGGAGCTTCTGTTGGCTGCTCATTCTGATCATCTGCTGGCAAATCTCTGGACCTCCTATATGCCTTGTCCTCCATGAATTTGACATCACGCCTAACAATAATCCTCTTGGTCCCTGGAATAAATATCTGATATGCCTTTGAGGTCTCGCTGTACCCCACAAAGTACCCTCTCTCTGCAGTCTAATCTAACTTGGAACGTGTAGCCCCTAGAATGTGACAAAATGCCAAACTCCCAAATATCCTGAAGTGACTGACATCTGGCTTCTTCCCTGAGAATGCCTCCTCTAGTGTCATCTTGCCCAATACCTTATGTGGAACCCTGTTCTGTATGTATACCGCTGTACTGCATGCCTCTGCCCATAAGTAACGTGGCATATCTTGGTCATACAACATAGCCCTTGCTACCTCCGATATAGAATGATTCTTCCTCTCAGCAACCCCATTCTGCTGTGGGTTGTAAGGAACAGTCCACTCTCTCTTGATTCCTTCCCTGGTACAGAACTCCTGGAACTCTTTCCCTTTATACTCGCCTCCATTGTCTGACCGAAGAACCTTTACCTTCCTACCTGTCAAATTCTCCACAAGAGCTTTGAACTCCTGGAAGTGACTGAAAACCTCATCCTTAGTCTTCAAGAAGTATATCCAGGTCTTCCTGGAGAAATCATCAATAAAAGTAACAAAATACTCATATCCTCTGAGAGACTTCGTTGACATTGGTCCACATATATCTAAATGTACTAAATCAAGAACCCCCTTGGATCTGGTGTCACTCCTTGGAAAAGCTGCTTTCACAAACTTCCCCAATACACATCCCTTACATACATAATCATGCTCTGTGCTCACGTCTGGAACACTTGTCACTGTCTCACGAAGCAATTTAAGTGCTCCATGATGTATATGGCCCATCCTTCTATGCCATAGCTCTCCTTGATCTCTAGGATTACTACTGCTCACTAGTGCCTTAGGAGTATCAAACTGCAACCTATAAAGTCAGCCGCTCCTAACTCCAATAGCTATGGGTGATTTCCAATCCTTATGCTTGATTAAAACATGCGCTCCTCTAAAGAGTACATTGTAGCCTTTATCCTGAAGGACAGATATGGAAATTAGATTCATGCCCAAGCCTGGCACATACAACACATCATGAATGGAAATAGGCTTGCCATTCTCCCTCTGAAATAGAACAGTCCCTCTCCCAACTGGATTGCACTTGGACTTGTTCCCCATCTGAATCTGGAATCTGATGTCCTCCTCCTTGTATCTGGAGAAGTACTCCCTAACTCCTGTCATATGAAATGACGCCCCACTGTTTATATACCAAACACCCTGTGAGGTTGAGCTAGTCAGGCAAGCTATGAGTGCAAACTCATTCTCCATTCTACTAGAAAGCTCATCTACACTTGCTGAAGCTGCCATCTGCTTCTTGCCTTTCTTTTCATTTTTCTTCCTTTGTGGGCAATCGCTGACATAGTGGCTGAACTCGTGACAGCCATAGCATTTGATCTTAGACAAGTCCTTCTTCTTCTCACTTTTTGGATTTGATCCTTTGCCAGACCCTTTCTTCGCTTTCCCTTTTCCTGCTAGGGCAACGTTTTCCTGTTCCACCTCACTTTTCTGACTATTACTGCTGGTTCCATTGACAAGACTTAGTCTAAGCTCCTCCTGAGTGAAGTCACTCCATAGTCGATCCCAACTCGGTAAGGTGTCTCGTCCATTAATAACTTGAACAAAGACATCCCACTGCTTAGTAAACCCATTCAGGGCTATTCGTACTAGCTCATCATCCTTTGGTTTGTCTCCAATAGCTGTCAATTCATCCTTGACAAGTCTAAGTCTGGTGAGGTAACTTGTGACGTCTTCTCCCTTATTCATCCGGGTATTCCTTAACTTTTCTCTGAGAATCAACTTTCGGTTAAGGGTAGCATTCTGGTACAGATTCATAATGGCATCCCACATCGTCTTTGTTGTATCTAACTCTGCAATATGCGGAACAATATGATCCTTAACACCGTCAAGAATCAGCCTCCTTGCCTTGGCATCTTCCTTCTTATATGCTACGAGCTGTGTTGCATCTGTAGGTACAGGTACAACAGTGGTCACATAATCCTTGATACCATTCTCTTCCAGCAATAAAGAAATTCTGGCTTTCCAGACACCAAAATTTGAGGCTCTATCCAATCTGTCTTGATGTCTTAAACCTGCTGAGGCCATCTCAAAAGAAAATAATAATTTGAAGAGGTCAAACTGGGTTTTATAAACCCTAGATTTTTTTATTTATTATTTTTCCTTTCTCCCTGTGCCTGTTCTGCCCTCAGATCCGCTCTGATACCATATTAAAAATCTATTGCAGCTACTGATTATTAATTTCCTATCTTATAAGATTATTTGGCTGCCGAAAAATTAAATAATTTACAGCAAATATTAAATAATAACATAGCTGCAACTTCACGGAAAAATCACGGAGATAGAAAAATAAAATCAACACAACATTTTGGACAAATTGTCCCTGGAAAAACCCCGAAGGGAAAACTAGTCAGCAGATAGGAATTCTATTCAACTGCAGAAAATCAAGAGATACAAAATTGCTTGCCTCTTACTGGCAGAGCTCTGGAAATTTCTTTCCTGTAAATTCCCTTCCCTCAATTGTTCCTGCTGAAATTTGCTCCGGCAATATTTTCCTTCTCCGGCAATTCCACTACTCTCCAACGCTATCACTGCGCCCTTTGCTCTCACTGCAAATCAATTTGCTATTGCTGCAAATTTATTTATTTGCTATCACTGCAAATACTTCTCGGATCTATATTCTCCAAATGCCTATTGATCCTCTTTTATAATCCCCTCATTGAAAACCAATGGCCATGATTTAATCTAAATCAACGGCTAGGATTAATGAGACTCTAAACCCTAATATCTGGAAGTCTCTCGAGAATTCAATTTTCTAGGTATGGAGATAATTATTCCAGCTGTCTTTCCAGCCTCGTAATCTCCACCTGAGACTAGAACACCTGTTCAAGCTACACAAAAATTAACACTCTCCTCCCACACGGAGAGCACCATGGCGGACACCTCTGCCTCCCTCACCTACCCAAATGACTCCATTCTCTTGGTCTCTTGGTCGTCAGTAATTCGATTGTGCAGAGCTTTCTTATCTACTGCCAGTACTCTCCGTAGGGAGCTGCGCCCACGTCTCTATGGTCGTAAGCCATGTACTTGCCCAACGATGTAGCTGGCCTGTTGGCGAATATCAAATCGTGGGTTTTGAGAAACTCTTTGGCCATGGCAGGAGAAGAGGCCACAATCGTGGGTACCTAGCCCAAGCGTAGGAACATGATGGGCCCGTAATTGTTTGCCAGCTCCACCAGAGCCTTGTGAGGAAGGCTTCCCAACAGATGGAGATTGCCTACCACTGGCCATGGGCGTGGCCCTGGTGGCAATCCCATGCTCTCTCTCTTGTTTTTTTCAAAAATCTGTACATAATCCAGAGGAGGATGAGCAAACAAGCCAACCCTACTGCAGGGGAATTGAGCCATGCCATATTTGGGTAGGCCAGCTTGAAAATATTTGATTTGAATTGATGAGTTTTAAACGCAACTTACTCGCCACTTTCTCGTAATAGGCTCTGCCGGATAAGATTCCCCTCGCTGTCGTAGTTGGACTAGAGTAATTTTTCATTTTTTTAATTTGTGATGCTCCCACAAAATTGTAGGCTTTCGTGAGCGGCAATCTGCTTCAGTTGTAATCATGGGTCCCTAAAACTCTTATAAAAGGGTTAAGAAGACCTGGAGAAATTTAAAAACTAATCATATTACGTAAGCAAAAACGTATTGTCTATCCACCATTCCTAGATGCAAATTTGACCGTATTTATTAATTAATCGAAATTCAGAATATAATATCATTTTGAATTTTAATTAATTAACAAGAGGTGCATTGCATTAGGGTCCTGCTGAAATAGAAGCTAAATTATGGATGAGAAATTGTGAGATATGGGAGTAGAAGAATAATGTATGGGGATTGAAGAATAATATTATGTAGATGGAGAATGCATATTAAGTTGTGGCTTGCAACCTATACTCTGTCAACAATTTTCTTCATATGATTCACTAATCTGATCAATTGATCTGGATGGTAAATGATTTTATCAACAATTTTGTCCCTATGATTTCGTTCTGACATTATTGTGCTCTTATGAGTTCATACTAGATCCATTAGTCTATTTGTCACCTTGTTTCCAGTTCTTGTGTGGTCGTTCTCACTTGAAAAACCAAGAAGGTAACAAAAAACATGAGACTGATCTCTTTAGCATCTCACAATGTGCTTGATCAATTACTTCGAGAGTTCATGTCCCTGAATTTAAAACTGTGGGTATTATAAGCCAGTATTTAGCAACCTTTCATAAGAGGAATGCAAATTAGTGAAGATGTGACCTACAAGCAATTCATCATTGTTCTAGATTGTATTTGTTGAATATGTCAATGTATAACTAGATGATAGATTGAACGAAAATTGCATCTATTTTAAAGCTAGATCGGAGAGCATATTGTTTTGATTAGAAGTTGTATGGATTTGAATTTATGTAGAATAAATTCATTATGGCATTGATGCCTGTTATGGATCTAGCTATCATATCATAAGGATAAACAATTAATTTCTACTCTATCAAATGCCCCAAGCCATTGACTTTCCTTGGACTTAGGATCTCTAATTTTGACAACGTAATAACCCCAAGTATGTAACCTGACACCTCTATATCTTGTTGTTTGTCTAGATGTTTGACCTTTGTGGGAATGAAGGTTAGGTGTTGACTTCTTTGATTCTTGTCAACAATGTCTTATTAGCCTATTTACTTGACTAATTTTTACATCTTTTTTAGTAAAATAACATAAAGCTTTAAGGATGTAAGTGTAGACATTCTATAATTATAATTCCTAGGGAAAATAAAGCAACTTACAAGTGTTAAAATGATTCCTACATCTATGATTAATATGTATCATGGCTGAAAAGAAACTTAGACATCTTGCATATCATATTAGTGCACAACACTCAAAATACATGTTGGTGTGTAAACAAGCTAAACCACATACTTTGTCAAATCCATCAATACACGTATTTAAATGTTTTAATATAGTTGTTATGCCCCCAGATGTCTAAATGATTGAGATTTGGTGCTATGTGCAACTGCTAAGGTAATCAAGCAGAGAGGGAACTCTAAAATAGTATATGGTTTATACAATATGGCTCTATGCATAGTCTACACCTGAGTCTTCCTCTACATATCATCTATTGAAATGACCTTATGAAGCTTGTGAAAGTGGATTCAATGAAACTAAATTATTGAAGTGCAAGTTTTGCTATTATTGAAATTCACAACAAAAAAATGAATGGAAAGAAGAATGGTGACAACAGCACCCTGTTATTGGTGAAGAATTACAAAGAAATTACAAAGATATAAATGTTATCGATTACAAAAATGGTTTCAAGCATCTACCAATAATTTCTAGGGTGAAATACCAAATTCTATAAATATAATAATGCATTATTTAAAATGTCTTATAATATTCAAATTATAATTTATTTAAAATACAAAATATCATAAATTAAATATTTCAAAATTTTATTCCTAAAATTTTACTTGTATTTCAAGGCAAAAATACGGCCATATGCTATCAAATTGGGTCCCACCATCGGAAATGGCAGGTGGGTAGGTGCTATATATCTACCGGAAATTACATTATTTTATTATTATTAATTATATACTTTCCCATCAAAATCATAAATACAATACATACACAACAACACTTGCACTTGCACAAAATGTGGAGGTGTTTGAAGATTAAAACTAGTTAGTAGTTATAACTTTCTCACAAATAATGAAATGTAATATACAATTGTTAAATATTAAAAATATTTTTAAAATTTTATATAATTTTTAGAAATTAAATCGTGTTCTACTTGAAAACCATTTTAACTTAAAATAATAGATATAAAAATAATAATCAAAATATATATCAAAATTTCTTTATTATTGTTTAATATAATAAAATATTTTTATTTAAATATAAATATAATATGCAAAAATTGAATTATATGGAGAGGAAGTGTCCCTTTG
Source organism: Cunninghamia lanceolata (assembly GCA_027924645.1). Lineage (NCBI taxonomy): Eukaryota > Viridiplantae > Streptophyta > Pinopsida > Cupressales > Cupressaceae > Cunninghamia > Cunninghamia lanceolata. The sequence continues at coordinate 6,917,178 of BSBN01000148.1, read as the reverse complement.
TGCTACATTGGGTATCCTCTACTGTCGTTAAAAAGTATTGCAAATTTAAAACTAAATTGAATCTCTTGAGATCAAAGTAGTTTGTAGAAAAAACACTTGTACACTCACACACCATATTTATTCATTGTGCCAACACTCTTTTTGAGTCCCATCGGTGGTTCTTGACCACTTTGATCATTTACTTTTTGGAGATATATTAAAATAATTTGAACCCATTAGTATATGCTTTTATAAACGAGGCACTCACACACTACACCTTGCATTACAAAGCTAAGTGTATACCAAGGGTTCCCATGTTTTATTGTTTGATATGTAGCAAAGTTTTGTTAACTTAAAAGCAAACAATCCATCTTTAATGTCAACTTTAGCCATGCACGCCATAGTATATTCAATCTTTTTAAGTTGTACATGTCATTGTCCATCAAACAAGCAAATTATAAGCAAGGTAGTTTGCTAACTTCTCAAATAAAATTGTTAAAACAACTTATAATACTTCAATTATAAGCATTTCTACTACAACTATAAACATCGAGACCTGATATGTAATTGTAGCTAGAAGCAAATATCAGATAAAAAGCTATGGGTGAGAGCAACTTTGACAACTTTTACAGTAGGTTGGTTAAATGATTGTGCAACACATGTTTTGCATGATCTTAGTGGTGGTGGTAGTTGCATATATGATGACACATCTTTAAAAAATATTCATTTCTCTCTCTGGTTTTTGCGAAATCCAATTCAATATATGCAAGTGTGTAAACACTATAAAGCATTGATTCTATTTAAGTGATAGCTATTTAGTGGTGGAGAATAATCCTAAGGCTATTATAAATTGTGGAAGAGAATGAAAGAGAAAAAATATTTAATGAAAAAATCAATTGCAAACATTATGGCCTCGAAACAGGAAGAAATCAGCTTTTCTTCCCACAAGTCTACACACAAAATTGACAACGGTATAATTTTTTTCATTTCATTTCTACTGACATTTCACTAAGTTGCCTTGCCTTTTATTGATTGTTAAATGTGTGGATATCTCTTATCATATATATGGTTTTTGTTGTGTGTTTTGTAGATAGAAATTTTCAATTTTTTGTTGTTGTTGTGATGGTTTTCAGATTCATGGAAAAAAGTGGAATTGATATTAGTTACAAGTTTCAACTCTGTGTATATTTTGGGATATTCAAACCTCATTCTAGTGCCTCTAGGATTGGTCTGGGGAATTATTGGCATAGTTGTTTTAGGTGCTTTCTCACTCTATGCCAATTTTTTGCTTGCAAATCTATATATTATAGATGTCCAATGCATTATTAGATACATAGATTTCGTTGGTCATGTATTTGGTGAGTACTTAAACACACCCTTGTAATATACATAACTATGTGACTTGTTTCCTCTACAACTGATTGAAAAAATTGAGATAAATTTTATAAATTGTTTGTTTCGATAAACTTTATAAATTGTTTGTTTAAGCTTAGCTTGATGGGACTTGGTAAATTTATGATTCCAATGTAGTTGAGTATCATCTCAATTATCTATCTTAACTATCAAAACATTTTTTCCAATAATAGTATTTGAACACATAATAGATGCTATTTTAATTTCATAAGATGAACTTCATATTTAATGAGCTTCCTTCAATGATTTTGGAACACTTAGAACTGTATGCTATTTTCTACAAATTGGTAGTGGTGGGATTGTATATTATTTACCATGTAGGGAAGAAAATGGACTATATAACCTGTGCTATATTTCATACTCTACAGTATGGGGTTCCTACTACTTTTTGGGAGAGCTCTTAAGGTACTCCATTTTGGTAGAATGATATTGATGGAGATTGATTGTCATTGATGTCAAAAGGTTTTACAGGTTCACAAGGTTTTGATATTGACAAGGGTTGTTCATCATGTTCATTGTTTGATATGATTCATATGATTGTCTCTTGTTTTAGTTCATAAATGATGCAATGCATATTTGTTGCAGATATGATCCAATGCATATATCTTCTGATACAAAGTTTGTTGACAAAGTGTGTTTCATGTATCCATGTTGTTCACAGGTTGTCCACTTGGTTTCAATGCAGAGACCATTCAAGGGTAGAAGACATCTTTATATGGTTTGTATAATGCTTATCAGTTTATAGGTTGTAGTGATGTTGTTCATCTCATCTATGCTTTGATGCTTGTTGAGTTGTTGGTGGAACAAAATGTCATTATAAGGTCAAAATTGGAGTATTGTATGCAAGTACTTTTGATTTGAGTTGAGAAGTACATCATCATGTTGGTTAAGGTATTCGTAGAATTGAGTGAAGTCAGGAGCGAACAGGATTATTTTTTCTTTAATCATATTCATCATGCTTTCAGGATCTTAGGATGTCTTGGTGTTAATGCCATGTCTTGATGATCTGTAAACAATGTGATTGTCAAAGGTTTATGCAATTATGGTGTTTGTTGATTTGTCATTTGTATTGATGCAAAAGAATGTCATAGGTTCATAGGTCAATGATGATGTAGATATGGGCAGAGATTGGCATTTATACCTCTCAGATAGTTGGACATTTTATGGTCTATATCAGAAGCCATACATTAAGGTCTTCATCAGAAGATTTACATGAAATGAGCATTTGGATAAAGGGGTTTTTGTCATATCTTGTTTAGTGAATTTAGTTTATATCCCTGTATAAATTCTTATCTGATAAAAATCACTCTTCTTATGTTAAATTATGAACTTAGATCTTGTGATTCTTTATCCTAATTTTTTTGTCAAAAAATCCTAAATGCCTTCAATATCCTTAAGCCATTTTTCACTTGTCATAAACTATTTCACTTTATGTTATATTTGATTGGTGACCTACAACTATAGGTAATAGTCACTTAAAGTGACTTATTAGAGGGGTTTTAAAATATAAGTATGACTGGTCCCCTCAAAATGCAATCAAAATGCTTAAGGATTCGAATGCCATATAAATGGCTTTATTATGATTTTAAAAACCTTTCAACTCCCATTTAGGCGGCCCCATGATGTCATCTTTTTATGATGACATTTAAAATTGTTTTTCATGAGCTATTTTCTAGGGGCAGATTTCAAGGAGAAATTTGAGGAGTTTTTTTATGAAGTTTTTTTTTTAATTTCTAAAATAAAGTGGGCTTCTCTTTTCTCTCATGCAAGGAATATGGAGATTAATATGCAAGTTTTTTTTATTATGAGTAAAGGCTTTTTTTTATGCTTTTTTTTTTTCTATTCTCATAAGAGATGAGAATTGAAATCAAATATGTTTAATAAAGAGATGAGTTTATTGAAGACATTTTTTTTGAGAGAATAAGGTTGCAGGAATATGTAGAAAAGAAATTGAAGAGTTTTTGAAGACAAAGATGATTTTGTTTGAGAAGGTGAAAATATTTAAACAGAGGAATATGAAAAATCTTTTTACAGGAAGATGAAAAGAAGTTGAAGGGATTTTTGCAGAGAGGAGAAGAAGAAAATAAATGATATATTGAAGATTTTTTTATTATGCAAATGGATTTTTATGTTGTAGGTGATTGAATTTCTTTTACAGAATAGGAAATGTTTTATGCACAGTGAAATTAATTTGCAGGACAAAGAATTTGAAGAGACCATTTTTGCAGATGCAAGAATATCAAGGATTGAAATAATTGTGGAGAGAAGAGAAAATATGAAAAGTCATCTTGTATATAATGGTTTTGCAGGAACATTGAAGTTGTTGGTGTCTGGATCATTATACAGGGTTGAATATATTTTGAAAATCCTCCTAAAGAGAAAATACATATGATAAGTTTTGCATGTGATTTGAGTTGATGAGAAGTATGGTGATTTGTATTGAAATAGAGAAACCCTCTAAATTCTTTCTTTTAATTTGAGTATGTATTAGGGGTTAGTGCTCCTTGAAGTTGGTGCTTCTAAATGAATTAGGGGTTGGTGCTCCTTGAAGTTGGTGCTTCTAAATGTATTAGGGGTTGGTGCTCCTTGAAGTTGGTGCTTCTAAACATTGTAACAAGTGAGGATTTTACTTAATCTAGTAGGGAATTTTGAGTGGTTTTTCTACCCCAAGAGGGTTTTCCACTCTAGAAATCTCTGTGTCATAATTTGCCTTTATGAGTGTGCTTTATAATGCTTTAATCACATGTCCTAATTCATGTTTATACATTATCATATTTGTGCATATATGTTTAATAATTCATTGATGTCTTCCTCCTTCTTTGTCTTGTAAATTAAAAGGTTAAAAAAGTTAAAAGTTTTCAAAACACTGTTTCACCCCCACTCTCAATGTTGTCCTAGACTCCAACAAGTGGTATCAGAGCACAGGTTCCTTGTTATAGTCTAATAATCTTGGGTAGATCTTGAGGGTGGTGTATAATGGGTAAGTGCAAAAGAAATAAGAACATGAGAAACGTCAAGTCTCATTCTAATGAGAAGGTGCAATCCATATCAATTCCAGATGTTGATACATTATCAATTGATAGAAATGTCTCATAGGTTGAAGAGAAAGTGTTTTCAGATGTTCCCTTCCTTGATGGTTCAGACTTTCCTATTTGGTGTTTTAGGATGCAAGCATATCTATTTTCATTAGGATATGGTGTATGGATGTCTATAGAGAATGGATATTTTATTTCTTCTCTAACACCTAATGATACAAGTAATAAAGAGGCTCATGAATACAATGACATTACAAGGAAGGCTATTTTATCTGGATTATCTAATCATGTTCTCTTTAAAGTGATGTATTGTGATACAACTTAGGATATATGGAAGGAATTGAAAATAATTTATCAAGATGATGCACTTGAAGAAGAGGTCAACTTGGTGTATGAGAAATGTGACAATCATACAAGACATTCACATGAAGAAGTTGAGGTCCTATCTATTTCAGAAGAAGAAGATCACATAATAAGTGATGATGAACAAGAGTTTTAAGTTGGTATAGAAGGAGAGGTCATATGTGCTCTAAGTGAACTCAGGAAATATAAGAAGGAGAACCAGAAATTAATGTTACAGCTACAACAAGAAAGAGACTTCAAAGATAAAGCACTCTCTAATCTTGAAGAGGCAAGTATTCAGATTGCAAATTTACGGATACAAATTGATAACTCAGAAAATTTAATTATCAATATGAAGATAGAGGTTCAGGAAGCTAAGAGGATAACAGATGTTTCAAAATCTAACCATGAAGTTAGAAGGATTGAGAATCTAAAATTACAGGGTGATATTATCAATCTGAGAAAATAGTATGATGGTGTCAAGGCTTTATTTAGGAAGTATAAGGAGTTTGAAGAAAGCATAAGCAAGCTACATGAGATGCTGGGTAAACAGAAACATCATCTGAACATGACTTGATTTGGTTATGAAGGAGAGTGTTCCAAATCCAAAGAGAGTCCTAGAAGGAAAATTGATTTAAGTCATCACGTTGCTGCCACAGAAGGTAAAAGGAAGAGTGAACTTGAGGAGAAGACCAAAGATGAATTTGTAAAAATGCACAATCAAAGAAGAAAGTTTAGAAGAAATATTCCAGTAAGACAAGCATACATGTATAGGTATAATTATTCATTTAATGGTTATTGTTATACTTGTAATCATGTTGGACACAAAGTAGTTGATTACAGAAGAAATATTGATATTGTTTGTTACAAGTGCAATAATGTTGGACACATACACAGAAATTGTAAAGTGCATAGAAGGTATGATCATGCATGGAAGCTTAACATGAGTGCTCAAAGGTACTATTAGTCATTTGATTATGATTACAATATAATTTTTTATCTGTACAACTCTTTTGGTCACAAAGCACATAGTTGTAGAAAAGCATCACCTGATTTGATGGGTTGGAAATGGAAAGAGGCTCAAAAGGTTTGGAGGAAGAAAGAACCTGTGAAAGTGTGGAAGCGGAAACAAAGTCAAGAGAAGAAAAATCCTAAACTTGTGCATCTTGCAGAAGTTACATCATTAGTTGGATAATTGAGAGCATGAAGTAAGGGGGATTTGTTCATGTCCTATCAATTATCCCCAAAAAGTTTTAGGAAGGAGATTGTTTGATGTTTATCAATTTGTGTATATATGTGCTACAAGTGATTAGTGGTTTGTGATGTAATATTGCAGATAAGATGTTTAAGGGTTCAAAGCACAAAGAGTTTGATAGTGTTGAGTGATTTGGTTTATAATTGATCCTATTTATAGTTTGTTCATATCATTTTGATACTGACAAAGATAATTGAGTTGTTATGATGTTGCAGTTTAATGAGACCTTGATATTGAGAAGTATTGGTTGTCATGGCAAAGAGCTTAAGATGTTTCAAAGAGCTCTTATCAGATATTTGCATGTATTGGCTAAGGTGGTTGAAAATGAAAGAAGTTAATTTGTAACATTTTTCTTTGCATTTATTTTGCAAAGTGTTCTTGCAGGAAGAAGTTGATGGGCTGATTTGATTCATGAATCCTAGAGGCAATAGGTCTTGTTGATTGTAGTATGTTTCAGATTGTAGTGTATATCAGATTTGACATGGGTCATGTGCAGGATCATCATAATGGTCTTCATCAAGATAGTCTTTATTCCTTTGAGATTGGTCTTTTTGCAGATTGTTGTGAATTGATTATTGTCATGGAAGTCTTTGGCAAGGACATCTCTTTTGTGATCATCATATCATCATGAAAAGTTTGTTTTTACAATCACTTGTGATGTCATCAGGAGTATGTCATTCTTCATCTTCATAATTGGTGTTGTGACAAGAAGTGGTATAGTGCTAAGAGTATGGTTCAGTCTATGGGCAGTCTATAACAGTGGTTTGAAGATTTGGTTAATGTGGCTCACATGATATTGTTCTAGATATGTGCTTCATGGTGATTTGTTGCTCTCAAGTTGAAGAATTATTTTAGGTATTATCAATATGATTAGTCATATGCTTTCTTCAAGATTATTGTGTTTTGTCTTCATAGATCATCTCAAGTTCAAACAGGAAGATAACAGGTGAACACAAGTTTATGTCTTCAAAATTGTCATAATGCAATGTGAGTGTAAATGTTATGATCAAGCTTTAACATTTTTTTTGGAGCTAATTGATGGGGGAAGCATTTTATTCTTTGCCATCAGATGTCAAAAAGGGGGAGAAAGAGAAATTGCATCATATAGTTTTGCCATCAATGACAAAGGGGAAGATTGATGGAGATTGATTGTCATTGATGTCAAAAGGTTTTGCAAGTTCAAAAAGTGTTGATATTGATAGGGGTTGTTCATCATGTTCATGGTTTGATATGATTGTCTCTTGTTTTAGTTCATAAATGATGCAATGCATATTTGATGCATATATGATGCAATGAATATATCTTGTGATACAAAGTTGGTTGACAAAGTGTGTTTCATGTAGCCATGTTGTTTAGAGGTTGTCCACTTAGTTTCAATGCAGAGACCATTCAGGGGTAGAAGACATCTTTATATGGTTTGTATAATACTTATCAGTTTATAGGTTGCAATGATGTTGTTCATCTCATCTATGCTTTGATGTTTGTTGAGTTGTTGGTGGAACAAAATGTCATTATAAGGTCAAGATTGGAGTATTGTATGCAAGTAATTACGATTTGAGTTGAGAAGGACATCATCATGTTGGTTAAGGTATTTTTAGAATTGAGTGAAGTTAGGAGCTAAGAAGATTGGTTTTTCTTTAATCATGTTTAGCATGCATTCAGGATCTTAGGATGTCTTGGTGTTAATGCCATGTCTTGATGATCTATAAACAATGAGATTGTCAAAGGTTGATTCAATTATGGTGTTTGTTGATTTGTCATTTATATTGATGCAAAAGAATGTCACAGGTTCATAGGTTAATGATGATACAGATATGGGTAGTGATTGGCATTTATATCTCTTACACAGTTGGACATTTTATGGTCTATATCAGAAGCCATACATTAAGGTCTTCATCAGAAGATTTACATGAAATGAGCATTTGGATAAAGGGGTTTTTGTCATATCTTATTTAGGAAATATAGTTTCTATCCCTGTATAAATTCTTCTCTGATGAAAATCACTCTTCTTATGTTAAATGATGAACTTAGATTTTGTGATTCTTTATCCTAAATTTTTTGTCCAAAAATCCTAAATGCCTTCTACTGCAGGAGCACCTAACACAAGGTGGCCTCCATGAGGCATTCAACTATTTGATGTTCATTTCATTGTTTCCAATAAGGTCCTATAAGACCATTCATTTAATAAGGTCTGTTTGACCAATACATGTTATTTTAGTTTGTATATAGGCTTATGTTGTAAGTCCGAAGTGACATTTGTCAATTGTAATCACATAATGCTAAAAATAGGCAGTTGGAGGTTGTTATATCTCCTAGCCACTTGGAGGTTGTCTCCTAGCCACTTGGAGTCAAGTTAGTACTACTCAAGGTGAGTAGATAAATACCCCAGAATAGATCAAATGTAATGAGTAGGAGTTGTAGTCAAGTTCAGTTCAATTCAGTTGTAATAGAGATCAGAGATCAGCGTGATTTGCAATTGAGAAACAGAGCATTTGTATGTGCATTTTCTGAAAGGAATAATAAACAAAGTTCTGTTGTGCATCTTTATGTCTTTCAGATTCTTTAGGTTTTCCCTGTATAAATCAAATTATTATTTTGTGGTCGAGATGGATTTCTCAATCCATTCCACTAGTTAGATTTCTTCAAAATTGGTGGAATGGCTGAACAGTGTTTTCAATTTGTTCATTTGGTTTTATGTTTGCAGGATCACATATAATATGCTCTGATAGATTCTAGCATCCTCATGTGCTAGGTTCGTGAAGTCTAAGATTTGTGTGGTTGTTGGAGAAAAGGATCCGCAAAGTCACAGGGTTTGTAGAGGTTCAGATCAGAAAAGATTTGTGTTATTCCACCGGATATACATTTTGTGTGTATATTGTTAATGTAAGTCGGGGGTCATTTCATGTGTATCCCATACTTGCATGTTCGTTTGTATCTCGCAAGTGAACATCGCAGTTGTATATGGTGAAAGTGCATTTCATATGATGCAAAGAAAGTTAACGGTCGGCTTCACTGAATGCATATTCTGAATGCATGTTTTTAAATGTATCTTGCAAATGCATATTGAGGATATACATTGCGTTAGGTCTGTGGTCGGTCCCACCAAATGCATATCGCCAATGTATGTTTCAAATGTATGTTGCAAATGTATGTGAGGAATGAACATTGCGAATGTATTTCGCAAATGTATGCTATGAATGTACATTGAGATTGTATGTGGCAGAACGTACAAGCAGCGATCGGGGGTAATGGTGAATCGGTGTGTGTGTCCACTGGCAATAACTAGTTCAGCAATGTACATGAGTTGATTTGATCTGTTTTGTCTGATTCCATTGTGCGCTCTGCATAAAATTGGTATCAAAGCTAACAAAAGCTTTGGGCGGAGGTGTTGTGTATTTGTTTTATGTCACTGAGAAGGTAGATGAATCCTATTCCTATAGTGTGTGGGAAGACGATGATGAGGTGTGTCAAGACCATTCACCAATAGAGATTTGGCTAGAAGAGGGTGCAGAGTGAAGCCACTGCGAGAAGGAGTGGTAGTGCATCTCTAGGATCTGTTGTTGGATGAGAGGAATGAGTTTGTAGTAGTGTGTAGGATGAACGACTGATTGAGAATTGTGTTGTAGCCGAATTGAGGATTTACAGGAGTGTTGGCATTTGGGTGCTGACTATGAATGTTTATGTCAGACAAGGAAAGTGAGATAGAGGCAGAGAGGATGCCTCCCAAAAGTATGTCGCATGACGCCATTAAGAAGCTGATCGAGGAGATACTTGCATCCAAGTTGGGAGAGTTCAAGCAGTCCAAAGGCAAAGATAAGGAAGATGACAGTGACAATGATGAAGGAGATACAAAACTTGGTGAAACTAGTAAAAAGACAAAGGAGATACTAGCAGACCAGAGGACATTTTTAAATGCATTAAAGTCAGTCAATAGGGACACCATAGGTGGGTTACCTATGTATAGTGGAAGTATGGAAGCTGAAGAGGTGATTGATTGGATTGAGGCATTGAACAATCATTTCAAATATAAAGAAATCCCTGAGGATAAGAGGGTTAAGTTGGAAAAGGCAAGATTGCAGGGATCTGCTCTTGCATGGTGGAATTATGAACAAGGAGAGAGAGTCAAGGAGGGGAAGAATATGATAACCTCCTAGGAAAGGATGAAGACCAAACTCAAGGCACAGTTCTTACCCATGGACTATGATGTACAGATGTATAAGAAGTTGTAGAACCTCAGACAGAGAGACCTTGATGTGAATGCATACACATAAGAGTTTCATAAACTCAGTCTCAGATCAAAGAGACAAGAGGAAGAGTCAGAGAAAGTGGCCAGGTATTTGAATGGCCTAATGATGAACATCCAAGATGAGCTCAGCATCTTAGCACCATAAATAGTGAATAAGTGTTTCCAAATGGCCTTAAGGGCTGAAGAGAAGATAAAAAGGAGACAAGATATGTCCATGAGGGGAAGAGGCAGCAATACAAGAGGGGAAGGATCAGTCCCTACAACAAGGAAAACCAATGAGAACCGAGAAGAGACTAGTAAAGGGCAAGAGCGGTCTGATTTCAAGGGTGGATGGAAAGGCACAAGAGGCAGATTTGGAGGTGGTAGAGGTTCTAATGTTTTCATTGGAAGATGTTATCATTGTAATGAAATTGGCCATCCAACATTCAAATGTCTAGAAAGGCAAGGTTCATCATCAAGAGGTGATAGGACGAATGACAAGAGGGTTCAATTTATGCTTGAAGAGGAGGTAGATGCAAGTCTTAACTCTCCAATGGGGAGTGCAGCACTATGTCAAGATGGAGAAGCATTGATGCTAAGGAGAACCATTTTGAAGACATCCAAGGATATGCTACAAAGGAGAGCTCTTTTTAGGACCAATTGCAAAAGCAAAGGTAAAATATGTAAGGTAGTAATAGATTCTGGTTCAACAGATAATATGGTATCTCAGGAAATGGTGGATAAACTGAAACTAGAAAGGATTCCTCATCAAAATCCTTACAAAGCATCTTGGGTGAGTGATAATCAATCACTTTTGGTATATGAACAAGCATATATTGATTTTTAGATTGGAGAATATTAGGATAGGGTTTTATGTGATATTTTGCCCATGGAATGTTGTCATCTACTTTTGGGTAGGCCATGGCAATTTGATAGAAAAGCATTATATGATGGATATGCTAACACATACACCATCAAGAAGGATGGGAGGACTTTTGTGATGACACCATTATAGGAGGATGTTGAAACAAAGAAGGCATCCAAGGTCATCTTGGTGGGTAAGAAAGAGTTTGTGAAGATCAATGAAGCAGCGACAAAGCAAGTTGAGGATACCTTAGGGAATGGGGTTGCTAAGGATCACGGTTTGAAGGTGATTTCAATTTTGACTAATGGAGCTCAGATGGTGATGTCTGAAATGGATTAGAAGAAGGTTAAAGAGCAAGTCTACAAGTAGTCACAGGTTGATTGGAAAGAAGAGGATACTATCCTCGTAGGGACTATTGTTTGTCCTCTAGAACCAACAAGAGTTGAAAAAATATATCCTACCATAGCAGTAGTACCAGAAGCATTAACCAAGGTTTCCAATGCAGCTGTTCAGATAGCGATGACAGTAAGAAAGAATGGCAAGCAAAGGGTAGGTGTAGTGGCAAGCAGTCACTCATGGCAAGGTGTGAGTAGAGCCTACAATGCTAGGCATGAGTTTTTGATTCCATGGAAGCAGGTTGTAGTCCAGAGATCATGGGGAAGACACAAGACAACAGAGTATATAGCTAGAGCAAGAAAAAGACCTAACTCATGTGGCATGAGTTCTTTTCAAGGTGGGGTGTATGGTGCAGAAGCACCTAACACAAGGTGTTCTCCATGAGGCATTCAACTGTTTGATGTTCATTTCATTGTTTCCAATAAGGTCCTATAAGACCATTCATGTAATAAGGTCTATTTGACCAATGCATGTTATTTTAGTTTGTATCTAGGCTTATGTTGTAAGTCCCAAGTGACATTTGTCAATTGTAATCACATAATGCTAAAAATAGCAATAATGCTAAAAATAGGTAGTTGGAGGTTGTTAGATCTCCCAGCCACTTGGAGGTTGTCTTCTAGCTGCTTGGAGTCAAGTCAGTACTACTCAAGGCAAGTAGATAAATACCCCAGAGTAGATCAACTGTAATGAGTAGGAGTTGTAGTCGAGTTCAGTTCAATTCAGTTGTAATAGAGATCAGAGATCAGCGTGATTTGTAATTGAGAAATAGAGCATCTGTATGTTCATTTTTTGAAAGCATAATAAACAAAGTTTTATTGTGCATCTTTCTATCTTTTAGATTCTTTAGGTTTTCCCTATATAAATCAAATTATTGTTTTGTGGTCGAGATGGATTTCTCAATCCATTCCACTGGTTAGATTTCTTCGAAATCGGTGGAATGGCTGTATAGTGTTTCTATTTGTTTTCATTTTTTTCATTTGGTTTTATGCTTGTAGGATCACATGCAATATGCTCTGATAGATTCTAGAATCCTCATGTGCTAGGTTGGCGAAGTCTAAGATCTATGTGGTTGTTGGAGAAAAGGATCTGCAAAGTCACAGGGTTTGCAGAGGTTCGAATCAACGAAGGTTTGTGTTGTTCTACTGGATATACATTATGTGTGTATATCACTAATGCAAGTCAGGGGTCATTTCATGTGTATCCCGCAGTTGCATGTTCGTGTGTATCTCGCAAGTGAACATCGCAGTTGTGTATGGTGAAAGTGCATTTCATATGATGCAAAGAAAGTCAACGGTCAGCTTCACTGAATGCATATTCTAAATGCATGTTTTCAAATGTATCTTATGAATGTATATTGAGGATATACATTGCATTAGGTTTGTGGTCGGTCCCACCAAATGCATATCGCCAATGTATGTTTCGAACGTATGTTGCGAATGTATGTGAGGAATGAACATTGTGAATGTATTTCGCAAAGGTATGCTGTGAATGTACATTGAGATTGCATGTGGCAGAACGTACAAGAAGTGACTGGGGGTAATGGTGAATCGATGCGTGTGTCCTTCGTCAATAAGCAGTTCAACAATGTATATGAGTTGATTTGATCTGTTTTGTCTAATTCCGTTGTGCGCTCTGCATCACCTTCAATATCCTTAAGCCATTTTTCACTTGTCATAAACTATTTCACTTTATGTTATATTTGATTGGTGACCTACAACTATAGGTAATAGTCACTTAAAGTGACTTATTAGAGAGGTTTTAAAATATAAGTATGACCGGTCCCCTCAAAAAGCAGTCAAAATGCTTAAAGAATCGAATGCCATATAAATGGCTTTATTATGATTTTAAAAACCTTTCAACTCCCATTTAGGTGGCCCCATGATGTCATCTTTTTGTAATGGCATTTAAAATTGTTTTTCTTAAGCTATTTTCTAGGGGCAGATTTCAAGGAGAAATTTGAGGAGTTTTTTTTATGAAGTTTTTTTTAATTTCTAAAATCAAGTGGGCTTCTCTTTTATCTCATTCAAGGAATATGGAGATTAATATGGAAGTTTTTTTAATTATGAGTAAAGGCTTTTTTTATGCCTTTTTTTTTCTATTCTCATACGAGACGACAATTGAAATCAAATATGTTAAATAAAGAGATGAGTTTATTGAAGATGTTTTTTTTAAGAGAATAAGGTTGCAGGAATATGTAGAGAAGAAATTGAAGAGTTTTTGAAGACAAAGATGATTTTGTTTGAGAATGTGAAAATATTTATATAGAGGAATATGAAAAATCTTTTTATAGGAAGATGAAAAGAAGCTGAAGGGATTTTTGCAAAGAGGAGAAGAAGAAAATAAATGATATATTGAAGATTTTTTTATTATGCAAATAAATTTTTATGTTGCAGGTGATTGAATTTCTTTTCTAGAATATGAAAGGTTTTATGTAGAGTGAAATTCATTTGTTGGACAGAGGATTTGAAGAGACCATTTTTGCAGATGATAGAATATCAAGGATTGAAATAATTGTGGAGAGAAGACAAACTATGAAAAGTCATCTTGTATATAATGGTTTTGTAGGAACATTGAAGCTGTTGGTGTGTGGATCATCATACAGGGTTGAATATATTTTGAATATCCTCTTGAAGAGAAAATATAGATGATAAGTTTTGTATGTGATTTGAGTTGATTAGAAGTATGGTGATATGACAGACACATGTGAAAGAAGAAGTAATTTGTATTGAAATAGAGAAACCTTCTGAATTCTTGGTTTTAATTTGAGTATGTATTAGGAGTTGGTGCTCCTTGAAGTTTGTGCTTCTAAATGAATTAGGGGTTGGTGCTCCTTGAAGTTGGTGCTTCTAAATCTATTAGGGGTTGGTGCTCCCTAAAGTTGGTGCTTCTAAAAATTATAACTAGTGAGGTTTTTGCTTAAGCCAGTGAGGAATTTTGAGTGGTTTTTCTACCACAGGAGGGTTTTCCAATCCAAAAATCTTTGTGTCATAATTTGTCTTTATGAGTGTACTTTATAATGCTTTACTCACATGTCCTAATTCATGTTTATACATTATCATATTTGTGCATATATGTTTAATAATTCATTGATGTCTTCCTCCTTCTATGTCTTGTAAATTAAAAGGTTGAAAAAGTTAAAAAATTTTAAAACAATGATTCACCCCCCTCTCAGTGTTGTCCTAGACTCCAACAAGTGGTATCAGAGCACAGGTTCCATGTTATAGTCTAATTAGCTTGGGTAGATCTTGAGGGTGGTGTATAATGGGTAAGTGCAAAAGAAATAAGAACATGAGAAATGTCAAGTCTCATTCTGATGAGAAGCTACAGTCTATATCAATTCCAGATGTTGATACATTATTAGTTGATAGAAATGTCTCACAGGTTGAAGAGAAAGCATTTTTAGATGTTCCCTTCTTTGATGGTTTAGACTTTCCTATTTGGTGTTTTAGGATGGAAGCATATCTATTTTCATTAGGATATGGTTTATGGATGTCTGTAGAGAATGGATATTTTATTTCTTCTCTATCAACTAATGATACAAGTCATAAAGAGGCTCATGAATACAATGACATTGCAAAGAAGTCTATTTTATCTAGATTATCTAATCATGTTCTCTGTAAAGTGATGTATTGTGATACAACTTAGGATATATGGAAGGAATTGAAAATAATTTATCAAGATGATGCACTTGAAGAAGAGGTCAACTTGGTGTATGAGAAATGTGACAATGATACAAGACATTCACATGAAGGAGTTGAGGTCCAATTTGTTTCAGAAGAAGATCACATTATAAGTGATGATGAACAAGAGTTTGTAGTTGATATAGAAGGAGAGCTCATATGTGCTCTAAGTGAACTCAGGAAATATAACAAGGAGAACTAGAAATTAATGTTGCAGTTACAACAAGAAAGAGACTTCAAAGACAAAGCACTCTCTGATCTTGAAGAGGTAAGTATTTAGATTGCAAATTTAAGGACACAAATTGATAACTCAGACTATTTGATTATCAATCTAAAGATAGAGATTGAGGAAGCTAAGAGGATAATAGATGTTTCAAAATCTAACCTTGAAGTTAGAAGAATTGAGAATCTAAAATTAGAGGGTGATATTATCAATCTAAGAAAATAGTATGATGGTGTCAAGGCTTTATCTAAGAAGTATAAGGAGTTTGAAGAAAGTACAAGCAAGCTACATGAGATGCTGGGTAAACAGAAACATCATCTGAATACAACTGGGTTTGGTTATGAATAAGGAGAGTGTTCCACAGCTAGAGAGAGTCCCAGAAGGAAAATTGATTTAAGTCACATGTTGCTACCACAGAATGTAAAAGGAAGAGTGAACCTCAGGAGAAGACCAAAGATGAATTTGTAAAAATGCACAATCAAAGAAGAAAGTTTACAAGAAATATTCCAGTAAGACAAGCATACATGTACAAGTATAATTATTCATTTAATGGTTATTGTTATACTTGTAATCATTTTGGACACAAAGCAGTTGATTGCAGAAGGAATATTGATATTGTTTGTTATAAGTGCAATAATGTTGGACACATACAAAGAAATTGTAAAGTGCATAGAAGATATGATCATGCATGGAAGCTTAACATGAGTGCTCAAATGTACTATTAGTCATTTGATTATGATTACAATATAATTTTTTATCTGTACAACTCTTTTGGTCACAAAGCACATAGTTGCAGAAAACCATCACCTGATTTGATAGGTTGGAAATGGAAGGAGGCTGAAAAGGTTTGGAGGAAGAAAGAACCTGTGAAAGTGTGGAAGGAGAAACAAAGTCAAGAGAAGAAAAATCCTAAACTTGTGCATCTTGCACAAGTTAGATCATCAATTGGATAACTGAGAGCATGAAGTAAGGGGGAGTTGTTCATGTCCTATCAATTATCTCCAAAAAGTTTCAGGAAGGAGATTGTTTGATGTTTATTAGTTTGTGTATATATGTGCTACAAGTGATTAGTGGTTTGTGATGTAATATTGTTGATAAGATGGTCTTGAAAGGGTTCAAATCACAAAGAGTTTGATAGTGTTGAGTGATTTGGTTTATAATTGATACTATTTATAGTTTGTTCATATCATGTTGATACTGACAAAGATAATTGAGTTGTTATGATGTTGCAGTTCAATGGGATCTTGATATTGAGAAGTATTGGTTGTCATGGCAAAGAGCTTAAGATGTTTCAAAGAGCTCTTATCAGATATTTGCATGTGTTGGATAAGGTGGTTGAAAATGAAAGAAGTCAATTTGTAACATTTTTCTTTGCATTTATTTTGCAAAGTGTTCTTACAGAAAGAAGTTGATGGGCTGATTTGATTGATAAATCCTAGAGGCAATAGGTATTGTTGATTATAGCATGTTCCAAATTGTAGTGTATATCAGATTTGAAATGGTGTTGTAAAAAGTGTCATGTGCAGGATCATCATAATGGTCTTCATCAAGATAGTCTTTATTCCTTTGAGATTGGTCTTTGTGCAGATTGTTGCAAATTGATTGTTGTCATGGAAGTCTTTTGCAAGGACATCTCTTTTGTGATCATTATATCATCATGAAAAGTTATTTTTTGCAATCGCTTGTGATGTCATCAGGAGTATGTCAGTCTTCATCTTCATAATTAGTGTTGTGACAAGAAGTGGTATAGTGTTGAGAGTATGGTTTAGTCTATGGGTAGTCTATAACAGTGGTTTGATGATTTGGTTAATGTGCCTCACATGATATTCTTTTAGATATGTGCTTCATGGTGATTTGTTGCTCTCAAGTTGAAGAATTGTTTTAGCTATTATCAACATGATTAGTCATATGCTTGCTTCAAGATTGTTATGTTTTGTCATCATAGATCATGTCAAGTTCAAAGAGGAAGATAACAGGTGAACATACGTTTATGTCTTCAAAATCCTCATAATGTAATGTGAATGTAAATGTTATGATCAAGCTTTAACATTTTTTTTGGAGCTAAATGATAGGGAGAGCATTTTATTCTTTGTCATCAGATATCACAAAGGAAGAGAAGAGAAATTGTATCATATAGTTTTGCCATCAATGACAAAGGGGGAGATTGATGGAGATTGATTGTCATTGATGTCAAAAGGTTTTATAGGTTCACAGGTGTTGATATTGACAAGGGTTGTTCATCATGTCCATGGTTTGATATGATTGTCTCTTGTTTTAGTTCGTAAATGATGCAATGCATATTTGATGCAGATATGATCCAATGCATATATCTTGTGATACAAAGTTGGTTGACAAAGTGTGTTTCATGCAGACATGTTGTTCACAGGTTGTCCACTTGGTTTTAGTGCAGAGACCATTCATTGGTAGATGACTTCTTTATATGGTATGTATAATGCTTATTAGTTTATAGGTTGCAGTGATGTTGTTCATCTCATCTATGCTTTGATGCTTGTTGAGTTGCTGGTGGAACAAAATGTCATTATAAGGTCAAGATTGGAGTATTGTATACAAGTACTTTTGATTTGAGTTGAGAAGTATATCATTATGTTGGTTAAGGTATTTGTAGAATTGAGTGAAATCAAGAATTAACAAGATTGGTTTTGCTTTAATAATGTTGATCATGCTTTCAGGATCTTAGGATGTCTTGGTGTTAATGCCATGTCTTGATGATCTGTAAACAATGTGATTGTCAAAGGTTTATGCAATTATGGTGTTTATTGATTTGTCATTTGTATTGATGCAAAAGAATGTCATAGGTTCATAGGTCAATGATGATGTAGATATGGGCAGAGATTGGCATTTATACCCCTTAGATAGTTGGACATTTTATGGTCTATATCATAAACCAGACATTAAGGTCTTCATCAGAAGATTTACATGAAATGAGCATTTGGATAAAGGGGTTTTTGTCATATCTTGTTTAGTGAATTTATTTTCTATCCCTGTGTAAATTCTTATCTGATAAAAATCACTCTTCTTATGTTAAATGATGAACTTAGATCTTGTGATTCTTTATCCTAAATGCCTTCAATATCCTTAAGCCATTTTTCACTTGTCATAAACTATTTCACTTTATGTTATATTTGATTGGTGACCTACAACTATAGGTAATAGTCACTTAAAGTGATTTATTAGAGGGGTTTTAAAATATAAGTATGACCGGTCCCCTCAAAAAGCAGTCAAAATGCTTAAGGATTCTAATGCCATATAAATGGCTTTATTATAATTTTAAAAACCTTTCAACGCCCATTTAGGCAGCCCCATGATGTCATCTTTTTATGATGGCATTTAAAATTGTTTTTCATGAGCTATTTTCTAGGGGCAGATTTCAAGGAGAAATTTGAGGAGTTTTTTTTAATTTCTAAAATCAAGTGGGCTTCTCTTTTTTCTCGTGCAACGAATATGGAGATTAATATGGAAGTTTTTTTTATTATGAGTAAAGGCTTTTTTTTATGCCTTTTTTTTCTATTGTCATAAGAGATGAGAATTGAAATCAAATATGTTTAATACAAAGATGAGTTTATTGAAGATGTTTTTTTTTAGAGAATAAGGTTGCAGGAATATGCAGAGAAGAAATTGAAGAGTTTTTGAAGACAAAGATGATTTTGTTTGAGAAGGTGAAAATATTAATACAGAGGAATATGCAAAATCTTTTTATAGGAAGATGACAATAAGTTGAAGGAGTTTTTGCAGAGAGGAGAAGAAGAAAATAAATGATATATTGTAGATTTTTTTATTATGCAAATGAATTTTTATGTTGTAGGTGATTAAATTTCTTTTGCAGAATATGAAAGGTTTTATGCACAACGAAATTGATTTGCAAGATAGAGAAATTGAAGAGACCATTTTTGCAGGTGCAAGAATATCAAGGATTGAAATAATTGTGGAGAGAAGACAAAATATGAAAATTCATCTTGTATATAATGGTTTTGCAGGAGCATTGAAGTTGTTGGTGTGCGGATCATCATACAGGGTTGAATATATTTTGAATATCCTCTTGAAGAGAAAATATAGATGATAAGTTTTGTATGTGATTTGAGTTGATGAGAAGTATGGTGATATGACAGACACATGTGAAAGAAGAAGTAATTTGTATTGAAATAGAGAAACCCTCTGAATTCTTGGTTTTAATTTGAGTATGTATTAGGAGTTGGTGCTCCTTGAAGTTTGTGCTTCTAAATGAATTAGGGGTTGGTGCTCCTTGAAGTTGGTGCTTCTAAATCTATTAGGGGTTGCTGCTCCCTAAAATTGGTGCTTCTAAAAATTATAACCAGTGAGGTTTTTGCTTAAGCCAGTGAGGTTTTTGATTTGCAAGACAGAGAAATTGAAGAGACCATTTTTGTAGATGCAAGAATATCAAGGATTGAAATAATTGTGGAGAGAAGACAAAATATGAAAATTCATCTTGTATATAATGGTTTTGTAGGAACATTGAAGTTGTTGGTGTGTGGATCATAATACAGGGTTGAATATATTTTGAAAATCCTCTTGAAGAGAAAATACAGATGATAAGTTTTGTATGTGATTTGAGTTGATGAAATGTATGGTGATATGACAGACACATGTGAAAGAAGAAGTGATTTCTATTGAAATAGAGGAACCCTCTAAATTCTTGGTTTTAATTTGAGTATGTATTAGGGGTTGGTGCTCCTTGAAGTTGGTGCTTCTAAACATTGTAACCAGTGAGGTTTTTGCTTAAGCTAGTGAGGTATTTTGAGTGGTTTTTCTACCCCCTGAGCATTTTCCACTCCAGAAATCTCTGTCATAATTTGTCTTTATGAGTGTAATTTATAATGCTTTACTCACATGTCCTAATTCATGTTTATACATTATCATATTTGTGCATATATGTTTAACAATCCATTGATGTCTTCCTCCTTTGTCTTGTAAATTAAAAGGTTGAAAAAGTTAAGTTTTCACAACACTGATTCACCGCCCCCCCCTCTTGGTGTTTTCTTGGACTCCAACATATCAAGTCATGATAACTCAATGTAGATCAAAGGCTTGTTCAATAAATCCTAGAAATTGCTAAATTTTACTATGATTTACTATGATCTATTTTGCCTTGTCCATGGTTCCACATTTTGCATACATGTCTAATAGGGTAGTTGCAACCACAACATCTTATAAAATTCCTCTATCCTTCGTGCTTTGATGGATGTCCATACCCTATTCCAAAGCTTCCATTTTGGCACAGGCGGGGAGGATGTTGGCAAAGGTTGTGGAGTCTAGATTTACACCTGCCAATTGCATTTGCTTGAAAGTTTCTAAAGTCTTCTCAAAAAGTTCAATTTGTGCATATCATGCAATCATTGCAGTCCATGAGACCACATTTCTTTGAGGCATTTTGTCATATAGTTTATGTGCTTTGTCTATGTTCCCACATTTTGCATACATGTCTACCAGGGCAATTGCCATTACAACATCTGACAAAATTTCTCTATCCTTTATGCTTTGATAGATTTCTATACCCTATTGCAAAGCTTCCATTTTAGCACAGGCTAGGAGGATGATGGTAAAGGTTGTAGAATTTGGCTTTAGGCCTACCAATTACATTTGCTTAAAATTTTTGAAAGTCCTTTCAACAAATCCATTTTGTGAATATCCTACAATCATTGTGAGAAAGAGTAAAAGCTTCATTGTTTTATTCGGTGGCAGTAAACACATTTATAAGGAAGGTGTGTGTATTTGTAACCGATGGTATAACTAACATCAATAACCGACAATGTACTAACTGAGTAACCAACAATACTAACATTGCCCCCTTATTACATTATTCCTACAATAGTACCAATGTACCCCCCCTAAATGCTAATATACTCAACAAAGATGATTACATAATATGAATACATATTTTATAGAATATCTTCTCCAAAGAACAAATCCTAAACCAAGTGGGTCTCCATCATGCTATCTCGTCTACCCTCAGAAAGGCATAGCTTCAGGTTGTGTTCTTAAGCTCTTTAGTCCCAAACTCTCAAATCACAAAGTCTTGAATTATTCGGCAACAATCCCTAAGAGATACGACAGATCTCTATCATGTCTAGTGACTGTGAAAGGGTATAATTCTCGATCATATACTTAGAAGCTCGTTGGAGAACAATCCATATTGAGCTCAACACCAAATCCCAAACCTGTCTCCAAAACAAAATCTTCACAAAACATACATTCTTCAAATCTGCCAGCATCAACAAAGAAGAGAAAAACAACCAAAACCAAAAATGCTTCTCATGCAAAGCATCATCTCAAAGAAAGAAGCTAACTTGAGATGATGGAATATCCTCCATCCTCCGATGCTACCTTCCTCCAATATGATGTCGTTACACTCTATCCATTTACATTAGACTCTTCAATAGCACAAGCATGCAAGTCTCTCAAATTTCTATCATGGATAGCATGGATGGCATCGGAACCACAAACATAATGTGTGACCATTTTCAAATTTTAAAAAATAATGATATCAATTTTGATCAATGGTGGACTCATATACCTCCAATCCTTATTACTCCAAAGTAATTTTTTTTTGTAAATCTCATGCACTAACTGTCCTGCTGATATGATTGCATTCAGGAATACAAATTTGAATTGGCAGCCACTTTTACACTCAACTTCTTGCATTGTCTAGAATCAACAACACCATGACTCAATAGTGCTTTTGCTTTCTTTGTATGCCAATCAAATCATGACTTAATTTGCATCCTCTCGCTAAGTATGAATGAGATAGATGATAAAATGAAGAAAATTAGTATGTATTTGCTATAATAGAAAGTCACGCCTTGCTTTGTATTTCCACAGTCACATAGAATGTTCTTTCTTCGACTGAAACAACTTCAGATTTTATTGAGAGTGGTTGGATCTTTTTGCAACACCAATAATGTTATTCAAACAAATTTATATTTGAATCTGCATAAAATATGGTCTTTTCTTCATGCTAGCTTCCACATTTTTCCCAGTAATAACAAATTCTATCCTTGTGATTTCCTGTGATTTCTACTTTACTCTAGGCAACCACCGGTATTCTAGTATACGAAGGAGGATAATGCTTGAATAATAATCTTATGGGAAAGCAAAAGAATATTGGCACTTTGAAATAAATACATTGAATATACTTTAAAAATAAAACACCGTGCCTTAGAAATTTATGCCAGATTAATAACGGAATTCAATGAGATCATATTTATTTTATGCATGGCAAACAAGTTTGAAATAGAATAAAGCACCATTAGTTAAGGATACCTCCATATTGTTATGGCCTCTAAACCTCCAAATGCATGGCAAAACCAGACAAAAATAGAATCCCATGTTGTTTTGAATTGCTTCTTCACATGTTCATATTCTCCACAACATCAATTCTTCACACACAGCATATGCAGTGTTCTAAATGACTCCCAAATTGTAGAAATGGCCCCTATGCTTTATTCTGTATCAAAACGGTCCATCTACCATTTCATTAACACTAACACCATGCACAACAAAAGATTTGTATAGACTGTGGTCAACCAAAGAGGCAACTTGCAATTTTCTCTCTTAAAATTTGTGCATGTCTTCAAAAAATTCTCAAACATCGATCTGTTTGGAAGCTACACCTACAAACTACCCAAGACTCTTGGTGGAAGATCATGGCCACTTTGATACCAAATGAGAAAGAGTAAATGCTTCAATGTTTTATTCGGTGGCAGTAAACACATTTATAAGGAAGGTGTGTGTAGTTGTAACCAACGGTGTAGTTGTAACCGATGGTATAACTAACATCAGTAACCAACAATGTAATAACTAATTAACCAACAATGCTAACACATTGCATTCCATGAGATTACATCTCTTTGAGGAATCCTGTCAAACAATTCATGAGCTTTTTCTATGCTTCCACATTTTGCATACATGTCTACTAGAGTATTTCCAACTATAGTATCAGATAAAAATCCCTATTTCATTATGCTTTGATAGAGGTTCATACCATGTTCCAATGTTCCCATTTTGGCACAAGCAGGGAGGATGCTGGCAAAGGCTTGTGGAGTCTGGATTTATAGCTGCGATTTACATTTGCTTGAAATTTTCTAAATATTTTTCAACAAATCCATTTTGTGCATATCCTATAGCCACTGCATTCCATGAAACCATAGTTCTTTGAGGCATTTTGTTAAACAGTTCATGGGTTTTCTCTATGCTTCCACATGTTGCATACATGTCTACCAAGGCTGTTGCATCTACAAAATTTGTCAAAATTCCTCTCTTTTATGCTTTGATGGATGTCCAAACCCTCTTCCAAAACTCTCATTTTAGCATAGACTGTTTGTACACTAGCAAATGTGAACTAGTGAAAAACAAAACTGACGGATAAAAGAATGGCTAGTGTCAGAAAGAGGAAATCCAGACCGACATCCGACAACTTTTTGGTGTGACAATTTTTTTAGGATAAAAATGTCCCACATATAAGCCTATCGGCTAATAAAAATCTAGAAATCTATGACTACATTTATGCCATTTATAATATCTCTATGGCATTTATTGCCTTCATTGAGATATGTATTGCTTTTTTAATAAAGTCTTATATTTGAAATTTGAAAAAACAAAAATATGATTTTTGCATTGATTGTTTACAGCATCATCCAATAGAAAAGAAGATAAATCACTTTTTTCAAGTTATGAAATAGGAAAAATGAATTACAAACTATAGTTTCTCTGGTCATTTTTTAAATTCTACATAACTATTGGCTCAACAGGATGAAATATTTGCATCGAATCGATGCATTAGTAATCCTACCTACGACAAGAACTAATAAATATGACCAAATGTGCAAAAGTTAAAAGGAAAAAATAAAGAACCTATGGTAAATATCCTAAGATAAAAAATATTTCAGGCACATTGATTCAGTGAACCAACAAGTTAGCCACATTAATTGCATTATTATTACATTTCAACCTATCAGTGTGATTGTTACACATAGAATGATGTAACTACTAGTAATTGTAGTAGTGAACATTATATACCCATTCCTTTTTTCGTACACTTTGGGACAATGGTGACTAGGTTAGGTGCCCTATATGTATCTGCTAGTGTGTAAGATGCCATGTTTTATAGGTAAGTTGGCCAATGTCATTAACCTATCTTCATCCCATCATTACTTATTTTTATAAATTGATTCACGTTATCAAGTACACTAGGTCTATAAAGAATTTCTACTCTATAAGAATCATCCTTGAAATTGGGATGTGGGAGAAGCAGATGCTGAAATTGCTAAAGAATCTACTCTTGTATTCTGATCTCTAGGAATGGATTCAATGGAGAAAGCATCAAAATAATCTACGCTATATCAATCTCTATTCCTATAATGTTTTAATATCCCATTCTTTATAGAGAAAATATTTCG
Source organism: Cunninghamia lanceolata (assembly GCA_027924645.1). NCBI lineage: Eukaryota > Viridiplantae > Streptophyta > Pinopsida > Cupressales > Cupressaceae > Cunninghamia > Cunninghamia lanceolata. The sequence goes on along the minus strand of BSBN01000148.1, from coordinate 6,892,334 downwards.
TACATGTTTCATAATAAGCTCTATATCACCTAGAGCTCTTAATTGCTTAATTCCCTTTTCTTTCACCATTAGCAACCCCAAGGGTAATGTTTTGTATTCTACAATATTGTTGGTATTATCAAATTCTAGCTTGAAAGTGAAAATAAATTTGTAATTATCAGGAGAAATCAAAACCACACCAACTCTTGATCCAGATGAGAAGCAACTACCATCAAACCCTAAGGTTCATAATTTATTTGATAAATTTGGTCCAATCATCCCTGAATTTTACTCTTCTGAAGTAGAAGATACCATATAAGTACCTGAACCTATTTCCACATATATAATGTCCACTCTAGGATCTCTAGACTTTAAGATTGTAAACTTGGCTTTAAAATTTTTAGATCTAGGTAAACTTTCTTCCAATCTATAGGAAAAAGGGCATGTGGCCAATCCATTTGAATTTCTCTTCAAGGATCTTTGCAGAAACTTTTGCTCAAAAGCATGTCATAGCTTGATGGGATTTTAGCTACTAATGCAAGAGATACTCCCTCTTGTGCAAACAACTCAACAATTCTCAAACACACAGAATTACAAAGTTCTCAAATACACAAAACACCTACAAACAACATTCTGCCCAGACAATACAAGATTGCAACAAAATTTTAGAATTTATTAATTTAAATCAAAACTACAACCATATATACAATATTGGCCTTTAATGGCCTCTCTCAAACATGCACTCTCTTGGTAGCTTCTTGGATCTTCAAAACCTACATTCCTTCAACTAATGCCATACCAAACCTCTCCACATCTCCACACACTGGCCAACTCCTCTTTGTCAATTTGCTCACATACCCTGCCTATGCTTCACTCTACATGGCTTCTATAGAGACCTCTACATACACTCTATTTCTTCCCCAAGAGGGCGACCCCATTTCCCCTACTTGCCTTCATTTTTATAATAACTAAATGCAAATTTTTTGTTTTCAAACTAGAAGGTGAACAGACATGGTTCAAAGAAGTTTAATTTCAAATGAATTAAAGTAATGGACCTCCCAAAGACATTCATGGCCTAAGTCAAGAAAAACGTCACCATAAACAATCATCCCACTTTGTAGGTGCTAACATGACTATGTGGTACAAGGATTATGGCAAATAATTGCTCAATCCCTCCACATTGGCTTCCATCACGATGCATGCATGCTAAAGACCCTTTTCTTAAAAAATGGTGCTAGTCAAATGTGTAAACTATCCATTTTCCATGCTAGATGGGTACCAGTAAGAACAATGGGAACTATGGGGCACCTATAATGAATGGCCATATACACAAATCCCTTCTTGAATGGAAGCAATTTTCCTATTTTTTATCTTGTACCCTGAGGAAAGATGACCAAAGACAGGTCCTTCTCCACCATAGCCCTTGCCTCCTTTTTCATGGACTTAATAGCTACAGTTCAATTAGAATGATCGATGCAAAGATGACTTGCTAATACATACAACTACCAAAACAAAGGATACCATATATTCTTTTTTTTTCCTGGTGATCCCCATAGTAACTATGGGTGTAAGCCACATTATAAGAAAGATATCAAGAGGCGATGCATGATTGCTCACACAAATGGCTTTCAAATTTGAGTACTTGACACCTCTTATTTCAATGGAGTTCCCTAAAATCCACATTTTTTAAAGAATGTTGTTCTTAGATAAAATAACTTGATTAGTAGTTAATAGTGTATCAGCCGCCATATCATGGCTCAACTAACTAGAGAACTCACTTATGCAACTACGACAGGCTGGTCATGAAGCGGAAAACTAACTTTTTCACTATAACTTTTTTCCAAGAGCTTGGATTCTTCTAAAAACATGTTGAGGTGTGTATATCAACATTACCTAGCTTCATGCCAATTCATTTTGCACCAAACTTCATGGAACTTGAGATTTTAAAGTTTTACCAATCTTCCAGCACAAGTCACGAAACAATTACATCTTGGAAACCTGAAGGAGTCTACTCAGGAAACCCTCATAATCAATTCTAGAATGGAGTCAACAATATGCCTGTAAAGAGGATTTGATGTGAAACCTCACTTATCCACTTGAAGAATTGTTTTCATGAAGACTTCATGTTGTGCGTTGAAACCCAAGTATGACAAAAACTTAGTTTGGTCAAATCTGATCATTCCACATGTAATCCAAGGCTAAGAGATACCAAAAAATATCTAAACAAACCAAACTAAAAGAAAACAAACTAAAATTATTTTTGGGTGATGTCAATTGCTTGTTCGCATAGGATGGTCCAACATCAACTACTAGGATAGTCAATTTGACTCTCTTTTTAGGATCGCTGCCAATCCTACTTGGGCATCCTTAATTTTCCCAATAATAGGAACTTTATTTGAATCCATGGAATAATACTTCCCATAAAAAGAGGTAAGAGATAGATCGAGAGCTCTAGCAACTTGGGCAGGCATGACATTGTTAAAGGCTCCAGAATTTATGACATAATTACTCAACTTTTATCCAACAATAAAAAGAGAAACATAGAAAGGGTTTGTTTTCTCAAAAGGATTCTGAGGTTCAGAATTTTTAGAACTTTAAGTATAACCTATATGAACTTCTTTCCCCTTTTCTATGTCTTTGGATGATTGGTCATTTATATGGGCAGAGGAGGAGGATTCTTGTTACACATACCTCACTAATCTATCCAATTCAACAAGATTCATCCTAAGGTACTCAGCCTGTAAAATTTGAGTTTTGGTATTCTTATATGATTCAACAATATCAAACATAGGTGAGATGGCTTCTTCAAAAGATGGAAGAGGAGATACCTTAGGAGTGGCTGTCTTGGGAGTATTCCAATATATTTTCTTTGGTCCTCCTGCAACATTTTTGGATAATTTGAATTTTGGATAGAAAGAGGCATTTCTAGATTGGCCCTTATGGTCATCATCCTTTTCAAAAACTTGCTGACTTTTGGTAAAAATGGCAGAATTTGAACTTTCTAATTTGAAGTGTACACATCTTCACTTTTGTCAAAGTCAAACTCACATTTTAAGAAATCCACACTGGCATCACCAGGTTGGACTATAGTGTCTTCTTCTATGATAGGCTCATCAACATGTTCATTCATAGATAACATTTGCATAAACCTTGTCATCTCTAGGCAAGAAGCTCCATCATGATCAGTGATAAGATGAAAGTTACATGCCATATGGTTGGCCATATTATTGGATGAAGGATCTTCTATAGCCAACCTTTGTGTTGGACCAGCCAAAGTGTAAGGTTTATTATTGTTTTTTTGTACGCCATAGTCTCTCCTAGAAACATCTTGGTAAAAGGGTTGCTGGTGACCCCTAGGAATCTATCCTTTTAAAGCAATTATATCATTAGCCAATTATTCCACTACTGGACTAGTAGTAGTGCTCATCTAACCTTTATTTTTTCGTAACTCTTTCCTCAACTTCCCTGCTATTAGGAGGTCATCTTCAATTGAGATAGCTCTCTCTTGCACTCCTTGTAGATCTATTGCACCCTCCCTTTTTACACTATAGCTAACATCTAGAAGCAATATATTGATAAGGAAACATTTCAAAATGTCATCACTGGGTCTCATGTTTTGGGATGTCCTATTCACAATCCTATTGAAATTACCCACAAATTCTCTCATAGGCTTATGCATCTTTTTCTTCAAGGAATTTAATTGGGCCAATAGGGTGTGTTCATTTTCTACAGTTTTATATCTATTTTAAAATTCCATCCTCATGTTTTCCCAATTATTAATAGACCCAAGAGTCAGGTGTTAAAACCACTCGACTATAGCATCAGATAAAGACTCCACAAATAGCCTAATAGAGACATTTTCATGTTGGACACCTAGTATAGAGAAACCAATGAAAAAGGCATTTATATGCTCATCTGGTGTAACTTTGTCATCTTATTTGAATTTGGGTAGAATCTTTCCTAAGCCACGAGGTAAGTCATGCAATTGGACACCTAGAGCTAAAGGGCCAATAGCAGCACCCCAAGGAACAAGTGACTATTACTATTGTTATTGTTGTTGGTGAGCCATATTTAGATGTAAATTAACTACTACAAGAAAGACAATATCGTGTAGAGTCAAATCCTGACAAACAGGAGATGAGGTAACATGAATAGGAGATGATTCTTTACTAGAAGACTTAACCTTTTGATTTGGAGAAAATGTAGCAAAATTGACTGCTTCCAAAATTTCAAAATCAAAATCTAAAATATATTTCTTTATGTCTCCCCATGTGTACCTTTTTGAAGCTAACTTTGATAAAATCTAAGTCATTAGTCAACATAGTCACCACCTCAAGAGAATTATTCATTATTTTGAGGATTATTTTGTTGGTTAATTTGGTAGTTATTCCACCTATTGTCTGGAATTACGTGAATCTAGAAAGTCCTATCTTTCCTTGGCATAGTGACAATTCTTTCAATAATAAGATTTTTGTGAACTATTCCAAATTCTCTGGCCTATCTTCGTCTAGAACATGGTTAACTTGATGAAATTGTTTGTTTTCTTCTCCTGTGTCTCCAAGACAAGTTACGCAAGTCAGTGATGATATCTTCTTGTTCAATGTTAAGCCAATTGATATTGGGTTGAAGGACTGGTCCAAATCTCCTTTGAAGTACCATTAAAAATAGTGATATTTCTTAGTGTCATCTTCTCAAGACTTGATTCACCAATTCTTCAAAATCTTGTTCTAAACTACCCTCAAGAAGTCTTTGAGCATTGTCTTGAATCTCAATTCCTCATTGGTCCTCCTGGTTAATCACCTGTTCCACTTCTTGATATTGGATTCTAGAAGTTCTATTGCACCAAGCAACAACCTAAAATTCTAAGATGATATCTTAAATATTACCTCCCAACCACATACCAATAGGATGCAACACAGGGGTTCTATTGGACTGCAATCCAATAATAAAGTATATTTTTGGATAAAGGCAACTTCATAAAAATATGTCACTATTTGAGTTTCCCATTGGAGTTGCCAAAAATTTGTTAGTAAACAAATTTGTCATCTAACTTTAAACATAAATTTACCCACAATGGTGACAACTGTACCAATAGTTGAGTCAATTAAAATTGTGATTTTGTAATTTCTCTCTGTATTTGGAAAGGAGCAACTTCCTTTGTAAGATAAAACTAATTAAACTACGTATGATTTCAACCTAAAAGCAGGAAAGGAGATTTTCTGGGACATAAACAAAACACTAAAACTAGATACTAAAAGACAAATTTCAAAGAGAATATTAACTGAAGTCAAGGGAAAACCTAGCTATCATGCAGAAAACAAAATAATAGCTAACCCTAGCTCCCAATGGAGAGTAATCTAGCCTTGAAAATAGTCAAACAAACATGAGAACAAGTAAAATTTAAACTAATATTGTCCTATCTCTATTGTTTTCCTCTATATTGCATTGTTGTTCTTAGATTTACAAGTTGTTGCAAAGATCTTGAGAAGCCCATGTATGTGGACAACAAGATATTGGAGAGTTGCAAGCTAATTTTGAGTCTCTAAGAGCATAAGGGATCAAAATGTAGCTAGATGAGGTATTTTATAGAGAGCTAATTTGAATGGAGGACCAGGATTGAGAGTTGACTTTGAGGCCAAATCAAGGGCTAATAATGATTAGGGTTTCTCCCATCACTAGAGGACAAAAGTGAATTTAAAATTCACAAATATGATGAGGTGGAGAATTTTTATATTAAATATACTTGGTTAGTTTATTTAATTCATTTGAAGTGGAAATGTGAACCTTAGTTAAACAAATGAGATTTATTTAACTAAGTGAGGGGTTAGATTTATTTGTTTGAATAAATCAAATGAAGGGAACCTTAGGGAAATGAATGATAAAATAAATAATTAATTAAAACTAATTATTGAACCATAGAGGAAAATTAGGGGGAATCAAGAGAATATGGAAGAAATTAGGGTTTTGCAATTTGAGGACACTTTTAGGTGTCTACATCAACAACTAATCTTTCTAAACATAGGAATGAAAGGCATCTAATGACAACAAAATGAATCTTTTAAGAAACCACCAACACATCAAATTTTGACATATGATAGAAGACACAGATAATGGTGTAGGTGTGTGTGTATATATATATAAGCAAGTTATCAACAATCCATACAATGTAGATGTTAAATCTTTCTTTTGGTAATCAAAGGTATTATAAGTTCAACATAAATGCAGAATCAATGGTACAACAAGAAGAAAATGATTCAAAGTCCACTATTCTTTTGTGTTAATGGCTACAAAAAATGAAGCTTAAAGTTTTTTTCAGAAAGATTCCAAATCCTGTACAGAGTGTCCCCCTTACACCAAAAAAAAAGATCCAAAATTGGTTTTCAAAAACCAAAATATAGTTTCAGCATCTAAAACAAATCTTGCATGTAATGACTTCTTTAAAATAAAGTCAAAATTGCCAATGATGGCATGGTTCGGTGGTTAAGTCGCTTGGTTGTAGTGGCGGCCACCAGAGTTCAAACCCCCACTGGGCCAATGAGCTCGCAGGCTTTACGCCTTCGCTGGGCCAATGAGCTTGCGGGTTTGAAGTGTTCCTTCTTGGGGATGAGGTCCCCCGTATTGTGGCCTCACTGGTTCATCGCTCCAGGAAAAAGCGTTAGTGTGGAGCTGGAGGGCGTGTCACGCCAGCATCACTGATCACGTTAAAAAGTTTACCAGGCGCATTATCTTAAAAAAAAAAAAAAGTCAAAATAAATTAACTTTACAAAATATTATGAATAATTTTGATTTATAAAGTCTATTGGATTAATGCCAATAAAGAAAACAAATGTAAGTCATGTAGGTTTATCCTTCGTTCTTTCATCTTCTACTTTTTGCTTCTCTTGATTTTCCTTCTTGATTCGATCATCTTTCTCCTTAATAGAAGGTTTTGCTTCTAATGGATTCATCTTTGCCTTATAATTTTTGAATCTATTCATTGTTGGAGAAAATAGCCTTCTCGTTGGGGATGATGATAATACTCAGCCTAGCCTTCCACATAGCCATAGTATCATTTGCTTCTTTCATTTTCCTATAGAAATCGGTGATCTCTTCTCTGAAGGATATGAGGAAAGATGATAAATGACAAATTTTCAACAATACTACCATTAATGGTGTCTTTGTTACTCAAATCTTCTGTTACCAACTTTTTGAATTCCACCTTAACTGAATTGATGTCAACCATATTTTCCTCTTCATCATCCATAATATTAATCTCGAAAGCCATACAATTAACCTTAAGATATAATACTATTGAATTATATGCACTCAATGCTTTCTTTAATTCAATTAAGAATTGCTTGATAACTGTGAGTCTCCACTCCACTGCATGAAGCTACTTAGCTGTCTCATTCTCCTCAGGTTTACTAAACACATTCTTAGATACAAGAGTGCTAGTATCCACTTTATTTATTTCTTGCAAATCCCTTACTACAATCATAAGAAAAGATTCATCCTTCTTAGCAACTTGAACATCATATGTTGCCTCTTTTCTTTTGCTTATGATATTCTCATATAGTGACATGGCCTCTTCAATATACATCAACTCATCAATGAGTAATTTTTCTATCCACTCCTATGGTGCTTTCCCAAAGGTCTAATATTTACTGATTTGGTTTCAAACACTTCAAGAGCCTCATCAAATATGATATGAAATATGTGTACACAAATTTGCATTTAAAAATAAAATTACATACATTTCATTTCTAAAATAAAGCTTTAATTTAATTTAAAAATATTTAAAATTTAAAAATTCTATACATTTAAATTAACAAAACTTACTAAATAATGTACATAATTTATTTATGAAGACTTTAAATTTGGATACATGCAAAATTAAAAATGAAAATCCTAAAAACATAGTTTGGGAAGCTCCAAAAAAGGGAGAGCCAACACAAAGCAACAACCCCATTAACAAGGGTGCATACCAAAGAATCTGAAATTCCAAGATCAAGTACTCTACAATCTGGTTTAGTGTTATTTTTTGAATGGCAATGCACATGCATGTTGGGCTAAGAATCATCACCTTTATTTGGAACATTCTTTTTCTTTTGCACTACTTTCCAATCTTCATTGCTCCCTTCTACAAGATGATTTTTTGGAGTAGCATGAGGTGGTTGAGTTGTTTCAGTGGATTTCCCACACCCATCCATGGAAAGCTGTTGACCATTCTCAAGCACAGTAGGAGGTTGTACTTCTAATTTTTCCTTAGTCTGAGATGAATCCCATTGAACCAAAAACTTGTCCATGTCATTCAAATTTTTATGTGAGGTCTCATGTGGTCCTACTGCACTCTTAATGGTGTAATGGTAGGAGTAGCATCTCTCCACCATGCTGCAAGGTGAGTTGATTTAACTTTAGTCTTGGGGTAATTTGCAGCAACGTGGCCAATATTATAGGATTTTATACAATAAAATGGTAATCCTTCATAATCCATAGGTTGGGTCTAGCTTCAGCCATGTAGCTTTAAAATGATTTCTGTTGGTAGGTCTTTTGAAGTGTTTAAATCCACTAAAATGCGAGTGAAGGTTGTGTGCATGAAATATGAAGAATCATTATTGTGTGTACAAAATGCACATCAAAGATGACCATAGCCTATATGAGTGGGAATTACTATCACAAATGGGTGTCCCCAATAACTCTACCATAGATGAATTTAAGGTTCTTGGAAGATGAGACTTCGACATTAATTACACATGGAATAGAAGAAATGTGTTGCCATAGTTACATGAAAATGATACTCAATTCATATCTAAAGATAAAATGTGAATCAAACATGTTAACTATTCTCCACCTTCAAATACAACAACTTACCAACTATCATCTAGACAACAATTGCCATTAAAAATCATAACTCAACATTACATGGACCCATCCCAAGAAGAACCTTTACACATGATCATCCAAGGAACAACGGGCACTAGAAAATCCTATTTAATAAGTTGCATTATAAATATACATTGAATGGCTCCAACTTAAGAAAACAGAACCCCTTTCTTGCAATCACACCTACAGGAGTGGTTTCCTACAACATATGAGTGACAACAATCCATACATGCCCGAGGATCCCTATTAGAGAGTTGTGACCTTTCCACTTGGGCAATCACTTATAATTTTTCAAATAGATTTGAAAGACATCGAATATGTCCTGATAGATGAAAAGAGATTTGTAGGTCCAAAATTGCTATTGAAAATTGATACCCACTTGGATGATGCATTTCCTCACCAACAACATCAAACTTTTGGTGGTTTGTCAATTATCCTTATGGGTGACCTTGGCCAGCTACCACCTATTATGGACAAGCCTATATATTTATCACATTCAACTACACTGATCTTATGGAAAAGTTTCACTAAATTGTCATCACATTAGAGACTATTTTCTATCAACAAGATGAAAGTCAATCTCAAAGACAAATTTGTAACATCCTGCAAAATAGAAGAAACACCCAACCATTTCATTATGATTGGGCAATACTAATGAAACACACAAATAAAATGTTGATCGTAGCAAAAATACTACTGAACAAAATATAAATGATCGTATTGATGACAAGCAACTACAAGAAGTACTATTATGCATAGGCTAGTGGGTTATGCTAACATAAAATTTATGGACTAAGACTGATCTTGTAAATGGGTCCTTGGGGAGAATTATAGCTATTATCTATAGTAATGATTGCAAACCCCAAGATTTTCCATTGTATGTTGTGATCAAATTTGATAGCTACATTGGTCCAGCGTGGGATACAGAGAACCCAAAAAACATCCCCATCCTACCAATCACACGTGGGAAGCATAGAGAATTTCCACTATCCATGGCTTGAGCCATAACAATCCATTAATCCCAAGGCCTAACATAATACAGCTACCATAAACATAGAGGAAGTTGAGAGACAGTTTAATATTCACAGCAATATTGAGAGTCAAGTCCATAGAAAGTCTTCGCATAGAACATGTGTTCTCTTTTGACCACTACTCTAAAATTCTAGACAATCAGTACACTATAATTGTAAGTAAAGAAGAGGCTAGCTTACAAATCCTTTCCTATAAACACATTCAAGTACATGTGTATGATTTTACTTTCATTAGCATTTCAAGCTTCATCAATAAATATACTATTGCTTCCTTTCTTGAATGGTATGTAGGTCAATGGGGAGCATGAAGCACTTACAATATCTAGTGATCCATGATCCCAATAACTATATGTCCTATAATTTTATCAACACAAATGGAAAATGTATCCATGAGTTCAATTTAAACAATATGAATTTGTTTGGATTCACTGTTAAGATATAAATCAAGAGTGATACATTAACATTTTTATCCTTTGTAACCTTAGATCTCTTCACATATTTCTCCTATTGACATAGGTGATGCTAAAGGGGCCTTCTTTAATATAGAAATTGACATGTACAAAAATAGAGAGTTATGGATTGCAAGTTGGTTTCAAAAGTACTAGTATCTACTTCTAAAGGAATTCATACTCAAGATATTGGAACTATAAATCCCCTACCTCCTCCAAGAAAAAAATGTCAAAGATAATATGAGAGGTAACAAGAAGGATGGTACCTATGTCTTATTTTGAGCTCTTTGACTTCAAATATAACCATAAAGTCAGGTTGGTTGTTGACAATGCAATTGGGTGCATGAAAATATACATTTGTGATTTTAACAAATGGTCTTATGAATAATATCAGGAGCTTTGTGACCTCTTCCTTTTGAACTACATCTACATGATTCTTATCATCTAGCCACTTCTTATGAGGAATTATAACCTAACATGACAACTAAGTTTGTGATTTCTACAATTAGTAAGATTTGATAAAAAGGAAGGGAATCAATCAGTCAAGACACAACAATGGCTTGGAAACCATATCCATTCCTACCACCATATAAAGTTCCATATTTACTCTGTAACACCAACATTTAGATACTCCCATCAAAAGTTAGGTACTCTAATTCTTCAAGCAATTACCTCCAACATCTCTATTTAGACCATAGATTTTCTCTGCGATGACTACGGAGATCAGTTACTATGAATTCCATTGCTTATGTTTATAAGTTATAATTGTACATATAAGAAAAATTGTTTATGTATTCTGTAAATTATAGGTCCCATGTTTGTAGTAAAATTGACATTGCTATTGTCTCCTCCTTTGCATATATACCATTTAATATAGCTACTTTATAATCAATGTAACTTTGTTATAATAAGTAAATTGAATTAATTATTAACATGATGCTTTACTTCACAGACTTCAAATGGTTGACATTACAGTGGACCCACCAGATGAACCAAAACTTGCTTTTGATATTGTGCATTTATTAGTTTCAAGATTGTATGCAAATAGGTGGATCAATACGGTAAATAATGTCATATTTAATATTTGGCATTTCAATATTGAATGGTATGACCATGTCATATTGCGAACACTACAGTTGGAAGATGCACCCTATACTATCCATGCAATAAACAACCATTTTGTTGATGTTGTTGTCTTGCATGTATCTCCACAACAATGGACAACAAGAATCAAAGACAATATTTTAAATCTTTGTTCCATAGGTGTAGTAAATAGTATATACTTTGCCAGATATCCTTTGGTAGCTCATATATAGCAATATGGATCTATCTTAGAGGATGATATGTGTGCCTTCTTTGATTAGATTAAAACAAGATTGTCAAATCACCTTGCTCAATGTTTGATAGACTACCTCATGGATCACAGTTACTATGATTTGCCAAGGGTTGAGTTCTACCCACTCTATCAAGATTACTCATCTAAAATGGAAATAAAACATTCTCAAATCACCATAACACATCCAAAAGTCACTTGAGTGTTCCAACAGGATCAAGTTATAGATGATGTATTACATCATAGAGTTTCAACAAAGGCAATAGTATAATTGACATTGTATATATAATATTAAATGTAAAATTTTGTATTTGTCTATTTATGTTAATTGTATTTTTTGTAGACTTTCATAGTTATGTCTTTTAATGTTAATGATATTCAACACAAATTTAGTATTACTTTATCATCATTCTTCACTGCTAACTTATTTCCCAGCTATATTCCATGTTGTATTTTTCTTGATGGATTCTTGTTTGGAAATCATTTCTCAATGACTACCCAAACAATATAAAGAAGAAATAGGCAGCTTATTGTCGTTGACACAGGTTTAGAACTAAAATTAAGATATATGGACTTGTAGTTATTTCATCAACATTCACATATTCCCCAACTATAGTCCATGTTGTATACAATCAAATATTATGTAAATATTGCAATGGTCAATTTTTTGGTGCTACTGAGTAATTGCAGAGATTTACTACAATGCTTAATTAAATAAGAAAAATGTAGACAAATAATATATTTGTTAATTGATATAAACTTATCACATAAATATTTTATAATGAAATTTTGGCACGGTTCAAAACAAAATCTATGTGCTCCTCCTAAATAAATATTATTTAAATATTATCATGGTCAAACTTTTAATACCACTAAGTAATTTTTATCAATCTAATATAATGACCTAGTGCTAGATAAATATTATGTAAATATTACAATGGTCAATTTTTTTCTACTATTGAGTAATTACAAAGATTTACTACAATGTTTAATCAAATAACAGAAATTTACACAAATACTATGTTTGTTAATTGACATAAAAAAATTATATTAAAACTTTGCCCTACGAAACAAAAAAAGCCTATCGGTATTTTCTTAACCAACGCCTTGAGGGCATGGTATTACTTATCTTTCTACATGAAGGTGCAATTACAATGGCAGGATGGCTATATATCTATATTAGTAGTTTTTCCCCAAGTGTATCCGATGTTACGATGGCTCATCGGTGGTGAGCCTCCAGGAGGGAAGAGCAGAGAGAGGAAACTTCCTAGGTAGGGACAATCCAAACACTTCATCCCTATCCACATCACCCTCCACACTCCAATTAAAGCAATGTATGAGCTGAGCCACAACCAAGTCAACAACGGAAAGCGCCGTGGAAATCCCAGGGCACCCTCTCCTTCCTGTTCCGAAGGACAACAATTCAAAGTGGTGGCCTTTCACGTCTATGCTTGATCCAATAAATCTCTCAGGCTTGAATTCTAAAGGATCTTCCCATACGCTTTCATCCCTTCCGATTGCCCAAACATTCACAAACAACCTTGTTTTTGGTGGAATGTAATATCCTCCCACAGTGCAAACCTGGGTGGACTCGTGTGGAACAAGCAAGGGTAAAGGTGGATGTAATCGAAATGTTTCCTTCACCACACATCGCAAGTAGTCTAAGCTTGCCAGATCACTCTCCCTTACCATGCGATCTCTTCCAACCTCTAATTCAATCTCTTGCTGTGCCCTTGCCATTACATGAGGGTTTCTCAGCAGCTCAGTCATTATCCATTCTACAGTTGTGGCAGATGTTTCTACTCCAGCACTCAACATATCCTGTGAAAGCATTGAACTCGTAGGTTAGTAAGGTATTAGAAAAGACAAAAGAGCAAATGCCTTGGTTAAATGTCAAATCCCAAACATTTAACTAGCAATGGTAATTTCAGGTGCCATGGAAAGATCCATGGCAATAATTAAAAGTTAACAGACCAAGATGATTGCTTTGATGTGTAAACGAGAGACATGTATCTCGGCACTTTCGCTCTCAGCAATGTCCAGCAGCACGTCCACGATGTCCGGTTCCTCCGACTTTTTTGCCATTCTCCGCTCAATGTGCTCATCGATCAACTTCTCACCAAACAAATCGAATACTTTATGAGCGGCCTGCATTCGGCGGCAGTGGCCTCGCCAATCGAGAAAGGCAAGAGAGGGAATAAAGTCTCCCAGAACAAACAATCCCGACATCTGCACAATCTTACCCACCATCTGTGAAAACTCCTGCCCTCCGCTCAGTTCATGGTCGGAGTAACGTCTGCCTGCAAACATTCTGCACACAATGTTGAGTGTGAGGGAGGAAATAGGCTTCCTGAGGTCGAGGCAGCGCGCGCCTTGCTTGCTCTCCTCCCACACAGAGCGCACCATGGCGGACACCTCTTCCTCCCTTACCCACCTGAACGACTCCGTTCTCTTGGCCGTCAATAATTCGATTGTGCACAGCTTTCTCATCTGCCGCCAGTACTCTCCGTAGGGAGCTGCTCCCACGTCTCTGCACTCGTAAAACATGTACTTGCCCGACGATGTAGCTGGCCTGTTGGCGAAGATCAAATCGTGGGTTTTAAGAAACTCTTTGGCCATGGCAGGAGAAGAGGCCACAATCGTGGGGACCGATCCGAGGCGTAGGAACATGATGGGCCCGTACTTGTTTGCCAGCTCCGCCAGAGCCTTGTGAGGAAGGCTTCCCAAAAGATGGACATTGCCTACCACTGGCCATGGGCGTGGCCCTGGTGGCAATCCCATGCTCTTTCTCTTGTTTTTTGTCACAAATCTGTACATAATCCAGAGGAAGATGAGCGAACAACCCAACCCTACTGCAGGGGAATTGAGCCATGCCATATTTGGGTAAGTAGTCCGGCTTGCAAATATTTGGTTTGAATTGATGAGTATTTAACAAAACTCATCAAGATTCTCGTATTTGGTGCTGCTTGACAATTGTAGACTTTCGTGAGTGGCAGTCAGCTTCCATTGGAATCATGGGTCCCTAGAACCCTTAAAAAAGGGTTAAGAAGACCTGGAGAAAATTGAAAACTAATCATATTAGGTAAGCGAAAACGTATTGTCTATCCACCATTCCCATATGCAAATTTGACCATATTTATTAATTAATCGAAATTCAGAATATAATATTATTTTGAATTTTAATCAATTAATAAATATGACCAAATGTGCAAAAGTTAAAAGGAAAAAATAAAGAGTCTATTGTAAAGATTCTAAGCTAAAAAAATATTTCAGACACGTTGATTCAGTCATCCAATGACTTACTCACATAAATTGTATTATTATTGCATTTCGTCTTATCGACATGATCGTTACACATAGAATGGTGCAACTACTGGTCATTGTAGTGGTGAAAATTGTATACCCATGCCTTTTTTTCATACATTTTGGGTCTATGGTGACTAGGTTAGGTGCCCTATATGTATCTTGTTGACTAGGTTAGGTGCCATAGATGTATCCACTAGTGTGTAAGATGTCATATTTTGTAGGTAAGTTGGCTGATGCCATTATCCTATCTACATCCCATCATTAGTTATTTTTAAAAATTAACTCTCATCCCTAAATCTTCCAGTTAATAGTGGGTTGATTATTCCCACTATTATCATTTGGCACTATTAGTCTTCCATTTTTTCCATAAGTTCTACACCAACTATCTATAGTGGCATGGTATATCCTTAAAGAACTTTCCAAGGCTTCCTCATATACTTCTAAGGAAACTTTTGTACCTCTTCCCTTATGTCTCTACTAAGGGCATGTAGAAAGAGGTCACAAAGCTCCTTGTGATCCATATTTGGTTTGCTAGTTGAAGAGTAGAGGACTTGTCTCCATATTCTCACCAAGTGAGCTATAGATTTGTTGTTATCTTTCTTCATGCTTAAGAATTCTCTTATTCTAGATTTGACTAGTTTGTTCATATCAAACACAACTACAAATGCACCGATGAGCTACTTAAAGGAATGAATAGATGCCTTGAGGAGGCAATAATACTAATCGAGGGTTATTCCTTTAAGTGTCTTTGAGAATATTTTGTGACAACTCTATCCAAAGCAAAGAGTTCTCTTATTACCATAGTGTATGCTTTTATGTGAGAATTCGGATCACCCCCACCTTTGAATTTGGGAAAGTCTAGGAGAGGATGTGGAAATAGTACATTGCAAATGTTATAGTCTAAGGGCTCTAAATAATATTTTTGAAGTACATTCTATTAAACTAATTTTTAGATGTTGAGTTTGTACAAACATCATCCCTATGGGTGCAAAGATTTGATTTTGAGTACTTATTTGATATTCAAGCATGCCTAGATATGTTGGTTGCACATGTGTATGTTGAAATTTTAGTATCATTTATTTTGTGTTGTATTTATACCACTTATTTGGTTGTTTTGGTTTTGAGGAGGCATGAAAGCCTCCTTTCTTGAGTTTCATACATAGAAGTTTAAGTAAGAGGGAGTTGAGTTGCCCCTTGGCTCTGTTTTGTGAACATATTTCTGCATATTCTTGGTCTTCCAAGTTGTGATTGTTCAACACCTTCCAATTCTAGCATTCTAATTCATTGGACTAATGTGTTTATGATGTCAGCAAGGGTGGCTCTTTCTGTACTTTGGTTGTCATTATTTTTGCAATGGCTCATCTCAAGTTCAGGCTTAAGTAGCCCTATTTGTTTCATTATCTGTGGACACTTATCATGTTGGAGATCATTCTACTTGGTAGGCCACATGGAGGGCTTCTCATGCCTCATGTTCCTCTTGTAAATTATTTTCTAGATGACCAACTTCATCATCAATTTGCATGGTCATTTATTTATATGTCTAAATGGGATGGCCATCTAAGTGGTTTTTTTATCTTAATCGATGTGGTTGGCTTTTTCTAGGGTAGTTTGATTGTATGACTATATGTAATTCCCAGGTAGGGTTGTTGAAAGTTAATGATCTTCAAGGCACGTATCTTTTGAAAGAGGAAGCGATTGGCTCACTCGAGGGGACATTCCCTTATGGTCTATCTAAACCTATCATATTTAGCCCGGTGTTGTGCAACACCTCAGAATAAAATGGAGTGGACATGAAAAATGGAAAATAGTAGGATGGAAAAAGAAAAAAGAAAACAAAAAGAAATTTTGGTATAAGAGTAGCAAGGATGTGAAAAACTCTAGGAAAAGCTTTTGTTGTTCATGTTAGATTCACCAAAATATGTGATGGTGAATCTGGTGTGGAGAGAAAAAGCAGAGATGGAAAAAGTAGTAGCAATGGAGACACAAGAGACTCATCTACAAAGATTTGTCTTTCATATGTCAGGTTCACCAAAATATATGGTGTTTGAAATGTAACCCAAGCACAACATTCAATGAGCTAGGCATCGATGCAGCACATGGGACTAGAAACCCATGCAAAGGTGACCCTCCAGTCACTCCTCTCACAACAATAGTCAATCGAGTGGTTGTAGCATTGTGGAGCTATCAATATCCTTTGGAAGAAAGACTTTGATGGGACCGGTTCTTCAAACATTTTGTTCTGAAATCCCTTGAGGGAAGAATTCACATATTCAGAGTAAAACCCATTTTTGGGATATCAAAATCAAAGCAATAATTCAGAAATAATGATAGAAAACATAAGAACAGTTACTTATAATGACAGGAGATTATGCCAGCTATTGTAATTTTAAAGTCACAAGTAATTGATTTTCAACACCACTTGATAAATACCTAGAAGAGATATATCATTCATTTATATTTCTAGCTAAGAGAGTTCATTACATATTCAGAATCCGGCCTTGTATTCAACCTTCCTGTCCTTCAATCCCAAAACAAATGACTATAACTAATTATACTACTCTCAAATCAATTCTCATGGAGCTGTCAACCTCCCTTTCAATCACTATGACCTCCTCATACTCTTAACTTCTACTATCTATCAATTTCCACCACCAATCATTCTGATTCCTATAAAATATATCCTTCGCATATATGTCAGTTGATCTTTTGACCTCTGATCTCCCCTCCTCAAAACTACACGGCCAAGATGAATGGCCACTACCCCCGCTCTTTCTTATATCAATCCACTTCTCTTTATAGGGCGTGGACTGAATGTAACCATTGCTGCCTCTATTAATCAGTTGCACCATAAACATTATTAAACTGCTTCCATGAAGCCGCCACTATCAGACCAATAGCACGGAGCCGCCCATGATGTCCACGCTGTTGAAACAGTCATTGCTATAAGAATATCTTTGCATGCAATGATTGTAGAAGAAATGTTTATGCCAAGAGCATTAATGCCCAAAAAGAAGGTTTAATTACTATTTCTATATTAAGCTGAACCCAAGAAGGAATCAAATCTGCCAACTAGATATGTTTCTTTAATTGCACAATTTGAGGCTTTTCAAATCTTTTCTAACTGAACAATTTGCTAGCCATAACCTTCAGATGAAAAATAGAAATTTAATATCACAGTAGTGGTGACAGAAATAGCCAAAATCAAGATACTGTCAGGAGGTTCAGCAACACCACAAACCCAAAAAAAATGCAATCCAAAATTGGACGATACGGGATGCCATTGCATCAGACTCCCCAGGTAGAAAAATTCATGAGCTCCTGCTCATGAGGTCCACAATTCCTTTTTTCTTTTTCCTCACTTTCCAATTCATTAACTCTGCACTTCTACGCTTGTATTGTTGCCTTTGAAATTTTGTTATCTGCATTTGTCGACTTCTTTCCCTCTGTGCATGCTTCCACCTTTGATTCTCCTTATCAACTCCAAATCTCCACCATGCTGACTCCTCATCATAATCATCTATGGACATCATCTCAAATGAAAATAAAACCTTATCTTTGCTCTGTGCAAATGAAATTACCTCTAGAATCTTTACGACCGCAATGTGATCAAGTAACAATAAGACTTTTGCCTCTTCTACGTCATCTGGTTCTTTCATTGAACCTTCTACACTTTCTTTCTCTACTGTAATCACCTTTTCACCTTCCAAATTTGCCTTCAAACTGTTCTGCACATCCAGTTGCTCATCCTCTTTTGCAAACATGGTGTTCTTTTCATCTTCATTATATTTATCATCTTTAGCGACATGAACTATAGCATTGAACTCAGAATTACCTTGAGCATCAACAGGATCAAATTCACACTTCTGAAAATCTACAAACTGTCCGCAGTCCTCATCAACATCCTTAGCTTTCTTGCTGTCAACTTCTTCTACCCTTGATGTTATTTTTCTATCACAAAAGTTAATACAAACCACTCCTCTTTGTTGCACATCAACAATTGATTTCTTTTGCCAAGATGGGATTATATACCCATGATCTACTAATTTACCCTTTTCCTTTTGAACTTGCACATCTACATTTCCATTACCACTTACACAATCAAAATAAACTTTTACCTTGTCATTGGTCTGCTGCCCCAATTTGTAAATATTCTTGGTTGCATGTCTTGCCAACTCCCTTTCTTCACAGGCTTTCTTCTTTTCTTGATCAGCCCTCTTTCCACCTTCAGGTACAAACTGTCTTTTCTCATCTATTGTTGCAATCTGGCTTGCAATCTGTCTTCTTTTGCTCTTATCTTTGACTCCATTGACGGGCTCTCTTTGTGCCCTTTCTTTCTTTACCTCCAAAGGCTTGTCCTTAGTCTTCTTCACACCTGTATTCACAACTTCAAACAAATCATTAGAAAATAATTCAACAGACCATGATGTCTCCTCAGGTGCCATGAAAACTTTCTTCTTCTCTCCTTGTTTGCTTTGTGCAGTCACAACCTTGTCAGGAAAATAAATCTTTTCCAAGATCTCCATTCTTCTCGAGATCTCTTCCAATCCCTCTCGGTACCTTCTTCTTTCTACTTCATCCCAATATCTATTCCAATATGGGATTATCACAAGTTTTCTTACACAAAAACCCATTTCTCTTATTCAATCTCCAAGTGCAAACTGCCTCTCCTTCGGTGATCTATTCACACACAACAAAACACCTCTGCACCTCAACTATGGCTTCTCTCTTTCCTCTCTACCCAGTCTTTTGGTGCTTCTCCTTTATTGTTACTGTATTAATCAGCAATTCTCATGTCCATATTTCCCACCATGCTAGTGATCTTGTGCCCCTGCAGCATTCATTAGATCATAACACTCATACACAACACCCATCAAAATTAGGAACACACATAGTGCTCACTGCCCAGATATTTTGGGACTCTAGGTTTCTTCTACAACCCATTAACTATCCAAACACACATAACACTCTAGGTTTCTTAAAAACATCAAACTATCAAAACCCACATCAAACTTTTATTGCCCAGATCTTTTAGGGCTCTGATACCACTTGATGGGACTAGTTCTTCAAACATTTTGTTCTGAAATCCCTTGAAGGAAGAATTCACATATTCAAAGTAAAACCCATTTTTGGGATATCAAAATCAAAGCAATAATTCAGAAATAATGACAGAAAACATAAGAACAATTACTCATAATGACAGGAGATTATGCCAGCTATTGTAATTTTAAAGTCACAAGTAATTGATTTTCAACGTCAAGATAAATACCCAGAAGAGATATATCATTCATTTATATTTCTGGCTAAGAGAGTTCATTACATATTCAGAATCCGGCCTTGTATTCAACCTTCCTGTCCTTCAATCCCAAAACAAATGACTATAACTAATTATACTACTCTCAAATCAATTCTCATGGAGCTGTCGACCTCCCTTTCAATCACTACGACCTCCTCATACTCTTAACTTCTACTATCTATCAATTTCCACCACCGATCATTCTGC
The DNA here is from genome assembly GCA_027924645.1 of Cunninghamia lanceolata. Lineage (NCBI taxonomy): Eukaryota > Viridiplantae > Streptophyta > Pinopsida > Cupressales > Cupressaceae > Cunninghamia > Cunninghamia lanceolata. Next base: position 6,871,874 of record BSBN01000148.1, on the reverse strand, counting down.
TTCCTATAAAATATATCCTTTGCATATATGTCAGTTGATCTTTTGACCTCCGATCTCCCCTCCTCAAAACTACACGGCCAAGATGAATGGCCACTACCCCCACTCTTCCTCATATCAATCCACTTCTCTTTATAGGGCGTGGCCTGAATGTAACCATTGCTGCCTCTATTAATCAGTTGCACCATAAGCATTATTAAACTGCTTCCATGAAGCCGCCACTATCTGACCAATAGCACGGAGCCGCCCATGATGTCCACGCTCTTGAAACAATCATTGCTATAAGAATATCTTTGCATGCAATGATTGTAGAAGAAATGTTTATGCCAAGACCATTAATGCCCCAAAAAAAGGTTTAATTACTGTTTCTATATTAAGCTGAACCCAAGAAGGAATCAAATCTGCCAACTAGATACGTTTCTTTAATTGCACAATTTGAGGCTTTTCAAATCTTTTCTAACTGAACAATTTGCCAGCCATAACCTTCAGATGAAAAATAGAAATTTAATATCACAGTAGTGGTGACAGAAATAGCCAAAATCAAGATACTGTCAAGAGGTTCAGCAACACCACAAACCCAAAAAAAAACAGAAAAAAAATGCAATCCAAAATTGGACGATACGGGATGCCACTGCATCAGACTTCATGGGTTTCATTTAGTGCAATCCAACCTATCTATTAGGCATAAATGTGTCATTATCGTTGTGCTTACTATCATTAAATTGTTGCTTTTGTTGTTGTTGGGTTCTTTGTATGGGTTTGCTGTTGTGATTGCAATATGTTCTAGAGGTTAGCTTTCCCTAAGTTGATCTATTTCAGTAGCAGCGTAGAGATGAAAAACCTCAAATTTCCTTTTCTTTAGTTCTAGGATTTCTCGGTCGGGCTTAAACAACACACTCTAAGCTTTGACTGCTTAGATGGCGTGGGCCCGCTTAACTCTCTCACGTCCATTTCCATTTCTGTAAACAGTCGTCGTTACAGTGAGCGGTAAGAAGTTGGCAGTCGGCAGTCGGTAGTTCCCGCTCATAAATAAAACCAAATTCAAATGGGCTGTTTCCGCGCTGCGGAGCTTTGGAGGATGCCCGTAAAATGTTTGATCACATAAAAGAAGCGATAGCCTCTCACGGAATATGGCAATTGCAGCTTACAGAAGACATGGGTGTCCTCACAAGGCGGTCGTCGTTTCACCATATGCAACAAACAGGTCTCCAAGCCGCTCTGTTTACGTTTGCCAGCGTATTCCCAGCCTGTACCAAAATGGGAGCTTTGGAACAGGGTATGGACATCCATCAAAGCATAATGGAAGGGAGATTTTTGTCGGATGTTGTAACTAGAAATGCTCTGGTAGACATGTATGCAAAATGTGGAAGCATAGACAATGCACGTGAACTGCTTGACCAAATGCTTCAAAGAAATGTTGTCTCAAGGAATGCCATGATTGACGGATACACACAAAATGGATTTGTTGAAAAGGCTTTAGAAACTTTCAAGAAAATGCAATTGGCAGGTGTAAAGCCAGACTCCCCGGCCTTTGCCAGCATCCTCCCTGCCTGTGCCAAAATGGGAACTTTGCAAGAGGGTATGGACATCCACCAAAGCATAAAGGATAGAAGAATTTGGTCAGATGGTGTAGTTGCAACTGCTCTGGTAGACATGTATTCAAAAAATGCTGAAGCATAGACAAGGCACGTGAACAGTTTGACAAAATGCCTCAAAGAAATGTGGTCTCTGGAGTGCCATTGGAGGATATAAACAAAATGGATTTGTTGACAAGGCTTTAGAAAGTTTCATTGAAATGAAATTTAGTTGTAAAGCCAGCATCCTCCCCGCCCAGGGCTTAAATTTAACAGTTGTATAGCTGTATTTAGGCATTTTTGCTGTAAAATTATACAATCGAAATTTTAAGAAGACTGTATCATATGAAAGGAGATATTTTGAACAAACTGTCAAAATTTATATAGGATTATGCTTTTATATATATATATATATATATATATATATATATATATGGTTTTTATATACTTTACTTATACTAAGATGTGTCATAATATTTTAAAGGAAACATTGAATAGATAACTGTCATAAAATAATTTCTTGACATGCAAGGTTGACTGTCAAATTTAAGCCCTGTCACCACCTGTGCCAAAATGGGAGCTTTGCAGCAGGCTATGGGCATCCATCAAAACATAATGGAAGGGGGATATTTGTCAGATATTATAGTTGGAACCTATAGTATTAACTTATGCTAATCTTGCAAATTAAGGATCTGAACTGAGATTGGAAATGGATAAACTGAGGATTGAACAAGTTCCTAAGAATGATTTCAAATAGGATTGGGTAAGGCTAGGGTTAATTAAAGGACAATGGGGTTAAACTAAACCCAAAAGAAGGGGAAAAATGTAGGGTATGCTATTTTCACCATTGCAAAAAACAAATTTACAAAGATAGGATGGATTAAATGAGGTTACATGGTCATTCAAGAATTTTATTTGCTTTTATTTTCTTTCTAAGAGGAGATTATGAGGAGAGAAGATATTTCAAGGTTCTACATTGCTATGAGAACAATATCAAGATGAAGATATTACACAACTTGAAATTGATGTGCTCCCCATTTAAACATGTAACTTCTATTCTTCTTATGAAACAATACCACACCCCATCTAAAAACACACACAAACATAAGCAGGTGTAACAAGTCCCTTGTCACATCACCCACAAATTTAATCTTGTGCACTTCACTTAGTCCATTAATGCCCTTTGTAAATTAGGTAAAACAAAAAAGGCCTAAGACCTCTATTTAGCCCTAACTAAATGCCTTCCATAACCTTTACTATACTTTTGAATGGTCTTGGAAATGATGGTGATCTCTGTAGGATCAACTCCCTTCTTGCTAAAATCAAAGAGTTGGAATTAGATCCAAATGATATCAGTTATACAACCCTCATAAAGGCTTTTTGTAAAGGATCAAATTGAGGAAGTGAAGATCTTTTACATAGTCTAAGGCATGGTAATTATTCTCTTAATATTGTTAAAATATCAGTCTCATAGATGGAACTTGTTAGACTAGTGAAATGAATGATTAAAATGATACATACTAGTCTTTCTCTAAATATTATTAAATACAATGCCGTAATTAATGATCTCTACAAGGTGGATAGCAAGATGAAGTTCTAAGGCTAGTAGTTGGAATTAGACATGGTTACTAATTTCTAGGTATTGTTGTAATTAACACCCTCAATGATGCCCTCTACAAAGTAGAAAAAGTAGTTGAATCACTAGGTTAGCAACTAAAATGATATAAGATGGGTAATCAATTGAGCTCAAAATGAAGGGGGGAAGTGCAAGGTATGCAATTTTCACCATTACAAGAAAAAAATTTACAAAGATAGGATGGACTAAATGAGGTTACATGATCATTCAAGAATTTTATTTGCTTTTATTTTCATTCTAAGAGGAAATTAAGAGGAGGGAAGATAGTTTGAGATTTTGCACTACTATGTGAACAATATCAAGATGAAGATAGTGTGTAACTTGAAATTGATATGCTCCTCATTTAAACATGTAACTTCTACTTGTTCTACAAAACAATACCACGCCCCCATCTAAAAACAAACACAAACATAAGTATGTGTAACAAGTCCGTCATTGCATCACCCACAAATTTAATCTTGCACACTTTACTTATTCCATTACCACCCTCTATAAAGTGGGCAAAACAAACAAGACCTGAGACCTCTTGTATTTAGCCCTAATTAAATGCATTCTTCTTGATGTCATAACCTTCACTGTACTTTTGGATGGTCATGGAAATGATGGTGATCTATATAGAGTCAAGTCCCTTCTTGGTAAAATGAAAGAGTTGGAAATAAATCCAAATGTTATCACTTATACAACCCTCATAAAGGCTTTGTGCAAATAGGATCAAATTGAGGAAGTGATGATCTTTTGCACAGTCTAAGGCATGGTCATTCTTTTCTTAATATTGTTACATATCAATCTCATATACGGAACATGCAAGGTAGGTAAAATAAATGAAGTTCTTAAAATGATACATGCTAGTATTTCTCTAAATATTATTACATACAATTCCCTAATTAATGATAGCTATAAGGTGGATAGGGAGACGAAGTTCTAAGGCTAGTAGTTGGAATGAGACATTGTTACTTTTTTCTAGATATTGTTGCACTAACACCCTCAGTGATGGCCTCTACAAAGTAGAAATAGTAGTTGAAGCTATTTTCCTAGTACCTACACTTATACTAGCCTAAAAGACAACTTTTACAAGATTAAAAAATTAGGCAAAGGCTATGATCTATTTGCACAAATGATGAAGTTTGGTCCTTCACTTGATGAAGTGACATTTGATGTGGTTATTGAGGATTTTGCAAAGATGGTAGGATAAACAAGGCTTGGGATTCTTTTCATAACATGTCCAGAAAGGGGTTTTAGCTAGATGTGATCACTTATAATTCTTTGGTATGTGGTCTCTATGAATTACATGAGGTGGAAAAGGATCAAAAAGTTATTTAAAGAGATGATATGAAAAGGCTACTCCCTATATGTTGTTACTTATAACACTCTGATTTCTAGTTTATCTTAGATTAACAAGGGAAAATAAGCTTTTACATTTCTTTCTGAGATGGAGAACATGGTTTGTATTCCCAATGTCATGATATATACTATTCTCATATTTGTATTTTGTAGGATATGAGACTTGAACATGGGAGGAAAGATGTTAGAGGAAATAACAATGAGGGATTTGAAACTTAATGAAGCAACATATAATATAGTCATTGAAGGTTTGTGCAAGGCAGGAGATCTTTCTAGAGCACATTGATTCATGACTAAGATGCTAAATGAAGGCTTGACTCTTGATGCAGTCACTTGTAATTTTATGATAAATGTCCATTACTAGAAATTGTTGAAATAGATAAGACACTGAAGTATTTTAGAAACATGGAAGTCACTGGCATTACTCCACTCTTGTAACCTTAGTATATTAATTGATTTTTTGCAAGGAAAACAAACTTGATATAGCTTTCTCATTGTTGAATAAGATAAGAGCAAAGGGTTTGGTTCTAGATGTTGTCACATATAATATTTCATTACACACCTTCTTCCCAAGACACAACCTTGAAAAAACTTTTTTTTGATGGATCAAATGAAGAAAGAATTATGTGCTCCGAGTGATGCAATTGTCTAAATACCTAATTAGTTAGTTGATGTTGGTAAAATGAAAAAAATACGACTTTGTAAAATGGTGATTTTTTATTATTTCTAGGGGAGCACGACTTTTATGTCTTGGTGAGTGCTAGACATATCAAAATTATTGGTAGATATATTTTCCTAGCTCTACAAATTGATATTTGTGTACTCATTTCAGTTCCACTCATGTATAGAACCATACTTTTGCACAATGATGGGAAAGTTAATTTAATAATGTTAGTTGTATTATTTTCTAGCTTCACAAACTCCAATAATATATGATAGTTTGTATTGAAGCATAAGTGGATCGATAACCCTTTGTCAATAGGTTACAATAGTAAGCAAGTTTAAAATTGTACTTAAAAAATTATGAACATTAAAACATTTTTATAGCTTTATACATAGTATGAAATATTTTAGGGTTAGTATATAACAAATGTTAACTTATAGAGATAGTTGTAAGGGTTTATGTCACATTTAGTTCATTATTTTATTGATATTTCAAAATGTGGCATCTACAAGTTGCCCTCATAACCAACCTATAAACTATATCAAAGATAAAATATGAGTTATGGCAATCCATAACTATCAATTATCTATTAATCTTTTGTTTCAAGATTTCTTTTGTGGATGATATCTTACTCTATATTAACTTTATAAATATGAGTTTGCAAAACTAAAATGACTTATAATGATAGAAGAATGGTGAGGAGTTGATTAAGGAGCAAGTGAGGCTAGTTTAGTCTGAATGACTATTCCCTTGCTTTAATTTTTATCATACTACTTCACAATATTGTAGCAAAATTTTTAATCTTGCCTACATCTATCATGGAAGATCTTAGTATTTCTTTGCCTTAGTTTCAACTGGCTCTCTTTATGGTGTCCAAACCTTTCCCTTTAGTTGTTGATGCCAAATTGGTAAGGATTAGAGAAAACAATGGCACCTCTAAAGAAACAATCTCACAAGTTTGTCCCAAAGGTGTTTCATGATGTATGGATTCTAATAACCCTCCAAATGTTACTCTTATAGTCTTTTAATTTCATAATGCTTGCAAAACCAACCATAGTGGAAGTTGGTGCTGATGGGACTTCACTTTCCTTAAGATTGTTCATGAACCTTTGGATCATTGAGATGGAAGGTTGACAAAAGCTCTTGGTATCAAAAGAAAAAAAAAGAATACACTCTCTGTGAGTCATTAGATAAATGAAATCAATGGTTTGTAGGATCCCCAAATTAAAAACCATACTCCTCTACTTGTGCTAACTTAAAAGATGGAGAACAAGGTGTCCCTCACCAAAGCCAAGTCAAACTTGCATATTTTTTGAAATATAGTCAGAAATCACTAGTTTCTAGCAACTCACCAAGGACTTTTTAACTAAGGAAAGGGATGAAACCAAAAATACATTGGGCAAAAATTCACCCTACATCAAAATTTCAAGGCACGGCTCCATAAAAAACAACTAGAAAATATCAAGGGCAACTTTGATAAACCCACATTCATCTCCTAAAGTAACTTTAAGCATGCTGAATAGTCAGAATCTACAATCAAATTAAAACAAGTCATAGAAAAATCCCTTCACCTTGGTTACTGTATTCTACACTTGGGCTTCCAACTTCGTGATTTGATTACCCTATAGGCTTTTTCTATAATTGGAACAAAAGGCCAATTTTTTATTGTCGTCTCATTCTTCTTCTTCTCATCAAATTTTACTCCAAAACCTCTACATAGGTAATTTTATTTTGCACTCATCAAATGGTGAGGACAATCCTTGTTGCACCAATTGGTCAATAAGTCTCAACATACTTGAAACCATCCATTGCAATGATGTCAAATAGGCTTTGTACCTTTGCATTGTCATATCCCCTTAGGCTACATTGAACACCTTTCTATCTGCCTTCCTTCTATCGATGATACTTGCATTAGTTAATGCATCAACTGGCAAGGTGGAAAGCTTGTGCTTGAATGCTTCCACATTTGCAATCATGGGGGCCAAAGTGGTTGTGATTCCATCAAATTAATTATATTACCAGTACCTATTGTTACAGAGTTACATTTACTAGTCAAAGCATCATAGTCATGGTAAAAGTTGCCTTGGGAGAATCAAGGCACCACCTTCAGGGTTTGCCTATTTTTAGGGTGTTATGACATTCGTCATAAGTTGTAAGGAATATCTATGACATCTTACACCTGTGGTAAGATGTAAGAGATTCTATGATGGTTTATGACAATAATTATTGCATGCAACTGCCTATTCTTGTCCCTAGGCATCCATGCATGAAAGATGTTTTATGAAAACTGTAAGAGAATCTATAAGAGGCTATTTCGAGTGTGTAGGAAGGAATCCCAAGATAGGGCATTATATTTTGACCATTTTGGACTCCACATTTAGTGGTTTCTCTTTTTTTATATATTTGGTGCTTGGAAGTGAAGTTTGTATGAGTTTTGTTTTGTTCACAGGTGCTGCTGGATTGAAGACACTTGAGGAGATTGGGCGTTGATGTATTGTAATCTATTTCAAAGATAATACAAAAATGTCCTCTCTTCTGTGTGGAGTTTTCCCCAAAAGGGTTTCTCCATGTAATCATAGTGTTTTGTTTTGGCTATTTTGTTCTCTCTTTTGCATGTGTTGCTGATTTATTTTCTCTTTCATGTTATCTCCATTGGTATACACTCAATAATAAGATTTACAGTTGAAATTTGACTTCCATTTCATGAGTGGCACCAACAAAGTTTACAACACATCTCAATCCACTAGTGTCCTAAGTGATGCTATCCCAATAGAATTTACATAATTTCTTCACTAAGTCTAAGGATACTGACCATGTGCTCACTGTTCCAGTCTCTACCTTGGCCTTCAACTCCTCTAAATTGCTTTCATCTTTGCAATCGTTTTAATGAGTTGAGACAAGGTATCATCATTGTTGGGTTTAAGGTGCCATCAACCTTGTAAATCCTTGTATTATTTATTCCTATCATTATTCGTAGTTCACCCATAAGTGATGTTGAGTTACACCGACAACAGTTAAAACATAAATTTATTCATAAGGTAAATAATTATTACTGGCAATAATAATTAATTATGTTACCAGTACCTGTTGTTACAGAGTTACATTTACTAGTCAAAGCATCATGATCATGGTAAAAGTTGAATTGGGAGAATCAAGGCACCACCTTGAGGATTTGCCTATTTTTAGGGTGTTATGACATTCGTCATAAGTTGTAAGGAATACCTATGACATCTTACACTTGTGGTAAGATGTAAGAGATTCTATGATGGTTTATGATAACAATTATTGCATGCAACTGCCTATTCTTGTCCCTAGGCATCCATGCATGAAAGATGTTTTATGAAAACTGTAAGAGAATCTATAAGAGGCTATTTCAAGTGTGTAGGAAGGAATCCCAAGATAGGGCATTATATTTTGACCATTTTGGACTCCACATTTAGTGGTTTCTCTTTTTTTCTATATTTGGTGCTTGGAAGTGAAGTTTGTATGAGTTTTGTTTTGTTCACAGGTGCTACTGGATTGAAGACACTTGAGGAGATTGGGAGTTGATGTATTGTAATCTATTTCAAAGATAATACAAAAATGTCCTCTCTTCTATGTGGAGTTTTTCCCAAAAGGGTTTCTCCATGTAATCATAGTGTTTTGTGTTGGCTATTTTGTTCTCTCTTTTGCATGTGTTGCTGATTTATTTTCTCTTTCATGTTATCTCCATTGGTATACACTCAATAATAAGATTTACAGTTGAAATCTGATTTCCATTTCATAGTTGTTTACATGGCTTCTATTTCTAATAGTCCTAAGCTAACATTTTTTGTCTAGTTGCATCTAGGTCACCATTCACATTGTTCTCTAACCTTAAGCTTTTCAATTTGGGTGTCATATTGTATTTACTTTTAACGTCCTTCTCTCCCTTGCAATGCATTCATTTTATTTCCTAGCTCATCAACCTTTGACTTCAAGGTGATGAATTCTTGTTTAATCTTCTCTTCACTGGCCTCTATTGCTTGAGACTTTTGTTGGTGTTTCACCAATAAATTTTGCATTTCTACCATCTTGCCCTATAGCTAATTGATCGGAGGACTAATTTGATTTTCTTTGAACTTCTAGTCTCTAGTCTCCAAATTATTTTTCTCCTTCAAAGAGGCTGTTGGTAGTTTTAGTGCATTTATTTTGTGTTTCGAGGCTATGTTTGTGAGCTCTAGGGTTAAGTTCTTTTTCTTGTCATCATCTAGCTAGGCTCATAGAGCTATAACTTCCTTATTTTGCTCTTCTTTTTTTGCTTCAGCCCTATGGTCCCTAAGCTCCATCTCCTTTGCCTTCTCCTTTTCTTTACTAACCATGACCTAAGGAGCTAGCCCAAGTGTTTTTCTACATGTTATTAAACCTTTTTTTGCAAGGACTTAACTCTTACATCTACATTTTGAAAAGTTTGAGTTACCTATTGTTACTCATTTTTTCCTTCTATAGTCTTTTCTCCATAGACAAATAATATGTGGCCACTATCTTGGACCTTTCTTGCATCAATTCTACTTTGTCCACTCCCTAGCATGCTTCATGCCAATTCCTAGGTCCAATACTTGGTAGTCCATAATTTGCATTTGTTCCACAGGTTTGATAAGTATGGGAATGACTTGTGTGAAGAGAAAGGTTTGTCTCTACTCATCAAATATCATTGTTGTCCTCTTTCTTGTAGATTGTTTTCCATCAATCTCTTTGTCCATTTTCTTCTTCTTATTAGCCTCATCTTTTAATCATTAGATGAGTTGAGCATAGATTGTTGGATCATTGATTAAAGTCAGGGTAGAGACAGGTCAAACACTAGAAGCAAGGGTGATGAATGGTGTTAATTCATCTAATGGGGGGATGTGGGAGGTTGGGAATATAGAGTGGATTGGAGAGACTAAGACTAAGTGTATAGTGGTGGGGTTAAACCAAGGTTTGAGGGCATGTCATTCCAATGGAAGGATGTTGGGTTGGAGAGGCAAATCGGGAAGATGCGGATTGAGTATATGCGCATCAAACAATAGAAATGGTAGCAATGGATGTGACCAGTATAGTGAATTAACCAGTAGGGGCCAAACCCATTATCGTAGAACTAGTGGGTGCAAAAGAAGCGAGGAAAAGGGGATAGATGTGACATTTATAATGATATCTACAAGTGTAAATGTTGTTTCCAATTAGTTAAACTTTCTTGGTTTTTATTCTTTGTGCCTGTCTCCTTATTTCTCTTTAATTTCTTTTCTCTTTGGGTCACTTTTCTCACTAGCAATTGCTTGTGCTCCACATGAGCAAACAAAGTTCTTTAGATGCTGGAAAATTGCATTCTTTAACCTTTTTTAGGGGATAACCTTGTCCTTTAGTATGGTGTCCTTGTTCTATCTAATATTGCGAGCACTTTGGTAACCATTTGAGGCATCTAGATCTTTTGTTTGCTTACTTTGCTTTGTGCTTTGCTAGCTTTACTACACTCCTTCACCAAAGGTTGTTGATAGGTTGGGTAGCGATTATCATGTCCCCTTTTTATTAAGTCATATTGTTAGGTCACATGCCCATTTCTATATTTCCTAGTGGGTAAGGGGCAAGTGTTATGGAGATATTTGTTTTATAAGGTGGTCATAATTTATTAATTATTTGGGTGAAACTAGTGGAGCATCTTTGCCAGGATAGAAAAATTATGTGAGAACATTTAAGGAGTTATTATTAGGGGGCCTATTTTAGGGAGGAATCTGAACCAAAATAGTAATTGAAATTTTATTTTGCAATAACAACTCATAAGGAGTGCATTTGGGTTATAAGTGTTGCTAAAAAACAATGAGCATGCCTTAGACTGTGCAAAGCTCATCGATTCTTGAATGAGGTTTTTATAAGTGATACCATTTGGATGTATTTCTATCCCTTTCATTTTAGCAAGAAGGAAGTTGACTCTACAGAGATCACCATCATTTCCAAGACCATCCAAAAGTACAGTAAAGCTTATGTCATCAAGAATAACACATTTAATTAGGGCTAAATACAAGAGGTCTCAAGTCTTGTTTGTTTTGCCCACTTTATAGAGGGCATTAATGGACTAAGCAAAGTGCATAAGATTAAATTTGTGGGTGATGCAATGAGGGACTTGTTACACCTACTTATGTTTGTGTGTGTTTTTAGATGGGGTGTGGTATTGTTTTGTAGAACAAGTAGAAGTTACATGTTTAAATAAGGAGCATATCAATTTCAAGTTACACACTATCTTCATCTTGATATTGTTCACATAGCAGTAAAAAATCTCAAACTATCTTCTCTCCTCTTAATTTCTTCTTAGAAAGAAAATAAAAGCAAATAAAATTCTTGAATGACCATGTAACCTCATTTAGTCCATCCTATCTTTGTAAATTGTTTTCTTGTAATGGTGAAAATTGCATACCTTGCACTTTCCCCCTTCATTTTGAGCTCAATTGATTACCCATCTTATATCATTCTAGTTGCTAACCTAGAGCTTCAACTACTTTTTCTACTTTGTAGAGGGCATCATTGAGGGTGTTAGTTACAACAATACCTAGAAATTAGTAACCATGTCTAATTCCAACTACTAGCCTTAGAACTTCATCTTGCTATCCACCTTGTAGAGATCATTAATTTCGGCATTGTATTTAATAATATTCAGAGAAAGACTAGTATGCATCATTTTAATCATTTATTTAACTAGTCTTGCAAGTTCCATATATGAGACTCCTATTTTAACAGTATTAAGAGAATAATTACCATGCCTTAGACTGTGTAAAAGATCTTCACTTCCTCAATTTGATCATTTACACAAAGCCTTTATGAGGGTTGTATAAGTGATAAAATTTGGGTCTAATTCCAACTCTTTCATTTTAGTAAGAAGGGAGTTGATCCTACAGAGATCACCATCATTTCTAAGACCATCCACAAGTATAGTGAAGGTTATGGAAGGCATTTAGTTTGTGCTAAATAGAGGAGGTCTCAGGCCTTTTTTGTTTTACCTAATTTACAAAGGGCATTAATGAACTAAGAGAAGTGCACAAGATTAAATTTGTGAGTGATGTGACAAGGGACTTGTTACACCGGCTTATGTTTGTGTGTGTTTTTAGATGGGGTGTGGTATTGTCTTGTAAGATGCATAGAAGTTACATGTTTAAATGGGAAGCATATCAATTTCAAGTTGTGCAATATCTGCATCTTGATATTGTTCACATATCAATGTAGAACCTTGAAATATCTTCTCTCCTCATAATCTCCTCTTAGAAAGAAAATAAAAGCAAATAAAATTCTTGAATGACCATGTAACCTCATTTAATCCATCCTATCTTTGTAAATTTGTTTTTTGCAATGGTGAAAATTCCATACCGTGCATTTTTCCCCTTCTTTTGGGTTTAGTTTAACCCCATTGTCCTTTAATTAACCCTAGCCTTACCCAATCCTATTTGAAATCATTTTGAGGAACTTGTTCGATCCTCAATTTATCCATTTCCAATCTAAGTTCAGATCCTTAATTTGCAAGATTGGCATAAGTGAATATTATAGATTCCAACTATAATATCTGACAAATATCCCCCTTCCATTATGTTTTGATGGATGCCCATAACCTGTTGCAAAGCTCCCATTTTGGCACAGGTAGGGTAGGGCTTAAATTTGACAGTCGACCTTGCATGTCAAGCAATTATTTTATGACAGTTATCTATTCAATGTTGCCTTTAAAATATTATGACACATCTTAGTATAAGTAAAATATATAAAAACCATATATATATATATATATATATCAGCATAATCCTATATAAATTTTGACAGTTTGTTCAAAATCTCTCCTTTCATTTCATACAGTCTTTTTAAAATTTTGATTGTATTTTACAGCAAAAATGCCTAAATACAGCTATACAACTGTCAAATTTAAGCCCAGGGCGGGGAGGATGCTGGCTTTACAACTGAGTTTCATTTCAATAAAACTTTCTAAAGCCTTTTTAACAAATCCATTTTGTTTATATCGTCCAATGGCACTCCAGAGACCACATTTCTTTGAGGCATTTTGTCAAACAGTTCACGTGCCTTGTCAATGCTTCAGCATTTTTTGAATACATGTCTACAAGAGCAGTTGCAACTACACCATCTGACTAAATTCTTCTATCCTTTATGCTTTGGTGGATGTCCATACCCTCTTCGAAACTTCCCATTTTGGCACAGGCAGAGAGGATGCTGGCAAAGGCTGTGGAGTCTGGCTTTACACCTGCCAATTGCATTTGCTTGAAAGTTTCTAAAGCCTTTTCAACAAATCCATTTTGTGCGTATTCGTCAATCATGGCATTCCTTGAGACAACATTTCTTTGAAGCATTTGGTCAAGCATTTCACGTGCGTTGTCTATGCTTCCACATTTTGCATACATGTCTACCAGAGCATTTCCAGTTACAACATCTAACAAAAATCTCCCTTCCATTATGCTTCGATGGATGTCCATATACTGTTCCAAAGCTCCCATTTTGGCACAGGCTGGAAATACGTTGGCAAATGTAAACAAAGCGGCTTGGAGACCCGTTTGTTGCATATGGTGAAACGATGACCGCCTTGTGAGGACACCCATGTCTTCTGTAAGCTGCAATTGCCATATTCTGTGAGAGGCTATTGCTTCTTTTATGTGATCAAACATTTTACGGGCATCCTCCAAACCTCCGCAGCACGGGAACAGCCCATTTGAATTTGGTTTTATTTATGAGCGAGAACTGTCGACTGCCGACTGCCAACTGCTGACCGCTCACTGTAACGGCGACTGTTTACACAAACGAAAATGGACGTGAGAGAGTAAGCGGGCCCACACACCACCTAAGCAGTCAAAGCTTAGAGTGTGTTGTTTAAGCCCGGCCGAATTTCTCCAAGAAATCTATGTTCTTCGTTCCTAAGTTCTTCCTATTGTCTCCTCTCATTTTCTTGTTCAATTTGCCTAACGACATTTGTTCTTGTTCCTTAATTTGTATGTCAATTGGATCTACTTGTTCTCGATTTTCTATGCTGATTGGGTTTAGTTGTTTTGGGAGATTTGCTCTTATCTCCTTTGAGACTTGCTTTACCCGATCCTATTTAACACTAGGGCACATTGGATGCTTAGTGAAGAGGATTCGAGTGTTCAAAAGTTTGTGGTTTGTAATGTGTTTTCTATGCCTTGGGATGAAACCAAGGGCTTGTGTTGAATTACTTTAAGTTGGGTGAGGGCTTAACACTTGTACATTGACAGTTATGCATGGCTAAATATTGAGGTTTCTAGGTGCAGTTAATCCTTAATGTATACATGCAAATTTTGGTTATTTTCTAATATTTTGATATTATCTAATTATTAGGAAAGAAATATGAATGAAACTAAATGTCTTTTTTCTTATGTGTAGTTTGACTATGTTTTTGTATTTTCTGATATAAATATCGCAATGATTTAAACTAAACAAGTAAAATCTATGTAATTTAATCTATGAATGCAAAAGTAATCTTTCTCCTAGACTAAGCTAGAGTTTATTTCCTCAAAAGTAATTTTGGTTTTCTATTTACTACTTCTATTCTAGAAAAACATTTAAGGAACCTATACTTGATGGTGCCAATGCTAGGAAAAAATCCTCAGATGTCTATCTTATTTGGTAACCTTCCCTAGATAGCAGTCGGGAACTCCATTTGATGGCAGGAAAAAGGTAAGAATGTGAGGATATTCAAAAAGGAAAAAAGAAATGAAGCTCTAAGGATTTTATGGCTAAAAAGAAAAGAGGACCAAGGCCTATGTGAGAAACTTGAATTAACTAAAGCTTATATGGCATATCTATCCTAAAGATATCTAAGAAAAAATCTTGTAAGGAAAAGGTTCAAGGCTTGTAGAGAAGCTTGTAAGAAGCATGAAGAAAACTAAGAAATTTGGATTAGAGCATTCGAAGATCAAAACATCATGTCAAATATTGAAGAATGAAGAGGTATTTATAGGTGAAAATTGGATGGAATAGTAGAAGAGATAAGATCAAAATAAAGTGAAACTCAAGAAGAAATGGAAACAATTCCATGAATAGAAAACAAAGTAAGAAGAAAACTAGAAGAAGACTAAAAAAACTAAAAGAAAACTAAAGTGGATATTCAAAATGGAAAAAAAAAAGAATCTCTAAGGCTTGTATGGCTAAAAAGAAAAGAGGACCAAGGCCAATTTGAGAAGCTTGAATTAAGTAAAGCTTCTATGACATATCTATCCTAAAGATATCTAATCTGTAAGGAAAAGGTTCAAGGCTTGTAGAGAAGCTTGTAAGAAGCTTGAGGAAAACTAAGAAACTTGGATGAGAGCATTCGAAGATCAAAACATCATGTCAAATAATGAAGAATGAAGAGGTATTTATAGGTGAAAACGGGATGGAATAATAGAAGAGATAAGATCAAAATAAAGTGAAACTCAAGAAGAAATAAAAACAATTCCATGAATAGAAAAAAAGATAAGAAGAAAACTAGAAGAAGACTCAAAAAACTAAAAGAAAATTAAAGTGAACTCAAAGAGAAAATAAAAACAAACTAGAAGAGATAATAATTGATCATGAGTTCACAAAGGAAAGAAAGAAAGAAAATGATGAGTTGGCAAGAAAAAATCTTAGTTAAAATGGGCTAAAAAGCAAGAAGAAAACCTAAAACAAAGATAACACATGCCTTGAAAAATGACAGGGTCACCCCTTTTGACAATACATGTCACCTGGGTGACCTAGAAACATTAGGGGAAACCCTAAGTAATGACTCAAAGAAATTAGGAATGACCCTAAACAAGAAAAAAGGAGGGACCAAGGAAGCAACACACAAGACAACAAAAGTTAGTTAGAAGGAAAAACAAGAGGGACAAAAGACACAAATACCAAGGGGAAAGTCATCAAGACAAGTAATGACTAGAAGAAGTAAAATCATACCTTCGAAGGTCATGTGCTATGATCACCACATCATCATGGTACCGCCATATAGGCCTAACATGATTTTAGTAGTTACAGGAGTTGCTTATTTTTTCATATGTTTATTGAAAGTCATTTCTAGCTAATTTTACATGTTGGGGGATGTTGGAGTAGAAGGCTATCAATGAGACTATATTGTCTCTTATTGGTAGTTGATTGAATTTTCATGGTTGTGTATTGTATTCTCACATGTTCACATTTTAGGGAAATAAATGGTTAAGTAGATAGGTAGATTGATCAATTGATAGAGGGCATGAACATTGTCGTTTCCTATTTGGATGACACCTCTATACCTAGTGAGTGACCATTGGATCAAGGAGAAAAGACATTTGGATGGAATTGGGGGATAAGGAGGTGGTTAGACAACTACAAAAGTGTAAGTTCTCATTCTTATACAACCATCCATCTTCCTTGGAGCTAGGTAGTTAGAGAGGGGACAAAGAGGAACTTGGAGTCATTTTGAAGGTTTAGTTAGCTCAAAAAGATACTCTTATTGGTGATTTGAACATAGAAAGGGTCTTTATAGAGTTCTTATGATTGCAAGAGAAGAGTGGAGGAAGAGGAGTGAAAAGTTGCATTGTAATACTCTAGAAGACTATTGAAGTGGAATTATACTCTGTGACCTAGCACTAGACAGTGATGGGGTGCTAAGGGAACACCCTTCCTAGAGTTTTTCACCCATCTTGATTTTTATCTAGAGGAAACTTTGTATCATGAACAATCTGTTTTATGTTCTATGTGCAACTCTATTAGTTGTTGTATTTGGACTTCTTATTATTCAAATTTCATACTATTGCAAGTTATTTAATCCTTTCAAGAATAGTTGTTGAGAGTTATGAGAATATTTATTCTAGAAATCCATAGTTGATTAGTCATTAGTGTAAGGTGTGAGGCCTACCTTTTCACTCCCTTATATTCATCATTTTATATTACTATTGGAGACAAATTTTAGACTTTTGGGACTATTGATCCCAATATGCAGGACTATTAGACTATATGCTTTTACTTTGATTTATTATGTTTAGCATGATTGTGATGAGACTAGAGTTTGATTTCGATTACTGATGAGGATATTGAAATGTGATTTACATTATGATACTATTGAAGATACTATATATGTGATTATTGTTATGAATTTATTATGTGATGTTATCTTGATATAGATTATTGGAATACAAATTATGAATATATTGTGATGTGATTTTATGATGTTTTATATGATCATGCGATGATGTGAGTGTATGTTTTCCTTTGCTTCAGCTATGATATACATGTTGGATTAATCCTTTGTTTAAGTGCGCAGGTGTTCTAACCAAACCATGGATAATTAGAGATCATCCCACACATTTTGTGAATTTCCATGTAAAGCGGATCTAGTTCCAAGAGGAACCAGGATCAACTATGTAATGCATGATAAAAATTTTGTAATGTTATTGTGTGGTGTTGTTTGGGATAGGTCTACCCTTTTCTATTTGATCTTATTTTGCTGTTGTAAAGGTGTAATGTTTATTTGATTTTATTTTGAGCTTTTATTTTTGAGACCCCTTTTTTATGTGATTTTTCTCACCCTATTGTGCTCAAAATGAGTTAAAAGTGACCCTGGGTTGTACCCCTAGGGTCTAGGGACCTTTTGAGCTTGTCCAACATTAGGTAAACTACCATTTGGTCACTTAAACTTCACCCTGAAGTAAAGTGACGAAAATGAAAGTTTGGGAAGGAGTGGAAGGTTGGGTCAAACACTCAACCTCATCCACTCCTCTTTCCAAGGTTTGGGGGAGTCTTCAAGACCCCTAAATTGTGAAGGACTCAACTCCAAGGCTCTCCCACAATTGGTGAGGGTACCTTGGGGTTTTGTGGGCTTTCATAGGAGGAGATGATTGGGGCACTTGTAGTACCCACTCATCCTTTGCCTCCACTTTTCTCTCCCACATGTGTGAGAGAGCACAAGTGGAGGGGGAAAGACTTGGTGGAATGGGTGAGTGACATGTGTCACCACCACACTCCATGAAGCTTGTAAGTGGTTGTGTGGAGGAGTGAGGAGGTGACATGTGTCACCTCTCCATTCTTCAAGGCTCATGAGAAGAGCCTATTTTAATCCCTCTTGAAGAGAGGGAGGGGGTTTTTAAATTATTTTAGAATTTTTATTTTTATTTAAATTTTGGGAGAGAGTTATAGGAGATTTTGGAGGCAAATTTGGAGAAGGATTTGGAGGTGGAGTTGGAAGGGCTCTTATTCAACTATCTTCCTTTTGGGCTATTAAAGTTAGGATTCAAGGCTTTGGCCTTTCCTTATGAATTTTACATTTTTGTATGACTTTGTGTGTGTGTGTGTTTTACATTTGTTGTAGTGGGGAATTTTTTATGGGTGTTGTTTGAGCCTCTCCATTTGGAGAAAATGCTCAACATGTGTGGGGTGGGGGAGGAGCGAACCTCCTTGAGGTCACATCCTATTTTTTGTGGTATTTTAGCCTTAAGGGAAAGATGAGAAAATGAGTATTTTTGAATGGCTTGAGAGCCATGGGAAAATTATGTGAAAATTGGTATTTATGTGATGGCTTGAGGCCTTGTGAAAATTGGTTTTTGGGATATTTTTGGAGTGGCACTCTTGAGTTGAGTGATGTGCACTCCCCTACCCCTTTAAACTCATTTTTATGAGTTTTGTTTTGTGCAAGCCATGGGTGTTCTTCTTGCCTTTGTATTTGAGTGTTTTGTTGTGGAGTGGTGTGAGGGTGCCTTGTGTGAGGATGACCTCCAAGCTCAGAGGTGACTCATGAGTGAGTCTATGGTAGGTAGGAGAGCGGTGTTAGTGACTTTTTCCCCCTTTCTATGTGTTTATTACAGGTTACTTGAAGCTATGGAGCTTGGAAGAAAAGACTAGTTATCTTGGAGTTTTTCCATTTTGACTCATTGTGAGCTAAGGCCTAGTTTGGCCTTGTGTAAATGTGTTTCATGTAAAGAGAGAGGGTTGTTCTCTCTTGCTTTGTAAAAATTAGAAGTTTAAATTTTGGGTTGAAAATATCTTATTTTGAAGTTGCAAATATATTTGATAGTGGTTGTTTTGTTATGGAAATTTTCTTTGAAATGTTACAAAAAGAAAGGAAATATATTGTGACAAATGATTATTTTAATTGATTGTTAAAATATGCCTTTAAATGGCTTTTCATGGTAGCTATTTTCAAAAAGAAAAGGAATTAGTTATTTTCTATTTTATTTCAAAAATATATATATATATATATATAATGTATTTGTTGTCATTTTACAAAAAAAAAAATCTATTTAGACTACCACTCCCTCAAAAAAAAGATATGTTGTTTGAATCTATGAGATTTGCATTAAGGATTATGTATATAAAAAATTATATATATATATATATATATAATTATATATATATATATACAAAATGTATATACCTCCATGGAGAATCCATCCAAGGATGCCCTCATTCCAACCTACAACATAAAAAACAACATAGAAGAGAAAATGAGAAAGAGGAGAAGAAAACAAAATGAGAAAATAAGAATATGGAGGCTAGGGTTTTGACTCCATATATATATATAAAATAATAATAATGTATATACAAAATGTATATACCTCCATGGAGAATCCATCCATGGATGCCCTCATTCCAACCTACAACACCAAAAACATGGAAGAGAAAATGAGAAAGAGGAGAAGAAAACAAAATGAGAAAATAAGAATATGGAGGATAGGGTTTTGACTCCATTCCATAAGGAAATTAATTGTTTGTTGTGGAGAGCTTTTTAGGGCTTGTATTTTAAATTTATTTTTTTATTATTTTCTCCTCACTTTTTGAATTGAATTAACTTTTGTGGTTTAAATTACTTGTTTTGTTATCTTAATAATGGGCAGACTTGTTGTCATGGGTTTAGGGGTAAATTAATTTTTAGGTGAATAATTCTCATTTACTAGATTTATTTCAAATATTAGAGGTTAGATATATTTAAGTTTAGTTTTGAGCTAGAGGGTTTTTATTAATTGTTTTAATTATTTTGAGGTGGGGATTTAATTATTATTATAGTTATCTTTTGAATTTAACTATAGCCACCTTATTTATTTTAATCTTTAAATCAGTTTAATTTAATTTATCGCTTGTGGATATCAATCAAGAGGTTAATATTATGTTATTCAATTTAGTTGCTTAGATTTAATTAATCTAGAGTGTGATAGTTCAATAATTGAATTATTCAATTAATCCAATTTGGTAAGCTTAGGGGAATTTTTGGCCAAAATTGATTTAATTAGAATAATCCCTATTCATGTCCAAGAGGTGTTATGCTACTAGATTTTTCCAGGATTCAGGGATCACATTCCTTAGAGATTTAAACCTTGCATAGAGTTAAAATTTAACATTTTCCACAAACTTGTTGTTTTTAATTAAGTTGTTATTTAATTCTGTTATGCTTTTGTATTAGTCTTTTAATTTTGACTCATGTCGGAATCCTTTCACTCACTTAGGAAGGCTTAGGGTTTTGATCTTTTGATCCTAATCCCAATAGCGACGCTTCTTGCGTTGCATTGACCCCCTTAGTCAACTTTCATCGTGTAGGGGAATGCACATGTCATCACATTACCCCGAAATTGATTGACATGTTTACACCCTATGCGTATTGCCACCGAGCACGCTGACGCGTGTGAGGGGGTTTCTAGGGATGCGTATAATTTTTTTGATATTTTGTGTCATGACCACATGACAAATGTGGACATGACACATGTGTTGCGTGTCATGACCACATGGGAAATGTGGGCATGACATTTGCTATCAGAGCCTAAATTTAAACATTGGGCTTATTTAGGCATGTTACTTATTCCGTAATTTTGATTAATTCATGACAACCGTGTTCTTGTAGGATGCCAGCTCGAAGTAAGAGAGCACATTCACATGCCACATCATCTATGGAGATCTGAAATGAGTTTTTGATAGAGGGTCAGGGACCAACAGCTTCACTAGAGCAACAGTCACCACGGGCACCACCAACACTTGATATAGGACCACATACCTTACAGACATTACAGGTTATGTTAGAGAGGTTACCACCAGCTGTAGCAGTGCCACGTGTTGAGCCCCGCATTGATCCGTGAGAGGAGCCACGTGAGGAGCCACATGCTAAGTCGCGTGCAGAGCCACGTGTAGAGCCTCATGTCGAGCCATGAGAGGTGCCAGGTGTAGAGCCTTTTGTAGATATATCTGACACCACAGTGGAGGAGGTTGGGTCAGCTTATAGAGCACATAGTAGGCACCCTCTGCATCATGCAAGATGAGAGGAGGCTATGAGGGTAGAGCAGGTTTATCATGGACCTTATGACTATGGTGTGGATGAGTCTATCAGAGGACACAGAGACTGAGGAGACCCCATCAGAGACTTACTTAGACTGAATCCACCTACCTTCACAAGAGCCATAGAGGGAGCCGAGGCTGAAGCTTGGCTTATCAGTTTAGATAGGTTCTTTGCGTTGCATCCTTATGGGAGAAACACAAAGGCATGCATGGCAGTATGCCTTCTGAGAGATGTAGCAACAACATGGTGCACTAAGGAGTACAAGCGCCGCTTATCATTAGACACTCTTATGTGGGACACTTTCATAGAGCGCTTCAATGCACATTATTTGTCAGACCACTATAGGCAGCATCAGATTAATGAGTTCCACGACTTGCAGTAGAGAGGACATACAGTTGCATAGTATGAGAGAAAGTTCCTTGAGCTATCACATTATGCAGAGTATCTCCATGATGGGAAACTTCTGGTGCACAAATTTATCAGAGGTTTGAATCAAGGGATAGCAGGACCAGTGTGTATGGTAGAGCCCCAGACCATGAGTGAGGCTACCAAGAAGGCATATATCACAGAGGAGATTCAGAAATGAGGTCAGAGTTTACGACCCCAGTTTTAGGATTGTAAGCAGCAGCAACAGAATTTCTAGACCACCACCACCACCACCATAGAGAGGAGGATTTAGTTCTCCATATTTACCTCCTAGGCCTCCACAATAGCAGGAGCAATAGTATCAGCAAAGGTCTACACCCCAGCAAAAAGTATAGGGAGGATAGGATCATGGTTGGCAGCAGTAGGGCCCATGTAGGGATCAGAGATAGTAGGGACCACCTGCGAGATCACAGTAGTCTTACAAGGGTTCTTAGGGGTCCACAGGATGGACTGGACAGCAGTAGGGTAGTAGGACTCAGACTGGTCAGATACAGGCTAGGGGCCCATGTTATGTATGTGGTGGGGTAGGACATTTAGCCAGAGAGTGCCCACAGGGCTTTATAGCAGGGGGACAACCTTGTGCAAGAGGTTCAGAATAGACTGTAGGAGATGTGGGTAAGTCCCACCATATGTTTGTAGTGGTTGACAACCTTTAGGTTGATTTCTAGGCCTCAGTGATCGAGACAGCAGGTATGATTGGGGATGTTCCCATTTCTATTTTATTTGACTCTGACTGTACTGATTCATTTATATCTCCATCATTAGTGGAGCATTGCAGGCTGGTGGCCTCTAGGAAGGGCGTTAGGTGGGAGGTTGAGTTGGCCACTGGGGCCAGGATGTCAGTAGATGCTTTGGTTTGAGATTGTGAGATCTCTTTGGGGGCCTTCACTACATTATGCAACCTTAGGGTTATGCCTTTAAGATCCTATGGTGTATTTATAGGCATGGATTGACTTGCAGCTCATAGAGCCAAGCTAGATTGCCACCAAAAGGTGATTAGCTGTTTAGATGAGCATGACACGTTAGTTGAGGTAGTGGACATTCAAAAGCCCATGATAGTTCGTATGATATTCGCTTAGTATCTTAAGCACAACATGTGGAAGGGATGTTAGTTGTTTGCCATCATGGTTAGCAGTAGATCAGAGGATGAGCCAGAGGTGTCATTAGATGACGATCCTATCTTGACGGAGTTAGTTGATGTCTTTCCACCAGAGTTACCAGGTATACCTCCACACAGAGAGGTAGATTTCCACATTGATCTAGTGCCGAGTGCAGAGCTAGTGTCTTGTGCACCCTATAGGATGACCACACATGACTTCATGGAGCTCAAGTTGCAGTTGAAGGAGTTTCTTGAGAAGGGGCACATCTGACCTAGCGTTTCACCATGGAGTGCACCAGTTATCTTCGTGAAGAAGAAGGATGGTCTCTTCATTTGTGCATGGACTATAGGCAGCTTAATAAGGTGATAGTGAAGAACCATTATCCTCTTCCTAGGATTGATGACATTTTCGATCAGATGCAGGGAGCCGGAGTGTTCTCTAAGATAGAGATGAAGTCCAGTTACCACCAGTTGTGCATCACAGAGGCAGATATCCATAAGACTGCTTTCTAGACTTGATATGGCCACTATGAGTTCACTGTGGTACCCTTTGGCTTGACAAACGCCCCTGTAGTGTTCATGAGTCTCATGAACGGGGTGTTCTGTACTTACTTGGATCGGTTCGTGATCATTTTTCTTAATGATATTTTGATCTAGTCATGGACTAAGGAGGAGCATGAGGATCACATGCGTTAGGTTTTGCTATGCTTGAGAGAGCAGTAGCTTTATGGAAATTTGGTGAACTGTGCCTTTTTCAGGACTGAGATATAGTATTTAGGACACATTCTATCTCATGATAGTATCTCTGTAGATCCATCAAAGATCAGGGCTATTAGGGATTGGCCAGCACCCACCAGTGTGACAAAGGTCAAGAGTTTCATGGGATTAGCCTGTTACTACCGCAAACTCGTAGAGGGATTTTCTAGGATAGCACACCCCATCACTTCCCTTCAGCGAAAAGGGAAGAGTTTCACTTGGACTAAGCAGTGTGAGAGGGCCTTTGGGTCCTCAAGGAGCATCTTATTAGTGCTCCCATCTTAGCAATTCCTAATCCTATAGAGGATTTTGTGGTTTGTATAGATGCATCACTTGAGGGTTTGGGAGCCATGCTTATGTAGGATGATAGAGCGATCACATATGAGTCGTGTAAGCTCAAGACACATGAGCTGAACTACCCCATTCATGATTTAGAACTCACAGCAGTGGTTCACGCTCTTGTTCATTAGAGACATTTTCTATTGGGTCATCACTTTGAGCTTCATTTGGGTCACCACAGTTTGCAGTACATATTTACACAGCCTAATTTGAACACCTGCCAGCAGCGTTGGATGGAGTTTCTTTGTGAGTATGACTTTGATGTCCACTACATCAAAGGGAAAGAGAATGTGGTCGTCAACACATTGAGTCAAAGGCACCATGAGATCTTGACCTTGACCTTGAGTGTGGACTTGAGAGAGCATGTCATTCAGCATCTGCCTAAGGATGAGTGGTTTCTTGAGGTACAGCAGGAGATCCAGCCACAAAGGGACCTTGTGGGCAAATTTGTAGGATATTCCTTGGAGGAAGATGGGTTACTTAGACATCGACAATGCATCTACGTACCCCATGTGGGTGACCTACATGCAGTAGTTCTTTCAGAGGCTCACAGAGCACCTTATGCAGCACACCTAGGGGTGAAAAAGATGCATGCTGACTTGCGACAGTTATACCATTGGGCGGGTATGAGACAAGATATTGTGGAGTATGTTGCTCATTATCTTGAGTGCCAGAGGGTCAAGGCTGAGAATTAGCATCTAGTAGATCTTTTATACCCTCACGAGATACCTGAGTGGAAATGGGACACCATTTTCATGGATTTCATTGTTCGTCTTCCTATGTCATCTCGTCGCCATGATGCCATCATGGTGATGGTTGACAAGTTGACCAAGGTGGCGCATGTCTCACCTATACGCATGACGTATAATGCACCATCAGTGGCGAGAGTATTCTTGGATGAGATTGTTAGATTACATAGGGTACATTGCCATATCATATGTGACAGGGACACAATGTTCACATCAGTCTTTTGGAGGGCATTGCAGCAGGCGTTGGGCACACAACTCAACTTCAGTTTCGCTTATCACCCCAAGACAGATGGACATACAAAGAGGATGAATCAAGTTCTAGAGGATATGCTCCATATGTACGTTATGGATCACCAATCTAAATGGGAGGAGTATCTATATCTAGTTGAGTTTGCCTACAACAATGGGCATCACAGCTCATTGGGTATGCCTCCCTTTTAGGCTTTGCATGGTAGACCTTGCAGGACACCTTTGAGTTGGGATCGTTTAGAGGACATCGTTACTATTGGGCTAGAGTTGGTGCAAGACATGGAGTAGGAGGTGACCTTGATTAGATAGAGACTTCAGGAGGCATGGGATGAACAGAAGAAATATGCTGATGCTAAGATGGTAGATCGGAGCTTCTCGATTGGGGATAGAGTATTCTTAAGAGTGCGACCACACAAAAGTCCAATCCACTAAGGAAAGGGCTCTAATATTACACCATGGTTTGTTGGGCCTTTTGAGATCTTAGAGCGGATAAGACTCGTAGCCTATCATCTAGCCTTGCCACCTAGCCTGTCGCGCATCCACGATATTTTTCATGTATCTATTTTGCAGCGTTACATATCTTGTTTATCTCATGTATTGGATTGGAGTGCTCTATAGGTAGAGGTAGAAGGGCAGTTGGCTTTGGAGCCAAATCACATATTGGCTCGTCAGATACTGGTCCTTCGAGGTTGAGAGTTGCACTAGGTTAGGGTCCAGTGGGACACGTATGATGAGGTCACAACGACTTGGGAGGATGCATCTAGATTGAGGGCACTATATCCTCACCTCTTTGATGACTTCCAAGAGCAAGTTTGGTCTTAGGGGGGAGGATATGAGGCCTACATTTTCCCTCCCTTATATTGATCATTTTATATTACTGTTGGAGACATATTTTAGACTTTTGGGACTGTTGATCCCAATATGCAAGGCTCTTAGACCATATGCTTTTACTTTGATTTATTATGTTTAGTATGATTGTGATGAGACTAGAGTTTGATTTCAATTACTGATGAGGATATTGACATGTGATTTGCATTATAATACTATTGGAGATACTAGATATCTGATTATTGTTATGAATTTATTATGTGATGTTATCTTGAGATGGATTATTCAAATACAAATTATGAATCTATTGTGATGTGATTTTATAATGTTTTATATGATCATGTGATGATGTGAGTGTATGTTTTTCTTTGCTTTAGCTATGATATACATGTTGGATTAATCCTTTGTTTAAGTGCACAAGTGTTCTAACCAAGCCACGGATAATCAGAGATGATCTCACACATTTTGTGAATTCATGTGTAAAGCTAATCTAGTTCCAAGAGGAACCAGGATCAGCTATGTGATGCATGATGAAATTTCGTAATGTTATTGTGTGGTGTTGTTTGGGATAGGTCTACCCTTTTCTATTTGATTTTATTTTGGTGTTGTAAAGGTGTAATGTTTATTTGATTTTATTTTTTATCTTTTATTTTTGAGACCCCTTTTTATGTGATTTTTCTCACCCTATGTTGCTCAAAATAGGTTAAAAGTGACCCTGGGTTGTACCCCTACGATCTAGGGACCTTTTGAGCTTGTCTAACCTCAGGTAAACTCCCATTTGGTCACTTAAACTTCACCCTAAAGTAAAGTGACGAAAATGGAAGTTTGGGAAGGAGTGGAAGGTTGGGTCAAACACTCAACCTCATCCACTCCTCTTTCCAAGGTTTGGAGGAGTCTTCAAGAGCCCTAAATTATGGAGGACTCAACTCTAAGGCTCTCCCACAATTGGTGAGGGTACCTTGGGGTTTTGTGGGCTTTCATAGGAGGAGATGATTGGGGCACTTGTAGTACCCACTCTTTCTTTGGCTTCACTTTTCTCTCCCACATGTGTGAGAGAGCACAATTGGAGGGGGCAAGACTTGGTTGAATGGGTGAGTGACATGTGTCACCACCACACTCCATGAAGCTTGCAAGTGGTTGTGTGGAGGAGTGAGGAGGTGACATGTGTCACCTCCCCCATTCCTCAAGGCTAATGAGAAGAGCCTATTTTAATCCCTCTTGAAGAGAGGGAGGTGGTTGTTGAATTATTTTAGAATTTTTATTTTTATTTGAATTTTGGGAGAGAGTTAGAGGAGATTTTAGAGGCTCATTTGGAGAAGGATTTGGAGGTGGAGTTGGAAGGGCTCTTTTTCAACTATCTTCCTTTTGGACTATTAAAAATTAGATTCAATGCTTTGGCCTTTCCTTATGAATTTTACATTTTTGTATGACTGTGTGTGTGTGTGTGTGTGTGTGTGTGTGTTTTACATTTGTTGTAGTGGAGAATTTTGTTATGGGTGTTGCGAGAGCCTCTCCATTTGGAGAAAATGCTCAACATGTGTGGGGTGGAGGAGGAGTGAACCTCCTTGAGGTCACATCCTAGTTTTTGTGGTATTTTATCCTTGAGGGCAAGATGAGAAAATGAGTATATTTGAATGGCTTGAGATCCATGGAAAAATTATGTGAAAATTGGTATTTATGTGATGGCTTGAGGCCTTGTGAAAATTGGTTTTTAGGATATTTTTGGAGTGACACTCTTGAGTTGAGTGATGTCCACTCCCCTACCCCTTTAAACTCATTTTTATGAGTTTTGTTTTGTGCAAGCCATGGGTGTTCTTCTTGCATTTGTGTTTGAGTGTTTTGTTGTGGATTGGTCTATGGTAGGGAGGAGAGAAGTTTTAGTGGCTTTTTCCCCCTTTTCTATGTGTTTATTTTAGGTTATTTGAAGCTATGGAGCTTGGAAGAAAAGACTAGTTATCTTGGAGTTTTGCCATTGACTCCTTGTGAGCTAAGGCCTAGTTTGGCCTTGTGTGAATGTGTTTCATATAAAGAGAGAGGGTTGTTCTCTATTTCTTTGTAAAAATTAAAAGTTGAAATTTTGGATTGAAAATATCTTATTTTTAAGTTGCAAATATATTTGATAGTGGTTGTTTTGTTATGGAATTTTTTTTTGAAATATTACAAAAAGAAAAGAAATATATTGTGTGAAATGATTATTTTAATCGATTGTTAAAATAAGCCTTCAAATGGCTTTTCATGGTAGCTATTTAAAAAAAAAAAAGGAATTAGTTATTTGTTGTTTAATTTCAATATATATATATATATATATATATATATATATATATATATATAATGTATTTGTTTTCATTTAAAAAAAAAAAACTATCTATTTAGACTACCACTCCCTTAAAAAAAAAGATATGTTGTTTGACTCTATGAGATTTGCATTGAGGATTATGTATATATATACATCCTTTTATATAAATTTTCAATAATTTAGCTTGCTGGACAACTTGTGAGTTAGAGAAAACTATTTATATATATATATATATATATATATATATATATATATATATATATATATATATAAGGGAATATTCACAGGTTTTATGATATCTCCTTATTTTTTTTAGTTTATTTAAAATGATAAAGAGTATTATAATTCAATAATAGTCTTTATCATTTTAAATAAACTAAAAACAATAAGGAGATATTGTAATGAATATTCCCTTGGTTATATATATATATATATATATATATATATATATTAAAGTGAAATTGTGTTAAACAGAAATATAAATTAAATGCATTTTAAATCATATTATATTTTGCATGGCCATTCCAAAGATAACAACAAGGGTTATTCTTTTTAAAAACAAAACTATTACCTTCATTGTTATGGAGTTTAGGGTTTGAAATGGGGGAGGGGGGTCATTACAGAAATGTTGCCGTCCCCTATGTTGGTCGTGGTGTAGGGAGTTGGGGTGGGGCGGATTCCCCACCCGCCACTCCATAGTATATGGATTGGGGGATGGGGTATCCACCCCACCCCCAAACTTATTTTAATTGTTTCAAATAGCTTCAACAAAATTAAAGAAAAACAAAAACTTTTTAAAACAACGGTGGTGTCGCCATTCTTGTTTAGTCCATCGTCCCTGTGTCTCTCAGCCATTCAGCCATTAAGACCTGCAAACCTCATTTTATTATCATTGCAATAATTAATATATATATATATTCATTCTTATACTTTCGTTGATATTTTATGATAAAAAAAGGATACCTCTAGTTAAAAACTAGAATATATATATATATACCTCCGTGGAGAATCTATCCATGGATGCCCTCGTTCCAACCTGCAACACCAAAAACAACATAGAAAAGAAAATGAGAAAGAGGAGAAGAAAACAAAATGAGAAAATAAGAATATGGAGGCTAGGGTTTTGACTCCATTCCATAAGGAAACTAATTGTTTATTGTGGAGAGCTTTTTAGGGCTTGTATTTTAAATTTGCTTTTTTATTATTTCCCCCTCACTTTTTGATTTGAATTAACTTTTGTGGTTTAAATTACTTGTTTTGTTATCTTAATAATGGGGAGACTTGTTGTCATGGTTATAGGGGTAAATTAATTTTTAGGTGAATAATTCTAATTTACTAGATTTATTTCATATATTAGAGGTTAGGGATTATTTTCTATTATTGAATTGTTGGGACCAATTTAAGTTTAGTTTTGAGCTAGAGGGTTTTTATTAATTGTTTTAATTATTTTGAGGTGGGGAATTAATTATTATTATAGTTATCTTTTGAATTTAACTATAGCCACCTTATTTATTTTAATCTTTAAATCAGTTTAATTTAATTTATCGCTTGTGGATATCAATCAAGAGGTTAATATTATGTTATTCAATTTAGTTGCTTAGATTTAATTAATCTAGACTGTGATAATTCAATAATTAAATTATTTAATTAATCCAATTTGGTAAGCTTAGGGGAACCTTTGGCCAAAATTTATTTAATTAGAATAATCCCTATTCACGCTCGAGAGGCATTATGCTACCAAATTCTTTTGGGATTCAGGGATCACATTCCTTAGAGTTTTAAACCTTGAGTAGAGTTAAAATTTAATGTTTTCTGCAAACTTCTTGTTTTTAATTAAGCTGTTATTTTTTTTTTTTTTAAAAAGGGGAAAAAATTTTATTCAATCCAAAGCAAGAAACAAGGCAAGAGCCACAGGCCCAACTGGAAGGACAACATCCAACAAAACAACAACACTACATAGTCATATCATCCAATAAAAAACTCTCTAGAATCCCCAGATAATCAGAAGGTAACTCATTCCTACCACTGATATCCCAGCCATCCCCTTTCTCCGAGGCCCACTTCACCAAGCAGTCAGCCACACTGTTCCATTCTCGGGGGATGTGACAGAAAGAGACTGCTTCTAAGGAATTGCAAACACTTAAAATCTGTCTGACCATCGAAGCTAAATGCCAACTAACACCATCCAATCTCTGATTGTTCAACATATCCACAACAATTTGAGAGTCTGACTCACAGATAATCCTCCTCCAGCCAAGAGAGCAACCCCGCTCAACAGCAACCTTAATAGCGAGGGCCTCCATCAGGTTGTTAGAGTGATGCCCTTTGTAAACAGAGAAGCAGAAAACAACATCCCCATCCTTACTTCTACCAATACCCCCAATACCAGCTTGCCCAGGGTTCCCCCGAGAAGAGCCATCAGTATTAACCTTCAGGACTCCCTCAGGAGGAGGTGCCCACTTCCCGTCATGACAGACCCGTCTCTTGACACGGTGTGGCATTAGACCAGTACGGCATCCCCTACTATTAACACCCAGGCTTGGATCCCGCATAATCGCAACATCCCCAGGATCAATACTTTCAGACATATCACATTTAGCGGAAATAGTCTCCTGAAGCCTACTGATAATCTTCGTCCATAGTTGACCAGTATCCAATCTGGAATCACAAAAAACTCTACGGTTCCTTTCCAGCCATAGGTTCCAAAAGATAAAAATGGGCCCAATGCACCAGGCCACCTGAAGAAAAGGCGTCTTTGCAGGAGGCCTGCCCAGGCTCTCCCAAAACTCAATAAGAGAGGAAGCATGAATGTACCCATGATGCCAAGCCTCCCACCATCTGTGCCAAATCTCACGAGAAAAGGGGCAATGAAAGAACAAGTGGGAAGAACATTCTTCACTGCGCAAACAAAGAAAACAGATGGAAGGCCCCTGAAACCCCCGTTTACGAAGATTCTCCCAGGTGAGACATTTCTTCTGGGCAACCAACCATAAAAAGAAGTTACACTTGGGCCAAGAAAAGCTGTTCCAAACCTTCCTCCACCAGGGCACCTCGGAAGGCCCATATAAATTCCTATCAAGCACAGCATAACCCTGAGCAACAGTATAATTCCCTTTTGGGCTAGGGCTCCAAGCCAACTTGTCCCTCTCCCTCAGAGAGCTACAAAGCCTGCCCTCCAAGACCTTACACAAAGTAGCACGATCCTCATCAGAGCCACCCACAGGCCACTCCTGCGGGTCCTTCCAGCAAGACACCTCCAGATGACCGATACGCTTAACTGTTTTAAAATGCTCCACCTTATTCCAACCAGCATCAGAGAACATCTGGCCAAGAGGCCTAAGCTGAGGGAAACTAGACAGAATGGGGGGGTGGCCATCCCAAGAGTCCAACCAAAAAAGAGCATCAGAACCAATATTACAGATCCAGAAAAGACCATGCTGAACAAGCTGAGCTCCCTTCTTAAGAGTATCCCAAATACAAGAGCCTTTGCCCAACAAAGCAATCCTTGGCACATCCCGGCTCTCAACCCCAGGAACATACTTGCAAGCAAGAATCTTGGCCCAATCCTGATCCTGGCTGTTGCACCATCTCCAGTACAGCTTAGCCGCCAGAGCCGTAACCACAAGAGCCATAGACCTGAGGCCAAGGCCACCAGCATGTTTTGGCCTACAGACAGACTCCCATTTGACTAAACTCCATTTCGAGGAAAGAAGGTTACCCGACCAAAGGAATTGCCGGGAAAGAGCATCAAACTCCCTCACAAAGGATGCAGGAGGAATCTGCACACAACACCTGTAAATAGGGAGAGACTGCACCACGGCTTTTAGAAGAAGCACTCTACCAGCAGAAGAGAGCCATCTGTGAGTCCAATGGCTAACCTTACTCTGGAACTTATCTAAAATCCCCTGCCAAAAACTTCGACGCTGAGATCCCAGGGCCAAGGGAGTCCCCAGGTACATCATGGGAAGAGAACCAATTTGGAATCTAAGAATCCTGGCAATCCTATTCTGAATGAGACGAGGAGTATTGAAGAAATAGATGGAGGATTTGTCATTATTGATACACTGACCAGAAGCTCTCAAATAGATATCTAAAGTTCTCCTGAAGTTCACTGCCTCGCTAATTCTAGCCAAGCCCATCAGTCCAGTATCATCCACAAATTGAAGGTGAGAACAGGGAGGGAGATCATTGGTCCAGCTCCAACCGTGAAGAAGACCTAGCCGCACCTGAGATTTAATAAATCTACCAAGGCCCTCCGCCATGATAATGAAAAGATACGGGGACAGAGGGTCTCCTTGCCGAAGACCCCGAGAAGCACTAAACCAATCTGAGGAATCCCCATTAAGAAGAACAGAGAAGGAGGACGAGGTTACACAGCTGAGAACCCAGCTCACCCATTCCTCGTTGAAGCCAAAAGTCAAGAGGATATTCTGAAGAAACTCCCAGCTCACCCGATCATAAGCTTTAGCCATGTCAAGCTTCATGAACATCGCCTTCTCCTTAGAGGAAGCCATAGAGTGAATAACCTCCGTAGCAATCACGACACCATCCAAAATCTGTCGCCCGTCCACAAAACCTCCCTGCTCAGCAGAAATCAAAGCACCAAGGATGGGTTTGAGTCTCTCAGCAATCAACTTGGTAATGATCTTGTAGGTGACATTGCATAAAGCAATAGGCCGAAACTGATCCATCCGATTAGCCCCTACCTTCTTAGGTACGAGAGCCAGAAAAGTAGAATTCAAAGACTTAAGCATTTGTTTGTTCCTAAGAGATTCCTGAACCACCTCAAGGAGATCAGACTTTATTATTTCCCAAAATTCCTAGAAGAACTCTATCGGAAACCCATCGGGGCCAGGAGCTTTTCCTTTTTTCATACTAAACACAACTTTGTCCAGCTCAGGTAACAAGATTGGACTCAGAAGAGCCCTATTCATCTCATCCGAGACCAAGCAAGGAATACAATCCAAGATAGCCCGCCTTTCAGAACCGGTAGCAATATCCTCCCTGGAAAAAAGATTAGAAAAATAGGTAACAGCTTCCCTAGAAATTTCACCATAGAACGAGAGCTGGGCCCCATCACTCGAGACAAGAGTGGAAATAGAGTTCCCCTACCTACGAGCCTTAACCGAGTTATGAAAAAAAGCCGTGTTCCTGTCCCCCTCCTGAAGCCAATCAATCCGAGCTTTTTGCTTCCAGAAAATCTCCTCCCGAAGCTCCCACTCCTCTAAGCCCTTGAGGGCCAGGGACTCAGCATTCAGAAGGTCAGAGGATAGCCCATAGTCTCGAATTTGATGAGTGATACTATCCAGCTTGGACTGAGCAGCAAGCTTCTGAGCATGCAAGTTCCCAAAGCATTGATAATTCCACCTCTTAAGCCGATACTTCACATATTGAAGCCGTTTGCTAAAAGTGTACATGGCCCTCCCGTGGGCAGGGAGCCCTTCGTACCACCATTCCAGCACAAGATCCCGAAGAGATTGCTCGCGAAGCCACATCAATTGAAATTTGAAAGAAGGATTTTTAGTGACCCCATAAGAGGAGGCACAGAATTTGATCGGCCAGTGATCGGAACCCCTCCAATCCAGGATTTCAGAACTGGTAGTCCACCTGCTGCTCATCCAATAACAGGAGACCAGAAATCTATCAAGCCGTTCTGAGATAGCCTCATCACCACACCTCCTGTTGTTCCAAGTAAAAACTCCATTGATTGGCTTCACGTCAATGAGGTTAAGGAAACTAATTTTAGCTCTGAGCAAAAGAGAAGAAGAATCAAGCCTGGCTAACCCTCCTTGTTTTTCCTCCATACTAATAACAGCATTAAAATCACCTGCCAACATCCATGGGAGATACGGGTCCAGAGAACGGACAAAGTAGATATGATCCCAAAGCTGAGTCTTACCTGGAAGATCAGTAGGGGCATAAATATTAGAGAAAAGACATCTTTCGCCAGTTTCAAAAATGGAGGCCACCATAGAGATGGAAGACTGACTAGAAGCCCACCATAAGGGGGAAACTTTCCTCGGGTTCCAGAAGCAAGCCACCCCCCCAGAGCTGCCCAAAGCCCCCACCCCCTGCCAGTAGCCTTGGGGCCAGATACGCGGAGCACAATTATTCAAACCATCCACTGTAAGCTTGGTTTCCTGTAGAAAGACTACATCCGGAGCCTGAGACTCAATTAATCTACGAACAGCCTTTTGTCTAGGGATGCTGTTCAAACCCCTAACATTCCAAGATAAAACTATCATTTAGGGGGGTGGGAGAAGTGGGAATCAATGGGTTTCACTGACCCGGACTCAACCAGAGTATCACCCATAATCTTAACCTTCTCTTGATCAGTTTTCCTTCCACTCCTTGACTGTTTATCTAGAGGCCCCTTTTTGAAAGATTTTTGATGCAAACCTAAGACCGGAAGAGCCTTAGCCCCCTTCACAGGATCCGCAGACCCCTTCGTACCTTGGGGACGAGGAGCCGAACCAACAATACCCACCGGAGATTGTGACTCCTGGAGGCCAACAATATTCTGAACTTGAGGAGGCACGTCCAAAGCCGGCAGACCAGCCTGATGAATCCCTGACGGAAGAATGAGCTCTTCCTCCTTTGCCTCCGCCACCTGAATCTCTTCCTGACCTTGAACCCCAGAAGAGGGCTCTACCAGAATACCATCTTCTTGGACTACGCTATCAAGGACCTCAAACCGATTAAATGTGCCATCATTCTGTCTATCCATCCAGGATCTCTTCTTACCTTTGCCTTTATTTCGAGAAGTAACTGGGGTGAATCCCTCCTTATCAACAGGCCCATCCGACACTGGAGCTTTCCCCTTGTCCGTCCTGGGAGGTCCAGAAGCAGACATGGGGGAAGATTTCAATCTGGGACATCTGCGGTGTAGATGCCCATATTCATGGCAAATTCGGCATCTGAATGGTAGGGTTTCATAATCTAGCTGTTGGATCCAGGAGGAAGAACCCATGCAGATTTCCATAGAGTCTGGTAAAGGATTATTCAAATCAACTTCGACACAAATACGAGCAAAAGAAAATACCTTACGGTCTTGAGTCTGTGAAGCTGATCCAACAGGTTTCCCAAGAAGCAAAGAGATTGAATGGAGGATATCTTCCCTCCAGAATTCTAGCGGAAGCCTTGGCAAGTGAACCCACACAGGTACCCGCGAAGGGATCTCTTCAGCGGAGTTGAAGCCCATGTGCCAAGGCTTGATGAAGAGCCCAACCTGGTTAAAAAAATAAGGGCCACCTTCGAAAGCCCTATGCCTGTCTGACATGCTTGAGAAAATAACCAGAAAGTAGTTATTAGCCGCTAAAAGGATCTCCATATCTCCTTTAGGGTTCCATACCCGACGTGCCCAGGATTCCAACACGGGAAGAGAAAGACGAAGGCCCAAAAATTTGCAGATAAGAGCATGCTTGCACCAGTACTCAACATCCTCTGAAACTTGCTCAGGTTGAATAACCAAGACTGGTCGATCTTCCGCTCGCTCCAAACAACCATTAACTTTTTTAATTCGAAGCGACCCTTTTGAAGAGGAGGTACCCTCTCTAGAAAGAGGAGGCTCAGTACGATCCTTGGTGTTGGCATGCATCAGAGAGGAAGGATCGCCCATCTCCACATCCAGGGGAGAGGCAAAACCCTAATGCTCCATGGAAAAAAGGGCCTACACGCCAGGCAAAAGAGGGAAAGAGGCAGTGTAGACAGCTCAGAAGCCCCTGCCGCCGCGCAACCACCGACCAGGTGACCCACGCACCTGTCAGCAACCCTACCAGCAATCAAAGATGAAAGGGAGGAGCTCACACCCCTGCCCAAGCTCCTCCAGACCCCTGCGACCTCAGACAGACCCCTCGCGAGCAGCCGAGCCCCGCCAAATGCACACAGTCGCGAAAAAAAGGACGCGGCTAGGGCATGCGTGCTCTAGCGCGCACCAGAGCTCCGCTCAGCTCCATCCGAGCTTCAATTATAATTAAGCTGTTATTTAATTCTGTTATGTTTTTGTATTAGTCTTTCGATTTTGACTTATGTCAAAATCCTTTCACTCACTTAGGAAAACTTAGGGTTTTGATCTTTCGATCCTAACCCTAATAGCGATGATTCTCACGTCACATTGACCCCCTTAGTCAACTTTCATCATGTAGGGGAATGCGCATGTGATTGCATTACCCCGAAATTGATTGACATGTTTATGCCTCATGTGTATTGCCACCAAGCACGTTGACCCATGCGAGGGGGTTTCTAGGGATGCGTGGAATTTTTTTTATATTTTGTGTCATGACCACATAACAAATGTGGACATGACATGTGTGTTGCATGTCATGACTGCATAGGAAATGTGGTCATGATATAAGGAATATAAATTTATTAATGGATCAAAAAATTAGATATCAACTAGCACATCTCAACCTAGTAATGGATAAACAGCACCATTTTCTTCTTTACATATAGCACGACACATTTAGGAACTATTGGAGGAAGTGAAGCTATGAGGAAGAAATAAGAAAGAAGATAAAGGTCTCATTTGAAATAGATCAAACCCTAAAAATTATAAATTTCAAGTTGGTGACAAGGAAAAGTGTGAAACATCCTCCACATATACAACTAACTTTGAAGCCTCACATTATTTCTCTTGTTCTTGGTTCTTCATCTCCCACTTCTCCTCCTTATTCCCCTCCATGTAGGTCTCCTTCCAAGACACATGACCATCACCCTTCTCAATAATCTGCTAGCACCATGGCATTACCCATGAGGAGTCCTCTTGAGAAGAAAACACAAGTGGCAAAGGTACCAAACTAGCTTCAAATGGAAGTTTTTAAGAGGAAAATTGTGCCTTCACATCCTCTCAGAGTTTCAATGATTTTCTCCTAGAGTTAGCTACAATAAAGCTAAAAAGTTAATCATAGGTGAAGAAGGATTTAGAAGGATATATGATAGTTGAGATGATGATTCCTTCAAAGGGGAAATCTTCACATGAGGTTGAGGTTTCTATTTTCTAGGTTAAATAGATAGACTTGATCCCACAATTGAGATAGAGAGATCTAAACTCATTTCAAATTACTTTAGAGAATATCACACCTTGAGAGTTCTCAAGGATGATGGGGATAGAGCTTCCTTCAAAGTTGACAAACTCATATATGTAGAGAGAAAAAGAATATTGTAAGAAAAATGACAAAACATACACCAAAAAGAAATCATGAAAAGTAAGAGATTAGACAACTGATACATTGTAAATATACCGGTAGTTGCAATTTGGTCGAAATCCTGATGACACATCTATTTTCCAAATTTTAATTAAAAAATATGAGAGTCAAAAACATAGAGGAGGGTCAATTCAACACATCTATTAAAGAAGTCAAAATTGGAGTAGGTTGAAAATGCAAAAAAATAGTGGGTACACAATGTGCCAGTTGTTTACAATGGGGAAAATACAAGTGGTGAGTTTTGAGACATTGACATGTAATATCCTACCTTAGAGACATCAATTAAAAATTATAGTTTTATGCTTTGTGCAATTTATTCTCATGTTCTAGACTTTTGGTCATCTTTAGACTTGCCAAGTAGGCCCATTAAAATTTGGACAAGTTTATAATGCTTAGTTCTTCAATGTATGTGTTGAGAGTATTGACCATCAATGATAAAAGAAAGAATATTGATCAATTGGTCACTTGTGGGAGATCCATGTAGAAGTGAATTGGTCATGTATATGAGCAAGGTGTGTAGTCTATTGAAGCAATGTATTCTTTGTTGGGAAAAGGTGCACAATGCTAAAAATGATATTTTGAGACATAAAGAATGCTATGCATGATGATGTATCCACATGTGAGATATTCATGAAAATTATCAACTAGATGAACACTATTGATACTTTTTGTATATGGGATTCAAATTAGACCCAAGAGAAGATCATGATTTTGAGTGTGCAAGAAATACGAGTTTATCATTCAACTCCTAGAGGACATGGTAGTAATATTCAATCGAAAAAATGGAGCAAGCTTCATGACACTTAGCAATATTTTTCTTCTTTCATCTCTTGTATTCCATGTTCCTTCTATGGTGATAATAAGCAAGAGATTGAGTATTTTGAGGTGAGAACTTAATTCCAAAGGTTGGTTAAGGAAAAACTTTGAGGATCGCAAACTTTGAGAAAGGAGAATATGGATAAGTGATTTGGCATCTCTAGGCACATTCAAAAGGTAGAAAAAGGACAAGTTTAGGTTGATAGAGTAGTGAGTTAAAGATAATGCATCTTAGAGGTTTAAGTGATCAATATGAGCCCTCTCATGTTGCCTAAGGTTGCACATGTTTAGAGGTTGATTGATAGGTTTATGGCAGTTCAAGGTATTAAAGATGTTTCTATGATAGCCTCACCAATCAAGATTTATAAGTAATTATTTTTAGTTAATGTTATTGTAAGGAAGTATAAATATTTTCCTACATTAATCCTATGATAAGAGATTTCACAAGTTATCTAATCTATATAAATTTTAGCAACATTTTGACATAATCCACACATAACAAAAATGATGAAAGAATAACCACATGGGCAAGAGAGACTGATATATGTTGGGAAAACCCTTTTGGGAAGAATCCATCTTTGAAAGAATTCAACCAATATATTTCTAGCTCAATGAACTAAGTACAATATAGAATCAGGCTTCAAGACTTAATATGGAGATCAACACTTGCAACCAAATACAAAACCATGCAAGATACGACGTTCTTCTAAAGATGTGAATATTTTTTGTTTCTATCCTAATGAGACTAATCCAAAAATAGATGAGAGCCACATGTCTTACTCCATATTCCTCAAGTTCTCCTCAACAAGTGTGACAACCCCTATTTTCAATAATTAAATTTAGATTTAAATATTATTATTTTAATGATTATCAACTAATTTCAACTTATGTGCATGATAGGAATACTCTCTCAATGGAGAGAGAGAGAGTATCATCGAGGAGAGGGTATTTAGTTGATTGACGGTGACCTGTGGTGAAGTGAATCTGTACACACCACATAGTTTTCATGTAGAATAAATTGCATCGATGTTTGTGTGTGTGTGTGTGAAAATAATTATGTACTTAAATTATTAGACTAGACTAAAATATTTAGTCCCAATAGATTTCAAATAATTTCTTTTGTAATAAATTAATTGATTTCTTGTAATATTTTGAAATATAATAATTTAATATTTTTTGAAAAGATAAATTATGCATCATCATTCCTATTTACATATTTTATAAAGATCCTCATATTTCATTACTATTTTTGGGCCACATGAGAAAAGTGGTAGTTACTCAACCTTCATAGAGAAGAATCTTGTAATTATTATGCAGTTAATGGGAGAAGTGGGTAGGTTAAAATAAGGAAAATAATTAATACTAGTTTAGATCAAAAATTATTTTATATTATCTTAACTATGTTTGAAATGAGGGGTTTCTACTACAAAAATGCAAGAAGCTGAGGGGAGAGGGTGTTTGAGGAAGAAAGAAGAAATCAGATTGGAAGGAAGGTAGGAGGATCAAGGAAAACATTGAAATTTTGGAAAGTAGTATCATGAATGCATCTATCAGCTTTTGTTTTGTTATGTAAATTGCAATACTACACCTAGTTCTCTGCCAAGATTTTAAACTCTGTGATAAGCCTATTTCTTGTCCTCTTGCTTTGATTAAACAAAGTCTTATCTAACTGTGAGGCCTTTTACATAAAACCAAGGATAAATTTATTTAAAATCATAATAGACTACTTAATGATTCTTTCCAACTACATTCACATGACTTAAGATGAAATATAATATTTCTATTTTATTTTCTTGATATAGATACATTTTTGTGATATATTTATCCTTACACCTCATAAAATAAGAGGTTGCACTTGAGGCCATAATCTGAGAAGGTTGTCACTTCCTTTTCACCTCTTGACATAAATGAAATCATTCATTCTTTGAACATATTCCTATGCACCTCAAACATCATATAAGGAATAAAATGGTATCTTTGTTCCTTCTATGATTGTGCTAGGTATTAGGCCTCCATATGTTTTTTTACTTACAGTAAGACTTAAATGCTAGTCCCCGGATTACACATGCCTTAGCATCAATCTTCTAAAGAAGGAATTTTCATACATTCATATTTGTTGACCTGAAATACATACATATTTATGCATCCCAATCCTCAGTCCATGTAATAGTTTTGACAACCATTACTGCCTCTTTTGCAATGACCTCTACATGTTCTTTTCTCACACACTGAGGCTATTAATAGTGTCCTTCGGAGGTTATTGAAGTTTTCTATTATTAGTCTATAGTGGAGTATGTGTATTGCTGTAGGAATAGTAGAGAAATATATATTGGATCATGGTGAGATGTTGTAGATAGTTTTTGATAGCTGCAGAAATATTTGTATGAGAATCATTGATTCTTGATTTAATAGAAAAGAGAAATCCCCTACTATTTGTGGATGTATCCTTTATGGTGAACCACATAAAAATATTGTTGTTCTTTCTTGCAGTTGTCTGTGTGTGTGTTCTGATTTATCTATTTGCATTTAGTTTTTTTTTGCAATTTTATTGTTTAACAATTGGTATTAGAGATGGTTGTACTCGATCGTTTGGTAGGAGAGGTTCAAGGTTGAGTGGGAGCAATGTTGATTGAAGAAGGAAAGATCGAAAGGTTCAATGGCCATAATTATCCATTGTGGAAGATGCAAATGGAGGATTTTCTATACTAGAAAGATATGTGGAGACCATTACATGGTAAGGCAAAGAAACTAGCTAATATGCCAGATGAAGGTTGGGATATTTTGGATAGAAAAGCATTGGGAGTGATTTGATTGTGCTTGTCTCCATCCATTGCATTTAACATATCTAAAGCAACCACATCTATGGAGTTAATGAGTATTTTGGATAAGTTGTATGAGAATCCCTCAACATTGAATAAGGTATTTTTAATAAGGTGGTTGTTTAATATGAAAATGGTCGAAGGTAGTTATGTAGCTGAACATTTAAATAATTTTAATATAGTTATCAGTCAGTTAGCTTTTATAAAAATAAGTTTTGATGAAGAAGATCAGGCTCTTTACTTTTGTCCTCTTTGCTAGAAAGTTGGGATAGCTTGGTTATGGTTGTTAGTAATTCTATTTCTGGTTCAAATATGTTAAATTTTTATGATATTGTTGGTATAATTTTGAGTGAAGAAATGCATAGGAAGAGCATGTTTGAGACTTCAACATTGAGTAGCGCTTTGAATGTAGAAGACAAAGGAAGATCAAAAGAAAGAGAAAAGAATCCAATAGAGTGTGAAAAGTCACAAGGAAGATCGAAATCTATAGGTAGAGATGGTGTTTGCTAGTTTTGTGGTAAGCAAGGTCACATAAAAAGGAACTGTTGGTCTTACAAGATATCTATAGAACAACCAAAGGAAGTTGAATCCAATGTAGCATACCAAGAAGATGCTGGTGTTCTTATTTTAACCGAAGAAGAAATTCCAACTAGTGGTTGGGTGCTTGATAAAGGTTCATTGTTTCACGTTACTCTGTGTAAGGAGTATTTCAAAAATCTACAAATTGGTGACTTCAGTAAGGTTTTTATTGGTAATAATGAATCTTGTGATATTGTTGGCATAGGGGATATTTCTTTAAAACCATAAAAAGGATACACTTGGTTATTACGTGATGTTAGATATGTTCCCCAACTCAAAGAAAATGTAATCTCAGTTGGACAATTGGGTTCTACAGGTTGTGAAATTAGTTTTGAAACAAAAAGATCCAAAGTTAAAAAGGAGGCCTTGGTAATTGCAAGGGGTAGCAAATTGGGCACCCTGTATGTCATAGAGAGTCATGTTAAAGTGGGAGTTGTTCATCCAACTTCAAATTCATCATTGGGGATTGTCAGGCAAAGGTCTTTGGATCAATTAGATGCTGTAACTGATTCTGTTATTAATAATTTTCTCAGTATGATTGATAGTGACAGTTTTGGGGATCCATTAAATGATGGTGAGCAGGTTGATGCCATAGAACTTGGGGCAGATGAAATTAATGGAAATTTGAAGGTGATTGAAGATGAGTCTATTTGTAATGGTGATTAGAGTGAAAGTTTGGAGTCAGTTTGTAATGATGTTGATAGAAAAACTTGTGCATCTAAAAATATGTCGACCACTATGGAAGATGGAGTAGCTAAATCTAAGAAGACTACCATCAAAGTTGGTGGTAAATTTTGTGAAATTGCTAGAATTGTTGTATCTTTGATTTTATTTTTGTTTATCTGCTATATATTTTTGTGTTTTGTGTTTGGAGGGGCAGATGAGAATTTGATAAAGGATTTTCTACTGATATGAAAGTGATTTTGGCAGATGCTTTTACCAAGCTTGTAACAAGGGAGAAGTTTGAATCCTGTAGGACTTCTCTTGGTATTGTCAAGTTCTAACAATAAGCCTGGAGTAGGAGATCACTTTCGATGTAGCTCTTGCAGCTTAGGTTAGACTACAAGTGGGAGATTGTTAGTGAAATGCATACATATTTATGAGCCCAATCCTCAATCCATGTAATAGTTTTGATAGCCATTACTCCCTTTTTGCAACAACCTCTGCATGTTCTTTTCTCCCACGTTAAGGCTATTAATAGTGTCCTTCAGAGGTTATTGAAGTTTTCTATTATTAGTCTATAGTGGAGTATGTGTATTGCTATAGGAATAGCAGAGAAATATATATTGGATTCCGGTGAGCTATTGTACACAATTTTTGATAGCTGCTAAAATATTTGTATGAGAATCATTAATTCTAGATTTAATAGAAAAGAGAAATCCCCTACTATATGTGGATGTGGCCTTCATGGTGAACCATGTTAAAAATATTGTTGTTCTTTCTTGCAGTTGTCTGTGTTTGTGTGTGTTCTAATTTATCTATTTGCATTTAGTTTTTCTCTGTCATTTTATTGTTTAACAATATTTGCCTTTTGATTGGATTTTTAACTCTTAAAATCTGCATAGATGCCCTCTCATTCATCTAGCATGAGGTAGAAAACTTAATTAAATTTTGTTGAGCTTTTGGAAGCCTTTCCAAGGAAGCTGTATGGCTTAGATTATTGTATAATCCATCTGAATCCACCAAACTATTGTAGCCCTCCCAAATTGCCCTCTCATGGCTATGAGATAAATTCTTCATAATTCTCTGTGTTTGCATTTTTGATATGCCCCTTCATTGGAAGTCTACTGCCTGTGACTGAAAATATTGTAAATATTCCTTATCTACAAATTAACTCATCTATCTCCTCATGTGCCTACTCCTTTCACTCCACATCTTGCATCAAATGATATGAAAACTATATATATATATATATATATATATATATATATATATATATATATATATATATAGCTTGGAGAAGATATTCACTTTGCTCTTAATTTTGATTTTGAAGGCTCTTTAAAAAAAATGTTGGATAAAAGCTTTTCCTTATCATTCTCTTTCTCTTGCATTTAGGAAGTTTCCTAAGTTCTTTTGCCATGAAATTTTGGAAATATGTGTTATTTTAGCATTATATTAGGAGGACTTTTATGCTTTTGTAATAAAATGAATTTTATAATTTCACCTTTTTAAGGAATTTTATGATTTTATTATATAAAATGTTTTTTGTAAACTTTTTATTTATTAGAAAATATAAATTATCATAAGAGGATATTATAATTAATTTTAGATGTAAATTTATTGTTTTATTAATTTAACAATTTAGTTGGAAATTTAGATTTATCCTTAGGATAGATTAAAATAAATAGTTGATTGAATCTTAGGTAATAATTTTTTTTTTTTAATATATTATGATTTATTATTATTAAATTTTATTTTCTAAAATGAAAATCTGCATTGTAAATTGTAAATAAAAAATATATATTATTTAATAATGATATTTGCTTTATATGTTTGAATAATAACAATTATTGATTTATTTGATGAAACTATTATTTATGATAAATCCCTTTATTTATGGATTTTATTAGAGGAATATAGGGATAAGGGTATTATGAACCAATTTAGTTGACATACAGTTAACATATTTATTTTAAGCATTATTAAAAATTAAATCCCTATTAGTAGGGATGTAATATATTAAGTTTTATTTTATTTTATTTCCCTATTTTTGAGGATGTTCTATATTAAACATTTATTTTATTTTATTTATAAGAAATCCCTATCATCTAGGGATGTGCTATAATTTAAGTATATATAATTTTTAATTAATGAGAAATGAAATCTTTATTAAATAGTTTGTTGTTAGGTGTGGATATTAATATTTTAATTGTAAATTTTAAATACAAGAATAATAAATGTTATTCAATTGGTAAATTAACTAGGATATTTAATTACCAAGTTTAATTAATTAATTAGTAAGTATTATTTGGTATATAAAGATAATTATTGATTGTCTTATATGTACAAGGAATATGAAATTTAAATACATTTTGTGGATAGGTTCTAGATATTTCTAAACTTATGTTGTAATTTATTTGATAGAACTAGACCTTAGAAAATGTTATCTACACTCTTAAACAAAATATAGGGAAACTATCAATCTATAACTAGAATTTTAGATCAACATATACTCTTGTTTTTTCTTTTTCGCACTATTTTATAAGGATGATATTATTTTATTCTAATAAATTGGTTAGGTTGTTACAACAAGCAACTTAAGCTTCTCAATGCTTACAACAAACTCCATTCATAATGAGAAAGTACAAGATGATCAAGTGATGAATAATACCTTTCCAAGCCTC
Organism: Cunninghamia lanceolata; assembly: GCA_027924645.1. NCBI lineage: Eukaryota > Viridiplantae > Streptophyta > Pinopsida > Cupressales > Cupressaceae > Cunninghamia > Cunninghamia lanceolata. The sequence goes on along the minus strand of BSBN01000148.1, from coordinate 6,826,916 downwards.
TTATTTATAGGCAAGTGAGTAATATGAAAGGAAAAACTTATTAAGTTTTCTTGTCACCATCATTTAATGCACCTAAGCACCAATAATCAATATAACAAGCATCTCCAAGTTGAGTGTCAAAGTTTGCACAAACTCCAAGGCACCCTAATTTCTCCCTCAAATCAAGGTGACTCACAATATGTGCCTTAAGAATTAAAATCTTTATAATATTAATGCATTTTACAATGAACCCAATTAGCCATGTGCTAGATAAACCATGAGCCCCCAATGTGCCACTCACATTAAATGCATTTGCAATTTGTCACATACAACCTCCCATAGAAAATATTGTTGAATGCTAATGTGTAGAATCACACATAGTCATCAACAACGTTACAAAATACAAAATATTTCTATATGCAATGTGTACAACACCTTTCCAATAGTTATTCTTGAGGATGACTACTCTTAGATGACCTTAACTAGAAGTTCTATCTTGAGGCCATATTTTTTGTTGAAGTATATTTTAGGATTTCTTTATTTTAGAAAATATATTTCAAACAAACTTTGTATTTATAGCTTGCTTTGATTGTAAGCAAGCTATTTACAGTTAGAAATTTAGTTATTTTCTTTTGTATTTATCTTGAATAAATTGCACTACATGTACATGCAAATATTTGTAAATATTTTTAAAAAAGTGTTTTATACACTTTGATTGAAGCCAATGGTAAATTTATGCCTACTTTCTACTAAAATTGTGGTTCATGCCCATTTGTGTTATCTTGTGTAAATAATTTTTTGAATTGAATAGAGTTTAGTGATTATTTTAGGTTTTGTATTGTAATTCTTCCTAATTTGAGTATTTGAACGTTTTATATGTGAATCTCCTATATTTAGCTCATAGTATTTGTGTTTGTTTCTAATTAAATTATTTTGTGTACCCATTCTTTTTTGGTCTATGCTTTTAGTTAGAAATTGAAAGTGTGTATCAATTATTATAGATTAGATCATTAGCATCAAGTCAAAAGATTATAAAATCTATTTTCTTGTATACAAAGAGTTGTTTAACCTCATGCCAATACTTGATAACAAAAAAACTCAAGTTAAATCTCCATAAAGTTTTAGAATATAGTTTAATCTTTAATTAAAAAAGAAATCCCCTCTAATTTGAAGAAAGATTTTACCTTACATGTCATTCTATTTTGTGTTGTTGAAAAAAACAAATTTACATTTATTAACAAATATTAAGAAAATAAAAAGAAACATATATATCTCTAATAAATTGGCCTAATTCGCTGTTATTTCTCTTTCTATTAAAAAGTTTTTAAAATGCATTTTCAACCTACTTACCAATATTGGCAATTCATTTTTAAATGATGTGTTTACTTGTATATTAAGATGTAAAATATTGAGTAGCATAAGACACTCTAGCACAAGGAAGCAACTTCCACAAACATTCAATAATGATATTATTTAAATACTTTAAATATTCATTCCTTATTTTGATTTTCTTAACCAACACCGAGAGGGCGAGAGGGCAGGATATTACCTATCTTTCTACATAAAAGTGCAATTATAATGGCAGGATGGTTATATGTCTATACTTCCTGCAAGTGTATCCAATGCTATGGTGGCTCATCGGTGGTGAGCCTCCATGAGGGAAGAACAGAGAGAGGAAACTTACTAGGTAGGGTCATTCCAAACACTTCATCCCTATCCACATTTCCCTCCACACTCCAATCAAAGCAATATATGAGCTGAGCCACAACCAAGTCAACAACGGAAAGCCCCATGGAAATACCAGGGCATCCTCTCCTTCCTGTTCTAAAAGACAACAATTCAAAGTGGTGGCCTTTCACGTCTATGCTTGAGCCAATAAATCTCTCGGGCTTGAATTCTAAAGGATCTTCCCATACGTTTTCATCCCTTCCGATTGCCCAAACATTCACAAACAACCTTGTTTTGGGTGGAATGTAATATCCTCCCACAGTGCAATCCTGGGTGGACTCATGTGGCAGGAGCAAGGGTACTGGTGGATGTAATCGAAACGTTTCCTTCACCACACATCGCAAGTAGTCTAAGCTTGCCAAATCACTCTCCGTTACGATGCGATCTCTCCCAACCTCTAATTCAATCTCTTGCTGTGCTCTTGCCATTACATGAGGGTTTCTCAGCAGCTCAATCATTATCCATCGTACAGTTGTGGCAGATGTATCTACTCCAGCATTTAACATATCCTGTGAAAGCATTGAACTAGTTGGTTAGTGAGGTATTACACAAGACAAAAGAGCAAATGCCTTGGTTAAATGTAAAATCCCAAAATTTAACTAGCAATAGTAGTTTCAGGTGCCACGGCAATTATTTAAACTGAACCGACCAAGATGATTGCTTTGATGTGTATCTGAGAGACTTGTATCTCAGCACTTTCGCTCTCAGCAATGTCCAGCAGCACGTCCACGATGTCCGGTTCCTCTGATTTTTTTGCTATTCTCCGCTCAACGTGCTCATCGATAAGCTTGTTAGCAAACACATCAAATACTTTATGAGCGGCCTGCATGCGGAGACAGAGGCCTCGCCAATCAAGAAAGGCAAGAGAGGGAATGAAGTCCCCCAGAACAAATACTCCCGAGAGATACATAATTTTACCCACCATGTGTGAAAACCCCTGCCCTCCGCTCAGTTCATGGTCGGAGTAACGTCTGCCTGCAAACATTCTACACACAATGTTTAGTGTGATGGAGGAGATGGGCTTCCTCAGGTCGAGGCAGCGCACACCTTGCTTGCTTTCCTCCCACACGCTCCGCACCATGGCGGACACCTCTTCCTCTCTCACCCACCTGAACGACTCCATTCTCTTGGCTGTCAGTAATTCGATTGTGCAGAGCTTTCTCATCTGCCGCCAGTACTCTCCGTATGGGGCTGCTCCCACATTTCTGCACTCGTAGGCTATGTACTTGCCCACCGACATAGCTGGCCTGTTAGCGAAGATCAAATCATGGGTTTTAAGAAGGTCTTTGGCCATGGCAGGAGAAGAGGCCACAACTGTGGGTACCGAGCCGAGGCGTAGTAACATGATGGGCCCGTACTTGTTTGCCAGCTTCCCAATAGATGGAGATTGCCTACCACTGGCCATGGGCGTGGCCCTGGTGGCAATCCCATGCTCTTTCTCTTGTTTTTTGTCACAAATCTGTACATAATCCAGAGGAAGATAAGAGAACAACCCAACCCTACTTCAGGGGAATTGAGCCATGCCATATTTGGGTAAGTAGCCTGGCTTGCAAATATTTGATTTGAATTGATGAGTATTTAACAAAACTCATCAAGATTCTCGTAGTTGGCACTGCCGGACAAGATTCCCAATGCCATCGTAGTTGGACTTTAGACTAATTTTTAGTTCCTGCCTTCGGCAGGTATAACTAATGCATCGGCTAGATGCAATTTCTCAAATTATTCGTCCAATCATGTGAAAGAACTAAAAATTTGCAACCACAATGCTATAGTTCATTATTTTTTTTTTAATTTAATCATTTAAAAAATACCATTTATCTATTGTCTGATTGGTCTATGGTGTGAACAGTAAGGGTAAAAAATGAAATAATGATTTAAAAAAATACAGTTAAGTACAGGAACTAACAAATACAGTTAAGTACAGGTCGTGCAAAGTGACGGCGCCGCTGAGCTTGTTGAATTTATTTCGTTTGCAATGTTAATTAATGATTTTTATTTCATTTGCAATGTTAATTAATGATTTTTAATCATCCTTACAAGATGACAGGTCATGTCTTGATCGGAGGTTTTCAATTTGTATGCGCTTTGGATTGTTGTTTCTCAATTTGTTTGCACTCAGAGAGTAGTGAAGGTGGGCATCCGGAGGCCTGTGAAGCTGCATCTGTGGTAAGCCTCTATATGGACTTCTATTTCATAATCCGTGTAGAAAACCAGTGCTACTGTTCACAGAAATTTCAAGATTTCAGATATTATATGAGTTTTAGATTGTAGAGCACTCTCAGTTATAGAAATTTTACATTTTTCTCAAATTTCTGTTAGAGTTCAGATATCTCTTTCTAGAACTTAAGTTTTCTATTTTCTATTTTAGAAACTCGGATATCAATTATAGAATTCCCAGACATTGAGGTATGAATTGCCAAGTTTCAATATATTGACAAATTCATGATTTGGGAGCATAAAAGTAGCTGTGCGACTGTGTCACTAAATAACAAAGAAGATTGCAGGAAGAACTAACTATACAAGTGCTCATGCTATATGCAGTATTACTTGTTTTATTTCCAGATACATTGTATATATTCAAGCTGTAAAGCATCTACTTATATTCTGTTGCAACTTTCTACTCTGCAATTTCTTTGGTACAACTTACAGTTGCTTTTAAGTGATTTCATGCATGTGTTCACTGTTTAATTTACGTTTGAATGATTGAGGCTCGGAGTTCGCTCAGTACCCATCATATAATATGCTGGAATTTCATGGCGACGGTGCTATAGACCTTACTTATACATAGAAAGGGTGTGAATTTCATACCTTGAAGCAGAGAGTATTAACGAATTTAGGTAATTTGCTAGTAATCCCAATTTGGAACAGAGGCTCGCCCTCTTGTTTGCTCCTGTACCAAATATTCTGTTTTGAAAGAAAGAGTAAGGATATGTTATCATGTCCCTGTAATGTTCAATGGCACAGATTATGGTCAGAGAAGGAAAATACCCACAAAAAAAGTGCTCCAATCTTGTGAAGGAAAATGCAAATTTATATGTGAAAGAGAATTCATGACAGAAGAACATTAGTTGGTACCCTTCTCCACACATTGGAATACTATTTTGTGAAATTCTGTAGAAGAGGTTAATGCTGGACATGAAGAGTTAAAATAAAATAGACTGTTTCCATCTGAATATCTAAACAACAATACCCAAATATATTCCAAATGAGGGGCGTTGCTACAAAATTAAATTATAAGCAAGAAAACACTGAGGTAAAATTGGGGAAAGAAGGGAGAGGTCAATGTAGGTTAATAACAAAGACAGTTCTGCTAATCAGAACAAAAAATTGCCAATTTTTGTTTGCAAGACACAAATGAAATAAAAACGAATCTTAACAACTGGCATTAGCAAAATCCTGATCATCATCATCGTCACATTTTTCCTTCAACAGGTTATTTTTCAAGCAGGATCTGGTTCGCGAAATATGATGTTGACGTCTTATTGTAAGTTCGACGAAGAAGCAAATATCCCGATGCTCATCATCATCCTGATCTTTCGAGAGGGTTGCCTTGGGCGCAAAGGGGTCATATTACATTTATCATCCTGATCATGCTCCTTAGGTGACCGTGCATAACTTTCATATTTAGAAAGAGCTTGAAATTCCATGCAGGTTTGCCTTTTACTTCACTCGAAAATTCTTCCATATGTGAAAGTTATGCATGGTCAAAGTTTTGGTCAAACCTGATATTCGCAGGAGGGTCATCATATTTTTATATCCTGAGTCATGTTGTCAAGATCATCATGATCTTGGTCTATCGGCCGATAAAAATCATGCAGTCCCAATATGCGGACGTCAATCTTAGGTGGTAGTGCCCTTTACCCGTCAAATGGCCTTAGCCGCATTGTCAGCATCATGATTTCTTTTAGGATGGTCATATGTTATAAACTCGGTTTTGGTTACATGAAGATGATCATCATCATCATATTTGAACCCCCCCCGATAATATCCTGAGGTTCAAATATCATGATGATATCAACTTTAGGTCAGGGTAAGTTTCCCCGTCGAGTGGTCTTTGTATAGCGAGCATCATCATGATATTTCAACATTACCTAATCTTATCATATCATGGTGATCACCCTTAGAAAATCCACCTTCAGCATATTTGCATGAACATGTTATAATCCTATTGCAAGGTCATCATCATGATATTTGCTGGAGTTCGAAATATGATGATAACTTCATACCCTCCTGATCTCCTTTTGCATAATTATGATCATCATCCTGATCTTTCACGAGGGTCATTCGCTGTAATTTGCAAGTGATGGAGACATCATCATCATAAATCGATAAAGGGGATCATCATCTTCATATCCTCCTGATCGCCTTTTTTGCAATATCATGATGATCACCCGGGAGCATAAAAGTAGCTATGCAACTGTGTCACTAAATAACAAACAAGGTTGCAGGAAGAACTAACTATACAAGTGCTCATGCTATATGCAGTATTACTTGTTATTTTTGTGACGCTTCTGGAAAATTGTAGGCTTTCGTGAGCGGTAGCCTGCTGCCGTTGGAATCAAGGGTCCCTAAAACTCTTAAAAAAGGGTTAAGAAGATGTGTAGAAAATTGAAAACTAATCGTATTAAGTAGGCGAAAACGTAGTGTCTATGCAGCATTCCCAGATGTAAATTTGACTGTATTTATTAAAATTCGAACCACATTCAATCATCTTGCACGCCTCTGTTCCATATCTACCATCTATCCTTCAGTCAAGACATCTGCTCGCCAAGGTAACACCTTGGTGTAATTAATCCAAATTCAAAATATAACATTATTTTGAATTTTAATTAATTAATAAATACTATCAAATGTGCAAAAGTTAAAAGGAAAAAATAAGGAGTCTATTGTAAAGATCTTACATTTTGGATCCATGGTGATTAGGTTAGATGCCCTTTATGTATCCACTAGTGTGTAAATTGCCATATTTTAGAAGGAAGTTGGCCAATGTCATTATCCTACCTTCATCCCATCATTACTTAGAAATTGATTCTCATCTCTAAATCTACCTTTTAATAGTGGGTTGGTTGTTCCGACTATTATATTTTGACACTATTAGTCTTTCATTTCTTCCATATGTTTTATGCTAACTATCTATAGTAGTAATCCACAATACTGTGTACCACTTTTTGGTCAAAGTGGGATATTGAAATCAATATTTTAAAACAAATTTTCATTTTCTAACACTTATAGCAACTAAACCCTTAAGAATTCAAAAATGATGTGAACTAGTGATTTTTGAGATTTCGTGTGTAGATTCTAAATATATATATATATATATATATATATATATATATATATATAATTAATTTGTGAATTTTTTATGTGACTTTTAATAAGTTGTTTTTTATAGTTGATAGTATTTTTAAAAAGTGACGTGGTTACCATATATGTTCATAACTTTGTTTTTATAGAAAAGATAAAATTCTAATTTTTTAAATATAGGTTCGTAACACCAATATTTAGTGTGCAGATATTTTTTCATAAATTTTTGATCTATTTTTTTATTAATTTTTGAAGTGAGATTAATTATAATTTAGACATAAGTTTAATACCATATAACATATTTTTTTTTATATGTATGCAAATTCACTTCTTTTTTTTAAAACAAGAACATCAATAGCTAGTGCACAGACATTTTTCAAATTTGTTTTCAATATTTTACTATTTTTCCACATGTATTGAACAAAGAACTTGATGTTAGGTGAAAAACCTATCTTCAGTAAAAAATAGAAAATAAATATAACAAGAAAATTAATTGTATTCAAAATTATAATTGTTGGAAAGCTCATTTCGAGGGCAACAATTCTGCAAATTATCTTGTCAAGTTCATTCTATTTAAAAGTCCAACCTGAGGTTTGGAACTGAAAATTCTAAGGAAAAATTGAGGTAGAGAGTGGGAAAGGCCATCCAAGGACCTTTGTTTGAAGGTACCTTTGCACAAAGCTATGAGCTTCATTTGAAAAGACCTTTGAACAAAGGTACCTTTGTTCAAGGGTCATTTCAATTACCCAAAAAAATTTAAAAAAAAACATAGCTGTCAATCTTCGAACGAAGGTTAAGTACTAATTAAAATATTTAAAAACTGCATAGCAAGGTACCTTAGAAAGAAGGTTAGCTAACTATTTTTTAAAAAATTATATGAACTACATATAACTAAGAGGTGAAATATATTTGTAAAATTAATAAATATATGTCCTAATATTAACATTTTTTTTATTATTTACAAGTGAAAAATTTGGGAAAGAATTGCAAAAATTGTGTTTTCAATTTTGGGATTTTTGTAAGGACAAAATATTTGGTGAAGGAATTTTGGATTGATATTTTTCAAAGGAGGAAATGTGCAAATGTCCAAAAGTTTTTTTAAAAAAAGGAGTCTATTGTGAAGATCCTAAAAATAAAAAATAAGGAGTCTATTGTAAAGATCCTAGGCTAAAAAATATTTCGGCCATGTTAATTCAGTCAATCAACAACTTAGTTACGCTAATTGTACTATTATTACATTTTTTACTATTGGCATGATCATTACATAGAATGGTACAACTGCTAGTAATTGTAGTGGTACAAATTTTATACCAATGCCTTTTTTCTTTCCTCACATTTTGGGTCCATGGTGACTAGGTTAGGTGCCCTTTATGTATCCACTAGTGTGTAAGATGTCATATTCTATAGGTAAGTTGACCAATGTCATTATCCTACCTGAATACCATCATTACTTATTTCTAGAAATTGATTCCCATCCCTAAATCTACTATTTACTGCCCCAATTCAAATTTATAAATGTAAAATTAATCCAAATCATTTTGTGTGTTTTGTGTTTTTGGTCTTCTCAGAGATATCCTAGATTCTCATTGTGACACTGCTTTTCACACGTTCCCAACTAGAGCCAATGTTGGTGCCCGAAAAAATCCAACTCTTGAAATACATTATTCTACCCCAAAAATCCATCATAATCCATTAAAATTCCCACCTTTGCTTTTGAATTTCAAAACCCCTCATTTAGATCTGATTTGAGACAATTATTAGGGGTTTTATTCTAAAAAATGCTAAGTAAAATGTTTCCCCTTGCCTTTGTTTTCTTCCTTGTAAAAAATTGGCTCAATTAGAGGCTTTATCGGTAAATCGACAAATTTGTGAACTGGCGAACTAGTTTGTGAGTTTGTGAGTTCGTCGATTTGCCAATATAGCAACTAGGTGAGCAATGAAAGGTTTCTAAGTCACAAAAAGAAGATGAAGGAAAAGTAATTGTCGACAAAATTGGAGGTTCACGAACCTCCAAGTTTGCCAATGGATGGTTCTCCCGATAGAGAATTCATTGACTGAAGGCGATAGGGAGAAGGCCATGGTAAATTGGCGAAGAAAATGAAAAAGTTGGAAAAAGGGGAAATGTTGGCCTTTTTCAGCATATGTTTTGGTTTGAAAACCTGGAGGTTTGCCGATTGTAGGTTTCACTGACAGCCACTTCGCCAATAGAAGAAAAGGAAAAGGAAGCTCCGGTGAAGTGGGGGGAAAATTTCTAAGTAAAGGAAAACGACAAAGATGGGGGGGGGAAATGGATAGTTTGAGAATTTGAAATTTTTTTGATAAGGCAAATAGCAAAAAGTGCCAAGTTTGTGAGTGGTCAATTTTGCTAGTAAGGTAAACAGAAAAGTAAAAATTGACTAAGGCAAAAGGACAAAGGAAAGGCTTTGTTGGTGAACTAGGGGAAAATTAAACTTAGCAAATAGTTTAAAATTTTCAAAGTTCGTTGATAAGGTGAATGGCCAACAAGGTGAATAAAAAATGGGCAATCTTCGTCCATGGTTCGAAGATGATGAAAATTGCTAACAAAGGGCATAATAGGTCTAGTTCGAGAAATTCACTTTTTACTGACTAAAGGGACTGGGGCTTGGTTCAGCAATGGATCAATTCACTGATAGAAGGGAAGTAGATGGTTCGATTAGTTCTTCATATTAAAGATTTTCTGACTAAGGGGCTGATAGTGAAGAAAGGGGTGCCAAGGGAGAAGTTCAAGAGAATGAAAAGTTGTCGGTAAGACAAAGTTGGCACCAAGGAAAGTGAAGTTGATGCGGGCATGGTTTGCAAAATGTGATGTTTGCCGATAAAAAAATAAAAAAGAAAGTTGATAGAGAAGACAAAGAGGAGGACAAGCCAAGTTTGAAAAAGGTAAGATTTGCTGACAAGGCATAAGGAGGAAACAAAGAAATGCTTCGAAAAAGTGATAGTTTGCCGATAAAGGGAGATAGATGAAGAAAATGAAGAAGTTTGTGATGAAGGAGAAAGGCCAATAAAAGAGGGAGGATGCCCAACATGCAAATGGGTACACTCATAAATCAAATGACCCAAAATGGAAATTTGGACAATAGATTTAAGGTGTTGTAAAATCTTTAAAAAGCTGATTTGTGCCAAAAATTTATGATTCTGTAGAATAGTGCCATGAAAGTGGTTGCCACAATGAAATTCTTCAATGCACAAGTACATTTGAGTGACAAATTAGATATGTCATATTACAGATGGTACACAAAGAGTGCAAGCAATCTCTTTGTATCATTTTTAGAATTTTTAGGGTATGAGTAGGCTTCCAATGTACTGAGTTCTCTGGCAGGGCCATGTGCCATATTCAATGCAACGTGGGTTTTCTTGTTGACTAGTTTTCCAATGCCTAAGAGATGATTTGTATATAAGCATAATTTTCTAATGTTTTTAGTGTTGGTCATTGAATCAATTGTCTAGTCTGGGAGCACCAAAGAAGTATTATCTAGCACCAAATCAAGTTAGTTTGGTCTATAAGTGAAGGGATGTAATTAGCATAGTGTAGGAAGGTTATGTAAAGTAGTTATGAATGTAATGAAATGTCTCCACAGGATTTTATAGTGATTTTGGTAAATGTATAATCACAGTTATATGCTTTCCCTTACCACATTTGTTTGTATGACTGTAAACAAAGTTGGGAGATGTGTGACAGCATCCAAGTTAATACAAGGCTTTGTAGTTGCCATTCTTTTGTTGCATGTGAATCATTGCAATTCTCTTTAGGATTATTAAGTATGTTCATTGTAAGAAAATCTATTAGAGTCATATATGTAAATGTATGTCTAGTTCCATTGATCCTATGATATGTATTTTCTTTCCTCCTTGCATTCTATGACTCTATTGCCCATTGGAGTAGGCACTGGTCCATATTGGAGAGTGTTGGTGTATAAACCTTTAATCCTAGGTGTTTACACTAGCTTTAACCTTAGTTAGGCATTTTCTCAAAATGTACTTTGAACTTTTTAAAGTGGTTAGTCATTTTCTAGAGGTGTCGACATGCATCGACACCTCACGCTATCTTTGTGGGTGGTTACTTGTAACTTCATGGAGAGAAGTCCTATCCTCTTTTGGTGGAGAATTGTGTACCCACACTCACCTATTTATATCTTCTTCATTTGTGAATACAATTGGTCAATTTCATTTGCAATCTTGTGCTTGTTTGTCTACTCTACGATCTTGACAATTTCTACATGGTATGAGAGCTTTCATGATTAGCTTCAAGTCATTTATTATCTGTTGTGCAATTCACCCCTTCACATGCCATTTTTCTCACTGTGATGTTTCATTTTTTGTTTGGTTTCGTTAATCTTTAATTGTTCTCTTGTTATGTTTGTTGTGGTGTTCAAATTGCTCATAGAGGGCATTGTTTTAGATGCCACAAAGAGGCCATTCAACGACTTGCTTCGCCAGCATCGAAATGCCCTTTATAGGGCTTGATATAGGAGACAAACATAGGCATTATATGGCTTCATGGAGGAGCTCTGGGAACATCAAGGACAGCTGTGTTAGGCATGTCTTGTGTGCCTTTACCATGGGCCTATTTTGATCTGTAAGACCCATACAAAGGGCTCAACACATGTCACAAACCAACATGCTTTGGCAGCTCTAAAACACCCATCATTGAGCCCGCAAGGATGGAGCATTGATACCACACAGAGGCATCACTAAACCATCTTCCAGATGGCATGGAAATTACCCACTCTTCCCACAAATTTGGTCTCTTCTCCCTGTTTGATCGATGGTCAAAGTGCCACGTTTGGCCACTACATTCAAAACCGTGATGGGTGTCAATTTTATTGGCACCAAGGTGGGCAGTATTCATTTGGAAAAGTGTCATTTTTACTGATGTAAGAAACTAGGGGAAGGGGGGAGCAATTTTTTAAAGTTAAGCCCTTGGTCACATGGGGTTTTAGCCCCTGGTTGTGCACAACCCAAGGGGGCTTATTTTATTCATCATTTGATTTTTTATTTCTCCCAAATAAATTTGCATGCAATTTTTTTCCAAAAATTTGGAATTTTTATTATTGTGGAAGGTTTTTTTTTCGTGAATGCAAAAATATTGTAAGTCCTATAACTTTTGCCAATCAACTTGAAATCAAGTGATTTGTTTTGCAAACATGGATATTTTTTTGTCACTAATCTAACTAACCTAAAATCACACTAAAATTATAAAGTTTCTTTTTATGCTATTTTAGGGTGACCTAACACACTCCTTCTATAAAGTGCTAAATTTGGGGGGGGGGGACACATAATTAAGGGGGAATCTTGTGTTTTCATTTTTTAAAAGCCACTAAATTTATAAAGTGATCAATTTAAGGGGGGAAATTAAGCAAAATCACACACTCAACTTAGAAAGTGCCATTTTACACAAAGTTCAATTAGGGATCTAACTAATCTGGGTTGCCTAATTGTGTTGATTTCTATTGTCTAGTCGAACTAACTTGTTCTAATCATTGGATATGAAACTCACTCTTATGTAATCAACCTAAACAAGGGAAACTATAATTCTTGGTGTAAAGGCATCCTAAAACATCTCAGGATCCATAATCTCATACCCCATCTGTATGGACTTGTCTCTAAACTTGGTAAAGAATCTCAAAAGGATAAGTGGTTTAATCATCATGATCACATTGTTGGATTAATTAGTTTACATATTCTAGATGTCACTTTGTATGCCATCATGGATATTGATTGTCCACATGCATTATGGATCAAAATTTGGGAAATATATGGAGACTTGAATGTTTCTCCATTCCCACATGATCCTTCTTTGATCAAAACTCACATCCCTAATTGTGATACAGAGAAAAAAATGTTTAGTGACATAACAGAAGTCATCACTCCTACTATTGCTTCATCAGATTCTAGAGTCACTTCTTTGAAAGCATCTAGTACTACTTTGCAACAAAATATCAGTCTTCCTAGCATTGCTGGTGGGGACAAATTTCTACTTGACATCACTTGTTTATTTGTAGAGTCTTGAATTACTGACATGGAAGCACATATTGAGGACATCAATCTTCTCTTTTATGATAGTTTCGAAGAAGCTACATCAACATTGTCTACTTCAGATATTCATTCTCTACGCTGTCCTACACATGGTTTTGGATTGTCATCATCCTCATCTATTGCATATGAATCTAATTTGATTATGGCATCCTTCAGCATCAACATGGGGACACTTGAGCACTCTTCAAAGGTATCAGCATGGGCACCATCATCCTTGAATCAACTTTAGAATGATTCAATATCATACATATATCTTGTCACATGGGAAGATATCCTACATCTTTAGGTGGCTTCTTTTCTTCCCAAGGGAAGGAACATTGTTCGACGTTCTTGGATCTACATCTGCATCCTTTGTCGACTATTCAACATCACTACAGTAGGACATGTATTATGGGGGGTCTCATAGACCTTCTATCATTTTCTCTCCTATGGGGGGAATCTTTTGGAGGGGCTATCTAAGCCTTTCATTCTTTTTTCTCTCTTTTGGAGGATAGTTTTTTCCCACTGGGTTTTCTATGTTTCTTCATTTCTGAGAGATTTTCATTGTACATTGAGTACCTTATAAGGCTTCATGGTTGGGACTCATTTTTCATAAACTCACCTAAGATATTCTTAAGGGGGGGTGTTGGTGTATAAACCTTTAATCCTAGGTGTTTACACTAACTTTAACCATAGTTAGGCATTTTCTCCACATGTACTTTGAACTTGTCAAAGTGGTTAGTCATTTTGTAGAGGTGTTGACTTGCACCAACACCTAGAGCTATCTTTTTGGATGGTTACTCGCCACCACTTCATGGAGAGGAGTCCTATCCTTGTTTGGTGGAGAATCGGGTACCCACACTTGCCTATTTATATCTTCTTCATTTGTGAATAAAATTGGTCGATTTCATTTGCAATCTCGTGCTTGTTTGTCTTCTCCACAATCTTGGTAGTTTCTACAGAGAGGGATCAACCACTCTTTTAAATCAAAAAAATTATTCACCTATGGTTCATGGGGAAAAAACCATCTTTCCTATGCATGTACATTCACACAATTCAAATCAGCTATATAGGGGTTTTGTTACAGCTAGTCATTCTTGACATAGTGACAACTTTTGGGGTCAAGATGATGAGTTGGGTTTGGTTGTCTAGTTATTTTTAGTTGTTCATCTAGTTTTAATATTAATACCTACTCAAGTATACCCCTTGGAATATCCCTCCAGATTTTAAGCTAAGCTTGAAGTTTAGAGGAGTCTACCCACTCTTGTTAGTTGGCCAAAATCACCCTTAAGTTGTTGATAAACCTCTTCTTATCACCTTGATAACAATCCCTAGTCTACGTGATTTAGGAATGTTTTAGAGTTTTGTGCTGCAGCCATTTTGGGACCCAACAGAGTAAATGATCTGAAACTTTACATTTAATAGCTTTACAACCTATTGAACATAACCTCTAAACCGTGTGACCATATCTTCAAGTGCAGAGAATTGCATAGTATTTTACTGAGTAGTCTTGTAGGCAACTCTCTGTGGCAAAAACCTTTACCAACTTCTAGAGGCCAAAACCTTCATATAAAAACACATACATCCTTAGGAACAACAAGAAGGATCATACAACATGCCACAAGTCATCAACATCTTCTTATCCTCAACATAGCTTCTAATTCCCATCTTAATATCATCATGAAATAATCTTTACTGACCACAAGCATGCTCCATACAACTTTACTTGACACTGATCAAGGTATGACATCCCACCATGAAAATCAGGAACATCAATATCATCTCTACATCTCTATTATTACACTGGTATATCATCATCACAAACTGAGTACTGACCTTACTCTGATTGTTGACATCAATGACAACACATATTGCCAACATGGTGGCAATGAAGAAGACCCCAAAAAGTGAGTTGGTTTTTAAAGCACATGTGCTCATGTAGATACCATGCCTAGACAAAAATTAGAAATAAAAAGGCCACAAGATCCCCAATCTACTCAAACAAGTACTCAAAAACTTGAAAATCTTGTTTCTATAGATTCAATTCTTTCTACATCTAAACTTCCTCCTTCTTCACCCCCATAGTCTCCCATTCAATCACCTTCAACTCATCAATCTCCTCCTCCATCCCCAACATAAGACAATGTGATCATGAATACATTACCCTAAAATATCTTGCCTCATATTTCTTCTAGCCCCAGAAGAATAATAATAGCCTCTCCTTCACAATGGGTGAAAGAAGTAGCCTATCAGAAAAGGAAACGTTCATAGAATGTTGACCTCAGGTTTGAGGTAGTTGCAAAGATGTTATAAACCACAACTCCATAACCCAAGAAGGCTACAATTGCTTCAAAACTAATGATAGATTCTACTAGGAATCAACATTTGGAAGTAGCCAAACCAATAGGTGACAAAGATTAGAAAGATGTTACTGAAGATGATTGCCAAATCTCTTGAATTGAGCTAGGTCCTTCTACCCATGAAGGATATATTCATAATTTTCAAGTCTCTACCGCAAACTAATTGAAATAACAAAAAATGAAAAGGAGACTAAAGAACAACTAGAATAGTAGATTCATGCATTAACTAGTTATATCAAGTCAATTGTGGAGACATCTACTTAGCCTTTAGAATTATCTTCATTGCATCCAACCGATGTCAATGTTAAGAATGTGGATAAAGGGATAATAGATAAAATTAGTAAATATCAAGTCTATGGAAGGACAAGTGAGACTTGGGCAAAACAAATATTTTTTAATGATTTGAATGATATTGAAGAAGCAATGAAGTTATATCAAAGGGACAGTGATCAAAAGAAACATTTAGACAAAGAACTTGAAGAGGCTAGAAAGGAAGATATTATATCACAGGGAGTGATTAGAGATCTTGTGTGAGGGTTAGTCGGTAGATGCTATCAATTAAATGCAAATAAAGATTAAATAGAGGAATGGAAATACACAGAAATAATAATAGCGAGAGACAAGTACTAACACTGTTCACCCAAACTTGGGCTACATACACCAACAAAGAGTCCAATATTATTATCCAATAAATCAAACTGATTACAACCAACAATCCTTGCAACTCAATACCACTACAAAATGCTACAATACATCAACAGAAAACCTAACCCTTAGCCACTTTTATCAAACCTTATGTCAGTTACAAAAATAGGGTTTTTTTATGTCGTCCAATAGAAAAATAACTCCCGATGCCTTTATAAAACAATAGGCAATTTTTTCTTCAGGGGCGCTACCCTCAAGCCCCTAGCTGGGGGCGTTTCCCATAGACCCCCACCATGGGCTCTGTTCCTGGACCCCCATCAGGGGGATAAGCCCCCTAGGCCCCACAGGAGGGGCTCTGCACTTGCAGTCCCCTATTAAATAATTTGGGGGGAAACTGTGCTGAAACAAGTGGGGAAAATTTAGCCTCCGAGTCTGATTAGTCTCCATATAACAAAAATCTCACACTTGGAGACTGATCAGACTCCACACCATATCATATCCCACTTGGAAACTGATCATAACACAGCTGACCCTATAGCTCCCACTTGAAATAAGCAACCTGGACCCTGCTATTCTATTTTTTTTTGTTTTCAGTCTTGAAGACCAACTGAAGCTAAAGAAGAGCTTAGCTTCTCCCTTGTCATTTCCTTCGTAAACATATCTGTTAGATTGTCATCTATATGTATCTTTTCCAGCCTTAATTGTTCATCATCCAACACTGACTGAATGAAGTGATACCTCAACTGTATGTGTTTGGTCTTTGAATGCAAGGCAAAATTTTTTGCAAGATGTATGGCACTTTGGCTATCTATAAACAAATAATTGTTAGCTTGTTGCTTGCCCATTTCTTCCATGAAATATTGTAGCCATATCATCTCCTTGATTGCCTCTGTTGCAACTACGTACTCTACCTCCATGGTGGATAAAGCAACCACCTTTTGCAACCTAGAGATCTAACTCACCGATGTCCCACCTACAGTAAATACATAACCTGTAGTACTTTGCCTGGTATCAATATCTCCTGCCAAATATGAGTCTACATAACCTATTAAATCAATATTAGAGCTCCCAAATATAAGTGCTTATTGGATGTACCTCTCAAATATTTAAGAATCTATTTTACAACATTCCAATGCTCCAATTTGGGATGACTCATATACCTTCTTACGACTCCTACAACATGTGCAATATCCGGTCTCGTGCATACCATGGCATAAATTAAACTTCCTATAGCTGAAGCATATGGCACCTTGGACATTTTGTCTTCCTCCTCTTGTCTCTTAGGACACATCTCCTTAATCAATTTCAAATGACTACGCAAAAGTGTGCTGATAGCTTTTGCATTCTCCATATGGAATCTCCGCAACACCTTTTCAACATAATCAGCCTGAGATAAAGTCAATTTTCTATTCTTCCTATCTGTGCAAATTTTTATAGCAAGGATTTGTTTTGCTACCCCCAAATCCTTCATAGCAAATGATTGTGCTAGCTATTGTTTTAACTCTCTTATGTGATCCATCTTAGACCCTGCTATAAGCATGTCATCAACACATAAACATAAAATAATGTAGTTGTCATTATCCAACCTCTTAAAATAAACACAATAGTCAAAATTACACCAGTTGTAGTCTTGATCAGCCATAAAACTATCAAATTTCAAATACAATTACCGAGGTGCTTGTTTCAAGCCATACAAACTCTTCTTCAATATGCACACCAGTTTCTCGTTACCGTTGACCTCAAGTCCTTGGGGCTATTCCATATATATCTCCTCCTCCAAATCACCATGGAGAAGGGCAGTTTTCACATCTAGCTGTTCCAAATGCAAATCGTCAGCAGCCACAATACTTAAAACAGTATGAACAGAAGTCATCTTGACAACCGGAGAAAATATCTCATCAAAATTGATACCTTTT
Source organism: Cunninghamia lanceolata (assembly GCA_027924645.1). Taxonomy (NCBI): domain Eukaryota; kingdom Viridiplantae; phylum Streptophyta; class Pinopsida; order Cupressales; family Cupressaceae; genus Cunninghamia; species Cunninghamia lanceolata. Next base: position 6,808,948 of record BSBN01000148.1, on the reverse strand, counting down.
TTCTATGCAAATCCTTTTACAACTAACCTAGATTTAAATCTTTTCTTACCTCCATCTTCCTCTTTTAGCCTATAAACCTGTTTGTTTAGTAAAACCTTTTTCCCTGTAGGCAACTTACATATTTCTCAAATCTAATTTTTTAGCAAGGAGTCCATTTCTTCTTTCATTGCAAGCTCCCATTGAACCTTTGTATCCACCTGCATAGCTTCATCATACCCTTCTGGTTCACCATCATCTTTTAACAAAATAGAATACAAAGAGGAAGAAAACCTTTCAAGAGTTCTACTTAGCCTTGTTGAATGTCTGACATTTACTGGAGTTTGTGGTATTTCTTGTTGCTATTGCAGAGCATAAGGAACCACTACAACATCATTATCTAGATTATCATCCAGCACCACATAATCCTTTTCTTTCTTCTCATGCTACTGCAATTGATCTTTGTACAACACCTTCTCATTGAATATAACATCCCTGCTTCTCACAATTTTTTTATTTTCAAAATCCCAAAGCATATAACCAAATTCATCAATGCCATATCCAACAAAGGTACATTTTTTTAATTTTGCATCTAGCTTGGTTCTATTTTTAGAATCTACATGTGCAAATGCTACACATCCAAAGGTTTTGAGAAAAGAATAACTCACCTTCTTATCTGTCCATACTTCCTCTGGAATACCACAGCCTAAAGGAACTGAATGACCTCTATTAATTAAATATATAGCAGTATTGACAGCCTCTACCCACATGTTTAAAGGCAGCCCAACATGCAATCTCATGGTCCTTGCATGCTCCACTATTGTCCTATTCATGCGCTCAACCACTCTATTTTTCTGTGGAGTCCCTGGAACTATTTTTTCCCTACGAATTCTATTAAAGGAATAATAATCCTCAATTTTTTTGTTGCAATTCTCACCACCATTATCAGATCTGAGAAATTTTAATCTTATACCTGTATCATTCTCAACCAAGCTTCTCTATTTCTTAAATGTATCAAATACATCATATTTTTGCCTAAGGAAATAAATCCAAACCTTCCTAGTTGCATCATCTATGAATGTAACATAATACCGAGAGCCACTGAGAGAAGATACCTGAGCTAGTCCCCATACATCTATATGCACAAGCTACAACTTTTCATCTTTCTTTTGCTTCCCATCCTTGAGAAAACTGACTCTCTTTTATTTTCCATACACACAACTTTCACAGAAATCCATATTAATACATATTAGACCTGGTAAAACTTTGTTAGAATGAAGTACCTTCATACTTTTTTCACTCATATCCCTAAGTCTATTATGCTATAGTGTTGTCTCAAAACTTGTAGGCAACTATTTCAATCTCATCCAGCGAACCTGCAGCAACTGTTCTTGAACCTGTTTATTTTTTCTCTGCAACAACTAAAGTAGAAGGAAAAGTATAACCTGTACAAAGATATAAGGTGCCTACTTTCACACCTTTTGCTACTATTAAGGAACCTCTTGAAAACCTTTGATTTTTATTAGTAAGTGTAACAATACAACCTTCATCAGCTAGCTGCCCTACTGAAATTAAATTCCTACTCATCCTTGGAATGTGTCTTACCTCTTGTAGTAGCCAATGATTCCCATTCTACAACTTAATCTTGATTCTTCCCTTTCCAATAATCTGACAGGGATCATTATCTCCCAAATAAACCGCCCAAAATCCCCTTGGACATAATCAAGAAAATAACTTCTATGGGGTGTAGTATGAAATGAGGCCCCTGAAACTAAAATCTATGAATCATCAGCATTATCTAGGGAAAGAATCAAAGCATCATCTTTAGATTTATTAATTACCACATTTGCCTCCTTATTGCCTTCTTGTTTGTCTCCTTCTTTATTCTTCCAAGACCAGCAATCTTTTTTCAGATGACCTGATTTCCCACAGTACTAGCAATCCTTCTGTCCTCTAAATTTGGACCTCTTTTCCTTTGATTTTTCTCATGACTTCTCATGACCTCCAGAACCTTTTCCTCTCTCCTTTGATCTGCCCATGCTTTCTGCATTCTGAACACTGCCTAATGTGGATCCACCTAAATTTTTCCTATGAATTTCATCACTCAGAATAACACCAACAACATCATCAAATTTTTGGGTATTTGAACTAGAAACAGAGTTACTAATCGCCATTACCAAACTATTCAAGCTTTCAGGAAAAGAACATAATATTAGGAGAGCTCTAACTTCTTCATCGAACTTTACATTTACAGAAGTCAATTGACTGGTAATCATATTAAACTCATTTAAATGATTTGTCACAGATTCACCTTCAATCAGTTTTAGATTAAATAAATGCTTCATGAGAAATACCTTATTTGAGGCTAAGGATTTTTCATACAATTTTGCCAAAGCTTTCATCAAACCATCTGTTGTCTTTGCTTCCATTATATTGAATGTCACCGATGGTGCCAGGTACAGCCGAATGGTTCCCAGTGCCTTTCTGTCTAGAAGATTCCAATCCTCATTAGTCATTGTTGCCAGTTTCTTGGCTATTCCTTCCAATAGCCTCCATAAATCCTTTTGATAGAGATAATCCTCCATCTACATCTTCCATAACCGATAGTTCTACCCATTGAATTTATCTACCTTCAGTTTACCCTCATCCGCCATTGCTCCCACTCAACCGTGAGACCTTCCTACAGATGATAATCAAACACAACCCACTCTAATACCACTTGTGAGGGTTAGCTAGTAGATGATATCAATTAAATGAAAATAAAGATTAAACAGGGGAATGGAAATACACAGAAATAATAATGGCAATAGACAAGTTTTAATGTGGTTCACCCAAACTCAGGCTACATCAACCAACAGAGAGTCTAATATTATTATCTAGCAAATCAAATTGATTACAACCGGTAATCCTTGCAACTCAATACCACTGTAAAATGCTACAATACATCAATAGGAACCCTAACCCTTAACTATTTTTATCAAGCCTTATGTCAGTTACAAAAATATGTTTTTTTATGTCAGCCAATAGAAAAATAACTCTCAATGCCTTTATAAAATAATAGGCAATTTTTTCTTTGGGGGCATTGCCCCCGAGCCCCTGACTAGGGGTGCTGCCCCTAGCAGCCCTTGCTGGGGACATTGCTCCTAGACCCCCACCATGGGCTCCGCTCCTGGACCCTCACCAGGGGGATAAGCCCCCCAGGCCCCACAGGAGGGGCTCTGCCCCCCTTGCACTCCCCCATTAAATAATTTGGGGGCAAACCACGCTGAAACAAGTGGGGAAAATTTAACCTCCGAGTCTGATTAGGCTCCATATAGCAACATTTTGGTGAAATGGCGAAATATAACACCCAAACTTTTATTTCTCAAAAGGTTTTGAATAAACCTGATGACTATGATACAATCCTATTGAATGGAAACTTGTGATATTTAAGAAGACCATTTTAGAGCTTAAGAAATGATCAAAATATTGCAAACTAATAAGATCATACATTATTACAAATTACTTATCTTTTGAAGTAGATATTTTGAATAAGATGATTATGATCTAGAAGATCTTCAATTCATCAAGAAGAATTTCAAATATATGATTTATGAAGATCTCTTCAACAAAGAAACAATGTAAATTCATTGGAAAAATTGAGTGTCATATCTTCCATGATATCTAATCATTGCATAGAGATGTTGAGTGCTCCTAAATAGTTAAAGGAAATTGATGAAACATTAGTCGCATGGAAGTGACGATTACTCAACACAACTGTCCCAAAGGTAAAATTGATTTCTCCTACTATAAAACCATTTAGGGTATTTAAGGGATTGCCTTCAACTCTAGAAGAACCAGATACATCCAAGGAATAGAGTTTAGAGCAACATAGTTAAAGAATTGGTCTTTTCTTTATGTTCGTTTATCATGTCTCTTTAATATTGCAATATAAAGTTGTTTTAATATGACTTTATGAAATAACTTTATTTTTATAACTTTATGTTGATTAAACCAATCACTCTGCATGGTGGAAAAGCCCTAATCAAATATTTTGTTGGACTTCAGAAATTATAAAGTCTAGTCTTCAAATAATTCTACCAAACTTTATAAAGTGTAAAGTCTCATAAATATATTGGCCAAAATATCACTCATTGCTGCATCAATGAATGGTAGTAGCTATGAATTTTTCTATTGCTAAGGAAATGATATATGCTAGACAAATGCACTCCTCATAAAAAACCCTTTGTTAGACTTTGCAATAATGTCTGCTACAATCTGAATATATATCGGCCCTCCACAATGTACTCCGCTACTCACAAAATATATTGTTGTGAATATATATCTACCTAGAATGATGCAGCGCCAAAAATAAGATGAGGAATGATGCCAATGTTAATCACTATCCTCTAACTGATGATCATTGGTATATATTGCTGATGAAAAAGCCTTCAATATTGACTATTGGCATGCACTATTAACCTTCAAACCATTGTATAACTCTGTCAATAGTCTTCAATGAATTCGCCCCAACTAGAATCGATACCAAAATATAAGAATTCCATAGTTTGGTGAAAACTCTTAGAAGGAAGGGGTGACATAATTGAAGAGCTCTGATATCATGTTAGAGCACCTAGGGATCCAATCTACACACCAAAACCTTCACAGGCCTGAGAGAAGCAACACAACCGAAGCTATTTCACTAGTAGTAAAAAATGAATTCAAGTAAAATCATGTGATATATTACAATGTACAATCCTAGATATAAATAGTCAAGTAAGATAAGGTATGGGAACAACCAACCCCAACTACCTCAATGGCAAAAAATCACCTAAACATTATTAAATAATAAATATCTAATAATGTAAATATTAGTTAGCCTAAGTAAACTTAAGCCTACTCTAACATTGTTTAATGCACCCAAGCACCAATAATAAATATAACAAGCATCTCCAAGTTGAGTGTCAAAGTTTACAAAACTCCAAGGCACCCTAATTGCTCTCTCAAACCAAGTTTTCTCACAATATGTGCCTTAAAAGAATTAAAATATTTTACAATATTGAATGCATTTTATAATGAACCCCATAAATTAAATGTATTTCTTGAGTGAACCCAATTGATCATGTTCTCACTAAACTATGAGCCTCCAATGTGCCACTCACATTGAATACATTTGCAATGTCACATAGAACCTCCCATAGAAAAATATTGTTGAATCCTAATGTACATAGAATCATACATAGTCATCAACAACATTACAAAATACAAAATATTTATATATGCAAGGCGTGCAACACCTTCCCAATAGTTATTCTTGAGGATAACTATTCTTAGATGACCTTTTATAAGTTCTATCTTGAGGTCATATTTTTTGTTGAAGTATATTTGAGGATTTCTTTATTTTAGAAAATATATTTCAAACAAACATTGTACTTAGAGCTTGCTTTGATTGCAAGCAAGCTATTTGTAGTTAGAAATTTAGCTTTTTTTTTTATTTGTCTTGAATAAATTGCATATAGGCAGACACAAATATTTTTAAATACTTTTTAGAAAACAAGATCATGGAATAAACAAAAAGCACATGAGTTTGTAATGAATCGACCAGATTGTATTAACAAAGATGGACAAATATAAATAGGTGAGTGTGGGTACCTGAATCTCTATGAAATGAGGATAGGACTCCTCTACATGAAGTTGTGGTGAGTAACCACCCACGAAAATAGCATGAGGTGTCGATGTAAGTTGACACCTCTACAAAATTACCAACTACTTTGACATGTTCAAAGTAACATGTGGTAAAACACCTTAGTGTGGTTAAAACACATGTGTATACACCTAGGATTAAAGGTATATACCAACACCTCCCTTAAGCATAGCTTAGGTGAGTTTTATGAAAAAATGGGTCCCAGCTATAAGCCTGGTGAGGTACCCATGTACAATACAAAAGAAAAATGAATCTAGGCCATGAAGCATGATAAGGTACTCAATTATAATGTAAACTCTCTAAAACTAGAGAAAGATAGAAAACCTAGTGGGAAAAAACTATCCTCCAAAAATAGAGGAAAAAAAAAGAAAGGCTTAGATAGCCCCCCCAAAGATGATGCTAATGTTGATTCTGATATAGAGACAAAGAACTCCTAGAGCATGAAATGATTGTAAATTCTGCCCTTCCCTTAACTCTAAGAGAATTTAGCAAACTAATTGAAATTGTAGTGTGCAAGGAATTTGGTTCAAAAAATGTACAATGTGTAAAAATGGATGTGCATTACTGTCACATATGAATGAGAAGAGAATCTATACGATTCATGTTGTGATTATTACACCCCCCCATTACACTTTATATATCAGTGTGAGTACAATTTTTCCAAGTTCCCTTTGTGATACACACATTCAATTATATGACACTTTATGAGTGTATTTACAACATATATGCTTTTGGAGTTCAATCAACCTACTATATAGAACCAACTGATCTGAGCTGTGAATTAACACTAGGCTCTGAAGTCGCATTATGAGAGAACTCTTCACCTGATGTAAAGTGTGAAAAAATAAAGCTGCAGTCAAAGTGACAAACCTTCGCTACTGCTACAAGTTTTCGACTTTGTGATTCTCTAATTAGGGTTGTTGTGGCCTTGAACTCAACTATTTTGTTGGAACATGTGAGTTGATATATGGAGAGATGATTCCATAATAGTTCAGGAATAAAAACACATTGTGTACAAATCCATTTCCTCACTTTACAGTTCCCTTACCACAAACATTATAATAGATATCATCCATCAGTATTCTGAAGGTATTGCATGGTTTGATTCTCACAAACACCTCTTTGTAAGGTGACATGTGATCCATTGCACATGAACTAAGAATCTATTTATTGACTTTTGATTTTGAAGGTGCCATGAAGTTCTCTATTTACCCTCAAGTTGTGAAGTTGTTTTGCAAATTAGACTCCTATTTGAACTCAGTTCTTAAGATGGCAATATATAAGTTTGAGTGATTGATTACTCTTTCTTAATACCCCCTTGAAGTGGCACTTTATAAAGTTAGTGCATTGTGAACACTATTACTCCCCTTGATTAAATTTGGTTTCCCCCCCAAATTTGGCACTTAGTATAGAAGGAGTGCGTTAGGTCACCCTAAAATAGCATAAACAGACACTATATAATTTTAGTGTGATTTTAGCCTAGTTAGATTAGTGATGAAAAACATCCACTTTTGCAAAAAGAATCACTTGATTTTGAGTTGATTTGCAAAAGTTATAGGACTTACAATTTTTGCATTTACAAAAAAAATGTTCCTCAAGAAAAAAATTTCCAATTTTTTTGGAAAATAAATTTGCATGCAAATTTGTTGGAGAAAAAAAATGAAAAGTGGAGAAAAATTATGCATGACCAGGGGCTAAAACCCCATCTGACCAAGGGCTTAAATTTTTGAGATTGTGTGTGGCCTTTCGAACCCGCTAATAATGCCCTATGTGGCCTGCATTTGCACAATTCCTTCTGTATAAGGTCGACTCGCATAGCAGAGAAAACATGACTTGAAGCTAATCCACTATGCTCTGATACCATGTAGAAAAAAAATCATGAAATAAACAAAAAGCACACGAGTTTGCAATGAATCAACCAAATTGTATTAACAAAGATGCGAATATAAATAGGTGAGTGTGGGTACCCGAATCTCCATGAAAAGAGGATAGGACTCCTCTACATGAAGTTGTGGCAAGTAACCACTCACAAATATAGCACGAGGTGTCAATGTATGTTGACACCTCTACAAAACGACCAACTACTTTGACATGTTCAAAGTAAGATTTAGTAAAACGCCTAAGTGTGATTAAAACACATGTGTATACTGTTGGCAAGAGACACTATATGGATTCATGAATGTTGTCATTGATGGCAACAAAGGTTATCCCACACATCCACAAGACATGATGAGTCTCTACCGGAAGTCAGATTGAAGAAGTGTTATGATCCGATAAGCAAGAACAGAGCAGTTAGCAAGGTCTGACAGTCAGGTCAGGATCTCTCAGAGGAAGTATTTCAGTAAAGTGCAGATTTGGTGAATTCAAGTGGAGTACCTTGACTAATAGATTCCAAGGATTTAGCCTTCGTTGATGGAAGGGTGAAGAGATATGAACACTTGAGTGTTGGGTTCCTGTTTGACAGAGCAGACAAAGGAAGAACTGTACTGGCAGAGTGTCAGACCCAAATCCGGAAGAGAGATTGCTAATGACTAAGTTTCTTGAGGTATCATTCATGATTGGCCGACATGATTGAAGACTTCTACAAGCATATTATTGATCCGCATTACTTAGTATGCAAGGATTCAGCTGACAGACCAGAGTTTGAGATAATATTGACTATTCCGGATGCCGACTAGAAAAGTGTTGAAATCACTTGTGCAGATATATATACACGATGGATTTAGATGTGAAGGTGTGTGTTGTGTAAGAATCAAAGTGCGAATAAAAGTAGAATAGTATAAAAGGTAGAAAAATAGGTTCAGAATGTAAAAGGACTGCAGCACTTAAGGAGAGTAAGAATGAAGTGCAGCAGATCAGTCTATTGAGCTTAACTGGAACTAAACTTCAGCATGTGTGGATGCTTCTCATCAGTTCAAGTTTTCTTCATGTATACAGTAAGTCTTTTGTAGGCAGTGAGCCTCTTGTGAGCAGTGTGCTCGGGCAGTGAGCCCTAATTGGCAAGTGCCATTTTGTATCTTCTATTCTTCTAACAGAGAATAATATCTTGGGTTAATCACCCTATGGTTTTTCTCTTAACAGGGTTTCCACATCAAAATCATTGTGTCATATGTATTGGTGTTATTCCCATTTCATGATTATGCTTGCTTATTTGATCTAATGTTGCATTAACTGTTAAGAAAGCACAAAAAGTTGAAATATTAGGATAACTGATTCACCCCCCCTCTTAGTTATCAACAATTGGTATCAGAGCTAAGTTCCTCCCTACAGAGCCTAATAGCTTGAGGAAGATCTGGGAATTCAAATGGATGTATATGGTATAAGGGAGCAACTCAAGTCTGCCCTTGATGATCTTGAGCAGTCAAACTCTGAAGTCAATGAATTGAAGGAAAGACTCAAATAGGTTGATGATTTCATAAAAGAACTAAAAGAGAAACTGAGTCTCTCTATGAAAAAGAGAAAGGAGCTACTTCAACAATTGGCAAGTCAAGGTGAAGCCAATGATACAAATGGAGATCTGAAAGAGAAAACCAAGTTATGTGAAAAGTTATCAAAAGAAATCATCATGGTAAGACGTGAAATGGAATTAGGAGTTATGAAGTTCACTCAAGAAGTTGAAGAAAGAAGAAAATCTGAAGATGATATAAGACAATCTCTCAAGGAAAAATTAGAAGACTGCCACAAGATGGATAGAATAATCAGACATCTAGAATCTGATCTTGAAGATGCTAAAGATAATGAAGAAAAACTTGAGGATCAAATTGTCTCTCTTAAAAGGGATCTTCAAACAGCAAATGAATACAAAGAGAAATTCAAGATAAGCTCTGCTCAATTTGAAGTTCTTCTTGAAAGCCAAAAGAGGGTAGATGACAAGTGTGGCCTGGGGTATGAAAAAGGTGAAAGCTCTGGATCTGGTCAGAAGAATTTTGGATCAGAAAATCTAAGGAACGGGCCTAGAAGACCTCCGGTAAGGCAGCCTAATGCTCAAAGATATCCATCCTTCAATGGATACTGCCACAACTGCAATAACTTTGGTCATAGAGCTAATCAGTGTAGAAAGAGAATGAATCAGACTATTACATCCTTCTCCGAACAGTGTTTCAACTGTAAAAGGTATGGTCACAAATCTCATGAATGTAGAAATATGCAAATGAACAATTCATTCAATGGTAGATGCTTTGCATGCAATAGAATGGGTCATATGGCTAATCAATGTAGATCGAGAGGATATCAATCAAATATGCAAAGAAATGTTGTTTGCCAAATTTGCAATAGATCCGATCATATTACAAAATTCTGTAGAAGCAAGAATCAGGACAAAAGAGGTTTGGTACATCATAATCAGAATCAAGATAAGGGAAAACAAAAAGTGAATGCGGATGAAGTTCAAAGTGAGATGGACAAGATTTGGGTGAAGAAAAGTATAGAGAATGTAGGGGATGGATCCGCACCAGACTTTGGTGCTGATATTCCTTCCGAAAATTAAAAAGTGAGCTCTGGCTCAGGGGCAGACACAAAGAAAACCTTGTTCCCCCAGCCAGTCAAATCGTGCCGAAACTGGCACAAGGAGAGTTGCAGATTAAGAAACATCTAAATAAACTATGGTTAAGATTTGGAAGGTCCGCAAGATGTTTAAGATCAAGATCGATCCGGTTCTTCAAGTCATCCGAATAAGGCAAACCAGAATTACTTAGGTTGAGCATTTATTGCAACTTGGTATTAGGGTTTGCGGAGTAATATAAGGGTTCTTCCTATTAAACATTTGCTCATTCTGCATTTAAGAAGAAGAAAAGAGAAGCTCTACAACAAATTTCCTCAAGCCCATCAAAGATCATTTGCAGAAGTCAATTCATCCAGAAATCGATCCAGCTAACTCCGTGAAACCTAAAGGCGCAAAAGGTATTTTTCATTCTTAAATATCTCTCTACAAATCTTTTTAAAAGATGTCTACTTTGAATATTGTGAAGATCACTGATAGGCCTCGCCCCAAATTCAAGAAACATCCCTACAAATCCTTGGAAGTAGATCCCCTAGGAGCTTTTTCCAGTGTTCTGCATGGTGTCTTGCATACATAAGATATTAGGGTTTACATTCACGCAAACATTGAAGAATTTAGAGAGTCCAAATTAAGGGATATCTACCACAAATAGCTAATAGATGATTCATTTGAGCTCAAACCCCAATACAAGGCCCTCCGGGAGAAGCACTTTGCACAATGTATACATTTCCCCTGCTTTGCTGAGGACGAATGGGTTTGGTATGTCTTGAGCAGAATACATGACAACTTCATGTGGTTGAATGGACCATTCAAGATCACAAAAGATGCCATTAGGGCGGTTACTAGTTTGCACTCATCCGATGGTATACCTATTCTCAAATCAGTCAAGAATCTGACTGTAAGTGAGGCTACCAGATCTATGTTTGATAAAAGAGTAATGACAATAGATGACATCACTGATCCGGATGTCAAGTTTGCATCCATGATCATCGGCTACAAGATATATCATTCTAGCAGGGAGAATTCAGTACCTGGAACTACTATCTACACTACCTATGAAATGTTGAGAAAAAATGCAAACTATGACCTTTGTGAGCTCCTTCTAAACCAACTCTTGGAGAACCTACAGAAGATAAAGAAGGACAAGAAGAATTCCTACAAATTTGGTGGACTAATACTCTGTCTATTCTTTTACTTTATGAATGAGCTACCTGGATCCAGTGGATGGGTATGGCAGAATGACAGACCAGTTGCCATACAAATTAGGGATTATTTGCATGGACTTGGTGATGACAAAGCACAAAACACAACTCTCTGGGGTTTCTTTAAAAACTTTCAGAACATGATGCAAGCTAGAGAGAGAATTCTCCAATCTTTAGTTGAGAAATACAAAGACACAGTATGCTTTATGGTAGAGACTGATCAATGCCTAATGGAGGCAGTGGAACCAAGAATAGTGTGGATCATGCCAATGGGGTATGAGGTGGATGAGAAAATCATAGAGCTGCATGTTCAGCACATGCTTAGTAAACCAAAGGATCCCAAGGTAGAAAGGTTTAGAACCTTTGAAGAATTGAGTGTGAAGATCTATATTGAGCTAAAGAAACTAGAGATGAAAAGAAAGGTAAGAAAAGAAGTAGAAAACATTGCCAAAAGCTTTGGCATCTCAAAAGAGGCACTTGATGCCAATAGGGAGAAGATGGAAAGAGTAGAGAAAGAGAAAGAAGGTACTGAAAAGGAAAGTGGTCCGGTAGAAGCACCCACCTGGACAAGATCCTCTAAGAGGTCCGCTCCTACCACTGACAAGAGCTCAAAGACATCAAAACTGGAAGCAAAATCATCTGGTAAAGCAGAGAAAAGAACTAAGACAAAGGCCACAAGGTCTTATATCAGTCAGAAAGATGAAGAAGAGATAGAATCTGATGAAGAAATCAAGAAGATGAAGAAGAAGAAGAAAGTATCTAGTGCAGATAAGGTGGCAGAGGCAGAAGAATTTGTTGAAAAGCCCACTCTGTCCCCAGATGATGTAGTCAAAGTTGTTACTATGGATGGAAACCTGCAACCAATAACAAAATTCTATGATGCATATAATGATGCAGATAGAAAAATCTTGGAGGAAGCCACAGTTAAGTACTTGAACATATACAATAAAGCCTTGATTGAAATAATTTCTCTAATTCCTAGAAGTTTGGAAAAGGAACTTGAAATGAGAAAAGAAAATGCTAAGGCTAAGGACTTAGAAATCAGAGAACAGATAGCTATTCATCTCTACCCTTCAATTACTCCAAAACAAATGGATATGATCTTCAAAGACTGCAAGGATGAGTTCCGGAGTAAGACTAGAATGAATCAGCTCATGCTTGGAGAAACTGATAAAGTGGCAAAAGAAACAGAAGAAATCCTGTGGAAGGCATACTCAAGATTCAACATTCCTATTATAGAGGACTTGGGTGTTGATCCCTCAGCTAAAAGTGTTGAAAAAGAATCTACTGAGGCAATGACAGAAGAAGTAATGGACTCTGGTGAAGGTAAAGACAAGGGCTTGGAATCCTCTACTCTGAACGAGGTGGCTCATGAACAAACAAACATTACTCCTCTAGTTTCTCCTGCTGACTCCAGATCCAAAGGAGAAGAAAGAATAAAGGAGAAAGAAAAATAAGTAAATGGAAAAGAAGATGACAGCTCTAAGACTACAGAAGAAAAGAAAACTCTTTCTCCAGCAGGAGACACTATAGAAATTGTCAAAGATTTCCTAAACAAAGAGACAATGGAAATTGATGAACCAAAACTTCTACTAGGACCATTTGATTTTGATTCTCTTTCCCCGGTACAAACAATGAAGATAGCTTCTTTTGCTAATGGAAAGGCAAAAGAAAAACTCTTGAAGTCTCACATGGAAGACTGTGAGCTAATAGAAACTACATCCGGTGTGCTTGAAAAGATCATGCCATCCTTTCTAAAGGATTCATCAACTTCCTCATCAGGTAATCTTAAATCTCTTGTTAGTTCAGTCAGCACTCATTTTGAGTCCTTAGAGAAATCAGCTAAGGAAAAGGTCTGAAAAGAGTTTTTGGATAAAAGATTCTCTGAAGTACTAAGTCTAATATCGAATGATAGAGGAAATATGGATAAAGGGATAAAAAGCTTAGAAAATACTCTTAAAGATGGCAGGGAAATATATAAATTTTGTCTATCATGGTCCAAAGCAACAATGGAGATTGAGAAGAAAATGAAAGAACAGGAGATCAAACTAACAAAACTTTCTCAAAATTTTGATCTATTTACCTCATCCATAGTAAATCAAGAATGTCAGACGATTGCAGTCTTCGATGAAATTAAGAAGCTAGAGAAAGAAAAGAAAAATAGAATCGACAGGTTAAATGAGCTTAGAAGAATAATCATTCCTAAGTTGGAGGCCATGCATGAGGGCCTAAGTGATGCTCAAACCACCGCCAAGACAAATGATCCGACAGATCTGAAGAAGGCAGAAGCTTTTGTATTCCTGTTGAGTGGTCACATATCAATTTTGGACAGGATGAAGCTGAGTTGGGCAACCGAAGTTGTACAATTAAAAAACACTTTTGCAGACATACTAAAGTATATGTAGAGTGCAACCGGATGATATACTTATGCGACTAAGTTCATTTTTGAAAATTTTGGTGTGCGGACCCCACCCTTTTCCATTGATGTCAAAGGGGGAGTGATGAGCAGTGAAAAATGATGAATCCAGCCAAGGGAGAGCTCCGGAAAATGTACATAGAGACAGAGCATCAACCAAGGGGGAGTATAGTGTGACACTTAGTCATTTTTCACTAAGTGTTGCCATCAATGCCAAAGGGGGAGATTGTTGGCAAGAGACACTATATGGATTCATGAATGTTGTCATTGATGGCAACAAAGGTTATCCCACATATCTGCAAGACATGATGAGTCTCTACCGGAAGTCAGATTGAAGAAGTGTTATGATTCGGTAAGCAAGAACAGAGCAGTCAGCAAGGTCTGATAGTCAGGTCCGGATCTCTCAGAGAAAGTATTTCAGTGAAGTGCGGATTTGGTGAATTCAAGTGGAGTACCTTGACTAATAGATTCCAAGGATTTAGCCTCCGGTGATGGAAGGGTGAAGAGATATGAACACTTCAGTGTTGGATTCCTGTTTGACAGAGCAGACAGAGGAAGAACTGTACCAGCAGAGTGTCAGACCTAAATCCAGAAGAGAGATTGCTAATGACTAAGTTTCTTGAGGTATCATTCATGATTGGCCGACATGATTGAAGACTTCTACAAGCATATTCTTGATCTGCATTACTTAGTATGCAAGGATTCAGCCGACAGACCAGAGTTTGAGATAATATTGACTATTACGAATGCCGACTAGAAAAGTGTTGTAATCACTTGTACAGATATATATACAAGATGGATTTAGATGTGAAGGTGTGTGTTGTGTAAGAATCAAAGTAAGAATAGAAGCATAATAGTATAAAAGGTAGAAAAATAGGTTTGGAATGTAAAAGGACAGTAGTACTTAAGGAGAGTAAGAATGATATGCAGCAGATCAGTCTATTGAGCTTAACCGAAACTAAACTTTAGCATGTGTGGATGCTTCTCATCAGTTCAAGTTTTCTTCATGTATACAGTAAGTCTTTTGTAGGCAGTGAGCCCTAATTGGCAAGTACCATTTTGTATCTTCTATTCTTCTAATAGAGAATAATATCTTGGGTTAATCACCCCATGGTTTTTCCCTTAACAGGGTTTCCACATCAAAATCATTGTGTCATATGTATTGGTGTTATTCCTATTTCATGATTATGCTTGCTTATTTGATCTGATGTTGCATTAACTGTTAAGAAGGCACAGAAAGTTGAAATATTAGGATAACTGATTCACCCCCCCCCCCCCCCCCCCGCCCCCACCCGCCTCTCAGTTATCAACATATACACCTAGGATTAAAGGTATACACCAACATACTTATAAAAAAGTGTTTTACAGATTTAGATTGAAGCCAATGGTAATTGTATGCCTACTTGCTACTAAAATTGTATCTTGTGTAAATAATTTTATGAATTGAATAGAGTTTAGTGATTATTGTAGGATTTGTATTGTAATTCTTCCTAATTTGAGTATTTGTACATTTATATGCGAATCTCATGTATTTAACTCATAGTATTTGTTTTTATTTCTAATTAATTTTTTTGGTGTACCCATTCTTTTCTAGTGTATGTTTTTAGTTAGAAATTTAAAGTGTGTACCAATTGTTATAGATTAGATCATTAGCATCAAGTCAAAAGATTATAAAATATATTTTCTTGTGTATGAGAATTCTTTAGCCTCATGTCCATACGGGATAACAAAAAACTAAAGTTAAATCTCAATAAAGTTTTAGAATATAGTGTAGTCTTTAGTAAAAAAAGAAATATCACTCTAATTTGAAGAAAGATTTTACTTTACATATTATTCTATTTTGTGTTTTCTGAAAAAACAAAATTAAATTTATTAACAAAAATTAACAAAATAAAAAAGAAACATGTATATCTATAATATATTAGCCTAATTCGTTGTTATTTCTCTTTCAATTAAAAAGTTTTTAAATTGCATGTTCAACCTGTTTATCGATGTTGGCAATTCATTTTTAATTCATGTGTTTCCTTGTATTAAGGCTCTTGCATATTAAGATGTAAATTATGGAGTGGCATAAGACACTCCATCATAAAGAAACAACTTCCACAAACATACAACAGTGATATTATTTAAATATTCATTCCTTATTTTTATTTTCTTAACCAACAACGAGAGGGCAAGGTGTTACCTATATTTCTACATAAAGGTGTAATTACAATGGCAGGATGGTTATATGTCTATATTAGTATTTTATCCCCCATGTGTATCCAATGTTATGGTCGCACATCGGTGGTGAGCCTCCAGGAGGGAAGAGCAGAGAGAGGAAACTTCCTAGGCAGGGTCAATCCAAACACTTCATCCCTATCCACATCACCCTCCACACTCCAATTAAAGCAATGTATGAGCTGAGCCACAACCAAATCAACAACGGAAAGCCCCATGGAAATCCCAGGGCATCCTTTCCTTCCTGTTCCAAAGGACAACAATTCAAAGTGGTGGCCTTGCACGTCTATGCTTGAGCCAATAAATCTCTTAGGCTTGAATTCTAAAGGATCTTCCCATACGCTTTCATCCCTTCCGATTGCCCAAACATTCACAATCAACATTGTTGTTGGTGGAATGTAATATCCTCCCACAGTACAACGTTTGGTGGACTCGTGTGGCACAAGCAATAGCCCTGGTGGATGTAAACGAAATGTTTCCTTCACCACACATCGCAAGTAGTCTAAGCTTGCCAGACACTCTCCCTTACAATGCGATCTCTCCCAACCTTTAATTCAATCTCTTCTTGCGCCCTTGCCATTACTTGAGGGTTTCCCAGCAGCTCAGTCATTGTCCATTCTATAGTTGTCGCAGATGTATCTACTCCAGCTGTTAACATATCCTGTGAAAGCATTGAACTCGTTGGTTAGTGAGGTATTACACAAGACAAAACAGCACATGCCTTGGTTAAAAGTCAAATCCCAACATTTAACTAGCAATAGCAGTTTCAGGTCCATGGCAATTATTTAAACTGAACCGACCAAGATGATTGATTTGATGTGTATCCGAGAGACTTGTATCTCGGGACTTCCACTCTCAGCCATGTCCAGCAGCACGTCCACAATGTCCGGTTCCTCCGACTTTTTGCCCTTTCTCCGCTCAACGTGCTCATCGATGAGCTTCTCAGCAAATGCATCGAATACTTTATGAGCGGCCTGCATGCGGCGGCAGTGGCCACGCGAATCAAGAAAGGCAAGAGAGGGAATTGTTGAGACATGGACCAGCTAGGACTCGAACCTAGGACCATCCATTCACTGCTGGAGTGCTCTACGACTGAGCTACTGGTCCCTCTTGGGCCAGTCCATCGTCGGTCCGGGTATGACTTACACCAACAGGAATGAAGTCTCCCAGAACAAACAATCCCGACAGCTGCACAATCTCAGTCACCATCTGTGAAAACCCTTACCCTCCGCTCAGTTCATGGTCGGAGTAACGCTGACAGTCTACTTCCGTTGGAATCGGATTAGGTAAGCGAAAAAGAGTTAAGAAGACGTGGAGATAATTTAAAACCTAATCATATTAGGTAAAGCCAAAAGCTATTGTCTATCCAGCATTCCCGGATGCACATTTGTCCCTATTTATTAACTAGCACTTCAGCTTATGGGGTGCAATTATGCACCTTTAAAATTATATTTTGAAGTACCTACTTCAAACCATACATAAAATGGAGATATGTCATTGAAGGTTTATTATTTCATTTATTATTTTTATATACATAAAATAGCATCTTAAATTAATAGTGTTGGAATCAAAATATTTGTCTTCTTGATAAGAAATAAAGGTGAAATGGTGTATACCATTTAGAATGTTATTATGTAAGGAACATAGTTTAGGAATGGATGAATCTTTTACAATTTGTATATTAGTGTATAATCCTTTCAATGGTTCTTTTGCAATATGTATATTACTGTGTAATATTTTGAATGATTCTTTTGTAAATTCAAATTTGTTTGAATTCTAGTAACATCAACCTTTATTTCTTTTCTTTGATCTTAAGGTTTTCCTCAACAATTCTAGCATGCACTACTTCTTCGTAATTCTTTATGTAAACAACGACAAGTTATTTTATTCTCACTAATGTAAATTAAGTAAAGAAAATATAATTTGGATGAGGAAGACAAGTCTCTTTCTGTTTTGATTTGTGATTGGCATGTATCAACCTATACATCATAAAGGTGTCAGTGAGTTAGTTCAGAAAGGATATTTTGTAAGTCATATATTATGAAGAGTAGAATGTAAATCTAAAATTGAAAGGTTATTTGGAATAAATTGAATTAACATTCACATACTTGAATTGAATAATATAAATTTTCAATTATTATTTTTTATATAAAAAGTTAATCTATAAGATTGTCCAAATAAATCTACTTTACTAAATAAATTTGAAATTTATATAAAAAGATATTTACACTTATTAACCATAATAAAATTATCAAAATTAAACTATGAAAACATATTTTAAAAATTAATAAACTTATCAAAATTAAATTATGAAAACACATTTAAAACTATTAGCAATCGAATTTAGACAAAGTATTAATATTTGTATTAAATTTATGTACCATTTCCTTCAAAAAATTGAATAAAATATTAGTATTTATATATTTTTTAATATATTAAATTTTAGTAATCCTTTATACCATATAGAGATTAATATAGAAAATTAAATTCCTACCCTGTAAAAATTGAAATCTAGATTAATTATAATAAATTTCCTTTTAAAAATATGAATATAAAAGGAACTCTAAAACTATTTGTGCATCTTCAAATATGATTGCACATCTCATTCACACTTAAAAATATTTATAATTTGCTTTTGCCTAGTGAACTCCTTCAACATTGAAAAAACATTAAAAAAACATTAAAAAACTAAAGTATGAAAATATTGGGATTTGTTCAAAATAACGTGGAATGAGTCCACACCACTCCTTGGCCAATTATTTTTACAGATACAAAATAGGTAATCAGAGGCCCACGTGTGGTCTCCCCAACCCACTTCCTTCTCAATCATCAACATGCAATTGCTTAAATACCAAATCCTCCATGCCACTGCTTGGTAAAGTTTATCAAATCTTTGCAAATACTCAAATTTACAAAGTTGCTTGTAAGATATATACACATAATATATACAAATGGTGTTGGCCATGAAGTCTACATATAAACACATGATTGCTTTTGACTCATTGTTAGATGGAAAAGATTCAACTAAAGTATGGCCTAGATGTTTGGTAATGAGCTAAAGATAGAGTGATTGGTAGTAGATTGCCTGGAACATATATACAATGTTAGTTATTCTCAAGCAATAATAATAGTGATTTTCTATTACCATTGAAGCCTAACTACTAGGAAATCTTTACAAAGGAAAACTAGTGAAAGTAACATACCAGGGAGCATGTGGGTCATATTACCATAAGGTATCAATTCGAGCCTTGCAATGGTGTGAAGCAATTCCTTGCCCAAAAATGATGGGCTTAGCCTTTGAAGTGCTAGAAAGTCATGCCACTAATAGAGTAGTGGTGGTGGTGGTGAAGAATTCTTTGGATGACATCATAGAAAGAAACTATGATATACTATTATGCCAATAGAATATACAAGAAGTGTGCTCATACAAATTAAAAAACATAACCAATCAAAATAAGGTATTCACTATAAAAGGCATCATGGTTTAAAATATATCAAATCTTGTTAAACTTGAAGCCCAACTTGAGTATGTCCACTGAAACAAGTTCAAGTCTTAATGTGTTCCCAACTAATGAAATTGGAAGCACTAGCAAGTGCAACAAAAAAACTAATTTCTACACTTTGTGTTCTTTATCATTGCTCACTTCTCCAACCCATTTCTCCAAACAACATACTTCTCCATTTAGCCTCTCCAATATTTGGCATGAAATTTTTCATATCTCATGAGACATCATTCCCTCATGAAACCCCTCAAAGTGCTCTTCTACCCTCTTTATTTTGATCATCATCTTCTAAAATGTGCTTCTCATCATAATCCTAAATTTGACAAGCAACTAGTAAATAGAGACTCTAGGCGTCCTACTTGAATTTGAAGGATAGGCTACCTTCCATTCACTATCCATTCCAACACAAAAAGCTCACTCCAGTGGCCAACAAAAGAGATGAAATTCTTCTAAATTTTTTGAATCAATGAAAATATTCTATCTCTGCTAATAGATTTTTCTGGAAGCTCCTCAAATCATGCCTTGCATTATCTAACATTGTCTTGAACATGAAATTCAAAATTATTGTGTTTTTAGAGTAGAGTAATATTCAATTCAGCTTAATTGTTTAGCTCTTTCTTTTAAAGATTTAAACCCTACCATGTATTGATTTGATTTGTATTTTCAAACATTTTCTCATGTTACTGATATTAAACTTTTATTTTGTTGCATTTTCACACATATGCTAATATTAAACCCTAATAAAAGAAATTAATGAATCCATTTGCAACTATTCTTAATAAGTTTTTTTATCATGTTTATTTGATATAAACTGATGGACTTATTCAATTAAGAAAAAAGAATTTAAAACTTCAAGTCAATATGTGGGAATCGACTTGTAATTTATAAAAGAATAGTAGATAAACAATTGGAATGCCTTTTGGTAAAATCATATGGATACAAAATTTAAGTTGATGAGTAAATTTTTAACATGAAATTCTATTAATCCCATATTATTTGTTTCCACATTACATGGGAATAATTTTAAATCCTAAAGCCCTATCGAGAATAGAAAGAGCGAGCGAAATCCATGCTTTCTTATTTGTTGGAGTCTTAGATTCGAATCATAGGAAGAAAAGCATTAGGGGCCCTTGATAACATAGGAGGATCAAAGGGCTAGGACATCTTTCCTCAAAGACTGACAAAAAATTGAAAACAAAGAATGCATCAATGCATGTTGTGTGCACATTTATAAACGCTAGGTAAAGTTCTAATGATTCATTTTATTCATTCCCTTGTTTTTAATTCACAATCACTAAAATAATGGATATCCCAATTCCTAATCTAGCAAAGTATATTGTCAAATGAAAGGGCTTATGTTCTTTACATCCATGAGTGACTTTTACATGTCTGATGTGATTCTCTATAAGCTCAAGTATCTTTGTGTTCCCTTAAGAATGTCTTGGTAGTGCTTGATCTGGGAATTGTACACATTATTCCATAATTACAAATCTCTTTGATATCACCAAATCACTTTCTACACTTCAACAATATTTTATTGGACTCATATATGCATAAACATTTAGCATCACATCAAGTCTTGCATACCTTGCTACATTACCAAGATATAAATAATACTTTGGGTCTTTATACTGCTATAATAGTAGCTCAATGCCCTTGGGATTTAATAACCATGGAAATTTTCTTAGTGGCATACCAACCACCAAGCACTAGAATGACTATGTACTTTTTGTGGTTCATATGTTTTCAAATATGGCCATCATGGTTGCTTGAAATAATACCATTATAGAATCAAATGCCACATACATATTATTCAACCATTTGTCTTCGCTTTGGGATTTTAACCTCCACTTTCTCTAATCATGACCCAAGATTTGTCATTATTTTCTAACAAACTCTCTAGATCATGTTGGACACACAATTGGATTGGTCCATAGCCTTCTACCCACAAATTGACAAACAGATAGAGGTATTCAATCACACATTTTTTCACCTTCTATGAATTCTCAACATTACACATTTACACACATAGGATGATAGATTTTGCTACACTCAACATGCCTACAATAGAGCACTTCATAGTTCTATGAGGCACAAGCCTTTCTAGATACATGTCTAGGGTTCTAATTGGCAATGCCCCTATTGGCAGTATTTTGATTTTAGGGTTTTAGTGTTTTTTTGCTAAAGTTAAATGTTATTCCTAAAACCCTAAACATTTGTGTGCCTTTTTTGTAATCCTACATTCTAATTTGTCGATGACCTCCCTAGTCGGTCACCTAAGGACTTAAGTCATGACTTATCCCTTGCATTCTCATTAATCACCGGCCCCTTGTCGCTAAAAGAACCGGTTGTTCCCCATCCGCCCTCTCATTTGGTTGTGCCTTTGAAACTTGAGCCAATAGGTATGTGCCAAGTGTTTGCCTTTTATTCAACATTGCACACAGTGCATCTACGCTTTTGTCCTCCTTTTATATTCTTGTGCATCTGCGCTAACTTGACACTTGGTGTAAATCTACCGGTCTGTGGAGGTGCACGTCCCCAAAGTCTCATCAGTAAATCATGTGTCGACAAGTGGAAGCATATCATTGGAAATAAAAGATTCAAATGTGGGTCCTTGGTTCATAGGATGCCTCGTGGAGTCGAAGAGTACATCGCGCATATTCTTTTATACCAGAGCATTTTAAGATCACGTGGGTGCACGGAGGCGACACTTGTCACTTGGGTCTAAGTTATGATCGACAACTACGAATTAATCTCTTTCAGTAAAGTCGATCCAATGGCTCGCGCCTACTTGCTCACATAGCTTCCAAACGGTGTATAAAACGGAGATGCGTGGATGCGCCATTAGGACATTTGTCCTCCCTCTATAGTTGATCCGATGGCAGTTTTTTTATCCTTTGATCAAACAGCTTACGCATTGCACATTTCATAGTAGAAGTTTGAAATAAGGGTTTACATGATGTGCTAACCATTGATCTTTCCCGGTGTTGATCCAATGGCCTAGATTTGAATGAAGTGACTAAATTTGTAGCATGCAAACCAAGATGACGCTCCTCTAGGCCATTAATGTGGAGGTTGGGAGGTTTTTTAAGAATTTTATTTGCTGATTGAGTATTGCTCAAATATCTCAAATTGGTTCAAGGCCTTCGAAGTGAGCGACGATGTGGAGTAAAGCACAAATTGTTCAGGTGGTAATCCAAAATTAAAAATCTGAATTGGTATGTAGTCAAATCCTTTCCTATTAATTGAAGAAAGTAAATTGGAAGGTCTATGAATGAAGTTTTGAGGTGTTTTATTGATTTCTTGCACATAAAGGGTGAAATTCCATCCAATTAATTTTTGTTCAAGCCCACTATGTTTTATAATTAGCCATGGGTCCAAAACCGAGCAGAGGACATACTCTAAAGAGGGATTGAACCTAGGAGGCTAATGAGCCTAGCTCATCACATTCTAAGAGGGGTAGATTGACTTAGGACATAGGTGAGATGACAAGCAAGATGTGTGATTTCAATGCGATTATTAGAGATGCAATCTTGCCTTATGGGGGTTGGGAATTATTTGAGTTCAGCTATTACCACCAGGATGATCAAAGACTAATATCACACTTGTGGAATCTTGACCTTGGTAGACTAGTGGTCCCAAATGTATTTGTGAACCCAAACCTAGTCATAGCCATTAGTTATAGGTATGAGATCCAATAAATCAGACATTATCCAACACAGAGGGTAAATTGTTATTCAAATTGGATAGAGATTTGATCATCATCGTTTTGAACCTCTCCCCTATTGCTAACAAGAAGATTAACATAGAGGCATTGAAAATAGAATATAAGGTGGGTAGGTATGGTTTCAGGAACAATAGGCTGCCTCTGCACAAGAAGAAAGGCTTGGGCAAAAATATAGCATTCAGGGATAGAGACATGGAGCCATTCAACATTAATGTATTTGAAGATTATTTTGTAATGACTTACCTAGCTCTATGTCAGGTTCTAGGCCTAGATTTTGATAGGCATATCCTAGACTATCTTTTGGTTATCATTTGTGACCTCTAAGATAGGTATGACTTCAAAAGGTATGATTTTGCTTCTTACTTGGCACAAGAGTTCAACAATGATCTGTGAAGTGTAAATAGACAAAACTTGCTCCTACTTTCGAGAGGTATTCATTATTGTGTCACATTCTACTATCTTGTGGGATAACGCAATGGGACAAGGCACTAAGAATTTAGCATGTAACAAAGGATGGTGTGCCCATGCCTATTCAAGGAATGGTGTATCTATGGGATACTTATTACACCAATGGCAATTATTTGGCATTTGAAAAGTTCTTTGCACAATGTATATTGGAACTCCTAGGATGGAACACACCTAGGTTGTCTAAGGAGGTAATGGATTTCCTTGGGCATGCTTAGAGAATTATTGAAGGTAGATAGAACCATAATTGGGATGATTGTTTTTATACCCTAAAACCACAATCATCAGAGTGTATGGGGAAAATATGAAACCCCATTTGTTTCTAGTCAACTTGCCCAATAGCATTGCCTTCTTGGAGATTGTATGGAAACTCAATGAGTCTGATAAGTTTCATTTGAGGGAAAGCAAAAAGGGAACATTTCTACTTGTGCATCTTCAGTTTCTTGGCTTTACAATTCATTCCAGAGAGGGCTATCAGCTCTATGGATCAAAGCTGTTAGTATACAGACTGGCCTATACAGATCATAGAAACTATAACCCCGAACACTTTATAGACAAAGTCATAAAGGAGAAACAAAAAGATGGATTTTCACATTGCTTTGATGA
This sequence comes from Cunninghamia lanceolata, assembly GCA_027924645.1. NCBI lineage: Eukaryota > Viridiplantae > Streptophyta > Pinopsida > Cupressales > Cupressaceae > Cunninghamia > Cunninghamia lanceolata. The sequence continues at coordinate 6,784,652 of BSBN01000148.1, read as the reverse complement.
ACATGAGGATCTACTTAGAAAATGTTTGTCCTTGGGAGAATTGTTCTAGAGAAGACAAACCTATAGGTTGGTCTTGATGGGAGAGAGGCAAAGAAAGACAGTAGATAGATCATACCTAGAGGCTTTCCCACATATTACTGATCCTATTGCTAGGATGAAAATGTTACTTGACCATGTAGACCAACTAAAGGTTACTCTGAAGAAGAAGAATGTTGAGTAGGAGTCTCCTAAGCAGGGTTCTTAGGGTAGAAAGAATACAGTGGAAGGAATAGAGGAAATGATAGGAGAGAGAGAAGCCCCTAAATTTGAAGAAACTCAAGTCCCAGAAAGTGGAGAGAGTGAAGGATGCTTGGGAGACTCTCCTTAACATTACATAAACTACCATGAAGGAACCCCTAATTGACTATGCAATATCAGAGGAAATGGGTGGAAACCAGGAGGATCTAGATAAGATACAACAAAAGATAAGCTTCCCCAAGAAGGATGAGATTATAATTCCACCTCCAACTAGAATTCTAATAAGTAGGAAAGTGGCACTGTAATTCAAGATGAAGAGATGTGGCTTGTTAGGAGTTTATGTCTTATGACAATTTCATCAAGACTAAGAAATTTAGAGCCTTCTTTCTACAAAAGAATTTAGAGGCCTTCATAGCCAAGATGAATGAAGAGCATGAAAAAGTAGATGACATTAAAGACAAAAGTGAAATAGCTAGGAAGGTAATGGAGGAAGTGGATATGGATGTACAGAGGATTACCCCTGATGAAGAAAGACAAATGGTGAAGGAGAGTGGTGTTTTGTTGCTGGAAGGATGGGATATCTCTTCAGCTATTGTAATGGACACTATCAGGAGGTAAGAAGGTTTTGATGATGAGTTGACTAAGGAGTAGACTGAATAGGCTTTTGGAGTAGGATTTAGCACAAACCATGAAGCCTTGGCAATTTAGGCCATGGCCCCTGCAGGTAGTAAGCCCCAGGTTGCCAAGAATGTGAATGAGCTCACGAGTCATCTTATTATGAGGATATTATAAGACATAACGGCCCCACAACTTGCATCACTGGTCATAGCTACTGCAAGGTTTAGTGAGGCAGTAGCAAAGAAGCTTCATGCAAAGGTATTGAAATTGAGAGAACATAACTTAAGGTTGATGTAGGAGTACAATAGACTGAAGCTCCTTGTGCCTCCTATGGGTATTGAAGCACCCTCACATGTCTCTACTCTTATCCTAGTGAGTTCACCCAGATAGGATATTGATGTAGCTACTATCAGTAATCTTAGGGAAAGATTGGAACAAAGTACTAGCAAGGAGGAGAAGCTAAGGAATTAATTAATGAATGAGAAGGTTGTGTTGATTAGAGGTTTCCTAGAGCATCAAATGAGTAAGGTTCTGAAGCATGTGGATGATGTATGGATTTGCTATGGGAACTTGAATAGGGCATATGTTTTCTATTTTCAAAATGAATCTAGGCTTAAGGAGATCTTAAATGATTGGTTTCCATGGGTTGCATTGATAGCACACTTCCATAGCAAGGATATTAATGAGTTAGAGGTACCAATTGATAAAGCTGGTACTTTCTAGGTCATAAATTTGTTGAATGATGTGTCCACCTTTCATAGCAGACTTGAAGTACCTTTGAAGGCAAAGATGGATTCATTTGACTCTCTAAGGGTTTATCCATTGCCTGATATAAAGAATAAGGACATGTTAGAGAAAACTTTGGAAGAATGGAAGAGGGAATTCAGAAATATTGTGCCTGCTGCAATCAATACAATTACATCTAACACCTGAATAGAGCAGTTAAGATGTAATGCTAAACTAGATAAGATTTTGAATTTGGAAAGTAGTTTAGGTACATTTGTTAAGGAAATCAAGGTGCTATTGGATGCTAGATATAATGCCCATGTTGGATGGGTAGAATAAGTGTTGAGTCACAGGTGGCCAACCAAGGAAGAATTTGCATTATGGGCCCATAAACATATTCTATAAATAAGGAAGAACTCAGAGAACATGTGACATGTGGTTGTTTATCCAAAAAAAGAAGAAAATGACATCATTACCAAATTACCACACTCAAAGGCGGATGCAGATAGGACAAAAGGTTGTTTGCTTTCCCCCCTACAAGCAATTATTTGTTTTCAAAGGATCCTCTCTTCAAACTGAATATGGTTACTCATGTTGTTTGTATGTTTCTAAATGATGTAAGAGACCCCTTGTGGTTATAAAAAGGTGTTGTCATTCTGTATTAATGGTTCAAATTTTTCTATATTTGTGGTCTTAGCATATTGGTCTGTAGTGTCATTTCAAGGGAATAGGAAGAATTGGATGTACCAGATACATTTTGTATGTCTAAATTTTGATTAGAGAAAGCAAATATAATACATGAATTCTAATCTACTTTGTCTCCATATATTGTATCTAAGCTCTTTTGGAATTAATTAGAAAATCTTTTAATTTCATTTAGGTGTTAAAGACTCAGTTTGTTTTTGTTTTTAGCATCTGCTTCAGAAGTAGATTAAATTGTTGTTAGCTAATTCAAGAGTTTAAGTATAATGTTGTGGATCTTTAAGAAGAATTTGGATTAGAATCCATAATGGGATGTATAATGCAAGGCATTTACATTGGGAGTTTAGTGATTAAACCTTTTGATATATTGGATGTATGTGGTATCTAAAATTTGACTATGTACCCTGGATAGGCACCAATCAGGAAGTTATCACCCAGCCAAAATTGATCCATTCTTTAAGGAATCATTATAATATCTTTTGTTTTTTTATGTATTATCCAGTTTTAGAACACCTGCTCTTTAAGCCTGTAATTCATTAGTTGTCAAGAAACATTGCCAAGTTGTTTTGAATCTCATGATTTCTTGACCTTAATAGAAGAGCAGATCTATTTGATAATACTCTTTCTATAAACCTGTAGAGATATTTGAGTATTGTGATAGGGCGACCCCCCTTTGGTCTAATAGAGCCATAAAGTGTAGGGGAATGTCATTAAATTGACTCCCATTCATTGGCCACTGCCCTAGAACCCTCAGTCATAAGTATCTGACAAATATTTAGAGGATTTTAGGTAATCAGTTGGAAACACCAACAGATTGGTGACTCTATTGGGGAGCTGGCTAACTAGTGTTTTATCTTTAAATAAATTTGAGTCACTTCAAGGTGGGTAAGTGTACAAAGATGAGGGACCAAAATGGGGTCTTAAGTTGCCACTTTTTTTTTAAATCAGGAAACATTGATGTTGAATGAGAAATTGAAGATAGCTACACTCAAAATTTGAAGATGGAATGAAAACAAGAGTTGTAGTGCTCTGAATCTAGTTTCTAAACTACTAATTTTTTCCAAAAATGGTTGAGATTAAAAGGTTCAAAAAGGGGGAGCACACAAATTGGTCTTGTTTTTCTGAAAAAACATAACATAGCATCTGGTGTGCTCCCCCTAAAATGTTAACCTTTTTTTAGTATTTCAATAATTGCTTTGGTGAGAAATTAGGTAACACCATGTAGTTTATCCCTGATTTTTCTGATAATTTTTTAATGAATAATTGATTTTTTAGTAATTTTAAAAGTGGACACATCTTAAAAAAGAAAAATTTGAGTGTGCTCCCCCCTAAAATGTTTGAAAACGAATCAAAAATAGAATTTTTTTTTCTGAATTCATGTAGAATGGAGTCTAGTTTCTAAAAATATAACTTATTTCAATTTTTGATGAATGGTTAAAAAAAAGTAAAAAATACTAGAGACTGGTTTTTGACAAAAACTAGACACACTAACAAAAGAAATTCAAGATGAAACACTAAACGTACTCAAAATGTGAAAAAATATATATGGTTAGATAGCTAACAGAGAGCTTAAGATTATGGTGGTATTTTTTTTGAGTTTTAATTGAAAAATGTGCCATCTTTATGGGGAGTACGCTCCAGATTATCCCCAGATTTTGCTAAAAACTAATAAAAACATGTCAAACAAAGCTGAGCATAATGCAAGCAAGTTATAACGTGCTCACGTTATGATGAGAATAACTAGCAATACACATGCCAATTGCATTTGCTTGAAAGTTTCTAAAGCCTTTTCAACAAATCCATTTTTTGCATATCTTGCAATCATTACATTCCATTATAAAACATCTCTTTGAGGTGTTACGTCTTACAATTGACATGCCTTGTCTATGCTTCCACACTTTACATACATGTCTACAAGGGCAGCTGCACTTCCTATTGTTTCTCTCTCTATTTCTCTCCCCTCTCTATGTCCTACCTTTTCTCTGAGTCTCTGCTTCCCTCCCCTCTCTACCTCCCACCTCCTCTCTCACTCTCTCCTTCCCTCCCCTATCTACCTTCTACTGTCTCTCTCACTCTCTACTTCCCTCTCCTATCTACCTCCTACCCTCTTTCTGAGTCTTTGATTCCCTTGCCTCTCTACCTCCTACCTTCTCTCACTCTCTTCTCCCCCTCCCTCTCTACCTCTTACCCTCTCTCTCTCACTTTCTACTTCCCTCCCCTATCTACCTCCTACCCTCTCTGCTAGTCTCTGCTTCCCTCCCCTGTCTACCTCCTAACCTCTCTCTCTTCTTCCTTTCCCCATCTACCTCCTATGGTCCTCTCCCACTCTCTACTTCCATCATGTCTCTACCTCCTATCCTCTCTATCACTCTCTACTTCCCTCCTTTCTCTACCCCTCCTCCTCATTCTTCCCATCCAATGAAATTTCATAAATTATATTGTTTTGATTTCATTGAATCCCAATTTATATCCTCATCCATCTTTACATGTCCTATTTTTCTTACATTTCCATATTCTTTGTCGACAAGGGAGAGCAAGAGGGAGGAAAAGGGAGAGAGGATGGAGATGGAGGGGAGAGAAACCTGGTGATAGGGAGAGAGAGATAGAGAGTCCTAGTTTTCTTATTTTGGAAAGAGAGAGAGAGAGGGTGGATCAAGATTATGAGTTTAGGGTTTAGGGGTTTAGGGCTACTCAAGTTTAGGGTTTAGGGGTTTAGGGCTTCTCAAGTTTAGGGTTTAGGGGTTTATGGTTGTTTAGGTTTATGTTTTAGGGTTTAGGGGTTACGGTTTAGAGAGAGATAAAGAGAGGATCGATAGATATTAGGAGAGATCTAGGGAGATAGAGGTTTAGAGTTGCTTCTAGGGTTTACGGTTTAGAGGTTTGGAGTTTAGGGTCATTCAGTTTTAGAGTTTAGGGGTTAGCGGTTAGGGTTTAGGGGCGTTATTTAGGGTAACTTAAGGTTTATATTTTAGGGGTTAGGGGTTAGGGTTTAGAGTTTTAGGTTAGGGTTTAGAGAGAGAGGATTGATAGGGAGATAGATGGTGAGGGACATGGCTAGAGACATAGGCAAAGAGATTGAGAGGTAGAGGGATGATAGAGACAAGGAGATAGGGTTTAGGGTTGATCAGGTTTAGGGTTTAGGGGTTAGGAGTTTAGAGAGGGAGAGATATGGAAATAGAGGGTGAGGGATATGGCCAGAGACATAGCCAGAGAGATTGAGAGGTAGAGAGATGATAGATACAAGGAGATATGAGTTTAGGGTTGATCGGGTTTAGAGTTTAGGGGTTAGGAGTTTGAAGAGGGAGAGATAGGGAGATAGAGGGTGATGGACATGGCCAAAGACATAGGCAAAGAGATTAAGAGGTACAGGGATGATAGAGATAAGGAGATAAGGGTTTAGGGTTGATTGGGTTTAGGCTTTATGGTTGGTATATATGATCTATAGAATGGTGTAAATGACTAACATATTGGTGCTTATGATGTTCTGATGGCTCCTGTGGCTGGCAAAGGGTAGAATGACACCTGTGACTGGCTAGGTGTAGAATGATGTTTGTGACTGATAGCTAGGTGCTACTAAGGAGCATATTGGAACATACAATATACAAAATCATGCAAATGACTAACAGATTAGCATTATGATCTTTTAATGGCTCCTGGTGAGGTATTTGTTTGATTTTGATTATTTTTGGGATTGTTTGAGATGGAGCTTAGATTGATTTGGGATGGAGCTGGGATGAAATGGATTGGTTTAGGGATGATGAGAAGTGAAAAGGACTAGATTAGGAATGATTAGAATGGTTTTAGGGATGGTCTGAAGTGGTTTAGTACTGATTAGGGAATGATTAGAATGATTTAGGAATAGTTTAGGGATGGTATATTTTAAATGAAATCTAGGTTGATTGGAAAATGATTAGGGATGAAGTTAAATTGATGTGGATGTGATTTCGGATGGTGTGAAGTGGTTTAGGGCTGATTAGAAGTGGTTTCGGGATGATTAGAGATGAAATTGAATGGATTAGGGATGATTTTGGATTGATTAGGAGTGATATTGGTTGGTTGGAATGAAAGCTTAATGTTTTCATGTTTTCACGTTATAAAGATTGGGAGAGATAGGGAGATAAAGGTTTAGAGTTGCTTCCAGGTTTTATGGTTTCTAATTTTTAGGGTTTAGGAGTTAGGGGTTAGGGGTTAGGGTTTAGGGGCATTATTTATGGTTCACGGTTTATGGTTTAGGGGTTAGGGGTTAAGGTTTAGAGGTTTAGGTTTACTGTTTAGGTAGAGAGGCGAATAGGGAGATACAGAGGAGACTGAGCCTGGGAGATATATCTATGTCTCCTCTATCCCTCTATCTAACTCTACCTCTCTCTCTCTCTTGCTAGATCTCTTTCAATCCCCTCTCTCTAGCTCTACCTTTCTATCTCTCTCTCCCTCACAATTTGAGGTTGACATGAGTTTAGGTTTTCTCAAGTAAATATGGTTTAGGTTTTAGGGTAAGGGTTTAGGGATGCTCAAGTTTAGGGTTTAGGGTTTAGGGTTTATGGGTTAGGGGTTTAGGGTTGCTTGAGTTTAGGGGTTAGGGTTTAGGGTTTAGAGAGAGATAGAGCGAGGGGACGAATAGAGATTGGGAGAGATAGGGAGATAGAGGTTTAGGGGCCGTAGGGGTTTTGGGCTTTAGGGTTGCTCATTTTTAGGGTTTAGGGGTTTTAGGGTTTAGGGTTTATAGTTTAGGGGTTAGGGGTTAAGGTTTAGAGGTTTAGGTTTATGGTTTAGGTAGAGAGATGAATAGGGAGATACAGAGGAGACCAATCCTAGGAGAGATATCTCTGTCTCCTCTATCCCTCTCTCTAACTATACCTACCTTTTCTTCCAGGTTTTATGGTTTAGGGACCTTAGGGGTTTAGGGGTTTAGGCTTGCTGGATTTTAGGGTTTATCGTTAGGGCTTAGGGGCATTATTAAGAGTTTAGGGTTTATGGTTTAGAGGTTTAGGTTTATGGTTTAGGTAGAGGGGAGAGTAGGGATCCCTATCTCTATCTCTCTGGACATATGGATCCCTATCTCTTAATCTATCCCTCGCTACCTCTCTCCTCCTCTTTATGTCTCTCCCCATCCTTCTACCTCTTGAAATCTCTCTCCCTGTGTCTCTAGACATCTCTTGATCTCTTTCCCTATCAATCTATCTATCCTCATAACCCCATCTCTTAATATACCCCTCTCTACCTCTCTCTCTGTATTTCCCTATCTATCTTTCCCTTGCTAGATCTATCTCCCTATATCTCCCCTCTCTATATATATGTATCTCTATCTTTCTCCCTCTATGGACCCCTTTTTCTATCTCGATCCCCATCTCTCCCTTTCCCTGTCTATATCTCCACCTATCATCTTTATCTCCATGTCCCTCTCTATCTCTCCATGTCTCTTGATCCCTCTTTATATATAGGATAGAGAAATGAAGAGAGAGAGAGAGAGAGAGAGAGAGAGAGAGAGAGTCTCATGTAGGTACAAGGTTACCTTTATGTTATCATGCTTCCCATAATGCGCTCATGTTATAACGCGATTGCGTTATTGGAAGCATGGAAAATAGTAAAAAAGCATGTGGGATCTGTGTTTCAAACCCCACATGCCTGTTATTCCTACTTTTCATGAGTATATCAGCAAGAAAACACTTTTCATCTTGGTTGACTAATTGAGAATCATTGTTATATCAATCCACCACCTTTTTTTGTTTTTTCAACATAGTAGAAGTGATTTTTCATGTTTTTGGAGAAAATTTGATTATTTAAACTGAAAGTTTCATGTTTCATGTGTGATTTTGTTTCAAAGATAATTACCATTGATATATAGATTGGATTTGGTGATATATGTTTATTTTTTACATAAATTTTAGTAATCCTATTCTAGAATTATATAGAATTCATAATCAAACTTGAGAAAAACAAGAATTTGAGGATTTTGAAGCCATCTTTTGGAGAATTGGTCAACTGCAATATCAAATTCTAAGGTATGTTCAATTTTAATTCACATATATATGTTCTTATGTTCTTTATGTCTTTAAATGTCTTTATGTATTTACTTTTTTATGTTCTTTATGTTCTAAGACATATATGTGTCTAGGTATATTAGTTAGTTTAGTCAAAGAGACTCCAAATTCCTCATGTTTCCACCTTGTTTCGGCCCTTCATGCCTTTATTTCACCTATTTTCAGCTATACAAGAGAAAAATATTATCAAATACTTCATAAAATAATTTTAGTGAACAACTATTTGTCATACTCATATTCGAGTGTATACATGGAGCCAAAATTGATTTTGGAAGACTCTTAATTTTTTCCCTAGGATGACATAAAATGATACAAATGGAGTTACAAGGAGATAAAACACTAAAAAGGAGGCTTTCATGAGTGTAGGACATGATGGTGACAGTTTGTCATTGATGTCAAACGGTATTGAGAAAGTTGAATTATTGTGCATCTTCACAAGTTGTTCACTTATGGTAGGAATCAATCAGGAGTTGTTCATTCAATCAGGATAAGTGTGTTGATCATGTATCAGAATGTTTTCACAAGATGCCTGGTGTCTTCACTAGATGCTTGTTCAAGCAAGGATATTATCTTCATTCATGGTTTACTTGGTTCATACAATTAGTTTGTCTTCACAAGGTTGATGATATTAGTTGTTGGTATACAAAGTTATTGGGTTGTTGGTATGATCTTATAGTCTTCATGGTCTGCATTCTTCATCATGGTTCAAGCTGAAGAGGGTTCATGTGTGTTGTTACTATACTTGATGCAAGTGCAATATAGATTAGGTATTTATATTGGTATACTTTCAAATATGGTGTATTTGGCAGGTTGAGATCTATAGGTAAAGTTTGGTGACATCAATTTTTTTTTTGTTCACAACATTTGTTTTGGCATAGTGGTTCTTTATCAGGAGCTTATCTAGACGATTCTTCACTAATGTCAAAAGGTTGATATAAGTCTTGACAAGATGAAGTCACAAACTTGAAGTCTTCAAATCATTTCTATGGTGCACAATATGCTATCCTCAAAGTGAATCTACATTGGCATTCTTCAAAGCATAATAAAAAGGCATATTGGTTAAGGTTTTATAACTTTCACTGACATATATGCAAAGTGTTTATTTGGACAACAGATGTAGAGGTCACTTACAATGGACTAATTGATATCTTTACCTCAGTCCTCCATATTTTTTCTTGAGGTCACTTTTATCTAAGTCTTTGTTGTCTATCTATCCTAAACTAAGTTCTTTATTCCATTTCAAGCCTGTCATTTATCAAATGCTCTTTATGTTATAACATTGAGTTGACGTGCAATGATAAGTCAAAATCACTTAAGTGACCCGCTTATGGGTCTCTTGGTCATAGTGTTGACTGGTCCTCTCTCACCCATCACCGAATGTCCCAGTCTTCTTCTTGTGCTCGATGGGTGCCCAAATTACTTCGACGGCCCTGTTTGAAACTCAAAAGGGCGCGCGGATCAAAATCAATGCATGTTATTCAAACTTGGTTCTCCTACTCCCGTGCATGCATTTGATGGTCATTGGTGTTGATAACTGAGAGGGGGGGTGAATCAGTTATCCTAATCTTTCTCTCACAATTCAATCATTCATATCCACTTAATTGTTCATTAGCATAGCAATTAAATTATCCATGAAACCATAAAGCATAAACATCAGAGCAGATAAACATCAACACATTGAACACCAAGATTTTGACGTGGAAACCCGGTTAAGGGAAAAAACACAGGGTGATTAACCCAAGGATTATTCTCTGTTAGAAGAAGAAGAAAAGATGGCACCTACCAATTAGGGCTCACAGCCCGAGCACACTGCTCACAAGAGGCACACTGCCTACAAAGAGACACACTGTCTACAGAGTGATAAGAATCACAATCTTGAACTGGAGAATGACATCTCTATCATGTCTGGATCAGTTCCATTTAAGCCCAAAGACCCTTGCTCTGCCTTTCGCACTACTCTTCGCTATGCCACACTTATCCACACACTCCACACACCAAAATGGATTCACAAACACTTATTTATACAAGACATCGACTTAGGAACAATCATCTAAGTCGGCAAACATTACAATAACATTCGCAAGGTGTGTAGTACATCCAGTCGGCTTGTTACAGGAAGAACACCAACAACCGGTAGTCATAACATCAAATCCAACTCTAATTTCAATGCGGACCATAAACATGAACTGGACATGATCCAATGATCATCATAACCTTCCTTGAATCATCAAGAACATCTGCACTTCATCAGCTTATCGGGATTCTTCTCTTCATCATCCGAAACTTCAAGAACACAGTCTGTCGCTACTGTCACAATGCAAAAGATACTTCTAGACCTCCAAATCACACAAAAATCAAGATGAAACATCATAAGGACATCCCAAACAATCTTGTCCAATCTGCAGAGTCTGATAATGCACCTCTGGATCTCACCGGACCTTTTTGTAACACTCTGTCACTCCGGAGCATCTCCCGGAACCGGTTCTACTTGATCAATCACAACTTCTTCACATATTCATGCGGACCTCTGATATCTTAACTGGATCATCTCAAGATTCATATCTACAAACCCTTTAATCTGCATCCTCTGAATCTCAACCTATTGAGTACTTTTGCCTTCTTCTTATCACTATTCTTCACTGTTCCGGATAGAGACTAATTTTCTTAATATCCTCAACACACAGCTCATTCAATCCTTCTTACCAATGCAATATGAGTATGTTGACATCAATGACAACACTGGTTAACCTCATACTTGCAACAATCTCCCCCTTTGTCATTGATGGCAACATATGATGTGAAAAACCATCAAGACAAGAACTTCTCCTTTCTGTCACATCTCCCCCTATCAATAGCAACTCTTCACATATCTTCTCTTCCTTTACTGCTCCCCCTTTGATCATCAACCACTTGTTTTTCACATGTCTTCTCTCCCCCTTTGACATCAATGGCAAAGGGCTCATACTTGCAATTCTAACACATCATAATTATATCAACTGCTCCCCCTTAGTAGCAGCTCCCATCATCAATCCGGATCACAAGATATGACTGTGATATCCACTGGACTGATGCACATCAGTGCATCCTAGTTCATCACCGGAGGGGCCATGACCCCTAACTTCTCCCTGAGATACTCAAAAGAGTCCTTGGGAAGAGGTTTAGTAAAGATATCTACAATCTGATCCTTGGAGGGCACATATTCCAACTTGACTTCACCTTTGTTCACTTGTTCTCTCAGAAAATGAAATTTTATAGAAATATGCTTGGTCTTAGAATGCAATACCGGATTCTTAGAAACATTTATTGCACTTGAATTGTCACAGAAAATTGTGATAGGCTCATCATATTCCACTTGAATATCTTTTAGCATTTGTTTCATCCACAAAAGTTGAGTGCAACTGCCTACTGCTGCAATGTATTCTGCTTCTGTTGTAGACAGAGATATTGCATCTTGTTTCTTGCTTAGCCAAGAAACCAACCTTTTTCCCAAAAAGAATGCTCCACCACTAGTGCTCTTCCGGTCATCCACATCTCCTGCCCAATCTGCATCTGTGTAAGCATGAAGAGAGAAATCATGATCTCTAGGATACCACAAACCATACTCAACTGTTCCTTTTAGATATCTAAAAATTCTCTTGATTGCCATAACATGAGATTCTCTAGGATCAGCCTAAACTCTTGCCACAAGACCAAGAGCCTGCAATATATCTGGTCTAGTCTGAGTGAGATACAATAATCCACCAATCATTGATCTATACTTTGTCTGATCTACCTTTGGAGAGTCATCATCATTGCTTAACTTGCATCCGGTTGCCATAGGAGTGTTCATTGGCTTTGAATCTTTCATACCAAATTTTCTCAACAATTCTTTTACATATTTGGTTTGAGAAATGAAGGTCCCTTTCTTTGTTTGAGTAATTTGCAGACCCAAGAAGAAATTCATTTCACCAAGCATAGACATTTCAAACTCACCTTTCATCTGATTTGCAAAAGAGTTGCACATACTATCTCTTCCTCCAAAAATGATATCATCCACAAACACTTCAACAATCAAAATGTTTTCATGATCAATTTTGAAATATAAGTTACTGTCAGCAGTACCTTTGTTGAATCCAATCTGCACAAGATGCTTATCCAACCTTTCATACCATGCTCTTGGGGCTTGCTTCAAACCATACAATGCTTTCTTCAACTTGCAGACCATATCATCATTATCAGACAATTGAAATCCATCTGGTTGTTCAATGTAGACATCTTCCTCCAGGTCACCATTTAGGAAGGCAGACTTGGCATCCATCTAATATACCTTGAAGTCTTTGAAGGCAGCAAATGCAAGAAATAATCTGACTACTTCAATTCTTGCCACCGGAGAAAAGGTTTCTTCAAAATCAATTCCTTCTATTTGAGAGTAGCCTTTGCAAACCAATCTAGCTTTGTTCCTGATTACCTCACCAACTTCATTCAGTTTGTTCCGGAAGACCCATTTGGTTCCAATCACATTCTTGTCTCTAGGTCTGGGAACAAGATCCCAAGTATGATTTTTTTCAATTTGCATTAACTCTTCTTCCATTGCTTTGGTCCAGTTTTCATCATTGCAAGCTTCATTTACTGTCTTAGGTTCAATTTTTGAAATTAGACAACATTCATCTAAATTTTGAGCAATTCTTCTCCTTGTTTGTACCCCTTTACTTTTATCACCTATGATCTGATTTTTAGAGTGATTTAGAGTTACATACCTTGGAACTTTGGGAGTTTCTTGCACTACTAATTCTTGATCAAGCTCATTCCAACAAACTTCTTCTTCTTCCTGATTTACCGGATCAGTCTGGATCTGAATTTCAAAGGAGGATGGAGTTCTTTCCACTAGAGGATCATTCTGATCATCTTCGTCATATTCATAAAACCTTGAGGGCTTCTCAATTCCTTCATCAACGTTCACATTTGTACTTTCTATCATCTTTTTCAGTCTCTTATTGTAACACTGGTATGCTTTGCTTTGAGTGGAGTAACCCAAGAAAATACCTTCATCACTTCTAGCATCAAACTTCCCTAGATCTTCATCTCTTTTAATATAACATTTGCTACCAAATACTCTAAAATATCTCACAGTAGGAGTGATGCCAAACCAAAATTCATAGGGGATCTTACCGGTATTGTTTCTGATTTGGACTCGATTGAGGGTGTAGACTGCAGTGCTGATAGCTTCTCTCCAAAACATCTAAGGAACATTTGCTTTCAACATCATTGTCCTGGCAGCTTCCTAGATGGTCTTGTTCTTTCTCTCAACTACTCTATTCTGCTATGGAGTCCTAGGAGCAGACAACTGTCTTTTTATACCATGCTTCTCACAAAAGTCTATGAACTCACCGGATGTGAATTCACCACCTCTATCAGACCTCAGACACTTCAGTTTTAATCCGGTTTGATTCTCTACCATAGCTTTGAAGATTTTAAACTTTTCAAGGGCTTCTGACTTCTCTTTCAGAAAGGTGACCCATACTATCCGGGAATAATCATCAATTAGTAACATGAAGTATCTATCACCTTGCATACTTTTGACTCTTGTCGGACCACATAGATCAGTATGAACTAATTCCAATAATCCGGTAGAGGACTGATCTTTGCTTTTGAATGAAACTCTGCTTTGTTTACCTAGCTGACATTCTTTGCACAAACCATTTGTAGGCTTTACCAATTTTGGAAGATCTCTAACAACTTGAGTATTGCTTAACCTAATGATGTTATCAAAATTGACATGACACATCCTTCTATGCCATAACCAGCTCTGATCAATTTGAACAAGCAGACAACTTTTGTCAGTACCAACCAAGTGAAAGATATTACCTTTAGTTTTAGTACCGGATGCAATCTCTGTTCCGGATCTCCCTAATATTTTGCATTTCCCATCTTTGAATCGAAGATCATAACCTTTGTCCACCAACTATCCAACACTGAGAAGATTGTGCTTCAGACCTTCAACATACAATACATTACTAGTTTTGTTTCTTCCATTAAAAGAAATGGTTCCTCTCCCTCTGATTCTACCAGCTGAATTATCACCAAACTTTACCACTCCTCCTTCATATCTTTCTAATTCTAAGAACTTGTTCTTATCACCAGTCATATGGTGGGAGCATCCACTGTCAATAACCCATTCATCCTTTTCTTGAACTTGGGCGGCCAAGGCTTTTCCTTCAACGTTATGATTGATAGACATTGGATCTTCTTCCTTGATAGCAATAAGCACCCATTCATTTCCTATTTCTGATTCATCATCTGTTACTCCTTCATTATCAGCTTCTTCATGAACATAATAACAATTCTTTTGAAACCTTTGTCTGTTAGAATCTAATCTGGTGGATCTTTCCAGACATCTTGAGGCAAAGTGACCAATCTTATTGTAGTTGAAGCATTTAAAAGGTAATTTTCCTTCATACTTACCGGATCCTCTTGGTAGTCTTTTTGCAATGAGGGCTTCAAGTTGAGCTATTTCTGCTTCTTCCTCTTCCATATCTTTCCTTGCTTGTTCATACCATGATAGCTTCCTTGAAGAGTTCTCTCCCGGATCAAATCTCTGTTTGCCTTTCACATAGGCAATGGCTTTGAATGCAGATTCAGTCTTGGGGTGATCATCTCCGAACTCAGTCATTTCAAATACAGCTAGTTTGCCAGCTAGTTGTTCTCTTGTTACAGTTGTATGGGCTCTGAATTCATCAATGGCAGCAACCTTGATTTTGTAGGCATCAGGAAGAGATCTTAGAATTTTGCATACAATCTCATTTTCATCCAAGGTTCCACCAGAATTCCTGATTCCACACACTAGCTCATTTACTCTTGGCATAAAGGTAGTGATATTTTCATCATCTCTCATTTTTAATCTTTCAAATTTCCCTTTGAGACTTTGCAATCTTGCACTCTTAACAAACTCATCTCCTTCATACAGAAGTTCCAGTTTAACCAAGATCTCATATGCAGTTGGTAGGTCAATAACATTTGAGAGATCTGAGTCATTTAATGCACTTAGAAGAGCTTCCTTGGTCCGCAAATTGTTTTCAGCATCTGTGATTTCATTCAGAGTTGTCGGACCACCCTGTGGAGGTACATATGGTTTTGAGACCATGGCCAAGTATGCTTTTCCCATACACTCCAAGTGACATTTCATGCGGCCTTTCCAAAGAGTGAAATTGGTTCCATCGAACTGCAGACTATCCTTCTTGTATGACGACATCCTGGATCTCCTCAAGCGGTTAAGCTTCTTTTAGAGGAACTTGGCTCTGATACCAATTGTTGATAACTGAGAGGGGGGTGAATCAGTTATCCTAATCTTTCTCTCACAATTCAATCATTCAGATCCACTTAATTGTTCATTAGCATAGCAATTAATCATCCATGAAAGCATAAAGCATAAACATCAGAGCAGATAAACATCAACACATTGAACACCAAGATTTTGACGTGGAAACCCGGTTAAGGGGAAAACCACGGGGTGATTAACCCAAGGATTATTCTTTGTTAGAAGAATAAGAAAAGATGGCACCTACCAATTAGGGCTCACAGCCCGAGCACACTGCTCACAAGAGGCACACTACCTACAAAGAGACACACTGTCTACAGAGTGATAAGAATCACAATCTTGAACTGGAGAATGACATCTCTATCATGTCCGAATCAGTTCCATTTAAGCCCAAAGACCCTTGCTCTGCCTTTCGCACTACTCTTCGCTATGCCACACTTATCCACACACTCCACACACCAAAATGGATTCACAAACACTTATTTATACAAGACATCAACTTAGGAACAATCATCTAAGTCAGCAAACATTACAATAACATTCGCAAGGCGTGTAGTACATCCGGTTGGCTTGTTATAGGAAGAACACCAACAACCATTAGTCATAACATCAAATCCAACTTTGATTTCAATGCAGACCACAAACACGAACTGGACATGATCCAATGATCATCATAACCTTCCCTGAATCATCAAGAACATCCGCACTTCATCAGCTTACCGGGATTCTTCTCTTCATCATCCGAAACTTAAAGAACATAGTCTGTCGCTACTGTCACAATGCAAAAGATATTTTTGGACCTCCAAATCACACAAAAATTGAGATGAAACATCATAAGGACATCCCAAACAATCTTGTCCAATCTGCAGAGTCTAATAATGCACCTCCGGATCTCACCAGACCTATTTGTAACACTCTGTCACTCCGGAGCATCTCCCAGAACCGGTTCTACTTGATCGATCACAACTTCTTCACATATTCATGCGGACCTCTGATATCTTAACTGGATCATCTCAAGACTCATATCTACAAACCTTTAATCCACATCCTCTGAATCTCAACCTATTGAGTACTTTTGCCTTCTTCTTATCACTGTTCTTCACTGTTTCGGATAGAGACTAATTTTCTCAATATCCTCAACACACAGCTCATTCAATCCTTCTTACCAATGCAATATGAGTATGTTGACATCAATGACAACACTAGTTAACCTCATACTTGCAACAATTGGGATGTCAAAAAGTTTATAACTATAGATAAAGTTTTTTCTTTAAAGCTATTTGTTAGCTTTTAGTGGAAATGGAAGCCCAATTAGAAAGGGGATTTTTATAGTTGTTTTTTTTAGAAGGTTTTTGTGAAACTTCTAAAAGAATTCTTTCTAAATCATCTCGTGGTAGAGAAATAAATAAGAAGTTTTTATTGGAAAGAGATTTTTTGTAAAGATATTATTATGTTTAAGAATATCTTTTAACTTCCTTGTGAAGGCTTTTGGATCTGAATGAACTTATGAAGAAAGTTTTTTTGTTTTAAGATCTATTTTTCTTTCAAAAAAAGGAAGATGCAGAGGAAGATGAAAGTTAAAAAGGAAGATTGGAAGAATTTTTTTTTAAGATTGATTTGAAGAATATCAAAGAATTTGAGGAGTTTTTGAAGACAAAAATGACATATTGATTGAAGGCATCTTACAGATGAAAAGTTTAAAATGTTTTCTTGGAAAACATTTTTTGAGGAGATGATTTTATTGAGTTTAGGGGTTAGGGTTTAGGGTTTAGAGAGAGATAGAGCGAGGGGATGAATAGAGATTGGGAGAGATAGGGAGATAGAGGTTTAGGGTTGCTTCCAAGTTTTATGGTTTAGGGGCCTTAGGGGTTTTGGGCTTTAGGGGTTTTAGGGTTTAGGGTTTATAGTTTAGGGGTTAGGGGTTAAGGTTTAGAGGTTTAGGTTTATGGTTTAGGTAGAGAGACGAATAGGGAGATACAGAGGAGACTGATCCTAGGAGAGATATCTCTATCTCCTCTATCCCTCTCTCTAACTATACCTACCTTTTCTTCCAGGTTTTATGGTTTAGGGACCTTAGGGGTTTAGGGGTTTAGGTTTGCTGGATTTTAGGGTTTATGGTTAGGGCTTAGGGGCATTATTAAGGGTTTAGGGTTTATGGTTTAGGTAGAGGGGAGAATAGGGATCCCTATCTCTATCTCTCTGGATATATGGATCCCTATCTCTTAATCTATCCCTCGCTACCTCTCTCTCTTCCTCTTTATGTCTCTCCCCATCCTTCTACCTCTTGAAATCTCTCTCCCTGTGTCTCTAGACATCTCTTGATCTCTTTCCCTATCAATCTATCTATCCTCATAACCCCATCTCTTAATATACCCCTCTCTACCTCTCTCTTTGTATTTCCCTATCTATCTTTCCCTTGCTAGATCTATCTCCCTATATCTCCCCTCTCTATATATATGTATCTCTCTCTTTCTCCCTCTATAGACCCCTTTCTCTATCTCGATCCCCATCTCTCCCTTTCCCTGTCTATATCTCTACCTATCATCTTTATCTCCATGTCTCCCAATCCCTCTTTATATATAGGATAGAGAAATGGAGAGAGAGAGAGAGAGAGAGAGAGAGAGAGAGAGAGAGAGAGAGAATCTCTCATGTAGGTACAAGGTTACCTTTATGTTATGATGCTTCCCATAATGCGCTCACATTATAATGTGAATGCGTTATTGGAAGCATGGAAAATAGTAAAAAAGCATGTGGGATCTGTGTTTCAAACCCCGCATGCCTGTTATTCCTACTTTTCACGAGTATATCAGCAAGAAAACACTTTTCATGTTGGTTGACTAATTGAGAATCATTTTTATAACAATCCACCACCTTTTTTTGTTTTTTCAATGTAGTAGAAGTGATTTTTCATGTTTTTGGAGAAAATTTGATTATTTAAACTGAAAGTTTCATGTTTCATGTGTGATTTTGTTTCAAAGATAATTACCATTGATATATAGATTGGATTTGGTGATATATGTTTATTTTTTACATAAATTTTACTAATCCTATTCTAGAATTATATAGAATTCATAATCAAACTTGAGAAAAACAAGAATTTGAGGATTTTGAAGCCATCTTTTGGAGAATTGGTCAACTGCAATATCAAATTCTAAGGTATGTTCAATTTTAATTCACATATATATGTTCTTATGTTCTTTATGTCTTTATTTTTTTATATTCTTTATGTTCTAAGACATATATGTGTCTAGGTATAATAGTTAGTTTAGTTAAAGAGACTCCAAATTCCTCATGTTTCCACATTGTTATGGCCCTTCATGCCTTTATTTCACCTATTTTCAGCTATACAAGAGAAAAATATTATCAAATACTTCATAAAATAATTTTAGTGAACAACTGTTTGTCATACTCATATTCGAGTGTATACATGGAGCCAAAATTGATTTTGGAAGACTCTTAATTTTTGCCCTAGGATGACATAAAATGATACAAAGGGAGTTACAAGGAGATAAAACATTAAAAAGGAGGCTTTCATGAGTGTAGGACATGATGGTGACAGTTTGTCATTGATGTCAAAAGGTATTGAGAAAGTTGAATTGTTGTGCATCTTCACAAGTTGTTCACTTATGGTAGGAATCAATCAGGAGTTGTTCATTCAATTAGGATAAGTGTGCTGATCATGTATCAGGTTGTTTTCACAAGATGCCTGGTGTCTTCACTAGATGCTTGTTCAAGCAAGGATATTATCTTCATTCATGGTTTACTTGGTTCATACAATTAGTTTGTCTTCACAAGGTTGATGATATTAGTTGTTGGTATACAAAGTTATTGGGTTGTTGGTATGATCTTATACTCTTCATGGTCTGCATTCTTCATCATGGTTCAAGCTGAAGAGGGTTCATGTGTGTTGTTACTATACTTGATGCAAGTGCAATACAGATCAGGTATTTATATTGGTATGCTTTCAAATATGGTGTATTTGGCAGGTTGAGATCTATAGGTAAAGTTTGGTGACATCAGTTTTTTCTTTGTTCGCAACATTTGTTTTGGCATAGTGGTTCTTTATCAGGAGCTTATCTAGATGATTCTTCACTAATGTCAAAAGGTCAATATAAGTCTTGACAAGATGAAGTCACAAACTTGAAGTCTTCAAATCATTTCTATGGTGCACAATATGCTATCCTCAAAGTGAATCTACATTGGCATTCTTCAAAGCATAATGAAAAGGCACACTGGTTAAGGTTTTATAACTTTCACTGACATATATGCAAAGTGTTTATTTGGACAGCAGATGTAGAGGTCACTTACAATGGACTAATTGATATCTTTACCTCAGTCCTCCATATTTTTTCTTGAGGTCACTTTTATCTAAGTCTTTGTTGTCTATCTATCCTAAACTAAGTTCTTTATTCCATTTCAAGCCTGTCATATATCAAATGCTCTTTATGTTATAACATTGAGTTGACCTACAATGATAAGTCAAAATCACTTAAGTGACCCGCTTATGGGTCTCTTGGTCATAGTGTTGACCGGTCCTCTCTCACCCATCACCAAATGTCCCAGTCTTCTTCTTGTGCTCGATGGGTGCCCAAATTACTTTGATGGCCCTGTTTGAAACTGAAAAGGGTACGCAGATCAAAATCAATGCATGTTATTCAAACTTGGTTCTCCTCCTCCCATGCATGCATTTGACGGTCATTGGGACGTCAAAAAGTTTATAACTGTAGATAAAGTTTTTTCTTTAAAGCTATTTGTTAGCTTTTAGTGGAAATAGAAGCCCGATTAGAAAGGGGGCTTTTATAGTTTTTTTTTAGAAGACTTTTGTGAAACTTCTAAAAGAATTCTTTCTAAATCATCTCGTGGCAGAAAAATAAATGAGGAGAAGTTTTTATTGGAAAGAGATTTTTTGTGAGGATATTATTATGTTTAAGAATATCTTTTAACTTCCTTGTGAAGGCTTTTGGATCTGAATGAACTTATGAAGAAAGTTTTTTTGTTTGAAGATCTATTTTTCTTTCAAAAAAAGGAAGATGCAGAGGAAGATGAAAGTTAAAAAGGAAGATTGGACGAATTTTTTTTGAAGATTGATTTGAAGAATATCAAATAATTTGAAGAGTTTTTGAAGACAAAAATGACATATTGATTGAATGCATCTTACAGATGAAAAGTTTAAAATGTTTTCTTGGAAAATATTTTTTGAGGAGATGATTTTATTGAAGGAATATAAAAAGATTATTTTTATTGTTTCTTGCAGGGAATATGGATGGGTTTACAGATGGATTTTTTGGAAGAAGAACATGAAAATAAGCATGAAAGTTTTTCTTTAAGTTGATTTTATTTTTGTAGATTAAAGGGTTTGAGAAGATGAAAAGTTCTTATAGAGCATTGATTAGATTTTATTGAAGAATTTAAAATGCAGAGAGAAATGTGAAAAGACTAAGGAATATTTTCTTGTAGGGGCAATATTGAAAATCACTGAATTATCTTGTGCAGAATATAAAAGGTTTTATGCAAATACAAAAATAGCAAGGATTGAAATAGTTGTTGAGAGAAGACAAAACATGAAAAGTCATATTGTATATATTGGCTTGGCAGATGGATTAATATGTAGTGTTGTTGAGTGTATCCAGATGTAGGATTGATTTTGAATAGAATGGACATTTGACAGACACATGAGAGAGAAGAAAAGAAATGTTTTGTATTGAAACAGAGAAACTCTCTGAATTCTTATTTTTAGTTTGTTCTGTATTAGGGGTCGGTGCTCCTTGAAGCTGGTGCTTCTAAACAATATGCCAGTGAGGCTTACAGGTAAGTGAGACCTTAACATTTGTCAGTGAGACACATATTGTAGCCAGTGAGGCTTCTTTGTAGTCAGTGAGGCATGTTTTATCAGTTAAGCTAGTGAGGTAGTTTTGAGTGGTTTTTTACCCTACAAGGGTTTTCCACTCGTGAAAAGCATGTGTTAAGTTTCATGGTGTCTTCATCTGTATGTGTGTATATTAGTTCTTTTCTTATTAAGTTTTATTCACATCCTTCATTATTAATCTTGTGCACAAATCATTAATGTATTCCTCTCTATTTGTTCTCTAAGAGAAAGTTTGCAAAAAGTTGTAAAAGATATGAAAACTAATTCAACACTGATTCACTCCCCCCTCTCAGTGTTGTCCTAAACTCCTACAATTGGTATTAGAGCAGTTTCCCTTTTGTAGCTTAATTAGCTCGGGTAGGTTCTGTGTGTGGAGTTCAATGGGTAAGTGCAGAAGAAATAAGAGCAAGAAAGTTGTCAAGCTTCATTCCAGTCAAAAGACACAAAATACATCATTTATATCAAATCTAGATGTTGATATAAAGTCAGTTGATAAAGATGTTCTCCAAGTTGATTCTGATATTGTATTAGAAGAAAATATTTCAAGAGTTCCTCAGTTTAATGGTTCAAATTTTTTAGTTTGGTATGTTAGAATGCAAGTATATTTATCCTCTTTAGGATATGATGTTTTAATGTCAGTTGAGAATGGTTATTGTATTACTGATAACAAAGAAGTTATTGAAAATAATCATATTGCAAGGAAGGCCATTTTGTCTGCTCTATCTAATGATGTTACTTGTAAAGTTATGGATTGTGTTACAGCTCAGGATATTTGGAGGAGATTGAAAAGAATTTATCAAGATAATGATAAAGAGGTGGACACTTTGATGTGTGAAGAAAGTGACAATGAAAGGAGACTTTCAAATAAAGGAGTTGAAGTTCAATCCAAATCAAATTCAGAAGAAGCTAGCATGACAAGTGATGATGATCAGAGATATGATGAAGAAGATTGTGAGATTGATTTGGAAGGAGAGCTCATATATGCTCTGAGTGAGCTCAAGAAGTGTAAGAGAGAGAATCAGAAACTAAATTTGTAGTTGCATCAAGAAAGAGAATCTAAAGACAATGTACTTTCAAAACTTGAAATTGTTTCTACAGATCTTGAAGAGGCTAGATGTCAAATTATAAGTTTAAAGACATATATTGATGATTCAGACAAACTGATTGCTAGATTAAAGATAGAAATTGAAGAAGCTAAGAGGATAGCTGATGTCTCAATATCTGACCTTGAAGTTAGAAGAATTGAGAATCTAAAACTGGAAGGTGAAATTATCAAACTCAAAAGGGATTATGATGGTCTCAAGGCTTTATCTAAGAAGTATAAGGAGTTTGAAGAAAGAACAAGCAAGCTACAAGAGATTCTTGGTAAACAAAAACTATATGGAGACACTACTAGACTTGGTTTTGAAGAAGGAGAATGTTCAAAAGCTAGAGAGACTCCCAGAAAGAAGATTAATTTGAATGCTGCCACTGAAAACAAAATGCATAATCAAAGAAGAAAAAATTTCAGAAGAAATGCTCCTGTTAGACAAGCATACATGTACAGGTATAATTATTCTTTTAATGGTCATTGTTATGCTTGTAATCAATTTGGACACAAATCAGTTAATTGCAGAAGGAATACTGATATTGTTTGTTACAAGTGCAATAATGTTGGACACATACATAGAAATTGCAAAGTACATAGAAGGTATGATCCTACATGGAAGCTTAACATGAGTTCTCAAAAGTACTATCAGTCAATTGATTATGATTATAACATATTTTGTTATAATTACAATTCTTTTGGTCATAAAGCTCATAGTTGCAAAAAAGTATCATCTAATTTGATAGGTTGGAAATGGAAAGAGGCAGAAAAGGTTTGGAGGAAGAAAGCACCTATGAAAGTGTGGAAGCAAAAACAAAGTCAGGACAAGAAGGATCCTAATCTTGTGCATTTTGTACAAGTTACTTCATCAGTTGCATAACAGATAGCTTGATGTGAGGGGGAGTTGTTCTTGTCTTATCACTTATCCCCAAGAAGTTATAGGAGGAGATCAATTGATGTTTACCAACTTGATGATCTTGTTTTGTTTAACTTGCTTATCTGATAATAATATGAAGTTTCTGATGATATGTTTCAGTGTATGTCAGTAATACAGGTGTTCATGATGAGTGACATGTTTAGTGGTTCATGGTGCATATAAGGTGTTCAAAAGCTCTCTGTACAAAGAGTTTGATGATATTAAATAACTTGGTTGAGTTGGTATGATGTTGCAGTTCAATGAGATCTTGATATGGTGAAGTGTTTGTTATCATACCAAAGAGATTAAGCTCTTAACAAATATTAGCATGTGTTGGCCAAGGTGGCTGAAAATGAAAATTCAATTCATAGCACTTATCTCTCTTTTTATTTGTGCAAAGTATTGTTGCAGGAAGAATTTGTTGATGCAGTTTGTTTGTGGTTGTGCTTATTTGATGAGCTAGTTTGAATGACAAAGTCAAGAGGTAGGAGTTCTTGTTGGTTGCAGGATGTGGTTATGTATATATCAGATTTGACAGTGTGTTGTAAAAGATGTGCACGAACAGCAAGATGGTCTTCATTCTATTCATGTCAAGAAGGATGATCTTCATTCTTGGTTACCGAATGAATGTTTATTTAGAAGTGATTATTAGTGTAATATTTTGACATGTTCTTTGTTGGTCTTCCTCATTAATATGATTCAGAAAGGTATATGCAAATTGTGTGCCTCCAGTTTTGGAGTGGT
The DNA here is from genome assembly GCA_027924645.1 of Cunninghamia lanceolata. Taxonomy (NCBI): domain Eukaryota; kingdom Viridiplantae; phylum Streptophyta; class Pinopsida; order Cupressales; family Cupressaceae; genus Cunninghamia; species Cunninghamia lanceolata. Next base: position 6,760,424 of record BSBN01000148.1, on the reverse strand, counting down.
ATCAGGTGTCCATGATCAATGACATGTTCAGTGAATGCAAGATGTTGATAAGTAGTTAAAAGATTTAATACTTAAAGAGATTGATGATGTTGAATATCTTGTTCTATTCATATCATGTTGGTGCTCACAAAGGATCTTGGATAGATGTTTTTCTTATGTTGCCTGAGGAGGTTGAAAAATGGAAGAAGTTAAATTCTTGTCTCTGCATTTGGTTTTGCAAAGTGTTGTTGCAGGAAGAACTTGGTGTGCAGTCTTGATGGGCTGATTTGAATTTCAAGGTTAAAAAGTGATCAATTCTTATGTTGTGAAAACTATCTTGTGCAGAACAGGAGGATTGTGCTTCAAATGTAAGTTTCACGGTATTTTTTTTTGGTTGAAGATAACAAGATGATAGGAGTTTATGTCTTCAAAGTGTTCATAATTCAATGTGATTACAATTGTTATGATCATGCTATAACATCTTTCAGTGGAGTTGTTCTCAGGGGGAGTTAATTCAGGATTTGTCATCAGATGTCAAAAAGGGGGAGAAAGATAAATTGCATCATAAAGTTTTGCCATCAATGACAAAGAGGGAGATTGATGGTGATAGTTTGTCATTGATGTCAAAAGGTACTGAGAAAGTTGAATTGTTGTGCATCTTCACAAGTTGTTCACTTATGGTAGGAATCAATCAGGAGTTGTTCATTCAATCAGGATAAGTGTGTTGATCATGTATCAGGTTGTTTTCACAAGATGCCTGGTGTCTTCACTAGATGCTTGTTCAAGCAAGGATATTATCTTCATTCATGGTTTACTTGGTTCATACAATTAGTTTGTCTTCAGAAGGTTGATGATATCAGTTGTTGGTATAAAAGTTATTGGGTTGTTGGTATGATCTTATAGTCTTCATGGTCTGCATTCTTCATCATGGTTCAAGCTGAAGAGGGTTCATGTGTGTTGTTACTATACTTGATGCAAGTGCAATACAGATCAGGTATTTATATTGGTATGCTTTAAAATATGGTGTATTTGGCAGGTTGAGATCTATAGGTAAAGTTTGGTGACATCAGTTTTTTTTTTTTGTTCACAACATTTGTTTTGGCATAGTGGTTCTTTATCAGGAGCTTATCTAGATGATTCTTCACTAATGTCAAAAGGTTGATATAAGTCTTGACAAGATGAAGTCACAAACTTGAAGTCTTCAAATCATTTCTATGGTGCACAATATGCTATCCTCAAAGTGAATCTACATTGGCATTCTTCAAAGCATAATGAAAAGGAATATTGGTTAAGGTTTTATAACTTTCACTGACATCTATGCAAAGTGTTTATTTGGACAGCAGATGTAGAGGTCACTTACAATGGACTAATTGATATCTTTACCTCAGTCCTCCATATTTTTTCTTGAGCTCACTTTTATCTAAGCCTTTGTTGTCTATCTATCCTAAACTAAGTTCTTTATTCCATTTCAAGCCTGTCATATATCAAATGCTCTTTATGTTATAACATTGAGTTGACCTGCAATGATAAGTCAAAATCACTTAAGTGACCTGCTTATGGGTCTCTTGGTCATAGTGTTGACCGGTCCTCTCTCACCCATCACCGAATGTCCCGGTCTTCTTCTTGTACTCGATGGGTGCCCAAATTACATCGACGGCCCTGTTCGAAACTCAAAAGGGCGCGCGGATCAAAATCAATGCATGTTATTCAAACTTGGTTCTCCTCCTCCCATGCATGCATTTGACGGTCATTGGGACTTCAAAAAGTTTATAACTGTAGATAAAGTTTTTTCTTTAAAGTTATTTGTTAGTTTTTAGAGGAAATGGAAGCCCGATTAGAAAGGGGATTTTTATAGTTGTTTTTTTAAGAAGGTTTTTGTGAAACTTCTAAAAGAATTCTTTCTAAATCATCTCTTGGCAGAGAAATAAATAAGGAGAAGTTTTTATTGGAAAGAGATTTTTTGTGAGGATATTATTATGTTTAAGAATATCTTTTAACTTCCTTGTGAAGGCTTTTGGATCTGAATGAACTTATGAAGAAAGTTTTTTTGTTTGAAGATCTATTTTTCTTTCAAAAAAAGGAAGATGCAGAGGAAGATGAAAGTTAAAAAGGAAGATTGGAAGAATTTTTTTTGAAGACTGATTTGAAGAATATCAAAGAATTTGAGGATTTTTTGAAGACAAAAATGACATATTGATTGAAGGCATCTTACAAATGAAAAGTTTAAAATGTTTTCTTGGAAAATATTTTTTGAGGAGATGATTTTATTGAAGGAATATAAAAAGATTATTTTTATTGTTTCTTGCAGGGAATATGGATGGGTTTACAGATGGATTTTTTGGAAGAAGAACATGAAATAAGCATGAAAGTTTTTCTTTAAGTTGATTTTATTTTTGCAGATTAAAGGGTTTGACAAGATGAAAAGTTATCAGAGAGCATTGATTAGATTTTATTGAAGAATTTAAAATGCAGAGAGAAATATGAAAAGACTAAGGAATATTTTCTTACAGGGGCAATAATGAAAATCACTGAATTATCTTGTGTAGAATATGTAACGCCCCGCCATGAATACCTTAGAGAACAACACATCTATGCTATGAACAGTAGAATAATTTTTTTTTGAAGTAAAGAAGATAGCAAAGTAATGTTTAACAAATCTTTACACACCATTAAACTATCAACTTGTTGCTCTAAATTTCCATGGTTGCATTACTTGACAAATCAAATAACATAATCTAACATACATCATTAACTAACATCAATAGATCATTCTAAACCTATTGCATTAAATCAATAAATATTTACACCTCCATATCATAACATACGATAAGTAATCATTAGGATCTAGTACACAGTTACAATTTCTCCTCACATATGAGTACAACATTACATTGTTACATTATCACCTTCTAAATAAATCTGAATACATACATTATGAATCAACTGTTACATAGGCGAGTACATGAGAATAATAACTATCTTCATATATAGGTACAAGACCTAATGTTTGATACACAAGATACATCCTCCTCGCACACACATATCGGTAAGGGAAAACCAATGGATATAAAAGCTCTTCCACCCGACCATGTGGAACCCTAAGGTCCACCCCCCGAGCTAGGAGTTAACATAAGGTCCCAAACAATAACAGTCAAGTAGACAAAAGACTAACATGAATGAAGGATAACCAAACTCCAATACAACACATGAGAAATAACATAAACAACACAACACAACTTCCAAACGTGACACACAACATATGTGGAAAGACCATACAAGGAATGCTAGGTTGTAGTAGGGAGAGTGTCATAGCACGGTCCTAGCATGGGTTACCCTGGCAGTCTCTCACTAGACCTCAGCCCCCATCTATGGTTACCCTGGCAGCCTCTCACTAGGCACCGGCCCCATAGGGTGACACATGCAGAATCGACCTTCCTATCATGAGGACAAGGAAGTCAATCATGCCGACTAGGCCTTCTCTACCCATCCTTAGTCTAAACAAGCACTACAGGCCATGGGAGAGGAATCCATTTATCTTGTTTAATGTGAAATCTACCCTTAACCCCCTAGTTCATTTTAGGTTATCACTTGATTAATCTACTTTCAATGGGTTACTCTCACTGCCACTTTGTGCACCGGCCCCACATTGATAGCCACTCTCCTTCCTAACACCTATTAAACCTTAACCATCATACAAGGCATTATAATAGTACACATACATGTTCACCGCAAGGCATAAACCCTCTTGTATTACAAATAGAATCATAACACCAATTGTTATCCATCGCTTATAACATTACAACACTTTACTCTTTTACAGATTCCAAGTCTCTCAATACGACAATTTCGACAAAATGGATACAAGTCATTCACAAGTAGTTTGATATCTCATCCAGAGAATATTACTTCACAAAACACATTAACAACTTAACCAATACTTCATTATACTTCACACTAACTAGAACCACATGTTCATTATAACATCACAATACTAAAATGCCTATCCACATGTCGCATCTACTCAACTATGGCAAACTAAGCCTCTAGAATTTGAGTTTAAGCACTTACAATTCGACTCTTTATGACAACTCATACAGTTAAGTGGATAACAATTCATCCACAAGGGAGTTATTACCTCCTCACGATACATTCACAACTTAGATCACACATCATTCACTTTATCTTTTACCTCACACATGATTAGAGGCAACATGTCTTTACAACTTATTAACTCATGACACTTATAAACACATTACATAAAGTCAAAACACAATAACATTTGCCTCTAGAAACTCAACCTTGACAACATGGCTCTATTACGACCTCTGATATGACTTACACAAGTTACACTATCAAAACCCAAATATAATATTTATAACCCTAATTCCAACCATCGTAATTCAATAGATTAAATTTTATATACATTATTATGTATTCATGTCGGTTCTCATTTAACCACATTAAATAAATGCAACAATTATGATTCTAACAATAATGTTTATTTTAAATCAATAATCAAATAATGATGTATAATTATGAATAACAATGAATAATAACATTATTCTAAAATTCTAACTTAATTGGGCATTTAACTAAACATCTCTTTCATCTTGAAATATTAATACTAATAATAATAATAATAATAATAATAATAATATAAATACCATAGATTATTAAATAGCAAATATTTTTCATCCCATCATAAGCATAGGGACCAAAATTATCATAATTTATCACCAAGAGTAGACAAAGGCCACCACCTTTTCAATAGTTATCATCCTCTTTCGTAGGAAGTAAAACCCGAAATAAAATGTTAAGTAAAGACTTTAGAAATATTGATGTGGAGATTAAACCCTTTAAAGTTGGAGAGGATCCCCATCATGCACATGTTTTGTACTTAACGTTACATGGCTAAAGAAATTTACTATAGTTTTGAATTTTTTTTTTTTTACTATCAAATAAGATCATGCCATATCGTGAATGTGAATTGGAGAAGGATTGCCATTATTCTATCATAAGCTATCAAGCAAATAAAGTGGGTCCCTTATTTTTCCAAGTAGATGCTATATGACCCTATATTGATATGTCAATGAAATCAATCATAAATGCCACATTAAAGGATCATTCTTACCAATACTAAAACCAACATGTGGTGGATCACAATCAACACTAGAGTCCATATAAGTAACTATGTAAGTCTTGAGTACTTTCAACATGAACAATGGGCCTACTTCGCTGATGAAAATAATTTGGGCATGCAGCAACTAAAGATTGGTCCATACCACACGACTAGAAAAACATTAGTCTAAGATTCAGATTGGCCAATGGGACAACACCATGTATAGAATAAATGCCACTAATGCACAATGTAGAGTAGTCACCAAAGGAAAAATAACTATTGAGTACAATGAGGATTAAATAGTGGTGTGGAGATTAATGTCGATCTAAAAGAAAGCAAGAAATGACCAATGAAAAGTTGCACACATGAATTGATTAGATACCACATGAAATGAATTAAGAAAATCATTGCGCTAGATGCATGGTATGAAACTATGAAGGAAGATGTGGTAGGATTTTATTTAAACACTAATAAGATTCATTTCCAGGCAAGGAACGAATCTCCTCTTCAATTGCCCCAAACTTGGTAACTGTCTGAAAAATACCTGTACACGTGAGTTTATTGGGTTGGATTGAGCTTTTCTCTCTCATTTGAGTAAACAATTTTAATGCTTCTTCACCATCTCCTATGTTGGCATAAGCTCGAATCATGGCAGTCCATGTGATGACATCTCTGTTGCGCATTTCTTCGAGGAGTCTTCGTGCATCTTCCAAACACTGGCACTTGAAGTACCTGAGAAGAAGATTGTTTTGGATAGAGGTGTTTATACTTTCAAACCCTACACTAATGATGATTTGGGAAAGTTAGAGTTTTCCATTCAAAAGAGACGTGTTTTTAGCAGTCTTTAAGATGCGGGCATACAAGGAAGAGCTTACTAGATCATTTGCTATGTAGAGAAGGTGCAGTGAGGATTTTAGATATATTACTGGTATCATGGAAATGTAATTTGATTACAATGATCATTTTGTATGCAATGTGATTGACAAGAATAAAGAAATATCAAGCCAAAGTATTGAGCGCAATGAGAAATATGAATGCATAGGAAAGGCTCATGGACTTCCTGATAGACACTTCAGAGAGACATCATCCCAAGGATTGCAATGATTAAAGAATATGTGCAAAATGGATTTATTGAAGAGGCTTTAGAAACAATGAAGTAGATATAATTGGCAGGTATAAAACAAAACTGAATCACATCCTTACCAACACCCATTCAGCTGGCATGTCATACTTTATTCAATCTTTTTAAGTTGTACATGTAATTGTCCATCGAACAAGTAGATTATAAGGAAGTCAGTTTGATGACTTCTCAAATAAAATTGTTAAATTAGCTTATGATACTTCTACGTTGAGCCTTGCAATGATATGGTAGTTCAAACAAATATTAGATAAAGAGCTACGGGTGAGAGTGACTCTGACTACTTCTACAGTGTCAGCAATTGGCTGTTTAAAAATCTAGTCTCTACAAAATTTCTATTCACGACTGAGTAATGAACATCCAAACTTTTCAATTTTCCTGTTTTCTCCCACCACAGATATCTCACTTCTAGAAGGCTTCAAGAAGAGATCGGTTCCATGGGATTTGAGTGCGATCCCATTATAGTTATTGTTCTCAAACACAACGGAGAACATTAGGTGAACTGCAGTGCTCTTCACATCTCTATTGACAAACAAACCTTTTGCCCTTCCCTCAACCTTGGAAGAGCGATCAGGCTTCTCAGTCAGAAGGTCACCTATAACCATTAACATTCCAAATCTTCCATCTACTACCGAGGATGTCCCAATTACCCCCGCCAATGTCTGATCAAAGACTTCTTTCTAACAATCCGCTCCAAACTGGGAGCTTTGGAACTTCCAACGGTGAGAGGATAGAGGAATTCGTCAGCACACCCTTTGATCTGGCTTATGACATCTCTTCATGAGTCTGACGTTATCTTTAGCAAACTCCTTCAAGTGTTGTACAACAATGGTGACGACCTCCATGATTTAGTAGAATATAGATCTATGCTCAGTTTTCATGTTGTGCAGGACTGGTCTTTTACACGACAAAAGCCTTTTATAGTTTGACAAGGGTGACCTGTATGAACCCTGACCTTAAAATAGTCTTGACGGTATTTGTATTGGAAGAGGGCAAACTGTGGAAGTAAGGACTAAGCACATGAACCATTGATCTACAACAACTTAGGGAAGAAAGCCCTTATTCTCATAAAATATAGGTACTTTTGATAATCAGAGATTATTCAAATTTCTTAATCGGATAACCATAGAAAGTATCAAATCGATGCATACCTATTAAATCTATGATGGTTGTCATACTGTGTTTTCTTGGTGACAGTGATTGTAGATATACACCAAAAGGATTTAATAAATACTCTAAAACTTTTAAGCATTTGTGTTTGGCATGAGTAAGATCTATCAGTCTGCCAGCGTCCCTCTTGTGCCAATATGGGAGATCTGGAATTGGGTATTAAACCTGATTACTCTAACAATTATTGTATTACACCACTTATTATCACACAGACCATAGTGGGATCACGTAGGTTGCAGTGAGGAGGCTTTAAAGACTTAAAGTGCACCTTGTATTATCTATAGGGACTAGTCTATGAATAAACAAAGATAGAGCCTTGTGAAGAGGAAGTAAGTGGTTATAGAGGCTGTAGAAAAGATAGAGATCTGTGTGGGCCAAGCAGAGGTAGCCTTTACTGTGAGTGCAAAGAAGATAGAGAAATGCAACAGACAGAAGTAAACCGGATGAGTGCCTAAAGGCAATAATTACAGAATAGGCACAAAATGAGTTTGATGAAAGGGTTTTTGCATCACACAACCAAAAGTATTGACGGAAGGAGAGTAGAATAAAAATTTCATATTGTTTATTTCAAACAAAACAGAGGTAGAAAATAGAAATGATGGAACCTGGACCAAGTGCCTGACTATCAGAATATTTGATGTTGCTTCCAAATCCCAACCTGCAGCTCTAGCCTCAAAATCTCCAATCTTCTCCCCCGCTTGCAGCCCCATCTTCTCACCTTTCTTTTCTAGTCCATTCCCTTTTAGAGAGAAATTCCTCTCCCCCTTCCAGAGTCTTCCTCCACCTTCTTAGGAAGAATGGTTTGTGATCCAATGAAACAACCATATATCCATTTACAGTATTCATAAAAATATATATATTTTTATTATTTAAAAGTTTCAAATTAGATACTTTTATCAAATTTTATGATTGTCTAAATATATTAATCTACATATTTTGTTTCCAATATAATTTAACCAATTTACAACTAACCACTTTATTATTTTATTGATTAATTTGTAATATTACAAGTTACAATTTAATTTTGCAACTTTAATATAATTTATTTTATTTATTAAATTGTAATATTACAAATTATAATTTGATTTACAACTTGCGTTACTTATTTTAATATTTACAATTACATCATAATTGAATTGTTTATGTTAGTAAACAATTCATAATTTTCCTTTATTAAAAAATTTATTTAATTTTAACTTGAAATTAATCTTTATTTTAAAGAAACACTCACCAGACTTAAATCAAGCATTATGAATTCGGTAAACACAACCTACAAGATGACACCTGACCTTCATACAAGACCACAAGACATGACCAAGACGCAGGAACAAATAGTTCAACAGACGATAATGACTAGATGTGATACCGGATACTCATCCTCTTCGAGGATGTTGACTGAGTAGGGGACCTTAGGTTAACTCCTATCAACAATTCCATTGGCTAGGGCATGCTCAGACCTGCTAGTTTAGGTGGAGTCGATGCTCGGTACCTGCATCCTGCTACAAATGACACAGTCAACCATGAAAATATATATATCATCATACAGTGAATGGAAGTCGCGGTGTGGCAGGGTACTCAAACATGAGTAATGCGACACTGTTCCATTCACATAAGCATATTGACAAGTCCCTACGTTATACATAACAACTATCTATTGAACAATCAAGATGGGACAATTAGTTACATATGATCTTATACAAGTAGTTATCAATAGTAACATCATCACAAAGATTAGATAAAACATAAAGCTCTGAATTAAATTAATCCACCACATCTAATATGTCCAAACAACTGTGGAAACATAAAATATCAATAGTTAAAACTTCAACAAATGTCATAATGTCTAGTCCTACTAGGATAACTATCAGTCTGATAGAAGGCAAGGTGAGGGGCACTACATGCTCCCCCCCAGGATCAGGCTTACTCCTGGAAGCCTGCAACAAATATGGATGAAATGAATTGAGTTTGGACAGTTTTCACATCGCTATACAAACATGGGAGCACACTCTGTGCATGTGATCTATTAACAGAAAAATCTTGATATAATGATTTTACACCTTTAGAAGCATTGAACCAAAATTTATCATTTTATAAGTACTATATTCATGATTTAACACACATTCTTCATATGCACATGAATTCAAATTACTAGGAATCATATCTCAAGTCTATGGAAGGGTCCATCCATACACCGGTAAGCAACCTACTAGTCTGTGACACAAGATCCATGAGCCAACATCTATCTCACACAATCCATACCACTCACTTAGAGGCTTGATGGTGTTAGGCCACATACACATGGTGGGACCATCCAACCAAGACCACAATGACCTATCTTCTATTGTATAAAGTAGTTAGCCTCCATGAGATAGTTCTCACATATAGGTGGGTAGTGTGTCCTAGCCTCACATATCCCCATCCTCAAATTTCTCTGCATCTGCTTCCTCGTATACACTCATCAAGTCCACCTCATACGTTCTTGGAGAGGAATCACACTACGATACATGGCTAACATCGAAAACAATAAGGAGAAAATAGTTTAGCCACCAAAGTCATAAACAAATATCAAATAAAGATTAAATTTCATCAATAAAACAAGAAATGCGCGTAGTTCAACACTAAATCAAATGTAACCACGAGGGTTACGCACAATAAAAATCAAAAGGTGTGGCTAAACCATCACAATCAAATATAAACAAAGTGCTGGCCTTTCTAATTAATAGAAAATCATCAATAATTATAAAGAAAATACACAATCTTTGAAATTGCACTGTACAACACTGCGTGACTAGATACTAGACACCAAATGAGGAAGGAGGGAATAATGTCAGGTTATCCTCACCATTTTATTCTATACAATAAGGACTCTACATAAGCACCAAGAATATCTAAGAATTCATACTTCACAAGAGGATGCACAAGCATCTAGTCGTCTATCTGACAACTCTTCTAACTACAACTATAGCTCCTTAAGGATAGGATGATCGTTGAGGGACACCTCTTGACTCTCCCCTAACTCCAAATCATTAACCATCATGGCAAACAACTGACAACCTTGACACATGCATTTCTTCAACTGCATGGCAGAAAACAAGGGAATGGATCTCTCAATGCCAACTACCTCTTCCTTGACCTCTAGGCACCTATCTACATAGACACCACCAAGGGACACCCTCAAGTTGTTAGGTGAGGATGACAAAAGGGAAAGCATACTCTATAGAATCTAAGCAACTACAACAACATAACGAAACTATGTATACCCAGAGTACCCAGTGTTTAAACCCTGCTCTGATACCAGATGTAACACCTCGCCATGAATACCTTAGAGAACAACACATCTATGCTATGCAGAGTAGAATAATTTTTTGTTTAAATGAAGAAGATAACAAAGTAAAGTTTAACAAATCTTTACACACCATTAAACTATCAACTTGTTGCTCTAAAGTTCCATGGTTACATTACTTGACAAATCAAATAACATAATCTAACATACATCATTAACTAACATCAATAGATCATTCTAAACCTATTGCATTAAATCAATAAACATTTACACCTCCATATCATAACATACGATAAGTAATCATTAGGATCTAGTACACAGTTACAATTTCTCCTCACATATGAGTACAACATTACATTGTTACATTATCACCTTCTGAATAAATCTTAATACATACATTATGAATCAACTGTTACATAGGCCAGTACATGAGAATAATAATTGTCTTCATATACAGGTACAAGACCTAATGTTTGATACACAAGATACATCATCCTCGTACACACATATTGGTAAGGGAAAACCAATGGATATAAAAGCTCTTCCACCCGACCATGTGGAACCTTGAGGTCCACCCCCCGAGCTAGGAGTTAACATAAGGTCCCAAATAATAACAGTCAGGTAGACAAAAGACTAACATGAACGAAGGATAACCAAAGTCTAATACAACACATGACAAATAACATAAACAACACAACACAAGTTCCAGAGGCGACACACAACATATGTGCAAAGACCATACAAGGAATGCTAGGTTGTAGTAGGGATAGTGTCATCGCACGATCCTAGCATGGGTTACCCTAGCAGTCTCTCACTAGACCCCGGCCCCCATCTATGGTTACCCTGGCAGCCTCCCACTAGGTGCCGACCCCATAGGGTGACACATGCGGAATCGACCTTCCTTTCGTGAGGACAAGGAAGTCAATCATGCCGACCAGGCCTTCTCTACCCATCCTTAGTCTAAACGAGCACTACAGGCCATGGGAGAGGAATCCATTTATCTTGTTTAATGTGAAATCTACCCTTAACCCCCTAGGTCATTTTAGGTTATCACTTGATTAATCTACTTTCAATGGGTTACCCTCGCTGCCACTTTGGGCGCCGGCCCCACATTGATAGCCACTCTCCTTCCTAACACCTAGTAAACCTTAACCATCATACAAGGCATTATAATAATACACATACATGTTCACTGCAAGGCATAAACCCTCTTGTATTACAAATAGAATCATAACACCAATTGTTATCCATCGTTTATAACATTACAACACTTTACTCTTTTACAAATTCCAAGTCTCTCCATACAATAATTTTGACAAAACGGATACAAGTCATTCACAAGTAGTTTGATATCTCATCCAGAGAATATTACTTCACAAAACACATTAACAACTTAACCAATACTTCATTATACTTCACAATAACTAGAACCACATGTTTGTTATAACATCACAATACTAAAATGCCTATCCACATGTCGCATGTACTCAACTATGACAAACTAAGCCTCTGGAATTCAAGTTTGAGCACTTACAATTTGACTCTTTACGACAACTCATATAGTTAAGTGGATAACAATTCATCCACAAGGGAGTTATTACCTCCTCAAGATACATTCACAACTCAGATCATGCATCATTCACATTATCTTTTACCTCACACATGATTAGAGGCAACATTTCTTTACAACTTATTAACTCATGACACTTATAAACACATTACATAAAGTCAAAACACAATAACATTTGCCTCTGGAAACTCAACCTTGACAACATGGCTCTATTACGACCTTTGATATGACTTACACAAGTTACACTATCAAAACCCAAATACAATATTTATAACCCTAATTCCAACCATTGTAATTCAATAGATTAAATTTTATCTACATTATTATGTATTCATGTCGGTTCTCATTTAACCACATTAAATAAATGCAACAATTATGATTCTAACAATAATGTTTATTTTAAATCATTAATCAAATAACGATGTATAATTATGAATAACAATGAATAATAACATTATTCTAAAATTCTAACTTAATTGGGCATTTAACTAAACATCTCTTTCATCTTGAAATATTAATACTAATAATAATAATAATAATAATAATAATATAAATACCATAGATTATTAAATAGCAAATATTTGTCATCCCATAATAAGCATAGGGACCAAAATTATCATAATTTATCACCAAGAGTAGACAAAGGCCACCACCTTTTCAATAGTTATCATCCTCTTTCGTAGGAAGTAAAACCCGAAATAAAATGTTAAGTAAAGACTTTAAAATCATTGATGTGGAGATTAAAGCCTTCAAAGTTGGAGAGGATCCCCATCATGCACATGTTTTGTACTTAACGTTTCATGGCTAAAGAAATTTACTATAGTTTTGAATTTTATTTTTTTTACTATCAAATAAGATCATGCCATATCATGAATGCGAATTGGAGAAGGATTGCCATTATTCTATCATAAACTATCAAGCAAATAAAGTGGGTCTCTCATATTTCCAAGTAGATGCTATATGACCTTATATTGATATGTCAATGAAATCAATCATAAATGCCACATTAAAGGATCATTCTTACCAATACTAGTACCAACATGTGGTGGATCACAATCAACACTAGAGTCCATATAAGTAACTATGTAAGTCTTGAGTACTTTCAACATGAACAATGGGCCTACTTCACTGATGAAAATAATTTGGGCATGCAGCAACTAAAGATTGGTTCATACCACACGACTAGAAGAACATTAGTCCGAGATTCGGATTGGCCAATGGGACAACACCATGTATAGAATAAATGCCACTAATTCATGATGTAGAGTAGTCACCAAAGTAAAAATAACTATTGAGTACAATGAGGATTGAATAGTGGTGTGGAGATTAATGTCGATCTAAAAGAAGGCAAGAAATGACCAATGAAAATTTGCACACATGAATTGATTAGATACCACATGAAATGAATTAAGAAAATCATTGTGATAGATGCATGGTATGAAACTATGAAGGAAGAAGTGGTAGGATTTAATTTAAACACTGATAAGATTCATTTCCAGGCAAGGAATGAATGTCCTCTTCAATTGCCCCAATCTTGGTAACTGTCGGCAAAATACCTGTACATGTGAGTTCATTGGGTTGGATTGAGCTTTTCTCTCTCATTCGATTAAACAATTTTAATGCTTCTTCACCATCTCCTATGTTGGCATAAGCTCCAATCATGGCAGTCCATGTGACGACATCTCTGTTGTGCATTCCTCCGAGGACTCTGCGTGCATCTTCCAAACACTGGCACTTGAAGTACCTGAGAAGAAGATTGTTTTGGATAAAGGCGTTTATACTTTCAAACCCTGAACTAATGACAATTTGGGCAAGTAAGAGTTTTCCATTCAAAAGAGATGTGTTTTTAGCAGTCTTTAAGATGCGGGCATACAAGGAAGAGCTTACAGGATCATTTGCTGTGTAGAGAAGGTGCAGTGAGGATTTTAGATATATTACTGGTATCATGGAAATGTAATTTGATTACAATGATCATTTTGTATGCAATGTGATTGACAAGAATAAAGAAATATCAAGCAAAAGCATTGAGCACAATGAGAAATATGAATGCATAGGAAAGGCTCACAGACTTCCTGATAGACACTTCAGAGAGACATCATCCCAAGGATTGCAATGATTACAGAATATGTGCAAAATGGATTTATTGAAGAGGCTTTAGAAACAATGAAGCAGATATAATTGGCAGGTATAAAATCAAATTGGATCGCATCCTTACCAGTGCCCATTCAGCTGGCATGTCATACTTTATTCAATCTTTTTAAGTTGTACATGTAATTGTCCATCGAACAAGCAGATTATAAGGAAGGCAGTTTGATGAGTTTTCAAATAAAATTGTTAAAATAGCTTATGATACTTCTACGTTGAGGCTTGCAATGTTATGGTAGTTCAAACAAAAATCAGATAAAGAGCTATGGGTGAGAGCAACTCTGACTACTTCTACAGCGTGAGCAATTGGCTGTTTAAAAATCCATTCTCTACAAAATTTCTATTCACGACTGAGTAATGAACATCCAAACTTTTCAATTTTCCTATTTTCTCCCACCACAGATATCTTACTTCTAGAAGGCTTCAAGAAGAGATCGGTTCCATGGGATTTGAGTGTGATCCCATTATAGTTATTGTTCTCAAACACAACGGAGAACATCAGGCGAACTGCAGTGCTCTTCACATCTATACTGACAAACAAACCTTTTGCCCTTCCCTCAACCTTGGAAGAGCGATCAGGTTTCTCAGCCAGAAGGTCACTTATAACCATTACCATTCCAAATCTTCCATCTACTACCGAGGATGTTCCATTTACCCCCGCCAATGTCTGATCAAAGACTTCTTTCTAACAATCTGCTCCAAACTGGGAGCTTTGGAACTTCCAACGGTGAGAGAGGATAGAGGAATTCATCAGCACACCCTTTGATCTAGCTTATGACATCTCTTCACGAGTTTGACATTATCTTTAGCAAACTCCTTCAAGTGTTGTACAACAGTGGCGACGACCTCCATGATTTAGTAGAATATAGATCTACGCTCAGTTTTCACGTTGTGCAGGATTGGTCTTTTACACGACAAAAGCCTTTTATAGTTTGACAATGGTGACCTGTATGAAACCTGAACTTAAAATAGTCTTGACGGTATTTGTATTGGAAGAGGGCAAACTGTTGAATTAAGGACTAAGCACATGAACCATTAATCTATAACAACTTAGGGAAGAAAGCCCTTATTCTCATAAAATACAGGTACTTTTGATAATCAAAGATTATTCAAATTTCTTAATCGGATAACCATAAAAAGTATCAAATTGATGCATACCTATTAAATCTATGATGGTTGTCACGCTGTGTTTTCTTGGTGACAGTGATTGTAGATATACACCAAAAGGATTTAATAAAGACTCTAAAACTTTTAAGCATTTGTGTTTGGCATAAGTAAGATCTGTCAGTCTGCCAGCATCCCTCTTGTGACAATATGGGAGATCTGGAATTGGGTATTAAACCTGATTACTCTAACAATTATTGCATTACACCACTTATTATCACACAGACCATAGTGGGATCACGTAGGTTGCAGTGAGGAGGCTTTAAAGACTTAAAGTGCGCCTTGTATTATCTATAGGGTCTAGTCTATGAATAAACAAAGATAGAGCCTTGTGAAGAGGAAGTAAGTGGTTATAGAGGCTGTAGAAAAGATAGAGATCTGCGTGGGCCGAGGGGAGGTAGCCTTTACTGTGAGTGCAAAGAAGATAGAGAAATGTAACAGATAGAAGTAAACCGGATGAGTGCCTAAAGGCAATAATTGTAGAATAGGCACAAAATGAGTTTGATGAAAGGGTTTTTGCATTACACAACCAAAAGTATTGATGGAAGGAGAATAGAATAAAAATTTCATATTGTTTATTTCAAACAAAACAGAGGTAGAAAATAGAAATGATGGAACCTGGACCAAGTGTCTGACTATCAGAATATTTGATGTTGCTCCCAAATCCCAACCTACAGCTCTAGCCTCCAAAGCTCCAATCTTCTCCCCAGCTTGCAGCCCCATCTTCTTCTCCCCTTTCTTTTCCAGTCCATTCCCTTTTAGAGAGAAATTCCTCTCCCCCTTCCAGAGTCTTCCTCCACCTTCTTAGGAAGGATGGTTCATGATCCAATGAAACAACCATATATCCATTTACAGTATTCATAAAAATATATATTTTTTTATTATTTAAATGTTTCAAATCAGATAATTTTATAAAATCTTATGATTGTCTAAATATATTAATCTATATATTTTGATTCCAATATAATTTAACCAATTTACAACTAACCACTTTATTATTTTATTGATTAATTTGTAATATTACAAGTTACAATTTAATTTTGCAACTTTAATATAATTTATTTTATTTATTAAATTGTAATATTAAAAATTATAATTTGATTTACAACTTGTGTTACTTATTTTAATATTTACAATTACATCATAATTGAATTGTTTATGTTTAGTAAACAATTCATAATTTTCCTTTATTAAAAAATTAATTTAATTTTAACTTGAAATTAATCTTTATTTTAATGAAATACTCACCAGACTTAAATCAAGCATTATGAATTCAGTAAACACAACCTACAAGATGACACCTGACCTTCATACAAGACCACAAGACATGACCAAGATGCAAGAACAAATAGTTCAACAGACGATAACAACTAGATGTGATACCGGATACTCATCCTCTTCGAGGATGTTGACTGAGTAGGGGACCTTAGGTTAACTCTGATCAACAATTCCATTAGCTAGGGCATACTCAGACCTGCTATTTCAGGTGGAGTCGATGCCCGGTACCTGCATCCTGCAGCAAACCACACAGTCAACAATGAAAATATATATATCATCATACAGTGAATGGAAGTCGCAGTGTGGCAGGGTAC
The DNA here is from genome assembly GCA_027924645.1 of Cunninghamia lanceolata. Classification (NCBI taxonomy): domain Eukaryota; kingdom Viridiplantae; phylum Streptophyta; class Pinopsida; order Cupressales; family Cupressaceae; genus Cunninghamia; species Cunninghamia lanceolata. Next base: position 6,743,264 of record BSBN01000148.1, on the reverse strand, counting down.
TCAAACATGAGTAATGCAACACTGTTCCATTCACATAAGCACATTGACAAATCCCTAAGTTATACATAACAACTATCTACTGAACAATCAAGATGGGACAATCAGTTACATATGATCTTATACAAGCAGTTATCAATAGTAACATCATCACAAAGATTAGATAAAGCATAAAGCTCTTAATTAAATTAATCCACCACATCTAATATGTCCATACAACTATGAAAACATAAAATACCAATAGTTAAAACTTCAACAGATGTCATAATGTCGAGTCCTACTAGGATAACTATCAGTCCGACAGAAGGCAAGGTGAGGGGCACTACATCCTCCCCCCTAGGATCAGGCTTACTCCTGGAAGCCTGCAACAAATATGGATGAAATGAATTGAGTTTGGACAGTTTTCACAACGCTATACAAACATGGGAGCACACTCTGTGCATGTGATCTATTAACAGAAAAATATTGATATAATGATTTTACACCTTTAGAAGCATTGAACCAAAATTTATCATTTTATAAGTACTATATTCATGATTTAACACACATTCTTCATATGCACACGAATTCAAATTACTAGGAATCACATCTCAAGTCTATAGAAGGGTCCATCCGTACACCGGTAAGCAACCTACTAGTCCGTGACACAAGATCCATGAACCAGGAGCCAACATCTATCTCACACAATCCATACCACTCACTCAGAGGCTTGGTGGTGTTAGGCCACATACACATGGTGGGACCATCCAACCAAGACCACAATGAACTATCTTCTATTATATACAGTAGTTAGCCTCCACGAGATAGTTCTCACATATAGGTGGGTAGTGTGTCCTAGCCTCACATATCCCCATCCTCAAAGTTCCCTGCGTCTGCTTCCTCATATACACTCACCAAGTCCGCCTCATACATTCTTGGAGAGGAATCACAATACGACACATGGCCGACATCGAAAACAATAAGGAGAAAATAGTTTAACCACCAAAGTCATAAACAAATATCAAATAAAGATTAAATTTCATCAATAAAACAAGAAATGCACGCAGTTCAACACTAAATCAAATGTAACCACGAGGGTTACGCATAATAAACATCAAAAGGTGTGGCTAAACCATCGCAATCAAATATAAACAAAGTGTCAGCTTTTTTAATTAATAGAAAATCATCAATAATTATAAAGAAAATACACAATCTTTGAAATTGCACTGTACAACACTGTGTGACTAGATACTAGTGACCAAACGATGAAGGAGGGAATAACGTCAGGTTATCCTCAACATTTTATTCCATACAATAAGGACTCTACATAAGCACCAAGAATATCTAAGAATTCATACTTCACAAGAGGATGCACAAGCATCTAGTCATCTATCTGACAACTCTTCTAACTACAACTATAGCTCCTTAAGGATAGGATGATCATCGAGGGACACCTCTCGACTCTCCCCTAACTCTAAATCGTTAACCATCATGGCAAACAATTGACAACCTTGACACATGCATTTCTTCAACTGCATGGCAGAAAACAAGGGAATGGATCTCTCAATGCCAACTGCCTCTTCCTTGACCTCTAGGCACCTATCTACATAGACACCACCAAGGGACACCCTCAAGTTGTTAGGTGAGGATGACAAAAGGGAAAGCATACTCTATAGAATCTAAGCAACTACAACAACATAACGGAACTATGTATACCCAGAGTACCCAATGTTTAAACCCCGCTCTGATACCAGATGTAACGCCCCGCCATGAATACCTTAGAGAACAACACATCTATGCTATGCAGAGTAGAATAATTTTTTTTTTAAATGAAGAAGATAACAAAGTAATGTTTAACAAATCTGTACACACCATTAAACTATCAACTTGTTGCTCTAAAGTTCCATGGTTGCATTACTTGACAAATCAAATAACATAATCTAACATACATCATTAACTAACATCAATAGATCATTCTAAACCTATTACATTAAATCAATAAACATTTACACCTCCATATCATAACATACGATAAGTAATCATTAGGATCTAGTACACAGTTACAATTTCTCCTCACATATGAGTACAACATTACATTGTTACATTATCACCTTCTGAATAAATCTGAATACATACATTATGAATCAACTGTTACATAGGCCAGTATATGAGAATAATAACTATCTTCATATACAGGTACAAGACCTAATGTTTGATAAACAAGATACATCCTCCTCGCACACGCATATCGGTAAGGGAAAACCAATGGATATAAAAGCTCTTCCACCCTACCATGTGGAACCCTGAGGTCCACCCCCCGAGCTAGGAGTTAACATAAGGTCCCAAACAATAATAGTCAGGTAGACAAAAGACTAACATGAATGAAGGATAACCAAACTCCAATACAATACACGACAAATACCATAAACAATACAACACAACTTCTAGAGGCGACACACAACATATGTGGAAAGACCATACAAGGAATGCTAGGTTGTAGTAGGGAGAGTGTCATCACATGGTCCTAGCATGGGTTACCCTAGCAGTCTCTCACTAGACTCTGGCTCCCATCTATGGTTACCTTGGCAGCCTCTCACTAGGCGCCGGCCCCATAGGGTGACACATGTAGAATCGACCTTCCTTTCGTGAGGAAAAGGAAGTCAATCATGCCGACCAGGCCTTCTCTACCCATCCTTAGTCTAAACGAGCACTATAGGCCATGGGAGAGGAATCCATTTATCTTGTTTAATGTGAAATCTACCCTTAACCCCCTAGTTCATTTTAGGTTATCACTTGATTAATCTACTTTCAAGGGGTTACCCTCGCTGCCACTTTGGGCACCGGCCCCACATTGATAACCACTCTCCTTCCTAACACCTAGTAAAGCTTAACCATCATACAAGGCATTATAATAGTACACATACATGTTCACTGCAAGGCATAAACCCTCTTGTATTACAAACAGAATTATAACATCAATTGTTATCCATCGCTTATAACATTACAACACTTTACTCTTTTACAGATTCCAAGTCTCTCCATACAACAATTTTGACAAAATGGATACAAGTCATTCACAAGTAGTTTGATATCTCATCTAGAGAATATTACTTCACAAAACACATTAACAACTTAACCAATACTTCATTATACTTCACACTAACTAGAACCACAAGTTCGTTATAACATCACAATACTAAAATGCCTATCCACATGTCGCATGTACTCAACTATGACAAACTAAGCCTCTAGAATTCAAGTTTGAGCACTTACAATTCAACTCTTTACGACAACTCATACAGTTAAGTGGATAACAATTCATCCACAAGGGAGTTATTACCTCCTCAAGATACATTCACAACTCAGATCACGCATCATTCACATTATCTTTTACCTCACACATGATTAGAGGCAACATGTCTTTACAACTTATTAACTCATGACACTTATAAACACATTACATAAAGTCAAAACACAATAACATTTGCCTCTGGAAACTCAACCTTGACAACATGGCTCTATTACGACCTCTGATATGACTTACACAAGTTACACTATCAAAACCCAAATACAATATTTATAACCCTAATTCCAACCATCGTAATTCAATAGATTAAATTTTATCTACATTATTATGTATTCATATCGGTTCTCATTTAACCACATTAAATAAATGCAACAATTATGATTCTAACAATAATGTTTATTTTAAAACAATAATCAAATAACGATGTATAATTATGAATAACAATGAATAATAACATTATTCTAAAATTCTAACTTAATTGGGCATTTAACTAAACATCTCTTTCATCTTGAAATAATAATAATAATAATAATAATAATAATAATAATAATAATAATAATAATAATAATAATAATAATACAAATAGCATAGATTATTAAATAGCAAATATTTTTCATCCCATAATAAGCATAGGGACCAAAATTATCATAATTTATCACCAAGAGTAGACAAAGGCCACCACCTTTTCAATAGTTATCATCCTCTTTCGTAGGAAGTAAAACCCAAAATAAAATGTTAAGTAAAGACTTTAGAATCATTGATGTGGAGATTAAAGCCTTCAAAGTTGGAGAGGATCCCCATCATGCACATGTTTTATACTTAACGTTACATGGCTAAAGAAATTTACTATAGTTTTGAATTTTTTTTTTTTTACTATCAAATGAGATCATGCCATATCATGAATGTGAATTGGAGAAGGATTGCCATTATTCTATCATAAGCTATCAAGGAAATAAAGTGGGTCCCTCATATTTCTAAGTAGATGCTATATGACCCTATATTGATATGTCAATGAAATCAATAATAAATGCCACATTAAAGGATCATTCTTACCAATACTAATACCAACATGTGGTGGATCACAATCAACACTAGAGTCCATATAAGTAACTATGTAAGTCTTGAGTACTTTCAACATGAACAATGGGCCTACTTCGCTGATGAAAATATTTTGGGCATGCAGCAACTTAAGATTGGTCCATACCACACGACTAGAAGAACATTAGTCCGAGATTCGGATTGGCCAATGGGACAACACCATGTATAGAATAAATGCCACTAATGCACGATGTAGAGTAGTCACCAAAGGAAAAATAACTATTGAGTACAATGAGGATTAAATAGTGGTGTCGAGATTAATGTCGATCTAAAAGGCAAGAAATGACCAGTGAAAAGTTGCACACATGAATTGATTAGATACCACATGAAATGAATTAAGAAAATCATTGCGATAGATGCATGGTATGAAACTATGAAGGAAGAAGTGGTAGGATTTAATTTAAACACTGATAAGATTCATTTCCAGGCAAGGAACAAATCTCCTCTTCAATTGCCCCAAACTTGGTAACTGTCGGCAAAATACCTATACATGTGAGTTCATTGGGTTGGATTGAGCTTTTATCTCTCATTCGAGTAAACAATTTTAATGTTTCTTCACCATCTCCTATGTTGGCATAAGCTCCAATCATGGCAGTCCATGTGACGACATCTCTGTTGCGCATTCCTTCGAGGACTCTGCATGCATCTTCCAAACACTAGCACTTGAAGTACCTGAGAAGAAGATTGTTTTGGATAAAGGTGTTTATACTTTCAAACCCTGAACTAATGACGATTTGGGAAAGTCAGAGTTTTCCATTCAAAAGAGACTTGTTTTTAGCAGTCTTTAAGATGCGGGCATACAAGGAAGAGCTTACAGGATCATTTGTTGTGTAGAGAAGGTGCACTGAGGATTTCAGATATATTACTAGTATCATGGAAATGCAATTTGATTAGAATGCTCATTTTGTATGCAATGTGATTGACAAGAATAAAGAAATATCAAGCAAAAGCATTGAGCGCAATGAGAAATATGAATGCACAGGAATGGCTCACGGACTTCCTGATAGACACTTCAGAGAGACATCATCCCAAGGATTGCAATGATTACAAAATATGTGCAAAATTGATTTATTGAAGAGGCTTTAGAAACAATGAAGCAGATATAATTGGCAGGTATAAAACAAAACTAGATCGCATCCTTACCAGCACCCATTTAGCTGGCATGTCATACTTTATTCAATCTTTTTAAGTTGTACATGTAATTGTCCATCGAACAAGCAGATTATAAGGAAGGCAGTTTGATGAGTTTTCAAATAAAATTGTTAAAATAGCTTATGATACTTCTATGTTGAGGCTTGCAATGTTATGGTAGTTCAAACAAATATCAGATAAAGAGCTACGGGTGAGAGAAACTCTGACTACTTCGACAGCGTGAGCAATTGGCTGTTTAAAAATCCAGTCTCCACAAAATTTCTATTCATGACTGAGTAATGAACATCCAAACTTTTCAATTTTCGTGTTTTCTCCCACCACAGATATCTCACTTCTAGAAGGCTTCAAGAAGAGATCGGTTCCATGGGATTTAAGTGTGATCCCATTATAGTTATTGTTCTCAAACACAAGGGAGAACATCATGCAAACTGCAGTGCTCTTCACATCTCTATTGACAAACAAACCTTTTGCCCTTCCCTCAACCTTGGAAGAGTGATCAGGCTTCTCAGTCAGAAGGTCACCTATAACCATTACCATTCCAAATCTTCCATTTACTACCGAGCATGTTCCATTTACCCCCGCCAATGTCTGATCAAAGACTTCTTTCTAACAATTCACTCCAAACTGGGAGCTTTGGAACTTCCAACAGTGAGAGAGGATAGAGGAATTCGTCAGCACACCCTTTGATCTGACTTATGACATCTCTTCACGAGTCTGACGTTATCTTTAGCAAACTCCTTCAAGTGTTGTACAACAGTGGTGACGGCCTCCATGATTTAGTAGAATATAGATCTACGCTCAGTTTTCACGTTGTGCAAGACTGGTCTTTTACACCACAAAAGCCTTTTATAGTTTAACAATGGCAACCTGTATGAAACCTGACCTTAAAATAGTCTTGACGGTATTTGTATTAGAAGAGGGCAAACTGTGGAAGTAAGGACTAAGCACATGAACCATTGGTCTACAATAACTTAGGGAAGAAAGCCCTTATTCTCATAAAATACAGGTACTTTTGATAATCAAAGATTATTCAAATTTCTTAATCGGATAACCATAGAAAGTATCAAATTGATGCATACCTATTAAATCTATGATGGTTGTCACGCTGTGTTTTCTTGGTGATAGTGATTGTAGATATACACCAAAAGGATTTAATAAAGACTCTAAAACTTTTAACCATTTGTGTTTGGCATGAGCAAGATCTGTCAGTCTGCCAGCGTCCCTCCTGTGCCAATATGGGAGATCTGGAATTGGGTATTAAACCTGATTACTCTAACAATTATTGCATTACACCACTTATTATCACACAGACCATAGTGGGATCACGTAGGTTGCAGTGAGGAGGCTTTAAAGACTTAAAGTGCGCCTTGTATTATCTATAGGGACTAGTCTATGAATAAACAAAGATAGAGCCTTGTGAAGAGGAAGTAAGTGGTTATAGAGGCTGTAGAAAAGATAGAGATCTGCGTGGGCCGAGGGGAGGTAGCCTTTACTGTGAGTGCAAAGAAGATAGAGAAATACAACAGACAGAAGTAAACCAGATAAGTTCCTGAAGGCAATAATTGCAGAATAGGCACAAAATGAGTTTTATGAAAGGGTTTTTGTATCACACAACCAAAAGTATTGACAGAAGGAGAATAGAATAAAAATTTCATATTGTTTATTTCAAACAAAACAGAGGTAGAAAATAGAAATGATGGAACCTGGACCAAGTGCCTGACTATCAGAATATTTGATGTTGCTCCCAAATCCCAACCTGCAGCTCTAGCCTCCAAAGCTCCAATCTTCTCCCTCGCTTGCAGCCCCATCTTGTTCTCCCCTTTCTTTTCCAGTCCATTCCCTTTTAGAGAGAAATTCCTCTCCCCCTTCCAGAGTCTTCCTCCACCTTCTTAGGAAGGATGGTTCGTGATCCAATGAAACAACCATATATCCATTTACAATATTTATAAAAATATATATTTTTTTATTATTTTAATGTTTCAAATCAGATAATTTTATCAAATTTTATGATTGTCTAAATATATTAATCTATATATTTTGATTCTAATATAATTTAACCAATTTACAACTAACCACTTTATTATTTTATTAATTAATTTGTAATATTACAAGTTACAATTTTATTTTGCAACTTTAATATAATTTATTTTATTTATTAAATTGTAATATTAAAAATTATAATTTGATTTACAACTTGCGTTACTTATTTTAATATTTACAATTACATCATAATTGAATTGTTTATGTTTAGTAAACAATTCATAATTTTCCTTTATTAAAACATTCATTTAATTTTAACTTGAAATTAATCTTTATTTTAATGAAACACTCACCAGACTTAAATCAAGCATTATGAATTCGGTAAATACAACCTACAAGATGACACCTGACCTTCATACAAGACCACAAGACATGACCAAGACGTAGGAACAAATAGTTCAATAGACGATAACGACTAGATGTGATACCGGATACTCATCCTCTTCAAGGATGTTGACTGAGTAGGGGACCTTAGGTTAACTCTGATCAACAATTCCATTGGCTAGGGCATGCTCAGACCTACTAGGTCAGGTGGAGTCGATGCTCGGTACCTGCATCCTGCAGCAAACCACACAGCCAACCATGAAAATATATATATCATCATACAGTGAATGGAAGTTGCAGTGTGGCAGGGTACTCAAACATGAGTAATGCGACACTGTTCCATTCACATAAGCACATTGACAAGTCCCTATGTTATACATAACAACTATCTACTGAACAATCAAGATGGGACAATCAGTTACATATGATCTTAAACAAGCAGTTATCAATAGTAACATCATCACAAAGATTAGATAAAACATAAAGCTCTGAATTAAATTAATCCACCACATCTAATATGGCCATACAACTGTGAAAACATAAAATACCAATAGTTAAAACTTCAACAGATGTCATAATGTCGAGTCCTACTAGGATAACTATCAATCCGATAGAAGGCAAGGTGATGGGTACTACAGAATATAAAAGGTTTTATGCAAATACAAAAATATCAAGGATTGAAACAGTTATTGAGAGAAGACAAAACATGAAAAGTCATCTTGTATATATTGGCTTAGCAGATGGATTAAGATGTAGTGTTGTTGAGTGTATCCGGATGTAGGATTGATTTTGAATAGAATGGACATTTGACAGACACATGAGAGAGAAGAAAAGAAATGTTTTGTATTGAAACAAAGAAACCCTCTGAATTCTTGTTTTCAGTTTGTTCTGTATTAGGGGTTGGTGCTCCTTGAAGCCGGTGCTTCTAAACAGTATGCTAGTGAGGCTTACAGGTCAGTGAGACACATATTGTAGCCAGTGAGGCTTCTTTGTAGTCAGTGAGGCATGTTTTATTAGTTAAGCCAGTGAGGCAGTTTTGAGTGGTTTTTTACCCCAGAAGGGTTTTCCACTCATGAAAAGCATGTGTTAAGTTTCATGGTGTCTTCATCTATATGTGTGTATATTAGTGCTTTGCTTATTAAGTTTTATTCACATCCTTCATTATTAATCTTGTGCACAAATCATTAATGTATTCCTCTCTATTTGTTCTGTAAGAGAAAGTTTGCAAAAAGTTGTAAAAGATTTGAAAACTAATTCAACACTGATTCACCCCCCCCCCCTCTCAGTGTTGTCCAAAACTCCTACAGGACAGTCATGTAAGTTTATATAACAGTCCACTATCATAGTCTATATATAATCCTGCTACCATGTATGATCCTCCTTGCATTTGAAGGTCATTTTACAATTCTATGAAAGTTATAATTTATTACAAAGTGGTCCTTCTTATTGCATCTATGTACAATGAAATTCATACATTTATACACTGTTTACAATGAATGTGTAAAGAGTTCTCTTCCTACAACTACGCACATGCTACAGCTGAGATAAGAGTTTGTGCACATTACAATAATGAAAACCATCATTATTATGATACAACATGCTACAAATCATCTAAGTTACATGATACAACATTTATGTTACTATGGAACACAAATGTGCATACTTAGAACACCCAAAACATGTCATCAATAGCTCTTACATTCTCTATTTTTCTTGTCCTTTCTTGACCTCCAACTTGAACACAACTCAATCCATAGGAAAAACTTGGAGTGCTAATCAAATGTCCCTACAAATGAAAGCAACTCACACTTATCTCATTTGTAAATCAAGTAAATACTCTATCCAAGTACCATTACATACTAACATCATTGAATGTTGATGTAGACTCATGTGAGAGATATTCTCTCTTTGAATTTGATGTTTTAGTGTGCTTTTCTTTCCTTTGTGGTTGCTTACTCTTGCATTTGTCATTTGGGTGAATCTCTAGATGAAGCTTCCAACACTTGTCATAACAATATCCTTCAACCTTGAAATAAGACCAATAGTTGTTAGCTATGTACATACTCAAATCAACTTGTTTGTTAACTTCTTTGAGTTTTTTTTGGCCTTTCGCTTCCCCTGGTTTTGAAGAGTTACTTCTTTTTCCATCCTTGCTATGGAAAATATGCTCCTTAGTGGTGTTTGCTTTGTGCATCATTCTACAATTTACTACTTTAGATTTCTACTTCTTAGAGATACAACCATTCATTTTTTCCCTTTAGAATGTTTAAAATAGGCTCCCAAATGATGCACTACAAGGTGACAACTTGGTTTTACAAAGTTTCACAAACTTGTGTTCTTGATCCAACTAGTCCTTATTCAGGTTACCAAACTCCCAAATCCACACTCACATTCAAGTGGCATGATCATTTATATTACAGACACAAGAAGGAATTCAAAGCATTGATACCATATTTCACAAATCAACTCAACCATAAACAAAAATCTTGCAATGGCCCAACTAGGTGCTTAAGGGCATCATAAGGCATAATGGCTCCAAGCTATTCCCCAACCCTAAAATAAGAATACACCATGTCAATATAATGTATTAAAACCAATTTTGTCACTTTTAGTGCCTAGAAACATCAACGAATGTCTGATCCACAAATCACTCCTTAAGGCCTAGTAGCCTTCCAAACTTGAAAAATGTGCATAACTTTGTGTAAACTCAGCCAACCCACAAACCAAAAAGTATTTAGACACCCATTATGGAGTATAACAACATATAAAAATATTTCATGCCCTTGTTTCAGGAAAAATGTGAGTTCTATGACTGACCCTCTCTAGAAATAGGCCTAATTTGGTCCAATTTACAAAGCAAGTACCCTAGAATCATTCAATAACCACTCCAAACCCCAAAATAGAAGATATATATGTCACAAAACTTAAAATTCCACCATTGGTTAGTATAGCCATGCTCATCTAGGGTGCAAACTAGAAAACCCTTCATTTCTTCACAAATAAGGGGGTTTTAATGAAAATCTCATATCCACTCCAACCCAGAACAAACTAACACTTGATTCACCTTAAAATAGTCCTACATATGCTATAGGAACACTTACTTGGATAGGTTGAATTAAAATTCACAAAGAACCACTACTTAGCCACCCTTTCCACTTGGAAAATGCATGAAAACAGGGTATAACGAGTTACTTTAGAAAAACAAGGTATAACTTCTTATTTCTTCCTCCAAGTTCATCCTTCTCTCTTCTATTAAAACTAGATTCAAGTGTATATGTGTGTTCAAATGCATACTCCATGACTTATGTATGTTCAAGTTATCTTGATATGAGGTGTCTTATTCAGAAGTTTGTAAAACCTTGTTATTCATTTTGATTGTGCTATTCATTGTCATTATAAAATTTCTAATGATCATTGTCTTATTCTTCAAGCTTGTAGAAATTATCATCATGCCAAGGAAATGAGCAAAGACTCTAACACCAAAAGAGCGTGAAGCTAAGAATGAGAGGAAAAGAGAAAGAATGAGGAGAATTTGGGAAAGTAGGAAATTGTCAACCATAAAAGAAGATATTCCACCATTGCCAATTGAAGAGGAATATGACATGTCTAACAAACCTAAGAGAGCTATGGAATTGGTAGCACAAAGGGAATCAATGCAAAACCTCTGTGCAATGAGGAAAGTGAATCTCGAAGTTGGAGGCACTCCATCATCCACATGTCAAGTTGAAAGAACACCATCATTATCTTCTTGAATTGGAGACACTCCATCTTTCACAGGTGAAGTAGAAGGAACATCTACATTTTCTTCTCAAGTTGAAGGTACATCATTTTCAACCTTTTCACCTCCAATGGAAGGTACGTCATCTATCCCATCTCACGTAAATATTGAAGAAATTCCTAATGTTTAGTCTATTTTACCAAATAAAACACCTCCTGGAATTTTGCATAGGAGGCCTAATTTTATAATTGATATTGATGAGAATGTATTGGAGCCCATGCAGGATAAGATTCCCATGTGCACTTACCAAAGATATGCAAATAAGATATGGAAATTATTCTTTGAGAATTTAAATGAAACCGGAAGATGTCAACTCTTTGTTGAATTGATGAGAAATTTGAAATTTAGGCCCACTATGAAGATTCTTGGCCTAAGAACATCGAATGCATCAAGTGAAAAATCAATTGTCAAGAATCTAATGAGTGTGTATGAGAGTGTGGGTTCCACCTCACACACCAAGGATAGTAATGGCACATGATGTGTCATTACATTGACAATTGTAAGCCAACAAACAAAAAAAACTCACCTCATTAGAAAGATAAGTCAAGAATTCAAAATAACTAGAAAAACTCTAATGAGAGTCATTGGAAGGCGTTAAAGAGTTGAGGATCCAAGCACTAATGAATTGTGGGCATTCTCTGGCAGACTCCCACGAAAAGACAAAGTTGTTGTCGAAGCTTTGAGATCAGTAATTGAAGACTTTTGGAAGAATTACACAAGGGTATCTCCAAATCAAAGGGATGTGGTAAGAAGGAGAATCGATAGTCAAAACCATGAGCCACATCGAAAGCATTTTTTGGATATGACTCAAACAAAGTTTTTTGGTAAAAATCTAAAGAAGTATCCTCAAATTAAAATTTCTTAAAGATATTTTGAAATGCTAAATCCTTTCTCTGTCAAAATAAATCACACATGCACTACATGTTGTAGATTACATATTGAATTTTCTAACCATTTTGATGTTTATTGGTCTATAAGTTTAGATTTGCACACTAACAATGTTTTGCAGGATTGTGTCATATGTGCTCCACCAAATACCTCAAGAGACTTCATATCAATGATTTTATGTGATAGAGAGGAAGGTCAGTTATTCTACAGGAAATTATGCCTGGATGGCACATGTCAGCATTGCGGTGGCTTGAAACATATGCCAATATGTGAACATATGGAAATAACACATGCGGTTGGAAATGAACTAGTAGAGTTCGGCAAGTATAAAATAGTGGCATACAATACAAGAGATGGTAAAGAAGCAAAGAGGTGTGAATATGTTATTCAAATGATTCCAATGTATCAGTTTATGCCTGTATTTTGTGACAACATAGTGGATGAGTATGTAAGACATGCCCATAGAGGTCGATCGTTGGACTTGCAATTCAAGTTATGCAAGGACATATTTCCAGTTGGTAGCATTGTTTTAGTCATAGACATTGTAGAGAACTATAGTCTACAGCCACAGTGTGAGGTGCAATCCCAATGTTATAAATCAACACAAGTTTCTATATTTATGCACATCACATTCATTCATGCAAATGATAGTACAGAGGATCACAGAAAGATCATAAGAGATTATCATTTTTAAATAAGCAATGAATGCACGCATTCCATGGAGTTCGTGCAAGGTTGTTTTCAGGTGTTCTACAATGATCTGGCTAGAAGGGGCATATCATTCAGTTAGCATAACATATGGTTAGATAACTGTGCATCACAATTCAAGAACTCATAGAATTTCTTTTGGTTGAGAAGGAGGCATAATATTATAGGTGTTCAGCATATGTGGAACTTTTGTGAGGCCAGGCATGGAAAGGGGGATCATGATGGTGTAAGAGTGTGTATCAAAAGAGCCATAGCACAAGAACAGTTAAAGTATAAAGACAATGCAAAGCTAATAGATGTAAAATCAATCATTGAGTGGTGTAATGCTTCGATGGGTCCAGGTAATCAAGGTAAGTCTTCAATTCATAGATTTTTTTGGTTGATAGATGATACTAGCATTGCACCATATGAGGACTATTGTACACTAACAGGATCAAGTGAGCTACACTCTATTAAAAGCTCAATTGCAGGTTCATAGAGTATACATACATAGAAGATGCTGTGCTTTTGTTCTGCATGTACAATTCAATCCTGGAATGAGTACGAGTCAAGGGAGTGGGTTGACGAATGGCAGTTCATTTATCTTTACCCACTTGACACGTATCGACCCCCGATGGCATTGGGATTGACAGAGATGGAATCGTCAGTTGACTTTGACCACATATCAGATCTAGTTCAACCGATAATATATCTACTTGCATAGTTAAATTTGAAATTCCTAATGTTATCTTAAACTTTGTAGTGTTTTTGTAATGTTGATTAATTTCATCTAATTTTCTACACATATCATTGTAGGGCATGTTTATGCAGTTATTACAGATGAAGATAACGAAGAGGGAATAGATTATTACTTGTGTCATTATGTTGAGGCCAAAAATAAATTGGAGTCCCTAGTTACAGATGGAGAAAATATTGAATACCCTACAAGATCAGTGGTTGTTACTGGAACATGGCTTAGAAGGTACCCACATAAGAGTCTTAATATTTGGCTATTTGAGGACTCTGACACACATCGAAAGATTCTTCATTAGTCCAACCTTGTCGTGGAAACCGATGTTCATTTGATACAATATCGAGGTAGACCTTTGAACAAGACCTTGTGGAAGGTGTGTGACTCTAACCATGAGGCCATACTTGACACAATAAAGAGTAGAGAAGACCCATATAGTTCGTTGGATTAATTTGTAAGTATGCATAAAACTTTCCTAGATGGTTACTTGTACTTTTGTATATAAATAGTAGTATGAATTGCTTCCCTCCAGTATATTTATGTTTAGTCAATTTTCTTTTTTGATGCTTCTCACAGGAGGTTACAACTCCAGTCCATCCAACTATGGACAAAGAATCTTGAGAAAAGATGATGGAGAGTGATCATCAGATGGCGGTAAGTGATCGATTACATAAGTGATGTCATATATTTCATGTACATTTTTTTATAGTAATGTGCATATTGTTTGATTGTATTAATAGGTGGAGCTGCATGAGCTTGAACTGTTGAAGAGGTCTACTCGACGACAGAGAGAGGATGAGTCATGTTTCGTTTGATTTGTTTCATGAGGATAGATCTAAGTAATGGATGAAGTTGATCCTAATTGGTCTTAATCATGTTCACTCATGTTTCACTCATGTCATATCAAGATTCATGTCAAAGGGTTTGGATGTTAGTTCATAACATTCATGTTTATCATGTTACAATAGTAAGACATAGTTGCTTATGTCATTGGTTCATTGCATTGGATCATTAGATTTTGGTTGTGCTTCTTCATCATAACATGTCATGCTTTCAGGAGTTAGATTGGGTTGTGGTTCTTCCTCATGATAGGATTTTGTGCATGTCTTCATGCTTCTTTGTCCTCCATGTCTTCAGTGCTCTCAATGTCTTCATCTTTTAGGAGTTAGATTGGGTTGTGGTTCTTCCTCATGTTTGCAAAGGTGCTAGGAGTGACATTTTGCATTCCATAGCTCATGGAGCCAAACCAACTTCACTGACGCATCGGGGTGGGTGGGTAAATTCCACAAGTGGTCTCATTTTTTGTGCCAAGCATCTCATTCATTTGGGGTAGCAGTCTACCGGTAAAGTCCCTTAAGCTCCCTAAGATGAAAAAATTACCAAACTTTTATTGGACAGTTCTTAGAATTCATGGTAGCTGTGAACATTTCATTTGGACCTACAAGTGCACATGGAGTCCATCCACAATAACCTCTCTCAGTTTCATTCAACTCCAGTCTATTTGACCGTGCCAAAATCAAACACATTCTTGCAAAATGCTTCAGTTTCATGTAGTGAAAAGGTGCTAGGAGTGACATTTTGCATTCCATAGCTCGTGGGGCTAAAGGGACTTTGCCAATGCCTCAGGGTGGGCAGTTAAATTCCAAGGGAGGTCTCATTTCATGTAACAAGCATCGCATTCGTTTGGGGCAGCAGGCTACCAGTAAAGTCCCTTAAGCTCCATAAGACGAAAAAATTACCAAACTTTCATGGGACAGTTCTCAGAATTTGTGGCAGGTGGGAATGTTCTATTTGGACCTACAGGTGCATGTGAAGTCCATCAACAATAACCTCTCTTGGTTTCATTCAACTCTAGTCCATTTGATCATGCTGAAATCAAACACATTCTTGCAAAATGCTTCAATTTAATGCTGTGGAAAGGTGATAGAAGTGACATTTTGCATTCCATAGCTCGTGGAGCCAAATGGACTTCACCAATGCATTGGGGTTGTCAGGTAAATGCTAGAGGAGGTCTCATTTCATGTGCCAAGTGTCGCAGTCATTCGAGGCAGTAGGCTATTGGCAAAGTCCCTTAAGCTCCCTAAGACAAAAAAGCTACCAAACTTTGACGGGATAGTTCTCAGAATTCGTGGCAGCTAGGAACATTCCATTTGGATCTACAGATGCATGTGGAGTATGTCGACAATAACCTCTCTCAGTTTCATTCAACTCCTATCTATTTGACCGTGCCAGAATCAAAAACATTCTTACAAAATACTTCAGTTTCATGCAGTGGAAAGGATGCCAGGTGCCATATTTTTTATTCTGCTCATTATGGGGTTGAATGGACTATGCCAACATGTTAGGGTGGGTGGGTAAATGCTGGGGCAAGTCTCATTTCATGTGCCAAGCATCCCAGTTGTTCTGGCTTGCAAGCTACCGAGACCTAGCACTTTTCAAGTTTACTGGTAGCTTGCAGCCCATAACGACTAAGACACTTGGTGGATGAAACGAGACCTTCCCTAGCATTTACCCACCCACCCCAATGTGTTGGCATAGTCCATTCAGTCCCACGATGAGCAGAACAAAAAATATGGCACTTGGAAACCTTTCCATTGCATGAAACTGAAGCATTTTGCAAGAATGTGTTTGATTCTAGCACAGTCAAATGGATAGGAGTTGAATGAAACTGAGAGAGGTTATTGTCGATGGACTCCACATGCACCTGTAGGTCCAAAAAGAACATTCCCAACTGTCAAAAATTCTAAGAACTATCCCGTCAAAGTTTGGTAGTTTTTTCATCTTAGGGAGCTTAAGGGACTTTGCCGGTAGCCTACTGCCTCAAACGACTGCGACGCTTGACACATGAAATGAGACCTACTTTGGCATTTACTCACCCACCTCGATGTGTTGGCAAAGTCCGTTCAGCCCCACGAGCTATGGAATGCAAAATGTCACTCCTGTCACCTTTCCACAACATGTAGCTGAAGCATTTTTCAAGAATACGTTTGATTTCGGCACGATCAGACGGGCTGGAGTTGAATGAAACCAAGAGAGGTCATTGTGGACGAACTCCATGTCCACCTGTAGGTCCAAAGAGAATATTCCCATCTACCATAAATTTTGAGAATCGTCCCGTCAAAGTTTGGCAATTTTTTCATCTTAGGGAGCTTAAGGGACTTTGCCAGTAGCCTGCTGCCCCGAACGAATACGATGCTTGGCACACAAAATGAGACCTCCCCTGGCATTTACCCACCCACCTGGATGCATTAGTGAAGTCCATTCAGCCCCAAAAGCTATGAAATGCAAAATGTCACTCCTAGCACCTTTCCACTGCATGAAACTGAAGCATTTTGCAAGAATATGTTTGATTCTCGCACGGTCAAACACATAGGAGTTGAACGAAACCAAGAGAGGTTATTGTAGATAGACCCCATGTGCACCTATAGGTCCCAAAAAAACATTCCCAACTACCACAAATTCTAAGAATTTTCCCATCAAAGTTTGGCAACTTTTTCATCTTAGGGAGCACTTAAGGGACATTGCCGGTAGCCTGTTGCCCTGAACGAATGCAATGCTTGTCACACAAAATGAGACCTCCCCTGGCACTTACCCACCCACCCTGATGCGTTGGTGAAGTCCGTTCGGCCCCATGAGCTATGGAATGCAAAATGTCACTCCTAGCACCTTTCCACTGCATGAAACTGAAGCATTTTGCAAGAACGCGTTCGATTCTAGCACAGTCAAACAGATAGGAGTTGAACAAAACTGAGAGAGGTTATTGTAGACAGACCCCACATGCACCTATAGGTCCAAACAAAATGTTCCCAGTGACCATTAATTCTAAGAACTGCTCCATCAAAGTTTGGCAGGTTTTTTATCTTAGGGATCTTAAGGGAATTTGCTGGTAGCCTATTGTCTCAAATGAATACAACGCTTGGCACATGAAACAAGACCTTCCCTGGCATTTCTCCACCCACCCTGACGTGGTGCCAAAGTCCCTTCATCCCCACAAGCTATGAAAAGCAAAATGTCACTCCTAGCACCTTTCCACTACATGAAACTGAAGCATTTTGCAAGAATGCATTTGATTTTGGCACGGTCAAATAGACTGGAGTTGAACAAAACTAAGAGAATTTATTGTGGATGGACTCCATGTACACCTGTAGGTCCAAACAGAATGTTTGTAGCTGCCACGAATTCTAAGAACTGTCCCATCAAAGTTTGGCAATTTTTTCATCTTAGGTAGCTTAAGGGACTTTATCGGTAGCTTGCTGCCCCGAAAGAATGTGACACTTGGCACACAAAACAAGTCCTCGGTGTGTGTGAAGGTTTCTATACATGTTTACAATACTTCCAATCAATCATAACTAACTTTCAACCTGTTTGATCATTGGGTAACCTCCTTATTACATGATATGTTAAGTTGACAAAGCAACTTCTTACCACTACTTGCATTATTCGACTTTTCTTTGACAACAACATAAAACATGACTCCAAATACAAATGACATTGGTCATTTGACCATGTTACATGCAAAATGATGACACAAGACCATCAACTTGTCCTATGATGTCCTAGGACCTTATTATGACATGCTCCTAGCTAAGATTGGCTATGGCTAAGGTGCTCTTGCACCATGAAATATGTTTCCATGGTGTTGATTCATCCTCCTTACCTACTACATTAACCTTGTACACATGTATTCAAAGTGTGGAAGCATAGACAAGGCACGTGAACTATTTGGCATGATGCCCCAAAGAAATGTCACCTCATTGAATGCAATGATTGCAAGTTATGAACAAAATGGATTTCTTGATAAGGCATTAGAAACTTTCAAGAAAATGTGATTCGCAGGTGTAAAGCAAAATTCCAAAACCATAGCCAATATCCTCCTTGCCTATGCCAAAATGGACATCCATCAAAAGGATAAAACATATGGGAATTTTGTTAGATGTTGTAGTTGCAACTTCCCTCAGAGACATGTATGCAAAGTGTGGAAGCATAGACAAGGCACATGAACTATTTGGCATGAAGCCTCAAAGAAATGTCGCCTCATGGAATACAATGATTGTAAGATATGAACAAAATGGAATTACTGATAAGCCTTTAGAAAGTTCCAAGAAAATGCAATTGGCAAGTGTAAATCCAAACTCCAAAACCTTAGAAATGGTATGTTTGGAGCATGGTATAAACATCCATCAAAGCATAAAGGATATAGGAATTTTGTCAAATGTCGTAGTTGTAAGTACCCTGCAAGACATGTATGCAACTTGTGTGGAAGCATATATAATGAACATGAACTATTAGACACGATGCCTCAAAGAAGTGTTGTCTCATGGAAAGCAATGATTGCAAGATATGCATGAAAGGATTTTTATAAGGCTTTAAAAACTCTCAAGCAAATACACAAAAATAAATTTCAACCATTTACAAAAAAATTGGCACATATAAAACCAAATTACACAACATTAACCAACTTCCTCCTTGCCTATGCTATAATGGGATCTAGAAAACATGGTGTGGACAACCATCAAAGCATAAATGATATAGGAATTTTCTCACATGTATTGTATTTTCAAAGTTACCGTTGTAGACATGTATGGAAAGTATGGAAGCATAGAGAAGGCACGTGAACTACTTAAAATGATGCCTCAAAGAAATGCACAGTCTGACATAATTCAATGATTGCAAGATATGCACAAAATGGATTATTTGAAAATAATTCATAAACTTTCAAGCAAATGCAATTGGCACTTGTAAAAATAAATTCCTGTAACAATAATTGATTATCATATTAAATATTTAATATAAACTGTCATATATACATAATGTCATGAACATAACATCTAGTTTATATAAAAAGCCATATAAGAAAATATACAAAAATATACATCGGATTAACATACAAAAGTATGTATACAAAGCTATCTAGGCATACAAAAAAGTTCCCCAAAACTAGTTTCCTATGGAATTTTAGGAAATAATCAGTGGCCCTTCTTTGACTATGAAGATGGAGAGCTAGTCAGTGACACATCCTCTCTCTGCCATCGAGTAGACCTCTTCGAATACAGTTCATCCAGCCGCACCTTTTAATACAAACAAACAATATGCACATTAGTATAAAAAATGTATGAAATCTATAACATCACATATGTAATTGATCACTTACCACCAACTGATGATCGCTCTCCATCATCTTGACTCTCTCATCATCCGTAGTTGGATGGACTAGACTTGTGACCTCTTGTGAGAAGCATCAAGAAACAAAATTGACCAAACATAAATATCATTTATGTGCATCAAATGACATGAGATAAAAAAGAAATACAAAATTATGATATTTTCATGTTATTGGCTCATACCTCAGTCAAAGGATTTGTAGACATCATGGCTACATCAATACCTATCTACGTTGACTCATGAAGATGAGGAGGAGTCTCCACTATATTCAGCATCTGAAAATCATGTTCAAGATTATTAAAATAAAATAAATACATAAAATTATTTTTAAAATGCATAATAATTAGAAATGGTTAAATTTACCTCAGTAAAAGTGGTGGTTTGGCGTCTAGGAGACCAAGGAAACCGTGGAGGTGCTGGTGACTATTGAAATAATCAAATCAAGTCATAAAATAATTTACCATTGACATATATACAATAATTATGAATATGTGATAAATTACATACCTGCTGACTTGACCTCCACTCATAAGATGCGAATGGATGGTTAACAGAGGTAGGATGAAGACTTTGACCCTAGAATTTCATTGCGTAAACAATTACATACATTATTTTTTACTTATAATATAGATAATCATATAAAATTAATTACAAATTTCAAATAACAATATACTAAATCAAGATGAAAATTGTAACAAATTACTTGAGAGTCAATACCAAATGTATGCTATAAGAGATCATCACTGAGAAAAAGGTCATCCAATATGTCCTGCCCCTATGTTGCATCATGCTGCCTCTGTGTCACAACATGCTGCCCCTATGTCGTAGAGTCCTGTCGTGCCTCCTACATCCCATAATCACATAGGTTCCCACATATACTATACAAATGTGGGGACACATGATGCCTACTACTCTCACCCTGGGTAAAATCATCTGCATGTTGTGATAAAGTTTGGGTGAGAGTAGTCAGTGAATGTAAAGTCTCAAGCTCAACACTCTCCTTTAAAGCCAAAGGGAGTGACCTACGTTTTGGCCTCGCTCGGGGTATAGGCAAATGATGTTCATCTTGCTAAGCCCTGGGTCTATCTTGGGCAGAGCCACCACCTCTACCCTAGAAATCATGAATGTCAAAAGAATTTAGAATCTTGTTGAGGACGAACTCACAATACAGTTTCCTCAAAAAATATTGTGGTATTCATCATTGTTGCATGGCCGCTCATCAAAGACCATGTACCATCTATCCCAAAAGTTTTGGGATATGTCTTCATTCCTACGCCAATGTATAGGAAACCATTTGCAAGTTTCCTCTAATGTTTGGCCGGTTTTGGGATTAGTAAATTATGCACATAATTTAGATTTTGTAATTTTTTCCTTCTTCACTTGTTCATATGACAACTTGCTGGCATAATATTGTTGACTCCTCTCCTTATAGTCTTGGAAATAGGTGATTTGTTTCATCACCAAATCTGTGTGGGAAACAATCTCCTGTAGTGATTTTGCAATTGCCCTCCTATGCTCAGTGGTTCCACTTGGATTGTTTAGGGTTTGAATAATAGTTTCAAGATGTTTCTTGTTTTCTTCTATTATCCCTAAGTAGTGTTCTTGATTATCCCTTACATGAAAAGGAGGTGAAGGTGGGTTTTGAGGTTTTGGAGGGTTTGGAGGGTTTTGGGTGTTTTTTCACCCTCCTCAACGAGATTTAGATTTTCTGCTTCTCTAATAACTATAAATGCAATATAAACATAAATCAAACATTGCAAAACTAAAAAAATGTTCTAAAACTAACAAAATTAGACAAATCCTACCTTCTTCCTATGCTAGAACCCCCAAATTTAGACGACGATGTCTTTAGTGACGAGGTGGCATTGTGAATTTCTTATTTACTCACGTGCACTTGATTGAATCTCCTTTTTTTCAATGCAGTCACGTTTTTCTTGGTTTCTTTGCTGATGTCAAGAGAAAAGCCATAGGTGAATGTGTAGAAAATGGTTTTCTTTTGCTTTTATTAAAAGAAAAATGTGAGCATGTTATAACGCGCTCACATTTTTCTTTAATTTTGGAGATGGTGGTGACTTTTAGGTCCCCCATCTCCTTGCATTTACCTAGGTTTCAATTGTCTTGCATATTTAGATTCTGTGAGAGTTGAGAGTTTCACTTGTTATCTACATAACAAGTACCATTTTGTATGTTCATATTGTATTTCCCATTCTTGGGTGATGAATCTACATATCTCCAAGCCAGTGAAAAGTAAATATATATCAAAGTAGCAGGATGCATGGGAGAAGATCAATCCATTGGGGGCATCCTAGAAAGCATGTAAGCTGAGAACATACAAATTAGAAGTGGATGGCTAAGGAATTAGGTGAGTCTACTCCTATTACTGATCTTATCACTATGACTACACCTCTTTTGAGTGGTAGTAGAAATTATTCTCAGGTAGAAGATAGACAAAGTAAGCATGCTACTGGTTTCATTCCTCATAATGTGTGTGGTTATGAGGTTGATTTTGAAGGAGATGAAATGTATTATTCATAACCTCTTTGTGGTCCTCAAAGTTTGACCATCCCCTTGCAAACCCCTTCTCAATTAGTGTCCATCCATGTTGTTCAATTTATATCTGAGTCTCAAAACCCATCCCCATATGAGAGGTTAAACTCCCCTGCATATGAAAAAGATAAATTTACCAATGCAAATGTGTGTTCTATACCTAGTATAGCTTCTAATTATATAACACAACACCAAACTGATAATGAATTAGAAAGGGAGGTCATTGATTTGGGTCTCAGATTGGCTAGGATGTAAGCTTTAAAAAGAAAGGAAGACTTGCTATTGAGAATACAAGCCATAACTAATCCCAATGCTACTAATAGTTATGACACCCCTAGTGCATCTACTGCTAATAGGCAACACATATCACAACCTTTACCCACTGTCTAGGAAGCTCCCATAATACAAATTGCATCATTTGTACCACAACAAAGGATCTTTCCTACAAATGATGTAGCTATATCTACCCCTATGAATAATCATGTTGTGTTAGTACCCATATGTCAGCCCTAGAGGTAGAAATACCCACAAAATTCAAATGCAAGAATGGTTGGTCAAGAAGTAGGGTACAACCCTTATGTAGTTCAGGGAGTGGTGCAATACCCAGGTCCTCAAGTAGCCCAAAACTTTGTTGCACATCCAAATAACCAAAACCAAAATGTACCACATCAACAACATTTGCAAATCCCACAAAATCCTCAAGTGAGCCAGAATAATCAAGGTGAGCAACCAGTAGTAAATTCCTTTGCTAGGAGACAAATGTAGTTGGAGAGATACAGGAAACCAGATTTCACAGGTATACTTGGTTACCCAAATCCTATTGAGAATGATGTCAGGCATGTAATTCCTACATTTGTAGGAAGTCATGTTGTATCTGGTGAAGATCAATTGAATGCATTTATGAACGTAATTGATAAATTCGAGGTGGAAGATGAAGACGTGGTGATGAAGTTGTTTATGCAATCACTGATAGAAGATGCAGGAGACTGGTACTGAAGCTTCCCAGAAGAAAGAATAGACTGTTGGAATGAGATTAAGAGAGTCTTCAAGGAGCAATATGGTGACAACATTGAACACAGTTTGTTGTTAATAAATTCACAAACATCCAGAAGGGATATAATGAAGTTGTTCTTGACTTTAATACTAGGTTCATGAAGGTCTATAATAAAAATCCACCATACATGAGACCTAATGAGCATATGTGTCTTATGATCTATCAGAATGCTTATGACCCTAAAATGGGATGAATTGAGAAATAGAGAGCCATAGACCCTCAGTGATACTTTCAATACGGCTTTACATATTGAATATAACAAAAAAATCCTTAGGAAAGGTCCACAAGAGAAGTGACTTGAAGCTCACCCCTTAAGATAGAGGACAAGACATCAGGGTCCCTACTACAGATGAGTGTGAAAATATATGGAAAGAGGTTAAAGAGATGAATATTTCCCTGGCTAGGGTTGATAAGAGATCCCCAAATGATAAGCCTCCTTTTTTTAGACAAGAAAGGATGCTTAGGCTGTCAGATTAGCCATACCATACTAAAATGGAAAGCTAATTCCACTTAGCAATAGAGGAAATTTCTCTAAAGAAACCCTTGATCATTTGAGGAATGGAGTACATTCTATGGATGATATCCTTTGTTGTCTGGTGTTCTAGGCTCCTCATTCTTCTACCTCATGTGTTGTGGCTATGTCTATGACTAACCATGTTGACCCTTGTAATGAATATAATGACATGGAGGACTCTAAAGATCACAATATAAACATAGTTTTTTCTCATAATTTTATTGGTGAGGAAAATGTTACCTCTAGTGAAGAAGAAGCTATGGAAAAAATATTGCAACTAAGGGACAATTGGAAAATTCCTGTCAGTAGCCAACATTGCTTAGTAAGAGTGAAGATAAGGAATATGTTTTTCAATCAAACTTCAAGGATTATAATGTCTGATTGAGAAGACCCTCTAATGAGGAAATAAAATCGTTAACTGCTTCTAAGATCACTCAAGTAAAGAGTGACTATAACTTGAGGAGTAAAAATACTCAAGGAGAAAGTAGCATCATGGGAAATACAGACAACATTTTTATTAAGGAGAAACAAAATGACCCAAATCCCAAGAAAGATGTTGATACCCAAGGTAATTCGAAGGAACCAGTGGTGAGACATAATCCACATCCTAGGTCTAAAGTATCCATTGAGAAGGATAAGGCTAAGAGAAGCCCTATTGAAAATAGTCATACTAAAGGCAAGCTAAATGCACCTCAAAGGCCTATTGTGAATACTGATGCAGCTTATATCAATACTATGCCTAAGTATACCCCTGTGGATATGGCTTATGTGTTCAGCCAAATTAGAGTAACAATCCCTTTGCTAGAAATGATGAGAATCCTGGAGTATAAGGATAGGGCTTTGTCTGTAATTGAGGAGGCAGTCCCCAATGTATCAGGGGTAAATAATTTGAGAAAAGAATTTAGTCTGATAAGAAAGAAGAAACATCACTAGAGGCTAAGAGATGGAGTTCCAAAATACTAGAGGTGTATTTGGGAACTACTTCAAATAAATGCCCATCCCAAGTAGACCCTTTCTTTATCACCATGATAGTAAAGGGGGGATTTGTTAAGAATTGTATGATTGACTCAGGGGCTTCTACTAACATAATGCCACTTGGAGTAATGGAAACATTAGGATTACAAGTTACAAAGGCTTATGGGAAGTGTTTTGCTATGGACTCCAGGGAAGTCCTTGTCACTGGATTCATCAAGGATATAAGCTTTAGATTAGTATCTTATCCACACAAGGAGTACAAAATGAATATCATAGTGGTCAATATTCCACCTCAATATGGAATGTCGTTGTCTAGAAAATGGGCCTATATTGTTGGAGGCAACATTCAAATGGATTCTTCCTATGCCTTGATCCTAATGGATGGAAAAGAAGTAAGTCTTGACAGAGAGAAGAAGACTCCTCAAATAATTGATGGCATAGAGGAAGGTAATGATCAGGTATGCTTCCTAGATGTTGACATGGATAATTTTAGAATTGAGGCTTTTGAGACTAATCAGGGGGAGTAGAAAGATAAAAGTATCTAGAATGACCCTGATAGTGATGGTTTGTGGTCCATGCAGTTTGATGGAGCCTGTTCTAGAGAAGGTTTCAGAGTTGGGGTTATACTTGTTTCCCCTTCTGAAAAAACATTTAAATCATCTTTCAAACTAGGTTTTGAATGCACTAACAATATTGATGAGTATGAATCCCTACTCCTGGGATTGAAAATGGCCATCAAGCATGGAGTTAAGAAGCTCAAAGTCCTGGGGGATTCTGAATTGGTTGTTTCACAAATCAAATCCAAATATGCTTCTAAGAACAAAAGACTAAAGCAATACAGAAACACTATTTGGAACACAATAGAGGAGTTTGATGCTTTCTGGACATTGACTGGGTATAAAGAAGCAAAAATATAATGGCTGATTTTATAGCTAACATTACCGTCAGATTAGAGGATTTAACCCTATCAGGAATCTCAAGGGTTGAGTTGTTGACCAGACCTACTATCCTGGACAATGTATGCCACTAGCAAATTTTTAAGGATGATCAAGACCTGTACAAGCTCATGAACTGCATTGATGAGTACCAAGCATAGGAGATTGATTTCTAGAGTTTTTTTAATACAGTGGATGGGAAGGAAACTATATTTGGAAATGAGATCATCTAGTTGAAGACCAAATCATTCCAAGAACGTTGGTGGCTTTGGAAAGAGTGTTTGATAGTAATGATAGGAAGACTGCCAAAACATCACCAGTGCTCTGGAGGAGGTAAATCTTGGGACTGAAGCCCAGCCAAGGTATGTCTACATAGGCAAGTCACTAAATCCCAAGATTCAAACCATGTTGATTGCTTTGCTCAAGAAATATAAAAAGGTCTTTGCATGGTCTTATGATGATCTTAAGGCATATAGCGAAGACCTTTTCCAACGTGAAATCCCATTGAAATGAGATGCAAAACCTTTTAGGAAAAAACAAAGGCCCATAAATCCCACTCTAAGACCTAAAATGGAACAAGAATTGGCTAAGTTGAGTGAAGTATGGATTATCAAACCCATTAGGAATTCAACCTGGGTTTCTAACTTGGTCCCTATTAGAAAGAAGAATGGAGATATCCAACTATGTGTAGATTTTAATAACCTGAATACTTATGTGTGTATCAGAATGCCTTTCGGTTTAACAAATGCAGGGGCCACATTTTAGAGGGCTATGGATGTAGCTTTTTCTAACCTTATTAATGTAATAATGGTAGTCTATCAGGATGGTCTAACTACCTATTCAAAGGAGGGGGTCACTGTAGCCATTTGGAAAGAATTTTTGAAAGAAGCATGGAATTTGGCATATCCCTAAATCCCAAGAAATGTGTATTTAGGGTAGTAGAAGGAAAAATGCTAGGCCATATTGTATCTAAAGATGGGATCAGAACTAATCCTAAAAGAGTGGTAGCTATTGATGGAATACCAATCCCCAAGAATGTCAAAGGAATTCAATCTTTCTTTGGGTAGATAAAATTTGTAAGAAGGTTTGTCACTGACTTCACAGAAACTATAAAGCCCATTTCAAAGATTTTGAAGAAGGGGCAGGTTATCTTGTGGGGTGATTATGCAAAACAATCATTTCAAGATATTAAGGATAGCATGAAAATGGCACCTGTATTAAAGTCACCTGAATTTTCTAAACCCTTTCAACTATTTTCATTTGCATCCTTTCATATTATAGCTGCAGTGCTCTTACAAAAGAATGATGAGGGATATGAGCAGGCAATTGCATTTTTTAGCAAATCTTTGCAGGTTGCAGAGATGAAGTATGATATTATGGAAAAGAAAGCTTATGCATTGGTAAAAACTATGAAAAACTTTAGGCCTTACTTGGTAGGGGCAATTATAGTAGCCTATGTGCCCCATGTAGTGGTTAAAGATATCTTTGTACAACAAGAGGCTACTAGGAGAAGGTGTCATTGGATAAACAAAGTTTAGGAGTTTAATATTGATGTCTAGATCACCAAATTAGTTAGAGGATAGGGTATGGCAAAGTTAATGGTTGAACCAATCTCGAGGCTAGTCAAGTGAATGCTATCCAAAGGGAGGAAGACATGATGCATAGTTTAAAAATGACCCCATGGTATACTAACATCATATATTATCTGAAACATATGAATTATCTTGCAGAGTTGAATGATAATCAGAAGAGAACCCTGAAATTGTGGGTAATTAGACACATATTCATGGAAGGAGATGTGTATTGGAGATATAGAGATGGAGTCCTTCTTCTATGTTTAGATGAGAATCAATCCCACAAAGTTTTAAATGAATTGCATGGTGGAGTTTGTGGTGGGCATTTCACTGCAAAAACTACTGGTCACAAAGTCATTAGAGCAGGCTATTATTGGCCCACCTTGTTTGCTAATACATAGAATGATAAGGAAATGTGAATCCTGTCAGAAGTTTTTAGGAAAGATAAACTATTCAGGAGCATTGCCTTTTAGACCCATGTAGACTAAAACCCCTTTCCATCAATGGGGCATTGACTTTATTGGTGAAATAACAGAGAAGTCAAGTGGGGGATACAAGTGGATCTTGGTTGCCATTGATTACTTTACTAAGTGGATTGAAGTTATTCGCACAAGGAAAGCAACAAGAAAGGTGGTTGTAGATTTTATTTTGAACAATATTATCATCAGATTTGGAGTACCAATTAGGGTGATTGTAGACAATGCAATGGGTTTTAGATTTGAAGAATTTGAGAATTTTGGCAATACTTATGGCATCAATGTATCATACTCATCACTCTACCATCCTCAAGGGAATGACCAGGCAAAATCCAATAATAAGAGCTTACTAAAGATTATCAAAAGAATGTTGGAAAATAATAAGAAGGCTTGGGACTCAAAACTTAGGCTAGTAGTATGGGCTGACAAGGTGACCATAAAAAAGGCCATTGGTAACTCTCCATTTGAATTAGTTTATGGACTGATGCAAGACTCCCAATTAATAAATTAATTCTAGTACATAGGTTTATTCAAGAGCATGACGATGAAATAATGAAACCTATGGAAAATAGAATAAACTAGCTAACTGAGTTGGATGAAACCAAGAGATTAGCACAAAAGGTCAACTTAAGGAGAGAACAATAGATCAAGTATTTGCTTGATAAGAGGGCTATTGAAAGGAAGTTCAGGGTTGATGATTTGGTTTTTCTTTGGAATGCAAGATCTTAGGATAAGGGCAAACATGGAAAATTTGAGGCTCTCTGGTTAGGGCCATGTATCATTACTAAGTTACATCCAGGTAGGATTCATATTTTTTGTAGAGCTTAAGTGGAGAAGTTCAAGAGTTGCTAGTCACCTAAGGGCTTAAGTCATGACTTATCCCTTGCATTCTCGTTAATCATTGGACCCTTGTTGTTAAAGGAACCAGTTGTTCCCTGTCCACTCTCCCATTTGGTTGTGCCTTTGAAACCTAAGCCAATAGGTATGTGCCAAGTGTCTACCTTTTATTCAACATTGCGCATATCACATCTTTTCTATTGTCTTCCTTTTATATTCTTGCGTGTTTACGCTAACTTGCCACTTGTTGTAAATATGTCATTCTGTGGAGGTGTACATCCCCAAAGTCTTAGCAGTAAATCATATGTTGACAAGTGGAAGAATCTCATTGGAAATAAAAGATAAACATATGGGTCATCGATTCATAGGACGCCACATGGTTAGATCCTGCTAGCCATGGAGTTGAAGAGTGCATCGCGCATATACTTTTATACCGAAGCATTTTAAGATTGTGTGGGTACGCAGAGGTGACACCTATCCCTTGGGTATAAGTTATGATTAACAGTGACGAATTAATCTCTTTCATTAAATTCAATCCAATAGCTCGCACCTAGTGCATAATGTTGGTTCCTAAAATTACTCCAACCCAAAACTCTAAAACATTCCTAAAACACCCAGGCCAGGGATTGTCATCAAGGTGAAAGGAAGAGGTTTATCAAAAAGTAAAGGGGAATTTTGGCCAACTACAGGAGAGGGTAGACTCCTCTGCTCTTCAGGCTCAGCTAGACCTAGGAGGGATATTCCTAGAGGCATGAAATAAAATACCAAGAATAAATACAGCCATACCTAATGTACACTTGACCCCAAGAGTTGTCACTAGATCAAGACAAACTGGTTGCATAGGCCTCTTATTAAGCTGATTCAACTGTGTGAATGTTCATACATAAGAAAGATGGTTTTTACCCTGAACCATAGAGGAAAGATTTGTTTGATTTATAAAAAGTTTTTTATCCCTCTCTAATATGAACCAGTACCTATTCTATTGGGAAACAGAGTCACAGAATGCAAGGAGGAAAAGAAATGCATAGCAAAGGATCAACAGAACTAGACATACATTTACATATATGACTTTCTAATAGATTTTCATACAATGAACAAACTTAATAATCCAAAAGATGATTACAGTGATTCATGTTTAACAAAATGATGGCAAATACAAAGCCTTGTATTTATTTAGATGATGTCACACATCTCCAAACACCTGTTACATTCATACTAGAAAATGTGGCAAAGGAAAATACATAACTATGATTACTTATTTACCAAAATCATTACAAACTCCTGTGGAGACATTCACTACATTCAAATCTACAATATAAAACATTCCTACACAATGCTGAACAAATCCTTTCACTAACAAACTAGACCAAATCGTGTGTTGATGCTAGAGAAACTCCCTAGGCTCTCCCAGTCCAGACAATTGGCTCAGAGACCAACCATGAGAATGTCTTCAAATGACATATATATAGCAATCATGTTTCATCATTCAACCCAAGGAACTAGAATATTTGGTCAATAAGAAATTATTGCAATTAATGTAGTGCATGGCCCAATCAGATGAATCGGCAAAAATTCTAGGCTCCCATGCTTGAAAGGAAGCTAGGTGTGCAGAAAACGCTTCCTACACTAATCTAATGAGGAGAGGGCTATGTAAATTCAAATTTATCCTAACTATTAGAGAAATGTTAAACCATTAACATGAGATATTGCAACAAAACACAAGAACCAGAAAGTAGACAAACGAAGAGAGATAAAGATTTATGGTGGGGAAAACCCTTATCAGGTGAAAAACCCCACACTCAGAAACCTGCACAATGTATTAAAAAATCTGAAAGAATGTTTACAATACACTTGCAATGCAATCTTCAATGGTCTTTGACACTCATGTCTAGAGTCAATCTCACAGCATAATAGTACCTGTGAACCTGTGATACAAACTCCATATCCAAGCACCTGTATAAATAGGAAATACAAGGCAATATTGGACCTATCTTGGAATGGGCATCCAACATGGCATCTTGGACCAAAACCCATGCTTAGGGACACTTGCTCAACATTGTAGAATGTGTCTGACACTTGTCCATAGCTCCCATTCCAAAGAGGTTGCCTATTTCCAAAATGGGCTATGACAGATGCTCTTACGACACTTACAATTGTCATAGAACCTGTCATAGTGGTTACAACTTACAAATGTAAGAGAATCTATCATACACATGCTAAAAATAGCATATTCTCTTACAACATGTCATATTCCACCTTGGGGTGCCCAAATATGCCTTTTTTCAAACATGCTTCATGACACATGTCATCACCTATCTTACAACCTTCTATTTCTGACTCTTACATGTCATAGATTCGTCATAGGAATCCGTCATAACTGTTTCGATCAAACATTCCTTACACAACATAGAAGATGCCGACACATGGAAGAATATTCCTACCACTAAGTGGGATGCCTATCTCCTCATGTGAGGACAAAATAACAAATTGTCAAGTTCCATGTAGGATTGACACATCACCGTGCCACATCCTACAACATGACAATATGGAATTTCCAAATATTTACAACATACACAATTAAATAATAAATAAAAAGATTACAAATGTAAAGAATTACCAAGGTTGAGACACCTTAATTCCCAACATTCTCCCACTTGTCGAACAGCTTGTAGGAGCCAATAGAAAAATAGGATTTAACTACTATAGGCCAAGAGGCCCATAGACTCTGAACACCATCTGAACTTCTCTGTGCTCACTGGTTTCATCAATACATTTGCAACATTCTTCAAAGTATCTACCTTCTCCAAATTTACCTTTCCATCCTCAACCATGTCTCTCAAGAAGTGAAAGTGAACATCAATGTGCTTGGTTCTAGCATGGAAAGTTAGATTCTTTGCAAGGCAAATTGCACTCTGACTGTCACAACTGATCATGATCTGACCTGCATCAACACTAATATCTGAACATAATCTCTTAATCCAAATGGATTCCTTACAAGCATGAGTTGTTTCCATGTACTCAGCTTTTGTTGTGGAGAAAGAAACAATAGGTTGTCCCTTACTCATCCAACTAATAGCACCACCAAACAATGTAAACACATAAGCATTGGTGGATCTCCTACTGTCAATGTCACCTGCCCAATCTGAATCCACAAATCCATGAATATCAACAGAATGCGGAGGTCCTAAAACATTACCATGATAGCAAATGGAATACTCAGAAGTACCCCTCAAATATCTGAACACTCGCTTGACTGCATCCTAATTAACCTGTCCAGGATTAGCCTTAAATCGACTAAGGACTCCCACTACTTGGGCAATGTCTGGTCTTGTGCAGACCATAGGATACATCAAACTACCAACAACACTAGCATAAGGTACTCTGCTCATGTCCTCTACCTCACTAGGAGATTTTGGATAATCCTCAATAGACAACTTTGTCCCTAAAGAAACAAGAACACACAATGGTCTACAATCTGCCATGCTGAATCTGTCCAAGACAGTCTTCACATACTTAATCTATCTTAACCAAAGTTTTCTGTTGGTTCTATCTCTTCTGATTTCCATTCCTAGAATGTACCTGGCTGCCCCTAAATCTTTCATTTCAAACTGTGCTGACAACTGAGATTTAAAATGAGAAATCATATTCTTACCCTTCCCAATGAGCAACATATCATCAACATACAGTGCAACAATGAGAATATGATCACCATCAAACTTAAAGTACACACAGTGATCCGATTTCAATCTCACAAATCCAATTAACAACACAAAGGCATCAATCTTCAAGTACCATCTCCTAGGGGATTGCTTCAAACCATACAAAGACTTCTTAAGTTTGCAAACCAAATTTTCTTTACCTTTTACCATGTAGTGCTCTAGCTATGACATGTAGATTTCTTCCTCCAAGTCACCATGAAGGAAAGTTGTCTTCACATCCATCTATTCTACCTCCAAGTCATAAGCTTCTGCGAGAGACAATAAGAATCAAATGGATGTCATCTTTGCAATAGGAGAGAAGATCTCACCATAATCTATACCCTCCACTTGTGAATACCCCTTTGCGACCAATCTGGCCTTATACTTCTCAACACTGCCATCTACACCAATCTTCTTCTTGAATAGCCATTTGCATCCAACGGGTTTCTGTCCAGGAGGCAAAGGCACTAAGTCCCAAGTTTGATTCTTTTCCAAAGAAGCCATTTCTTCCTCCATGGCCTCCTTCCAAGAACGTGCATCCTTCATATCCAAAGCCTCTGATACAGTTCTAGGTTCATCATTGTTAGTGATTAAAGCATAAGCACAACTAGAATCAAGTAATGTAAAACCAAACCTTTCAGGTTGCTTTCTTATCCATGTAGACCTCCTCAAGAGCTGAGGTTGACATTTAGCTTCTTCATCTAAGCTTTCAGAGCTGCTAGAGCTCTCTTCATCATCAAGTCTAACATTGTCTTTCTATTCAGTCTTCTCAGGGGTGAGAGGAAACTGAACAACATCCTCTTTCTTTTCTTTTTCTTCTGGCTGCAAAATAGTGGAAGAAGGTGTAATCTCTTTGAAGATGACACTTTTTCAACCATAGGGTCCCAAAGCTTGTATCCTTTCACACCAACACCATAGCCGATGAAGATACACTTAACAGCTTTGTTCTCCAACTTTGACCGCTTCTCCCTAGGCACATGCACATATGCCTCACAACCAAAAACACAAAGATGCCTTACTAAAGGCTTTCTACCAGACCACACCTCCATGGGTGTCTTTCCAACAAGAGTTTATGTAGGAGATCTGTTTACCAGATAGCAAACAGTGGCAATAGCTTCAGCCCAAAACTTTTGTTCTAGACCAGCTCCACTAAGCATACTCCTAGCCTTCTCTATCAGTGTCATGTTCATCCTCTCTACAACTCCATTTTGTTGTGGGGTGTATGGAGTTGTCTTATGCATTTCAATCCCAAGTTCCTTGCAATAATTATCGAATTATGTAGAATAGAACTCACCACCGTTGTCAGTTCTCAAACATTTAATCTTTTTCCCAGTCTAATTTTCAGCAAAGGCTCAAACTCCTTAAACTTGCTATAGACTTTAGATTTGCTTCTAAGAAAATAAATCCATGTCCTTCTACTGTAATCATCTATAAAAGATACAAAGTATATAGATTTTGATAATGAAGGAACAATAACAAGACCAAACACATCAGAATGAATAAGGTCCAACACACTAGAAGACTTATGAGAACTCGAGTAAAACTAAACACGGTTTTGTTTCCCATAAATGCAATGTTCGCAAAAGTTAAACTCAAGATTACAATCATCTAACCCCTCAATGAGGTTCTTATTTTTCAAGGTATGCAGACCCTTCTCACCAATGTGGCCAAATCTCTTATGCCATAACATTGTCTTTTCTACAGGAAGTTTAACTTCCAATGCACGATTACAACCATCAAGACTAGAAACAATAGATTTCTTCACTGCTCGTTTAGATGGTGGGGATGAAGTGACTACTACCCTCTTCCTTGAGTCAGAAGAACTATTGTATTGTGAAATACATGCCTCCAACTGAAATAGAGTACCTCTCCGAGTACCCTTAGTAAGCACCATAGATCCTCTAGTCATCTTGCATCCTTCTTTCGAAAACACAACCTACACACCTGCATCATTCAAACTACTTATAGAAAGTAGGTTCTGTGCTAAGCCTGGGATGTGTATAACCCCAGAGATCCCCTTCACTCAACCATCAGGGAATTGGATAGAGACTCTTCCATGACCAATGATCTTCAGATGAGAGTCGTCACCCAGATACACCTTTCCACCATTGAACTCCTCATACTTAGTGAACCAGTCTTGATGCAAGGTCATGTGGAATGATGCACTAGAGTTGATTAGCCACACATCATTAGATGCATGGGCTAGGGCTGCGATGAGAGCATCACCATCATCTTGTGATTTGTCAGAATCGAAATTAGGAGCTTTCTTCTTTTTCTTCTTCTCCTCTTTGTATTCCTTTCAGAAATGCCCAGTTTTGCCACAATTCCAACAAAGAGCCTTGGACTTTCTAGGAGATTTGGATCTCCCATGGGATTTGGATCTACCCTTCTCAGCTTTCTTGTCCTTCTTCTTCCCTTTCTACTTGGGTATTCCACTAACTGCAAGGGCCTCTTTGGCTGCCTCAAAAGACTTTCTCCACATCTCTTCAGAAAATAGTAAAGAAACCACTTCTTCCATTTTGACTGTGGACGTGTTGCTTCTGATTGCCATGACAAGATGATCCCATGAGTCTGGTAGACAACAAAGTAGGGTCATACACCAATCCTCCTCCTCCATCTTTACACCAATAGATGTCAATTGTGCAACTAGCATGTTGAAACCATTCATATGTTCAGCTACAGATCCTCCATCCTCCATTCGAAGAGAATACAACTTTTTTCTTAGAAAAAGTTTATTAACTAGGGATTTGGCTTGATACACATCCCCCAACTTCTTCCAAAGTAGTTTTACAGTAGTCTCCTAATGGACATTTAACAACACAAAATCGACAAGACTAAGTCTTATGATACCCTTAGCCTTCCAATCCTTAAGATCCCAATCAGCTTATGACATTGCAGCTAGTTTAGTTCCAATCACACTATCCCAAAGGTCTCGGTCAATAAGCATGTCTTCCATCTTGAGCTTCCACAGCTTGAAATTATTGCCATTGAATTTCTCTACTTCAAATCTTCCAGATGTACCTACCATCTCCTTACTACAATAAGATATAGAATACTCTACATAGACTCCCACTCAACCTAATATTAGCTCAAAAAACCCCTACCCAACAACTAGGACCAAAGGTGATCAAGCTCTGATACCAACTGAAAGGAAGCTAGGTGTACGGAAAACAATTCCTACACTAATCTAATGAGGAGAGGGCTATGCAAATTCAAATTTATCCTAACTATTAGAGAAATGTTAAACCATTAACATGAGATATTGTAGAAAAACACAAGAACCAGAAAGTAGACAGAAGAAGAGAGACAAAGATTTACGGTGGGGAAAACCCTTATCAGGTGAAAAACCCCACACTCAGAAACCTACACAATGTATTAACAAATCTGAAAGAATGTTTACAATACACATGCAATGCAAGCTTCAATGGTCTTCAACGCTCATGTCTGGAGTCAATCCGGTAGCATAACAGTACCTATGAACCTGTGATACAAACTCCATCTCTAGGCACCTGTATAAATAGGAAATACAAGGTAATATTGGACCTATCTTGGAATGGGCGTCCAACATGGCATCTTGGACCAAAACCCATGCCTAGGGATACTTGGTCAACATTGTAGAATGTGTCTAACACTTGTCCATATCTCCCATTCCAAAGGGGTCGCCTATTTCCAAAATGGGCTATGACATATGCTCTTATGACACTTATGATCATCATAGAATTTGTCATAGTGGTTACAACTTAAAGCTGTAAGAGAATATATCATACACATGCTAAAAATAGCATATTCTCTTACAACATATCATATTCCACGTTGGGGCACCCAAATATGCCTTTTTCAAAGATGCTTCATTACACATGTCATCACCTGTCTTACAACCATCTATTTCTGACTCTTACATGTCATAGATTCATCATAGGAATCCATCATAACTGTTTCAGTCAAACATTCCTTACACAACATAGAAGATGCTGACACATGGTAGAATATTCCTACCACTAAGTGGGACACCTATCTCCTCATGTGAGGACAAAATAACAAGTTGTCAAGTTCCATGTAGGATTGACACATCACCGTGCCACATCCTACAACATGACAATATGGAATTTCCAAATATTTACAACATAGGAAATTAAATAATAAATACAAACATTACAAATGTAGAGAATTACCAAGGTTGAGACACCTTAATTCCCAACAATGCCCTGCATACTAACTTCAGTCCTTGGGGGTACTATAGAAGAAACTGAATACTGAAACATTGCACCTCCCATTAAATTTGGTACTTGAGCATGGATGGCAGACATTTTTTCATCTACCCACTTAGCATTAATGGTGTCCTCGAAAGTAGTTGGCACATTCCCATGTAGTTGGAGGAGTCTAGAAGGCCAGGAAGTCAACCTCTGACAAGTTGGACTTTTGGACCTTGGCCTTTCTGTATTTCAGCCTCCTGCCTTTGTTTTTCTCTGCCTTAGTCCTTTTGCTTTTGTCAGACTTCGGCATTTGAGCCTTTGATTCTTCATTGTTTCTCCTTCCAAAACAAAGATTAAAGAAAATCATTTTTGACCCCCCAAAGTCCACCTTAGAATATTTTTTAGACCTTAGGCAGACTTCGACCTTTCGGCCTTCCACCTTACGCTTTTGTCTTCTTCGAAAGAATGAAGAAGAACCTATATCTGAACTCCATTGACTGAAACCATCATGTGTCCCCTTTCCTTCGTTCCGCACACCAATATGAGGGCCCACCAAAAGGCTCTGCAAAAAGGAGAAATACCTTATAATTGTCAGGGGTCAGTCATCGGGCCTTCCCCATTTTACCTTCCTCAAAGGAAGGAACAAGAGAAGAACTCTGAACATCTGCTGAATACTTCACACTTAGACAAATTTTCAAACATACATGTCAGACTTTGGGGCCCAACCCTTCACCACAACACTGAAGAAGGTTGAATTGCACAACTCTGAAGTCCAACGCTACATAGCATTCTTCATACTTAGAGTAATTTTCATCTCTTTGAGCAGACTTCGTCCCTCGGGCCTCTTCCACGATGCTTGCCACTAGGAAGACGAGAGGGAATAACTATGACCTTCAAAACTCAGCTGAACACTTAGAAAACTTCAACACTTAGGAATTTTTTAGGGCCAAAGGGGAAGCACAATGGGAGGAAGCTCGAAACTCTGACTTCGAACAAAAAGAGAAAACACAAGGGAACCTTAGGATATTAGGACTTAGCCAATTTTTTGAGTTTCCTACCTTTTATTTTCAAATGGAAAACACATGAAAACCTACGAAAAATATCTCTAATCAGTTATAAACTATAGGTTCAACAAAGAGGGCACAAAGTGGGATTTAGATGGATTTTTGGGGGCAAAATGAGGCACTTTTAGAACTGGTAATTTTGGGTACCAACACATATCTTCCAAATGGTGTGTAAAATGGACACGTGTAGATGCACCGTGAGGATACATGTCCTCCATCTGTAGTTGATCCAATGGTAGTGGTTTAATCCTTTGATCAGATGGCTTGTGCATTGTGCATTTCGTAGTAGAAGTTTGAAATAAGGGTTTGTGCAATGTGCTAACTGTTGATCTCTCCCAGTGCTAATCCAATGATGCAAATTTGAATGAAGTGACTATTTGCAACAAATGAACTAGGATGATGTTCCTCTAGGCCATTAATGTGGAGGTTGGGAGGTTTTTCAAGGATTTTCTTTGCTGATTGAGTATTGTTCAAAGATCTCAGACTGGTTCAGAGCCTTAGAAGTGAGTGACGACATGAAGTAAAGCACAAATTATTCCTGGTGATTTAGAAAAAAAAATCTGAATTAGTATGTAGTCAAATCCTTTCCCATTAATTGAAGAAATTAAATAGGAAGGTCTATAAATAGATTTTTGAGGTGTTTGATTAATTTGTTGCACATAAAGGGGTGAAATTATGTCCGGTTATTTTTTGTTCAAGCCCAATCTATTTTATAATTAGACATGGGTCCAAAATTAGGCATAGGACATACTTTAAAGAGGGATTTAGCCTAGGAGGCTAATTGGTGCAATCACAGTTAGGAGG
Source organism: Cunninghamia lanceolata (assembly GCA_027924645.1). Classification (NCBI taxonomy): domain Eukaryota; kingdom Viridiplantae; phylum Streptophyta; class Pinopsida; order Cupressales; family Cupressaceae; genus Cunninghamia; species Cunninghamia lanceolata. The sequence goes on along the minus strand of BSBN01000148.1, from coordinate 6,704,430 downwards.
GTCGACAAAGTGAACTATCCAAACTGTACAGCTAGAGTAAACACAATGAAAACAACTCAAAGGTACAAATCAAATGCAAATTCAATCATTTAGTATATCATAGAATTCAAATATAAATTAGTCAGCAACATGTGGGCTTATAATTAGGGCTCACAGGCCTGATTTCACAATTACAGAATATGCACAAGATATAGCTTTGAAGCTCCTTCGCACAAAATCTAAACTATCAACTATGAACTAATGATCAACTATCAATTTACTACTTTCCTAGCCATCTATTACATCAATATATATATATATATATATATATATATATATATATATATATATATATATATATATATATATATATATATATATATATATATATATATATATATATATATATATATATATATATATATATATATATATATATATATATATATATATATATCATCTCTGGAACATAAGATCCCTCTGCATTGGCCAAGGAAGATCACAAACTCCAATGAAGAGCTGTAATGTGTGTACATGGATAAGTCAGCCCTGAATATGTAGAACTCCTTCGCAAATGAATGGAATGGTGTGAAGATCTCATGCAAGGTTGGCCATGAACCAAACAACATTGAATGATGTGCCATTTAGCTCTGTAAGTCATGAATTGCTTCGTAGGTCTTCTCCTTTAGCTAATTGGTTGAGATTGTCAAGATGCTCTATTCTGAGAAAACACTCAATCTTCTAATAGAGATATCTTACTGGTACCTAATCCAAATGATATGAACTTTGGATATGATGTGCATGAATTTATCAAGATGCTACATCCAGTTCCGCAAGGTCTGAGATGCAACTACGATAGAATGTGGACCAAAATACAAAAACTACTACTGATTGAACTAACTGTACTGAATTGAAAATGAAAAGAAACAAACTAAAATGTAAATTTTTTTGGTCGATACAAGATTGCTCTTGAACCAAGGATGCTCCTACATCAGACATCCGAGGTTATTGAAAAAGTGAGTCCCTCACTTTGTTGGGGCTGGAGGAAAACCAAAATAGTCCACCTCAGCCTGAGAAATCCATGATGAATCCTCTTCAGGTCTTCCTTTCCACTTCACAAGATATTATTCATATTGTCTTCCTCTGGTGTTGCTTCCAATTCTATTGTCCAAGATGTCCTCAATCTTCTCTGATGTATGTTGTGGTAACTACTACTTTAAGTCTTCTTCAATTTTGTCACTGAACTCTACTTCATGATACTGATATAGGTCTGTAATGTTGAAAATAGGTGATATACCCAATGTCTCTGGTAACTCTACTTCAATATGCATTTCATGAATCAAACTCTCTGAGTATTCTACAAGGCCCAAACTTCTTCATCCTCAACTTGTTATATGTCCCAATTGGAAATATCCCTTTTCTCAAGTAAACCATCACTTCATCTCCAACTGCAAATTCTTTGTGTCTTCTCTTCTTATCTGCTTGTTCTTTATACTTACTGTTCATCTCTTCCAAATGCTTCTTCACTTGATTATGCATTGTCTCCATGTGTCCTACAAATTCTTCTACCTCTGCACTCCTCTTATCTTCCATACTGATATCTTTCAACTCTACAACTCCTCTAGGATTAGTTCCTATCACAATCTCAAATGGTGTTCTTTCGATACATCTATTTACTGAATTATTGTATGCAAAATCTACTTGTGATAGAATCAAATCCCAACTTCCTACCTTCTCTCCAACCAAACATCTCAACAAGTTTCCTAAACTCCTATTCACTACCTCTATCTATCCATCAGTTTGTGGATGAAATGATGAATTGAAATTCAAGTCTGTCTTCATCTTCTTCCAAAGTGTCTTCCAAAATTATCTAAGAAATCTGGTATCTCTATCTGAAATTATGCTCTTAGGTAATCCATGCAATCTCACAATCTCCTTGAAAAATAGGTCAGCTACATGTACTACATCAATTGTCTTCTTACAAGATATGAAATGTGTCATATTTGAAAATCTATCCACTACTACAAAATATTGAATCATTTCCTCTCTATGTTTTCGGCAATCCCATTATGAAATCAATGCTTATGTCTTCCCAAGGTCTCTCTAGTACTGTCAAAGGTTTATACAATCTAGTATTCTGACTGTTCCCTTTTGCAACTTGGCAAACTCTACAACTCTGCACAAATTTTTTAACATCCTTATGTATCTAAGGCCAAAAGTAGTTTTCACTTACCAAAGCCATTGCCTTTTCAATGCCAAAATGTCCTACCAATCCACCACTGTGTTTCTCCTTGATCAAATTGTCTCTTATTGAACTCCTAGGGATGCATAACTAACTTCCTTTGAACAACATATCTTCCTAAATGAAATAATCTAACCACTTACTCCTATCTATCACAACTAGTTCCTTACATGCTTTCCAAGGTTCTATAAAATCAAGGTCTTATTCATACATGTTCTTCAATTCTTCAAATCTTAACACTTCAACTCTCATCTCTGTTAGCAAATTCCTTCTCCTACTCAATGCATCTGCAACTTTGTTTGATTTTCCACTCCTATGCTTCAACACAAAGGTGTAACTCTGCATGAACTCTGCCCATCTCTTATGTCTCTGATTCAACTTTCCTTGACTATTAAGATATTGCAAAGCTTGATGATCTGTATACAACACAAACTCCTTAGGAAACAAGTAATGTCTCCACTTCTTCAAGGTTTGAATTATGACATAAAACTCTTGATCATAAATTGAATATATTCTCCTTGCTTCATTCAACTTCTCACTAAAATATGATATAGGTCTACCTTCTTTGAATTAACACTGCTCCTATTAAATTCCCACTTGCATCACAATCTACTTAAAATACCCTACTAAAATTTGGTAATGCCAACACAGGTTACTCTATCACTTTCTGCTTCAACAATTCAAAACTTTTATCTGCTCCTAATGTCCACTTAAAGTCTTTATGTCACCTCTCATTGTCTCTGTCATAGGGTTACAAACTGAACTAAAATTTTTGATGAACTTCCAGTGGAAACTAGCTAATCAATGAAATGATCTGACTTCTCCAATGCTCTCTAGTGTAGGCCATTCAACAATTGCTCTCACTTTCTCAGGGTCCATCTTCAATCATTTCGTAGAAATCACAAATCCCAAATATAACAATTCTTCCTTTATGAAACTACACTTCTTGATGTTTATCAGCAATTTATCTTCTCTCAGTCTCTACAATACTTGTCTTAGGTGCCACAAATGTTCTTCCTTTGTCTTACTAAAAATTAGAATATCATCCAAATATAAATAAAAAACTTACCCAAGAATTTCTTCAATACTTCATTCATCAATCTCATGAAAGTACTCGGTGCATTTGTCAATCCAAAGGGCATCACTAACCAATCATACAGTCCTTCATTTGTCTTAAAAGAAGTTTTCCATTCATCTCGTTCTCTCATTTTGATCTGATGGTATCCAATCTTCAAGTCTATCTTTGTGAAATATTTTGCTCCACTTAAACAATCCATGATATCATCCATCCTAGGTAAAGGAAATGTATACTTAACTATGATATTGTTAATTGCTCTAGAGTCTGTACACATTCTCCATTCTCCATCCTTCTTTGGTACTAACATTGTAGGTACTGCACAAGGACTCAAACTTTCTCTTATCAAACCTTGTCTCAACAACTCATGTATCTGTCTATTCAATTCTTCATTCTTTGTCGATGTCATTCTATGTGTTGCTTTGTTAGGCAAACTAGCTCTGGGTATAAGATCCATTTGGTGACTAATACTCCTAATTGGTGGCAATCCTTCAAGTACATTATCTGATATGATGTCTTCATACTCTATCAACAACTCAGTTATCTCCTTCGATTGTGATTCTTCAATCTTTGGGGTTTCAAGATTCTTAGGGATCAAAGCATAACACATATTCTCATGTCTCAAAACATCCACAAATTTCCTTCCATCTACGAAATAGATTCTAGGATTCCCACATACTTCACCCTTAGGATCATCTTCTAAAGGACAAAGTAATTCTCTTTCCATTTGATGTTATAGTGTAAGTATTCTTTCTTCCATCATGTATAGCTTTGCTATCATATTACTAAGGTCTTCCCAACAAAATATGACAAACATCCATGGGAATAATATCACACAAGACTTCATCATGATAAGATCCAATATGAAATTTCACCAAACATCGTTCACTCACCAGTACCTTATAATCATCCTAAATCCATGCTATCTGATAGGGCTTAGGGTGTTTCAATCTTTCCAACTTTAGCTTAGTCACTATCTCCTCTGAAACTAAATTATCTAAACTACCACTATCAATTACAACTTTACAACATTTACCTCCTGATTTACATCTGGTTTTGAACAAACTTTTCCTCTACGGTGGTTCCTCATTTGTCTCTATTTGAAATAGGGCTCTCCTCATGACAAGTGATTCTCCTTTCTTAGGTTTACCAACCGAACTTGGTGATCCAACAGGTTCTTCTTCCACATAGGCTGCTCTTCCACTGTTCTCTGTCCTATTGCTTATACTCCCTTGATTACATTCAAATGCTCTATGTTGGTATTCATAAGCTGAAGAGCATTGATATTTTTCACACACCTTATTCTTTGAAATATCTTAACCTTAAAATATGACTTGGATATGTACTTGAACACAACAAAATATCCAATCTCCATCCCATGATGATTCACAAAATTTTCCCAAACCTACCTAAATTCTAGTTTATTTATTGTACCCCTTAATTGTACATCCCTAAACCCTAAACCCGAATCACTAATCCTTAAACTATAAACTCTAATCCCTAATTATAATTTATGGTACCCTAATCCCTAAACCATAAACCCTATCCCTAAATCCTCAACCCTCAACACTTAAACCTTAAATCCTAAACCCTATCCCTAATGCCTCCACCCTAAATGCTATCCCTATTCCTAAACCCTCAACCCTCGACACTATACCTTAAACCCTAATCCCTATCCCTCAACCCTCAACCCTTAAAACTTGAACCCTAAAACCTATCCCTACACCCTTGACACTCGACACTATATCTTAAACCCGAATCCCTTAACCTTCATCCCTAAAGCATCAACCCTAAATCCTTAAACCTTTAACCCTAAACCCTATCCCTAATCCCTCTACCATCAACACTCTACTTTAATCCTAATCCCTTGACCATCGACCCTCAACTCTCACACTAAACCCTAATCCCTCAAACCTAAACCCTATCTCTAAACAACCCTCAACACTATACCTTAAACCCTAATCCTTATCCCTCAACCCTTAACACTTAAAACTTAAACCCTATCCCTACACCCTCAACAATCAACACTATATCTTAAGCCTTGAACCCTCATCCCTAAAGCCTCAACCCTCAATCCTTAAACCTTCAACCCTAAACTCTATCCCTAATCCCTCTACCCTCAACACTCTAACCCTAATCCCTTGACCATCAACCCTATCTGTAAACCCTCAACCCTCAACTCTCAACATTAAACCCTAATCTGTCAACCCTAAACCCTAATCCCTCAACCCTAAACCTTATCCCTAAACCCTCAACCCTCAACACTATACCTTAAACTCTAATCCATCAACCCTAAAACCTAATCCCTTAAACCTCAACCCTAAACTCTATCACTAAACCCTCAATCCTCGACACTATACCTTAAACCCTAATCCCTCAACCCTCAACCCTACTCCCTCAACCCTCAACCCTAATCCCTCATCCCTAAACCCTCAACCCTCGACACTATACCTTAAAGCCTAATCCCTTATCCCTAAACCCTAAACCCTATCCCTCAACCCTTAACCCTTAAACCTTAAACCCTAAAACCTATCCCTAAACCCTTGACACTCAACACTATATCTTAAACCTCAATCCCTTAACCCTCAGCCCTAAAGCCTCAACCCTCAATCATTAAACCTTCAACCCTAAACCCTATCCCTAATCCCTCTACCATCAACACTCTACTTTAACCCTAATCTCTTGACCATCAAATCTATCCCTAAACCGTCAACCCTCAACCCTCAACTCTCAACATTAAACCCTAATCCATCAACCCTAAACCCTAATCCCTCAACCCTAAACTATATTCCTAAACCCTCAACCCTCAACACTATTCCTTAAACCCTAATCCGTCAACCCTAAACCCTAATCCCTCAACCCTAAACCCTATCCCTAAACCCTCAACATTATTCCTTAAACCCTAATCCCGCAACTTTAAACCCTAATCCCTAATCCCTAAACCCTAAACCCTATCCCTAAACACTCAACCCTTAGCACTATACCTTAAACCTTAATCCCTCAACCCTCAACCTTCAACCCTAATCCCTCATCCCTAAACCCTAAATGCTATCCCTATTCCTAACCCCTCAACCCAAGACACTATACCTTAAACCCTAATCTCTTACCCCTAAACCTTAAACCCTAATCCCTTACCCCTAAACCTTAAACCCTATCCCTCAACCCTTAACCCTTAAACTTTAAACCCTAAAACCTATCCCTAAACTCTCAACCCTATACCCTCAACCATATACTTAAGCCCTAATCCCTCAATCATCAACCCTATACCTTAAACGCTGAAGCCTATACCCACAAAACCTCATCCCTAGACCATATAACCTCACCCTTATATCCTAAACCTCAAATATTGTGCCTCAACCCTATACTTAAATTAAACCTAAACCATATGTGCTCTCAACCCAAGTCACCCTATGCCTTATATACCCTCAATCCATATCGTAAACCCTAAACCCAATATCTTAAAACCTAATCCCCGTGCCTTACACACTTAATCTTATACACTCAACAACCTGAATATTAACCCTCAACTATAACCGTCAACCCTCTACCCTCTACCTATTACTTAAGCCCTAATCCCTCAACCCTCAATACTATATAGGCTCAAGTCTTTATATACACTAAACCCAAAACACTTACATACATACATACATACATACATACATACATACATACATAAAAACATGCATATATACAAGCATGCATACATGTACATGCATACATACCTACAAGCATAGATATAAACATCCATGAAACATACTTATGAATCTTGAACATAACTCATTCAGAGGAAGACATATCACGAGCGCGTTATAATGCACTTGCGCTATGTCGAACTGGGAAAACACCAGCAAACATGCAAAAAAGGAAAAAAAGCACAATATAGCGCGAGTGTGTTATAACGTGCTCGCGCTATAACACACTCACGTTATATTGTGCTTTGGGAATCCCAAGCCTTAGGCTTGGGATTTTCTTTGGATGTCCAACCGAAAGGCTCAGAGTGCCTTTTCAACATCCACAGATGTGTTTTTGCAAATTCTACAAGATTTCACATAATTTTATTTGTGCTAACCCTCAAATTTGCACGTGTTTCAAGGTCAAATAAATTGAATGCCTGGGTAATGTTAGGCTTTCTCTTAGCTATTTAACGATGTAATTTTTTCACATTTTGACAATGTTAAGCCTTTCGTCTTTAATATCTTTTGTTTGTGTGTTCATTTTTTGGTAAAAACCATTGTTCGGTCTTTTTTTAATTGTAAATTAACCATTCATTGAAATTTCAAAAAAATTATATATTTAGAAACTAGACTTGATTCTACACATATTGAAAGAAAAAATGATTTTCAATTAGTTTTCAAAATTTATAGGGGTAGCATGGCCAAAATTCTATTGTTTAGGATGTGTCCACTTTGAAAATTAGTAAAAAATCAAATATTCGTCAAAAATTATCATAAAAATTGGGCATAAACTACATGTTGTTAGCTAATTTCTCACCAAAGCTATTTTAAAAATACCAAAAAAAACTTAACCTTTTGAGGGAGCCACAAAACATGCTATGTTATGTTTTTTTGACAGAAACAATACCAACTTCTGTGGCTCCCTCTTTTGAACCCTTAATCTATACCATTTTGAAAAAAAATAGTAGTTTAGAAAGTAGACTCGGAGCACTATGAACATTGTTTTGGTTCCATCTCCAATTTTTGAGTGTAACTATGCTCAATTTCTCATCCAAGACCAGCATTTCCTGATTTCAGAAAAAAAGTGGCCACTTAAGACCCCTTTTTGGCCCCCCATCTTCTTGCACTTACCCATTGAGTCTCTGGTGATAGATTTTGAGGACAAATTTAATAGAGAAATTGATGAGAGTGAAGAATATTTCACAGAATTTGGTCTGATCAGCAGATTTGTCAAGTACTGGCCTAGACTAGCTAGTCTACACAAGTGGATCAAGGAGATGTGGATCCCCATCCTGAAAGGTGATATTGAAATATACCCCTATGCTCGAGGTTTTTATTATGGCTTTTGATAGTGTTCAAGACAAAAATACCATTCTCTGTGTAAGTGCACAAAGATGAGGGACCAAAATGGGGTCTTAACTTGCCACTTTTTCTTCTAAAATTAGAAAACATTAATGTTGGATGAGAAATTGAAGATAGCTACGCTCAAAATTTGAAGATGGAACGAAAACAAGAGTTGTAGTGCTTCGAATCTAGTTTCTAAACTACTAAGTTTTTCAAAAAATGGTTGAGAGTAAGGGGTTCAAAAAGGGGGAGCACACAAATTGGTCCTGTTTTTCTCAAAAAAACATAACATAGCATCTAGTGTGCTCCCCCTAAAATGTTAACTTTTTTTTAGTATTTCAATAATCACTCTAGTGAGAAATTAGGTAACACCATGTAGCTTATCCCTAATTTTTGTAATAATTTTTTAATGAATAATTGATTTTTTAGCAATTTTTAACATGGACACATCTTGAAAAAAAAAAATTTGAGCATGCTCCCCCCTAAAATGTTTGAAAACTAATCAAAAATCTTTTTTTTTTTGAATTCATGTAGAATAGAGTCTAGTTTATAAAAATATAACTTATTTCAATTTTTTATGAATGGTTAAAAAAAAGTCAAAATTACTAGACACTAGTTTTTGACAAAAACTAGACACACTTACAAAAGAAATTCAAGATGAAACACTGAACATACTCAAAATATGAAAAAAATTATATGGTTAGATAGCTAACAGAGAGCTTAAGATTATGGTGGTATTTTTTTAAGTTTTCATTGAAAAAAGTGTCATCTTGATGGGGAGCATGCTCCAGATTATCTCTAGATTTTGCTAAAAACTGATAAAAACACATCAAACAAAGCTAACAATAATGTGATCACGTTATAACATGCTCGCATTATGTGAAATTCATAATGTGATCATGTTATAATGCGCTCACATTATAATAAGCATAACTGGTAATACACATGCCAATTGCATTTGCTTGAAAGTTTCAAAAGCCTTTTCAACAAATCTATTTTTCACATGTCTTGAAATCATTGCATTCCATATTAGAATGTGTCTTTGAGGTGTTACGTCATACAATTGACATGTCTTGTCTATGCTTCAACACTTTACATACATGTCTACAAGGGTAGTTGCACTTCCTATCATCTCTCTCACTCTATTTCTCTCCCCTCTCTACGTCCTACCCTTTCTCTGAGTCTTTGCTTCCCTCCCCTCTCTACCTCCCACCTTCTCTCTCACTCTCTTCTTCCCTCCCCTATCTACCTTCTACCCTCTCTTTCACTCTCTACTTCCCTCCCCTAACTACCTCCTACCCTCTTTCTGAGTCTTTGCTTCCCTCGCCTCTCTACCTCCTATCTCCTCTCTCACTCTCTTCTCCTCCCTCCCCCTCTCTCACTTTCAACTTCCCTCCCTTGTCTACCTCCTACCCTCTCTCTATCTCTGCTTCCCTCCCCTATCTACCTCCTACCCTCTCTCTCTTCTTCCTTGCCCTTTCTACCTCATATGGTCTTCTCCCACTCTCTACTTCCCTCCTGTCTCTACCTCCTATCCTCTCTCTCACTCTCTACTTCCCTCCCCTCTCCACCTCTCCTCCTCATTCTTCCCATCCAATGAAATTTCATAAATTATCTTGATTCCATTTCATCATCCCAATTTATATCCTCATCCATCTTTACATGTCCTATTTTTCTTGTTTCCATGTTCTTTGTCGACAAGGGAGAGCAAGAGGGAGGAAAAGGGAGACAGGATGGAGATGGAGAGGATAGAAAGGGGAGAGATACCTGGTGAGAGGGAGAGAGAGATAGAGAGTCCTAGTTTTCTTATTTTGGAGAGAGAGAGAGAGGGTGGGTCAAGTTTATGAGTTTAGGGTTTAAGAGTTTAGGGCTACTCAGGTTTATGGTTTATGGTTTAAGGGTTAGGATTTAGGGGTATTATTTAGGGTTTTGGGGTTTTGAGAGAGAGAGAGAGAGAGAGAGAGTTGCTCAGGTTTAGGGTCATTATTTAGGGTTTATGATATTAGGGTTACGTAGACCATTAGGGGCATTATTTATGGTTTATGAGTTTAGGGATGCTCAAGTTTAGGTTTTTGGGTTAGGGTTTAGGGGTTTACAATTGCTCAAGTTTATGGTTTAGGGTTTAGAGGTTAGGGATTTAAGGTTGCTCAGGTTTAGGGTTTAGGGGTTAGGGTTTAGAGAGAGAGAGAGTGATGGGATTGATAGATATTGGGAGAAATAGGGAGATAGAGGTTTAGAGTTGCTTTCAAGGTTTATGGTTTAGAGGTTTGGGGTTTAAGGAACTGCTCAGTTTTAGGGTATAGGGGCATTATTTAGGGTAACTTAAGGTTTATGTTTTAGGGGTTAGGGGTTAAGGTTTAGAGAGAGAGGACCGAGAGGGAGATATAGAGGAGACTAAGGGGAGACATAGGGAGATAGAGGGTGAGGGACATGGCCAAAGACATAGGCAGAGAGATTGAGAGGTAGAGGGATGATAGAGACAAGGAGATAGGGTTAAGGGTTGATCGGATTAGGGTTGATCAGGTTTAGGGTTTAGCTAAGTTAGGAGTTTAGAGAGGGAGAGATATGGAGATAGAGGATGAGGGACATGGCTAGAGACATAGCCAGAGAGATTGAGAGATAGCGAGATGATAGAGACAAGCAGATTGGGGTTTAGGGATGATCGAGTTAGGAGTTTAGGGGTTAGGAGTTTAGAGAGGGAGAGATAGGGAGATGGAGGGTGATGGACATGGCCAAAGACATAGGTAGAGAGATTGAGAGGTAGAGAGATGATAGAGACAAGGAGATAAGGGTTTAGGGTTGATCAGGTTTAGAGTTGATCAAGTTTAGGGTTTATGGTTGGTATATATGATGTATAGAATGGTTTCAAGGACTAACATATTGGCGCTTATGATGTTCTAATGGCTCATATGGCTGGCAGAGGGTAGAATGACACTTTTGACTAGCTAGGTGTATAATGATGTTTGTGATTGATAGGTAGGTGCTACTAAGGAGCATATTGGCACATATGATATAAAAAATGGTGCAAATAACCAACAGATTGGCACTATGATCTTCTATTGGCTCCTGGTGAGGTATTTGTTTAATTTTGATTATTTTTGGGATCGTTTGAGATGGAGTTTAGATTAATTTGGGATGGAGTTGGGATGAAATGGATTTGTTTAGGGATGATGAGAGGTGAAAAGGACTAGATTAGGAATGAGTTAGGAATGATTAGAATGGTTTTAGGGATGGTTTTAAGTTGTTTATTGTTGATCAGGGAATTATTAGAATGATTTAGGAATAGTTTATGTATGGTATTTGAGATGAAATCCAAGTTGATTTGAAAATGATTAGGGATGAAGTTAAATTGATTTGGATGTGATTTGGGATGGTGTGAAGTGGTTTAGGGCTAATTAGAAGTGGTTTAGGGATGATTAGAGATGAAATTGAATGGATTACCGATAATTTGGGATTGATTAGGAATGAACTTGGTTGGAATGAAAGCTTAATGTTTTCATGAACTTTCACATTATAGAGATTGGGAGAGATAGGGAGATAGAGGTTTAGGGTTGCTAACAAGTTTTATGGTTTAGGGGTTAGGGGTTTATCCCGTTGCTCATTTTTAGGGTTTAGGGGTTTAGCCCGTTAGGGTTTAGGGGCATTATTTATGGTTTAGGGTTTATTGTTTAGGGGTTAAAGTTTAGAGGTTTAGGTTTATGGTTTAGGTAGAGAGGCAAATAGGGAGATATAGAGGAGATAGAGCCTAGGAGAGATATCTCTATCTCCTCTATCCCTCTCTCTAACTATACCTACCTCTCTATCACTCCCTCTCCTTGTCTCTCTATCTTGCTAGATCTCATTAGATCCCCTCTCTCTAACTCTACCTTTGTATCTCTCCCTCCCTCACTATTTCAGGTTTACATGAGTTTAGGGTTTTGGATAAGGATTTAGGGGAATTATTTAGGCTTTAGGGGTTTAGGGATGGTCAAGTTTAGGGTTTAGGGTCTAGGGGTTAGGGTTTAGGGTTTACAAGTGAGGGGTTTAGGGTTTCTTGAGTTTAGGGTTTAGGGTTTAGGGGTTTAGGGGTTTAGGGTTGCTCAATTTTAGGGTTTAAGGGCATTATTTAGGGTTTAGGGTTTATGGTTTAGAGGTTTACGGTTTAGGTAGAGGGGAGAATAGGGATCCCTATCTCTCTCTAGACATATGGATCCCTATCTCTTAATCTATCCCTCGCTACCTCTCTCCTCCTCCTCTTTATCTCTCTCCCCATCCCTCTACCTCTTGAAATCTCTCTCCCTATGTCTCTAGACATCTCTTGATCTCTTTCCCTATCGAGCTATCTATCCTCATAACCCCGTCTCTTAATATACCCCTCTCTACCTCTCTCTCTATATATATTTCCCTATCCATCTCTCCCTTGCTAGATCTATCTCCCTATATCTCCCCTCTCTCTATATATGTATCTCTATCTTTCTCCCTCTATAGACCCCTATGTCTATCTCAATCCCCATCTCTCCCTCTCCTTGTCTCTATCTCACATATCCTTTCTATCGCCATGTCCCTCTCTATCTCTCCATGTCTCTCGATCCATCTCTATATATAGGATAGAGAAATGAAGAGAGAGAGAGAGAGAGAGAGAGAGACTCTCCCATGTAGATACAAGGTTACCTATCATGCTTCCTAGAATGTGCTCGCATTATAATGCGAGCGTGTTATAATGTGATTGCGTTATAACATGATCACATTTTGGGAAGCATGGAAAATAGTAAAAAAGTATGTGGGATCCATGTTTCAGACCCCACATGACTGTTATTCCTGCTTTTCATGAGTATATCAGACAAAAAAATGCTTTTCATGTTGTTTGACTAATTGAGAATCATTTTTATATGAATCCACCACCTTTTTTTTATTTTTTCAATGTAGAAGAAGTGATTTTTCATGTTTTTGGAGAAAATTTGATTATTTAAACTAAAAGTTTCATGTTTCATGTGTGATTTTGTTTCAAAGCTAATTACCATTGATATATACATTGAATTTGATGATATATGTTTGTTTTTTCATAAATTTTACTAATCCTATCCTAGAATTATATAGAATTCATAATTAAACTTGCAAAAAACAAGAATTTGAGGATTTTGAAACCATCTTTTGGAGAATTGGTCAACTGCAATATCAAGTTCTAAGGTATGTTCAATTTAAATGTCCATTTTAATTCACATATATATGTTCTTATGTTATTTATGTATTTAAATGTCTTTATATCTTTATGTTTTTTATGTTCTTTATGTTCTTAGATATATATGTTGTCACAACTCACTTTGATACCACTCAATCCATAAAAAATATGATGGAGATTATGTATTTACTTCATCTACATAACAAAATTTTAGAGAAGAGAGTTATATACAAATATGTACGGACATACTTGAGCATCATGACACAAGATGATACAAAGAGAGTTACAAGGAGATAAAACACTAAAAAGGAGGTTTTCAAGACTATAGGACAGTCATAAGTCTATATAATAGTCCACTATCATAGTCATGAACATCATGAAGTTGTTTTTAATTTATACATTACTTAATATGTCTTTGATCTTTTGTCACGAGTATCCAAAAGGTTATCTTCAATGGTTAATGTTCTCTTGACTATCACAAAATTTTTGGACTGGTTTAAGACTATTAGGATAGTCAATTTATGTTGATTACAGTCCCTTTTGATGGAATTCATTTTGTCATCCTTCAAAATCACCTAGACATACAACTCATATATGTAAAAAATTAACCATACAATTCATGATTTCCAAACCTAAAATAGTGATTTAATACTCATATAAGAGTCCAAAAAATGGCCTTCAAGGGGAAAGACAGTCAAGAGCAGTCAAGGTGATGTTCGTAAGAGTTGATAGGGTCAAAGGGAGGCTTAGTATTAGAGATATACCTTGACATAACATGATCTCTCAACACTTTATGGTCTCTACAAACTCTTGTAACAAAAAAGTTTCACAAACAACTTGATTTATACAAAGTTTCACAAACTTGTGTTCTAGATTGGCTTCACAAACTCTCATAATAACCCTTCAATGAATTAGGTCTCCAAGGTCTACAACTTGCACTCAAAGATTCAAACCTTCGCATGGGCTTGATGAGACATCTAACAAGATTAAGTTCACCAACCAAACACAACCAAACCTAATTTCCTTATATGGTTTCAAACCCAAAACATAATCAATGTTTTGAACACCCATTATCAAGTTACATCACATATATCAAACTCAACCTTGACTTCTTTGTACTGTGTTCCTCAAAAATGACCTTTTTTCGTTGTCCTAAAAGGGCTAATTAAGCCTATATTACAAAGGAACTAGCCTTTAAACTTTCCACAGACCACTAATTTTTTTGGGAGAGCATTCTTCATATGTCCAAGCCCTCAAAAACATAATTTGTTTCAGGAGAAACATTCACCTACATACCAAACCACAAGACCCTTAGTTTGGGCAAAATTGATGAGTGTTTATTAAAAATAATGGTTCCTGGAAGTTTCTCCTCAGACCACTACTTCAAACACCTTAGAATACACCTACACATGTTCACAAAACCATCAGACAAACATTTTCTTTTGATATTTTCTCAAATATCCTCTTTGGTTCCTCTTTCCCACATGAAAACACTCTTTAAAACCCAAGGGCATCACACTAAAACCACACCAACTGATCTTCTCTTCCTACCAAATCATGAGAACACTTAGATTACTCTTTGAAGAGTCATTCCACCAAGATACAAGGCATGAAAGTAGGTGGAATGACTAAAACATTGTTTAAACACCAACTAGAGCCCTCACTGGCCTTATACAGGCAGTTTTAGAAATTTCGTTAAATCTCCCTCTAAACCTAATGAAAACATGTCAAAATTGATTCAAAAGAAAGTTAACATAGACCCCTAACACATCAAATGAATTTTAAGTCTAGACAGTACCGTACAAGGCCATAGTACGGTCTGAAACAAAGAAAATATAGAGAAAACGTGGTTACAGTAGAAAATAGAGTAAATGTTGTTCTTTCTTCATCAAAATTTGTGTCTTCTTCCTTGTGTCTTCATTTGGAGACTTATTACATCATTTTTCAACCGTTTTCCAACTGATCCAACCACATTTTTGGAGGATATGACCGTTGGATTTATTTTAAAATAGACAAAACATGTAATTTGCATATGCAATATTATGACACTTGACAAAACTTAACTACTTGACCCCCCTAAAGGACTCTAATACATACAAATGGCCTTTTATAGACATTATTACATCAAAATAGGATTCCACACATGGAAAGAAACATTTGAACTCATTTACATTGCATTTTCCATAATTGGCCTTAAGGAACTAGGTGCTCCTGCACCATTTATGACTTTGTATGTTCAAGTGTATACTACATGACTTATATGTGTGTTCAAATGCATACTCCATGACTTATGTATGTTCAAGTTATCTTGATATGAGGTGTCTTACTCAGAAGTTTGTAAAACCTTGTTATTCATTCTGACTATGCTATTCATTGTCATTATAAAATTTCTAATTATCATTGTCTTATTCTTCATGCTTGTAGAAATTATCATCATGCCAAGGAAACAAGCAAAGACTCTAACACCAAAAGAGTGTGAAGTTGAGAATGAGAGGAAAAGAGAAAGAATGAGGCAAATTCGGGAAAGTAGGAAATTGTCAACCATACAAGAAGACATTCCACCATTGCCAATTGAAGACGAACATGACACGTCTAACGATGCTAAGAGAGAGATGGAATTGGTGGCACAAAGGGAACAAATGAAAAACCTCCATCCAATGAGGAAAGTGAATCTCCAAGTTGGAGGCACTCCATTGTCCACATGTCAAGTTGAAGGAACACCATCATTAGCTTCTCGAATTGGAGACATTCCATCTTTCATAGGTGAAGTAGAAGGCACATCTGCATTTCTTCTCAAGTTAGTGACACACCATCATTCACAACTCAAGTTCAAGGTACATCATTTTCAACCTTTTCACCTCCAATCGAAGGTACATCATCTATCCCATCTCAAGTAAATAATGAAGAAATTCCTAATGTTCAGTCTACTTTACCAAATAAAACACCTCATAGAATTTTGCATAGGAGGCCTAAGTTTCTAATTGATATTGATGAGAATGTATTGCAGCCCATGCAGGATAAGATTCCCATGCACACTTGCTAAAGATATTCAAATAAGATATGGAAATTGTTCTTTGAGAATGTCAATGAAATCAAAATATGTCAACTCTTTGTTGAACTGATGAGAAATCTAAAATTTAGGCCCACTATGAAGATTCTTGGCTTCACAAACTCTCACAATAACCCTTCAATGAATTAGGTCTCCAAGGTCTACAACTTGCACTCAAGGATTCAAACCTTCGCATGGGCTTGATGAGGCATCTAACAAGATTAAGTTCACCAACCAAACACAACCAAACCTAATTTCCTTATATGGTTTCAAACCCAAAACTTAATCAATGTTTTCAACACCCATTATCAAGTTACATCACATATGTCAAACTCAACCTTGACTTCTTTGGACTGTGTTCCTCAAAAATGACCTTTTTTTGTTGTCCTAAAAGGGCTAATTAAGCCTATATTACAAAGGAACTAGCCTTTAAACTTTCCACAGACCACTAAATTTTTTGGGAGAGCATTCTTCATAAGTCCAAGCCCTCAAAAACATAATTTGTTTCAGGAGAAACATTCACCTACATACCAAACCACAAAACCCTTAGTTTGGGCAAAATTGATAAGTGTTTATTAAAAATAATGGTTCCTGGAAGTTTCTCCTCAGACCACTACTTCAAACACCTTAGAATACACCTGCACATGCTCACAAAACCATAAGACAAACATTTTCTTTTGATATTTTCTTAAATACCCTCTTTGGTTCCTCTTTCCCACATGAAAACATTCTTTAAAACCCTAGGGCATCACACTAAAACCACACCAACTGATCTTCTCTTCCTACCTAATCATGAGAACACTTAGATTACTCTTTGAAGAGTCATTCCACCAAGATACAAGGCATGACAGTAGGTGGAATGACTAAAACATTGTTTAAACCCCAACCAGAGCCCTCACTGGCCTTACATAGGCAGTTTTATAAATTTCGTTAAATCTCCCTCTAAACCTAATGAAAACCTCTCAAACTTGATTCAAAAGAAATTTAACATAGACCCCTAACACATCAAATGAATTTTAAGTCTAGACAATACCGTACAAGGCCATAGTATGGTCTAAAACAAAGAAAATACAGAGTAAATGTTGTTCTTTCTTCATCAAAATTTGTGTCTTCTTCCCTGTGTCTTCATTTGGAGACTTATTACATCATTTGTCAACCATTTTCTAACTGATCCAACCACATTTTTGGAGGATATGAGCGTTGGATTTATTTTAAAATGGACAAAACATGTAATTTGCATATGCAATATTATGACACTTGATAAAACTTAACTACTTGACCCCACTAAAGGACTCTAAGACATACAAATGGCCTTTTATAGACATTATTACATCAAAATAGGATTCCACACATGGAAAGAAACATTTGAACTCATTTACATTGCATTTTCCATAATTGGCCTTAAGGAACTAGGTGCTCCTGCACCATTTATAACTTTGTATGTTCAAGTGTATACTACATGACTTATATGTGTGTTCAAATGCATACTCCATGACTTATGTATGTTCAAGTTATCTTGATATGAGGTGTCTTACTCAGAAGTTTGTAAAACCTTGTTATTCATTATGACTATGCTATTCATTGTCATTATAAAATTTCTAAATATCATTGTCTTATTCTTCATGCTTGTAGAAATTATCATCATGCCGAGGAAACAAGAAAAGACTCTAACACCAGAAGAGCGTGAAGTTGAGAATGAGAGGAAAAGAGAAAGAATGAGGCAAATTCGGGAAAGTAGGAAATTGTCAACCATACAAGAAGACATTCCACCATTGCCAATTGAAGACGAATGTGACACGTCTAATGATGCTAAGAGAGAGATGGAATTGGTGGCACAAAGGGAACGAATAAAAAATCTCTGTCCAATGAGGAAAGTGAATCTCCATGTTGGAGGCACTCCATCGTCCACATGTCAAGTTGAAGGAACACCATCATTAGCTTCGCGAATTGGAGACATTCCATCTTTCATAGGTGAAGTAGAAGGCACATCTGCATTTTCTTCTCAAGTTATTGACATGCCATCACTCACAAATCAAGTTCAAGGTACATCATTTTCAACCTTTTCACCTCCAATCGAAGGTACATCATCTATCCCATCTTAAGTAAATAATGAAGAAATTCCTAATGTTCGGTCTACTTTACCGAATAAAACACCTCATAGAATTTTGCATAGGAGGCCTAAGTTTCTAATTGATATTGATGAGAATGTATTGGAGCCCATGCAGGATAAGATTCCCATGCACACTTGCTAAAGATATGCAAATAAGATATGAAAATTATTCTTTATGTAAATGAAACCGGAATATGTCAACTCTTTGTTGAACTGATGAGAAGTCTAAAATTTAGGCCCACTATGAAGATTCTTGGCCTAAGAACATCAAATGCATCAAGTGAAAAATCAATTGTCAAGAATCTAATGAGTGCATATGAGAGTGTGGGTTCCACCTCACGCACCAAGGATAGTAATGTCACATGATGTGTCATTACATCGACAATTGTAAGCCAACAAACAAAAAAATCTTGCCTCATTAGAAAGACAAGTCAAGCATTGAAAATAAATAGAAAAACTCTAATGAGAGCCATTGGAAGATGTCAAATAGTTGAGGATCCAAACACTAATTAATTGTGGGCATTCTTTGGGAGACTCCCATGGAAAGATAAAGTTATTACATCGAAGCTTTGAGATCACTAATTGAAGACTTTTGGAAAAATTACACAAGGGATATGGTAAGAAGGAGAATTAGTGGTCTAAACCATGAGCCACATCCAAAGTATTTTTTTGGATATGACTCAAACATAGTTTTTTGGTAAATTTCTAGAGAAGTATCCTCAAATTAAAATTTATCAAAGATATTTTGAAATGCTAAAATCTTTCTTTGTCAAAATAAATCAAACACACACTACTCGTTGTTGTAGATTACATATCAACATTTCTAACCATTTTGATATTTATCGGTCTATATGTTTAGATTTGCATACTAACAATGTTTTGCAGGATTGTGGCATACGTGCCCCACCAACTACCTCAAGAAACTTCATATCAATGATTTTATGTGATAGAGAGGAAGGTCAAATATTCTACAAGAAATTATGCTTGGATGGCACATGTCAGCATTGCGGTGGCTTGCAATGTATGCCAATATGTGAACATATGGAAAGTACACATGTGGTTGGAAAAGTACTAGTAGAGTTTGGCAAGTATAAAATAGTGGCATACAATACAAGAGATGGTAAAGAAGCAAAGAGGTCTGAATATGTTATTTAGAAGATTCTAGTGTATCCATTTATGCCTATATTTCATGACAACATAGTGTATGAGTATGTAAGACATGCCCATAGAGCTTGATGGTTGGACTTGCAATTCAAGTTATGCAAGGACACATTTCTAGTTGGTAGCATTGTTTCAGTCATTGACTATGCAGAGAATTATAGTCTACAGCCACAGTGTGAGGTGCAATCCCAATATTATAACTCCACACAAGTTTCTATATTTGTGTTCATCGCATTCATTCATGTGAATGACAGTATAGAGGATGATAGAAAGATCATAAGGGACTATCATTTTTATATAAGTGATGATCTCACGCATTCCGCAGAGTTCGTGCAAGGTTGTTTTTAGGTGTTCTACAATGATTTGGCTAGAAGGGGCATATCATTCAGTTAGTATATCATATGGTTGGATAATTGTGCATCACAATTCAAGAACTCACGAAATTTCTATTGGCTGAGAAAGAGGCATAATATTACAGTTGTTCAGCATATGTGGAACTTTTGTGAGGCTGAGCATGGAAAGGGGGAGCATGATGATGCAGGAGCGTGTATCAAAAGAGCCATAGCACAAGAACAGTTAAAGTATAAAGACAATGCAAAGTTGACAGATGCAAAATCAATCGTTGAGTGGTGTAATGCTTAGATGGTTCTAGGTAATGAAGGTAAGTCTTTAGTTTGTAGATTTTTTTGGTTGATAGATAATACTAACATTGCACCATATGAGGACTATTGTACACTAACAGGATCAAGTGAGCTACACTCTATCAGAAGCTCAATTGCAGGTTCATGGAGTATACATATGCGGAAGATGGCATGCTTTTGTTCTCCATGTACAATTCAAACCTGGAATGAGTACGAGTCAAAGGAGTGGGTTGATAAATGGTAGTTTAGTTATCTTTGCCCACTTGACATGTATCGGCCCCCGACAGCACTAGAATTGGCAGAGATGGAATCATTAATTGATTTTGACTACATATCAGATCTAGTTCAACTAGGTAATATATCTACTTGCATAGTTAAATTTGAAATTCCTAATGTTATCTTAAACTTTGTAGTATTTTTGTAATGTTGACTAATTTCATCTAATTTTCTACACATATGATTGTAGGGCATGTTTATGCAGTTATTACAGATGAAGATAGTGAAGAGGGAATAGATTATTACTTGTGTTGTTATGTTGAGGCCAAAAAGAAATTGGAGGCCCCAATTATAGATGGAGAAAACATCGAATACCCTACAGGCTCAGTGGTTGTTACTAGAACATGGCTTAGAAGGTACACACATAATCTAGTGTTAATGTTTGGTTGTTTGAGGACTTTGACATGCATCAGAAGATTCTTCATTACTCCAACCTTGTCATAGAAACCAATGTTCATTTGATACAATATCAAGGTAGACCTTTGAACAAGACCTTGTGGAAGGTGCGTGACTCTAACCATGAGGCAATACTTGACACAATAAAGAGTAGAGAAGACCCAGATGGTTCGTTGGATTAATTTGTAAGTATGCATAAAACTTTCCTAGATGGTTACTTGTACTTTGTTTTATATATAAATAATAGTATGAATTGCTTCCCTCCAGTATATTTATGTTTAGTCAATTTTTTTTTTTTATGCTTCTGACAGGAGGTCATAACTCTAGTCCATGCAACTATGGACAAAGAAGCTTGAGAAAAGATGATGTAGAGTGATCATCAGATGGTGGTAAGTGATCGATTACATAAGTGATGTTATATATTCCATGTATATTTTGTTTGATTGTATTAATAGGTGGAGCTGCATGAGCTTGAACTTTCGAAGACGTCTACTCGATGGCAGAGAGAGGATGAGTCATGGATATTTTTGTATATATGCCTGTATGGCTTTGTATGTAAACTAGATGTTATGTTCATGATATTATGTATACGACAGTTTATATGAATTGCTTCCCTCCAGTATATTTATGTTTAGTCAATTTTGCTTTTTGATGCTTCTCACAGGAGGTCACAACTCTAGTCCATCCAACTATGGACAAAGAAGCTCGAGAAAAGATGATGGAGAGTGATCATCAAATGGTGGTAAGTGATTGATTACATAAGTGATGTTATATATTTCATGTACATTTTGTTATAGTAATGTGCATATTGTTTGATTGTATTAATAGGTGGAGCTGCATGAGCTTGAACTATCGAAGATGTCTACTTGATGGCAGAGAGAGGATGATTCATGGATATTTTTGTATATATGCCTGTATGGCTTTGTTTGGACATGCCTATATGGCTTTGTATGTAAAATAGATGTTATATTCATGACATTATGTATACGACAGTTTATATTAAATATTTAATATAATAAAAAATTATCCTTGAGCAGTGGTATGAACCATGGGCAGTGAAGGCCTCATGTTTCATTTGATTTATTTTCTATGGTATACATTTGATGTTTGCATCATCATCACATTATGCTTCATGGGGTTAGATCTAAGTAACGGATGAAGTTGATCCTAATTGGTCTTAATCATGTTCACTCATGTTTCACTCATGTCATATCAAGAGTCATGTCACAAGGTTTGGATGTTAGTTCATAACATTCATGTTTATAATGTTACAATAGTAGGACATAGTTGGTTATGTCATTGGTTCATGCCATTGGATCATTGGATTTGGTTGTGGTTCTTCATCATAACTTGTCATGCTTTCAAGAGTTAGATTGGGTTGCAGTTCTTCCTCATGACAGGAGTTTATTCATATCTTCATGCTTCTTTGTCCTCCATGCTTCAGTGTTCTCATTGTCTTCATGTGTCAAGGATTTCTTCAAATGCATTATTGCAACATGCTTCAATTTCATGTAGTGGAAAGGTGTTAGGAGTGACATTTTGCATTCCATAGCTCGTGGGGCTGAACAGAATTTGCTAATGCATCAGGGTGGGTGGGTAAATTCTAGGGGAGGTCTTGTTTCATGTGCCAAGTGTCGTAGTCATTCGGGGCAGCAGGCTACCAGCAAAGTCCCTTAAGATCCCTAAGAAGAAAAAACTGCCAAACATTGACGGAGCAGTCCTTGCAATTCGTGGCATTTGGAAAAATTTTGTTTAGACATACAGGTGCACGTGGGTCCATCCACAATAACCTTTCTAAGTTTTGGTCAACTCCAGTCTGTTTGACTATACAAAAATCAAACACATTCTTGCAAAATGCTTTAGTTTCATGCAGTGGAAAGGTGCTAGGAGTGACATTTTGTATTCCATAGATCATGGGGCTAAACAAACTTTGGCAATGTGTCATGGTGGGTAGGTAAATGCTAGGGGAGGTCTCATTTCATGTGCCAAGCATCCTAGTCATTCGGGGCAGCAGGCTACCAGCAAAGTCCCTTAAGCTACCTAAGATGAAAAAACTGCCAAACTTTGATGGGACAGTTCTCAAATTTTGTGGTAGTTGGGAACATTCTGTTTGGACCTACAAGTGCACATCAGGTCCGTCCACAATAAACTCTCTTAGTTTTGTTCAACTCTTGTCTGTTTGACCGTGCCAAAATCAAACGTATTCTTGCAAAATGCTTCAGTTTCATGTAGTGAAAAGGTGCTAGGAGTGACATTTTGCATTCCATAGCTCATGGGGCTAAACAGACTTTGCCAATGCATCAGAGTGGGTGTCTAAATGCCAGGGGAGATCTCATTTCATGTGCCAAGTATCACAGTCATTTGGGGCAGCAGGCTTCCGACAAAGTCCCTTAAGCTCCCTAAGACGAAAAAACTGCCAAACTTTGACGGGATAGTTCTCAGAATTTGTGGCAGCTGGGAATGTTTTGTTTGGACCTACAGGTGCATGTGGAGTCTGTCTACAATAATCTCTCCCAATTTCATTCAAATCCTATCCATTTGACCGTGCCAAAATCAATGCATTCTTGCAAAATGCTTCAGTTTCATGCAATGGAAAGGTTGCTAGGTGCCATTTTTTTGTTCTACTCATCGTGGGGCCGAACAGACTACACCAACATGTTGGGGTGGGTGGGTAAATGGTAGGGAAGGTCTCGTTTCATGTGCCAAGCATCCTAGTCATTCTGGCCTGCAAGCTACCAAGACTTAGTACTTTTTGAGTTTGCTAATAGCTTGTAGCTCGAAACAACTGAGACACTTAGTGCATGAAATGAGACCTCCCCTAGCATTTAACCACCCACCCTAATGTGTTAGCATAGTATTTTTGGCTACATGATGAGTAGAACAAAAAATATGGCACCTGGCAACCTTTCCATTGCATGAAACTAAAGTATTTTGCAAGAATGCGTTTGATTCTGGCACAATCAAATGGAGAAGATTTGAATGAAACTGAGAGAGGTTATTGTAGATGGACTCCGCATGCACCTGAAGGTCCAAATAGAATATTCCCAATTGCCACAAATTCTAAGAACTATCCTGTCAAAATTTGGCAATTTTTTCGTCTTAGGGAGCTTAAGGGACTT
The DNA here is from genome assembly GCA_027924645.1 of Cunninghamia lanceolata. Lineage (NCBI taxonomy): Eukaryota > Viridiplantae > Streptophyta > Pinopsida > Cupressales > Cupressaceae > Cunninghamia > Cunninghamia lanceolata. Next base: position 6,680,206 of record BSBN01000148.1, on the reverse strand, counting down.
TCCTGATAGCCTGCTGCCCCAAATGAGTGTGACATTTGGCACACAAAATGAGACCTCTCCTAGCATTTACCCACCCATCCCGACATGTTGCTGAAGTCCGTTTAGCTTCACAAGCTATGGAATGCAAAATGTCACTTTTAGAACCTTTCCACTACATGAAACTGAAGCATTTTGCAAGAATGTGTTTGATTATGGCATGGTCAAATGGACAGGAGTTGAATGAAACCAAGAGAGGTTATTGTAGAGGGACTCCACATGCACCTGTAGGTCCAAACAGAATGTTCCCAGCTGCCACAAATTTTGATAATTATCCCATCAAAGTTTGGCAATTTTTTCATCTTAGGGAGCTTAAGGGACTTTGCTAGTAACCTGCTGCCCTGAACGACTGTGACGTTTGGCACACAAAAAGAGACTTTCCCTGGCATTTACCTACCCACTCTGATGCATTGATGAAGTCCATTCGACCCCATGAGCTATGGAATACAAAATGTCACTCCTAGCACCTTTCCATTTCATGAAACTGAAGCATTTTGTAAGAATGCGTTTGATTCTCACATGATCAAATGGACAAGAATTGAATGAAACTGAGAGAGGTTATTGTATACGAACTCCACGTGCACCTGCAGGTCCAAACAGAACATTCCTAGCTGCCACAAATTTTGAGAACTATCCGATCGAAGTTTGGTAGTTTTTTCATCTTAGGGAGCTTAAGGAACTTTGCCTATAGCATGCTGCCCTGAACTACTATGATGCTTGGCACATGAAACGAAACCTCCCCTGGCATTTACGTACCCACCTCGACATGTTGACGAAGTTTGTTTAGCCCCATGAGCTACGAAATGCAAAATGTCACTCCTAGCACCTTTCCACTACATGAAACTAAAGCATTTTGTAAGAATGCATTTGATTTTGGTACGGTCAAACGAATTGGAGTTGACCAAAACTAAGAGAGGTTATTGTGGATAGACCCCATGTACACATGTATGTCTAAACAAAATGTTCCCAAATGCCATGAATTTCAAGAACTTCTCTGTCAAAGTTTGGTAGATTTTTTGTCTTAGGGATCTTAAGGGACTTTACCAGTAGCTTGCTGCCCTGAATGACTGCAGTACTTGGCACACAAAATGAGACCTCCCCTAGTATTTACCCACCCACCCCGATGCATTAGCAAAGTTTTTTCAGCCCCAAGAGCTATGGAATGCAAAATGTCACTCCTAGAACCTTTCCACTGTATACATGTTGACAACTTTTGTAAAATGAACTCAAAATGACTCTATTGACCTTGAACATGGTCTATTATGACCTTATTAGACCAAAAAAAACTCAATTACATGTGAATAAAACAACCTTCAAAGTGCCTAGTCTGAACCTTCATACTTTTCATGTTTCAAGTAGGCCCAATCTAGTAGGACAACAAACCCTGTTTTGGGGGTTTTTCTCTCAAACTTTCCAAAAGACCTCCCAAACCAAATATAGATTTAGATACTCATTTCCAAGTTACATAACATGTCTCAAAACCAATAGTGACTCCTTTGGACCATGTACCTAAAAAATGACATTTTTCACTGTCTAAAATAGGCTAATTAGGCCTAGTTTGTGAAGAAACATACCTCTAAACATCCAACAACCCCCTAGACTTGATGGTGCAACATCTCCCATGTGTCCAAACTCTCAAAACCATAATTATTTTTAGGGGAAACACTCACTAACATACCAAACCCCCAAAATCCTTAATCTAGGCCAATTTGAGGAGGGTTTATTGAAACTCTACCTTCCACACACTCTCAGACTTTGCCAACACTTGGAACACTTAAACAACTATTTGCATATGCTTTAGGAATCATCTCCCAGTAATTTCCAACCTTCTTTTAACAAACCCTAGCGTAAAACCACCCTTTCTTGCTTGGAAACAAGGCAAAACTTGCCTAGGACAACACCATAGTTTGGTCAAACTCCATATCTTGCTTCCTTGACTTCATGGGCATATAAAACACATCCAAACCAAACCATTCCACTAAGTTATAGGGTCATGTAGCAAGTGGAATGGTCTGAAACATCCCTTTACACACTAAAACCTTTGTTTTGAGGGTTACATAGGCAGTTTCAAAAAAGTGAAGATATATCACTCAAAACTCAATGGTTTCTCCTCAAACCAAGTGGATTTGAAAGTTAAGACATACCACTACCACTTCTAATATATTTTAGCACATGGTTGAGCTGTACAGGTTCGTGGTACAACCTGGAACAATGTTTTTACAGAAAAATAAAAAAACTAAATTTTTATTCAAATTTTGTAATACAAAACTCATCTCCCTTCTCTCCTCGGGGTATGTGAGGGATTTAATACATGTTTTAAGTAGTTTCAAATGACCTACAATATCCACAACCAACCACATGGTCATTTTTGAACTCTCTAATACAAGTATACATTGCATTTTCAAAACAACCCTTAGAAACCTTTGATTTACATGACTTTTATTTGACTAAACATGACTCAACATGACTCCAAAACATAGAAAATTGGTCATATTGACCTTATTACATGTATAATGGTCTACAATGACCTTATTTGATGCAAAAAGACCCAAATTACTTCAAAACATCCTAGACTCAACTTGTCAAGACCTTCAAATGACCCAATTTTGTAAAAGATGGTGTTGGTGCTCTTGCACCAAATGCCAAATTCCAAAACCTTCAAAATGCTATCATTGGAACACAATATAGACATCCATCAAAGCATAAAAGAATATAGGAATTTGTCAAATGTTATAGTTGTAAGTACCCTTTCAGACATGTATGCAAAGTGTGGAAGCATATACTTGATGAACATGAATTGTTTGACATGATGCCTCAAAGAAATGTTGTCTCATGGAATGCAATGATTGCAAGATATGCATAAAATGGATTGTTTTGGATAGGAGGCTCCAAATTCATGATAGTTCAGTTTGAGACTAGGCCTAATTAGGCCTCCTTTACAAGACAACTACTATGCCAATGCAAACCCACCACACCAAACCACTTGGGAACCCTAGAATGCATGGAAAAGGAACTAATTTCACTAGTTTTGGCCTTTAAAACACTTTTTAAGGTACTATTGTGTGGACTACACCCTCTTTTTACCTAGTACATGGTCATTTAGGCCATTGCATCCTCATACTCTACTATATTATTGTTTCCTGACCTAGGGCTTATTGGGAACAGTGATCCTACCTTATTCCATCCCACTCCACCAATCTAGAGTGATTAACTTGGTGGAATGGCAAAGAAATACATAGTTTTTAGCCTCAAAACCCTAGTCCAAGGTTTTATGATAGTTTCCAGAAAAATGTGCTTTTCTCCCTCCAAATTCAATGAAAATGCTTCAAGCAAGATGCAAATGAAAGGTCATTCACTCCCCTTCACAATGTAGGTGGTTTTAGACCATGACAGTACTATACAGATGAGCAGTACGTCCTGGAATAGTCAAATTTTAGGAAAAGTAAAAGAAAACTTAATTTTATTCCACTTTGCCCTTCAAAACCTTCTTCACCAACTCCTCCTTAGTGTGTTTGAAGGTTTTTATACATGTTTACAATAGTTCCAATTGATCATAACTAACTTTCAACCTGTTTGATTGTTGGGTAACCTCCTTATTACATGATTTGTTAAGTTGACAAAGCAACTTCTTACCACTACTTGCATTATTAGACTTTTTGTTTAACAACAACATAAAACATGTTTCCAAACATAAATGATATTGGTCATTTGACCTTATTACATGCAAAATGATGACACAAGACCATCAATTTGTCCTATGATGTTGTAGGACCTTGTTATGACATGCTCCTAGCCAAGATTAGCTATGGCTAAGGTGCTCCTGCATCATGAAATATGTTTCCATGGTGTTGAGTCATCCTCCTTACCTACTACATCACCGTTGTAGACATGTATGCAAAGTGTGGAAGCATAGACAAGGCACATGAATTGTTTTGCATGATGCCCCAAAGAAATGTCACCTCATTGAATACAATGATTGTAAGATATGAACAAAATGGATTTTTTGATAAGGCATTAGAAACTTTCAAGCAAATTCGATTGGTGGGTGTAAAGAAAAAGTCCACAACCTTAGCCAGTATCCTCCTTGCCTATGCCAAAATAGACATCCATCAAAAGGATAAAACATATGGGAATTTTGTTAGATGTTGTAGTTGCAACTGCCCTCAGAGACCTATATGCAAAGTGTGGAAGCATAGACAAGGCACGTGAATTGTTTGGCATGATGCCTCAAATAAATGTCGCCTCATAGAATACAATGATTGCAAGATATGAACAAAATGGATTTATTGATAAGCCTTTAGAAAGTTCCAAGAAAATGCAATTGGCAAGTGTAAAGCCAAATTCCAAAACCTTAGAAATGGTATGTTTGGAGCACGGTATAGACATCCATCAAAGCATAAAGGATATAGGAATTTTGTCAAATGTCATAGTTATAAGTACCCTGCAAGACATGTATGCAACTTGTGTGGAAGCATATATAACGAAGATGAACTATTTGACATAATGCCTCAAAGAAATGTTGTCTCATGGAATGCAACGATTGCAAGATATGCATGAAATGGATTTTTCATAAGGATTTAAAAACTCTCGAGCAAATGCACAAAAATAAATTTCAACCATTTACACAAATTTTGGCACATCTAAAACCAAATTGCACAACCTTAACCAACTTCCTCCTTGCCTATTCTATAATGGGATCTAGAGAACATGGTGTGGACAACCATCAAAGCATAAATGATATAGGAATTTTGTCACATGTATTATATTTGCAAAGTTGCCCTTGTAGACATGTATGGGAAGTATGGAAGCATAGACAAGGCATGTGAACTATTTGAAATGATGCCTTGAAGAAATGCATAGTCCCATATAATTCAATGATTGCAAGATATGCACAAAATAGATTATTTGAAAATGATTCATGAACTTTCAAGCAAATGCAATTGGCATTTGTAAAACCAAATTCCTGTAACAATAATTGATTATCATATTAAGTATTTAATATAAATTGTCATATACATAATGTCATGAACATAACATCTAGTTTATATAAAGAGCCATATAGGCATGTCCAAACAAAGCCATATAGGAAAATATACAAAATATACATCGGATTAACATACAAAATTATGTATACAAAGCCATATAGGCATACAAAAAAGTTCCCAAAAACTAGTTTCCTATGGACTTTTAGGAAATAATCGGCAGCCCTTCTTTGACTGTGAAGATGTAGAGCCAGTTAGTAACACATCATCTCTCTGCCATCAAGTAGACCTCTTTGAATAAAGTTCATCCAGCTACACTTATTAATACAAACAAACAATATGCACATTAGTATAGAAAATGTATGAAATATATAACATCACATATGTAATTGATCACTTACTGCCAATGGATGATCACTCTCTATCATCTTGTCTCTCTTCATCTATAGTTGGATGGACTAGAGTTGTGAACTTCTCTGAGAAGCATCAAGAAGCAAAATTGAATAAACATAAATATAATTTATGTACATCAAATGACATGAGATAAAAAATAAATACAAAATTATGATATTTTCATGTTATTGGCTCATACCTCAGTCAAAGGATTTGTAGACATCATGTCTACATCAATGCCTATCTGCACTGACTCATGAAGATGAGGAGGAGTCTCCACTATATTCAGCATCTGAAAATCAAGTTCAAGATTATTCAAACAAAATAAATACATAACATTATTTTAAAAATGCATAATGATTAGAAATGGTTAAATTTACCACTGTAAAATTGGTGGTTCGGCATCTAGGGGACCAAGGAAACCATGGAAGTGTTGGTGACTATTGAAATCATCAAATTGTCACAAAATAATAACACCATTGACATATCTACAATAATTACGAATATGTGATAAATTACATATCTAATGACTTGACCTCCTCTCATAACCCACCAATGGATGGCTAACGGAGGCAAGATGAAGACTCTAACCCTACAATTTCATTGTGCAAACAATTACATACATTATTTTTGACTTATAATATAGATAATCATATAAAATTAATTACAAATTTCAAATAACAATATACTAAATCAAGATGAAACTTGTAACAAATTACCTGAGAGTCAATACAAAATGTATGCTGTAAGAGATTGTCACTGAGAACAAGATCATCCAATATGTCCTGTCCCTATGTCGCATCATGCTACCCTTGTGTCACAACATGCTACCCCTATGTCGTAGAGTCCTATCGTGCCTCCTACATCTCATAATCACATAGGTTCCCACATGTACTACACAAATGTGGGGACACATGACACCTACTACTATCACCCTCATTATCCTAGGTAAAATCATCCACATGCTATGATAGAGTTTGGGTGAGAGTAGTCAGTGAATGTAAAGTCTCCAGCTCAACACTCTCCTTCAAAGCCAAAGGGAGTGACCTATGTTTTGGCCTCGCTCGGGGTATAGGCACATGTTGTTCATCTCATTGAGCCCCAGGTCTATCTTGGGCAGAGCCACCACCTCTACCCTAGAACTCACGAATGTCAAAATAATTCAAAATCTTGTTGAAGACAAACTCGCAATAGAGTTTCCTCAAAAAATATTGTGGTACTTTATCATTGTTGCATGGCTACTCATTGAAGACCATGTACCATCTATCCCAAAAGTTTTGGGATATGTCTTCATTCCTACACCAATGTATAGGAAACCGTTTGCAACTTTCCTCTAATCTTTGGCCGGTTTTGGGATTAAGAAATTGTGCACATAATTGAGATTTTGTAATTTTTTCCTTCTTGACTTGTTCATATGACAACTTGTTGGCATAATATTACCGACTCCTCTCCCTATAGTCTTGGAATTCGGTGATTTGTTTCGTCACCAAATCCATGTGGGAAACAATCTCCTGTAGTGATTTTAAAAGTGCCCTCCTATGATCAATGGTTCCACTTCGATTGTTTAGGGTTTGAATAATAGTTTCAAGATGTTTCTTATTTTCTTCTATTATCCCTAAGTAGTGTTCTTGATTATCCCTTACATGAAAAGGAGGTGAAGGTGGGTTTTGAGGGTTTGGAGGTTTTTTGGGGTTGTTTTCACCCTCCTCAACTGGATTTAGGTTTTCTGCTTCTCCAATAACTATAAATACAATATGAAAACAAATCAAACATTGCAAAACTAAAAAATTATTCTAAAACTAACAAAATCAAACAAACCCTACCTTCTTCCTGTGTTGGAGCCTCCAAATTTGCATGACAATGTCTTTGGCGGAGAGGTGGCATTGTGAATTTCTTATTTTCTTTGGTGCACTTGATTCAAAGTCCTCTTTTTCAATGTGATCACATTTTTTCTTAGTTTCTTTGTTGTTGTGAGGAGAAAAGTCACGCGGTGAATGAGCAGAAAATGATTTTTTTGCTTTTATTAAAAGAAAAACACAAGCACGTTATAACGCGCTCACATTTTGTTGTAATTTTGGAGATGGTGACGACTTTTTGGTCCCCCATCTCCTTGCATTTACCCCTCTATGATTATCAATGGTTGTTTGGATGAGCATCTGCTCATGCTTAAACACTAGAACCTAGCTTTCAACCCTATTTTAGAATCTTTCTTAGTTACTCACACATGGGTATGAATTCCTAATCTCTCGCTCCAATTCTAGAAAGAACCTTGTTTTGGAACAATTGAAAATAAACTAGGGAAATTATTGATTGTGGATCTTGGCTCCTTTGTTTTCCTTCACACCACTTTTGAATGCATACTGGTCAATTTAGTTCTGTCTAAGAATTTTACCAACTAAAATTACTCTGAAAAACTTCTGCTCATAGCTGGAATCAATGTTTGGATGACAAATGTCTTCCTTTCCATTGTCATAGGTGTTTTGATATAGGCCATATGGTTGCTAATTGCTCCAAACATAAGTTGGTGGGACAAGCTTCATGGTGGAAAGATGCTACTATCCACCATTACTTATTGGAAAAAGATGTTCTTGCTCCAAAATAGGAGATGAGCAAAGATTCCCTCTCCAAAGTCAAGTATGTCAGAGGTTGGTTCAGCTGCTATGATAAGTTTTCAAAAGGACTCCTCGCTAAAGTTGAGGACTCCTGCCAATAGTTGAACAAAAACTTAGGAAGTGTCTTCTCCTAAGGCAGGCAGTGGTTTAGTTTTAGACATAAAGGTACATGTGTCGGATGGTTCTCCATCCTCACATGAAAAGACTTCTATAGTATCTAGTATTGGTCTACTCCCCTAGCCGCATATGTTATAGCTTTGGAGGACAGGAACCCAAATGAAATTTGGATAAAGGTGCAGAAAAAAAGAATAAGTTATTGAAAACTCACAATATGCAGTTACACTCCAATCACAAATAATTGGGTCACGAGATGGTTTGGAACTTATGTCTCCCCTGTTAATGGGTCTATTATACTTCATTGATTAGTGTCAAGGTTAGTGTATAGTGTTTGTAGCAGAAGAGAACCAGTCTTGTCTTATACTATTATTTTAAGGATGGATGTGCAATACAGATGTAATGTCCCCTTTCTAGTGGAAACAATTAAACCTGAATCTGCATTCAACATGATTCTCAAAGAGATATTAGTAACATTAGAGATCAATAAATTTCAATGATAATAGCTAATGAGATCAAAGATAATATAAATATTTCATTCTTGTCATTTACTAATGATGATTATTTTATAACATATTCCATAGGTACATTAGGGTGAATATTAAGCATATTTCAAGATCCATATCTTCCCCTCCTATTCTTTATCAAGGAATTAGGATTTACATGACTAGGGTGCACTGAAACCATCTCTGACCCACCTTCAGCAAACTAAGTCCCTAGCCCTCAGGTTCTATACATGGAGTCTCAAGTCCAGCTTGGGAACTATATCCCAGCCATTGGGATCGATACGAGATCTCTGGACCCATCTTGGAAACTATATCCTAGCCATTGGGGTCTATACAGGGGATGGAATAACTCTGCATTTCTCTGCAATACCCATGATTCCTCATTGGATGAAGTAATAGGGACTACGGAGACATGATCATTATGCAATATTTCCTTGTACTATAGATGGAATTCTATCATTCCATTATCATCATAATGCATGAATTAAAGACATTCATATTGCAAATCGAAGTACCATTATACGGTATCCCTATAAGTGTTCATCATTGTTAGATCTTGAGTCTAATTATGGATATAAATTTGATGATGAATAAAGAAGACATTTTATTATAAACTATAATCATTCACATGGATTCATATACTTGTGTAATACTAATGATGTGATTGACATATATATAGATCTATTCTTAATTATGATGGGCCCGTAACTATTTGCTAGCTCCGCCGGAGCCTTGTGAGCAAGGCTTCCCAACAGATGGAGATTGCCTACCACGGGCCATGGCCTTGGCCCTAGTGGCAATTCCATCTCACCCTTATTGCTCTTGCTCTTCCTTTTTGTCACAAATCTGTACATAATCCAGAGGAACATGAGTGAAAAAATCAACTCTATCATAGGAGATCTAAGCCATGCCATATTTGGTTAGCCCCCATTTTCCAACTATTTGATATAAATTGATGAGTATTTAACACAATTTATCATCTTACATCTTACTCGCCTATATTGAATGAAGCTATATTAGATGAAGTGACAATTTAAGTTGTTATAGTATATATTTTTCTATCAATTTTAATATTTCTTTCTGAAGCCAATGAAATGAAATGAAAGTATTTTTTTTTAATTAAAGTTTAAATTTATCCTATGAATGTTGTGTCCTTTAATACCATTATTTTAGTGAGTTGAGGCATTCAACAAACATGTAAAGTGTCATTTAACTCTATTAATAATTCTTGTCTATTGTTTCAACTCTAGTAATGATCCTTATAAATGCATGTCCCTTGAGTTGATAATAACAATTAATTTCCAAAAGATCATGTAGGCTTGGTTGTTAATGATGGTAGAAGTTAGCATCACACATCTTATCTCATTAATTTTTTCTGTTGTGTGAAATGGAACATTGCTATAGTTTATATGTTAACTTTGTTCTCCAATAATTTCAAATGACTCATTTGTCCATTTTTTTATTGGTTGTTGTTGTGAACATTTAATGTATGGATCAAATTCCTCTTTAACTTTTATTGCATTTTCATTTCAATCCATCCAAAAAAATTATTGCATTCTTAACTCGTGATATTACAATATTTTCATACTGGGAAGTTGGCAAGTTTGTACAATTTTAAATTCAATCACAAAAAGTTGCCTATGAAATTTAATTTTTATTTTAAGTTGAATTTTAAATATTTTCTTCTAAAGACTACTAAAATGAAATTATTTTTCCATTACTTTTGTTCACACTAAAGCTGAGATCTTTACAATAAATTTCATTTTCTAAAATTTCAACTCTATTATAATTTATATAATTTTAATAAGACACATATTTCTTTCAATTATTTGTTAAAGTATATTTGTATATTTTTCTCACTTAGCTTTGAGTTTATTATGAGAGAATGACTTAATACACTTACATATCAACAAAAGACATAATTTTTTGCAAAGTTGGGCTTATTTTTCCATACCATTATTCATCCCCATTTACACATTCTTCCACACATGGCTCCATCTTATCCATGTATCCACAACATTGCCACACTCCATGACTATAAAGTTAATCCTATGAATATAGGCAATGAAATAAATGACTTCAACAAATCTAACATTTGTACGGAACAATGGAGTTTTATTTGAAGCATAATGTCATGACAACCTTTTCAATACGATTGATGTTTTACCAAATAATGAGTATGATAGTCAATCTAGTAGACACTACACAACACAATCCTTCCACAATTGATTGTAATAGCTACATCATTTTACCCAAAATTTGTTCTATATTTTTTATAAAGAAATATTATCAATCAAACACCAATATCTATTCTCTCACAAAACTATGAGCCCCCAATGTGCCACTCACATTTAATACATTTGCAATGTCACATATAACCTCCCATAGAAAATATTGTTGAATCCTAATGTGCAACATCCCACATAGACATCAACCACAACATTACAATGTACGGAATTATTCTATATGTAAGGTGTATAACACATTCTCATTAGTCATTCTTAAGGATGGCTATTCTTAGATGACCTTGTAGAAGTTCTATCTTGAGGTTTTATATTTTTTTGTGGAAATATATTTGAGGATTTCTTTATTTTAAAATATATATATTTCAGACAAACTTGTATTTAGAGCTTGCTTTGATTACAAGGAAGATATTTGTAGTTAGAAATTTAGTTATTTGCTTTTGTATTTATCTAGAATAAATTGCATTGCATGCACATGAAAATCTTTGTAAATATTTATAAATAAGTGTTTTATAGACTTATATTGAAGCAAATAACAATTTTATGCCTGCTTGCTACCAAAATTGTAGATTGTGCTTATTTGTGTTATCTTGTATAAATAATTTTGTATATTGAATAGATTTTAATGATTATTGTAGGTTTTGTATTTCAATTCTTCCTAATTTGAGTATTTGTATCTTTATATGTTAATCTCCTATATTTAACTCACATTATCTTTTGTTTATTTCTAATTCAATTTTTATGTGTACTTAATTTTTTCTGATCCATGCTTTTAGCAAGAAATTATAAGCCTATATTAGATCATTAACATCAAGTCAAAAAATTATAAAATCTATTTTCTTGTATATGAGTTGTTTAGTCTCATGTCCATACTAAAAACAAAAATACAAGCTCAATCTTCATAGAGTTTTAGAATATACTTTTTAGTCTTTAATTATAAGAGAGATTCTTCATTTAATTTGAAGAAATATTTTACCTTGCACATTATTTTGTTTTATGTTGTTATATATATATATATATATATATATATATATATATATATAAACAAATATTAACAAAATAAAAGGAAAAAGCATGTATAACTCTAATATGTTAGCCTAATTCATTATTATTTCTCTTTCAATTAAAAAGATTTTAAATTGCTTTTTCAACCCATTTTCCATTTTTAAATCATGTGTTGTTTATTTCTGTAAAAGGCTCTGCATATTAAGACAAAATATTGAGTAGCACAAGACACTCTAGCACAAGGAAGTAACTTCCAGAAATATACAACAGTGATATTATTTTTAAAATATGCATTCCTTATTTTTATTTCTTAACCAACAACTAAAGGGGAGGGTATTCCCTATCTTTCTACATATATTAGTAGTTTTTCTCCCAAGTGTATCCAATGTTATGGTAAGGGAGAGGGCTCGATCATGAGCATAGGACGTATGGTGGGTATAGTACGTGACAGACTAGGGCCCACTTTTGGGCGATAAAAATGTGAGCAAAAATTCCAAATGTGCTTTTTAATATGATAGGACAGGTTCATATAAAATTCAAAATGTGTCATATCATAGGTAGACTCTTTTTTTACCACCTTCTCAATAGTAGGTGAATGCAACTTGACATTTATTTGCCACCATCCCAATATTAAGTGAATGCAAGTGGAAAAACTTATTTCCATAATATAAATAATCTTTGCCACATTCCCAATAAAAGGTTATTGCAAATGGTTTTCTAATCCAAAATATGTCTTATTGCATTAAAAGTGAGTTGATATGCATTCAAAGTGAGTTGACATGTATAGAAGCCATTGTTAATTAAACAAGATGTAAATATATTTTAACAAAATACATTAAAACATGTTCCATTTCTCTTTTTTTTTTTTTGCAAACTACTAGTTTCATCATGTCCATAATCACCAATCTTTTTTTGAATTTACCTATAAAAATGAAAGAAAAAAAATTCTTAGGCTCATTATGATAGTGTTAAAATTAAAAGTTTGCTTACATTCACACATTTTTAACTCCATCTTACAAGAGGGGTTTATTATTTGTTAAAGTGTAAAAGAAAACTTTTAGGTTGATCTTAAGATTTTGTTTTATTTATAGCATATTATATTTCTCATTTTTGTCTCCAGCCTAATAGTCTTGTAAAGTTTCATAAGATTGACTAGCAACAACCAAAATGTATGTATTCCTTCTATGTTTCTAACCCTAAATTCTAATTTGAGCAACTCCTATAAAACCCATCTAAGCCCCCATTAAATTTGTTAGTTTTATCATCAATATTCAATTTCCATTGAAAAGTACTACGCATTGTAGTCTAAATGGTAACTTAAACCAAAATCATTACACAATTAACATAAAGAAACATAAAAAGAAATAACTTATTACACACTCAAACCATAAGATAAACAGAAAGGAGATGCTTCAATCAGGAAAATTGACCAAGATACTTCATGATTGCATACTATAGATGAATCTATCCCAAACTAAATACATCTAACCCTCTAAATCAGCCTTATATCCAGATATGAGAAAGTACAAGATTGATTATTGTAGTTCTGAACTGCACAGATACTTGAAAGTTGAAACTACATACTGACATGATAAAAATTTATCATTTACTTAATACATATTTGTAAACTATCATTTGGAATTCAAAAAAACTATTATCATAGTATATGCTTTTGAATATACTTCCCCTAAAAGAACTTCAAAAAAGTAGTGGGTTCTATCAAATCCTGTTTCATCCTACACTCATAATTGGGGTTTTTATCAAACCCAACACCTCCCAAAACATCAAGAAAATCCCTCTTAATACAACTCAAGGAGCCAAGATGCATCTTCTATATCTTCAATTCAGGTTCTAATGCGACTCTCAGATCTACCCTAAATAGTTCCAGTTCAGCCAACAAACATACAACATTTAATTTCAGCTCCCTTCTACTGCAACCATCTGCAAGGTCATAACTGAATCCAGTTCTTTAAACTATACCCACCTCTATCCTGTAGGATCTAACAACTACTGAAGCTCTTTAAGATGAAACAATCTCCCATGTTGCCTTTTCATCTGATTTTGCAACTCCATAAATTTGTGAAGATGGAATCTCTCTAAGGCACTATTGGTAGTTATCTACAATTGTTTTTTTTGACTTGCCTATTGCTTCTACTAGGTAGTACCACTATTCCTTACTCATGGGCTTAATGAACCTCTCATAGATTGTGTTGTTAAGCAACTTCACAAGATCCACTATCATAGTAGTAGTCAAGATAGTCATGTCAACATAAAATATTAATGGCAACTGCATTGGAGATGGACCACGATCTTCAGTCATGGAACACATGGCCCATCAATTCCATCACTGTGAAATTCATTATCTCTCTTTCTTGGCAGCTGAGGTGGCTCCACAATAAGAGAGGTGACGATGTCCACACTTGTTGAATGCACAATATTGGTGGGGTTATGACCTTGAATTGTATCCACACTAGTATCTGTCACAATGCAAATCTATAAACTTGATATCTTGATTGATATATCAGTAGTTGACACTAGAGAAGTATCAATCTGTGGTCTCATAATTGTGTTTTCAATAGAAAAAATTATTTGTCTTTAGTAAGCTTGACTCCAGATTGAAACAGGGTAGATGCTGGCTTGCGTTCAAGCATGTTAAACTTTTCTAAAAGGTCTAAAACATATTTTGATTGTGAGATGAACAATCCATCATGTAATCTACAAAATTGTAATCCAAGAAAATAGTTTAGTTCACCCAAATCACTCATATGAAATGTCCTCTTAAGATCTAATTTTAAATCATTGATTAACCTAATATTTTGTCCAACAATGAGTAAATCATCTACATAAATTGCAACAAGAAGAATATCATCTTGAACTTTCTTCACATAAAGATTTGGATCTGACTTACATCTCTTAAATCCATGAAGTTGAAAATACTTGTCAATCTTCTCATTCCATGCTCGTGCACTTGTTTAAGACCATAAAGTGACTTCTTTAATTTGCAAACAAGATTAGGATGTTGCTGATCCACAAAACCTGGTGATTGATCCATATATATTTCTTCATATAAATCTCCATTTAAGAAAGCATTTTTTACATCCATTTGATGAATATGCCACCCAAGACTTGCAGCCCAAGAAAGAATAATTCTAACTATATTCATTTTACTGACATGAGAAAATGTTTCTTCATAATCAACACCCTTTTTTGATTGAACCCCTTAGCAACCAATCTAGCCTTGAATTTTTCTATAGCACCATTTGATTTAAATTTTGTTTTGTAAACCCATTTGCAACCAATAACATTCTTACTTTGGGGGTAGGGTACAAGTTCCCAAGTGTTATTCTCTATCAATGCATCATATTCCTCTTTCATAACTTTCTCCCATTATTTCTTTCCTCTAGCTTGCTCATATGAGATTGCGTCATTTACTTGTAATACTTTGGCCATGAGAGCACTACCATTCCTTCCTTGGATCTTTGAGCCTTGTCTATATATTTCTTCAACACTCCTTGTCTTTTGTCTAGCTAAAATGTCACCTTCTTCATCATCACTATCTGCAGAAAATGGTTGATTACAAGCATTAGTAGTTTCATTTTCAATAGTATTATTGTCATCAGTAATTCTCTCCTCATCCTCATCAATATTGGCTTCATTTCTGCCTAAAATATTTGAAAAATTAGAAACATTTACTGTTGTAGAGTTAGAGGAAGTGGCTGTAAGTTGTGCTCATCAAACTTTACATCTCTACTAACAAAGACCTTTCTTGTTGTCAAATCATATAACCTGTAAGCCTTTGATTCTTCACTATAACCCACAAACAAACACTTATGACTCTTTGGTTCTAACTTTTTCCTCTTTTCATCAGGAACGTGTGCCCAAGTAGTACACCCAAATACTTTAAAATACCCAATGTGGAGCTTTCTACCACTCCAAGCTTCTTCAGTGGTGATATTTGGGAGGCCTTTAGTGGGAATTCTATTCACAATATATGCAGCACAAGAAATAGCCAAACCCCAAAATTGATTATGTAAACTTTTAAAATGCAACATACAATGAGCCATTTCTAAAAGAGTTCTATTCATTTGTTCAGCCACCCCATTTTGTTGAGGAGTATAAAGAACTATTCTTTGAACCTTAATACCATAATTTTCACAAAATGACTCAAATGCATAATTGCAATATTCACCCCCATTATCTGTCCTTAAACACTTAATTCTTTTTCCACTTTGATTTTCAACTAATGCCTTAAAATTTTGAAAAACTTCAAATACTTCATTTTTCCTTTCAAGAAAATAAACCCATACTCTACTGCTTAATCATCAATAAAAGTGAGAAGGTACCTGGCACCTGAAAGTGAAGGATAGCTTGGTTCACATAGATCACTATGAATGAGCTACAATGGATAATTAGCTCTCCATGCTTTACCTGAATCAAAAGGATCTCGATGATGTTTTCCTAACACACATCCTTCACACACACCTTCAGATGCTGAAATTTTTGTCAATCCACTAACCATATCCATTCTAACCATATCTTGTAATTTTTGATAATTTATATGTCCAAGTCTAGCATGCCAAAGTTTTGACATATCAAATAAAAGCATGAGAGAGTGTGTATTCATTATCAAAAAACCCCACAAATTTAAATAGACTCTCTTTATGATCAACACTACCAATAGCAATTATATTGCCTAGGTCTTTTCTATCTCTAACAATAATTTGATCAGCAGTGACAACAAACTCATATCCAACTTGAACAATTTTGTATACTGAAATAAGATTCACCCCTAATCCTTCAACCAACAAAACATTTTTCAAAGACCCATTCATTACATTAACAATCCCTATTCCTAAAACTGGAAGTCACATTTTATTGCCAATAGAAATTTCTTGATCTGAATTCTTCCCTTGATAAAAATCAATAAACAAAGATCTATCCCCAGTCATGTGATATGATGTCCCTGAATCAAAAATCCATTCTTTATTAGAATATGAAGCAAAGTAACCCCCCTTAACAGTACTTTCGGGTCTAGCAATTACCTCCTTATTTGTTTTCTCTTGCTTTTTTAGAGAAATGACTACGAAGCTATGTCTATCTTTCTTGCCATCCTTAAACCTTTCTTGCTTGGGCTTGTACTACTATCTTTCATTGTCCCTCTTCTTCAAACAAAATTTCTCCATGTGATTTTCACCTCCACAATACCTGCAAATAATCAGTTTCCTTCCAACTTGCTTTTCTGCAGCATCATTTCTAGAAAAGTGGTTAGAACAGTCATTATTTCAAAATTTATAATTTCCTTTCCAATTCTTATTTCCATCATATTTTGAAAATTTAGTCTTGGCTGAGTCATGAATCTTCTTAAGATGTCCTTCTTTAATAAGTTGAACCTCTTCATCTAAAACAGACTTACAAAATTGATCAAAAGTTTGTTGGGGGCATTGGGAGTTAGTTGGAGAACCCTTTTCCTTGATTCCTTAAATACCTTGTATGGATAGGGAAGCTTACTTTCAACCATTGCAATCAATTGAAAATCTTTTTTTGCATATTCAGTGCCTATTTTCTTCAGCTGAGCATTTAAAAATGTAACTTCATTAAAGTAATCAGTCATTTTTTCAAAATTAGAAGGATCTAAATTCACCAATTTTTCTTCTATGCTAAACATGCTAGCAATATCTGCATCTTTATAATTTTTTTCTAAAGTTTCCCACAACTCTATTGGATTATCAATATCAACAAATCTTCTATTGAGATTGGGGCTTAAAGCTTTACCAATAATACCTCTAGCTTGTTCCAACTTGCATTTCCATAGCTCCTTTTCTTTTTCACTTTGGGGTTCTCCAATTTCCTTATTCACTATCCTCCATAGAGCCTTTTCTCTCAAAGCATTCTTGACTGCAATCTTCCAATCTGCAAAACCACTTCCATCAAATATTGGCAACACTTCATTGTAGAGCTCATGTTAGCCAAAAAATTAGTCTTCAAACAAGTATAACTCTACAAACAAATATCACTCCAACAATATATTAGCCCTGTAAACAAATCACTTCTGCATTATATTTCCAACTGAACCTCTAACTTCAACCATATAATTTGGTGTGGAAGAGGAATATTTGCCAAGGGCTGCCACATCTCAAGGATTCAAGAATACAGTAGGAAAATATCTATACAGCATAAAAGTGAATTGGTGTGCATACTCTATTAGAATAAGAAGCGCCACGGCTCTAGCAGCTTCCGTAGCATCAAGAATACCAGAGCTCATGTTCATGCATAACACCACCATTCCATTCACTTTCTCAGGGACAAGCTTTCTAATGCATGCACTATCTTGGATGTCATACACAAGGGTAGCATTTGATATCTTCAACTTACCATTCATGATATTGGAGAAGTAAACAAAGGAACCATTCACAACGGATCCGTCCCCATTTTCAACGTAGCTTCGTATTCTTGGTTGATAGTGCTCACTCCCACTGTGAATATCCACAACACATCGTTATACATACTTTGGCACAATGGCCTGTCATTTTCTATAGAGAAAACCACAAGGACTCCTTTCTTGATCGCTGTGAAATCTCTGAGTGCGATGACATCATTGAAATAAGGTGTGGTGGTGTCAAAAGTGAGAGAGAGAGAGAAAAAGAACATTATATTTGTCGATAATGGCACTCTCCATACTGGCAAGCACGTCAAACCCAGCAATCCCAACCAACTAACTGATTTTCAAAATCTTCCTTTTGATTGTTTTGAAGGCCAAGGATAAACTATTCTAGGTTTTGAAGCTCCCTGTAAGTGTAGTAGTGTAGCTTGTAACTTCTTATTATTATTTTTGACAAATGTAAATAATGAGTTGAGGGTTTGCTAGAATTTATCTTTAAAAGCAATATGGTTTTGTAGCTTCAAATTATTAAACAATTTTGATAAAGTGAGACAAATGTAAATACTAAATGCCCATTTCATTTTCAGTTATTGTTATTGCTTTGTTTCAAGTCACAAATATATTTCAAGGTTTATAAATACTAAAATTACATCTATTCCAAGATTATCTTAAATATATGTGCAATATATATATGTGAAATGTAGAGACTAAAATACAAAGATAATAGCTGCAAATTTGACTTTAATCTTAATAATAATAACCTTCTCAAAATGCTCTATCTACAACAAAAACTTAGCTTCAAAACTTGGGCCTGATGACAAAATCAATCCGTCGGTGAGGTAATGGATGAGACTTTCCTTTAGGGTGGTCATAACCCCTATCTTTTATGTATCCTACCATGCTATGGATAATCTTTCCTACATCTACATTTGGTTGGGTTTCTTTCTAATGTGGCACAAGTGTCCAAATGATTGAAAGGTACCACTTCAAGCCAATCCACCAAATACCCTTCTCCTTCATACCCCTTATATATTGTCTTTCCCTAGTAATAGCTACCTAAAAATTTTGATAACCTAAGGGTTGTTTTCTTTTCAATCTAAGTGTGAGCTCATCCCATCAATCCTTACAATTGTCTCTACTATTTGTAGTATGTAGTAACATTCCTTCAGCTACCTCAATCACTTTATCCTTGGCACCCTACATCATGTCCATGGTTTATTTATTATTTTTAAATCTATTTAGATTATGGAAAACTTCCCTCCCCATAATATGTTCCCCACTTATCATAATTTCTGCATCTCTCTCCACATTGTCATACCTCTTCTTCTCCAATCCTTTCTATTTGTCCTTGGAAAAAGAGCAAAATGCTATTAGCTAAACATCTCCCATGTACAGATTGGGATTCCAGTCTTTATCATCATATAAAATAAAGTTATGCAAATACAACTCGCATAGCAGATTCTTTTCTATTTTAGCTTCACTTCCTAAATAAGATCCACAAAATACTATAGGTGTATCCAGGTTTTCTGATGATCCTTCAATCACCCTTTTTATCTGTAGCTTGTGAAATTGTTCCTGTAGCCATAATGCATGAAATCTTGTAGGGGGGGCCTACACTGTAGCATTTTACTCACAAGTGTTGAAATTAACTAAATTTTATCCCTCAAAACCGTATTTTCCTCATTCAAATTTTTATTTTCTATTTTTTCCTTTCTCAATTGTTGCAATTTATCCTTTTGATTGCTATTATATGTAATGAACGAATCATTTTTTAACTTCTCCAATTTGCTTTCATGTTCCTTTACAAGATGTGTTTCTTTATCCTTTACCTGCATTACAATAACTTCTAATTCTATGACTTTGTTTTTAAGTGCCCTTATCTCATCTTCTTATTTCCTTATCAACTCAAGGGCATCATCTAACTCCATCAATCTTGTAGCAAACTCATTGAACCTTGCTATATGTCCATCTTGTTCAATATCTTCAGCAACAAGATCAACAAGTTCTTCTCCTTGTTCTACCATAACTGCCTTTGATACAAGTATCAATGAGTTAGGTTCTCCTAGAATAGAGCCTTCTGCTATAGGCATTTCCACTATATGATCTTCCATCACATAACATTTATCTATAGGTGTTCTCTTTGTTTAGTGTTGCATGACACTATGTCCTCCAAAATCTCCACCTCTTAATTAGATTGATTTTGTTTCTCCAATCTTGTAGCATTTTTACTAGTCATCGCTACTAAATTATTAAGTCTCATAGATGACCTTATATTTAGTTTGGGAGTAGGAAGTTTTTCATGTTGCTCATCCCCATGTTCAGATTCTTTTGTCTAGATATGTTGTCATGTTCTCTTTCTAGTATATCCTGTTATAGTTGTAGAGGGCCCTGCTTTATCTCCTAGAGCTATTCCTATAGGAGGTATATTACTTGTTTCAATATTTGCATCATGGATAGGGGTGTTGTCATCTTCCTTTGCAACATCATCTCCTTGTACAATATGTGTTGCAACAAACACTTCCCAAGTTAATTGGAGTTCCCTTCATTTCAAGGCCTTTGTTACTACCAACTTAATTAACCCATGATGCACCAGGTATTTGACTTTTCCATTTTGCACTTCTAGAGACATCTTTCTCAAGGATTTGAATAAAAAATAAGGAACATTCATGATTCTTTGATGTCTCAAATGCACCATTCAATAAAAATGAGAACTATAGATAAATGAGTACCTTCCCTCACAAGTCACATACTAAATGAGAGCATATGCTACCCCTAACCATAATTCTGGTAGTGAGGTCCACAAGATGCCTTAACCAGACACCATTTGAGTTTTCTCTCCAAGCTTCAAAAACTCCTTGCAAATGCTTTCTAAATCTATCCTACCAATAAGAAAATATTGCTCCCCAATGTTAGGCAACCCTATAGTAGTAGAAAACAACTCCACATCAAAAGGAAAATCAATGCCCCTCATTATGATTTTATCTTCCCGGCATCCCACTTTGAAATCAAGGGAAACTTGGTTGTCAAATACCTGCAATTGTTTGAAAAAGTTAATCCAACCTGCTCCTTAAAAATATGATAAATGTCTAGCTTTTCCTTCAACTAGTCAACAACTTGTAGTTCTATTTGATTATGTCCACTACCCATTGTGTTCAAATCTCTAGCCCTTGGCATGTGGTAGCTTGCCCTTTGTAACCCTACCTACTCAATGTGGTTCCACACCATGCCTATTGTTATTATTTGTCATAAGATAAGTCATAGGTAAAAATAATAAAAAGTTGCATGCGTAAGGTGCCAACGTTGGTATTGGACAACACACAACTATCAGACTAACTTAGTCACTTGATAGGATAGGTCATAAGTACATGGAACTTTCCCCAATTCCAAAAGCTAAAGAGTTGGACAAGATTTTATGAATTTTTATTGTAACTTCTAATTTTGCATCATACACGTGTTGATTGTCAAAGATTAATTTTGTTGGTAACTTCCAATTTCACATCATACACGTGTTGATTTTTTATTTTTAAAGATTACTTTCTCTTCATAATTCTCTACCACCTTCTTCCTGATATTTGAGAGGATTTGGGACAAACCATCATCTCCATTGACATTTGTAGTGTAAGGGTCATTCATTGTAAGGTACTAGATCCTCATAAATGGACCTTCAAGGTTTCACTATGAGTTAAAATATTGAATATCTTATATTTTTGGGGGGTTTTAGATATTAGGGTTATTCATTGTAATATCTTTGTGTATTTAAATTTTGATACTTTGCTTATACTCTAGCCAAGAGATATTTCATCGTAATCTAATTATACCATTTATTTTTGTTACTTCAAGAATTTGTTAATATAATTATCAGTGTTTACACATGTTATCAAAAAGATAAAAGGAAAAATATAAGAAGAAATGAAGACATCCATCAATATAAATTATAATAATGTTCATGTGAATTGATTATATTGACTATATTTTCTAAGGAAGACCGAGTTGGTAATTATAAAAAGCAAATATAGATTACAAATTTTGGGGAAATTATCCATAACAAAGTTTACTAATCAAGTTCATGAATTTGCCAAATATCTTGGTTGCTTGTGTTTGACATTGGTTGGGGACCATCTTCCTGTTCTTTGTCCTATGCTTCAGCTATCTCCTCTAAATCCCTATTTAAATTCTTTAGTTGGTCCCCTTCTAACTGAGACAAAATATTTGTCACACCTCTTCTTTCACAACTCAGCTTCCAAGTCAAAATAGCTTTGTCAAATAGAAATGTTTGAACATTATACCTAGTCGTATAGAGCCTCAAACAATTAACAATTTTTTTTTCATGTTTGTTTTGCAACTTTGACTTCAAAAATGGTAGGGCACTGAAAACTCTTTCATCCCCTATTAAACCCAAAATCATTGTTTGGCACAAATCTGCAAGTTTGTTATAATCTGAAATAGAATATCATAGAATTTTGCTCAAACTTAATTGTTTACATAACCTGGTTATTGATGCATGTTTCAAAGGATGGTTAAGCAATTTACACTATTCAATCATTGTTGAGGGGAACCAAGCAGATTGTTCTACCAGCTTTGTCTTATGTGTTATTCCTTCTATCTGTACTCCATTAATTTCTACGATTCTAATAAAATGGTAAGCCAAGTACCTCACCTTGTCTTGAAAATATTGTGATGAACTAACATAGGACACACTAATGGAATTCCAATATTGAGGATAAACTATAGTCATTGCTTCTAGAAGTTCGTCCCGAGGAAAGCACTTTCTTATCTCATAAGACAGACTTCTCACAATTTTATGCAATGTATCCTTTACAGAAGACATGAGATCTTTAAAATCCTCCCTTGTAACACTTTTTTATATAACCCAAGAGCTTTGTCCAACTTTACTGAAGTAGTGTAATTCTATCATATACCTAGGCACTAATGCACATAAATCACGTACATCAGTGTACTCTAGAAAGTTATCAAAGTGTTCAATGTCCATTGTTATTTGTCATCTTGCAAACTTTGGACTTGTAAATGCTTCTGATTGATTGATATATAGATTGTCCATAGTAATACATACCATTTTCCATAGCTTTGAGTATTCTACACTCTACATTGTTCTATCTTGTGCCTTCTTTGATAGAACATTCATTTCTTCCAGCAAGGGAAGAATCCTAGATATCTAGTCAATAGTATCTCGACCTCAGTGAATAATGCTAACATATTTGCTTGATCTACATGATTTTTCTAGAATACACCCAGTAATGATCGATACTCTTTGAACAATATATTTACCGATATTTTAACG
Source organism: Cunninghamia lanceolata (assembly GCA_027924645.1). Classification (NCBI taxonomy): domain Eukaryota; kingdom Viridiplantae; phylum Streptophyta; class Pinopsida; order Cupressales; family Cupressaceae; genus Cunninghamia; species Cunninghamia lanceolata. The sequence goes on along the minus strand of BSBN01000148.1, from coordinate 6,656,637 downwards.
ATATTCACTTAGTATCCACATCCTTAATTAGATTGTTACTCAGAGTAAGTCCTTCAACATATCTTTGATACTCCAAAAATCTTTTTGGACTTCTACAAAAATATGTATACACCTCACGTCCAAGATCTTCAACTTTGGAAACAAATTGAAACTAGCTTACAATTTTGAAAGCCAAATTCATTATGTGGGCCAATCATGTACGGTAAACATGATGTCTGCAAAATAAAAATAAGCCCATTTATGTGACCCTGCATGACTAATGCCCCATCTGCACCAATGCAAACCAACTTCCTTGCGATTGCTAAATCATCCAGACCTCCAATATTGATCAAGCTATTTTTGACTATTTCCATAAGGTTAGTAGGGGTAGAATTTTCTCATTTCACAAACTACAAGTAGATGTGCTTGGACAATATTATTTTCTACAATATAAATGTGCACACACACACAAGAAGTCCATCACCTCATCTAGAGACAAGGAAAATAAATTCACCTAACTCAATTTTTCTGCTATATCCTCCCACTCCACCATAGCTAGACATTGAACCCATTCCCAACCACTATTGACATACCAATGGGAGAGTGGAAAGTTGGGAACTCTAATAAATTGCATTAAATTCCTATATTCTAGAAAGGCTGTCAATGGTGTGCCTTTGTTTAAAATATGGAATATAATTACGAGTTGTACAATTTTGGATAAATGACTCACTTCCATCACCTTTCCAAATAGAGTAGATATGAAACCTCCAAAAGTGGCAAGATGTGCCTGCGATTACATATATTCTTTGTACTTGGCTACATTCCATTGATGAGGGCATTCATATTTCATTTTCTATTGCATCATCTATTTCAACTCTCCATTTACATTTAGCTTTTCATAAAATTTACCTACATGCTTCTCCATAGTGTCTAGCTTCAATTACAATGTCTTGTCTTTCTTTAATTTCCAGCTACAAATCTTATAGCGACATAATTTGGGCATGCCCTCTCCATCTTCATTCTTCATAGGTTCAATCAATGGTAGTGATTTTTTTAGTGGCTAATATTCACCAATTGGCTAATAGTTGAAATTAGGGATTCATAATTTGGCTAATAGTACAAGCTATAAGGTGACTTGAATTGCCACATTTTTAGAAATTTTTATTTTATTTCTAGTTAAATCACTAGAATATTTATTTTATTAAAATTTTAAACTCAATAATTTGCCACAATATTCGATACCTAATTAGATTAGATTCACCTAAATTTTATGTTATAGTAGAAAATGAAATTAATTCACCAATAATATTATATAATTATTTGTTACTTTACGGTCACGTCACCAATTTTTAATCACCATCATTGATTTTATTTATAATCTAACAACTGTGGTTGTATTCCATGGGTTAAAATGTACCCATGGAGCACTAATGCCCATCGAGCCTGAAATTGTATTTAGGCCGTTGATCTCAATTTATAATCTAATAGCTAGGGTTAAATTCCATGGGCCAAAATGTATCCATGAAGTTCCAATGCCCATGGGGCCCAAAATTGCATTTGGGTCATTGATCTCCATTAAGATCAACATCCCAATGCAATTTCAAGCCCCATGGGCATTGGAGCTCCATGGGTACATTTTGGTCAGCATAATAGAACCCAAACCATTAGATTATAAATAAAATCAATGGTAGTGAAAAATAATTTAGGGCCAATTTAAAATATTCTTGATGTTTGATTTAAAATATTAAGGAATTAAGTAATTATAGACACGGGCACTACACCCAAAACTAGTCAATCAATGCCACCTTCAAACCTTTACTTTTCCATAAGAATTTAATTTGTTTTTTAGGAAGGATTTTCCATTGTAATTAATGTATTTTCCTATTTTTTGTTAAGATTTGCTAGGATTTTCTACAAGATTTTCTACAAATTTCTAGTGATTTAAAAAATTCACCAATAAAATTAAATATTTTTTTCAAAAAAAGGAAAGATTCTCCAATAGAAATTAATATTTTTCCAAAAAATGGAAGATTCGCTAGGATTTTATATCTTCTTTCAAGAGGGGTTTCTTAAAGTTATCACTGATCAATGGATACTTAGAAACCCATTTCAGCTGAAATTTTTTTGACATGTCCCACTGATGAGCTTTATGTTTGTTCAAAAGGCTTTCAGACTCAGGTTCACTAATAAAAGTACCACCACCAATACCCTGGACATTTTCCACCTATGTGATCATCACCATATTATTCACACTTTCACTACCAGATTGAAAGTGCCCTTAGCCATTGCATAATTTTTTATTATCGATTAAAATAGGAAAAATTATGGTTTCCTTCTTTCTCTTTGATGGGGCTCCTCTCACTCTTCAATTTTTTGGATTTGAGGATACCATCTTTCTTTGACATTGTTAAAAGAATGTTAAAGCACTATTTTCCAAGATGCAAATTCAACCGCTACTAAATGAAATGAAGAAAATTGAAATTCTTATAGAGAAAGAGAAGAAGACAACACATGTATTTTAATATTTAATCGCTATCACATTGAATCAAGTTGTTAATTTAATCATTTACATTTAATTAAGAATACTCCACGCACAACCAATTTCCACATCATCATTTCTTACCAATGGCACTACCTCCCGCTCTAACTATCTTCATTTTATGCTTGGAACACCACGAGCTATTGATGTTTTTTGATCACATGCCATGGAATAAATAAAACTTTAAACATTTTTTAATACTATGGGTTCCTACAAATAATCAAATAATGAACAATATAATAATGAATATACATTTATAAAAATAATTATATATATATATATATATATATATATATAATAAAGAAAATATAATTTAATATATCAATCCTATGGGATGTTGAGTGAGAGTGCGGTATTTCCAGCGTAGAGGAGGATGGAGAGGGTGATGCGGATGAGGACATAGAAGTGGGTGTTTGGAGGTGTGATGAGGATGATCAGTTCTTTGTCAAGGCAGAGGCCTTGAGCTCTGTGCATCTGAGTCCTTCCTCCATCTAGGGCCTTAGTGGTTGTAGAGGCATCCTCTACATAACAAAAATTACAGAGATGTATTTCAAGATGTCTACCAAGGGAAGTGTGTGCTTGGAGTCAGCCATGACTAATAAGGTGTCAACTGCAAGTGCATGTGCTAGAGATCAGATAGGTGACAGTGGTGGGCTTTTAGGGTTGGGGTTTATGGCGATTCCCTAGTACCATAATATCTAAGATTTAGACATGGCTAGGTCAACCTCTACTCTCTCTTTGGGTGAGACTCTAGGTGGGATGATTCAAATCCCTGATCACTTTTGAAATAGTTGATTGGTCAATCACCTAGTTGGCTAGCCAATCTACTATCTTGTTAGCTTCCCTATAGCAATGGGAAATCTAAAAAGAGCCAAATTCCTTGAGCATGTCCCCTGCTTGTTGGATAATATAGTTTATTTTTTAGTATGCAGTTTGTCTAGCTTTTAATGAATTCATGATGATAAGAGAGTCTCCTTCAATCCAAATCTTTCTAATATTATTATCTATTGCTAATTGAAGACCATAGAGAACTGCAAATACCTCTGCTTCATTGTTTGTTCCTTTGACTATTTTAGTAGTTTTCACCACAATTATCTATCCACTATGATCCCAAATTATCCAACTTGTACCTAAGATGCTTGGATTCCTCACAGTATTTAGAGATTCTAGTTTTAATGGCTTTAGCTTTAGCTACTGTGGCCTATCCAAAGAGCATTGTGTCATCTGCAAAGATTGCATGAGTTAAGGGTCCCTAATAGGTTGAATGCAGATGCCTCTCCATATCTTTTTTTATTAGCCTCCCTTATGGTCTAAGTTAGAGCTTATACCATCAATATGAATAAATAAGGGGACAAGTGGTCTCATTGGTGCAATCCTTTTGAAGGTTCAAAAGAGCGGCAAGAACTTGGTTCCTAAAATTGCAACCTGTATCCATCTACACGATTGATTAGAGAAGCCAATCTTCTTGAGAATGTTGATTAGAAAATCCCAATTCACTCTATCATAGGCTTTTGCCATATCTAGTTTGATTACCATTGATGGTCCCTTGAGATCCTCGATTGAGTGTACAAAATTTATGTACAAAACTATAACCATTTATTAATTTAAATTTGCATACAAAATTATATATATGTACATATATAATAAATTGGAATATATAAAAATTAACAAAAGCTAATTTATGTATGTATGTATGCACGAAAAAGATATCAAATCTTCAAATATATTAAACTTTGATATTATCTTGATTTATTGATATATGCCAATCTAAATTTTGATAGAATATTATGACATTTTGATTTCAATATTTCAATTTAGCACATTCCAAATTTATAGATTAGACAGTTTTCAATTTTCAAGATATAAAATTTTAAAGGTTTCAATTTATGACTTAGAAAGAGATTTAGAGGTATCCAATGGATATATGGCAGGGAGTGTAATTAAATTAGCACTCAACAATCTTTTAAGCACATTATTCATGGATCCTTAAAGCTTAGTGAACATCCTAGGAGCATTTTATTTAAAAGAAGAAAAAGTAGAATTGTTAACAACTTGATTCATATTTTCCTTCACATTACCAACCTTTGAAAATTTGTTTCTTTTGATGCTTAGAAGGGTAGGAAATATTTCCACTTGATGATTCATATAAATAAAGGAATTACATGCAAAAGACTTGGATTCTACATTTTAACATGCACACACAAATACATAAAAGAAGTAAACCTATTCAAATACACATTGTCTTGAATTGGTTTAATTAACCTCTTAATAAAGTTTTTTGTACTTTAGAGTCATGTAAAGGATTAATTAACTTAGAGCACAAAGATTGAAATTGAATTACATGATGAATAATTTGTGTACACTAGATCATAAAACCCACTGAAATAAATTGTCAATTGTTAAGTTCTAAGGCCCACATTAACTTTGAATTGCTTTAGGAACACTTACATAGTAAGATCATTGAATGAATGTATACATCGTTGAAGTAGTGGGTACAACCACTCAATATCATAATATTTAAGAGTGTATTAAATTAGATTGGTTAATACCCAATCCTCGTAAAAGAAGACTACGCATATAGTTGTATATAAAATTTAAGACATGTATTAGGTTCAACTTTACCATCATACATTGGAAAGCAGGGTCCCACAAAACTCATAGGCAATGGATAAGTCACAAACTCAAATCTATCTAGCTATATGCCTAGGATAAAAAAAATCATTATAATCAATAAGCTTTACATCTATAGATTCTCTTTACTTCTTGATATGCTTTGTGAAATACTGCATCTAGATTAGATGAAGGGGTGGTGGCTAACTAGATACCACTAGAAAGCGCATGGGAAGTGAGATAAAGGCATCAAATAAGAAAGGTACTTAAGGGTATGTCTAGGGTATGGGATGTGGTATGGGGTATGGAAGTGGCTCGAATAAGTGGAGTAACTATAGGTTTAATAGTAGTGGAGGAAGGGGGTGTGGAATCATGGTTTATCATATAGGTGGTAGATATGATAGGAGAAGTATATCTAGGAGCTAGGCCATAAGGCAAAGGATAAGAAAAATAAGGGATATGTACTAAAAGGTGAGATACTAGTGACTATAGTACTATAAAGATGAGTTGTTTCATTTTCTAATTATGCATTTGTGGTATCCACTCCATAGCGCTTATGATTAAGTAATTAGATTATAGTGTAGTTTAGCTTTCTACTTGTTTTAAATTATCTTTCATGATGGCTTTTCAATAATTATCTATATTAGCAAGGTAATAACAATTTAGATTAATAGCTTGCCCATCTTTCAAATTATAAATAAGGCAGTTCTCTTCCATAATCATTCTTACTTACTAGATTGAATTATAAAGTTTGATTGAAGGATTCCTACAATCTACTAGTGGCCATAGTACTATAAAGATGAGTAATGGTAGTGGAAGGAGTAATGGTGGAAGAGGGATCTATGGTAGAAGTTGGGATTGGAATAGATGCACAAGTCATTGTAGAATAAGTAAGCTTATCCAAAACCACTTGCAAAGTTTACACATACTAAAAACTTCTCAACTCACACTTGCAAGACTACGTTATCATACTCTTACTAAAATACTACACAATGACACTCATACTTATTTAATAAAAAAATACCTAATTTCAATTTATATAAATCTATGTTAATATTGATTTCAATTTATCGATGATCAAACTTTCAATCTAAATTGATTATAGATCATTAAATCAATTTTGATATAAGTTGAAATACTGATCTATTAAATTGATAGCTAATTTTGATGATCAAACTTTCAATTTAAATTGATATCATTAAATCAATTTTGACATGATATTTTTAAAAGTTTAGCACTAGTAGTTGTGACTTTAAGGTTGTTAGTGTTGACTATAAGTACTTATAATTGAATAAAATGGCTCTTTAGATCTAAAAGCAACCAATCATGTGATGCCACATCAGCGCACCAAAAAAACATGACTTAATGCATACTTATTGGTCCAGACTTTTTTGGGTCTTTTTGGAAACCTCAAGAAAAAGCATGTTGATGTGGCATCATATTTGATGATGTGGAAATGAAACCTTAGTTATAAGTAGGGGCCTTTCCAGGTAAGTTGATGTAAATCTTTTGGAGTGATTTGAAACTGTCAGGTATGATTTTGAGAGGTGTAAAGTTAGTTATTTGTAGGGTTTTTGTTTCAAATTTAGGATTTTAGTTTCAAATTTAAGGTTTAGTTTCATTTGCAGGGTTTTAGTTTCAAATTTATGGTCTTAGATTCAAATTTAGGGTTTAAATTTCAAACAAATCTACAAATTTAAAAAAATAAAAAATAACAATTTTTACCCAAAAAAATAAATTTTAAATTCTCATTAAGAAATAAAATTCAAAAAGCATAAACAAGGTAAAATGAACTTACTTGATGGGCGTGGAGGAAGGGCGGTCGGATGGCAACTCTGTGGGGTCACGCAGATGCATGCAGAAGGCTTTCTCTTGACTTGGATTCAAGATAAAATGATTAGTTCTTTTTTTTCCCTTTTTTTAAAAGGATTCGATCGAAAACGTATCACCTGATAAGTTATCGGACATAAACCTTCCACTTAAAAAGTATTGTCCATGCATACACCATGTGGTTTCAGGTGAAACTTTCTTGGCTAGAACATTCTTGAGCAAAAACCTTTCATTTGGTACCATTTTGCTGGCCAAAAGTGTGACACATATTTGAACTTTTACCCTTCTCTTTCAATTAAATTTTTTTTAAATTGGATTTTCAACCTTTTTACCAATATTGACAATTCATTTTTAAATCATATGTTTACTTGTATAAAGACTCTTACATAATAAGAGATAAAATATTGAGTAGCATAAAACACTTCAACATAAGAAACATCTTCCACAAACATACAATAGTAATACTATTTAAATATTCAATCCTTATTTTTATTTTCTTAAGCAACACCTAGAGGGCAGGGTATTACTTATCTTTCTACATAAAGGTGTAATTACAATGGCAGGATGGTTATTACCCATCTTTCTACATAAAGGTGTAATTACAGTGGCAGGATGGCTATATGTCTATATTAGTAGTTTTCGCCCGAGTGTATCCAATGTTATGGTGGCTCATCGGTGGTGAGCCGCCATGAGGGAAGAGTAGAGAGAGGAAACTTCCTAGGTAGGGTCAATCCAAACACCTCATCCCTATCCACATCGCCCTCCACACTCCAATTAAAGCAATGTATGAGCTGAGCGACAACCAAGTGAACAACGGAAAGCCCCATGGAAATCCCAGGGCATCCTCTCCTTCCTGTTCCAAAAGACAACAATTCAAAGTGGTGGCCTTTGACGTCTATGCTTGAGCCAATAAATCTCTCAGGCTTGAATTCTAATGGATCTTCCCATATGCTTTCATCCCTTCCGATTGCCCAAACATTCACAAACAACCTTGTTTTTGGTGGAATGCAATATCCTCCCACAGTGCAACTCTGGGTGGACTCGTGTGGCACGAGCAAGGGTGCCGGTGGATGTAATCGAAATGTTTCCTTCACCACACATCGCAAGTAATCTAAGCTTGCCAGATTACTCTCCCTTAGGATGCGATCTCTCCCAACCTCTAATTCAATCTCCTGCTGTGCCCTTGCCATTAGATGAGGGTTTCTCAGCAGCTCAGTCATTATCCATTCTACAGTTGTGGCAGATGTATCTACTCCAGCACTCAACATATCCTGTGAAAGCATTGAACTCGTTAGTTAGTTAAGTATTAGAAAACAAAAAAGAGCAAATGCCTTGGTTAAATGTCAAATCCCAAACATTTAGCAATAGTAGTTTTAGGTGCCATGGATCTTATTTAAACTGAACCGACCAAGATGATTGCTTTGATGTGTATCCGAGAGACTTGTATCTCGGGACATTCGCTCTCAGCAATGTCCAGCAGCACGTCCACGATGTCTGGTTCCTCCGACTGTTTTCCCATTCTCCGCTCAACGTGCTCATCGATGAGCTTCTCACCAAACGCATCGAATACTTTATGAGCGGCCTGCATGCGGCGGCAGTGGCCTCGCCAATCGAGAAAGGCAAGAGAGGGAATGAAGTCTCCCAGAACAAACAATCCGGACAGCTGCACAATCTCAGTCACCATCTGTGAAAACCCCTGCCCTCCGCTCAGTTCATGGTCGGAGTAACGTCTGCCTGCAAACATTCTACACACAATGTTGAGCATGAAGGAGGAGATGGTCTTCCTCAGGTCAATGCAGCGCGCGCCTTGCTCGCTCTCCTCCCACACGGAGTGCACCATGGCGGACACCTCTTCCTCCCTCACCCACCTGAATGACTCCGTTCTCTTGGTCGTCAGTAATTCGATTGTGCAGAGCTTTCTTATCTGCCGCCAGTACTCTCCGAAGGGAGCTGCCCCCACGTCTCTGTGGTCGTAAGCCATGTACTTGCCCGATGATGTAGCTGGCCTGTTGGCGAAGATCAAATCGTGGGTTTTGAGAAACTCTTTGGCCATGGCAGGAGAAGAGGCCACAATCGTGGGTACCGAGCCGAAGCGTAGGAACATAATGGGCCCGTACTTGTTTGCCAGCTCCGCCAGAGCCTTGTGAGGAAGGCTTCCCAACAGATGGAGATTGCCTACCACTGGCCATGGCCGTGGCCCTGGTGGTAATCCCATGCTCTTTCCCTTCTTTTTTGTCAGAAATCTGTACATAATCCAGAGGAAGATGAGCGAACAACCCAACCCTACTGCAGAGGTATTGAGCCATGCCATATTTGGGTAGCCCGGCTTGAAAATATTTGATTTGAATGGATGAGTATTTAACACAACTTACTCGCCACTTTCTCGTAATAGACGCTGCCGGATAAGATTCCCTTCGCGATCGTACGTGAACTTTAGAGTAATTTTTCACTTTTTTAATGTGACGCTCCCACAATATTGTAGTCTTTCGTGAGTGGCAGTCTGCTTCCGTTGGAATCAAGGGTCCCTAAAACTCTTAAAAAAGGGTTAAGAAGAGCTGGAGAAAATTGAAAACTAATCATATTAGGTAAGCGAAAACGTGTTGTCTATCCACCATTCCAGATGCAAATTTGACCGTATTTATTAATTAACCGAAATTCAGAATATAATATTATTTTGAATTTTAATTAATTAATAAATACGACCAAATGTGCAAAAGTTAAAAGGAAAAAATAAAGAGCCCATGGTAAAGATCCTAAGCTAAAAAAATATTTTAGACACGTTGATTCACTGAACCAAAAAGTTAGCCACAATAATTGTATTCTTATTGCATTTCGTCCTATCGGCGTGATTGTTACACACAGAATGGTGCAACTACTAATAATTATAGTAGTGAACATTGTATACCCATGCTTTTTTTTTCATACATTTTGGGTCCATGGTCACTAGGTTAGGTGCCTTATATATATCCGCTAGTGTGTAAGATGTCATATTTTAGAGGTAAGTTGGCCAATGTCATTATTCTTCATCCCATCATTACTTTTTTTTAGAAATTGATCCCAATACCTAAATTGATTCACGTTATCAGGTACACTAGGTCTATAAAAAATTTCTACTATGTAAGAATCGTCCTTAAAATTGAGATATGGGAGAAGCAAAGATGCTGAAACTGCCAAAGAATCTGCTCTTGTATTATGATCTCTAGAAATGGATTCAATGGAGAAAGCATTGAAATAATCTAGGCTATCCCAAACTTTGTTCCTATTATGTTTTAATCTCCCATTCTTTAAAGAGAAAATATTTCTTACCTGTTTCACAATAAGCTATGCATCACCTAGAGCTCTTAATTGCTTAATTCCAATTTCTTTCACCATTGCAAACCCCAAGAGTAATGTTTTGTATTCTACAGTATTGTTGGTATTATCAAATTCTAGTTTGAAAGCGAAAGTAAATTTGTAATTATCAGGAGAAATCAAAACCACACCAACTCTTGACCCAGTGATGTGGAGCGCATAGCGGGAAACGCAGAATAGGCCCTAATTTACTCACAGTCAGCAAGACTTGACAAAGAGCCACCGATACATCTCCATCGGCTAGACAACCGACATCGGAAAGACTTTCTTAAGTCTTACCGTTGTCCAAACTTACTCTGATAGCTCAATCAGCTTTAACTTCGGCAAGACGCCTTCTATCAGCCAAGTCTTTCATCCTCCTATCGATGCACAGATGACCAACATCCTCGGCGAGACTTTCACTATCGATGGGACTTTCTCTGGAGCTGCTGATACGCCGATCAATCCGATGTCACTTTTGACCTTCCCTCGTTGGCGTGACAATTACTGTCGGCCACCTTAGGGTTTGCTACGCTGATACGCTAGCACATGGAGATGCTAGGTCAACCTACTATGCAAAATGCACTGTCTGGATCCTTTGCAGTGCCAACACAAAACAAAACAAGAAACAAAATGAATACTGGTACAACGAAGCCATTCCACTGATTTCGACCGAAATCTCACCAGTGGAATGCTTCACATCGACATATTGCAACAATGAAAAGCATAGAAAGAATGGAAATCTACAGCTATGCAATTTGTAGTTACAGGAAACAGAAATCAAATTGACGAAATAGAATAGCTTTATTTCTCCTTAGAACAGTACATAGTCACATTCAATCACACTTCTTCTTCCTCCTCTGATCTATTTTTCAATGATGATTTGGTTCATTCCTCTAGGGTTTTATCAACTCGCCCTGAGGGAAACCAACCGATTCCAAGTGATTGGGAGACCAATTGCAAACGGCTGGGAGACCAACCGTCTTGATTAACAATTATGACAAATGTGACCTAAGTCACTTGGGACTTACAAAATGAACCTAGAGACCAACTAAAATGAAAATGCATTGGTCAAATAGACCTTATTACAAAAAAAAGGATTTTCTAGGTGCTCCTGCACCATACTCCCCGGGTGAAAGTTGTCTCAAGTATTCTTAGAGACTAACTGTTGCAAATCACCACCATGCTTTTTGATGTCTGCTTCCAGCATCCATCTGGCATCTGAATCTGGAAGGTCGTGCCATTTAACCAGGTGCTCAAAATATGTCTGATTTCAGATCTTCTTGGCTATCCTGCTATCCAAGATGCACTCCATCTTGAGTGGTTCCTTAGATGGTAAATGCTACACCCACTCTCCATTGTCATGGATAGAATCTGCTATACCTTCTCCTATATCAGAACTCCTATATGATGTTAGATCAGCAACATTGAATATAGGTGAAATAGCAATATCATCAGGGAGTTCAATTTTGTAAGCATTAGCACCATATTTCTCTAGAATCCGACAAGGTCCAATTTTTCTCATCATCAACTTGTTGTGGCTTCCCTTGGGTAGTCTATTCTTGTTGAGATGAACCATGGCCATATCTCCAATTTGGTACTGCACATCCCTTCTCCTTTGATCCACTCTAGCCTTGATCTTCTGACTGTTCTGGTGTAGAGTATCTCTGACTTGTTAATGGATCTCTTTCATAGCCTCTACAAATGTATCAGCATGTCCACTCCTTTTATCCAACCCTTGAACATCTCGTAATTCAAAAATTCCTCTAGGATGACTAGCATAGACAACTTCAAAAGGACTTAGACCTGTACTTTTGTTTGTAAAATCATTATATGCATACTCTGCTTGTGGGAGTACCACATCCCAACCACTACCATGTTCTCTTGTCAAACATCTCAGTAGATTGCCTAATGACCTATTCACAACCTCAGTTTGGCCATCAGTCTAAGGGTGATAGGCTGAACTAAAGGACAAATTGGTACCCAATCGTTTCCACAAGGTTCTCCAGAAATGTCCCACAAATTTGTTCTCTATCAGATACAATACTCAAAGGCAATCCATGAATCCTGACAATTTCTTTAAAGAACAAACCTGTAATGTAACTAGCATCATTGGTGGTTTTACAAGGAATAAAGTGAGCCATCTTGCTGAACCTGTCTACCATGACAAACACACTGTCATAACCTATCCTTGTCTTGGGCAATCCCATCACAAAATCCATACTCAAACTTTCCCAAGGTCATTTGGTATGGGCAAAGGTTGGTACAGTCCTGCATTGGTTGAGACCCCCTTTTTTCTCTGGCAAATCATACAAATCTCAACAAACCTTCTAATATCAGATTGCATCCTTGGCCAAACTTACAAGATCTAAGGTCTTATTGAGCCCAAAATGTCCTCCTAAACCACCACTATGTTTCTTCTTCTCTATATTATCCCTCATTGAACACTTAGGGATACATAGTTGACTCCCTTTAAACAAAAGTTCATCCTGCAATGTATAATCTAAAAATTCACTATGGAAAGCATTGGAAAACTCACTGCATACCTTATAAATCTCCTTGAAATCTTGGTCCTCTTCATACAATCCTTTGAGTGCCTCAACACTCATGCTTTGTAGCTGCACTTCTTGTATGGTCAACACCCTCTTGCTGAGAGCATCTGCAACCTTATTGGTTATCCCTTTCTTATGCTTGATGATGAAGGTGTATGCTTGAAGACGTTCCACCCACTTCATGTGTCTATGGCTGAGCTTTTCCTATCCATTCAAAAAATTGAGAGCATGATTGTCAGTGTATACAATAAATTCTTTAGGAAGCAAGTAGTGCCTCCATTTTTTCAAAGCTTGTACCATGGCATACAACTCTAAATCATAAGAGGATTACTTCCTCTTAGCTTCATTCAACTTTTCACTGAAAAAGGCTACTGATCTGCCTTCTTGGCTCAACACTGCTCCTATGGTTAGCCCACTTGTATCACATTCAATGGTAAAAACCTTATTGGAATCAGGAAGTACTAAGACAGGATACTTGGCAACTTTCTTCTTCAGACTTTCAAAACTCTGATCTGCCCCTTTTGTCCACACAAACTTCATCTTTCCTCCACCCTTGAATGGTCTCTAACATAGGTGCACAAATATCACTGTAGTTCTTAATAATTTTTTTTAAAAATTTGGCCAAACCATGAAAACTTCTGACCTCTCATGTTGTCCTAGGTGTAGGCCAATTCAAAATAGCTTCTACCTTGGAAGGATCCATTTTCAAATCACCCTTAGAGATGACAAAATCTAGGTAAACCAATTCTTGTTTCATGAAGTCACACTTTTCCAAGTTTATCAGTAACTTCTGATTTTGTAGCCTCTGCAAGACTATCTCCAAATGTGCCAAGTGCTCTTCCTTGCTCTTACTAAACACCAAGATATCATCAAGGTAGACTACCACAAATTTTCTTATGAATTCCTACAACACCTCATTCATTATTCTCATAAAGGTGCTAGGAGCGTTTGAAAGACCAAAAGGCATCACAAGCCACTCATACAACCCTTCATTGGTTTTAAATCTGTCTTCCACTCATCCCCCTCTCTTATCCTTATCTGGTGATACCCACTCTTTAAGTCTATCTTGGAGAAATAAGTAGCCCCTCCCAAACAATCCAGTAGATCTTCTATTCTAGGAATAGAAAATCTATACCTGATGGTTATCCTATTTATTTCCCTAGAATCAGTACACATTCTCCATTTCTCATCCTCCTTTGGGGCTAAAATAGTAGGTGCTGCACAAGGGCTAAGGCTCTTTCTTATTAGCCATTTGTTTAGGAGTTCTTGAACTTGATTTGCTATCTCTTCATTCTGCTGAGGGGTCATTTTATATGATGCCTTATTAGGAAGTACAACTCCTGATATGAGATCAATCTAATGGCTGATATCTCTAATAGGTGGCAGGGAATCAGGTATATCTTTTGCAATCACTCCTTTGTAACTTTCAAGCAAATCTCTGACCTCCTTAGTTCCTACTTCTCTCATATTTTCCTTCTTTTCCCCTTTAGGCTTCACAATCAAAGCAAAACCTACTCTACCTCCTTCCTTTAGGGTGTCGATGAATTCTTTTTCTCCTACCATCATTACACTAGACCCTACATGTGGATCCTCTTCTACCAATGACTGTATCCTATAGGTCACATCATCCTTTTGAAATGAGTAAGCATTCTTTTCTCCATCATGATGAGCCTTTCTGTCAAACTGCCATGGTCTGCCTAACAAAAGATGGCAAGCATCCATTGGAAGGATATCACACAAAATTTTCTCTCTATACCCTCCAATATTGAATTCTACCCATGCTTGTTCATTGATGAGTATGTGTTGCCCCTTATTCAACCAACTCACTTTATATGGACTGATATGGGGTATCTTTTCTAACTTCAACTTATTCACTTCTTCCAAAGATATGATATTATCAGTAGAACTAGAGTCAATAATAACTTTACAAACCTTACCTTGGATCTTGCAGTTGATTCTAAACAAAGCCCTTCTTTGAGATGGTTCAGTCTGCACTGGTTCTTTGAGTAGCGTCATCTTGATCATCAGATTTTCTCCCAGTTCTGATGCTAGATTCAGTTCAGGAAATGTCACAATCCTTGCATCCTCTTGAATCAAAGTGGTTCTCTTCTAACCACCATGAGAAGTTAAGGCCTTCTCTGGGCACATGTATGCCGAATGCCCTATCTGATTGTAGTTATAACATCTCATATTGGAGAACTTGGATCCTCTACCTGATCCATTTGTCCCACCTCTTCCATAAGGCCTTCTTCCTCAGTAGCCTCCTCTGCTACTTGAGTCTCCAACTTGCTCTTCTTGGCTAGACTCACCACTAGGCCTCTGGTTAGGACTTCTTCCTCCAAAACTGCCTCTACATCTAAAATTTCTTCCACCTCTACCTCTATTATTTTATTCACTCTTTCTCTTTATCTTCTCTTCAGCCCTTAAGGCCATTTGGAAACACTTTGTTCACTGTTTCTGGTGCTAAGATGCTGATCTCATCTTGGATGTTCATCCTTAGGTCATTCAAATACCTAGCCACCTTCTTTGACTCTTCTTCTTGTCTCTTTGATCTGAGACTAAGTTTATGAAACTCTTGTGTGTATGCATTCACATCAAGGTCTCTCTGTCTGAGGTTCTACAATTTCTTATACATCTGCACGTTATAATCCAAGGGTAAGAATTGTGCCTTGATTTTGGTCTTCATCCTTTCCCAGGAGGTTATCATATTCTTCCCCTCCTTGACTCTCTCTCCTTGCTCATAATTCCATCATGCAAGAGCAGATCCCTTCAATCTTTCCTTTGCCAACTTAACCCTCTTATCATCAGGGACTTCTTTGTATTTGAAATGATTGTTCAATGCCTCAATCTAGTCACCTCTTCAGCTTCCATACTTCCACTATACATAGGTAACCCATCTATGGTGTCCCTATTGATTGACGTCAAAGCATTTACAAATGCCCTCTGGTCTACTGGTATCTCCTCTGTCCTCTTATTAGTTTCATCAATTTCTGTATCTCCTTCATTGCTGTCACTTCCATCTTTCCTATCTTTGCTTGTGGACTGCTTGAACTCTCCCAACTTAGATTCAAGCATCTCCTCGATCAGCTTCTTGATGGTGTCTTGTGACATACTTTTGGGAGGCATCCTCTCCGCCTCTATTTCGCTTTCTATATCTGACATACACTATTCACAGACAGCACCCAAATGCCAACACTTCTGCAAATCCTCAATTTGATTTGCCATCCCAAATCTTTTTGGGCTCTGATACCAATATGATGGGGAACGCACAGTGTTAGCACATAGCGGGAAACATAGAACGGGCCCTAATTTACTCACATTCAACAAGACTTGACAAAGAGCCACTGATACATCTCCATCGACCAGACAACTGACGTCAGAAAGACTTTCTTAAGTCTTACCGTTGTCCAAACTTACTCTGATAGCTCAATCGGCTTTAACTTTAGCGAGACGCCTTCTATTGGCCAAGTCTTTCATCCTCCTACCGACGTGCCGATGACCAACATCCTCGGTGAGACTTTCACTATCGGTGGGACTTTCTCTAGAGCTGCCGATACGCTGATCAATCTGATGTCACTTTTGACCTTCCCTCATCCGCGTGACAATTACTGTCGGCCACCTTAGGGTTTTCTACGTTGATGCACAGTTTACCTCCTCCCAAACCCTAGCACATGGAGATGCTAGGTCAACCTACTGTGTAAAACACACTGTCTAGATCCTCTGCACCACCAACACAAGATAAAACAAAAAACAAAATGAATACTGGTACAATGAAGCCATTCCATTGATTTCGACTGAAATCTCACCAGTGGAATGCTTTACATTGACATATTGCAACAACGGAAAGCATAGAAAGAATGGAAAGCTACAGCTATACAATTTGCAGTTACAGGAAATGAAAATCAAATTAATAGAACATAATAGCTTTATTTCTCCTTAGAACAATACACAGTCACATTCAATCACACTTCTTCTTCCTCCTCTGATCTATTTTTCAATGATGATTTGGTTCATTCCCGTGGGGTTTTATCAACTTGCCCTGAGGAAAACCAACCGATTCCAAGTGGCTGGGAGACGAATTCCAAATGGCTAGGAGACCAACCGTCTTGATTAACAATTATGACAAATGTGACCTAAGTCACTTGGGACTTACAAAATGAACCTAGAGACCAACTGAAATGAAAATGCATTGGTCAAATAGACCTTATTACAAAAGAAAACAGGATTTTCTAGGTGCTCCTGCACCACCCAGATGAGGAGCAACTACCATTGAACTTTAAGGTCCATAATTCATTTGCCAAATTTGGTCCAATCATCCCAAAATTTTCCTCCTTTGAAGTCGAGGATACCATATAAGTACTTGGACCTATTTCCACATATAGAATGTCCACTCTAGGATCTCTAGACTTTAAGACTGTAAACTTGTCTTTAAAGGTTTTAGATCTAGGTAGACTTTCTTTCCATCTATAAGAATCAGGGTATGTGACCAATCCATCTGAATTTCTCCTCCAAGATCTTTGTAGAAACTTCTACTCAAAAGCATGCCATAGCTTGATGGGATGTCAGCTACTAGGATAGTGAATTTGACTCTCTTTTTAGGATAGGATGCCAAGGCTACTTGGGCATCTTTAATTTGCCCAATAATGGGAATTTTATTTAAATCCATGGAATAATACTTCCCATGTGAAGTGGTAAGAGACAGACCGAGGGCTCTAGCAACTTGTGTGCGCATGACATTGTCAAAGGCTCCAGAATCTATGACACAATTACTCAACTTGTACCCAACAATAAAGATAGAAACATAGAAAGGGTTTGGTTTCTCAAAAGGATTCTGAGGTTCAGAATTTTTAGAATTTAAAGTCTAACCTATATGAACTTCTTTCCCCCTTTGTGTGTCTTTGGATGATTTGGCATTTATATGGGTAGAGGAGGAGAGGGTTCCTATTTCACATACCTCACTAATCTATCCAATTCAACAGGATTTAGCTTGTGAAATTTAAATTTTGGTATTCTTATATGATTCAACAATATCAAACATGAGTGAGATGGCTTCTTTTGAAGATGGAAGAGGAGATACCTTAGGAGTGGTTGTCTTGGGAGTATTCCAATCTATTTTCTTTGGTCCTCCTAAAACATTCTTGGATAATATGAAATTTGGAGGGCAAGAGGCGTTGCCAGATTGGCCCTTATGTTCATCATCCTTTTTAAAACCTTGGTTACTTCTAGTAAAAACAACACAAATTAAACTTTCCAATTCAGTGTACACATCTTCACTTTTGTCAAAGTCAGACTCGTATTCTAATAAATTCATGTTGGCATCACTAGACTAGACTGTAGTGTCTTCTTCTATGATAGGGTCATCAACATGTTCATTCATAGATAACATTTGCATAAGCGTTGTCAACTCTAGGCAAGAAGATCCATCATGATTAGTGGTAAGATGAAAGTTATATACCATATGATTGCCCTTACTGTTGGATGAAGGACCTTCTATAGCAACTTTTCTATTGGACTAGCCAAAGCATAAGGTTTATTATTGTTATTTTGTATGCCATAGTCTCTCCTAGAAACATCATGGTAAAAGGGTTGCTGGTCATCCCAAGGCATCTATCACTTTAAAGTAATTATATCATTATCTAATCATTGCACTATTGGATCAGTAGTAGTTCTCACCTGACCTTTATTTGTGTGCGACTCTTTCCTCCACTTCCTCGCTCTTAGGAGGTCATCTTCAATTGAGATAGCTCTCTCTTGTGCTCCTTGTAGATCTGTTGCACCCTCCCTTTTTAGACTATCGCTAACATCTCGAAGCAATATATTTGTAGACACTTAAACAATATCCTCATAGTTATCCTATTATTCTTCTATTAATTAAATGGTTATTATTATCTATTTAATTAATTCATTTAATACTTTCCTCTATTTATTCATTAATTCACTTAAATCATTAAAATATTATATAATCATTTATCCATTTGCATAATCAATTATCCATAAATCATCTAACCATGTCATGCATACTCTATTCACATA
This sequence comes from Cunninghamia lanceolata, assembly GCA_027924645.1. Taxonomy (NCBI): domain Eukaryota; kingdom Viridiplantae; phylum Streptophyta; class Pinopsida; order Cupressales; family Cupressaceae; genus Cunninghamia; species Cunninghamia lanceolata. The sequence continues at coordinate 6,637,764 of BSBN01000148.1, read as the reverse complement.
ATCATTAAAGTATCCATACATCAATTTACATAAATCTTTATCCATTACGTATTTCATTAAAACATTTGCATTAATTCATTTAATTAAATCATTCATCTAATTCACAAATTTAAATTCCTAAACCTCCACCGTATCACAAACTCTCCCATTTATTCCGTTCACTCCCATCAATTACACTTAATCAAACAATATGGGATAAATATCCATTTCTCCGTTTTGCTCTTTTAATTGCACATTTCTGCCATACCTGGATCTATCCTGTGAGGACATCTATATTTGTGCTTGTAAAAAAAATCTGAGAGCATCAAATGTGTAATCCAAGATTTTGATGATAGGAAGCAATGGAGTTATTTTCTTTTGAATGACTATGTTTGGTTTTTCGTTCTGCATTTGTATTCATTTAGGAGAAACTCCATTGATGTGATGTTGAAAATATTTTGATTCTGGTTATATCTTCATTAGTTTCTCCTTTTCAGCATCATTAGGGGAAACTCCATTGCTTTTGCGGTATGAAGCTGGCCTATTGTGAATAGACCTCCCACGGGTGTATTGCCCTCGAGCATATTGTAATTGTCCAAAGTAATCCACCCAGCACTCCATATCAAACATGTGTGCATGTAGGAAGGAGAATGCTATCGATAACATGTAGCCTTGATCCTACACTAAATCCTAAACATTGGATAGGAAAATAGAGGCTACATTTGAATATTTCAATCAATTTGGGGATGCCAATAGAAGTGGGTTCCCGATGATGATTCTTATGGCGAACTCCAGGACCCCAGGTTGACACGATCAGTGTCAAAGACCATCCGTAATTTGGTGGTAGTATAATGACTGGCCAGCTCTGGTTACCATCTGAACGGAGCTAGGAAGATGCGATAATTGTATGCAAAGTCTGCAATTTGATCGGTAGAAATAAACCCTACACAGAGAAAGACACTAAAATAGAAATAAGCTTTAAGGATGTCTATCACAATAAAGACTTGAAGCTACTTACAGTACCATATAGGATGGTTTGATGTATTTTTCCAGCTTGGTTCCAATAAAATCGAAGAATGTGAAATAAATGATATCTACTGCCTATGTGGAGTGAATGTGATAATTCCTCCCTTCTCGAAAAGACCTGTGCATTGAATCTGGAGAGGCAAGAGTGTAGATTGGTTGTAGTTGTGAGGTGCTCTAGCTAGGGCGAAGTACCCTCCCATTATTTTTTATAATTTGGTAGATGGTAGTGTAGATTTTATTTTGTAAGAAGTGACTTTTTTCTTGAGATTCTAATGGCGTGAGTAATGAGAAAAGACTGCCATCTGAATGTGATCCTTGATAGGATGACCGTTTTAAATGCGTTGTCCTTTGATTTGTCACCACTAATCACCGATATGTAACTTGAAGCATAAGAGATTTATGGAGTTGATAGTGTGAAAATTAATGCCTTATGTACTTGTCATGTCCCCTTTCATCATCCTATCCATGTTGGTTCCAAATGTCCTCAATTGTTGATTTGTTGTTTGTCCCTCTCTGCCAGCTTGGCTAGTCCATCAGGGATTGTCTTTATACGTGGATCGATCACTTCTAAAATAGTTGATTGGTCAATCGTCTGGTTGGCTAGCCAATCTTCTATCTTGTTAGCTTCTCTGTAGCAATGGGAAATATGAAAAGAGTCAAATTCCTTGAGCATGTCCCCCGCATGTTGGATAATATAGCTTATTTTCTAGTTTATGGTTTGTTTGGCTTTGAATGCATTCACAATGATAAGAGAGTCTCCTTCAATACATATCTTTCTTTAATATTATTATCTATCACTCACTGAAGACCATGGAGAACTTCAAATGTCTTCATTGTTTGTTCCTTCGACTATTTTAGTAGTTTTTTTTGCGACCATTACCTGTCCATTGTGATCCCAAATTATGCAACATGTACCTGCGATACCTGGATTTCCTCTGTACTTGAGTCCTGTCAAAATTCAATTTGGCGAAAGGAGGGAACGGTGGAGTCGAGCTTACCTTGGTTCTGTCTACTTTGTAAGGAATCTTCTGAATTGAAGGGTTGGTAGACAAGACTTTAAGGAGATTCCAATTATTTAAAATTGAATTGTGCCAATCTATGAATTTGTCGTTTGTTGTGGCATTTTTGTTCACATTTTCCATTACCACCTCTCAGACTGCTTTTTATATATTATCTGTTACTATACAGAGTGAGGAAGGTTTTTTCCTGAAGATTTGATAATTTTGTTCTTTCCATATTTGCCCTATGATCAACTTCCCATGTGCATGCGAAGGTGGAATCTATGTAGAGGGATGGCCAACTTTTGAAGAGAGAAAGTAGTGAGTTTGGGATGGCGAAGATCTATTTAATCTTGTCGAAGAACCAGTGCTAGCAGCTGAGACTGAATGGACAATGTAGCGGCATATGATCTAAATTCTCTTCTTGCTATCCATATAAAACCCATTTAAAACCAGAAGAAATATTTAACTTGTGTAATCTATCTCCGGTTAGAATCCTGTTGTGTAAAGCAAGCCATGTAAAAGCTCCTACTTTTTGAAGTGTGGCGTTATTCCAACATAGATTGTGCGGCCAGTCTATCTTGCGGGAGTTGATATGCTTCTATAACCATGCTTAATGTTATATGCACCTGAATTCTTAGCTATCCAAATGATTTCATCCTCTTTATTTGACCAAAATATTATATGCTTTCCAAGTATATCTTGGAGCAAAATTTCTTGATTAGAGGGAAAGCTGCAGTTCTTGAAAGTCTTCCATCTGATTTTCTTTGATGAGCTCCCATGGATTGGCTCCCAGTAATTGTAAAATTCTTCACCCCACATATTTTTTAGATAGATTTGTTCTTCCTCTAGATCTTTCCTTGAGGATAATCTTGGCCACCCATTCCAAGAGTCATCCCAGAATTTTGCTTTAGCTCCACTATGTATTATCCATGTGAGGTTTGGAAGTAGTCTCTCTCTGCTGTTTATCATAAAATTCCATATAGATGAGCCAGCTAGAGGGTTGTCAATGTTGAAGGTCCTTTCCTTGTCTAAGTTGTCCAAGTATTTTGATTGCATTAGCTTGACCTATTTAGCCCGGGGTTTGGTGTACATGTTCCAAGCTAATTTGGTACGTAGAGCATGATTTTGATTTTCCACGTTCAAAATGCCATCTCCTCCCATAGTTTAAAAATTATAGACTTTCTCCCATGTTATAATATGGATCTTATTCCCCCCCCTCACATTTCCTTGCCAAAGGAATTGTCTAATGATTTTCTCCATGTCTGAAAGGATCTTTGGATATCTCCAAGACTGAAATCATATCTAGATTGGAATTGCAGCCAAAACTGCTTTAATCATTGTCAGTCTTCTTGCTAGGGTTATCCATTTCCCTTTCCAAGTTCTAATTTTTAATTGAATATTTTGTAATATATTTTTCCATAGATCCTTTTTGCACCTCCTTGTGAATAATGGGATGCCTAAGTTTTTATTTGGGAGTTCTTCAATTTAGAAGTTTTAAACTTCACTAATGCATTTTTGAATCTCTGCACATGTATGGAAGAAAAATACCTTTGATTTGGAAGAGTTTATAGACTGGCTTGATTCCTCACATTATTTAGAGATTGTGGTTTTAATGGCTTTAGCTTTAGCTATTGTGGCTTGTCCAAAGAGCATTGTATCATCTACAAAGAGTGCATGAGTGAAGGGGTCCTTGATAGGATGAACGTGGATGCCTCTCCATATATTTTTTTATTAGCCTCCCTTATGGTCCAAGTTATAGCTTCTCCCATGAATAAACAAGGGGACAAGGGGTCTCCTTGGTGCAATCCTTTTGAAGATTCGAAAGAGCCTGCCGCTGCTCCATTTACTAGGATCGTGAACTTGGTGCTCTTGAAAATGTTGATTATAAAATCCCAATTCACTCTATTATAGCATTTTTCCATATCTAGTTTGATTACCATTGATGGTCTCTTGAGCCCCTGGATTGAGTGTACAAAATTATAACCATTTGTTAATTTAAATTTGTGTACAAAACCATTTATGTACATATAATTGGTATACATAAATATTAACAAAAGTTAATTTATGTATGTATGTATGCACGAACAAGATATCAAAGATTCAAATATATTAAACTTTGATATTATATATATAAATTTTGATAGATTCTTATAACATTTTCATTTCAATATTTTAATTTAGCACATTTCAAATTTATACTTTAGATGGTTTTCAATTTTCAAGATATAAATTTTTAAAGGTTTCAATTTATGACTCAAGAAGAATTTAGAGGTATCCAATGGATATATGGGAGGGAGTGTAATTAAATTAGCACTCAACAAGCTTTTAAGCACATTATTCATGGATCCTTAAAGCTTAGTGAACATCTTAAAATATGGATCTTATTCCCCCCCTCCTCACATTTCCTTGCCAAAGGAATTGTCTAATGATTTTCTCCATGTCTGAAAGGATCTTTGGATATCTCCAAGACTGAAATCATATCTAGATTGGAATTGCAGCCAAAATTGCTTTAATCATTGTCAGTCTTCTTGCTAGGGTTATCCATTTCCCTATCCAAGTTCTAATTTTTTATTAAATATTTTGTAATATATTTTTCCATAGATCCTTTTTGCACCTCCCTGTGAATAATGGGATGCCTAAGTATTTATTTGGGAGTTCTTCAATTTAGAAGTTTTAAACTTCACTAATGCATTTTTGAATCTCTGCACATGTATGGAAGAAAAATACCTTTGATTTGGAAGAGTTTATAGACTGGCTTGATTCCTCACATTATTTAGAGATTGTTGTTTTAATGGCTTTAGCTTTAGCTATTGTGGCTTGTCCAAAGAGCATTGTATCATCTACAAAGAGTGCATGAGTGAAGGGGTCCTTGATAGGATGAACGTGGATGCCTCTCTATATATTTTTTTATTAGCCTCCCTTATGGTCCAAGTTATAGCTTCTCCCATGAATAAACAAGGGGACAAGGGGTCTCCTTGGTGCAATCCTTTTGAAGATTCAAAAGAGCCTGCCGCTGCTCCATTTACTAGGATCGTGAACTTGGTGCTCTTGAAAATGTTGATCATAAAATCCCAATTCACTCTATTATAGCCTTTTTCCATATCTAGTTTGATTACCATTAATGGTCTCTTGAGCTCCTGGATTGAGTGTACAAAATTATAACTATTTGTTAATTTAAATTTGTGTACAAAACCATTTATGTACATATAATTGGTATATATAAATATTAACAAAAGTTAATTTATGTATGTATGTATGCACGAACAAGATATCAAAGATTCAAATATATTAAACTTTGGTATTATATATATAAATTTTGATAGAATATTATAACATTTTCATTTCAATATTTCAATTTAGCACATTTCAAATTTATAGATTAGATGGTTTTCAATTTTCAAGATATAAATTTTTAAAGGTTTCAATTTATGACTCAAGAAGAATTTAGAGGTATCCAATGGATATATGGGAGGGAGTGTAATTAAATTAGCACTCAACAAGCTTTTAAGCACATTATTCATGGATCCTTAAAGCTTAGTGAACATCCTAGGAGCATTTTATTTAAAAGAAGGAAAAGAAGAAGTGTTAACAACTTGATTCAAATTTTCCTTCACATCACCACCCTTTGAAATTTTTTTTGACTTTTGATACTTAGAAGGGTAGGAAACATTTTAACTTGATGATTCATATAAATAAAGGCATTACATGCAAGAAACTTGGATTCTACATTTTTAACATGTGCACACAAATACATAAAAGAAGTAAACCTATTCAAATACACATTGTCTTGAATTGGTTTAATTAACCTCAAGTAATAAAGTTTTTTGTACTTTAGAGTCATGTAAAGGATTAATTAACTTAGAGGACAAAGATTGAAATTGAATTGCATGATCAATAATGTGTACACTAGATCATTAGACCCATTGAAATAAATTTTCAATTGTTAAGTTCTAAGGCCCATATTAAAACTTTTAATTGTTTTAGGAACACTTAAATAGTAAGATCACTAAATGATTGTATACATCCTTGAAGTAGTGGGTAAAACCACGCAATAGCATAGTCCTTAAGAGTGTGTTAAAATAGCTTGGTTAATATCCAATCCTCATAAAGGAAGACTACACATATAGTTGCATATGAAATTTAAGACATGTATTAGGTTCAACATTACCATCATACATTGGAAAGCGGGGTTCCACAAAACCCATAGGCAATGGATAAGTCACAATCTCAAATTTATCTAGGTGTATGCCTAGGATAAAAAAATCATTACAATCACTAGACTTTACATCTATAGATTCTCTTTACATCTTGATATGCTTTGTGAAATAGTGCATCTAGATTAGATGAAGGGGTGGTGACTAAATGGATACCACTAGAAAGTGTATGGGAAGTGAGAGGGGTGGATGAGGTGATGGCTTGAGATAAAGGCATCGAAGAATCTAAAGGTACTTAAGGGTATTTCTAGGGTATGGGATGTGGTATGGGGTATGGAAGTGGCTTGAATAAGTGGAGTAACTATATGTTTAATACTAGTGGAGGAAAGGGGTGTGGAAGCATGGTTTATCATAGAGGTGGTAGATATGATAGGAGAAGTATATCTAAGAGCTAGGCCATAAGACGAAGGATAAGCAAAAAAAAAAGATATGTACTAAAAGGTGAGATACTAGTGGCCATGGTACTATAAAGATGAATTGTTTCTTTTTCTAATTATGCAATTGTGGTATCCACTCCATAGCACTTATGATTAAGTAATTAGATTATAGTGTAGTTTAGGTTTATACTTGTTTTAAATCATCTTTCATTATGAATTTTCAATAATTATTTGTATTAGTAAGTTAATAACAATTTAGATTAATAGCTTGCCCATCTTTCAAATTATAAATAAGGCAGTTCTCTTCCATAATTGTTCTTACTTACTAGATTGAATTATGAAGTTTGACTGAAGGATTCCTACAATCTACTAGTGACCATAGTACAATAAAGATGAGTAATGGTAGTGGAAGGAGTAATGGTGGAAGAGGGATCTATGGTAGAAGTGGGGATAGGAATAGATGCATGACTCATTATACAAGAAGTAAGCTTATCCAAAACCATTTGCAAAGTTTACACATATTTAAGGACTAACAACTTCTCCAACTCACAATTAAAATACTACATTATCATACTCATACTTTAAATACTAAACTATCACACTCATACTTATTTAATAAAAAATTACCTAATTTCAATTTATATCAATTTATATGTTATATCAATTTCAATTTATCAATGATCCAACTTTCAATCTAAATTGATTATAGATCATTAAATCAATTTTGATATAAGTTGAAATATTGATCTATTAAATTGATAGTTGTTTTTGATGATCAAACTTTCAATTTAAATTGATATCATTAACTCAATTTTGACATGATATATCTAGGGGAGAGGATCCAATAGTTGAGCATGTTCCAATAGTTGTGATACTATTTGTGGATTTAAGGCCCTATATTTTTTAAATTTTAGCACTAGTAGTTGTAACTTTAAGGTTACTAGTGTTGACTATAAGTAGTTTACAATTGAACAAAATGTGCTCTTTAGATCTAAAAAGAAAACAATCATGTAATGCCACATCAACACACCAACAAAACATGACTTAATGCAGAAATGTTGGTCCACACTTTTTTTGGGTCTTTTTGGATACCTCAACAAAAAGCATGTTGATGTGGCATCATATTTGATGATGTGGAGATGAAACCTTAATTATAAGTAGGGGCCTTGCCAAGTAAGTTGATGTAATTATTTTTGGAGTGATTCAAAATTGCCACGTATGATTTTGAGAGGTGTAAAGTTAGTCATTCGAATGGTTTTTGTTTCAAATTTAGTATTTTAGTTTTAAATTTAAGGTTTTAGTTTCATTTGTAGAGTTTTAGTTATAAATTTAGGGTCTTAGTTTCAAATTTAAGGTTTAAATTTCAAACAAATCTACAAATTTAAAATAATAAAAAAATAACAATTTTTACCCAAAAAATTAAATTTTAAATTCTCATTAAGAAATAAAATTCAAAAACATAAACAAGGTAAAATGAACTTACCTGATGGGCGTGGAGGAAGGGTGGTCGGATGGCAGTTGTGTGGGGTCGTGCAGATGTAGGCAGAAGTCTTTCTCTTGACTTAGATTTGAGCAAAATGATTAGTTCTTTATTTTTTCCTTTTCTTTTTAGGTTTTGAGTGAAACCGTATCGCCCAATAAGGTATTGGACATAAACCTTCCCCTTAAAAAGTATGCATGGTTTCAGACGAATCTTTTTTGGGATAAAACCTTCTTGAGCAAAAACCTTTCACTTGGTACCATTTAGTTGGCCAAAAGTGTGACACAAATTTAAACTTCTACCCTTCTCTTTCAATTATTATTTTTTTAAAATTGGATTTTCAACCTATTTATCAATATTGGCAATTCATTTTTAAATCAAGTAAAATGTGACACAAATTTAAACTTCTACCCTTCTCTTTCAATTTTTTTTTTTAAAAATTGCATTTTCAACCTAACAATTCATTTTTACACCATGTGTTTACTTGTATCAAGACTCTTGCATATGAAGATATAAAATATTGGGTAGTATAAGACACTTCAACATAAGAAAGCAACATACACAAACATACAATAGTAATACTATTTAAATATTCAATCCTTATTTTTATTTTCTTAACCAACACATAGAGGGCAGGGTCAGGATGGTTATTACCCATCTTTCTACATAAAGGTGTAATTACAATGGTAGGATCCTTATAGGATGGTTAAATGTCATTATTAGTAGTTTTTCCTGCAAGTGTATCAAATGTTATGGTGGCTCATCGGTGGTGAGCCGCCATGAAGGAAGAGCAGATAGAGGAAACTTCCTAGGTAGTGTCAGTCCAAACAAACACTTCATCCCTATCCACATCGCCTTCCACACTCCGATTAAAGCAACGTATGAGCTGAGCCACAACCAAGTCAACTACAGAAAGCCCAATGGAAATCCCAGGGCATCCTCTCCTTCCTGTTCCAAAAGACAACAATTCAAAGTGGTGGCCTTTCACGTCTATGCTTGACCCAATAAATCTCTCAGGCTTGAATTCTAAAGGATCTTCCCATACGCTTTCATCCCTTCCTATTGCCCAAACGTTCACAAACAACCTTGTTTTTGGTGGAATGTAATATCCTCCCACAGTGCAACCTTGGGTGGACTCGTGTGGCACGAGCAAGGGTGCTGGTGGATGTAATCGAAATGTTTCTTTCATCGCACATCGCAAGTAGTCTAAGCTTGCCAAATCACTTTCCCTTACGATTCGATCTCTCCCAACCTCTAATTCAATCTCCTGCTGTGCCCTTGCCATGACATGAGGGTTTCTCAGGAGCTCAGTCATTATCCATTATACAGTTGTGGCAGATGTTTCTACTCCAGCACTCAACATATACTGTGAAATCATTGAACTCGTTGGTAAGTGAGGTATTAGAAAAGACAAAAGAGAAAATGCCTTGGTTAAATGTCAAATCCCAAACATTTAACTAGAAATAGTAGTTTCAGGTGCCATGGATCTTATTTAAACTGAACCGGCCAAGATGATTACTTTGATGTGTATCTTAGAGACTTGTATCTCGGGACTTTCGCTCTCAGCAATGTCGAGTAGCACGTCCACGATGTCCGGTTCCTCTGACTTTTTTGCCCTTCTCCGCTCAACGTGCTCATCGATAAGCTTCTCAGGAAACGCATCGAATACTTTATGAGCAGCCTGCATGCGGCAGCAGTGGCCTCGCCAATCGAGAAAGGCAAGAGAGGGAATGAAGTCTCCCAGAACAAACAATCCCGACAGCTGCACAATCTCAGTCACCATCTGTAAAAACCCCTCCCCTCCGCTCAGTTCATGGTCGGAGTAACGTCTGCCTGCAAACATTCTACACACAATGTTGAGTGTGAAGGAGGAGATGGTCTTCCTCAGGTCGATGCAGCACGCGCCTTTCTCGCTCTCCTCCCACACAAATTACCATAGCGGACATCTCTTCCTCCCTCACCCACCCAAATTACTCTGTTCTCTTGCTCGTCAGTAATTCGAATGTGCAGAGCTTTCTTATCTTCCGCCAGTACTCTCCGTAGGGAGCTGCCCCCACGTCTTTGTGGTCGTAAGCCATGTACTTGCCCGACGATGTAGCTGGCCTGTTGGCGAAGATCAAATCGTGGGTTTTAAGAAACTCTTTGGCCATGGCAGGAGAAGAGGCCACAGTTGTGGGTACGGAGCCGAGGCGTAGGAACATGATGGGCCCGTACTTTTTTGCCAGCTCTGCCAGAGCCTTGTGAGGAAGGCTTCCCAAAAGATGGAGATTGCCTACCACCGGCCATGGGCGTGGCCCTGGTGGCAATCCCATGCTATTTCTCTTCCTTTTTGTCAGAAATCTGTACATAATCCAGAGGAAGATGAGCCAACAACCCAACCCTACTGCAGGGGAATTGAGCCATGCCATAGGGGAGAGGAGCCAGTAGTTGAATGGGGTCCTATTGTTATTATAGTAGTTGTGGTTATATATACTAATATTAACACAAATTAATACTATATCATGTTAATATTCATTCCAAATACTAATTAAATTATTACCAATTATGTGACTTATGGGGCCTTTAATTGAATACTTGAGAACTTGCCATCCTCAACTAAAAAACCATAAATATATATATTGTTAAATGTTCTGTAATATGTTTTGTTCTTTATAATACATTATATCTATCTACTATGTGTGTATCAATTTTATAATAAAGTTTCTTGCATTAATATTTAAGAGTGTGTGACAAAAAAATGTATACATTACATATCACATTTAAAACTAAAATGTGTAAGTACTAAATCTCATGTGTACACATATTGTTACAAAGTGGTACAAATAAAGATTTGATTTGTACTTGTCAACAAATAATTTTGAACAAGTTAACCAAATTTCTTATTCCACTGCAGTCAAATAGTGTACAACTACTAGAGTACTTATCTAGCATATAATTGATATCCTCTATATTTAAAAATCAGCATTTTATTCTAACTTCTAAATCTAGATTGCTCACAGCTAGTGCATTTATGTCATTTTTATGAACTCTCATCCACCATTGTACTTGCAAGATTAAAAACACATGTAAGGCTCAACATAAATTTAAAAATTTTAATATAAACAAACAAATAAAATATTCAAAAATTCAAATGAAGTACACACAATCAACCAATCAATATTGCATAAACACAACTCAATCCATACCAACCAACAACAGCCAATAGGATGAAAGTCCATGGATCAAGCAAATTTAAAAAGTTAAATATTGAAAATGCTATAAAATCCATTGTTAGAAGAAGTCACTTTCACCGAAGTATTGATTGTTCAGAAGTTGCAAGTCTACTTATCTACTCTCATCAACATCAAGTCTACTATCTACTCTTATCAACATCTTCAACAACTTAATCAATCACTATATCCAGGTATGTCACCTTTGTCTAAATATTTATGCATAAGTTTCTTTGAATCCAAATATTTCTACATAAGTTTGTCTCTATCTAAATATTTCTGCATATAAGTTTGTCTCTTTATATCTAAATATTTCTGCATATAAGTGTGTCTCTTTATATCTAAATATTTCTACATAAGTTTTTTTCTTTATATCTAAATATATATACCTGAAAAGTACCAACATAAAAAACATAAGCTTCTATACTCCCAATTTAGTTTACCAAGACAAAACATTAAAGCACATGTCTTCCATGACTTTCCCCGATTGCATGTAAAGAACTAAAAGGGATTGAAAATTTCAAACTTAATGTATGACTGCTTAAAATAATAGAACAATTAAAAAGAATGACCTAAGAATAAGTTAGAGCTAAACTACTACAATTTTTAAGGAAGATTAAAATGCAAAGTCCTGCCTACATTCAGTTTAGTTCAAGTAAAACATTTTATTGGATAACTTTGACTGGTTAATCACAAACAATTTTGCTTAACACATTGACAACCTGGTGGTAAATCCCCTCAAAAACATTGGAAAAACTTAGAATTACTAACAGTTAAATCTATACATTCCCCTGAAAGTTTTCCCTTAGTTTACCATATAACAATACCAGCATTTAGTTCTAGACAAGAATTAGGTTAGTCTTAATTTATTATTGAGAAGGCATTAACAAACTAGTTCAAATCATAGACATTGTTGTGGTCTTAAACAACAGGCCAAGAAAGTATCTACTAGTTTAGGGCCAACATTGATGGTTAAAGAAAACTAAGGAATTATCTACTAGCTTAAAGGGGAGTTTCATGGAGCAAGTGAAAAGAGACTACTGTGAATGATCACAATAACAAAGAAAACAACTATAAATAGCAAGGCCCAGAAAGTGGTTTTTGTTGAAAAAAGTTCTTTAATCTTCTATATTCTCAAAGATCTGATCATGTCCAATGTTGTTCTTCTTAGCAAATCTGCATCAGAAACAACCTTTATATGCCTCACCTTTGAGGGATCTATGGTTCCTTTAGGAGGCCTGGGAGGTTTCTCCGTCCAGGTTTCAAGGCAACATTGGCACTCCCATGCCCAATCTTCTCAATACTCCCAGAAACTGTATTCTCTATTTTTGCCAAACCCAAATCCTGAGACCCATGTTTCTCAAAACTAGATACTACCAACTTTGAAAACCCCATCTTTACTTCTTTTTGGTGGGAAACCACAATGAGCCTCATACAGATGTTGCTATTTCTTAGAACTAAACTCATTCATTTGTGTTACAATAGTGACCCCCCAAATCCAAGGCTGCATAACCAAAGCTTCAATAAACTACATGGGCATGTAGTAACTTACCTCTTTGTGGAAATAGTGAATAAACCCAATAAACCCAATATACCACAATAATGACCAAAACCCAAGTAAATAAGCACTTTTAATAATTCACCTACCACCCAGATTTCAAATGCTACACCTAGTCCTCAACAAACAATTCAGAGTTAAGCTCTAAATAATGATACTAAATTTTTGGGTTAAGCTCTCTACCCAACATTACTTATTTGTTTTCTGGGGTTTAATTGCCTACCTTATTTAAAATATAATAACCCGAACCAATCATAATAACAACATTTGAGTAGAAGAGGTTACAAAAGTTAGCTTTCTGTCAGAACACACACGGTCTACACATTTATGCATCTGTTGTAGTTAATTTTTTACTCTCATAGTTTTCTTTAGTTTTCAATGAGTTTTTATTTTATCTTTCTACTATACATACTTCTACAAGAGGGGTCACATATTTTATTTATTTGTTTTATTCATACATATACATTTCAATTGATTCTTACAAATATATTTAATTTATCTATTTTACTCATAAAATCTATTTCAGATTGACTACAAAGTTCTCACACTTCACCATGAAACATTCCAAGAAGAATTGAGTTTAGAGAGCAAGGCCTTTGCCCAAGCCCAAAAGAGGGGTGATGCTTCATTGTAATCTTGAAAATGAGGGCACTACTATAGATCAACCAACTGAGATACCAGATTTGGAGGTGATGAGAGTTTCTACTACCTCTAAGAATGTTTCCATTAACAAAATGTGGACATAGTCAAACATGGACAATGCAATCAAAGATGTTGAGGATAATGAGTACTCAATCCAAGCTGCTACCAAGAAGTGGGGTATTCCTACAACAACCCTTTCATATTGGTTGCAAGGTCTCGCAACTTCAACAAAGAGAGGGCTACCCACCATATTATCTAATGAAGAACAACAAGAGATTGTGCAATGGTGTCAAGACATGGCAGAGCTAGGATATGGTCTTGAAATCATATAGTTGAAAACAAAGGTTGCTCATATTTGTGAGACTAGGCTGAATCATTTTAGGAATGGCCTCCCTGGGAAATCATGGTGGACAGGGTTTAAAAGAAGGCATCCTGAGTTGGCACTAAGAACTGCAGAAGGCATAGATAGAGATAGAGCTACCATGCTTCGACCTTGCATTGTAGCTGCATTTTATGAAAACCTGGGTAAAATTTACAAGGAAAACCAATATGGGCCACACCAAATTTAGAATTGTGATGAGACTGGTGTTCAAGCTGGGAGAAACTTAGGTATGAGGATAATATCCAAAAAGGGTGCAAGAAGTGTGCCATATATTATGTCAAAAAGTAGAGAATGGATTACTATATTGTGTTGTGTTAATGCTGTAGGTCAAAGCATCCCTAGATTCTACCTTTTCAAAGGTCAAAGGCAATTGAAAAATTACATTGCAGGTTGTAAGCTAGTGGCTTATATGGCAGCCCAACCTAATGCATGGATGACTAAAGAACTATTCCTCAATTGGTTACATCATTTTACAAGATCTGTACCTAGTGGAGTTTCACCTATCAAGAGACATTTTCTCATCTTTGATGGCCATGGAAACCATGTGGCACTTCCCACAATTCAAGAGGCAAAAATGTTAGGAATTGATTTGCTTACATTTCCAGCTCACACAAGCCACAAGATCCAACCCTTGGATGTAAGTGTGTTTTCTCCTTTCAAAAACTACTTTAAAAGTGAGAGGTTAGAGTGGATGGCAAAACATCATAAATTAGAAATTAATAGATCTGAGTTAGCCCATCTATGTAGCAAAACATTCAAAAAGGCCCTCACAATAGATAACATCAAGGCAAGATTTAAAAAGAACTGGTATTTGGCCACTTAACCCAACAACACTTCCTAATGACATTAATCCAAGCAGAGCATTTGATGTTGGTGATGAAAATGAAGCAATTGCAATTGACAGTATTCTAAGATTTGCAAGAATTGCTAAGTCTAATATTCAAGAGAGTGCAGAAAGATTTCAAGAAGAAAATGCTGCAATTGAGGCACAACTACAACGTAATCCTTCTATTTGTGAAGAGTTACATCATGACTCTACTACTCAAGAACATGAAGATACAATAGGTTTAAGTATTCCTACTTAGGTAAGTATACCAGAATACATAATGTAAGGTGCCAGAAACCTTGGTGTCAACCTTGACTTCGATAATGAAGATGTAGGACTCTCAATGCTATCCCCTCCTCCATCTATTAAAAACAAGACAATAATTCATTACTATGCAACAAATGGAGACTCTAGTGTAGAAGATGAAAGAATTTCACAAGGAGAAAATGACAACATGGTAGAAGAAACATTAATTGCAGCCAACCAGAAGGCAACCAAATGTAACTGTTATCATCTTTTTTGAAGTTGCCAAATGCAAGGGTGAATGAAAAATATTCTCATGACAATGATGGTCCAATAAGGTTGAGTCGACGGTCTCAAATACTCATTGGAGATGAGTACATGCAAATATACATGGAGCAAGAAGCACGAAAGAAAGAGATTGTGGATATAAAGGCAAGGAAAAAAGAGCAGGCAGATGAGAGAAAAGCCAATAGAGCCATTGAGAGGGAGATGAAAGAACATAAAAAATTTGAGAATGCAATGAAGAAGCAACAGAAAGAACAACTAAAGATAATACAAAGGCAAGAGAAAGAGAAGAAAAAGGAATACGTAAAAAGGATGAGGGAGTTTGAAAAGGTAGGGAATGAGCTAGTCAGACATAGGCGTTTAAGGAACCCCTTGAATCCTATTCCTGAACATGACATTCTTAGGGACATAATTAATATTTACAGCCCTAGTTTTTCATCTGTTGCCAATTATCTAATCAATAATCAGGTTTCTACAAGCCAACTACAAATGCCAATAACACCTGCAAAGGAACATGCAAATGGAGGATTGAGTCCTAGCACACCAAACACAGTTAATGATGGTAATTGCTCCTTGCTTCCTCCATGGATGGTGTAGTGGGAAATCATATGGAATTTGTTTTTTTTTAGGAAATTTGAATATTCTAAAATATATGAAGGCAAAACTAATCCTCAAGTAAGACTTATTCCATGGACTTGGATTTTTTTTGGAAGGTGGATACATGATTCATCATGCCATGGTATTTTGTTCAAATCACCTTTTCTTAATGATGTAATTTTGTGAACAAATTATGAATTAATCTAATCAAATGTAATAGCTATTACAAAATATTTTTTGTAATACATGGTTCAATCCAATTTTCTAACATGACTTGTATTTGTTGTAATATACACATACCTATGTATGTATGTACATATATATGCACATGTATTAAGTATGTACATACATATGTATTTATGTATGTACATTTACATATGGTATACATACATATTTATGTATGTGTATTTTGTGTATATACATATAAATGTTTGTATATTTATGTGTATATGCATAAAAACATGGACATACATATATTTGTTGTAATCTTTATATTTTACAGATACATTGTTTAATTGAAGTTTGTATCTTTATATTGTATGACATGACTTGTATTTGTTGTAATACACACAGACATACATATATATGTATGTACATATACATATGTATTAAGTATGTGCATACATATGTATAAATGTATGTAAATTTACATACAGTATACATACATATTTATGTATGTATATTTTGTGTATGACATGACTTGTATTTGTTGTAATACACACACATACAATATGTATATACACATACAATTTGTTCTAATACACACACAAATACAATATATATACATACATATGTATATATGTATGTACATCTACATATGTATGTATGATATACATACGTGTGTATAAATATATACATATGTATATTTGTGTATTGGCATATAAATATTGACATGCATATAATCACATGCATACATATACATACAAATACACAATATCATATATATCTACACATTGTGTGTCTTTTAATGTGATGCTTGAAAAATATAAAAACAAAATACAAAATGATAAATCTTAAAAAACAAAATATGGTTCATTGCCTTAGTGAGGTCAAAATTGACCTCACCTAAAATCTTTGATGACTTCATACTCCTTATACACCAGTTTCTTTGACCTCAACTTTCCCCTTTCCTTTGAATTATGTTTACCTACAAAACATTGGAGAAATAATTGATAATTAACACTACATAAAGAAAATATAATTGAACTATGCATTTGTTACATTGTTAAACACATAGTTGCTTAGGTATGGATGAATTTTATATGAATTCTTTGGTCAAACAGATAGTTTTTTATATAATAAGGTGGCAAAACTAGGGGCCAAACCCTTACAAAACAACCCACAGTAGGGCCAAAAAAGGCTCACAAACAAAAAGAGCCACTATCAACAAAGACAACAAAAAATGCCAAAAAACAACATATGGTAAGAACTAGCAGTTTGACAGCAAACAGGAAAAGAACAACAGAAACAAGGCTAATTGGGAACATCCTCCCAACCTTCAACATGAAACTTATACATATTATCAAAAGCTTTAGCTTTCTCCTCATCAACACCCTGGGTAAAAACGTCTAATTCGTGCAATAGAGTCAAGTTAACAAAAGATGGGTGGCAAAGCATGTTGTTTAAGAGGTAGCCAAAGGTGGAAAGCCTTTTTTCCAGAAGATCCACATGGTTCCTCAAAATTGAGATGTCCTCCACTTGTCTGATATCTTCCTCCTCCTCCACAGACATCTTTCCTTCTTCAAGTTGTTATTGGTCAACAAGAATTGAATCATTACCAATGTCATTAGAGTGAAATTCCTAAGTCTCTTTCTCTTCAAGTCTCTTAGTCTCATCAGAGTCAAACTCCTACACCTTCGAGTCATCCCCCTTAGACATCTTGTCACCTTCCGAAGTGGTAGAATTAGAGCTACTCTCGGAGTACTCAATCAACTTAGTTTTGGGGGTAGGTCTGCTCGCGATTCTCCCAAAATGCCTCACAACAGAAAAAGTGCTCTTAGTTTTAATAGACTTAGTTTTAACCTTTTTAGAGGGACCCTCATCACCACTTTTTAGAGTTTTATGGGTCCCAGTGCCACCCTCTAAATCAGTGATCACAATAATTTCCTCATCCCCCAGCTGCCAATTCTTTCCTTTGGGTGGAGGGGTTTGAAAACCCTCAGTAGTGGTTAGTTCCAAGATATCAAACACGGAAGCATCTTTAGCATGCAAACTAGAAGGGGTAGAATCCAGAGGTTTCTCAAAAGCAAAGGGATTACCTTTAGGGGAATCAATAGTTAGGGGAATAGGGTTTGACGGACTTAAGGCCAGATGGAAATGATAGAGCCAATGAATGAGACCCTAGTGAAGTAGTATAGGCTTCTTGGTAGGTTTTTTGGCATACTTGGCCTTCACATGGAGGACTGAGAGTTCAAGAGAGGACATCAAATAGAAAGGAAAATTGATAGTCACATTTCTTCTAAAATGATTCAACAGAGGAAGGTAATAGTTATAGAACTTGGTAAAATGTGTAGGAGTTTAGGACAACATTGAGAGGGGGGGTGAATTAGTGTTGTATAAATTTTAACCTTTTGCAAATTTAACTTTCAAGACATGAAGAAAGTAAGATATCATTTGTTATACACATGTGCACATAACTGAGAATGAATGATGAAATTAAAATCTCATGAATAAATCATACACACAAATAGAGAGAAAAACAATATGAATCAAGACACAAGAATTGCACGAGTGGAAAACCCTCCTGGGGTAGAAAAACCACTCCAAAAACTACCTCACTAGATTAACCTTAAAAATATCTTTACAAGCCTCACTGGCTGATGTGAGTGTCTCACTGACAAATGGTCTCACTGACCTATAAGCCTCACTGGCATACTGTGCCTCACTGGCTTTTCTCAATCAATCAAATCAAAAATCTCATGTGCAAGAAGTGATTACTGTTCAATCTGATTTGTACCATTTAAATGAACTCATCTTTCTTTTCAAAAAGGGTTTTTCTCTGCATATCATAACTTCATACATAACATTATTTGCTCATCTCTATTTTCTTCATCAACACACCGTCAATGTACTTGTTAAAACCATTATATACAAATTCTGAATATCTTTTCATATTCCTTTCCTATGCAAAAATCCTCTTCATATTTTCTTCAATGTCTTCAAATGAATCTTTTCATATCCTCTTCTTTGTAAATATTATCTTCAAAACTAATATCTTCATCCAATGCCCTGCTCACAAAATAATTGATAAAAACATTTTGTTCCTTCATCTTCTATGCCAAAGAAAATCTTCTATAAAAAATATTTATCCAATTTGCCCTTGTGAGAAAAATAAAAAACTTTGATACTTTGATTCTCTTCAATTGTCTTTTCATTTTCTTTTTCTCTGCAAACATCTCACAAAAATAATATCTGCACAATAAAAAATCCATCTGCAAGAAGAAAATCTAATTTACAATATTATGAAATCTTAAATAATGTATTTTGAATCTGCCCTTGTGAGAGAGAATAAAATCTCTTTCAAAAATTGATCCTCTTCTCAAGAAAAATCATTCTGCATCTTTTTATATTCTCTGTCAAAAATTGAAGCATGATCTTCATGTGACCACCTGTATAAAAATCTTTCAACAAAAAAATCATTCCTTTGATCTTATATTTTCTTGCAAGCTTATTGAAAAAAAAAACTTCTCATTCTATAAAAAAAAAATCTTTTCAAAAATCATTTCTTGCCTTTTCATATAAATCCATATGAAATTAGAAAAAATAAAGAATTTCTAATTTCAAACTGAAGACACAAAAGACTTAGTTATATTTCCTCCTTAAAGCATATTTAATGCCACAAAAATACTTCAAAGTCTCTCCATAAATCGTGCTCTCAATAAAAAGAAACTTTGAATAAATTAAGGAATCTTTAAATGATATTTTTTCAAAGCATGGTCTCCAAATTTAATCGGGCTCCCTTTTATATACCAAGCTCCTTAAAAATTTATGCCTTTTCTAATCCATAGATGCCTTTTTCTTATAAATCTTACTCTCCATTCGATGCTTCACTAGAATGTAAGGATAATAAAAAGTTCTCACTAAATTTGCTTAAACTTCCCAAGGCATCGGCATCGGGCTAGGATAGCATTTGAAATGCTTTCAAAACATTTAAACAAAAAAACATCCACACTTATTTCCCGCTCAGGCTTTTAGCTTTTTGAATAAAGCATATTCAAAACAAATATATCGGGCTCCAAGCTTTCCTCTTATGTTATTTCCCTTCATAGACATCGGGCTCTTTAAGGTTTTGATGTATTAAAAAAAAATCTTCAAAACTATGATGACCGCTCACTTCATAAGGTGTTTGAACTATGTTTGCCACCCATAAAATGAATGAGGACCGATGGAATCGGTTAAGCATGTAAAGAGGGCCGGTGATTCATGTTACTAAGCCCCTCAAAGTTGCCACTTAAGTGGCTTTTGACCTATTCAAGAGGTCAATCTTAAATTAAAACAAAAAGAACACTTCAAGTGTGAAGGGAATAGAATATATGATAAGGTGTATAGAGATTTATATCTCGAGAGTAAAAAGGAATTTCTTCAAGCATATCCATATTGAGGCAATTCACAAGACATATTTGGAATAACAACTCTTTCTTGCATCTTTTGTCCTTAAGATATCCTGAAACAATATTTACAACCTTATAGTATATCATCAAGCAACAACTCAACATCCTGTGTGAAGAAATGATCAAACATAACAAAACAAATATGACATCTTTGATACTCCCGAGTATCTCTACTCTGATCCTTTCATATGAACTCTCTCTAATTTGATCCTTTCATATGAACCCACAACATTACCTGACGATTGACATCACATGTCACTTTAACCATGAAGAACATTATGAACACCTGAAACTTCCTGCCAAACCAACTCTACATCTTTGTGAACTAACCAAGCAATGAACAACTATGTCCTCTTGATGTCTTGCAACAACACACTTTTGACATCAATGACAATCTATCACTATCAAAATGTCCCTCCAGAGTGATGTATTTCTTCAACGAATAGCACATCTCACCCCAAGGTTCAGGCAGCTTAGCACATTCAAAGCCTCCATGGTAAGGCACCAAATCTTCTCCTTCACCCAAAAATAGACTCTGGCTTTTAAGGTCAGTGACCCTAGCTTTCCTTTTTAGTTTCATACCTTTAGCGGAAAGGCCCGTGGCCATAGCAATGACCTTCTCTAAGACCTGAAACTCAACATTTCAAATTTTCACCCCGCGATTGTCCCATGAGAGTGCACATTGTAGTGATAGATTTTCATCATGACCATTGAGGCATTCTAAAAAAGAAGAAATGCCCCCTTCTTTGCAATAGTGCCAAACAACAACATTGTCTCTGAATTTAGCACAGGATAAGGGCTCTATTATGATTCTATCCCCCCCATTGTCGAATTATCAGCAAAATCCACTAACACAATAAAAAAGCAGAACCCAAAAACAACAACCGCAATGGCTTCTTTCAAGAAAATGCAGCTTTCGAGGGCTTCACCACAAGGGTAATTAAAAATGATTAAGGACTTAAGGTTAAATGAATGCTGAGTCCTTTGGTAATTATTATGAGGACATGCCGCCATACTAAACCAATAATTCCTACCTTCCAGCATGCTTTTCTCATGTTTGTAAATCTACCCGTTGATCTTCCAGTCCACATCAGGCCGCTAGCTCAGCATACATAAGAGCTGCGCTAAAGTGGCAAAAAAAGAAGGTGATATCATGGATTAGATTGATCTTTTCGAATTAACTCCACAATTAGTGAAGAGATATTTTAGCTTTGGCACCAACACCACCAACTTTCAAACTACTGACCATGATTAGTAAGGGCATCGGCAACCCCATTACCTTCCCTATAAATATGGGATATAGTCACCATAGAGAGACCACTTATAATGCTTTTGATATCCATAATAATATATTTTAGCCTCCAGCCACTTATAGAGAATTTGTTCACAGCATCAATAGTTACTTAGGCTTGGATGAAAGAACAACTATGGCTTTGTATATGAAATTCTATCTAAGTGTATATGGCTTCATTCCTAAGTAAACAAGGCAATGATATTGCAACTTACTCCATTTGTGCTAGTACCTAACTTCTAGTTCATAAAAAAAAAATTCAAAATAGCAACCACCTATCATAGTTAAACTTATTTTTATTTTCATCAATATTAAGACATTTTATTTTATTTTTATCTGATGAAATGCACAATTCTAACCCAACTTTTTATCTAAAAGAATTTATTTATTATTCCTCTATTATATTTATGTACCCTAAATATTTATATGAAAAATAAAAAATAATAACAATTTTGATATTTTTACTTTTAACAAGTAAAAAATGCATTTAAAAAAAATCAATAACAAAAAACTTAATTTTAATAATAAAATGATAAATTAGATTACCTAAAATCACTAAATGATACATTTTAACAAATTTACTGTAAAGGTACTAAAGTGAATCATATTATGTTGTGGATCTGAGAGAATGTTAAGGGATGTCAGGGCTACCTAAATCAAAATTTTTAGCCTCCGGTGATGAAGGGATTGAAAGTTACAAGCATCTGAGTATCAGGTTTTAGTCAGACAGTTCAGTCCAGTGAAGAACAGGCTGACTTGGTGTTTGATCCTTGTGCAGATTAAGAGAAATGGTTGGTTGAGTAATTTATGAGATCTAGAGGTATTGGCCAACATGTGTGTGACTTGAACATATAGGCTTTGGTCTACATTGATGTTTGTGTATGGATTCAGCCGACATAATAGTGATCTAGAAAAAGTTTCTAAGTTTTCTTGAGGCCGACTACAGATGATGTAATTTCATTTTGCAAATATATATGATCAATGGGTGCGAGCATTTTGTGGTATGGCTGTGTGAATATGAGGTAATAGGTGCGAAGTGTGGCAGTATCAAGTGCGAAATAAAGAGATCTAAAGCTTTGGATCATGGTAGAATAGTGAAATAGGGCAGTGAGAGATGAAGTGTGTGAACTCAGTATATTGAGCCTAATTGGAATTGTAATCTTGCATTGCTAGATGCTATTCTTCAGTTCAAATATTTTAGTGAACTCTTTGTAATTAATCAAGTAGGCAATGAGCCTCCTTTGAGCAGTGAGCTCTGGGCAGTGTGCCCGAAGGCATGTGCCTTCCCATTTGTAATACTTTTAACAGAGTATAAAATCTTATGGGTTAACCCCCACTGTGGTTTTTCCCTCAACCAAGTTTCCACGTAAAAATCCTGGTGTTCATGTGTGATGATCTTGTTGTTGTTGTTCTTAAGTTCATGCTTCTTTCTTTTGAATGTATGTGGTAAATTAATAAAGGAACATAATAATAAGTTTTGCAGAAGATTGATTCACCCCCCTCTCAGTGTTCCTTAATTTCAACACTTATGACATGTGTCTATATTTCCTTAGAACTGTAAATCAAAATACTCAATAGTGGACAGATGCGGATCAAAATACTAAGGTGTTTTACACTATTTTAGGCTTAACTTTGTTCATCAGGACTTAGACAATTCACCATATGACTTTTAGATGAAGTCAGAACTTGAACTCTAGAAAATGTGATCATCAAATATCTATGAACAACATACCTAAACTGCATATAATGATCTTCAACTGTGGAGGCAGACTAACCCAATCTCTAATACTCTAGCTTGTCCATACTTAGCCATTTTGACTAAGTTAGTCTTCCAGACCTTTACCAAACATTGTTTCCATCAATGACAATATTCTATTATTCATTAGCGCAGTGTCTCTTGCCAACACGGTCATGTACCTTTAAAATGATTTCTATTGGCAGGTACTTTGAAGTGTCTAAATCCACTAAAATGCAAGTGAAGGTTGGGTGGATGAAATATAAAGAATCATTATCTGTTGCCAAGAAACTACCAAGTAGATCCCTAATGGCTTCAAAACATGAATTGAACTAGAAGCTGAGTGGTAAATTTGAGAGACAAACCGAAATAGGCATAACAACAAAGGATTGTGAGGAAGGACTGAATGAAGGGTGCCATGGTTTTATCATCAACACATGTTTCCCCCAAGCCTAGAGGGAGCGAAGGATGGTATTTCGGTCCTCAACACTATCAAAAACAACCACAAAGAAGTCACTTGCACAAGGATAGATCTTAATATTTTATTTCAAAATTAGTTGCTAATGCTTAGAGATCCATAGATGTAGATCTGGGAGGTTGGGCTAAAAATTATTGAACTTGCCAATCATTCCATTCTCTACAAATAACTCTTCATTTTCAACTATTTCTTTTTCAACATCATCACTTAGGGTTATTTCTATGCACTTACTAGAGCATTGTAGGGGTTTACCCAAATCAAATCAACTGCATTGCTCCCTAAATTTTGCTTGGGGTTTGTTCCTAACAATGGTTACATCCATGGAAGATCATGGGATAGGCCTACCCTAGGCACCCAATGCCTTGGCATATGAGTTTTCCCCCACTGCGTCCCATGAAACTGAGTTCTGAGTGACTAGGGAAGACATAGGGGCAGGGACATTATCTGAGTGCCTAACCTTTGAATCTGCTAGCCCTAGGTGCACCAAGATTCATTTTCCAGAAGATGAGTTATCCACCATAAAGGAGAGGCAGGTAGCTCCCTGGGAAGTGACTGGAGCCTTTGTAAAAACCTCCCCCGCAACAATATGGCCAACATTGAAGTACCTGTGAGGGTCAAGTCTAAAGCCAGAAACCTTGGCTAACCGTGGAGTAGTAGCAGTATGATCCTCGATTCGCTGAGAGGGATATCACCATGAGCCATCCTTCAAACATGAGAAATTATTTGAAACTCTAAAATCAAGACATTCAGCAGTGAGCCTATGCTCCATTCAAATAACACACACACACACACAATTTTAAACTCTTGAATTAATTTAATTGAAGATCTAATAAGATATACATTTAAATTTAATTATATATAACAATTTATTAATTTAAATTTGTTTACAAAATTAGATACATGTACATATATATAATAAATTGGTGTATATATTCTAATATTTGTCACTGCCGATCTCTTCGGATGCTAGGGTTTTGAAAATCTACAAAGAAAAATGGCTTCTGGATCACGGTATTCTCCTCCAGTGCAGAACGAAGATGCCCCCTCCAATTCTCTATGGCAAGCTTTTAAGC
Organism: Cunninghamia lanceolata; assembly: GCA_027924645.1. Classification (NCBI taxonomy): domain Eukaryota; kingdom Viridiplantae; phylum Streptophyta; class Pinopsida; order Cupressales; family Cupressaceae; genus Cunninghamia; species Cunninghamia lanceolata. The sequence continues at coordinate 6,612,758 of BSBN01000148.1, read as the reverse complement.
CTGATGCAAGGCCTATCGTCAGCAACAACTAAATCTCGCTTGGGAGAAGGTTTTAGAGATGCTCTCCTTTGAACAAATCTCAATTCATCTTCTAGAGCAGAGCCTGGTAAAGGAGTTTCTGAGGATCGACAGCCAATTTTCTCCCCCTCTCACACCTCGGCCTCTCACCCAATCTTTGGCAGCCCTAGGCCCTATGGCGAGACAGATGCCTCTCCTGTGTTAGGGCTGAGGAAGTTTGGCATAACCTACCTGCGGGCTTGGCCTCATTTGGGAGCATTTCCCCTACAATCATTAGGAATCGATCAGATTCGGGCAAACCTATCCGATGCTCGGAGAAGCCTATCGAAATACTATTACCCGAGGAAGTCAAAAAAGAAATAGTTGAAAATGAAGAGTACTTTACAGAGAATGGAGTGATTGGAAGATTCAACCGCTTCTGGCCAAGCCTCCCTGAACTCCATCTTTGGATCTCAGAAACCTAGAAGCCCATTTTAAGAGAAAATCTGGAAATCTATCCCTGCGCAGGTGGCTTTTTTGTGGTAGTTTTTGACAGTATTGAAGATTGCAATACAATTTTTCGTTCCCGCTGGGCTTGGGGGAATCATTTTTTATTGTTAAAACCGTGGCACCCTACTTTTGATCCTCTAACAAAATCCTTCGATATCATGCCAATTTGGGTTCGACTCCCCAACTTGCCACTTCATTTCTGGATTGATTCTTGTTTCCAAGCAATTGGTGATTCTATTTGCCACTTCATAGTGACAGATAATGATTCATCCAACTTCATACATACAACCTTTGCCCGCATTTTAGTGGACTTGGATATTTCAAACGAACAACCGACAGAAATCATTTTTAACATTCATGGCCGCAGCTGGACCCAACCTTTGGACTATGAAGGCTTGCCCTTCCGTTGTAGAACATGTTACAAAACTGGTCACATAGCCATAGACTACCCTACCTCCAAAATAAAACCAGATCACCAAGCCACATGGTGGAAATATGTTGCTCCTCATCACTACATAGTTGAGTGATCAGCAGGTGCACTTGAGAATCCTCCGGAGCTTCATAATCAAAGGGCTTCTCCTCAGGATAGGAGGAAATTGGATGATCAGCCATCTTCTACACCCGAGAACAATCAACAGCTTCCTACGAACAGGGGTAGGAGCCCCTCTACAATTACTGGAAAATCTCAGTCCCCCCATCCTGAGAAGCACGTCGAAAATGGAAACCAGGATGATTGGAAAGTGGTACAAAAGAAAAAGAAAAAGGAAAATCCTCACAAAGTTGTTTCTTACTATTGATTCGGGTTGGTTCTTTAGGATCTACGGATCCTAGTTGAAATTTGGGACTATCCCTTTTTGTTTCCTTCACACCCCTGTCAAAGGGCATGCTTGTTCTAATTTTTGGATCTGTTTTAGCGGGAGCAGTTCCCTTATACCGCACTTATCTATCAAAATAAATAAATAAATAAATTGGTATATATTAAAATTAACAAAAGTTAATTTATGTATGTCTGCACTAACAATTAAAAAGTTTTTAAATTGCATTTTCAACTTGCAATTCATTTTTAAATCACATGTTTACTTGTATCAAGGCTCTTTCATATTTAGCCGGTAGGCTTATATGTGGAGAAAATTGTTGAACGCGCCGGAAAATCCGCGTTGGCAATTCCCTGCCATTTTTCTTTCATCATGTCTGTCTTAGTTTTGTTACGCACAATACCCTCCTCTTCTCAGTGTTTCTCTTCCCATGAGTGAATTAATATTATTCCTAGTGCTGTGTTGTCACTGTCGTGGCAAAAGAAAAACTGCTCCCATTATGAAATTTATCTCATCGCTTAAGAGGGTAATTTCCAGAGAAGACAAACAGTGGGGGGATGAAAGATTGCTGCACCTACTGGAAAAATTTTAGGATTATCTTGTCACAATGGTAGATGAATATAATTTTAACTTTTAATGTAATTTATTTCACAGATGTTCACTAGAAGTTATTGTGCATATTCCATAAATAAAGTAGCTGAGAAATTTTCAAAATTTTCCTTGGGATTACTTCACGCTAAAGGTCTCCTAGATTCTCTAGGTAGCATCTGCAATTAAAATTCTAGTAGCCTCTCTTGCATGGGGCCACTATGTAAAGAATATTTACAACTTTTGGCTAAATTTTTTTTTTTTCATTTTTTTAAAGAAAGAAGTGTTTTAACAAATTGTTAATGGAACCTAACTTTTTTATATTTATAAAAAATTAACAGTTGGTGGAAAATAACCCACCAAAAATGAGAGTCTATAGAAGCTAAGGATGTGTGTTATTATTGTTCCTGTGGCTATGTATCTCTAAACCAAATTCTTTAGGCTCTGTTTATTTGCATTGATTTGAGATCTCATGAAATAGACAGTGATACCCAATTCCAAACATCAAATGTACTAATACATAGATTTCAATTAAACAAGACCCTCCTGATCACGGTGATCTATGGTTCCCTTCATGGCATGCGTTTATATCTCACTATTGTCTCCCCTGATGCAATTGCAGACCTTTCTCACATTACTTCTCTCTTCCATAGCACAATCAACTCAAAATCTTGAAAAAATTCCCAAACTTTGATTCAACCCATAAGTCCTCTACTGCTCCAAACTAGTCCCAATAGAGAGAAAGCTAGAACAGGTCTCAAACCTTGCTAAAAAACTACTAAAATAGGCGTAAAGCTTGCCAAAATAGGTTGTTAAAGAATTCCCCAAAACTAGCTAAAACAGGGCTAAATTGACAACAATTTGTATGGCCAACAAGTCAGATTTGACAACTGGCGAGGATTAAGCAGAGCAGGTCCTCTTTCTATGTTGGAATCCAATTTCAACATAATTGAATTTAAGGCAATGTATGCACAATGTATATATGTGGAAAGATTCTAGATTTAGATTAGATTTTTCAAGAATGCACAAAATTTGATGAAATGGCATGTGATTAACGATGGCTGGATAGTTCCAAATCCAAATGCATGTTATCATGTCTCTTGCTTTGAGCTTCCCTCACATTTACCCAACTGTTCATGAGCATACATTCAATTTCTCATTTCTTTTCTCTTTTAAACACTATTCTTTTCTAGAAGAAGCATCCCATATATACATTCAATCTTCACCATAAATCAATTATAATTCATATATCTGCCTTGCAATTTAGAACAACAGCAACTAAGGAGAATTACTATCTTGCATCATCAAGTGGTCATCAAACTAATATCATCATATTAGCATTCAACCAGCCAATAAGGTATTTTCTCATTATTGCAAACATTATTATTTTTAGCTCTCCAATCAAGAGAAATGTTCATAGTCACATAATGATACATATGATATATAATGGGCAAACAAATGCCTTACACTCATCCATCTATAAGTGATGGTACAATATCTAGTTCCCATAGAGGAACAATATTCTTAAGAAGGAATTAACTTCGTGATCCATAGATCGCTAGATCGAGAGGACAAGCTCCTTATTGGTATGACTTATCTAACCTTGCTCAAGATATACTAGGGATAAGAAAATTGTACCACGTCCTTAGTCTTATCTATTACTCCTAGGAGGACAGTTTCAATTAGGTGCTTATGTTGTTAATTATTATTAATTTATTTATTTTTCATGTTGGAAAGATTTTTTTTAAATTGAAATAAATAAAAATACAAATAATTAAGTGGTAGTAGGTTTCAAAAGAACATAATAAAGTTCACAAGTCAATAGTCCAACATTTGATGTGGTTCTTATAAGAAAGTTATAGAGAACTTTTGGGTTTCTAATCAAGTATAGAGCAGCAAGTCAGGGAACAAACCAAAATAAAAACATGTAGAGATGTTATTAGAGTGCTTTGAAAAGTGAAGGATGTGAGTGTTCATTATTTTTTTAAATAATATTGTAAATATGTTGTCTTAACATTTAATATTTAATATTTTATGTATATATTAATTTTCATTTAGATTTATTAGTCACTTACATTGTTTCAATTTTAAATAGTTTAGATCAAGTATTTCTACAATTATTTATGTATTTTGGATTAGATTATAGGTACGAATTTATCCCCTAAACAAGAAACAAGATTGTATTTACAACTTAGTCTTTCCAATTTAAATCTATTTTCTCATTTTCTATGATGACTCTTTCATGAAATCTTACCCTTCACTTGCAAATGATTAAAGCATCTAGGATCTTGTATTTAAGGACAACTATATGTCATTAGTTCATATTAATTGATTATCAATATCGTAGCATTAGAATTTCATATCAAAGAATTATAGAGCTTACATTAACAAATATTATACATTGATTTATCATTTAGGCACTTTGCTTCAGTCTACAAACCAATAGTCTCCCTAGGGTACTTTTCCACACCAATCCATCTAGACACAAGTAGACTTTCAAGAGTACAAACACTACAAAGTACAAGAGTAGACGACCAATCTACATGGGAGAAAAGTGTCCCAATATGACTACAAACACAACCCAATTCAAGAGAAAAATAGTCTTTCTAGGCATATCTATAACAATTAAGACAATATTTATTCAATAAAAAGAACTTAAATTTCAATCATCGACTGCATAATTTTACAACTAATCATCTTTCAACTACCTAAAATTGATAAAATAAAGTTAAATTATTTTAACCCTCTTGATTTTATTTGCATTTATAATTTAACTCTTTATTTAAATCTAAATATCTACATTATTTTATTATAATTCATAAGCCCTAAGTGTGTAACTTTTACTTTTACAAATACTAGATATATTATTTATCACAATATTTAGTTATTTACAAACAAGTTAGAAAAGTGAGTAAACAAAGCTTAGAGAAAATTTTGTTTTTATATAATAAACTTAACTACTTTAATAATTTTTAATATAATTGACCTTATTTTAATTCTATAAACATCCCACAACTTGAGAGAATACATAAAAGTCTTGTAGATTTTTGTAGAGGAGTATATTGGAGATAAGTAAAAGAAAATAAGTTTCTTAATCTTGTTTCCATTAAATTTAATTGGAAGATGTATATAAGATGAAAAGAATGTAATGAAAGTTATCAAATATTATATTCACTTTATAATAAATTTAGAAATACAAATTTATGATATTAGCAAATTTTTTATTTGTTTTATTTATTATGTTTTTGATATTTTATATATATTAAATATGAGATAACAATCTATCATATTTAAAATAGATACAAATATAAAGATTCTAATAACATTTAATCAAAAATGTCAAAAAAATTAAGTATCAATTGTACATAATAAATAGATGTTATTTTATATTATGTACATTATAAAGAAAGAAAATAGCATTTTCATTGGTTCAAAATGATTGTGGAGGAAAAGTTAAATAATAGGAAGAATTATCTCTAACATCGTATCTTATTCATTTTAGAAGTCTCCCAATAAAATCTACTACATGCAAATGTAAATCAATATTTTTACATTCATACATAATTTCTTATCTTTTATCTTCAATATAAATGACATGCTCTTATAAAAGAGATCATAACCTTAATTTTTTTTATATTCAATTCATACTAACTTCCAAGTTTAGAAGAGTTCTAGGTCTTTTAAAATGATATCCCAAGTTACAAGTAATTTTTGTATTTACTATGAGGTGATCAAGTTCCTCTACATAAATAAGTGAATGTCTCCAACTCATACATTTTTTTTCCACTTTAGTTTGTCCTTGTATGGACTAAAAGATTTGTTGATGTTTACTGCATACCAACTTCCAAGTTCAAAAGAGCTCTATGTCCTTTGAAGTAGCATCCCAAGTTACAACTATTTTTTGCATTTACTATAAGGTGATCACCACATAATCGAAGTTTCACTACATAATTAACTGAACATCTCTAACTCCTACATTTTTGTCCATTGTAATTTGTCCTTGTATGGGCTAAAAAAATTGTTGATGTTTACTCCATACCAACTTTCAAGTTTAAAAGAGTTGTAGTATTGAAATATGGTGAGCACAAACACAGATAACTAGATCAAACCATTTTAACACAGTAAAACATAAAACATAGAATAATATATTATTATCTTTGGATGATTTTCACATTGCATTACATTGGCTTTATAAAAGCCTCTTCCCTTTAACTATTTGATAACTACCTACATAACCTCCATACGAGAATGTAACTCCCACAAACTAACTATTGCTTTATTTACTAACATTTATTTAATATGCATAAACTAACCTATAAATGCAAATTTAACAATGTAATACCATTGTTAATATGACTATTATGCCAACATTCCCCCCCTTATTACATTGTTCCTGCAATAGTACCAAGGGACCCACCTGAATGCTGATATACTCAACAAAGCTAATTACATAATATGAATAGATATTTTATAGAAGATCTTCTCCCAAAGAATAAATCCTGAACCAAGTGGGGCTCCATCATGTTGTCTCATCTACCCTCAGAAAGGTGTAGCTTTGAGCTGTGTTCTTGATCTATTTAGTCCTTGTAGTGCCCCTCAACTTGTCGTCTTTTGGACTGATGTTTGCTTAGTAGTATTGGACATTATGACAATATTTTTAGATCGTTGATGATGGATTTCTAGTTATTTTGCTATTTCAGTATGAACCTACTGTTATGATAACAGATGTTGATGTTGGATTATGTCATTTTATGCTTTACAATTTGATAAATGAACTGGATGTTTTAGATGCTTTGATGTTATTCACTATATGGGATTGGAAGTTAGTTGATCATTTTATGTGGTAGACTAGTAATCTGATACCTTGTTCAATATAGTTGATTGTTATTCATAAACGTGAATGGAACAGTGTCGTATTACTCGTTCTTGAGTACCCTACCCCACTACGATTTCCATTCACTATAGGACTGCATGTGATGTATATATATATCTTGTTATGGTTAATCGTGCGTTGCTGCAGGATGCAGGTACTAGGCATCGACTCCACCTGATTACTAGGTCTGAGCATGCCTTCGCCAATGGATTAGTTGGTTGGAGTTAACGTGAGGTCCCTAGTCAGTGTTCCTTGGTCGTCAGTTTACCCTTGTGGTTGTTGGTTGTTGTTCGATCATGTCTTGCTGTCAGGTAATACTGTACCTTGGAGTCTAATTAAGTTCGAAGGTGTCTAAGCATGTGTGGTAGTGTTGTGCTTTAATTAGAATCATTCTACGGAAGAGTATAAATGTTGTTAAATGGGCATAATGTCGTTAGCTGTCGATTATCGTTATAAATAAATTATTATTTTATGAGAAGTATTGTTAAATAAAGTTGTAGAAATTTGTATTGTTCAATATAATATTATTTATAGTAAATATTTAAATAAATAATTAGATGTAATCATGCTTGTAAATTGCGATTCACAACTTGATTAATAAAATAAATTAAAGTATAGTACAAAATTATAGATTGTCGAAATAGTACTACTCTATTAATAACAATATATTGGGTCGGCTATAAAGAAATATAATAATAAAATAAAATAAATAATAATTGGGGATCATTAAATTAAATAAAATATATATATATTAAAGGAGTTATGCACGGGATTGCGTGTGAAGCCCTTGGTAGAGGAGAGAGGCTGTGTTATAAAAGAATGGTAGAGGCATTAAGGACAGCAACACAAGTGAAAGGAAATAAGCAGCTTGGAACTGCAACGATTGGAGCAGATTCGTCAAGTTGATTGCGAAACCAGGTTCCGTCGAATGCCTTATCTCTGAACTTCATTTCGAATATGCAAATGTTGTTGTAGTTTATTTGATTCCAAATAGTTCGATCCGAAATTAGTTTGTTCTCTGTGTTGTGCCATCAAAGTTCAAGTCTGTAGACTGTCCTCTCTGTGTTAAAACAACATCTTCTCTTAGGGTTTTAAATCATTCCTTTCTGCTCAAGGATTCTGTTATTCGATTGTCTTCCTTTCACTATTTGCCGAATCATTCTGTATGCACTCTCAGACCGGCGTAATATTGGTAGGGTTTGTAGATGTAAAATGACATTTCCTTAAGATCTCTCAGATCTCCTTTTTCTAAAGTTCCCGCATGGTTTCAATCATGAACGTTTCTTCTGCAAATCCCTTATCCTCTCATCCATTAACTATTCTGTTTAACAGTTCGGCACTGTAACTCATAACAGTTTGTGCTATTGAATTAGAAAAAAACCGTAGCTATTCTTAGATCTGCTTTATCTCTGTCCCACATGTTAAATTTGAGGGCTGCGAGTCTAACTGTACCTGGAATCATTTCAAATTTCTCTATCTTTCAATAATTTCCAGGCCATTTTTGCCTTTTCCGCATAAGCGTTGAGTATATTCTTTAAACTAAAGCATCAGCAACAAAAAAAAAAATGCATATGCCAAGAGCCACGCATAGATTGTTTGCTCATATGTCTACAAATAGAAGTTCTTTTTGTTCAAAAATCTATATAACAATTTTGCTTGAGATTTAATTTTTTTTTTTTTGTTTCCTTTAGTATTATTTACTAGTGGTTCGATAATATTAGGAAGCGTTGCATATTGTAATGCTAGGACGTGATGGGAGGTGATGAGTCAGGTAGCTCGCTACCGTCTTGTCTCACCATTCGCTCTTGATTGAAGTTTTGCTTGTTCAAAAAACCTTGGTTAGCGAACACTTTCTGGATCCTGACATTTGATAATACGACAGTTACTATTAATCAAGGGTTAAGGTTATTTGCTCAAATGTCTGTGATTGACGTTTTGCTTGTTTAAAAAAAAAAAATTGGTGAGCAAACTTGCCTGAGATTCTATGTATTTTGGTTGCGTTTGGTATTGTTTATTAGTGGATCGGGATATCAGGTAACGCTGCAAGTTGTGATGCTCGCTGCCATTGCCTTATTGTTATTCGCTCTTGATTGAAGTTTCTGAAGTCTTTTCAACATGTCCATTTGGAGGTCTCTGTCAATCATTCAAAGTAATGGGACGATGTTGCCTTTTGACCCGTCCACTTTATAGTTTGGGCTATCGTGATTGCACTGGCTTTCAAACAAGCTGAGCAAACATTATTATCCCTGGAAGATGATGGAGGCTGTAGCATTTATTATTGAAGTTGATTAGGGTATTTGTCATACATCAATCTCTGACCGCACTCATAGCATATATAGCAGTAGTAATGTCTTAAGAGTTTATGCTTTCTGCAGTTGCTAGAGGTGAAAATCTAAACTTAGTCAGGTTTAATCTGTAGATTGCCGTTGTCTTAGCTGGCGCACGTCTGAAAAGTTTGGGGTGTCCTCATGATAACCAGCGAGGGCAAGATGGTCAACAATGCAAATAATAACCAACTGTTGGTGTAATGTAGAACGGTTCCAAATATAATTTGAGCAGCTGTCTGTTCTGATAGCGTACTGTCTCATTTTTGAGTCAATCCTCAACACCTGAATATATCAGGAATTTGATAACAGACTCGGCAGCGATAGTGTGATGGAAAGATCATCGTCATAGTTCGTCTTGCAGGCAGAAAGCTTCCTCAGTAAACTAACAAATGCAGTTCACATACAAAGTTGAAATGAGATTGCTGTGTTGGCAAAACTGTTATCTTCTCTTCAGATATCACGTCATAACCATTCTCCAGTTCTCTAGTCATTCTTGGATCAGATTATTAGACAATTACATCTCTATTAGTCCTCTATAAGAACGTAGATGACAACCATAGTGTGCACTATAGAGAGTTCTTGAGTCCCTTGCAACAATTCCATTTCGTTTATACCTAGCAACCAGACTTTTACTGAGAATCGCTGTTTTACCTAGGCACACTTCTGAGAGATTTCTTTCTGCAGATCGTACTTTCACACTAGCTAAACGGACTGCAATTCAGTCCATATAACTGACACAGTCTTAACTGATATATCACTGACAGAGATGGTGCTTCTAAAGGCTGTTGCAGCAAGGGACAACTAAACACATACAGCAATTCGCGAATTACTGAGGTGTTTGTAATTTATCCATTTCTGTCAGAAATTAAACCTAAGGGGAAGTAATTTCTGAACCTGTAATTATACTTTCCATGTTTGGGAGATCAGCACTACAGTTAGAAGCATGAACAAGATACAGGGATCTCAATGAACGTCCTTGGATACCGTAAAACTTAGCTATCAAACCTATTGCCTTCGTTATTTTTTTTACCGTCAGATTTGCAAGTTGAGGAAGTTGTTAGACTAATCAACTATCATCCATTTCAATGATAAAACAGTCAATAGCCATTTTACTCCTCACTGACAACCTATACGAACTGTTCACATTCCATTCAAATAGGATCATTTACGATTCTCTTACAAGACAGTAGGATTATAATAAACAGTAATAGTAAAGAACGTAACCTAATGTGGATTTTATTACAGAAGTTGTTCTCATTGAACAGAGAAGAAATTGTAGTGTTGACTTTGGAATTGTATTTTACGGTATAAGTTAAGTATTTCTGTTGTTTGTAAAGAGTCGATTTAAGAGTGGATAAACTTGAATTCCAGAGGCTGAGTTGTCATAGTTAAGTATAAGCAACTTGTGTATTGTTGTTTTTGTGTTTACGATGTAATAACGAGTATGTGGATCAAACATAGAATGAAGTATATTGAGATAATGTCAGGTTGTTTATGTGTATTGAAAGTAATATTTTCCTGTGAGGATGTTAAACCACTTGTGATCATATTGTACCATATTGTCGTATGGAGAGACCTGAAATCTGTAAAAGAATAAAGTATTGTAATGTTAAAAGTGTTGGATAACAATTGATGTAATGATTCTATTTTGATGCAAGAGGGTTTATGCCTTGCAGTGTACATATACGTGTGTTGTTATAAAGTCTTGCATGATGTTTTAAGGTTTACTAGGTGTTAGGAAGGAGAGTGGCTTTCAACGTGGGGCCGGCGCCCAAAGTGGCAGTCAGGATAACCCATTGGAAGTAGATTAATCAAGTGATAACCTAAAATTAACTAGGGGGTTAAGGGTAGATTTCACATTAATAGGATTAATGGATTCCTCTCCCATGACCTGTAGTGCTTATTTAGACTAAGGATGGGTAGAGAAGGCCTGGTCGGCATGATTGACTTCCTTGTCCTCATGAAAGGAAGGTCGATTCCGCATGTGTCACCCTATGGGGCCGGCGCTTAGTGAGAGGCTGTCAGGATAACCATAGATGGGGGCTGGCGCCTAGTGAGAGGCTGTCAGGATAACCCATGTTAGGACGGTGCGATGACACTCTCCCTACTACAACCTAGCATCCCTTGTTCAGTCTCTCCTCATTTGTTTTGTGTCGCCTCTGGAAGTTAAAGTAAAGTTAAGTTATGTTGTGTTGTATTGTTATTGCCATGTGTTGTATTGGTGTTTGGTCGTTCTTTGTTCTTGTTTGTCTTTCGTCTACTTGACTGTCATTGTTTGGGACCTCATGTTAACTCCTAGCTCGGGGGGTGGACCTTAGGGTTCCACATGGTCGGGTGGAAGAGCTATTTTATCCATTGGTTACTCTTGTCAAGATCATATGCAGAAAGGATTTGTTCCAGTTGTACTTGTTCCAATGATGATGATGTAAGTGCATAACCTTGTACCAGATTTGTGTAACAAAACATTCTTTATGTATGTAACTTTCGATGTAGACTAAAAATGGCAATGTGATGATGTTTTGATGTACTTATATGAAAGCATTTCAGTTATGTATTTAATCATGCAGATTCTGTTATTTGATGATTTGCTATGAATGTGAATAAGTTATTTAACTGAGCATGGTTTCGGATCAGTTGCTAATGTATGCTAAATTGTGTTAGTCGATTTGTTAAGTGATGCAGCCTTGAACCCTTAGAGAATATGTCGTAATTAGTTATGTTATCGTTATTTAAATCTTTTTAAAAAAAAATTTCCCTGTTTCTTGTAGCATAAGTGTGTATTCTTTAAGGTGTTCAAGGCGGGCATTACATCTGGTATCAGAGCCAAGTTACTAACACTAGGTACTCTGGTTTTATAATTAGCCCATTAAGCTATGCTAGTTGCTTAAACTCTGAAGAACATATTCTTTTGTAGTCCTCGCCTAGCAACCTGAAGTTGTTCTTGGGTGTGTTATCTAGGAAGATGCCTGGGGTACGAGGCCGAGGACGGGGACGAGGTAGGGGTCGTGGGAGAGGTGTTGATATTAGCCCTCCTCCTAGTTCCCCTCATGGAAGTGCACAAGAAGGTGGCAGTGAGAATCAAGAGAATCAGGATCAGCCCGAGGGTGCTCAACTTTGCCAGCTCCTTGAGGAGGTGCTTGCTCGTCTTGGTCCTAGGCAGGAGGTGGAGCAACTAGAAGAGAGAGAAAGAGAACGATCTCCTAGAAGGAGAGAGAACACTGCTGAACAAGAAGCTATTCTTGCGGGCCACATGAGAGACCTGATGAGAGCCCGTCCTCCTACATTCGATGGCTCTGGTAGCGGTTTGGAAGCAGAGACATGGCTAATTGATTTGGAGAGATGCTTTGCTATGCATCCATATGGCAGCAACACTAAGGCACGATGTGCCATCATGCATCTAAGAGGATTCGCCTCTACATGGTGGCGTCTTGAGGAACAAAAGTTGCATCTTGATATTGCAACAATTTCATGGGAACTATTTCTGGAAAGGTTCAGAGCTCAATTTTTATCTGATCACTGGAGGCAACGACGAGCGGACGAGTTCCATGGGTTGAGACAGATGGCCATGACAGTGGAATAGTATGAGCGCAGGTTTTATGAACTCAAGCAGTATGCAGGCATTGGAAACGACGAGGCCATGTTAGTTCAGCATTTTATTAGAGGCCTGAATGCACGCATCAGCGGAGGAGTTCGTGTGTTCGAGCCGAAGACCATGGAGGTAGCAGTTGAGAAAGCTCGACTGGTGGAAGAGAACTTGACCATGGCCCTAGGGGGTCATACAGGTGTTCAAATCAGTAGCACTTCTCGAGCAGGTTCTGGTTTCCGTAGTGGTCAATCCCATACAGCAGGTAACTCGAGGAGTCATCTTGTACCTTCTAAGAGTGGACAGTAGCAACAATAGTTTTCTCAGATGAAATCAAGAAACTCTCAGTATCAGCAAGGTAATAGATTTCATTCCAGAAAGGATCGAAGTTGGCAGAGAGTTAAACGTGATCAGGCCAATCAACTAGCGCAAAGCACACAATCTGCAGCAAGTAGAGGAAGTTTTCAGCAATCAAATGCTCCTGTAGGTGGTGGAGGTTTTGGCAGGGGAACAGGATGTTTCTCTTGCGGTCAGTAGGGCCATATTGCCAGACAGTGTCCGCGTAAGAATACTTCAGGATTTGGATAGAGGCCCGTAGTTTTAGAGCCCACTGTTGGAGATGCAGGCAGGTCACATAGGGTGTTTGCAGCGGTGGATAATCGCCAAGCGGAGCACCAAGGTACCGTTGTGGAGACTACAGGTGTCTTGCGAGGTAGTACCATTTCTATTCTTTTTGACTCTGGTGCTTCAGATTCTTTTATTTCCCCTTCTTTAGTGGAGCGTTGCAAATTAGTGGCAGCAAAGCAAGATGTTAAGTGGCAGGTGGAATTGGCTTCTGGATCTAGGGTATCAGTAGACTCTCTTGTGTATGGTTGCGAGTTGAGGATAGGTCCTTTATCTACCACAGCAGATCTTCGCATTATACCATTAGGATCCTATGACATAGTGTTGGGAATGGATTGGTTGGATGCTCATCGAGCAGTGATAGACTGTCGCCACAAATTAGTAAGGTGTGTTGATGATTCGGGCAAAGAAGTAGAAGTGGTTGGGATTCAGAGACCCATCTCTTTGCGCATGATTTCTGCTATGCAATTGAAGAGATGTTTGCGTCAAGGATGTAAGTTGTTTGCTGTAACAGTTAATGACTTAGATTTTGGAGAAAATAGGGAGACATCCCTTGAAGATCATCCTATTCTCAAGGAGTATGAAGATGTCTTTCCTAGCGAGATTCCAGGTATGCCACCGAAGCGTGATATTGATTTCAAGATAGACCTTGTTGCCGGAGCAGAACCTATTTCACGAGCTCCATATCAGATGATTACTCAGGAGCTTAAGGAGCTTCGCTTGCAGCTAGAAGAGTTGTTAGCGAAGGGATTCATTCGTCCAAGTGTCTCTCCATGGGGAGCACCTGTGATTTTTGTGAAGAAAAAGGATGGATCTCTGCGTTTGTGCATCGACTATCGACAGCTTAATAAGGTGATTGTGAAGAACAGGTACCCTTTGCCATGAATTGATGACCTCTTTGATCAGATCAAGGGAGCTAAGGTGTTCTCCAAAGTAGACCTAAAATCTGGATATCATCAGCTACGCATCTTTGAGGCTGACATCCACAAGACAGCATTTCGCACTCGCTATGGGCATTATGAGTTCACTGTTGTACCTTTTGGGTTGACAAATGCGCCATTAGTATTTATGAGCCTGATGAATGGTGTGTTCCATACCTATCTGGATAGATTTGTTCTTGTCTTCTTAGATGATATATTGATTTATTCAAGGTCTGTGGAGGAGCATGAAGAACATTTGCGTCAGGTCCTACAGTGTTTAAGAGAAAATCAGTTGTATGCAAATCTGGCTAAATGTGATTTCTTCCAAACAGAAGTGAAATATTTGGGACATGTTATTTCGGATAAGGGTATTGCAGTGGATCATTCAAAGATTCAAGCGATCATGGACTGGCCTGCTCCCACCAATGTTTCAGAGGTTCGTAGTTTCATGGGCTTAGCAGGCTATTATCGATGATTTGTGGAAGGATTTTCAAAGATAGCTTACCCTATAACTTCTCTTCAGAGAAAAGGAAAGCAGTTTATTTGGTCAGACCAGTGTCAAGCAGCCTTTCAGAGTCTTAAGGAGCGGTTAACTAGTGCACCTATTCTAGCAGTGCCTGATCCTGCCGAAGATTTTGTGGTATGTACTGATGCATCTTTGGAAGGTATAGGAGCAGTTTTAATGCAGGAGGGTCGTGTGATAGCCTACGAGTCCCATAAACTCAAAGATCATGAGTTGAACTATCCTACACATGATCTAGAGTTAGCTACAGTTGTTCATGCATTGGTAAGATGGAGACACTTCTTGTTGGGGCATCGGTTTGAGCTGCATAGTGATCACCAAAGTTTACAGTATATTTTTACTCAGCCAAACCTGAATGTGAGACAGAGGCAATGGATGGAGTTTCTATGTGAGTATTATTTTGAGGTAAAATATATCCAAGGTAAGGAGAATGTGGTGGCGGATGCTCTTAGTCGTCGAAGACATGAACTTTCGTCAATCACTCTTGGAGTGGATTTGAGAGGACAGATTCTCGCAGCACTCCCTGCAGATAGATGGTATCAGGAAGTGAAAGCTGAAGTGGAGTTTGGTAGAGCCTTGGAGGGTAGATATGCTGGGTATTCTATCGAGTCGGATGGTCTCTTGCGACATTTAGGTCGCATTTATGTGCCTTCTACAGAGGGTCTCTGCACCCTAATCATGACTGAGGCTCATCGGGCACCTTATTCTGCTCATCCAGGTGTCAAGAAGATGTATGCAGACCTTCGTCAGATATATTTTTGGGCTGGAATGAAGAGGGATATTGCTGATTTTGTTTCGAGATGCTTAGAATGTCAGAGGGTTAAGGCGGAACATCAGCACCCCGCAGGTCTTCTTCAGCCACATCTTATTCTGGAATGGAAATGGGACATCATTTCAATAGATTTTATAGTTGGTTTACCCATGTCTTCTGATCACCATGATGCAATAATGGTCACTATAGACAGGCTTACGAAAGTAGCACACTTTTCTCCTGTCCGATCTTCATATAATGCTTCATCTGTGGCCAAAATTTTCATGGAGGATATCGTCAGATTGCACGGGATTCCTCATAAGATTATCTCTGATCGTGATCCAATTTTTACTTCGGCCCTTTGGACATCCCTTCAGCATGCATTGGGGACTCAATTGAACTTTAGTTCAGCTTATCATCCAGAGACTGATGGGCAAACTGAGAGGGTCAATCAGGTCCTTGAGGACATGCTCCGAATGTATGTGATGGATCAGCAAAACCGTTGGGAAGATTATCTATTTTTGGTGGCGTTTGCGTACAATAATGGGTACCACAGCTCCATTGGCATGTCTCCTTTTCAGGCCCTTTATGGTCGTCCTTGTCGTATCCCATTGAGTTGGGATCGTCTTGAGGATAGAGTTCTTTTAGGACCACAGATGCTCCAAGAGATGGAGCAGCAGGTTGATCGCATTAGAGAGCATCTGGTGGCAGCTCAGGATAGACAGAAGAAATATGCAGATGCTCACAGACTTGATCGTCAGTTTTCAGTTGGTGATCGGGTGTTCTTGCGGGTGCGTCCGCGAAAGAGTCCGATCCGTTACGGAAAAGGCTCTAAGCTTGCACTGCGTTTTGTAGGGCCATTCGAGGTTTTGGAAAGAATCGGTCCTGTTGCATACTGTCTTGCTTTGCCGCCTAGCTTGTCACGTGTCCATGACGTATTTCATGTTTCTGTTCTTAGACCTTATCATCCAGATATTTCACATGTTCTTGATTGGAATGCCTTACAGGTAGAGGACGGGCAGCTAGCTTTGGAGCCCGTAGGCATTTTGGAGCACAGGCGACTTGCTCTCAGGGGCAGAGTCATAGAGCAGGTAAGGGTCCAATGGGATCCTAGTGATGAGACTTCAGCGACCTGGGAAGATACTTCCCGTATGCGAGAGCTATATCCATATTTGTTCGCAGGCTTCCAGGAGTAAGCCTGATCCTAGGGGGGGAGGATGTAGTGCCCCTCAACTTGTCATCTTTTGGACTGATGTTTGCTTAGTAGTACTGGACATTATGACAGTATTTTTAGATCGTTGATGATGGATTTCTAGTTATTTTGCTATTTCAGTATGAACCTAGTGTTATGATAACAGATGTTGATGTTGGATTATGTCATTTTATGCTTTACAATTTGATAAATGAACTGGATGTTTTAGATGCTTTGATGTTATTCACTATATGGGATTGGAAGTTAGTTGATCATTTTATGTGGTAGACTAGTAATCTGATACCTTGTTCAATATAGTTGATTGTTATTCATAAACATGAATGGAACAATGTCGTATTACTCGTTCTCGAGTACCCTACCCCACTGCGATTTCCATTCACTATAGGACTGCATGTGATGTATATATATATCTTGTTATGGTTAATCATGCGTTGCTGCAGGATGCAGGTACTAGGCATCGACTCCACCTGATTACCAGGTCTGAGCGTGCCTTCGCCAATGGATTAGTTGGTTGGAGTTAACGTGAGGTCCCTAGTCAGTGTTCCTTGGTCGTCAGTTTACCCTTGTGGTTGTTGGTTGTCGTTCGATCATGTCTTGCTGTCAGGTAATACTGTACCTTGGAGTCTAATTAAGTTCGAAGGTGTCTAAGCATGTGTGGTAGTGTTGTGCTTTAATTAGAATCATTCTACGGAAGAGTATAAATGTTGTTAAATGGGCATAATGTCGTTAGCTATCGATTATCGTTATAAATAAATTATTATTTTATGAGAAGTGTTGTTGTTAAATAAAGTTGTAGAAATTTGTATTGTTCAATATAATATTATTTATAATAAATATTTAAATAAATAATTAGGTGTAATCATGCTTGTAAATTGCGATTCACAACTTGATTAATAAAATAAATTAAAGTATAGTACAAAATTATAGATTGTCGAAATAGTACTACTTTATTAATAACAATATATTGGGTCGGCTATAAAGAAATATAATAATAAAATAAAATAAATAATAATTGGGGATCATTAAATTAAATAAAATATATATATATTAAAGGAGTTATGCACGGGATCGTGTGCGAAGCCCTTGGTAGAGGACAGAGGCTGTGTTATAAAAGAACGGTAGAGGCATTAAGGACAGCAACACAGGTGAAAGGAAATAAGCAGCTTGGAACTGCAACGATTGGAGCAGATTCGTCGAGTTGATTGAGAAACCAGGTTCCGTCGAATGCCTTATCTCTGAACTTCATTTCGAATCTGCAAATGTTGTTGTAGTTTATTTGATTCCAAATAGTTCAATCCGAAATTAGTTTGTTCTCTGTGTTGTGCCATCAAAGTTCAAGTCTGTAGACTATCCTCTCTATGTTAAAACAACATCTTCTCTTAGGGTTTTAAATCATTCCTTTCTGCTCAAGGATTCCGTTATTCGATTGTCTTCCTTTCACTATTTGCCGAATCATTCTGTATGCACTCTCAGACCGGCGTAATATTGGTAGGGTTTGTAGATGTAAAATGACATTTCCTTAAGATCTCTCAGATCTCCTTTTTCTAAAGTTCCCGCATGGTTTCAATCATGAACGTTTCTTTTGCAAATCCCTTATCCTCTCATCCATTAACTATTCTGTTTAACAGTTCGGCACTGTAACTCATAACAGTTTGAGCTATTGAATTAGAAAAAAACCGTAGCTATTCTTAGATCTACTTTATCTCTGTCCCACATGTTAAATTTGAGGGCTGTGAGTCTAACTGCACCTGGAATCGTTTCAAATTTCTCTATCTTTCAATAATTTCTAGGCCGTTTTTGCCTTTTTTGCATAAGCGTTGAGCATATTCTTTAAACTAAAGCATCAGCAACCAAAAAAAAAAAATGCATATGCCAAGAGCCACGCATAGATTGTTTGCTCATATGTCTGCAAATAGAAGTTCTTTTTGTTCAAAAATCTGTATAACGATTTTGCTTGAGATTTAATTTATTTTTTTTTGTTTCCTTTAGTATTATTTACTAGTGGTTCGATAATATTAGGAAGCGTTGCGTATTGTAATGCCAGGGCGTGATGGGAGGTGATGAGTCAGGTAGCTCGCTGCCATCTTGTCTCACCATTCGCTCTTGATTGAAGTTTTGCTTGTTCAAAAAACCTTGGTTAGCGAACACTTTCTGGATCCTGACATTTGATAATACGGCAGTTACTATTAATCAAGGGTTAAGGTTATTTGCTCAAATATCTGTGATTGAAGTTCTGCTTGTTTAAAAAAAAAAAAACTGGTGAGCAAACTTGCCTGAGATTCTATGTATTTTGGTTGCGTTTGGTATTGTTTATTAGTGGATCGGGATATCAGGTAACGCTACAAGTTGTGATGCTCGCTGCCGTTGCCTTATTGTTATTCGCTCTTGATTAAAGTTTCTGAAGTCTTTTCAACATGTCCATTTGGAGGTCTCTGTCAATCATTCAAAGTAATGGGACGATGCTGCCTTTTGACCCGTCCACTTTATAGTTTGGGCTATCATGATTGCACTGGCTTTCAAACAAGCTGAGAGAACATTATTATCCCTGGAAGATGATGGAGGCTGTAGCATTCATTATCGAAGTTGATTAAGGTATTCGTCATACATCAATCTCTAACCGCACTCATAGCATATATAGCAGTAGTAATGTCTTAAGAGTTTATGCTTTCTGCAGTTGCTAGAGGTGAAAATCTAAACTTAGTCAGGTTTAATCTGTAGATTGCCGTTGTCTTAGCTGGCACACGTCTGAAAAGTTTGGGGTGTCCTCATGATAACTAGCGAGGGCAAGATGGTCAACAATGCAAATAATAACCAACTGTTGGTGTAATGTAGAACGGTTCCAAATATAATTTGAGCAGCTGTCTGTTCTGATAGCGTACTGTCTCATTTTTGAGTCAATCTGTTGTGATGTTCACAACACACCCCATTATGCTCCTTAGCAAAATGGGGACCCCTGCTGATGTTTTTGCTTTTTGCTTCTGCTTGTGTTTTTTTCTACTTTCTGGCGGTTTGGTAAAAATGAAGGTCAGGTGCATCATCATCATGATATAGGATAAGGTAGGTCATCATCATGAGGTCAGTTTGTCAAAGTTCATATTTTATTGCTGTGACCTCATATTTAGAAAGAGCTTGAAATTCCATGCAGGTTTGCCTTTTACTTCACTTGAAAATTCTTCCATATGTGAAAGTTACACACAGTCAAAGTTTTGGTCAAACCTGATATTCGCAGGAGGATCATCATATTTTTATATCCTAAGTCATGTTGACAGGATCATCATGATCTTGGTCTATCACCCGATAAAAATCATGCAGTCGCAATATCCGGACGTCAATCTTAGGTGGTAGTGTCCTTTACCCGTCAAATGGCCTTAGGCGCATCGTCAGCATCATGATTTTTTTTAGGAGGGTCATATGTTATAAACTTGGTTTCACTGCATGAAGAGCATCATCATCATCATATTTGAACGCCCCCCCGATAATATCCTGAGGTTCAAATATCATGATGACATCAACTTTAAGTCAAGGTAAGTTCCCCCGTCGAGCGGTCTTTGTATCGCGAGCATCATCATGATATCTTTGCATCGCCTAAAACTAAAATATCATGCTGATAGTATAAGATCACCCAGACTTAGCAAAATCCACCTTCGGCATATTTGCATGCGCATGCTATAAACCTATCGCAAGGTCATCATCATGATATTTGCTGGAGTTCAAATTATGATGATGACGACTTCATATCATCCTGATCTTTCACGAGTCATTCGCTGAAATTCGCTAAGTAATGGAGACATCATCATGATAATTCGATTAAGAGGATCATCATCTTCATATCCTCCTGATCCGGTTAGCGAATATCATGATGATCACCCTATCTATTCAGAAGTGGTCGATATTGCATTCCTCAACATCATGATCATATTTTACAATATCACCCTGGCGCAAATATCATGATGACCTCAACTCATCCTTGTGCTCTGAAAGAGAAATATGATGATGACGTCATCATCATATTGTTTTATCCTGTCCTGTTATCAAGATCATCATGATCTTGTTTGTTCACCCGATATTTCGTAAAGTCCTCCTGCCGATGAAATACAACCTTTTGAAAATATCCTGATGATCATCATCGTCACATTTTCCCTTCGGCAGGATATTTCCCAAAACATGATCCGGTTGGCGAAATATCATGATGACGTCATATTTTAAGTTTAACAAAGGCTCCGGATATCATGATGACGTCATCCCGATCTGATAAACGAAGAACCAAATATCCTGATGATCATCATCATCACATTTTCCCTTCAGCAGGATATTTTCCCAAGCACGATCCGGTTCCCAAATATGATGATGACGTCTTATTCTATGTTCGACAGAAGCCCCAAGTATGATGATGATCATCATCATCCTGATCTTTCGAGGAGGTTACCTTGGCCGCAAAGAGGATCATATTACGTTCATCATCCTGATCATGCTCCTTAGGTGACCCGATATCATAATTATCCCCTGATCTTAACTGAACATGATGATGACGTCATCCTTAGCATTTCAACGAAGCCCGAATATCATGATGATGTCACCATCATCTTCCTTTCCTCGGCAGCATGACCATATTCATATCCTCCCATTCTTCTTCAGCATGATGATGATGATGTTGTTGTTCTTTACTCCAATATGCAGAAGCTGAATATCATGATGATGAAGTATATCGACCAACGTGTTTTTTGACGCACCGACAGCGATGATCATGCTGATGGGCGGGAAATGAAGCGGTGGAGTTTTAAAGTGTTTTTTTTGGCGCTTCTGGCATTTTCCCGGTCAGCGATGGTTGACCCGATGAAGTTTGAGCAGTCTGAACGCATTTTGGACGCGTTTTTGAGTGTATTCTGATCCGATTTCCATGATTTTGCATAGTCACCTGGATTTAAACGCTTATTTTAATTTCATACTATTTTTTGTGATAAATGTGAAACTTATTGCTTGTCTTGTCTTGCAGGCTTGCAGTTGAGGAAGCAGCTGGAAAGTCAACACAGTGACCTCATGGAGGCAGAAGATAGGGATAAAGTGTGAAAAGTCAAGGCCATTCAAGTGAAAGACAGAGTTGCAGCTGGAGGTATTACTACAACAGACAAACAGAAGTTATTGCCCAGCTGCCGGAACTTCTCAGAAGGGGCAATATTTCACCCAGATTTGACACTGCTCGGAGATATTTTTTGAGAGCTGGTTCACCTGTATTTATTGCTGTAACCAGGGGTTTGAACTAGGGGTTCAGTTAGGTTTTTGCTGTAGTGAGGACAATCAAAATGTTATATATTGTGCCTCTCTACACTGTAATACTTTACAATAGGGACTACAAGAGTTGCTACAACAGGGATTTTAGTGTTTTGCCAGAATTGTAGAGTTAGCTTAGCATAGTTTAGAGTAGAAGAAGGAGGTCGCCTGTTTGTCTGCAGTAAGATGTGCGTGGAATGTCTGGCTGTCTTACTGTATCTGTAAAGCTTGTAAGTTCTCTGTAGTATGATCAATGAAACTAAGAGTCATTCCTACATTGTAAATCATGTATGACTATTCGTTTCTAATACAATAGAATCTGGAGTTCTGCATCTATCTTTTGAGTGTTCTCCTGCTCTTCCTTGTGTTTTGAAATATCTTCTTTGAGAGCTTGCAATTTTAAATGTATGTTTGTGAAAATGCTCAGAACTTACATTTAGGGTTTTTACTGTGGATTTGATCAAATTACTGTGGTATTTACATAGTGCATAACAGAAACAATTAGATCCTTCGGTAGATTAAATGAGGTATAGAGTAGATCTTTCTAACTTTTCCCAACCCATCTGAAATATTTAGCTGAAAACGTAGAAATCTAAAGGAAATTGTCTCAAATTTGAGGAAGCATGCATAACAGAGTCTAAGTAGACAGTTTTCATAAGTAGATAAAGAAGAAGGCTGCAAAAAATCCAAGAAAACCCTCTGAAACTTGCAGCCCAGTAAGACTTGTATGCAAATAAACAGAATACTTGTTGAAATCTATGACCTCTTTGCATATTCTTAGTCCATTAAAACACGAAACAAACCTAAACTACGTAAGGCCCCTTGAACATTACAGCTTCACATTGACCAACTGAACTTGACCAACCGAACCATTGTAGACTTGGGATTAGTTGAATCTCAAATGATTCCTTCTTATCTTTCAAGTATAGTTTCAGTTCATTATATGTGAATTTTAACTTATTGTTATGATTGCATCAAAATAGTCATCAACAGTTTTTTGGCGCTAGAAGGGCTAGAAGGCTGTATATTGCAATCATCAACAGTTTTTTGGCGCTAGAAGGAGGGCCTTCCTGAGTTAGGTTTCATTTCAAACTGGCTAACAACAGTAATAGGGTGACTAGGTCTAGGTCTAGTTCAGGAGATATATTTGTGCAACTACCTGATACAAGGCGAAGTAAAAGCCCTTTAATTTGGAATCCAAAGATATCGCAAGCAGGAAGTTCATCTGGAACACCTCCTGGGTCACCTTTTAACATCCGTAGTATTGTAAGTCCTGATAGATCACTGTTCAGATCTTTAAATCTTAGTTCAGGCACTCCTGGAGGTCTCAATCCTCCTCTAAATCCTAATCCACCAATCAATCCAGGTATTTCTGCAAATTCAAGTCAAGCTCAAACACCTGCAATGGCTTATTTCGATGTCAATTCTCCCATATTCTTCAATGATTATCATGACATGCCAAAAAATCCGGAAAAGATATGTCCCAAATACCAGTTGCATCAAGACCCAGAAGATCATATTAGAATATTTAAGGAAGCATGTTTTAGGGCTATGTTAGAGCACGCGGATGTTGTGTGTAGACTGTTCCCTTACACCTTTAATGAGCAGGCCTCTAGCTGGTACGTAAAATTACCCAATGGTTACATTTCTTCCTGGGCACTTATGGAAGAAGCATTTCTGTCAAGATTTAGAGGACCCATTGATCCTTGTGCTTTATATCATAAACTAGCTGCTATAAAATGAGGTGAGGGAGAGCTAATTGATAATTTCAATGACAGATTTCAAAAGGCCTATTCTAGGCTAGCAGCCCCTTATACCATAGATGATGCTCCCTTGTTGGCTATGTACTATGCTGCCTTAGATCCTTTAACTGCCATGTTTGTCAATAGAAAACCTGACATAGATTCAATATCCAAAGCCTATAAAGAGGCAGCCTCAGTGAACCAAGAAATGAGACATACAACTTACAGTCCATTTGGAGGAAACTTTGGGGTACAGAATCAGGCACACCCATGGAACGGAGTCCCTGTACAGCGTGCTCCACTAGTAAATCAGGTTCCTTCTTACACACCTGTGTATAATCCTACTCCAATCCAGGCTATAACTCCTTACACGGCTAGTACTTCCAATAACAGTCAAAATAATGGTCCGCCTTTCTTCCAACTTCCTAGGGATGTAACTGTGGCAAAAGCACAAGAGGATAGGGAAGACATCAAAGAGATTACTGCACATTTGAAAAGATTAACAACCGAAGTGACACAGCTAAGAAATGAGAACCTCTATGGAAGAAGCAACCAAAACTACAGTCCCCATCAAAATCACAACCAAGGCCAAAATCAGAATTATAGTCTCAATCAAAATCAGCAGTACAATCAGAACAAAAACTACAATCAGCATCAGGGCCCTAGTCAGGGGCAACCAATGCAAAATAGGGGGCCAGTGATAGATAATAGGACCTGGGGCAATAATAACAAAAATCAGAATCAACCTAGGCCACCCAAGACATGGAACACTGGGCCCAACAACGGTACTCTGGCTTCTCCTTTTGAGAATACAGATAATCATGGTGCAAAACAAATAACTAACATACAAATGACCAATACAGCACCCAAAAATTGGTGCAGATTTCACAATACCAATACCCATGCTGAGCACGACTGTCCACAGCTCCACTTGGCAGCTAGTATTTTTAACGTAGATGTACAGCCTCCTACCTCTGAATTTCTCATTCCTAAGGGTAATGAGGTAGTACCCTCAGAATATGACACAGCATTAGTCTTAGAAATGTTTACCTTTGCAACTGCAGAAGAGAAAGAGGATGAATTGCTAGAGGATGAACCATACTGTTGTGAAAGTCTTTATCCCGAATCAGCCTTTGTGTTAAATGCTTTTCAGTTTCCTTTTGAATCTGAAAACGAGATATTAAATGAAACAGAGGAGGTGCAGGCCTTTCAACAGACAAATAAAGGCCACACCTACAATTTGAGGAACAACCCTAGGCCAGGAGGACCTTTCACCACTTCCACTCCCTCGAATAACATCAATACACCCCCAGATCAGAATGCTAGCAACAATCTTGCCATACTTAAAGCTAGTCAGCACACAAATAATGGAACAGCAGTGCAAAAGGATCAAACAAGTAAGACAGAAGCAATAGAGACAACAAGACTAGTGAATTACTTATCAGAGGAAATAAAGAAAATTAAGGTCAGCATACCTCTAAATGAATTATTAAAGACCCCAGGGATCAGAAATGCTTTTTTTAAATCCCTGGACACATCCATAACAAACAAGGTGTCTGCTGATATAACTGTTCCTAATAGTGATTCACCACCTAAGGAGAAAGGTAAGAAAGTTGAGCAGCCTTCCAATACAAATGTGGTAATACATACGGATAAGAGGGATACTCAACCTTTCTTGTTAACTGTTAGGTTGTGTGGGAAGAATATACACAATTGCATGGTAGATTCTGGTGCTTCAGCCAACGTAATGCCCTTAGGAATATGTAAAACTCTCGGGCTGACTCCCACCAAATCTGCCAAGGTTGTCACGCAATTAGATAAGACCGAGGTTAGCGTGATAGGAGAACTCATAAACATACAAGTGCAGTTAGCTTCAGACCCTAGGGTAAGCCAAATCATTGACATTCAAGTAGTGGATATACCCGTAAATTATGGAATGTTGCTAAGTAGGGATTGGTCCAAGACATTAAACGGATATATGGCTACTGACTTTTCACACATGTGGTTACCATGGAGAGGCATCCCAAACCAGATCAGAATAGAGGCAGAGCCCAGAATGAGACATATGATAACAGAGTATAATCGAACTAATGAAATATTATATGCTGCTGTTGAACCAGGTGTCTATAGAATTACCAACAATGGGATGCAGATTGAAGAGATTATGATGTTAAACATTAGAAAGAAGTGTGTAAGCAATAGAACGGCACTATTCATTGAGTCTGACGGAAATTCTTCAGATGAGGAAAACAATGCAATAGACAAATTTGGTCATGCCATTAGACAAGAGGTGGAAGAGTGCGTTACACACAATCTCCCAGTCCAATGTAAGTTATATAAAAATAGGTGTAGAGTCCATGATAGGCAACATTCTGAGGAGAATTGTGAAATATGCAAAGACATCATTGAATATGAATACAAAAAGTGCATAGGGAGGATAGAGTCACAAGAGAAAAATGAGAATCCTGATCTGGCACAGAGATATGTTCAGGATAATATAAGTGCCTTGATTCCAGATTTAGGAAAAGAAATAGAGGATAAGGGTAGTCATCTTTCTGAGCTGCAAACTACAAACACACATATGCAAGATAACCAAACAGAAAAGCCCATGAATAAACAAGACAACACCCCACAGGCAATAAAAGAGACAAAGTATGCCAAGGTAAAAGATCAGAAAAGAAAAGATGGCATGTGGACGTTAAAGTGTGATGGGTCCAAATCAAAACAGGGTGCAGGTGCAGGTATTGAACTCATAAATCCTCAAGGTAAATCTCATTTGGCAGCATATAGATTACAATTTTCCTGCACTAACAATATTGCTGATTATGAGGCCCTAATTTTAGGACTTGTCATGGCCATCAGGAAAGGGGTAAAAACCATCAGAGTATTTTCAGACTCTGAATTAGTAGTCAGACAAGTGAGGAAACTATATGCCTGCAATTATAAGAAAATGATTAGTTACAGACATAGAGTTTGGGGTTTAATGGATTCATTTGATGCTTTTAACATAGAGCATATTCCTAGAGAGCTAAACCACAGGCCAGATGCGTTAGCAGTTGCTGCTAGTACATTAGAACCATTGACACTGTCAGGATTAAGATGATTTGCTGTTGAGCTAGTTAACGTGCCCAGTATACCAGACAACGTTACACACTTTCAGGTATTTGGAGAGGATCAGCAAATTATTGATTTTCTGACTTGTAATGAGGCATTTGAGGCCCAAATTATTGATGAACAAGAAAGGCCTGAAGTAACATGGGACGAAGAAGATATGATCAACTTAAAGAGCAACTTCTTACCAAAAGGAGTAATTGATTTAGAACACATCTTTGACTTCGACGGAATAATAAGATAGAAGGACTTACCCAAAACAGAAGGGGGTAAGTGTGATTTACATAACTTAGGGACTGAGCTAAATCCACAAAATGTACTAATTGGGAAAGCTTGCTCTGAGAAAATCAGAAAAGAGGTTCTGGATGTTCTGAAAGAATATAAACATGTCATAGCATGGACTTATGAAGACTTGAAAACATTTGATGAGTCCATCATAACTCACGTCATACCTTTAAGAAAAGAAGTCAAACCATTCAGGCAGAAACAGAGGCCTGTAAATGCCATTCTAGAGCCTTTAATCTTTGAGGAAGTTAAAAAACTACTGTCCGCTGGAATAATTTTTCCAGTCAGACATTCTGTCTGGGTAGCTAACTTGGTACCAGTGAGGAAGAAAAACGGAGACATCAGGTTGTGCGTAGACTTTAGAAACTTAAACAAGGCATCTGAAAAAGATAATTATCCTTTGCCCCCAATAGATGAAGTACTGCAAGCAGTAAATGGTGCAAAGATGATGTCTTTTTTAGATGGTTTTTCAGGTTATAACCAGGTCTTAATTGATAGAGAGGATAGACTAAAAACCACCTTCACTTGCAAATGGGGAAATTATGTGTATAGAAGAATGCCTTTTGGACTAATTAATGCAGGTGCCACTTTTCAGAGGGCCATGGACGTTGCATTCCGTGGATTATCAGGTAAGTGCATTGTTGTGTATATGGATGATTTAACTGTGTATTCAAAGGATGCATCCACCCACGCTGAGGACCTCAAAAAAGTACTCCAGCAATGTGAAAGGTATGGGATTTCCCTTAATCCTAAGAAATGTATATTTGGCATAACTGAAGGTAAATTATTAGGCCATGTCATTTCTGAAAATGGAATTTCAATTGATCCGGATAGAATAGAATCCATAAAAAATTTGCAAATACCAAACAGTAGGAAAGAATTGAAATCATTTTTTAGTAAAATTAACTTTGTTCAGAAGTTTATAACAGGTTTTGCAGAGATTGTGCAGCCGTTGAATGCCATGTTAAAGAAAGATGCACAGATGGAATGGACGCCAGTGGCCAAAGCTGCATTTGAAGATATCAAGGAGGCAATTTCTAATGCCCCTGTATTGGCAAGTCCAGACTACACAAGCCCGTTTTACATCTACTCCTTTGCATCTTCTCATTCTGTCGCTGCTGCCTTGACACAGAAAGGTGAAAATAATGAAGAGAGGCCCATAGCATTTATGAGTGCGCCTCTGAAGGATGCACAGCTGAGATATCTAGATATCGAAGGACAGGCATTCGCATTAGTAAAGGCTGTGAAAAAATTTAGACACTATATTCTGCACAGCCAGATTAAAGCCATAGTACCAGACGCAGCAGTAAAAATGTTGCTGATGCAAAACGAGCCTGGAGAAAAAAGAGCTAAATGGATCACCACACTGCAAGAATTCGACATGGAGATCATTCCCGCAAAGCTGGTTAGAGGGTAGGCGCTGGTGCAGACAATAGCAAACATGGATCCAAATCTAATAAAACAGCAATACGTGTTGAATTCCCAAGACGCATCAGGCTGGTACGATGATTTAAGCACCTTCCTGATAGCTGGAAAGTACCCAAGCAAGATGAAGGCTTCTCAGAGGAGAGCTTTGAAGATTAAGGGACAAAATTATATGGTGCAAGGAGGTCTTCTATTCAGGAAGAACCATGATGGAATTTATTTGAGATGCATAAACAGAACTGAAGCTGATAAAGTGTTGACAGAACTACATGATAAGTACGGAACCGGTCATGGTTCCCATTTAGCTACAACACACAAAATATTGAGAGCGGGCTATTACTGGCCCACTATATTCAAAGATACTAAGAGTCACATCAGAAGCTGCCACACCTGTCAGACTGCAGCAGACAAAGGGAGAAATCTGGCCAATCCACTGCAACCTGTGATCGAGTCCAGACCATTTGCACAGTGGGGCTTGGATTTTATCGGAGTCATCAATCCCCCATCTTCTGCAGGACACAAATTTATATTGACGGTAACAGACTATTGTACAAGGTGGACTGAGGCCACCTGCTGCAAGTTTTCCACAACTGAGGTAGTTATCAAGTTCCTTGAAGAAAACATTATCACCAGGTTTGGAACACCCTATTCATTGGTATGTGATAACGGCCCTGCTTTCTCTTCTTTAAAATTTTCTAAATGGGCATTTGAATATGGGATCATTCTAAGGTTTTCTTCAAATTATTATCCTCAAGGTAATGGACTGGTTGAATCAACAAACAAAATTTTATTAGACATCATCAAGAGGTTAATTGCCAAAAGTCCTAGAGAGTGGAATACCCTATTAAGATATGCACTATGGGTAGACAGGACCAAGTTCAAAACAGCTTTAGGTAGCACACCTTATCACCTAGTTTATGGGACTGATCCCATACTTCCGGTTAATCTGAGAATACCAACCTGGAAGTTTGCCAATGAATATCTAAGCTTTGATAACCATAGGGAGGCCAGAATAGTGCAAATGTTACAACTAGAGGAGAAAAGAGGTCAAGCCCTCGAGAAGTTTGCCAAACACCAAGCAGTTGTTAAGAGGTGGTTTGACAAAAGGGCAAGAGTCAAAACATTTAGGATATCAGACTTAGTGTTGTGCTGGGACAAAGCACATGAAAAGAAAGGAAGCCATGGAAAATTCGATAAATTATGGCTGGGTCCATTACAAGTCTCAGAAATAATAGGAGATAACACCTTTAGACTTAAGACCTTGACTGGAGAAGATGTGCCATTACCAGTTAATGGCCAGCATTTGAAACACTACTTCCAGGCTTGAAGGTCAGGATGAGGCGGTCCTTTCTTTCTTAATGTAAAGTGCCGTAGATAATGTACAGTCCTTCTTTTGCTGTTTTCTTTTGGGTTGGCTGTTTGTATAGCTTGTCTTCTGTTTGTTTTTGCTTTTTGTTTCTGTCTGTTTGTACAGTTTTTCCTTTTGCTGTGTTGTTTCTACAGCCTGTTTGTTTGGCTTGTTTGTTGTCTCCTCAGTAGGGATCTTTATTTTACTGTAGAGTATTAAGGAGCAGAATTAGCAACTATCCAAAACAGTATATAATTTAGGATATTCAGGTTAACCATTTGCAATTTACACATAACCTGTCACTGTCATGAATGTAGAGAGTTGTTCATCTTCTGAAGTTTTGTATTCAATAAATGTGATTGAGAATTCGAAGCAGGTTTCTCACGATGACACACCTAAAATCCTTGGGTTTGTTGAACATACCAGTGTAGATATTAGGTGAAAAATCAGAGGTCACCCTTGCCACCATTACAATTCTCAGCTTAATTTCAGCAAGTGCCCACTCCTTGCATCATGAAGTTACAAATTGCTATATCTTATGAAATCTTTCAAAATTAGAAAACAAAAAAATAAATAAATAAATAAATAAATAAATAAAGCGGATTATACTGAAAATCTAGATTAAGCCATCTAAGTAACTCTACCAGGGCTATGGACGCTCGCTGGCAGTGGGGCTCTACTTAGGAGAATTGTAACGATAACCTTGCCGGGGCTATAGACGCTCGCTGGCAGCAAGGCTCTATCCGATTGGCTATGATGGAATATCCTCACCTACGTATGCTAATGTCAGTCACTGGTTTGTTCAACCGATCTTCAAGATGAGGATAATTAATCATATGCACACAACTAAACTGAAAATAGAAATTCATGCATCTT
This sequence comes from Cunninghamia lanceolata, assembly GCA_027924645.1. Lineage (NCBI taxonomy): Eukaryota > Viridiplantae > Streptophyta > Pinopsida > Cupressales > Cupressaceae > Cunninghamia > Cunninghamia lanceolata. Next base: position 6,581,979 of record BSBN01000148.1, on the reverse strand, counting down.
TATTCAATACTTTGAGTCTCAAGCTGAATAGCAATTTGCAGAAAAGATAGTTGGAAGTTATGAGTTGATTTCATCTAGTTTCCTTGAACACTCTGAATTTAATTGTTTTGTTTTGGTTGCTAGTTGTTGTGATGTTCACAACACGCCCCATTATGCTCCTTAGCAAAATGGGGACCCCTGCTGATGTTTTTGCTTTTTGCTTCTGCTTGTGTTTTTTCTACTTTCTGGCGGTTTGGTAAAAATGAAGGTCAGGTGTATCATCATCATGATATAGGATAAGGTAGGTCATCATCATGAGGTTAGTTTGTCAAAGTTCATATTTTATTGCTGTGACCTCATATTTAGAAAGAGCTTGAAATTCCATGCAGGTTTGCCTTTTACTTCACTTGAAAATTCTTCCATATGTGAAAGTTACGCACAGTCAAAGTTTTGGTCAAACCTGATATTCGCAGGAGGATCATCATATTTTTATATCCTAAGTCATGTTGACAGGATCATCATGATCTTGGTCTATCACCCGATAAAAATCATGCAGTCGCAATATCCGGACGTCAATCTTAGGTGGTAGTGTCCTTTACCCGTCAAATGGCCTTAGGCGCATCGTCAGCATCATGATTTTTTTTAGGAGGGTCATATGTTATAAACTTGGTTTCACTGCATGAAGAGCATCATCATCATCATATTTGAACGCCCCCCCGATAATATCCTGAGGTTCAAATATCATGATGACATCAACTTTAAGTCAAGGTAAGTTCCCCCGTCGAGCGGTCTTTGTATCGCGAGCATCATCATGATATCTTTGCATCGCCTAAAACTAAAATATCATGCTGATAGTATAAGATCACCCAGACTTAGCAAAATCCACCTTCGGCATATTTGCATGCGCATGCTATAAACCTATCGCAAGGTCATCATCATGATATTTGCTGAAGTTCGAATTATGATGATGACGACTTCATATCATCCTGATCTTTCACGAGTCATTCGCTGAAATTCGCTAAGTAATGGAGACATCATCATGATAATTCGATTAAGAGGATCATCATCTTCATATCCTCCTGATCCGGTTAGCGAATATCATGATGATCACCCTATCTATTCAGAAGTGGTCGATATTGCATTCCTCAACATCATGATCATATTTTACAATATCACCCTGGCGCAAATATCATGATGACCTCAACTCATCCTTGTGCTCTGAAAGAGAAATATGATGATGACGTCATCATCATATTGTTTTATCCTGTCTTGTTATCAAGATCATCATGATCTTGTTTGTTCACCCGATATTTCGTAAAGTCCTCCTGCCGATGAAATACAACCTTTTGAAAATATCCTGATGATCATCATCGTCACATTTTCCCTTCGGCAGGATATTTCCCAAAACATGATCCGGTTGGCAAAATATCATGATGACGTCATATTTTAAGTTTAACAAAGGCTCCGGATATCATGATGACGTCATCCCGATCTGATAAACGAAGAACCAAATATCCTGATGATCATCATCATCACATTTTCCCTTCAGCAGGATATTTTCCCAAGCACGATCCGGTTCCCAAATATGATGATGACGTCTTATTCTATGTTCGACAGAAGCCCCAAGTATGATGATGATCATCATCATCCTGATCTTTCGAGGAGGTTAACTTGCCCGCAAAGAGGATCATATTACGTTCATCATCCTGATCATGCTCCTTAGGTGACCCGATATCATAATTATCCCCTGATCTTAACTAAACATGATGATGACGTCATCCTTAGCATTTCAACGAAGCCCGAATATCATGATGACGTCACCATCATCTTCCTTTCCTCAGCAGCATGACCATATTCATATCCTCCCATTCTTCTTCAGCATGATGATGATGATGATGTTGTTCTTTTCTCCAATATGCAGAAGCGGAATATCATGATGATGAAGTATATCGACCAACGTGTTTTTTGACGCACCGACAGCGATGATCATGCCGATGGGCGGGAAATGAAGCGGTGGAGTTTTAAAGTGTTTTTTTTGGCGCTTCTGGCATTTTCCCGGTCAGCGATGGTTGACCCGATGAAGTTTGAGCAGTCTGAACGCATTTTGGACGCGTTTTTTAGTGTATTCTGATCTGATTTCCATGATTTTGCACAGTCACCTGGATTTAAACGCTTATTTTAATTTCATGCTATTTTTTGTGATAAATGTGAAACTTATTGCTTGTCTTGTCTTGCAGGCTTGCAGTTGAGGAAGCAGCTGGAAAGTCAACACAGTGACCTCATGGAGGCAGAAGATCTGATCTCAGGAGCAAGAAGATAAGGATAAAGTGCGAAAAGTCAAGGCCATTCAAGTGAAAGACAGAGTTGCAGCTAGAGGTATTACTACAACAGACACAGAAGTTATTGCCCAGCTGCCGGAACTTCTCAGAAGGGGCAATATTTCGCCCAGATTTGACACTGCTCGGAGATATTTTTTGAGAGCTGGTTCACCTGTATTTATTGCTGTAACCAGGGGTTTGAACCAGGGGTTCAGTTAGGTTTTTGCTGTAGTGAGGACAATCAGAATGTTATATATTGTGCCTCTCTACACTGTAATACTTTACAACAGGGACTACAAGAGGGGCTACAACAGGGATTTTAGTGTTTTGCCAGAATTGTAGAGTTAGCTTAGCATAGTTTAGAGTAGAAGAAGGAGGTCGCCTATTTGTCTGCAGTAAGATGTGCGTGGAATGTCTGGCTGTCTTACTGTATCTGTAAAGCTTGTAAGTTCTCTGTAGTATGATCAATGAAACTAAGAGTCATTCCTACATTGTAAATCATGTATGACTATTCATTTCTAATACAATAGAATCTGGAGTTCTGCATCTATCTTCTGAGTGTTCTCCTGCTCTTCTTTGTGTTTTGAAATATCTTCTTTGAGAGCTTGCAATTTTAAATGTATGTTTGTGAAAATGCTCAGAACTTACATTTAGGGTTTTTACTGTGGATTTGATCAAATTACTGTGGTATTTACATAGTGCATAACAGAAACAATTAGATCCTTCGGTAGATTAAATGAGGTATAGAGTAGATCTTTCTAACTTTTCCCAACCCATCTGAAATATTTAGCTGAAAACGTAGAAATCTAAAGGAAATTGTCTCAAATTTGAGGAAGCATGCATAACAGAGTCTAAGTAGACAGTTTTCATAAGTAGATAAAGAAGAAGGCTGCAAAAAATCTAAGAAAACCCTCTGAAACTTGCAGCCCAGTAACACTTGTATGCAAATAAACAGAATACTTGTTGAAATCTATGACCTCTTTGCATATTCTTAGTCCATTAAAACACGAAACAAACCTAAACTACGTAAGGCCCCTTGAACATTACAGCTTCACATTGACCAACTGAACTTGACCAACCGAACCATTGTAGACTTGGGATTAGTTGAATCTCAAATGATTCCTTCTTATCTTTCAAGTATAGTTTCAGTTCATTATATGTGAATTTTAACTTATTGTTATGATTGCATCAAAACAGTCATCAACAGTTTTCTGGCGCTAGAAGGGCTAGAAGGCTGTATATTGCAATCATCAACACAATCCTCAACACCTGAATATATCAGGAATTCGATAACAGACTCGGCAGCGACAGTGTGATGGAAAGATCATCGTCATAGTTCATCTTGCAGGCAGAAAGCTTCCTCAGTAAACTAACAAATGCAGTTCACATACAAAGTTGAAATGAGATTGCTGTGTTGGCAAAACTGTTATCTTCTCTTCAGATATCACATCATAACCATTCTCCAGTTCTCTAGTCATTCTTGGATCAGATTATTAGATGATTACATCTCTATTAGTCCTCTGTAAGAACGTAGATGACAACCATAGTGTGCACTATAGAGAGTTCTTGAGTCCCTTGCAACAATTCCATTTCGTTTATACATAGCAATCAGTCTTTTACTGAGAATCGCTGTTTTACCTGGGCACACTTCTAAGAGATTTCTTTCTGCAGATCATACTTTCACATTAGCTAAAGGACTGCAATTCAGTCCATATAATTGACATAGTCTTAACTGATATATCACTGACAGAGATGGTGCTTCTGAAGGCTGTTGCAGCAAGGGACAGCTAAACACATACAGCAATTCGCGAATTACTGAGGTGTTTGTAATTTATCCATTTCTGTCAAAAATTAAACCTGAGGGGAAGTAATTTCTGAACCTGTAATTATACTTTCCATGTTTGGGAGATCAGCACTACAGTTAGAAGCATGAACAAGATACGGGGATCTCAATGAACGTCCTTGGATACCGTAAAACTTAGCTATCAAACCTATTGCCTTCGTTATTTTTTTTACCGTCAGATTTGCAAGTTGAGGAAGTTGTTAGACTAATCAACTATCATCCATTTCAATGATAAAACAGTCAATAGCCGTTTTACTCGTCACTGACAACCTATACGAACTGTTCACGTTCCATTCAAATAGGATCATTTACGATTCTCTTACAAGACAGTAGGATTATAATAAACAGTAATAGTAAGGAACATAACCTAATGTGGATTTTATTACAGAAGTTGTTCTCATTGAACAAAGAAAAATTGTAGTGTTGACTTTGGAACTGTATTTTACGGTATAAGTTAAGTATTTCTGTTGTTTGTAAAGAGTCGATTTAAGAGTGGATAAACTCGAATTCTAGAGGCTGAGTTGTCATAGTTAAGTATATGCAACTTGTGTATTGTTGTTTTTGTGTTTACGATGTAATAACGAGTATGTGGATCAAACATAGAATGAAGTATATTGAGATAATGTCAGGTTGTTTATGTGTATTGAAAGTAATATTTTCCTGTGAGGATGTTAAACCACTTGTGATCATATTGTACCATATTGTCGTATGGAGAGACCTGAAATCTATAAAAGAATAAAGTATTGTAATGTTAAAAGTGTTGGATAACAATTGATGTAATGATTCTATTTTGATGCAAGAGGGTTTATGCCTTGCAGTGTACATATACGTGTGTTGTTATAAAGTCTTGCATGATGTTTTAAGGTTTACTAGGTGTTAGGAAGGAGAGTGGCTTTCAACGTGGGGCCGGCGCCCAAAGTGGCAGTCAGGATAACCCGTTGGAAGTAGATTAATCAAGTGATAACCTAAAATTAACTAGGGGGTTAAGGGTAGATTTCACATTAATAAGATTAATGGATTCCTCTCCCATGACCTGTAGTGCTTGTTTAGACTAAGGATGGGTAGAGAAGGCCTGGTCGGCATGATTGACTTCCTTGTCCTCATGAAAGGAAGGTCGATTCCACATGTGTCACCCTATGGGGCCGGCGCCTAGTGAGAGGTTGTCAGGATAACCCATGTTAGGACCGTGCGATGACACTCTCCCTACTACAACCTAGCATCCCTTGTTCGGTCTCTCCTCATTTGTTTTGTGTCGCCTCTGGAAGTTAAAGTAAAGTTAAGTTATGTTGTGTTGTATTGTTATTGCCATGTGTTGTATTGGTGTTTGGTCATTCTTTGTTCTTGTTTATCTTTCGTCTACCTGACTGTCATTGTTTGGGACCTCATGTTAACTCCTAGCTCGGGGGGTGGACCTTAGGGTTCCACATGGTCGGGTGGAAGAGCTATTTTATCCATTGGTTACTCTTGTCAAGATCATATGCAGAAAGGATTTGTTCCAGTTGTACTTGTTCCAATGATGATGATGTAAGTGCATAACCTTGTACCAGATTTGTGTAACAAAACATTCTTTATGTATGTAACTTTCGATGTAGACTAAAAATGGCAATGTGATGATGTTTTGATGTACTTATATGAAAGCATTTCAGTTATGTATTTAATCATGCAGATTCCGTTATTTGATGATTTGCTATGAATGTGAATAAGTTATTTAACTGAGCATGGTTTCAGATCAGTTGCTAATGTATGCTAAATTGTGTTAGTCGATTTGTTAAGTGATGCAGCCTTGAACCCTTAGAGAATATGTCGTAATTAGTTATGTTATCGTTATTTAAATCTTAAAAAAAAAAAATTTCCCTGTTTCTTGTAGCATAAGTGTGTATTCTTTAAGGTGTTCAAGGCGGGCGTTACAGTCCTAAACTCTCAAATCACAGAGTATTAAATTATTTGACAACAATCCCTAAGAGATACGACATATCTCTATCATTGTCTAGTGACCATGAAAGGGTATAATTCTCAATCATATACTCTAAAGCTCATTGGACAACAATCCATATTGAGCTCAACACCAAATTCTAAACCTGTCTCTAAAACAAAATCTTCACAAAATATACATTCTTCAAATCCGTCAACAAAAAATGCTTCTCATGCAAATCATCATCTCAAAGTGAGAAGCTAACTTGAGATGATGGAAAATCCTCCATACTCCGATGCCGCCTACCTCCAATATGAGGCAGTTACACTCTATCCATTTGCATTAGACTCTTCAATAGCACAAGTATGCAAGTCTCTCAAGTTTCTATCATGGATAGCATGGATGGCATCAGGAATACAAACATAATGTGTGGCCATGTTGAAATGTTAAAAATTAATGATGTCGATTTTGATCAATAATGGACCCATACACTAGTCAACCTTATACCTCCAAGATATTATTAAAAATTCATCAAATTAAGTCTTCAACAATTTTTACCATATTACTCGAAATAAAAAAATAAAAACTCTAGAATTGCACAACCACATTCATTATATTTGACCATAACAAAATTATCACACTTTCTCAAAATTTAAGATCCCTCTTCAAATTTCTGAACACCACTTTAAAATATTCATGTGCCACTTCAAAATAGAAACCAAAAGCAAATTTTTCTTACCTTATACCTTCACACTTCCAAATAATTTCCATTCCCTAAAACTTTCTTTATTTTTGCTTTATGCTGGACCAATAACCATACCCTAAGATTCCATTCAATGCATATGGAGTGTATTTACACGGTCTCTTCTTTAGATCACAGCATTAGCAATTTTCAACAGTCAATTCCCTTTCTCGAAAGCGAAATACACACTCCTAATAATTTTAACTCAGAATTAAATACATCTGCTCTCACCAGGAAACGCCTTCACCACCAGTCTATTATTTGTACAATGCACTCCACTATTCAATATCCTCTTTCTCCTTTGTCCACTTCTTAGTTCAATGAGACTGCATTGAGAGGAATGTCTTCTATATGTTGCAGTATTGAATGGTAACCCAATCAACTATGAGCTTTGTTGCTTTCACCAATGCCCCCTTTATCAGAGACATCCTAACTTCTTCTAGGGTTTCTCTCAGATCGCTTTGTAAGTTTTTATTTTTTATTTTTTTGTTCCCACAATGGCTTCAGCTTATAAACCTCACACCTCTCTCAATTTATGAGAAACATCAAATCGATAATAAAGAGATGATTTGTCTCCTCCAAACAGTGAGCAATATCCTTCATACCCCAGTAGGTGAAGTAAAGTGACTTCAAATACCATGCTCAGGAAATGCATTCAAGCATATTCATGCCTTATCATGTTGGTCTACAGATTTCAATGCACAGACAGATGCAAAAACTTTCAAATGCCTCTTCTATGCTTTTCAATTCATAATTTCATACTAGCATAGCAAACTCATATTTCTCTCTCACAGCATAGGATCACATATTGCCCTGATACCATATTGAAATATGGTGAGCACAAGCACAGATAACTAGATCAAACCATTTTAACACAACAAAACATAAAACATCAAATAATATATTATTATCTTTGGATGATGTTCACATTGCATTACATTGGCTTTATAAAAGCCTCTTCCCTTTAACTATTTGATAACTACCTACATAACCTCCATATAGGAATGTAACTCCCACAAACTAACTATTGCTTTATTTACTAACATTTATTTAATATCCATAAACTAACCTATAAGTGCAAATTTAACAATATAATACCATTGTTACTATGACTATTATGCCAACATCTAGGTCCTTTGAAGTGGTATCTAGAGTTATGATTATTTTTGGCATTTACTATGAGGTAATCACCATATAATATAAGTTTCACTACATAACTAAGAAAACATCTCCAACTACAACATTTTTGTCCACTAATTTGTGCTTATATGGGTAAAAAACTTGTTGATGTCACTTCATACCAAATTCCAAGTTCAAAAGACCACTAGGTTCCATAAAGTGGTATCCTAAGATACAAGTTACTTTTACATTTACTATGAGCTAATCGCCATAAAATACAAGTTTCACTACATAACTAAGCATACATCTTCAACTCCTATATTATTGTCCACTCTAATTTATCATTATTTAGACTAGAAAATTTGTAGATGTTTACTTCACACCAACTTCCAAGTTTAACAGAGCTCTAAGTTCTTTCAAGTGGTATCCTGAAACTGTATAACTAAGCAAAGATCTTCCTCTTACATTTTTGTCCACTCTAATTTGTCATTATATGGAGTTAAAAATTACAAATTAGTAAAAGAATTATGTACACCACTAATGTCGTGCTAAAATGTATATGGTTATCATAAATAACTTGTTCTACATGTTATCATTTTCTCAATTATAATATTATTTTATATGTTTAAACTTACATAATCATGTCCAAGATTTGATTCTTTACAACCTTTACAACTTCTTATTTTATTATAGTTTCTATTATCCAATTAAAATATAAAAATAAAAAATAATGTCACTTTCTTAACATTCTCAATCTATTTCTATTTTTAATTAAAAAAAGTCTTTCCCCTCAGTCGAATATACCTATAAAATATAAGCATGGTCAACTATATAACGCAATGTGGTCTCCACCTTCCTGACACTTTTCAAAATGGCACTATTTAGAGAAGAATATTGCTTTCACTATACAATTAAAGTTTCAATAATGTTTTCCACCCTTTGATAAACATGAGGCTAAGAATCTACTCCAAAACATATGAATCAAAGGATGTTTTCCCTCCTCTTAAAGTTATAGGTACAAAATAATAATAGTAAGAAAAAATTAAACAAAAGAAACACACAAATACTAAGAAGACATAATAAAAAACTAACAATTATGCTCAAATTTGGTTAATTTGTGTCGTAATGGATATAATATTATATTATAAAATCATTTATTTATATTAAATATTTATTTATAATATAATAAATATAATCATATTTATTTTATATATAATATATAGTATGTAATATATTTATATTTGTTATTATTTAGCATATTTTATATAATGTAAATTGTGATGCCCTGTCATGCAACCCTAGAGTGTTAGACTAAAAAGTGACAATATTACAGAAATAATTTTTTTTTTAAAGAAAGGAAATGCATTATACATTAAATATAATTACACTAATAACAACATTAAATGAAACAAAAAGCTAACACTTCTAAGGAACATAACTGCATTAGATAAAATTATAACCTTACAAGTGATATGCATCACAATACAACAGAGGAATATTACATTATACATTTGTAGAGATGAATAATTACAAGGTTCAATACAAGATTACAAGACCGATTACATTGGTTTACAAATAGTACAATTATGAATGTATACTAAAACTTGAAGGTGTAGAGCAAATTAGGCACTGGAACACATCTACACTAATCTCAAACCAACATCCAAGAAGACCAATGGATAGCTCTGCCTCCCAACCATATGGAACCTTGAGGTCCACCCCTCTGAGCTAGGAGATAACAATGAGGTTCCACTAGGCAAAGGTTACAACAATGGACACAAAAACAAGATACAGACTCCATGCAGACAAAATAGAATAACAAGATAGTACTCGTCAAACCAGACAAAATATTAAGATAAGCCAAATCATCAAGATAAGATCAACCATCAAGACAAGTCTACACTCCAGAGGTAACAACAAAAATAAGGAGGAAGTAACTAGATTGCAGTAAGGAGAGTGTCATCGTATGGTCCTAGCATGGGTTACCCAGGCTATCTTCTCACTAGAAGTTGGCCCCCATCTATGGTTACCCTAGCAGCCTCTCTCTAGGTACCAGCCCCATAGGGTGACACATGTAGAGCCGACATATCCTCTCATGGAGAAGAGGAGGTCAGCCTTGCCAACCAAGCATTCTCATCCCATCCTTAGCCTGCGAGAGCACTCAAGGCATGGGTGAGGCATCTTACTTATCTTGTTATGTAATTTACTACCCCCACCCTCCTAAATAAATTATTAAGTTATCACTGGATTACAACTTCCATGGGGTTACCCAGGCAACCACTTTGGGCACTAGCCCCACCATGAAATCCACTCTCTTAACAATCTCTAACCAACCATCCAAAACCAATAACATGCAAGGACAAGGGTTACAAGAGATTCTGATCCATTACATAAGCCATTCATACTTGACTACAACAATAAAAGTTCCCTTATCCACTTCAAAACTCAAAACAATACATCATTGGAACGGATTGACACAAATAACAAGTTGAAAAACCCAGGCAGTTAAGCCTCTGGAGTCGGTAAATTGAATTGTTTACCATGTTAAAAAAGAACCTTTCCCGATATGGAAACTAGGCTTAGACGACTATGACTTTTCTTTAGACCGAAATAACTTAAGGTCAACAAGGGTAAAATAGAAAGGAAAATATCTCAACACCATCATTATTACAAGTTGATAAAAATATGAAATTTAAATTCCAAGGTTGAACTTATACGAGGACATTAATGACTTAACATACCATTCGCAGACAAGGTTTACGGAAATGAAACACTTCAACGAAAAGGTTACTACAATATTATAACCTATATCTAAAGCATTCTTTCTTCCTTCTATAGACATGCATTATCGACAAATAAAAGTTCCAACTTACAAGTAACTAAATCTACTCAAGAAGAATAATAGTTACACATCATTAGATTAAAACAAAGACAATTTTCATTAATATGACAACAATCTTAAAGAACTATTGAACTCCTTATCTAGATTTAACTTAATATCAATCATTAAGAGAAGAGGTAAATGATAAAGACATTTAACATTTAAACCAATCTTCACATACATACTAGTAAAGTTAACTCAATTTCTTAGATTACAAACATCTAATGAGGACTTACAATACCTTGAACATCACTACAACAATTAAAACAAGCCATGCCTACCTAACTATTTTATACATTTAACTATCCTATAAGTGTAGAGTGAACAAATACACTAACTACAAAGAGAAGGCTTACGAAATGATTATACTCTTGGTATACAAACATCAAACTCTAAAATGTTAACAAAAACACTTTTATTCAACTAGATCATTAACTACTAATCCTTTCTTAAAAGAATAAGTGCACTAATTGGAATATCTAGTGTAATACAAGATGTTAATTTGACAACTCTATTCTGACAACTAACATTAGTAAACTACTATTTATAATCATACTATTATCTTCCCATGAATCTAGTATTATAATTCAAATTACTCTTTAAATTTCTATCTCAATATTTATTTTGTAAAATAATGTATCATGGGAACATAACTACCCAATTTATGAGTATAACTAATACTTAATCTTAACATTATAGCACTAACATTACAAAATACTCTATTCCAAATTTCAAAGTTACTCGCTTAACATTCATACATATTCTAAATACAATTCTATTCCTAAATATTTCTAAAAGAGATTTATTATAGATCTATCCTAACTATGCCAAGAGTTAATATTAGCTTTAATACTATTTTCATCTAGTGGGTTAAATTTAAAGTCATTGTGACAATTTAACTAATGCAAAAGATAAGGTTAAAATAAGATCTACCAGTTGTTTAGGGAGTTTACTTAGAACTTTCTAACAAAGAAAACCATTTACTATGCCTTACAAACAAGCCTCCAACTCTTGCTAAAAGCATACACAATGATGAGATTATAATTATAAACAGAGACGTGAGATGAAGAAAAAGAGAGCAAGAAGGCAAACAATAGGTTGCTCAATCCACGGTGTGCAGTCAGGAGGATTCCAAGGATCAGGATGAGGGAATTTGCAGGGGAGAGGAGAATTGCAAGCCAACAATAGCTTAGATCTCAGCTCACGTTTCCAAGGAAGCAAATATATTTAACATTTGACTTGAAACAACAAAAGAAAAGACAAGAATAAGAGAGGTCATGGTACGGCCCAGTGAATAGCCACGAATAAAGGGAAGACCAAAATAATTGAAGACATCAAGAATGCCCAACGCTTAAGTCTCTTTGCAGATTTCTTTGACAAAAGCAAATGACAAGTTTCATAGGACAAAAAGGGTTGTATGGAAGTGACTAGAAAGGAGGGACGTAGTAGAATTAAAATTTTGGTGTTTAAGAAAGATTTTAACGAAGGTTTCAGGTTTTTATTTTTATTTTTTTTCTCTTCATAAGAATCTGGTAAAAAAATGAATATGGTATTTACTTGGTAAAAGAAATAGAGTCAAGAAGCAGTACGGCCATTGCCAAGCAAGGAAGAAGACAGACATGATACAAATTTGATGTTATAAGCCACATTTAGGCATCTATACCCAAACTACAACATTTTTTTTTCTATCAGGCAAAAAGAAGGTTACAAGGAAGGGCAGGCCATGCATCGACTGCAGAATAGAAAAAGAGAAATCTAAGTTTTCATTGCTTAAAATGTCAAAACTCAGTCATTCAAGTTTTCTCCTTTAGGTAGCAGTACTTCAAGGGTGAGACAGTACGGTGTCAGAAGGAGAAGATTGTAGTTAAAAACAAAATTTAGCAACATCGACCCCAAGTAAACACAGGCTGATTTATTGACTTCAGGCAGGAATTAGGAAGGTTGAAGATGCAAATTAAAGCTTGGAAAAACAAATCAACCCATAGAATCATTAATATAATCTAGTAATTACAAGGAAATGATAGGTGAGCAACTCAGCCAGAGGTAAAAATTTGCTAAGATTTTATTGAAGTTTCAATTCAATGCGAGAAGGAAGAGTAAAAATTTCATTTTTTTGGAAGGGGAGTCTGAGAGAAGATTGATATGGATCACTATCAATTAATAGTTTTCTTACTAAAGACTTGAAGAATTCCCAATTGGATTGACGGAGGTTTGAAAGAATCTAGAGTTTCTTAAGGATTGTCAACAAGCTAAAAGACACAAAGCTATTTGGAAAACTTGAATGATGATAGGAAATGAGAATTTTATTGAGAACAAGAGACAGATTCAAATACACACCAGAGCAGCCTCGAGAACTTAAGCTAATTTGTCTAAAATGCTACAGAAACATAAGTAAACATACATGTAAATTCAATCCAAAGACTTCCAATTTTTCTCAACGTTTCTCTTCTTCCACCTCCCATAACAATTTCCCCCAAAAATAACTCCCCTAGAAATAAAGTAGCTTCCACTCATCAATTCCCACATTCATGCATCCGTTACGGAGAATCCCACTCCGCTGAGAAATTTTAAATTTTTTCTTATAATAGAGATTTCCCAGATCTGGTATCATATTCAACAACTAGCCAACAATAAATTATTTCTCAATATTATTCTTTAAATAACATAAAAATAATTAATTTTAATATATATAAAATATTACTTGAGTAATAAACCAAGTTTTACAACAAGCAAATACTACTATAATAGACATGCCATTGACATTATTAGAATAATGTTACCACATTAATGTGTTACCAAAATACACAAGGGGTAACAACCAAAACTTGTCACAACTCCACAAAACACATGATGACCAAAAACTTGAAATGAGGACCAAGCATCACATCACGACTCACGACCACAACTGAAAACTGAGACTGACCTAGGGGAATAAACCTCATGTTATCTCCCATCAATGTTATCCATTGGTGCAAGAGCCCACTCAAACTTGCTATGTTAGGTGGAGTCGAGGCTCGGTACCTGCAGCCTACATTAACATAATATGTTGCATACCAGTATGTACATATATAACACACACACAAAGTTAGGGATTCGCAGCATAGTAGGGTGCTCAGAGTGACAAATACTACACAATCCCTTCTTTGAAATCAAGACAATAAACATATACATTTCTAACTAGAATTTGGATACATTCAACTACGTAAAACAAGGTTACATTAATCTGCATAATCTAACTTAACATCAACTAAACATGTTGAAACACATCATAGACTGGAATATCAGTAATGTCATCATAAAGCACAAATCAAAAACCACATCAGTCAAATATAGTCCATCATGATCATAGTAAACATAAAATATGAGTCTAACATCTCAAATCTCTTTAACTGTCAAAGTGCAATATAACACTATCAACTATCTCAAACCAAAAAAAATGAGAGCATTACATCCTCCTGCCTAGAATTAGGCTTACTCCTGGAAGCTTGCAAATAAATAGGTGTATAACTCTCTCATCCTGGAAGCATCCTCCCAGGTACCAAAAGTACCATCATTAGGATCCCACTGGACCCTGACCTGCTCCACGTCTCTGCCCCTGAGAGAAAGTCTCCTATGCTGTAGAATGCCTATGGGCTCCAAAGCTAGTTGCCTATCCTCTACCTATAGGGCATTCCAATCAAGGACATGAGTAATATCTAGATAATAAGGTCTAAGTACAGAAACATGAAACACATCATGGATGCGTGAAAGGCTGGGTGGCAAAGCAAGACAATAAGCAATAGGACCAATCCTCTCCAACACCTCAAAAGGTCCAACAAATCATGGTGCTAGCTTAGAGCCCTTTTCGTAATGGATTAGACTCTTTCGTGGTCGCACACGCAAGAACACTCAATCCCCAACTGAAAATTATCAATTGATCCTATGAGCATCTGCATACTTCTTCTGTCTGTCTTGCACTGCCACCAAATGCTCTCTAATCCTCTCAACCTGCTACTCCATATCACTAAGCATATCTGGACCTAAAAGAACTCTATCCTTGAGATGATCCCAACTCAGAGGGGTCCGACTAGGATGACCATACAAAGCCTGAAATGGAGACATGTCAATAGAATTGTGCTATCCATTATTATAAGCAAACACCACTAGATACAGGGAGTCCTCCTATCGGCTTTGCCGATCCATCACATACATCCTAAGCATATCCTCAAGAATCTGATTAACCCTCTCAGTCTGTCCATCAATCTCAGGATGGTATGCTGAACTAAAGTTCAGCTGCATCCCCAAGCCATGCTGCAAAGAAGTCCAAAGGGTGGAAGTGAACACTGGATCCCTATCAGAGATGATACTACAAGGAATCCCATGAAGTCTAACGATGTCTTGCATGAACACTTTGGCCACTGTAGAAGCATTATATGAAGAATGGACAGGAGAGACCACAATGACAATAATAGTATCGTGTCAATGAGAGGATACTGACAAACCAACAATGAAGTCTACTAAAATGATGGCCCATTTCCACTCTGGAATCAAATGAGATTGCAAAAGACCTGCAGGGTACTAATGCTCCACCTTCACCCTCTAACACTCAAGACATCTTAACACAAAAGTACAGCTGACGCAGATCCATATGCATCTTCTTGACACCTGGATGAACAGAATAAGGTGCTTGATGCACCTTTGACAACACCAGGGTACAAAGACCCTCAGAACTAGGAACATAGATACAACCCAGATGTCACAAAAGACCATCTGGCTCAAGAGAGTAACTGAAAAATCTACCCTCTAAAGGTCTACCAGATTCAATCTCAGACTTCACCTCCTGGCACCAACTATCGGTAGGAAGTGTTACAAGAATCTGACCTCTCAAGTCAACTATGAGAGAGACCACTAAGATCTCATGTCTCCGATGACTAAGAGCATCCGCTACCACATTCTCTTTTCCCTGAATATACTTGACCTCAAATTCATACTCACACAAGAACTCCATCCAATGCCTCTACCTCGCATTCAAGTTTGGCTGCGTGAAAATGTACTGCAAACTACGATGATCACTGTGCAGCTCAAATGGATGCCATAAGAGAAAATACCTCCACCTCACCAAGGCATGCACAACTACTGCTAACTTCAGATCATGAGTGGGATAGTTCAATTCGTGATCCTTGATTTTCTAAGACTCATAGGTAATCATGCGACCATCCTGCATCAGAACTGCTAAAATCGGTGCACTAGTCAACTACTCCTTAAGGGTCTAAAAAACTTCCTAACACTGCTCTTACCAAAAAAACTTCTTCCCTTTCCTCTGAAGAGAAGTAATAGGATGGGTAATCCTCAAAAACCCCATAACAAAATAGTGATAGTAGCCTACCAAATCCATAAAACTGCGGACCTCAGAAACATTAGTAGGTGTAGACCAATCCATAATAGCTTGGATCTTCAAAGGATCCACTGTAATACCCTCTCCAAGGATGACATGACCCAAATACTTCACCTATGTCTAAAAGAATTCACACTTCGCCAAATTAGCATAAAGCTAATTTTCTCTCAGACACTGCAACACCTGATGTAAATGCTCCTCATGCTCCTCCATAGTCCTTGAATAGATCAATATATCATCCAGAAAGACAAGGACAAACCTATCAAGATAAGTGCAGAAGACACCATTCATCAAGCTCATGAAAACTAAAGGTGCGTTCTTCAACCCGAATGGTACTACTATGAACTTGTAATGCCCATAACGGGTACAAAATGCCGTTTTATGAATATCTTCCTCAAATATCTACAACTGGTGATACCCTGACTTAAGGTCAATTTTAGAAAACATCTTTGCTCCCTTAATTTGGTCAAATAAATCACCAATCTAAGGCAAGGGGTACCTATTTTTCACAGTCACCTTATTGAGCTATGGATAGTTGATACACAACTATAGAGATCCATCCTTCTTTTTCACAAAGATCATAGGTGCTCCCCAAGGAGAAACACTAGGTTGAATGAATCCTTTCGCCAACAACTCTTCCAACTGTAATCAAATCTCCTTAAGCTCCTAAGTGGTCATCCTATATGGAGCTTGTGAGATGGGCTCTGCATTGGGAACAAGATCAATCCTAAAGTCGATGTCATGCTTAGGTGGCATCCCCAAAATCTCAAAAGGAAAAATATCAACATACTCCCTCAACAGTGGATGATCATCAAGAGCTGCCTCTCGACTCTCCTCCATCTCCAAGTCACTAACCAACACCGCAAAAAGCTGACATCCCTAATGCATACATTTCTTAATCTGCATAGCAGAGATCATACACATGGAAATAGGTCTTTGAACTCCTACAACCTCCACCTCTGCAACAAAATCATCCACACATCTAACAGACTTATGTCGACAATCGATCACTGCCCGATGGGCCTCTAGCCAATCCATCCCCAAAACTATATCATATGAATCAAGGGATAGGATATGAAGGTCTACTAAAGTAGATAGAGAGCCAATCCTCAGCTCACAACCGAGCACTAGAGACTTAACTGTGACCT
The DNA here is from genome assembly GCA_027924645.1 of Cunninghamia lanceolata. Classification (NCBI taxonomy): domain Eukaryota; kingdom Viridiplantae; phylum Streptophyta; class Pinopsida; order Cupressales; family Cupressaceae; genus Cunninghamia; species Cunninghamia lanceolata. The sequence continues at coordinate 6,564,663 of BSBN01000148.1, read as the reverse complement.
TAGCCCCAGAAGCTAACTCAACCTGCCACCTATCATCCTGCTTTGTTGCCACTAAGCCACAATGCTTGACAAGAGAAGGAGATATGAAAGAATCAGATGCACCAGAATAAAAAAGAAAAAAAAACCAATACCTTGCATGAAACCAGAAGTCTCCACCATAGTGCCCTGATGCTCTACCTGACAGTTATCAACCACTACAAAGACTCTGTACGATCTACCTACATCACCAACCGTTGGCTTTGAGCCGTCGGTCGATGCCCAAACCCTAAAGTACTCCTCTGAGGACATTGTCTAGCAATATGGCCATGTTGGCCACAAGAGAAGCACTTAGTGCCTCTACCAAACCACTGCCACCTTGGTAAGCACTAGACTACTATAAACTACCTCTGTTCTCTATGGACTGTGTAATCTAAGCTGGCTGAACAAAGTTATTACATTGCCAAGACTGGTGTTTCTTAGACTAAAATCTATTACCTTGCTGAGGCTGATAATTCTTTAGTTTAGTCTAAGAGTGCTACTGCCATCCACCCTTTGAGGGTACATGTGATCCTGATGCCTGAGTATGCCCACCACGCAAACCAAATCCTAAGAAGGTGCAATGCCAATATGCACACCTGTATGCCCACCGAGTGCTATAGCCAAATTCTCCTCCACTAACCAGGCTTTCTCCACTGCTACCTCCATAGACTTAGGCTCGAATACATGAACCCCTCTACTGATCCAGGCATTCAAGCCCCTGATAAAATGTTGTATCAACATAGACTCGTCATCTTTGATACTCGCATACTACTTGAGCTCATAGAATCTGTGCTCATACTGCTCAATTGACATGGCCATCTGCCTCAGCTCATGGAACTCATCTTCACGGTGCTACCTCCAATGATTAGATAGGAAACTGGCTCTGAACCTCTTTAAGAACTCCTAAGAGACAGTGCTAATGTTTAAGTGCAGCTTCTACTCCTCTAACCGCCACTAAGTTGAAGCAAAACCTCAGAGATGCAGAATAGCACATCTGGCTTTGGTGTTTCTACCATAAGGATACATGGTGAAACACTTGCCTATATCCAATAACCAAGTCTCTGCCTCTAGACGTCTACTAGCTCCATCAAAGGTGGGAGGGCGTGCCCTCAGTAGATCTCTCATACGGCTGGCTAGTGTGGCTTCATGCTCAACTATCAACTCTCTTCACTTGGGTGATCTCTCTCTCCCTAGGCTTTGGCTGGTCTACCTCCTGACCCCCTCTAGGCTGCTCAACCTCCTATCTAGGGCCTAAATAGGCAAGGGCCTCCTCAAGTAACTATCACAACTGGGCTCCCTCAGGCTAGTCCTGACCTTCCATATTCTAATCCCCGCCTTCATGGGCACTCTCATGATTAGAACTGGGAGGAAGTGTACTGCCACCACCTCTCCCACGACCCCTACCTCTACCATGACCATGACCCCTACCTCTAGGCATCTACCTGCAACACCAAAAGATGATTTATTACACATAGAAAGGAAAACAACAAGGATGAAGTTAATCTACAGAGTTTAAGCACTAGGTCACATAATGGGCTCAGTTATAACCATAGTACCCAGTGTTTAAACCTAGCTCTGATACCAAATGTGATGCCCCATCATGCAACCCTAGAGTGTTAGACTAACAAGTGACAATATTATATATATATATATATATATATATATTTTAAAGTAAGGAAATGTATTATACATTAAATATAATTACACTAATAACAACATTAAATGAAATGAACAGTGAACACTTATAGGGAACATAACTGCATCAGATAAAAGTATAACCTTACAGTTGATATGCATCACAATACAATAGAAGAGTATTACATTATACATTTGCAGAGATGAATAATTACAAGGTTTAATACAAGATTACAAGACTGATTACATCGGTTTACAAATAGTACAGTTATGAATGTTTACTACAACTTGAAGGTGTAGAGCAAATCAGGAACTGGAACACATCTGCATTGATCTAGAACCAACGTCCAAGAAGACCAATGGATAGCTCTACCTCCCAACCATGTGGAACCCTGAGGTCCACCCCTCCGAGCTAGGAGATAACAATGAGGTTCCACTAGGCCAGTGTTACAACAATGGATACAACAACAAGATACAGACTCCATGCAGACAAAACATAATAACAAGACTACACAGACAAGATAGTACTCATCAAACAAGAAAAAACATTAAGAGAAGCCAAATCATCTAGATAAGATCAACCATCAAGACAAGGCTGTACTCCAGAGGTAACAACAAAATAAGGAGGAAGTAACTAGACTGCAGCAAGGAGAGTGTCATCGCATGGTCCTAGCATGGGTTACCCAGGCTATCTCTCACTAGAAGATGGCCCCCATCTATGGTTACCCTGGTAGCCTCTCTCTAGGCACCGGCCCTATAGGGTGAAACATGCGGAGCTGACATATCCTCTCATGGAGACGAGGAGGTCGACCTTGCCAACCAGGCCTTCTCATCTGATCCTTAGCCTGTGAGAGCACTCAAGGCATGGGTGAGGCATCTTACTTATCTTGTTATGTAATTTACTATCCCCACCCTCCTAAATAAATTATTAAGTTATCACTGGATTACAACTTCCATGGGGTTACCTAGGTAGCCACTTTGGGCACCAGCTCCACCATGAAAGCCACTCTCTTAGCAATCTCTAACCAACCATCCACAACTAATAATATGCAAGGACAAGGGTTACAAGAGATTCCAATCCATTACATAAGCCATTCATACTTGACTACAACAACAAAAGTTCCCTTATCCACTTCAAAACTCAAAACAATACATCATTGGAATAGATTGACACAAATAACAAGTTGAAAAACCCAAGCAATTAAGCCTCTGGAGTCGATAAATTGAATTGTTTACCATGTTACAAAAATACCTTTCCTGATATGGAAACTAGGCTTAGACGACTATGAATTTTCTTTAGACTAAAATACTTTAAGGTCAACAAGGGTAAAATAGAAAGGAAAATATCTCAACACCATCATTATTACAAGTTGATAAAATATGAAATTTAAATTCTAAGGGCAAACTTACACGAGGACATTAATGACTCAACATACCATTCGTGGAAAAGGTTTGCAAAAATCAAACACTTCAACGACAAGGATACTACAACATTACAACCTATATCTAAGGCATTCTTTCTTCCTTCTATAGACATGCATTATCGACAAATAAAAGTTCCAACTTACAAGACACTAAACCTACTCAAGAAGAATAATAGTTACACATCATTAGATTAAAATGAAGACAATTTTCATTAATACGACAATAATCTTAAGGAACTATTGAACTCCTTATCTAGATTTAACTTAATATCAATCATTAAGAAAAGAGGTAAACAATAAAGATTTTTAACATTTAAACTGATCTTCACATACATACTAGTAAAGTTAACTCAATTTCTTAGATTACAAACATCCAATGCGGACTTACAATACCTTGAACATCACTACAACAATTAAAACAAGCCATGCCTACCTAACTATTTTATACATTTAACTATCCTATAAGTGTAGAGTGAACAAATACTCTAACTGGAAAAATTAGGCTTACGGAATGATTATACTCTTGGTATACTAATATCAAACTCTAAAATGTTAACAAAAACACTTTTATTCAACCAGATCATTAAGTACTAATCCTTTCTTAAAAGAATAAGTGCACTAATTGGAATATCTAGTGTAATACAAGACATTAATTTGACAACTCTATTCTGACAACTAACATTAGTAACCTACTATTTATAATCATACTATTATCTTCCTATGATTCTAGTATAATAATTCAAATCACTCTTAAAATTTCTATCTCAATATTTATTTACTAAAATAATGTATCATGGGAACATAACTACCCAATTTATGAGTATAACTAATACTTAATCTTAACATTATAGCACTAACATTACAAAATGCTCTATTCCAAATTTCAAAGTTACTCACTTAACATTCATACATATTCTAAATACAGTTCTATTCCCAAATGTTTCTAAAAGAGATTTATTATAGATCTATCCTAACTATGCCAAGAGTTAATATTAGCTTTAATACTATTTTCATCTAGTGGGTTAAATGTAAAGTCATTGTGACAATTTAACTAATGCAAAAGATAAGGTTAAAATAAGATCTACCAATTGTTCAGGGAGTTTACTTAGAACTTTCTAACAAAGAAAATAATTTACTATGCCTTACAAACAAGCCTCCAACTCTTGCTAAAAGCATACACAATGATGAGATTATAATTACAGACACATATGTGAGATGAAGAAAAAGAGAACAAGAAGGCAAACAACAGGTTTCTCAATCCACGACATTCGGTCAGGAGGATTCCAAGGATCAGGATGGGGGAATTTGTAGGGGAGAGGAGAATTGCAAGCTAGCAAGAGCTTAGATTTGAGTTCACATTTCCAGGGAAGCAAATATATTTAACATTTGACTTGAAACAACAAAAGAAAAGACATGAATAAGAGAGGTCGTGGTACAGCCTAGTGAACGACCACACATAAATGGAAGACAAAAATCATTAAGACATCAGGAATGCTCAATGCCTAAGTCTCTTTGCAGATTTCTCTGACAAAAGCAAATGATAAGTTTTAGAGGACAAAAAGGGATGTATGGCAGCGACCAAGAGGGACGTAGAAGAATTAAAATTTTGGTGTTTAATAAACATTTGAATGAAAGTTTTAGGCATAACTTTATTTTTTTTCTCTTCATAAGAATCTGGTAAAAAATGAATATGGTATTTGCTTGGTAAAGAAATAGAGTCAAGAAGCTATAGTATGGCTAGCGCCAAGAAAGGAAGAAGACAGACATGATAGAAATTTTATGTTATAAGCCAAAGTTAGGCATCTATACCCAAACTGCATCATTTTTTTTTTCCATCGGGCAAAAGAAGGTTACAAGGAAGGGCAGGCCATGTGGTGATGACAGAATAGAGAAAGAGAAATCTAAGTTTTCATTTCTTAAAATGTCAAAAGTCAGTCATTCAAGCTTTCTCCTTTAGATAGCAGTACTTCAAGGGTGAGATAGTATGGTGTCAGAAGGAGAAGATTGCAGTTAAAAACAAAATTTAGCAACATCAACCCCAAGTAAACACAGGCCAATTTATTAACTTCAGGCAGGAAATAGAAGAAGGAAGGTTGAAGATGCAAATTAAAGCTTGGAGAAACAAATCAACCCATAGAATCATTAATATAATCTAGCAATTACAAGGAAATGATAGGTGAGCAACTCAGCTAGAGGTAAAAATTTGCTAAGATTTTATTGAAGTTTCAATTCAATGCGAGAAGGAAGAGTAAAAATTTCATTTTTTTGGAAGGGGAGTCTGAGAGAAGATTGATATGGATCACTATCAATTAATAGTTTGTTTACTAAAGACTTGAAGAATTCCCAATTGGATTGATAGAGGTTTGAAAGAATCCAGAGTTTCTCAAGGGTTGTCAACAAGCTAAAAGATACAGAGCTATTTGAAAAACTTGAATGATGATAGAAAACAAGAATTTTATTGAGAACAAGAGACGGATTCAAATACACATCGGAGTAGCCTCAAGAACTTAAGCTAATTTGTCTAAAATGCTACAGAAACATAAGTAAACATACCTATAAATTTGATCCAAAGACTTCCAATTTTTCTCAACTTTTCTCTTCTTCCACCTCCCGTAACAATTTCCCACCAAAATAACTCCCCCAGCAATAAAGTAGCTTCCACACATCAATTCCCACAATCATGCATCCGTTATGGAGAATCCCACTCCTCTGAGAAATTTTAAAATTTTACTTATAATAGAGATTTTCCAAATCTGGTATCATATTCGACAACTAGCCAACAATAAATTATTTCCCAATATTATTCTTTAAATAACATAAAAATAATTAATTTTAATCTATATAAAATTTTGCTTAAGTAATAAATCAAGTTTTACCACTAATCAAATACTACTATAATAGACATGCCACTGACATTATTAAAATAATGTTACCACATTAATGCATTACCAAAATACACAAGGGGTAACAACCAAAACTCACCACCACTCCACAAAACACATGATAACCAACAACCTGAAATAAGGACCAAGCATCACATCATGACTCATGACCACAACTGAAAACTGAGACTGAACTAGGGGAATAAACCTCATGTTATCTCCCATCAATGTTATCCATTGGTACAAGAGCCTGCTCAAACCTACTATGTCATGCGGAGTCAAGGCTCAGTACCTACAGCTTACATTAACACAATATGTTGCATACCAGTATATACATATATAACACACACATTTAGGGATTCATAGTGTAGTAGGGTGCTTATAGTGAGCAATACTACACTGTCTCTTCTCTTAAATCAAGACAATAAACATATACATTTCTAACTAGAATTTGGATACATTCGACTACGTAAAACAAGGTTACATTAATTTGCATAATCTAAATTACCATCGACTAAACATGTTGAAATACATCATAGACTGGAATATCGGTACTGTCATCATAAAGCACAAATCAAAAACCACATCAGTCAAATATAGTCCATCATGATCATAGTAAACATAAAATATGAGTCTAACATCTCAAATGTCTCTAACTGTCAAAGTGTAGTATAACACTATCAACTATCTCAAACCAAAAAAAATGAGAGCATTACATAAATTATTTAGAAATGATATAGACAGACATAGAGGAGGATAGAGAAAGAGAGGGAGATAGAGAGAGAATGAAAGAGAGAGGAAGAGAGAAAGAGAGGTAGAGGTAGAGAGAAGGGGACAAATGGAGAGATAAAGGGATACACAAAGAGAGGAAAAGAGAAGTGGAGAGAGATAGAGAGAATGAAAGAGATAGGAAGACAGAAAGAGATGTAGAGGAAGAGAGAAGGGGAGAGACAACGATATAGATGAATATAGAGACATAGATGAATAGAGAGAGACATATTTAATATTTATAACTTAATTATATTTATTTAATATATAATTTATAGTCTCTAATATAATTGTATTTATTGTTGTATATTATATTTTATTTTATGTAAATTATTTATTATATTTTAAAAATACTATTATATTATAAAATCATTTATTTATATTAAATATTTAATTATAATGTAATCAAATTTATTTTATATATAATATATAATATATAATATATAATATATAATATAGTTATATTTGTTATTATATAGCATATTTTATATAGTGTAAATTATTCAAAAGTGAGATAGAGAGACATAGAGGAGGCTAGAGAAAGAGAGATATAGAAAGAGAGAGGGAGAGAGGAAGTAAGATAAAGACATGGAGGAGGATAGAGGAAGAAAGATATAGAAAGATAGACATAGCTAGAGAGAATGAAAGAGATCAAGGAATCTAGAGAAAGTGAGGTAAAGGAAGAGAGAAGAGGAGAGATAGAGAGATAAAGGGATACATAGAGAGAGAGGGATAGAGAAGTGGAGAGAGAGATAGAATGAAAGAGAGAGGAAGAGGGAGAGGTAGAGGAAGAGAGAAGGGGATAGACAAAGAGATAGAATACAGAGAGAGAGAGAGAGAGAGAGAGAGAGAGAGAGAGAGTAGTCATGCTAACTAATTGGATGCATTTCATCATTTAGAATGACAATGAGTCAATATTGTTTGCATAAATATTTTTTCTCCATGTTAAAATTACTTAGAGGCTATCAATTACATTTTAAGACACTCTCAAAACAATGGAGGCAACTATAAAAAAACACTAGAAAACAAGCATGGTTAATCATATAATGCAATGTGGTCTCCACCTTCCTGTCACTTTTCAAAATGGCACTATTTAGAGAAGAATAATGATTTCATGATACAATCGAAGTTTCGATAATACTTTTCACTCTTTGATAGACATGGGGCTAAGAATCTACTCCAAAACATATGAATTGAAAGGAAATGTAAAAATGCCCTCCTCTTAAAGTTATAGGTACAAAAGAATAATAGTAACAAAAAATTAAATAAAAGAAACACATAAATACTAAGAAGATAGTAAAAAACCAAAAAAATGCCAAAATTTGGTTAATTTGTGTCATAATTAATACTGCTAATATTTAGTATTTATGACTTAATATTTATTATATATATAATATATAGTCTCTAATATAACTGTATTTATTATTCTATAGCATATTTTATATAATGTAAATTATTTAATATATTATAAAAATACTATTATATTGTAAAATCATTTATTTAACTTAAATATTTAGTTATAATTTAATCATATTTATTTTATATATAAAATATAATATCTAATATACTTATATTTGTTATTATATAGCAGATTTTATATAATGTAAATTATGTAAAACTGAGATAGAGAGACATAGAGGAGGCAAGAGAAAGAGAGATATAGAAATACTGAGGGAGAGAGGAAGTGAGATAAAGACATAGAGGAGTAAAGATAAATAGAGACAAAGATAGAGATAATGAAAGAGAGAGGAAGAGAGAAAGAGAGGTAAAGGAAGAGAGAAGAGGAGAGACAAAGAGATAAAGGGATACATAGAGAAAGGAATAGAGAAGTGAAGAGAGATAGAGAGAATTAAAGAGCGAACGGGAGAAAGAGAGTTAAAGGATAGGAGAGAGAGTTAGAGGAAGAGAGAAGGGGATAGACAAAGAGCTAGATGAATACAGAGAGAGAGAGATAGAGACATAGATAGGGGAGGGAGGAAGAAAAAGCTAGAGAGAGATAGAGTGATAGAGGAAGAAAGAATAATAGAGAGAGATATTAATATAGAGAGGGGGAGGAAGAGAGAGAGAAGAGAAAGAGAGAGATAGAGATAGAGACAGAGAGTAATATAGATATATAGAAAGAGATAGAGAGCGAAGGGGAGTAGGAGAGAGAGGGGAGAGATAGGGGAAGGAGATTATAGAAAGGAATAGTGAAAGAGATTATCCATGCTAACTAATTGGATTCATTTCATCATTTGAAGAAAAATGAGTCAATATTGTTTGCATAAATATTTTTCCTACACGCTAAAATTACTTAGAGGCTATTAGTTATGTTTTAAAACACTCTTAAAATAATGGAGGAAACTAGACAAATACACTAGAAAACAAGCATGGTCAACCATATAATGCAATGTGGCCTCCACCTTCCTGACACTTTTGAAATTGACACTACTTAGAGAAGAACAATGATTTCATTATACAATTAAAGTTTCAATAATGATTTCCACTCTTTGACAAACATGGGTCTAAGAATCTACTCCAAAACATATGAATCCAAAGGAAACATATAAATTCCATCCCCTTAAATTTATAGGTACAAAAGAATAATAGCAATAAAAAAATTAATCAAAGAAACACATAAATATGAGGAAGCCATAGTGAAAAACTAACAATTATGCTCAAATTTGGTTAATTTGTGTTGTAATTGATACTGCTAATCTATATCAATCTACTTTATGCTAAAAGGAAATTGCACCAAACAAAGAAATAATTGAGAAAAGTGATATTCATTGGACAATAGTGGCATTCTCATTCCCATATTTTCAAGTGGTAATGTAAACTTTGCTTTGACATATGCAAAAGTACATCTTCACATTAAATATCCCTTTATTTTATGTTTTCATCAGTCACATGTCTTCTATCTTGAGAAGGATAAACTAAATATATTTAATATTTATTATTTATTTAGTTTAATTTTATATATAATACATAGTCTAATATAATTGTATTTACTCTTGTTTAGTGTATTTTATATAATGTAAAATATTTTTTATTTTTTTATTTTTTTATTTTTAAAATGTGCCTGGTAAACTTTTTAACGTGACCGGCGACGCTGGTGCAACACGCCCTCCAACTCCACGTGAATGCTTTTGCCCGGAGAAATGAACTGGTGAGGCCACAACACGGGGGACCTCATCCCCTAGCAAGAACACTTCAAACCCGCGAGCTCGTTGGCCTAGTGAAGGTGTTAAGCCTACGAGCTCGTTGGCCTAGTGGGGGTTTGAACTCTAGTGGCCGCCACTTCAACCAAGCGACTTAACCACTGAACCACACCCTTATTGGCATATAATGTAAAATATTTAATATATTTTAAATATAATATTGTATTATAAAATCATTTATTTATATTATATATTTATTTATAATATAATCATATTTATTTTATATATAATATTTAATATTTAATATAGTTATATTTGTTATTAATTAGCATATTTTATATAATGTAAATTATTTAGAAATGAGATAGAGACATATAAAGGAGGATAGAGAAAGAGAGGGAGATAGAGAGAATTAAAGAGAGATGAAGATAGAAAGAGAGGTAGAGGAAGAGAGAAGGAAAGAGACAGAGATAGACAAATAGAGAGAGACATATTTAATATTTATAACTTAATTATATTAATTTCATATATAATAGATAGTCTCTAATATAATTGTATTTATTATTGCATAATATATTTTATATAATGTAAATTATTTAATATATTTTGAAAATACTATTATATTATAAAATCATTTATTTATAGTCTAATCATATTTGTTTTATATCTAATATCTAATATAGTAAATTATGTAAAAGTGAGATAGAGAAACATAGAGGAGGCTAGAGAAATAGAGATATAGAGAGAGGGAGGGAGAGAGGAAGTGAGATAAATACATGGAGGAGAGAAGAAGAGAGATATAAAAAGAGAGATAGAGATAGAGAGAATGAAAGAGAGAGGAAGAGAGAAAGAGAGTTAAAGGAAGAGAGAAGCGGAGAGACAAAGAGATAAAGGGATACATAGAGAGGGGAATAGAGAAGTAGAGAGAGATAAAGAGAATGAGAGAAAGAGGAAGAGAGAAAGAGATGTAGAGGAAGAGAGAAGGGGATACACAAAGAGATAGACACAAACACACACACACACACACACACACACACACACACACACAGATTAGTCATGCTAACTAATTGGATGCATTTTATCATTTAGAATAAAAATGAGTCAATATAGTTTGCATAAATGTTTTTCCTCCATGCTAAAATTACTTAGAAGCTATCAATTACATTTTATGACACTCTCAAAAACAATGGAGGCAACTAGACAAATACACTTGAAAACAAGCATGGTCAACCATATAATGTAATGTGGTCTCCACCTTCCTGACACTTTTCAAAATAGCACTATTTAGAGAATAATGATTTCACTATACAATTAGAGTTTCAATAATGCTTTCAACTCTTTGACAAACATGGGACTAAGAATCTACTCCAAAACATATGAATCCAAAGGAAATGTACAAATGCCCTTTTATTAAAGTTATACATACAAAAGAATAATAGTAACGAAAAATTAAACAAAGGAAACACATAAATACTAAGAAACCATAGTGAAAAACCAGCAATTATGCTCAAATTTGGTTAATTTCTGTCATAATTTGTGTTATTTTTTAGCCTCTTCCTAATGATGGATCATGGAGTGTGATCCAAAATGTCTATGCAAAAAAGCTCTACACAGGTTTTTCTAGAAACAATCAGCTATCATAGAGATGGACTGTGGAAATATCATATCTTTAATAATTGATACTCCTAATTAATATTTAGTATTTATAACTTAATTATATTTATTTTATATGTAATATAGTATCTAATATAATTTTATTTATTTTTGTATAGTATTTTTTTGAGTGATTGTGTTATCAATTTGTTATTTATGCAATTACAATTGCTTGGCTTAAGATGAGCTCTAAGAGATTGTATTAGCTACAACATTTAGTATTATAAGATGTTCAACATGTAATGTTAGCAGTTAAGCAATTAGTAATATTAAATATATATTTTTGAAGAAAAAACTAAATGATCCATATTCTTTGCATCCTTCTATGCTTGATGTGGTTACTAACACCAAGCATTGTGTTTCTTTTACTAATATAATATGCATACTTTGTCACACCATAATGGAGAACTCACTACAACTTCAAATGGCTTTTACTAAATTAAAAATATAAAAATATCTCTACCTTATGTAATCATCCACAACATCATACTAATATTTTATCCTTCAATACACATGCGTTTGATACTATCCTAAATACTATAATACAAGAGAATGGCTATGTTAGAGATGAAAACCCAAATTCTATAAATCTTGTATTACTCCTATTAATACAAGAAACATTTACTATAAATACCATATATTTTAGATATAAGTAAAAAACACTTATTATACATTGCAAAAAATAAAACACCATTGTCATTGTCTCATCTTAACAATATAGGTATTGTTGTGTAATATTACACACCATTTTTTAAAACCATTTTTAAAAATTATGATGCACAACAACTGTTGATACAAAGAAATCTAACGGCTTGAAAAAAATAAGAGAGCAACTCTACAAAGCAGTGGAGGTTGCCAGATGTCAAAAACCTAAGGAAGGAAAGAAACAATAAAATATGCGGAGGCCACCACATGGAGCAGCCTGAGCACATCATAGATAATAAAATAGTTTCATTTTATGAAATGTGTCATGAGTTACGGGAGTTTTTAAAAGTTGTGTCTTTGTTAAATATTAACTCCCTCATAATGCAAATGGTGAGACCCAAAGGAAAGGAAGTTTCATTAAAACAAATATATTTTACCTCACCATTTTTACCTCACGGTGGAAATAAATGTTGCCCTAAAATTAATAAAGCCATGCTTTATTTCTTTTAAGGCAAGCTACAGGAAATAAGAAGTATGCGGAGAAAACCACTTGTTGGCACACGAAGCATTAGAGAGAGCCAAAAAGAATGCTGTGGAGAAGGCCACGTGGTTGAGCCCGAACATAGGAGATACAAATGTTTTGATTCATTTTATTAAACTTAAATATGTCACGTGGTTTTAAAAGAATTCAATAAGTTTCATTTAAACAAATGGTGGGGCCCTTTTTATCTGGAGCTAAATACTTTATTTAAGTGACATGAGAATCTCACAGGAGTTTTAAGGAAGGCAGAGTTAAATAAAGATTGAAATCTTTATAAAATTGTGACATGGTGGGTCCCAACAGCCACTTTATTTCTTTTTATGAGAGTAACTTAAGAATTGATGCAGAGCAAGGCACGTGGAGACACCCAATAAATGTAGTAAATATTATTTCACATCAAATGGAGGAGCTCGAGTAGTAATGAAAAGAGTTTAAAAAACATGTGGAGTCCAACACTTGTCAGATGTGGAAGGAAAAGAGAACAACTTAAGAATTGATGTGGAGAACACCACGTGCAGGCTGCAGGAGAAACAAATTGCAACTCAAAATTGAACGGATGGAGGCATGTGGTGGAAGCACTACAGAGAAGGAAAAGATAAATGCGGAGGAAGCCACATGTTTGAGCTCGAACAAAGGAGAATTAAATGTTTTATTTAATTGCAAATGGTTCACATGAAGTATTATAGGCTAAGTGAATATTTTAAATTCTCTCATTATAATACAATGGTGGGGCCTTCCTCCAAGTAAGTTGAGTTTTATATTATAAAACTTTATGAGATAATAAAGCCGTGGGAAAAGTTCACTTTTAAATAAAGATTTATCTTTATTAAAATATGACGTGGGTCTAAGTAATGAAGTGAGGTTTCATTAAATGTAAATTTTGACTTCCACGGGAAACAACAAAAGTGAAAAGGAGGTGAAACCCTAAAACATATGCAGCAATATTTTATTTCACGGTAAGCTATAGGAAGCGGTGGTAGCAAGTGATTTTCTTCATGCCATAGAGATATTTTTCAGCCATGGAAGTAACAGAAAGCCACAGTTTAGTTCTAATTTTATGTTGCCACTATAGTTGTAGTTGCATTTTGCCAGATTTTATGCTAGATTTTGCAGAGTTTCAGTTGCAAAGATTGGCGGAGGCCATTGAGATTTTGTTGAGTCTTTCAGGCTATAAATGGGCAGATCTGAGACACAGTTTGAGAGATATACACAGATAGAGTTCTACATTTTTTCGATCAATTTTTGCAGCAACAGACATACATTTTCTTTGGCCTTTGCGATTCTTTCTTTATGAGAATGTAACAATTATTTTGTGCAACAACTTTTGTCTCTGTAACCTGTTATCATTCAAATAATGAGACAGTGTTTTGTGCATACTTGGATATCTCTGTTTCTTGCTTTTAATTTCTCTGTTTCTCTACCTCTGTTAAGCATGTTTCTTAAACTGAGTCTCAATCATGGATTGATGCTCTTTAATTCGAGTTACATCTTTCAAAGTTAACATTGTGCAACTAATTGTTTCAAATTTGGTGGATTGCCATAGATTAGGCATTTATTTTTTGCAAATCCTATTTTCTTCTAACCTTTTTCCCAAACCCTGCTGAAAGAACAAAAGAGCCATCTTCTCTAAAATCTGGAGGTTGTTTCTGAGAAGCATTCCCACGTCTCAGAAACTTCCCATGTTGCTGCTAGATTAGACCCACAGATTTATGCATCAACAGATATGAAATTTTATTTCTATATTTTATTCCATAATTTATTGCTTCCATTACTAATAGCCTATCGACAAATCCATTGTGTAAAAACTCTGTACAACTACTAGTAAGATATAAAATATGGAATAACAAGGCTCTTGTGTATTAAGATATAAAAAATATGGAGTAGCAAGGCTCTTGAATATTAAGATATAAAATATTGAGTATCATAAGTGTGGGACTCATATTCTATGTACTCCTATTTCTTTGAGATCCTTAATATGCCTAGAGACATTTTAATGATTATGATACTCAGTACTTATGGATGGCACATTTATTTATTGTGGATGGTATTTGATATACTTATGGATGTTATATTTTATGATTCAATTCCATATGATATCTTTTGACGAGATTATTTAATTTATGTATTTGTGAATGATGAATTTTATATGTTAGTCTATGGTTGCTAATGGATTTGTGATAATATGTTATTTATGATGGATATATTTTGGCTATATATTGTATTAACACTTCTTATTGAGTGTACAGGTGGAATTATTATGTCAATGGATGATGGGGGTCATTTAGCCACTTTGTGTCTTTCCATGTGATGTTAAACCTAGGCATGGAACACTAAGGTCTATTGGCCATGATGTTAAGAAATGTGATTTTTAGTGTTATGTGATAAAATGATTATGTTCTTGTGTGGGTTTTAACCTTGTGATTTTTAAAGTGATTTTTAAATATTTTTAAGAGGTCTAGATTATATTTTATGTTTGGAAAATTGGCTTGGTTCTAAGGTACATAGGTTAGAAATTTATTTTTATCATCTATAATCTTTTAAAATGGCATTTAGACCCTCCTTTAAGCCCCACTTACAAAAGTGACGAAAATGGGATGGTAGTTGGGTGGTTGAGTTAGTTATGGTAGGAAGTTACTCCTTCCTTCTCTTCAAAAAATATTCCTTCATGGGGTTGGGTGTGACTTGCTCATTTTTATGATTTTCATCCAAGGATTCTACCATTAATGCGATATTGCAAATTGAGGGGAGTTGACCCCTCTTATGAAGAGGCTGATTTGATCCTCCATGTACAAGGGGTTGAGTGGGCATGGCTCCCACAGAAATGGGCATCTTTATTTTAGGGTATAAGTACCCATGTTTAATCAAGGGTATGAGTATCCCATATCTATATACATGTTGGCTTTGTCTTGGAGGGATAAGGGTGCTTTGATGGTACATTGTGGTGTATGAAGGTTTGATGTGAGATTAGTTTTTGGGTTAAGGTGATACATATGTATTCCCCTAACAGGTAGAGCCCCTACTCCCCCTATGTGGAATTCCTTTTTGGAAATCCAATGTGTTAGAAATGTACTGTGGGTGTTTTTGTGACTGTATGAAGTGTGAAATAAATGTGTACATGTATGTGTTTTGTTTGTACAAAGTGATCTTATTGAGTTGTGTTTTGAAGAGGTCCCAATTGCCTGAATATTTCCCCATGCTTGGGGGTGAGTTGTCTCACAACCCTATGGATGGGTAGAGAGCCCATTGGTATATTGTTGTTTTTGCTCTCTTTTTCATTTTTAGGTTCTTGAATGGAGGTTGATGATGTTTTGGAGTTGTTCAAGTCTCTTGGAAAGAAAGTAATATTGTTTTGTTTTGAAGAAATACATCTTTGTTTCATGATTTACTTTGTGTATCAAATGTTGTAGATTATTTGTAAAAGTGTTAAAGTAGAAATCTTGTGTTATTACATATGCATTTGAGGGAAAAGAAAAAAATAGATCAATTGTTAAGTTGTAAGTCAAAAAATGGATGTGCAAGAAAAGCAAGTTATGTGTTTATTTGGAAGAAAAGATTGTATCATTGCATTATTTAGTTACCAAGAATCATCATGTTTCATAGATTATCTTGTAATCATTTCTTATACACTTGATTTGGAAAATGTTAAAGAAAGACAAAATGACTTAAATGTGTAATCATATTGATTGCATTGTATGTTTCAACGAAGGAAATCCTTAAGAAGATAATTAGTTTTTAGTTAAGTATAAGGCGGTTTCTATTTAAGAATCTTTAAATTAAGATTTGGGAAATAAAAATTAAGTTAAATGGACTTAAAACTTGATTCTAAAATCTATCAATTTAAAATTTAATTAAAGCATAATTAATTTTTTTTTAAACCTTTGTCAAATTTCATAAGATTGCGATGTAATATGTGTGTGTGTGTGTGTGTGTGTGTGTGTGTGTGTGTGTGTGTGTATGTTTTAACTTAACTTAGACATTAATCAAACTTAGGACGGATTGTCATTAAATGTTAAACCCTTTCGATGGAGGTAAATTGTTTGCCAATAAATCATAAAGTTATGATTTAACATTAATAGTAATAAGTTGGAGTTGTAATTAATCTTAAAGTTTATCTCAATGAATGAATCTATTAGATAGGCTAAATTCAATAGAGAAATATAGGAGATCTTTTTGAACTTTGAATGATCAAGGAAACCTCTTAGTTTGATGGGAATTGAAACCAAGTCAACAAAGTAATGACTAACTTATTTAAACCTTTGATCAAGAATATTAGTCTACCCAAGTGGATATTTTGTTTAGTTTAAACATTAAGCCAATGAAATTAAAATTTAGACTATGAATTAAAATGTAGTAAGTAGTCACATCTAAATCTAAAACTACTAGAAATAATAAGTAAATGTTGATTACAATTTAGAACTTGAAATTAAGCTAATCTATCTTTTAAGTTTTGATAGCATCAAAATAATTCTTGTGTTATTGTTGTTAATAGTAAATTTAAGAAATAGTTTTGTTCACTTTAAAATTTTGTTCCAGGTATGATTATTTGTGTAAGGTTATTTATATCAAACGTAGCTCTTTATCTACAAACTATTGCTAGTCAAGTTATTATTAAGCAATATTTTTTCTCTTTATAGCTGTACTAGGGAAATGAATGTGGATAGAAAAGGAAAAATTGGTAATTGTTAAGTGGTTTGTAAACTAATCAAACTTAAAAGGGTGACCAATTTCTATATTCTAGGATACCTAGGAAAAGTTTTGTACATCTCAATATGAAACACTTAGGGTAAAATGCAAACTAGGATAGTTTAAGTGGTGAGAGGATATCATAAACTTGATGTCATTGATTTTAGATTAACTTTAAAACTTGAATTTACCTTAGTAGTACTAATAAGTTGAAAAATTTTGATAGTTGTGTTTAGTTTAGGTTGAGTAAAATTTAGACATGACAATAAGACACTTCAACATAAGGAAGCAACTTCCACAAACATACAATAGTGATATTATTTAAATATTCAATCGTTATTTTTATTTTCTTAACCAACACCTAGAGGGCAGGGTATTACTTATATTTCTATATAAAGGTGTAATTACAATGGCAGGATGGCTATATGTCGATATTAGTAGTTTTTCCCCAAGTGTATCCAATGTTATGGTGGCAGTGGTGAGCCTCCAAGATGGAAGAGTAGAGAGAGGAAACTTCCTAGGTAGGGTCAATCCAAAAACTTCATCCCTATTCACATCGCCCTCCACACTCCAATTAAAGCAATGTATGAGCTGAGCCACAACGAAGTCAACAACAAAAAGCGCCATGGAAATCCCGGGGCATTCTCTCCTTCCTGTTCCAAAGGACAACAATTCAAAGTGGTGGTCTTTCAGGTCTACGCTTGAGCCAATAAATCTCTTAGGCTTGAATTCTAAAGGATCTTCCTATACGCTCTTCCTATACGCTTTCATCCCTTCCGATTGCCCAAACATTCACAAACAACCTTGTTTTCGGTGGAATGTAATATTCTCCCGCAGTGCAATCCTGGGTGGACTTGTGTGGCACAAGCAAGGGTAAAGGTGAATGTAATCGAAATGTTTCCTTCACCACACATCGCAAGTAGTCTAAGCTTGCCAAATCACTCTCCCTTACAATGTGATCTCTCCCAACCTCTAACTCAATCTCTTACTGTGCCCTTGCCATTACATGAGGGTTTCTCAGCAGCTCAGTCATTATCCTTTCTATGGTTGTGGCAGATGTTTCTACTCCAGCACTCAACATATCTTGCGAAAGAATTGAACTCGTCAGTTTGTGAGGTATTCGAAAAGACAAAAGAGCAAATGCCTTTGTTAAATGTTAAATCCCAAACATTTAACTAGCAATATTAGTTTCAGGTGCCATGGAAAGATCCATGGCAACAATTAAAACTAAACCAACCAAGATGATTGCTTTGATGTGTATCCGAGAGACTTGTATCTCGGCAATTTTACTCTCAACAATGTCCAGCAACACGACCACGATGTCCGGTTCCTTTGACTTTTTTGCTATTATCCGCTCAACATGCTCAGCGATGAGCTTCTCAGCAAACAAATTGAATACTTTATGAGCGGCCTGCATTCAGCCGCAGTGACCTCGCCAATGGAGAAAGGTAAAAGAGGGAATGAAATCTCCCCGAACAAACAATCCTGACATCTGCACAATGTTACCCACCATCTGTGAAAACCCCTAACCTCCGCTCGGTTCATTGTTGAAGTAACTTCTGCTTGCAAACATTCTGCAGACGATGTTGAGTGTGAAGGAGGAGATGGGCTTTCTGAGTTCGAGGCAGTGCGTGCCTTGCTCGCTCTCCTCCCACACGGAGTGCACCATGGCGGACACCTCTTCCTCCCTCACCCACCTGAAGGACTCCGTTCTCTTGGCCGTCAGTAATTTGATTATGCACAACTTTCTCATCTGCCGACAGTACTATCCGTAGGGAGCTGCTCCCACATCTCTGCGCTCGTAAAACATGTACTTGCCCGAAGATGTAGCTGGCCTGTTGGCGAAGATCAAATCAAAGGTTTTAAGAAGCTCTTTGGCCATGGCAGGAGAAGAGACCACAACTCGATGGGCCCGTAGTTGTTTTCCAGCTCCGCCAGAGCCTTGTGAGGAAGGCTTCCCAACAGATGGAGATTGCCTACCACTAGCCATGGTGAAGGTAAGAGAGAGAAAGAACATCAGCTTCGTCAATAATGGCGCTCTCCTTGCCGGCAAGCACGTTAGACCCGGTGATCCCAACCAACCAACTGATTTTCAAAATTTTCCTCACTTGTTTTGAAGCCCAAGGATAAACTAGTTTCACCAGAGAGGCGAACTACAGTTGCAGCGGGCTGAAGATGAGAGCACTCATTTTTTTATTGTAATTATAAAAAAAAAAAATGAAAAATAAAATGAAAATTCATAAAAATTTAGGACTACAACTGGAAACTCTTTTGTCTTGGTCGTTACTTTTCTATTCGTGGTGGGTGTTAAATTTTGGGGTTTCATATAATGCTGGCATTTCAACTATGTTAAATTTTGGCATTTCATTTATTGTGGGAGTGGTGCAATTTGTCTGGCATGATATTTTTCCATTTTAATAATTTAACAATACTAAACCCCTCACAACGCCTATAAATCTCCCAAAAATCCACAACAAAAACTAAGACAGATAAAGCTGCTAGATAGGCTTGGAGCGTTAGGCAAGGCAATGAGATGCTAGCCTTCATTACAGGTCTTTATTGTATGGCTTCATCTATCCTGATCTTTCTCTTAATGGATTTTCTCCCTTTTTAAAAGGATGTTGTTTGTTTGTAGAGTGTGGTGATGAATGTAAGGTGAGGTGGGATAAAGTTCAAGCTCACCAAGATCTGTGTTTGAATTACTGCAATGATTGTTGTATGTTATGCAAATGTGTTCTCAATGGGCAATATGGTAACAAAGATGAGTGCCCATGTTACAGAAATAGAACTTTAAGAGCGGATCCAAGATATTCTCAAGCGCTCCTGCCTCTAGAAGCACATCTGCTGTGGATGATGGAGTGGGAGGGTTGTAAAGGCCTCGGTTTGTTTTATCTGTAACAATAGCATGCTTACAATGCCCCATTTTTTTTTGTAAACCCTAATAGTGCTTATGGATATAGATTCAATGAGTTTTTCCTTTGATATGTAGTGTCACAGGTGCACACCCACCATATACAGGTTTGTTTTGCTTTATATTTTTTTTTATTTTCTTAAAAAAATATTTTTGAAAAGAAAGAGATACGATAGTGCAGAAATGCATACAAATATATATATATATAAAAATTTTAAAGAAGAAGGTGCATATCACCTAAACATAGTATTATATTAATATAAAAGCTGTTACAATAGCATAGAAATGCCCAAAAGAGGGCATAGGCAGGCAGAATTTAGCAAGAAGACACAGCCTGCATAAACAAAAAAGAACTAGAAACCCCTCATCCCCCAGGGGAAGTAAAACATTTACATTAATGAGGGGGTTCAAAGCAGACCCAACATGTAAATTATACTCCCAAAAGAGATGGCTTTGCACAAACAGAAACTCTAAATTACGAACCAAATCTGTAGACTGTGTCAGGAGCATTGCATTAGACAGGAATTCAGAAATAAGTTGGGATGGGTAAATGAAATAGGGGATATGGAATCAATTGAGATTTGCACTATACCACATCATATACCTTGAAAACCTCTGCCAGGGAGTCTTCCCTAGCAAAACCCTGAATTGGCCTCTCCCATTTCTAGATAGGGAGATGAATTCTAACATTTCTGTGCAAAGACCCCATAGAGACAGGAAAAACAAATAGCAGAGAAAAGAACCCGACAAAAAAGTAAAGCACTAACAATGAACCAGACGCACATTCCAGACAATTCAGATAAACAAAGAAGCCGTCAGAGAGATATTTAAGAATTGTTGCCACACGAAAAATAAAAGCCGAATGATCAAAGTAGGCATTGGGAATCGGTGGCATATTGCTTCGCCTAAAATCAAAGTAAATGAAGAGATTTTCAGAACCATTCATCATTTACGCAGCCAGAGTAGAAGTACCCTTTGATGTGAAGGCAAAGAAGATAATAAAAAAATATCACCTGGAAATAGAACCTACCTCTAAAGATAGAGGCAAGAGGAATCATTTATTAATATTTGCTCATTTATTTATTTATTTTATTTGTTTTAATCAAACTTGATAATAAAATTAAAAAGTATTCTTAATTCGGAATACTTCCATATATTTTCAATCTGTCATTACAAGTATACAGAGTTCGGAATACTACTTTGAAAAATGCAAGACTTAGTTATCAAAGGGGTTAATCTCTTTTGTCAAGGAAATATCACTCATGTTTAAATATAAATTCAAGATATATTTATTTTGACAACTATCAAGATGACCTCTAATCTAATCTATATATATAATCCATCATGTAGACATTATACTTTTTCTTAAAAAATTAGAAATTAAAAATAAAAAATTAATTTGATTTTTACATATTTACCTTTTAAAGAGGATAGAATAGAAAATGTATTGGAATAAAAATCATATAGTCATTAATTTTTAAATATTTGGGACTAAAATATATTTTCTCCTCCAACCTCTATATATAATGTAGGCATACATTTTAAGAGATGTAATCAAGAGAATATATTTTTTTATTTCATATTTGTTTACTTTTTAGTCTTAGTAAACAAATAAGTAAATACCCATTTCTTAGTTATTTTCTAAAGTTTTTAAAATAATAAATTACTAAATTACTAAAGTTTGTAAAATGAATCAATTACAAAAGTCTCTAAAAATTATATATTTATTTATTTCTCCGAGAGGTGAATTACAGTAGTAGTAGGGGTAGAGATGAGAGCACTCATTTTTTGGTTGTAATTATAAACAAAAAAAAATGAAAAATAAAATTAAAAAAAAAAAAAAAACTAAATAAAATTCATAAAAATTTAGGACTACAACTGGAAGTTCTTTTGTCTTGGCCGTTACTTTCTATTTGGTGCAATTTGTCTGGCATGTCTTTTCCCATTTTAATAATTTAACAATACTAAACCCCTCACAGTGCCTATAAATCCCCCAAAAATCCACAACAAAAACTAAGACAGATAAAATAGGCTTGGAGCGTTAGGCAAGGTGAAGAGATGCCAGGCTTCATTACAGGTCTCTATTGTATGGCTTCATCTATTCTGATCTTTCTCTTTATGGATTTTCTCCTTTTTTAAAAGGGTGGTGTTTGTTTGCAGAGTGTGGTGATGAATATAAGGTGAGGTGGGACAAAGTTCAAGCTCACCAAGACAAGACATGTGTTTGAATTACTGCAATGATTGCTGTATGTGATGCAAATGTGTTCCCAACGGGCAATATGGTAACAAAGATGAGTGCCAATGTTACAGAGATAGAACATTAAGAGCGGATCCAAGATAGTCTCAAGCACTCCTACCTCTAGAAGCACATTTGCTTGGATGATGGAGTGGGAGGGTTGCAGAGGCCTTGGTTTGTTTTATCTGTAACAATAGCATGCTTACAATGCCCCTTTTTTTTGTGCAAAGACCCCATAGCCACAGGAAGAACAAATAGCAGAGCAAAGAACCTGACAAAAAAGGAAAGCACTAACAATGAACCAGACGCACATTCTAGACAATTGAGATGAACAAAGAAGCTGTCGGAGAGATATTTAAGAATTGTTGCCATGCGAGAAATAAAAGCTGAATGATCAAAGTAGGCATTGGGAATCGGTGGTATATTGCTTCGCCTAAGATCAAAGTAAATGAAGAGATTTCCAGAACCATTCATCATTTACGCAGCCAGAGTAGAAGAACCCTTTGATGCGAAGGCAAATAAGATTAATAAAAGAAAATATCACCCGGAAATAAAACCTACCTCTAAAGATAGAGACAAGAGGAATCATTTATTAATATTTGCTCATTTATTTATTTATTTTATTTGTTTTAATCAAACTTGATAATCAAACTAAAAAGTATTCTTAATGGGGAATACTTCCATATATTTTTAATCTGTCATTACAAGTATACAGAGTTGGGAATACTACTTTAAAAAATGCAAGACTTAGTTAGTAAAGGTGTTTATCTCTTTTGTCAAGGAAATGTCACTCATCTTTAAATATAAATTCAAGATATATTTATTTTGACAACTAGCAAGATGACCTCTAATATAATATTATATATATATATATAATCTATCATGTAGACATTATACTCTTTCTTAAAAAATTAAAAAATAATTTGATTTTTACATATTTACCTTTTAAAGAGAATAGAATAGAAAATGTATTGGAATAAAAATTATAGTCATTAATTTTTAAATATTTGGGATTAAAATATATTTTCTCCTCTAAGCTCTATATATAATGTAGGCATATATTTTAAGAGATGTAATCAAGAGAATATATATTTTTGTTTCATATTTGTTTACTTTTTAGTCTTAAAGAAGTAAATACCCATTTCTTACTTATTTTCTAAAGTTTTTAAAATAATAAACTACTAAATTCTAAAGTTTGTAAAATGAATAAATTACAAAAGTCTTTAAAATAACTTTATAAAGGTTTCTAAAATTTGAATAAATTACTAAAGTTTCTAAAATGAATTCATAGAATATAAAAGTTTCTAAACTTTGTATCCAAAACCAAAAGTTCTCAAGGCTAAAGCACTTTATATTATATTATAAAAATAAAAATAAATGATTTATATTTATAAATAAAATTATATATATATTTATTTTAATACACTCTCACAAAATCTATATTTTTTTATGGAATATTAATTATAATTTGGTTAGTATGCTATACGTTAAAGAATACTTAAATAGTTATTTTTAATCTTAATATACAATGAAGTAAATACAAAATAAAATGAACAATATTTTTAAAGTTATTAAAATTACTAAAAGTTAGTAAGATTTCAGAAGTTACTAAAATTATTCAAGCTTCTAAATTTACTGAATCTTATAATTTATTATTTTTTTATTAGCTCAAAGGTATTATATAGTATTTTATTTATTTTTATAGATTTTGAGTTCCACGATATAGAATACAAAGAATATTTTCTTTCATTCGTTTTTAATCCATATCTACCTTTGAGAGATTACAATATTTTGTAATCAATAGATGCTCTCATGAAAACCTACATTCAATCATAACAAACTTGAAGAGATTTCACTCTTCATTTGTTTGGAGGCATTTGCATGTTTTTTATTTTCTCATAGAATAAGTTGAGAGCTTACTTCTTACAACATGCAACTCTTCAAATCAGAAAACCTGAGCTTAGACAAAAAAAAAAAAAAGAAGTTAGGGTTTGAAAATAATGCAGAGGAAAAAAAATGATTGCAAAGAAAATAGAATCAAATAAAAATAATAATAATTCATGGTTATGGAGTTCATCCAATTTCTTCCATAGACTCAGATTTACCACAAAAAATAAATGACGGAAGCAAATGAATGTTTTGTTGTGAATGAAATGTTTTATATGACTTAAATAATTAGAAGTTTCAAAAATAGAAAAAAATAATTATTTTTTAAGTCACTACATGATATGTTCCTTATTTGTAGCCAACTTGTTTAGCAAGGAAATGTTTTATTATTTGTTTTAAAATTATAGTCATGCTTATTAAATTTATGAAGTGTAATCATTAAATTAGTATATAACTCTATTAAAAATTATTCATTATGTGAGTCGTTTTTATTTTATTTTATTGATTTAATTTTATTTAAATAGTAAGTTTAAATTTTATTTTATTTTTGTGAGTTAACATAATGTGTGAAGTTTTTTTCAAATGTTTCATTTTTAACATTTTTGAAATTATAATTAGTTGAGATATTTATAATTAAATTTAAAAATGTCTATTACTTAATTGTTTAAAGGCCATTTTCAAAATTATAAATAGAGTTCTAAATGATATATTTAGATTTATTTAAATGATGATAATTAAATTTAAAAGGGTCTTTAGACATGCCAACTGTAGATTTTAATATTAACTTAATATTAAAAATTCACTAGGGTTGATTATTCCATTAAAATAATTATTCCATTAAAAACATATCAAGGTTTAAGTTTTAATATTAACTTAGGATTAATATTTTTAAAATGAACACAATTTTAGTTAGAAAAGATTAATAAATGAGAAAACAACTCTTATTAATATTTTTATTATTTAGTAAAGGATTGATTATTCGATTAAAAAATATTAAGCTTCAAGTTTTAATATTAACTTAATATTAAAAATATATTAGGGTCAATATTTTTAAAGTGAACACAATTTTAGTTAGAAAAGATTAATAAATGAGAAAACATCTCTTATTAATAAAAGTGTTAAAAAATGGAGTTTTGGTATCCAATTCAATTGTATTGTGAAAAATTCACACAACACAATATACACTACATTACTAATTATGGAAATATTTAAACTACAAGCTTATTAGAATAGTTTTAGGATTAGAATTAGTGGTATATTATATATAATAGATCTCAACAAAGCACAAAACTCTAAAATAAAAGATATAATAAAGGAATAAAGATAAGTAAGCATTTGAAATGACCCAACCCTAACCATAACCATAATGCTAATTATGGTTAGAATTAGACTTAGGGTTAGGGTTATGATTAGAATTAGGGTTAAGGTTAGAGTTAGGATTAGGGCTCCTATTAGCATTAGGGTAAGAATTAAGATGGGTTACTATTAGAATTAGGGTAAGAATTAGAGCTACAATTAGGGTTAAGATTCAAATTACATTTCAACTAATTCTAATAGTGATTAGGGTTAGAATCAACATTATTATTAGAGTTAGGGTTAGGGTTCCTATTAGAATTAAGGTTAGAATTAGGTGGGTTATTATTAGAATTAGGGTAGGAATTAGAGTTACAATTAGGGTTAGGGTTCAAATTAGAGTTAGGGTTAGAGTTCAATTAGGGTTAAGGTTAGTATTAAGGTTAGGGTTAGGATTTGAATTATAGTCAAGCGTAGGGTTAGAGTTAGGGTCAGGGTTAAAAATTAGAACTATATTTAGCCTGGATAGAATAAGGGTTATTATTAGATTTAAAATTAGGGTTATATTTAGGGTAGAAATAGGGTTATGATTCGAATTAGAATTAGGTTTAGAGTTAGAGTTAGATTAGGGTTAGAATTAAGGTGGGTTAATATTAGAATTAGGGTAAGAATTAGAGTTAGGATAAGCGTCAGATTTACAGTTAGGGTTAGGGTTAGGGATAGAGTTAGGGTTAGAACTGAAGTTAGAGTTAGGGTTAAAATCATAATTAGAATTAGGATTAAGGTAAGGGTTAGAATTATGGTTATAGTTAGGGTAGAATCAGGGTTATGATTAGAATTAGGGTTAGGGTTAGTGTTAGACTTAGGGATAAGGTTCCTATTAGAATTAAGTTAGAATTAAGGTGGGTTACTATTTCAATTAGTGCTCAAATTAGAGTTAGGGTTAGAGTTGAATTAGGGTTAAGGTTAATATTAAGGTTAGGGTTAGGTTTTGAACTATAGTTAGGGTTACGGTTAGAGATAGGGTTAGGGATGGGTTTAAAATTGGGATTTGGGTTAGGGTTAGGATTATAATTATGGTTTAGATAAGGGTTAGGGTTAGAATTAGGGTTACGACTATAATTAGGGTTAATGTTAGAATTAAAGTTAGGGTTAGGGTTATAATAAGGGTCAAGTTTAGTATTAAGGTTAGGGATAGGGTTTTAATTAGGATCAACCTTAGGGTTAAAATTAGAGCTATATTTAGGGTTAGAATAAAGGTTAGGGTTAGGGTTAGAATTAGCGTTAGGGTTAGATTTATAGTTAGAATTACAATTAGAATTAGGGTTATAGTTTGAAAAAGGGTGATAATTGGAATCAGAATTAGAGTCAGAACTAGGGTTAGCATTATAATAAGGGTTAGGGTTAGGGTGAGATTTAGGGTTACGATTAGAATTAGGGTTATGGTTAGGGTTATGTTTATGGTTATCATTAGGGTTACAAATAGGGTTAGGGTTGGAATTGTAGTTAGAATTAGGGTTTTACATTTAGTTTTATGGTTAGGGTTAGAATTATGGTCAAGATTTATGTTAGGATTAGAAATATAATTAGGATTAGAACTAAAATCAGGGTTAGTATTAGGGTTTGGGTTATTTAAATAATTAGGATTAAGTAGACCTATGGGTAGAATTAGGGTTTGGATTACAATTATGATCAAGATTACAATTACATTTAGGGTTACAATTATGGTTAGGATTACAATTCTTATTCAAACCCTAATTTAAGAATAACCATAATTCTAACCCAAACCTTAATTACAATAATAACAATCAATGTAACCCTAATTATAAATCTAACCATATTTATAACCCTCAACCTAACTATATCTGTAAATAAAACCCTAATTCTAATCTAACATTGGTTCTGATAGTAACCCAAACCCTATTTATAATTATAACCCTTAACCTAAAACTAACTCTATGTCTAACCCTATTTTAACCATAACCATAAGATTACACTTAGCATTGATTTAGAAGCCTAATCCTAACCCAATCCCTAAACAAAACCCTAGTTCTGAATATGACCTTCATTCAAACCCTAACTGTACATGGAACCCTAACCATAATTTGGTACATGAATAAAACATTAAATCTAACAAGATTTATAAACATAACCATAACCCTAATTAGATTAAAACCTTATTGTAATCCTAATTTTAAAATAACCCTAACCCTAATTAATATTGAAAATGGTAGAGCAAACAAATATATTAAGTCAATGCACAGAAATAAAAAATCTAGATTAATATAGTATGTCTTGGAATGATGTTACAACACAATACAATACAATGGCTTTTTAAATCCTTATTACTCCCGTATATAACTTCTTATGGGAAAGTAACTTCCCAAAACCTAACTTATAAACTAACCTATTAATGTAAATTTAACAATGTAATACTATATGACTTTTATGCCAACATTCCCCACCTTATTACATTGTTCTTGCAATAGTACCAAGGTACCCCCTCTAAATGGTAATATACTCAATAAAGCTGACTACATAATATGAACACATATTTTATAGAAGATCTTCTCGCAAAGAACAAATCCTGAACCAAGTAGGGCTCCATCATGCTGTCTCATCTACCCTTAGAAAGACATAGCTTTGAGCTATGTTCTTGAGCTCTTTAGTCCTGAAATCTCAAATCACAGTCTTGAATTATTCAACAATGAACCCTAAGAGATACGATAGATCTCTACCATTGTCTAGTGACCACGAAAGGGTATAATTCTTGATCATATACTCTTTGAAGCTCATTGGACAACAATCCATATTGAGCTCAACACCAAATCCTAAACCTGTCTCCAAAACAAAATCTTCACAAAACACACATTCTTCAAATCCGTTAGCATCAACAAAGAAAAACAAAACAACCAGAACCAAAAACGCTTCTCATGCAAAGCATCATCTCAAAGCAAGAAGCTAACTTGAGATAATGAAAATTCCTCCATCTTCTGATGCCGCCAGCCTCCAATATGACTCTCTTAGTCCTTACCCTCCAAAGATAGCATCAGAGGAACTACTACATTCCTTGAAAGCCTCCAAATATATGTTAGGAGGAACAACCAATTTGTTTCCATCCATGGTACAAAAAGATTGCATGATATTGAATAGATTTTCTCCAACCTTCAGTTAAATCTTTTTGTTCTCTTCCTTAGAGTAAAATCTTATGCCTCCCTTAAATCTTTAAAACTCTCTTTATAAACATTTGCCCAAAAAAAACAACTTGCATACCTATACAATCGGTTGTAATTATATTGTTTTTACTTTGATTCCATATTAAATATAAAGAATTAGGATTTTGAATTGTTAGTTGTACCTTTTGTTTTTCCCAATTGTATATGACTTTGTTCAGGCAAATAAACCTTCACTTAGTGTCTTT
This sequence comes from Cunninghamia lanceolata, assembly GCA_027924645.1. NCBI lineage: Eukaryota > Viridiplantae > Streptophyta > Pinopsida > Cupressales > Cupressaceae > Cunninghamia > Cunninghamia lanceolata. The sequence goes on along the minus strand of BSBN01000148.1, from coordinate 6,535,526 downwards.
AGATGTAATAGAAGACATGGATCTACCTCTCTGCTTGTAAAGAAGCTGAAGTATTTGGAAGTTCAATGCTTTGTATTTGTAGATTTTAGTATCTTGTAGCACACTTCAAACATCTTTAAGCTACTCCTTTAGTTCTCAATGCATAGTAAACACATTAAAGCTTCATAAATTGTGATCTTCAAAGGAATTTGATAAGAAATGTTCACTTTTCTACCATATTAAGTGCCAAACAGGCAGTTATTACACCCACCGAAAGGATGCAACAGTCAATTTTAGTAGATTCAGATGCAAAACTTTTGCTTTAAGCTAATCATGAAATATTGTCAATTTCTTTAAAATGTTTCTTGGTTTTATGCTCCTATTCTTCTACTTTCTGAAACATTTTGAATGTTGAATTTTTGTTGAGAAACAAAAAATATGTACAATTTTTATTGAACTGCTATCAAATCAACATACCAATAGATAATTAAAATGCCTCTTTCATATTATTCATGCCTTTGCTCCATGCCTTACACCCAGAAAGCTTCATAAATAGAGGATCTTGAAGCCCATTCAATTCCAGTGAAAATCTTCTTCCAAATCTACCATCGCCTAATTAAAAACATTCTTCAAAACACATGTGATGCCCCGTCATGCAACCCTAGAGTGCTATACTAAAACACAACAATAATAAAGATTTTTTTTTTGAAACAAGGAAATGTATTAATCATTATAAATATCAGCACTCACAACATCATTTAATGAAAAGATCAGCTAACATTGCTAGGGAACATAAACGCATCACATAAAATTAAAACCATACAAGAATCTACATCTCAATGCAACAGAACAATAATACATCTTACATTAACTGGGATGAATAAATACAAATTATAGTACAAGATTACAAGACCGATTACATCAGTTTACAAAAAGTATAATAAAGAATGTAAGCAACAACTTGAAGATGAAGAACAATCTAGAAATAGAGCACTCCTGCTCTGATCTCAAACTGAACATCTGAGAAGATAAATGGATAGCTCTACCTCCCAACCATGTGGAACCCTGAGGTCCACCCCACCAAGCTAGGAGATAACAATGAGGTTCTGCTAGGACAAGGTTACAACCATGAACATAACCACAAGATCTAGACTCCATGTAGGCAAACAGAATAACCAGATTGCATAGACCCAAAAATACTCCACGAGACAAATCATACATCAAGCTAAGATCAAACAAGATGACAAGACTACACTGCAGAGCTGACAATAAAGACAAAATAAGGGAGTAACTGAACTGCGTAAGGAGAGTGTCATGGCATGGTGCTATAATGGGTTACCCAGGCTATCTCTCACCAAAAGCTAGCCCCCATCTATGGTTACCCTGGCAGCCTCTCTCTAGGCACCAGCCCCATAGGGTGACACATATGGAGCCGACATGTCCTCTCATAGAGACAAGGAGGTCAGCCTTGCCAACAAAGCCTTCTCATCCCATCCTTAGCCTGTGAGAGCACTAAATGCATGGGTGAGGTATCTTACTTAGCTTGTTATGTTTTTGACTACCGCAACCCTCCTAATTAAGTTATTAAGTTTCCACTTGCTTACAACTTCCATGGGGTTACACAGGTGACCTCTCACTAGGCACCGGCCCCACCGTGAAAGCCACTCCCTTAGCATTCTCTGACCAATCATCCAAACCACAACATGGAAGAATAAATGTTACATAATGATTCCAATACATTATGTATGCCATTCACTTGGCCACAACAATACAATTCCCATTACCCTCCTCAAGCTCAAACCATACATCATAAAATAGTAAGACACAAGTACCAATGCTGAAGACCAAACAATTAGACCTCTGGAGTCGGTGACTAAGTTCATCATAAGTTTACTACATCATGCTTCCCATTAGGGAAACTAGGTTCCACGACCATGATTTATTGCAAGATCAACAAGGGGGTAAATAACTCAATACACTCTTAACATAAGTTGATAATAATAACCAATTTAGTCCCAGGACAACTTCACACCATCACCGGACAAGGTTAACATAATAAAATCATAACACAACAAGGGTAAATATAATACTACAATCTATACCCAAAGAGTTTTCACTTCCATGTATTATAAATAATTATATTTAACACTTTAACCAAAAACCTTTACACATGATTTATTAACAAGTACCACATATTCTATTTCCAAGAAACAATAATTTCCCTTTTGTTTCATAATTAACCAAGGATTCACTTAAAGATTTTACTCAAAAGTATAAGGCAATAGAAATCATACAAAACCTATACACAACTATACTAAGATGTAATCATGTTTACTAACCTAGATCACAATGTAATAACTATTCTACCTTACTGTTCTATGCAACTTTAGTAATAAACTACCTTAAGAGTATCAACATTTCTATTGAATTGCCACTCGAACAACTAACATACCATGGAGATGGTCCGAATAATAAAGTTCTATTCTTGCTATGATTTACTTAAAACATCACGTTACATAGGACAACATAACTAACAAATTCATTTTTACCAAGTATGACTAATGCATCATTATTAAGCTATCATTTCATAATAATATAGTGAAATAAATCGTTCTAATACAACTACTTGCCATATCCAAAGCATAAAGTAAAATACATTGGTGGAATGTTAAATGTTTGGAGCACACAATCTAAATTGGATACTTAGTAATGATAATAAAATTATTACATCCCTAAGCTTAAACTAATTTACACCTATAACATTAAGAGCATTCTAATAATAATGATAATTATTTGAAATTCCACAACATTTAGTAATTAAATAGCAACTCTCTCTATTACAAGAAAACTATTAGCTACTCCATTATCTAATGAAACTTAACTAATTTACATCATCTCCAAGACATAGTAAACTGAGGTAAAACAATACTCAATGAATTCTTTTGGAATCTTTCCAAAACCACCAAATGTTAAACTTCTAGCTACAACACAAAAAGACTTTAACGATTTCGCAACATGAGAAGTGAGGAACAATTTTTAGAGGTTAAAAAGTGGAGAGGAGACCAAGGTGCCAGAAAATGGCACGAGTTCGCTTGCTACAGCGAACAAATATCAACAAGGTAGCGATACCAGAGATGAAGGCATAAATTTTAGAAGTATCATACTTGAAAGTGCCTATCAAAGGAAGGCAGGGGAATCGTCCCTCCAAGCCACGGTCCAGGCTAAAGTCAAATTTTACAAGGTCAAAAGAATTACATCAGAAAGAATGCCATACAGTAGCCAAGCAAGAAGTCGACAACAACAATCACAAATCTAGTAAGGGTCGACCAAAAAAATATCCCCATGTGTAGTTTGGCAAGTTAAAATTTTCTAGTTTAATGATTAAGAGAAGCAAGTTAGGAATGGCCAAAATTTACTAAGCGTGTAATTGCTAAAAGGGTTCTTGTCATTTTCTCAAGATCAGCAAAACTCAATAAAATTTATTAGAAGTTAAAACTTGGAAAGAAGACATTGGAATCTATTTTGAAATTGATTGGATTTAATTCAAAAGTGCATATATTTTTCCATACCATGATTTCCTCCAGAAGTTAAATTGATTTTCGGCTAGACAAAATAAGCTTTGTCATAGAGATTGCATGTGCCTCACAAATTGATGTGGGCTGCTACAAAGACCATCACCAAGAGGTTGAAATAGCAATTGATGGTTGGGCAACAAATAATAAAATGATGATAATGAGATTTGAAGAATAAAGCAGAAAAGATTTACAAGCTCATCAATTAAGTCAGAGAAGAAAAATGTAGTCATAAAGAAAAGTTCCAAAAATTGATCTACAGGCAAAAATTGTAGTAAACCATCAGAGAAAGAGATTGAGGTTGGAGAGATTAATTGCAAATTTAAATGTTTTGCCAAACCTTCCAATGAGAAACCAACAAAAGAAAGGAGTTAACAAATGTGATAAGGGTGACTAACAGATTGATTCCATGCCATAGTAACCATCAACAAGAACTCTCATTATTCAGAGCAAAGAAAAACAAAGAAAATATAGAAATTCACAAGACATACCCATACAACTCACACTATGGAGTCAAATATTCTTTTAGAATTTCTTTTCCTTTCTCCACAAAATATTTCTCTGAAACATGCCCATTCCCAAAACTCCTCTAGAACCAAAACATAACTACATACATAAAAACCCTCTCACACCAAAACCTCCCTGAGACCAAAAATAGACAGCAGCCATTAATTCCAGTAACCACTAAATTAGTTACACAATCCCCCTCATTAAGAGAAATTGAAATTTTACTTAACATAGAGATTCTCAAATCTCCAAATATATCTGACAACAAACAACATTAATTTATTCACCAATAATATTCTTTAAATCAACTATGTACTAATCACCCCTAAAAACAACTTAAGACTCATAAAAATTTAAAACATTACAATAACTAATTTTGTTAGTGATAGACTTTACTTAAACAATATTTCAATTTTTTATGACTATGCAAAAATACTATAAGATCTAGCATAATGATAACAAAGAACACATAGACATAACTTAACAAACTCAACAACATGTGATGACCAACAACAAGAAACAAGGATCAAACGTCGCATCACGACACATGACTACAACAAAAGACTGGAACTAGCCTAGCAGAATAAACCTCATGTTATCTCCGTCGACATTATCCATTGTGTAGGGCCCGCTCAGACCTGCTAAGTTAGGTGTAGTCGAGGCCTGGTACCTGCAACCTATGTGAAAACTAGTGGGTTGAATAAGATCAACTGTATATGTATATATCAAACACACATTGAGATAGATAATCACAGCTTAGTAGGGTGCTTGATTTGAGAAGTGCTACACCGTTCCCATTCTGAAACAAGACTATCACTATTTCTATTTAGAATCAGATGCATAAACATGATATTATCAAATCATCACTGAACATGTCCATCTCATCATAACTGGAAAAAGAACCATGTCATCATAAACTCATTCCACATGTCAAAATTAGATCAATTGAATATAATCTATCAAAATTAGAATAAGCATAAACCATAGTCTCAGTAGCTCAAATTTCTCAGGACTGTCTGGATACAAAGAAAAAAAACTAACAACTGTCTCAGATCAAGCAGAGAGTAATGCAAAACTAACAACTATCACAAGCCAAAAACAAGGGGCCATTACATCCTCCCCCCTAGAGTCAGGCATACTCCTGGAATCCTACAAACAAATAAGGGTATAACTCTCTCATCCTGGAAGCATCCTCCCAAGTAGCAGAAGTCTCGTCATTAGGATCCCACTGGACCCTGATCTACTCCATGTCTCTTTCCCTGAGAGCAAGTATCCTATGCTGTAGAATGCCTATGGGCTCCAAAGCTAGTTGCCTGTCCTCTACTTGTATAGCAGTCCAATCAAGAATATGAGTAATATCTGGATGATAAGGTCTAAGTACAAAAACATGAAACACATCATGGATGCATAAAACGCTGGGTGGTAAAACAAGATGATAAGCAATGGGACCAATCCTCTCCAACACCTCAAAAGGTCCAACAAAGCATGGTGCTAGCTTAGAGCCCTTTCCATAATGGATTGGACTCTTTCACAATTGCACACGCAAGAACACCCAATCACCAACTGAAAACTATCGATCGATCCTATGAGCAACTGTATACTTCTTTTGTCTGTCCTGAGCTGCCACCAAATTCTCTTTGATCCTCTCGACCTACTGCTCCATATCTCTAAGCATATTAGGACCAAGAAGAACTCTATCCTCGAGACGATCCCAACTCAACAGGGTCCTACAAGGGCGACCATACAAAGCCTAAAATGGAGACATGCTGATAGAGATGTGATAACCATTATTATAAACAAACTCCACGTACAAATAGTCCTCCCAATGGCTCTGCCAATCCATCACATACATCCTAAGCATATCCTCGAGAACCTGATTAACCCTCTTGATCTAACCATCAGTCTCAGGATGGTAGGCTGAACTAAAGTTTAGCTGTGTCCCCAAGGCATGCTGCAGAGAAGTCCAAAGAGTAGATGTGAACACTGGATCCCTATCAGAGATGATCCTATGAGGAATCCCATGAATTCTAATGATGTCCTCCATGAACACTCTGGCCACCGTAGAAGCATTACAAGAAGAGCGGACAAGATAGATATGAGCTACCTTTGTCAACCTATCTACAATGACCATGATAGCATTGTGTCGATGAGAGGATACCAGAAAACCAACAATGAAGTCAATCAAAATAATGTCCCACTTCCACTCTAGAATCAAATGACGCTGCAAAAGACCTGTAGGGTGCTGATGTTCTACCTTCACCCTCTGACACTCAAGACACCTCGACACAAAATCAGAAATATCTGACTTCATGCCACTCCAAAAGTATAGCTAATGTAGATTTGCATGCATCTTCTTGACACCCGGATGAGCAGAATAAGGTGCCTAATGCACCTTTGACAACACTAGGGTACAAAGACTCTGAGATCTCACCTCCTGGCACCAATTCTTAATAGGAAGTGCTGCGAGGATCCAACCTCTCAAATAAACTGTGAGAGAGGTCACTGAGATCTCATGAAACTGATGACTAAGAGCATCTACTACCACATTCTCTTTGCCCTGAATATACTTGACCTCAAATTCATGCTCGCACAAGAACTCCATCCAACGCCTCTGCCTCGTATTCTAGTTTGGCTGCATGAAAATATACTACAAGCTATGATGATCACTATGCAACTCAAACTGATGCCCTAAGAGAAAATGCCTCCATCTCACCAAGGCATGCACAATTGCGGCTAAATCTAGATCATTAGTAGGATAGTTCAATTCATGATCCTTAAGTTTGCAAGACTCATAGGCAATCACGCGACCATCCTACATCAGAACTGCTCCTAAACCCTCCAAAGAAGCATCTATACAAAAAATAAAGTCCCCGGTAGGATTAGGAACTACTAAAATAGGTGCACTGGTCAACTACTCCTTAAGGGTCTGAAAAGTTGTCTAACACTACTCTAACCATACAAACTTCTTCCCTTTCCTCTGAAGAGAAGTAATAGGATGAGCAATCCTCGAAAACCTAATAACAAAATGATGATAATAGCCTACCAAACCCATAAAACTACGGACCTCAGAAACATTAGTAGGTGTAGGCCAATCCATAATAGCTTGGATCTTTGAGGGATCCACCACAATACCCTCTCTAGAGACAACATGACCCAAATACTTCACCTCAGTCTAAAAGAACTCACATTTCAACAAATTAGCATAAAGCTGATTTTCTCTCAGACAATGCAACACTTGATGCAATTGCTCCTCATGCTCCTCCATAGTCCTCAAATAAATTAATATATCATCAAGAAACACAAGGACAAACCTGTTGAGATAAGTATGAAAAACACCATTCATCAAGCTCATGAAAACTAAAGGTGCATTCGTCAACCGAAATAGTACTACTGTGAACTCATAATGTCCATAACAGGTATGAAATACCATTTTGTGAATATCTACCTCAAATATCCACTACTGATGATATCCTAACTTAAGGTCAATTTTAGAGAACACATTTGCTCCTTTAATATGATCAAATAAATCATCGATTCGAGGCAAGGGATACCTATTCCTCACCATCACCTTGTTGAGTTGTCGACAATCAATACATAGCCACAAAGATCCATCCTTCTTTTTCACAAAGATCACAGGTGCTCCCCAAGGAGAGACACTAGGTAGAATGAATCCCTTGGCTAACAACTCCTCCAACTGTAGTTAGAGCTCCTTAAGCTCCTGAGTGGTCATCCTGTAAGGAGCTCGTGAGATGGGCTCTGTGTCAGGTACAAGATCAATCCTAAAGTCGATGTCATGCTTAGATGGCATCCCTAAAATCTTAGAAGGAAACACATCATCATACTCCCTTAGCAAAGGATGATTTTCAAGAGATGCCTCTCAACTCTCCTCCATCTCCAAGTCACTAACAGAAACTGCAAAAAGTTGACATCCCTGACGCATGCATCTCTTAAGCTACATAGTAGAAATCATATGTAGGGAAATAGGTCTCTAAACTCCTACAACCTCCACCTCTACACCAGAATCATCCACACATCTAACAGACTTATGCCGACAATCAATCACCACACGATGGGCCTCTAACCAATCCATCCCCAAAACTATATCATATGAACCGAGGGGTAGGATGCGAAGGTCTATAGAAGTAGATAGAGAGCCAATCCTCAAATCACACCCTAAAACTAGAGACTCAACAGCTATCTTAGCCCCAGAGGCTAACTCAACCTACCACCTATCATCCTACTTTGTCGCCACTAAGCCACAATGCTCCACAAGAGGAGATATAAATGAATCAGATGCGCCAGAATAAAAAAGAATAGAAAAACCAATACCTTGCATGACACTAGAAGTCTCCACCACGGTGCCCTAATGCTCTTCCTGTCAGTTATGCACCGCTGCAAAGACTCTATGTGATCTACCTGCATCACCAACCATTGGCTTAGATGCCACCGGTCGATGTCCAAACCCTAATGCACCCTTCTGTGGGCACTGTCTAGCAATATGGCCCTGTTGGCACAAGACAAGCACCCGGTGCCTCTACCAAAACCACTATCACCCCGGAAAGCACTAAACTATTGGAAACTACCTCTGGTCACTGTGGACTACATACTCTGAGCTAGCTGATCAAAACAATTGCACTTATTACGCTGCCAAGACCAGACTTTCTTAGCCTGAAATCTATTACCTTGTTGCAGCTGAAAATTCTTTTGTTTGGCTTGAGAGTACTGCTGCTAACCACCCTTTGAGGGTGCATGAGATCTTGAAGCCTGAGTATGTCCACCACGTGAACCAAAACCTAAAGAAGGTACATTGCTAATATGCACACCTGTATGTCCACCGAGTGCCAAAGCCAAATTCTCTTCCACTAACCGGGCTTTCTCAACTGCTACCTCCATGGACTTAGGTTTGAATACATGAACCCCTCCGCTAATCCGAGCATTTAGGCCCTTGATAAAATGTTGCACCAACATAGACTCGTCATCTTTAATACCCGTATACTTCTTGAGCTCATAAAATCTATGCTCATACTTCTCAACTGTCACGGCCATCTGCCTCAGCTCATGGAACTCATCTACGCGACGCTGCCTCCAATGGTGAAATAGAAAATGTGCTATGAATCTCTCTAAGAACAACTCCAAGAAATAGTGCTAATGTCCAAATGCAGCTTTTGCTCCTCTAGTTGCCACCAAGTCGAAGCAAACCCTCAGAGATGCAAAATAGCACATCTGGCTTTGGTGTTGCTGCCATAAGGATGTATGTCAAAACACCTACCTAAGTCCAATAACCAAGTCTTTTCCTCAAGACCTCTACCAACTCCATCAAAGATGGGAGCGTGTGCTCTTAGTAGATCTCTCATATGGCTGGCTAGTGTGGCCTCCTGCTTAGCTGTCAACTCTCTACACCTAGGTGATCTCTCTCTCTCCTGAGGCTCTGACTACTCTACCTCCTGACCCCCTCTAGGCTGCTCTACCTCATGTCTATGACCTAATTGGGCAAGAGCCTCCTCAAGTAACTGTCGTAACTGGGCTCCCTCAGGCTGGCCTTGACCCTCCATATTCTAACCTCTACCTTCATGGGCACTCTCATGAGGAGAACTGGGAGGAGGTGTACTGCCACCACCTCTCCCACAATCCCTACCTCTTCCATGGCCTTGGCGCCTACCTCTAGGCATCTACCTACAACACCAAAAAAATGATTTATTACACACAGAACAGAAAACAACAGTTAATCTACAGAGTTTAAGCACTAGGTCACATAATGGGCTTAATTATAACTAGAGTATCCAATGTTTAAACTTGGCTATGATACCAAATGTGATGCCCCGTCATGCAGCCCTAGAGTTCTAGACTGAAAAATAACAATAATACATTTTTTTTTTTTGAAACAAAGAAATGCATTAATCATTATAAATATTTGCACTAACAACAACATTCAATGAAAAGATCAACTAACACTTCTAGGGAACATAACTGCATCAGATAAAATTAAAACCATACAAGAATCTGCATCTCAATTCAAAAGAATAATAATACATCTTACATTAGCAGGGATGAATAAATATAAATTCTAGTACAAGATTACAAGATCGATTACATCGGTTTACAAAAAGTATAATAAAGAATGTATGCAATAACTTGAAGATGAAGAACAAGCTGGAACTAGAACACTCTTGCTCTGATCTTGAACTGAACATCTAAGAAGACCAATGGATAGCTCTACCTCCCAACCATGTGGAACCTTGAGGTCCACCCCACCGAGCTAGGAGATAACAATGAGGTTCTGCTAAGACAAGATTAAAACCATGAACACAACCACAAGATCCAGACTCCATGCAGACAAACAAAATAAATAGACTACACAGACCCGAGAGTACTCCATGAGACAAATCATACTTCAAGCTAAGATCAAACAAGACGCCAAGACTACACTCCAGATGTGACAACAAAGATAAAATAAGGGAGTAACTGAACTGTGTAAGGAGAGTGTCATCGCATGGTCCTAGCATGGGTTACCTAGGCTATCTCTCACCAAAAGCTGACCCCCATCTATGGTTAGACTGGCAGCCTCTCTCTAGACACCGGCCCCATAGGGTGACACATGTGGAGCTGACATGTCCTCTCATCGAGACAAGGAGGTCAGCCTTGCCAACCAGGCCTTCTCATCCCATCCTTAGCCTGCAAGAGAACTCAAGGCATGGATGAGGTTTCTTACTTAGCTTGTTATGTGTTTTACTACCCCAACCCTCCTAATTAAGTTATTAAGTTTCCACTTGCTTACAACTTCCATGGGGTTACCCAGGTGACCTCTCACTAGGCATCGGCCCCACCATGAAAGCCACTCCCTTAGCATTCTCTAACCAATCATCCAAACCACAACATGCAAGAATAAAGGTTACAGAATGATTCCAATACATTATGTATGCCATTCACTTGGCCACAACAATACAATTCCCATTGCCCTCCTCAAGCTCAAACCATACATCATAAAATAGTAAGACACAAGTACCAATGCTGAAGACCAAACAATTAGACCTTTGGAGTCGGTGACTAAGTTCATTACAAGGTTACTACATCACCCTTCCTATTAGGGAAACTAGGTTCCACGACCATGATTTATTGCAAGATCGACAAGGGGGTAAATAACTCCATACACTCTTAAAATAAGTTGATAAAAATAACCAATTTAGTCCTAGGACAACTTCACACCAACACCAGACAAGGTTAACATAATAAAATCATAACACAACAAGGGTAAATACAATACTACAATCTATACCCAAAGAGTTTTCACTTCCATGCATTAGAAATAATTATATTTAAACCCTTTAACCAAAAGGCTTTACACATGATTTATTAACAAGTACCACATATTCTATTTCCAAGAAATGATAATTTCCCTTTTGTTTCATAATCAACCAAGGATTCACTTAAAGATTTAACTCAAAAGTATAAGGCACTAGAAATCATACAAAACCTATACACAACTATACTAAGATGTAATCATGTTTACTAAACTAGATTACAATGTAATAACTATTCTAACTTACTATTCTATGCAACTTTAGTTATAAACTACCTTAAGAGTATCAACATTTCTATCGAATTGCCACTTGAACAACTAACACACCATGGAGATGGTCTGAATAATAAATTTATATTCTTGCTATGATTTACTTACAACATCACGTTACACGGGACAACATAACTAACAAATTCATTTTTACCAAGTATGACTAATGCATCATTATTAAGCTATCATTTCATAATAATCTAGTGAAATAAATCATTCTAATACAACTACTTGCCATATCCAAAGCATAAAGTAAAATACATTGGTGGAATGTTAAATGTTTTGAGCACGCAATCTAAATTGGATACTTAGTAATGATAATAAAATTATTACAACCGTAAGCTTAAACTAACTTATACCTATAACATTAAGAACGTTCTAATAAAAATGATAATTATTTTAAATTCCACAATATTCAGTTATTAAATAGCAACTCTCTTTATTACAAGAAAACTATTAGCTACTCCATTATCTAATGAAACTTAACTAATTTACATCATCACCAAGACATAGTAAACTGAGGTAAAACAATACTCAATGAATTCTTTTGGAATCTTTCCAAAGCCACTAAATGCTAAACTTCTACATACGACACAAAAAGGCTTTAATGATTTCTCAACATGAGAAGTGTGAAACAATTTTTAGAGGTTAAAACGTGGAGAGGAGACCAAGGTGCCAGAAAATGGCATGAGTTGGCTTGCTGCAGTGAGCAAATATCAACAAGGCAGTGATACCAGAGATGAAGGCATGACTTTTAGAAGTATCATACTTGAAAGTGCCTGTTAGAGGAAAGCAGGGGAATCGTCGCTCCAAGCCACGGTCCAGGCTAAAGTCAAATTTTACAAGGTTAAAAGAATTACATCAGAAAGGATGCCATATGGTGGCCAAGGAAGAAGTCGACAACAACAATCACAAATCTGGTAAGGGTCGACCAAAAAAATATCCCCATGTGTAGTTTAGCAAGTTAAAATTTTCTGGTTTAATGATTAAGAGAAGTCAATTAATAATGGCCAAACAAGATGTGCCATAAAATGGCCAAAATTTAATGAGGGTGTAATTACTAAAACGGTTCTTGTCGTTTTTTCAAGATCAACAAAACTCAGTAAAATTTATTAGAAGTTAAAGCTTGGAAAGAAGACATCGGAATCCATTTTGAAATTGATTGGATTTAATTCAAAGGTGCATATATTTTCCATACCGTGATTTCCTCCAAAAGTTACATTGATTTTCGGCTAGACAAAATAAGCTCTATCATAGAGATTGCATGTGCCTCACAAATTGATGTGGGTTGCTACAAAGACCATCACCAAGAGGTTGAAATAGGAATTGATGGTTGGGCAAGAAATAATAAAACAATGATAACAAGATTTGAGGAGTAAAGCAGGAAATATTTACAAGCTCATCAATTAAGTCAAGGAAGAAAAATGTCGTCATAAAGAAAAGTTCCAAAAACTGATCTACAGGAAAAATTTGTAGTAAACCATCAGAGAAAGAGATTGAGGTTGGAGAGATTAATTACAGATTTAAATGTTTTTCCAGACCTTCCAACGAGCAACCAACAAAAGCAAGGAGTTAACAAACGTGATAAAGGTGACTAAAAGATCGATTCCATGCCATAGTAACCATCAACAAGAACTCTAATTCTTTAGAGCAAAGAAAAACAAAGAAAATACAGAAATTTACAAGACATACCCATACAACTCATGCTCTAGAGTTGAATCTTCTTTCATAATTTCTTTTCCTTTCTCTGCAAAATATTTCTCTGAAACATGCCCCTTCCCAAAACTCCTCCAGAATCAAAACATAACCATAGACATAAAAACCCTCTCACACCAAAACCTCCTCGAGACCAAAAATAGACAGCAGCCATTAATTCTAGTAACCCCCAAATCAGTTACACAATCCCCCTCATTAAGAGAAATTGAAATTTTACTTAACATAGAGATTTTCAAATCCCCAAATATATCTGACAACAAACAACATTAATTTATTCACCAATAATATTCTTTAAATCAACTATGTACTAATTACCCCCAAAAACAACTTAAGACTCATAAACATTTAAAACATTACAATAACTAATTTTTTCAGTGATAGACTTTACTTAAACAATATTTCAAATTTTTACGACTATGCAAAAATACTATAAGATTTAGCATAATGATAACAAAGAACACATAGACATAACTTAACAAACTCAACAACACTTGACGACCAACAACAAGAAACAAGGATCAAACGTCGCATCATGACACATGACTACAACAAAACACTAGAACTAGCCTAGCAGAATAAACCTCATGTTATCTCCATTGACATTATCCATGGTGTAGGGTGTGCTCAGACTTGCTAAGTCAAGTGGAGTTGAGGCCTGGTACCTGCAACCTGCATGAAAACCAATGGGTTGAACAAGATCAATTGTATATGTATATATCAAACACACACTGAAACAGAGAATTACGGCATAGTAAGGTGCTCAATCCGAGTAGTACTACACCATCCCCGCTCTGAAACAAGACTACCACTATTTCTATTTAGAATCAGATGCATAAACATGATATTATCAAATCATCACTAAACATGTCCATCTCATCATAACTAGAAAAACAACCATGTGTCATCATAAACTCATTCCACATGTCTAAATTAGATCAATCGAATATAATCTATCAAAATCAGAATAAGCATAAACCATAGTCTCAATAGCTCAAATGTCTCATAGATGCAAAGAAAAAAAAACTAACAACTATCTTAGATCAAGCAGAGAGTAATGAAAAACTAACAACTATCACAAGCCAAAAATGAGGGGGCATTACAACACAATCTCAACATACAAGCACATGAATCAACAATGCTATGATACAATATTGAAAATGGTAGAGCAAATAGATATATTAATTCATTGTACAGAAATAAAAAATCTAGAACAATATATTATGTCTTGGAATGCTGTTTCAATACAATACAATACAATACAATACAATGGCTTTTTAAATCTTTATTATTCCTATATATAACTTCTTATGGGAAAGTAACTTCCCAAAACCTAACTTATAAACTAACCTATTAATGTAAATTTAACAATGTAATACTATATGACTATTATGCCAACAATTAAATCATGATCCTAAAAATACACTTAGCACATATTTATATAAATATAAATATCCCAACATCATAACTATATTCCTAAACATAACCTTTTAACCCTAATTCTAATCTAACCTTGGTTCTAACCCTATCCGAAACCATAATTGTAATCATAACCTCAATTTAACCCTAATTCTAATTCTAACCATAATCCTAAGATTACACTTAGCATTGATTTATAAGCATAACTTATATCTAACCCTATTTATAAGCCTAATCCTAAACCAATCCCCCAAAAAACCATAATTCTAAATCTAACCTTCATTCCAACCCTAAAAAATAATATATAATTTTAAAATATATTATAATAATATATCTAAACTATATTATCATATTATATATAATAATATACTTATTATGTAAAATATTATTATAATATATCTAATGTACATTATAATATTATATAATATAATTATAATAATTCTTAAGATATATATTATAGTTAGAATTAAGCTTGGCATTCCAGATGCTACTAGCATATTTATATTAAATATAATATATGTAAAGTACGCCAGGAGATAGCCTTCTCGAGGCGCCTATTTTTTAATCACTAATCCTAACATTAGGTTATAAAATAGGGTTGGAATTGAGCTTAGGGTTAGAGTAAGAATTAGAGTTACTAAATTAGGGTAAGCATTAGAGTTACATTTAGGGTTAGGGTTAGGGCTAGAGTTAGAGTTAGAATTTGGGTTAGGGTTAGGATTAGAAATAGGGTTAATGTTAGAATCAAGTTGGAATTTCCTGCCATGCAACCCTAGAGATAAGTTCAACTAAAGCAATAAAAAAAAGTGGATTTTTTTTTTACAAAAATAGAAGTAACTAAAACATAATATAATCTATCAACAACCAATTAAACTAACATCTCTAGGGATTAGATAGCTACATTATTGCAACTTAACAATAATCAACAACATACATGATTTGATCAATCAAATGAATTAAACTAACATTTTAGGTTACAACATCATATGAATATATCAACATTTTTGCAACCAAGATTACAAGTGCAGAATAGTTTATCTTACAAGAGGAATTACATAATTTCAATGATACAAAAGCTCTCGTTTTGGATACATCAATTACATAAGGATTTCTTCTGATACAAAAGATCTAAATACAAATAGTGCAAATGTTTGTCTTCAATACAGGTGCAAAACTTGAATCAAGAGAGATACATCTTCTTTACACACAAGCCACGATACTAGAAAACTAGTGGAATAAAGCACAACCACTCGACCATATGGAACCCTAAGGTCCACCCCCATGCTAGGAGATAACAATGAGGTCCCACAAAGACAACCATCAAAAGACAATAGGCTAATAGATTCAAGGACTAGACATGACTTCAATACAATATTGGTCAATATGAACATCATAAGCAACTCAAACAACACTTACACACTTAATAGGCAATTCTAGAGGCACTCACACAACCAAAGGAGGAAAATACAACTAGGGAGTGCTAGACTACAATAGGGAAGAGTGTCATCACATATCTTGTCATGGGTTATCCTGGTAGGTCTTCCTAGGCATCGGCCCCCATCTTGGGTTATCCTAGCAGCCTCTCTTGATCGTCGGCCCCCATACAAACTTATGCGGAACCAACATACATTTCATGAGGACAAGGTAGTTAATTTTCCATTCTAGGCCTTCGCATCTAATCTCAAGCCTAAAGGAGCACTTGATCCATGAGTGAGGCATACTTTATCTTGATTAATGTGATTAACTACCCAACCCCTTAATTCATTAATTAGGTTATCACTTGATTACCAACTTTCAATGGGTTATCCTGGCTAGCCACTTTGGGTCCTGGTCCCACATTGAAAGCCACTCCCCTATCTGCATCTAGAAAACGCTATCCATCAAGCAAGACTTTTACTAACTTAACTACAAGTGCTCAAATATAATGCAAGGCATTTACCTTCTTGCATAATCAATATAATCAGATGTATAGGTATATTGACCAAGGCACAACCATCTTGCACATGTAACATTCCAACATGAATAAGATACCATATTTCAATAATACATTTCAGTCAACTCATAAGATGCACACATAGCCAACCCCCACACAATCACACCCTCCTAGGCCTCTGCAAACCACTTTCTCCAAATAACACAACACATGACACTAGTAAAACACAATGGTCACACATCACAATCACTTTCCAAAGCACATCATAAACCAAGATCCCTCATCAATACTTCAATAACAAAACCACAAATGTAACATATGATCTGATGCACTAATAATGGTCTTAAAGAATGTAACATTATTCCAAGCATGATCAATCATCTAACAACATAAGGTAACTCTATCCCAACAATGCAGAACAATAATAACTTGAAGGGTTATCAATTATTCTATAACAGAAAATTCAGTCAAACAAGATACTACCCATTATTAGACTAAACCACTTTCTACACTGATGTGGATCTTATTAAAATTCTAGATAACTTTGTGATTTCTACTCAAAATAATTGTATAAGCAAAACATAAAGGATCGTAAAGTAGATTAAAACTGATCATCCATTTAAATCTTTAGAAAGTATGAGTTAAATGCTAAACGTTTTATATCATATCAAACCTAACCTCCACTTACTCACCCAATTTCATAACTAAGTACAATCTTTAATTTAAGTCATAAATAAGAATAGACTCCATTATATGACCACAAAGTTCCTTAAGGTGAAGAGGAAGCAATATATATATATATATATATCTATACTTGACAAGTCTTACTAAATCTAAACTAAATGTCATCTTCCACCAAAATATATCAAAGATATTTAGACATATAACAATCATAAAATAAATTCATAGACTAACTCTATGCACACTACTTAAAATATTCTAATTCATACTAAAATTAAAGACTTAACTAAGGTCATCAGACACACCCTATAACTATATTTAAAATATTCAATATTTATAATATGATAATTTACATCAATTTGACTAAGACAATTATATATTAAGAATCCTTATTTATTATCCATATCCTACTCTCTTACAATAGATAAAACTACTAATATTCTTAAATATACAAGATAAAATCATATTCTTCCTATATTTACAATATAGAATCTTTCTATAAATACAAGATAAATACTTTATATATAACAAGATAATTTCTTTCTTTATTTACAAGGCAAAGTCATATTTACCTATAAATAAACAAGAAAAAAATCTTATTTAATAATTCAAGAAGAATTATACATTCCAAAGGAATAAAAAGATTTAGTTTCTAAATAAAAGAGGATTTGAAACAAGTCTATTAAAATATCGTTTCTAATTTACATATTTGAAAAAAAAATCACAAAAGAAGACTAAGAAAAGAATGATCTATACGTTAAATAAATTTGAATAATAATAATTTAAATTCAAATAAACTAATTTAAATCAATATTTAAAATAATAACGAATATTTATATTGTGACAAGGTATATTAACTTAACTAAATAATTAAGTTATGATCTTTACAAATTTACCAATCTTTTCTAGACACACAACAATTAAATATCATATAATTAAGTAAATATTCTCTAATTATAAACTTGATTATGTAATTCTAATTAAATAATCTACTCAATGGTTTAAACAATATTTAGTTACTACATAATAAATCTATTAACTAACTAAACTTAAAATAAGTTATAGCATTCTTATCTAACTACCACTTCAAAATAATACATTTTCCAAGATAAACAGATGGATATGCACAAAACATAAAATAAATGATAAATGTAATTTTCATTCTAAATGGGAATTCAACTTAGTATAGAATTATCTTAATGATTATATTCAATCTTCTAAATATTTCTATAACCATTTATTATTATTTCTATAAAGAAGTTTCTATAACAAAGATTTTGTTACGAATATTGTAATAAAGCAACCACTTCACAAAAGCAAAAGCTTACTAATGAAACCACTCTCAAATGAAATTAGAAACTTGCATTTACTAATAGAAAATGATTACAAGAAATTTTATAGATGGATTTATAGAGAGACATTTCAAGAATGAAAAAAAATAATTACAAGAGATTTATAGATGGATTTGTAGGTTTGAGGAAGACAGATATGATTTTCAGGTGAGTCTATCCAACTGCGTGTAGATGAATCTTTTAATTCAGGTGAGTATGCCATAATTTGAATTGGTTAAGAAAACAACTTAGGCAACATATCAATCGACGGATATGAGGAGAGCTGAATGGGGAGAGCGAACAGCCCAAAAGATGAAATGGTATTAATATATATTAATGTTGAGTGATAGAGTTTTGATGAAAGGCTATGAAATTATTTATCAATTTCAGATGGAAACGTGTTGTTAATGCTTACAGATTTCCTAATAGCTCAAAGAGAAGTGTTTGAAATACAAAGACTCAATAAAAAAACCATTCTTTTAAATATGAACCCTCATGGATAATACAAATGTAGGAGACAGATCAAATCTATGGACAAAGGAGATCTATACAATGTTGGAGAAATTGGCTTGAAAGATGAAGGTAGCAGAGTAATTTCTAGATTCAAGACATTTACTAAAAGCTATGGAACTATAAGAAAAATTATTTCTTTTACATCATTATCTATAGGGGAAGAGGTCTATAGGTGAAGAGAGATTAAAGAGGGAAAGAGCAACAAAGAAATTATTTAGAGAGATCCAATCTATCTCTACATAGAAATTATTTAAACAATTATAATAAGACATCGACTTCACCTGGATTGGCAGGTTTGAGCATGCCTTATATCCAATGGAGAACTATTGATTAGAGATGACATAAGGTCCATCAGTTTGTTAGCACCCTCAAAGAGGGTGAGTTCATGTCCTATGATATGTCAGTTTGGTCGGTTGGGTTTGATGGTCAGTCACCCTTGTTGAGGTCATCTAGTATTATTCAGTATGTGGGTTTCTAGTTGAAATATTGTGTTATTTTTTTGATTAATTTGCATTCTTAAAATAGAAATTATTATCCACCTTGGTAAATAGATAATAACACCATGAGGTAAATAAGTATTCTAATCGAGCATATAATTGATATCTTTGTTTATGCAAAAATAATAGCATTTAAACAAACATTATTTCTTGTGGAAGTGTTTATAAAAAAATATAATAAAAGTTATTGCGAGTATAGATATAAAATGTTTTATCTTCTAATTAAGATTAATAAATAAGAATAAATTGTGTTGTGAGAAAATATGGTTGGTGTAACGCAAAATAAATAAAATTTGAAATTTTCATGATTGGGGATAACGAAAATTAATGGGGAAGTAGTGGATGGCCAGTAACGGGAAGGAATTTATTATTTTTTCTATTTTATTCTTTGGGGAAAAATACATATTTGAGGAGTTTTGCTGGGGATGGAGGGAGGATGGTTTTTGGAGATTTTTGGAAAGATTGGTGAATTGGGTTTTGGGGAAGAAGCAATAATCATGTAGAATCTTCAATCTATTGAGCACTAAATATAAGAACTCTTTTATTCTAAATCTTATTTCTATTATCTTTCCTTTACTTTGATAAAGAGTCATTATGTGTGTGTGTTCTGGTTGCATCTGATTCTCTATAAAAAGAGTTGTTCATATATTTATCATCTAAAATTTTTCTTACAATCAGTGTGATGAATATTACTTGAGGCTTTCTATAATCATTCTTCATGTTTTGTTAATCCATGTAAATCGACTAGAATAAATTCAATTTTTCCAGAAGTCTTCTTAATTTTTCTAACCTCATCAGGTTTCAAACCCTACCTCCTTTTGTCCTATTCACATCTACATAAGAGAGCTAACGAATGGATCTTATCTGTGCTACATTTGCAATATTCAATTATACTAGTAATGTTGTCAATCCTCCTATGTCCATATTCATATGTGACCTCCAGATTCCAAGAAATTAGAACCACCATTGAACCCCTTATTGCATGACGAAACTTTGTCATTGAGATAGCCAATAAATCTGTGTCATTATGCTTCATCATTTTGCATGAAGGTTACCAGAGTTTATTTCATCTTGATCAATTGCTAAATTGAGCTCCTTGCTGAGAAGCCAAACCTATCCAATGTCAATGTAGCAATAAGTGTAGTCTAGGAAGCTCCATTCAATCAATGAAATATGTATATTTTTATCTTCAACCACCAATAGGAAGCCATTTATGAACAAATATAGAATTAGATCCTCTGTAGTTTATAAAAAATTTTGGGTGCCAAATCATCATGAATCATTCCTCTGGATGTTTTTCTTGTTGCATGCATCCCTACTCTTTGACGAAATTCTATTTACGTACTCTTCTCTGTAGAATCTTTCCTTTCAATTGTACCTATCCCAATTGCTTAGAAATGAAAACAAAACAAATCATAAAAAAAACATCAGATTTAAAATTTTACAAAGCTCATCCTACAGAAGTCGTATGGCTTGATTTATTACATAAACTAATTCAAATCTAAAAAATAATAAAAAAATATAGGTAGTTTTACCTTTATAGCCTCAGCCAAATCCACTTGAATGATAAAAAATATATGAAATCTTCTTACAAAAAATTCTTTTAAGTTGCATTTTTATATTCCTCATAGGAGGCCATATGGTTTGTACAGTGCTCCCTCATCTCCTCAATATTAGCATGTTTCTAAAAAGAGTTCATTTAGTTAAGGAAAGATAGGTAGGAAATAAGGGAATACGAATCTCTTAAGTTTTAGTTTTTTTAATTTATTTAAGTTTTAGCTTTTTTATTTAAGTTTTAGTTTTTTGACTTTTTTTTTTAAAGAAAAAAAAACAAATAGATAAAATAAATGAATTTTAGTTTTTTTTGGTTTTGTCTTTTTTAGTAAAAGAAAGATAATAAATGAAATTTGGTTTAGTTGTTAGTTTTTTTTTTTTTTTCAGCAAAAGAAAATAATAGTTAAACTAAATAAATTTTGATTTTTTTACTTTTTAGTTTTATTTAAATATGATTTATGTATATATTATGAAATTATGATTCATATGTAAATTTGTGAATTTGTAAATTAGGAAATATATTTTGTTAGGATAAAAATAAAATAAAATAATTTACTTAGTATTAAAATCATATAGTTAAGTTTTGCTACCTTGTACTATAAGATGAATTTGGTATAAGTTGTTACCATCCTTTAAAATAGAATAAGACTATCAAACTATTATTGATTTAGTTATAGGAAAATTATTTGTAGATAAGTGAAGTCCTTGGAAATAGTTGTTTTGTAAGATTATGTTTTGGATTTTGATAATTGGTTAATTATGAGTGAAACTTGTGTAAGTTGTATTAGTGGTCATAGAAAAGTCTAGTGGTCAAGGTTAGTTCCAGAGACATAGGTTTTAATGTTTTGTTTTCATGTATATGCTCTGATTGTAAAAGTGTCATGATGTGGAATAAAGTCTTGCGTGGATGATATGATTCATTACGGTGTTGATTATGCAATAAGTAGTGTGTTAGATTTTGTAAATGGGGAGGTGTTGGATAACATAAAAGTAATATGATGGTTATGGTTTTCTTCACATGGAAGCTAAGGGCAATGTTTTGTGAAAATTGTCCTTGTGATTAAGTCGGTATGCAAGAGGGTTAATGTCTTGCATGGTTCATGTATACTTGTTAATTGCTATGCTTGATGAATAGGGTCTTCTAGATGTAGGTAAGGGAGTGGCTCTCAATGGGGGCCAAAGCCCAAAGTGGCATCCAAGAAAACCCATGTGGCCATTTCTTAACTCAGTGATAACCTAATTAATGAATTAAGGGGTTGGGTAGTTAATCACGTTTAATAAGATAAGTGGATACCTCACTCATGGCTCAAGTGCTTGTTTAGGCTTGAGATGAGATGGGAAGGCCTAGAATGGCAAGATCAATGACCTTGTCCTCATGAAAGGTATGTTGATTCTGCATGAGTTTGTATGGGGCCGGGGGTCAGGAGAGGCTACCAAGACAACCCAAGATGGGGGCTAGGGCCTAAGAAGGCTTACCACGACAACCCATGACAAGCTATGTGATGGCACTTCTCTCTACTATAGTCTAGCATTCCCTAGTTGTACTCTTCTCATTCATTGTGTGGTTGCGTCTAGAAGTGATGTTTGAGTATTGCCCTATGTTGTTGTAGTCATGTGTAGTCCTTGTTCTTCATAGTTATTGTTTACCTTACTGTTCATGTCATGGGACCTTATTGTTATCTCATAGTACGGGGGGTGGACATTAGGTTTCCACATGGTCAGGTGGTTGTGCTTTATCTCCATTTGTCCCTTTGATGTTGATCGTGTGCGAGGAGGATATATCATGTAGAAGATCACTAATCTTGTTTTGCTTGAAGAGACAGATATTTATGTTTATATTTTAGCCTTGTATATCAGTTGAACCATGTATTATTATATTGATGTATATCCTCAGATGGAATCAAGAAGCAACATTGTAAACATTGTATTGATGTATTCTATTATAAGGAAATTTGAAACCATATATGCAAGATCCTGATGTTAATTTTTCTAATGTCATAAATGTATGTGTTGATTCATTTGATGTATTTGGATTTAGATTGTATCATGGTTGTTAGTTAGATCAAGTTAATATTTAGTAATGCAGCCATGTTATCCCTAGAGGTTAAATCTTAGATTAGGTGCTATAAATAGTCATGATTTTCACTCATTATTATTTTCTTTAGAAAACAAAAACAAATTTGCCCTTTTGTAATGCATATCCTCTGATGTAATCAAGAAGCAACATTGTAAACATTGTATTGATGTATTCTATTGTAAGGAAATTTGAAATCATATATGCAAGATCCTGATGTTAATTTTTCTGATGTCATAAATGTATGTGTTGATTCATTTGATGTATTTGGATTTAGAATGTATCATTGTTGTTAGTTAGATCAAGTTAATATTTAGTAATGCAGCCATGTTATCCCTAGAGGTTAAATCTTAGATTAGTTGCTATAAATAGTCATGATTTTCACTCGTTATTATTATTTTCTTTAGAAAACAAAAAAAAAATTGCCCTTTTGTAATGCATAGTTAAGCTTATCTCTAAGGTTTCATGGCGGGGCATTACATTTGGTATCAGAGCCAAGTTTAAACACTAGGTTCTCTAGGTGTATATAAGCTCATTATGTTGTCCTAGTTTCTTAGATTTTGTAGAGTATGTTTTCTCTTTTGTCATCTCACCTAGCAATCTTAGATTTACCCTTTGGTGGTATAGTTTAGGAAGATGCCTAGAGGTCGAGGTTGAGGTCAGGGTAGGGGACATGGAAGAGGTGGTGATAATAGCCCTCCTCCTAGTTCCCCTCCTGAGAATGCTCAGAAAGGTGGGGGTAGAATGCATAGAATCAGGGTCAACCTGAGGGAGCTCAGTTGCGTCAATTGCTTGAGGAGGTTCTTGCTCACTTAGGCCCTAGATAGGAGGTTAGTCAGTCAGAGGAAAGGGGAAGAGAAGAGTCTCCTAGGCAAGAGGTTGATCAGCCGGAGGTAAAAGAAAGAGAAAGGTCTCCTAGAAGGAGAGAGGTGACAGTAGACTAGGAGGCTTTCTTGGCAAGTCACATGAGAAATCTTTTAAGGGCATGCTCTCCCACTTTTGATGGTTTTGGTAGTGGTTTGGAGGCATAGACCTGGTTGATAGATTTGGGTAGGTGTTTCTCCATGCACCCGTATGGTAGTAACACCAAGGTGACATGTGCCATCTTGCACCTTCGAGGATTTGCTTCTACATGGTGGCATTTAGAGGAGCATAAGTTACATTTAGATATTGGTACAGTTTCTTGGGAATTGTTCTTGGAGAGGTTTAGATCTCATTTCCTATCAGATCACTAGAAGTAGTGTTGTGCTGATGAGTTCCATGAGTTGAGACAAATGGCAATGTCAGTAGAGCAGTATGAGCGTAGATTCTATGAGCTTAAGCAGTACACATGCATTGGAGATGATGAGGCTATGTTGGTTCAACACTTCATTAGGGGCTTGAATACCCATATTAGTGGAGGAGTCCATGTCTTCGAGCCTAAGACCATGGAGGTGGCAGTTGAGAAGGGCTGTTTAGTATAGGAAAATTTGGCCATGGCTCTTGGAGGCCATATATGTGTGCAGATTGGTAGTGCACCTCCGACAGGTGTTGGGTCTCGTGGTGGTCAGTCTCAAGTAGCAGGCTCTTCTAGAGGCCATCATGCACTTGCTAAGGGTGAACAGTAGTAGTAACAATAATCCCAGTCAAAACCAAAGAATTCTTAGCCTTAGCAAGGTGGTGGTACTCAGTTAGAAAAAAAATCATAATTGGCAGTGGGCCAAGAATTATCATCCCAATCAGCCAGTTTAGAGCACATAGTCTGTAGTTAGTAGAGATAGTTTTCAGCAGTCTAATGCATTCTCAGGTGGTGGAGGATATGGCAGAGGTGTAGGATGTTTCTTTGGTAGCCAGTAGGGCCATATAGCCAGGTAGTGTCCACAGCAGAATGCTACATGATCTAGTCAGAGACTGACAACTTCAGAGTTGACAGTGGGTGATGCAGGGAGGTCTCATAGAGTGTTTGCGGTAGTTCATCACCACCAGGTAGAGCATCAGGGGACAGTCTTGGAGACCACAGGTAGAGGTCAGGTAACTTTCTTTGGAGCTTGTACGTGTTCTACAGCATCAGGGGTTGACCGTCAAGGCTAGGGGTATAGAGCAGGTAAGGGTCTAGTGGGATCCTATTGATGAGTCTTTAACTTCTTGAGAGGTTGTGTTGAGATGTGAGATCTCTACCCTTATTTTGTTGCAGGCTTCCAGGAGTAAGCCTAATCCTAGGGGGGATGTAGTGCCTCTCATTTGGCTTTCTAATTGTTGATATGTTTAGACATTATGACATCTTGGATTTACTATTTTTATGATGATACTTATCTATTGCTATGATGACACTATTAGAACTGTTGGTTATGCTTATATTATAATTATTTGTGGACTTAGTTGATTATGTGGATCAATTTTATCATGTGCTTAATGTGATTATCTGATGATGTTTTCATTTAGTTGTTTAGCTACTGATGTGTATGCATGATATGGTTACTTGTGGATGTGATTGGTGGAAGGGACAGTGTCGCATTACTCATGCGTGAGTACCCTGCTACGCTATGATTCTCTTCCACAGTGTGTTTGTTTAGATGGTTATATATATATATATATGTATATATATATGCTCGACATTTTGTTTGTTACAGGTTGCAGGTACCAGGCATCGAATCCACCTGAATTAGTAGGTCTGAGTGTGCCTTATATCCAATGGAGAACTATTGATCTGAGATGACATAAAGTCCATCAGCTTGTTATCACCCTGAAAGAGGGTGAGTTTATGTCCTGTGATCTATCAATTGGTCAGTTGGGTTTGATGGTCAGTCACCCTTGTTGAGGCCATCTGGTATTATTTAATATGTGGGTTTCTAGTTGTAATTGATTAATTTGCATTATTAAAATAGATAATAACACCATGAGTTAAATAGGTATTCTAACCGAGCATATAATTGATATCTTTGTTTATGCAAAAATAATAGCATTTAATGTTCAAACATTATTTCTTGTAGAAGTGTTTATAAAAAAAAGTTATTGTGAGTATAGATATAAAATGTTCTATCTTCTAATTAAGATTAATAAATAAGAATAAATTGTGTTGTGAGAAAACCTGGTTGGTGTAACCCAAAATAAATAAAATTTGAAATTTTCATGATTGGGGGTAATGGTAATTAATGGGGAAGTAGTGGATGGCCAGTAACGGGAAGGAATTTATTATTTTTGTTATTTTATTCTTTGGGGTAAAATGCATATTTGAGGAGTTTTGTTGGGGATGGAGGGAGGATGGTTTTTGGAGATTTTCAAAAAGATTGGTGAATTGGGTTTTGGGGAAGAAGCAACAATTATGTGGAATCTTTAATCTGTTGAGCACTAAATATAGGTTCTTTTATTCTAAATCTTATTTCTATTATCTTTCCTTTATTTTGATAAAGAGTTATTATGTGTCTGTCTTCTAGCTGCGTTTAATTCTCTGTAAAAAGGGTTGTTCATATATTTATCATCTAAAAATTTTCTTGCAATCTATGTGATGAATATTACTTGAGATTTTTCATAATCTTTTTTTGTGCTTTGTTAATCTGTGTAAATCAACTGGAATAAATTCAATTTTTGCTAGAAGTCTTCTTAATTTCTCTAACCTCATCAGGTTTCAAACCCTACCTCTTGTCTTATTCGCATCTGCATAAGAGAGCTAAGGAACGAATCTTATCTATGCTACATTTGCAATATTCAATTATACCAGTAATGTTGTCAATCCTCCTATGTCCATATTTATATGTGACCTCCAAATTCCAAGAAATTAGAATTGCCATTGAACCCCTTATTGCATGGTGAAACTTCATCATTGAGATAGAAAATAAATCTATGTCATTATGCTTCATCATTTTGCATGAAGGTTACCAGAGTTTATTTCATCTTGATCAATTGCTAAATCGAGCTCTTTTCTAAGAAGCTGAACCTATCCAATGTCAATGTAGCAATAATTTTAGTCTAGGAAGCTCCATTCAATCAATGAAATCTGTATCCTTTTATCTTCAACCACCAATAGGAAGCCATATACAAATAAATATGGAATTAGATCCTTTGTAGTTTATAAGTATGTTTGGGTGCCAAATCATCATGATTCTTTCCCCTAGATGTTTTTCTTGTTGCATGCACCCCTGTTCTTTGAAGAAATTCTATTTGCATACTCTTCTTTGTAGAATCTTTGCTTTCACCTGTACCTATCCCAATTGCTTTGAAATGAAAACAAAACAAATCATCAAAAAAAAAATCAGATTTAAAATTTTACAAATCTCTTCCTATGCAGATCGTATGGCCTAATTTATTCCGTAAACTAATTCAAATCTTAAAAACAATAAAAAAATATAGGTAGTTTTACCTTTACAGCCTCACCCAAATCCACCTAAGTGAGCAAAAATATGAAATATTCTTTAAAAAAAATCTTTTAAGTTACATTTTTATATACTTCATAGGAGGCCATACAGTTTGTATGGCACTCCCTCATCTTCTCGTTGATATTAGCAAGTTTCTAAAAAGAGTTTATTTAGTTAAGGAAAGATAGGTAGGAAATAAGGGAATACGAATCTCTTAAGTTTTAGTTTTTTTTTTTAATTTAATTTTTAGCGTTTTGATTTAAGTTTTAGTTTTTTTAAATTTTTTTTTAAAAGAAAAAAAAAAACAAATAGATAAAATAAATGAATTTTAGTTTTTTTTGTTTTGTTTTTTTTTTAGTAAAAAAAGGGATAATAAATGAACTTTGGTTTAGTTGTTAGTTTTTTTTTTTGGTAAAAGAAAATAATAGTTAAAATAACTAAATTTTTTTATTTTTATTTTTTAGTTTTATTTAAATATGATTTATGTATATATTATGAAATTATGATTCATATGTAAATTTATGAATATATAAATTAAGAAATATATTTTGTTATAATAAAAATAAAATAAAATAATTTACTTAGTATTAAAATCATATAGTTAAGTTTTACTACTTTGTACTATAAAATGAATTTGGTATAACTTGTTACCATCCTTTAAAATAGAATAAGACTATCAAACTATTATTGATTTAGTTATAAGAAAATTATTCTTAGATAAGTGAAATCCTTGGAAATAGTTCTTTTGTAAGCTTACATTTTGGATTTTGATAATTTGTTAATTATGAGTGAAACTTGTGTAAGTTGTATTAGTGGACATAGAAGAGTCATGTGGTCAAGGTTAGTTCCAGAGGCATAGGTTTTAATGTTTTGTTTTCATGTATATGCTATGATTGTAAAAGTGTCATGATGTGGAATAAAGTCTTACATGGATGATATGGTTCATTATGGTGTTGATTATGCAATAAGTAGTGTGTCGAATTTTGTAAATGGGGAGCTATTGGATAACATAAAAGTAATATGTTGGTTATGGTTTGCTTCACATGGATGCTAAGGGCAATGTTTTGTGAAAATTGTCCTTGTGATCAAGTTGGTATGCAAGAGGGTTAATGCCTTGCATGGTTCATGTATACTTGTTAATTGCTATGCTTGATGAGTAGGGTCTTCTAGGTGCAGGTAGGGGAGTGGCTCTCAATTGGGGCTGAAGCCCGAAGCAGCGTCCAGGACAACCCATGTTGGAGTTTCTAACTTAGTGATAACCTAATTAATGAATTAAGGGCTTGGGTAGTTAATCATATTTAACAAGATACGTGGATACCTCACTCATGGCTCAAGTGTCCGTTTAGACTTGAGATGAGATGAGAAGGCCTGGAGTGGCAAGATCAATGACCTTGTCCTCATGAAAGGTATGTTGATTCCGCATGAGTTTGTATGGGGGTCGGGGGTCGAGAGAGGCTTCCAAGACAACCCAAGATGGGGGCCAGGGCCTAGGAAAGCTTACTGGTACAACCCATGACAAGATATGTGATGACACTTCTCCCTACTATAATCTAGCATTCCTTAGTTGTATTCTTCCCATTCGTTTTGTGGTTGCCTTTGGAAGTGATGTTTGAGTATTGCCCTATGTTGTTGTAGTCATGTGTAGTGCTTGTTCTTCATAGTTATTGTTTACCTGACTATTCATGTCATGGGACCTTATTGTTATCTCCTAGCATGGGGGTGGACCTCAAGGTTCCACATGGTCAGGTGATTGTGCTTTATCTTCGTTGGTCCCTTTGTTGTTAATCATGTGTGAAGAGGATATATCATGTAGAAGATCACTGATCTTGTTTTTCTTGAGGAGACAGATATTTATGTTTATATTTTAGCCTTGTATATCAGTTGAACCATGTATTATTATATTGATGTATATCCTCCAATGTAATCAGGAAGCGAATTTGTGAACATTGTATTGATGTATTTTATTTTAAGGAAATTGTAAATATATTTGAAATCATATATGCAAGATCCTGATGTTAATTTTTCTGATGTCATAAATGTATGTGTTGATTCATTTGATATATTTGGATTTAGAATGTATCATGGTTGTTAGTTAGATCAAGTTAATATTTAGTAATGTAGCCATGTTATCCCTAGAGGTTAAAGCTTAGTTTATTTACAAATAATCATGATTTTCACTCATTATTATTTTCTTCTTTAGAAAACAAAAAAAAAATTGCCTTTTTGTAATTCACAGTTAAGCTTATCTCTAGGTTTAATGGCGGGGCATTACAATTCTATCCATAATTTTGTTGTAACTCTAATAATAAAACTAACCCTACTACTAACCATAATCTTGACACTAATTTGAACCGTGATTATATTCCTAACCCTAACTCTAATTCTAAGCTAAATAGTAACCCTATGATTTTGATTAAAATTAGGGTTAGGGTTAGAGTAAAGGTTAGGGTTAGGGTTCTATTTAGGGTTAGAATTACAATTAGAATTAGGGTTAGTGTTTGGAAAAAGGGTGACAATTATTATAATTGCAGTTGTATATATATAAATAAACATTAAAATTGATAGTAATAGACATATATAACTAAAAAAAATCATATATTTAATCAATAGACTATAAATATTTATACTTATCATAATTTAATCACTTTTGATATTATTATTAATTAATTTTCTCTAAAACATTTTATTAAAATAGCATTCATTTTCTTTCACTCTCAAAAACAAATTTATAATATTATAACTCTAATCCTAAATATAATATATTATATTATATAATTATAATAATTCATATGATTATGTAATATACTTAGAATTAAGCTATAATATAATTAGAATTAGAATTATTATATAATATAATATATAATTTTAATTATTATATGTCATAATTATAAATATTATATATAATATAATATTATATTATGTTTAATAATTATTATAATATATCATAATAATATATCTAATCTATATATATTATTATATTATATAATTATTGTTAGGGTTAGCCGACATAAGATATCAATTAAATGCAAATAAAGATTAAACAGAGGAATAAAAAATACACAAAAATAATAACAGCGAGAGACAAGTTTTAACGTGGTTCACCCAAACTCGAGCTACATCCACCAAATAGAGAGTCCAATACTATTATCCAGTAAATCAAACCGATTACAACTAGTAATCCCTGCAACTCAATACCATTGCAAATGCTTCCCCAAAACCCCGCAAGGGGCGCTACCCCTTGACCTCGTAGGAATTTAGGTGGAAACCGTGCCGATAAAAGTGGAAAAAAATTAACCTCCGAGTCTGATTAGGCTCCATATAACAACAATCTCCCACTTGGAGACTTCAAACTCCACACCATATCAATTATATAATTATAATAATTCATATTATTATATAATATAGTTAGAATTAGGTTTGGATGCTACTAGCATATTTATATTAAATATAATATATCTAAAGTACGTGGAGATATATCCTTCTCGAGGCACCTAATGTTAGGATTAGTGATTTAAAAATAGGCACCTTGAGAAGGATATCTCTGGGCACGTACTTTAGATATATTATATTTAATATAATATGCTAGTTTTAATACTCTCACAAAATCTATATTTTTTTATGGAATATTAGCTATAATTTCTTTAGTATGCTATACTTTAAAGAATACTTAAATATATATTTTTAATCTTAATATACAATGAAGTAACTACCAAATAAAATGAACAAGATTTTTAAAGTTATTAAAATTACTGAAAGTTACTAAGATTTCAAAAGTTACTAAAATTATTCAAGCTTCTAAATTTAAACTAAATCTTATAATTTATTCTTTTTTATTAGCTCAAAGGTATTATACAGTGTTTTATTTATTTTTATAGATTTTGAGTTCCACAATATAGAATACTTAGAATATTTTCTTTCATTCATTTTTAATCCATATCTACCTTTGAGAGATTATAATATTTTGTAATCAATAGATGCTCTCATGAAAACTTAGATTCAATCATAACAAACTTGAAGAGATTTCACTCTTCATTTCTTTGGATGCATTTGCATGCTTTTGATTTTCTCATAGAATAATTTGAGAGCTTACTTCTTGCAACATGCAATAGTTAGGGTTTGAAAAGAATGCAGAGGAAAATAAAATAAGATTGCAAAGTAAATATAATCAAATAAAAATAATAATAATTCATGGCTATGGAGTTCCTCCAACTTCTTCCATAGAGTCTCCTTCTCAAATTTACCACAAAAAATAAATGACAGAAGCAAATGAATGTTTTGTTGTGAATGAAATGTTTTATATGACTTAAATAATTAGAAGTTTCAAAACTAGAAAAAAAATTTATTGCTTAAGTCACTACATGATATATTCCTTATTTGTAGCCAACATGTTTAGCAAGGAAATGTTTTATTATTTGTTTTAAAATTATAGTCATGCTTATAAATTTATGAAGTGTAATCATTAAATTAAATTAGTATTATTGCAACACACAATATACACTCAGTAGAATTGTGCCATTAAACATATGAGAGACAAATATTTGGAAGCTGGAATATAAAAATAACTTCTATTGATCAACTCTACTGCTACAATAAGAGAAAACTCTCTTATATCCAAGAAAACAAAAAAATCAAAAAAATACCTTTTTGGGCAGATTTCGACAATTGTCAGATTTTTGACATTTTAGGTAATTTTACAATCATATCTTGAGAATCTAGTTTTTTCCCAAAAAAATCATAAATCTAAGGTAGGACAAAAACCAACTAACATCCTAAATTCGAAACATGAGTTTCAAGTTATTAAAAAAAGCAACTTTTAAAAAACTAGAAAAAAACACTAATTTGCCATTTTGAGGGCAAGATGAAAGTTTCAAGCCCCGAAAAAGTGCCAACATGAGGTCCAACCAACTAGGGCAGGTTGGGAAACCACTGGCCACCTCATAAAGCATCCATGTATAAAATTTCGTAGAAAACCCACATCCGAGTCAAAAGTTATGACCTTTGGAAGTCCCTGCATCAAGTATATAACTTTATTAAAAATTATTGATTATGTGAGGTGTTTTTATTTTATTTTATTGATTTAATTTTATTTAAATAATAAGTTTAAATTTTATTTTATTTTTGTGAGTTAACATAATGTGTGAGGTTTTTTTCAAATGTTTCCTTTTAACCTTTTTGAAATTATAATTAGTTGAGATATTACAATTAAATTTAAAAATGTCTATTACTTCTTAAAGGCCATTTTCAAATTTATAATTAGAATTCTAAATGATATATTTAGATTTATTTAAATGATTATAATTAAATTTAAAAGGGTCTTTAGACATGCCAAATGTAGATTTTAATATTAACTTAATATTAAAAATTCACTAGGTTTGATTATTCCATTAAAAACATATCAAGGTTTAAGTTTTAATATTAACTTAGGGTTAATATTTTTAAAGTGAACACAATTTTAGTTAGAAAAGATCAATAAATGAGAAAACAACTCTTATTAATATTTCTATTAGTTAGTAAAGGATTGATTATTCGATTAAAAATATATTAAGCTTCAAGTTTTAATATTAACTTAATACTAAAAATATATTAGGGTCAATATTTTTAAAGTGAACACAATTTTAGTTAGAAAAGATTAATAAATGAGAAAATAACTCTTATTAATATAAGTGTTAAAAAATAGAGTTTTGGTATGCAATTCAATTGTATTGTGAAAAATGGGGTTCATGATGGCGTTCGCGTGCTCTGCAAGCCGAGCTAGGGCGACCGTGCCCTAGCTCGTTCTCTGTGTGTTGCTCGCTTCTGCATTGTGGGGGGGTTTTTTGAAGCTTTCGGGGTGGTGGTAGTGGGTTTGTTTTTCTTTTCTGGAGGCCTTCTTGCTGCCGTTTGGGTGGCTTGTGGGTGGAAGGGTTTTGATCCTTCCCTTGGGGTCTTGTCTTTTTTCATTTCTTGCAAACGTGTCCTAGAGGTTTGCACGCCTACTGGGGATTTTGTTTTTTGCTATGCAGGGTGGGGAAACATCTGGGGCTAGTCCCAAATTTGATTTCCGATCAGCAGTTGGTTCGAAGCCTTCGGCGCATGGAGTGAATGTTTTTGATAATACGATGTTTTCTTCAGAGATGGAGATGAATGATCTAGGATCAGTTAGTGGTTCCTGAATAACAAAGATTAATGGGTGTTTGGAAAGATGCAAAGAGCGACCGAAGTTGATTATCCCGATGGAAATGCTTGCAGATGATATTGAATACTATTCAAGGCACTCTTTTTATTGCAAGTTCATGGGTTTGAGAGTCTCGCTAAAATTTTTGGAATCCTGGGCTCAGCGGACTTGGATGCCGGAGGGGGAGATAGAGATTAGGCTCGTTGCGAACAACTTTTTTATGGTCTCTTTCGATTGCATGGCAGATCGGAATAAGGTCTTCGAGGGTGGCCCCTATTTTTATAACCAGGTGGGTTTGTTTATCAAGCCATGGCATGCTGGCTTCAACCCGACTGAGGCATTACCGAGTTGGATCCTAGTTTGGGTTCGGTTGCCATGGTTTCTAGTTGAGTGTTGGCGGGATGACGTGTTGCATTTGGTGGCTTCAATGCTCAGTA
Organism: Cunninghamia lanceolata; assembly: GCA_027924645.1. Classification (NCBI taxonomy): domain Eukaryota; kingdom Viridiplantae; phylum Streptophyta; class Pinopsida; order Cupressales; family Cupressaceae; genus Cunninghamia; species Cunninghamia lanceolata. Next base: position 6,501,264 of record BSBN01000148.1, on the reverse strand, counting down.
AACCTGTTGGGTCTTCACAACAGATGTAGTATAAAAAGGTAATGACTTTTTCTCATATCTGTGTAGAAATTGATTTAAGCAAGCCACTGCCAGATTCTATTGAAGTGAGTGCTGGATCATATACTTGGGTGCAACAGCTAGATTACGAAACCCTACCTTTTCGGTGTCATCTTTGTCATGAATATGGTCACTTGCAGCGCAGGTGCCCTAGGGCTAAGCCTGTGGTTCCCCAACCTTCTCAGCCTTCTTGTAATCCACCTAGGGCTGATAATGGTAAGGAGCCTATTCTGGGTGATGGTAATGGAGATGATGGTTATGTCCCTGTCAAGGCTCACAATAGGAATCAAGGCCAGAAGTGGACCTTGAGGGAGAGGCAGGTTGATGAAACTTTTAATAGGTTTGAGGTGCTGGATGATCTCAGCCAGGGGGAAGTGAATCTGAGGTTGCTGAACTAGGATCAGGGAACTTTGGGTATAGGACAAGATGGGCCACCATTGGAGGCCATGCAGGTTGTGCAAGAGATTGGGGTTGGGCAGATGGATACGGATCAACAATTGATTGTCCAGACTAAACAAGAATCTTCTATTGGAGCTTCGAAGAATGGTGGAGGTGGTTCCCCATTGCCCCTGAAAGGAGGCAAGAATGTGGGGAAGAGCTCTTTGGCCTCCTCTCTTTTGGGTATTCAACAAATTGAACTGAAGAAAGGGGTTGGTGACAGAACTTCCAAGCTGGGAAGGAAGAAGGATATGGAGAAGATTAAATTAACTAGGGAAACTTTGGTGGAGTTAGGGTCAGTCAAGACTCTGGATTCACATTTTTCATGCCCCTAGAAATGATTGTTCTCTCATGGAATGTAAGGGGCTTGAACAGTGGCCCTCGACAAAAAGGTGTTCGTGATTTGGTTAGGAATCATTCTCTGGATGTTCTTTTTCTTCAGGAGACTAAATTATCTATAGATAATATGTTGGCCATGGCTCCTAAGTTGTGGAAATATGGTGAATGCCAGTGTATGGGGGCTCTTGGTGCTTCTGGAGGGCTAGCTTGGTTTTGGAACCCTCAGAAGATTTTCCCTCTTTGGTGGATGTCCTCTAGATCCTCTATATCCCTAGTCACCTCTTGGTATGAGACTGGTGAGTGCATTCTCCTCTCTAATGTGTATGCTCCTATTGAATTTCTAGGTAAACAACTTCTATGGTCCCATCTTTGTTTTGTTCGTAGCTTAGCTCCTTACCATCCATGGGTTATGGCTGGCGATTCTAATGCTATTGTGGAGTTGTCTGAGAAAAGAGGTGGTATTCCTAGGTTGGTGCCTTCTACTCTGTTATTCAGAGATAGCATTTCTAAATTAAATCTTATTGATGTTCTACCAAGTAATGGTCACTTCACTTGGAATAATAGGAGAATTGGTGAGAGTTGTGTTGCTAAGAGGCTTGATCGATTCTTGGTTTCCTGTTATTGGGTTGGAGACTTATGGTCCACTCGATCTGAAATTCTTGATTGGAGAGGTTCTGATCATTGGCCTATTAAGCTTAGTAGTATCTCTGCTCGAGGGCCTCGTTCTCCCTCATTCAAGTTCTAGATTATGTGGTTACAGGATCCTACTCTTCATGAACATGTGGCTGAGTGGTGGTGGATTGGTAGACCAACTTTTGGTACGGCAATGTACACATTCTCCAAGCTTCTTCAGTTTGTCAAATATCAGCTTAAAAGGTGGAATCGGTGATGTTTTGGTAATATCTTTCATGCTAAGGTTGCCACCCAGGAGGAGTTGAATAATATTATGTGGTTGATTCGTGAGAATGGGGCCTCTAAGGATCTTCTAAGGGAGGAGGCTAAGACTTTGAAAGTGGTTGAGGAATTTGAATTGCAAGAAGAAATCTATTGGAAGCAAAAGGCCCGGGTTGAATGGTTACAGGAAGGTGATAAAAACACCGCCTTCTTCTTCAATTCTGTGAAGGACAGGAGGCATGGTAATTCCATTCCTTTTCTGGTGAATGATAGGGGTGAACGTCTTGCCTCGTTTCAAGAAATCTCTGCTGAGGCATCTCAGTATTTTGCTACTTTATTTAGGGAGGATTCACGTGGGGGCTCTGTTGAGGAAGCACATGTTCTTTCTTGTATTCCTCAGTTGGTCTCCAGGGAGGTGAATGAGTATCTGATGAAAGATATCTCTCTTGATGAGCTGGAGGGGATTGTGTTTCAGATGAAGAAGGGTAAAGCTCCTAGTCCCGATGGTTTCTTGATTGAATTTTTTCAGGAATTCTGGGATATCATAAAGTTGGATCTTCTGGTAGTTGTCCTTGAGTCCCAGAGGAATAAGCAGATGCTTCATGCTCTGAATTCCACCTTCCTTGCTCTCATACCCAAGTGTGAAGGGGCTAATATGTTATCTTAGTTCCGGCCTATCTCTCTTTGCAATGTGGCTTACAAAATCATTTCTAAGTTATTGGCTGAGAGATTGAAGAAGTGGCTTAAAGTGCTGATTTCAGAGGAACATAGTGGATTTGTGGTGGGTTGACAGATTCTTGACAGGGTTGTCATTGCTACAGAGACCATCCACTCCATGGACAACTCCCACGAGAAGGCTATGTTCATTAAGCTGGATATGGCTAAGGCTTATGACAAGGTTAAATGGTCTTTTTTGTAGAAGATCCTTGTTTATTTTGTTTTGGTGAGGAGTGGATCCAATGGGTCATGAGCTGTGTCACGTCTATTTCCTTCTTAGTTTTGATAAATGGAGATCATTCTAAACTTTTTGGTGCCTCTAGGGGCTTGCGCCAAGGGGATCCTCTTTCTTCATATCTTTTTCTGCTTCTTGTGGAAGGCCTTGGATGTTTGTTGAAAAGAAGGGTGGAGCTTGGCACCATTCAAGGTTGGCGATGGGGTGGAGACTTGCCTCCGCAATCTCATTTACAGTTTGTTGATGATACTGCCCTGATGGGGATGGCTACTGTCAAGGAAGCTACTAACTTGAGGCAGGTGTTAGACATATATCTTGTTGCTTCAAGACAATTGATTAATGAGGAGAAGTCATCCATATTCATCTTCAATACGCTGACACCCATTCAGAGAAGAATTGCTAATATTTTGAGGTTTTAGATAGGGGTTCTCCCTTTGACGTATCTAGGTTTCCCAATTTCTGTTCGCCATCTTCCCAAAGGTTCTTGGCAGATGGTTGTCTTTTGCGGGGCGGGTTCAGCTTCTCAAGTCGGTGGTGTAGGCTCTCCCTACCTACCAATGTATACTTCAGGTGGCTCTGATGGGTTTTCTGAGGGAGTTGGATTCTCTTGCAAGGTAGTTCTTATGGGCGGGAAGTTTGTCATCCTCCAAGTGGAGCCTAGTCAGGTGGGATGTTGTGTGTAGCCCAAAGCAATTTGGTGGTCTTGGTCTTCGACAGTCTATGTTATCTGGAGTGGCTATGGCTACTAAGCTATTTTGGAGATGGTGTGTGGAACAGGATTAGCCGTGGGCCAGGATATTATCTCATAAGTATTTCCCGGGGATTCCACAGCAGGATCTCCCTCATTACCCTCTTGAGGGGAAAGGTTCAATGATTTGGAATACTCTTTAGAAGGGTGCAAAGCTTATCAAGGAAGGTTTATTTTGGATTTGTAGACAGGGAACTGAAGCTCTCTTCTGGTCAGATTCTTGGGATGGATTCCCTCCACTTTCTTCTCAATTCCCCAACCTTCTTCCTTTGTGCCAAAGATTTCTCGAGGCTGGCTGGGCTAGGGTGAGTGACTTCAAGTCTGTTGCTTCTTTTGGTCAGTTGGAGGTAGCTCATTGGAAGGATCCTGTAGTGTGGTCAGATTTGGGACTTGCGGAAGATAGTGCTGAGCTTCACAAGATTCTTCATAGTAGGAGTTGTAGTTCTCTTCTTGAAGAGGATATTCTTGCTTGGACCCATAATCCTAAGGGGGTTTACTCTATTGCTCTTGGTTATCAGGTGTTATTGGCTCAGAAGCTAACTGGGGTAGAGGTTCATTAGTGGAAAAGGGTGTGGAATAAACTCTCGTGGCCTAAATGCAACTGCTTTGTTTGGACTTTGGCTTGGAATAGGTGTTTGACCTAGGATAACATTCATAAACAGGGATTTCAAGGACCTTCAATTTGTGTTTTGTGTGGGGGAGTAGAAGAGGATTCTTCGCATCTATTCTTTCAGTGCCCCTTTGTTGTGCAGCTTTGGCATTGGTGGTGGGAGGTATGGAAGCTTCCTTGTATTCATGCATGCTCTTTGGTTGAATTCTAGGATAGTATGGGAAGACCTCCTTCTATGGCTTCCTTTTGCAGGAAGTTTGGTTCATGGGTCCTACCTTTCTACTTTGGCAGATTTGGCCAGAGTGGAACCGTCAAATTTTTCGTGATCAGAAGTTGGTGGGTCGGCAAGTTTGGCTGCGTATGCTAGGAATGGTGCAGGAGTCAGTTTCAGCTAAATGTGATGTCGTTTTCCCCTTGGAGAGAGGTGATGATGAGTTGGTGGCCAGACTGGGTCTTCAAGGAATTCATTCTTCTTTTGTGAGTTCTAGGAACTGTAGGCATGGGAAAAAGAGGGTTCATCGGGTTGGAAGGTGGTTACCTCCTCCCAATGGATTTTTAAAGATCAATACTGACAGTTCTTCTAGGGGCAATCCTGGGCCTGTTGGAATTGGTGGAGTTAGTAGGGACTCAGCTGGGTCAGTGATTTTTCTATTCTCTATACATGAGGGGTTGAAGACTGTTAACTTCATGGAGGCTCTGACAATTCTGCATGCTATTGAGAGGGCCCTTGCTTTGGGATGGAGAAAAGTTATATGTGAAGCTGATTCACAGATTTTGATTAATCTCTTGAATGAGCGAAAGATATCTGATATTAATTGGCAATTGGCTTTGGTGGTTCACCAGATTCTTCAAGTTAGTTCTCGGATGGAGGAAGCATCCTTTGTTCACATCCCGAGGGAGTGGAATCGAGCTACCGACTGCTTGGCCAAATGGGCCTCTGAGCATGATAGTGGTTGGAAGGTTGAGGATTGGGATCAAGTTAACCCTGAGCTGCATCTGGATTTACACCGGTTCTTGGGGGAGGATAGGAGGATACATGGGATAGTTGATGTTGTTTATGTTGTGGGGTTTTCACCTTGTTTTCTGGGGCTGGGTCCCTTGGTTATTATTGTAATGCTCTTTTCTGATTTCTAATAAAGTTTTTACCCCTTTGTTTAAAAAAAAAATTTGTATTGTGAAAAATTCACACAACACAATATAAAATACATTACTAATTATGGAAATATTTAAACTACGAGCTTATTAGAATAGTGTTAGGATTAGAATTAGTGCTATATTACATATAATAGATCTCAACAAAGCACAAAACTCTAAAATAAAAGATATAATAATGGCATAAAGATAAGTAAGCATTTGAAATGACCCAACCGTAACCCTAATCATAATTCTAACTAAGGTTAGAATTAGGCTTAGGGTTAGGGTTAAGGTTAGACTCAACATTATGATTAGAATTAGGGTTAAGATTAGAGTTAGGATTAGGGTTCCTATTAGAATTAGGGTTAGGATTAAGGTGTGTTACTATTAGAATTAAGGTAAGAATTAGAGTTACAATTAGGGTTAGGGCTCAAATTACATTTCAACTAATTCTAATAGTGATTAGGGTTAGAATCAATGTTATTATTTTAATTAGGGTTAGGGTTAGGGTTAGGATTCGGGTTCCTATTAGAATTAGGGTTAGAATTAGGTGGGTTACTATTAGAATTAGGGTAAAAATTAGAGTTACAATTTTAGGGTTAGGGTTCAAATTAGAGTTAGAGTTAGAGTTCAATTAGGGTTAAGGTTAGTACTAAGGTTAGGGTTAGGATTTGAATTATAGTTAGGCGTAGGGTTAGAGTTAGGGTTAGGGTAAAAAATTAGAACTATATTTAGTGTTAGAATAAGGGTTAGGGTTAGAATTAGGGTTATTGTTAGATTTAAAATTAGGGTTATAGTTAGAGTAGAATTAGGGTTATGATTCAAATTAGAATTAGGTTTAGGGTTAGATTTAATATTAGGGTTAGAAATAAGGTGGGTTAATATTAGAATTAGGGTAAGAATTAGAGTTAGGACAAGCATTAGATTTATAGTTAGGGTTAGGGTTAGGGCTAGAGTTAGGGTTAGAATTCAAGTTAGAGTTAGGGTTAAAATCATAATTAAAATTAGGATTAAGGTAAGGGTTAGAATTTAGGTTATTGTTAGATTTAAAATTATGGTTATAGTTAGGGTAGAATCAGGGTTATGATTAGAATTAGGGTTAGGATTAGAGTTAGGGTTAAGGTTCCTATTAGAATTAAGGTGGGTTACTATTTCAATTAGGGTTCAAATTAGAGCTAGGGTTATAGTTAGAGTTGAATTAGGTTTAAGGTTAATATTAAGGTTAGGGTTATGTTTTGAACTATAGTCAGGCTTAGGGTTAGAGATAGGGTTAGGATTAGGTTTAAAATTGGGATTAGGGTTAGGGTTAGGATTATAATTAGGGTTGGGATAAAGGTTCAGGTTAGAATTAGGGTTACGACTATAATTAGGATTAATGTTAGAATTAAAGTTAGGGTTAGGGTTATAATAAGGGTTAAGTTTAGTATGAAGGTTAGGGATAGGGTTTCAATTAGGATCGACCTTAGGGTTAAAATTAGAGCTATGTTTAGGGTTAGAATAAAGGTTAGGTTTAGGGTTAGAATTAGGGTTAAGGTTAGATTTATAGTTAGAATTACAATTATAATTAGGGTTATAGTTTGAAAGAGGATCACGATTAGAATCAGAATTAGAGTCAAAACTAGGGTTAGCGTTATAATAAGGGTTAGGGCTACACTGAGATTTAGGGTTAGGATTAGAATTAGGGTTACGGTTAGGATTAGGGTTATGGTTATCATTAGGGTTACAAATAGGGTTAGGATTGGAATTGTAGTTAGAATTAGGGTTTTACAATTAGTTTTATGGTTAGGGTTAGAATTAGGGTCAAGCTTTATGTCAGGATTAGAAATATAATAAGTGTTAGAATTAGAATCAGGGTTAGTATTAGGGTTTCGGTTATTTAAAGAATTAGGATTAAGTAGACCTATGGGTAGAATTAGGGTTTCAATTACAATTATGATCAGGATTACAATTACATTTAGGGTTACAATTATGGTCAAGATTACAATTCTTATTTAAACCCTAATTTAAGCATAACCCTAATTCTAACCCAAACCTTAATTAAAATAATAACAATCAATATAACCCTAATTATAAATCTAACCCTATTTATAACCCTCAACCTAACTATATCCCTAAACAAAACCCTAATTCTAATCTAACATTGGTTCTAACAGTAAACCAAACCCTATTTATAATCATAACCCTTAACCTAAAACTAACTCTATATCTAACCCTATTTTAACCATAACCATAAGATTACACTTAGCATTGATTTAGAAGCCTAACCCTATATCTAACCCCATTTATAAGCCTAATCCTAACCCAATCCCTAAACAAAACCCTAATTCTAAATATAACCTTCATTCAAACCCTAACCATACATGGAGCCCTAACCATAATTTGGTACATGAATAAAACATTAAATCTAACAAAATTTATAAACATAACCATAACCCTGATTATATATATATTGAAAAAGTGGTAAAACCACTAAAATTATATTAATTATATAATAAAATTTACAAAATACCAAATTCAAGAAGGCATACCGACAGGAAATAATCGGCAAAGAAAATCTTTGGTTATAGCCCTTTTTAGACAATTACAAACAAAATTGACTAAAAAAGATTAGTCAATCCAAAAAAAGTCTGTGACTCAAACCTTACTGGATTAATTCTATATCAAAACAATAATTTTAAAACTAAACACCTGATAATAACAACAAATATCAAAACTTAAAACTTTATGCTAAGACAAAAATTAGAAGTCCCCCTGCAATTCTTCACCATCAAAACCCTGCAGATCACGAACCTCTTCTACTGGTTGAGGAGGAGGAGGTGTAGGAGGAGGAACATAATGCAGAAAAAAATTCAAAGCATTAAAAATTTTTGTAGCAACGTCTACCAGTTGATTCCCCAGTTGTCGCCTGTGGCAGTGAATGGAATTTTAGAAGGACATGACACAATTGTTTTGGAGGCCATGCATAAATGCATTGAAAAGGTAGTGAAGTTCAGGGTAGCGGAAGAGATTCCTACAATCAAACAAACCTCCCACAAGAGTAGTACCCGTATGCAGATCATAATCCTCTAAAGCATCATTGAAAATGTCTACTGAAAAATGAACATCTTGAACAAACATAATACCCAAATTCCTTACACTATCGCGGCTTTGCACAAGATCCATAGCATTAGAAAGAAAATGAGATACTGCTTCAGATGGATAAATAGACCTAGGAGAGTGTAAAACATGTAATCCACAAACCTCAGTGATAGCTCTTTCTATTGCATCTTCATAAATCTTAAAGACTTCCTGCATAGAGTTTGGGTTAAGAAAACCAAGAGAGGGTCATTTCTAATTCTGGATAGGCAAAAGAATTCTGTTGTTTCGTTGATCAGAACCCATGCTAGAATTCAAAGGTAGAGATCATTAAAATTTTCCAAATAAAAGATAGAACTAAGTAGGAGCAAGATTTACAACAGATTAAAAATGTCATAACAATCAATAGGAATATAGAGGCGAATAACATCGAAAATGATGAATGAAATCATTCTTGTTAGATATACCATTGTGCGAAAACTGCCATCCTACATCCAAGAAATACAACAAAGTACTACACACCAGATGAGATTATCCTCAATGCAATAAACAATGTCAGTTGTCAGAACGGAAGGTGCCACTCAAAAAAGATGGAAGTAGCTTTTAATGATAAAAAAATCTGCTAAAAATCTATAACAAATGCTAACCAACTTAACTATGAGTATCCTTAAACAAGATGTTACTAACTTCAAGGATAAGCAAAAAGGAATTAAAATCCCATTCTTTAAAAGAGTTATTAATGTTAAAAGCAAAATTAGCCAAGAAGTCTGCTAATAAGTTGCCTTCTCTATATGTATGAACTATTTTAAAAGATTGGAAGCGATCAAGTAAATTCCTTCCAAACTTTAAAATATAATCAATTTTCCAACTGGGAGAAGAATTACTAGAAAAATCTCTAATAATATTTAATGAATCCACTTCCACTATAATATTTGTAATGCCACATTTTAAAGATAAGTTTAAACCAGCTATTAAAGCCAATGCCTCTGCCTCATTGTTTGTGCCTAAACCAAGCTTAATTTACAAAGCTCTAAGGACTAAACCATTATGTTATCTCAAAACACAACCAGTACTAAAGCTGCCAGGATTACCTTTGCTTGCACCGTCAAAGTTTAGCTTTATAAAAGATTCAGGCGGTGGAGTCCATTTGATAGAGGATCTATCAATCTTGACATCAGCACTAAAATAGTTTGAATTAGGACAATTTAATAGCTTCCAACTTTTTAACATCAAATCATCCCAAGACATAAAAACTAAAGAACCTTCCTTTCTTGAAAATAGTGAGGCTTGAACTACTTCTGAAATAATTTTCTCAATTTTTCCAATAACTACATCAAAGGGATTACTAATTTTTTTAAATATTCTACAATTTCTTTCTAGCCAAAGTGACCAAATAACAATACTTGGCGAGACCACCCATAATACAAAAAAGGTAGAATTTGTGAATAAAATAGGCCAGCTTTGAAAAACTCAAAGAAGAGAAAAAGGAAGGGGTCCTTGCCAAATTAATTTTGAGAGAGGCCAATACCAAACTTTTGAAGAAAAGTTACAATTCAGCAGTAAATGATCCACTTTTTCCTCCACTTCATAATAGAAAGAACATAAGAAAGGGTTGGCAACCCCAAGCTTAACTAACCTATCACTAGTAAGGATTCTATAATTAAGAGCTAACCAGGCAAAAGGTTCTACTTTAGGCAGGCAAGGACCACTCCAACAAAGCTTATAAGGCCAATTAATAGTTGAATTAGAATCCTTACTAATGATACTTAGATATCCTTGCTTAACCATATAATGCCCAAACTTTGAGGGGACCCAAATAAGCTTATCCTTTTCTCCTAAAATAAATTTTTTCTTTCCTGCAAAATATTCTTAAGCAAAACCTTCTATTCTTGGGGAATCGAAATATCATCAAAATTTCTCCACTTGACTTTATTAATTTCTAAATTATAATCAATTTCAATATAGTCTTTAACTTTTATTCCCCAAGCCTGGCACAAAATTAATTTAATCTCATGAAGGCCTTCTATTTTAGACAAAGGTGGATGATTATTCCAAGAATCATCCCAAAAGAGAGCAGAATTACCATCATGAATTACCCAAGATAAAAAAGGGGAAATCACCTCTCTACATTTTATCAAAAAGTTCCAAATATGAGAACCCTTGTTTGGATTAAGAATAGTAAAGATTCTTTCAGGAGAGAATGAATCTAAATATTTAGCAAACATTATTTTTCCCCATTTGGATTTTCACTTTTCATATATATTCCAGACCAATTTGGCTCCAAGAGCTTTATTTTGTGCTTCAATGTTATGAATCCTAGTTCCTCCTATCTGCTTCGGAATACTAATTTTGTCCCAAGAAATTAGAGGGATCTTTCTTCCATTCAGATTAGAACCATTCCACAAAACATTTCTCAAAATACTTACAAGGCAAGAGAGGATAGACTTGGGAACCATAAGCACATAAAGTATATAAATAGGCACTACTTATAGGACTATTTTAATTATAAGAATTTTTCTAGCCAATGTTAACCATTTACCTTTGCAAGAAGAGATTTTAGCTTTTATACTTGAAATAAGTTTTTCCTAGAACATGTTTTTAATTGACCCTGAAAAAAGAGGAATTCCCAAATATCTTGAAGGGAGAACATCCACTTGAAAACCCAGAAATTTAGCAATCCTTTGTTGCACCAAAGGAGAAGAAAAACAAGAAAAAAAAATTAGACTTGTTTTGATTTACTTTCTTACTTGAAACTAAGCAATATTTAGAAATAACATCCTTCAAAATTTTAGCTTCTAGCATCACAGGCTGCCCAAATAATAATGTATCATCTGCAAACAAAGCATGAGTATTAGTAAAAGGAACTTTAGCAATTTTAATCCCCTTCCAATTACCCAAGGAATTTTGTCTCATAATTAATTTGCTCAAACCTTCAGCCATTAATATAAAGAGGAAAGGAGACAAAGGATCACCTTGCCTTATCCCTTGAGAGGACTTAAAATATTCAAATTAAGAACCAATAATCAGAACTGAAATGCTTACAATAACCCTAATTATATTAAAACTTTATTGTAATTCTAATTTTAAAATAACCCTAATCTAAACCTAACCCTAATTAAACCATGATCCTAGTAATACACTTAGCATATATTTATATAAATATAAATATCCCAACATTATAACTATATTTCTAAACATAACCTTAACCCTAATTCTAATACTTACCATAGCCATAATTTAAAACATGATTAAAACCCTAAATCTAACCCTATTTTATAACCTTGACCCTAACTATATCCCTAAACAAAATCCTAATTCTAATCTAACCTTGGTTCTAACCCTAGCCCAAACCATAATTGTAATCATAACCTCAATTTAACCCTAATTCCAATTCTAACCATAATCCTAAGATTACACTTAGCATTTATTTATAAGCCTAACTTTATATCTAACCCTATTTATAAGCCTAATCCTAAACCAATCCCTAAAAAAATCATAATTCTAAATCTAACCTTCACTCCAACCCTAAAAAATAATATATAATTATTTAATATATTATAATAATATATATAAACTATATTATAATATTATATATAATATAATATTATTATTATATAATATATCTAATGTATAATATAATATTATATTATATAATTATAATAATTCTCAAGATATATAATATAGTTGGAATTAACCTTGCCGCTCCACATGTTACTAGCATATTATATTAAATATAATATATTTAAAGTACGCAGAGAGATATCCTTCTTGAACCGCCTATTTTTTAATCACTAATCCTAACATTAGGTTATAAAATAGGGTTGGAATTGAGGTTAGGGTTAGAGTAAGAATTAGGGTTACTAAATTAGGATGAGCATTAGAGTTACATTTAGGGTTACGGTTAGGGCTAGAGTTAGAGTTAGAATGTGGGTTAGGGTCAGGATTAGAAATAGGGTTAGTGTTAGAATCAAGTTAGGGTTATAATTAGGGTTAGGTTTGGAATTGAGGTTAGGATTAGATTTAGAGTTAGGGTTACTAAATTAGGGTAAGAATTAGAATTACAATTAGTGTTAGGGTTAGGGCTAGAGTTAGGTTTAGAATTCAGATTAGGGTTAGGGTTAACATCATAGTTAGAATTAGGATTAGGCTTAGAATTAGGGTTATAGTTAGGGTAGAATAAAAGTTATGATTAGAACTAGGGTTAGGGTTAGGGTTAGAGTTAGGCTTAGGATTCAGGTTCCTATTAGAATTAGGTTTAGAATTAAGGTGAGTTACTATTAGAGTTAGGCTAAGAATTAGAGTTAGGGAAAGTATTAGAGTTATAGTTAGGGATAGGGTTAGGGCTAGAGTTAGAGTTAGAATTCAAGTTAGGGTTAGGGTTAAAATCATAGTCAGAATTAGGATTAAGGTAAGGGTTGGTATTATTGTTAGATTTAAAATTAGGGTTATAGTTATGGTAGAATCAATGTTAAGATTAGAATTAGGGTCAAGGTTAGAATTAGGGTTGGGGTTCCTACTATAATTAGGGTTAGAATTATAGTGGGTTACTATTAGAATTAGGGTAAGAATTAGAGTTATAATTAGTGTTAAGTTTAGTATTAAGGTTAGGGATAGTGTTCCAATTTGGATTAGCCTTAGTTTTAAAATTAGAGCTATATTTAGGGTTAGAGTAAAGGTTAATATTAGGGTTAGATTTAGGGTTAGAATTATAATTAGAATTAGGGCTACTGTTTGAAAAAGGGGTGACAATTAGAATTAATATTAGGGTCAAAACAAGGGTTAGTGTTATAATAAGGTTTAAGGTTTGGGTGAAATTTAGGTTTACAATTAAAATTAATGTTAGGGTTAGGGTTATGATTAGGGTTATAATTAGCATTGTTTTATAAACCTGACCAATCTAAATGTATTTCTAAATCTAACCCTATTTGACATAATTCTAACCATAATTTTTGTTGTAACTCTAATAATAAAACTAACCCTACTACTAACCATAATCCTGACCCTAATTTGAATCATGATTATATTCCTAACCATAATTCTAACTCTAATTCTAAACTAAACAGTAACCCTAACCCTAATTATGATTATGATTAAAATTACATTTAGGGTTAGAGTTAAGGTTGGGGTTAGAGTAAAGGTTAGGGTTAGGGTTAGGGTTAGAGTTAGGGTTAGGGTTAGAGTTAGGGTTAGGGTTAGATTTAGGGTTAGAATTACACTAAGAATTGGGGTTACTGTTTGATAAAAGGGTGACAATTATTATAATTGCAATTGTATATATATAAATAAACATTAAAATTGATAGTAATAGACATATATAACTAAAAAAAAACATATATTTAATCAATAAACTATAAATTTTAATACTTATCATAATTTAATCACTTTTGATTTTTTTATTAATAATAGAAAATCTATATTAAAAAGTATGCCAAAAAGATACATTTCCTCAGCCCTTTCATGAATGACAATATGTTCAAACCTAGCAACCTTCCCAGACTTAGAGCTTGTATAAGAAGACCATGCAGGGTCAATACTGCTAACAACCAAAAGAGACTATAAACACACTAGGACTAGCTAACTTTGGCTTCTACTATACAAAATGAAGCCACTGTGTTACACTGAAACTACTAATTGTCATATTCGTCTAGCTTCAGGCTAAAATCCTCCACCAACTGGAGACCTTCGATCGCGACCAAGCCCAACACCCTTTTGATTAAATCCACTGCCACCATCGCCTGCTCCTTCAGCACCACAAGATCAAACCCTTTGACATCTAAGATAAATGGATACAGCTTAATCACTACTCCAAGATTGTTGAGAAGACTCCAGTCCTTTGGTCGAGGGATTCCAATACCAGTGCTGGCGACCTGCAAGGTCATTTCCAATTCACCTAAGTGTTCTCAAATGAAAATGCCTCTCATAATGGATTCCATCTCTGCCTTCTCCATATCCAATTCTAACAGCATTTCTAAGACCCTCGAAGAGATATCTGTGTCCACCCAGTATCTTTCATCGTTCTCCATAAAGTCTCTGTCCAGAATCATTCTAACTACCCCCACCATTAGAACATCTGATCTGTGAAGCATCCTCTGAAGTCTGAGGTCGGTGATACTGCCAATGAAGGCCATTTGCCTCTTTCTACTGACCAGTATGATTGGGGTATCCATCCCCCCACAATGGATAGACTCTACTGAGATTATCGCAACAAAGTGAGAAGGCATTTGACAACGAACAAAGAAAGAAACTGTAAAATGGAGAAACTGCCTTCCCTAATATCCTACTCCCAGTATTTACACTGAAGTTTCTCGAAGGCATTCCTTGGAATGATTACCACTTAATGCCAAGGCTTGGCACTTAAGGGAATTAATGTCAACCTCCCCTCTACCCATGCCATCTTGATGCCATTGCAAACAATGATTACCTAACTCCTCTATCTCAACCTTGCCACCCATGTTGATGTGGCAAGGCTCCCTCCCAACCTCCCACACAAGCCTTACTTAAGTTGGAACAGGTCCTTCTGTGGAAAAGATTTCTCCAACTGAGACCCCATCTGCCCCAATGTTGGACAACCTTGATCTACTTCTTGGTTTCCTTCTCTCAAAATATGATTAAATGTGACTTTATCAAAGCCTTCCAACAAAGAAAGAGCCTGATCCAATTTAGCTTGAAGTCTCTAGTTTACTAATCTCTTACTTCTTAACCCATTGATGACAATCATTGAGTCCCCTTCTATCTCTAGATTTCTAATTTTGAGATCCCTACACAACCTAACACCTAGGATTAGAGCCTGAATCTCTGCCTCATTATTGGTACCAATTATGAGGGGAACAACTAGCTTTCCCACCACTTCACCCTTTGAGTTCTTGATGATACACCCTGGCCCAGAAGAACCAGGATTACCTCGCAAAGCTGCATCAAAATTTAGTTTCAGCCAACCGACCTCTAGGGGGGACCATCAAATATTTTTCCTTGCTTCCTTAGTTTTGATACCTCCTTCTCCTACCTGAGGATCCGGAGAGAGCCCCTTCCATCTTTTCATTATCTCTGCATCCCAACCTATAAAGAAGAGATGAGATGGATCTCAATCTACTAATCTGGAGTTTACTACTTCCACTATGCTTGTTTCAATTTTACTAATAAGAGATTGCCATGGCATTTCTTTTTCCTAAAAAATTCTCCTATTGCATTTTTTCCAGATCTCCCAAATCAAAATGGAGGGTGCTGACACCCACAGACCCCCAAACATCACTTACTAAAACAAAAGGGGCTAGGCTATCAACCATTCCAACGGACTTCTAGGAGGTGTTGTACTCCACTAAAACTTATTGCAAATCCACTACCAAGCTCTAAAGGTGAAGGGGCAATGAAAGAATAAGTGGTCCCTGTCTTCCTCCACTTCTCTACAGAGTGTACATCTCGAAGGACCCTCAAATCCCATCCTTCTCAATCTATCCACTATTAAAGACTTACCTTGGATAGCCACCCACAAAAAAACACCTGCCTTAGGAAGACATTGTTTGTTCCAACAAAGCTTAGAAGGGATCGAGCCTGGGGATTCATTCATGTCAACTAGAACCCTGTATCCTTCTTTGATCGAGTACTCCCTAGACACTAAGGTATTCCATCTTAGCCTATCCCTACCCCTTCTAAAACTGATGGTTTTCTTGGCCATCTCTTCTTCAAACATTACTACCAAGCCTAAATCCAAACCCATGCCTTGCATGCTTTTCCATGTAGGAAGGTCACTAACTTCTAAAGGAAAGGAAAGGAAAGGTAATTGCAAACCTTTTCTCCCCACACAATCTTGGTGACATTCATAATGTGGGCCAATTCTTCAATTCTTTCTAGAGCTGGGAACCCCTCCCAAGAATCCTCCCAAAACCTGGCTTCCCCACCTTCCTTGACCTCCCAAGCAAGATGGTTAACAATTAAATCTCTGCTCTTCTTGATAAAATTCCAAATCTTGGATCCATCTGGTAGTTGTCTAGAAGTGAAGATATTGTTTTCTTCCCTATCTAAATATTTGTTCTTTAATAACCTTACCCATTTGAGATTTGGCTTATCATGGATCAACCAAACCAACTTAGCGCCAAGAGCTTGATTCTGCCTAAGAAGATCTTTAACCTCAGCCCCGTCTTTTTCCTTCTGTTCACAAACTTGTTTCCATTTGACTAGCAGGGATTTGAACTATTCTGAAGATCCTTTCCAAAAAAAGTTTCTCATCTTCTAAGTTAGCTCCTTATTGATTTTACTTGCCAAAGGTAAACAAGACATCATATAGATGGGAATAGATGCTAACACTACTTTGATAAGAGTAAGTCTCCCTACCTACAAAAGCCACTTGGTCTTCCATGACTCTAATCTAGTCTTTATCTTTTCAAGGAGAGGATCCCAAGAATTACCAGGGAGGAGACCTTTGACTAGGAGCACCCCAAGGTATTTGCAAGGGAGTGATCCTTTCCCAAAGGACAAAATCCTTAAAATTCTTTCCTCTCTATTGAGAGGGTTATTAAAAAAGAACACTTTTGATTTCACTTTGTTGACTTCTTGTCCTGAAACTTTCGAGTATAAATCCAAGATCCTTTTAAACCTTAAATCCTCCCCTTCTTGGCCAACCCCAAAAAGAAGAGTATCATTCACGAATTGTTGATGAGAGAACCTTGGCATATTTCTTGTACTTTGAATGCCTGTAATTTGCCCCTCCTAACAAGATTTTGAAATGAGTCTTCCCAAGGCATCAGCCATGATAATAAAAAGAAAGGGAGAAATGGGATCTCCCTTCCTTAATCCCCTTGAAATGTTGAAGAAACCTTCCAGAGAGCTGTTAAGAACTAAAAACCTAGGGCTTGAAACCCACTCAAAAATTCAATTTAGCCACTCTTGCTGGAAACCAAATGCCTCTAGAATTTTAAACAAAAATCTCTAGTTCACTTTGTCATATGCCTTACAAATGTCCAATTTGACCAGCATAGAAGGGAATTTGTTTTTTTGCACCTAAGGGATAGCCTCCTGAGCTATTATTACTCCATCCAAAATAGACCTCTCTAGAATAAAACTAGTTTGTTCTTTAGCTATGATATCTGGGAGAATTCTTTTAACTCTATTGGCTACTACTTTAGTGAAGATTTTGTAAACCACATTACACAAGGAGATTGGTATGAAGTCTTCAAAAGACTCTGGCTTATCTTTCTTAGGAATCAATGCTATAAAAGTGTTACTCATTTCTTTAAGAACCTTACTCTCCCTTCTGGAATCCTCATAGGCCGCTGTTAGATCTTTACCAATAATACTCCAGCATTTCTAGAAGAAAGTAGCTGGGAACCCATTGGGTCCAGGGGCCTTATCTAGACCAAGTTGAAAAAGAGCTTATTTGATTTCCTCTTCTGAAAACTTACTATTCAACATAAGATTTTGTTCTTCTGTCACTAACTTTGGAATGTATCTTAAAAATTCCTGTTGGGCATATTAATCACTTTTGATATTATTATACATTAATTTTCTCTAAAACATTTTATTATAATAACATTCATTTTCTTTTAGTCTCAAAAAAAAATTTATAATATTATAACTCTAATCCTAAATATAATATATTATATAATTGTAATAATTCATATAATTATGTAATATACTTAGAATTAAGCTATAATATAATTAGAATTAGAATAATTATATAATATAATGTATAATTTTAATTATTATATATTATAATTATAATTATTATATATAATATAATATTATATAATGTTTAATAATAATTATAATATATATATTTTTTATTCAACAGGGGTAAATGCCTTTGACCGGAGTTATGAACTGGGTACAATATTAGGTGGATAGGGGGAGACTAGACCTCTTGACCTCATGCCTACCATAGGAAGCTCTCGGCAATCAAGTGGGGCCCCTGTCTAATTATTATAATATATTATAATAATATATCTAATCTATATATATTATTATATTATAATAATTCATACAATTATATGATGTAGTTAGAATTAGGCTTGTGGCTTCGGATTCTACTAGCATACTTATATTAAATATAATATATCTTAAGTATGCAGAGAGATATCCTTCTCAAGGTGCCTAATGTTAGGATTAGTGATTAAAAAATAGGCACCTTGAGAAGGATATCTCTTAGCGTACTTTAGATATATTATATTTAATATAAATATGCTAGTCTAAGTTTGAAAACTGCATGTAAGTGTAGTAGTGTATCTTATAACTTGTTACTATTTTTTTGAGAAATGCAAATAACTAGTTTAGGGTTTGCTAGCGTTTATCCTCGAAAGAAATATGGTTTTATTCAAATTGTTCAACAATTTTGATAAAGTGAGACAAATGTAAATACTAAATGCCCATTTCATTTTTTATTATTCTTTTATTTGAAATAACAAATATATTTCAAGCTTTCTAAATAATAAAATTAAATCTATTCCAAGATTATCTTAAATATATGTACAATATATATGTGAAATGTAGAGACTGCAATACAAAGATAACTGCTACAAATTTGACTTTAGTCTTAATAATAATAACCTTATCAAAATGGCCTATCTACAACAAAAACTTGGCTTCAAAACTTGGGCCTAATGACAAATTTGATCATTCAGTGAGGTAATGGATGAGACTTTCCTTCAAGATGGTTCTAACCCCTATCTTCTATGTATCCTACCATCATATGGATAATCTTCCCTATATCTATATTTGATTGGGTTTCTTGCCAACATAGCAGAGGTATCCAAATGACTGAAAGGTACCACATCAAGCCAATCCACCAAATACCCTTCTCTTTTATACCCCTTATATATTGTCTTTCCTAGTAATAGCTACCTAAAAATTTGGATAACCTAAGGGTTCTTTTCTTTTCAATCTGGGTGTGAGCTCATCCCATCGATACTTATAATGGTCTCTACTATTTGCAGTATGTAGTAGCATTCCTTCAGCTACCTCAATCACTTTATCCTTGTGATGCAGGAGAATCCTTGGTTCAAAGCAATCTTGCATCAACCAAAAAAAATTTGCATTCCAATTTGTTTGTTTCTTTTCATTCTTTCATTTCAATTCAGGTAATTCATTCAATAAACAATTTCAGTATCTTGATCAGTATTCTATCGTAGCAACACCTCAAACACTGTAGATCTATTTTTTGGCATCTATACATGTTCTTCAACATCACTCTAAGTCTGCAAAGTATTTAGATTGGTTAGTAGAAAGATATCGCTATTAGAAGATCCTTTGTTTTCTCAGTGTAGAGCTTTCTGGTAGTCATGAACAATCAACTCAAGGAGAAGATTTGTGAGCATTGGCTGACTTACGGATCATAATGATACATTCTACAATGTTCCTTGATTCATGGACAACCTTCCCCAGAGGTTCACACATCATTTCATGCATTTGAGGAGGATTTCAAGATGATAGGTCTAACCTATCCAAGAACACATGTTACATCTCTTCATTGGGATTCTTAACCTCTTGTGGCTGATGCAGAGGAATCTAATGTTTTAGATATGATATATAATGATGTAATAGATCCTTAGGAAAGTAGTTAACAAGATCTCATGATTTAGAAGAGTGATAGTTTGAATTCTTGTGAAGGAGCATCAAAGCTTTATCTTGTGCATGTATGTAATTAGGCCTATGAGCCCTAATGGTAAGCCCGTATATTGCCGAAGGTTTGAATTCTATAATATACTAAATGACTGAATATAAATTTGTTCCATTTCCTTGAGTTATTTCCATTGTTTTTACTCTTGTTGCAAGGTCTGGGTAGTTCATTCTATGAACCCTCCTATTGTGACTACACTAAGTGGTATCAGAGCAAAAGTTTGATTCTTTGGAGCAAATTGGCGAAGGGGATTCTGTAAGATCTTGTTGTGAGTAGATCTTCGATTCGAGGTAGGTTACTTGTGCGCAGCCGATCGTTGATTGAGAGACAGTTGTCACTTGTACATCGATCACTAAATTTGAGGTAGTTTGCACTTGATCCTATGAAGATGCCATTGTAAAGAGTCCCTCATGTTGGTACAATGGCTAATAGAATGGATGAGATGATGGAATTGATGAGAATAATATGAATTCATTTGGATGCTATTGAAGAAGATAGGCAAAGAGGATTGACACCTAGACCTAATGTTGAAAGTGATGATGAAGAAGAATTTCAATATGCTGAACAAACTGGCAAAACCCTAGAAGGTAATGAAGAAGAAGAATTAGATCAAGTAAAGATGTTGCAAGCTATTAAGAAGATTGGAAAGAGACCTAGAGTTGATGTGCCAAATTATGCTGGTAATTTGAATCCAGAAGAATTAATTGATTGGATAAATGGCATGGAAGAATATTTTGAGTATGAAGAGATGGAAGATCTGGAAAAGGTGAAATTTGCAAAGACAAAGTTGAAAGGACATGCTGCTATATGGTGGAAAGAAGTTTAGTTGGAAAGAAATACAAGGGGAAAAGAAAAGATTACAAAGTGGGACCAGATGGTGACAAAGTTAAAGAATCAGTTTATACCTACTGACTATAAGTTGGAGCTATTGAAAAGATTGCAAAACCTGAGACAAAAGGAGAAATCTATGAAGGAGTACACTGAAGAATTTCATAAGATGATCATAAGGATAGGACATAGTGAAGTGAATAAGGAGAAAGTGGCTAGATACATCAATGGACTGAGATTGAATATTCAAGAAGAACTAATCTTGGTAAGGATGACATCTTTGGAAGAAGCATATCAGTTTGCCCTGAAAGTTGAAGAGAAGTTGAATAAGTGACATGAATAGAGATAGAGAGGCAAACGAGGTAAATTTTAGAGAGGTAGAACATTTTATGGATTTGATAGATTATTTATGGAACAGAACAAGTTTGACAGCCCATTGAAGAAGGATGACAGAGATAATAATGCTTACCAGACAGATGAGAAAAATTTTTACTGGAGAGAAAACCCTAGTGCATACCGGAATGAAGGATACATAAGAGAAGGAAGAGGATTTGATAAGAGAACATTTAGGGGTACTTGTTTGAAGTGTGGTGGTGAAGGACATAGAGCATTTGAATGCAATCAGGGTAGTACAAGCAAGAAGATGGAAAATAGTGGAAGAGCAACCTATGTTGAAGAAGAACCTGTTGAACTAGGAGATCCCTATTTTATTGGTAAATTGGAGAAAGGAGAATCATTGGTGATGAGGAGAGCACTATTTCAAACAAAGAGAAATGAGGAAGCATCGTAGAGGAAAAGTCTATTCAGAACCAGATGCAAATCAGGAGGTAAGTGTTGTAAAGTTGTGATTGATAGTGGTAGTTCAACTAACCTAGTTTCAGAGGAGATGGTGACTAAGCAAAAGTTGGAAAGGTTGAAACACCCTAAGCCCTATCAGATATCATGGATTCGGGATGATCATAAGGTATTGGTGAGTGAACAATGTTTGGTGAAATTTCATATTGGATCTTATCATGATGAAGTCTTACATGTGATATTATGCCTATGGATGTTTGTCATATCTTGTTGGGTAGACCTTGGCAGTATGATAGAAAAGCTATACATGATGGGAGAAAGAATAGATATACTATAATAGCAAATGGAAAGAGAATTACTTTGATTTCTTTGGAGGATGATCCTAAGAGTGAAGTATGTGGGAATGCTACAATCTTTTTGGTAGATGGAAGAAAACTTTTGGATGGTTTGAGAAATGAGAATATGTGCTATGCCTTGATCCCTAAGAAGCCTAAAGCATTGACGAAAAAAACTAAATCGGAAGAGATAAAAGAGTTGTTGATAGAGTATGAAGACATCATATCAGATAATGTACCTAAAGGATTACCACCTATAAGGAGTATCAGTCATCACATGGATCTTATACCAAGAGCAAGTTTGCCTAACAAAGAAACACATAGAATGACACTGATAGAGAATGAAGAACTGAATAGACAGATACAAGAATTGTTGAGGAAAGGTTTAATCAGAGAAAGATTGAGTCCTTGTGTAGCACCTGCAGTTTTGGCATTGAAGAAAGATGTAGAATGGAGAATATGTACTGACTCTAGAGCAATAAACAAGATCATAGTTAAGTATAGATTTCCTTTACGTAGGATGGGTGATATCCTGGATTTTTTGAGTGGAGTAAGATATTTCACAAAGATAGACCTGAAGAGTGGATACCATCAAATTAGAATTAGAGAAGGAGATGAATGGAAGACTACTTTTAAGACAAATGTAGGATTGTAAGAGTGGTTAGTGATGACTTTTGGACTAACAAATGCATTGAGTACTTTCATGAGATTGATGAATGAAGTTCTGAAGAAATTCTTGGGTAAGTTTGTGACTGTATATTTGGATGATATTTTGATTTTCAGTAGGACAAAAAAAAATTTGTGGCATATTAGACAAGTTTTGTAGAGGTTGAGAGAAGAGAAATTGTTGATAAACAGCAAGAAGTGTAGTTTCAAGAAAGAAGAATTAGTATATTTGGGATTTGTGATTTCTGTGGAAGGATTTAAGATGGATCCTGAGAAAGTGAGCAATTATTGAATGGCCTACACTAAATAGCATTGAGAGGTTAGATCATTTCATGGATTGGCTAGTTTCTACCGGAAGTTCATTCGAAATCTTAGTTCAGTTTGTAACCCTATGATAGAAATAATGAGAGGTGACAGAAAAGATTTCAAGTGGACATCAGGGGTAGATAAAAGTTTTGAGTTGTTGAAGTAGAAAGTGATAGAACAATCTATTTTGGCATTACCAGATTTTGATAAGGTATTTCAAGTTGATTGTGATGCAAGTGGAAATGCAATTGGTGCAATGTTAAGTCAAGAAGGTAGACATGTAGCATATTTCAGTGAGAAGTTGAATGGTACAAGGAGAAGATATTCAATTTATGATCAAGAGTTCTATGCAATAATTCAAGCCTGGAAGAAGTGGAGACATTACTTGTTGCCTAAGGAGTTTGTGTTATATACAAATCATCTAGCTTTGTAGTATTTGAACAATCAAGGTAAGTTGAATCAGAGATATATGAGGTGGGTAGAGTTCATGCAAAGTTATACTTTTGTGTTGAAGCATAGGAGTGGAAAATCAAATAAAGTTGCTAATGCCTTGAGTAGGAGAAGAGACTTGTTGACAGAGATGGGAGTTGAAGTGTTGGGTTTTAATAAATTGAAGAATATGTATGAGGCAAACACTAATTTTTCTAAATCTTGGAGAGCATGTAAGGAACCTGTTGTGACAGATAGGAGTAAGTGCTTGGATTATTTTATTCAAGAAGATATATTGTTCAAAGGAAATTAGTTGTGCATACTAGAAGTTCAATGAGAGATAATTTGATCAAGGAGAAGCATAGTGATGGATTGGTAGGACATTTTGGCATTGACAAGATAGTGGCTTTGGTAAGTGAAAACTACCTTTGGCCTCAGATACGTAAGGATGTTCAAAGATTTGTGCAGATTTGTAGAATTTGTCAAGTTGCAAAAGGCAATAGTCAGAACACTAGATTGTGTAAACCTTTAACAGTATCAGAGAGACCTTGGGAAGACATAAGCATGGATTTTGTGTTGGGATTGCCTAAGACACAGAGAGGACATGATTCAATATTTGTTGTGGTTGAAATATTTTCAAAGATGGCTCATTTCATACCTTGTAGGAAGACAACTGATGCAGTACATGTAGTTGACCTATTTTTCAAGGAGATTGTGAGATTGCATGGATTACCTAAGAGCATAGTTTCAAACAGAGACACAAAGTTTGTTGGATACTTTTGGAGGACACTTTGGAAGAAGATGAATACATATTTGAAGTTTAGTTCTACTTTTCATCCACAAATAGATGGACAGATAGAGGTAGTGAATAGGAGTTTGGGAAATGTGTTGAGATGCTTGGTTGGAGAGAAGACAGGAAGTTGGGATTTGATTCTTTCACAAGTAGAATTTGCATACAATAATTCAATAAATAGGAGTACTGGAAGAACACCTTTTGAGATTGTGACCAGAGTGAACCCTAGAGGAGTGTCAAAACTAAGAGATACTAGCATGGAAGAAAAGAGGAGTGCAGAAGTAGAGGAATTTGCAGATCATATGAAGACATTGCATAACAAGGTGAAGAAGCATTTGGAGGATATGAATAGTAAGTATAAGGAAAAGGCAGATGAGAAGAGAAGACATAAGGAATTTGAAGTTGGAGATGAAGTGATGTTGTACTTGAGAAAAGAATGATTTCCAGTTGGGACATATAACAAGTTGAAGATGAAGAAGTTTGGACCTTGTAGGATACTCAAGAAATTTGATTTAGGAAATGCATATGAAGTGGAATTACCAGAGACATTGGATATATCACCTATTTTCAACATTGCAGACCTATATCAGTATCATGAAGTAGAGTTCAATGACAACATGGAAGAAGACTTGCAGAAGCAGTTACCACAACAAGCACCGAAACATATAGAAGACATTTTGGACAATAGAGTTGGATGCAGCGCTAGAGGAAGATAATACAAATAATACCTTGTGAAGTGGAAAGGCGGACTAGAAGAAGATTCATCATAGATTTCTCAGGCTGAGGTGAACCATCTTAGTTTTCCTCTAGGCCCAACAAAGTGAGGGACTCACTTTTTCAATAACCCCGGGTGTCTAATACAGGAGCATCCCTGGTTCAAATCAATCTTACATCAACCAAAAACATTTGCATTCCAGTTCGTTTGTTTCTTTTTATTCTTTCATTTCAGTTCAGGCAATTCACTCAATAAATAGTTTCAGTATCTTGATAATCATTTTGTTGCAAAAGCACCTCAAACACTGTAGATTTGTTTTCTAGCATCTAGACATGTTCTTCGACATCACTCTAAGTCCACAAAGCATTTGGATTGGTTATCAAAAAATTATCACTATCAGAAGATCCTTTGTTTTCTCAGTGTAGAGCTTTGTGATAGTCATGAACAATCAACTGAAGGAAAAGATTTGTGAGCATTGGCTGACATACAGATCCTAATGATACATTCTACAATGTTTCTTGGTTCATGGCCAACCTTCCCCAGAGGTTTGCACATCATTTCGTGCATTCAAGGAGGATTTCAAGCCAATAGGTCTGACCTATCCAAGAACACATGCTACACCTCTTCATCAGGATTCTTAACCTCTTGTGGCCAACGCGAAGGAATCTAATGTTCTAGATATGATATATAATGATGTAATAGATCCTTAGGAAAGTAGTTAACAATCTCTCATGATTTATAAGAGTGATAGTTTGAATTCTTGCAAAGGAGCTTCAAATATTTATCCTGCGCATGTATGTAATCAGGCCTATGAACCCTAATGGTAAGCTCACATATTACTAGTGGATCTCTATTTTGAATTCTATAATATACTGAATTACTAAATCTGCATTTGTTCGATTTCCTCGAGTTGTTTCCATTGTGTTTACTCTTGTTGCACGGTACGGGCAATTCATTCTGTGAACCCTCCTACCGTGACTGCACTACATTGGCACCCTGCATCATGTCCATGGTGTTTTTTATTAGTTCTAAATCTATATAGATTATGGAACACTTCCCTCTTGAGAATATGTTCCCCTCTTATCATAATTTCTGCATCTCTCTCCATGTTGTCATACCTCTTCTTCTCCAATCCTCTTTCTATTTGTCCTTGGAGAAAAGAGAAAAATGCTCTTAGCTAAACATCTCCCATATGCAGTTTGGGATTCTAGTCTTTATCATCAGATAAAATAAAGTTATGCAAATACAACTTGCATAGAAGATTCTTTTCTATTTCAGCTTCACTTCCTAAATAAGATTCACAAAATACTACAAGTGTATCTAGGTTTTCTAATGATCCTTCAATCGCCCTTTTTATGTGTAGCTTGTGAAACTATTATTGTAGCCATAATAAAAAAACTCTCGCAGAGGGGGCTACATTATAGCATTTTACTCACAAGCATTGAAAATAACTGAATTTTATCCCTCAAAACCCTATTTTCCTCATTCAGATTTTCATTTTCTATTTTTCCTTTCTCAATTGCTCATTTTGATTGCTATATGTAATGAACCAATCATTTTCAACTTCTCTGATTTACTCTCATGTTTCTTTACAAGATGTGTTTCTTTATTCTTTACCTACATTACAATAACTTATAATTCTGTAACTTTGCTTTTAGGTGCCCTTATCTCATCTTCTTGTTTCCTTATCAACTCAAGGGCCTCCTCTAACTCCATCAGTCTTGTAGCAAACTCATTGAACCCTGCTATAGGTCCTATTCAATATCTTCAGAAACAAGATCAACAAGTTCTTCTAGCTCTTCTACCATAACTGCCTTTGCTATATAGGTATCATTGATTTAGGTTTTCTTAGAGTAGAGCCTTCTGCTACAGGAATTTCCACTATAGGATTCTCTGTCACAAAATATTTAGCTACATGTAACATGCCATCTCATATTACTAGGAATTACACAATCAATTTACTAAGAAAGTAAAAGATCATGATAAACATGAGTGAAATATATTTTTAACTATCATTTGCATAATTACAAAGAAATAAAAGCATTTCTTTTATGAATATTTTTCAACCTTGAAATTTAATATATAAAAACATACTGAAAACACTTCACTTTACATTTACAAATATAGTGCACTTGGTAAAAATAATAACTTTACATCATAAGTCATAATATAAAGTGTATTCCATTTGAAATAATGATATATGTCTTCACAAGTCTCGGCAAGCCTTCTGCTACAAGGGAAGATCATCATCCTAGTGTTTTACCTCCAACCACAGACCAACAGTCCCGCACACACCTTCCTTCTTGGAAGTGGCCCTACCCTTCACAAAGAGTATAGATATAAGGAACCAACAAGTTGCCATATGAGTTCCAGTGTTGTGTCCTACGTAACTCAATCCACCATGTGACTCTTGACATTCTTGTAGCTAAGTATGATCATACTGATAGGTTACGCCATCTAGACATGGTGAACTAACTAATTCATGTGGATAGAAATACATCACTTTGACCAAAGTTTCTATATAAATAGATGTTTGCAATAAACATAGTCATGTGTTCACACACCTCTAACTTGACTTGGAGACTATCTCATCCTACAGTTTTTGAATTGTTTGACTAATAACTTTAGACATTAATTATCTTGACTAAACTCAAATCCTAGTCAATTTGACGTAGAATTTAATCCTTAATCTAGGATATACATGCACAGAGTGTAGGTTAAATGATTTTAACTTTTCAGAGAGTCCCTAGTTGAATTCTTGCAAATATCAAGGTCTATGACTTCCTATTATTCTACTCAAGGACTCAAAAAAATCAAGCTTTCTTGTGCTATATTTCAAGTTGTTGATTTTATCAAGAAATCATTTAATCAAACTATGACTAGACTATTTTCTAATTTTATCTTGAACTATGGGCCTTCTCTCGACCAATTACTATTGACCATAACTTATAATAAACTAATGAAAAGTCATTACTGACTTAAGGGTTTAAGTTTTTTGTACCCTTCTAGTTGATTCTAGGATTTAACTTCTTTATCCTAAACTCAGTGTATAACAAAAAATCTTGTTTCTCCCAAAAGTAAAAGTTTATAATAATAAAATAACATGATAATAATACCTCTAGTCTTATCTTGACTACTTGGGCATTTGATTGAATTTACATAACCTCAAAACATGTAAAAACATGGTACATGAAGTATAATCTCTTAACATAAATTACTATTATTTTCATAACTAAGCTCTTGACTAAGTCAATTTTTCAACTTAGATAAGTTTGAGTTTATAGTAACAATATTATCGACCTTTGATCTTCAAGTCCACCAACTCTCTTTAAAGGATAGGTTTTTAACTCATGAATAACCTCCTTTGAAAACAAATTAATGATAATACTTTATCATTTCTATAAGTGCTTTTGTGAAACTATAACACTAACCTTGTGTGCTTCCAAAGATATCATTATGATTTATATGTCTCTAAGAATGTGAGTTTCTAGAAAAAAGGTTTGCAATTAAAATAAGTTTGGTTTTACATTTTTTTGAATGCGCTCACTACTAAAAACTTTTGTCGCTAGGGTTTCTTCTAGTGTTGTTGGTCTGAAGGAGTTGAGTTCTCCCTCTCTACTATTTGGGGTTGGTGATGGAGCTGGCACCTGAAAGGAGTTATCAACTTTTGCAAAGGATCATTGGTTTGCTGGTGATGGGGATATTAGGTGTCTAAGTTTTCCATATCCTGATTCAAAGTTATGGCACACAGATAACATCTATGTTCCCACTTCTCCCCATCCATGTGCAGCTCTAATGGTGTCAGTGCTTACGGTGAAGTTGGTGGATACCTCAATGCCAAGGAGTTTGGATCTCTATCCCAACCTAGCTTACTGGCCTCCATAGATAAGGATAACACGGGAAATGAAGCCCAATCAATTTTAAGATACACACCGATCTAACTAGCAAACCCATTAAGTGCTCAAACAAGCCCCTAGAAATTGCCCTGAATAATGAGGCTAAAAATAATATACTAGAAAATGAAGAGTTTTTTGTAGTACGGGGATTGATTGGTAGATTCAATCTTCTTTGGCCCAGCCTACCTAATTTCATAAATGGACCATGGAAAACTGGCAACTAATTTTGAAAAACAATCTTGAGATCTATCCATGTGAAAGTGGCTTGTTTGTGGTGGTTTTCGATAGCATTGAAGATTGAAATACTATCTTTCACTCCGTCTAGACCCAGGGGCAAAATATGCTTCTATTAAAACCATGGCACCCTCCCTTCAATCCCTCCACAGAATCCTTTACCTTCATGCCTATTTAGGTTCGCCTTCTAAACTTACCTCTCCAGTTTTGGGTTGATTCATGCTTTGTTTCTATTGGTAACTCCTCAAGTAGAATTTTATCAATAGATAATGATTCTTCTAAATTCATTCATACAACCTATACTCACATCTTGGTAGATTTAGATATTTCACAAGAGCTTCCAACAGATAACATATTAAAGGTGTAGGGACGAAGCTGGGCAAAACCATTGGATTTTGAAGGATTTCCTTTTCGGTACAGAAGGTGTTATAAGACTAGGCATTTGGCTACAAATTGCCCCACCAACAAGACTAAATTGGTCCACCCTGCCACATGGTGGAGAGATGCTACTTCCAATCATTATACCATTGAGAGTTCTACTAGAGATTAGAAGTCTTCTCTTGAGCATCTGAATGGTGTGGGAAATCTTTCAGATTAACAAATCTCACCCTCAGTTAAGAAAATATCTAAAGAATAGGCTGCACCTAAAGTTGAGTCAGCTCAATATTCACCCATGAATAAGCATGGGAATTCAGTGTTAGATTATTCTCACCCTACATCCCTCATTGGGAGCTCCAATGAATGGAAAATTGTGGGAAAAAAAGAAAGGTTCCTACAAAGAAGCCACTACCAGGCACAATATGCCCCTGAGTTCTCCTCAGAAAAAAGAATTGAAACTCAATTCTGGTAGTTTTGCACCTTTAGCTTCTTACTAAGCCTACTTCTATTCCCAACTCAAGTGGAAAGAGCCATTAAACTGGTAGATGGTCTTAGGTTCCTCTGGCATTATGTCCAATAGTTCAGGAAACTTCTCTATGTTATGTATTGGTTGTTCTCAATTGCTTTTAAGTTTTGTACTTGGTTTCTTATTTTAATTTATCTACTATCATACAGGTAGCACTTATTCATCAAAAAATAAATAAATTGAATTTCTAACACAAAATCTTGGATGATAAACAATATAACTATACATATAAATCATCATGAGATATATATCTACCTCAGCCTAAACTTTCTGATCTTATCTCCTATATTTATAGGGTCTATGTCAATCTTACATTTTTGGCTTACTCTTCACAGAAACAGTTTACTAACACTTAGCCGATATATTGCACAGTGAAAAACCTATGAACATTACAAACTCTTATAAACTTCACTGATTATCCTGAAAGAGTTACTCCGTCGATTTAGAAAATAAGTCAAGACCCTACAACCTATGGTTATGAACATAGCTGATAAGAAATAGTTTACATTACATTCTAAGACTGAAAAACTTTATAGTCAATCTCTCTCTATGGCTTTTCTCAGCCATTTGGGCTTCTCTATTGAACATAGATACAAACTATGTTAAACAGCTGAAAGGCTCTTTCACTACACAGGTTTAGCATACTATTATATCCTCTAGGCTTAAACAAATAAAGCAACTCTATCATACACTTGGTTTATATTATCTCGATCACTTAGATTGTTGTCTCGAGCTTATACAAATAATCCCCCATTATTATATGTTATACTCTAACTGTTCACGATATCTCTGTTTAGACTAAACAATACTAACATAAACAAAGGTAGATCAAACTATTATACTAAGATATATAACTATCTTTCTAAAAATTTCACACTAAAATATCTTATAAGCCATTGATTTCACCTTATTTCTGTGCATCCTTTTAGAATAGAAAACAATACTGATAAATAATGAAATATATAACTCGTGATAGATATCCCTATCTTCCAATTCTCATGAGGTTTTTGATGATCACGCAGCTCTCTCTCTCTCATGAGGTTTTTGATGATCACGCAGAGCACTCTCTCTATCTCTCTCTCCCCCTCCCTCCCTCCTGAGCACAAACATCTCTCATCTTCGTTGCTCTTGAATGGCACGTACTCCCTCAGACCGATCCTCCTTTCTTTATGATCTCCCAATTAAAAAGAACTCAAAACCTCCTTTCTTGCTTGTCATCCTCATTGATCCTTGTCCACTGAGTTAAGGTTGGTTCTAATGGAATTTTATCTCATTCCCTTCCTTCTAAACTACAAAGATCCCTCCTTTATTAAGCCTAAAAATTTCTTATAGTGGCAAGCAAGGCATAGGTAGAGTAGTTGGTCATGATGACTGTCATGCCCAAGCTGTAGCACTTGAGCATGAACCGCAAAACATAGATTAGTTCCTTTCTTTAATACCAATTGTTAACTCTAGCTTCAAAATAGTAAAAACTATATCACAAAATTTTAACTGATATACCATATGCAAAACCAACATTGAATACATTTATACATTAGATGTAAGTTTTTTATCATTCATCATAAATGAAAATAAGGATTTAAACATTTCTTATACAACTATACACAACTAGAGTATGTGTCATATGATCATCCATTCAAAAGGTAGAAAAATACTTTCTTAGCACCAGTACCCTGCATAGGTAATAGTCCTAAATCTGCACAAATAAATATAAATATTAGTTCCACAAAGTAAATAAACATATTAGATATCAATGCACAAGATGACAAGACTACATGCCCTAAGGGCCAAACCTAATGCCTCGGGGGCTCATCTGTGATGACCTTGCCTGCGTATGCATAGTGCAGAGGCTTTGTAGTTTGGGATAACTTGACTTACAACCATAAGGTTGTCTTAGCTACAATAACTCACAAGAGAACTAGTTACCCTAATTTAATTATATCTAGAAAGGATTTGTATCAAAGAACAGACAACATTTTCTAATCACTAAGAGCTCTTGGATTGTCTTTTTCCAATAAGAATCCCTCTAGAGAAAAGAGTTACATTCCATCTTAAAGATTTAGAATATAGAACTTATTCATAATTAGGAAGAAGTTAATGATAAAACATAATACAACTTAGGATTCCCATACAAGTCTAATACTCAACATTTCATAATATAAGATGCTACTCATAATCTAACATATTATTATGATACAATTTTGTTTCCAAACTAACTTAGTATAAAAATACGCTGCAAGTTATCCCATAATAGGAACTAGTCAAGCAAAATACTTCCCATCAATTAACAATCTAGTGTTATATAACATAGATAATTCGAAATATCAGAATATAGACAACTATCCGTCAAGTAAATCAAAATATTTTCATGATAGTCAAATCATGACTATAAACTTATAAAATCGATTATTCTTGCATCTAAGTAACAACATGATTAAGACAATTCTTAATATTTATTTTCAGTTATAAAGAAATCATTTAACATGAATAACTATATTAAAAATAAACTAATCATTATCCATATAATTTACTAATCTTAAATATCAATCTTTGATCATTCTAATTTAATGCAAATCTTTAAAAAAAATATCTAAATCTAATAAGGACAACATGATTTTCTCTAAACTTATTTCCAAGAAGGAATTAAACTTACATATAATCTTCTAAATCGAAGTTAACACCACTTACACTACAATTACAGCCATAGGCATACGGCCAAGTAAAATGAATTACACTTAGTCACAATGCAATTCTTATATGCATATATGTACGGCCAAGCATAGTTCCTATTTCAAAAACAATCTTATATATACGGTCTAGCAATAATACTACTATGAATACAATTTTTACAACTCTAAACATGGTTTGGTTCCAATATCTATCCTATATAACCCTTCTATGGTGAACACCTTCTACGAGGAAGATCCTAATATCCTAAAATTACTATTATGGTCGACGCCATGGGAGGCAGATTTAGCATCTAAGAATTCTAACTTGGTTGATGGCATAAAAAATGGATCTAATGCATATATATATTATCACAAACTTCTAAATTGAGACTCGACACCTTCATAACACTTCGAAACATATTAGAAAGCTACTAAATACAATTACAATCTAATACATATTTTTGGCTTACCATGATGCCACGGATATAACGAAATTCAAAGACCTACAACTAGCATGTTATGAAACGATTCATAATCCACGACTATAATATATATGGATAACACATGCAAAGTTAAAAGACACCACTTCAAATACAATATCATTTCGACTTTCTCCAACTTTCTTTTGGTAAATCGTACCCCAATACGTGGATAGAACATCCATAATGTTGCATATCACATACTTTCGGCTAGCTTGCTATTTTCAAGGCATTATAAATGTTTTGCACAGGGAAGGTTAATGTGTTATTTCTCTACTATCATAGCGAGTAGGTGGAAATAGCATTTTGGTTTTACAATAATGTGCCTTGCTAATTTCTCAAGAATGTGTTGCAGTAAGCATGTATGTGGTAGCATAGACAAGGCACATGAACCATTTGATAGAATGCCTCAAAGAGATGTCATCTCATGGAATGAAATGTTAGCAAGTCGCACAAAATGGATTGCTAAAGAGAACGCCTCATAGCAATGTCATATCATGGAGTGCAATGATCGCAGGCTATGCACAAAATGGTTTGTTGTTTAAGTGATTAAATCTTTAAAGCAAAGGCAATTGGCAGGATATGCACAACGAATGTATTTCCTTGGTGCCCAAATATCATATAAGAATATATGCCTAGGGTATTAGGGAGACACTACTTTAAAAAAAAGACAGAGTTACTATATTGCTGTAGGAAAATAAATCGCACCCGTAGACAAAGATGAAAAGTTTTTGTGGATATTATGGTTAAAGCTAAATAAAGCAATATGAAAAAAGTTGAAACTAACATGGCTGTTCTTAAATATCATCCAGTTCAACAGTCAAAGGTTAATTTTGGCCAATAAAAATAGGATAAATATTTACCACTTTTTGTTGTGGATGAGGTATAAAATTACTATTGGTTATTTGACCATTGAAGTGGATGATATTGGCTGTTCTTAAATATCATCCACTTCAACAGTCAAAGATGCCTTATCATAACTCCAGTGATAAAGAAGCCATATCTAACTCATACAGAAAGCAGAACTTGTCAAAAGAAACATTTTCTTTGCAATAACTCTAGTTGTGCATTAAATAAGGCTCGACCATGGGCGTTTTGAATCAAGATATGGGTATTCAACGAAACATAAAGAATAGAGGAAGTTTTGCCGGACAATGTAGTCACGACGTCCAAATGTCACCGGCAGGTGATATCATATTCTTGAGAATACAAGTCTGCAATAATTAGAGATGTGCATTGTGTGCACTCAGTTGGATGAGCAGCGCCTCCTAATACTGGATATGCACATAATGGATTTGTTGAATTCGATTTAAAATACTATATAGAAAATGCAACCAATATTTATGCAAAACCGGATACCACAGTCTAATCCATGTTCACCAGATGTATAAGCATAGGCAAGACATGCAAACTGCTAAATAGAATGGCACAACCAGTAGTCATGTTAAGGAATGTAGTGATTGCAGGATGTATACATAAACACGGATTCATATATACATGTATATACGGAGAAATAGACACGATAGACGTGTTTATATATATCACATCATATAAAAGTATATATACAAGTATATAAAAATAAATGGACACAAAGAAAATACATGCATAGACGTATACAGTTCTGCACTCATAAAGCTACATATACCCTGAACTTTGAATGCTTCATAGACCAGATAACAAAGATACAGTGGTACGCTAATGTTTAAATTTTTACATTATCATTTCCATACTCACTTAACTCTCAACCATTTTAAATTTTTCTAACATGTAATCAATAGGTATTGACCATATGATATAAATCCTTAAATAACAAAATCTACGTACAAAGAAATTAGATTATATAAGCTTAGCTTTCAAAACCATAATAATACTTATTTGGTAGAAATCTGGGTAACCACTGTAGTTCAATCGAGTAAGAGATCTTGGAGAATAAATTTGATAGTATTGATAAGGGTTGCCCTCTTTCACAAGTATTGATTTAAGGCTGCTACGTTCAGTAGCATGCGAATTTCCTTGGTACAGTAGCACCAATTTATGGAAGAGTCCCCCTTATTTCTGGATTGACACCATTTAAATCCTACTAGAGTTGCCAACAATTCAAGATCCAATCCTTTCCTCTTCTTTTAAATCCTACTAGAGTTGCTAACAATTCAAGATCCAATCCTTTCCTCTTCTTTCTTGTAGCATCCAAATTGGAGACACATGACTCTTCAACTTCAAATCCCATCACCCACTTCCTCATGAACTAAAAAATGACTTAAATTTTTCCTCAAACATAATTTTTTTTATTAATAATAATACTTATCTGGTAGAAATCTAGGTGACCACTGTAGTTGAATCGAGTAAGAGATTTTGCAGAATAAATTTGATAGTATTGATAAGGGTTGCCGTCTTTCACAAGTATTGATTTAAGACTGCTAGGTTCAGTAGCATGCAAATTTCCTTGGTACAGTAGCACCAATTTATGGAAGACTCCCCCTTATTTCTGGATTGACACCGTTTAAATCCTACTAGAGTTGCTAACAATTCAAGATCCAATTCTTTCCTCTTCTTTCTTGTAGCATCCAAATTGGAGACATCTGACTCTTCAACTTCAAATCCTATCACCCACTTCCTCATGAACTAAAAAATGACTTAAAATTTTTCTAAAACATAATTTTTTTATTAATAAATAAGTACTCTACGCATATCAAGACCTAAATATTAAATTCTAATTACTATTAGAATTTCATCGCAATATAACTTATATCACAACTTCATAAGCAAGTCTATCAAATACTTAAGAACTTTTTAGTAAAGATTAGGCCTTACATTCTCCCGAGCCCGAAGAATGGACTTCCTCCTAGAAGTCCTCAAGAGGATAAAACATTCCCTAGCTTCATGACATCAAATAGGAGTTAGATATAACATATTTATTCAAAACAAAAATACTAAGATACTATTATTATTTCAAAAGAAAACATAATACACATTAGAATAGTAGGAGCCTCTACTTTATCATTTATTAAACAAGATGTTTGCAATTACTAATCACAACTAAAAATATTACCATATGTCAAATTTCTAACTCTGACACATTCAACAATGGTTAGATGCTCAAAGAGATACATTTGTATATTATCGAAACAAGAGTAACGGGATGCCAATGCTTTATTTCTAGTCCAATCATAATACAAAGTAAAACAAAACCCAAAGATCATGAAATTATGATTTATCCATTAGTATATTCAATAGTTACTAATTATAAAAGAAACAAATTTAGATGATTTTAACATTCATAAATACATCCACCAAAAGAATTTGTGTATATCAATAATAATTTATCAAATCTAATGCAGCCACATTTCCTCATGAGACTTCATAACACTTACACACCATAGAATTTCAACTCAAAACACATCACGTACCACCCTATGGGATGAGAATGATCAATGCCAAATAGAACCATAGTGATGTTGCAGTATGTGCTAATCGGTGTTGTCATTGGTGTCATCTATGTCTTCTGATGAGGTTGTTGTTGTTCGCTTAAGCTATCTTGCTAAAGGTGATTTGATTTTTGTGTAGAGGTGCTGAAGATATTGAGGATATGCCTTTGGTATTTGGGTTTCCAAGTACTTTTGAGAAAATTTGATTAATTATGGAAATACTGTAATGAAGAAGTCTTCTGACTTATAGAGTATTGTTCAAATTTTTGCTCCTCCTTTCTTTTGTGTTGGAGATCTAAGTGTACGGTTTGGATATGTTGTTTAGAAGTGTTTGAAGATGGTAAATCTAAAAGTTGGTCCTCTTGATCATCTTGTAGTGAAAGTTATGTTCTCCAACTTAAGAATAGTGTTTGACAGTGTTTGCACAGGTGTCTAGGTGAAAGTATTTTGCTCCGCATTTCTCTGCAGAGTGGTTTTAGGTGTTGCAGTTCTAGATGTGTGTTTATAAGGTCTATATTTTTTTGTAGTTCTAGTGGTTCATGATTTGATACTCTAAAAAGTCATTTCTTTTGTAGAAGAGTCTAACAGTGTTGTTTGTGAGCATATTATGAACTTTCTTTAGGTGAAAGTTGTTGTGGTTAATTTTTTTGGTTTTTAGGTGACTTCAAGATGTTCACATGGATGTTTATAGACTGTGTTAAAGCTTTTGGCAAGATCTTCAAGGTGTGTTTATCTTTGAGGAAGTTGTGCTTAAATGTTCATTGTGTTAACTCAAGTTTGGTCGACTTGGTTGTTTACACTATTTGTGATTGTGCTTTGGTGAATGTGAAATCTTGGTGAAGCATGTAATAGTAAATTCAGGTTTGTGCTAATATGTGTCATGGTCTACATTCATTCCTTTCCTCTATAGGAATGTTTAGGTCTAGACCTAATTTGGATTTCATGAGTTATGATGTGTTTCCGACCATGGAGAATGTTTTCATGATTGAGGGTGATATAAATAAGTGTCAAGGATTTGTGGATGTGGTGATGCACAAGGGGTATGATGTTTGTGATGCAAATTTGATCAATGTAGTGAGATATTTCATGTGTTAGGCTACTAGATGCAGTGAGAAGAAGGTGTCTACTATTTTTCAGTGTTGGTGCAAAGATGTCATTTGTGTTGTGATGGAAAGTGAGCTTTATTAGAATTGAACTCCATGCATAGGTTAGATGCAATTATATTAGTTCAAATCCTAGTAGTGAGCCACCCTTCTCTTCTTTCTTTCTCAGTGGCCAGTGAGCCTTTTGTAATTTAGTATTGCTACTACATTATATTGTGAGCTAATCCTTACTGAGTTTTTTCCTTTGTATGGTTTTCCACATAAAATTTGGTGGTCTCTTGTGTGTGGTGTTGTTATGATTCAATTTTAGTTATTTGCTTTGCATGCTTAATCATCATAACATATTTGTATAGGGTATCATGAACTCATGCGAAATCATTGAGTTAGGATCTTTTAATAGAACTGAACCATTAGACTATGATAATATAATTCTTAGTTGATATGAATTTTAATGTAAACCTTGTGACATGGTAAACAAGGAATTTGAACTGGGAAAGGTCATAAGTTTGAAAACATGATTATTCTATTGATATTAAGAAAATATGAGAATAGAGTGATGTGGAGTCACAGGTTCCTTATTGCAAAGGAGACAAATCCCTAATGATTATTCTATTGAAATAGGAGTTGAATGTCCAAGAAATGGGCCAAGAATGGATTGAACCTATCTTCCCAAAACCTAGAGAGGTCGAATTGTGATTACTATAGGATGAGACAACTTCTAAGTCGAGTCGAGGTGGTGGACATATGACTACATTCATTGTGAAATGTATATGTATGTAAATCTTTATCCAAATTAATGCATCCATCTCTACATGCATTAGTCAGTCCACTATACTCTAGATAGCATAATGTTTCTAGTAGTGTCATACATAGTTAGAGTGGATCTATATTTGTGTGACTGTGAGACATTATGAAGGATAAAACACCAGATACTTAGATGGCAAACCTAAAGGTTCCTTATATCTATACCCTCCATGAAAGGTAGGGCAACTTCTAGGTAGGATGTTGTTTGGGGGACTGCCGGTCTATGGTTGGAGGAAAAGCACTCGGGTGATGGTCTCCTTCCCAAATAGAAGACAAGATGAGACTTATGAAGATAGATGTCAAAGTTCTAGATATAGTGCATTGTTTATATGACTTAACGGTTAGTTATTATGTATAATCTTATCAATGATGCCATGAGCATAGATTTGTACTTGTATAGTGAAAGTTATTCACTAGTAAGTTATCTTTGGATTGATGTAATCTAAACTTTTGAAATATCTAGAAAAGAAAAGAATATTTAATTTCATGATGATATTGATTCATTTTTGGTTAAACAGTAATTATGATAATCATGATGTATACCTAACCTTAAATAAGATTGTTAATTATGATTGGTTATGGGTAATGAGAGATGACATGTTACATATGCTATCAGAACTACTGGGTTCAATACATGGACCTATGAGCTGACTACATAATATTTTTCTTTATCCAACATTAATGGTTGATAATATTTGGATATTCTTATGCCAGAATGGTAAGAATAAGAAAGACACCCAGAAAGAAGGTAATGGGAAATGGACATTACCTTAAGGCCTTGAGGGAGTGAGCCTCAAGAATGAAGTGCCTTGAACAAACTAGTTTCTTGGTAGGTGCATTTTTGGCTAATGATGAAACCTTTGTTGATGTTTTTAAATGCATCAAGCAGGAGATGAGGAAAGTAGTTAGGATTACTGGTCCTATGTCTAAAAATGAATCAGTGGAACCCTCTGCACCTAAGGAACCAGTCATGGAAAGTGGCCCTAAGGATCCTAATGTTACTAAAGAGGTTGTGGATGAGTACTTGCAAACTTACATCCACCTCTTTAAACCAATTTGATAAATCACAAGGATGAGAAATGAATATGGGAAGGTATCCCAATCTGATAATGACTTGCAGTAGCAAGATGTAAACAATATTTTGTAAATATGGATGGATTATATATAATCCACGGAAAACAATAATGCATTTTTAATTTTGGCAATTTTTTTCCTTTCTAGTTAAAGATTACATGAATGAGAATAGATTTACATTTATGAATGGATTCAATGGTATGAAAACCTAATTGAATGATTAATCTACAAACTTCAGAAGTAGATTGCGGCCTAGTTTAGAGAAGGCCCACTATGGGAGATAGCTAGGAAGAAGGGCAACCTGCAGGCCACTCCAAATCTAAACTTGACTAGATCCTTGCTATGCTCCAAGAGATGAGAGCAAGAATTGGAACTCTTGAGTACAAGGTCAGGGGTCATCATGGACCCAGACGGGAAGCCTATTATGGGGGTGATGACGAGGCACTCCATGATGACATCATCCAAAGTGAACATAAAGAGAATAACTCTGAGGCTAGATAGTAAGGGGATAGAAGAAGCCACTTGGCTTTGGAATTATCTCAGGATATGAAAAAGGTTATGCCTCCCAAGTTTGATGGGTCTATACGCGGAGATGTCGTGGAGGC
Source organism: Cunninghamia lanceolata (assembly GCA_027924645.1). Classification (NCBI taxonomy): domain Eukaryota; kingdom Viridiplantae; phylum Streptophyta; class Pinopsida; order Cupressales; family Cupressaceae; genus Cunninghamia; species Cunninghamia lanceolata. The sequence goes on along the minus strand of BSBN01000148.1, from coordinate 6,461,352 downwards.
ATAGCTTACGGAGATGGAAAAATACTTTGAAATAAGAAATTATATTAAAATCACCAAAACGGTATGGGGAGCATACCAGTGGTGGGTGAAGCATCCACAAGGTGGATGAATAAGAAATTGGAGTTATTCTTGAGGTCTACGAGTTTAACTTTAGATAGGTTTGTGGAACTCTTTAGGTAAATATGGTTGCCTCAGCTATTTTATTACCAAAAGCTTATAGATTTGTAGAATCTAAAATAGGGGGATTTAACTATGAACGATTACTAGAAAAAGTTTTCTTGCCTACTCAAGTACATGTTCTACAATATCAATAGGATGAGAGATTTCACATCTAAAAATTTATTATAGGATTGAACACCTAGATTGGGGGAGAAGTTGATGTGTATGGTCCCACTTTAATGGACCGGGTTTATGAAAAGTCTATTAAACATGAACAAAAATTGAAATATATGTCTTCTTATAGGGAAAGTAATCACAAAAGGTATAACTAGTCCCAATCCTTTCAATCTCTTATGAAAAAGGGGGAAAAGGTAGGATTTTACTGAGAAAATGATAAAGGGTCCAAGAATAAGAAAAATGAATCTAGGGGGAAAAGAATGGCAATAATAACTCCAAGAAAAAGGGAGATAATTCTAGGAAGCCTTAGGAGAGGTGAGGACTTGTGGGAGGGTGTTATACATGCAGTGGTGATCATTACACAAACTAATTTCCTAATAAGACATAGGGAACTCAGCCACAAGGAAATCCATTACCCTAATAGCAGATGGCTTTCCAACAACACATACATGCAGCCCTGGATAATAGGCAAGCTAAATACCAAACCACTCCCATTGAATCTACAAGTATTTTATCTGGTTTCCCAATATCAATTTTGATAGATACTGGTGCAACAGAATGTTTTGTTTCCCCAAAAGTTTTAAATAAAATTCCTAGAAGAGCTAGATACATGGCAAACACTTGGTTAGTTGAATATGCAAATCAGACCAAGGCTCAAGTACAACAATGCTTGTTTGAGGCTATGGTTGAACTTCCATGTTTCTCCACTGAGGTGAACCTTTACGTAGCCCCATTAGGCTCATAAGATGTTATCCTTGGGATGAATTGGTTATGGAGACACCAGACCAAGGTGGACTGTTATGCCAAAATAGTAGAATGTCTATATGACCTAGGGAATAAAGTATTTTTGCAAGGGAACCTTGAAGAAGTCAAACTAAGACAAATTTCTTCCCTACAAATGAAAAGAGCTCAAAGAAAGGGATGCTATCTTTTTGCTGTCAAAATGGAAAAAATAAATGGTTATGAGGAAACCAATTTCCAATATGATTTAATGTTTTATGAATCTCAGAAACTCAATGGAGTTGAGAAGAGGGAGTCCATAGATCAGAAGAGATCAAATATGGACAAGTACCCTTTTCCTAAATATTATAAGGATGTATTTGCAGATGAGCTACTAGGAATACCTCCTAAAAGAGCTTTTGATTTATCTATAGATGTAATTATAGGATGGGAACCCATATCTAAAGCTCCATATAGAATGACCACAACTAAGTTAACAGAGATAAAGGCTTAATTATAGGAATTGTTGGATAAAGGATTGATAAGACCCGTGTGTCACCATGGAGAGCACCAGTAATATTTGTGAAAAAGAAAGATGGTACATTATGGTTATGTATAGACTACCATATGTTAAACAAGGCAACAATAAAGAACAAATACCCATTGCCCCGTATTGATGATCTTTTTTATCAAATGAGAGGAGAAATTATGTTTTGTTAGATCGATCTTTGATCTGGATACCATCAATTGTGGTTAAAGGATGAGGATATCCACAAAACAACCTTTAGAACAAGGTATGGGCATTACAAGTCCACTGTCTTGCCCTTTGGATTAACAAATGCACCTGTAGCATTTATGAACTTAATGAATAGTGTGTTTGGGATTGTGTAGACAAGTTTGTCCTAGTCTTTCTTGATGATATTCTAATCTATTTTAAGAATGAGAAAGAAAACCTTCAACATTTAAGGATTGTTCTTTAGAGGTTGAGAGAGAATAAATTGTATGGAAATCTCTCTAAGTGTACTTTATTTCAAAAGGAAGTGCAGTATTTGGGCCACATAATTTTAGCTAAGGGAATAGCTATGGACCCAGCCGATATTAAAGCCATATTGGAATGGCCAGCACCAAGGAATGTACATGAGGTTCAAAGTTTCATGGACCTTGTAGGATACTACAGAAAATTTGTGAAGAACTTTTCAAAAATTGTTTATCTTATAACTTCTTTGCAAAAAAAAGGCAAGATGTTTTAGTGGTCAAACAAGTGCCAAGAGGCATTTGACCAACTAGTGGAAAGATTGACTTCAGCACCAATCTTGAAAGTACCTAACCTAAAATGTCATTTTGAAGTCATTATCGATGCCTCAGGGGAAGGGTTAGATGGTGTACTAGTCCAAGATGGACAAGTCATTGAATATGAATCTAGGAAATTGAAAACTTATGAACAAAACTATTCCCCTCATGATTTGGAATTGGCAGTAGTAATACATGCTCTACAAATGTGGAGACACTACTTTCTTGGAAAACCCTTTGAACTGAAAATAGACCATTAAGGGCTCAAATATCTATTCACCCAACCACATCTAAATGCTCACCAAAGAAGATGGTTGGAGTTAATTTGAGATTATGACTTTGAGATCAAATACATTCAAGGTAAGGAAAACTAAGTGGTGGATGCCTTAAGCAAGAGGTCTCACATCTCCTCAATGATCTCCATACATTCTGATAATAAGAATCAGGTGTTACAAAAGTCTAAGGTAGAAGAGTTTTACGAGGAGGTAAAACAAGCCTTTTGGAGAATCCTCATAATCCAAAATATGATGGATTTTACCTTGAACCAGATGGGTTATTAAGGTACAAAGGATGGATGTATGTTCCAAACTCTAAGGAGATAAGGAACATTGTGTGGAAAGTAGTTCATTCCACACCTTATTCAAGACATCATGGAGGAACAAAGTTACTAATTGATGTGAAACCCTTAAATACTTCTAGAAAGGAATGAAGAGGGATGCTTCAAGGTTTGTAGTTGTATGTATAGATTGTCAGAGGATGAAGGTGGAATACCATCGCCTGGCATGACTTTTATACTCTCATGAAATACTAGAGTGGAAATGCCAAATCATAAGCATGGACTTTGTGCAAGGACTTCCTATGTCAAGGAATAGGAACAATGCTATTTTGGTTGTGGTGGATAGACTCACCAAAGCAACACATTTTATACTTGGAAATTTAACAGATGAGGAACTCATCACAGATCACAAATTTGTGCAAGAAATTTTCAAATTGCACGGTATTCTTGAGAAGATTATCTCAGATAGGGATTCCCGTATGACATCAAGGTTTTGACAAACCATGTTTTCTTCACTTGGAACCCAGTTGAATATAAGCTATGCTTATCATCATGAGATAGATCATCAAATTGAAAGGGTAAACCATGTGCTGGAGGATTTATTGAGAATGTATTGCATGGTCCAGTAATACAAATGGGAAGATTATCTTCCTTTGGTAGAATTCACCAATAATAATTCATATCGTTCTGGTATTAAAATGGCTCCATTTGAAGCATTATATGGAAGAAAGTGTCGAACCCCTATAAGTTGGGATAAGCTAAAAGATAAGGTTAGCCTTAGACCAGAAATGTTGTTAGAAATGGAAGAGAAAGTCCATCTGACTAAGAAAAGGCTAGTGAAATCCAATGATAGGTAGAAAAGTTATGCAGATTCTAAACGCATTGAAAGGCATTTCTTAGTAGGAGAAAATGTTCTTCTAATGGTAAAACCTCAAAAGAGATCCATGAAGCTTGGAAAGACATCCAAACTGGCTCCTAGATATGCGGGTCCCTTCAAAGTTTGCATACAGAATTGCTCTACCGCTAGCCCTTGCCATGATGCATAATATTTTTCATATTTCCTATTTGGAAAAGTTTATTTCTATAGATAAGCATATCCCTATTCTTTATTGGAATGCTATATAGGTGAAGGACCCAGGGGTGGTAGTGATTGAGCCCATCAAGGTGCTCAAAATGCGTAAGCTACACTTATGTAATAAAGAGATAACTCAATTTTCAAGGTCTAGTGGGACCAATATGCAGAGGAAAATGCCACCTGGAAAAACTATGAGGATATTTATGCGAGATTTCCCCATTTCTTTTGAAAAACTTTTTACTATGCTAAAACAACACTTTTCTTATTATGTTGGTTTGATTTTGAAGACATTTAATCATCGGGGATGATGATTCTTATGGGGGGAGATATGTTACATCCCTAACTTATGATTTAGTTTAATCTTGCTTTTATGTGGTAAACATGATGATTAATCATAGTTTAATGATTTGATGTTTGAGGAAAATATCAAATAGAATCATTAATTATATGAATGTTGATTAATGTTTAGTTTAGACATGTGATTACATGAGGCTATGATTATTTAATTATAATGATTTGTGAATCAAATGATGATACACTAATCATGGTTATATGGTTGTGAGTGTAATCAGGAAAATAATCTTCCTCCAAGGACAGAAGGAGAGTATCATCTGGGAGGAGGAGATAGATGTTGGGAAAAGTTCAAATTTCCATCTTAGTATCAAAGTTCATGGTGAAGCCATGCAAGGTAGAGTAAGTTTCAATTCAATCAATGTCATCTTGACAAGGTGAGATATCTCGATGTCTTTCACATCGATTCAGCTAGATGATGGTCTTGAAATGTCAATTCTAGTCGATGGGTGATCTCGTTGGGTTGTCGAGTATTCCGTTGATTCCATATCTATTTCCTTATTTAGGTTTTGTGAATAGCGTTATATATATATAGCTAATATGGCGAATAGAGGGAGTGAAACTCAACCCCAAAGTCAAATATTATCATTACCACCCTAACGATGATATATATATATATATGGCAAATAGGGGGAGCGAAACTCAACCCCAAAGTCAAATATTATCATTACCACCCTAATGATGATGTTGTATTTGGATACACTGTGGATTATTGTGTTAACTCTTAAAACATCATTTAGATGTAAAGGGATTTTTATTTGTGTGCACGATATAATTATTCTAACCCTTAGTGATCGAGCACCTTTAATATTATTAATGCATATGACTTATGATGAGTGGGACGACCACTATCCGTGATGAGTTGAGTGAGTAGAGGCTGATTTAAAACCTATCATAAGCTCTAACCCCACTGCCCACTCTATAATGGAGATGGTGGCCCATTTGGAGCCTATTAATTTGCAGGGTGGCGGAGATAAATGAAATGTTTTCTCCACTATCTTGAACAAAAGGTGGCGGATCTTGTTTCATGGAAAAGTAATGCATGCAAGAGGATACTGATGAGGGTCATTATGTGTGTGGTTTTATTTTTGTTTTGGGGTGTGGAATGTGTGGAAGAAGATAGAGTTGAATGTGGGTTGGCAAAGGAGGAGTGCTATAGATGTAGCGTGAGAAGGTGTCAATAGGCTCACTATTTGTGTCATCCTCAGACACATATGAATTTAACCTTAAGTAGGAAAGACTCGACTATAAACCTGCATATACATGTGTGATTTGTAGAATTGTTAATGCACTTAACTAAACAACATAAGTAATATTGCTATATTTATTGTGACAACTATGTGTTGCATATATAGCAAGTGTGATATTGTCATTGCTATCTTTGTGGTGTCAGTTGTATGTTGCATGTACAACAAGTGTGATATTGCTATTTCTATCTTATGGTGTCGACTGTATATTGCATAAACAACAAGTATGTGACTGTGTAAACTTTAAGAGGCCTTTGAGGTTGTATTCAAAACCATTGTATTTCCTTTTGATAGCACAACTTGAATGTATCACCTGGTCAGGCCCAAGAGGTCCAACCCCAAACACTCCTATTGTAAGCAAGAGTCTTGAATGTCAACTTGGCAGAGATTATCAAACTTTTGATAAATTATCAATAGTCTTATTATCCATTAATATATTTATCAGTGTTTCAAGACTGAGGAGATATTGAGTAATGAATGTTTAAAAGTATATAAAGAAGTTATTTTTGCAGTAGGCTGAGAGTCTTTCTCGAACAAAGATAGTTATATCATGAATCTTTACCCTCAACTATGCCAAAGGCACTAAGCCTACCGGTCTTATAGACTGTGAATACCAGTATTTGACAGTGCATGTTAGATATTATCCTATTCATGGTGTATCTTGTGCATAGAAAAAGGTTAAATGACTCCTCGCAGTCAAAGGAGATGCATGAGAAGGTAACTAATATGGTTGCCTAGGCTACCAAGTGCATTGCAATCCACGATGGTCGGGGAAGCAAACCCTCCATCAATTATTATTTCTTATGAGAATGAAAATAATGTAGAGCATGAAACTCTTATGTCTAAATGATATGAATGTTATCCCTTTTCAAATGGCCATACTTCACGAATAAAGTATAGGGTATCATGAAATCATGTGGAATCATTGAGTTAGGGTCTTTTAATAGAACCAAACCATTAGACTATTATAATAAAAGTCTTAGTTGATATGAATTTTAATGTAATCCTTGTGACAAGGTAAAAATAGAATTTGAACTAGGAAAGGATATAAGTTTGAAAACAGCATTGTTCTATTGATATTAAGGAAATACAAGAATAGAGTGACATGGAGTCACAGGTTCCTTGTTGTAAAGGAGACAAATACTTAATGATTATTTTCCCAAAATAGTAGTTGAATGTCTAAGAAATGGGCCAAGAATAAATTGAACCTATCTTCCCAAGACCTAGAGAGGTCCAATTGTAATTATTGTAGGATGAGACAACTTGTAAGTTGAGTCGAGGTGGTGGACATATGACTACATTCATTGCAAAACGTATATGTATGTAAATCTTTGGCCAAAGTAATGCATCCATCTCTATATGCATTAGTCGGTCCACTATGTTGTAGATGGCATAATGTTTTTAGTAGTGTCATACATAGCTAGAGTGGATCTATAGTTGTGTGACTATGAGATATTATGAAGGACACAACACCAGATACTTAGATGGAAAACCTAATGGTTCCTTATATCTATACCCTCTGTGAAGGGTAGGGTTTCTTCTAGGTGGGAAGTTGTGCATGGGACCACTGGTCTATAGCTAGAGGAAAATAATTTAGGTGATGCTCTTCTTCCCAAGAAGAAGACAAGTTGAGACTTATGAAGACAAATGTCAAAGTTCCAAATGCAGTGGATTCTCTTTATAACTTAACAGTCATTTATTATGTATAATCTTATCAATGATGCCATGAGCATAGATTTGTACTTGTATAGTGAAAGTTATTCACTACTAAGTTATCTTTGGATTTATTTAATCTAAAATTTTGAAATATTGAGAAAAGAAAAATATATTTAATTTGATGATGATATTGATTCATTTCTTGTTAAACTATAATTATGATAATCATAATGTATGCCTAACCTTAAATAAGATGGTTAATTATGATTGGTTATGGGTAATATGAGATGACATGTTACAAAAACCCATGGGGATATACATTTGTATATATTTTAGAGACTTTAACAAAGCATGTCAAAAAAGATGACTTTCCACTGCGTAGCATTGACATGATCATGACCTTACATTGGGCTATGAAATATTATCCCTCATGGATAGATTTTATACCTACAATTAGATACAAATCACTCTTAAAGATCAACATAAAATGATCTTTACTACCCCTTAGAGTATATTCTAATACTAGATCATGTCATTTCGGTTGAAAATGTAGAGGTGACATATTAGTGATCTATGTCAATAATCTTCCATGACATGCTACATGACATCATGGAAGTGTTATCTATTTGTGCATATCAGCCCAAATAGGCAAAACTAAGTTGCAAAGGGGATTTCTTGTTTTAGCCCATGCTTGAGGGGTCATCTAGTTAGGTCTTGAGGGGGTTTTAATATGTCAAAAATTTCTGAAAAAATATATCAAATGGTGATGTTGAGTCAAATGAAGTGTCCTCAGGGTGTAGGCATCATGAAAGAATCTACAGAAAATCAATCACTGTGAATGAGGTAGTAGTTATGAGTCAAATATGGAGGCAAAACAAAAGATAATGGTCATGAAACACAAAAAAGAGACTATCATAACATGAGAACAGAGGGACAATCCTATGGTGACTATCATAACAACTAGAAAAGGTCATATTGACTATCCAAAAGAAGGACTGTTAAGGCTCCAAGAGTGATAGTCATATTAGAGATTGCTACAATGAAAGATAGTCCCTCATGGACAGAGGCAATTACATGTTGCAAGTATGGGTAGTAAGTGTTGTCATTGATGTCAACATCTAAGAAATTCATTTGAATAAGTTTGAACAGGTATGTGAGGAATTAGCACAAACTGTAGAATTGTTTTATCTACCAAAGGAGTGCAGTGTTTTGCTCTGCATATCCTATAAATTGAATATCTTTTCCTGTGGATTGGAAGTAATGTTAAGGGATGTCTATAGATGCTATGTTTGAAGTTTGAGCCTCTAGTGTGAAGATTTGAGTGAGTTCTATTCACTAGAGTAAAAACTATTTTTCTATAGATTTAATGGTGACAGGGAGAATATATTATGTTCCACATTTCTCCACATTTAAGTTTCATAGTCTACGGTTCTAAAATTAAGTATGTGATGATGTTATGTGTATTCATTTCTAATGGTTAGTGATTTGGTGCTTCACAAGTAATATTTCCTTTATGATAGTGGCTGACAGTAATATTCAAGTGCTCCAGTTTGAAGAATCTTATGGATAAAGTGTTTAGAGGTTGTGTGGATGTTTTTGGTGATTGTAACGTACTTGTGGGAGTCCCTATAGATCATGTTCCTATCTTTTGATTGGTTTGCAAAGTATAATCCAGATCATGCATGAAGTGTGTTTCTAAAGGCCTTAGTGTCAACTCCAGTCTTGGTCGACCTGGTTGTTCTCACTACTTGCAGTTGTGTTTCAAAGTTTGTAAAGTATGTCAATGCATGGAAAATTACATTTGAGTCCTAGCTAAGGCTTAGTGTGGTCTGCATTCATTTCTCTTCTCCTTCAATCCATTTAAGATCAGACCTAATTTGAATATTGGCTAAATATGTATGTATGTTGACCTTGGAGAATGTTCCAAAGGTTGATGATTGTAATTCCAACCTTCTTGATTATTTCAAGGTTGATGAATTGTATAAATACTTGTGATGAAGTCATGAAAAATGAATGATGTGTGAAAATGATAATATAAGTCTGAAGTGAAGAAGTAGAGCAGAGCAAAGTAGTTTTACTATGCTTCAATGGAACTGAATCCTGGCATGGAGTAGATGCTAATATCTCAGTTCACCAATTATGATAGTGAGTACCCATAGGAAGTGAGCCACCCCATTGGCAATGAGTCACTTCTTTTGCAACTTGAGCATTTTGGGCAATGAGCCTTATTATAAATTTTGATATATCTTTTATATTGCAAGCTAACACTCGCCGTGGTTTTTCCCTTATAGGGTTTTCCACATAAAAATATGGTGTCTCATATGTTGAATGTGTGAATGTGTTTAAGTTTTAATTTCATGTTTTTATAGTTAAATTACAATAACAGTGATTAAGAAGTTGATGTGTTGATGGTTTTAAAGTTTTGGTTACAACTGATTCACCCCCCTCTCAGTTGTATTGTTTATTTCAACAATTAGTATCAGAGGGAGAGTTCCTTGGTAAAGACTCTAACAACTTGAGGTAGATTCGAGATGGTGCACAAAAAGGAGTCTTCACAGTTTGATGGAATGGATTATGCTCTCTTAAAGGTACGAATGAAAAGTCATCTTATTTCTCTTGGTTATAATGTTTGGAAGATGGTAGATACAAAGTATACTATTCCTGAAAATGGTCCATCATCTGAAGATGAAGTCAAAAAATATGAATTAAATGGAAAAAATAGAGATGCTCTGTTAAATGCCTTATCTAACACTAAGTTTATGAAAGTTATGGATTTGGAGACCGCTCATGAGATCTAGGAAAAGTTGAAAAGTTTATATGAGGGAGATGATTATGTGAAAAGTGCCAAACTACAAAACATGAAGGCAAGGTATGAAACCCTAAAGATGCATGAAGATGAAAACAAAACTATCTACAAGTAGAAAATTGATGAAATTGTCAATAGAATCAAAGGTCTTGGACAAACTATTAATGAGGATGAGGTTGTGCTAAAGACTCTTAGGACATTGCCTAAATCCTATAGTCACAAAGTGGTAGCAATTGAAGAGGTTATGAGTGTGCAATTTATTTCAAAGGATCAGTTGCTTGGGAAACTTACAGCCTTTGAAATGAGAGAATTTGGTGATGCTCTGTCAAAGATTGAGGCTGCTTTCAAAGCAAACACTTCAGAAAAGACTGAACAAGAGCTTAGAAATATGCTGTGGAATCTGATGATGACCTAGACAAGGTTGAAGCCAACTTTGTGGATAAAATGCAAAGAGGTATCGATAAGTTCAAAGGAAAACTACCATTCAAATGCTTTTCTTGTAGTAAGATTGGTCACTATGGATCCATATGTCTAGAGAGAATTGAAAGAGGTAAGAAGAAATTTGAAAGTAGACCTAGAATTGTCAAACAATGCTATTATGTTAGAGATCTTGATGATGATGGTGTAATAGATGATGAGTCTAATGATAATAATACTAGTGCAAATGAATGCTTGTTTATTTCTATTAAGGAAGAACCTATGTGATGAAACCATAAAGTGTCTCATCTTTAGTCAAATAAAAGCATATATTTTCTCTTCATTAAATCCATTTTTGAAGTGGACTTGAGTATGGGTTTGAAGATTTTTAGCTAAATATCAAATAAACTTGTCTAAATGCAATGATTAATGACATCCATGAGTTTATCTTGATATTACATGTTCACCTTGAGATCAGCAATTATTTTATCAATTAAGTGAAGAGAAAATCTATTTTATGTCAAGTTGTAGAGTTTCAGAGTTGGAGAGCGCCAGAGATGCACAGAGCGCCGGAGATACATAGAGCGCCAGAGATGCATAGAGCATCAGAGATGCACAGGGCACTGGAGATGCATAGAGCTTCGGAGATGCATAGAGCACCAAAGATGCACGGAGCACTAGAGATGCATAGAGCACTAGAGATGCACAGAGTGTAGGAGATGCACAAAGCTCCTGAGATGCATAGAGTTCTGGAGATGCACAGAGCGTCGGAGATGCAAAAGTCAAGAAAAATAGTTTCAGTAAAACTATGATATCTCTCTCATTTTTTAATAAAAATAAAAAATTGAAAATGATCTGAAAAGACGAAAATTAGGTAAACAAGACCCAGAAATCATTTGAGGAGATCTGATAAAAAAATAACATTTTATGATAGAAGTTGACTGTTCCACAAGCTCCAGAGATGTTCCAGAAATACTTTATGAAGTTGTTGTAGATTCTTCCAATCTACCAACACACACTCTAAGATTTTATGAAGGATAGATTGACTATAATTACTCCTAAATTAATGGATCTAACTAAAGAGTAATTATTCCATGCAAAGAATACACATTTAGTGTTGCATGTCTTTCTAAAAGATATTGCATGTCTTCCTTATAATCAGCAGTTATATAATCAGTTAACTAAATGAATAAGTTTAGTTAACTAGATAAGTAAGTTTAGTTAGCTGCATGAATAAGTTCTCTACTCTAGAGAGACTCTCAATTATAATTTAATAACCATAGTTATATAGAGAGAACTATGGCATAGAATAGAGGAAGGAAATTGTAAAAGAATTGTTTGAAGAAAAAGAAGAACTCAGTTATTTTTATAGCAACATGTAATTTAGATCTTGAAGATTTTTGAATAAAGAAGTTGTTCTACCTATTTGCTAATTTCTGGAATTGATTAGTCTCTCTCTGGAGGAAGGAGCAAGGGCCCACTCCAACTGGAGGGCAGATACTACATTGCTTAGTTTCATTAGTTGTTTTGTTGTTCTGTAGTTTATTTATTCAGAAATACGTTTGATGTTCCTGCTTTATTCTAGAATTAGATTAGTTGCTCAAGTTATTGCTTTCCTTAGATTAAATTGTCTTTTTCAGCAAAGTTAAACCCTAGTCTATTTCATGCAATTGTTATCAATTTCCTTCTATAGAAAGGATTTCCATGCAAGTTGTTCCTTCTTCCTTTTACATACAGCCATGGACACTGCCTTGGATTCATATTTATTAAAATTAAATGATGAGGACTGCAACGACCCTCGTCACTATGTCACTAATCTTACTAGTTGTGTGAAGGAAGAAAAACTAGTGGAAGAAAGTGTTATGACTGTCCAGGTTGAGAAGGATAAGGACGAATGGATCATTGACAGTGGATGTTCACATCATATGACCAATGACAAAATTAAGTTTGTAAGTTTAGAAAAGTATGATGGTGGATTGGTTAGATTTGGAGATATTGTAGCTGGTAAGATCTGTGGAAGAGGATCTATTTCTTTTGATGGAAAGCATAATACAGATGATGTTCTCTATATGAAAGGTCTAAAGCATAATCTTTTAAGTGTTGGTCAGATGTGTGATAAAGGGTATGATCTAAGATTCAAAGACAATGCATACAACATCATGGAAAGCTCTGGAATAGTGATTGTAACTGGTAAGAAGACTAGAGGTAATATTTATCACTTGAGGGGAATTGATAATTTTGTTGTTTGTTGGCTCAGACAAATGTGAGTTGGTTGTGGCATAGAAGGATGTGTCATATCAATTTTGACAACTTGGTAAAGATAAGCTCAGTACAAGCTATGAGAGATCTGCCTAGGCATGTAAAGCCTACAAACACTATTTACAAGGAATGCCAAATGGGAAAATAGACAAGGACAAGTTTCAAGATAAAAGAACAATTTTTTGCTAGATTGCTTGAGCTGGTGCATACATATTTGTGTGGTCCTACAAGAACAAGAAGTTTTCAAGGAGGCAAGTACTTTATGTTTCTTATTGATGATTATTCTAGAATGACTTGGGTAACTTTTCTAAAAGACAAATCAGAACCCTAGATAATGTCAAAGTTTTCAAGGAAATGGTTGAGAATGAATTAGAATTGAGGATCAAATGCTTAAGGTCTGATAGAGGAGGTGAGTTTACATCAAATAAATTCAATATATTTCTTTGAATAACATGGGATAAAGAGACATTTGTCTACTCCTAGGACTCCTGAGTAGAATGGAGTTGTTGAAAGAAAAAATAGGACAGTTCAAGAGGTTGCTAGGTCATTGATGATGGAAGATAACCTACCGGAAGTGTATTGGATAGAAGCTATACACATTGTTGTCTACAATGAAAACATAGTCCAAGTCAAAGGTAATGGTACTAAAACTCCTTATAAATTGTGATATGGAAGAGTTCCCATAGGCAAATATTTCAAAGTTTTTCGAAGCAAATGTTATGTTCGAAGAGATGAAGAGTTAGGTAAGTTTGATGCTAGGTGTTGTTGATGTGTTTTCCTTGCACATACAACGCAGAATAAAATACTGGTGTACTCTATCCTCTCTTGAACAAAATCCCTCAAATGCTAAGCTAAGTGATCATATGAGTGGACTCCAAGGTTCTTGATTAGTTACTTTTTGTGTTGCAACTTGGGATAACTTAGCAGTAGGATGCGAATTACTGTTTGACACAAGGAGACTTATGTAAATGCTCAATAATAGGAAACTTGTTTCTCTTGGATAACATGTAACACAGCTTCTTAGAAGGTCTACCAATTCAATAATGACAATGGAAGCTCTTGAATCTAAATCTAACAAGATTTTAAAGAAAATGCAAAAGGAAATAAGTTTAGAAGGCTCTAATCTAAATGCAAGCAATCACCACTGATTCACCAGAATCTCAACCGCACTTTGCTTCGCCATAAGGAAACAACTACACAAAAGTGATGCTATCTTCTAAGGGTAAAGTAAGATTTTCAGATTAAGCTCAGATGATGTTCAGACTAACCATGCACTACAACCTGCCATCGACAAATTATAAATGGTATGAACTATGGAGACACCAAACATGAATCAGCAACAACAACTTCCATAAAACATAAAACTAAATTGCTGAAAACAAACTAAATAGATCTTATTCTATGAGTGAACACTTAGAAACCATGCATTCATTTGAAACAACACAAATCACCATGAAAATTTCAGCAATGAATTTGTATTTATTTCAACAGAGTCTTGAGCAACAATTTCTCAGAGCATCCCCCCCTTACAAATGAGAGCAAAATGGGTTTATATAGGCCCCCAAAACTCAATGGATGGCCAAGATTAAAACTTTAAATCGAAGGCCCATATTATGCCACACAGGCAAGTGGTTACAAATTTTACTAAAATTGGACCTTGCATTAATGATGCACTAACTAAGTGGAACACCCTCATTTATGACCTTTCCTTTTTGCGTTAAACTCCACAAATCTAGTGACGACACATGCAATCTCCTCCATAGGGACACTTGGCAGAGTCTGAATGGTGCCCTCTACGATTTGCAGCTCCTCTGTAGATTTGACAACTGTCATTTCCCAACTAGCCATGGATGTCTGAAACGTGCCCATGAAAGTGGAAAGTGTGCAAATTTCATCCAACAACTCCCTCGAAATAGCCTGTGTATGCCGAAAATACTTTGCATGCATCTTGTCTTTCAGCAAGTATTCATCAATCTCTCCATTGGAATCACGAAAACAAGTATTTTGTTTTGCATTTCCCGAAGTACCTCCTTTGTTTGAGTGCAGTCACTCTCAACCTTTCCCAGAACCTGCTCCTTTATGCTGAGTGCACAATACCAAGAATGGAAATTATATGTTGGACCCCGCTCAATCACCCCTTCATCCAACAATGTGGCACTTGGAGTATAAATCAACCTTTTCAACTGATGCATAACTTCTTCCCTTACATTTCTGAATTGTGCACAAGTAATTAGAATACTCTGAACTTTGTCAAATGTTGAAGCAGCCTCCTTATACAACTTCACAATCTCATCCACGAACCTATCAGCCTTGATCTTGAAATTTGCTGCCCATTCCTGCAATATTCGAGAAGAGGACCTCATTTCTTCCAAATGAACCACAGACTCCTGCGAGAGCAATGTCGGTGGTGCAACCATCACTTCAGCTTGGCTTAGTGGCCTCATTAATTGCTGAATATAATGCTGAAATGCCAAGTTATCCTTCTCTAACTAAATCCTCTGTTCTTGTTCCTTCCGTAGCCTTTCTTTGATGACAGCAACTGAATCTTCCAACTCTTCTATCTCCTGCTCTGCTGTGGCTGGTCCCAAATCAAAAGTATTGATGTCATATGCACTCGAAACGCCACCATCTGCCTCCTTGCTGATTCTTGGGACAGCAATATGCACTTGCCTTGACCCTAAGCTGCCTCTTGTGATCTTCGAGAATTTATTAATTTTCTGCTTTCCATTGTCAGTTTTGGCCCTGTTTAGCAAGTCTTCCAGACTTAATATGGGTTCCCTTTCAATAATAGACTTTTCCTTGACTCGATCTCTCAACCACTCAGGCAGATTGGACAGGTCCTCCTGACTTTCTTCTTGAACTCCCTTATGCTGAACAGTGGGAAGAGCCTCCTCATCAAACTCATACAACTCTTTGTCATCTTGATTTTCAGCTACTGTTTCTATCACGACCACTTCTTGTTCCTTAGCTGATTTTGACACCACTTCACCAATTTGATTACCTTGTTTGTTTCCCTGATCATCTTGGATTTTCAAGGCTATCTGCTCATCAGGTCTCACTTCATCTTCATCAATATTTATTATATTGTTACCCTCCTGTCTTGAAAATGCACTAGCTGCCTCCTGATCGTTAGTCTTTGCTTTCTTACTTGGCTGAATATCCTCATGCGGATCATCATCTTCACCCTCCGAACCATTGGAATTATTGGATGACCCACCACTTGAAGCATCCTTGGACTGATGTACACTAACCCCTCCCATCAGGTTGTAAGTCAATTGGACATTCTTCTCCTGGAGCCTACGAATCTGGAAGTCTACATACTTTCTTGTATGCGATACGATTGGCATCATCAAATCATCATTGCATGTGGCCTCCTGCTCAGACCAATTGATGGTGAAGGGCCTATCTCTCTTCTCTTCATATGAACTTTGTGAAAGTCTTTTTTTGATTCTCCTCAAGCTGATCCGGAATGTTGATCACTCTTGTTGATCTGACCAAATCCAAAGACAATTGGTAGCAGCTTTTCTTTCTTATTTCTATATCATCATATGTATCTATCCAATGATCCTCGAGCTGTGGTTTGTGCTCATATCTGCTCCCAAATTTCTGCCTGACCGTGCCAAATGGATCGAAGTTATTGCGTGCATCATTGTGGCATACCAAGTTGTAAGCCTGCAACTCTATCTCTGAATTTTCAGCGGCTTGTAAGGACATGCAAGTCTCGAGCCTCCCGATGCTGATTGGAAACTTTGTTGTAGTCTTTTTCCTCTTTCTCTGGACCTTGTCAAATGCAACCAGCTGTCGTGTTACTTCCAACAACACCATTCTGTCAGTGGGGTACCTAGGCAATCTATAAGGTAGTGATGTGAAGCCCTCTACACGGATGTATGTGAACCTTGGAAACAGAATAAACCATTTTCTGTATTTTGCGATGAAGCTCATGGCTTCCTTCGACAATCTCCTGCATGTGCTACCTTGTAACAATCTAACAATATGCATGGAAAAGGCATCATTAAACCTTCTGTAATGGGATATAGCCTGTAAGTGCAGCTGAGGATAGCAATCATAAACCTTGAACTGTCCTTCTCCGTTTCCAACTCTCCCTTTGCAATTCAATCCTGGATATCTCTCGTTTCTGGCAATCATATATATAATATACGAGCTCATGTAAAACACTTTCGTTTCCTGTAAACCCTTCAATTGATCATCGATGTTATTGCTGATCATTTCAGCCCAATCTATCATTCTTTTTCCACTTATAATTTCTTCAATGAAGAAGAACATCCAGGGCTCAAAATTTGCCGATTGTGGGCAGCCATGATGCGGTTCAAAAACACAACCATATAGTTAATTTCTTGATGAAAGTCAGACTTGTGAAGCTTTTTAGGTACCTTACTCACATGTGGCCTTGGCTGAACCAACCAACTATTGTTTATTACCTCCATACATTTCTCAGGTCCCGCCAAATAAAGTTGCAAAGCAGACTCCTTGTCGCAGAATGTAGTAGTTTTGTATGAGGGGATGTCGAAAGCTTCCGCGATCGCCTCCTTTCTCAGATAAGCAAGTACTTTGCCCTCTCTAGTCACAATACATCTCTTTTCATGATTATAATGCTTGGCGCATTCTAACATCAGTTCTGGACATAGCATTGTTGGCGGGAAACAAGAAGCGTGCACAATCCCGTTCTTCAACATTCGTCTGACCAGATCCGATGGATTGGGTTTGTGCAAATTTTGCCGAATCTCTTGCATATTGGTCTTCCCTAGATTGGTGTCACAGAGGTTTCGCCACTTCGAAGTGATCTTCGTTTCTGGCCATGTTCCTTTCATGTCACTCCTCATTAATCCTTGCCTGTCCTTCGCACTCATCCTTCACCTGCACAACCGTCCTATGTCAAAATCCTGAAAATGATATTTAGTAACAACATAATAGTAACAAAACCTACATTTAATACATGCAAGATTATTTGAATGCAAGATTTCAATTTATCTCACCCCTCTGCTAAAGCAAAAAGAAAAAAAAATGCGATTCCCGCGAGAACAGAATGTCCAAATGTTTCACCAACACACTTAGTTCTTATTTGCCCCTGTCAAATCTGATCTCCTAATGGACCTGCAATAATCATGTGTTGTAATCCCCTATGCGCTTTAATGGAGGGGAGGTCAATTTCCAAGCAATATAAGGTGATCTTTCTTAAACTTTCAAAAACTTCAACCAAGGAAGACACTCTTAAACCTGCACTCAGGAAGCGTCAAGAACACCAGGTAGATTATGTGATATTAACCAGTTCAACATCCAAGCACCCACTCAGACAACCTCATAAGGATCCCCTCCTGCAGACAAAACTCATGAACATAGTCAGGTTTCCAAATACTCAATTTAGCTACTGATGCAGGAGGCGAAGCTCACTGTTAGAACAAATGACAAAACACCTTCGAATCCCCTCTCATCCCACACAGTGCAATCACCTTTTCTGGAGGACAGCGCATACCATGAATGCTCAGAACGTTGGCACTTTTACTCACAATAATGCTCAAAAGATTTTGCTAGCATAAATAGTGCGCTTCCACCTTCTCTACCGCATACATGTCATTCAATGGCTTAAAACGTGGGGCTAAAAATAGGAGGAGCCAAATTTTGAAAGATACGTGCCTCCAACTCCTGCCAGGGATCTTAATTTATTCCCTATCCATGCGTTTTTCAAAGTGCAGTGCCCATTTAATGGCATGCTAAGAATAGATTTGATTCGTTCTGCAAAAAAAAACGTTCAATGCTTCCAAATTTCGGGTCATCATGATTGCCAAAGAGGTGGCAGGAAACAAGCGGGTCAGCGCAAATGTTAGAGATCCTGGCAAAAAGGAAAAAATTGCAAACCACAGATCCAGCTCCGCCCTGGCGGTCCTTTTGCTTCAACGTGCACAATGCAGGAGTGCAATGGACTCTCGAAAATCCGTCCCTCCATGAATGACCAACATGGAGTGAAATGCTATATTTCACATCTGACGCGATGCTGAGAATAGAATTTTACATGAGGTTTAGAAAATCCGCCAAAGGGGCATTAATAACCATGCCAGGCAACAGACATCCTGGGCAAACGGTCACCCAAGCCTGCTGAAGATTAAGCTAATCATGGAGAGTTCCTGACGAGTCAAGAAGATCCGTCCAAGCGGTCATCTAGCCCGTTGAGAGAATAGGCAATGGAAAACCATGCCAGAAGGTAACTAAAGTCCGCTTAGGCGGAGATCCAGGGGAAGAGGACGTGCTGTTGAAAGAAGATCTCAATGCAGAAAAGAAACCGTGACGCAAACCATAGACCAAAGCACCAAAACAAGGGGGTCCCCATGGCTGATGGGGCGATGTTGGACCACGTCACAACATCTGGCGACTCCACAAGAGAAATGTTCTTGAACATTTGAGGAATAAAGACTCCTTCAAAACCCTAAATCATCAAGTAACCTCGTCAAGTCCATCAAATAGTTAAGAGATGCACTCAAAAGGAGAAAAGAGTCAAAAATTGTATCACGACATTTCATCTCTGCAATTTCTTAGGGTAAAAATTTCATTTAAAACATCCTCAAGTGTTCTAGAGATAAGCAAGAATCAAAACTTCAAAATCCCTGCGTGCACCCACATATTAGGTCAGATAAACATGAAAACTTAATCAAGGCGTCAAAATCAAAAAGCTTAGGACAACCATTTTCATCCTGAAAGATCCAAGTGTGTGCAATTGGGTTCATTTCCATCCATTAGCACTTAAGATCACCTTAGTTCCTCCGCGTTAAGCTACATGATTGGTGCACACCTCATGAACTACCTGGACATGGCCCCGCTGCCAGCGAGCGTCTATAGCCCCGACGGGTTTGTCTCATAATTCCACTCGAGCAGAGCCCTACTGCCGGTCAGGCGTCCATAGCCCCGGTAAAGATTACTTGATCATCCATCTAACTGAGTTATGGTGTGTGATTTGTGATTTTCTTTCATTTCTTTTCTTTTCTTTTTGATTTTCAACATGCTTTTGCTTGGTAGAGTACAATGCAGTACCGCTACGTGATAACTCAGCTAGCTGGGTGTGGACTTACGATGGCGGCAAAGGTGGACCTTTAGATTTTTCACTTAATGCGAGATCACAAAGATTCACTTAGGCACCTCTAGATTTTTAAAGCGTGAAAAGGTATAAGATCTCAAAACAGTTCAAGTCATTCTAAACAGTCGATTTATCTTCCAAGAACAAGCAACATGCTATTCAAACACTAACAATGGAGTCCACAATGAATCTATCCATCTGATGCAAGTTTCTCAAAGGAACACTAAGAGATTAATAAATAGATTAAGATTTGGCATTTTAAACATGATAATCACAAGATGTCAGTGTCAAGACACAATATACGATTCCCTTCCGAGTCAAGTACAGATCTTAACAAAAAGATAGACTAAAGAAAATTACCTTCTGATTCAAAGAATCTCATGAATATTTATTCTCAAAATATACTTAGCATTACCTCATGAAGTCAACCAGAAGTGCACTCATTGTAAAAACCGCCCAAAAATGGGACCCCAGGGAAAGCCAAAAACTGCAGCAAAAGCAGACAAGCCCAAAAAAAACTAAAGCAAACCTACCCTAAAACTAACCCACGAAAGCAGGAAACAACTATCCTAACTATGTACAAATAGGTCCCCGAAGGAACTTAGGGTTGGAAATAATGCTTTAAGAATTGTCCATTGACGGGCAATGGAACAGATTCTCCAGTGAGTGTTTTTAGTTTGAAAGCATTTTCTCCCAAAATTTCAGCAATCTGGTAAGGGCCCTTCCAAAGATTATCAAATTTATCATGTCCACCCTTTCTCTCTTTAGCTTTGTCGCAGTATAGAACCAAATCAAAAATATGAAAAGACTTGATCTTTGCTTGTCTATCAAACCATCTCTTCACAACTCCTTGATGTTTTGCAAAATTTTCAAGTGCTATGTCTCGTTTTTCTTCTAAGTGGAGCAGTTGTGACAACCTAGTTTGGACTCTGTTATTTTCTTCCATGTAATCTTGCATAAATTGTAATGTAGGAATTCTCAGTTGGATTGGGAATACAGGATCTTGGCCATAAACTAGATGATAAGGGGATGTACCCAAGGAACTCTTTATTCTCGTCCTGTCTGCCCAAAGAGCAAACTTAAGTTGCGTATGCCAATCTCTCGGGTTTTTGTCCAATAGTTTCTTAATTGCACCTAGCAAGTTTTTGTTGGTGGATTCTGCTAGGCCATTTCCCTGCGGGTAATAGTTTGATGAAAATTTCAGTGTAATGCCATATTCAAAGGCCCAGTTAGAAAATCTTAGTGAAGCAAAAGCAGGACCATTATCACAAACAAGTGCATGTGGACATCCAAACCTAGTGATAATATTTTCTTCAAGAAATTTAATCACAACATCAGAAGTACAAAATTTTAAAGCATGAGCCTCAGACCACCTGGTACAGTAATCAGTAGCGGTCAGAATATACATGTGTTGTGCTGAGGAAGGTGGGTTAATCATACCAATAAAGTCCAAACCCCATTGAGCAAAAGGTCTTACTTCGATCACTGGTTGAAGTGGCATGGCAGGATTTCTTTCCCTCGAAGCAGCTACCTGGCATGTGTGACATCTCTTGACATGGTCATATGCATCATGAAACAAAGTGGGCCAATAATAGCCTGCCCTCAGAATCTGGTGTGCTGTAGCTAAACCACCCCCATGACATGTTCCAAATTTGCCGTGGAAGTGTTCCATTATCTGGCCTGCTTCATCCTTTCCTAGGCACCTCAAATATATCCCTTCATGATTCTTTCTAAACAGGATTGATCCTTGGAGCATGAAATGCTGACTTTTTATTCTCAAAGCTCTCTTCTGGGTTGAATTCATATGTGTCGGACACTTCTGATTTAACAGACAATATATAATGTCATTGTACCACTCATCAGGTGATACACCCTCAAGAGTATAAACTTGTTGCACCAACCCTGGTCCATCAGTTGCAATTGTTTGAGTCAGTCCTTGTCCTCGAACAAGCTTCATTGGTTGTATTTCAATATCATATTCTTGAATGGTGGCGACCCACTTGCCTCTTCTTTCTCCCAATTCATTCTGCATAAGCAGGGTCTTGACTGCCACATCTGGAACAATAGCATATTTTTTACTCCTCAAA
The DNA here is from genome assembly GCA_027924645.1 of Cunninghamia lanceolata. Lineage (NCBI taxonomy): Eukaryota > Viridiplantae > Streptophyta > Pinopsida > Cupressales > Cupressaceae > Cunninghamia > Cunninghamia lanceolata. The sequence goes on along the minus strand of BSBN01000148.1, from coordinate 6,439,468 downwards.
ATGTAATGTCTGAATTTCTTAATCGCTTTGACCAGTGCATAAGCCTGCTTTTCCACATTAGGATATCTCAGTTTACCATCTTTCAATGGTGTGCTCATGAAGGCTATTGGGTGTTCATCCTTTTCTTCATTTCTCTGGGTGAGAGTGGCTGCACAAGTATGTTCTGAAGCAAACGAATATAAATAAAATGGCCTTGTGTAGTCTGGGCTTATCAAAACAGGAGCATCAGCAATAGCTTGTTTGATTTCTTCAAATGCCTTTCTTGCAGAAATTGTCCACTCTATCTTCACATCTTTCTTCAACATGTCATTCAATGGCTTAACAATCTCTGCAAATCCTGTAATGAACTTCTTGACGAAGTTTATCTTCCCGAAGAAAGACTTTAGCTCCTTCTTACTTGCAGGCATATCAATCTTGGAAATAGCCTCCATCCTGCTCGGATCTATTGAAATTCCCTTCTCTGAAATCACATGTCCCAATAATTTGCCTTCTGTTACTCCAAACATACACTTTTTGGGATTCAGTGAGATTCTGTGTTTTCTGCATCTTTGAAATACTTTCCTCAAATCCTCTATGTGGTCCTCCCTTCTGCGAGAGAAAACTGTGAGATCATCCATGTATATGATTATACATTTTCCAATCAAATCATGAAAAGCAATGTCCATAGCTCTTTGAAAGGTTGCTCTGGCGTTAATCAGCCCAAATGGCATTCACCTATATGCATAGTTTCCCCACTTGCAAGTGAATGTAGTCTTCAATCGGTCTTCTGGTTCCACCATCACTTGGTTGTATCCTGAATATCCGTCTAAGAAAGACATCATCTGGGAACCGTTTACAATTTGCAACACTTCATCCAATGAAGGCAGTGGATAATTGTCCTTTTCAGATGCTCTATTCAAATTCCTGAAATCCACACACAACCTTATCTCCCCATTTTTCTTACGAACAGGGACAAGATTGGCGACCCACGTTGAGTGCCTTACCGGAAATATTATCCTTGCGTTCAACAGCTTCTTTACCTCTTTATATATCAATGGTTCTAAGAGTGGATTGACAGGTCTCTGCCTTTGTCTAAATGGCTTGCTGTTGGGTTTCAGAGGAATAGTGTGTGTAATGATTGAGGTATCATAAGTCTTTAAATCATCATAGCTCCATGCTATAATGTCTGAAAATTCTTTCATGCATTTGAGTATACCTTCTTTTTCTTCAGGTCTACACACCTTTCCTATTAACACATTCTTCTCTTCATTACTTGTTCCCATATTGATAGGTTCACATTTATCTCCTTGAATCTTATGATCTCTCAATGCACTCAATTGATCTGAATCGAAGAGTCTTTCTAACTCAACCATCCCTCGTGGTATTGTGTTATTTTTTAAGTTCAAGATACCCTCTGCATCAAATTCTGCTTGTTCCAAATCTTCTTCATCTATGATTTGAGCCTCAAAAACCCCAGAATTTGTAATGAAATCCAATATGTGTTTATCATCATTGAACACCTGAAAATTTATAACATTATCAGGGACTGATGGTACTGAGACTAACTCTACAGTGAACTTTTTCAACCCATTCATGGCAAGTGGTGTAAGTGAACTCGCAGCCTGTGCTAGGGAATTAGCAACTTGATTCTTTGATCTGTAAACTGATTTGATGTTGAATGCATCAAAACTTTCAATCAAATCCCAAACACGATTTCTATACCTCTTTAATCTCTTATCATGACAAACATACTTCTTTCTTATTTGCTTGACAATTACCTCAGAATCTCCGTAAACATGTAGAATCTTAGCTCCTTTCTTGATAGCCATCAATAACCCATGAACTAATGATTCATACTCTGCCACATTATTTGTACATGGAAATTGCAGTCTATGTGCAGCCAAGAATGATTCGTCGGATGGATTGATTAACTCGAACCCAGCACCAGCTCCTTGTTTCGACTTGGACCCATCGAAACGCAAAGTCCATACTTGATTTCCTTCTTGATCAATTGAAACTTTGCTTGGATTTTCTCTTCCCTTACCTTTCTTGGGAGTCCTCAGTAAAATTGGATCCTTCTTCGGTTGATCATCACCTTTTTCAGATTTTTTGATTATCTCAGTTTTAGTGGGTAATTTGACAGGGTTATCTCCCTTCTTTACTTCCAAAATTTCTGGTTTTATGGCCTGAGGGACTTTCTTGTATACTTTCTCTAAGGCAACTTTACACATAGCACAGGAAAACTCAGAATGAAAAGCACTGTGTATCCAGCACCAGTTAGGCAATAATAGATCTTTGACATTTACTTGCTGACCTAACTCTGTTGCTTGCTGAACATTCTTGAGTACGAAATTTCAGAAATTTTCAAATGTACCATCTCCTTCATCAGAAGTGGACTCATAATTGTGATCAAGCAAAACTTCAGTTTCATCAAAAGATTGCTGACCTTCACCTTCTTTCATTCTTGAACTTTGTAACATGAGGACTTCTTCCGTATTTGGCCTGTAATTCCCAAGATCAGTTTCTAGGAACAGGACCTCATTGTCCTCACCATATTCTGTGATCATCAGTTTCAATCTTGGAGTACTATCAATTCTGAGTTGATTTGGAATTCCTTTCCATGGTAGCCACATGTGTGAGAAATCGGTAGCTACATACCCATTCAATCTTCTTGACCAATCTCTACTCAGGAGCATGCCATATCCGCCTGGGATATCAACAACTGATATATCAATGTAGCTTTGGATTCTTGGATCAGATGACAATTGCATGTGTATATTATTCAATTCTCCAACCATGGGCACTTCTGTCTTATCCAGTTGTGTAACTTTCTTTGTGGTCAGAGTAGGAATCCAACCCAATCTTTTACATATGGTGAGTGGCATTACGTTGCTTGATGCTCCTGAATCCATCAAACAATTATGTAACATTTTCCCGAAAATGCGGACTGATAATAGGAATGGGGCAGGCTCATCTTTTCCTTGATAGAAAACTACAGACTTTTCATTTGGTAACTTGGAATGTGCGTTCTTTTCCACATCATTTGACCGTGAGATTTGATCCTTTGCAATCCTTTCATTTTTGATGATCTTTTCACTTTTAACAATACTTCGTTCTTTTATATCCTTTGTAGGGTCTTGGGCTATACATACTGAGTTCATATATGGAGAAACACCCTCTTGCACACTTTCCACAACATGTGCATTCTGAACATGGGATGAGTTAGAAGGGCCTACCGTAGCATTCCTTGGAATAGATGTATCATTTAAGCTGTTTAAAACTGTGTTTCTAATCTCAGGGATTCTCATCATTTCAGCCAAAGGCATGCTCACTTTCACTTTCTTGAATTCTTCAGTAACAATTAAACTTAGACATTTCAATCCATCATTTGTCACAGGGCCATCTCGTGAAAGATTGGCTCCTTGTGGATTGTCTCGTGGCTGAACTTCTCGCGTTGGAGTGGTTCTTTGAGCAGCATCCCTTTGTCTACACTTTGGTGAATCCTTTGGAAAATTTGGATTATTACTAGCATTTGGATTTGGTGGAGTTTGAAAATTGTTTGGAGGAACTGAAGAGGTTAATGGATCTGGCGCTCGATGATTTCTTTGATAGACTTTTAGGGGTGGATTCCCAACTGATTGTTGAAATGCTTGTACTTCCCCTGTTGCTTCAGCTTGAAAGTCAGTACTGAATGGAGAGTAATAATCTAAATTTTCAATTGGTCCATTTGCAGATGCCAGAGGGAACCTTCCATTGTATTCCATTGCATCATAATCCATCACAGGAGGAAATGTGAAGTCTTCAATGATCAAGGCTTGATCATACCTTGTTGTAGGAACAATCTCATATCTTGTCGTTGCTTGAGGAGCATCTTGAGCTTGCGTGTTTTGCATCTCCTTTTGAAATATATCAGCAGCTATTCTAAACTCTGTACACTGCAACTCAGAATGCTGATTCGTGTTGTGCAATCGACACCAACTTGATAAAGCTGCCTCAGCTAAGAACACCTTGTCTGCTAGTCTAGAATCTGAATCTGAATTGTTTTCCAACGGAGAGGGAACATTTCCATTGTTTGGAGATGTATTCCATGTTTTGTTTTGTCTTTGGAATCCTTGATTTGTCCCTCGGAATCCTTGATTATAACCTTGATAATTTCCTTGGTCTCTCTGATTTCCTTGATATCCATTGTGATTTCCTTGATCCCTCTGATTTCCTTGAAAACTCCTTTGCATATTTTGTAAATGATTATTTTGATTTCTCAGATGAGTAACTTCAGTGGATAATCTCTTCACTTGATCGATTAACTCTTTCATTTCATCCTTCTCTTCTTGACTCCTTGTAGAGGATGAAGACCCTTGTAAGTACACAGGTTGCGCTGGTGAAATTTGTGAAATGGGTGCTCCTGGATGCAACACCATCTGATTGCTAGGTGTTGGAATTGGATTCATTATAGGAGTATGCTGTGTCAAAGCTTGGTTGATTCCTTGAATCTGATTTGGCATAGCTGGATGTCCTATATGATTAAGCGGTCCTTGAGTATTCATTCCCAAGTCAGTATTCACTTTGACAGCCTCAGCATAGGCCTCCGTTAAAGTAGTTGGAGGTGCAGTTGCTTTCTTCACAAACATGGAAGTAAGGCGGTCTAGTGCTGCATAATATACTTCCCTCGCCATTGCATCATCAACATTATACGGAGCTTGCAACCTTGTATAAGCCTTATGAAAATGATTATTGAAAGAACTGATAGGTTCATGTTCTTGCCTCTTGACATCAACAAACTGTTTGTAGAGCTCTGACGGAGTGATGGGAATCTTGAACTTTTCTAGAAAGGTGTTTTTCAGTATTTGCCAACTATTAATGGAACCTGCAGGTAGATGAATGTACCAAAAGTATGCATCTTCACCCAGTGAATAAGGAAACAATCTACACGCGACATCCTCATGCTCGATTCTTCTGTTTCGAAGAGTATCCTCAAAAATCTTAATATGTTCCTCTGCTGTCCTGTTCACATCACTGACCTGAAATTTAGAGTAGAATTGTTCAGGACTCTTGGGCATTTCATGGTAATTTGCGAAAGCAGCAAGAGGAGAAGCATTTGCCGGAAGCCAAGCCATTGGAATGTTTGCTTGTTGCGCTGGAACTGTTTGAGCAACTCCTTGTGTATTACTTGGTTGAGTGATTCTTGTATTTTGTGGTGGAGTTTGAAACAAATCTACGATGACCCTTACACTAGGTGATCCTTCACTTGATGGATTTGTCTTCTTATTGCGCTTGGCTTTGGAATTGAAGTCCAACTCAATTAACTCCTTTGAAGTTTGCGGTGTAGACCTTAGAATCCTCTGGTGTTTTTCAGGTGAAAAAGAAACAATACGCTCCAGTGTGTCTAACTTTGTTTTCCAAAAGAGGCCCTCCTTCTAGCGCCAATTCTGTTGATGTGTTTTCCTTGCACATACAATGCAGAATAAAATACTAGTGTACTCTATCCTCTCTTGAACAAAATCCCTCAAATGCTAAGCTAAGTGATCATATGAGTGGACTCCAAGGTTCTTGATTAGTTACTTTTTGTGTTGCGACTTGGGATAACTTAGCAGTAGGATGCGAATTACTGTTTGACACAAGGGGACTTACGTAAATGCTCAACAATAGGAAACTTGTTTCTCTTGGATAACATGTAACACAACTTCTTAGAAGGTCTACCAATTCGATAATGACAATGGAAGCTCTTGAATCTAAATCTAACAAGATTTTAAAGAAAATGCAAAAGGAAATAAGTTTAGAAGGCTCTAATCTAAATGCAAGCAATCACCACTGATTCACCAGAATCTCAACCACACTTTGCTTCGCCATAAGGAAACAACTACACAAAAGTGATGCTATCTTCTAAGGGTAAAGTAAGATTTTCAGATTAAGCTCAGATGATGTTCAGACTAACCATGCACTACAACCTGCCATCGACAAATTATAAATGGTATGAACTATGGAGAAACCAAACATGAATCAGCAACAACAACTTCCATAAAACATAAAACTAAATTGCTGAAAACAAACTAAATAGATCTTATTCTATGAGTGAACACTTAGAAACCATGCATTCATTTGAAACAACACAAATCACCATGAAAATTTCAGCAATGAATTTGTATTTATTTCAGCAAAGTCTTGAGCAACAATTTCTCAGAGCATCCCCCCCTTACAAATGAGAGCAAAATGGGTTTATATAGGCCCCCAAAACTCAATGGATGGCCAATATTAAAACTTTAAATCGAAGGCCCATATTATGCCACATAGGCAAGTGGTTACAAATTTTACTAAAATTGGACCTTGCATTAATGATGCACTAACTAAGTGGAACACCCTCATTTATGACCTTTCCTTTTTGCGTTAAACTCCACAAATCTAGTGATGACACGTGTAATCTCCTCCATAGGGACACTTGGCAGAGTCTGAATGGTGCCCTCTACGATTTGCAGCTCCTCTGTAGATTTGACAACTGTCATTTCCCAACTAGCCATGGATGTCTGAAACGTGCCCATGAAAGTGGAAAGCGTGCAAATTTCATCCAACAACTCCCTTGAAATAGCCTGTGTATGCCGAAAATACTTTGCATGCATCTTGTCTTTCAGCAAGTATTCATCAATCTCTCCATTGGAATCAACTACCCTGTTTACAAAAACAAGTATTTTGTTTTGCATTTCCCGAAGTACCTCCTTTGTTTGAGTGCAGTCACTCTCAACCTTTCCCAGAACCTGCTCCTTTATGCTGAGTGCACAATACCAAGAATGGAAATTATATGTTGGACCCCGCTCAATCACCCCTTCATCCAACAATGTGGCACTTGGAGTATAAATCAACCTTTTCAACTGATGCATAACTTCTTCCCTTACATTTCTGAATTGTGCACAAGTAATTAGAATACTCTGAACTTTGTCAAATGTTGAAGCAGCTTCCTTATACAACTTCACAATCTCATCCACGAACCTATCAGCCTTGATCTTGAAATTTGCTGCCCATTCCTGCAATATTCGAGAAGAGGACCTCATTTCTTCCAAATGAACCACAGACTCCTGCGAGAGCAATGCCGGTGGTGCAACCATCACTTCAGCTTGGCTTAGTGGCCTCATTAATTGCTGAATATAATACTGAAATGCCAAGTTATCCTTCTCTAACTGAATCCTCTGTTCTTGTTCCTTCCGTAGCCTTTCTTTGATGACAGCAACTGAATCTTCCAACTCTTCTATCTCCTGCTCTGCTGTGGCTGGTCCCAAATCAAAAGTATTGATGTCATATGCACTCGGAATGCCACCATCTGCCTCCTTGCTGATTCTTGGGACAGCAATATGCACTTGCCTTGACCCTGAGCTGCCTCTTGTGATCTTCGAGAATTTAGTAATTTTCTGCTTTCCATTGTCAGTTTTGGCCCTGTTTAGCAAGTCTTCCAGACTTAATATGGGTTCCCTTTCAATAATAGACTTTTCCTTGACTCGATCTCTCAACCACTCAGGCAGATTGGACAGGTCCTCCTGACTTTCTTCTTGAACTCCCTTATGCTGAACAGTGGGAAGAGCCTCCTCATCAAACTCATACAACTCTTTGTCATCTTGATTTTCAGCTTCTGTTTCTATCACGACCACTTCTTGTTCCTTAGCTGATTTTGACACCACTTCACCAATTTGATTACCTTGTTTGTTTCCCTGATCATCTTGGATTTTCAAGGCTGTCTGCTCATCAGGTCTCACTTCATCTTCATCAATATTTATTATATTGTTACCCTCCTGTCTTGAAAATGCACTAGCTGCCTCCTGATCGTTAGTCTTTGCTTTCTTACTTGGCTGAATATCCTCATGCGGATCATCATCTTCACCCTCCGAACCATTGGAATTATTGGATGACCCACCACTTGAAGCATCCTTGGACTGATGTACACTAACCCCTCCCATCAGGTTGTAAGTCAATTGGACATTCTTCTCCTGGAGCCTACGAATCTGGAAGTCTACATACTTTCTTGTATGCGATACGATTGGCATCATCAAATCATCATTGCATGTGGCCTCCTGCTCAGACCAATTGATGGTGAAGGGCCTATCTCTCTTCTCTTCATATGAACTTTGTGAAAGTCTTTTGTGATTCTCCTCAAGCTGATCCGGAATGTTGATCACTCTTGTTGATCTGACCAAATCCAAAGACAATCGGTAGCAGCTTTTCTTTCTTATTTCTATATCATCATATGTATCTATCCAATGATCCTCGAGCTGTGGTTTGTGCTCATATCTGCTCCCAAATTTCTGCCTGACCGTGCCAAATGGATCGAAGTTATTGCGTGCATCATTGTGGCATACCAAGTTGTAAGCCTGCAACTCTATCTCTGAATTTTCAGCGGCTTGTAAGGACATGCAAGTCTCGAGCCTCCCGATGCTGATTGGAAACTTTGTTGTAGTCTTTTTCCTCTTTCTCTGGACCTTGTCAAATGCAACCAGCTGTCGTGTTACTTCCAACAACACCATTCTGTCAGTGGGGTACCTAGGCAATCTATAAGGCAGTGATGAGAAGCCCTCTACACGGATGTATGTGAACCTTGGAAACTGAATAAACCATTTTCTGTAATTTGCGATGAAGCTCATGGCTTCCTTTGACAATCTCCTGCATGTGCTACCTTGTAACAATCTAACAATATGCACGGAAAAGGCATCATTAAACCTTCTGTAATGGGATATAGCCTGTAAGTGCAGCTGAGGATAGCAATCATAAACCTTGAACTGTCCTTCTCCGTTTCCAACTCTCCCTTTGCAATTCAATCCTGGATATCTCTCGTTTCTGGCAAGCATATATATAATATACGAGCTCATGTAAAACACTTTCATTTCCTGTAAACCCTTCAATTGATCATCGATGTTACTGCTGATCATTTCAGCCCAATCTATCATTCTTTTTCCACTTATAATTTCTTCAATGAAGAAGAACATCCAAGGCTCGAAATTTGCCGATTGTGGGAAGCCCATGATGCGGTTCAAAAACACAACCATATAGTTAATTTCTTGATGAAAGTCAGACTTGTGAAGCTTTTTAGGTACCTTACTCACATGTGGCCTTGGCTGAACCAACCAACTATTGTTTATTACCTCCATACATTTCTCAGGTCCCGCCAAATAAAGTTGCAAAGCAGACTCCTTGTCGCAGAATGTAGTAGTTTTGTATGAGGGGATGTCGAAAGCTTCCGCGATCGCCTCCTTTCTCAGATAAGCAAGTACTTTGCCCTCTCTAGTCACAATACATCTCTTTTCATGATTATAATGCTTGGCGCATTCTAACATCAGTTCTGGACACAGCATTGTTGGCGGGAAACAAGCAGCTTGCACAATCCCGTTCTTCAAAATTCGTCTGACGAGATCCGATGGATTGGGTTTGTGCAAATTTTGCCGAATCTCTTGCATATTGGTCTTCCCTAGATTGGTGTCACAGAGGTTTCGCCACTTCGAAGTGATCTTCATTTCTGGCCATGTTCCTTTCATGTCACTCCTCATTAATGCTTGCCTGTCCTTCGCACTCATCCTTCACCTGCACAACCGTCCTATGTCAAAATCCTGAAAATGATATTTAGTAACAACATAATAGTAACAAAACCTACATTTAATACATGCAAGATTATTTGAATGCAAGATTTCAATTTATCTCACCCCTCTGCTAAAGCAAAAAAAAAAAAAAATGCGATTCCCGCGAGAACAGAATGTCCAAATGTTTCACCAACACACTTAGTTCTTATTTGCCCCTGTCAAATCTGATCTCCTAATGGACCTGCAATAATCATGTGTTGTAATCCCCTATGCACTTTAATGGAGGGGAGGTCAATTTCCAAGCAATATAAGGTGATCTTTCTTAAACTTTCAAAAACTTCAACCAAGGAAGACACTCTTAAACCTGCACTCAGGAAGCGTCAAGAACACCGGGCAGATTATGTGATATTAACCAGTTCAACATCCAAGCACCCACTCAGACAACCTCATAAGGATCCCCTCCTGCAGACAAAACTCATGAACATAGTCAGGTTTCCAAATACTCAACTTAGCTACTGATGCAGGAGGCGAAGCTCACTGTTAGAACAAATGACAAAACACCTTCGAATCCCCTCTCGTCCCACACAGTGCAATCACCTTTTCTGGAGGACAGCGCATACCATGAATGCTCAGAACGTTGGCACTTTTACTCACAATAATGCTCAAAAGATTTTGCTAGCATAAATAGTGCGCTTCCACCTTCTCTACCGCATACATGTCATTCAATGGCTTAAAACGTGGGGCTAAAAATAGGAGGAGCCAAATTTTGAAAGATACGTGCCTCCAACTCCTGCCAGGGATCTTAATTTATTCCCTATCCATGCGTTTTTCAAAGTGCAGTGCCCATTTAATGGCATGCTAAGAATAGATTTGATTCGTTCTACAAAAAAAAATGTTCAATGCTTCCAAATTTCGGGTCATCATGATTGCCAAAGAGGTGGCAGGAAACAAGCGGGTCAGCACAAATGTTAGAGATCCTGGTAAAAAGGAAAAAATTGCAAACCACAGATCCAGCTCCGCCCTGGCGGTCCTTTTGCTTCAACGTGCACAATGCAGGAGTGCAATGGACTCTTGAAAATCCGTCCCTCCATGAATGACCAACGTGGAGTGAAATGCTATATTTCACATCTGACGCGATGCTGAGAATAGAATTTTACATGAGGTTTAGAAAATCTGCCAAAGGGGCATTAATAACCATGCTAGGCAACAGACATCCTGGGCAAACGGTCACCCAAGCCTGCTGAAGATTAAGCTAATCATGGAGAGTTCCTGACGAGTCAAGAAGATCCGTCCAAGCGGTCATCTAGCCCGTTGAGAGAATAGGCAATGGAAAACCATGCCAGAAGGTAACTAAAGTCCGCTTAGGCGGAGATCCAGGGGAAGCGGGCGTGCTGTTGAAAGAAGATCTCAATGCAGAAAAGAAACCGTGACGCAGACCACAGACCAAAGCACCAAAACAAGGGGGTCCCCATGGCTGATGGGGCGATGTTGGACCACGTCACAACAGGTGTGATGAAGGAATTTCCCTTGGATACTCTACTAAGAGTAAGGCCTATCAATGTAACTTTTGTCAATTTATGTAACTTTTACATTAGGTATCAAATGACATCAAAATGACTATTTACAAGTTAAATGTAGCCATTTAGGCCTTATTACAACATAAGAATACCTATCCAAAATCAAAATTCTAAGTCTACCTCATGGAGACATATTCATGCTAGGGTGCACCTGCACCATACAACCAACCAACAAAGATTTCCAAGTCCCTTGGAAATGTACCTACAAAACAAATCTACCTTTTCCTGCATCTCTGTCTGGCTTCATCTTTTACTCTATATCTTCAACTTCAGGCTTCAAATCTTCACATCAATGGCTAGTGACCAACCAACCAACAAAATCAAACTACCATCAACTTTAGAGCTTCTTCAGGCTCCTTCTACTCCCATCAGTGGAGTACTCTTCAGGCTGCAACCTCAAGTGCTTCTTTAGTCAGGTATCCATCTGTCTACTGCCTTACCACACCAACTCACCAAACCATCCATCTTACCCAATAGCAGATCCTGGTGATGCACCTACCACTCTCTCCTCAGTGGCCTCTCTTTGCACCCTTATCCATCTTAATCTCTATTGGAGAATGGTCATGACAGACCTCATCTTGTCTGCCCACACACACAACCTCAGGAACCTCCTTCTTGCAGCTAGATGGAACAAGCACCTGCAACCAAACAAATGAGCAACATAAAATCCAAAAGGTGTAGATTTCCTCCCTTGGCAATCTATCTACACAATCAAGATCTTCTCGCTCTTCACCTGCCTTCTCAGTGACAGGAAAAGAAAAATACACACCACCCAAATCTTTCACCAGCTCTGATACCAATATGATGCAGAGGTAGGAGGACCAACAACTCAACTCAACCAATCATTCAAGGCAATGTTCACATGACTCATACTTCATGGCATTTGACTGTTTTAAACATACTTCACAAAATGAAGCATTGACATGAAACAAACTATCCTCAATACCATTAACAAATCAAATAACTAATCCAATTGCTTTTGTCAGGTTGAAGAGAACATTAATACATATTTTTCCTCCAATTTTCATGAAGATCCAATGGTAGGGGAGAAGGTTATGATTTTTTTCCTAAAACTGCAAACCCTAGGCAGCGTTCAGATCTGCCCTCACCAAAATTACAATATCTCTCACATTACTTAATGAAATTATACCAAACTAAAATAATTGTAAACTAGAAACACATATATTTCTAGCCATCTATTATATACATCAATGTGAGTCTGTACCAGGTTGTACCATACATGTTTTTAGACTACATTTTCAGAAAATTAAACTCTGCAGACCTACCCTCAATAAAAATACCATAACTTATTCAAATCTTAATGAAATTTGACGCAACAAAAATAAATGGAAAGTAGACTCAGTAATCTTTCCATCCATACCACATTCTAGTCATATAATATCCATACAAATCCATACCAATCTCTGAAATAGCAGTTTAACATTCAGAAATGCAGAAAGAAGGGTATCTTTTGTTGATATCACATCAAAATGTAACAACCCACATTATCCAACCTTATCCCCTCATGGGATTCAACTTTACAAGACATATTTAAGTTATTACAACCATTTTCTAACTTCCCAACCGTTCAACTACCCTTTTACCCTTCATTTTCCATTTTATGCACTTTTGTTGCATTTTTTGCAATTTGTTGCTTATGACAACTTTTGTCAATTTATGCAACTTTTACATTAGGTATCAAATGACATCAAAATGACTAAATAGGACCTTTTACAAGTTAAATGTAGCCATTTAGGCCTTATTACAACATAAGAATACCTATACAAAATCAAAATCCTAAGTCTACCTCATGGAGGCATATTCATGCTAGGGTGCACCTGCACCATACAACCAACCAACAAAGATTTCCAAGTCCCTTGGAAATGTACTTGCAAAACAAATCTCTCTTTTCCTACATCTCTGTCTGGCTTCATCTTTTACTCTATATCTTCAACTTCAGGCTTCAAATCTTCACATCAATGGCTAGTGACCAACCAACCAACAAAATCAAACTACCATCAACTTTAGAGCTTCTTCAGGCTCCTTCTACTCCCATCAGTGGAGTACTCTTCAAGCTGCAACCTCAAGTGCTTCTTTATTTAGGTATCCATCTCTCTACTAACTTACAATACCAATTCACTAAAACATCCATCTTACCCAACAACAGATCCTGGTGATGCACCTACCACTCTCTCCTCAATGGCCTCTCTCTACACCCTTATCCAGCTTAATCTCTATTGAAAAATGGTCATGACAAACCTCATCTTGTCTGCCCACACACACAACCTCAGGAACCTCCTTCTTGTAGCTAGATGGAACAAGCACCTGCAACCAAACAAATGAACAACATAAAATTCAAAAGGTGTAGATTGCCTCCCTCGGTGATCTATCTACACAATCAAGATCTTCTCGCTCTTCACCTACCTTCTCAGTGACAGGAAAAAAAATACACACCACCCAAATCTTTCACTAGCTCTGATACCCATATGATGCAGAGGTAGGAGGACCAACAACTCAACTCAACCAATCATTCAAGGTAATGTTCACATGACTCATACTTCATGGCATTTGACTGTTTTAAACATACTTCACAAAATGAAACATTGATATGAAAAAAACTATCCTCAATACCATTAACAAATCAAAGAACTAATCCAATGGCTTTGGTCAGGTTGAAAAGAATATTAATACATATTTTTCCTCCAATTTTCATGAAGATCCAATTGTAGGGGAGAAGGTTATGATTTTTTTCCTAAAACTGCAAACCCTAGGCAGCGTTCAGATCTACCCTCACCAAAATTGCAATATCTCTCACATTACTTAATAAAATTATACCAAATCAAAATAATTGTAAACTAGAAACACATATCTTTCCATCCATCTATTATATACATCAATGTGAGTCTGTACCAGGCCGTACCATGCATATTTTTAGATTGCATTTTCAGAAAATGAAACTCTGCAGACCTACCCTCAATAAAAATGCCATAACTTATTCAAATCTTAATGAAATTTGACACAACAAAAATAAATGGAAAGTAGACTCAGTAATATTTCCATCCATACCACATTCTAGTCATATAAGATCTGTACAAATCCATACCAATCTCTGAAACAACAGTTTAACATTCAAAAATGCAGAAACAAGGGTATCTTTTGTTGATATCACATCAAAATGTAACAACCCACATTCTCCAACCTTCTCCCCTCATGGGATTCGACTTTACAAGACATATTTAAGTTATTACAACCATTTTATAACTTCCCAACCATTCAACTACCCTTGTACCCTTCATTTTCCATTTTATGCACTTTTGTTGCATTTTTTGCAATTTGTTGCTTATGACAACTTTTGTCAATTTATGTAACTTTTACATTAGGTATCAAATGACTTAATAGGACCTTTTACAAGTTAAATGTAGCCATTTAGGCCTTATTACAACATAAGAATACCTATACAAAATCAAAATCCTAAGTCTACCTCATGGAGGCATATTCATGCTAGGGTGCACCTGCACCAAGATCCTAGAGCATGGTATGCAAGATTGGACAAGTATTTGATGCAATTAGGGTTCAATAAAGCTACTGCAAATAGCAATCTCTATTTCAAAATCAATGATGATCAAATTCTGATTGTTGTAGTCTTTGTTGGTGATATTATCTTTGGAGGAAATGAAGGTTTGTGTAAAAAACTTGTAGAGGAAATGCAAAAAGAGTTTGAACTATCTATGTTTGGTGAAATGAATTTATTTTTAGGACTACAAATTACTCAATTAGAAAAAGGAATTTTCATTTCCTAGTCCAACTATGTGAAAGAACTATTGAAGAAGTTTGGAATGGAGGATTCTAAGCCAATATGTACTCCTATGGTAACTCACTGCAAGCTAAGTAAGAATGATGAATCACCTAAAACTGATCAGAAAAAGTATAGGTCTATGATTGGAGGACTACATTATCTAACCCATACTAGACTAGATATAATGCATGTAGTTTGTCTTGTGGCAAGATTTCAAGAAGATCCCAAAGAGTCACATGTGATGGCAGGCAAAAGGATCATGAGGTATTTTAAAGGCACTTCAAACTATGGATTGTGGTATCCCAATGATACTAATTTCACTCTTAGTACTTATACATATACAGATTGGGTTGGAGATGCTGATGACAGAAAAAGTACAAGTTGAGGTGCTTTCCTTTTGGGTAACAAATTAGTTTCATGGCTATGCAAGAAGCAAGAACTAATTTCTTTGTCTACTGTAGAAGCAAAATATATTGATGCAGCATGTTGTTGCACTCAAGTGCTTTGGATGAAGCAAACATTGAAGGACATAAGAGTTGTATATGAAGAAATAATTTCAACCTTTTGTGACAATACAAGTGCTATAAACATTTCAAAGAATTGAATGATGCACTCAAGAAGAAAGCACATATCAATAAGATATCACTTTTTGAGAGAAAAGGTAACAGAGAATGAAGTAAAGCTAGAGTATGTATCTACAAAGGATCAGATTGCAAATATTTTGACTAAGCCTCTGCCTAAGGATACTTTTGAGTATCTTAGGGAGAAGTTAGGGGTTATTAACCCTCCTACTCTAAACTAAGATGCATAAGAAATGCATTAGTCTAGTGGTGTCTAGAGTTTCATCTTTTGATTTGGATTAATGTTTTGTAAGCTACCTCTCAAGAGGAGCTAGTAATTGTTGCTGATACAAGTTTTTGATTAAGAGTAGTAAGTGTTGCAGTACTGATGACAGGGAGAGTTGTGAAAAAAAGAGAAAAGATAAGGTTTGGTACCCTTTTCCATTGATGTCAGAGGGGGAGAGAAGTTCATTTGAAAACACTAGAAGAATAAAGTTGCAGTAAGAGAAAGCATCAAGTAAGGGGGAGCAAGGAAGCCAAGCAAGATTGTATGTCTTGATGGTTTTTACATCATGTGTTGCCATCAATGACAAAGGGGGAGATTGTTGCAAGTATGAGTAGCAAGTGTTGTCATTGATGTCAACACCTAAGAAAGTCATTTGAATAAGTTTGAACAAATATTTGAGGAATTAGCACAAAGTGCATAATTACTTTATCTACCAGAGTAGTTCAGTGTTTTGCTCCATATATCATGTAGGTTGAATATCTTTTCCTATGGATTGGAAGTAATGTTAATGGATGTCTATAGATGCTATGTTTCAAGTTTGAGCCTCCGGTGTGAAGATTTCAGCGAGTTCTATTCACCAAAGTAAAAACTATTTTTCTATGGATTTAATGGTGATAGGGAGAATGTATTCTTCTCTGCATTTAAGTTTCACAGTTTGCAATTCTAAAATTAAGTTTGTGATGATGTTATGTACCTTCAGTACTAATGGTTCATGATTTGGTGCTCCACAAGTGATCTTTCCTTTATGAAAGTGGCCAACACTAATGTTCAAGTGCTCCAGTTTGAAGAATCTTATGGATAAAGTGTTTAGAGGTTGTGCAGATGTTCAAGTGGTGATTGTAATGTGCTTGTGGGAGTCTCTACATCGTGTTCCTATCTTTTTTTTGGCCCACAAAGTATAATCCAGATTGTGCATGAAGTGTGTTCCTAAAAGCCTTATTGTCAGCTCCAGTCTTGGCTGACCTGGTTGTTCTCACTACTTGCAATTGTGCTTCAAAGTTTGTAAAGCATGTGGTTGTGTGGAAAATTGCATTTGAGTCCTAGCTAAGGCTTGGTGTTGTCCACATTCATTTCTCTTCTCCCTCATTCCATTTAAGATCATGCCTAATTTTTAAATATTGCCTAAATATGTATGTGTACTGACCTTGGAGAATGTTCCAAAGGTTGATGATTGTAATACCGACTTTGTTGATTATTTCAAGGTTGATGAATTGTATAAATATTTGTGATGAAGTCATGAAAAATGAAAAATGTGCAAAATTGAAAAGATAAGTTTGAAGTGAAGAAGTAGAGCAGAGAAGAGCAGTTTTACTATGCTTCAATGGAACTAAATCCTAGCATGGAGTAGATGATAATATCTCAATTCATCAATTTTGGCAGTGAGCCACCCCATTGGTAGTGAGCCACTTCTTTTACAGTGAGCATTCTAGGTAGTGAGCCCCATTGGCAGTGAGCCTTATTATAAATTCTGATATATCTTTTATATTGTCAGCTAACACGCACCATGGTTTTCCCTTATAGGGTTTTCCACATAAAAATATGGGGTCCCATGTGTTGAATATGTGAATGTATTTAAGTTTTGATTTCATGCTTTCATAGTTAAATTGCAATAACAATGATTAAGAACTTGATGTGTTGGTGGTTTTAAATCTTTGGTTACAACTAATTCACCACCCCCTTCTCAGTTGTATTGTACATTTCAATAGTACAAAAAAAGGGCTGCATGTGTAAGAAACTAACATCAAAATCCTTAAAAATATGCATGACACTTTAAAGATAATACAAGGTCAAAATGAAAAAAACTTGCCAAATGTGATATGGAATTTCTCTCTCAAACTTATGATGGAGCAATCCAAGATAGTAAGCAAAGTAGTAGACTGTGATAGAGCAGTCAAAGAGGACAGAAAGCCCAGTCATGGTGTTACAAGGGTATCACTCAAGACAATAAAAGCATTCTCTCACTAAGCTTGTAGTGGTATGTTTTTCAAGAGAATAAAGGCCACTCCAATAGGACACAATGGGAAAAGGAAGGACAATATTTAAGGTGAGTGAAGCACCAAGAGAAAACATTCAAGATCAAGCCAAGGACATTAGAATTCAAACCCTAGAGCAAGCCTCCACTATAAGAAAAAAAGAGAATTGGAGATATAATATAAGAAGAAATCTATATTGAATGCCTAGCTGTGAAGAGATGAATCACAAGAATAGTACAAGATAGGAGCTCACTATTGATCTTAGAAGGCCTACTCCCCATATAGGAGGCCATTCTAGTTGTCATCTTCACTAGGATCATGCATCAACTCATTAAGAGTTGTTGCAGGGTCCAGATAAATATGAGAAGGGTATCCTACATGAACAAGAGACATTAAAAAATAAGCAAGTGAAATTTAGAAGCAAGCAGGAGATATGTATTTATTGTTTCATTTGAATACAAAATAGTTAGGGCTAAGCATGGAAGTAGGCTACAGTTTCAAGTTGTTTCAACTTTATTCATTACACCTTTCCTAGTCATAGATGATAAAAGGTACATAGTTTATTAAACTCACTTATGATTATAATCGACTGTATTATACAATAAAGTTTCAGATGGTCTTTCCCTATGCAATTGATAGTATTACAAAAGAAGAATAGCAGACAATTCATTGCACAAAACAACTGCTTATATTCCCAAGGAAATTTTGTTCAATGTTCCCACAAAAGTTGTGGGAATTGACTATAAAATGATGAAATGAAAAGAAGACATATACATCTGAAACATGAAGCATAAATAAGGGAAGGGGATCCGTCATTGCCTGTGGGATGAATCCCCTCACTTGTAGTTGCACCACTTTCAAGATTCTCCAATTCAACCTCTAGAAGTGACTGCAAGAAGAAGAAGAAGAAATAGGGTTAGAGCTTAGAACATCCTTCACTTGAATATGTTAAAAGAATCAAATGTACATGTGGCCTTTTCAGAAGCATCAAATAGGAAATGAAAGGAATAAACAGACTTCTAGATGCAAACAGACATGGTAAGAGAAAGAGAAGCACTTCTTAGTGGCTTCTGATCATCAATGAAAATAATAAGTATGTTGTAGTCATAATACAGTCATATGGTAGACTGTTATGGTCTTAGAATAATCTAACAAACCCAAGATAGTCTTAACAGTGTATGGAAATGATTGTCACAACATGATAAAGGAGCAATCCAATCCAAAATAAGGAAACAACCCTATCAGATGGGTACCACGCAGTGATAGCAGGGTCTGTGAGGATAGCTACATCCAGAGAGTTAGGGAAGTGTGGCAGCAAAGGACATCCCTCATTATCACCTTGAAACATGTTGAAACATATGAGGGTTAGATCATTCCACACTTGTATCATAAAACCCTTCCTTCAAGTTTTAGGCATGCACATGAAGATATGGTAGAAAGAAGGTCATAATATGGTCAATGATGATGATTAAAACATGCCTTTGCTTCAAATTATAGAAGATTTATGTAGGTTTCTATAACGCCATTCAACTAGATCACAATGGTAGCCTCCAATAGAAACCTTAAGGTGCAGTGAAGGTGCCATACGATGACTTTTACTAAAAAGTAGAAAACAATCACATTGGATGATTGTAAGAGGTCAGAATAGTCATTTTGTATGACTGCCAAAAAGTAGTGAAATACCAATCATTTATACAACTGTCAAAAGAGCAAAAAATAGTCTTAAATGACTGTATTACTAGTCAAGGAACAATCACTTTAAATGACTTTCTTATCAGTTACAAGAATAGTCCATCAAGGAGCTAGCAAATGCCTTTAAAGAAATTTTTAAGACAAGGTCATTTGAGTTTGCTCAAAATCTAGAAGAATCAAAGAAGGATATGCAAAATGTCCAATGCTATAGTGTGTATGGAAACTTAGACTAAACCTTGACAAATGTCCCTTTTAGTTTTCACAGTTGAGGGTAATATACAAATCAATGACAGAGACATCAAAGGTCAAAGGAAGTGGAATTTGAGAGGACTTGTAAAGGTTTTAGGGTCTGAGTGTAGTCTAGCCAGTCTAAAGTGATTAAAAATACAGGCAGCAGTATAAAAGATTATTAACTTTGTATCACAATAAACCTTGTATTCCCCTTTGAGCTATCAGAGGGATTGCCTAGTAAGTGTTTTAAGTCTTGTTATCATTTTAGGGGTAACAAAGCCATGGATGTTGTCTCAAAGTAATGAAAGATTCAAAACTGACAATGCATGCAGGAGAAATAGATAGTGAGAGGGGTTCCTATATGGAGGTTTGTGAAATGAGTAATGTTATAGAGGAGAATATGAGCAAAAATAGTCAGGTTGCTACAATACTTGAGAATGGGAAAGATGTCTCTAGAAATAACTTTTGTGGCTCCCAGATGCCAATGATGTGCCACACACAGGAACTTTGGCTTGGAGAGCAACTTGTAGTGGTACTTATAAATGTGATCCACTTCTGTATAACAGTCTTGATTCATCAGATGAAACAACAAGAAGTAGGCTATTGATGAGGAAAGGAATAGTCATAAATAGAGGTTTAAGGTATGCAAAACAAGGGGACTAAGTAGATTGTAAGCCTTGATGAAACTTGCACAAAACAGTGCTATGGTAGAGCACTATGATAACCCTCATAGAGACACAATGCAAAAAGGATTAAGTAAATAATGCCAAAATGATATGGAACAGTAGCCTAGAGAGTCTAGAAGGAAGAATAGAGATGCAATGAAGATCCACACATTTTTAGCTGCCACAAAGAGCCACAAATACCCCATAGCTAGCACCATAATAGAGCAGTGAACAGTGACTCTTCATAGTTTTTCTCAAAAGCAGAGTCAACAGAAAGAAGGAAGCTCTTAGTAGTTAGGTTTTTTCCAAGCACAAGTGTAGGACCTGACATAGTGACAAGTAAAGAAGCTTGAGTTTTCTCCATGGTGATGCTCCAGTGAAACCCAAGAGCCAACAAAAGAAAGAAACAAATGACAAGCATTGCTAAGGTTCCAAAGATTTACACTTGGTGAAGAGTAACTTAATCTTGGTCAACCTAACCAAGATTATCCAAACATGTTTTCCTTTCCTTAGAAAATCAAAAGAATATAATCATGAGCCCTGGCTATTTTAATAATAGTGTTTGAATTGCAAAGAGATAATAATTGATATTACCTTAACACTTATTAAATTAAATTTAAAATTATTAAGTTACCTTAATACTTGTTAAAGTAAAATAAATTATTACCTTAGAATCATGCAAAAGGAGATGTGGACTAGTCAAGGAGTTAACAAAGCATGCATTCAAGGAACCTTATGATAAAGTGTAAAGTGATTATATTGCTTCATGCAAAGGGAGATAAGACTTTCAGTTTACTAGGGGTTTTTGGTCAATTTATGCCTATGTTAGAGGCCCACTTGGTCAAATTGGAAGATAACGGGAGTTTGAAGCTAAAATCACTCATTATTGAGTAGTTTGGAGCCTTCAAATATAGGCTTTTTTGCCTTGCACGCCTAACAACAAGAAGTTCACGGAGTTGGTTGAAGGCATCTTTTCCAACCATTTTCATGCAAGTGGTGAGGAGTTCAATTCGATGTGAGTTGATTTCCCCAAAACTAGGCCTCTTGGAGAAAGACTTTTTGGGGTAGAAAAGAAGAGGCACAAGGTGCTTTTTTCTCAGTTATTTCTAGTTTTCCTTTGCACATAGGAAAGAAAACCAGGTGTAGTGTAAGTCATCAGTATTATTCATTATAGAGAAGTCATATTTTACAACATTTTTTCAGATATTCTTGTAAGGACATTCTTATTTTTGTAAGGAAACTCCTATTTTCTCAATAAAAGTAGTAGGTTATCCTTCCGAATCATGTGTTATGTGTAATATGAATGATCTTGATGCAAACTTATGTGATTTTACAAAATCCTTTAATTTTATGTATCATTCTGAGTAGACTTAATACAGAAAGAAACTAATTCATATAGGTCTTAGGTTGTGTTAAGCATTTTTCAGCAGGTTGTAGTTGTGAAAATCATTAATTTTACTTGAAACACACTTGAAAAACTCAAACCTCCCTATGAATTATTGATGTATGAACACTATTTAGATTGAGTTGTGTGAAACAAAACCCCTTTTGAGAGAAAATTGTGAGTTGAAATAGCAAGAACAAGACTTATAAACTCAATGCATCACCTCCGAGGATCTAAATTGTAGTTATATAGCAATCCTTTTATACCTTTTCCTTATCAAAGTAGTAGTTCTAGGAGGTGTTTTAAGGGAACTAGCCCTTCTGGAGGTTCACCTTTGCCATAGGTAACCCACAACCTAAAGGTGATCCCAAGTTTCACAGGATAGTTAAGTTTAAAGCTTAACCAGGGTGTAATCCTCGTGACAACAAGAAGACTATGTAGATGACCTCTTGGCAAAATCAAAAACAAGGGAAGAGCACATGCATATCCTTCAGTGCATCTTTGACTAATTATGGGAATACAAAGTTTTTCTCAAGCTAAAAAAGTGTCTTTGGGGTCACATGAAGAAAGTGACTAGGTTTCATTATCTCTAGACAATGCATAGAAGTGGATCTTACTAAGGTTGCAACATTAATTGAAATGCTATACCTAAATAACCTTAAGAAACTCCACAATCTCTAGACAAAGCTCTAGGAAATCAAAAGATTCATTGCATAGCTAGTAGATAATTGTCAATTATTCTCCCACCTTTTCAAGAAGAACAACAACTGCCATTGGGGTGAATCTTGTTAGCAAGCCTTTGACTACATCAAAGAATATCTCACCACTCCTCTAGTACTCATGGAACCTATAACCAATCAACCATTGCTCCTATACATCTATGCTACACTAGTTTCCCTAGGGGCATTCCTAGCACAACATGATGAATAGGGCTATGAAATGGAAATTTACTACATTAGTCAGACACTAGTTGGCTACAAACTCAACTACACACCCATACAATGAGCATGCTTAGATATTATGTTTTCCTCATATAAGTTTCACCACTACATGCTTAATCATCATACCTATCATTTATCCAAGATTATACCACTCAAATATCTTCTATTTAGAGATTCCTTCACCGACCACATGGCTAAATTATGTATGCTATTTATTGAATTTGACATCAAGTATGTGGATTGTAAGGCAATTAAAGGCTAGGTTGTCACAAATCAAATAGTTGAAGAACCATTACTTGACACTCATCCCTTGATC
Source organism: Cunninghamia lanceolata (assembly GCA_027924645.1). Taxonomy (NCBI): domain Eukaryota; kingdom Viridiplantae; phylum Streptophyta; class Pinopsida; order Cupressales; family Cupressaceae; genus Cunninghamia; species Cunninghamia lanceolata. The sequence continues at coordinate 6,416,520 of BSBN01000148.1, read as the reverse complement.
ATGAACTTCCCCAATGAGTCCATCTTAACTCTTGCAGATTCTCACACTTGAAAACTCTACTTTGATGGTTCCTTCACTAGTCATGGTTCAAGGGAAGGTATTTTGTTCATCACACCACAAGGGAATCTTATCCCTAAAATTTCAGGTTCAACATTCCATGTATTGGAATAATATTTTAGAATATGAGGCCTTGCTTGCAAGTCTTAAAATAACATTGTAGGGGAATATCCAATAGCTCCTTGTTTATGAGGACTCCTAGTTGGTTATCAAACAAGTCAACAATGAAGATCAAACCAAGGTTGAAAACCTTACCCTCAAAAATGGATAGTTGACATTTCTAGGAAATGATCATGCCAAGTCACTATGTACTAACTCAAGAAGCTGTGTGGCCCTCCATGCTTTGCCTTTGTCATATTTCTATTTAAGATTCTTACCAAGAATGCAACCTTGGCAAACTACATTAGAAAATAGAATAGAAGGAAACCTTGAAACCATGTCCTATTGACTAAGCTACTGCAAGTAGCAGTAGTTCAAGTGGCCAAACCACTAATGCTACAAACAACTCAACTCATCTAAGTGAGTGAGTAAAGCAAGTGAATGAGAATTAGGAAAAAAAGTGAGAAAAGTGATATAGTCTAGAGTGATGATCAATTTTCCCAATAACATCCATAGACCAACTATACGACTCACTAATTACCATTACGTTTGGAGTGAACTCAATCTCCTTGCCAGAGCTAGTGCGAGTGCTCTGATAAATATATAGGAGACTAGTTGACAATGATGGAACACAAGGAACATCATGAAATGTTCCTTCACCCACATCAATAAACCCTCTCCCATGCACCTCAATAGGAGTGTCATCACCCATTAGTATAGATGGCATAGAACATGGTTCCAAAGAGGTAAAATCATCTTGTGATGAAGCCATGTGGCACGTGAAGCAATCAAGTCAATAATTCAAGTATCAGGTTGTGAAGCAATAGAAACTAGGGCCTTGCCCTTTCCTTTCCCCTTACTTTTGTCTGTGTCCTTTGAAGATTTTTGAGATAAACTCTATTTGATTGAATTAGGTACCTTAATATTGTTCATTTCAAGATGTGTTAGGTGATCTATCTATTTCTTTAAACACTTATGTTTATCATGACCAAGTTTCTTACAATAGTCACACTTTGCCTTCTCCTTCTTGTTGGAAATAAACCACACCCATATCGATGATGGACTAGCCACAAGGGGTTAGTAGATCAGTTGGTCGAGCACTCTAGAAGCAAATGGAAGGTCCTAGGTTCGCGTCCTAGCTGGTCCATATGAGAAACAACTCGACAATTGGTATCAAAGCTAGGCTAGGAGCCCTAAGCACCTACAATATAGCTTCATGGGGGTGTTGGAAGTAAGCCACACCTGAAGCGACAATGGACTAGCCACAAGGGGCCAGTAGCTCAATTGGTAGAGCACTCCAACAATAAATGAAAGGTCATAGGTTTGAGTCCTAGCTGGTCTAGATATGGGAAGCAACTCAACAATTGGTATCAGAGCTAAGCTAGGATCCCCAAGCACCTATAGTATGGCTTAAGGGGGTGTGTTGGAAATAAGCCACACCTGGACCAACAATGGACTAGCAACAAGAGGCTAGTAGGTTAGTTGGTAGAGCAGTCTAGTAACAAATGGAAGGTCCTAGGTTTGAGTCCTAGCTAGTCCATATGAGCAATAACTCAATAATTGGTATCAAATCTAGGCTAGGAGCCCCAAGAATTTGTAGTGTAGATTAATGGGGGTGTTGGAAGTAATCCATATCAAGACTGATGATGGACTACCCACAAGGGGCTAGTAGATTAGTTGGTAGAGCACTCCAACAACAAATGGAAGGTCCTATGAGTCCTAGCTATTCCATATGAGTAGCATCTTAAAGACTTTTTAGGCTTGTCACCTTTTGAAGAAGAGGCCTGAGTAGTTGTATTAGAGACAACCAATATCTAATCTTGTTTCTTCTCTTCTTAGTTTTGTTGTTTCTTATTCTACTTACCATACCCTCTTCCATCTTTAGTTCCTTGATTTGAAACCAAGGCATGAGATTTAGAGGGCTTATTTGTGCCCATTTGTACTAGTTTATCTTGCTCCTTTGTGAGATCATTTGCAAAATCATCAAGAGAAGGCATTTTATATGCAGTTCCTAAGGTACTTTTAGTGGCATGAAATGTGAAAACAAACATTGAATAGTTAAGACCAAGTTTTAAAAGAATACTTTTAAGATCAATTGAGAATCTTTCTTTTGAATTCCACATTGTTTTAATTACAATCTTATGGCCTTTAGTTTAGTGAGTAAGTCCTTAATAGTATAAAAACTTGTAGGACTTAACCCTATGAGATCATTCTCTAGTAGATGTCCTCTTATTTCATCTTGTGTAGTAAAAAGGTTTTCCAGAGGGGTCCATACATCATTGGTGTAGAAACAGATTCAATATGAAAAATCAAATATGGAGATATAGACATATACAAGGTTCCAAATGCTTCAACACACTTATTAAACCATTTTATCTCTTGATTAGAGTTGGTTCAATTCCTAACCCCATTTTAACCCTATAGAACCCTTTTTTCTTTAGATAGATTAGGAGTTTTGAATTCTAATCAAAGTAGTTATAGGGTGTTAGTATTGGTATTGTTGCTTGATCCATTTTAATGTATAAAATTAGATTGTTGTTGTGCAGAAATGAGAATGCAAAAAATCAAAGAGAGCACACAAGACATGCCCTTTTTTCACTCAATCAAAGAAACCCTAAAGCAAATATGATTTGGTACTTTATATTTAGTGTGATTTCAATTACCACTAGCAAGAAGCACTGAGAGGACTTGATCTCAATTATTTAAATACAATTTCTCAACAAATAAGTATATGTTGAAAGTACAATACTAGAATAAAACCAAGTGAAACAAATAGCACCATTGTGAAGTAATCTAAAAATCATGCCCTTTCAAAACAATAATCATCTCGATCTGAGGTAGTATGCGAAAGTTATGAATCTTCGAAAGTTCCTAGGATGAGAATTATGTAGTGTCACCTATGAGAATTTGTAATTTCTATAAAAATCATGCATCAAAATGTAAAAGCATCTACACCAGCATGTAGAGCGTAAAAAAATATCCCAAATAAAAATAAATTTCTCAGGAAACAGAGCCAATATGACCTAGAAGGGAGCCTCAGAAGTTCTCCTTCAAAAACTCCAATGCAGAGGGGTTTGATTCACTTAAATCAACCTCTACCAAATATGGCAGAACTACTGCTAGAATAGGGGTGTCGCCAAGTTTGTCTGTCACCATTCAAAGTTAGAACTATAACCATTTGTGAAAGACCTCCTACCAAATTTAGTCACAGGTAAATATAGTGGGACCACCAAATTTGTCACCAAAATAGGGCACTGCTAAAAATAGTAGAATCTACTAAGACTAGAGATTCATTAAATTTGGGGCACGTAAGGGGGCCAGTGACATAAAGGGGCCAAAGCCCTCAGCAATGCACAGGGGCTGAAGCCCCTTACAAATGTGTAGTGCTTAAGGCACTTTCAATAGTGCAAAGCTCCAAGTAGTCTTGGGTGCTTAAAGTTCTTTTGAAATTTTTAACAAAAATGCCTCAATCTACATATTGGGGGACCAAAATGGCCCTTTGGCAATATTTTTCCCCTAGATGCTCCTAGAACTAAAACTAGGAAAATTTTATGTTAAAATTGATCTATTTAGTCTTTTGGACTCAATGGCAGGGTCTTTTTGGCTAGAAATTCTCTATATGAAATTTGATCACTAGATCTAAGCTTCAAACCTCCATTTGCAACTATATTAAACAATCTCCAAATTAGATGAAACAAAAGCTAATCTCAACTTTCTCAAGCCTCCTAGATGCATTGGAATACGAAAAAACACTACTGATATAACTAAAATAGCTGCAATCACCCAGATCTCACAAAACACATATGCAAAAGAAGAGGTTAATATGTATTGAAAAATCTTTTTTCATTCTCCAAATCATTTTAAAATTCAAGAGAAGACTATATGGTATTTACAAGGCCTCACAAAGAACTCAAATCTCTCAAAACAAATGATCTAATTCCATGTCAGAAATCTAAAACAAATGAATAACGCAAGAACTTTTAATAGATAATCTAAGCTCAAAAAGATGTAAATGCATAATCAAAAGAAAACAAATGATTTTGAGAGATATGCAAATTATGTCAGGATGACATAATTTCATTATGAGTTCAAAGAAGAAGCTATAAAAGATTGGTAGAATTTCCATACAAGATGTAAAATACAAGCTAGATAGTGAGTTTATATAGACCAGGGAGAGGGGTAGAGATGGTAAAACTAACCAATAGGAAGAGACCACCAAAAGACCTCTAAACATTGTAAATGTAACTCCCTCATAGGATGGTGAGACCTCAAATGACCCACTCACCTAATTAAACTCATTTTATCAACTTAAGAAAGCTTAATAAAAGTGTAGGAAAAACCTAGGAAATAAGGAAAATAAATAACCCACTAGGAAAATAAAAACCTACACTAACAATTACAACATCATAAAGACAATATCATTTACTACAAACTTACAAAATTACCATGGGATGGCATGGCTACAACAACCAAAGGAAATAAAAAAACCTATCAATAGAGAAACATAAACTATGATAGCAATAAAGATAACAAAATAGAGCTACGAGTGCTCGAATGACTCAAAACAAACTAGACCATGCTTGTATCAACACCTAGATTCCAAATTGAAGGACTGATCATCATGTTTGACTAGAGCATCTCTAGTAGAGAGAACTTTGATGGCTTTTTCATCTTTAGCCATGTTGAACCTCTCTTAGATGGGAGGGGTTTTCATTGGTTGAAAGAGCTTAGTGATATCCACTAAAGGACAGTAATCCTCCATCCAACTTCCATCCCTTAGAAAATTCTAAATAGAAGAAATTTGTTTAAGTGTGAACTCTATACATCTTTCAATTTCTCTTACCATTTGGATGGAAGCCATTCCCCAAAATTTGAAACCTATGTGAGGAAGAGAGGTGAGTTTTGTTGGAGAAGCTTTGTCCACCACATCCTACAACCCCATCCTGAATTTCCACCACACATAAAACCTCCCTAGATCCTTAGTTAGTTCCTTATTTGGTTGAGCCCACAATAGGGACATCTTTTTTTTTTCAAATCACATATTTTTAGAAAAATTAATGATTTAATCCTAGAGGGCTTCCATCAAAGGGAGTTTGATTAAATGGGGTTAGATCAAACCCCCTTAAATAGAACCCCCTATTCTTATATCAAACCCTTAATAAAATCTCATCCACACCTATTAAAATACTAACAAAAAAGCAATTTTTCTTCACCTTTTGGAGGATCAAATGAAGTCATTTAGAAATGCCATTTTGCAGGTATGTATCCCTTAGTATTAACTTTACAAAAACTATAATATGTATTATGTTTTGTTTAATATTATATTTTTAAATTTTTATAATGTAGTCCTTAGGAATATAGTTTTATAAAATTTATAATATGTATAATGTTTCTTTACTATTATATTTTTTAAATTTTTATAATGAATCTAGGTCCATTACAAAAACCCAATGACCTCCATTCAAGATACTAGGAAAAATAACATTCTTAGAAAAATCTCAAAAAATGCATTACACTCCACTTAAATGTTCTCATTTCAATGAAAAAGAAAAAAACAATTTGATATATATTCTAAGAGAAATTTTTTATTGAATAATATAGGTATGAATTTTTTGTTAACACTAATCTAAAAATTAATAATAAATAAAATAAGTAATAAAAGATTACCAAAAAATATCCTTGTACTAGACATTGGAGTAAATGATCTAATTCCAATAAATCATTGAAAAAAATTATTTGTAGTGAAAGTTATGCATTGTACAAAATAAAGTCAATAAATAAAAAATAGTATAAAAGAATAAAAATTTATTAAATAATAAAAATAAAAAATAATAGAAATGATTATTTAATTTTTTTAAAATTATAGCTTGAATCGACTTAAAAATTCCACAACTCATTAGTTTACACCATCCTTAAATTCTTGACCATTTGTTCTCTACAATTCACACAAATTAGAAAATGCTAAAAAATGTTGATTTTGAGTATCCCACTTAGGCCAAAAAAGTGAGACACGCTATTGTCAAATCACCCATCCCGAAAAAGAAAGACCATGTTACTTACAAAAGTTGAAGAAATATCCAAATTCACACTATGTCAAGTGGCGTCCTAAATGAAATCATGCCCAAGGAATTCCTCAATGGCAACCTTTACATCATCCTCTTGGAAAAAGAATATCTTATCAAGTCTTGTAGACAAAATTTCTCCAATATGTAGTATCTGGCACATTGTATAACCTAGCCTCAGTACCTCCGTGATCAACAAATTGCACTAAAATCTCCAAACACATAAGGCAAAATTGATTCAAGAGAGAATGAGTTGGTGGTTGTGAAAAGAGCTAGTGGCATGAGATAAAATGATAACAACGATGCCAACGATAGAGTCTTGAACCCTCGACCACTAATTTTGAGTAAGGAATTTTGTGACATTCATACTATCACACAAGCTCATCTTCATGTCACCTATCCAAACTATCATTGATAATTATCATTTCAACTTGGTCGACATGTTAGTTTGATATATGATCTGTCAATTTATATCCTTCTCTTAGGTAATGAGAAATAAAAAAAATTCTCAATAGAATCAAGGATAATTAGAGACTCTTTTAAAATAATTTTTAGTTCCCAATTCAATCATGACCTATTTTAAAGACATTAGATGATAACCAGTGAGTTGCCCTTGATTACAACCTTATTCAAACTACAAGATTTAAGCAATGATAGACCAAGAAAAAGTTCCTCTACCTCTATCTCATTGTTCATCTCAAGGGAAAGTTTTTTTGATGTAGCTTTTATAAGGGAACCTTTGGAGTCCTAAATAATACACCCTATGCTTGAGTGACTAGGATTCCCTTGAGATGTGCTATCAAAATTAAGATTCCCAAACTCTATCGAGGGAGGGATCCAAGTGACCCTGAATCTTTTGAATATTATTGTAAGGAAATATAAATAGTTTCCTATATTAATCCTACAAGAAGAGATATCACAAATTATCTGATCTATATAAATTTTAGTAACATTATAACATAAACCACACATAACAAAAATGAATGAAAGAACAATCACATGAGAGAGAGAGAGATTGATATACTTTGAGGAATCCCTTTTTAAAAGAATCCAACTTCAAAAGTTACACTAAAACTAATGTACTTCTAGCTCAACAAACTAATTACAATATAGATTGAGGCTTTGATCCTTAACATGGACATCAACACTCTCAACTAAAGAAAAAAGCATTCAATATATAACCTTCTTCTAATGTTGTGAGAAATTTTTGTTTCTATCCTCATGAGACTAATCCAAAGACAAATGAGAGCCACAAATCTCTCTCCATGTTCTTGAAAATCTGGACTTAACAAGCAACTTAAGCCTTTCATTGCTTACAACAATCTTCATGAGCACAATAAGCAAGTACAAGATGCTCTAGTGATGAATAACACCATTCCAGTCCTCTTATTTATAGGCAAGTGAATAACAAGAAAGGAAAAACTTACTATGTTTTCTTGCCACCATTATTTAATGTAGCCAAGCACCAATAAACAATATAACAAGCATCTCCAAGTTGAGTGTCAAAGTTTGCAAAAAGTCCAAGACACCCTAATTGCTCTTTCAAACCAAGTTGGCTCATAATATGCACCTTAAGCATTAAAATCTTTAAAAATATTGAATACATTTTACAATGAACCCCATAAATTAAATGTATTTCTCTAGTGAGCCTAATCGACCAGGTGCTCACTAAACTATGAGCCCCCAATGTGCCAATCACATTGAGTACATTTGGAGTGTCACATACAACTTCCCATAGAAAAATATTGTTGAGTCCTAATGTAAAACATCCCATGTAGACATCAACCACAACATTACAAAATACAAAATTATTTAATATGCAAGGTGTATAACACATTTCTCATTAGTTATTCTTAAGGATGGCTATTCTTAAATGACCTTCTAGAAGTTCTATCTTGAGGTTTTATATTTTTTGTCGAAATATATTTGAGGATTTCTTTATTTTAGAAAAAAATATTTTAAACAAACTTTGTATTTAGAGCATGCTTTGATTGCAAGCAAGCTATTTGCAGTTAGAAATTTAGTTATTTTCTTATGTATTTATCTTGAATGAATTGCACTACATACACATACAAATCTTTGTAAATACTTATAAATGAGGGTTTTATACACTTAGATTGAAGCCAATGGCAATTTTATGCCTACTTGCTACTAAAATTATGGTTAATGCTGATTTGCATGATGTTGTGTAAATAATCTTGTTAATTGAATAGGATTTAGTGATTATTGTAGGTTTTGTATTGTAATTCAAGTCTCGATTTAAGTATTTATATGTGAATCTCCTATATTTAACTCATAGTATCTGTGTTTGTTTCTAATTAAATTCTTTTGTGTACCATTCTTTTTTGGTCTATGCTTTTACTTAGAAATTGAAAGTGTGAATCAATTGTTATAGATTAGATCATTATCATCAAGTCAAAAGATTATAAAATCTTATTCTTGTGTACAAGAGTTTTTTAGTATCATGTCCATACAAGAGAACATAAAGTCAAGTTAAATCTCACTAAAATTTTAGAATATAGTTTAGTCTTTAGTTAAGAAAGAGAGCCCCCTCTAATTTGAAGAAAGTTTTTACCTTACACATTATTTTGTTTTGTGTTATTGACAAAAAACAAATTTAAATTTGTTAAAAAAAATTAACAAAAATAAAAAGAAACATGTATATCTCTAATATATTAGCATAAGATATACTAGCATTTGCATGGAGTTTTCACGCAACAGATTTGTCGATAGGCTATTTTTAATGGAAGCAATCAATTGTGGAATAAAATATAGAAATAAAAATTCATACTTATATTTCAAGATGAGACAATGACAATGGTGTTTTCTTTTTTGCAATGTATAATAAGCATTTTAATTTACATTTAAAATATACAATATTTACCGTAAATGTTCCTTATATGAATAGGAGTAATACAAGGTTTATAGAATTTAGGTTTTCATCACTAACATAGGTGTTCTCTTGTACTATAGTATTTAGGGTAGTATCAAATGCATGTGTATTGAAGGATAAAATATTAGTATGATGTTGTAGATGATTACATAAGTTATAGATATTTTTCATATTTTTAATGCAGTAAAAGCCATTTGAAGTTGTATTGAGTTATCGATGGTGGTGTGACAAAGTATGCAGACTATATTAGTAAAAGAAACACAATGCCTCATGTTAGTAACCACATCAAGCATAGAAGGTTGCAAAGAATATAGATCATTTAGTTTTTTTCCTTAAAAACACATTTTTAATATTACCAATTGCTTAATTGATAACATTACATATTGACCATCTTAAAATACTAAATGCTATAGTTGATACTGCAATCTCCTAGAGCTCATCTTAAGCCAAGCAATTGTAATTGCATAAATAATAATAAATAAGAGATCGACAACACAATCACTCAAAAATATACTATACAAGAATAAATACAATTATATTAGAGACTACACATAATATATAAAATAAATATAATTAAGTTATAAATACTAAATATTAGCAGTGTCAATTACGATACAAATTAACCAAATTTTAGCATAATTGTTGGTTTTTCACTATGGTTGCTTAATATTTATGTGTTTCTTTTGTTTCATTTTTTGTTACTATTATTCTTTTGTACCTATAACTTTAAGAGGAGGGAATTTGTACATTTCCTTTGGATTCATATGTTTTGGAGTAGATTCTTAGCCCCATGTTTGTCAAAGAGTGAAAAACATTATTAAAACTTTAATTGAATAGTGAAATCATTATTCTTCTATAAATAGTGCCATCTTGGAAAGTATTACAAATGTGGAGACCACATTGCATTATATGGTTGAACATTGTTGTTTTCTAGTTTATTTGTCTCTAAGAATAATTAGTACAAAGTTGTGTCACACTTTGGGCCAACTTATTAGCATAAAGAAATTTTAGTATTTCCAACCAAAAGTCAATTTTGGTGAAACTTATGTTCTATCTAGATTCATTCTAGCTAAATTAGATCTAGGACACAACTTTTCCAATTGGAACCATCCATTAAAAACATATGTTGCATCACTTTGGATCTCATTTACCAAAAAATGAAATTATTTCAAAAACTTGATGTTCTAACAACTCTTACTCAGGCAAATAATCATTTTAAAAGAATCTAAAAATACTCTTTTGTAGTCAATAAGTCTACTTTGTAAAAATATAATTTTTAAACATTTCAATTAGTTTTTGTATTTTATTTTTTATTTCTACTAAAAGTAGGTCATCAACACCAAAATATGGTTTTGATTGTCCGCTCAAGAGAAAATAGTAAAGTTTATTAAAAAATTGAAAAAAATATGATGCACTAGAGGAGAGATTCCTTGTCAAGATGATATATTTTTTTTCCTATTTTGGATAAATAGTGAAAACAAAAGTTGGAGTCCCATCGAAACAGTTGTGTTTTCATTATACACAACTTCCAAAATTTATTTAAAAATATATATTTACTAAATTGGGGAAAAATTAATCTATGCACTAAAGTTTTGAGTTATGAATGCACAAAAAAATATAGAAGGAAAATAAATGAAATCTACTATATAAAGTGTGACGTCGCATTCAACCTTATTTTTCAGCATTTTATTAGCAGCTAAAATATAGTGTCAATTATATAAAATGCTACATTTAAATAATTTTTAATTTTTTTTTAAATAAAAACATAAAATACACGAAAAAAATCTACATTTTATTAGTTTACATCATTTTAAAATTCAAAACATATACATCACTTTAAAGTGATTCAAATTAAAATGTTAGATCAGTGTTGGTCGTATCCTTTATAAAAGTGTGACACAACTTTGAACTTTCACTTGCATCCATTTTTTTGAGAGTGTATTAAAATGTAATTGATAGCTTATAAGTAATTGTAGCATGTAGGAAAAACATCTATTCAAACAATATTGACTTATTTTTATCCTAAATGATGAAATGCATCCAATTAGTTAGCATGACTAATCTCTTTCTCTATTCCTCTCTACAATCTCCTTCCCCTCTCTCTCCCCTCTCTCTCCTATTCCCATCTCTCTCTCTATCTATGTATGTGTGTGTGTGTGTGTTCATATATCTCTCTATCTATCCACTTCTCTATTCCTCTACCTCTCTTTATCTCTTGATTTCTCTTTCATTCTCTCTATCTCTATCCACTTCTAATGCAAAACACTACCCCTCTTACTCTCACTAAATCACAACAAACTTGCAAGCTGGTGCAAACAACTCCCCACTCATAGAAAACACACAACTCACAACTACAAGATTGTACAAAACACAATATAGAATCCACTCAAAGATTTCATCCAAACACTTATCACTTTTATTCAATTGCTAAAATGAAATAAATCTGCAAGCAACATTACAAATGTGTACAATGTTGGCTTCTTATGTCCTTTCCTCTGTTCACAAGTGCTCTATTCACTCTCAGAAATTCCTCTTTCATCTTTCTTCAACTAGTAGACTTTGCAGTCCTCCAGTTTTCATCACACTCTACAGACTGAGGTTCTTTTATTACTCCAATGCCAAACTCTATACCTTCTTTGTGCCAACCACACCATACTCATGGTATACCTCTCCAGAGACTAACCATAGCACACTATTGCATAGCCTCCCTCATCTCACTGCTATATGCTTCTTCCCCTGGCCGATCCTCTCCTTTCCTCATCCCCATTCATCAACTCATAAACTTTTCTTATGAGGAACTTGACTGGTCAAGGAATATGAGGTGACACCTCTCTAAACTGTTGAGGTTCCTTTTATTTATTATTTTTTATGGAACAGTTCTCTCTCTAGACATTGCACTTCATATTTAGGTGTTTTAACATGAGAGTTCTAAAGCCACGTTCAACAAAGGCATTTGGTGTATAACTTGAAATTCATGCATTAAATGTGATGACATTCTCTACAATAGTGATGATGTATAAAATTGTATAGGTTATAACACAAACATGGGAAGTTTCAAGAATGTGGAACTTGCTATTTGAAACAACCTCCATATTTTAAAGAAGTTGGCTCTTTTCTATTTTAAATGGGTTTTGAGAAAAGGGTAAGAAGTTAACAGGATTACAGATATAATTAAGCAAATCTAACTATGGCGATGCGCCTAAATAAAAGTATTCCCTTCAAATTAAGCACAGTGAAACTATTCTTAAGATTCAGTTATATTAAAGAGCAGATATTGCATGATTAACATAAATAGATAGAATGAATATAATCAAAGGCTCACAACCAGACACTCTGTTATGACACAAATAATATCAACCAAGGCACATAACAGAGTTCTTCTCATTAATCTTCTAGCTACATAAAAGCCACAGATACATTAACTTTCTTATCAAGAACAACAAAATAAAGGCAAAATGACATAAACTGGCCACAACAAAGTATCTAACTTCTCTTTTCGATTCTGACAACAAACACTGCATATTTATAACCAAAGATCCAGCTCTAGATTGTCTGTAACAACCAAATCCCCAATGGCCCAATGGAACTAAAGATAATTGGAAGTCCCTGATGGTTACGATCCTCCAAATCTACAACAGTCTTTCCTCCTTAATGCTCATTGGCTGGGGAAAAATATATGTGGCACACCTCCATTACTAAGACACAGACACATGGCAAGACCCGCACACTTGAAACTTGAAACATACTGTGATAGATCACAGCAACCACAGCAAAGCAAGAAACTTCTTCTACTTTTCATAAATGAATAGGAAAATGACACTTGTTGCATTCCGCAGCTTCAAAACCTGATACGTGTCTTCTCCCGCAGGCCCTTTAAAATTGTGTCTTTATGCTTGGGTGGCTTCCTCTATTGACATTTATCACAACCCGCATCACTTTATAATATGAAACACACCAAAAGATAATATGAAACACACTAAAATATGGGACCCACAGCCTTGACGCTCACTACCTCCAAAAAGGAGAAAACTGGGACAAATGGCAGCTTCCGCATCACTTTATAACTAACACATGGCGGCACCTGCAACACTACTTGAAACTTATAAAACTTTTGAAACTTCCCACGGAAGCTGACACCTGGTGCAACCTGCATAAATTAGTAGAAGCTTAAGTTTCTCGCTGAAAAGGGTCATAAACAAAGCAACTCCTTCCACGACAACCATGTGGCAACCTCTGCAAGCTTGGAACTAAAACATACTGTGGCCCACCATCTTCTTTACTAGCATCAATATGATACAGAAAGAAACACGCGGCAATGTCCGTAGCAAAATAAAAGGACATGCGGCAAACTTGGTACAAAACATAGAACTTTAAGGGCTGCCTCCGCAAGCTACACGTGTCGACACTCGTAACAAAGTTGAAACTTGAAACATTGAAACTATCTGCCATGTGGCACTCTCTATACAAAACTTAATATTAGAAACAACACTGCGGCTTTAATTATGGCATATGCTTGGCGGCTTCCGCACAAAGCATTAGAAACCCGCACAACGATACCTTTGAAACTCGCACAAAAACAAAAAGAGACCCGCGTAGCAAGATTTGAAACCTGTGGACTAAGCTGCGACTGAAACAAAATGTAGAGTTTTGACACTCTACAGGTCTTGGTGACCAACAGGACTTTTGAGCCTACTTTGAAAGAAACAAAAACTGGCAAAAATATATGTATTGAAAATACAACTTAGAGTCCTAAATTTTGCAATGTTGCCTGATAAATAGACCATTCTAAATCAAAGAGTGCCTGTCTACTCTGCAAATCTTGAAAAGAAAAATCAAGATTAATTATATCCTTATGAGAAAAAGTTTACAAAATTTGTACCATAGCCTTTAATTGAAACTCCAGCTGGGTCATAGGTATCAACACAGCTTCCACTTCCTTGACTAATGATGAATCACTTAAACCTTGGAAAATTTCCTGATCATTTTTCTTGGTCAAGAGCAAGGCTTTGATGTCTTTAATCATCAACACTGTGTTACTATCTGGGAATGGTGAAGGAAGCCCCAGTTGCACTAAATCCTCTATATGTTTCTTCATATTTTTTACTCCTTTTACTGTATCCAAGAGCTCTTGACAATTTGTGGCCGTAGAGTTGCAACTCAAAATCTCATTGACCTTTATAGTAGCAACCATTCTATCATTTATACCTGCTGCCGACAGAGTCTCATCTGATGTGTCATACAATTTCTTCAATAAAAGTTGAGAGTCAGAAACCCTCAATGAAACAATAGACAAAGTGCTCTGTACCGAAGTTTCAACCTTCTCACACAGCTGCTGAGCATTTAACAAAAATGTTAAAGATGGACTTAGCTAGATAATCTCCTCAGAGATTCTCTTCCATACTGAAACATATAGCTCTTTCACCAAATTTAAAACTAAAGCATTCTATGGCCAATTGGCTAACTCAATTGTCAGCTGCTTCATTCTTTGTTACTCAGCTAGGAGTTGTGCTTGAATTGCACCATTAGCATTCTGCTCACTTAATAACTTCTGTTGGAATTGTGTGGCCTGCTGCAATTTCTCTTGATATTTCTTCTCTAAAGTGGCTTTCTCCTATCTCAAAACAGTCACTGCAACCTTTTCTTGTGCTAGCTCAGACTTAAGAGAGGCATTCTAGGCCTGCGTAGCTTGATGTATCTAGAAAGAAACAGTATTTTGCAACTGTTCATTCAGACTCTCAATCTCATTCTTCCTAGATTGAACCTCCCCAACAAGGTTGCTACTATTTACCTTCTCTTGAGATAAATCATTTTCTTCTTTTCACAACTTCTTAGATACTTTCAGATAGTCTATTGCTACAGAAGATACAGTCTCATTTAGTAGCTCGACCTTGTCCTATGGCCTAAAAGAGACATCCATAGCCACAGCATTCATAGCATAATCCTAGGGCTGCATTTGTTCATTAGGTTTCACCACTTTTGGAGACAAATGTGTGACTATTAGTGATTGTTGAATGGAGTCAAAAAGTGACCTCATGTGTGCCACAGTAGGGCTCTTGTTTTCCTTCTTCCTCTTTTTGTCCATTCTAGCCTCTCTAGTCCTTTTTGTTGTGTCTACTTTGGCTTGGAATGTAGGAAGGAATGCAATGTATCCTCCTGCAAAAGGATGACCTTGAGGTAGGCTATAGGGTATAGCAAATAAATGATGGCTAGGAGAAACTTGAGGAGGGGTTCTTTTGGCATAAATGCAGAAAATAATGGTAATGAAATGGCCTGTGAAGAGATGGCCTGTGAACTGGCAATTGTGGTAAGGGTTGATGTAAGCACAGTAGAAGTGGCAGGGGTTATGAATGTTTGGCTACTTGGGATTGCCACTCTTATAGTAGAAGAAACAGAGACAGGAGAAAAGTGAGAAGAAACACTTACTTGAGTAGCAGAAGATGTGACTGGCATTTGTTGCTGCTGTGGTTCTGTTTCTTCCTCCTTTTCTGCTTGTAGGTACAATTTCCTATGTTTCCTAGGCCTTTCACTTGTTTCCTCTATTTCTTTCTCTTCAACATTTACCGCCACTGGTGGTTGCAAAGGAACAAATCTATAACCCCCAGATGCTGAAGTTGTTTGGGTCCCTATAGTTGGTGATGACACCACACCTTTTTGCTTCTCTAAGGTGCTAAGGGATT
Source organism: Cunninghamia lanceolata (assembly GCA_027924645.1). Lineage (NCBI taxonomy): Eukaryota > Viridiplantae > Streptophyta > Pinopsida > Cupressales > Cupressaceae > Cunninghamia > Cunninghamia lanceolata. Next base: position 6,400,732 of record BSBN01000148.1, on the reverse strand, counting down.
GGGGCCATGAAGATGCAAAGCAGTAGATGAGGCATGTACTATCTCTTGCATAGTTTGGGCTGACTCTATTTCCTCCTTTGTCTCCTCACCTTTCCTCTAAATTTTACTTGTGTTTGGACTTGAGACTGGGGAGGGATGCCACTCATCCTAGATTGATTCCCATTTCTCATCACTGTCAACATTCCCAAATGAATGTGTTAACTCTAAAATTTATTGCCTGTATTTCTAATAAGCTTCAATCTTTTATGTTCTCCAGTCTTGGACTTTCAATGATTTCCTCAGACCAGCAGTCATTTTCATGTTAGGGTCATATTCCTTTTCTTTAACATAAATGTTTTCCCATGGCCTAGGCCCCTCATAGGGAAAATCAGTTAATTCAACATATAGATCTGGGTTGTTTTCTTTCAAATTCCTCCTATCCTCCCAGAATGGGTGACCCTCATGTACCATCTTGGCATGAACCTTGTTATTCATAATCCAAGAGGCTAGAAAACTATCTCATATTTCCATTTATCTTCAATGATGAGGAAACCCAGAGCAACTAACTTCCTTAACAAGAGGTTTTCTGCACTTCTAACCTCAAGTGTTATGTTTTTCCTGACCCATGGGACATCATACATCTTCCTCTTTCTTTTCTTGTGGCCAAATTCATTATCAACCATAGATACTTGTCGGGTCACCTCTAAGAATACGACCCTAGGGGTCAATACTTTAGGTAATAGCATAGGCTCCTCATTGAAACCGTGGACTCTGATTATTGTATTATGTGCTCCAAAGAAATAATCACAGGGAATTGGGCAATTGGTCATAAAACCCCTTATACTCTGTGTCAATCTATGTTCTATAGGCTCAGGGCTTAATTGGCAAAAGGCAGGGGCTACAAAAAGTTCCCAAAACTCATAAGGGTTAGAGGCTTCAAATAACACATCTGTCCATGTGGACACATGGATAGTTTTGTTTTGACCAAAATCTGGGTCATACATATTTAAATGCAAGCATTGTACGAAAAGTCTATAGTTCTGATACAACATAAGATTGAACAGGAAAGCAGAATACCTCAAAACTCGCCTTGACTTGAAATTTGTGAGTTGATCAATCATGGCATTATCAATTTGTTCTAAAAAATCTAGCTGGTATTCTTGTGATTTGTCTACATTTTTCAATCTGAAAATTATTGCCAACTGCCAGTCATAGACTGTGTTATCCTCTCTCATTCCAAAAATGAAAGCTATCATTGAAAGTGCCTCTTGAACATTTTGACTGAATTGTGCCCACCCAGTGGGTAGTATGGGCATATGAGTATTATTATTTCCCAATTGCATCTCTAAATTCAGGAACTTGACTTTGTTGATTATGTTTGCCCATGTGTTTTGCATCTTGGCAACAGCTGGAAATGTGGTTGTTCTATCATGCTATAGGGCCAACATGTCTCTTATGGCCTTGGGGGTAATATGCACTATAAAAGGGCACTATTGTATAGTATTTGATGGTGCATGAAATAGTTCTACACATAACTCAATTAGCTTGGGACACAAGTGGACATTAGCAACTAGGAATTGTACCAATCGCAAGGTCCATATCCTCATACCAAAGGTCTCAGACTGCCCACTATTTGCTCAGAGAATGCACCTTTGATGTGCCCCCTCCTAGAGAGCCTTGGTGTTCTTTTTAAGAGTCATGTCATATATTCCATCTGCATAATCCTTCACCTATTACGGGTCAACAGAAAACCCCACTTCAGGAACCCTTATTCTTGGATAAGTTTTTCTTGGTTGTGTGGGTGCGGAAGCATATGATTTTCTATTCAATAGCTTATCAATTGACTCATAATTCCAAGTCCCTCTTGCGGTGATTGTGTCTCAGACATATTTGTATCTATGAGGAGAATGCAGGAAGCTTTGACATAGGAAAGAATGAAACTGTTTAACCAGAGTGATACTTAGCTGAAAGGCACTCGCTAGGGACAGAATTTGGATGCAACAATGATTCAAAATAGAAAGGTAGAAGCAAATGATGGCTACACTTAGGATTTAACACTAACTCATTATGGCTTATGGAGATAATAAATGACACATCTTATCTTATTAATGGTATTAATGCCAAGAAATAGCTAGTGTATCTTTTTGAAATCCGCATGGAACGAAGTGTCAGATATGTTACGGGAGTGGCTATCCTTTCTAAAAAGCATGTACTTGTGGGGAATTTGGGGATTGTTGAACAATCTTAATAAATGCAAGATCAAAAGAGAAGGGGCTTTGTGCTACTGACACGTGTTCACTGAACACTTATTGAAAAGGAAAGTGGGAAAAGATAACAGGAAAATAGGAAAGCGAGAAAAAGAAAGAAAACTAATGAACTATGATACATTAAGAGCCCCTCCTTAATTGAAATGTTTCAAAAAATATCTCATTTACTGGAATCTCTTCAGGTTCTCCATCCATGGTCTCTAGCTCAAACAAATTTTGTTGCTTGCAGGAACGAATTTTATAAGGACCTGTCCATAATGATTTGAATTTGTTGTGTCGACCTGGCTTAGCAGCTCTTTCCTCCCATTTCAATACCAGAGAGCCAACCTCAAAAAAGGGATTTGAAGTCTTCTTATCAAAATAGTCCTTAACTATTTTCTGATGTTTCATTAGTGACTCATGTACCTTTTCTCTTTTCTCTTGCACTTCCAATAGTTCAGCAAGTCTAACTTGCATGGGGCCATTCTCTTCAATTTATATCTATTTTAACAATTGCAAAGCAGGGATCTCTAAGCTCAGTGGCATTACTGTTGGTTTACCATAAACCAATTCATAGGGAGACATCTTAGTCACTTGCTTTGGTGTGATCCTATCAGCCCATAGTGTTGTATTAAGCAACTTATGCCACTCTCTGTGATAATTGGTCCCTATCCTTTTATGAGTCTGATAAGGTTCTTGTTAGTGGACTCTGCCAGACCATTACCTTGAGGGTAATAATTTGAAAAAGTATTCAAATAAATCCCATTCCTTAATGCAAACTCAAATAATTTGGCTCCCAAAAATGCTTTAGCATTATCTGATATAATAGTACGAGGATGGCCAAACTGAGCAGTTATGCCTTCTAGAAACTCTAATATGACTTTTTCTGTTGCCTCTTTGAGTGGTACTACTTCACTCCACCTGGTAAAGTAATTTGTTGCTGTGAGAATCCATTTGTGTCCCACACTTGACACTGGATTTATCATACCAATAAAATCTAGTCCCCACTGAGTAAAAGGTTCATCCACAATATGGGACTTAGAGGCATTGCTACATTTCTCCTTTTACCTGTATAAAACTGACAAGCCTGGCATTCTTTAACCAAATGATAGCAATCTGTAAATAGAGTGGGCTAGAAATGTCCTACTTGTGTTACTTTGATTACAGTGGTCCTTGCTGAAAAATGTCCATCTGAAACTCCATGGTGTAATTCATGTAATATTCTTTGAGCTTCATCCTTTCCTATACATCTCAAGAGTATACCATCAACATTCCTTCTGAATAAAATACGATCAATTAGTACAAAATGGGTCCCTTGCTGCCTATAAAATCTTCTCTTATCATGGGAGAGCTCATTTGGGAAAACACCATACTTCATAAACTGTATCCGGTTTTTGACCCAAGAGTCTTGGTCAACCTCTTGGAGTTTCAATACATTTTCACTTTCTGTTTCTTTAGTCACTATTTTCTCCATGTCTTGAGTCATATATTGGCACAATCCTTTGCCTCTGACTAACTTGGTGGGTCTTACTTGTACATCATATTCCATAATCTCTATGATCTAATTAGCTCTTTTCTCAGTGATCTCACCCTCCATAATATATTCTCTTACACTAGGATGAGCCACTAATATTAGAATCTTATTTCCTGTTACCAAATGTCTGAATTTTTTAAGGGCTTTCACCATGGCATATGCTTGCTTCTCCAAAAAATTATATCTAGCATCATATCCCCTGAGAGTTCTAGAGAAAAAGGCTATTAGGTGTTCCCCTTCTTGATGATCATCCTTCTAAGTTAAAATAGCAGCAACATTGAATTCTCCCCTATACACATACATTATGAAAGATTTAGAAAAATCTGGGTTTCTAAGTATTGGGGCTATTGAAATGACTTTCTTAACTTCCTCAAAAGCCTATCTTCCTTCTGTAGTCCATTTGAAAACTAGATCTTTTTTAAGAAATAGTGTCATTGGTCTAATTAGACCTGCAAAATCAAATATGAATCGGCTAACAAAGTTGATTTTTTTCTAGAAAGGATTGAACTGTTTTCTTGTTGATTGGTAGAGATAGGTTCATTATGGCTATGACTCTTTCTAGATCAATAGAGACCCCTTCCTTTGACACTATATGCCCTAAAAGTTTACCCTAAGGTCCTGCAAAGATACATTTCTTGGGATTCAGAGATATTCTAAACTCTTGACATTTCTAAAAAATGGCCTCTAAATGGTCAAAATGATCTATAGCATTCTTAGAAAAAATAGTGAGGTCATCTAGATAGATCAGAATAATTTTATTTATAAGTTCCCCAAATGCTACATCCATTGCACGCTGAAAAGTAGCTCCAGCATTTGAAAGGCCAAAAGGTATTTTAGCATATGCAAATGTTCCCCACTTTGTAGTGAATGCAATCTTATGTTGGTCTTCATCAGCTAACCAAATCTGATTGTATCCAGAGAAACCATCCAGCAAGGAAAACCTTTCTGACCCAGCCAGAGTCTGTCAAATCTGTTCCATACAAGGCAGGGGGTAATGATCTTTCAAAGATGCTGCTATTCAGATCCCTGAAATCTACATAGAGTCTTATATTACCATTCTTCTTTCTTACAGACACTAAGTTTGATACCCAGGTTGAATGCTTAATTAGAAAAATAATCTTTGATTCTAGGAGCTTTTACAGCTCATCTACCATTAAACGTTCAATTCTAGGATTCACTGGCCTTTGCTTCTATCTGATTGGTTTAGATCCTTCAGTAAGCTCTATAGTGTGTTGGATGATATCTCTATTATAGCCATGGAGGTCCTCATAGGTCCAAGCAATTACCCTATCATATTTTTCACACAAATCAATCAGTCTTTCCCTTTCTTCTTGGGTTGTAGAATTGACAACTTTCAACTTTCTTCCTTCACTAACTTGGATCTCAGAATAATCTTCCTTATTTGCCTAAAACTCCTCTTCTCTAGGCTTTTATCTTCTAGATCAAACAGGTTTTCTAAAGTAATCAGCCCTTTAGGGAGTTTATTTGATTTCAGCTGGATAATTTGATCACCATATGCTTCCTCAATTTTAGGATGTAATTGATCAGCAAATTCACTTGATTATTGTCAGAATGAGAGTACTTGGAAATCATTATAAAAAATGTGTGAATTTTGGTCATTATCTAGAATAGTTGGTCTTACTATAACTTTAACTGACTATTGTTAACTAATAGATCAGTTGCTGGGTCAAACTGTGAACCAATTTGTGCCATTATATCTACTTCAGAGTTTTGGGCTCTGGGAACTACTTCAATATTAAAAGCCTCAAAACCATCTATCAGGTCCCAAATTCTATGCCTATAGGATCTCATTCTTACATTTTTGGCTATTGCCTTTTCTCTGATTTATTTTACCACCAGTTCTGAATCTCCTCTTACTATCAGATTATTTATTCCCTTTTTCTTTGCCAACATGAGTCCATGCACCAAAGATTCATATTCAACATCATTATTGGTATAGGCAAACTGAAAGCAAATGGCTCTAAGAATTTTCTCACCATTTGGGGCAGTAAGGAAAATTTCTGCTCCAGCACCATTTTTACTCCTAGCCCCATCAAAATTAAGGGTCCAGATTTATGAGTTTCTTTCAGATTCTTGACTCTGTGATGCTTCTTTCCTTAAAACATTAGGGATCTCTTGGTCTTCTTCAAATATGACATAAGTGCCTAGACCTATAGAGTCATAATTTCTATAGGGATCACTCTACATCATAGTCAATAACTGATTATTCTCTTCTTGTTGTTGGTCATGTTCAGTCCAGTCACCTAACTCTTCAACAAAGATTCTCTCCTCTTTATTCGGCATGCAATGGGATGCTTCTAATTTTGGGGTTGGTTCATTTGTGATATGGTCTTTGGATAATGGCTCAGACAATATTTTCATCTTTGTCCCATAGTTGGTTCTCAGGATGAGATGTGACCAATCTAGTGACATGTAACCTCCTATCTTGGTTGTGAAATCTCTGGATAAGCATAAACCAAATATAGGGGGAATATCTATGACTACCACATCCTGATTGACAATTATATTGGGGCAAGTATATAGTTGTAATGGAAGTTGTTTGATTTTTCCTATTGTTTGAACAGATTTCCCATCCAACTGCATGACCCCTCTGGTAAGAGGTTTATATTTTATCTTTAAAGCATCTGCTATTTGCTTTGGCATTACTATAGTACTGACCCCAGAATCTATCATTGCATTATGCAGCAATTTTTTTCCAACTATTAGAGTCAAATAAAAGGGATCTAGTTTAGATTTACCTACCTCAAGTGCATTGTTCAACAGAGCTGTTATCTATAAAGGTACAATATCTTTGGGCTAAATTTTTCCTTTATTCATAGCTCCTTCCTTAGTATCAGTGTGTTTAGAGGCTTCTTGACCTTGCAGAGCTTCCTGCAATAGTATCTTCTACTTAGGAATAGTTAACATATCCCAGATTGATACATGTGCTAGAGTTCTTTTTAGTTGGCCCACCACGTTCACAGGTCCTAATGCTTGGGTCTTTGAATAATAAGGGTACCTTGTCTTTTCTAGAACTTGTCTTGAGGCTACTTGATTCTACACAGGCTAAGGTATTTCTTGCCTGGAGACTATGTTGTGATGATTCTGAAATGGAGGAGCTACCATGATCTCATTACTAGTGACTTCAGGCTGCTCCATCATTCTCCTCTTTGATCTAGTATAATAGTCTGACTACACCAATGGTTTCTTTGAAGTAGATGCCTCATTCAAAAACACTGAATCATCCTCTTCAATCCATGAAAATAAGGCATGTTTAGGAGCTATTTCCTCCTCTTGTTGTATAGACATCCCTTCCATCTAGGCTACCATTACTAAATTTTGAACACCAGGGGACTAATATGGTGGGGTGTTTGAAGTTGAGAATTGTCCTTCTAACCCTCTCTATTCTGCTATCTTTTGCTACAAATTACCTCTAGGACAGTCTCTAGGCATATGGGCATTGTTGTAGAGAAAGCACCAAGCATTTGTGTCATCTGCTAAGTTATTTTGCCCTAGAACTAGTTCCCTATTGGGATTATGAAGAACAACTTGTAAAGGTGTAGGGACTAAAACCAACTGGTTTGAAGGCTAAGGATTAGTTTGCCTTTGAGGGCCTTGATATTGATTTGGCTGAAAGGGAGGTCTATTTCCTTGATAACCTTGATAAGGGGGCTTTGGATAGGGATTTTGTTCTCTCTTTAGATTAATTATCTCATTTGAGAAGGTCCTTAGAATGTTCTTGACATCATCCATTTCAAATGGTTGAGTAGAGGTGGTTGCCTTAGTAGTCTGTGGAGGTACTAGAAGTGAATACATGGACACAGGTGGGACTGTAAGATTAGGAGTTTCTTGTGGCAAAGGTAGGGTGATTTCTGGGAACATGGGCATAGGAGGCCTTGGGGGTAATTTTCCAGCATCTATTAAGTTATTTCAGCCTTGACTACCAACTCATATGCTTTTGGCAGTGTTTGACCTCTAAGAGACTGAATCATTGCTGATATATCAGAGTTTAAAGCTTTCAGGTAAAACACAATAGCCATACCTGATAATGGTCTTGCTATAGCAGGGATTCTATCCTAGGTCTTTTGAAATCTTGAGTTGAAATCAGTCATGGCCTCTTGTGGTGCCCTTTTAATAGTGATCAATTGTTGCAGCAAGGAAGATTTATCACCTTTCTCTTTAAATCTTGCAAAGAAAGCGTCCCCAAGCTGATCCCATGTAGATATTATGTTTGGAGTGAGAGATCTATACCAATCCAAAGACTTCCCTTTGAAAGAAGCTGCTAGCAGTCTTATGGCCACATTTTGTTGAGTAATAACATGAATTACCCACACATCAGATATATCTTGCAGATGTTCCTCAGGTGTCTTGAAATTTTCTCCACTGAACTTAGGTAGAGCATTCAAAGCATTGGTTGGAATAGCATCCCAAGTTGTTGGTGGTACTGGGGGGATGAGAGGACTACCAGTATTCCAATTGGCATAATTCCTTAGAGGTATAGGTGCTCCCATATTTATTCTTTGTGCTACTGCAACCTGATTCACTCTTCTCCTTGGAGTAGCTACTAATGGTGGTAAAAGAATGCCCAAATTAGCAGCAGACTAAGCTCTTGTTCTAGGTCCATAGCTCTAGCTTCTTGTTACTCTCTGGCTCATATGATCATGACAGAAACTTCAAGAAAGGTCCCACTGGGCGTGCCAAAAACTGTTGATGTATAAAATTGTGTAGGTTCTAACATCAACATGGGAATTTTTAAAAATGTAGAAATTGCTACTTGAAACAACCTCCAGAATTCAAAGAAGCTGGCTCTTCTCTATTTTAAATGGGTTTTGAGCAAAGGGTAAGAAGTTAACAGGATTACAGATATAATTAAGCAAATCTAACTATGGTGATGCGCCTAAATAAAAGTATTCCCTTCAAATTAAGCACAGTGAAACTATTCTCAAGATTCAGTTATATTAAAGAGCAGATACTGCATGATTGACATAAACAGATGGCATGAATATAATTAAAGACTGACAACCAAACACTTTGCAATGACACAGATAATATCAACCAAGGCACAGAACAAAGTTCTTCTCATTAATCTTTCAGCTACATAAAAGGCATAGATACATGCACAGATACATTAACTTTCTTATCAAAAACAACAAAATAAAGGCAAAATGACATAAATTGGCCACAAGAAAGTCTCTGACTTCTCTTTTTGATTTTGATACAAACTTATAAAAAGTATATCTCTATTTATATCTGTCTATGTCAATCTATTACAAACACTGCATATTTATAACCAAATATCTGACTCTAGATTATCTGTAACAACCGAATCCCCAACGGCCCAATGGAACTGAAGATAAATGGAAGTCCCTAATGGTTACGATCCTCCGAATCTACAACAGTCTTTCCTCCTTAATGCTCATTGGTTGGGACAAAATATATGTGGCACACCTCCTTTACTGAGACACAAACACATGGTGAGACCCGCGCACTTGAAACTTGAAACATACTGTGACAGATGGCAGCATTCATAGCAAAGCAAGAAACTTCTTCTACTTTTTAGAAATGAACAAGAAAATGACACTTGTCGCATTCTGCAGCTTCAAAACCTGATATGTGTCTTCTCCCACAGGCCCTTTAAAACTGTGTGTTTATGCTCGGGTGGCTTCCTCTATTGACATATGTCATAACCCGCATCACTTTATAATATGAAACACATTAAAATATGGGACCCACAGCCTCGGCGCTCACTACCTTCAAAAAGGAGAAAACTAGGACAGATGGCAGGTTCCACATCACTTTATAACTAACACATGGTGGCACCCGCAACATTGCTTGAAACTTATAAAACTTTTGAAACTTCCTGCAGAAGCTGACACTTGGTGCAACCCACATAAAATTGTAGAAGCTTAAGTTTCTTGCTGAAAAGGGTCATAAACATACTATGGCCCACCATCTTTTTTACTAGCATCAATATGATATGGAAACAAACACACGGCAATGTCCGCAACAAAATAAAAGGACACACGGTAAACTCCATACAAAACATAGAACTTTAGGGGCTACCTCCACAAGCTACAAGTGTCGACACCCGCAACAAAGCTGAAACTTGAAACTTTGAAACTATCTGCTACGTGGTGTGCTCTGCACAAAACTTAATATTGGAAACAATACTGCGGCTTTAACTATGGCATATGCTTGATGACTTCCACATAAAGCATTAGAAACCCGTGCAGCGATACCTTTGAAACTTACACAGAAACAAAAAGAGACCTACGTAGCAAGATTTGAAACCCGTGGACTAAGCTACGACTGAAACAAAATGTAGAGTTTTGACACTCTACAGGTACTATGTTGAATTTGGATGCCCCAAATAAAGTATGTAATATGCCAAATTATGCATTAGAATTTATAGAGGTAAGTTTAGTTATAAGGCTGAATAGAATGCCTTCCTCCTATGCAGCTCTCTAACTTGGCTTCCACGCAGCTCACTAAGTGGTGCATCTTTGCCATGTTCAATAAACTAAGTAGCCGCTAAATTCCCTTTGGAAGTAGTATTATATCATCTTCAAGGAGACATTCCAATGATTATACCATCCTGTTTAAATTGATCTGTTGCAGAGTGGACATGATTCCTTCTCATACATTTTAGGCCCTCCTTTTTAATTGGTTCCAAATATTTGACATAAGTCCCCTATATGCAAAATGAAATTTCTTTAGATGAAAGGATTGGCATTAACAAATCCTCTTATTAGAGTTGTCATACAACAAGCCCCGTTGCTTATATACTTCTTGGAAAATGCTTTGTTGGTGGTCAAGTAGCTAGTTCAGACCACTTGTTCCATTTGACCATCACCTTCTCTTATTTCCTTGAATGCACAATCTTCAATAAATTTAACAGAGAGGAGTTATAAGAATAAGAATAGAATCCACGATAGCTTTCACAACAACAATCTTGAACTCATTGTTTATATTTGACATGAAATCTATAATTTGTTTCATCAAATGATCCACACTTGATTCATTTCCTATTTTTAATAGCGTAGTAATAGCCAGAGTGGCTATGCTTTGGTTTTGATAAAAAAAATTAGACTCTCCATAATAATGTTGCAACTTCCAACTGTCAATGGATGCCATAAAACTAAAAATTAAACCTACACTTTTTTTGTTGATGCTAGATAACTCATTCATCCAGGATGCTCCTGAATCAACTTCTCTATTCCTCTCTCTGTGCATCCCTTTATCTATCTATCTCTCCCCTTCTCTCTTCCTTTAGCTCTTTTTCTCTCTTCCTCTCTCTTTCATTCTCTTTATAGCTGTCTCTCTTTCTATATCTCTGTTCTATCCTCCTCCATGTCTTTATCTCACTTCCTCTGTCCTTCCCTCTTTCTATATCGCTCTTTCTCTAGCCTCCTCTATGTCTCTCTATCTCACTTTTACATAATTTACATTATATAAAATATGCTATATAATAACAAATATAGTTCTATACTAGTGTATTAGATATTATATATTATTTATAAAATAAATATGATTAAATTAGAAATAAATATTTAATATAAATAAATGATTTTATAATATAATAATATTTTAAAATATATTAAATAAAAGCTATTGGAAGTGTATAATTTATTTCAGTTGTGTAGTCAATCAAAATGCTCTATTTTTTTTTGTTTTAGAATTTCTAAAATTTTATTTTTCTTAAATTTTAAAATACATACTTAAAAAAAAATGTGCCTAGTAAACTTTTTAATGTGATTGGCCCACGTGAATGCTTTTGCCCGGAGCAATGAACTGGTGAGGCCACAACGTGGGGGACCTCATCCCCTAGCAAGAACACTTCAAACTCATAAGCTCGTTGGCCCAGCAAAGCCGTAAAGGATGCGAGCTCGTTGGCCCAGTGAAGGCGTAAAGCCTGCGAGCTCATTGGCCCAGCGGGGGTTTGAACTCTGGTGGATGTCACTACAATCAAACAACTTAACCACTGAACCACGCCTTTATTGGCTAATTTTAAAATATAAAATCAAACACCTGCTTTGCTTACAAATTATGTGGAGAATACTTGATTCTCTACCCAAGTGAATATTATTTTCACATATGAACACACTTTCTATAAAAGACATTCTTCTTTATTTGACTATAAAGGCATGGTGTTCTTATTGTATTTTAAGAGTAGTGGCAACTATGAACCAACTGCCACTACTTCCCATTTGTACTTGCATTTATTTTTTTCTCAATCATTCTCATTGTTAAACTGGTCTCTTCAAAGATAAAATAGCTCTATAGTATTAAATCTCCAAATATTAGAATAAAAATGAGTCAATATTGTTTGCATAAATATTTTACCTACACACTAAAATTACATAGAGGCTATCAATTACATTTTAAGACACTCTCAAAACAATGGAGGCAATTAGACAAATATGGATACATTTAAACATAATCAAAATAAAATTTACATTTAAAAAAAATTATCATCAAGGCTTCCTCAATATGGATACATGCAATACATCCTAACTTAGTTATATCCTAAAACACAACCAATACAAAAAAAAGTAAACACAACCAATATAAAAAAAGTAAAATAATTAAGGAAAACATAAAGGTGAAAATGAATGGGAAAAACAAAAAGAAATTATGTGCTTGCCCCAAAATGATGCATGTCAAGCTAACAACACATCCCTTTGTGATTTGATATATATCCCTTTGTGATCTGATATATATCATTGCCTACTAAGAACCTATCCCCTTGATAATTGGAAATAAATAAAAAACTATGAGCATAACTAAAAAACAAATTCAAAAAACTATGAGCATAACTAAAAAAACAAATTTAACTTACATATCCCTTTGTGATCTGATATATATCCCTTTGTGATCTGATATTTATCATTGCCTACTAAGAACCTATCCCCTTGATAATTGGAAATAAATAAAAAACTATGAGCATAACTAAAAAACAAATTCAAAAAACTATGAGCATAACTAAAAAAACAAATTTAACTTACATAGTATTTTGCATATGTTTGGCCCATTGAAAGTCCAATCTTTGCAATCATTTGGCACCAAATTTACTTCCGTAATTAAAAACTACAAAACATAAAATGTGGTGATGGGTTACCTTTTCCAATTCCTATTGAAGTAGATTATATTAAAAACTAATTTCAAGAATAAAATATTCGATATCAATGGCTTAATATTTTAGCCTTATAATTTGTAATGTTTATTTTCTCACATTTAACCCAAAATATATTTTTATGTATAAAAACAATGATTGATAATATATTCATTATTATATATTATATTCTATATAATGTCTAGCTTTTAATTTCAATATTTATATAAATTTAATGCTTTTTAATATTTATATACATTTTAATATAAAATATTATATATTTAATATATTAGTGAATTAAATATTTTATATATAATATTTTTATATATTTGTTATTTTATTAAATATAATATTGAATATTGATATTATATTTTTAATAAAGTATATTTAAAGATTATTACTATATGCCAAAGCACCATTCATGGGGTTTAACGATCTAATATTTATTCTATTAGAATATATTTATAAGACTAATTGTTTAAAATAGTTTTTAAAACACTTGAAATAAATAGTGGATTATTTTGGCTATATCATAATGTCTAGTTTTGGATTCCAATATTTATATATATTTAATGTTTTTTTAATATTTATATATATTTTATTTCCAGGCTATATCACAATATCTATTTTTAAAATTCAATATTTATATATATGTAATATTTTTAATATTTATATACATTTTAAGAAACAATATTATATATTTAATATTATAGTTAGTTAAATATTTTATATATAATATTTTTTATATATTTGTTATTTTATTTAATATAATATTTAATTTTGATATTATATTTTTAATAAAGTATATTTAAGGATTATTATTGTATGGGAAGCACCATTCATGGGGTTTAATGATTTAATATTTATTTTACTAATTGTTAAAATTAGTTTTTAAAACACTTAGAAATAAATAGTAGATTTTTTTAATGCCACAAATAAAAATGGTACTAGTAAACCATCATAAACCACTATTTTTTTACCCTTTTATACATGTAAAATTACTAGGTCCTCTTGTGTAGACTTAAATTCATCTTAATTTTTGTTTTTAGTGTTTCCTCCTTGTATACTAATGGCTCAAATATGGAGCTATGTGTAGTAAATTGATTAAAGGAAGTATATATCTCCATGTACTTTACATATATTTTTTAAATATAGGTATACTAGTTATATCTTTTCTTTTCAAGTTTTGTGCTTTGTTGAGATCTAACCTTTACCCACCCTAGCCAATCCCATTAGGTCTCCATTTTCATATGTAATAAACCACTAATTCTAATCCTAGCACTTTGGTATGTGGCTTGTTAAACACTTTTTTGTGGTGTTTATTCTTCATATTTGTTCACTAAAGGTTCAATGAGTAGTGTCCAAGAAAATTGACTATAAATATTGTTCCTAGCATTAAGGTTGGGTCTAAACATTAAAAAAAAAAAACTAATTTAATTAATTAATTATAAATAAATGATATGTTTAACACATTCCTCTATGGAAATTTAAAATGATAATATTAATTCAATTAAAATAATAATAAATCACAATAAGAAAGATTGTCATCTAAGATTTAAACATCTATTTATTTAATATTTTAACAGATTTTATAAAGACAATATGACAATAACTATATATATATATAGTTTAATATTATTTCCAAGTAAAAACCATTCATTTTATAAAACAATATAATAATACAATTCCTAATTAATTAAGTCATTTTAGTACTATATGAAAAAGAAAAATTATATTTATCTAATTACTAATAATTTTTTTACAAAATTTCATTTTATAAAAAGTAAATCCCTACAATTTCAATCTTTCTAATTTAACTCAAATTGCTTAATGGAAACTTCTAAAACATTATTTAAGAGGGAATAAATAAGGAATAAATAAGAAAACATAAGTATTGTTCTTGATTTCACATAAATAAACTTTTTTAAATTTTGTGCTCGAGACTATTTTTTTTTATGCTCGTAAGGGAGATCTCACAAGGGTTTAAGTTTATGGAGCCCAAGATAAAATTGCAGCATACTTTAAGGATGAAAGGAGGTTGTAGAACTTGGGGGTAAATTTTTTCGCAAAGATTTAAATTTGTTATGCATTATTTTGAATGGTTAATCATAAGTAATTGATGAGAAGAATAAAGAATGGCATTATGCAAAGGTTTGTAAAAAATATTTCAAATGCAATATATTGATTTTTTTTAATCAAGTAATTTATTTTAAAATTTTAAAAAAATCATTTTAAAATAGATACAAAAAGATAAGGGAAGTTCAGGGTAATTTACCAAGAAGTTTTGAATTTTATTTGATTTTATTTGCTATTTTTTATTTCTTAGATTTTTGTATATCTCAATCTAATTAAAAATTTAGTTTTCTTTTCAAAAGTTCCAAAAATAACTTTTAATATTTATAAATATTTATTACATATTTGTGAGAAATTCAATTGATTTAATGTCTAATAATATAACTTTTCTAAAACTATTTTAGATTAAATTTTAATTTATATTATAAAACACCTAATAATTAATTTTTTCTCTATCTTCACTTAATACTCATATTTAATAAACATAAATAAGTATATTTGAATTCAATTAAAGCCTATAAAAACTTGTGAAAGACAACTGTAAGACAGCAATACGACAGCAGTACCCAACTTGTTACCAAAGAAACAATAAAAAGGCCTTCCAAGAAACATTCAAAATGGCCTTCGTCACTGGGAGTACGCTGAATACTTGTATTCTTTATTAATTAAGGTTGAATAGAAACGTTAAATGCGGCATTAATGGGCCGTGTAAGCTCATTTATTTTCTTTGTACTGCAGTAGTGGACGACGCCCTCTTTTTCTCCCTGTAAACGTATTAATGAAGTACTCGTTCATATGTAATTCCAAAGCGAGTTTTTTATCACATAGAGGTCAAGTTAAGTGAGGAGTACTTTTCAAACTTCCCATTTTAGTTTAATAAAATTATACACAGTTTAAAATTACATAAATCACAAAACACGCATTACATGCGCCAGATTGCAACAAATATTTCTTTAAGACAGGAAAAAAATTCCGCCGGTTGGCTAAAAATATTGAGTAGCATATTAAAACAACTTCCACAAACATACAATATTGATACTAGTATAGAAAAACAACTTTCACAAACATATAACATTGATATTATTTCTAATATATTAGTATAAGATATAAGATATTAAGTTGCATAAGAAAACAACTTCCACAAACATACAATAGTGATATTATTTTCTATCACCTATGGAAGACCAAGAATCACACCTTAAAATTTAGAATTCTAAATCAGATGTTTATTTGAACTTGGGTCTCCACAATGAGAACCCATTGTCTTTAACCAATTAAGCTCAACCCCTTAAACAACAGTGATATTATTTAAATACCCATTCCTTATTTTTAATTTTTTAACCAACAACTAGAGGGAAAGGTATTACCGAACTTTCTACATAAAAGTGCAATTACAGTGGTAGGATGGTTGTATGCCAATACTAATAGTTTTTCTCCCAAATTTATCCAATGTTATGGTGGCTTGTCAGTGTTGAGCCTCCAAGAGGGAAGGGCCAAGAGAGGAAACTTCCTGGGTAGGGTCAATCCAAACATTTCATCCCTACCCACATCGCCCTCAACACTCCAATCAAAGCAATGTATGAGCTGAGCCACAACCAAGTGAACAATGGAAAGCCCCATGAAAATCCCAGGGCACCCCCTCCTTCCTGTTCCGAAGGTCAACAACTCAAAGTGATGGCCTTTCATGTCTATGCTTGAGCCAATAAATCTCTCGGGTTTGAATTCTAAAGGATCTTCCCATACACTTTCATCCCTTCCGATTGCCCAGACATTCACAACCAATCTTGTTTTTGGTGGAATATAATATCCTCCCACAATGCAATCCTGGGTGGACTCGTGTGGCAGGAGCAAGGGTGCTGGTGGATGTAATCGAAATGTTTCCTTCACCACACATCGCAAGTAGTCTAAGCTTGCCAGATCACTCTCCCTTACGATGCGATCTCTCCCAACCTTTATTTCAATCTCTTGTTGCGCCCTTGCCATTACTTGAGGGCTTCTCAGCAGCTCAGTCATTATCCATTCTATCGTTGTCGCAGATGTATCTACTCCAGCTGTTAACATATCCTGTGAAAGCATTGAACTCGTTGGTTAGTGAGGTATTACATTAGACAAAAGAGCAAATGACTTGGTTAAAAGTCAAATCCCAAACATTTAACTAGCAATAGTAGTTTCAGGTCCATGACAATTATTTAAACTGAACCGACCAAGATGATTGCTTTGATGTGTATCCGAGATACTTGTATCTCTGGATTTTCGCTCTCAGCAATGTCCAGCAGCACGTCCACGATGTCCGGTTCCTCCGACTTTTTTGCCCTTCTCCGTTCAACGTGCTCATCGATGAGCTTCTCACCAAACGCATCGAATAGTTTATGAACGGCCCGCATGCGGCGGCAGTGGCCTCGCCAATCAAGAAAGGCAAGAGAGGGAATGGAGTCTCCCAGAACAAACGCTCCCGAGAGCTGCACAATCTCAGTCACCATCTGTGAAAACCCCTGCCCTGCGCTCAGTTCATGGTCGGAGTAACGTCTTCCTGCAAACATTCTACACACAATGTTGAGTGTGAGAGAGAAAATAGGGTTCCTGAGGTCGAGGCAGCGCGCGCCGTGCTCGCTCTCCTCCCACACGGAGCGAACCATGGCGGACACCTCTTCCTCCCTTACCCACCTGAACGACTCCGTTCTCTTGGGCGTCAGTAATTCGATTGTGCAGAGCTTTCTCATCTGCCGCCAGGACTCTCCGTAGGGAGCTGCTGCCACGTCTCTGCGCTCGTAGGCTATGTACTTGGCCACCGACACAGCTGGCCTATTGGCGAAGATCAAATCGTGGGTTTTAAGAAACTCTTTTGCCATGGCAGGAGAAGAAGCTACAATCGTTGGGACCGAGCCGAGGCGTAGGAACATGATGGGCCCGTAGTTGTTTGCCAGCTCAGCCAGAGCCTTGTGAGGAAGGCTTCCCAACAGATGGAGATTACCTACCACTGGCCATGGGCGTGGCCCTGGTGGCAATCCCAACTTACCCTTGTTGCTCCTGCTCTTCTTTTTTGTCACAAATCTGTACATAATCCAGAGGAAAATGAGCGAACAACCCAACCCTACTGCAGGGGAATTGAGCCATGCCATATTTGGGTATTAGCCCGGCTTGTAAATATTTCATTTGAATGGACGAGTATATAACATTATTTACCAGCCCAAAAGTACGGTTATTTAGTTTACCTATAATTTTGGTTAATAATCTGATGTCATTAAAATGACATCATTTGGGTGAGGGCATTCAAGAAACATTTAAGGTGTATATTAAGTCTATTAATAATTCTTGTCTACTTTTTAAACTCTATTAATGGTTTTTATAAATGCATGTCCCTTGAGTTGGTAAGAACAATTAATTCAGACTCTTTAATCTAGATTTTCAATAGATTATGTAGGTTTTGTTGTTAATGATAGTAAAAGGTAGTGTCACACATTGCTCACATTAAATATTTTTTGTTGTGTGAAATAATGCTATAGTTTATATTTAATCATTTTTTCCAATAATTTCAAATGACTCATTTGTCTATTTTATTATTGGTTGTTATTGTGAACAATTTGTGTATGGATCAAATTCCTGTTTAATTTGTATTGCATTTTCATTTCGATGCAAAAACTTATTGAGTTCTTAAAATTTGATATTACAATCATTTCATAGGTGAAAGTTGGAAAGCTTGTACAATTCTAAATTCAATTACAAAAAGTTGTCTATGCAATTTTATTTTTATTTTAAATTGAATTTTAAATAATTTCTAAAGTTGTCTATACAATTTAATTTTATTTTAAGTTGAATTTTAAATATTTTCTTGTAAAAACTACTAAAATGAAAGTATTTTTCCATTATTTTTTTATAGTAAAATTGAAATCTATAGGAATGGCCCGCACTAAACTCCAATGGAGTGCCCAGACAACCATTATAACCATGGTTTGTAATAGGGTTGTTGGAATTGTCCAACGTGTAGCAAGTGGTCATCAATGTAGACTTTATTTGCACGGGACTCCACTCACTACTTTCAACAGAGCGCTTACGCCAGCTACATGCCAAAACAACATGGATGTCCTGGAATCTATAATGTAGTAATTTCCTCTTTCGGATTTTGGAAGTCAGACCGCTAGGATACTTACCCTAGGCACTGTAACATCGGGCTTGAGTATGTTGGGGCTTTGATTACTGGGGCCTCTAGATGAAAAGCAAGCCATAGAGGGTGCAAGCTTAATTCCTAGGACTATTGTGTTGAACTCTACTTCCACCACAAGATTTGACGCTGAAGAGGAATATTTGCCAAGGACTGCCACATCTTGAGGATTCAAGAACACAGTAGGAAAATAGCTATATGGCATAAAAGTGAATTGGTGTGCATACTTTATTAGCATAAGAAATGCCATGGATGAGACTTTCCTTCAGGGTGGTCATAACCCCTATCTTCTATGTATCCTTCCATGCTATGGATAATCTTTCCAACATGGCACAGGTTTACAAATGATTGAAAGGTATCACTTCAAGCCAATCCACAAAATACCATTCTCCTTCATACCCCTTATATATTGTCTTTCCCTAGTAATAACACACCCACTGTAAACAATCGACACGTTGTTGTGCCAGCTGCTTACAAGATTTTTGACTTGGATATTTTTCAACTAGATCATTCAACATGTTGGCTATAGTGATGTTGACCTGTTCAATCCTGTATTATTTTGATCAGATGGTTGAATATGGTTTAGTCAATAAGATTTTTGACCAGCCGATCATTTACAACATGCTAGTTGGTTAAGCTCTTCCAGTAATAGCTACCTAAAAATTTGGATAACCTAAGGGCTCTTTTCTTTTCAATCTAGGTGTTAGCTCATCCCATCGATCCTTACAATTGTCTCTACTATTTGTGATATGTAGTAGCATTCCTTCAGTTACCTTAATCACTTTATCCTTGGCACCCTGCATCATGTCTATGGTTTATTTATTATTTGTAAATCTATATATATTATGGAAAACTTTCCTCCCCAGAATATGTTCCCCACTTATCATAATTTTTGCATCTCTATCCATGTTATCATACCTCTTCTTCTCCAATCTTTTCTATTTGTCCTTGGAAAAAAGAGAAAAATGCTATCAGCTAATTGTCTCCCACATACAGATTGGGATTCCAGTCTCTATCATCATATAAAATAAAGTTATGCAAATACAACTCGCATAGTAGATTCTTTTCTATTTCATCTTCACTTCCTAAATAAGATTCATAAAATACTATAGGTGTATCCAAGTTTTCTGATGATCCTTCAATCACCCTTTTTATCTGTAGCTTGTGAAATAGTTCCTGTAGCGATAATGCATGAAATCTCGTAGGGGGCCTATACTATAGTATTGTACTCACAAGCGTTGAAATTAACTAAATTTTATCCCTCAAAACCCTATTTTCCTCATTTAGATTTTCATTTTCTATTTTTTCCTTTCTCAATTGCTGTAATTTCTCCTTTTGATTACTATATGTAATAAACCAATCATTTTTTAACTTATCCAATTTGCTCTCATGTTCCTTTACAAGATATGTTTCTTTATCCTTAACCTACATTACAATAACTTCTAATTATGTAACTTTGTTTTTAAGTGCCCTTATCTCATCTTCTTGTTTCCTTGTCAACTCAAGGACCACATCTAACTCCATCAATCCTATAACAGACTCATTGATCCCTACTATAGGTCCATCTTGTTCAATAACTTCAACAACAAGATCAACAAGTTCTTCTCCTTGTTCTACCATAACTACCTTTGATACAAGTATCACTAAGTCAGGTTCTCCTAGAACAGAGCCTTCTGCTACAGGATTCTCCATCATAGGACATTTATCTATAGGTGTTCTTCTCTTTGTTTAGTGCTCCATGACATTATTTCCTCCAAAATCTCCACCTTCAAATCAAATTGATTTTGTTTCTCCAATCTTGTAGCATTTTTACTAGCCATGGCTACTAAATTATTAAGTCTCATAGATGACCTTATATTTAGTTTTGGAGTAGGGGGTTTTCATGTTGTTCATCTCCATGTTCAGATAATTCTATCTAAATATGTTGTCTTGTTCTCTTTCTAGTATATCCTGTTGCAGTTGTAGAGGGCCCTGCTTTATCTCTCGTAGCCATGCATGTAGGAGGCATATTACTTGTTTCGATATGTGCATCATGGACAAGGGTGTTGTCATCTTCCGCTGCAACATCATCTCCTTGTACAACATGTGTTGCAACAAGCACTTCCCATGTTAATTGGGGTTCCCTTTATTTCAAAGCCTCTAACAACTAACTTAATTAACCCATGATGCGCCAGGTATTTGACTTTGCCATTTTTGCACCTCTAGAGACATCTTTCTCAAGGTTTTGAATAAAAAATAATGAACATTCATGATTCTTTGATGTCTCAAATGCACCATTCAACAAAAATGAGAACTATAGATAAATGAGTACCTTCCCTTGCAAGTCACATATTGAATGAGAGCATACGCCACCCCTGACCATAGTTCAGGTAGAGGACTGCAAGATGCCTTGACCAAGCACCATTTGAGTTTGCTCTCCAAGCTTCAAAAAGTCCTTGTGAATGCTTTCTAAATCTAGCCTACCAATAGGAAAATACTGCTCCCCAATGTTAAGTAACCCTATAGTAGTAGCAAACAACTTCACATCAAAAGGAAAACCAATGCCCCTCATTATGATTTTATCCTCCTAGCATCCCATGCTAAAATCAAGGGCAACCTGGTTGTCAAATCCCTGCAATCGTTTGAAAAAGTTAATCTAACCTCCTGCCTTAAAAATATGATAAATATCTATGTTTTCCTTCAAATAGTCAACAACTTGCGGCTCTCTTCGATTATGTCCACTACCCATTGTGTTCAAATCTCCAGCCCTTGGCATGTAGCACCTTTCCCTTTACAACTCTACCTACTCAATGTGGTTCCATACCATGCCTATTGTTATTATTTGTTATTAGATAAGTCATAGATAAAAATAATAAAAAGTGGCATGCATAAGGTGCCAATGTTGGGATTGGACAACACACAACTATTAGACTAACTTAGTAACTTGATAGGATAGGTCATAAGTACATGAAACTTTCCCCAATTCCAAAAGCTAAAGAGTTGCACACAATTTTATGAATTTTTCTTGTAACTTCCAATTTCATATCATACACATGTTGATTTTTGATTGTTGAAGATTAATATCTCTTCATAATTCTTTGCTGCCTTCTTCCTAATATTTGAGAGGAGTCAGGACAAACCATCATCACAACTAATATTTGTAGTGTAAGGTCCATTCATTATATGCATCTAAAGGTTTTAGAGCTTCGTAAATGGACCTTTAGGGTTTAACTATGAGTTAAAATATTGAATATCTTATATTTTTTGGGGATTTTTAGATATTATGGTTGTTCATTGTAATATTTTGTGTATTTAAATTTTGATAGTTTTCTTATACTCCAGCTGAGAGATATTTCATCATAATCTAAAGATACCATTTATTTTTGTTACTTCAAGGACTTTTCAATATAATTATTAGTGTTTACACATGTTATCTGTAATGCCCCTCCATTCTCATCTTGGATGTGCAGATGGTCTGGCTAAGGAGAATAAAGATGAAGGTAAAATAATAGGAATATTTATGGTATGTTTGATAGTTGATGTTGTGCATTATATGTGTTATCAATCAGATATGCACTCTATGCTAAGTCTACAAAAGACTTAGCTATCTATTGAAATATGGAAACACTCTCAGGATGTGGGTTTCCTATAGCGAGAGTGAATCTCCAGAGTGAGTTGGTTCTCCTTATGATCTTTCTAAACTAATCACTTGTCTGAGAAAAGGGATGAGGAATAACTAGAATGAAATTCTATTTCATCTAAAGATGGTCTAAAAATCTAAAATTTTTACCCACAAACAAATCTCAAGCATATAGCATTCTTAGTTTCACCTAAGTCCAATAATCTAAAAGTACTTTGTATGAAGGTTTAATTAAAACACAACACACAACCTGGATTAGATCGGCAATAGCTACACATATTTTAATAACATTGAGACATAATCATAGGATTAGACATCATAATCACAGTGAAAACATCATATCAAAGTTATAAAAGAGGCAACAAATGTGAAATAGGAAAGCTCTGCTGTATTGAACTGAAAGGGGTACATCTAATTCTGAAAAATATGAGCCAATATCAATTTACAAACTCTTTGCCTGTGCTAAAGAGAGAAGAAATAAAGATATCAACTTAGAAAAACTAAGTCTTTCTCCCCTATTTATAACTCCAACGGTCTCCCAAAGAAAAAGCTGAGAAATCTTTCTAAAATAGCAAATTTGATCTATTTTCGAGCTCCACTGAAAAGCCAAAAATAAAGCTTTCAAATCACCTCCAATCTGTATATGAAAGCTACCAAAATCTTCCTCAAGGTAGACCTCACCAAAATCTACTTTAAAACAAGCTTTATTTGCTCAATAAAAGTTTTTTTTTTATTGTCCTCATCTGCCTCAAAATAGAGTAAATCCACAAAAAGATATTTGATTTTCTTTAATAGTTTTAACTGCATAAAATGACGAAATATTAAAAATAATTTATAAAGAACATTGCTTTAATATTTGCCTTAGAATAGGTCCTGTAGCTTTTCCTTCTAATTTGCCTAATCTTACCAGGCTTATTTTTGTCCATATCTTCCCAAAAGAAAGCAAACTAAAAAAAAAAAAGATATTATTTTCTTTACTTTGTTTTAATTGCATAAATAATAAATATTTATAAGCAATTTATAGGATATTGCTTTAAATGTCATTTTACAATAATTTTTGCACCTTCAAATTTGTAAAAAAAAGAGGGTATTCCATTGTGAGAATTACACGAAAATGACAAACTGGGTTGGTGAGAAATTTAAAGGGTTTTTGTGATTTATTCTCTTCTCATCTCTATCTAAAAATCTATAAAACCCAGACCATAGTTTGTGAGATATGATTAACACACATGATTATATCTTCATTTTGTTGTGTATTATTTTTCTAACGGTTCGTCAAAAAATACAAACTAGGTTGGTGAGAAATTTAAAGGGTTTTTGTGTCTTATTGTCTTCTGATTTAGATCCAAACATCTCAAGAACTTAGATCATAATTTTTGAGATATGATTGAAACACGTGACAACTATATTTATCTTGCAGAGTCTTTATGTGACACTCCTCTTTCAGACTCTTTCCACAATCGTCTCAAAACTTGGGGGTAGCATGCTGGTCTCAACCCTTGTGGGAGCCCATTTTACTCCACATGCTAATTTGTCTTCAATCAGCTACATGACTTATCCTATACCTGCACATGGAACAAACAGATTAGAATAAAACATTGAAATTCCATGATTGTTTCTTTTTCAGCTCTTCTTAAATGTGGATGATGTTCATTGATCAGTGCATTATAAACAAAGTGTTATGCCTCTTCTAATAGGATATAGAGATCTCATAAGCAGAGCTCTAATAGGACCTTCCCACATTTTTGTAGGTTCATGTCGAGATCAAGAGTAGGAACAAAAAACAACTTCTAAGATTGAAGACCTTCAAGACAACGATGGCCATGACATTCTCTTTCCTACCCTGAACAACACTACAATTATCACTGAAACACAATAACTATGTAAATAACTTATAACGGAAAAATGTTAACCTTCACTCTAAAAATGAATTTGTTGCATCAGCTCTGCCAATTTTGAGCTATGGTGAAAAAATGGTAACAATATGATGTTGGTAGATGCTACATTTATGTTGATGACATTCTTGATTATACTCGTGTGGTTTCATATGACAGTTAGTATGTTTTATCGATAATCTTTGTTTCAAAACTAATATTTTATATGCTCTGACATTATTTTACATTCACCTGTGATTATGATGTTGATCTTACTATGATTGTCATATGTTAGAATTAATTTTTATATGACTGATTCTGTATCATAGGATGTTATATTGTGATGTTTGTGTGGATTAATCTTATTATGTGTATCATGCGATTATCTGATGATGGTTCTTATTTAGTCGTTCAGTAACTGATTTCTATGTGTGCTGTGATTATGTGTTTGATGTGATGGTGAAAGGGATAGTGTCACATTACTCATGTGTGAGTACCCTGCTACGCTACGATTCCCTTTCACGATGTATTTGACTATACGATTATATATATATATATATGTTTGACTATTTGGTTGCTGCAAGATGCAGGTACCAGGCATCGAATCCACCTGAATTGATAGGTCTGAGTCTGTCTTAAGCCTAATGGAAACTGTTGAACGAAGATAACATGTGGTCCCCTAGTTAGCTATCATCCTTGAAAAGGATGAGTATCCAGTTTTGCACCCAGTCAGTGTTGTCTGTATGGGCATAATGGTCAGTCATTGTCATTGTGGTCATGCTTTCAATCGTGCATTATGTCAGGTATTGTTTGGCATTTGGGTTATTTTGTTTGGAATTGTTTGATTAAAATGTTTTGGTTAATTTCTTCATTAGAATAAAATTATTAAGTCAAGAGGGCACTTTGATAAGTAATATAGATGCTTTTATGTAAATTATAGTTGTGTGGAAATATGTATTATTATATCTAAAAAAATTCTCTTTCTTTATTATTATTGCCTTGAGTAATTATTTTCCATTTTGGCCACTTGGAAGAAGTGGCAGTTATGCACCTCAAGAGGGAATCTTAGAAATAATTGTTTCTTTTGTGTAAGAGACTAATTTTAGAAAAGTAAAAAGAAACTATTTTGTTCGATTGTAAATGAAATAAATAACAAATTCTAAAATAAATAAAATCAGAGAGAAATTATTATTTAGTTAAAAATAGCAAATTGTAAGAAAGTAATAAAAGAGAATCTTCAGGAAGAAATTATGGGGGTGGTTATGCATGCTTAACTTTATTTTGAAATGTCAAGACATAATTTGGGGAGGAGTGTGCATTTTAAATAGAGAATATGTTTTATGTTTTCAGGATCCCTCTCTCTCTCTCTCAAGAAGTTTTTATTTTTCTTTTGCCACCATAAACCATAGTTTCAAAAAGAAAAGAGTTGGGGAAAAATGGATGCGAATTGAGAAATTTATGAAGATGTGATTGAAGCAATATTCCAGGTATGGACTGAGATATGAAATTGATTTATTGTTGTATTAGATTTAGTGAAATATTCTATGAATTCTCTTCTACATTTTCTAAACCTAGTCTATTGCGTCAGCCATAACTTTAGTTTTACAAACTGGGTTCCTCTATAATTTTAATATATGGTGCACAACCCAGTTTTCTCAATCCTATCCAAAAATCAGCTATACCCAGTTTGTCAGTTTGGAGATATGAATATTTTGTGACTGTTTACCTCTCACCCATTTTGTCTCTATTTTAGTACTATGTTATGTTAGCCATAACTTTATTTTTATGAACTGGGTTTCTCTAATGTTCTTATATTTAGTGTATGGTCTGGATATCTAAATCATATCCAAAAATAAGCCATACCCAGTTTGTCATTTTTAAGATATGAATATTTTGTGACTGTCTACCTCTCACCTATTTCGTCTCTGTTAAAACAGTTAGTTACGTCACCAATAACTTTATATTTTCAAACTAGGTTTCTCTGAGATTTTTCATCAAATTCATTTGGTGAATATCCTATGATCATTGTTTTCCATCATATGACTTTCTTTGAGGCATTCTACCAATCATTCTACATGCCCTGCATATGTTTTCACATTTTGCATTGTTGGTAGCTTCTAAAGCCTTCTCAATAAATTTATTTTGTGCTGATCCTATCATATGCATGTGGTTAAAAGTGTGGTAGATTTGATGAAGATGTTAGATCTATAGGAATGTTTTGTTGTTATGTATTCCTTTCCTCTCAAGCTAACCTTAGAACAAAGTTCTTTCATTGTAGCTTATGGTTTTGTATCTTGTGATTCTAACTAGTGTAAGATATTTATAGCATTCTAATATTATAGGCTTTTAACCTTGCTTATACAGTTATATTTAATAGTATTTACAAAATTTTCTATATTCTTAATGAAATCTATATTAGTATAAATAGTGTAAAAAATTGTTGTGTTTTAATATATATGCCTTAGAGTTATTTGTATGTTGATCGCAATCATTTTTAATTAAACAAAACTAAAATAAGTCTTGGGATTATTAGTTAAAATATTGATACACATGGACAGTTATATCTTATGATCATATTATAACTGCTACTGGTGATTAGAAAGTTATAGTTCTGTATTGATGAGATAGATTCACTTTATAATTGTTAGATGATTGATCATGCTTGGATTAATGTTACATTCTTCAAGACCTATAATTAGTGCATTATGTCATATGTCACAATTGTGTTGTTGTATTTGAATTATTGATGAAGGATCTTGGTTTGGTCTATTAGGTGATGATGTGCACTTGAGAGTGAATGTGATGCGAGACCATAGTGTTTATTGTGTCAAGAGTTTGTGTCTTTTAAGAAAGTAGATTCCAGAGGCCAAGAGGGGTAGTCATGTGTATGACTCCTTTGATTATGTAATCTTGCTAATAGTTGAATATGTATTGGTTATATGTTGAATCCCCTCTATTTATGGATTCATGTGATTATGATAACTGTGCAAGATGGATAATGGCTTGCTCAGTATACCTATTCATGTGGTTATAATGACTATGCAAGATTGTTAATGCCTTGCTCAGTGTACCTCATGTGGTTATGATGACTATGCAAGATGGATAATACCTTGCTCAGTGTACCTATTCATGTGGTTACGATGACTATGCAAGATGGATAATGCCTTGCTCAGTATACCTATTCATGTGGTTATGGTAACTATGCAAGATGGGTAATGCCTTGCTCTGTGTAATGTGAAATGATGTATATTTTATATCATGAAGAGAAAAGTGATAGTTCATGCTTAGGTTTTGTTTTGGGATTGAGAATCTAGATGCAGTGAAGGGGGAGTGGCTCTCAATGTGGGGTCGGCGCCCAAAGTGGCTTGCCAGGTTAACCCATTGGAAGTTGTTAATCTAATGTTAATAATAAATTTAAAGGGTTGGGTAGTTTTCACACTAATCAAGATAATTGGATGTCTCACTCATGCTTGTAGTGCTCATTCAGGCTAAGGATGAGATGAGAAGGTCATGGTTGGCAAAATCAACTTCCTTGTCCTCATGAAAGGAATGTTGGTTCTGCATGTGTCACCCTATAGGGTTGGCATCTAGTGAGAGACTGCCAGGGTAACCATAGATGGGGGTTGGCACCTAGCGAGAGAATGTCAAGGTAACCCATGGATGGGGGCCAACATCTAGCTAGAGACTATCAGGATAAACCCATGCTAGGACCACGTGATGACACTCATCCCTACTGCAGTCTGTCATTCTCTAGTTGTGTTCTCTCCTTGTTTTGTGAATGCCTCTGAAATTTTTGTTTGATTTACTTGTGATGTTCTTCAAGACCACTATTGTATTAGAGTCATGTGTAGTCCTTGCACTTGTTAGCCTATTGACTTCTTATCTGTTTGCTTAGTGGGACCTTACTGTTATCTCCTATCATGGGGGTGGATCTTAGGGTTCCACATGGTTGGGTGGTTGTAATTTTACCTCCATTGCTTTCCCTTGTTATTCGTGTACGAGAAGGATGTACCTTGTATGGCAAATTTCATATCTTACTCTAGCTTGAGGAGACAGATACTTATGATCATGTTCCTGTCTTGTATATTAGTTGAATCATGTACTTTTATCTTGATGTATGTACTCCAATGTAATCTAGATAGCGATATTGTAAACAATGTAATATTGTACTCTCTTCTAACGAAACTTGTCTATGTACTTGTGATCCTATGTGCAGTATCCTGATGTTACTTATTTGATGATATAATGTGGAATTGTATGTGTTTATTTATCTAATGTAGTTAGACTTAAAATAAACTATGGTTGTTAGTTAATTCATAATGTTAGTTAGATCTTGTTTTAGATCGTTAGTAATGCAACCGTGGAACCCTAGAGGATAAAGCTTAATTTAAATGTTATGAATAAATATATGATTGTTGTTATTTCTTTCATTTAAAGAAAAATGTTTGACCTTTTTATAAGCTTAGTTGTGTTATCCTCTGGGTTCCTTGGTGGGGCATTACATTTGGTATTAGAGCCAAGTTGTAACACTATGAATCTCTAGATTGTTGTTGTTGCTCTAGGTTAAGAGTTTATCTCCTTTTGGCAAGTTGGTAATAATAACTCTCACCTATGTGCCTTAATATGACATTAGAAAGTTGATAAATTTAAAGGCTTGTTCTTTGATTCTGGAAGAAATAAATTCTTTATGCCTTGTTTTACTTATGTGTCTACTATGTGTTCTCCCTCCTTTTCTGAAAATGTGATGTTATATCTGACAATATGTGTTTCCTAATTGTTAGTGCTTGCTGATTTGTTGAGGCTTTGAGTCCCTCTTGTGGTCTCTAGTGCTTTATAAGAAAGGAGCATATTACTATTAGTGCATGTCATTAGGAGTGTGGTATATGCCCCCTCTAGTGATGTGAATGTCCTGTACCCATTCTGTGTGGGGTGTTGTGAAAGGCCAGTGGTGTTTTGTGTTCCCTAGTTTGGTGAAGTAATCATACTTGGGGGTTATGTTTAGCTATGGGTGTGGAAGCACCATACCATCTTTATGTTAGTTGCATTGCTTTTGTATATGTGTAAGTATTGAAATGATTTAATCACTTAGTGGTATC
The DNA here is from genome assembly GCA_027924645.1 of Cunninghamia lanceolata. Classification (NCBI taxonomy): domain Eukaryota; kingdom Viridiplantae; phylum Streptophyta; class Pinopsida; order Cupressales; family Cupressaceae; genus Cunninghamia; species Cunninghamia lanceolata. The sequence continues at coordinate 6,371,040 of BSBN01000148.1, read as the reverse complement.
ATGTGGATTATGTGGTGTTGTCATGTGTGGGGTATCTTTGCGTGGTTGCTTGATAATCTGATATCTATTTCTTAGTTGGCCATGACCTCATGTAGAAGTTCTGTTGCAGTTTATGAAAGTTATCATTGTGTATGCATGTGTAAGAAATGTGTGCAGGAGATCAAATTGGAGCTTGTATTGGACCCAGGAGATCATGAATGTGATACTGTAAGTCAATTAAAGTATGAATTACTCTTGTGTCTGACATCATACATTTTCTCTGTGAGTATCTTTTTGCATAAAGAAGTAATTGTATATGTTCATTGTTTGGTAAACAAGAATTGTACTGCATTAAAGATAGAATTTTTTGTAAATAAGTAGTGACTGTGTTGCCTTAAATCCTTGTATAAAAGTTTCTTCGATAAGAAGATGTAGAAAACTTAGTTGTCTATGTGTTTGGTGATCATTCTCTAACGCATTCTAGACTTTGAGTTCTGGGGTGTTGTGTAGCGGATACTCCCTTTGGTAGCTAAAATTAGTCACACCGTGATGTGGATTTGTTTGTAATATTGGTTGTTTTAGAATTTTTGATAGTTGTTTCATGTGTTGTGGGTGGGCTAACAATGAATTTGTTTTCTCTAAACTCTCTTATGATAAGAGTGGTCACCAAAACTCTTTTCTTTATACTTGATTTATTGTTAAAAATTACTGGCATTTTATGACTTAAGATTGAATTTGATTATTTCCCCCACTTGGGTTTGCATTTTTTAAAATTTCTATGGTGGCTATTCCGAATGTTTGTTTCTGTTGGCTCTATTTTGTGTTAAGTGTTATTTCTATCATATTCATTTTGAAACTCTGATAATGTGTTCAAGGGAGGCCTCCATGGAGGATTGTACTTTGCATGTTTAGTAATTAGTGGGAACCATAGTGGAAATAAGAGATGAGATGTATTTTTCTTTGTTAATATGTGAATGCAATTCCCTAAATCATTTGAAATTCTCAAAATATGTGTGATTAGATTATAAGTAGATCACATGATACATCTTAATGGTGAGGAATTGATGCTCTTCCTGTCTTTATTAAATGATTGTGCCTGTTTTATGTGTTGGGAATTAAGGTCTCTCAACCTTGGTAATTCCTTGCATTATTTATGCTTGTATTTATTAGTTCATTGCCTATATTGTAAACTAATTGTAAATTCTATATTGTCATTTTGTGGGATGTGGCATGGTGATGTGTCATCCTACATGGAAGATGACAACTTATAATTTTGTCTTCATATGAGAAGATAGGTGTCCCACTTTGTGGTAGGAGTATTTTTCCATGTGTCGGCATCTTTGATGTTGTGTAAGGGAATGTTTGACCGAAATGGTTATGATAGATTCCTATGACGAAGTTATGACATGTAAGAGTCAGGAATAGAAGCTTGTAAGACAGGGGAAGACATGTGTCATGAAGCATCTTTAAAAAAGGCATGTTTGGGCACCCTAAGGTGGACTATGATATGTTTTAAGAGAATATGCTATTTATAGCCTATGTATGATAGATTCTCTTACAGTTGTAAGTTGTAATCGCTATGACAGATTCTATGACGATCGTAAGTGTCATAAGAGCATCTGTCATATCCCATTTTGGAAATAGGTAACCTCTTTGGGATGGGAGTTGTGGACAAGTGTCAGGCACATTCTACAATGTTGACCAAGTGTCCTTTGGCATGGGTTTTGGGCCATGAGGCCAAGTTGGATGCCCATTCCAAGATAGGACCAATTTTGCCTTGTATATTCTATATAAACAGGTGCTTGGAGGAGGAGATGTAGTATGTGATTTATAGGTATTGTTACGCTATCGGATTGACTCCATATACAAGTGTCGAAGACCATTGAATCTTGCATTGCAAGTGTATTGTAAACGACATTCAGCTTTGATAATAGATTGTACAGGTTTCTCAGTGTGGGGTTTTTCACCTGATAAGGGTTTTCCCCACATTTTATCTTTGTCTCTCTTCTTATATCTTCTTTTTGGTTCATATGTATTGCTGCAATATATCTGTTATGTGTTTCATATTGTTGTAGTTGTAAGGATTAAATTAAATTTGCATAGCCCTCTTCTCATTAGATTAGTGTAGGAAGCAATTTCCGCACACCTAGCTTCCTTTCAGTTGGTATCAGAGCCTGGCTAGTTTTGGTCTTAGCTGTTGGGTAGGGATTTTTTGAGTTGATCTTAAGTTGAGTGGGAGTCTATGTAGAGTATTCTGAATCTTATTACAACAAGGAGATGGAAAACACATCTGGAAGGATTGAGGTGGAGAAATTTAATGGCACTAATTTCGAGCTATGGAAGCTCAAGATGGAAGACATGCTTGTTGATTGATACCTCTGGGAAACTATCAATGGAAATAAACCAGCTACAATGTCACAAGCTGACATTATGCAGGTTTCTGATTGTGAGTTTTTTCACCTGATAAGGGTTTTCCCCATGTTATATCTTTGTCTCTCTTATTCTGTCTTCTTTCTGGTTCATATGTATTGCTGCAACATATATGTTATGTGTTTCATGTTGCTGTAGTTTTAAGGATTAAATTAAATTTGCATAACCCTCTTCTCATTAGATTAGCATAGGAAGCGATTTCCGCACACCTAGCTTCCTCTCAGTTGATATCAGGGTCTGGCTAGTTTTGGTCTTAGCTGTTGGGTAAGGATTTTTTGAGCCGATCTTAAGTTGAGTGGGAGTCTATGCAGAGTATTCTAAATCTTATTACAATAAGGAGATATAAAGCACATTTGGAAGGATTGAGGAGGAGAAATTTAATGGCACTAATTTTGAGATATGGAAGCTCAAGATGGAAGACATGCTTGTTGATCGAGACCTTTGGAAAACTATCAATGGAACTAAAACAGCTGCAATGTCACAAACTAATTGGGATCTCAAGGATCAGAAGGCTAAGGGTCTCATAAGACTTAGTCTTGCCTGTTCTATTATGTTAAATGTCCATGAAGAGACTACTACAAACTTGCTTTGGAAGAAGTTGGGAGATGTGTATCAAGCCAAATCCCTAGTTAACAAACTTTTTCTGAGAAAGAAGTTGTTTTCCCTTCGAATAGAGGATGGAGGATCCATTGTAAAACATATGAATGCTTTCAACATGCTAGTTGCACAATTGACATCCATTGGTGTGAAGATGGAGGAGGAGGATCATTGTATAACCTTGCTTTGTTCTTTTCCAGACTCATGGGATCACCTTTCGATGGCTATTGGAAGCACCACATCCACACTCAAAATTGATGAAGTGGTTTATTCATTGTTATCTGAAGAGATGTGGAGAAAGTCTTCTAATGTAGCTAAAGAGGCTCTTGCAGTTCGTGGAATACCCAAGGAGAAAGGGAAAAAGAAGGACAAGAAAGCTAAGAAGGGTAGATCCAAAATCCCGTGGGAGATCCAAATCTCCTGGAAAGTCTAAGGCTATCTATTGGAACTATGGTAAATCTAGGAATTTTTGAAAGGAATGCAAAGAGGAAAAGACAAAGAAAAAGAAGACCCCAGATTCAGATTCTGACAAGTCACAAGATGATGGTGATGCTTTCATTGTAGCTCTGGCAACCCATGCATCTAATGATGTGTGGCTGATTCACTTTGGTGAATCATTCCACATGACCTCGCATCGAGACTAGTTCACTAAGTATGAGGAGTTTGATAGTGGAAAGGTGTACTTGGGTGACGAATCTCATCTGAAGATTGTTGGTTAAGGAAGAGTCTCTATTTGATTCCCTAATGGATGAGTGAAGGGGATCTCTGGGGTTATGCACATCCCAGGCTTAGCATGGAACCTGCTTTCTGGAAGTATGTTGAATGATGCAAGTGTGCAAGTTGTCTTTTCGAAAGAAGGATACAAGATGACTAGAGGAGCTATGGTGCTTGCTAAGGGTACTAGGAGAGGTACTCTATTTCATCTGGAGGCATGCATTTCACAATTCAATAGTTCTTCTGTCTCAAGGAAGAGGGCAGCAATCACTTCATCCCCACCATCTAAATGAGCAGTGAAGAAATCTGTTGTTTCTAATTTTGATGGTTGTAATCATGCCCTAGAAGTTAAACTTCCTACTGAAAGGACAATGTTATGGCATAAGAGATTTGGCCACATTGGTGAGAAGGGTCTGCGTACCCTAAAAAATAAAAACCTCGTTGAGGGGTTAGATGATTGTAATCTTGAGTTTGACTTTTGCGAAATTGGATATATGGCAAACAAAACTGTGTTCAATTTTTTTCAAGTTCTCATGAGTCTTCTGGTGTGTTGGACCTTATTCATTTTGATGTATTTGGTCCTGTTAATGTTCCTTCATTATCAAAATCTATATATTTTGTATCTTTCATATATGACTACAGTAGAAGGACATGGATTTATTTTCTCAGAAGCAAATATGAAGTCTATAGTAAGTTTAAGGAGTCTAAGGCCTTTGTTGTGCTAAAAATCAAATTGGTAAAAAGATTAAGTGTTTGAGAACTGACAATGGTGGAGTTCTATTCTACAAAATCTGATAAATATTGCAAGGAACTTGGGATTGAAAGACATAAGACAACTCCATACACCCTGCAGCAAAATAGAGTTGTAGAGAGGATGAACATGACACTGATGGAGAAGGCTAGGAGTATGCTTAGTGGAGCTAGCCTAAAACAAAAGGTTTGGGTTGAAGCTGTTGCCATTGCTTGCTATCTTATAAATAGATCTCCTACATCAGCTCTTGTTGGAAAGACACCCATGGAGGTTTGGTCTGGTAGAAATCCTTCAATAAGGCATCTTTGTGTTTTTGGTTGTGAGGCATATGCACATGTGCCTATGGAGAAGCAGTCAAAATTAGAGAACAAGGTTGTTAAGTGTATCTTCATTGGCTATGGTGTCGGTGTGAAAGGATACAAACTTTGAGACCCTATGGCTGAAAAAGTGTTGTATAGTAGAAGTGTCATCTTTAGAGAGCTTACACCTTCTTCCACTATTTTACAACCAGAAGAAAAAGAAAAGAAAGAGGATGTTATGCAATTTTTTGCCACCCTTGAGAAGACTGAATAGAAAGACAATGTTGGACTTGATGATGAGTAGAGCTCTGAAAGCTCAGATGAAGAAGCTGAACCTCAATCTCAGCTCTTGAGGAGGTCTACATGGATAAGAAAGCAACCTGAAAGGTTTGGTTTTACATTGCTTGATTCTAGTTGTGCTTTTACTTTGCTTACTAACAGTGATGAACCTAGAACTGTATCAAAGGCTAGGCTATGGATATGGAAGAAGCAAGTTCCTAGAAGGTGGCCATGGAGGATGAAATGGTTTCTTCAGAAAAGAATCAAACTTGGGACTTGGTGCCTTTGCCTCCTGGATAGAAACCTGTTGGATGCAAATGGGTGTTCAAGAAGAAATTTGGTGCAGATGGCAGGTTGAGAAGTATAAAGCCAGATTGGTTGCGAAGAGGTATTCACAAGTGGAAGGTATATATTATGGTAAGATCTTCTCTCTCATTACAAAGATGACATCCATTTAATTCTTGTTGTCTCTTGCAACAACTTATGGCTTAGAGGTAGCACAGATGGATGTGAAGACAACTTTCCTTCATGGTGATTTGGAGGAAGAAATCTACATGTCACAGCCAGAGCATTACATGGTGAAAGGTAAAGAAAATTCAGTTTGCAAGTTAAAGAAGTCTTTGTATGGTTTGAAGCAGTCTCCTCAGAGGTGGTACTTGAAGTTTGATGCCTTTGTGTTGTCTATTGGATTTGTGAGATTGAAATCAGATCACTGTGTGTTTTATAAGTTTGATGGTGATCATATTCTCATTGTTGCATTATATGTTGATGATATGTTGCTCATTGGGAAGGGTAAGAATATGATTTCTGGTTTCAAATCTCAGTTGTCAGCATAGTTTGAAATGAAATATTTAGGGGTAGCTAAGCACATTCTAGGAATGGAAATCAAAAGAGAGAGAACTAATAGAAAACTTTGGTTAGGCCAGAGTAAGTATGGGAAGACCGTGTTGGATAGGTTCAACATGGTAGATTGTAGACCATTGTGTGTTCCTATTTCTTTGGGGACTAAATTATCTGTTGAAGATTGTTTAAAATCTCCTAGTGAGGTGGAGGACATGAGTAGAGTACCTTATGCTAGTGTTGTTGGTAGTTTGATGTATGCTATGGTCTGCACAAGACCAGACATTGCCCAAGCAGTGGGAGTCCTTAGTCGATTTATGGTTAATCTTGGATGAGTTCATTGGGATGTAGTTAAGCGAGTGTTTAGATTTTTAGGGGTACTTCCAAGTATTCCATATGCTATCATGGTAATGTTAGAGGACCTCCGCATTCTGTTGATATTTGTGGATTTGTGGATTCAGATTGGGCAGGTGACATTGACAGCAGGAGATCCACTAGTGCTTATGTGTTTACATTGTTTGGTGGTGCTATTAGTTGGATGAGTAAGCGACAACCTGTGGTTTCTTTGTCCATAACAGAAGCTAAGTATATGGCAGAAACTCATGCTTGTAAGAAATCCATTTGTCTTAAAAGATTATGTTCAGATATTGGTGTTGATGCAAGTCAGATCACAATCAGTTGTGATAGTCAGAGTGCAATTTGTCTTGTGAAGAATCTAACTTTCCATGCCAGAACAAAGCATATTGATGTTTAGTTTCACTTCATGCGAGACATGGTAGAGGATGGGAAGGTAAATTTGGAGAAGGTAGATACTTTGAAAAATGTTGCAGATGCATTGACTAATCTAGTGGGCATAGAGAAGTTTAGATGGTGTTCAAAGTCTATGGGCCTCTAAGTCTATAACAGTTAAATCCTGTTATTCTATTTGCTCTTACAAAGTGTTCGATAAGTGGGAGAATGTTAGGAATTAAGGTGTCTCAACCTTGGTAATTCCTTGCATTATTAAAGATTGTATTTATTAATTCATTGTCTATGTTGTAAATTAATTGTAAATTTCATATTGTCATTTTGTGGGATGTGGTACAGTGTGTGTCATCCTACATGGAAGATGACAACTTATAATTTTGTCCTCACATGAGGAGATAGGCATCCCAATTTGTGGTAGAAGTATTTTGCCATGTGTCAGCATCTTGGATGTTGTGTAAGGGAATGTATGACCAAAATAGTTATGATAGATTCTTATGACAAAGTTATGACATGTAAGAGTCAGAAATAGAAGTTTGTAAGACAGGTGAAGACATGTGTCATGAAGCATCTTTGAAAAAGATATATTTGGGCACCCTAAGATGGACTATGACATGTTGTAAGAGAATATGCTATTTATAGCCTGTGTATGATAGATTCTCCTACAGTTGTAAGTTGTAACCGCTATGACAGATTCTATGATAGTCGTAAGTGTCGTAAGAGCATCTGGCATAGCCCATTTTGGAAATAGGTGACCTCTTTGGGTGGGAGCTATAGACAAGTGTCAAGAACATTCTACAATGTTGACCAAGTGTCCTTTGGCATGGGTTTTGGGCCATGAGGCTAAGTTGGATGCCTATTCCAAGATAGAACCAATTTTTCCTTGTATATTCTATATAAACAGGTGCTTGGAGAAGGAGATGTAGTATGTGATTTATAGGTACTGTTACGCCATAGGATTGACTCCAGATACGAGTGTCGAAGACAATTGAAGCTTGCATTGCAAGTGTATTATAAACAACATTCAGTTTTGATAATACATTGTGCAGGTTTCTGAGTGTGGGGTTTTTCACCCAATAAGAGTTTTCCCCACATTATATCTTTGTCTCTCTTCTTCTGTCTTCTTTTTAGTTCATATTTATTGCTGCAATATCTCTATTATATGTTTCATGTTGCTTTAGTTGTAAGAATTAAATTGAATTTGCATAGCCCTCTCCTCATTAGATTAGTGTAGGAAGCAATTTCCACACACCTAGCTTCCTTTCATTATGAACAATTGCTTGAAATGGACGTTTATGTTGGCAATAGAAAATTACAATACTAATATGTTATGTTCCAACCTTAGTCTGTGACTTCCAGGAGTAAGTCAAGTCTTAGGGGGGAGGATGTAATGCCCCTCCATTCTCATCTTAGATGTGCAGATAGTCTGGCTAAGGAGCATGAAGATGAAGGTAAAATAATAAGAATATTTAGGGTATGTTTGACAGTTGATGTTATACATTATATGATGTTGGTAGATGCTACATTCATGTTGATGACATTCCTAATTATGCTCATGTGTGGTTTCATATGACAGTATGTTTTATCGATAATCTTTATTGTGACACTGATAATTTATATGCTCAGACATTATTTTACATTGAGGTGATTATGATGTTGATCTTACTATGATTGTCATATGTTAGAATTGATTTTTATGCGACAGATCCTATATCATAGGATGTTATGTTGTGATGTTTGTGTGCATTAATCTTATTATGTATATCATGCGATTATCTGATGATAGTTTTTATTTAGTCATTCAGTAACTGATTGATATGTGTGTTGTGATTACATGTTTGATGTGATGGTGAAAGGGACAGTGTCACATTACTCATGCATGAGTACCCTGCTACACTGCGATTCCATTTCACGGTGTATTTGACTATACAATTATACATATATGTCTATTTGTTTGACTATTTGGTTGCTGTAGGATGCAGGTACCAAGCATCGACTCCACCTGAATTGACAGGTCTGAGTGTGCCTTAAACCCAATGGAAACTGTTGAACAGAAATAACATGTGGTCCCCTAGTTAGCCATCATCCTTGAAAAGGATGAGTATCTAGTTTTGCACCTAGTCAATGTTTTCTGTATGGGCGTAATGGTCAGTCATTGTCATTGTGGTCATGCTTTCAATCATGGATTGTGTCAGGTATTGTTTGGCATTTGGGTTATTTTGTTTGGAAGGTTTAATTAACATTGTGTGGAAATCTGTATTATTATGTCTAAAAAGAATTCTCTTCCTTTATTATTAGTGCCTTGAGTAATTATTTTCTACTTTGGCCACTTGGAAGAAGTGGCAGTTACACACCTCAAGAGGGAATTTTAGAAATAATTGTTTCTTTTGTGTAAGAGACTCATTTTAGAAAAGTAGAAAGAAACTCTTTTTGTTGGGTTGTAAATGAAATAAATAGAAAATTATAAAATAAATAAAATCAGAGAGAAATTATTGTTTGGTTAAAAATAACAAATTGTAAGAAAGTAATAAAAAAGAATCTTCTGGAAAAAATTATGTGGGTGGTTATGCATGCTCAACTTTATTTTGAAATCTCAAGACATAATTTGGGGAGGAGCATGCATTTCAAATAGAGAATATGTTTTATGTTTTGGGGATCTCTCTCTCAGGAAGTTTTTATTTTTCTTTTGGCAACATAAACCATAGTTTCTTGAGAAATTTGTGAAGATGTGATTGAAGCAATATTCCAAGTATGGACTAAGATATGAAACTGATTTATTGTTGCATTAGATTTAGTGAAATATTCTATGAATTCTCTTCTACATTTTCTGAACCCAGTCTATTACGTTAGCCATAACTTTAGTTTTACAAACTAGGTTCCTCTAAAATTTTTATATATGGTGCATGGCCTAGTTTTATAAATCATATCTAAAACTCAGCCATACCCAGTTTGTCATTTTGAAGATATGAATATTTTGTGACTATTTACCTGTCGTTCATTTCATCTTCGTTTTAGTAGTCTGTTGCATTAGCCATAACTTTATTTTTTCAAACTGGGTTTCTCTAATTTTTTTTGTATATGGTGCATGGCCAGGATACCTAAATTATATCCAAAAATCAGCCATACTCAGTTTGTCATTTTTGAGATATGAATATTTTGTGTTTGTCTACCTCTCACCTGTTTCATCTTTGTTAAAATAGTTAGTTGCGTTACCAATAACTCTATATTTTTGAACTGAGTTTCTCTAAAATTTTTTAACAAATTCATTTTGTGCATATCCTATGATCATTGCTTTCCATCATATAACTCTCTTTGAGGCACTCTACCAATCAGTCAGCATGCCCTATCTATGCTTTCACCTTTTACATTTTTAGTAGCTTCTAAAGCCTTCTCAACAAATTCATTTTGTGATAATCCTATCATATGCATGTGGTTAAAAGTGTGGTAGATTTGATGAAGATGTTAGATCTATAGGAATGTTTTGTTGTTCTGTATTCATTTCCTCTCAAGCTAACCTTAGAACAAGGTTCTTTCATTGTAGCTTCTAGTTTTGTATCTTGTGATTCTAACTAGTGTAAGATATTTATAGCACTAATATTATAGGCTTCTAGCCTTGCTTATACAGTTATATTTAATAGTATTTACAAAATTGTCTATATTATTAATGAAATCTACATTAGTATAAATAGTGTAAATAATTGTTGTGTTTTACTATGTATGCCTTAGGGTTATTTGCATGTTGATCGCAATCATTTTTAATTAAACAAAACTACAATAAGTCATAGGATTATTAGTTAAAATATTAATACTCATGGACACATATATCTTATGATCATATTATAACTGCTACTAGTGATTAGAAAGTTATAGTTCTATATTGATGAGATAGATTCACTTTATAATTGTTAGATGATTGATCATGCTTGGATTAATATTACATTCTTCAAGACCCATAATTAGTGCATTATGTCATATGTCGTAATTATGTTGTATTGAATTATTGATGAAGGATCTTAGTTTGGTCTATTCGCTGACGATGTGCATTTGAGAGTGAATGTGGTGTGAGACCATAGTGTTTAGTGTGTCAAGTGTTTGTGTCATTTGGAAAAGTTTGGTTCCAGAGGCTAAGAGGGGTAGTTGTGTGTATGACTCCTGTGATTATTTAACCTTGGTAATGGTTGAATATGTATTGGTTATATGCTGACTCCCCTCTATTTATGGATTCATGTGGTTATGATGACTATGCAAGATGGATAATGGCTTGCTCAGTGTACCTATTCATGTGGTTATGATGACTATGCAAGATGGATAATGCCTTGCTTAGTGTACCTATTCATGTGGTTATGATGACTATGCAAGATGGATAATGCCTTGCTCAATGTACCTATTCATGTGGTTATGGTAACTATGTAAGATGCGTAATGCCTTGCTATGTGTAATGTGAAATGATGTATATTTTGTATCATGAAGAGAAATGTGATAGTTCATGCTTGGGTTTTGTTTTGGGCTTGAGAATCTAGATGTAGCGAAAGGGGAGTGGCTTTCAATGTGGGGTTGACGCCCAAAGTGGCTTGTCAGTGTAACCAATTGGAAGTTGTTAATCTAGTGTTAATAATAAATTTAGAGGGTTGGGTAGTTTTCACACTAATCAAGATAATTAGATGCCTCACTCATGCCTGTAGTGCTCATTTTGTCTAAGGATGAGATGAGAAGGCCGTGGTTGGTAAAATTAACTTCCTTGTCCTCACGAAAGGAATGTTGGTTCTGCATGTGTCACCCTATGGGGCGGCATCTAGTGAGAGATTGTCACGGTAACCATAGATGGGGGCCAGTGCCTAGCAAGAGACTGTCAAGGTAACCCATGGATGGGGGCCGGTGTCTAGCTAGAGACTATTAGGGTAACCCATGATAGGACCATGCAATTACACTCATTCCTACTGTAGTCTGTCATTCTCTAGTTGTGTTCTCTCCTTGTTTTGTGAATATCTCTGGAAGTGTTGTTTGATTTACTTGTGATGTTCTTTTTGACCACTATTGTATTGGAGTCATGTGTAGTCCTTGCATCTGTTAGCCTATTGACTTCTTATCTATTTGCTTAGTGGGACCTTATTGTTATCTCCTAGCATGGGGGGTGGATCTTAGGGTTCCACATGGCCAGGTGGTTGTGCTTTTATCTCCATTGGTTTCCATTGTTATTGTTCATGCGCGAGAAGGATGTACCTTGTATGGCAAATTTTAGATCTTACTCTAGCTTGAGGAGATCAATACTTATGATCATGTTCTAGTCTTGTATATCAGTTGAATCATGTACTGTTATCTTGATGTATGTACTCCAATGTAATCTGGATAGCGATATTGTAAACAATGTAATGTTGTACTCTCTTGTAAAGGAACTTGTCTATGTACTCGTGATTCTATGTGTAGGATCCTGATGTTACTTATCTGATGATATAATGTGGAATTGTATGTGTTTATTTATCTAATGCAATTAGGCTTAGAATGAACTATGGTTGTTAGTTAATTCATAATGTTGGTTAGATCTTGTTTTAGTTTGTTACTAATGCAGCCATGGAACCCTAGAGGATAAAGCTTATTTTAAATATTATGAATAAATATATGATTGTTGTTATTTCTTTCGTTTAAAAAAAAATGTTTGACCTTTTTGTAAGCTTAGTTGTGTTATCCTCTGGGTTCCTTGGCGGGGCATTACATTATCAAAAAGATAAAAAAAAATATATAAGAAGAAACTACAACATCCATAAATATAAATTATAATAATGTTCATGTGAATTGATTATATTGACTATATTTTCTAAGGAATACTGAGTTGGTATTTATAAAAAATAAATACAAATTACAAATTTTGGAGAAATTGTCTAGGTCAGTGCAGGAAGTTTGGTCCACTTTTTGGTCAAAAAGTGGAAGTGTTTTTCTTGATTTTTAGAATTTGTCACATTTGACCTAAATATTTGAAGCACTTAAAGATTGAATCTTAAAAAAGTTAGCAATATGAAATATAGTACTCGGAGTCCAGTTTCTAAATATGTAATTTATTTTAATACCCAGATGATACAAATTGATTTTCAATAGGCATTTCTCAAAACCATTGTTTAAAAGTCACTTTTTTTTAACCATACCATGAACGTGTACAACCAACAGAATTTGACCTAAATAAAAGTATTTTTCTAAATCCTTTTGGGGAAAGATGTGTAGTATAGTGAAGTTTGATAAGGATTTTTTTTTATAATTTTTTTCTAAATATTTTTTGATTAATTTGTTATTTGCCCTAATTGCTATTTTTGAGAACCTCTCGTGTATGACCAACATAATTTGAGTAAAACTAACCATAAAATAATTTTTTTCATTGTGTAAAGAATGATGTGTAGATTGATGACATATAATTTAAAAAAAAAAGCTTTAAAAATTAAAAGTTATAAAAATAATACAAACACCTATCATTTCAAGTTTTTAAACCAATTTGCTCATAAATTAAATAATAAATAGAAAAATAAGTTCAATAAAAAATTTTATATATTTCAAAACTAGACACTATTATATGTAATGGGTTTTAATTTCATAAAGAAATTCAGAAAAAAATGTCATCAACCTTATAGGTAAATTTAGTCTTTCCTCTTGTTTTATACTTAGAAAAAAAGTTAAAGGTCCAAGGCTCAAGGTCAGCTAGCCATGCCTTTCCGAAGCCTAAAACCAAACCAAAGGAAAGGGAAAAGGCAATCAGCCATTTTAAATTTCTTAGAATGGATACTCGTTCTAAAATGGGTATGCTTTATATAATAGGTACCCATTATAAAATAGGTATCAATTATTTTTAAGAATGGGTACCCATTATTTTTATGAACGAGTACCCATTTTAAAATGCGTACTTGTTTCTTTTATATCCGTTATTTTCCATCATTAGAGAAAAACATACTATGAATGTATACCTACAACTTGTAAGTCTGATGTACGGGCTGACAGTGACATTTGAATTGTATTTTTTTACTTACAGGTATCTTGTGGAATCTCTTGGCATATCATATTCTATTCATATTTTGAAAGGGACCAATCATATGAACAATTTTCAAGTGGAATCAAGTGCAAGAGTTATTTTCAAGGGGAATAAAAAAAGAGGGTTTTTATTTTTTACATCTACTTTTACTTCAAAATCTATGCAACAAAGGATCTACATCTAGTTGTACTTCAAAATTTCAAAGAAGTACATCAATCTGATATTGGATTAAATATCATTTGTTATTTTATTAAGAGGGTTTGATAATCATGGGATCAAATCAAGATAAAAAAATAAAAACAAAGGAGAGTTATGACACCTCAAGAAATTGAAGCAAATAGAGAGAAGGAAGAAAAAAGACAAAGAGATAGAAGAAGAAGGATTCAAGAGATGAAAAATATTGAAGTATCTAGTTCTATGACTATTAAAGAGAAATACATTCAAAAGACTATAAAGGATGGGATGAATGTAGATGATAAAAATGTGGAAATGGTGAATTTAGAAGAAAATGTAACTATAGAAACAAATGCATGTATGTCTTCAAACCCAACTTTTAATGATATGGAAAATGCAACTATATAAACAAATTCAGGTTTGTCTTCAAAGCCAAGTTTCAATGATATGGAAAACACGACTATAGAAAAAAAAATCTAGGTATGTTTTCAAACCCACCTATCGATGATATTGATTGAATTAGTTTGTTAAATGAAACTGGATATACCAATGATGAGCTCAATTATACTGCTGAAAATAAGGAAAGAGGAAATGAGAATGAAATCCCTTATATGAGTGAAAATAAAAATAATTTTTTTAAGATTGAAAGAAATGTCTTGGATAATCTTCCTGGTATGATTTCATGGAGATAAATGAGAACCCATGCAAATAGATTATATAGAATGTTTTTTATAGAAAAACTCTTCGATTTCAATGTCAACTCATGATGCAATTGATAAAAATGTGGAAATTGCAAAAAGTAATTAAAAAGTTAGGCATTTTGTAAAACCTAAAAAGAAAGATGAATCAATGAAACAAGTTTTATCTAGTGTTACTAAATCTATTGATTCTATTGGTAAAAAGAGTCAAACTAAAGATAGCAATGTAGCACGAAGAGCTATAACAATTGCTTTAGTCAATAAATCATCTTCGAATAAAAGAATGATAAGTAAGATTAGAGTGAATTTCTAAATATAAATTCTAAAACTTTGAGAAGAGTAGCAAAGAGAAGAGAATCTATTGAAAATGATCTAATTAACCAATGTTGAAATTTTAGTGGTAGACTCTCAAGGTATGACATGAAATTAAATAGTGAAATCAAATTTTTAATTGAAAAATATTGGCATGATAATACAAGGGTATCATCTAATGTTAGATATGTTTTAAAATTAAGAGTGGGGTCCAAAATTCATGATCCTTATCCAAAACATCTATTAGACATGACTCAAACTGAATTGTATAAAAAATTCTTAAATGATTCAGTGTTAGTACCATTTAATATTACCATAAGTCAAAGATCTTTTGAAAAATGTAAACATTGGTATGTGAAAATTAATAAATAATGAATCTCTTGTTGTTGTAAAACTCGTGCAATTTCGTTATTATTATGATATTTTTTGATATATACGTTCTACTTTGCATACTAATGGAATTATTCAAGAATGTGGTATTAATATGCCACCTTAAACAATTAAGGAGTTTGTATCAGGTTTTTTTTGTGAGACATCTAATGGAAACTTATTTTATTCATTTGAAAGCATGTATTTATGGACAATGCAATAGATGTGGCAACTTTTCATTGTTAAGAAAATGTATACATGAAAATATTTCACATGAATTGGACAACAATAAGTGGATGTGAAAAGATTCAAGAATGTTGAATATTCTTTAAAGGATGCAAAAATTGGAAAGTGTTGCGAGTTAGTCATAGAAAAAATTTGTGTGCATGTATTCATCAAGATTTTAAGGATAATATTGTATCCAAATTTGTCAAACATTCCCAATATGATCAGTGGCTTGATGGACAATTTCATACATGTAAAAACACATTCCAATTGGAACTATCCAATCAATGGTTGACTTTGCAATAAACTATACTCTTTCTCCACAAGAGGAAATTCAATCTCAGTATTATAATTCAATGTAGGTGGCCATCTTTGTTCATATTGTATACAGACATGCAGATGATAGTACAGAAGATAATAAAAAATTTGAGGGAGTATCATTTCTATTTGAGTGATAACCAGTTACACTCTTCAGAGTTTGTGCAATATTGTTTCAAAAAAATTTATGAAAGTTTAAAAGAAAGAGAAATCTAGATGACAACATTTCATGTGGTCAGATAACTGTACACGACAATTCATAAACACAAGAAAGTTTTATTGGCTATGTAGGGAGCATAAAGAAAACAATAGCCAACATATGTGGAGGATTTTTGAAGCTGGACTTGGTAAAGGAGAACATGGTGAAACTGGAGCATGTGTGAAAAAAGCCCTTGCTAGAGAGAAACTAAAATTTGAGAATGCAGCAAAATTTAGAGATGTACATGCAACTATTGATTGGTGTAATGAAAAATTATCTACGGAATCAAGTGAGAACTCTATAATTCAATGATTCTTTTGGTTAGTTGAAGAAGAGAATATTCCTACTCGACTTGACTGTGAGACAATAATTGGATCAACAAAATGACATTCATTTAAGAGTTCAAATGCAAGCACATAGACTATATGGACTAGGAAGCTTGCATGTTTTTGTGAATTTTGTATTATAGGTGATTAGGGAGCAAGTGAAAATATAGAATGGGTTAAAGAATGGAAACAAAGATCCTTGACACCTATAGAAATACATGATCAACTTGAAACAATAATTGAAGATGATAATCAAGTGTTTGCATCAGATGACTATGATCGTTTTTTAGACCTTGTACAAGAAGCTACTTTAATTTTTAATATTATTTTATTACATTTTTTTGTAATCTATATAATCAATTATATATGTATGCATGTACATATTTATGTGATTTAGATACATGACACACTTTACTGAATTAAATAATTTTTTTTACATGACATGTGTATGCTGTTGTTACACCTGAGGGAAATGAAGAGGAAACCGAGTATTGGTTGTCTTGATGTGTTGAGACAAAACAAAAGTTGTTACATCCTAGAGAAGATGATGATAACTATGACTATCTATTAGGTTCTATGGTTGTTGGCAACTAGCTATAAAAAATATCTAATAAGAAAGAATGGTTTGCCCACATTTGAAGATTATGAAACACATAAGAAGATCATACACTACTCACATTTGGTTGGGGAAACAAATATAAAACTGGTCAGATATCAAGGGAAACCTGCTAATAAATAGTTATGGACATTTTCTATGGAAGAACATGAGTCAATTATAGATGCATTACAAAAAAGAGAGGATGTAGATGGTACAATAGAATAAATTTCTATGTATGTTTCATGTTTTTGGTATATATTCTTTTGTTCTCAGTTCACCTTCTATAGTATTCCCTTTATTTTAAAATTTGTATCAACTCATGTAAATATATAGTTAATTTGCTTGTACATTTAAACATTATTTTTGCAGGTGTACCCTACAAGTAGATATTTGGATGATTGTCAATAGAAGTTTTCACCATACAAATATGTGAGGTCAATTTTTTAGTCTTCAACTAAAAGTAAATGCATTAGGTAATTGTATATATACTTGTATATTTCATATTCAACATGTTATCTAGTTACATATTGCATCAGTGTTTTGTGTTTTTAGTATATATTCTTTCATTCTCATTTCACCTTCTATATTATTCCCTTTATCTTAAAATTTGTATCGACTCATGTAAATATATAGTTAATTTACTTATACATTTAAACATTATTTTTATAGGTGTACCCTACAAGTAGATATTTGGATGATTGTTGTATACACCTAAAATTGGCAAAGACAAATTAAATAAATATTTATTATTTATTTAATTCCCATTCTTCTATCATTTAATAAATTCATCAATTTATCTATTTGATTCACGTTCATCATTAATAGTCCAAATATTAAATAAATATCAATTTATTTAATTAAAGACAATTAAACCTATTCTTCTAATGTCATCCCTTAATTAAATAATAATCAAGTTATTTAATCACAAATCATCCTATTCCAAAGTCTTCATTCATAATCCACCTCACACATCCACCTCACCTTGTTGCACATGTAATTAAATATTTTAATAGTTAATTAATTTATTTTCCCTCACCCACATGGCCTATTATTCCTCCAACTATCACTATTCACGTGGATGTGGTCTCTCCATGTCATCATGGTCAAAGGGACACTTTGTGACACTTGTTCCATAGTCCCTAGAATTTATCCAACCTTCCTATAATCATGTCTCCTTGTTTGACCTTCTCTCTTTAGTTATTGTGAGCCTTGTGACATGTGGACTCATGTCACACCTTTCTCTCCACCATGCTAAGGTGAGAGGAACATCTCTCCTCTTTCTCTCCCTCATCTCAACCAACCCAATCCTCACCATACATCTCTCAAGACTTCTTCTCCACTAATAAGATCTTGACACATGGATTTGGCTCTTCCTTGGCCTATAAAAGGAATCCCATTCCCTCATTTCAACAATCCATAAGTTATAGCAAAGTTACTCTGCAGAAATTTCAGCATGCCTTTGGCAAAGCATTCATATTGCTTATTGCATTATCTCCATTATCTTCATATCCATACAATCATGGATTTAATCATCCATCTCCCATCTTCATAGTAGTTGCATTGGAGGTAATCTCCATTGCATTTGTCTAACATACATCCATTTAAGTATTGTTATCTTTAAATAGCGAGGAACCATGCTTCTAAGAGCTCTATTCATCAACAAGATCAATACAAGATAGGCCACAATGGAAGCTTTGAGGTAAATCGGTCTTCAAGGTAATATTTTCTTTGTTTATTTGATTTGCATCATATTTCATTGAGATTATTGGATTATTAGTAGATTAATGTTGTTTACAATATTTCCTCTAACAATTGTCAATAGAAGTTTTCACCATACAAATATGTAAGGTCAATTTTGTAGTCTTCAACTAAAAGAAAATGCATTAGGTAATTGTATATATACTTGTATATTTCATATTCAACATGTTATCTAGTTACATAGTGCATCAATGTTTTATATTTTTAGTATATATTCTTTCATTCTCATTTCACCTTCTATATTATTCCCTATATCTTAAAATTTATATCGACTCATATAAATATATAGTTGATTTATTTGTACATTTGAACATTATTTTTATAGGTGTACCCTGTTGGTAATGATTTATGTTTAGGGTTTTAAGCTTGAATGTGCACTGATTTTCTCTTTCAGATCCTAAATTTTCTGGATCTTGGGGTATTGCATTGTTTTGTCTGTTCTGTTGGTGGCCTTTTGTGGTGGGTTCCTAATTATAGTCTCATCCTCATGTTGTAGTTTTCATTGCCTAACCAGCCCACATGCAGTGTTTTACCACCTTTTCTTGTTGCACTCATGAAAAATGTTAAGTCTTGTATATGCAAATGCAAGTTGCATGTAGGCAGGTTTGTGAAATCTTAATCAGCTTTCATAAAATGTTGAAAATTTGAGTTATATGCATGTTTTAATGTATATTGGGTTGCATATACATTAGAGGGAATCTTTCGCAAGACTCCCGGGAATATTCTGCACATGTATGCATTTTCAATTGCATATCGGGTTCAAGGTGGAAGATACATTGAGGGAATATTTTGTAGAAGATCCTGTGTTTGTATGTGCAGGAATGAATGCATGTCAATATACATCGGGTCTTATGCAATGAAAAATATACAAGGAGGCCTGATATACATCTGCTACAGTGTAAAGATTCATCGCCAGCATATACAATGAAAAATGTACAAGGGTGAATGTATCTCTAATATATAAGTCAACATGCAGGCGTTGAAAGATACAAGGAAAGTATGCATTCATCGAATATTCCATCGCAGATTCTGTAGTTGTATAAAGGGGTTTGTATATTTGTGTTTGTTTATTTGACATACAAACAAATATACATTTGCTATAGTACGACGGAGGTGATACATGTGGTAGGGCCCGTGGGCATATACAAATAGGTTTATATATTCGGCATACAAGAGAGGCAGATACAAGGTTGAATGTATGTTTGACATACATTGGCGACATACAAGAGGGAATCTATATCGTATATCATAAAAGATTCCTTGCTTGTATGTTAGGGGATTTGTATGTTTGCATATATAGGCTGATTTACAAAAAGAGGACATACATTCCAGACCCGAGGGATAAATCAGATGAAGTTAATAATATTTCGGGTCTACTGCATGTATATTGGGCACTTGTATGTGCCGATATACATTGCGAAGGTACAAAGGTTAGATACAAGCCGGATTTCAAAACAACTTCAAGTGCCTTAATAAAATTTGAAATCTGCCTTGTATGTATGAGGCGAATGTATATGCAGTTATACATTCAAAGATATGCAAAAAGAGAGACATGTAATTCGGACGCGATGGAGGAATAAGGTGCAGTGAATGAAATTTGGCATCCATGGGTTGTATAAAGTGCTTGTATATGCTGATATACAAGCTGATGTGTGGTAAAAGGGATACAAGCTAGATTTGAACCGATTCTCAAATTGTTCTAATACAATTTGAGGTCTGACTTGTATATAAGGTGTTTGTATATACTTTTGGGTGTGCATATACAAGGCGAAAAGGGGAAAATAAAGGTGCAAAAGGCCAGCGATAGAATCATGGGGTGCCCACGTGGCACGATTACATTGGCTAGTGGCTCTTCATACATATTTTAGGACCGTTGATCTTGGCGATGGGTTTTCAGATCGACGGTCGGGTTTTGAACCTTCGGCGATGGCATTTTTCCTTGCATCTGCAGTCATTTTTTTTGAGTGAGAATTTTCCATGGGTGCGCTGTCACTATTTCTGGGAGGAGCTGCCAGTGGTTGAGCCATTATGGTAGGATTGCAGACAAGCATGGGCCAGTGGTTGAATGGCCAAGTACCAAGTTCATGATGATCATCTTCTAGCGGTGGCACAAGGCTCGAGCTCAACCACTCCCCGTCCTTCTCTTGCTTCTCCATGTTTTGTCCCTTGTTGCTTTTATTATTTTGAGTGCCATTTCTGGTGTTGTGTATCTGACGAGAATTTTGACGTTGCCTTGTAATTAATTTTTGTGAAGTACACTTTCTTGTTGTTTTAAGCAAACTGTGTTACTCTTTTGTGGTTGTTGAAAACTAGAGAAGTTTTGGTACTGCAATAGGAATACAACTTTCTGGTGACTCTATTTCAGGTGTCTTTGTGAGTTTATGAGTTGTATGTTGTGTGTATTATGCACAGAATTATCGATTTCATGTTGATTTAAATGAGTAATACTTCATTGCATGTGTTTTGTTATTTTTCTCCAGACTGAATGTGTTTTTCTTCTGACTCTGAACATCTAAGGGGTGTTACAGATTCTAGAATATAGGTTTTCTATATTGAATATTTAGTCTATTACTTCTGCTCAAGGAGTAGATTAAATGTTTTGGATTAAGTGTTGATAAGAATACATTGTAGTAGGGATGTTTGTAAGAAGAAATAACTAAATACCCTCTCTTGGGTATTGTCTGTAAGGCAGACATTTTAGAAACCCCTTGAAATCTGATTATTGTTTTGGGTTTGTGGTAAACATTCACATATATATGTCTACTAACTCCGAGCCCTGGATAGGCACTGATCTAGTCTGGTATCTCTGTTGTAACCCAAAGTCCTAGTTTTACATCCATATATAAATCAAACTCAAACTTCATATACAAACCTTTAGGATTTTAGAAGTAGTTTTAGGACCCAAAATCCTCTATCTACAACTGAACATAGGCCCAAAGCTAGCCCCTTTGCACTTATCTCATAGTTTTGGTCTGCTTAATAGAGGATTTATCTGCTTTGTGTTAGCATCACAGTCTTTGCATAGTTATATCTCATGGGTGTTGAGTAGGGAATACCCCCCTTTGTTTTGTAGAGCCTAAAGAAGAAGAGGAGATATTTACAGAGTCTATCTCCTATATTGTTGGCCCTTGGCCTAGGAATCCTATCAATCAATGATGGCTACCTTGTAGGGACGACTAGGAATAAGCATCCAGTCTGGGAAAATAACCAACATACCCTACAAGTAGGTATTTGTATGATTGTCAATAGAAGTTTTCACCATACAAATATGTGAGGTCAATTTTGTATTCTTCAACTAAAATGTGAACACATTAGGTATTTTTTCCATCCTCTTACATCCCCTTAAGCCATTAGGTTTTATTTTATTTAATTTGTAAATTGACTCATGTACATCTCCCCTTAAGACATCCTCTTAGCTCCCCTTCAGCCATCCTCTTACATCCCCTTAAGCCATCAGGTTTTATCTTATTTAATTTGTAAATTGACTCATGTACATCTCCCCTTAAGGCAACCTCTTACATCCCCTAACACTATCCTCTTATGTATCCCCTTAAGACATCCTCTTATCTCCCCTTAAGCCATCCTCTTACATCTCCTTAAGCCATTAGGTTTTATCTTATTTAATTTTTAAATTGACTTGTGTACATCTCCCCTTAAGACATCCTCTTATGTATCCCCTTAGACATCCTCTTAGGTCCCCTTAAGCCATCCTCTTACATCCCCTTAAGCCATCCTCTTAGGTCCCCTTAAGCCATCCTCTTACATCTCCTTAAGCCATCAAGTTTTATCTTATTTAATTTTTAAATTGACTCATGTACATCTCCCCTTAACCCATCCTCTTATGTATCCCCTTAAGCCATCCTCTTACATCCCCTTAAGTCATCCTCTTACATCCCCTTAAGCCATCAAGTTTTATCTTATTTAATTTGTAAATTGACTCGTGTACATCTCCACTTAAGCCATCCTCTTACATCCCCTAAATCCATCCTTTTATGTATCCCCTTAAGACATCCTCTTAGCTCCCCTTAAGCCATCCTCTTACATCCCCTTACGCCATCAAGTTTTATCTTAGTTAATTTGTAAATTGATTCATGTACATCTCCCCTTAATCCATCCTCTTACATCCCCTAAATCCATCCTCTTATGTATTCCCTTAAGACATCTTCTTAGCTCCCCTTAAGCCATCCTCTTACATCTCCTTAAGCCATCAGGTTTTATCTTATTTAATTTGTAAATTGATTCATGTACATCTCCCCTTAAGCCATACTCTTACATCCTGTTCTATATCCCATTAAGACATCCTCTTAGCTCCCCTTAAGCCATCTTCTTACATCCCCTTAACCCATCCTTTGTTTTATCTAGTTACATATTGCATCAATGTTTTGTGTTTTTGGTATATATTCTTTCATTCTCATTTACTTGTACATTTATTATTTTTTTGTAGGTGTACCCTACAAGTAGAATTTTTTATGATTACCACTACAAGATTTCATCATAATGTAAATTCTAGATCAATTTTATAGCCTTGTCAAACTAATAATGGACCAATAAGCTAACTATATAGATACTCATATGTTTCATCATGAACAGTATAGTTGCATTGTATCTTGATATTTTTTGTCTTCAATATATTCTTTCAAATTCAAATTGCATAATTTTTTGAGCTCTATGTATAGTGGTGCTATTAGTTCATTATTATTTTTCTCCTAATCTATATTTTTAAATTTGAGACTCGTTTTATGATATTTCTATGTAAAATGGATTATTATTTTTCTCCTAATCTCTATAGTAGCCATATTGTGTTGATTATGCCACAATCTACTTGAAACCCTAATCTTCCTTTGCAAAGACATTCTCATCTAAACCCTAACATGGATACTAATGAAAATGAAATATTTTATGATTCTCATATTGAGGATCATGAAATACCAACAAGATTTTTATCACTTGATGCACATATAGCTAGGAAAGGTCTTACACTTACTAGATAATTACTTGTAGATGTAACTACGAATACATGTAATATCCCATCCCACATCATAAATTAGTGGATGCCCCATTTTGCATGGATATCCTTTATGGCATTTACTCTAAATGATGGTTTCTTCTAATGGTGTATCATCCTAACTTGTTATGGCTTGCACAGCATGCCCTAATTCTTTTTGAATTTGTGATCCACTCTTGAAAATTCAAAAGTTTCACTTCTTTAATTTTGGTTCTAAATATGATTTGTTGCCCACAGTAGTTGCTTAATGGCATTGTTTATTAGCACTTTAAAATATTCATAAATTTGTATATAGGCTTCTCATATGACTTCCCCTAGTTGTAATGTTCATATCAAACCCCTATGTTATCATATTCAACATATTCAGTAGTCTATCTTAGTTAGATTAGCACATGTGAAAGCTTTGAAATATTTTCTTCATACCTAAGTCTTTGTATTGTATTATGAACTCCTGCATTTTTATTTTAATTTTAAGATGATTATTATTAGGGGCAAACTGAGGCAACATGCATCTTTCCTTTGGTCTCTTTGGGCCCACATTATTGATCCTTATTTATTTTCATTGTGCCATTGGATTTTCATGCACATTAGCACATAGGAAAAATGGGCCTCAATGTCTATGGTTTTATATTAATATTTGGGTATGTAGGAGCTAAACATGACACATAAGAAAGCATAGTTACTAATCATAACATAAATTTAAAAAAAGATACCCTTGAAGTGGGGAAACAAAGTATGAGTCCAAATATAGAATGTGAAAGTAAGAATCGATAAACACAACAAACATGGGATAAATAAGAAGCCATAGCATAAGGACACACAAGGTAAATGGATGAATATGGAAGGAGGATCACAACACATATGCATAATAAAAGAATAAATTAGAGATGATATGAAACACAACTAAGAAGTGACGTGAACAATAGAACAAATATTCAAGTTATTTGTGTTCTAGCATGCACCACTAAGGAAAAGTGAAAGAACTAAAAATGACAAGTGATAAGAAATATAGATGAGGATATGGAATAAATGAAGTCATCTCCCATTAGGTGTGTCTATAATATACTCAAAATATATGTCACTATTAAAACCAATTCTCTCAGTGGGTTTTATCCATGTTATGATGAAGTGTACTCACATGAACAAGAGTGGGATGTAGGGATACCAAATGTTATGATCTAAAAGTATTATTTTATATGTTGTATCACTTGGTTTCTTATTTATTTTTGTGTAACTTCAACATGTAGGGTGTGTTATAGTGAATACGACCAATTTAATGGTGACCATTATGAAAACCTTCATCATTTACTTTCATATAGTTAGCCTCATCAAGTGAGGAAGTTGTATGCTCATGAACTTATGCCCAAAGTTTATCTTCCTTTTATCTATAAGAGTTAGGTAATTTAAGATTGTGTTTTAAAAATTATTCTAAAATTTACCATATATGCAGGCTTATCTTATGTATTGGATTTTAAATTTGAATGTTTTGAGAAGTGTATTATTATCATCATGAATGTATCATTAGGTACATCCTCATGTATGTCTAGACCATGTATTTTCTTAATATTTATATGTATATGAATGCATTATATGCAATCACTTAAGGATACATCATAAGAAATATTGAAAGGATCCAAAGGAGGGTCTACATCAAAAAGTTTTATGTTAGCATGGTCTATAGAAAAATTCATGGTCCATCCATACATAGAAAAATACATGGATATTCATGCATACTAGAACTATTTTAAACACATTAGATAGTTTTTCATTTTAAATTCAAAAATGTACTAGAGATTCTAACATGTCTCTATAATATAATCTAGAAGTGAACAATAAAGCATAAACATACTAGATCTAACATACTAAAACGTACAAGCATATATTCAATAATATATATATACACATGTAGATCTATAGATAAGTCCATGAAATACTAAAATATAGGTAGGACCCATGAAATGTACTAAAACATCTACTCATAGTCAACATATATATATTAAATACAAATCATAGTTCATGAAATACTAAAATATCTCTAAGTCCATGAAATATCAAGTTCAGCATATATAGTTATAGTCCTAGTGGCATATATATAAAATAATGCATTGTGTAGTCCATGAAATAAATATCTTTGTCCTATGATCATCACTCAAGTTCAAATCTGAAAGAGGCCTCTTTCTTCCTCATGAAATAGATGGATTTGCCTCATGCTGTATAGAAGAGAAAGA
Source organism: Cunninghamia lanceolata (assembly GCA_027924645.1). Taxonomy (NCBI): domain Eukaryota; kingdom Viridiplantae; phylum Streptophyta; class Pinopsida; order Cupressales; family Cupressaceae; genus Cunninghamia; species Cunninghamia lanceolata. The sequence goes on along the minus strand of BSBN01000148.1, from coordinate 6,345,188 downwards.
AACTTGAAATCAGATAAAATTTTTAAAAACATGACACATACATTTGCATATGAAATTTAAATTTCATAATTTCATTTAATTTGATTTGATTTAATTTAATTTATAAAATACTCATAGTAAATATTTAAATATAGACTTTAATGTATGCATAAATTACTATATGATGTTGGACATCTCCTCCTACATTTTGTTGCCCAAGTGATCATATAGCTATTGGTCCTGAACAAAAAGTCTCAGCTGTTAATTCCTAGATATTCAAATATTTAGCACTCAAGAATTGGATTAGCATCCAAACTTGATTTAATTTATAAAAAATATGAAATTAAATATTTAACTATAGGCTTTAAAGTGTGCATAAATTACTGTGCGATCATGCTCATCTACTCCCACATTTTGTTGTCCAGGTTGTATAGTTGTTTCAAATTCTAGACCAAAAGTCTGAGTTGCTAATTCCTAGAAATTCAAATAAAGCAATTTTGAAATCTAGGTTAGAATATTTACCGAAACATGTAACCATATTATATAGCATATAAAGACCTAGAAAATTTTATAAAGTTTAGGACCTAAAAATACGTGGATGACTCATGAAATTGTCCCTGATCAGTATCTGACCAGTCACTATCCTAATGGCACTCCTATCATCCTGCACTTACATAAATGGGCATATATAAATTTATCTAAACTCAAAAAAGTAAAGTACAAATTTAGTAGGATTTTTGAAAACACACACCAGGGAATACTCAAGAATAACAGACGATGATGGAGGAGCACTGCAAGCAACACCTTTAGGTGGTCAGTCAGACATGGAAACTGCCACATGACCTCCTCGCTGCAAAAAAAATGTTTCGCATACATGTATATTAGAGTTAAATTTAATTATGCACTTGTTAATTTAAATATAATATCTAAGTTTTGAAGAAAATTTAAACTAGAACTAGATATGTATATGGTTTTAGGTTAAATATATATTGGTTTACCCCATAAGGTATGTTGGTCTCTACAACTACCAATGTAAAACTCAGTTTATCAAATCATGCTAAGGCCCTGGAGCAACTTGAGATTTACACCAAATAGTTCACAATATATATTTAATTCATGATTAAATATAAATTTTGATATGTTCAAATTAAGCACTTGAAACAAAATAAAATGTGACCTCCATGTACCTGTGTAGGATGATCATCTAAATATAGTAGATCCAAGTATGACTCCACATCTCTTGTAGCTGCATCTGATGTGGATGTAGGAGTAGGACCATAACACTGTTGATTGTAATTTTGACATAAATATGCCCCTGACATGTGTGAGGCTCTATGATGAGATGCACTGACTCCTCCATGATGCTCTCCACCACTGAATTTAGTTGCCATGTGGACAGCTTGTTCAGTGAGATTATCCAAGAGTCTACTTAATGCCCCTAATGTCGATAACACTTCTTGGTGGTAAATGGGTGCATGAATCATGGGCAAAATAGGAGAAACCATAGGAGCAGCATGAATGAGTCGATTGGGATCAATTCGTGCCCCTTCCTTGTGTTGTGGCATGCCACCACCAACACCCTGGAATGGTCTAATATCAAAATAATTGGGTTTTTGACCCAATTGAAACTCCACGCATAATTTTCTCAAAAAATATAGTGGTACCTCAAAATTAGCATGTAGTGGGTGATTAAACACCATCCACCACTGCTCCCAAAAATTTCTTGAGATCGCCTCATGCCTACACCACTTAATTGATATTCTTTTTTTGTTGCAGGTATAGGTTGATTAGTTGTGGGGTGAACAAAAAATGGGGCTAATGTTTTTTTGGTAATGTGAAGATTAAGGATGTCTTTATATGAAAGACCATCCACATAGAATTGCCTCCTCTCCTCTCGCCAATGGTGTAATCTATCTAGGTCTGCATCAATAGACCTAACAGAATCAATAATGGTTTGCATGGAAGATGCAAACTGTACTACATGTGGGGGCATCAAGTGAGGCTGATTATTAATCAAATTAATGTTTTCCTTAATTGCATTAATATTTTCATTAATGCTTTGTCGCAATTCAACCTCATTAGGTGGAGGGGGTGGGGGTTTCGAGGTGGAGTGGGTGGGGGGTTTTTAGGTGGATGGGGTGGGCTATTTTGTAAAATAATTTCATCTATTAAAAATTCATCCACCCCTTGGTCTTCTATTGGATCCATGTCACCTACATTTCCAAATATATCCATATAAAAAACTTACAAATTTACTCACAAATATATCCATATTGAAAAATTACAAACAAATATCTAGAAATAAACTTAATCTAATATCTAGAAATGTAAGTTTAAAATATCCATGGGTAGAAAGCTTAATACTTGAAAATTATGCACAATTTCAACTAGTCAAGAAAAATATGGACCTGATTGTTGAGAGTTCTATGTTCTTACTACATTTGACTCAAGAGACATTTAATTTTTTTTTTAAATGGAAATTAAAATAGTTTTAATAGACACATTAAAGATCTAAGTTGAAACATCAAATAAGTACCCCAAGATGTACATTATTAAAATTTTAATTCATATGTTATGTACAACTTACCTAGGATTTATCAAAGCTAAATTCTATCATTCGTAAAGAACCCAACATGTTTAGCAACTAAGCACATTGATACTATGATAAGTTATTTTGTGTGATGTATAGTGGAGGCTAGAATGTTATGATTGAGAAGGTCAATGCCTATATGAATTTGACAGGTAGCTGAATTGATGAAGCTTATGAGCAAAAAATATGTATAGGAGTGGAAAATTATTAGGGTCTATTGTAGATGAGTAAATTTATTTCATGCATCAATCAACCATTCTAGTAGGGTATTATTGTTGGATCAATGATGTTATTATGCATCATAAAAGTATCACTCACTACCATACCAACAGAGGTCACTATTATACTGTATATTTAAAGAAAAAAATCCTAGGAGTGCATGAAAGGAAAGGTTATCATGAGAACAGTCAAAAGGTTAGGCTAGACATGGTCATGGTTTCTAGAGGATAAGGTTTTAAAAAGGTGATTTGGATAGCTTGAAATTTGATTGCCTTTAGGAAATCCATGGAACCCTATACAAGTCATACCAATGTAGCTATTTGGAAGGTTTGAGGATTGTGAACTGAGTTAGGAGATTTTCTATAATCATATCATGCCTCAACACCATTTGTAGACATGAGGGAGTGTGGTCATGATATTTTTTTATTACGTGCCAATGGACTATCTTACCCATAATGTTGTCATATAAACATTCTCATTTAGATGACTGCCATAACTGGGGAAGTTAGTTCCATTGAGAAGGGGTTGTCATATGCAAGACAAGGGTCATTGTTGAAAGGAAAGAGTTCCGTGAGATCCATGTGGGAAAACATAGCATTTTTGTGAACATCATGACCTTGGAATATTCAAATTAGAGGACTAAGGAGTGTTGTTCCTGATGTCTCATAGTGCTCAAGCCTTAAGTGTTGTTTTAGAATAAATGCTTTTATGTATGAATAAGGTTCTAAGAATGTTTGGTGATGGCTTTAAGGATTGAGGTACTTCAAGAGGATAATATGGAATCCATAAGCCACATAGAGAGCATTTCCACAAAAATACCTATGCATGGTTATCATCCCACCCTTTCAAGAGTTGAGTTGTAAGAACTCCTATATCTATTAGGGCTAGATGTTTTAAACATTGAAAGTATTTAAAAGTTATGATAACTTTCAATAAGGGCTTATTTTATGGTAATTTATTTGTATCACCTGAAATAAAGAATATTACCTCAACACTTTAAGATCTAAATCTAAAATAAAAATTTGGAAAAAGTTCTTTATTCTTTCTCCAAACACAACATTCTCCTTATACAATCTCTAAAAAGCATTCCAAATCTTATAATATTATTTCTAAATCAATTAATCTAACTCAAGAACAATACTATTTTCAACTTTTTATCTTCTATTCTAGCTCTCTAACTCCAAACATGCAAGTGAATAATGAATCCAAAACAAATGAACCCCTATCCTTATACTATTTCAACGTTTTTAGAAGACCAGGTTAGATCCTAAGTTCTCCTTTAAATGTTGGTCATCCTTGTGCTAGGTTGGAAGAAGTTATGACAAAGAGGTATGGTAGTTTGGTGGCTAATTACTAGACAAATGCTAATGGCAATAGGGAATGGAAAAAGTTTAATGAAGAAATAGATAAGTTAATAATGATTGATTATATGTGCATAGATCATGTTATTTTCATCCTTATGAGATATGTTACTTATTGTTTCTATAACAAGTCCTGGTTGAGATGTAATTTAGGTATTGTGTCTCAAGTTTTAAGGTTTATAGTTTAGTTTTAGGGTTTATCAAGTTCATATTTTTAGGGTTTATAGTTTAGTTTTCTAGGGTTTATCAAGTTCATAGTTTTAGGGTTTATAGTTTGAAGTTTAGTTTTAGGGTTTATAGTTTAGTTTTCTAGGGTTTGTCAAGTTCATAGTTTTAGGGTTTATACTTGTTTTATTGAGCACAATTTTAGGGTTCATAATTGTTTATTGATCACAATTTTAGGATTTATAATTGTTTATTGATCATAGTTTTAGGGTTTATAGTTATGCTTAGGGTTTATAATTATTTATTGTTCTATCATATACCCAGGCATTGATGCACATAAATCAGGTACATCATTGTACTTCAGAAATTTATCCAAGTGTTCAATGTCCATTGTTATTTGCCAGCTTGCAAACTTTGGACCTATAAATGCTTCAGATTGATTGATATATAGATTATCCATAGTCAGACATACCATTTTCCATAGCTTTGAGTATTCTACAATCTACATTGTTCTATCTTATGCCTTCTTTGATAGAACATTCATTTCTTCCAATAAGGGAAGAATCCTAGATAGAGTCAATAGTATCTCGACATCAGTGAATAGTGCCAACATATTTGCCTAATTTACATGATATTTGTAGAATAGGCCTAGTAATGATTGATACTCTTTGAACAATATATTTGCCAGTTTGTTAACAATATCCACTTAGTATCCACATCCTTAAGTAGATTACTACCCAGAGTAAGTCCTTCAAGAAATCTCTGATACTCCAAAAATCTTTTTGGACTTCTACAAAAATATGTATACACCTCACCTATAAGATCTTCAACTTTGGAAATAAATTGAAACTAGCTTATAGTTTTAAAAGCCAAATTCATTCTATGGGCCATGTGGTGTATGCCAATCATGTACAGTGAACATGATATCTACAAATTAATAATAAGCCCATTTATGTGACCCTGCATGACTGATGCCCCATCTGCAACAACACAAACCAACTTCCTTGTGATTACCAAATCATCTAGCCCTCCAATATCAATCAACCTATTTTCAACTATTTCGATAAGGTTAGCAGAGGTAGAATTTTCTCATTTTACGAACTATAAGTAGATGAGCCTAGACAATATGATTTTCTAAAATATAAATGTGCATACACACACAAGAAGTATTGTCAATGGCCATCACCTCATCTAGAGACAAGGAATAGAAATTCACCTAACTCAATTTCTCTACTATATCCTTCCTCTCCACCATAGCTAGACATTAAACCCATTCCCAACCACTATTGATATACCAATGGGAGAGTGGAAAGTTGGGAACTCTAATAAATTGCATTAAATGCCTATATTCCAAAAAGTAAGTCAATGGTCAATCTTTATTTAAAATATAGAATATAATTGCAATTGGTACAATTTTGGATAAATGACTCACTTCCATCACCTTTCCAAATAGAGCAAATATGCAACCTCCAAAAGTGGCAAGTCATGCCTGTGATTACATATATTATTTGTACTGAGCTATATTCCATTCATGAGGGCATTCATATTTCATTTTCCAATGCATCATCGACTTTAATTCTCCATTTAAATAAACATTTTCATAAACTTTACATACATGCTTCTTAATAGTGTCTAGCTTCAATTACAATGTCTTATCTTTCTTTAATTTCCAACTACAAATCTTATAGTGACATAATTTGGGCATGCCCTCTCCATCTCCATTCTTCATAGGTTCAATCAATGGATACTTAGAAACCCATTCAAGCTGAAAATTTCTTGACATGTCCCATTAATGAGCTTTGCATTTGTTGAAAAGGCTTTCAAACTTAGGTTTACTAATATAAGTACCACCACCTGTACCCTGGACATTTTCCACAGGTGTATTTTTTATCATCACCAAATTACTCTTGCTTTCATTTCCAGATTGAACAGACCCTCACCCATTGCATAATTTTGTTATTATCGATTAAAATAGGACAAGTTATGGTTTCTTTCTTTCTCTTTGATGCGGTTCCTCTCACTCTTCAATTTTTTGGATTTGAGGATAACATCTTCTTTGACATTGTTAAAAGAGTGTTAAAGCACTATTCTCCAAGATGCAAATTCAATCGCTACTAAATGAAATAAAGAAAATTGAATATCTTATAGACAAAGAGAAGAAGATGGGACATGTATTTTAATATTTAATCGCTATCACATTGAATCAAGTTGTTAATTTAATTATTTACATTTAATTAAGAATATATGTTTATAAAAATAATTATATATATATAATAAAATTTAATTTAATATATCAATCCTATGGGATGTTGAGCAGGACCTGGAACACTGGTATTTCCAGCATAGAGGAGGATGGAGAGGGCGATGTGAATGAGGATGCAAAAGCGGGTGTCTGGAGGTGTGCTGAGGATGATTAGTTCTCTACCAGGGAAGAGACCTTGAGCTCTGTGCATTTGGGTCCTTCCTCCATCCATGGTCTTAGTGGTTGCAAAGGCATCCTCTACACAAGAAAAATTATAGAGATGTGTTTCAAGAGGTTTATCAAGGTGAGTGTGTGCTTGGAGTCACTTGTAACTGATAAGGTGTCAGTTGCGAGTACCTGTGTTGGAGATCAAACAGGTGACAGTGGTGGGGTTTTAGGATTGGGGTTTATGGATATTCCCCAGTACCATAATATCCAAGATTTGGACATAGATAGGTTAGCCTCTGCTCTCTCTTTGGGTGAGACTCTGGGTGGGATGATTCAGATCCCTGATACTATTATTGACAAAGTTGTCTTCAAGAGGGGGTTTTCCCCATTCAAGAACAAACCCAATATTGATGTTTCTAGATTGTGGGCTAGAAGAAAATAGAAGCCCAGTGATTATACGATGTGTGAGAAGCAACAGAGAGGTGTGATGAGGAGTGGGCATGAGGGATGTTTGTTCAACCCTATTGAGGGTTGGATGAAAAGGTTTAATCTTGTCCCAACAATGCTTTTAAAGTTGTATGGGTTTCCCTCAATGGAGTCTCTTTTATTGCTTTAATGGTCTCAAGGTGCTCGAGAATGCCTTGTTGGGTTAGTTTCTTGGATCATGTCCCAACGATTGATCTAAAGCTATCTGGGTATCCAGTGGTGGAGCCATCTTTCTATTGGTAAGTTTCTTGGTTCCTAATCTGATATTTTTTTCGATCCTAGGCCATAAAGAAAAGGGTTTCATTGAAAGATGTACAATGGTCAAGGGGTTTCAAACCCAGGAGATTATGTGGCCTATGGTTTCTTGTTTTGACAATGAGATTGTATTGATGAAGAAGGAGACAACTTCTGAAGTTAGATACTGGACTAGAAGGAAATGGGTTTCCTTGAAAGATGGGCTATGGCCAAGGGGTTTTTTGTTCAAACCCTAGAGCTTGTGTGGCCTGTGGTGTATTAGAAAAAGAGGGCTTTCATTTATAAAGTGAAGGCTAGGTTTTGGCTATAAGTCCATTTTGACCAAGATGGAGATGACTTCAGAAGCTGCCTCATTAACTTTGGTCCTGAATGCAATGTGGTTGCTATTTCTTTATGGGTCAACATCAGGCATGTTGTTATTCAGATGTTTGTTTAAGGTTCCAAGATCCTATTGAAATTTGTTACAAGATCGCTATTGGCATTCTTTCTGCTATTATTTGGCTATTTTTATTTTTCTAGACAACATTTGTCTACATAGGGTTTTGGGTCCCTTCAAAACCTGCTTTGTGGTTGGTATTAGTGAGTTTTCTCATTAACTGTGTTCTTGGTTGTAGCATTGTTGTTGTTTCTAAGTGGGTCATCATTGGGTATGTTGATGTTTGGTGGTTTGTATTACATTCCAGGGTCCTATCAAAACCTATTGTTGTGGTTTTGTTGAGGGCTTTCTTTTTGCTGTCATTTGGCTATGTTTATTTTGTTTGATAGCATCTAGTTGTAGTGGGTTTCAAGTCCATTAGAAACCTATTTCAAGTTTCATGGTCTCGTCAAAACTTGTTTTACCCCTTTAATAAAAAAACATTTAATTTAATATGAAATTACTACATGACACAACATTTGACACATCACTTTTTTCTAGAGAATGGTGTTGCCCCCAACTCTGACCATCTTTAATTTATTGTTGAATCCCTGCAAGACATTGATACAATTTGATCTAATGGTTCTGAATAAATAAAACATGTGGCTTTGGTTGATTAGCATGAGTTGATTATCACTTGTGGGCATAAAGAAATCATTACAAGTGGGGCCCAACAGATATGAAAAATACACCAAATGTTGCGGGCCTACCGATACACACATCACCTCTTCTATCCAATGGTGCTATTTACCACTTGCATAATCTTCATTTCAGCCTTTGAGCCCCACTAGGCATTGATGCACAACTTGATCTGATGGCCCATAATAAATAAAAGTTGTCCATTTAAATATACAGTATCTTAATAAATATATATAGGTTGGACTTTCCAAGACCTATACACCAGTAGCTTCTACGAATACACTTGTAGGTATGACCTATATACCTATAGCTATGACCTATACACCTAATATTGTGGGACCGAAGACTGACACATCACCTTTTCTAGCCAATGGCATTATCTCCTACTTAGATAACCTACATTTCTTCCTTTGACCGCCAAAAGCCATTGATGAGTTTTATCAGATGGCCTAGGATAAATAAAACATGTGGGTTTAGTACTATAGGCTTTTAATAAATTTATACATGTGGACCTAACAATGCATTGAAGTCTAAGGACATTTAAAATAAAATGACTATGTACCTCCATGTGATAGTGGGCACATAAGATTTTCCAACTAGTTGTGATGCCTCCTTATCTTTGGACCTCTATTTTCTCCCTATAACCCCACAAACCATTGATTTGGTATGATCTGAAGGTGTAGGTTAACTAAAATATGTGCCTTTCACCTTTCTACAAAAAGGAGGTAAGGGACAAAGAGGCAAGACCATTGACATTTTTTAATTTGGAAGGAAATACAAAGGCGACCATTCATATAGTTTATATAAAAAAGAAATATAAAACTAACTGTAAAAAAATATTTAAATCAATATCAACACATGACAAATATGCAAGATTGCAGGTCCACATGAGAAGTAGAACTATTGTTATAAAGATTAATCATACAATATGCAATATAAAATGAAATTTAAATTGAAAAACATGTTTTACTTACTCACCTAGAATGGAAGAAAGAAGTCAAGTTGTAGTATGTCTATTCCCCATCTTTTCAGAAGCTCACAGCGGATTGATCAAATACCACTCCAAATGACCTAAAATTGTAAATTCGTAATGTATGATGGAATGGGTGAATCCAAAACTAAAATTATGAATTCCAAAAGAGTGAATGGAGTATTGTTTTGTATAAATACCACTCCATACTACATAGTCATACTATGTTTTGCAATAGGCGATTAAACACATTAACCCTAAAAGACCTATAATTTTGAGGTGATGGGACATGCTCTATAAGAACCACCAATAATTCAATGGCTATAATTAATGTTTTCCCAAATATACTTATCATTATCTTGTGATATTACACATTTTCCCAAAATTTTCTATAATATCATTGATGAATGCACCACCGTTTACCCTTCATTGATTATAATTTCACTAGTGATCATGCTCCCTTTTCCCTAATTCCATATAATTTCACTCAAGATCACACCACCTCACACTTGTAATTTATGTAAAAATGCTAGCAATTGGAACCTAATTAAAAGTTTCTTGTATAATATGTCAATGAACAGGACCAAACTACAAAAAATTATATGGTGATCTAATGCTATTTTAGGATTTTAAAATATCAATTCGTGGGTGATCTAAAGCTACGGGCCCAAAAATACAATCAAATTTAGGTGAAACCATATACTACCAAAGCCATTAATATTCACCTTTTTCAACCCCTTGAAAGTCAATGATTTCAATTTAGCAACAAATCACCACTAAAATTTTTCCTCAGTCTCATCATAGTATCTTAAACGCTATGTGGATAGATTAGCAGTAGAGTTTCCTTAATGAGATACTTAATGATCTTCATCAACTCCTAGAGTTGTCAAACCTCCTTTTGTCACTAGGTTGAACCTATAATAGCCTTAAATCCTAGTACAAAAAAGTCTAATTTGATCATTTAATTAACCCAATATTCATTACATTTTCACTTGTTTAAAGTTTCCACACATTTTCTCTTATGATCCCTTTGTATCTGTTATGTTGGAAAAAGCAAACTTGGGGACTTTTTCCTCTTAAGGTTTAGCTCCCAAGTCCTTTAGAATGCATTTAGAGCATCTTGCATAATTTTGATGACTCCCGATGAGAAAACCCTGAAGTTTCATGGCAAATGGGACTCAAGGGATGCACTTAACATAAATCTTGCCTAAAATAGGGGGGACTTGGGCACCTGTGCCCTAGTCCTGCCCTATTTTAGGTTAGGACCAATTTCAAAGTGTCAGTTTATGACCGTTGTTTAGGTCCTAGTATGCTGACATGGTAAGTTTGAATTATGAAATTCTTAGAGAGAACATTTGTAGTTGAATATATAAACATGATTAGGTTATCATTTGTAAACTAGATGGACATTTTGATTGACAAGATTTTATGAAAGTGATTCAAAGTATTCATTGTGTTTCAAAGCAGAATTTGTGTTGTCCTTGTGTTTGTATTTGCAGATTTGGCATCCATCTCCTCATGGCATGAAGAGCATCTACCGTCCATGAGATCTTCACTACAAGGTGATATCAATTGTATTTTTAATCCTTTATCATTTAGATTTTGGCTCTATCCTACAGGGATACACATTCTTTATTTGACAACAGTATTTGAAAGACTTGAATGTCTCTTCGAGGCTTGACCGAGGCAAGCCTCTAAACACCACAACCCCCAACCCATTTTTTAGTGATTATAGGTTACAGGTTGCGAAACAAGAAGAAGAAGTAGAGTGCAGGAGAGTAGTGCAAACTATCAAAATTGCATATCAAAGAAGAAAATACGGATCTAGACTCGAGCACCCACTCATTAGTCCTCCAGATCCCACAATAGAAGAATCTCTGGAACAATAGGAATAGGTTACAGAAAAGATTCCCAGATCTCTACAAAAACTATGGCACTGGACTAGGGTGCCCACTCATTAGTCCCTGACTTTTCTACTTTCTAAACTTTGAAATTTGGTATGCATTTGATTTTCATTTGATCTCTGTGTGCGATCATTTTCCATAATTTGTTCATGAATTCATGTAATTAGGGATTTGAGCATAATTGGGCTTAATTGAACAATAAATTCACACAATTCCAATCTTCCCCTATGTTCCAAGTGATAAGAAGAATGTAGTAGATTCTTCTACTTGGCCAAATGTCCTTGAATGTTTAGTGGTAAAAGGAGGATCGACATAAACCATTGAAAACAAACTCTCTTCATATTTTACCCTAAACATTTTGGTGAACCCATGTTTTTGGACTATTTGAAACCTTTCTGAGTTTTTTAATTCATATTTACATTCATTTCATTCATTCATATCATTGTTCATCTTATTGCAATCAAAAAATTATAAAAAAAAATTTAAATTTTGAAAAATTTAAAAAAATTGTCATTTTTAGCTTGCATTTTCAAATAATTTGAAGTAGTTTGCATTTAATTTAAGAAAATTTCTGTCATTATAATCAAATATTATTTAAAATATATAAAATGTTCATTCATCATTCATTTAGATTGCATTTTCATGCTTAAATTGATAAAAATTGCTTGAAATTGTGCATTTTTTTCATATAACTTAGTTTTGCATTAGCTAGAGTTTGTAGTCAAAATCTTGTTTTATATTTTTCTACCATTTTAAAACAATAATTATGACTGATTTATAATTGTGGTGTTACATCATAGTGCTTTGCTTGTAAAATTTTATCCCTAGAGTTTGAAAACCTTGATTTTTTACTAGATTTGGCCTTATCGTCTCTCTTGATTTGCATCATAGGCATGTTGTAAAGAATTTTTTTGCATTAATTAAATGTTATTAGGGTTATTATCTTCTTCCCCTCCTTAAATTATTTACAACACCCTTTCTATTAGCTTTTTTGCATTGAAATTTGTTGAAATTTGCATATTTTGGCTATATTTTCCCTAGGGTTTGACATAGATTTGTACTCCAAGCATGTTGTGATAGATTTTATGGCTTTATGTGACTTATATTACTATTATAATCTTCTACACCTCCTAAAATTCTTTACAACACCCCTTTTATTAGGTCTTTGCATTGAAAATTTGTGAAAATTTGCATATTTTAATTTATTTTCACTAGGTTTTGACTTGCCATCATTCTAGGTTTGCATAAAAATCATGTTGTGAAGGATATTATTTACTTATGGGACTGATATTAGACATATTAATTTCTTCTCCTGATCAATTTCGTTACAACACCTTTTCTTTCACTTATTTGCATTGAAAAAAGTTGAAAAAATCAAGTATCTTAGGTCATTTTATAGTTTTGCACTTGTATCTTGCATAACTTTTGAAAAGATTTTAAAATCTGATTTTACATTGATGTTACAAGACATTTCACCATGGCACCTTCATCTCATTTCTCTTTGGTACCTTTACATGCATATATCAAAAACTTTGAGAGTTTCTACAAATTTCTTAATATGAACCCTCATGTTCTCACTTATATACAAGCTATGTATCACATAGAAATATTTAAATGCTCTTCATTTGAAATCCTTGACTCTATATCTGATTATGACAACTTCATATCTCTCATGAGTACATACACTTGGGTAGTATAAGATTTAACAAGACACATTGAGAATAATGAGTGTGAAACTCCTCTTAACACTTATGAATTAATAACTAAAACATATGGTGATGATGATGAAGATGATTCCATAAGTTATCCTACTTCTACTATAGTTGAATGTCTAATGACCTTGGATGATAAGACTATGGATAACTATATTAATAACACAATACCTAATCTCCCTACAAACACTATACCTTCCTCTCATTCTAATGCTCTCTCTGGCCAAGATGTAGCATTAGTGGATAAGAAAAGGTCTCTCACATTAAATACTTTAGGGATAGATATTGGGTATAATCAAGATGAAAACAATGTTAATTCAATCTTCATTAATAGACTTTGTAGCAATATTCCTAAGATGATTGTGTGAGGGTAAACTAGTGCACGTTCTTGCTTAAAACTAGTGATTATGTTTCTAGGTGCTCAACAACCACACCACAATGTGATTGCTGACACATACAACACCCGTAATAACAAGCAAAGCAAGAAAGCACCTCATGTGTCAATCTCTCTTCCATGTTCTCAACTTATGCTCCCCTTGCCACCCCATCTTAGTCATAAAAGTGGTCAAGATTATGATCTTATCAAGTAGCTTTGCGCTACTCTAGCTAAGATCTCTCTTTGGGATTTAATGCATACATCACCTACATACCATGGAATGCTTCAAGAAGGTTTAAAAAAGGTGATTGTGCCACCTGCTATTAAGCTGAATGATGTAGTAGCTCTATTAGATTGTACATGCATGTGACAAAAATGGATATTCTCTTTCAACCACATGAATAACCACCAATTGGAGTTTAAAACTAATGTGATCCTCTTATAATATTTGTCACAGTAAATAAAAATTTGATAAAGTGAGTTATGATTGACAATGGATTGGATCTTAATGCTTGTGCTATTGATTTGTTACATAAGATTAAGATTGATACCTCTTTGATTAAAACTATATATAATTAGCATTCGTACCTTTGATAATCTTGGTAGACAGTCCCTATGTACCATAAATTTACCCATAAAGGTTGGACCTGTGACATTATGTACCCTTTTTCATGTCATGCCCAGTTCACTTTCATATAATAGGATTCTCAGTAGACCATGGATTCATGTCATGGGGGCAGTTCCATCTACCCTTCATAGATCAATAAAGTTTATCTATCAAGACAAGCTCTACATCATGAAAGTCGATCTTTAACCAAATAGTTGTTTACATATTGAAAAGAAAAAAACAATTTAACAATTTTATGAATCTAAATAGCTTACGAGTTGAGTCATCAATGCCTCTTGCCACAAATAATGTTGTGCAAGACTCTAGAACATTGAATGCACTTTTTGTTGATGATTGGGGTTCATTAGATTTTAATCCTTGCAGTGTAGGGAAAAATAAACTTAATAACCCCAACACATCAAAAGTTGCATCGATCTTATCTAAGGAATCTTTTGAAATTCTTAAGAAAAACAAAGCCTCCTTGGTAGAAAACAAAGACAATACTCTTACTTATACTACAAATTACAAGACTTGTGAGGCTTCATCATCTTCTAAGGAACTGACATCCCTCTATGGTCAAGGATTTAAAATCCTTTATAACAATTGCGACTATGTTGGCAATGGATGTGATGTAAATCAATGAGGGATTCGAGTACCTATAGAATTTGCTTCAAGACATTACTCAAGTGGCATTGGATATAATCCTTTCAAAGAAAAGAAAGCCTCTTGTCATCCTAAACTCAGTGTTAATACAATTTCAACAGGACCAAATCAACATGTGAGATATCTTGAGCTGATAGGCCATACTCATTGTAGCAATTATTATAGTTACTCTCAAGAGTGGCCTCCTCCTAGATATGTATGTTCTTAACATTGGGATGAATTAGGTAAGTATTTCTAACCCTTTACCTCTCGTGTTGTGTTTCCCCTTGATGTGTTATGTGTTGTTTAGGCCTCCTAGGATGACTCTTGATTCTCTTGTAAGGTCAAGGATACTAGGAGACCACCTATATTGTGACCCTTCTTCTATTTGTATCATCATTCTTCTATATTACTTCTCCTCTATTTTTACTTTTGTGTGTTGTGTCTTATAGACATAGTATTGCAGTTGGTGACTTGGGGGCACCCTCATATGTGACTTTCCCTAAGGCACTTGTTTCTCCTCTCTCGCTTTATTTTTTACCTTCCTCTAGTGTTTCTATCTAGCGGGAGGATGATGAAAAACATATTATACTGATGTGGACCTAGTGTCCCTTTGGTGAGAAATCAAAAAATGGATCTAGTCCACACATGACGTTGGGGTTGTTATATATTATCTGACGCTTAGCTAGTAGAATCACTCTGTGTGATCTTGATGGTGTCTTACCACACTTACAAAACATAACAATAATACTACTCTGTGCACTTTATCTATCTTGATTTGCTCAATTCTTTATGTGATTGCTCATATGAATTGTTGTTTATCATGATTCTATGCATGCTAACACTTTTCTTGCAGGAATGTGTTTGTGGGAACATTTGTTGATCGTAAAGTACATGTCACCTCTAGGGGCATGGGCTTTACGACAGTCCATATTCCCTTCTATGTTTTCTTCCTACCCTAATGTGCTTGATATCAGTACCTAATATCAACCACCTTAAGGTAGGGGCATATATAAGGTAAGCTATTTGTTTTAGATGCTAGTAAAGTGTGTTTGTTCTTAGGTGCAATCTTAAAGACTGGTGGCGATGAGGCCCTCCTATACTATGAGATTTGTTTGAATTCTATTGCAATCATTTAAGACCTCTGTGGAGGACAGATATCACACATATCCTTTTTCTATTAAGCCCCCTATGGAAGCAGGGATGGTGTATTTCTCATGGAGAGTGCATATCCTATCATTTTCAAAAAGTCCTCTACAGAGGCAGGGAGTGGTTTTGTAACTAACTCAACCCTTAAGCATGTCTTCGGTGATTGTTGTGGTGAAGCCCAATCGTCGATGTGTACATGTAATGTTCTTGAGATGGTGATGAACCTATAAATAGGAACACTCCATCGCTTGTCTACCATATTTTCTACATGTCTTCCAAGTATGTGTACTGTGTGTTTGTTCCCAAGCATAGTTTAAAGACTGGTGGTGATGAGTCCCTCCTATGCTTTGGGATTTGTATGGCATGCTTGATTTGTATTGCATGTCTATTGCCCCATACGCAGTTTAAAGACTAGTGGTGATGAGTCCATCCTGCATTATGGGTGGTGTGATTACTTTTCTTATACTTGCATCTGCATTATATATATATATATATATATATATATATATATATGAAAATGAAAAAGAAAAAGAAAACCATCACTTTCTTCACTGTCTTCATTGTATTCACTGTGTTTTGCATGTCTTCAATACTTTCTTCTCCATGTTTTGTGTGACTGTAACTATCTTCTTCATGTTTTGTATTCCTGTTACTATCTTCATTGTGATTGGTGTGTCTTCTCTGTGATTAGTGTGTTCATTGTGTTTGTTGATCATACTTTAATGCATGTATTAGCCTTATGTTTATACATATATTAAGTGGGGGCTAAATGTTATGTCAAAAAAGTAATCATGGGAGATTTTTCCTCTTAAGGTTTAGCTCTCAGGTCCTTTAGAATGCATTTAGAGCATCTTGCATGATTTTGATGACTCGCGATGAGAAAACCCTAAAATTTAATGGCAAATGGGACTCAGGGGATGCACTTAACATAAATACTACCTGAAATAGGGGGAGGACTTGGGTACCCGTGTCCTAGTCCTGCCTTATTTTAGGCCAAGACCAATTTCAAAGTGTCAGTTTATGACCATTATTTAGGTCCTATGTCGACACGGTAAGTTTGAATTACGAAATTCTTAGCAAAAACATTTGTAGTTGCATATATAAGCATGATTAGGTTATCATTTGTAAACTAGATGGACATTTTGATTGACAATCTTTTGTGAAAGTGATTCAAGGCATTCATTATGTTGCAGAGGAGAATTTGTGTTGTTCTTATGTTTGTATTTGCAGATTTAGCATCCATCTCCTCATGGCATGAAGAGCATCTTCCTTCCATGAGATCTTCACTACAAGGTGATATCAATTGTGTTTTCTATCATTTATCATTTGAATTTTTCCTCTATCTTGTAAGGATATGCACTCTCTATCTAACAATGGTGTTCAGAAGACTTGAATGTCTCTCCGGGGCTTGACTGAGACAAGCCTCTAAGCACCACAAACCCCAACACATTTTTATTTTATTTTAGGTTATAGCTTGTGAAAGTAGAAGAAGTGGAGTTATAGGAGAGTAATACAAAATGTTGGAATTACAAATCAAAGAAGAAAACAAGGACCTAGACTTGGGTGCCTGCTCATTAGTCCTTTGGATCCCGCAATAGAAGAATCTCCAGAACAACAGGGATAGGTTACAAACAAGATTCCCAAATCTCGACAAAAACTGTGGCACTGGACTAGGGTGCCCCCTCATTAGTCCTCAACTTTTCTTCTTTCCAAACTTCAAAATCTAGTACGCATTTGATTGTCATTTGATATCTCACTGTGCGATCATTTTCTGTAATTTGTCTGTTTGTTCACAAATTCATGTAATTAGGGTTTTGAGCATAGTTAGGCTTAATTGAACAATAAATTCACACAATTCCAATCTTCCCCTATGTTCCAAGTGACAAGAAGCCTATAGTAGATTCTTCTACTTGACTAAATGTCCTTGAATGTTTAGTGGTGAAAGGAGGATCAACATAAACCATTGAAAACAAACTCTCTTCATATTTTACCCTAAACAGTATCATGGAAAATGATGAGAGCCACTCCACTCCTATCCTATGGAAAATGATGTGAAAATAAATGCATAATTTCTAAACATGATGCTAGAAGATGCACAATCTTTATTTACAAGGAATATCATTCATTCCATAAAATAAAACACTCATTTGGATCAAGGAATGTAATTTTACAAATTTGTTTTCTATAAAGGAAAAACCATAAAACTCTTCCTACTCCATTAATGGAGTGCATGAAACCTTGGATTTATGCATATTTTGATTTAGGGAAAGATTTCAAAATCTAAAACTACCCTTCTACTCCAAATCCACCCAACAACAAAAAAATTTAATTAAAATTTGAAAAAGAGGATTCTAATAAAATTTTTCCATAATCATGGCTCTAAAATGGAGTTTTTCTCAATTTATCACATAAAATTAAATCATTGAAATTCCTACAACACCAAATCATTTAATCCAAACACTTCCTTCAACTAAGCCATATGCTCCACCTAGTGTGGGCATGGAAATAAAGAATTCACTCCAAATGCAATTTTTTTCAAGTAAACATGAAGAGGGTGTCATGCCCACATTCGCCATGTGGTTATGAAATAATAACGACATGTCATATCCACATTTGCCATGTGGTCATGACATGAGTTATAAAAAAAAATCCCACCCAACTCTAAAAACCCCCTTGTGCACAACATGCATGCTCAGTGACACACACACGTAATGAAGTTGTCTCTGCAACTAACATCAGCCACGTTGCAAGAAGGCGGGGAAAGATAATCCCAACAGAATGATGTGATACTCACCTCACAATCCCTACAAAATGAAATCCACTAAGGGGGTGTGCGTCGCGAGGACTAACACTAAGAGGGTTGGATTCCAGTCCAGATTCCAACCCTAGGGTTACTAAAAGGAAGTGGGACAATTTTGATGAAATTCAAAATCTAACCTTAGGTCAACTATAGTCTTAACAAAAGTAATATTAAAAAAATAATACTTTAACAAAATTTTATATAAAGCATGTAACCAAGCATCTAGTACAAAAAGGAGAAATTTAATCGATCTAATTTGAACAATTATTTCATCTAGTCTAGAGAAATTTTGGTAGCATAACGGGTCAAAAATGGAATAAATCCTATAGTGATTTCGACAGCATAATGCCATCTCATCAACTATAACAGATTTGCAAAATTAAATTAAAAGTAATTTCTACCCCTAACCCCTTTCAAAAATTAAATTAAATTAAATGCATAACATAAACTATATACCCTTCCCAAATATTTAAAATAAATAAACATAACTAAATTACTAATTTTCAATTTCAACATAAACTATAATGTAATAAAAAATTACAATAAGTTTTATCTAATTAAATTCATCACAAGAGAATAGCTTACTTCACTAAAAGGTCACAATTAATAAATAAAATATTATGCCACAGACACTAGAACCCAAAAGAAAGGTCTTCCCACTCACAAGTGGGTATAACCTTAACAAACCCAGATTATTTAAACTAACTATCTCCTAGAACTTAGGGAACCAAACCCTAGATATGATATTATAAATTCATAGGCAAACATCTCATTTGTTCACATTGTAATATTGGTTTTGGTTATTGGTGCAGGTTTCCAAGGAGTCCAAGTGGGAAGGTACCTTCCCAAGTTGAAGGTATCTTCCAAAAGAAGATTTATCTAGAGTTTATTTGTTTTCTATCTCCAACGAATTTCTTAATGGTTTTCCATCTACATGTTGAAGGATCCCTTTTATTTTCTAACATTGATCTTTTTGTTTAACTATGTTGTATTTATGCACATGTTTCAATTTGCTAGGATTTAAAATAGTTTTCTAAAGCCTATATTCATTTTCTAAAAGTTCAGCTATTTTCTAAGTTCATCATCTGCTCTCTATTTTTTTTTTGAAAAATAAATATTTTAACACATAAAATTTTATTAAAGAATTATTTATTCAAAATCACAATAGGTTAAATTGAATAAACCCCTGTGTGTGTGTGTGCACGCTCTCTCTCTCTATTAACCAAAATACTACAAAGGTGATTTAACTTAAATAGTGAAGAACTATATATTTATATATAACTTTAACCAGAGTTTGGTTACAAGTTAGAAAGGGTGAAATATACAACTGTGGCTAACTACATTGAGTAGGGCTGAACACCATAAAAAAACACGGTTCAAAGTTTTCAAGGGACGGATAGCATTCCATGGCCGGCAGCCTGCACAAGAGGCTTGCCGCATATCTATCGTGCCACGAATGAATTAAGGTTTAAAAAGGGGAGGGGGTGGGATGGGGGTCCTGTCCCCCTTTCCCGCCCAACTGCTACAGTTGGTTCTCCCTGTTGCGTAGGGAGAACCCTAAAACGAAAACAACTTTAGTAAAAATTAAAACATTCATCCTTAAGCTTTATTCCATGCAACTTTCTATAATCAAGTTTACTTCAAATGTTTCGATGCATATCATTTATAAGGTATAAATACTTTGATTATATATATATATATATACTAACTCAAAACAAGTAGGAAGACTAAACTAACCAAATTATGTTCCTTTTTAAAAATAAAGCATAAAAGCATTTTCTTTTCTTTTCACTACCAATCTATAAAAATACATTTTCTTTCTTAAGTAAATTATTTATACATAACATAGTAGCACAGAGAGAGAGAGAGAGAGAGAGAGAGAGAGAGAGAGAGTTATTTTTCTTTCATAACAAGGGAATGAAGGTTAACTTATTGTCATTAATCATTTAAAATATATACAAAAAGTTACAAGGAGGTAAGGAAGACTACAACTCTTATGGAAGCTCAACTCTCCATACTAGAGTAAACTTATTACAAACCCAAATAGGGATAAGGCCTCACAATGCCTTCATTTTTAACAAAATACAAAAAGCTTCTAAACTCAAGTTCCTTCCCAAATCCAACTTCTCCATAGCCATCAAATGAACCTACAAAACACACAAAATAGTTTGCCACACCCATGGGAAGCTCTCCTCCCAACCTAGGCCTACAAGTAGGCTGCCCCAAGCTAGGAGGCCTTTCAACAACCAAGGTTCATACCACAAGGGTTACAAAACACTCACACCAAGCACAATAACACCCTCCCAAGGTGAAACACAAACTAACCCATTTTGAAAATGTGTTTAAGGGGTGAGAGAGAGGACTACTCTCAACTCAAGGAAACCCAAAACTCAAATACTCATAATATTCATAACTCCTTGGCCTCTTGCCATAAACTTCTCATATTTCAATACAAGGTACTCATGCCATTAAAAAACATACTTCTCAAAACTCCAATATAATGCCCATGGCCATAAACTCTACACCAAAACAATGAGAGGAAACCGAGGAGGTTCATGCACCTCTCTCACCCATGACAAAGGTGATCTCTCTCACATGGAGAGCTCACCAACACAACCCTTAAAACCCCACATAACACAAAACTAAATAGCATAAGGGTAAATGCAAGAAGTTGTGTCCACTTAAGGTGGAAGTTTCGGAGTTAGAAAAAAATCTGAAATCGGGTTAACCAAAACAGGATCCCGCTTTTTATAAAATGGGATCCCGCCTTTTAAAAACGGGATCCCGTTTTGCTTCGGAATCCCGAGCCAAAAGCGGGATCCCGTTTTCAAGAAACGGGATCCCGTTTTGAGTTTCATAAAAGGTTAATATTTTAACCTTTATAAAACGGGATCCCGTTTTCAAAACGGGATCCCGTTTCAAAATGGGATCCCGTTTCAAAACAGGATCCCGTTTTAAAAACGGGATCCTGTTTCATAAAGGTTAAAATATTAACCTTTTATGAAACGGGATCCCGTTTTAAAACGGAATCCCGTTATTTAAAATTTGAATTTTAAGCTCAGGTTTTGCTTTGTAACCCAGTTCGGGAAATGCTTTGGGGACCCGAACCTAACCTCTGGACCAGGTTTGACCTGCAACTTGAAGGTCCTATCAATGTCACAACAAAATAGTGACTTTGGGCATATATCTGAAGGTCTATTTTGCAGAATATTTTGACGAAATTAAAACCCATTATAGATGAAACAGTGTAGATTCTAAATATGTAATTTTTTTTACAATTGGATTATTTTTTCTATTTTTTAATCAATTTCTGATGAAATAGGTCCATAAACTTGAATTATTAGGGTTTTTTAGTATTTTAATAACTTTTTATTAACATATTTTTTTGTAAAAAAAATTGTAGGAAAACGTACTTTAGACAATTCTTTTCAATTTTTTTAAAAAAAATTTCAAAAAATGTTAAGTTTAAGTCATCTTATGCGTGACGTACACGATGATTTTTTAAAAGACCAAAAATGGCCAATAAAAAATTAATGAAAAAAAATATATTCAATAAAAAATTAAAAAAAAATATGGAAAACGTGCTTCAGTGAGTTACAAATCTTTTTCCAAAAGGATTTTGAAAAATATGATTATTTAGGTCAAAATATGGATGACGTACACGTACATGGTATAGTAAAAAAAAAGTGACTTTTAAACAGTGGTTTTTAGAAACACCTATTCAAAATCACTTTCTATCATCTGGGTATTGAAAAAAATTACATATTTGGAAACTAGATTCTGAGTACTACATTTCATATTTAGTGACTTTTTCCAAGATTCCACCGTTAAGTGCTTCAAATTTTTAGGTCAAATGTGACAATTTTTGAAAATCAGGGAAAACACTTCCACTTTTTGGCCAATAAGTGGACACAACTTCTTGCACACACCCATAAGCATAACAATCATAAAACATACATAATGCATAAGCAAAAACAAGTAAAAAAAGGCTTGATGGCTTGAGGCATACCTCTCAAGCTTCAAGAGTAGAGGATGTTGGTGAAGAACTTTCCACAAGTCCTTCCCAAATCCTTCAAGTTTCCTCAAGCCCTTCTCTCCTTCCCAACACAAACATAAAAATTCAAAAAAAAAGAACCCTCATCTCTTCTCAAAGAGAGAGATAAATAGACTTGCTCACAAGCCCTAATGGATGAGAAGGTGACACTTGTCACCCTCTCCTCCATCCACATAACCCTCCTCACAACCCCACAAGAATGAGGAGGTGACACTTGTCATCTCCCCATTCCACAAAGCTACACTCTCCCACATTATGACTTCCCCTTTCAAATTATGAAATGGGTGAGGGCCTGTTCAATCTGGCAATGAAAGCAAGAATAATATGGTGATGATCAAAAACACACTTGTGGAAAATGTCCAGGGTATTGGTGGTTGTACTTTTATTAGTGAACCTAAGTTTGAAAGCCTTTTCAACAAATGCAAAGCTCATCAATGGGACATGTCAAGAAATTTTCAGCTCGAATGGGTTTCTAAGTATCTGTTGATTGGACCTATGAAGAATGGAGATGGAGAGGGCATGCCCAAATTATATCGCTATAAGATTTGTAGCTGGAAATTAAACAAAGATAAAACATTGTAACTGAAGCTAGACACTATTGAGAAGATTGTCGGTAGAGTTTACAAAATGGTAAATTTAAATGGAGAGCTAAAGTCGATGATGCATTGGAAAATGAAAGATGAATGCTCTCATGCGTGGAATGCAACTGAGTATGAAGAATATATGTAATCACAAGCACGGCTTGCCACTTTTGGAGGTTGCATATCTGCTCTATTTGGAAAGGTGATGGAAGTGAGACATTTATCCAAAATTGTACAACTTGAAATTATATTCCATATTTTAAACAAAGGCTGACCATTGACTTACTTTTTAGAATATAGGAATTTAATGCAATTTATTAGAGTTCCTAAGTTTCCACTCTCCCATTGGTCTATCAATAGTGGTTGGGAATGGGTTCAATGTCTAGCTATGGTGGAGATGGATGATATAACAAAGAAATTGAGTTAGGTGAATTTCTATTCCTTGTCTCTAAATGAGGTGATGGCCATTGACAATACTTCTTGTGTGTGTATGCACATTTATATTGTAGAAAATCATATTGTCCATGCTCATCTACTTGTAGTTCATACATTGAGAAAATTCTACCTCTGCTAACCTTATGGAAATAGTCAAAAATAGATTGATCGATATTGGAGGGCTGGATGATTTGGTAATCGCAAGGAAGATGGTTTGCATTGGTGAGGATGGGGCATCAGTCATCAAGGGTCACATAAATGGGCTTATTGATAATTTGTAGACATCATGTTCACCATACATGATCGACATACACTGCACGGTCCACATAATGAATTTGGCTTTTAAAATTGTAAGCTAGTTTCAATTTGTTTCCAAAGTTGAAGATCTTATAGGTGAGGTGTATACATAGTTTTGTAGAAGTCCAAAAAGATTTTTGGATTATCAAATATTTGTTGAAGGACATACTCCTGGTAGTAGTCTACTTAAGGATGTGGATGCTAAGTAGATATCATTAACAAACTATCAAATATATTGTTCAAAGAGTATCGATCATTACTGGGCCTATTCTACAAAAAGCTTGTAAATTAGGCAAATATGTTGGCACTATTCACTGATGTCGAGATACTATTGACTCTATCTAGGATTCTTCCCTTGTTGGAAGAACTGAATGTTCTATCAAAGAAGGCATAAGGCAGAACAATGTAGATTGCAAAATACTTAAAGCTATGGAAAATGGTATGTCTTACTTTGGATAATCTATATATCAATCAATCTGAAGCATTTACAGGTCCAAAGTTTGTAAGCTGGCAAATAACAATGGATATTGTATACTTGGATAACTTTCTAGAGTACAATGATGTACATGATTTATGTGCATTAGTGCCTAGGTATATGATACAATTACACTACTTTAGTAAAGTTGGACGGAGCTCTCAGGTTAGACAAAAAAGTGTTAAAAGGGAGGATTTTAAAGATCTCGTGTCTTCTGTAAAGGATGCATTGTAGGAAATTGTGAGAAGTCTATCTTATGAGATAAGCAAGCTCTTTCCTTGGGATGAACTTCTGGAAGCAATGTCTATATAGTTTATCCTCAATATTGGAATGCCATTAGTGTGTCTTATGTTAGTTCATAACAAGATTTTCAAGGCAAGGTGAGGTACTTGGCTGATCATTTTAGTAGAATCATAGAATAAATGGAGTATAGATAGAAGGAATAATAGATGACACAAAGATGGTACAACAATCTACTAGGTTCACCTCAACAATGATTAAAGAGTATAAATTGCTTGACCATCCTTTGGAACATGGATCAATAACCAAGTTATGGAAACAATTAGGTTTGAGCAAAATTATTTGATATTCTATTTTAGAATATTTCAAACTTGGAGATTTGTGCCAAACAATGATTTTGGGTTCACTAGGGGATGAAAGAGTTTTTGATGCCTTACCATTTTTGAAGTCAAAGTTATGAAACAAACATGAAAAAAAATTGGATAATTGTTCGAGGCTCTATATGACTAGGTACAATGTTCATATATTTCCATTTAACAAAGCTATTCTGATTTGGAAGTTGAGTTGCGAATGAAGAGGCATGACAAATATTTGTCTCAGTTAGAAGGGGACCAGCTAGAGAATTCAAATAGGGTTTCAGAGGAGACAGTTGAACCATAGGACAAAGAATAGGAAGATGGTTCCCAACCAATGTCAAACACAAGCAACCAAGATATTTGGAAAATTTATGAACTTGATTAATAAACTTTGTTACAGACGAGTAAAAGCAAGAAGTTGGGTCCACATGTAGGGTAAAATTTCAACTTGAATAACATTATGACTTGTTTTTGATATGTTTTCTTTTATTTTTAACTATTAATTTTTCTTTCTTGTCTTATTCTTTTTATCTATTTAAATAGTTATGAATTTATATTTTTGTATTTTATATTTTTAAAAAAATATTTCTTTTTTATTTTTAATTATCAACATGACTAAGATTATGTCTTGATTTTGCATGCTTTTTTAACCATTATTTTTGTGACAGTATTTTTAAATAAGACTATAAGTAAATTTATTGAATTTATTATGGAAACTTATATAAAAGTTTATTAATTTAACAATTTAATTTTATGGAACAAAATCAGTTAAAAATAGAAGGTTGAATCATGTGGAGTTTTTAACTACTATAACATAATGATTATTTTTTAACTAATTTACTGATTACTATTATATTATTAATAATTATAATTAAATTAGATAGTAATATAATTTAATATTAAATTATAAGATTATTATATTATAATAAATTTAGGTTTTTCCTTGCCTTTTTTATATTAATATATTGATCCATATTTTAATAGAATATATTTATTAATAATATATTGATATATCATTATATTAATAATAATAATAATCTAATGATTATATACGATTATTTCTAATTAGCATGTTGATTTAAGATATCTATACTAGATTATCTTATAGTTAAAGTAATAATATATATTATTTTAAAAATATAGATTGTTGGAGGGATTATACTTCAAAATTCTATGTATATATTAATAAGTGGGGTCTTGACATCTAGTTTTCACCTCCATCTAATATCTAATAAATCTTTGCATTTTAAAATGTGTTCTTAAATTGTATTTGTATTATTGATTTCATTTCACCCTTTGTACTATACAATCAACATGCTAATTTTAAAGGTCTTCTCAATCAAGTGAAAGGGCCTTAGCCAAAGAAGTTTGTCCTAATCTAGTAACTGAACCTAACCACTTATTTGAGAAGAGATGGTAGAAGGTTGATGTCTCCATAGACAACATGGAGCTCAACATGCATGGATGTAGAAGTGTGGATGAGATTTGCTATTATAGCCTCATCTTTGGCCCTTATGCAAGCAATGGTCATGAGGCCAATCATCACTTGACAAGAAAGGTCGAACACAAATGACTATAAAAAACATGTTTCTCTAATATTTTATGTGAATCAAAAGATAAGCCACCTTATTAACTAATACTTGAATCATAAAAAATTTAAAAATAACTATATCTTTAATCTAAATTAAGGAAATTTGATCATGGGTGGGGATAACATATGAACTGAACCTATCACTTGTAGTGAATTTAGGGATAATGTATTAGTTTGGCATTACTGTATGGAAGGAGGCATTATCCCTTTTCTAGAATGCCTTAATGGCCACAACGAAAATCTTTCTGCATAGTGTGCCCTGTCATGGGACAACCCCAAACTCAAAATTGGTGGCGTTGAGTTTGAGGTCTCTAAGGATGTCATTGAAATGGCTACTAGACTTT
Organism: Cunninghamia lanceolata; assembly: GCA_027924645.1. NCBI lineage: Eukaryota > Viridiplantae > Streptophyta > Pinopsida > Cupressales > Cupressaceae > Cunninghamia > Cunninghamia lanceolata. The sequence continues at coordinate 6,318,136 of BSBN01000148.1, read as the reverse complement.
CTACTAAAGGCAAGAAATTGAAGAGGAAGACGAGGGCTGCAGACCCCCAAAATTAAAATTTGTTTCTGGGCAATGGGGAGGAGTTGGTTCCTTATCAGGGAGGATTATAACATGCCAAACTTCTAGGCTATAATGTACTACCTATTGATGAAGTATTTCACCCCGAAGGGTCACTTTACTAGGTTTTATAACTACCACCTTCCCCTTCTTAACCATTTTAGGAGAAATGATCTTATTAGCTTTCCTTTCTATCTGTTGTCTTCGTTGGAGCTCTCTATACGCCATGTGAAAGCTAAGGATGCCAAGAAGCCCTCCAAGCTACCTATCCCCCTCCATCAAGGCCTCATTCACCACCTTTATAAATTCCATCTCACCTTGAGTCCTCCAAAACCCATTCATCTCACCATCATTAAAATTTCAGAGGATAACCCTTCCACTGTCGTTGCCAATTCTAAGAATCTCATTGATTCTACCCCTACCACCCAGAAGTTGAAAGGGGTTTCCTTTTCTAAATCCTTGGAGGAGACTAATGTGAAGGACCTTCATACTCCTCCCTCCAAGGGTAGTGTGAAATTGAAGAAACAACAATTTAAGGAAGTGGAGGCTACTGTGGAGACCACTAACTTGGGGGGGACATGGGACCCCATAAGAATAAAAAAAGTGACAATGAAAGACCATTAAAAAAGGCCAAAACAAAAATAGCTAAAGCTATGTCTAAGGGTTACACTTCAGGTGTTAGACAATCTGGCAGAATTACGGCTAAACCATCCCCAAAGATAAAATTGATAGATTACTCTAAAAGTGACTTGAATTTGTGTACTCAAGAGGGAGATCTATCTAAATGTGAAGATATTGAAGTGTAGGAAATAGCCTCGAAGGAGATTGAAGGGGTGCAGGAAAATGATATGCAAGCTGAGGATATTGTTGGGGGTGATTCTGTGCCTGATGATCATACTCAAGATGGGGAGGGGATGATTGTTGAGGAGGTTGAGGAAGGTGCTAAGGAAGATTTCAATTAGGAGGATGAAATGTCTGCACTAAGAAATCATGTGGAAGCCCTTAAGCAGAAGCTTATATCCCTCAAGTGCTTCATAAACAGAATGTTGAGCCATTCAGCTATGGTGAATTTGACTTTTCTGCAGGAACAGAACATCCTTGCATAGGGCGTGGATGAAGAGAAGACTAAATAGTTTGATAAAATTTATGACTTCCTGTCCAAAGGTTGGGAGGATGTTTTTCCCTAGCTTTGTTTCTTTGCTTTCTATTTCTTTCTGTTGTCAAACTGCTACTAATTACTATCTACTATTAATCAACTATCTGTGTTGTATTTGTTGTTAGTGGCTCCTTTTCTTTGTGAGCCTTGGTTTCCTTTTTGGGTTATTTTGTAAGGGTTTGACCCCTTGTTTTTGCCACTTTATATTATCAAAAACATATTAATCAGTAAGTTAAAGTTCCACGTAAATTCTCACTCGTTGCTCTACAACTTCCCGCTCACTGCTCATTTTGAATTTAAATTTTTATGGCTGCTGGGGATCCAGGCAACTCCCTAGACCTACTAATTCTGGGGTGTCTGTGGTCTGCTACGAGGAAGGTATCCTCTCCTAGCAAGACAAACTACTTTGTGGACAGTCAAGTGCAAGCTGACAAAGATTTGGAGTCCTCAAGTCACACACTACAAGAAATAGTGTTGGGATCGTGGGCTTGAAAGAATGCCCTTTAGGGAGTGATTTGGAGGGTACTCATGCTACTCCAAGTGTTTGTGAAATAGTTGACAGGGCAACAATAGTGCTCCTAGACCTTACAGTGGATAGAGTGGTATCCACCATGGACAATGCTCTGGTAGGAAAGTTTTTCTCTTTTAGACCTAACATAGATGTTGTTAGGAAGTGGGTGAAAGCAAAATGGAAAGTGAAGGGGAGTGTTTCAATGAATTCTATGACTGGGAGGACATTCCTCTTTAGAATTACAGCCAAAGATGATCTTACCTTGGTGCTAGTAGGGGAACCCTGAATGTATGGGAAACATAGTTTGTCCAGGTGTGTAAATGGAAACTAGGTTTTGATAGTGCTACGGACCTCAACAAATTGGCTCTGGTCTAGGTTAGAGTCCCAAGTCTCTCGCTAGAGGACTGGGACAAAGAGATCATCAGGTGGATTGCCAACTCTTTTGGGCACTTCATTGATCTTGACAACACCACCAGGAATAAATCAAGGTTAGTCTTTACTAGATTCTGTGTTAATGTTGATATTAATAAGGTTCTCCCTAATAATATTACTCTAGAATCTAAATATGGCATATGGACCCAACCTATACTATATGAAAATTCAACAACCTTTTATCCAATATGCAACAAAAAGGGACATCTATCTTCCCAATGTAAAGCCAAGAAGGTTACTCTAGCCCCGAATGACCAGGCCAAGAGTGATGACAATGTGTATCCTTTTAGGGAAGAGTTACTAAACATGGTTGATTCTCTAGTAAAAGACCATTTAGGAAAGGACAAGGTAGTTAGTGAAGCCCTGATAGCCCTTGCCAACTCTGCCGCTAAGAATCTGTTGACCATTTCCCCAACTAGAGAAGATGGGGTTCCCTCTTCACAGCTTGAGGGGCTAGAGGATGGGGAATTACATCAGGAAGAGATACTAGAATCAGAAGATTTGAGGGAGAAATTGGTTCCTACTAGAGTATGTAGTCCCTTGGGTAAGGGGTGCATAGCAGGCGAAATGAGACTAATTAGGGGATTTCCTCTCCCAACAACAAATCAACATGCCTTACCCTTGGGGCTAGCTCAAGTGTTTCTGAACTAGAAGGGTGGACTATGCCAAAGAGAAAAGGTAAAGGTACACAGAAGAAAATCCTAGATGTTGGAGCTGATTCCAAATAGGGAAGACCATCTCAAAGGGAGACTAAGCAAATGGCGATAAATAAAGATATTACTATGGGGAAGTAGAGGACCTTGGAGCTGGGCTCCAAGAGGGCCACTTTCAAATGAGAATCCTATCATGGAATATTCAGGGGTTTAACAACCCCCACAAATAGTTCTTAGTCAAGAACTGTATCTTCGACAATAAAGTTGATATTCTACTTCTTCAGGAGATTAAAATGAAAAGTGAAATCTTCCAATCTGTGGCTAGAAATATTTGGCCTAACGTAGAACACCTGAGTTGTGATGCTTGGGGGGCATTAGGGGGAATCGTAACCCTATGGAATAACAACATAATTAAGATGAGGATTATAGAAAGGAACAGAAACATGTTTGTGGTCAAAATGGAGTCAAACAACAAAACTTGGAATCTCATTAAGATATATGCTCCTAATTAGAGGGACCCAAGGAGGGAGGTATAGGATTTGCTCTCTTTGTTGATCGCTAGTGACCCTTCTAGCTGCTGGATGTTAGCTGGGGATCATGGACAATACTGATAGCATGATGGACTTAAATGATTTTCTAAACAAGGAAGGGTTGTTGGATCTGGATATACAAAGGAAAAAGTTCACCTGGACTAATCAAAGAAAAGGAAGGAACCTGATACAAGTTAAGCTTGACAAAGTCCTAGTCTCACCCAATTGGAAATTCTTGAGCTCATATTCTCTAGAAGCGTTGCCAAGAACTACTTTGGATCACATTCCCTTTCTTCTTTCACTGAGAGAAGTAAATGGAAAAGGTCCTTATCCCTTCAGATTCGAGATTATGTGGACCAAACACCTTAATATCGTGGACAAGCTTTCGATAGGGGGTATCAAGGCCCATATTTGTTTGCTTCAGTTGGAATCATGGATCCCTAAAACTCTTAAAAAAGGGTTAAGAAGACTTGAAGAAAATTGAAAACTAGTCATATTAGTTAAGTGAAAACGTATTGTCTATCCACCATTCTGAGATGCAAATTTGACCATATTTATTAATTAATTGAAATTCAGAATATAATATTATTTTGAATTTTAATTAATTAATAAATATGACCAAATGTACAAAAGTTAAAAGGAAAAATAAAGAGCCTATGGTAAAGATCCTAAGGTAAAAAATATTTCAGACACGTTGATTCAATGAACTAACAAGTTAGCCACATTAATTTTATTATTATTCCATTTTGTCCTATCGACGTGATTGTTAAACACAGAATGGTGTAACTACTAGTAATTGTAGTAGTGAACATTGTATACCCATGCCCTTTTTTGTATATTTTGGGTCCATGGTGACTAGGTTAGGTGCCCTATATGTATCCGCTAGTGTGTAAGATGCCATATTTTGTAGGTAAGTTGGCCAATGTCATTATCCTATCTTCATCCCATCATTACTTATTTTTAGAAATTGGTTCACATCCCTAAATTGATTCACATTATCATGTATACTAGGTCTATAAAGAATTTATACTCTGTAAGAATTGTCCTTAAAATTGGGATGTGGAGAACCAGATGCTAAAACTGTCAAGGAATCTGCTCTTGTATTCTGATCTCTAGGAATGGATTCAATGGAGAAAGCATCAAAATAATCTACGCTATCCCAAACTTTGTTCCTATAATGTTTTAATCTCCCATTCTTTACAGAGAAAATATTTCTTACATGTTTCATAATAATCTCTATATCACCTAGAGCTCTTAATTGCTTAATTCCCTTTTCTTTCACCATTGCCAACCCCAAGAGTAATGTTTTGTATTCTGCAATATTGTTGGTATTATCAAATTCTAACTTGAAAGTGAAAGTAAATTTGTAATTATCAAGAGAAATCAAAACCACACCAACTCTTGATCTAGATGAGGAGCAACTGCCATTGAACTCTAAGGTTGATAATTCATTTGACAAATTTGGTCCAATCATCCCAGAATTTTACTCTTCTGAAGTAGAGGATACCATATAAGTACCTGAACCTATTTCTACATATAGAATGTCCACTCTAGGATCTCCAGAATTTTAGACTATAAACTTGGCTTTAAAGGTTTTAGATCTAGGCAGACTTTCTTCCCATCTATAGGAATCAGGGCATGTGACAAATCCATTTGAATTTCTCCTCCAAGATCTCTGCAAAAACTTCTACTCAAAAACATGCCATAGCTTGATGAGATGTCAGCTACTAATGTAGGAGATACTCCCTCTTGTGCAAACAACGCAACAATTCTCAAACACAGAATTACCAAGTTCTCAAATACACAAAACACCTATAGGCAACATTCTGCTCAAGCAATACAAGATTGCAACAAAAATTTAGAATTTATTAATTTGAATCAAAACTACAACCATATATACAATATTAGCCTTTAATGACCTCTCTCAAAACATGCACTCTCTTGGTATCTCCTTGGCTCTTCAAAACCTGTATTCCTTCACTTCCAATCTACAACCATATTCCTTCAACTAATGCCATACCAAGCCTCTCCACATCTCCACACACTAACTGACTCCTCTTTGTCAATTTTCTCACATACCCTATCTATGCTTCACTCCACACAACTTCTACAGAGACCTCTATACACACTGTATTTCTTCTCCAAGAGGCCGACCCCATTTCCCATGCTTGCCTTCATTTTTATTATAACTAAACGTCAATCTTTTGTTCTCAAACTAGAAGGTGAACATAAATGATTCAAAGAAGTTTAATTTCAAATGAAGTCAAGTCATGGACCTCCCAAAGTCACCAAGGCATGAGTGAAGAAAAAATGTCACCATAGATAAGCATTCCCACTTTGTAGGCACTAACATGAATGTGTGGTAAAAGGATTATGGTAAATAATTGCTCACTCTCTCCAAGTTGGCTTCCATCATAGTAGATACATGCTAAAGACCATTTTCTTAAAAAATGGTGCTAGTCAAACATGTAAACTATCCATTTTCCATGTTAGATGGGTACTAGTAAGAACAATGGGAACTATGGGCCACCTGGAATGAATGGCCATATACACAAATCCCTTCTTGAATGGCAACAATTTTCCTATTTTTTATCTTATGCCCTTAGGAAAGATGAGCAAAGACACGTCCTTCTCCACCACAACCATTCTCACCTTTTTCATTGACTCAATAGTTATAGTTCAATTAGAATGATCAATGCGAAGATGACTTGCTAATACAACTACCCAAATGAAGTATACCATATAATCTCTTTTCTCTGGTGATCCCCATAGTACCTATGGGTGTAAGCCAAATTATAAGAAAGATATCAAGAGTCAACACATGATTGCTCACACAAATGACTTTCAAATTTGAGTACTCAGCACCTCTTATTTCAATGGAGTTCCCTAAAATCCACATCTCTGAAAGAATGTTGTTCTTGGATAAAACAACTTGATTTGTAGTTGAGAGTGCATCAGCCTCCATATCATGGCTCAGCTAACTAGAGAACTCACTTATGCAGCTGCTACAAGCTGGCCATAAAGTGGAAAATTGACTTTTTCAATATAATATTTTTCTAGGAGCTCAGATTATTCTAAAAACTTGTTGAGGTGTGCATATCAACCTTACCTAGCTTCCTACCAAGCCATTTTGCACCAAACTTCATGGAACTTGAGATTTTAAAGTTTTGCCAATCTTCCAACATAAGTCATGAAACAATTACATCTTGGAAACCTAAAGGAGTCTGCTCACAAAACCATCATCATCAATTCTAGGATGGAGTCAAAAATATACTTGTAAGAGGATTCAATGTGAAACCTTGCTCATCCACTTGAACAATTGTTTTCATGAAGACTTCATGTTGTGCACTGAAACCCAAGTATGGCAAAAACTCAGTTTGGTCAAATTCGATCATTCCAGCTGTAATCCAAGGCTGAGATCTATGCCAACAAAGCCCTTTATAAACCAAACTGAAAGAAAACAAATTGAAATTATTTTGGGTGATGTCGATTGCTTGTTTGCCTGGGATGCTCTAGCATTAACTACTAGGATAGTCGATTTGACTCTCTTTTTAGGATAGATGGAAAGGCTACTGGGCATCCATAATTTGCCCAATAATAGGAACTTTCTTGGAATCCATGGAATAATACTTCCCATAAAAGGAGGTAAGAGATAGACCAAGGGCTCTAGCAACTTGGGTGGGCATGACATTGTCAGAGACTCTAGAATCTATGACACAATTACTCAACTTGTATCCAACAATAAAGAGAGAAACATAGAAAGGGTTTGGTTTCTCAAAAGGATTCTGAGGTTTAAAATTTTTAGAACTTGAAGTCTAACCTATATGAACTTCTTTCCCCCTTTCTCTATCTTTGGATGATTGGTCATTTATATGGACAAAGGAGGAGGAGGGTTCTTGTTTCACATCACTAATCTGTCTAATTCAATGAGATTCATCCTAAGGTATTCAGCCTGTGAAATTTGAGTTTTGGTATTCTTATATGATTCAACAATATCAAACACAGGTGAGATGGATTCTTCAAAAGATGGAAGAGAAGATACCTTAGGAGTGGCTATCTTGGGAGTATTCCAATATGTTTTCTTTGGTCCTCCTACAACATTCTTGGATAATATGAGTTTTAGATAGAAAGAGGCATTTCTAGATTGGCCCTTATGTTCATCATTATTTTTGAAAACATGCTAACTTCTGGTAAAAATGGCACAATTTGAACTTTCAAATTTGAAGTGTACACATCTTCACTTTTGTCAATGTCAGACTCGTATTCTAAGAAATCCAGGCTAGCATCACTAGGTTGGAATATAGTGTCTTCTTCTATGATAGGCTCATCAACATGTTTATTCATAGATAACATTTGCATAAACCTTGTCATCTTTGGGAAAGAAGCTCCATCATGATCAATGGTAAGATGAAAGTTACATACCATATGATTTCCCTTATTGTTGGATGAAGGACCTTCTATAGCCAACCTTTGTGTTGGACGAGCCAAAGTGTAAGGTTTATTATTATTATATTGTACGCCATAGTTTCTCCTAGAAACATCATTGTAAAAGGGTTGTTGGTGACCCCTAGGCATCTATCCTTTTAAAGCAAATATATCATTAGTCAATCATTTCACTACTGGACCAGTAGTAGTAGTCATCTAACCTTTATTTTTCCATAACTCTTTCCTCCACTTCCCCACTATTAGGAGGTCATCTTCAATTGAGATAGCTCTCTCTTGCACTCCTTGTAAATCTATTTTACCCTCCCTTTCTACACTATAGCGAACATCTAGAAGCAATATATTGATAAGGAAACATTTCAAAATGTCATCACCATGTCTCATATTTTGGGATGTCCTATTCACAATCCTATTGAATTTAGCCACAAATTTTCTCATAGGCTCATGCATCTCTTTCTTCAATGAATTTAATTAGGCCAATAGGGTGTTTTCATTTTCTACGATTTTAAATCTATTTTCAAATTTCATCCTCATGGTTTCCCAATTATTAATAGACCCAAGAGTCAGGTGTTAAAACCACTTAGTTGTAGCATCAAATAAAGACTCCACAAATAGCCTAATAGAGACATTTTCATGTTGGACACTGAGTATAGAGTAGGCAATGAGAAAGGCATTTATATGCTCATCTAGTGTAACTTCACCATCTCCTTTGAATTTGGGTAGAATCTTTCTTGAGCTATGAGGTAAGTCATGTGATTGGACACCTAGAGCTAAAGAATCAATAGCAGAACCCAAAGCAACAAGTGACTGCTACTATTGTTATTGTTGTTGGTGAGCCATATTTGGATGTAAATTAACTACTATAGGAAACAATGTACAATGCAGAGTCAAAGCTTGACAAACAGGAGATGAGGTAACCCAAATAGGAGATGATTCTTTACTAGAAGACTTAACCTTTTAATTTGGAGAAAATGTAGCAAAATTGACAGCTTCCAAAAGTTCAAAATCAAAATATAAAATATATTTCTTTATGTCTCCCCTATGGAGTTATTTGAAGTGAACTTTGATAAAATTGAAGTCATTAATCAACATAGTCATCACCTCAAGAGAATTATTCATTATTTTGAGGATTATTTTGTTGGTTAATTTTATGGTTATTCCACCTATTGTCTAGAATGACATGAATCTATAAAAGGCTATCTCTCCATGACATAGTGACAATTCTTTCAATAATAAGATTTTTGTGAACTATTCCAAATTCTTTGGCGTATCTTCTAAGCTCCAAGGGCTAAGATCTTCTTCTTCATCTAGAACTTGGTTAACTTGATGAAATTGTTGGTTTGATCCCCTATGTCTCCAAGCCAAGTTACACAAGTTAGTGATGATATCTTCTTGTTCAATGTTAATCCAATTGATATTAGGTTGAAGGACTAGTCCAAATCTCCTTTCAAGTACCATTAATACTAGTGATATTTCTTAGTGTCATCTTCTCAGGACTTGATTCACCAATTCTTCAAAATCTTGTTGTAAACGGTCCTCAAGAAGTGTTTGAGCATTCTCTTGAATCTCAATTCCTCATTGTTCCTCTTGGTTAATCACATTTTCCACTTCTTTATATTAGAATCTGGAAGTTCTACTATGCCAAGCAACAACCTAAAATCCTAAGATGATATCTTAAATATTACCTCCCAACCACATACCACCAGGATGCAAAATAGGGGTTCTATTGGACTACAATCCCATAATAAAGGATGTTTTGGGATAAAGGCAACTTCATAGAAATATATCTCATTGTCTGATTTCCCCAGTGGAGTCACCAAAAATTTGTTAGTAAACAAATTTGTCACCTAACTCTAAACATAAATTTACCCACAAAGGTGACAATTGTACCAACAGTTGTGTTAATTACAAATGTGATTTTGTAATTGCTCTTTGTATTTGGAAATGAGCAACATCCTTTGTAAGATAAAACTAATTAAACTACATATGCTTTTAACCTGAAAGCAGGAAAGGGGATTTTCTAGGACATTAATAAAACACTAAAACTAGATACTGAAAGACAAATTTCAAAGAGAATATCAACAACTAATCTTACTAAACATAGGAATGAAGGGAACCTAATGACAACAAAATGAATCTTTTAAGAAACCACCAACGCATCAAATTCTGGCATATGATAGAAGACACAAATAACAGTGTAGGTATATATATAGAAGTAGGTTATCAACAATCTATACGATGTAGATGTAAAATCTTTCTTTTAGTAATCAAAGGTATTACAAATTCAACATAAATATAGAATCAATGGCGCAACAGGAAGAAAATGATTCAAAGTCCACTATTCTTTTGTATTAATGGCTACCAAAAATGAAGCTCGAAGTCTTTTCTAGAAATATTCCAAATCCTGTACAGAGTGTCCCCCTTACACCAAAAAAAAGGATCCAAAATTGGTTTTCAAAAACCAATATATAGTTTTAACATCTGAAACAAATCTTGCATGTCACAACTTCTTTAAAATATAGTCAATATAAATAAACTTTACAAAATATTATGAATAATTTTGATTTATAAAGTCTATTGGATTAATGCCAATAAAGAAAACAAATGCAAGGTATGTAGATTTATCCTCCATTCTTTCATCTTCTCCTTTTTGTTTCTCCTAATTTTCCTTCTTGAGTTGATCATCTTTCTCCTTAATAGAAGGTTTTGCCTCTAATGGATTCATCTTTGCCTTGTAATTTTTGAATCTATTCATTGTTGGGGCAAATATCCTTCCCATTGGAGATGATAATAACACTCAGCCTAGCCTTCTACATAGCAATGGTATCGTCTGCTTCTTTCATTTTCCTATAGAAATCAGCGATCTCTTTTCTGAAGGATATGAGGAAAGATGATAAATGACAAATATTTTTTAATAGTACTACCATTAATGGTGTCTTTGTCATTCAAATCTTCAGTTACCAACTTTTTGAATTCCACCTTAACTGAATTGATGTCAATCAAATTTTCCTCTTTATCATCCATAATATTATTCTCTAAAGTTATACAATTAGCCTTAAGATCTAATACTATTGAATTATATGCACTCAATGCTTTCTTTGATTTAGTTAAGAATTGCTTGATAACTATGAGTCTTCACTCCACTGCATGAAGCCACTTAGTTGTTTCATTCTCCTCAGGTTTACTGAACACATTCTCAGATACAAGAGGGCTAGTATCCACTTTATTTATTTCTTGCAAATCCTTTAATACAATCATAAGAAAAGATTCATCCTTCTTAGCAACTTGAACATCATATGTTGCCTCTTTTCTTTTCCTTATGATAAATTCTCATATAGTGACATGGCCTCTTCAATATACATCAACCCATAGATGAGTTATTTTTCTATCCACTCCTATGGTGCCTTCACAAAGATTTAATATTTACCGATTTGATCGAATACTTCAAGAGCCTCATCAACCATGATATGGAATATGTGTAAAAAAAATTGCATTTAAAAATAAAATTACATACATTTCATTTCTAAAATAAAGCTTTAATTTAATTTAAAAACATTTGAAATTTAAAAATTATATACATTTAAATAAAAAAAACTTACTAAATAATGTACATAATTTATTTATGAAGACTTTAAATGTGTAATACATGCAAACTTAAAAATGAAAATCCTAAAAACATATTTTGGCCAGCTCCAAAAAAGGAGAGCCAACACAAAGCAACAAACCCATTAACAAGGGTGCATACCAAAGAATCTGAAATTCCAAGATCAAGTACTCTACTATCTGGTTTAGTGCCATTTTTTGAATGGGAATGCATGTGCATGTTGGGCCGAGAATCATCGCCTTTATTTGGAACATTCTTTTTCTTTTGCACCACTTTCCAATCTTTGTTGCTTCCTTCTACAACATGATTTTTTGGAGCAGGATGAGGTGGTTGAGTTGTTTCAATGGATTTCCCACACCCATCCATGCAAAGATGTTGACTATTCTTAGGTGTAGTAGGTAGATGTACTTCTAATTTTTCCTTAGCCTAAGATGAATCCCATTGAACCAAAAATTTGTCCATGTCATTCAAATTTTCATGTGAGGTCTCATGTGCTCCTACTACACTCTCAATGGTGTAATGATAGGAGTAGCATCCCTCCACCATGTTGCAAGGTGAGCTGATTTAACTTTAGTGTTGGGGTAATTTGCAACAATGTGGCTAGTATTGTAGAATCTTCTACAACAAAATGGCAATCCTTCATAATCCAAAGGTTGGGTCTAGCTTCGGCCATGTAGCTTTAAAATGATTTTTGATGGCAGGTCTTTTGAAGTGTTTAAATCCACTAAAATGCGAGTGAAGGTTGTGAGCATGAAATATAAAGAATCATTATTGTGTGCACGAAATGCATATCCAAGATGACCATAACCTATATGAGTGGGAATTACTATCACAAATGGGTGTCCCCAATAACTCTACCATAGACAGATTTAAGGTTCTTGGAAGACGAGACTTTGACATTAATTACACATGGAATAGAAGTAATGTGTTTCCATACTTACATGAAAATGATACTCAATTCATATCTAAAGGTAAAATGTCAATCAAACAACATGTTAATCATTCTCTACCTTTAAATACAACAACTTACCAACTATCATCTAGACAACAATTGCCATTAGACATCATTACTCAACATCACATGGACCCATCCCAAAAGAACCCTTACACATGATCATCCAAGGAACACATTGGGCACTAGAAAATCCTATTTAATAAGTTCCATTATAAATGTACATTGAATGGCTCCAGCTTAAATAAAAAGTACCCCTTGCTTGCAATTGCACCTACAAGAGTGGTTTCCTATAACATACGAGTGACAACAGTCCATACATGCCCAAGGATCCCTATTAGAGAGATTTGACCTTTACACTTGGGAAATCACTTACAATTTTTCAAACAGATTGGGAAGACATCAAATATGTCTCGATAGATGAAATGAGCTTTGTAGGGCCAAAATTGCTATTGAAAATTGATACCCACTTGCGTGATGTATTTCATCACCAACGACATCAAACTTTTGGTGGTTTGTCAGTTATCCTTGTGGGTGACCTTGGCTAGCTACCACCTATTATGGATAAGACTCTATATTCATCACATTCAACTACGTTGATCTTATGGAAAAATTTCACTAAATTGTCATCACATTAGAGACTATTTTTTGTCAACAAGGTGAAAGTCAATCTAAAAGACAATTTTGTAACATCCTACAAAATATAAGAAACACCCAACCATTTCATTATGATTGGGCTATACTAATGAAACACACAAATAAAATGTTGACCATAGCAGAAATAGAAGACTTTAACATGCCCATGCACTTATTTGCAACTAACAACTTGGCTTTGTTACATAATAGGAAAATGCTAAAACTCTTAAATGTTCCTATCACAATCAATATTGCACAAACTACTCGACAAAACATAAATGATTGTATTGATGACAAGCAACTACAAGAAGAAGTACTATTGTGCAGAGGTCAGTGGGTTATGTTAACATCAAATTTATGGACTGAGACCAATCTTGTAAATGGGTCATTGGGGCAAATTATAGCTATTATCTATTTTGATGATTGCAAACCCCCCCATATTTTCCATTGTATGTTGTGATCCAATTTGTTAGCTACATTGGTTCAGCATGGGATACAGAGAATCTGAAAAATATCTCCATCCTACCAATCACACATGGGAACCATAGACAATTTCCACTATCCATGGCTTGAGCCATAACAATCCATAAATCATAAGGCCTGGCATAATAGAGCTACCATAAACATAGGGGAAGTTGAGAGACGAGGTCTAATATTCACAACAATATTAAGAGTCAAGTCCATAGAAAGTCTTCGCATAGAACATGCATTCTCTTTCGACCACTACTCTAAAATGCAAGACAACTGGTACACTATAACCAGAAATAAAGAAGAGGCAAGCTTACAAATCCTTTCCTATAAACACATTCAAGTACATGTGTATGCTTTTACTTTCATTGACATTTCAAGCTTCGTCAATAACTATAATATTACTTCCTTTCTTGAATGGTATGTAGGTCAATGGGGAGCATGGAACACTTACAACATCTAGTGATCCATGATCCTAATAACTCTATGCCCTGTAATTTCATCAACACAAATGGAAAATGTATCCATGAGTTCAAATTTAAACAATATGAATTTGTTTGGATTCACTGTTAATATATAAATCAAGAGCAATAGGTTAACATTTTTATCCTTTACAACCTTACATCTCTTCACATATTTCCTCCTATTGACATAGGTGATGCAAAAGGGGCCTTCTTTAATATATAAGTTGACATGTACAAAAATAGAGAGTTATAGATTGCAATCTGGTTTTAAAACTAACACTATCTACTTCCAAAGGAATTCATACTCAGGATATTGGAACTACAAATCCTCTACCTCCTCCAAGAAAAAATATCAAAGAAAATATGAGAGCCAACAAGAAGCATGGTACTTATGTCTTATTCTGAGCTCTTTGACTTCAAATACAACCATAAACTCAGGTTGGTTGTTGACAATACAATTGGGTGCATGAAATATACATTTGCAATTTTGAAAAATGGTCTTATGAATTATACTAGCATATCTATATTTAAAAAATATATCTAATATACACCGAGAGATATCCTTCTCAAGGCACCTATTTCACCTATGTGTGGTAAATTGATTAAAAAATAGGCGCCTTGAGAAGGATATCTCTCAACGTATTTTAGATATATATTTTAAATATAGATATGCTTGTTTTTTAAAAATAAATATATTAAATTTATTAGGCCCAAAAAAATAATTAAATTGATGACTTTATAATAAAATCTATAAAATATAATGCACTTACCATTGGAATAAGATTGTTGAATATACTTTGCTCCTTTTATTTCATGTGATAAAACCCTAATAAAATGTAGTTTAATAAAATTTAATTTATTTATAAAAATAAAGTGTCACTATATTTAATTAGGGTTTCATTTTGTCTTCTACACAATCAATTAATATGTTATTTTATTAGGGTCTCGTCATATAAAAAAGGAGTAAAGTATATTCAACAATGGGAGAAGTTATATTTTATAGATTTTACTATGGAGGCATTAATTTAATTTAATTTAATTTTCTACATAATATATTTTAATTTATTTCTTTTTCACTGGCTCATGTTTTATAAAAATAGAGTGTCATAAAGTAATATTTTATAACATTATATTTTATTAGGGTTTCGTTTTATTACATATAAAATAACATTACACTTATAAAATAAACTATGTAAAATGTAGCCAATAAAATTTAGGCAATTCATGAAATTCATACCTGTGATTTTTGTCGATTCTTCATTTTGCCACTTCTTATTTTTATTTTCTACTTGTGGCTTTGTAATTAGTGATTTTATTTTTGGTTGTTTTTCAAGAGTTTCAAACATTTATGTTTTATATATGTTTTAATTATTAATGTTGCATTTGTCGGCTATTAATTTTTTTTTAATGTTTTTAAAGTTGTTTTTCTTAACACGTTCATGCCATTTCACCTTGTGTTGCCATTGTAGTTACGCCTCTCAGTGTAATCAAGATCTTCATGACCTCTTCCCTTCAAATTGCATCTACATCATTCTTATCATCTAGCCACTTCTTATGAGGAATTATAACCTAACAGGACAACTAAGTTTATGATTTCTACAATTAGTAAGATTTGATAAAAAGGAAGGGAATCAATCAGTTAAGACACAACAATGGCTTGTAAACCATATCCATTCCTACCACCATATAAAGTTCCATATACTCTATAACACCAACATTTAGATACTCACATCAAAAGTTAGGTACTCTAATTCTTCAAGTAATTACCTCCAGCATCTCTGTTCATACCATACATTTTCTCTACAATGACTACGGAGACCAGTTACTATGAATTCCCTTGCTTATGTTTATAATTTATAATTGTACATATAAGAAAAAATGTTCATGTATTCTATAAATTATATGCCCCATGTTTGTAGTAAAATTGACATTGCTATTGTCTCCTCCTTTGCATATATACTATTTAACATAGCTACTTTATAATCAATGTAACTTTGTTATAATAAGTAAATTGAACTCATTATTAACATGATGCTTTACTTCACAAACTTCAAATGGTTGACATTACAATGGACTCGCTAGATGAACCAAAACTTGCTTTTGATATTGTGCATTTATTACTTTCAAGATGGTATGCAAATAGGTGGATCAATACGGTAAATAATGTCATATTTAATACTTGGCATTTCAATATTGAATGGTATGACCATGCCATATTGCAAACACTATAGTTGGAAGACACACCCTATACTATCCATGTAGTAAACAACCATTTTGTTGATGTTGTTGTCTTGCATGTATCTCCACAACAATGGACAACAAGAATCAAAGATAATATTTTAAATATTTGTTCCATAGGTGTAGTAAATAGTATATGTACTTTGCTAGATATCATCTGGTAGCTCATGCACAACAATATGGAACTATCTTAGAGGATGATATGTGTTTCTTCTTTGACTAGATTAAAACAGGATTCTCAAATTGCCTTGCTCAATGTTTGATAGACTACCTCATGGATCACAGTTACTATGATCTGCCAGGGGTTGAGTTCTACCCCCTCTATCAAGATTACTCATCTAAAGTAGAAATAAAGCATTTTCAAATTACCACAACACATGCAAAAGTCGCTTGAGTGTTCTAACAAGATCAACTTGTAGATGGTGTATTACATCATAGAGTTTCAACGAACGCAATTGTATAATTGACATTGTATATATAATATTAAATGTAAAATTTTGTATTTGTCTATTTATGTTAATTGTATTTGTTGTAGTTATGTCCTTTGATGTTAATGATATTCAACACAAATTTAGTATTACTTTGTCATCGTTCTTCATTGCTAACTTATTTCCCAACTATATTCCATGTTGTATTTTTCTTGATGGATTCTTGTTTGGAAATCATTTCTCAATGACTACCCAAACAATATAGAGAAGAAATAGGTAGTTTATTATCACTGGCACAAGTTTAGAACTAAAATTAAGCTATATGGACTTGTAGTTATTTCATCAGTATTCACATATTCCACAACTACAGTCCATGTTGTATACATTCAAAAATTATGTAAATATTACAATGGTCAAATTGTTGGTGTTGCTGAGTAATTACAGAGATTTGTTACAATGCTTAATCAAAAAACAAAAATTTATACAAATGATATGTTTGTTAATTGATATAAACTTATCACATAAATATTTTATAATGAAATTATGGCACTGTTCAAAACAAAATCTATGTCCTCATGCTAAGTAAATATTATGCAAATATTATCATGGTCAAACTTTCAATGCCACTAAGTAATTTTTATCAGTCCAATATAATGATCAAATTTTTTCTGCTATTGAGTAATTACAAAGATTTACTACAATACTTAATCAAATAAAATAAATTTACACAAATTCTATATTTGTTAATTGACATAAAAACATTCTATTAAAGCTTTGCCCTACCAAACAATAAAGCCTATCAGCGGTTTCCTTGCACATTTATCCCATGCAATTGCTAGTTATTTTCTTAACCAACACTTACAGGGTATGGTATTACTTATTTTTCTACATAAAGGTGTAATTACAATGGCAGGATGATTATTACCAATCTTTTTACATAAAGGTGTAATTACAATGGCAGGATGGTTATTACCCATCTTTTTACATAAAGGTGCAATTACAATGGCAAGATGGCTATATGTCTACACCTACATAAAGGTGTAATTATGATGGCAAGATGGTTATTACCCATCTTTCCACATAAAGGTGTAATTATAATGGCAGGGTGGTTATTACCCATTTTTTGACAACAGTGGACTCATGATTTTGTGGTTTCAAATGATACCAAACTACCAGTCCCTGTGTGGATTGAATTCCCTAGTTTGCATTTGCCCTGCTTGCATTTCTTGCATGATATTACTTCCTCACTACGAAGAGTAATTTGCATCAAACCAGATAGGTTATTTCAAGCTCGCCCACAAAAACACATCTGCATAGAGGTAGATCTTTCAAAAGATCTCAAGGAATTCATTGATATTCATATTGGTTCCCTTTAGCATACTTAGAAAGTTACCTACTTTAATTTGCCAAACACTTGCTACTGTTGTCAGTTAGCTGAGCATAAAACTAGGGATTGTCCTCTTGTTGTACCTCGCCCCCAAGCTCCACCCAAGGAGGCTGCTCAACCCCATCCAGTAGAGATTGTGTCCAAGGAAGTGGTTTCCAAACCAGTGGACACTTGGGCTATAGTTGCCACTTGCAAACACAAGGCTAAGACTCCTGTGGAGGCTCTCAAAACTGCTGAACCAGCTAAGGATGTTTTAAAGCCCTTTGTGCAAGGAAAAGACAACCTCAAGGGTTCTAGTGTTATTCCATTACAACAAAGGTCATTGGTGAAGTCACGACCAAGTTCCACTACATCTCTATCGCCTCGTAGGCACTCTCACAGCCAAGAACCTCTTGAGGAGGGAGAAATTGTTCAGGAGGGTAAGAAGCAGCAAACTCCTATTCAATTTGGGTCAAACCTGACTGAATTCCTATAGAAACACTTTTCTTGCTTTGAAAATCTTGATTCTAAGGAAATGGTGGAGGATTTACAATGAAACTTCTCTCTTGGAATGTCTAAGGTCTAACTGACCTCGCTAGGAAGTACTCTATTAGAGCTACTATGCAACACTATCCTACAATTGATGTTCTATGTCTGCAAGAGATTAAAGTTATAGGTTTTCTATTGTCTTTGGCTTGCCATTCTATTTGGCTAGCTAGTAAATTATTTTGCACTGCTCATGACACTGGAAAAGGTGGCATTGCTACCCTTTTGTACCCTCGGTGGCAAGATTCAATGGTGTCCCATGGGGTGGACCCCACCAACCATTTAGTCTGGACACTACTTAATATTGATAATCATTCCTTTGGGATTATTAATATTTATGCATCGAATGATGCGATGGAAAAATTTGTTCTCTGGCGGTGGATTATAAACTCTTTGCCAATGGCCACTTGGCTTATTTGTGGGGATTTCAATATGGCTAAGACATCGCATGATAAAGAAGGCATTCTACCTTTTCAATGGCCAACTGGAAAGAGAGAGGCATGGTTTCACATGCGTAATAAGATGGGTTTCTTTGATCCCAATACTAGCCATTGTCAATCCCATCCATACTAGCATACTCGGTGTGATTTTTGAGTTGGGTCTAATAGGGTTTTTAAATGCCTTGATCGTGCCATGATCTCAGCCTAATTTTTATTTTCTTTTCCCATGTTAGACTCCCTCCCAGTTAAGCCATTAGTGGATGTGACATTATTAGACCACTTTATAATTCAGTCTTCCATTGAATGGCAAGCCACTCATCCATGCGCCAGTAAATATTAGTTTTTCCTTAACACCTCTTTGCTGTCCCACCAACCCACCTTGGCACACATTGCTATTATAAGGATTTTAGAATGTCACCCAATGCATAATACTAGCTGGATACAGTGGTAGAATGATGCCATCACCTGCACAACGAGGTTTCTTCGCATTTATGGCCTTTAGCTAGCAAATTTTAGAAGATGATCTTATGAGGCTACAACAACTACTTTGAAAATGGCCACTGCGGCATTCACAACTGACCCATTTTCTACTTCTCTACAAATTAGTGTTGCCAACTTAAGGCATCAGAAGCATATAGCTGATAATCATGTTGCTAGAGGAGGACAACTCAAAGCCAGGATGCACTGGCTAAAAATAGGTGAACGTGTCTCAAAGGAATTCTTTCTAGCTCTTCGAGCCAGACATTCCTCACATGATATTAAGCAAATCAATGAGGATAATATTGTTCTTTCAGAACTACCTGACATTCTCCAAGCATTTGTAAGACATTATGAAAAAGTTTTCATAGCTCAAGAATATAGTTCTGAGTGAAAAAATACATTACAAGATTGTCTTGCAGTGGTTTCAAATAAACATTCTCTAGCCTAGACATGCTTCTATGATCCATTACTGACCATTGAGGACCTAAAGGAACCAGTCTGTTCTATGGCTGATGAAAAAACTCCAGGAATTGATGGCCTTCCCTTTCAATTTTACAAAGCCCTTTGGGACTACTTAGGAAAAGATTTGCATAATGTTTACCTTGAAGCTTTTCATTCAAACTCTCTAGGCAAACTTATTAATCAAGGCAATATAAAGTTCATACCTAAAGCTAAAGATCCTAAAGACATTTGTAACTGGAGACCCATTACGCTCCTCAATGCTTCCTATAAGATCATTGCCAAAGCCCTTTCATTGAAGATCCACAATCTACTACCTTTGATTATCCGCCCTGAGCAAACTGGATTTATTAAATCTAGGTATATTTTAGACAATATCATTGCAGTCTAGGAATGAATGGAATGGGCACGAAAGTCTAATAAAAAAGGCATTTTCCTCAAAATTGATTTTGCTAAGGCCTATGATTGCATTGAATGGCATTTTATTCTTACAGCATTAGGGTTTGGTCCATCCTTCATCTAATCTATAAAAATGATCTTCTCAGATGATTCTGCCTGTATCACTATCAATGGTCAACAATCTCATACCTTTGGCCTCTTTTGTTCTATATGTCAAGGCTGTCCTCTTGCACCAGCTCTGTATGTACTAGCCGTAGAAGGCTTTGGCTATCTTTTTGCTCATTCTGTATCACAAAGGCTTATTCATGGAATTTCTCTACCTAATTCTTATATCTAGCTAGTTAATGCCCATTTTGCAGATGACTCATTTTTAACATTACTGGAAGAGGAAACTACAGTGAAAAATGCTTTTGGATGTCTTGAGACCTTCTATTTAGCCTCAGGTTCTTCCATCCAGTGGCACAAAACTCTATGTTACAGGCAATCAAATCTTCCCATTCCTCATTGGATCCAACTGTATGGTTGGCATTGGGTTGCTCATGGTGAAATCTTCTGATTTATTGGCATCCCATTTGCCTTCCAAGGCACCTCTGCAAATCTCTGGCAAGCAGTTCTTTCCCGAGTGGAACAGAAACTTGCCTTCTAGATTACTAAGCCACTTTCTCAAGCTAACAAATTCTAGGTATGCTCTAAAGTTTTAGCAGCAACTCATGTTTACTACTCTTCTTGTTGGGCTCCTTCGAAAGCCTCCTACGCCAAACTGAAAAAACTTTTGAGGGATTTCCTTTGGACCTCTAGTGAAACTCGCCATGGTTTTCATCGTGTTGCATGGGAGTTTTGTTGCTTACCCAGAGATTCAGGTGGCCTTGGTCTTCTTTCTACCCAATGCCAAGGCACTGCTTTGTGTATTAAATGGATCATTCGTGCTCTCTCTAGCAATGAGGTGTGGAAAATTTTACTTAGACATAATATAGAAATGGGACATCCTATTCACAAACCCGCATGGAAAGGGATTGGTTTTTCAACCATCCTTGTCATGAGAGAGCCAGTGCAAATCTCAGGAACCTTTGTGGCTAAGAGCATTTGGAAATCCTAGGAGAAAGTTAGGCCCTGGCTTTGGTGGACTAGAGATGGGTTTCAAGATTGTCCTCATTCAATCAACAGAACATTTGGTGGTCACCTCTCCTGAGCAATGTAGGCCAGCCACTAGCCAAATTGCCCTAGATAAAAGTTCTTAGATTTCATAAAAAAGGTATCTAGACTCTTCAGGATATTTTTCATAGACCCACCATGAGCCTTATGGCATGGGAACCTCTTCGAGTTAAATTTGGCCTTCAAAGGCATGATCAGGCTACATATGATGGAATTGTCAATGTCGCTCCACCAGAAATGCTTTACAAAGTGGGAATCCATTCCATCATGTCTTTGTGGAAAGATTGGAGATGGTATCCTCAAACACCAATGCATCATTATAATCCTAGACTTGGTTACAGTTGGCTCTCACCTCATTTGCCAATGATAGATACTCTCAATAAGTGATGGTTGCTTCACTTTGCAGTGCCTACTTGGCATAACAGATTTTCCACTATTTCGTCAGCTATCCTTGAGCCAAAGCTAGCACATTTTACCTGGTACCTTTTATTTCAAGGTTTACTAGTCGGAGCAAGGCTTTTTCATCTCGGGGTTCAGGATCTTCATTGTCCTTTTTGTGGATAGCGACTTTTCAACATCTCTTCTGGTATTGCACCAGGGCTCAGCAATTTTGGCTATGGATTTATGATTACTTTAGGCCTTTTAGACCAGAGCCTCTTTCATGGCAGATAATACTTCTGGTTAATTCTCCCAGGTTCCCTGCAAGATTTACTCAGATTTGGCATGTTTTTAGGGTGGAGATTCTTTTCACAATTTGAAAGGATCGTAATTCTTGTATATTTTTAGACAGTCACATTGGAACAACTATTTCTCTTTATATTAAATCTATTATATGTTCTAATGTTCTTTTGTAGATACAAGTTCAAGCAAACAAAGTGGCTCTTGAGGTTGCTTACTTATAGGAACTTTTGGTTCACTAGGGTAATGCTTCTTGCACAGTGGCATGGTTACCTCCCTCTCCTTCTTCTATCAGAGCCCATTCACCTTCTCATGGCCGCCGACAATGGAGTGGATCTGCCAGGAACTCCCGGCCATGTTCTCAGCCTCCTCCTCGCCGTACACCTCACTGTTGTAGGCACTCGTCCTCTCCATGTATTCGTGGCTGGACATTTGGTCGTCCTATGGGTGGTACAGGTGACAATGCAGGTTGGCCTACTGGTGACAATATAGGCTGGCTTGCTCTTGGTACTTCCAATCCAACCAACACTGGTTGGGATAGCAGCAAAGTTTTTCCACTCTTAAATTTGGCCATTTCACCAGAGCACCAAGAAGCTAATGCAGAGAATGAAAACTAATAGAATGACGATGGGTGGGCTCCACCAGATGTCATCTCAAAGCCCGCAACAATTTGGGGTAACCCGGATGACAGGGATCCCCCGTTTGCTGGTGTTGCTTTAGCTGCGTAAATCTGATTAGTATTTTGTTTTTATAATTTCTGTTATGTTATTTCAGGGGTGAACCTATAGACATTCTGGAACTCCATATGACCGTCTTTTGGAGTGTGCCTTTATACCACCCAAACCATTTTTTGTGGAAGTATTTTTCTTATCTTATGATATATAGATAATATGGCCGTCAATAATTCGGCCGTCAATAATTCCAGACACCTCTTCCTCCCTTACCCACCTGAACGACTCCGTTCTCTTGGCCGTCAATAATTCGATTGTGCACAGCTTTCTCATCTGCCGCCAGTACTCTCCGTAGGGAGCTGCTCCCACGTCTCTGCACTCGTAAAACATGTACTTGCCCGACGATGTAGCTGGCCTGTTGGCGAAGATCAAATCGTGGGTTTTAAGAAAGTCTTTGGCCATGGCAGGAGAAGAGGCCACAATCGTGGGTACCAAGCCCAGGCGTAGGAACATGATGGGCCCGTACTTTTTTAACCAGATCCGCCAGAGCCTTGTGAGAAAGGCTTCCCAAAAGATGGACATTGCCTACCACTGGCCATGGGCGTGGCCCTGGTGGCAATCCCATGCTCCTTCTCTTGTTTTTTGTCACAAATCTGTAGATAATCCAGAGGAAGATGAGCGAACAACCCAACCCTACTGCAGAGGAATTGAGCCATGCCATATTTGGGTAGGTAGCCCGGCTTGCAAATATTTGATTTGAATTTATGAGTATTTAACAAAACTCATCAAGATTCTCGTATTTGGTGCTGCTTGACAATTGTAGACTTTCGTTAGTGGCAGTCTGCTTCCATTGGAATCATGGGTCCCTAAAACCGTTAAAAAAGGGTTAAGAAGACGTGGAGAAAATTGAAAACTAATCATATTAGGTAAGCGAAAACGTATTGTCTATGCAGCATTCCCAGATGCAAAGCTGACCGTATTTATTAATTAATCAAAATTCAGAATAAAATATTATTTTGAATTTTAATTAATTAATAAATACAACCAAATGTGCAAAAGTTAAAAGGAAAAAATAAAGAGTCTATTGTAAAGACCCTAAGCTAAAAAAAAATTTCAGACACGTTGATTCAGTCAACCAACGACTTAGTCACATAAATTGTATTATTATTGCATTTCGTCTTATCGGCATGATCGTTATACATAGAATGGTGCAACTACTGGTCATTGTAGTGGTGAAAATTGTATACTCATGCCTTTTTTTCTTATATTTTGGGTCTATGGTGATTCGGTTAGGTGCCCTATATGTATCTTGGTGACTAGGTTAGGTGCCATAGATGTATCCACTAGTGTGTAGGATGTCATATTTTATAGTAAGTTGGTTGATGTCATTATCCTATCTTCATCCCATCATTACCTATTTTTAAAAATTGACTCTTATCCCTAAATCTACCATTTAATAGTGGGTTGATTGTTCCCACTATTATCATTTGGCACTATTAGTCTTCCATTTTTTACATAAGTTCTGTACAACAACTATCTATAGTGGCATCGTATATCCTTAAAGAACTTTCCAAGGCTTCCTCATATACTTGTAAGGAAACTTTTGTACCTCTTCCCTTATGTCTCTATTAAGGGCATGTAGAAAGAGGTCACAAAGGTCCTTGTGATCCATATTTGGTTTGCTAGTTGAATAGTAGAGGACTTGTCTCCATATTCTCACAAAGTGAGCTGTAGATTTGTTGTTATCTTTCTTCATGCCTAAGAATTATCTTATTCTAGTTTTGAATAGTTTGTTCATATCAAACACAACTATGAATGCACCGATGAGCTACTTGAAGGAATGAATAGATGCCTTGAGGAGGCAATAATACTAATCGAGGGTTATTCCTTCAAGTGTCTTTGAGAATATTTTTGTGGCAACTCTATCCAAAGGAAAGAGTTCTCTTATTACCATAGTGTATGCTTTTATGTAAGAATTCGGATCACTGCCACCTTTGAATTTGGGCAAGTCTAGGAGAGGATGTGGAAATAGTACATTACAAATGTTATAGTCTAAGGTCTGTTTAATATATTTGAGGTACATTCTATTAAACTAATTTTTAGATGTTGAGTTTATACCAACAAACATCATCCCTATGGGTGCAAAGATTTGATTTTGAGTACGTTGTTGATATTCAAGCATGCCTAGATATGTTGGTTGCACATGTGTATGTTGAAATTTTGGTATCATGTAATTTTGTGTTGTATTTATACCACTTATTTGGTTGTTTTGCTTTTTAGGAGGCATGAAAGCCTCCTTTCTTGAGTTTCACATATAGAAGTTTAAGTAAGGGGAAGTTGAGTTGCTCCCTGGCTCTCTTCTGTGAACATATTTCTGCATATTCTTGGTCTTTGTTGTGATTGTTCAACACCTTCCAATTCTAGCAATCTAATTCATTGGACTAATGTGTCTATGATGTTAGAAAGGGTGGCTCTTTCTGCTATTTGGTTGTCATTATTTTTGCCATGGCTCATCTCAAGTCCAGGCTTAAGTATCCCTATTTGTTTCATTATCTGTGGACACTTATCATGTTGTAGATCATTCTACTTAGTAGGCCACATGGAGGGCTTCTCATGCCTCATGTTCCTCTTGTAAATTATTTTCTAGATGACCAACTTCATCATCAATTTGCATGGTCATTTATTTATATGTCTAAATGGGGTGGCCATCTAAGTGGATTTTTTATCTTAATCGATGTGGTTGGCTTTTTCTAGGGTAGTTCAATTGTATGACTATATGTTATTCCCAGGTAGGGTTGTTGAAAGTTAATGATCTTCATGGCATGTATCTTTTGAAATAGGAAGCAATTGGCTCTCTTGATGGGACATTCCCTTATGGTCTATCTAAATCTATCATATTTAGCCCGGTGTTGTGCAACACCTCAGAATAAAATGGAGTGGACATGAAAAATGGAAAATAGTAGGATGGAAAAACAAAAAAGAAAAGAAAAAGAAAATTTGGGATAAGAGTAGCAAGGATGTGAAAAACTCTAGTAAAAGCTTTTGTTGTTCATGTTAGATTCACCAAAATATGTGATGGTGAATCTAGTGTGGAGAGAAAAAGTGGAGATGGAAAAAGTAGTAGCAATGGAGACACAAGAGATTTATCTACAAAGATTTGTCCTTCAGGTTCACTAAAATATGCCATGTTTGGAATGTGACCCAAGCACAACATTCAATGAGCTAGGCATCGATGCAGCACATGGGACTAAAAACCCTTGTAAAGGTGACCCTCCAATCACTTCTCTCACAACAATAGTTGATCGAGTGGTAGTAGCACTGAGGAGCTGTCAATATCCCTTGGGAGTAAGACTTCATGGGTCTCAGTTAGGGCAATCCAACCTATCTATTGGGCATTTGTGTCACTATCGTTGTGATTGCAATGTGTTCTAGAGGTTAGCTTTCCCTAAGTTGATCTATTTCAGTAGCAACATAGAGATTAAAAATCTCAAGTTTCCTTTTCTTTAGTTCTAGGATTTCTCCAAGAAATCTATGTTCTTTGTTTATAAGTTCTTCCTATTGTCTTCTCTCATTTTTTTGTTCAATTTGCCTAAAGAAATTTGTTCTTGTTCCTTAATTTGTATGTTAGTTGGATCTACTTGTTCTTGATTTTCTCTGCTGATTGGGTTTAGTTGTTTTAGTAGATTTTCTCTTATCTGCTTTGAGACTCGCTTTACCCAATCCTATCTAACACTAGGGCACATATGGTGCTTAGTGGAGAGGATTTGAGTTTTGAAAATTTTGTGGTTTGTAATGTGTTTTCTATGCCTTGGGATGAAACCAAGGGCTTGTGTTGAATTGTTTTAAGTTGGGTGAGGGCTTAACACTTGTACATTGACAGTTATGCATGGTTAAATATTGAGGTTTCTAGGTGCAATTAATCCTTAATATATACATGCAAATTTTGGTTATTTTCTAATATTTTGATATTATCTAATTACTAGGAAAGAAATATGAATGAAACTAAATGTCTTTTTCTTATATCTAGTTTGACTATGTTTTTGTATTTTCTAATGTAAATATTGCAATGATTTAAACTAAACAAATAAAAGCTATGTAATTTAATCTATGAATACAAAAAAAATCTTTCTCCTAGACTAGAAAGAAATTAGAATTAAGAAGAAATGAGATAGAGTTTATTTCCTCAAAAGTAATTTTGGTTTTCTATTTACTACTTCTATCCTAGAAAAACATTTAAGGAACCTATACTTGATGGTTCCAATGCTAGGAAAAAATCCTCATATGTCTATCTTATTTGGTAATCTTTCCTAGATAGCAGTCAGGAACTCCATTTGATGGAAGGAAAAAGGGTAAGGATGTGAGGATGTTCAAAAAGGAAAAAAGAAATGAAGCTCTAAGGTTTTTATGGATAAAAAGAAAAGAGGACCAAGGCCTATCTAAGAAACTTGAATTAACTAAATCTTCTATGACATATCTATCCTAAAGATATCTAAGATAAAATCTTGTAAGGAAAAGGTTCAAGGCTTGTAAAGAAGCTTGTAAGAAGCTTGAAGAAAACTAAGAAACTTGGATGAGAGAATTCAAAGATCAAAACATCATGTCAAACAATGAAGAATGAAGAGGTATTTATAGGTTAAAATTGGATGGAATAGTAGAAGAGATAAGATCAAAATAAAGTGAAACTTAAGAAGAAATGGAAGCAATTCCATGAATAGACAAAAAGATAAGAAGGAAACTTGAAGAAGACTCAAAAAAACTAAAAGAAAACTAAAGTGGATATTCAAAAAGGAAAAACGAAATGAATCTCTAAGGCTTGTAAGGCTAAAAAGAAAAGAGGACCAAGGCCTATTTGAGAAGCTTGCATTAACTAAAGCTTCTATGACATATATATCCTAAAGATATCTAAGCTAAAATCTTGTAAGGAAAAGGTTCAAGGCTTGTAGAGAAGCTTGTAAGAAGCTTGAAGAAAACTAAGAAACTTGGACGAGAGCATTCAAAGATCAAAACATCATGTCAAATAATGAGGAATGAAGAGGTATTTATAGGTGAAAATGGGATGGAATAGTAGAAGAGATAAGATCAAAATAAAGTGAAACTCAAGAAGAAATGGAAAAAATTCCATGAATAGACAAAAAGATAGGAAGAAAACTAGAAGAAGACTAAAAGAACTAAAAGAAAACTAAAGTGAACTCAAAAATAAAATAGAAACAAACTAGAACAGATAATAATTGATCATGGGTTCACAAAGGAAAGAAAGCGAGAAAAGGATGAGTTGGCAAGAAAAAATCTTAGTTAAAATGGGCTA
This sequence comes from Cunninghamia lanceolata, assembly GCA_027924645.1. Lineage (NCBI taxonomy): Eukaryota > Viridiplantae > Streptophyta > Pinopsida > Cupressales > Cupressaceae > Cunninghamia > Cunninghamia lanceolata. The sequence continues at coordinate 6,290,068 of BSBN01000148.1, read as the reverse complement.
AAAAACAAGAAGAAAACCTAAAACAAAGATAACACATGCCTTGAAAAATGACAAGGTCAGAAATTTTGACAGTAAATGTCACTTGGGTGACCTAGAAACACTAGGGGGAACCCTAAGGGATGATCCAAAGACATTAGGAATGACCCTAACAAGAAAAAAGAGGTACCAAGGAAGCAACACACAAGACAACAAAAGTTAGTTAGAAGGAAAAATAAGAGGGACAAAAGACAAAAATACCAAGGGGCAAGTCATCAAGACAAGTAACCACTAGAAGAAGTAAAATCACACCTTTGAGAGTCATGTGCTATGATCACTACATCATCATAGTACTACCATATAGGTCTAACATGATTTTAGTAGTTACAGGAGCTGATTATTTTTTCATATGTTTATTGAAAGTCATTTCTAGCTAATTTTACATGTTGGTGGATGTTGGAGTAGAAGGCTATCAATGAGACTATTTTGTCTCTTATTGGCAGTTGATTGACTTTTCATGGTTGTGCGCTGTATTCTCACATGTTCACATTTTAGGGAAATAAATAGTTATGTAGACTAGTAGATTGATCAACTGATAGAGGCCATGAACATTGTCATTTCCTATGTTGGATGACACCTCTATCCATAGTGAGTGACCATTGGATCAAGGAGAAAAGGTATTTGGATGGCATTGGGGGATAAGGAGGTGGTTGGACAACTACAAATGTATAAGTTCTCATTCTTATGCAACCATCCATCTTCCTTGGAGCTAGGTAGTTAGAGAGGGGACAAAGAGGAACTTGGAATCATTTTGAAGGTCTAGTTGGCTCAAAGAGATACTCTTATTATTGATTTGAACATAGAAAAGGTGTTTGCAGAGTTCTTGTGATTACAAGAGAAGAGTGGAAGCAGAGGAGTGGGAAGTTGCATTGTAATACTCTAGAAGACTATTGAAGTGGAATTATACTCTGTGACCTAGCACTAGACAGTGATGGGGTGCTGAGGGAATACCCTTCCTAGAGTTCTTCACCCATCTTGATTTTTATCTAGAGGAAACTTTGTATCATGCACAATCTATTTTATGTTCTATGTGCAACTCTATTATTTGTTGTATTTGGACTTCTTATTATTCAAATTTCTTACTATTGCAAGTTATTTAATCCTGTCAAAAGTAGTTGTTGAGAGTTATGAGAATATTTACTCTAGAAATCCATGGTTGATTAGTCATTAGGGTTAGGAATATAAATCTATTAGCGAATCAAAAAATTAGATATCAACTAGCACATCTCAACCTAGTAATGGATAAACAACACCAATTTCTTCTTTACATATAGTGACACATGAAGGAACTATTGGAGGAAGTGAAAATATAAGGAAGAAATGAGAAAGAAGATAAAGGCCTCATTTGAAGTGACAAGGATAAGTGTGAAACATCCTCCACATATATGACTAACTTTGAAGCCTCACATTATTTCTCTTACTCGTGCTTCTTCATCTCCCACTTCTCCTTATTCCCCTCCATCTAGGTCTCCTACCAGGACACTTGACCATCACTCTTCTCCTCAATAATCCACTAGCACCGTGGAATTACCCATGAGGAGTCCTCTTGAGAAGAAAGCACAAGTGGGAAAGGCACCAAACTGGCTTCAAATGGAAGTTTCTAAGAGGAAATTTGTGCCTTCACATTCTCTCAGCATTTCACTGATTTCCTCCTAGAGTAAGCTACAACAAAGTTAAAAAGGAAATCATAGGTGAAGAAGGATTTATAAGGATATATGATATTGTAGACATGATATTTCCACAGTCCATGATATAATAGAAAAGCTTTTGGTTCCACTATGTGTTGTTTTTTTGCATCAACGTTTCGGATCACACTCCGTGATCCATCATCAGGATGAGAAGAAGAGAATGTGAAGTAAACTGCAGAAGTGGTCTTATAAAGAGAGAGAGATGGGTGGGTAAGGCCTCTCTTTGACTAGAGTCAATGTGACAAAAATAAAATAAAAAGAAAGAAAGATAACTGGTTAAATTAAGGGGGGGTTAATAGATAAAGGAATAATAAAAGCATAAAACGGGGGTTAAAAAAGTGATAACAAGCGAAAAAATAGATAAAAAGTTTGGATTAAAGAATTATGGAGAAAGAGAATAAAGAGATAAAGAAAAAAGAGAAAAATATAATAAATTAAAGGAAGAAAGGAAAGATAGAGTAGGACAAAATAAAATACAAAAAAATAAAAATAAAAGTATAAAAAGGAAGATGATATTAAAAGGAAAGAAACAATGAAAAGAAGAAGAAAATTAGGCAAAATGAGGTAAAAAACCGGAAAAAAATAAATGATAAGAAATCAAGAAAGAAATGAAGTAGTGACATAGTAGAAATATTAAGGTCTGAGAACAAAAGAATAAATCAAATAAATTGAATTAAAATACTAAAAAAGTAAGGGAGAAAAAAATAAGACAAAGCAGAAGTGTAAAAAGGTTGAAATTAATGAAAGGAGAGAAACATTAAAAAGAGGAAAATAATTTAAATAAGGTGAAATAGCAAAACAATTAATAAAATCCTATATGGATCATGGTAGAAATAATAGGGTAGGAGAACAAAAGAAAGACATAGAAAAGCACGAAGAAGGAAAATTAAGATTGAATAAAAATTCCAAAAAGGAAGGTAGGAAGAATAGAGAATAAAAATAGAGAGATCTCGAAGGATATCAAAAATAAGAAATGAAATGGCAAGATGAAATAGAGAGTGAGAGGAAACCTAAGACAAAGAGAAAAGAAAAAAATGAAGCTATAGGAAGAGAAAGGGTAACAGAATGAAAAGGACTACACAGCACAAGAGTGAGATGAAGGGGGGAAACAAGAGGGATAGCAAATCAATACAAAAGAATGTCCAAGAAGAAGAAGAAAAGAAAGGGAGGCAAAAAGACATGGAGAAACAAAGATGAGGCAAGAGAGAGAAAAGAGGGGGATAAAAAAGGAGAAATAAATTATATATGTATACATATATAAGTGTATATCTATACATATATAAGGGCGAAGCTGAAAGGTAAAGGGATGCAAAAAATATAATAAGGAGAAGGAGATGAAAAAAGAAGAAAATGACCTAGGAGAGAGGAAGAGGGGAGGAAAAACTAATGGGAAGCAAGGAAGGATATCGAAGCCAAACATAGGAGACAAGCTAGGGCAAAACAAAAAAAGGGGGGGGAGAGGGTAGCATGAAAGGGGGGGTGAGTGGGAACCTAGGTGTAGGGAACAAGGTGAAGGACTAGGGAGGAGTACATGGGGGGAGGAGCTAAGGAGCAAAAGATGAGGAGGAAGATGGTGGGGAGGGGGAAATTGCAAGGTGGTAAGGGTGGAGTGGGGTCAGTAAGAGGGAGGGGGGAGAGGGGAGAGGGAGAGGAGGGAGGAGAGAGAGAAAAAAAAAAAAAGGGGCGGGGGGTGCAGAAGAGGAGATGTGGCGGTGAGAAATTTTTCTACTGGTGAGGCTAGGGGGAGGAAGGGGCGGGGGAGGGGGTTAGTTTCTGAGAGAGTTTAAAAGAGGGTTCCAAGTGTGGCTTATACCCCACCCCTCATCTCTGTTGAGGTTGGTGGGGTTATTTGTGATGAAGATGGCTTCCTTAAGTTTTCTCTTAAAGAAATTATCTTCCTTGGCAAGGATGAGGGTGTCCTCAAGTTTGATGTGATGTTTGGTGTTCAGGGAGTGCTCTGCTAGGGCCGATTTTGTGACCCTACCATGTCTAATATCCGCACAGTGTTCTTTGACTCTCGTGCTGATAGATCTACCTGTCTCTTCGATATAAGGAGTACCACAGGAACAGTCGATTCTATAGACGCCTGAGCTAACAAGGATGCCCTGTGGGTCTTTGGTGGAGGGAATGAGTTTTCTAATGGTGGAAAAAGGTTTGAAAGTACAGTTGATGCCTTTTCTGCGAAGGATTCTAGCAATCTTATTGGACATGCCTTCGATGAAAGGAAGGGTGGTACCAAAAATGACATCAGAGTCATTCTTGTCCGGTTTGGAGTTAAGACGGGCTTGGGCTTGATTAAAGGCTCTCTTGATGTGTTTGTTACGGTAACCATGGAGTTTGAAGATTTTGGATAGGTGGGATAGCTCAAGGTTTAAGTGGTCAGTGTCACAGATGCGGAAGGCTCTAGTGGCTAGAGTTTTGAGGACACTAGTCTTGTGTATCATATGATGGTGCGAGGAGGCAAGGAGGTAGAGGTCAGTGTGAGTGGATTTCCTAAAAACCTGATGGCCAAGAGAGCCATCGTCTTTTCTAATGAGAAGGACGTCAAGGAAGGGGAGCTCATTATTAGATTCAAGCTCTTTGGTAAATTGGATGCAGGGAGCAATACTGTTAAGGTAATTGTGAAAGAGCTCGAGTTGGTCGAGGGAGCAACACTGTTATGATAGTTGAGATGATGATTCCTCCGAAGGGGAAATCTTCACATGAGGTTGAGGTTTCTATTTGGGTAAGTGCAAAATGTTGGGCCAAAAAGTGGCCAAAATTTTTTCAAAAAAAATTAAGACATAATGCGAGCGCGTTATGGTTTGGTAATGACGAACCTAAGGCTTGGCAAAACCAAACCATAATGCTCTCATGTTATAATTCTAGCACATTATGTATATATATATATATATAAGATCATTTCTGCTCATTTGATTTCTTTTTTTTTTATCTACACCCACAGCCTGCAAACCCTAAGGAGCGCGCTCACATTTTTGAAGACCCAATTTGACACCAAAATCTCACCGATTCATCGCCAAAATGCCACCACGATGTTGAGCAGGCCAAAGGAGTGAGTTTTATTTATTTTTTTGTTTGAATTTATTTCTAAATAGGTAGGTTTGAGTTGGATTTTTATGTAAATTTCCTTAATTGTCAGGAAATGTTAATGCACCTCCTCCTCAAAATCCACAAAATCCTGAAGAGGAAATACCTATCAAAGAACAACCCAAACAACAAAATCCTCCATCCATTCGTCGACATGCCCCTGGAACACAAGAAAATCTAATGGGGCAAATTGAAAACAATAAAAAAGAAATTGAGGACATAATTGCAAGGTTGAAAGAACCTACAACTTCAACCTTGCATAGATCCACGCTTGCTCAATCCCTTGAATCTATGTTATCAAATGTAGATTCAATAAGCAAGCAAATCACTAGTTGGACAGAAAAGAGGAGAGAATTTAGAGAGTATTATTCTGACAACTTATCATATGAACAAGTGAAAAAGGAACAAATTATAAAACTTGACTTGTGTTCTATTTTCACAGACCCATGAACAAATGAATCTCTACCCCTTACATGCAAGAGGTTCCCTATCCATTGGTGTAACAACCAAGCAATAAGGGATAATTTTGCGCAAATGTGGTGGATGGTTTTTGAGCATCCTCCATGCAACAATAATGAGGTCCCACAATATTTTTTGAGGAAACTCTACTACGAGTTTGTCCAGGGTAGAGGTAGGTGGTCAGCACAAAATAGACTAGGGGCACGTGTTGACCCAAAGTAGCCAGCAAGATAAGCACTCGCCAAACTAGCCCATGAGCACGTTTCTATTCCTTCTGTTGTGAAGGAGAGTGTTAAGGTCGAGACACTTCAGTCCATTAGTGCCTTGACCTAGAGCATCTTACAACATGCTATTCCTATAGCACATCATGGGCCGGGGGAGAGTTTGAGTATGGTTCCACCCCATACTTGTTGGACTTGCGGGTCAGCATGTGGTTATGACCCCATGGATAGTCATGACGCAAGTGTGTAGGTTACATCTGCAGTTGAGCAGATGGTGATGACAGATGCCCTCCTGAGTGAGACTTTCAGGCTTGATACTCTGATAAATCTTAGCAAGTTCATTGACTTTAATTTATTAAATTTTATTTTTGAAATGAAAGATTAACTAATTTAGTTTGATGATTTTAATGAAATTTTAAGGTCATAGCATTGATGTAGTTTTCAGTGGTTCTCCACCTGCATATTACACTACATCATCTACTGTTGGGGTATGTAACTAGTAAACAATTATAAATATTACATGTGAATAGCATCGTTATATGAATGGTATTCTAATATTTGATTTTGGATGTTGAATAGGTTAATATTGGAGATTTCACAGCAACACCTTCTAGTGGTCGTAGACTTCAAAGCTTCACGGAGGTAATAAAATAAATAGTTTAATGAATGAATTGTACTTACTAGATTTTTGTATATGACTTGTGTGCTTTATTGTGTGTACTTCCGTGTTTAGGTGAACGTGTGTGTATGTTAGGAGCCATGATTTGTGTCACTATTATAGTTTTCATAATTGAATAATGTTGTTTTATTTCTAGATGATGCAGGCTGTGGAGAAACCTCCTGATGTTCATAGGGAAATGGAGCATGGTGTATTCTCTGCGATTCATAGTTCCATGCCATTGATGGGGGTATGAGGTAGATTAGTAAATTTCAATTTACATTCATTGTTATAGTTGTTTATTTTTTAAAAATAAAAGATTATTGATTTTAAGTTTAATTTCTATTTGGATGGTTTCTATAGGACATGACATCACCACAACTTAGTCTGCTACTAAGGCAAATGAGGAGACAAATTATATGGTAGCGGCAAGTGATTATTTTGTTAAATCTTTCATTTTTATAACATGTAATTTCTATATATTAATGTCTATACTTTTTATTGTAACAACTACAGATCCACGAACAACTAAATAGGAGGAGCAGCCCTCAAGTTCATAGTAGACCACCCACATACATGTCTCCATCCCCTAGAAGAACAAAGGTTTCCCGTGATCTATTCTCTTCACCAGACAGAGGGGAATGACTTTTTATTGTGTTCCTTTGTTGTATGCCTATATGGCATTTGTGGACATATATTTTGTATTGCATATAGCTGACATTGTATGCCTATATGGCATTCTTGCGAGCCTATATGGCTATTTTGTATATATGTTAAACTTATATCAACATTTATTGATGTATGCCTATATGGATATTTGGTTAATACAAATATTTTTATTGATGGCATCCATATTTGCATATCGACCGTTTCTAAAGTAGGAAAAAATGTGAGCACCATAAATATTTGTGCCTATCTCACCTTCGATAGCACTTTTATAATATCTCACCTCTAGTTCCATTAGCTCATGTTCTATCTCTCACCTCTCTATATCTCACTTATCTCTCCCCCTCACCTCTCTACCTATCCCCTCTCTATGTCTCTCAGTTGTTCCTTGTCTATCTCTCTATCCATCCTTAGCCATCTAGGTCTCACTTAATCCTAAACGCTAAAGCCTCAACCCTCAATGTCAAACCCTAAACACTATCCCTATTCCTAAACCCTCAATGGGCTCGATACTATCCCTCAACCCTTAACCCTTAAAACTTGAACCCTAAAACCTATCCCTACACCCTTGACACTTGACACTATATCTTAAACCCTAATCCCTTGACACTCAACCCTATCCCTAAACCTCCAACCCTCAAACTTCAACCCTCAACCCTCAACGTCAAACCCTAATCCCTCAACCCTTAACTCTAACCCCTCGACACTCAACCCTATCCCTAAATGCTCAATACTATACCTTAAACCCTAATCCCTCAACCCTCAACCCTCAACCCTAATCCCTCATCCCTAAACCCTAAACACTATTCCTATTCTTAAACCCGCAATGGGCTTGATACTATCCCTCAACCCTTAACCCTTAAAACTTGAACCCTAAAACCTATCCCTACACCCCTGACACTCGACACTATATCTTAAAGCCTAATTCCTTAACCCTCATCCCTAAAGCCTCAACCCTAAATCCTTAAACCTTTAATCCTAAACCCTATCCCTAATCCATGTACCTTGGGAAGAGGAAACTCCAAGAAGTGATCCTCATTAAAAGTCACCCCTCCAACATCAATCATGATGAAGGGTGGCATCTTAGCCCAACCTGGCAACCCTTATTGAACTCCCTCCAATTGCCCCCTAATCCTTTGTGATCCTCCTGGCCCCCGTGGTCACCTTCCCTCTTTAGGTGTTACCCTCCCAACCTCTTCACCCTATCCTCTCTTCCCCCTTCCTCTCTTTCTCCTAACTTGGCTTGTTTCTCCTCTTCCCCTCCCCTTCCCTTTTCTTCTCTTCCCCTTGGGCGGGTCTTATTGTCATTTCTGTGCCCTCTCCTTCTTTGCACACAGTTCTCCTTACCTCCTTATACTTTCTTGCATCTTTGTTACTGATACCCTTGCTTTCTTGTTTATTTTTTCCCCCGCTTTCTCTCTTACCACCTTGCATACTTTCTTTCTCTTTTTCTTGTCCTGGGTTACTCCTTGCTTATGCGGGGTTTCGTGTTGTATTGTTTAACCTTTATGGTTGTGTCTACATATATATGTCTTGTTTTTTTGTATGTGTATCTTCTAGTTTATTGTTTGGAACTTTTAGCTATTAGTTTTTGGGTTTCTTTTGTATTTTATTGGATTTCTTTCTTGTTTTTGCTTTTTCCTATTTCCTTTTTGTTTTTTCTAGCATGTTTATATTTCTTGGCCTTTTTTGTGCTTGTTCTTTTCGTCCTATGGTTTCCCTTTTACTTTTTGATTTATTTTATTTTTTATTCCCCTTATTTTTTTTAGGTATATGTTCTATAATTGTGTCAATTTTACTTTTTTAGTTAAATATTTGTTTGTTCCTTTTCTTACTTCTTAATTTAGTTGTTGTTTTAGGTTGTGGGCTTATATTTAGATATTCTTTGGGTCTCTACCTTAAAAGTTTTTTGGTTCATTTGTTATATTTTTTTAGCTTTATATATACTTGTATTTTTTATGTTTTATTTAACTTTCTTGTGTATTATATAGGCTTTTTCTTAGTTCATAGGGGTGCTCTTATGCATTTTTTTTTTCTTACCTATTATTATTGCATGCTCATTCTTGGGCTTTTGTGAACTTTCTTTATTTGTGCATGTTTATATTTGCATTTTTAGTTTCTATTTTTTCTCTTGCTCTCACACGCCCTCCTGTCTCTCATTATGTGTTCCTTGTCTCATATTCCTCTCTCATTCCTTTATAAGGTCTAGTCTACTATCCTATCTATACATTGTCCTCTTCCTGATGATGGATCATTGAGCATGATCCGAAACGTTGATGAAAAAACATACACAGTTTATTCCAGAAGCACTCTATCTTAATTCATGGATTGTGGAAAAATCATGCCTACCCTCTCATGTTGCCTAAGGTTGCACATGTTTAGAGGTTGATTAATAGGTTTATGGCAGTTCAAGATATTGAAGATGTTGCTATGACAGCCTCACCAATCAAGATTTATAAGTAGTTATTTCTAGCTAATGTTATTGTAAGGAAGTATAAATATTTTCCTACATTAATCTTATGATAAGAGATTTCACAAGTTATCTAATCTATATAAATTGTAGCAACATTTTGACATAACCCACACATAATAAGAATGATGAAAGAATAACCACACGGGCAAGAGAGACTAACATATGTTGGGAAAACCCTTTTGGGAAGAATCCAATTTGAAAGAAGTCAACCAATGTATCTCTAGATGAATGAACTAATTACAATATAGAATGAGGCTTCAAGACTTAATATGGAGATCAACACTCGCAACCAAAGACAAAACCATGCAAGATATGACCTTCTTCTAAAGATGTGAATAATTTTTTTTGATACTCTAGTGAGACTAATCCCAAAATAGATGAGAGCCACATGTCCTACTCGATATGCCTCAAGTTCTTCTCAACAAGCAACTTAAGCCTCTCAATGCTTACAACAAACTCCACCCATAATGAGAAAGTACAAGATGATCAAGTGATGAATAACACCATTCCAAGCCTTTTATTTATAGGAAAGTGAGTAATAAGCAAGGAAAAACTTATTAACTTTTCTTGCCACCATCATTTAATGCACCCAAGCACCAATAATCAATATAACAAGCATCTCCAAGTTGGGTGTCAAAGTTTGTACAAACTCCAAGGCACCCTAATTTCTCCCTCAAATCAAGTTGACTGACAATATGTGCCTTAAGAATTCAAATCTTATACAATATTAATGCATTTTACAATGATTCCCATAAATTAAATGCATTTCTCCAATGAGCCCAATTAGCCATGTCCTCACTAAACCATGAGCCCCCAATGTTCCACTCACATTAAATGCATTTGTAATTTGTCACATACAACCTCCCATAGAAAAATATTGTTGAATCCTAATGTGTAGCATCACACATAGTCATCAACAACGTTACAAAATACAAATTTTTTCTATATGCAATGTGTACAACACCTTCCCATTAGTTATTCTTGAGGATGACTATTCTTAGATGACCTTCTAGAAGTTCTACCTTGAGGCCATATTTTTTGTTGAAGTATATTTGAGGATTTCTTTATTTTAGAAAACATATTTCAAACAAACTTTGTATTTAGAGCTTGATTTGATTGCAAGCAATCTAGTTACAGTCTGAAATTTAGTTATTTTCTTTTGTGTTTATCTGGAATAAATTGCACTACATGCACATGTAAATATTTGTAAATATTTTTAAACAAGTGTTTTATACACTTAGATTGAAGCCTATGGTATTTTTATGCCTACTTTCTACTAAAATTGTGGTTCATGCCAATTTGTGAAATCTTGTGTAAATAATTTTGTGAATTGAAGAGTTTAGTGATTATTTTAGGTTTTGTATTGTAATTCTTTCCTAATTTGAGTATTTGTACATTTATATGTGAATCTCTTATATTTAGCTCATAGTATTTGTGTTTGTTTCTAATTAAATTATTTTCTGTACCCATTCTTTTTTCTCTATGCTTTTAGTTAGAAATTGAAAGTGTGTATCAATTGTTATAGATTAGATCATTTGCATCAAGTCAAAAGATTATAAAATCTATTTTCTTGTGTACAAGAGTTGTTCAACCTCATGTGCATACTCCATAACAAAAAAGTCAAGTTAAATCTCCATAAAGTTTTAAAATATAGTTTAATATTTAGTTAAGAAAGAGATCCCGTCTAATTTGAAAAAAGATTTTACCTTACATGTCACTCTATTTTATGTTTGTCAAAAAAACAAATTTAAATTTATTAACAAAATTAAAAAAAAAACATGTATATCTCTAATATATTAGCCTAATTCATTGTTATTTCTATTTCAATCAAAAAAAAAAAAAATTGCATTTCAACCTGTTTACCATCATGCAATTCATTTTATAATCATGCGTTTACTTGTATCTTGTATACTAAGATGTAAAATATTGAGTAGCATAGGACACTCTAGCATAAGGAAGCAACTTCCACAAACATTCAACAGTGATATTATTTAGATGCTTTAAATATTCATTCCTTATTTTTATTTTCTTAACCAACACCGACTACATAAAGGTGTAATTACAATGGCGGGATGGTTATATGTCTATATTAGTAGTTTTTCCTGCAAATGTATCCAATGTTATGATGGCTCATCCGTGGTGAGCCTCCATGAGGGAAGAGTAGAGAGAGGAAACTTCCTAGGTAGGGTCATTCCAAACACTTCATCCCTATCGACATTGCCCTCCACACTCCAATTAAAACAATGTATGAGCTGAGCCACAACCAAGTCAACAACGGAGAGCCCCATGGAAATCCCAGGGCATCCTCTCCTTCCTGTTCCAAAGGACAACAATTCAAAGTGGTGGCCTTTCACATCTACGCTTGAGCCAATAAATCTCTCAGGCTTGAATTCTAAAGGATCTTCCCATACACTTTCATCCCTTCCGATTGCCCAAACGTTCACAAACAACCTTGTTTTGGGTGGAATGTAATATCCTCCCACAGTGCAATCCTGGGTGGACTCATGTGGCAGGAGCAAGGGTGCTGGTGGATGTAATCGAAATGTTTCCTTCACCACACATCGCAAGTATTCTAAGCTTGCCAAATCACTCTCCCTTAAGATGCGATCTCTCCCAACCTCTAATTCAATCTCTTGCTGTGCCCTTGCCATTACATGAGGGTTTCTCAACAGTTCAGTCATTGTCCATTCTATAGTTGTGGTAGATGTATCTACTCCAGCATTTAACATGTCCTGTGAAAGCATTGAACTCGTTCGTTAGTGAGGTATTACACAAGACAAAAGAACAGATGCCTTGGTTAAAAGTCCAATCCCAGTATTTAAATAAAAATTAATAGTTTCAGGTGCCATGACAATTATTTAGACCGAACCGACCAAGATGATTGCTTTTATGTGTATCCGAGAGACTTGTATCTCGGCGCTTTCGCTCTCGGCAACGTCTAGCAGCACGTCCACAATGTCCGGTTCCTCCGATTTTTTTGCCATTCTCCGCTCAACGTGCTCATCGATCAGCTTCTCAGCAAACGCATCGAATACTTTATGAGCGGCCTGCATGCGGCGGCAGAGGCCTCGCCAATCGAGAAAGGCAAGAGAGGGAATGAAGTCTCCCAGGACAAACACTCCCGAGAGATGCATAATCTTACCCACCATCTGTGAAAACCCCTGCCCTCCGCTCAGTTCATCGTCGGAGTAACGTCTGCCTGCAAACATTCTACACACAATGTTGAGTGTGACGGAGGAAATAGGGTTCCTGAGGTCTATGCAGCGCGCGCCTTGCTCGCTCTCCTCCCACACGGAGCGCACCATGGCGGACACCTCTTCCTCCCTCACCCACCTGAACGATTCTGTTCTCTTGGCCGTCAGTAATTCGATTGTGCACAGCTTTCTCATCTGCCGCCAGTACTCTCCGTAGGGGGCTGCCCCCACGTTTCTGCACTCGTAGGCTATGTACTTGCCCACCGACATAGCTGGCCTGTTGGCGAAGATCAAATCGTGGGTTTTGAGAAACTCTTTCGCCATGGCAGGAGAAGAGGCCACAATCGTGTGTACGGAGCCGAAGCGTAGGAACATGATGGGCCCGTAGTCGTTTGCCAGCTCCGCCAGAGCCTTGTGAGGAAGGCTTCCCAACAGATGGAGATTGCCTACCACTGGCCATGGCCGTGGCCCTGGTGGCAATCCCATGCTCTTTCTCTTCTTTTTTGTAAGAAATCTGTACATAATCCAGAGGAAGATGAGCGAACAACCCAACCCTGCTGCAGGGGAATTGAGCCATGCCATATTTCGGTAGCCCGCCTTGCAAATATTTGATTTGAATTGATGAGTATTTAACACAACTTACTCGGCATGTTCTCGTAATAGGCGCTGCCGGATAAGATTCCCTTCGCCATCTTAGTTGGACTTTAGACTAATTTTTCACTTTTTTTATTTTGTGATGCTCCCAGAAAATTGTAGGCTTTCGTGAGCGGCAGTCTGCTTCAATCGGAATCAAGGGTCCCTAAAAGTCTTAAAAAAAGGGTTAAGAAGACGTGAAAATTGAAAAATAATCGTATCAGGTAAGCGAAAACGTATTGTCTATCCAGCATTCCAGATGCAAATTCGATTGTATTTATTAATTAATCGAAATTCACAATATAACATTATTTTGAATTTTAATTAATTAATAAATACAATCAAATGTGCAAAAGATAAAAGGAAAAAATAAGGAGTCTATTATAAAGATCTTACTTTTTGGATCCACGGTGACTAGGTTAGGTGCCCTTTATGTATCTACTAGTGTGTAAGATGCCATATTTTAGAGGGAAGTTAATGTCATTATCCTACCTTGATTCTCATCCATGTTGGTTGTTCCCACTATTATATTTGAACACTATTAGTCTTTCATTTGTTCCATAATTTTTATGCCAACTATCAATAGGGGTGATCCCAGTACCATTTTTTGGCCAAAGTGGGATATTGAAATCAGCATTTTAAAACAAATTTTCACTTTCTACACTTATAACAACTAAACCATTAAGAATTCCAAGATATATGAACTAGTGATTTTTGAGATTTCATGCGTAGATTCTAAATATATATATTTAAAAAAAAAAATTTGTGATTTTTTTACGTAACTTTTAATAAGTTGTTTTTTTATAGTTAATAATGTTTTTAAAAGTTACGTGTATACAACATAACTTTTTTTTTATAGAAAAAATAAAATTTTAAATTTTTAAATATAGATTTGTAACACTAATATTTAGTGCACATATATTTTTAAATATTTTTTATGCATTTTTTATTAATTTTTGAAGTGAGATTAATTATAATTTAGACATAGGTTTATACCATATAGCATATTTTTTTCTATATGTATCCAAATTCACTTTTTTTTTTTTTTTGAAACAAGAAGATGCACAGACATTTTTCAAAAGAAATTTCACTATTTTACTTTTTTTTCACATGTGTTGAACAGAGAACTTGATGTTTGGTGAAAAAACCTATGTTCAGTAAAATATAGAAAATAAATATAACAAACAAATTAAATATATTCAAAAGAAAGCCCATTTCAAGGGCTACAATCCTGCAAATTATCTTATCAAGTTCATTCCATTTAAATGTGCAACCTGTGGTTTGAAACTAAAAATTCTGAGGAAAATTTGACACAGAGAGTGGGAGAGGCCATCCAAGGACCTTTGTTCGAAAGTCATTTCAGCTGCCTAAAAAAATTAAAAAAATCATAACTTTCAATGTTCGAACAAGTGTTACTAATTTAAAAAATATTTCAAAAATGCATAGCGAAGTACCTTTGAATGAAGGTTGTTAAGCTGATTATTTTTTTTAAAATTATGCGAAACTATATATATATATATATAAGAGGTGAAATATATTTGTAAAATTAATAAATATATGTCCTAATATTCACATTTTTCTGATTATTTGCAAGTGAAAATTTTGTGAAAGAAATGCAAAACTTGTGTTTGCAATTATGGGATTTTTTTAAGGACAAAATATTTGGTGAAGGAATTTTGTATTGATATTTTTCAAAGGAGGAAATGTGTAAATGTGCAAAAATTAAAAAGAAAAATAAGGAGTCTATTGTAAAGATCCTAAAAAGAAAAAATAAGGAGTCGATTGTAAAGATCCTAGGCTAAAAAATATTTCAAACATGTTGATTCAGGCAATCAACAACTTAGTTATGTTAATTATACTATTATTGCATTTCATACTATTGGCATGATCATTACATAGAATGGTGCAACTTCTAGTAATTGTAGTGGTGAAAATTATATACCAATGTCTTTTTTCTTTTCTTACATGTTGGGTCCATGGTGACTAGGTTAGGTGCCCTTTATGTATCCACCTATGTGTAAGATGTCATATTTTATAGGTAAGTTGACCAATGTCATTATCCTACCTTAATACCATCATTACTTATTTCTAGAAATTGATTCCCATCCCTAAATCTACTATTTACTGCTTCAATTCAAATTTCTAAATGCAAAATTAATCCAAATCATTTTAGTGCCTACAAACTTGAATCCCAAATTTTAAAATTCAAATATTATTTTACTTTTCCATTATCCAATATGGGTTGACCAATGAGTGAATTATTACAAATTGCATGCTAGGGTGGTGTATTTAAGGCCTAAACCTAATTCAAAACAAATTATCAGACACACATCTAGGAATGTATGGAGCACATCTAGAATTTGATTGCAAAAGGTTAAAAAAATATTACATCATTACATCATCATCATCCTAGGAGTATATCACATGCTTGCCTACTATCCTTAACCTTAGTTCACCATTGTTTGATTGGTCCATCCAAGGGTTTAACTAAGGAGAAGACAACCCTCACAATCTAGTAGATTTCACAAAGGTGTTTATAAACAACACATGAACTCCAAGTTACTAGATTTAGAGTACATACACAAAAGCAAACAAGTTTTATAGAATAGAATTCATTTTGTTCAGATCCACATATCACACTTGTTTAGTTTCGTGGCCACAGAGATCACCTCCGTACTCATGTAAGTGAACCTTGATAGAATGTGTAACATCACAATCCATAATGATCATAATTAAATATGAATTTACATCTTAACTAAGAGTTAGGATAAACCATAATTATCCAAAGCATAGTTAAACAAGAGTGAATCATTATCATAACAATAATTAAGCATGGTATTCTTTACCAGAATATAGTAAAACTTAAATTACAATATCCAATGACATCTCATTAGAAAATAACCTTCACTATACATGTACAAAGCTATGATGAAGGCATCAAATATAAAATTATACATAATAACTGACTATCAAGTCATATAGAGAAAAACACTGCATCTAGAACATATGACATCTATCTTCATAAGCCTCAGATTGTCTTCTATTTAGGAAGGAGAGCTTCATTTGAGTGCTTTTCCTCCAACCATAGACCAGTGGTCCACCACACAACTTCCTACCTAGAAGTGGCCCTACCCTTCACAGAAGGTATATATATATAAGGAACCGTTAGGTTAGCCATCTGAGTATCTGGTGTTGTGTCCTTCATAATGCCTCACAGTCATAAAACTATAGATCCACTCTAACTATGTATGACACTACTGGAGACATTATGTCATCTAGAGCACTTGGACTGACAATGCATGCAGAGATGGATGCATTACTTTGGTCAAAGATTTACATACATATACGTTATGCAATGAACGTTGTTGTATGTCCACCACCTCAAATCAACCTATAAAATGTCATGTCTTATAGTAAACATAATTTGACTCTTCTCAGTCTTAGACAGGTAAGTTCAAAATGTCTTAGTCCATTACATGGATATTTGACTCCTGTCTTGAAAACCCATTCCTAGGGTTCTCATTGCTTAAGCAACTAGGAACTAGTGACTCCATGTCACTTTGTGCCACACTTGAATGATGAAAAAGGTCCATTCATGTTCGCAACACTTAACCTTACCCGGTTGGTGTTTACTTTATTTACCTAATTTCAAGGTTTATATTTAGATCATAGTGTCAATGGGAGTACTTGTAACGACTCATAGAGTCAATCCCCTTTAAAAATGTTCTATCTCAAGAGACCCTCTTGATTCCATATACTTAAAGAAGAGTAATTTCCACTCGCAATGAAGGCATTCACTTACTTTTGCACAAGGTTTATGATGACAATAGTTTTATTCTTCTGAAAGAACATTTCAAAAGATTAATTGTCCCATAGGGAAATATGGCTTGCACTCATAGGTACTAAGAAGACAACAACATGTCTACAAGAACCTTCCCATTACGACGAGAAATCGTTATAGTATCAATATAAATTACATGCACAAAGTATACCAATACATATAGTCGAAGGTTTACATCTTTTACTTTGATTTGATAAGTTATAATACTAAGAGCAATGGCTCAATCTAAGATTTTCCACCAAGACTGGAGTAGTCTACATTATAATATGGTTCGGCCTTACTTTGTTATCATATGCATGGCACTGGGTATCAAAAGCATCAGCTGATACCCTCGACCTTCACATACACTTTAAACATTGTCACACTATCAAACTCTTTAATTAAAATCATATTTTCATGCCTTCGCACCTGTCATATAGTCATAAAGAAACATCATAACAAAGGATTCAAGGCTCGATAGCCATTTATCATAAGATGATAACCCTTTCAGGTTCTACACAGGTATAAAAAGATAATAACTTCTTGTTTTACTCAGTTGTCATAATGATGACATGATGATATAAAAGAATTAAGATGGCTCAAATCTTTGCCATACTGCTCACAGTAAGATTCATAGGCTCATAATACATATGTTTCGACCTCCAAGTTGGTCGAGCATCACCATAGTGATGATTGTATACTAATAACATAGTAAGACATATGCAGCCTTAGGAAATATAACAATAGTTAAAACCTACAATGAAACATAATGTTTAACCTCATAGTTTAAATAGCCTCAAAGGCCTTTAGATAACAGCACATGATAATCATGGGTCCACACCATTGACACCCATTTGTATCAAGAAGAAACATTTGAATACTTATATCCAAAATTGATTATTGAATTTAAATTGATGAGCTGCAATTAATACTTATAGGCAGTCTCAGTTAAAGATTAACTAATGCAGCAGGCTCAATGTATACACAAGTGTTAAGACTCAACTCTTTCTATATTACTACTATAGTTGTGAAGTCTCTAGCATTCCCTAAAGATTTTCTCCTCTCATATTCTCTATCAACTTCAAGAACGAGAGTCACATAACATAACATGCCAAAAAAAAAAGCCAAAGTCTCTTTCAAAAACTGGTATCAAGTGATACTTACATTCATTTCAAGAATGCTTCTAAGCCAAGCTTAAAGTTCACCACCTCTCCCATCATCAATAGGGTGGCTGTGAATAAGGCTAGAGTTTAGGGAACACTTAGCCACCACTCCTCTTCCCACTCCTTGTGGGTGATGGTTGGTCAAGTGCCACACAATACATGAACAATGTTTAATAAAAATATAATGTGGTTACTAAACATGTTTAGCCTCTTAAGAGGTTTTAAGACAATTGTAACTTATATAGATATACATATATACTCCCTTATATAATATTTAAGGGTTATTAAATTAGCAAAGGTGTTAGTAATATCAACACCGTTAGACAATGATGATGGAGATTGATTGTCATTGATGTCAAAAAGGTGTTGAGTTGATTGTAATAAATGTCAAAAGGTGTCTTGATGGTGTTTGTCTTACTCATAGTATTTAAGAGTTATTCATACTTCAACAAGAGGCTTCACATGAATATGTTCTTGCTTCATCCTATGTCAGGAGATAATTTTTTCATAAGATGACTCGGAACAAGATAGTACTGCCTATTCACATGTCACAATGTATTTGATGTTTTTATATTATTGATCTACATTTGATGATTGCTATGTCTTAGGATGTTGAAGAAATCAATCTCATAGAGTTGCTATGTTGACATTGTACACATTGCAGATTGTTAGGAGTAGTTTGTTCATTCACACTCAAGGTGTATTGTTGTGTTTGCAGATGTAACATGATTCATTCATACTCTCAGTAAGATTAGTATGCCAAAGTAATGGTTGATCTTCCATTCAGAGAGTTTGGAGTTGCTTCATGTTTGTGATAAGATGCAAGGTAGAAAAGAGACAAATATTTTATATCATGAAGGTTTTGATCACCTTAGTGTTGGTATTGGTTTAAGATTGTTCATATTGGCATAGGTTGTTTTCATGTTCACATGGTGTTGATGATGTTCTTCATGCTTCTTCACTTGATGAGGTTAATCACTTGATTCATCATGTTTCAAGATATTTGACATGGTGTTGATATGTTGATACATTGTTGGAATTATAGTGTTGTTCACTCAGTTAGGACCATGTCATCTAACAGTTAGTTTCAAGGATGCTTGATATTCTCCTTTCTATGGCAGTTAGGGTTCTTCATGACATGTATTAGTTTGGTATGAGGTTGGAAGAGTTATCATATCATTATAAGATGGATCAGCTCTATTATGTTGAACAACAAAGGTGTCATATTAAACATATGATTGAACATCAAAGGGCTACACTGCAATGCAAACAAGAGTATTTATAATATACAAGGAACTAGAATTTATCAAGATCATCTTAATTGGTGCAAAGTTGAAGATATAATGAATTAGGGTTTTGGTAATGATGTCTTAATTGCTTCAATACTCAGGTTCTTTAAAGGTTTTTGCAAGGTGCTCAGGGCAATATGATTCAGTTGTAAGGTGTTTTAAGATCAAAACCCTACAAGCTAAGATCAAAACCCTAGACTATTATTCCTTGTGCACCCGTCATAAAGTGTATGCACTTTTGTTTTATTTTTAAGGTGACTTACTATAACAGGTTAATGACTTAAATGTCACCTGCCAAAGGGTTCTTAAGTCATGTTAATGATCGGCCCTCTCCTAGCTCAACCGACTGCATTGGTTATCTTTTATATGCACGGGGCACTAAAGTTATCATCAAAGGCTCTGTTTAAAAGTAAAGTGGGCACGATAATTATAATCAATGGTTTATATTTAAACTTTGGTCCCCACTCCTCTACAATGCACATTGATGTGCATTTAAAAGTCAATTTAGTATAACTATAGTATGAGGCTATTTTTAGTCTTTTAAAAAGGGTAGTTTCTTGGAGATTTTGAAGGATAATTTTTAGATATTTCTTTCTATTTTTTTAACATGTTCCTCGTGGCAATTGAAGACAAAGGAGGAAGTTTTTTTTTGTCTTTTTCTATGATGAGTAAAGCCTAAAGACTTTTTTAAATGCCTTATCTTTTTCTATTTTTATAGAAATGAAGAGTCAGTTCAAGTATGAAAAGGATTTTCTTTTTCTCTAAGCTAGATTGAATAGAAGAAATTTTAATGATGGAAGAGATTAATGTGATTGAAGAGTTTTTTTAAGAGGTGTTTTTAGTCTGTTTTGGAGATTTTTTTGTAGATTGAGGAAGATGGTTATGCAGATTGAGGAAGATGAAATGATCTGATGATTTATTTTATTATTGAAGATTATTTGTTGCAGATTATTGAAGAGTTATTGAAGATGCAGAAAAGAGAGGAATATGAAAGATCAATTTATTTTTTCTTGTAGGAGAATGGATGTTTGAAGATGATGGAAGATGAAAGGTCTTAATGTTTGAAATCTAATATATATGCAAGTGGTGAAAATGAGGTTGTGTTGTTGTGGTTTTAAATGGTACAAATTGAAATGAGATTTTATGTGAACAAGAGGGTTTGAAGAATATATATCTTGTACATGTTTCAAGAGTAATGTTTCAATGTAAATATAGATGTTCAGAGACTTCAACATAGAGGATAAAAGAGACTTGATTTTGTTGATTGAAAATGTTATATTTAAAGTATGTATTGACAAAAGGAGATATAAGGTTGTGAAGTGTAATGTGTTGTAGAGAATCAGGGTAACCCCTTGAACTGATTTGTTTTCTTATGCACACTTGTATTAGCCAATAAGGCACAGTGTATGCCAGTGAGGCATTTTGTAAAGCTAGTGAAGCTTCCTTGGTCAATGAGACCTATTTGTAACCAGTGAGGTTTTGAATAAGCCAATGAGGCAATTTTGAGTGGTTTTTATACCCCATGAGGGTTTTCCACTCCAGTAATCCTTATGTTATGATTTGCCTCTATGTGTGTGTTTTGTAATGTTTTACTCATAAGGTCCTATTCACTCTATTCATCATCATACTTGTGCATATGAATTTTATAGATTATTGATGTCTCCTTTATTCTCTATCTTGTAAATTATAAGGTGCCAAAAGATTTTAAAAATTAGACAACAGTGATTCACCCACCCCCTCTCAGTGTTGTCTTAGACTCCAACAAATGACACATTCTTATGATATGACTTCGGGATCAAGCACTGCTCCACCTTAGAGCATCGTTCACCACAAGACATATATATCAAGATATAATAGTCACAAATCATAATACGAAAAATAGACATGGAACCAAAGGATTCCTTGACAACTTAGCAAAATTGACAAACGACTCAAATAGGCATTCTTGTGAACATCATCTTTTCAACAAATTGACATTGAAGGTATCGAGAAGAGTCTAGTTCACAAATTAGTATGAGAAAGTAAAAGACTAACAAGGAGAGACATAACTCACCCTAATAGCATGGATTCGTAAGGACAAAGTTGATACTCAGATGGCAGTTTAACCCCTTTTCTTGACATCTATCTCTTCCTCTCAGATGACACCCTCCTTCCGTCTTCGAAGGATGATTACTTTCCTGATCAAACTCACCACCATAAATCATGATTAGTGTATCATCATATGGTTTGTAAATCATAATAATTAAATAATCATTTCAACTTGAAATTTCATATCTACTAACATTAGTCAGTTTCCTCATAAATAATCATTAATCTAATATTTCCCACAAACATCTAATCATTAAACTATGGTTAATCCTTCTAATTACCATGCACAAGTAAGATTAAGCTAAATCATAAGTTAGGGATGTAACATATCTCCCCACATAAGAATCATCACCCTCGATAATTTAATGTCCTCATAGTCAATCAACATAATAAGAAAAATATTTTGTGAGCATAATAACAAAGTTTTTCAGAAAAGATGAGGAAATCTCACATAAATGTCATCATAGTTTTCTGAGGTGGCATTTTCTCCTGCATATTGGTCCCACTGGACCTTGCACTATGTTACCTCTTTGCTATGTAAGTGTATCTTACACATTTTGAGCACCTTGATGGGCACAATCACCACCACCCCTAGGTCCTTCACCTGTATAACATTCCAATCAATAATAGGAATTTGATTATCTACAACATTAAACTTTTTCAAATAGGAAACATGAAAAACATTATGCATCATGGAAAGAGCCGGTAGTAGAGCAATTCTGTATGTAACTAGGTTGACTTCTTCTAGAATTTTGAAGGGACCCACATATATAGGTCCTAGTTTGGATGTCTTTTCAAATTTAATGGAACTTTTTTGAGGTTTTACCCTTAATAGGACTTTCTCTACCACTGAGAAGTGCCTTTCAATGCATTTAGCATCTACATAACTCTTTTGCCTATCGTTGGCTTCAGCTATCTTTTTCTTAATCAGATGGACTGGTACTTGAATTTCTAACAGCATTTCTGGACCAAGGCTAACCCTATCTTCTAGCTTATCCCAAGTTATAGGGGTTCGGCACCTTCTTCCATATAATGCTTCAAATGGATCCATCTTAATAGAAAAATGATTGGAATTATTATATGTAAATTCCACTAGAGCAAGATAATATTCCCATTTGTATTGTCGGTCCATGCAATAAATTCTCAATAAATCTTCCAGCACTTGGTTTACCCTCTAAGTTTGGCCATCCATTTCAAGATGATAAGCAGAGCTTATATTTAACTAGGTTCCAAGTGAAGAGAATAAGGTTTGCCAAAACCTCGATAGCATTCATGCATCCCTATCTGAGATAATCTTCTCATGAATGCCATGCAATTTGAAAATCTCTTGAACAAATTTATGGGCTATGACTGGTGCCCCATCCATCAAGTTCCTAGGTATAAAATGAGTGGCTTTGGTGAGTCTATCCACCACAACCAAAATAGAATTGTGCATGTTCCTTGACATAGGAAGCGCTTGCACAAAGTTCATGCTCATAATTTGCCATTTCCACTTAGGAATTTCGTGAGGGTATAAGAGTCCTGTCAGGTGATGGAATTATGCCTTCACCCTCTAGCATTCCATACATGTAGGTACAAAATTTGCAACATCTGTCTTCATTCCTTTCCAGAAATATAGGGGTTTCACATCGGCAAGTAACTTTGTTACTCCAGGATGTCTAAAATACAATGTAGAATGAACCTCCTTCCACACCATACTCCTTAACTCTACAAAGTTAGGTACATACATCCTTGCTTTAAACCTTAGTAACCCATTTGGTGCAAGGTTAAATCCTTCATACCTTGGATTCTTGGGAATTTCCACAAGAGCCTATTTTACCTGCTCATAAAACTCATCTCCAATAGATTTTTGTAGTACCTGATTCCTAAAATCAGAATGCATGGAGATCATTGACGAGATGTGTCTTCTCCTACTCAAAGCATTTGCAACCTAGTTTTCTTTTCCCTGAATATACTTAATCTCGAAATCATAATCCAAGATGAATTCCAACCATCTTCTTTAACACATATTCAGATGCAATTAAGTGAACAAATATTTGAGCCCTTGATGGTATGTTTTTTCCAAGCAAGTAGTGCCTCCATATTTGCAGTGCATGAATGACTGCTACCAGTTCTAAATCATGTGGGGCATAGTTTTGTTCCTAAGTTTTCAATTTTTAGGATTCATATGCAATGACTTGTCCATCTTGGACTTGTACACCACCTAAGCCTTTCCCTAAGGCATCGGTAATGACTACAAAAAGACCCTCTGGGTTAGGTACCTTCAAAATTGGTGTTGAAGTCAATTTTTCCTTCAATAGATCAAAGGCCTCCTGGCACTTTTCTGACAACTCAAATCTCTTGCCTTTTCTCTGCAAGGAAGTTATGGGGAATGCAATCTTTGAAATTTTTTTCACAAACTTCCTATAATAACCTATAAGTCCCATGAAACTTTAGACCTCATCAATATTTCTTGGTATTGACATTCTAAAATAGCCTTAATTTTAGCTAGGTCCATAGCTATTCCCTTAGCTGAAATTGTGTGGCCCAAATACTACACTTCCTTTTGAAAGAAAGTACACTTAGAGAGAGCTTGCCATACAATTTATGCTCTCTCAACCACTGAAGAATGATCCTTAGATGCTGAAGATGCTCTTCTTCATTCTTAGAATAAATTAGAATGTCATCAAGAAATACTAGGAGAAACTTGTCCAAACAATCCCTGAACACACTGTTCATTAGATTCATAAATGTCACCAGTGTGTTCGTTAATCCAAAAGGTAGGACAGTGAACTCATAGTGCCCATACCTTGTTCTGAAGGCTATTTTATGGATGTCCTAATCCTTTAACCTCAATTGGTAATACCCAGACCGAAGATCAATCTTGGAAAACATAGTTGCACCTTTCATTCGATCGAAAAGATCATCAATGCGAGGCAATGAGTATTTATTCTTAATTGTTTCTTTATTCAACATGCGGTAATCTATGCATAGACACAAAGTGCCATCCTTCTTTTTCACAAATATAATTGGTGCTCCCCAGGGTGACACACTGGGTGTAATTAGTCACTTATCCAACAACTCATGTAATTGAGACTTTAGCTCCATTAGCTCTGTAGTGGTCATTTTGTAGGGGGATTTAGAAATAGGTTTCGACCCTAGAATAATATCAATAGAGAAGTCAAAGGCTCTTTTAGGAGGTAATCTTGGTAGCTCATCTAGAAATACATCCTCAAAATTTCTAAGGATACCTGTCCATATCTCATCTCTCTTGATCTATGGACTCCTTTTTCCCAACTTTATTAAGTTTTTGAGATTCGTAAAATATTAAATCATCTTGGAAATTGGTTTCCTTAAACTCATTTAGTTTTTCCATTTTGACAGTAAAAAGTTGGCATCCCTTTCTTTGAGCTCTTTTCATTTTTAGGGCAGGAATTTGTCTTAACTTGATTTCCCTAGGGTTCCCTTGAAGAAAGACTTGGTTTCCTAAGTCATCAAGACATTCTATTGTTTTCGCATAATAATCCACTTTGGATCGATGTCTCCATAACAGATTTATTCCTAAGAAAACATCATATGAGCCTAGTGGGGCTACATAAAGATTTACTTCTGTGGAGAAACTTAAAAGTTCAACCCTAGCCTCAAATAGGCATTTCTCTACCTGAGCCTTGGTTTGATTTGCATATTCTACTGACCATGTGTTTGCCATGTGAATCTAGCATTTCTCAGAATCTTACTTACAATTTTAGGGGAAACAAAACATTCAGTAGCACCAGTATCATTCAAAACTGAAATTAGAAAACTAGATAAAATACTTGTTGTTTTAGTGGGAGTTATTTGGTATTCGGCTTGCCTGTTGTCTAAGGTTGCATGAATGCATTGCTGGAATGCTGCCTGTTGAGAGAGTAGAGGGTTTCCTCATGGTTTTTCTCCATGTGATTTGTTAGGACATTGATTGGCGTAATGATCCATGCCACATGTGTAGCATCCTCCCACACGTCCTCACCTCTCCTGCAGTTTCCCAAAATTGTCTCTATTTCTCTTGGGGTGATTATTTCTCTTCTTATCCCCTTTAGACTCAGTTTGCTTATGCTTGGCCCCTTTATCATTTTTCTCAGTAAAATTCTACTTTCTCTCCTTTTTCTTAGAGTATTGAGAAGATCAGGACCAATTATATCTGTTTTGGTTCCTTTCTCTATAAGTTGAGCTAGCTTTCAGTTTTTGTTCCTATTTGATGACCTTCTCATAGACCTGGTCTATTGAAGTAGGACCATGTACATCAACCTCACCCCCAATATGGGCATTCAATCCCATTATAAACTTATGAATGTGGAATCTCTCATCATGTTGGGACTATGGCACATACTTAAGCAGGCGGATGAACTTTTCCTAATATTCGTTTACAGATAAGTCATCTTGTTTCATATTCTAAAAAATCTATAAGCTTCTAGTCATAGAACAACTGAGGTAGCCATCTTTGCCTAAAGAGTTTGATGAACCTATCCTAGGTAAGACTTGTAGACCTCAAGCCTAGTTCCATCTTTTTGTTCATCCACCATGTGGATGCTTTACCTGTTAGTTGGAATGCTCCCCATACCACTTTAGTGATCTCATTATAGTTTCTAATTTTGAAATACTTTTCCATTTCAATAAGCCATGCCTCCATGGCATCTCTTCTTACAGATCCATCAAATTTGGGAGGCATGGCATTTTTCATGTCTCGAGACAATTCCAAAGCCATATGGCTCATTCTATCCATTTCTTTTCTAGCCTCAGAGTTATTCTCTCCGTACTCACTTTGGGTGGTGTCATTATGACATACCTCATCATCACCCCCATCATAGGTATCCCACTTTGGTCCTTGTCAACTCCTGACCTCCTACTCAAGAGTTCTTACTTTCGCTCTTGTTTCTTGAAGCAAGGCAATGATCCAATCAAGATTAGATTTGGAGTGCCCTAAAGGTTGCCCTTTATCCTGGCTAACTCCCATCCTGGTTCTTATCAGAACCTTTGCTGCAATCTACTTGTTCCTGAAGTTTATAGATTAATCATGGATTAGTTTTCCATATTATTGAATCCATTTATAACATAAATCTATTCTCATTCATGTAATCTTTAACAATAAAGGAAAGATTTGCCAGAATTTTCTTTGTCAATTGCATTATAAGTTTCCATGGATTACATATAATCCTTCTCAAAATTACAAAATTTTGTTTAGATCTTGCTACTACAAGTCATTTTTAGTTTTGGATAACTTCCCATGTTCATTTCTCAACTTTGAGGTTTATCATTTCAGTTTTAGGAGTTGGACATACACATAGGTACTCTTCCACAACCTCCTTGGTTACATTAGAATCCTTAGGATTGTTTTCCACAGTCAATGCTTTAGGTGTAGAGGGTTCTGCTAATGCACCATTAGAGTTAAGAGCAACATTACTAACTACTTTCCTCAACTCCTGCTTGATGCATTTTGTAGAATCAACGAAGGTGTCCTCATCAGTCAATCATACTCCTACTAAGCAACCTATCTATTCAAATCATTTCATTCTTGAGGCTCGCTCCCTCAAGACCTTTTGATAATGTAGGTAACATCCATTTTCTATTACATTCTTTTTGGGTGTTGTTCTAATTCTTACCATTCTGGAATAGAACCTCCAAACATTAGCATCTTTCAATGTTGGATAAAATAATCATCAAGTAGTGAGCTCATAGGTCCATGTATTAAACCTGGTAGTTCTGATACCATATGTAGCATCACAATCCATAATGAATTAAACATGAATTTTAATCTTAACTAAGATTTAGGGTAAACCCTAATTATCCAAAGTATAGTTAAATAAGAGTGAATCATTATAATAACAATAATCAAGCATGTTATTGTTTACCAGAATATAACAAAACTTAAATTACAATATCCAATGATATCTCATTAGTGAATAACCTTCACTATACATGTACAAAGCTATGCTCAAGGGATCAAATATAAAATTATACATAATAATTGACTATTAGGCCATATAGTGAAAAATACTGCATTTGGAACATATGACATTTGTCTGCATAAGCTCCAACTTGTCCTCTCCTTGGGAAGGAGAGCATCATTTGAGTTCTTTTCCTCCAACCATAGACTGGCGGTCCCCTACACAACTTCCTACTTGGAAGCGGCCCTACCCTTCACGAAAGGTATAGATATAAGTAACCATTAGTTTATCTATCTGACTATCTGGTGTTGTGTCCTTCACAATGCCTCACAGTCATACAACTATACATCCACTCTAACTATGTATAACACTACTGGAGACATTATGCCATTTGGAGCACTGTGGACTGGCAATGCATGCAGAGATGGATGCATTACTTTGGCCAAAGATTTACATACATATACATTATGCAATGAATGTTCTCGTATGTCCACCACCTTGACTTGACTTATAAGTTGTCATGTCCTATAGTAAACATAATTTGACCATTCTCAGTGTTAGACAGATAAGTTCAAAACGTCTTAGTCCATTCCTTGGACATTCGACTCCTATCTTGAAAACCCATTCCCAAGGTTCTCGTTGCTTAAGCAACTAGGAACTAGTGACTCCACATCACTTTGTCCCACACTTGAATGATGAAAAAGGTTCATGCATGTTCTCAACACTTAACCTTACCCGGTTGGTGTTTACTTTATTTACCTAATTTCAAGGTTTATATTCAGATTATTGTGTCAATGGGAGTACTTGTAATGACTCATAGAGTAGATTCCCTTTAGAAAGGTTCTATCTCAAGAGACCCTCTTGATTCCATATAATTAAAGAAGAATAATTTCCATTCGCAATGAAGGCATTCACTAACTTTTGCACAGGTTTTATGATGACAATTGTTTTATTCTTGTAAAAAGAACATTTCAAAAGATTAAATTTCCCATAGGGAAATATGGCTTGCACTCATAGGTGCCAAGAAGACAACAACATGTTTGCAAGAACCTTCCCATTACCATGAGAAATCATTATAGTATCAATATACATTACGTGCACAAAGGATACCAATACATACAGTTGAAGGTTTACATCTTTTACTTTGAGTTGATATGTTATAATACTAAGAGCAATGACTCAATCTAAGATTTTCCACCAAGCCTGGAGTAGTCTACAGTATAATATGGTTCGGCCTTACTTTGTTATCATATACATGGCACTGGGTATCGAAATTATAAGCCGATACCCTCGGCCTTCACATACACTTTAAACACTATCATCCTATCAATCTCTTTAAGTAATATCATATTTTCATGTCTTCGCAATAGTCATATAGTCATAAAGAAACGTCATAACAAAGGATTCAAGGCTCAATAACCATTTATTATAAGATGATAACCCTTTTGGGTTCTACATAGGTATAAAAAGATAATACCTTCTTGTTTTACAGAGTCATCATAATGATGACATGATGATATAAAAGCATTAAGATGGTTCAAATCTTTGCCATATGGCTCATAGTAAGATTCATAGGCTCATAATACATATGTTTTGACCTCCAAGTTGGTCGAGCATCGCCATAGTGATGATTGTATACTAATAACACAGTAAGACATATGTGGCCTTACAAAATATAACAACAGTTAAAACCTATGATGAAACACAGTGTTTAACCTCATAGTTTAAATGACCTTGAAGGCCTTTAGATAATAGCATGATCATCATGGGTCAACACCATCGACACCCATTTGTATCAAGAAGAAACATTTGAATATTTATATCCAAAATTGATCATCAAATTTAATTTGATGAGCTACAGTTCATACATGTAGGCAGTCTGAGTTGAAGATTAACTAATGCAACAGGCTCAATGCATACACAAGTGTTAAGGCTCGACTCTTTCTATGCTACTTCTGTAGCTATGAAGTCTCCAGTATTCCCTAAAATTTTTCTCCTCTCATATTCTCTGTCCCCTTCCAGAACGAGAGTCACATAACATAACATGCCAAAAAAAAGCCAAAGACTCTTTCAAAAACTAGTATCAACTGATACCTTCATGCATTTCAAGAATAGTTCTAAGACAAGATTAAATTTCTCCATTTCTCCCATCATCGATAGGGTGGCTATGGATAAGGCTAGAGTTTAGGGAACACTCAGCCACCACTTCTCTTCCCACTCCTCATGGGTGGTGGTTGGCTGAGTGCCACATAATACATGAAAAATGTTTAATAAAAATATAATGTGGTTACTAAACATGTTCGGCCTCTTAAAAGGTTAAGACAATTGTAACTTATATAAATATACATATATACTCCCTTATATAAGATTTAAGGGTTATCAAATTAACCAAGGTGTTCATAATATCAACACCATTAGGCAATGACACATTCTTACGATGCGACTTCAAGGTCGAGCACTACTCCCCCTTAGAGCATTGTTCACCGCAAGACATATATATCAAGATATAATAGTCACAAATCATAATACAGAAAATAGACATGGAACCAAAGGAGTCCTCGACAACTTGCCAAAATTGACAAACGACTCAAATAGACATTCTTGCAAACATCGTCATTTCGACAAATCAACATTGAAGGCGTCAAGAAGAGTCCAGTTGACAAATCGGATATGAGAAAGTAAAAGACTAACAAGGAGAGATGTAACTCACCCTAATAGAACATATTTGTAAGGACAAAGTTTGAGACTCAGATGGTAGTTTAACCCCTTTTCCTGACATCTATCTCTTCCTCCCAGAAGATACCCTCCTTCCATCTCCGAAGGATTATTACTTTCCTGATCAAACTCACCACCATAAAATCATGATTAGTGTATCATCATATGATTTGTAAATCATAATAATTAAATAATCATTTCAACTTGAAATCTCATATCTACTAACATTAGTTGGTTTCCTCATAAACAATGATTAATCTGATATTTTCCACAAACATCTAATCATTAAACTATGGTTAATCATCCTGATTACCATGCAAAAGTAAGATTAAGCTAAATGATAAGTTGGGGATGTAACAAAACATAATCAAATTTCTAGATCAATGATAGTTGTCTCACAAGGTTTTATTTTCTAACACCATGGTGAGTGGATTTTTGACATTTACATTTTGTAATCCTCATCATATCTAGAATAAGTATCTGACATTTAATTTATTTAGTTTCTACAATTAATTTTTTTAATTATTTTAGTATTTGTCGTAGTACTAAGGGGACAACACTTTTAACCACAATACTTGTTTAGTATTGGGTATAAGATCATATCAGGATACCATGTCCCCTAGGTGTACATGTAGATATTGCACCTCCTAAACTTAGGCCATATCAATGGGCCACTAGTTGTATGGGTAGATAGATCAATGATAAACAAATTTGAGTTTATCCAGATCTTGATTAAATCTGATATAAAAGGATGTAATAAAAAAAATAGATCTAAAAATAAAATTGGAATAAAGGATAAAC
The DNA here is from genome assembly GCA_027924645.1 of Cunninghamia lanceolata. NCBI lineage: Eukaryota > Viridiplantae > Streptophyta > Pinopsida > Cupressales > Cupressaceae > Cunninghamia > Cunninghamia lanceolata. The sequence continues at coordinate 6,259,177 of BSBN01000148.1, read as the reverse complement.
CCTAAGATCAAAACCATAGGTTGTGTTCAATAATGTTGAGTTAATTAAAAATGTAATGAAAATAAATGTTGTCACTACAATTTACCTAGAGAAAATTATAATTAAATAATAATTAACCCTAGGATTATATAAAATGTTGTAGGGTGAAAGTTCAAAGTTGTGTCACGCTTTAGGCCAACTTATTAGCACAAATGAATTTAAGCATTTCTAACTGAAAGTCAATTTTGGTTAAACATATGTTCTAGCTAGATTCATTCTAGTTAAATTAGATTTGGGCCACTTTTCTAACTAGAAGTGTTCACTAAATACGTATGTAGCATCATTTTGGAGCTAATTTACTAAAAAATAAAATTAATTGAAAAACTTGATATTCTAACAATTCCTACTCGCATAAATAATCTTTTTTTAACATAAAAAAAAACCATTTTGTATATCTATAAGTGTAGTCTATAAAAATATATATTTTTTATTTTTACTAAAGGTAGGTCATCAACACCAAAATATAATGTTGATTGTCATCTCAAGAAAAATACTAAAATTTATTTTTAAAAATTGAAAAAATATGATGCACTAGAGAGGAGAGATTATATGTCTAGATGATATTATATGTTTTTTTTCCTATTTTAGATAAATGGTTAAGACAAAAACTTACATCCTGTGAAAATAGTTATGTTTTCATTACACGTAACTTCCAAGATTTATTTTAAAAAATATATTCATCAAAATAAAAGATGAATCCATGCACTAAAGTTTCAACTTATAAATACCCAAAAACAAGTGAAGGAAAAAAATTAATATATAAAGAGTTACGTCCCACTTAACAATTTTTTAGCATTTTATAAGTGTTGCCCTTAAATTTTAGTCTAGAACTTTCTCAAATTTTTATTTGTGCTCTAACTTACATGTCCTTCACCTTTTTAAAATATTTTAAGCTCTTTATAGGCTCCCTAAAAGTGTCAAAACTTTTTATCTTTCTATGTCTTTTGATTTCAGAGTTTTGACCTCTCCCTACATTTTTTTAAGTTGTGAAAATGGTCTACAACTCTCTAAAATACTGACAACTCTTTTTTTGTATTGTTTTAGAGATAATGTGAGTATGTGCCCTTTTTCTGATTCCTTGTGTTCAAGTTTTCAAAGTAATGTTAGAGATTGTAATTTTTTTACATTTTTCAAAGAAGTGCCTAATGTCTACATATCTCAAAAATCCCAACAAGCCCTTTTATGTACAGCAAGACTTCAAAGTTTTACTGAATACATGCACTAATTTTTTGTAGAAATCAAACTAATGTATAAATCCAAGAGGCTTCAAGGTTTGTAAACCACATTACACATTTCAAAGAAGTGAAAAAGGTTTGCAATACTCTGAAATGCTGACAAGATTTTAATAATTAAGCAAACAATCGAAAATTCAAATCATTTTGCACATTTTGGAGAAGCACAAAGGGTTTGCAACTCTTTAAAAGTGTGACAAGAGTTCAATTATGAAGAATTCATTTCAAAAACAAAGAAAATAATGTAATGATGATTTCATAGGGATTCAAAAGATTATGAACTTTTTGAAACTCTAATAAATAAAAGGTGAGAATATTCAAAAAATCTTTAAGTTACTACATTATCACTAATGAGATATCATTGGATTTATATAAAAGTCTTTAAGTCATTTTAATGAGTATCAAGTGCTCAAGCAAGACTTGGGAATTGGTGCTAAGGCCTACAAACAAGAATGTGATAGGTACAAAATGGGTGTTTAGAAATAAATTGAATGAAGATGGATAAGTGGTGAGAAACAAAGCAAGGTTGATCTACAAAGGTTATTCACAAGTGGAAGCAATTGACTTTAAGGAGACATTTGCTCTGGTGGCTACGATGGAAGCAATCATGATGTTTCTTGCATTTACAGTTCACAAGGACTTCAAGGTATTTCAAATGGATGTCAAATCTGCCTTCTTAAATGGTGATTTAAAAGAAGAAGTTTACATAGAGCAACCTGATGGATTTCAACTATCAGAAGATCCAAACATGGTATGTAGACTTAAGAAGGCTTAATATGGTCTCAAACAAGACCCTAGGGCATGGCATGCAAGATTGGACAAGTACTTACTCTAGTAGGGCTTCAAGAAAGGTATCATAGATAGTAATATTTACATCAAAATTGAGAATGAACAAATTTTAATAGTTGTTGTGTATGTTGATGATATAATCTTTGGAGGTAATGATGAGATGTGTAAGAAGTTTGCAAAAGAGATGTATAAGGAATTTGAAATGCCTATGATAGATGAATTATCATTCTTTCTTAGACTCCAAATTGCTCAATCAGATGATGGTATCATTATCTCTCAAGAAAAGTATGTTGAAAGGAGATGTTGAAGAAGTTTGGTGTGGAAGATTGCAAACCAGTGAGTAATCCTACGGTAACTAGTTGTCATTTGATCAAAGATGATGAGTCTCCTTAGGGTGATTAGACATTGTATAGGTCTATAATTGGGGGCCTATTGTACTTAACAGCATCAAGGCTTGACATTAGGCAAGTCATTTGCATGGTTGCAAGGTTTCAAGATGATCCAAAAGAGACACATGTGAGGAAGCCAAAAGGATTTTTAGATATTTGAAGAGCACTCTAGATTATGGACTGTGGTATCAAAAAGGTAATGATTTTTCCCTAAGTGCATATACTGATGCAAATTGGGCTAGCAGTGTTGATGATAGAAGAAGTACCAATGGTGGAGATTTCTTTTTGGGAGACAGATTGGTCTCATGGTTTAGTAAGAAGCAAGATTCAGCGTCCTTATCAACAACAAAAGTAGAGTATATAGCTGCAACATCCTTCTACACTCAAGTGTCGTGGATGAAGCAAACATTGAAGGATGTCAAGGTAATGTACGATGAGCCCATTCCCATTCTTTTTGAAAATACAAGTGCCATCAATATTTCAAAGAATCTAGTGATACTTTATAGAACCAAGAACATATCTATCAAGTATCACTTTTTAAGAGAGAAGGTTGCAAATCAAGAGGTAAAATTGGAATATATACCTATAAAGGACTAGGTTGTAGACATCTTTACAAAGGCACTTTCTAAGGACACATTTGAATATCTCAAATAGAATTCAGGGGTTATTGCCCCTCCTTCTAACTAGATGCATAGATTGTGCATCTATCTAGGGGAGCAGTTCAAGTCTACATATTTTTATCCTTGGATTAGAGGCTACCTCTCAGGGGGAGCAGGTAGAAAGAGACTAAGAAGAATGATAAGGTTTGTGCAAACAGGGGGAGCTTGTATTTTTTTGCAAGTATAGAAGAAGACCACTAGCTCTTTGCCCTTGATGTCAAAGGAGGAGAAAATTTGCATATCAGCTCAGTGTTTCCATCAATGCCAAAGGGGAAGATTGTTGCATGTGTTGTCATTGATGTCAGCAAAGTTGTGATGTGGAAGGTTGCATGTGTGAACAGAGTTGTGATGTGGAAGGTTGGATGTGTCAACAGAGTTGTGATGTGGAAGGTTGCATGTGCTATCGAAAGATTGAAGATTAGAGTAGCAGACAGAGGAGTATTGATCAAAGAAGTTGTGAGGTGATAGAATCATGAGTAGGGTGATGAATCAGTATCATCTATAAACAGTTATACCTTATCTTCTGAAGTTCATGGACAGATGAAAGTTTTCAAGAAGTTGTGGTTTCTTGTTGTTGATGAAAAGAGTTGTGTAGGTTGTCTATGGTGTTGTGAATGTTGCATTCATTTTTTCTTGATGAAAAGCTAAGTTTCAAACTAGCAAAGGCACATGAAGTTGCACTGAAGAAGCTTGGGAGAATGCTCTACATTCCTCTCCATTTGAAGGTATGGCCTTTTGGATTGGAAGTTTGAGAGAGGCAGGTGTGAAGTATGTATGTTCCTAATTTCAGACCATAGAAGTTACCACAAAAGATTCTAGAGCTAGTAAAGTGAAAATAGTGGTTCAATATTACTGCACATAGAAAGGGTCAAAAGAATGCTCTGCATTTCTCTGCAGTTGAAGATATGATGTTGCATCTTGAAGGATAGTTAGATATAGATGAGAAGTATGATATATTCAAGTCTCATATAATAATATGTACTGCAAAAGTTCCCTAGAGTCAGGAGAGTAAAGATAAATCTTGTTGTTGATTAGGATTGTCATAGGGAGAAAGTGAGCCACCACATTTCACCGCTTTATGAATTTTGGCTTTCCCATTTGGAAGATATGTTCATATTGACTATATAATTTCTCATTTCAAGTTTTAGATGTTGAGGAGTACCGCAAGTTTGATTTACAATATTCTATATCATGATTGTGTGATTAGAGTTTGAAAGAGATGTTGGGTTAAGTGTCTGTGTGTTTGTGCCAGAAAAAAGATGCATAATTCAGAAAAAGGAATGTATGGGATTGTGTTTGAAAGTCATATAATGGTTGTGAATGTTATGAATTTGTGGGTCAAATAAAACCAATTCCACATAACCCATAAGGAGAAAAAGATGTAGCAAATAACCATAATGCAAAGATCAAATGAACAATCAACAAGATAACACAAGATATACACTAGAAAAACCCTCAAGAGAGAAAAACCTAGCCTCCAAAAGTATCCACACTCATATGTATTTTTCAGAAATAAAGATATTACAATACATGCCATGAGTCTCTAGGAATACCTCTAAACCATCAAGCACCTCCAATGCATCCTCCATGTGTCCAAGCATGAATCCACACATCACATGCCATGCCTCACAATATGCACTTATAGGAGAACTCAATACAATGACAACCTCTCACAAACCTCCAATCCACCTACAATGAAATAGCCAACCCACCTAAACCACTAACCATGTGCTTGCTTCTATAGACTAAGCTCACACAAATACAACTTGTGGTATTGGATAAAACCATGTGTTCCAAAACCATGGATACACACTACCATTGACCCCCTTATTTAATTTTGGTACTACATTTTCCCAATAATTAAATAATACAAATAATAACCCAATGTTACATACAACATTTTACAAATGGTCTCCAAATAAATATCTAATGTGGTTAAACACATCAATTAAGATGCACCAAAAATAAATATTTATTTTACATGAATAAAATGATACAATGTTATGTAAGGCATACAACACCTAATTCCCAACAGTGAAGTGATATGAATGATGTTATCTGGTCTCTCTGGTACCGCTTTAGTTTTGGAGCTAATGCATGAGAGGTTAAGTGTTCGCTTGGCCAAATTTGTATGATTTGGTGATTGTCCTAACTGTTTGGAAGTGTATGCCAGCGTGGAGATGAGTGATAAGGAAAAATAGGTCCTTTTTATCACTTGGTTTGAACCTCATTAGAATTTGGGTGCCAAGTTGTTGTGGTCATTGCACGTTTTATGTTACACATTTCATCTTGGCTAACAAAGGAGAAATTTTTTGAAGTTTGCAAAGGATATAAATGAAAGGTCAAGTTTGTTTCAAAAATGGTGAGTGTGTGAGAGTGTGGATGTGAGTATATGTGTGTGTAGAAGTGTGTTGAAAACAACATAGTTTGTTGAGCAGAAGTGTTAAGATATACGTCAGTGTGAAGGGTGTTGATGTTGTGGAGGTGATTGATCAACATAATTCTTTCAAGTATTTTGTATAAATGTTGTAGCCTCTTTTTGTAAGTGTTATAGCACTTTAGGAGTTGTAGCTTCCTTTGGGTTGGGGCCCATAAAACAATGTATTAGGGAGTTGTAGCTTCCTTTGGGTTCTAGCCCGTAAAACTTGTTGTAAATCTATTTTTATTTGTGAGGTTACATTTGGATAGTAGATCCAAGTAGCTTGCTCACAGTGGTTTTTCCTTTCTAGGTTTTTCCATGTAAATCTAGTGTTATGGTTGTGTGATTGTGATTTGAATTGCTTAATTTGTTGCATTATCTGTGTAAGGAAGTAGAAGATTTTTGTTGATAAAGTTGAATTGGATTAAGTTTTAACATATACTGATTCACCCCCTCTTAGTATATCAAAATGTTCTAACATGATGGATCACATTCTTCAAATAGTCTCTAGATCTTAAATGATGTCAATGGTTGATGGTTTTTTATGTTACAACTAGATTAGGATGGCACAAGAAGATCAACACAAAATTTCTTTCATGACACCTTGGGGTACTCTCACTTATAACCATATGCCTTTTGGTTTGATTAATGTTGGTGCTACATTTTAGCAAGCTATAGATCTATCCTTTGGAGATTTAAAGATTAAAATAATCATGGTTTATCTAGATGACCTCACTATCTTTTCTAAGAAAAGAGAATATCATTTTAAAGACTTGGAAGGTGTGCTAGAACGATGTCAACAACATGGTATTTCTCTCAATCCTAAGAAGTCAATCTTTAGGGTTACTAAAAGAAAGTTTTGGGTCATTAGTTTCAAAATAGGGTATTAAAATTGATCCAGCGTAACAGGGATTAGATCTTTCTTTGGGAAGATTAATTTTCTAAAAAGATTTGTCCATGAGCTTTCAAAATTGACAATGCGCATCATAGAAATGATGAAAGGAAACTAAGGCTTTAAATGGAATGACATTGGTAAACAAGCTTTCATTGATATTAAAGCAACTGTCACCAATACTCCATTTCTGGTGCAACCTAATTTTAACAAAGACTTTATTATTTATAGTTATGCATTAGAACATATGCTATCATCTATTCTTCTACAAGAAAAATGATCAAAGTGTTCAATCTCCAATAGCATTTATGACTATTCCTTTAAAAAATCATGAATTAAATTATTCTCAAACTAAAAAACATGCTTTTACTTTAGTAAAAGAAAAGAAATAGTTCAAATTTTATATTCTTCATTCTCATACTATTGCATATGATCTAGACCTAGTAATTAAAAGCATCCTAACTCACTAAGATATAAGTTTCAATAGAAGGGGAACTTAAATTGCAAAGATCCAAGAATATGATATAGTTATCGGACCAACAAAATTGATTAGAGGAAGAGGATTTTGCAAATTAATTTTTGAGAACAAACCTAAAGAATCAGAAGATCCCCCTCTGGTACTTTTTGTAGGTATTAAAGATGAATGGTTTTCAAATATTGCCTACTTTCTAACCTATGGTGAATGTCCAACACACTTATCAGCAAAGGATAAAAGAAATATCAAGCTAAAAGCTTCTAAGTATGTCATCTAGGGTGATACTTTATACAAGAGGGGTATTGATAGATTATTTTTGAGATGCGCAGACAATGAACATCAGAAGAAACTTTTGGAATTGTTTCATAATGAATCTTACGAGGGTCATTATTCCTCATCTATCACAACTTTCAAAATTCTGAGACATTGTTATTATTGGCCAAGAATGTTTAAAGATTCTTATGATTGGGTAAATCAAAATTAGGAACACTTCCCTTAAGGCCAATAGTGATAGAAGAACCATTTCAACAATGGGGGTTAGACTTCATTAGACAAATCAATCCTCACTCTAGTGTAGGACATACTCATATTTTGACTCCAGCAAATTATTTCACTAAGTGGGTAGAATCCATTCCTATTAAACAAACTAAATCTAAAGTGGTCTATGATTTCATAAAACATTCTTATATAATATATTGGTCAAGTTTGGAATTCCTTATAAGCTAGTCACGAACAATGCATTAAATTTTTCTTATCAAAAATTGTGTCTTTTCTACTATGGTAATGGTATTTCCCTAGCATATTCATTTGATTATTATCCATAAGGTAATTGTCAAGCAGAGTCTAGTAATAAAAAATTGATTGCCATTGTTTGCAAGCTTGTAGATGATAATAAGAGAAATTGGGATGAGAAGTTGTTTAACACTCTTTGGGCTGATTAGATCACACCAAAAAGAGCAATAGGCATGTCACCTTTTGAGTTATTTTATGGCATCAATAGCACATTACCTATTCCTTGGAACTTTCAACAACCAAAATCCAAAGTGTTATCGAAGAAAAATAGTTTCAAAAAGAACTCAAGAAGAGAGTGATGTATCTGAGAAAAATTGAAGAACAATGGAAAAATGTAGTCGATAGAATTTCTCAACATCATGCTAAAGTCAAAATCATCTTTGATAAAAGAGAAAGAATAAAAAAATTTCAAGGTTGGAGATCATGTCTTACTTTGGGGTAAAAGAAGAGAACCTAGGGGAGTTCATGGTATGTTTGATTCTCTTTGGAAGGGGCCTTTCTAGATTATGCAAATTTTTGGAAATAATACTTATCTACTATCTTACCTTGATGGAACACTCTTGCCCCTTCTATATAATGGACAGGATATAAAATTGTGCAACATGTGAAATAGGTTGTCCCCCATCTTTGTATAATTAGTTTTTATCATTTCTATTTGTTTCCTTGTTCTCCTTGTTTGTCACCTTGTGTTGTTTTCCCTTTTTTCTTGTTAGTCAGAGAATGTCCTTTATTTTGACTTTATTTTTGAATGGACAAGACACTGGTCTTCTATTCAAGATGTTGGGTTCTAGCTATGTCCTTCACAGTCCTTATCCCAGGTTAGAGCCAGTTGTTGCCCTTAAATTTTAGTGTAGCTTTAAATTTTAAAATTTATTTACACTGCAACTTACATCTCCTTCACCTTTTCAAAATATTTTAAGCCCTTTATAGGCCCCCTAAAAGAGTCAAAACTTTTTTATCTTTCTATGTCTTTTTATTTTAGAGTTTTGATCTCTCCCTGCACTTTTCAAAGTTGTGCAAATGGTCTACAACTCTCTGAAATATTGATAACTCCTTTTTGTATTGCTTCAGAGATAACACAAGTATGTGCACCTTTTTGATTGTTTTGTCCAATTTTTCAAAGTAACATCAGAGATTGTAGAAAGACTTTAGAGATTTATTGAATACATACACTTCTATTTTTCCAACATCAAACTAATGTATAATTCAAAGAGACTTCAAGGTTTTTAAACCATTTTACACATTTCAGAGAAGTCTAAAATGTTTGCAATACTCTGAAATACTTGTTTATAGGTAAAAATTGAGTGAATAAAAATCAAGAAAATGATAGAAAACTCAACCTATAACCTTCAAGAAAATGATCTAGATAATAACCGAAATCAATGCAAATAAGGAAAAAATGAAGCTATCACCTAGATTGTATAGCTTCCTTGGTCTTTGTGGATTGCTCAAATGTATTGTGTACCCATGTTTGCAACAAGTGGACGTAGATGATGATAATAGTGCTCAAATATTCAATGTGCTCAACGATGTAATATAATGCTCAAAGCGTTGTAAGAATACCCAAAGCTTAAATGATAGAAGAGAATTTTTGATAAAGTGAAGGGGGTATATATAGGTTTCAAGAAAGATCGATCAAAGGTTGAGATAAATCAATGAAATCAATGATCAAGATGAGCTAAGAAGACATGATGAATGTGCACATGACATGTGTCATGCTTTAAGTTGCTTTGTTGAGTTAACTGCTTTCTTTGTAAAGATAGGATTTGATTTCATAAATTTAGAATGTTTTTTTCTAATTTATGAGTTGGTGATAAAAAAACAATGATAATTAAATCCAGTTAACTCAACTTTAGATTTGCTTTTTGAAGTTCTAAAAATAAGAGTGATTGTGCGCATAGAAAAAAATGATATTTTTAGAAGAACTGAAAGATAATTGAGAATTATTTAATTTATTGTGCATGGTAGAAGAAAAAATAAGATTAAATATAGAGAATAAATTAAACAAATAAATTCATTTAATTTATTTTGCATGATAGAGGAATAGATAAGATATAAATAAAATGTTAATTTTATTTATTTTTAGAAGAAAAGATCAACTTAAATAAATTTTAATAATTTATTTAAATTTAGAAGAATATTTAGCTAATTAAATAATTAAAAATTGTTTAATTGTGGATAAGAGGAATTAGGATGATGAATTAATTAAATAATTGATTTATTTAATTAACATAGTTTTGAAGATTGAAAGGAAAATGATTTAATTAAGTAATTAAAATTATTTAGTTTAGAAGATTAAAGTGGAAATTAATGAAATTAATTAAATAAATAAAATTTATTCAAGTAATGTTGAAATTAGGGAAAATAGAGAAATAGATGAATTTGATGAAATTAATTAAATAATTAGATTATTTAATTAACGTTGAATGCAAGTGATTTAACAAGAAATTGATGTATGCAAGTGATATAATGTGAAGGTCATTTTTAAGTGTCTACATTTTGCCCCTCTTTGATACAATGTGATTTACAACGTTGTTTCAAAGAAAATAGTGATGAAGATATGATACAATCATGCCCCAGTGTAACTGGCATAGGATGCCCCATCAAGAGGAAAAATAGGGAAGTGACAGAAGGACTAGGTTGACTTACGACTAGCAGAAAGAAATAATGACATGACAGACACATGCTTAGAAAGACTAGATTGAATGTTTGGTGGCTAACATAGTGGAGAAAATAGGCTGACACAAAGCAAAACTAGATAAGGGGGAAAAGAATTAGGGTCAGGATGCTATATGTAGGGCCCAAGGGGTTACTTTAAGTTCATTTGCACACTCGTAGTTCATAGATTTCAGAGCCTTTCATTTTCTAGTGCTTACTGGAGAGATTAGTGTCTTAGAGGAGTTTTCAACTTGCAAAGATGTTGATTCCAGTGCATAATGACCAAGGCGAGCACGTGAGGACCTACGGGAGACCAGCGGGAGCAGTAGGAGTGGTAAGTACCCAAAAAAATAGCTTGTAGTGCATTTATTAGGTCATTTATTGCAAGTTTTAGGTTTCTTGCAAAAGACAAGTTTTTAGGTCTTAGGCACCTTTGGTGCATTTTGAAGTGCCTTTGGTTTATCAAAGCGCATATGAAGCATGCAACTCTGCCCTTGGCCACTAGGAATAAGGTCTAGTTTTGAAGCACAATTAGATGATAGTCAAGTGCCTTTGGCCAATAGATGTGCACCTTTGGCACGTAGAAGGGCACACTTGGCTTTGAAATGAAGTGCCTTTGCATAATAGTAAAGTACACTTGGCTAATAGTTAGGTGCCTATGGTTTAATGAGGTGCCTTTGATTTTGCTTAGGTTTTGGCTAGTTTTGACTTAGCAAACTAGGTTTATCTAGGTTTACTAAGTTTGACTTAGGGTTTTCCAATGCTTGACCTAGTGTTTGACTTAGGTTGACTAGGATTTTACTAAGATTTTGCAAGATGGTCTTGATTTAAGTGTGTGCCAAAGATAACAAAGTGATCCTATGAATGCAGTTTGTCCTACCACTATTGGCATCTAGGGAGAGACACTTCGTGGATGTAGCTGAGGTGATTTAGATAGGGTGGGAGGAGGATGCCTTTCTAGAGGTGATGGGATTATGGCATGTAGCCCATCTGACACTGATTAGGGCTAACTTATCATTGATGACTGCATTGGTTGAGAGGTGCCACAACAAGACATCTTCATTTCACTGGCCTATAGGTAAGGCCACTATCACATTAGAGGATGTATGGCATATCCTTCGAATCTTGATTATGATACTAAGAGGGGTGAGGATGGAATGAGAGAGGTGTTCATGATTGACAACCTTGGTGTTCAGGAGCATGAGATTAGGTGGAGTCGCGTGCTGACTTTGTGATAGGATCCATTGGATCGTGGTGGAATTGATTGGAGGATTCTTAGTACCAGATAGATTCTCCAGGGGACTATCAGTTTGATGGGGCATAGTTCTGTCAGGGATGTTTACGTACAATATCAGATATGCATGGGGACCTTGTGTGCTTGGTTAGCTATATCATGACCTACACGATTGTGCTTACAAATCTGGATCAAGCCTATCAGTAGGAGTTACTTTACTACATGTTTGGGCTTGAGAGCACATCCTAGTCATGACACCAATCTCTCCTCACTATCGAGAGGTAGGGGAGCCATTTATTTTTCTATATGAGGATTCCTTGACACAGAGGTGACATGGAGCCTTAGCTTATTGGAGGAGGCAGATAGATGAGATGTGATGAGTTAGATCCATGACTCATTTATTTTATTATATTTCTTGTCTCAAAAGACTTTTATAAAACATTATGGCATATATATATTATTATAATTATATTTGTCGTTTGGATGGATTATGCACATGTTTAGTATTCATTTTCTTTTGATGCAATCTCTTAGCTTATTTACTTGAATTGCATTTTCAAAGTGCATATCTCATGAATTGTGGTATAAGTGGTTTATGTTTGCATGACGATTATAGCGGTGAGACTCCCAGTCGTCTTTGGATCTCTTTGGAGCCCCTTTTTCTATGAAGAGCTTGAACTCTAGATAGCTCTAGATATCATTACCTTCCAAGAGAGCCATCCTCCCCTTGAGTCAATGACTATTACAAGTTGATCCTAGGGCTACCCAAAAGGTCCAGCAATGCAAACATGACCCACACCTCAATTAAAGAAGCTGTTATGATCAAAGTCTCCATGTCACTTCATTTTAGTGACAAACTGAAATATCTATTATTTGGTGTCAATTCCAACTGAAGTTGTTGCAACCAAGCATTGTACCATCCCAGTAAATCACTCACTCTGCCAACATCCAAGTCGATACAAATCTCTAATCTTCAATAACCTACAATAGAATTATTAATGTAATAAATAAGAAATTGCCTTTAATTCCAGTTCACTAATAGTTATTTCCTTTTAATAAAGTTTGATTGTATAAATAGGGGCAAGTCATCTCTTTAGGTTAGTTCTAGTCTTTCATAGCAAGTTATTAGTCAATTTATATTTTCAGTTGGAGAAAAACTGCTTGTTTTTCAATTCTATATCCATGTCCATTTCTAGACTTTGATTTAATGCAAATGAAGGGAGAATTCTTCTAAAAGTTAGATCAAGCTCAAAGGATCATCTCTAGCCTGGAAAGTAGGGCCCGCTTCCCCAAAGTGGAGGAGCTCACTCGGTATTTTATGCAATTTTGTTTTGTCTGTTTGTTTATTAAAATTATCTATGCATGTTAATAATGTGATGTGTCCCTTCTTTTTTGTATAACTGTTTAGCTAATTGTCACCTATAGGTTTGTTTTATAAATTCTAAAAATATCAAAAATAGGATTGTTATTTCAATAGCACTGATATATTTAGAGTGTCTCATTGATGTGGTTTGACAATGGATTCAATTACTTTGAAGTTTTGTTTCACAACTTAAAATAATTTCCTTCTGGCAATCTAACTAGTTTCTTTTCAAGCAAAGTATGTTTATTTTTCCAACAATTAGAATAATTTCCTTTCAAGAAATTATGTTTATTTCTAAGGCCATTAGAATAGTTTCTTTCAAAGTATGTGTGTTTCCCTTCAAGCAAATAGATAGTTTCCATTCCTTGCATGTGTGTTTATTTCCACAAGTTGAGTCAACCGGGCTTGGTCCACCAACTACCAATTCAGATTCCACTCCAAAAATCCCCCACACTAAGAGTCTTATCGCAGATCACTCCAGACACCTCCATATTGATAATTAAATGATGATGAATTAACAAACACTACTACGACCTCATCATTTTTGGCAACATTTCTGGGGAAATAATCTACAAATCATTATAGGTTAAGGTGTTGATAAGACTTTTGAATGGGCACATTCTGGATCCATTAGTTTATGAGTAGGCCTAGGGATGCCTTAGGTTGATTCATTAGACAAACCATAGCTAGTACATCTCTATAACTTATTCATCTAAGTGATTAGGGATCTCCTGTAACATCAGAATCTCCCATTCTCTCTGATATGCCTTCTACAATGGGTGATAATGGTGATCATGAGGAACCAGCTAATAATAGAACATTCTCTTATCTAATCTCTATCACTCCTAAGATAAATGAACCTCCAATGAAAAATATATCTCCTATGCATTCCTACCACCTTTTGAGGGAAAACTTCTGAAGACCGAGACCAGTTCCTGTTTAAATTTAAGGTCTGCTGCAAGACCTATGATTATGCCACAAACAACCAGAAATTAAAACTTTTTCCTTCCACTCTCAAGGAGTCAGCACTCCGATGGTTCATGGGCCTGAGAGAAGACTCTATCTCCACTTGGGATGAAATGGAAACAACTTTCCTTGACAAATATCAAGATTATTGTAGAGTGAGGGATAGGAAAGATGAACTCTTCTGCATGAAGCAGATGGAAGATAAAAATTTGGAGGATTATGTGGATAGATTTGTCCATGTAGGAGATGTGGAAATAATCTAGATCAGGAATTAAGTAAAACCATTTTTCTGAGAGGAATTGATGATGGAATCAGGGAAGCCTTAAACCTAATGGGAAAAGGGGATATTAATAAATAAGATTTTGCAAAAATTGTGGAAGTTTGTAGGAATTACTCTTACACTCATGCAGGTAAGAGAATATTGAAGAAAGGAAGTACCAGTGATGTTACAAAAGTCATGGAAGAGCTAGCAAATTTAAAAATTGATATCTTGCTTCATCTGAATACCACCTTGGATGGTATTCAAGCTAGTAAAAGGAACACATAACCCTTAACAATTTATTGCCCTTGTTGTAGAGAAAAACATCCGCTTAGGGAGTGTCCCTTAAATCAAATTGAGATATGTAAAATCTGTGAGAAAATTCATCCAACAAATGAGTGCAGTCTGCTCCCTGAAATCAAAAATAGATTGAAGAAGGTACCAATAGACGAGGAAGAATTAAATTCTATTGGCTAAAAATAACCAAATTGTGGATTCAATCAGTTTTCAAACTAATATGCTCCAAGGGGCCCATCAAATTGGGGCACAACCTCTTGGAATGGACCTTGGGGAGGGATGGCACCTTCAAATTTTGCAAATTTGAAGTGCCTATCTCCTCTCAATGTGTCGATAGAGGTTAGGTCAACATACTTCTAAATCTGCCTTAGAGCTCATCTTCCTTGATTAAAATTTTGCAACTCAGAGGTCATCTTACAAATCCATATGATAGAAAGTTTTCTAGTACATTTGGTAGTGTGCTTGTTCAGTTTCATGCTTCCTGGATGAGTTCTGATGGGCTATTTAATGATTTTCTGACTACAACCAAGCTAGATTTGGTGTTCCAAAAAGTTGCAAATTTCACAATTCTGAAGGTGACACATTTCTTTTTTTGGTCTAAAACATCTCCAATTCCATTTCCATAAAAATGGACTCCATATGATGCATTATTTTAATGTGTTTCAGTTGTGGCGAACACATCCGACATGCCAATTTACAAAGGAGATCCCAAAAATCTTCTAGCGATGCAAATTTTGAGGATATGGATATGTTTTAAATAATTAATGATAGCCCTATGCAAATTTTCAAGGCCTCTGAATACCCAGCGTGCCTGCAGTGAACATGCACCATTTGCTAGGAAGGAGAAATTAAATAATTGCCATTTTCTCTAAGTTGAAAATGCATTTTTTTAAATATTTATTGGCACATCTAATATTTTAAATAATAAATATTATAAAGCAGACATTATTTTATAATGTTTATGTTTTATAAGGTCAGAACAAATGCATTTTATGAGTTTGTCGCACAAGTGCACAACTTACTCTACCCCTCTTCCAAATAGGGGCGCTAGTGTGATGGGCTCCATTTTGGGGCAGATTTTGGTCAGAGAGCAGTATGTGAATGGAGATTGGCATGTTATCATCTCCATGGAGGTTTTTCTGGAGCATTTTGGTCAGATTCAAGTAGATATTGTTGCAGGATGGAAAGTTCTGATGTTTTTGGCTTTGGGGCATATTTCTAAGGTTGCATATGAGATGCAAATGATATTTTCTACCTCCCAACTACTACCAGGACTTATTCTCATGTGTTGGGAATACTTTCAATACTTTTTTAGCCAATTATGAGTGTCTAGAATCCAAAAATGCCTAGCACAATAAAAAATGACCCAGCAGTGAGAATAAATTAATTGGCAAATGAAATATAGTGTTTTGGTGGCAAATATTTTAATATAAATATTATTATAATGTTTATCCCTTATCAATAAAATAGAGGCATTTTGGGGGCTGAGAGCACCAATGCACAACCCACCTCACTCTCCTTCCTCAAATGTGCACTGGTGTGCTAAGGCCTTTTATTGGCTAGTCTTGGCAAAATAAATGTACAAGTATCGATTGCAAAGCTTTTTCTCTTATTGGTGGAGGCGAATATGCATAGGAATACAAGCATCTAGAGCCTTATATTCCCAAGAAAAAATTAAACAAATCAAATAAATAGGATTTCACAATCTTCAAGGAGGAAAACAAATTTCAAAGGTAATGTCAAATCATTCAACTGACCAAATTGATTGTAGAAAACGTATTACCAGTAGGAGCCAATCAAGAGCCGAATTACATGTTCCCAAGTTATAAATATTAAAATAAAAAAAAAATTGTAGCGAGAAGCCTTGGCCAACATAATTTGTTTTTCTTTATATACATATTTCAAAAGGTTGTAGTAGGGGGATTCGGGGGGCTTTGGATACAAGTTATACACATATTTGGGGAATAGATTGATTGTAAAAAAGGTCGTGGAGTCTGGATTTCAGAAGAGAAATGCTCCTGTAGGTGAATAAATTTCTAAATGGAATATTTTCTATTTAGAATTTAGTAAATGAAAAACACTTTTGTGTGTATTATCCATGACTGTCTCCTTGAGTATGAATTCTTTTCTTTCAAGTAAAGTTACCAAGGGTTTTTGAGCTTGTTTGCATACATTTTCTATGTTCAATATTTGATTCATTGCATCTATTTAGGGAATGGATTAAAATTTCTTTAAATCAAATATAGGGGAAAGTATATTGTATTAAAGGATCACTGAAGAAGAGTCACATGTGATACTCTTTCTTGGGCCATTACTCTAAGGCAATGATGATGATTCTAGCCCTCTGAATATGAAGTTATAGATGTCAGATAGAAAATATTTGCATGGTAACATTTGACTCTATTGCCCTGATAAAGCATTGGTCTAGGGTTTATTCGCCTAAAGGTCCAGAAGATAACATAATTTAATGATGAATCATTTGAATCACTTTATTTTTGTGTTTTGTTTTAGTTTAGGTGTTGCATGTTCTTAGATCTGAACAATGAAGATAATCCAAGAATGTTGCCAATCTATGGTTAATCTTACAAATCTTGGTGCAAATATATGAGAACATTCTTCCTAGTATTGAAAAGCTATATTTATTGATTTTGAATAAGGGAATACCCCCTAGGTGCAGCAAAACCTAAAGTGCAGGGGAGATAGGAGATAATCTCCCACTCCGTTGGCCGAGTCTCTCATTGAATATGAGAAGTGGCAAGTCTTTAGGATTTGATGCATACAGATTTGGGATCCAACAAAATTGGCGACTCTACTGGGGAAGAACGCCGGTGCTCATGTTTTGGGGAGAGTCAAATGAGTTAAAATTTTTTGGTGGTCTGATGTGGAAGGTGTTGCAACATGTTTAAAGACTTTTAAAAGGTGCTCTGCTGGTGAAGTGAATCCAGAATATAATTGATCAAGAGTTTTTGGATGCTTGATGTTTTTCCCTCTTTGGAGAGGTGGTGACTTTGTTCAACTTGTTTGAAGCTACAATATATTCCCAAGTACTTCATCTTTTTCATTCAATATGATTAGTTTAGAACAACATTCTCGATCATGTTCTCAGAAGAAGTTGTTCTCTATTGAAAGATACAAAGCCCTAAATTTCAATGGTATTAGTGGTTACCCAAATGCTATCCCTAGTGAGATCAAAAAATGCCTGCTAGAGTATAGTGGAAATAATTTTGAATCTGTAGATACGCATTTGCAAGATTTTTATGATATAATAGGAGATTATGAGATTGAGGCTGAAGATGTTGTCATGAAACTTTTTGTTTAGTGATTAAAGGATAATTCTAGGGACTAGATTTCATTCCTTCCTGACTGTTGTATCTCTTCATGGGTTGAGCTCAAAGTTGCATTTTTAGAACAGTTTGGTGGACGAAATGATGTGATTTCATTAATTACACAATTTATGAGCATTTGAAAGGAAACGAATGAGTTGGTTCCATCCTTTAACCTAAGGTTTTCAAAATTGCTCAAACATATTCTTGAATATATGAGACCAAATGATGCATTGTGCCTAGTAGTTTATCTTGGTGCATTTGATGAGGAAATAAGTTATTTGCTGAGAGATAAGGAACCTGCTACACTTCATCAAGCTTATAAAATTGCAATAGTTATTGAAAATAATCAGAATTATGGAATGCCAATAGGATACATGTCTGCAAGTGTTGGTTATTGTAAAGCATCATATGTAGATGAGCAATGTAAAACAAAGAATCAAAATAGTTTTCAAAATGAATATATTTCTGCTATTCCAGTTTTTTCATCGTCATTGCCTCATGTGAATCATGGAGAGTTTCAAGCAACTTGTGAACAAAATGCGAGTACTGATGATTCTATGTTTTTTGCTCAATTATTGTTTGAATTGAAGAGACAAGAAGGAGAATCATCCTATGCTCTGTATACATGATTCATGAATACTTTGTTAGAAATCCCAGAGTATTGTTGACTTGAGGATTCTTTGCGTGTCGATTTATTCTATGAAGTTTATGAATCTGGTTTGAGTACTTTTTCAAAGGAACTGAAGCCTCAAAATCTTGATCAGATATTTGCTTGGATTGGGATTATGGAAAGAGCCAAAGGTGATTATGCAAGAAGAGTTATGTCTCAGGATACTGATAGTGGTTATGAGCAAATTCATGGAAGAATACATAAAGATGAAGAAATTGTGGTAGAAAATGAAGGCACATCTTGCAATGATAAAAATGAAGGTTGTGATCAGCCCATAAGAGAGAGATATGTAGATGCAGATTGCATACATCTTGAGATAAAGGATATATATGAAGACGTATCTTGCAACAGTGTTGTTGAAGAATCAAAGGAATACACAAATACCAGGTATGATACATTCATAAGTGAGTATGTCCCATATGTTCATGATAGTTTGTATGAAGAAGGGATGGAGGTCTTGGTCTTGCATGAACAAGATACTTGCTGATCTGTGAAGGATCCATTAGGTGATAAGGTTTGTATGGATGATGAATATAATGGTTCTACTATTGATGTTGATCATGACCATAATGTGGAAATGGAAGTATTTACTTTCAATAATGAATGTATTAATGAAGTTGCCTACTTTGTTGAGGATGGACAAGTCTCAGATGTTCATATTGATACAACAGAGGATAGTATTGACTGTAATATCCATGGTAAGGGTGATTATGAAGATTTTGACAATGGGCCATATTCTAAATTTTTTAATCTTTCTTTTGAAGTATTCTATGTGGAGTTTAATGGTGAAATTATTGAGCACAATAATGAGGGATATGAGGATGTTTCTAAAAGTGAGCTCTTTCAACTTGTTGGTCATGATAACTATGAGTATGATCAATTCTCAATTGTTTATAATTATTTGTATGAGCATGTTTTGCAAATCTTTACTTCAGTGTTGAAAGTATTATATGAATATGAAAGTTAGTGTTCAACAAAGCAAGTGGAGATGCTGCCTGTGTATGAGTATTTCATGTTCAATAAAGAAGGTGACTTCTTGCTTCAAAGAGGGCAAACTCCAAGTATAAATTCATTGGTTGTGTATGAGTCTTTCAATTTTTCTGATTTGGAGTTGATATATGATAGAGATAACTTATAGCAATGGTCATTAGAGATGTCTTATGATTGCTTCAGATTTGATATAGAAGTAAGAGATGAAGCCAAATTTTATAATACTAGTCACCTAGTGTGCTAGGAAATAGTTTGTTTCTCATATCAGAGTGATGGATATCTAAGGATGGATAGTAGTGCTTGTTTTTATCAAAGGCATTTCAAACATAGGAATGATATATTTGACACACATTTCTTGTGCCTATCATTTGTTGATATTGATATGAGTAAAATTGACAGTGGCACAATTAGAAACATGGTGGTATGCTTCTTTGATAGAAACATTGAATATAGTGCTTCCAAATTGAGCTCAAGTTTGTCTGATGAAAATAGGATATTTGATAGAGGTAAATATTGGTTTTTCATTTTTGGGGGCCTGGGGCCACCAAATAAAGTTTGAAGATATGGTTTTTAATATGATGGAGCAGTTACACAACAGCCCAATGGATTTGGCACATGGTCTACAACCCGGATATAATGGGAATCTCGCCATGCCTACAAGATGCATGCATCCCCAAACAAGAGCCACTGATGGCACCTTTAAATTTTTCAAATTTGAATTGTCTATCTCCTTTCAATGTGTCGACAGAGGTTAGGTCAACATACTGCTAAATCTACCCCGGAGCTCATTTTCGCTAATTAAAATTTTGCAACTCAGAGGTCATCTTGCAAATCCATATAGTAGAAAGTTTTCTGGTACATATGGTAGTGCGCCTGTTTAGTTTCACACTTCCTAAATGAGTTCTAATGGGCTATTTAATACTTTTCTGACTACAACCAAGCTAGATTTGGTGTTTCAAAAAGTTACAAATTTCACAATTCTGAAGGTGACCCATTTCTTATTTTGGTTTAGAATATCTCTAGTTCCATTTCCATAAAAATGGAGTCCATATGATTCATTATTTTTATGTATTTCAGTTGCGACGAATACATCTAGTAGGCTAGTTTACAAAGGAGGTCCCAAAAATCTTCTAGAGATGCAAATTTTGAGGAGATGGGTATGTTTTAAATAATCAATTATGGCCCTATGCAAATTTTCATGGTCTCTGAATACCCAGTGTGCCTACAGTGAAGATGTGCCATTTACCCGAAAGGAGAAATTAAATAATTACCATTTTCTCTAAGTTGAAAATGCATTTTTGAAAAATATTTATTGGCACATCTAATATTTTAAATAATAAATATTATAAAGTAGACATTATTTTATAATGTTTATGTTTTATAAGGTAAGAACAAATGCATTTTATGAGGACGTCGCACAACTTACTCTGCCCCTCTTCCAAACGGGTGCGCTAGTGTGATGGGCTCCACTTTGGGGCAGATTTTGCTCAAAGAGCAGTCTGGGAATGAATATTGGCATGTTATCATCTCCATGGACATTTTTTTTGGAGCATTTTGGTCAGATTCAAGCAGATATTGTTGTAGGATGGAAAGTTCTCACGTTTTTAGCTTTGGGGTAGATTTCTGAGGTTGCATATGAGCTACAAATGATATTTTCTACCTCCCAAATGATGCGACTTATTCTCATGTGTTGGGAATACTTTCAATACTGTTCTAGCCAATTTTGAGTGCCTGCAACCAAAAAATGCCTAGGAAAATAAAAAACAACACAACAATGAGAATAAATTAATTGGCAAATGAAATATAGTGTGGCAAATATTATAATATAAAGATTATTATTATAATGTTTATGACTTATCAATAAAATAGAGGCATTTTGGGGGTTGAGCGCACCAGCAGACAACCCACCTCACTCTCCCTCCTCAGATGTGCGCTAGTGCGCTAAGGCCTTTTATTGGCTAGTCTTGGCAAAATAAATGTACAAGTATTGACTGCAAAGCTTTTTCTCTTATTGGTGGAGGAGAATATGTATAGGAATACAAGTAGTTGGAGTCATACACTCCCGAGAAAAAATTGAACAAATCAAATGAACATGATTTCACAATCTTGAAGAAGGAAAACAAGTTTCAAAGGCAATATCAAATTGTTCAATGGACCAAATTGATTGTAGAAAACGTATTACCAGCAGGAGCCAATCAAGAGCAAAAATACAAGTTCCCAGGTTGCAAATATTAAAATAAAAAAAAAAATTGTAGCGGGAAGCCTTGTCTGACATCATTTGTTTTTATTTATATACGGCTTTCAAAAAGTTGTAGTAGGGGGATTTAGGGGGCTTTGGATACAAGTTATCCACATATTTGGGGAATAGATTGATTATAAAAAATGCTGTGGAGTCTGGATTTCAGAAGAGAAATGCTCTTGTAGGTGAATAATTTTCTAAATGGTATATTTTCTATTCAGATTTCAGTATATGAAAAACATTTTTGTGTGTATTAACCATGACTATCTCCTTGAGTATGAATGCTTTTTCTTTCAAGTAAAGTTGCCAAGGGTTTATGAGCTTATCTACATACATTTGCTATGTTGTATATTTTATTCATTCCATCTGTTCAAGGAATGGATTAAAATTGCTTTAAATTAGATATAGGGGAAAGTATATTGTATTAAAGGATCATTAATGAAGATTCACAGGTGATACTCTTTTTTGGGCCATTACTGTAAGGTAGTGATGATGGTTCCAACCCTCTGAATATGAAGTTATAGATGTTAGATAGAAAATATTTGCATGGTAACATTTGACTCTCTTGCCCTGATAAAGCACCGGTCTAGGGTATATTCTCCCAAAGATCTAGAAGATAACAAAATTTAATGACGAATCATTTGAATCACTTTATTTTTGTGTTTTGTTTTAATTTAGGCTCTGCATGTTCTTAGATCTGAACAGTGAAGATAATCCAAGAATGTTACAAGTCTAGGGTTAATCTTCCAAATCTTGGTGCAAATATATGATAACATTCTACCTGTTATTGAAAAGCTATATTTATTGATTTTGACTAAGGGAATACCCCTAGGTACAGCTGAACTTGAAGTGCAGGGGAGATAGGAGATAATCTCCCACTCTGTTGGCCGAATCTCTCATTGAATCTAAGTATAAGAAGTGGCAAGTCTTTAGGATTTGATGCATGTAGATTTGGGAACCAACAAGGAGGTCTAATTCCTCCAATGCAAATGCCATCCCAGTCTGGACCAACATGGCCTCATCCAAACTGGACAAATCAATCTTGGACAAACCCTTAGTGGTCAAATCAACAACAATATCAACAACAGTGGGCACCTCAATATAAACAAGGAATGAGGCAGTTTGGGAATCAACCTCAAGCCTTACTTCTTGGACCCTCACAGCCTACAAACCTGAATCCAAGTGATTAGGTAAATAAACCTCCAATGCTTGCTCAACCAGTTCCCAATCCTAAAAATAATAGGCCCCACAACAACAGGTGTATAACACAAATCCTAGTACAACCACCCTAAATTTTGTAGAAGTAAATGACATCCATCTTCGATCTCGATGCATTCTTGTAAATATTCCTATTAAGGAAGTCACTAAGGAAGAGGAAGTAACACCCAATGTTGATAAACAACAAAAGGATGAGAGGACTTAAACAAGAAACTCAGAAGAAATTTGAAAGGAAACCTTTGTTCCATTCCTAGAGCATTTAAAACAAACTCCTCCAAAATCTAAGGAAAACTAGCTTACACATGATGACTCACAATTAATCAACTTAGAAAGATACATATTGAAGTTCCTTTGGTACAAGCAATAAAAGATATCCCTAAGATAAATTAGACCATTAAGAGATTATGCTTAAAACTTCTAGGAAGAATATGAAAATTACCCAACACAATCCAAGTAGAAGGGAAACTTGTTGATGTCTTGTCAGGCACTTGCTAATTCCTCAAAAATATGGGGACCCTAGAAGTCATGTTATTTCAGTGGATATAAAAGGACTATCAGTCTCTAATGTATTGATCGATTTAGGGGTTGTTATCAATGTGATGACTTCAGAAACTGCAAAAGCTCTAGCATTAACACATATTCAGCCAACATCAACTGTGTTACAACTGGTAGATTTATCTATCACCAAACTACAAGGGATTCTGGAGGATATCATAGTCACTATTGATAGTTGGGATTATTCAGGTTATTTCCTCATCCTTCAGACCAGAATGAAATGTTCAAGGTACCCAATAATACTTGCTAGACCTTGGTTGGCTACCGCAGTAGACCCGATTGACTGTAGGTCAGGAAACATGACAATTTCGAATGGGAAAAAGCTGAAGGAACTTTCTATTTATCCCCCTACTAAAGCATTCCTACAATATGAGAACAAACCCTAGATAGATGATCTGATGGATTTAGATGAAGAGGACACCTCCTCATTGGCAATGGTAACAATTGCAAAACATTTTGAAGAATACAATGAGGAGTATCAAGATTTGGAATCAAACAGGGAAACCTCCTTATATAGTGTCACCCAGCAAGAGGTCTTCAGATGGCTTCAAAGAGATCTGAAGGGATCTTTCAAAGTATTCCACTATCCATATTCTAAACATATTGCTTCCCACTTAAATTATCAATAGGAAAAAACATTACACCGGATTGTGCCTCACCTTTGTCCGCTAAATACTTTGCTAAGTCCTTACAAAGACCTTCTTTCTATTCATAATGGCACAAATCAAATCATTGTCCAAACCAACAAACAACTCTCTATTAGTAGTTGGTTAACAGAAATAGAATAAATTTGATTGACAAAACTGTTACAAAATCATACCAAGGCTTTCACATGGGAATACAAAGACATGAGAGGAATCCACCCCAATGTATGCACACATCACATCTTCACTAAAGATGTTCGTCCTATTAGACAACCACAGAGGAGAATTAATCCATCCTTGAGGGATATAGTGAAGGAAGAAATAGAGAAATTGTTACAGGTAGGATTCATCTACCCCATTTCTGACAGTCAGTGGGTATTGCCATTGGTTATAGTACCAAAGAAAAATGACAAGTGGCGAGTCTGCATCGACTATAGAGAATTTAACAAAGCCACTAAAAAAGACTATTTCCCATTTCCCTTCATCAACCAGGTGCTGGATAATATGGCTGGTAGTCATTACTTCTCCTTTCTGGGTGGATTCAATGGCTACAACTAGATCCAAGTGGCTGGCTCTAGAAGATCAGGATAAGACTACCTTCACATGTCCTTGGGGGAAATTTTCCTACAGAGTTCTACCATTCGGATTATGTAATGCACCAGCCACATTTCAACGGGCAGTGTTGGCAACTTTTGCCGATCTAGCCAATACATGTATGGAGGTTTATATCAACAATTTCACGGATCATGGGAAAACTTTTGATGAAGCCTTGAATAGTTTGAATAAAGTGCTTGAAAGGTGCAAATAACTATTGCAAAAATGTGCCTAATCGATGTTGTCATTGATGTCAACATATCCTTGTTGTCATTGGTGTCAACTGTATCCCATTCTAGAAGATTTGTATGCTGAGGATATTGAGAAAATTAGCCCCTCTAGAAGAAACAAGTGAGTTACATACCTCTCTATAAGAGACAGTGAAGACAGTGCAGTTTAGTGAAGTAGATTGCTCTACATTCCCAGTAAGATGAAGATTAGAGTTCGCGGACCAAAGGGTGTTGTAAAGGATTGTCTGAAGTTGCTCCAATTAAGATTTGAGGGATCCGCATGAAGAATTTGGGAAGCTATGGCCATCTGAGTAGAACTAGGTTTTGTAGGAATTCAGAGGTGACAAAGTGATAGGAATTTGGTCTGGGCTGATCCGCATTGAAATATTATGATCTGCTAATCTAGAGGAGTGTTTGGGTTGTCAGTGTGTATCCTCAACTCAAGTGGCTCATGGTTTGGAGGTCCATAAGTAATCTTTCTAGTGTGCCAGTCATGACAGTTGGTGTTCTTGAGTTCCCCGATGAAGGTGTTGTTGTCTCTCAGATTTGCACCCTTGCTGAGTTGTAAAACTTGGCAATCTGGAGAAACATGGGATCTTTCTAGGTCTGTGGGTCACCTGTGTTGGAAAGAACCTCTAGAGAAGGCTGGCTTCCTATTGATACTCCACCTAAACTGCTTATACTAAAGTCTTTGTAGAGAAAAGGGTAAGAAGGATTGCATGAAAATGAAACCTACCGTCTAAGGTGCTACACCAAAAGATCATCATAAAATACACAGAAATGACACACTACAGAACTAGTAATAATAAGAATCCCTTACACAACCCAGCAAATCATAATCCTTGCATCATTACATTGTAAGGAGGCTAAATAACAATAGTCCTGCAAAGGAGAAAGAGGTTTTCTCACTACCCAAAACTGATTGTTATTCCTTGCACATCTCACAACCTGCAAAAATATGTAATCCTTGCATAAAGGCACCAACATGAAATACAGCTCTAAGGACAAAGAACGTCACAAAGATCTATACTAACACTGAGGACACACAATATCAGAAGAAATGGGAAGGTATAAACTTCTTATTACTGCCAAAAAGGTGTTACAATGTTGTATATCTCTGAAAATGGGTTACAAGACTATTCACTTCTGCAAAAGAACTCATAAAATTACAATATACAGAGCAGTGAATAGAAAGAACTTCTGAAAAATGAACAAGGAAGAAGGCTATATACTTCCTAAATAGTTGTAAATAGATAAACATCAACCACCTCCATTTTTGTGCATCTCATAAATGCCCTCAAATATCTCTCTGAAATCCTCCCAAAAGGGTTCCCAATGCATAAATGGTCAAGGCATGCCATCAACTATCATAAAGGCACCTGAAAATGTCATAGAATGCCTTTAAATGATCTTTAAGGCTTCTAACATAAGTCAGATCTATGTAATAACCCCCTGCAACATTATAAATCTCTGATATTTTCCAAATAAATGACATAAATACACATTTTCTGCATTTAATTAACATTTGACTAAGAGATTTATAATTACACTACCTTAGTAAACGTTTTAAAATTCAAAATTACACAAACCTATGCAGAAAATAATGACATTTATGACATAAAAAGGATGTCCATATCTCCTAGGCAAAATAACACGACACACATACATCTGCACCATATCTTGCATCTCATAGCATAAAAAACGTCTCATGGCTTAACCTTTCCCATTTTTCCATACATCTCATCATGTCCAAACATGGTCCTAAGCAATACATATCCAAAAAAAACCCCTTATGACTCTCATATACATATCTCAAAATAGAACAACATACCCACCTTGTAGCTCCAACACCAATCATGCCTTATACCTACACTCCACCTTGTATCTCCCAACACACATTTTATGCCTTGGCAAAAAAAAGGCATTTGACCTTGTATTTTCTTGTAATGCATTTGACCTTAAGAAAATAAGAAAGGCAAAAAAACATGTCTCACGGCCCCCTCTTGCATTATTGCTAGGTTTTAAGACTTTTGAAGTCTTCACCACAGCACAAAATAGATGAAAATGATTGTTTTAAATCAAAAGTAAAAAATACTCAAATGCAAACTAGGTCATTTGACCCCAAAAGGAAGAAAACCTAAAACAAAATTCATTTTTTCATTTGCTTCTGCCATTGTGCTCGCTGTCGCGCCGCCATGGAGGGTTTGGAAGGTAGAAATGGACGGGTTTCATCTATTCTGGGTCAATTCTGAAGCTAAATGCAAGGTAAGTGGTATCTTTTGAGGTTTTTGACTCCTCTCTGTTGATTTTGGGTATATTTTCTACTCCTCTAGCCACATTTTGACTGTGTCTTGATGGTTATTTTGCTGTTTCTTTGGCTGATTTCCTTGTATCCATTGTTGGCTATGTCGAGGCCGTGATCTGATTGGCTTGTTGAGAAAGAAACGTGATTTTACATAGTAGATGGCAGAAACCCTCAGAGGTAACTCCTCACTGTCAACTCTCCCTCATTTTTTCTAAGATCTTCCATGCATCTTGTTGCCTGGGGCCACGATTCTGAGGGGTTTTGTGAGCATTCGTGTGAACTAATTTCAAAGGATTTCATTTTTCCTTTGTATCTACATTCCCTTGGCTCCAAACAAGCCTCATCCTTGACAAAAAATTGAAACAATGACATACATGTCTTGCTGCAATTCGAAATCTGTATTTTCTGGCTGGCTGTAGCATTTTTATTGAAAATTTGTACTTTTTGTTCTTCTGTGTAGAGGGTTTTGTAGCATTTGAACTTGAAAATTTTTCATTTTCTTTGTATATTCACTGTTGGATTTAACTAGAAGGAAATCTGAGCATATGAACTTGAAAAAATTGCATATTCTTTGTCTAATGGCTATGTATCTCGCTGCCAGAGGCTCCGACCCGGGGTTTTGTGAGCATCAGCTTAAAAAATGAGTTAAACTCTAGATCTTTTCCTAATTTTTTATGCATTTTTTAGCTCCAAACCAACTCTAGCCTTGACAACAAAATTTGTACAATGACATTCGCACATTTTGAACTCGAGAAAAAAGAAAAACTGCATTTTTGTGACAAAACACTATGCAACTTTTCCTCATTTCCTCTGGTATTTCACAACATTCACATCTTGAAAATGTCTGGCAGTAAAATATACTACTTTATCCACATGACAATAACCCATAAGCCTTGGTACAATTGGAATAATGTCTCTATGATTCACAATGTACCAGTTGTCCTTAACTCTCTTATTATACTCTTCTGCAAATCTTTTATTCCCAACTCTAGGAGAGCCAAAGCCATACATTGTAATGTCAATGCAACCACACTTTGTCATTTTGCTTGATGAAAGTTCAAGGGAAAGAAGAGTTGCTAATGCACCACCTAAACTGTGTCCAGTCACATAAACACGCCACAAGGGTGTCTTGTCTTTCTCCCCATCAATGAAACCTATTGAGGTTTTGATGAAAGAAAGTAATCAATTTCTGAC
The DNA here is from genome assembly GCA_027924645.1 of Cunninghamia lanceolata. Taxonomy (NCBI): domain Eukaryota; kingdom Viridiplantae; phylum Streptophyta; class Pinopsida; order Cupressales; family Cupressaceae; genus Cunninghamia; species Cunninghamia lanceolata. The sequence continues at coordinate 6,230,749 of BSBN01000148.1, read as the reverse complement.
TGAATCATATGCACTCAAAAAACCACTACGCACTTGGACCTCTTCTTTGAAATCCCCACCCACTTGCTCAGGGCTTAACCTAGTAAATGTTAACATCAAAGCAGTTCTCAGGTCCTTCCATCTTCTGGTTCTGTTCCCCTGAAAGCAATGACTAGCCTTTGTTGTAAAGTATCCCTCAAGATTGCTACATGTGCATCAGTTCTTTGATTGTCAAGGAAACATATTTTCTCCAAATCTGATTTGATAAAACCTATGTGCCCAAATGCAGTAGCAAGCATGGTCCAAGCCTTCCTGGCACTTTCTGTTGTTGCAAACATTCTCCTCATTTCCTCTAGTAATTCACTTCGTAAAGTTGCTGCTGCTGAATCCAATACATTCTCAATCAGACAAGGTGATTCTAGCAATCCTTCCATCTCTAAAGAAGTCTTGCCTTTACCCTCTACCTTGTTACCATCCCCTTTATGGCCTGTTGAAGATCCTAAGGTCAAAAACCTACTGTCAAATCAAACATGCATGCTAGTTAACTTCTATCATTTCTCTCCTCCATGCATTAATGACTATCTTCTTTCCTTTTGAGCATGACTATTCCTTTGTATCAACAGCCCTTGCTGAGTCACACAATGCCACAACCCTTGAAGCAAACCCCTTGAAAGCTATTGTTTCTTTTACATACCCTAAGGTTGATGGGGTTTTCAAAAATTTAACAAGACGCTTAAGTGGCTACAAGGTGGTCCACTCTACTAGGTGCCACATGAATAACTGTTGTCAAGATCTTGTTCTATTGCATCATGGCTGCTATGACGAATGTTGCATCTTCTAGTTAAACTGCTCCTTGGTTGACCATGACAGTCTCCCTCAGTCACATACATCACTATCATTCCAATGTTATCCTCATACTTCTGCATGTTGTTTCTTTATGGCAGTCTTTGAAATTGCCTTAAGACTATTATGACAGTCACTTTATTTTATGTTTTAAACTTCTTTCACTGCTTAAACAATAGAGCTTTGTGCTTGAATGTATTCTCTCTAAAATACTTTGTGGCTGTCTACTGTCATTATTGAGTGCTATAATCATTTTCCCATGAGACTATGATGCTTTTATGCTGCCTTACTATTTATCAGAATGATTGATTGTCCTGGAATGTACAGACTGTACTTTGTATGTTGTTCCTTTATGGATGTTACTGCTCCTTTATACTACATGATTGTTGTCCCAACCTTATGACAGTCTGTTGTTCCATTATGCATTCCTCAACACTTATTGTTGTTCATCTCTTTCCATGACTATCCTCACCCTCCTTGCAGTTTGTCTTGCATTTGTATATGGCATATGAAATGTTTCCGTAAGGACTATGAGTTGGGCTCAACCCTTGTGGGAGCCACATTTCCTCCACTCATAATGTAACCTGATAAATCACATAGAAGCATAATGACACCTATATTTGCACATGAAGCAAACATGTTAAAAAAAACAAGGACCTGCAGTCGATATACTTGATTTTTTTCTTCTCAAAAGTCTCTGTGACACTAACTGGTTTACTACATCTAAGAAACAAATTGTACATTTATAGATATATATCATATGATGTATGATGCCTCGTCATTGCTCTAACATTAGATTTTCCAAAATTTTATGTAGATAACTAGGGGTAGCAAGGAGATAGCAGCTGGATGCGGGACACGCAGACCATACAGGACGACACAAGACACGTCAACAACATGAAGGCTCATCATTCAGGCAATGACGAGTCACCCTACCTCATATGCATATTTGTCTTTTAGTTCTTTTATAAATGTATGGTTTGGCTTTTTCATTTTACAATGAAACAGTTAGTCTCACAGCTTGTGTGAGACCTTATACACTTATTTTTTTAATACAAATTGCTGATCTTTGAAAAGATTTTTACAATTTCTTAAGTCTAAAAATCATCTAAATGCAACAATACAATGTAATCTTAATTTGTACCAAACATGTACATGGATATAATGCAGCAGCAATAAAAATGTACCTTTCTCCCCTTCAAAACTGAAAAGCTCTACTTGATTGAGGCTAGTAGTGAAATTTAGGTAACATCTTTGGCGATCTCTGCTAAATGTTTGCCTGCTAAACATTAGACCAGTTGCCTGAAACTTAACCATTGGGTATAGAGTCACACATACTTGACAAAACCTTGGAAATTCCCTTTCTTATTGCAATTGACTTCCAACTACTATCTCTTCTAAACCATCAAGTGCATGGGTATGGTTGGTGACGGTGAATAAAAATCCCTGTTACTGATGATATGCATCTACTTGATGAGTTAGAAGGGATAAGTAACAAGAATGCTTCCTTTCTAACTACTGTGATTTATTACAACCTTATGAGGATAGGTATGATGTGTGACAGTGAATACATGTATTCACTATTTCTTATGATGGTTGTACCACATACGGTTGCAGTACATTATAGTAGTTAAATTACTTAACAGGAAAATGAAGAGGAAAATATGATCCTTTCATTTACAAAGGACACTAAAAGAAATGCAAACAAGCCCTCACAGGAATTCCATGAGTGGCCATTTTAAACTCAACTGTAGATTTAGAGAATAAACGTCCAATTGAAAAAAAAAAGAGAAAGAGAAAGAATAGCTAACCTTGGAAAACAAAGAGGAGAAAATGTGCAGCTATGATCACAAGCAAGGGATAATAAATGGAGGATATAGGATGGCTAGAATAATTTCGGCATTATGAGGCTATGAAGAGGAGAATAGAGAACACCTTGCACAACCAGAATGAAGAAAAACTAACAACTGTGCGAAAACACACTTAGGGAAAAGAAAACTGCAACTAATCTATTGTGCAGCAGCACTTATTCAACAACTGAAACTTCATGAAATATGTACAAACATGAAAGATCCTACCTCAGAAGTAATGTTTGAGGTGAATCCCATTGACTAGGATTGGCTCAACATCACCATCCAACTTAGACAGCTGGAAAGCATTATGCTGTTTGCATTCTGAAATAATGTATGGCCCACTCCAAAAAGCGTCGAACTTGGAGTGCTTCCCAGGTTTGCTTTTCAACACATCCTACTTCAGCACTATGTCACCCTCCTGGAATGTTCTTGGAGATGCCGTTTTGTTGAAGGACCTTTTCATTTGGGCTTGATGATGCTCTATGTTTCTCATAGCATCATTTATGGTTTCTTCAAGGTCAACCAGTTGAGCCAGCCTTACTATCATAGGACCTTCCTTCAGCATGTCCAACTGATTTACCAAATCAAGTGCTAGTAACTCAAGTGTGATAGGAAGCCTTGCTTCCCTGCCATACACTAACATGAAAGGTGAATGCCCTGTTGACCATTTTGTAGTGATTCTATCAACCCATAGTGTTGATTTTAACTGTGTGTGCCAGGATCTCTGGTTGCCCTCCATGGTCTTCTTGATGATTCTGATCAGGTTCTTATTTGTAGATTCTGTTTGATCGTTGCCTTGTGGATAGTAATTTGAGGATGTATTAAGATAAATGCCATTCCTTACAGCCTAATCAGAAATTTTGGAACCAATGAAAGCAAGGGCATTATCTGAAATGATGGACTCAGGCACTCCAAATCTGATAACCAACTCTTCATAAAAATTCAAAATAGCAGACTCATTATCTTCCTTAAGTGCGACTGATTTAGTCCACTTAGTGAAATAATCAGTGGCTATAAGAATCCACTTATGGCCAGTGCTGGATGAAGGGTTTATAACCCCAATAAAGTCTAATCCCCACCTCATAAAGGGTTGTTCCACCTGAACTGGCTACAAAGGTAAGGCTGCCAACTTCTCTTTTCTGGCAAACAAAGCACACTCCTTGCATTTTTTGACCCATCTTTAAACAAACTGGGCCAATAATAGCCACCTTTCATTACCTTAAGAGTTGTTGCTCTAGGTGAAAAATGGCCTCCAACTGACCCTTCATGAAATTTATGCAACACTTTTTCTACTTGGTTAGGTCCAATGCATCTCAGCAATACTCCATTAAAATCCTTCCCAAAAAGCAAGTTATTAATGAGCACATAAGGTATGGACTGCAATCTAAAATACCTTCATTTGGCTCTATCCAATCCTTGAGGAGACTCATCGGTCTACAAGAAATGAACCATTTCTTGCACCCAATCAGCCACAAGATCTGAAATAGTTGTTTGTTCTTGATCTTGCATTGATAGAACAGCTTCTTGATCACATTCTTCTTTGCTGATAACACCATCAGCAAGCTGTTCACACAGCCCTTTTCCTCTGACCAACTTGGTAACCTTAATGTCCACGTCATACTCCATGACCTTAGTCACCCAACCAACCCTCTTATCACTGAGATCTTACTTAGCAGAAATTCTTTCACGCTTGGATGAGCAACCATTAAATTAATCTTGTTACTTGATAACATGTATTTAAACTTTTTTAAACTCATTATAATAGCAAGTACATGTTTCTCAACAAAAGTGTACCTCAACTCATAATCTTTCAATGCTTGACTAAAAAAAGCTAAAGCCTGTTCCATTTCTAGCTTATTTTTTTGTACCAACATAACTAAAACAAAATCAACATTACCATATGCATACAAAGTAAAATCCTTAGAAAAATTAGGATTTAGCAGTGTAGGTGCAGCAGCCAAAGCCTCCTTGATAAGCTCAAAACTTTATTTTCCGTCTCTAGCCCCGCTGAAAGACATGTTCTTCCTCAACATAGCAGTTAATGGATTTAACAAATCAGCAATATCAGGGATGAACCTCCTGACGAAGTTGATCCTACCAATGAAACTTTGTAGGCCCTTCTTGTGTGCTGGTAAAGGTAGAGCCAAAATTGCACTTATTCTTTCAGGATCAATGGTGATTCCTTGTTTTGACACCACGTAACCAAGCAATCTGCCCTCATGGAGAGCAAACACACATTTTTTGGGATTAAGTGATATCCCAAACTCCCTGCACCTTTCAAAAATCTGCCTTAGGTGATTTAGATGATCTTTGGCTTCTTTAGAGAAAATGGTAATATCGTCAAGGTAGACTAGGACGATCTTGTACATCAACCCCTGAAAGGCCATATCCATAGCCTTTTGAAAGGTTTCTCTAGCATTGGACAAACTGAAAGGCATCTTTTTGTAAGCCATAGTCCCCCACTTTGTGGTGAAGGTTGTTTTGTACTGGTTCTCCTCTCTGACTAAAATATGATTGTATCCAGAATAGCCATCAAGCAAGGAAAACCTTTCTGATCTTGACACTACTTGGAGTATCTACTCCATGGAAGGCAAAGGATGATGGTCTTTCAAAGAAGCTCTATTCAAGTCACAGAAGTCTACACATAGCCTTATCTCCTCATTTTTTTTCCTCACCGGCACAAGGTTGGAAACCCATGAGGTGTGCTTGATAGGAAATATTATGCAACTCTCAATTAGCTTATTCAATTCCATTTTCATGAGAGGCTCTAATTTAGGATTCAAAGGCCTCTATTTCTGCCTAACAGGCTTGGCATCAGGTTCTAACTCAATAATGTGTTGAGCAAGCTGGGGATCAAACCCCTTTAAATCACCATATTCCTATGCAAAAATGTCACTAAATTCTTGGAATAGTTGATTAAATGCACGTCTTTCCTTTGTTGTACATGCCTTTCCCAATTTAAGGAGTTCACCTTTAAAGATCTCAAATTCTTCATAGTGATCTTGCTGAACCTGTAGGCTGGACCTAGGTTTTACAGCTTCATCATCAGTGTTAAAGATGGACTCTAAGGTGACCAGACCATTTGGCATCTTGTTATTTTTCAGCTGAATGATTTGGTCACCGTATTGGTGATGTAGCTTCCCTTGGTTGGCATGAGAGAATTCATCTTCCTCTCTCAAGAAGTTTACAATCTGCTGATCACTATCAAACACCTACCAATGTATGTTATTATCTAGCACAGCGGGCCTAACAATAATCTTAATATGCTGATTTTTCTTACCACTACTGATTTCCTTGGGAATGTCAAATTCTGCCCCTACAGCAGCCAGCCTATCAGCGTGTTTATTCTGATTTTTGGGTATGGAGATCAAATTGAATGCATCAAAACCCTCCAAAAGGTCCCATACTCTATGCTTATAAGACTTAAGCAGATCATTTTTAGTGACATTAAGCTTTCTCACCTGATTTAGAACAAGTTCGATGTCCCCATAAACTTTTAGATAGCTAATACCTCTTTGTCTTGCCCATTCTAAGCCTTGAATTAGAGCTTCATATTTAGCCACATTGTTAGTGCAGCTGAAACAGAATCTGAAAGTTGAATAGTACTTTTTAGCCTTCAGGGAAACAAGCATGCTTCCATCGCTGGCACCCATTCTACTCCTTGAGCCGTCAAAAAATAGCTCCTAGACCTCATTTTCTTGCTGCCCATTCTGTTGTTCTGCACTTTTTTCAATGTTAGGTAGAAATAAATCAGCCCCGTGCATCACATACATGCCTAAACCAACCTCGTCCAGGTGCTCACATGGTTCAACCACTTGATTTTGATATGCCCATTCATCAAGAAGGACCTCTAGTATGCCTTCAATTAGCATATTGCCTTCTTGAACAGCAGGCTGTTCCATTTCTGATTCACTTGCAACCAAGTTGGCATTGACGAGGCATGTAGTGTAAGACTCAATATGGTCTTTAGCAATGGGCTCTGACTTGATAGTTACCTTAGTGCCGTACCTGGTTCTGAACAGCATATGAGACCAATCTGAGGATAGGTAACCTCCTATCTTTGCTGTAAAATCCCTTGACAAGTAAATGGCAAAATAAGGAGGTAACTCAATAACATATATGTCTTGTGGGATAGAGAAATTTGGGTAGGCATGCAGAGTTAAACTCAGTCCTTTGATGACACCCACTATATTAACAACAATTCCATCCAGCTGAACAACTCCCTTCTCTAATGGCTCATATTCAATGCCCAACTTGTCAACAATTTGTTTGGGCATGACGGAGCTACTAGCACCTGAGTCTATCATGCAGTTATGAACTAAATGATCCCCTATGATCAAAGATATGTGAAATGGTGGGGGTTTTACCTCTGAAGCTTGTTGTTCTACATTTTTCTCAAGGTTACTTATCAAAACAGCCTTGGACTTACCTATATCAGACTCTTGAGATAGTTTTAAATTTGACAAGGTTGATTGAAGCAAGTCTTTTTGGCCAGGGATTCTCAGGGAATCCCACATAGTCATGGATACATTTACTTTTTTCATATGCTCAAGGATATTGAAAGCAGATGTACCTGATTTAGCTTGGCTTTTGGGGGTAGCCACATCACCTTGAGCGCAAGTTGGCTGAACTGATGGATTAAGCTATTCCTTGTCTATCAAAGGTTGATCCTTTGATAAGACTTGAGTTTTTTTAGCCTTTGATGGGTTAGAAACACCTTGACTGATGTTCGGCACTTGATGCCCATGAGTTTGAACTTTACCAGCTTGCTGCCCTTCATCAATAGCCCTTTTCTTGCTGCATGTATTGTCTGCAACTGAAGAACCAACTTGGTTCATACTGCAGAATTCTTCTCCTTGCCAGTTTAGGAGTGCTATTTCATGTGCCTGTTCTTCTTGTAGCTGAACAGGAGGTTCTACAGGCACATTAGACTGCACTGTTGGACTATTCTGAACCATCAGAGCTTGGTTAATCACCCCATTGGCACATGTATTTTGGTTATGGGGTTGGTTACAAGGAAAGCACCGGTCATATTCTTGAGCCATATTGTTTTGTGTGGGCACAACCTCTTTCAAGGAACTGACGGTGTTTGGATTGTAGGCCTGATAAGGTCTAGAGTTAAAGGCTTGCCTTGGACCTTGATTATTAGGCTGATAAGGTGGCCTATTTGGCTGATTTTGCTAGTAATTGGACTGGACTGGGGGCTGATAAGGTCTAAAATTTTGACCTTGCTGCCTCTTGAGGTTCATAATCTCATTACCAAAAGATTATAGCAGTCCTTTGATTTCTTGTAACTCAAAAGACTGAGTTTGAACAACATTTTCTGATTTATTACGCTACGCATTAGGTGCTGGTAACGTTGGCACAACAGGTATAACAGCTATAGGAGGCACATGCACTGGCATCAGTGGCTGAATAGCAGGGAATATTGGCAAAGGAGGCCTAGGGGCAATTTTACCAGCCTGTATGAGGCTGTTCTCAACTCTTATGGCTATGGCATAAGCCTGTGGTAAGGAATTTCCTCCCATAGATTAAGCATGACAGAAATATCACTATTTAAAGCTCTCAAATAATATAAGAAAGCATGGTCAGCTGTAGGCCTTACCGTTGGTGGGATTTTGTCCCACATCTTCTGGAAATGGTGGTTGAAGTCTGACATAACTTTGTGAGGAGCTCTTTTGATTGTGGACAATTGCTCCACCAATGACATATGGTATGATTTGTCTTCAAAGAAGCTGCACAACTCCTCTCCCAAATGATCCCATGAATCTATGGAGTTCACCGATAGGCTTCTAAACCACTGCAAAGCCTTCCCTTTGAGAGAAGCTGCTAATAACCTGATTGTGACATTCTCTTCTATCACATGATGGACAACACACAAGTTTGCAATGTCTTTAATGTGTTCAGCCGGAGTAGTCTGATCTTCACCATTAAAATATGGTAAACTTTTCATGGCAGTAATAGGAATATCATCATGCTGAGCTAAATTCAGTGGGCTACCTTGGTTGAATGCAACAAAAGGCTAATTTCTGACTGTAGGAATCATTGTAACTGGGATTCTTGGGACAGTATGAGTTCCAACAAAAGGAGTAGACTTGGCTCTTCTAGAATAGACACAAGTCTTTTTGGGCTTCTCAACTGTTATCCCTCTTCTCCTAGGTGGGGATAATTGCAAATATTCAAAAGATGAAGAACTGCTTTTGGTTTGTATCCTTCTCATAAGTAGAAATATACTAATTTGCTAAACCAAAGCTCAGAGTCGCCAGATATGCAGGTTTTAACCTCTTACAAGTCTGAAAATCACTAGCTGCACATCAAAACTAGCAATAAAAGGTAGTATTTGAACTGTTTCTAATTCTACAGTCCCACCGGGCATGCCCAAAACTGTTGTCTCTCATATTTGCACCCTTGCTGAGATGTAAAAGTTGGCAATCTGGAGAAACATGGGATCTTTCCAAATCTGTGGGTCACCTGTGTTGGAAAGAACCTCCGGAGAAGGCTGGCTTCCTATTGATACTCCACCTAAACTGCTTATACTAAAGTCTTTGCAGAGAAAAGAGTAAGAAGGATTGCATGAAAATGAAACCTACTGTATAAGGTGATGCACCAAAAGATCATCAAAAAATACATAGAAATGACACACTACAAAACTAGTAATAATAAGAATCCCTTACACAACCCAGTAAATCATAATCCTTGCATCATTACTTTGTAAGGAGGCTAAATAACAATAGTCCTGCAAAGGAGAAAGAGGTTTTCTCACTACCCAAAACTGATTATTATTCCTTGCACATCTCACAACCTAAAAAAATATGTAATCCCTGCATAAAGGCACCGACATGAAATATAGCTCCAAGGACAAAGAACATCACAAAGATCTGCACTAACACTGAGGACACACATTATCATAAGAAATGGGAAGGTATAAACTTCTTATTACTGCCAAAAACGTATTACAATGTTGTATATCTCTGAAAATGGGTTACAAGACTGTTCACTTCTGCAAAAGAACTCATAAAATTACAATATACAGAGCAATGAATAGCAAGAACTGCTGAAAAATGAACAAGGAAGAAGGCTATATACTTCCCAAATAGCTATAAATAGATAAACATCAACCACCTCCATTTTCATGCATCTCATAAATGCCCTCAAAATATCTCTCTAAAATCCTCCCAAAAGGGTTCCTAATGCATAAATGGTCAAGGCATGCCATCAACTATCATAAAGGTACCTGAAAATGTCATAGAATGCCTTTAAATGATCTTTAAGGCTTCTGACATAAGTCAGATCTGTGTAATAACCCCCTACAACATCATAAATATCTGATATTTTCCAAATAAATGACTTAAATACACATTTTCTGCATTTAATTAACATTTGACTAAGAGGGTTATAATTACACCACCTTAGTAAATGTTTTACAATTCAAAATTACACAAACCTATGCAGAAAATAATGACATTTATGACATAAAAAGGACGTCCATATCTCCTAGGCAAAATAACACGACACACATACATCTGCACCATATCTTGCATCTCATAGCATCAAAAACGGCTTAACCTTTCCCATTTTTCCATACATCTCATCATGTCCAAACACAGTCCTAAGCAATACATATCCAAAAAAAACCCGTTATGACTCCCATATACATATCTGAAAATAGAACAACATACCCACCTTGTAGCTCCAACACCAATCATGCCTTATACCTACACTCCACCTTGTATCTCCCAACACACATTTTATGCCTTGGCAAAAAAAAGGCATTCGACCTTGTATTTTCTTGTAATGCATTTGACCTTAAGAAAATAAAAAAGGTAAAAAAACATGCCTCATAGCCCCCTCTTGCATTATTGCTAGGTTTTAAGACTTTTGAAGTCTTCACCATGGCACAAAATAGATGAAAATGATTGTTTTAAATCAAAAGTAAAAAATACTCAAATGCAAACTAGGTCATTCGACCCCAAAAGGAAGAAAACCTAAAAAAAATCATTTTTTCATTTGCTTCTGCCATTGTGCTCGCTGCCACGCCGCCATGGAGGGTTTGGAAGGCAGAAATGGACGGTTTTCATCCATTCTGGGTCAATTTTAAAGCTAAATGCAAGGTAAGTGGTATCTTTTGAGGTTTTTGACTCCTCTCTATCGATTTTGGGTATATTTTCTGCTCCTCTAGCCACGTTTTGACTATGTCTTGATGGATATTTTGTTGTTTCTCTGGCCGATTTCCTTGTATCCATTGTTGGCTATGTCGAGGCCGTGATTTGACTGGCTTGTTCAGAAAGAAACGTGATTTTACATTGTAGATGGTAGAAACCCTCAGAGGTAACTCCTCACTGTCAACCGTCCCTCATTTTTTCTGAGATCTTCCATGCATCTTGCTACCTAGGGCCGCGATTCTGAGGGGTTTTGTGAGCATTCATGTGAACTAAGTTCAAAGGGTTTCATTTTTCCTTTGTATATGCATTCCTTTGGCTCCAAACAAGCCTCAGCCTTAACAAAAAACTTGAAACAATGACATACATGTCTTGCTGCAACTTGAAATCTATATTTTCTGGCTGGTTGTGGCATTTTTATTGAAAATCTGTACTTTCTGTTGTTCCATGTAGAGGGTTCTATAGCATTTGAACTTGAAAAATTTTTCATTTTCTTTGTATATTCGCTGCTGGGTTTAACTAGAAGGAAATTTGAGCATATGAACTTGAAAAAATTGCATTTTCTTTGTCTGATGGCTGTGTATCTTGCTGCCAGAGGCTACGACCCGGGGTTTTGTGAGCATCAACTTAAAAAATGAGTTAAACTCTAGATCTTTTCCTAATTTTTTATGCATTTTTTAGCTCCAAACGAGCTCTAGCCTTGACAAGCAAATTTTTAAAATGACATTCGCGCATTTTGAACTCGAGAAAAAAGAAAAACTGCATTTTTGTGACAAAACACTATGCAACTTTTCCTCATTTCCTCTAGAATTTCATAGAATTCACATCTTGAAAATGTCTGGTAGTAAAATATACTGCTTTATCCACATGACAATAATCCATAAGCCTTGGTACAGTTGGAATAATATCTCTATGATTCACAATGCGCCAGTTGTCATTAACTCTCTTATTATACTCTTCTGCAAATCTTTTATTCCCAACTCTAGGAGGGGCCATACATTGTAATGTCAATGTAGCCACACTTTGCCATTTTGCTTGATGAAAGTTCAAGCGAAAGAAGAGTTTCTAATGCACCACCTAAAATCTATCCAGTCACATAAACACGCCACAAGGTGCCTTGTCTTTCTCCCCATCAATGAAACCTATTGAGGTTTTGATGAAAGAAAGTAATCAATTTCTAACTAAATCATATGCACTCAAATAACCACTACACACCTAGACCTCTTCTTTGAAATCCCCACCCACTTGCTTAGGGCTTAACCTAGTAGATGTTAACATCAAATCAATTCTCAGGTCCTTCCATCTTTTGGTTTTGTTCCCCTGAAAGCAATGACTAGCCTTTGCTGTAAAGTATCCCTCAAGACTGCTACATGTGCATCAGCTCTTCAATTGTCAAGGAAACATATTTTCTCAAACTCTGATTTGATAAAACCTGTGTGCCTAAATGCAGTAGCCAGCATGGTCCAAGCCTTCTTGGCACTTTCTGTTGTTGCAAACATTCTCTTCATTTCCTCCAGTATTTCACTTGGTAAAGGTGCTGCTGCTGAATCCAATACATTCTCACTCAAACAAGGTGATTCTAGCAATCCTTCCATCTCTAAAGAAGTCTTGCCTTTACCCTCCACCTTGTTACCATCCCCTTTATGGCCTGTTGAAGATCCTAAGGTTGAAAACTTACTGTCAAATCAAACATGCATGTTGGTTAACTTCTATCATTGCTCTCCTCCATGCATTGATGACTATCTTCTTTCCTTTTAAGCATGATTGTTCCTTTGTATCAACAGCCCTTGCTGAGTCACACAATTCCATGACCCTTGAAGCAAACCCCTTGAAAGCTATTGTTTCTTTTACATACCCTAAGGTTGATGGGGTTTTCAAAAATTCAACAAGACTCTTAAGTGGCTACAAGGTGGTCCACTCTACTAGGTGCCACATGAATAACTGTTGTCAAGATCTTGTTCTATTGCATCATGGCTGCTATGATGAATGTTGCATCTTCTAGTTAAACTGCTCCTTGGTTGACCATGATAGTCTCCCTCAGTCACATACATCACTATCATTCCAATGTTGTCCTCATACTTCTGCATGCTATTTCTTTATGACAGTCTTTGAAATTGCCTTAAGACTGTTATGACAGTCACTTCATTTTTTGTTTTACACTTCTTTCGCTGCTTAAACAGTAGAGCTTTGTACTTGAATATATTCTCTCTAATAGACTTTGTGGCTGTCTACTGTCATTATTGAGTGCTACAATCATTTTCCCATGAGACTATGATGCCTTTATGCTGCCTTACTGTTATATCAAAATGATTGATTGTCTTGGAATGTACAGACTGTACTTTATATGTTGTTCTTTTATGGATGTTGCTATTCCTTTATACTACATGATTGTTGTCCCAACCTTATGATAGTATATTGTTCAATTATGCATTCCTCAGCACTTATTGTTGTTCATCTCTTTCCATGACTGTCCTCACCCTCCTTGCAGTTTGTCTTGCATTTGTATATGGCATATGAAATGTTTACGTAAGGACTATGAGTTGGGCTCAACCCTTGTGGGAGCCACATTTCCTCCACTCATAATGTAACCTGATAAATCACACAGAAGCATAATTACACCTATATTTGCACATGAAGCAAACATGTTAAGAAAAACAAGGACCTACAATCGATATACTTGATTTTTTTTTTCTTCTCAAAAGTCTCTGTGACACTAACTAGTTTACTACATTTGAGAAACAAATTGTACATTTATAGATGTATATCATATGATGTATGATGCCTCGTCATTGCTCTAACATCAGATTTTCCAAAATTTTATGCAGATAACTAGGGGTAGCAAGGAGACAACAGCTGGATGCGGGACACGCAAACCATACAGGATGACACAAGACACGTCAACAACATGAAGGCTCGTCATTCAGGCAATGATGAGTCACCCTACCTCATATGCATATTTGTCTTTCAGTTCTTTTATAAATGTATAGTTTGGCCTTTTTCATTTTGCAATGAAATAGTTAGTCTCACGGCTTGTGTGAGACCTTATACACTTATTTTTTTAATACAAATTGTTGATCTTTGAAAAGATTTGTACAATTTCTTAAGTCTGAAAATCATTTGAATGCAATAATACAATGTAATCTTAATTTGTACCAAACATCTACATGGATATAATGCAGCAGCAATAAAAATGTACCTTTCTCCCCTTCAAAACTAAAAAGCTCTACTTGATTGAGGCTAGTAGTGAAATTTAGGTAACATGTGCAAGTGTTTCTAGTGATCTGAGGTGGTGCAGTTGTTCCTGTTGATTTAATTGTGCTTGTGGTGGTCTCTGGATTGTGTTCCTACTGTGTTGGTGGTCCGCATTGAGGTTTGAGCTTGTGATTGAAGATTTGTCCTTAGGAGTTGTTGTTCTTTCTAGTCTTGGCCGATCGGATGCTTTGTGTGCATATTACAGATGATCTAAGAAAGGTTCTATGAAGTGTGGCATGGTGTTCGAGGAAGATTTGGGTCCCAACTATGTTTGGCCAATAGTATAGTGATTTGCATTAAGTCAGATGTTTGTAGTGCTGACCTTGATGTCTATTCCAAGGTTAATGAAGCATATAAATATGTGTGGTTGAGTTGTGGAAATGTATCCTTGTGCAAAAATGACAAGATCATAAAAGGAAGAAAGGCAGAGCAGAGAAAAGGAAGAGCAGAAGAGGAAGAGTAGTAAAGGATGAGGAGATAGTGAAGAAGTTTCTGAGGGATAGAGTAGAAGTATTGTGCACTTCAATGGAACTAAACCTTGCATGAAGAAGATGTTGTTTTCCAGTTCAAACTTTCTTTGATAAACTTATAAATATTTCTATAGGTAGTGAGCCTCTTTGAGCAATGAGCTCTAGGTAGTGCGCCCTGAAGGCATGTGCCTTCCCCATTTTTTATTCTTTTAACAGAGAATAAATCTTGTAGGTTAACCCCCACCATGGTTTTTCCCTTAACCAAGTTTCCATGTAAAAATACTGGTGTTATGTGTGTTGATTTTGTTTTTGCTCGTGTTGTTGGTTCATGCTTTCATCGTTACATCATTCATATGCTATTAAGTGGTAAAGAAGTTTAATCATAGCAAAGGATAAAAGTTTTTGTGACAACTAACCCCCCCTCTCAGTTGTCTGCCGTAATTTCAACAATTGGTATTAGAGCTGGTTCCTCTAAAACAAGTAACCACTGGAGGAGATCCAAGACATTGACTTACAAGAAGGATAGTCCGAGATTTGATGGAACAAATTACTCTCTATGGAAGAGTCACATGGAGTGCCGCTTGCAATGCATGGGTGCTATTTATTGGTCAATAACTAAGGATGAGTATAAGCCTCTAGAGAAGGGTCCTTCAACTCCAGATGAACTCAAAGATGCTAAAAATAACATTCAAGCTAAAGAAGCCTTGTTGAGTGCCATGACTGATACAGAAATGACAAATGTCCTGGAATTGAAAACTGCTCATGAAATCTGGAAGAAGTTGGAAATTCTATATGAAGGTGATGAATATGTCAAACATGCTAAGTTACAGAACCTTAAGGGTAGATATGAAAATTTGAGGATGAGTGAAGATGAAAACATCCCTTCCTACATGCTAAAGGTGAATGAACTTGTGTGCAGTATCAGGTGTGCTGGTGGAACACTGGAAGAATCAGAAATAGTTGGCAAGGTGCTCAGATCCTTACCTACTTCATACAAGCATAGAATTCCTACTATTGAGGAGATCAGAACTGTGACAACTGTTACAAGGGATCAGTTGGTTGGCAAGCTTTCTGCATTTGAAATGAGTGATTTTGGTGATTCTCTTCCTAAATCTAAATTTGCATTTAAGGCCAGTGTTTTTGGAAAGAAAAGCTTTGATCCAGGTGAAATCTCTTTAAGAAGACTAACCAGATTAGAAAAGGCAAGGAAGGATCTTGAAGAAGATGAATTAGAGCTTGAAGAACTTGAATCCCTTTTTGCCAAAAGAATACCAACAAGATCTGGTAAGTATGAAGGAAAGTTGCCTTTCAAATGTTTTGCTTGCAATAATATTGGTCATTTTGCCTCAAGATGTCTGGAGAGGGTTTCAAAGCCAAACCCTAACAGACCTAGGATTCAGAAGAAATGTTGCTATGTTCAAGAAGTTGCTGGAGAAGGAGTTACTAATGATGAATCTGATAAGGGAAGTACCTCAAGAAATGAATGGGTGTTCATTGCCATCAAAGAAGAAGATCTGGTGCCTACCGAATCTGCTAGCTATGTGAATGTGGAAAGAGCTTTGGCTGCTTAGGTTGAAGAAAAGGATGAATGGGTAATTGACAATGGATGCTCTCATCATATGACAGGTGATAAGAGTAAGTTTGTAAGTATGGAAATGTATGAAGGTGGAATTGTGAAGTTTGGAGACAATTCAGCTGGTAGAATTTGTGGCAAAGGATCCATCTCTCTTGATGGTAAGAATAACACTAATGATGTTTTGTATGTAGAAGGGTTGAAGCATAATCTTCTCAGTGTTGGCTAGTTGGTTGACAAGGGATATGATCTCTGATTTAAGGATGGAAAATGCAGAATTTTGTAAAGCTCTGGAACTGAAATTGCATCCGGTATATAGACTAGAGGTAACATCTTTCATTTAAGTGGTACTGGTAAAAGTTGTTTGATTGCTCAGATTGATCAGAGTTGGCTATGGCATAGGAGAATGTGTCATGTAAACTTTGACAACATTGTCAAGATAAGTGCTACTCAGGCTGTGAGAGATCTTCCAATGCTTGTAAAACCTGCTAATAGCATGTGTAAGAAATGTCAGTTGGGCAAATAGAGTAGAACTACATTCAAGAGTAAAGAACAATCTTCAAGTGGATTGTTGGAACTTGTGCACACTGATTTGTGTGGTCCTACCAGGGTTAGGAGTTTGCAAGGAGATAGATACTTTATGTTGTTGATTGATGATCACTCATGGATGATGTGGGTCACTTTCTTGAGAGAGAAATTAGAATCTCTTGACAAATTCAAAGTGCTTAAAGCTAGGGTGGAGAATGAGATTGGTGTGAAGATAAAATGTCTGAGATCTGACAGAGGTGGAGAGTTTACCTCCGATGAGTTTAATGCATTTTGCGAAAAGCATTGAATAAGAAGACAGTTGTCTGCTCCTAGGACTCCTCAGCAAAATAGAGTTGTGGAAAGGAAGAACCAGACTATTCAAGAAGCTGCTAGAACCATGATGCTGGAGGGAAATGTTCCACATGTCTATTGTAGAGAGGCTATGAGTACTGTTGTCTACACTCTTAACCAAGTGCAGATCAAAGGTAATTCTGGTAAAACACCTTATGAACTGTGGTTTGGTAATGCTCCTTTTGTGAAATATTTTAGATTTTTTGGTAGTAAATGCTATATCAAAAGAGATGAAGATCTAGGCAAGTTTGATGCAAGATGTGATGAAGGAATATTTCTGGGTTATTCTAATCAAAGCAAGGCATATCGATGCTTTAACAAGAGATTGAAAAGGATTGTGGAAAGTGCTAATGTCAAGGTTGATGAAAGAAACGAGAGACCTTCAAGGTTTTGTGCATATGAATCAGATGATCAAAATGAAAGTCTAAATGAAGGAAAGTAAGCTCAGTTTACTCTGGAGAATCTAGTGACTCAAGAAGTTAATACAGATTTTATGGAACAAGTTCAAGAATCAAAAGCTGAAGAAATTCCTTAAACTCCTAGGTATGTAAGATTGATTCATTCTAAAAATTAGATCATAGGAGATAAAAATAAAGCTGTTCAAACTAGAAGAAGAATTGCTAAAGAACAAGAGGAGTATTGTCTAATTTTAAAGATTGAACCAAAATCAATGAATGAAGCTTGTAATGATGAACAGTGGGTAAAATAAATGGAAGAAGAATTAATGCAAATTGAAAAGAATCATACTTGGGATCTTATTCCTAGACCTGAAAACAAAAATGTAATTGGAACTAAATGGGACTTCTAGAATAAATTGAATGAAGATGGTGAAGTTGTGAGAAACAAAGCAAGATTGGTGTGCAAAGGTTACTCTCAGGTAGAGGGAATTGATTTTGAAGAAACTTTTTCTCCGGTGGCAAGAATTGAAGAAGTTAGATTATTTCTTGCCTTTGTGCTTAAAAAGATTTTGAAGTCTACCAGATGGATGTCAAGTCAGCGTTCCTGAATGGAAAGTTGAAAGAAGAGGTCTACATTGAGCAACCAGAAGGATTTTAGTTGTGTGATCAAGAAGACAAGGTCTACAGATTAAAGAAAGCATTGTATGGACTTAAACAAGCCCCAAGAGCTTGGTATGCAAGACTAGATAAGTATCTACTAAAGTTAGGCTTTAGCAAAGGCATTGCTGATAGTAATATTTATTTCAAAATTGATCATGAACACATCTTGATTGTTGAGGTATTTGTTGATGACATCATCTTTGGTGGAAAAGAGAGTATTTGTAAAAAAATTGTTGATCAGTTGCAAAGTGAATTTGAGATTTCCATGCTTGGTGAAATGAATTTCTTCTTAGGTCTGCAAATCATTCAGTCAAAAAAAGGCATCTTCATATCTCAGTCTAAGTATGTGAAAGAGTTGTTGAAAAAATTTAGAATGGAAGATTCAAACCTAGTGAGTACTCCTATGGTAACCAGATGCAAGTTGAGTAAAGATGATGATTCCCCAAAGGCAGATCAGAAAAGGTATAGATCAACGATTGGAGGACTACTTTATCTGACTCATACCAGACCTGATATTATGAATGCAGTTGGCCTTGTTGCTAGATTTCAAGTTGATCCTAGAGAATCTCATGTTGTAGCAGTCAAAAAAAAATTTAGATATCTGAAGGGAACATTTGACTATAGCTTATGGTATCCTAAGGGTGATGATTTCACTCTTCATGCATATACAGATGCTAATTAGGAAAGAGATGTGGACGATAGGAAGAGTACTAGTGGAGGTGCACTTTTCTTGGGAAAGAGATTGATTTCTTGGTTGAGTAAAAAGTAGGAGGCAATATCTTTGTCTACTGCAGAGGTAGAGTACATAGCAGCATCAAGTAATTGTACTCAAGTTTTGTGGATTAAGAAAATGTTGAAAGATATGAGAGTTGTGTTTGAAGAACCTGTTACAATCTTCTATGATAACTCAAGTGCAATAAACATTTCAAAGAATCCATTGTTCAATTCAAAGACAAAGCACATATCTATCAAGTTTCACTTTTTGAGAGAGAAGGTAAATGAGAATGAAGTCAAATTGGAGTTTATTTCATCAAAAGATCAAATTGTAGATATCTTCACTAAGCCTCTACCGAAGGATACTTTTGAGTATCTTAGAGTGATGCTAGGGGTTATTACCCCTCCTGTTCAGAACTAAGGTGCACTAAGGTGCATCAGCCTAGTGGAATTCACAATCATATCTTGTGATCCGGATTGGTGTTAAGGAGTTGCTACTCAGGGAGAGTAGTCAGTATGCTGATTTTGGAATAAGAAACAAAAGGAGGAAGATATGATTGCAAATATGTGCCCTTTGCCATTGATGTCAAAGGGGGAGAGAAGTCATGTGAAAATATTGGAAGTAAGTAGTTAATGGTGAAAGGGGGAGTAGTAAAGAAAATGGATGCAGCTGTGATAAGAGAAAGGGAGAGAAGTTCTTGTCTTGATGGTTGAAACAATTTTTCACATCATATGTTGCCATCAATGACAAAGGGGGAGATTGTTCTAAATATGTGCCTAATCGGTATTGTCATTGATATAAACATATCCTTATTGTCATTGGTTTCAACTATATCCCATTCTAGAAGATTTGTATGTTGAGGATTTTGAGAAAAATAGCCCATCTAGAAGAAACAAGTGAATTACATACCTCTCTGTAAGAGATAGTGAAGATAGTGCAGTTCAGTGAAGTAGATTTCTCTGCATTCCTAGTAAGATGAAGATTAGAGTCTGCGGACCAAAGGGTGTTATAAAGGATTGTCTGAAGTTGCTCCAGTTAAGATTTGAGGGATCCACATGAAGAATTTAGGAAGTTATGGCCATCTAAGTAGAACCAGGTTTTGCAAGCGTTCAGAGGTGATAGAGTGACAGGAATTTGGTCCGGATTGATCTACATTGAAATATTATGATCTGCAGATCTAGAGGAGTGTTTGGGATGTCAGTGTTTATCCTCAACTCAAGTGGCTCATTGTTTGGAGGTTTGCAAGCAATCTTTCTAGTGTGACAGTCATGATAGTTGGTGTTCTTGAGTTCTTGGATGAAGGTGCAAGTGTTTCTGGTGATCTGAAGTGGTGCAGTTGTTCCTGTTGATTTAATTGTACTTGTGGTGGTCTCTGGATCATGTTCCTACTATGTTGGTGGTCCGCATTGAGGTTTGAGCTTGTGATTAAAGATTTGTCCTTAGGATTTGTTGTTCTTTCCAATCTTGGCCGACCGGATGCTTTGTGCATGTTGTGGATGATCTAAGAAAGGTTCTATGAAGTATGGCATGGTGTTCGAGGAAGATTTGGGTCCCAGCTATGTTTGGCCAATAGTATAGTGATTCGCATTAAGTTAGATGTCTGTAGTGCTGACCTTGATGTCTATTCCAAGGTTGATGAAGCATATAAATATGTGTGGTTGAGTTTGTGAAAATGTATCCTTATGCAAAAATGACAAGATCATAAAAAGGAAGAAAGGCAGAGTAGAGAAAAGGAAGAGCAAAAGAGGAAGAGTAGTAAAGGATGAGGAGATAGCGAAGAAGTGTCCAAGGGACAGAGCAGAAGTATTGTGCACTTCAATGGAACTAAACCTTACATGAAGAAGATGTTGTTTTCCAGTTCAAACTTTCTATGATAAACTTATAAATATTTTTGTAGGCAGTGAGCCTCTTTGAGCAATGAGCTCTGGGTAGTGCGCCCTGAAGGCATGTGCCTTCCTCATTTTCTATTCTTTTAATAGAGAATAAATCTTGTGGGTTAACCCCCACCGTGGTTTTTCCCTTAACCAGGTTTCCATATAAAAATCTTGGTGTTATGTGTGTTGATTTTGTTTCTGCTCATGTGTTGTTGATTCATGCTTTCATGGTTACATCATTCATATGCTATTAAGTGGTAAAGAAGTTTAATCACAGCAAAGGATAAAAAATTTTGTGACAACTAATTCATCCCCCCGCTCTCAGTTGTTTACCCTAATTTCAACAAGAACATAAGTTATCCCTAAATCATGAGAAGTGCCTTCTTATGATGACTAAAGGGATAGTCTTAGGTCACCACATCTCACAAGAGGGAATGAAAGTGGACCCCAAAAAGGTTGAAATTATAGTTCAAATTCCCCCTCCTAAAACTCAAATGGAAGTGAGAAGTTTCCTAGGACATGTTGGGTATTATCGAAGATTTATTGAAAACTTCAATAGGAAAGTTGATCCTTTGTTTATCCTGCTTAAAAAGGATTCTAAATTTAATTGGACATTGCAATGTCAAGAATCCTTTGAAGCCATCAAAAATGCCCTCATGACAGTACTAGTCATGAAAGGGCCAAATTGGAGTGAGCCCTTTCATATTCACACTGATGCTTCCAATCAGGCCATTGGAGCAGTCTTAGGATAGGCTAACGAATCTGGAGGGATGTGTGCAATATATTATACTAGCAAAAACTTAAATCCTGCAGAGAAAAACTATACCACCACAAAAAAGGAATTCTTAGCAGTAGTTTATGCAATCAATAATTTCTGCCACTACATCACATGCTACAAAGTTTTTATACATACTGATCACGTAGCTATTAGGTATCTGATGAATAAAGTTGTGGTAGGTGATAGAATTATTAGGTGGTTGTCATTGGTACAAGAATTTGACATAACCATTGTTGATAAACTAGGAAAATATAATGTTGTTGATGATTTCTTATCTAGATTGATTATGCAGGGAAGTAACAAACCAATGGATGACACGTTTCCAAATGAACATTTGTTTGCCATTTCCATCCAATTGGCATGGTTTGCAGATTTAGCTAACTATTTAGTTTCAGGAAGATGCCCAACATATTTCAATCAAAAGGAAATCAAGTGATTAATTCGTGATATCTCTAGATACAATTGGGTAAATGGTCTTGTTTAAAAATTGTCATGACCATGTATTGCGAAGGTGTGTGCAAGAAACTAAACTTTATGACATAATCCAAGCATGCCATGATGAACCTTCTGGCAAAAATTTTTTATCCCTCTAAACGGGACATAAAATTATGGGAGCACGGTATTTTTGTGTAACAATGACCAAGGATATCCAACATTATGTCAAGCACTATGACCAATGCCAGGGAATGGGACATCCAACTCCTACCACAAAGATGCTGCTCCATCCTCAAGTGGTTCTTGAACCATTTGAAAAATGGGAATAGATATTGTGGGGCCAATAGATTCACCTTCCAAAGGAAATCACTACATTCTAGTCTGCACCAACTATGCCACTAAATGGGTTGAAGCAAAATCACTACTAGCAACAAAGGAGGAGAAGGTTGCAGATTTTTTGTACAAGCACATTTTGCAAAGATTTGGAGCCCCTAGAGTCCTTGTTTCTAATCAAGGACCATAGTTCATGTCTACTATGATCAAAGCATTCCTAGAAAGATATCAAATCTATCACAGGAAGTCATCTGCATATCATCCTCAGAGCAATGGCCACTTATAGAAGTAATGAATAGAGAACTGGAGAACATCCTCACAAAAACCATTTCAGGCAAGAGAACAGATTGGGCTGAAAGAATGACAGAAGTTGTTTGGGCCTACAACACCACATGGAGGACCACCACTAATTTCACACCATATGAATTAGTCTATGGGAAACACCCAGTGCTTCCCATAGAATATGAGGTGGAAACATTGAGAACAACACTTGAAGTTGGTATTGAGTTAACTATTAAAGTACATCAACACAAGACGATGCAACTAAACAGATTGGAAGAGATGTGGATGGAAGCATTGCAACACATAGAGTTGATTCAGTAGTAGAGAAAAAAATGTAATGATAGGAACATTATCAGTAAGCAATTCAAAAAAGGCAATTGGGCCCTACTGTACAATTCAAAGTATCAAGATCTCAAAGGAAAACTACACACCAGATGGTTGGGGCCCTATGAAATCTAAAAAACCTTCAGCAATGGGACTATTCAGCTAGTTCCCATTGATGGGGATCACAGAGTTCTTCTGGTAAATGGACATACATTGAAGTTGTATCGCAAACCAGCTTCCAAAGAGGACTTCTCTATAGAAATTCAATCTTGGATAGAGCATTTCACCATGGAGGATCTCTCTTCCATGGGACTCATGTTCTAAATGATGGTTCTAGAATGAATAAAGCAGTAAAGGTTGAAAACCATAAATGGCAGCCTTTCCTATAAAAATAAATGGACAAAGTTGAAAACCATAAATGGCAACTTTGTCTAGAGGGAAGATTGAAAACCAGCAATCGTGGTCTTTCCTTTGAATTTCCCATTTTCTTCAATAAAATTTCTTTTTGCAGTTCTGTAGGTCTTTGTGTTGAAAAATGTTGAAAAGCTCCAGATAGCTTCTAATAGCTTCAAATGGCTATGGATGGCTCTAGATGGATATCAACGGATGATTGTTTTCCAAAGTATCATTGGGCACTAGGTTATGTTGCATCACAAAAAGTAATTCAGTAAAAGTTAAGGCGAAACCATCTTAGGGATGCGTACTATACAAAAGTATATTCCTACCTTAAAACTTGTATAATTATTTTAATATATGTATATATTCCACAGTTCCCCCAAATAACCCACATGTAGTCCTTATTTTCCACACGCCCAAGGTAGTTGCATGAATGATGGCAGTCAGACAGGTGGCAGCAACAGGTTATTTTTTGATCTTGCATACCTTGCAATAAGTTGCCAGAACTTGGTCATAATGATAACAACACTTTTAATAAATACCATAAAAAGAAATAAGTACTTGATTAAGATGTAATGATGACCAGTAATCATAACCATAAATGGGAAGTGCATTCAAAAGGGTGTGAGAGCTGTGATTGCTGGTGTTAGCTCTAGCTATGAAAAGAAAGGAAATTAAGGTCATGGCTGTGAACTTCCACTTCGCACGCTACCACTCTGTTTGGAAACTTTGAAGTACGTGCCATGAATGTTGAAAGGATGGGTAGGATGGTTACCAACCTATCCATCCTACATGTGGTTATTTTCTCGATCAAACCTACCATTGACATCACAAAATTCACAGTTCTTCCTGCCTCAAGTAACAAGCAAAGAGAAAATAAAAAACTAGAGTTCTGTTTGGTATTTTTCCTACACTTTTATAAGGAAACAACCAGTGCAGATGGGAAACAAATGCAAGCTAAATACTTAGAATTTTTGCAAAAGTTTGAAGGGTTTGAAATAGAGTTGATTCAAGAATTTGTTATAAATTTCCACCAAATCTTCACAATGGTTAAAGGGTTAAGGATATATATAAACCCTACCAGAATTAGCCAAATTTCTAGAATTATTGCAGTAGGTGTAGATTTGTTTTAGAGTAAACCATCCTATGAGGAACTAGTGCAGAATTTTCATGTTGCTGTTATCACTGGGAATTGCACCTGTATGCAAGGCTAGTAAAGCTCTGCAATTCCGTGTAACATGGGACTAATTTCAGGTTGTGGGTGCCCTATATCAAATTAGACCTCCAGATTGTGAGTAGGTTCCCTTCAAATGTTCTATTGGAATGTATGTTTTTCTATTTTGGAAAAGGGGTAGAAAAAACTATATGAAATGAAGGTTGTAAAAATTGGTGATGCACCTAATTTGGATAATAATATGCAATCTGATTCATAATATAACTTAGAAATATGATTTTCACACAATCTAATCTTGGCATAAATATCACAAAAGTGATTCTAAGGGAGGCTTGAAAACGGGCTTTCTATGAAGGAAAAGTTTTTTTTTCACAACATAAAAAGATTATTTTCAGTTAACACAAAGCACACAAGAAAGTGAGACAATAATTTTAAAGTTTTAATGGTTTAAACACAGCAAAATTTCATCAAATCACTTTAAATAGTTAGCACTAAATGGAAAGGTAGCTATTTGATCTCAAAGGAACAAAGGAAATACTACAAAGAAGACAAGAGTAGAACCTGTAACTTGCCAATCTCTCAATAAAAACTGTAAAAAATGAGCTACAAAAATTCTCTAATCTGTCTGAAGCAGAATGAGAATCAAGAACTAACTCCATAATGAATGAAGTTTTACAATATATAGAAAAGATAGGTCAAAAGTTTGACCCATAGACAATTGGAATTTGAACCTCAGTTATCCCAAAAAGCACATGCATAAAAAATAACTGATTCTCGTGCAAGCCCTGAAATCATGCAAAAAAAAATCTCCAAACTGATGAAAAATAGATATAATGTGTCAAAACTGTCTCTGATCCATGCACCAATGAAATGGAGTGTGTAATGAAACAACTTGCACAATATCTGAATATAATAGTAAATATGCTTCAAATACTTGATAATAATATGCCACTTCGAGGGGGCAACCTCCGAAACCACTTCGAGGGGGATACCTCCAATAGTCTTCAATGAGAACACAATGCTGAATATATGATGAAATAAGACTCACTACCTCCTATATATACCTATTTATGCCTAGGATATCACCTAGGCCGACTTAGATGGGCCTATATAAGCCTTAGGCCGACCTAAACAACTAAATAACGATAAACTAATGATAATATGACTTAATTAAGAGTTAAGATAGCCACAAGCCGACTATTCATAACCCTATACACACTATAGGATTAAGGGCGTAGCATGCCCCCCCTCTTCAAAGAAGCATTGTCCTCAATGCTAACCAAATGTGGATGCTTTTGAATGAATTCCTCATTCTCCCATGTAGCTTCCTCCACTGGAGAGTTTTTCCATTTAATTAGATATTCTATGATTTCCCTTGTCCTCAGCTTCTTGGTGCGTGTTTGAATAATTCTCTCAGGATCCACAACTATTCTTCCCTCTTCATCAAGCTCAGGTAACTTAGTCTGTGCTACCACTTTATTCCCAATAACCTTCTTCAAGCAGGAAACATGAAAAACTGGATGAATTTTTGTTGATATGGGCAGCTCCAATTTATATGCTACATTGCCAATCTTCTGCAACACCTTATAAGGACCATAGTACTTGGGTGCTAGCTTATTAGCTTTATGTTGTTGTTTTAGAGACATTTGCTTGTATGGTTGTAGTCGCACAAAGACCCAATCTCCCAGTTCAAAAGTTCTTTCACTACGGTGTTGATCAGCTTGTTGCTTCATTCTGTTTTGTGCCATTGCCAAGTTCTCTCGAAGACTAGCCAATACCTCTTGCTGATGATGGATGTGTTCTTCGACTGTGTGAACCTTTGGTTGTACCCGCAATGAAGAGATGATTGACGGTGGGTGGTAACCATATAGTGCTAAAAATGGAGACATCTTGGAAGAAGTATGGAAAGAAGTGTTGTACCACCATTCTGCTAGTGGTAGCCATTGTACCCATCTCTCTTGTTTATCTGAAGCAAAACAACGGAGATAGCCTTCCAAGCATTTGTTGACCACTTCTGTCTGTCCATCTGACTGGGGGTGATATGATGAACTACGAGCAAGCTGAGTGCCCAAGCATGAAAACAAGTCAGTCCAAAAATTACTTGTAAATATAGGGTCACGATCACTGACTATAACTTTCGGAGTCCCATGCAGTTTCTGAATAGTATTCATAAAAGCTATTGCTACAGTGCTTGCTGCCAATGGTTGTGCCAAAGCACAAAAGTGACCATATTTGGTGAGACGATCCACAACAACCATGATGACATTTTTTCCTTCAGATCTAGGCAAACCTGTGATGAAATCCATAGATACCTCCTCCCACCTTTGACTTGGGATACATAAGGGTTGTAGAAGACCTGGAGTCTTAACTGTCTCCCCTTTATGTTGTTGACATACCATGCATTCAGCTACAAATTTTTGAACATCCCCTTTCAGCCCTTCCCAAAAGAAATCTTGCTTGATTCTATGATAAGTTTTGAGGAATCCTGAGTGCCCACCTATTGGAGAAGCATGTAGTTCTTCCAACACCTTAAGCTTAAGAGTTGAATTCTTGCAAAGGTATAACCTCTCCTTGTACCATAAAATATTTCCTTTCCATGAAAATTTGTCAGACACACTTGATTCCTGTTGGAGTTTCTCAATGAGCCTTAGAGTATCTATGTCCTTCTCCCACTCTTCTCTTGCCTCATTTACCCAGTCTGCTTGTAACATGGAAATGGCAAATAAAAATGACTCTGTGGGTTCATCACGCCTTGATAGAGCATCAGCCACAACATTCTCCTTGCCTTTCTTATATATGATCTCAAAGTCATATCCCAACATCTTTGTGACCCATTTTTGTTGTTCTTCAGATGATAACCTCTGTTGCAAGAAATATTTGAGACTATCATGATCTGTCTTGACCTTAAAGTGTCGTCCCATTAGATAAGGTCTCCATTGTTTGACTGCATGCAAGATAGCCAACATTTCTTTCTCATAAACTGGCTTCAACAAATTCTTACCTTTGAGTTGGCGACTTTCAAATGCTATGGGTTTTCCTTCTTGCATAAGTACTGCTCCTATTCCATGTCCTGAAGCATCACATTCAACAACAAATGTTTTAGAAAAATCTGGGGTAGCTAGGACTGGAGTTGTACACATGGCTTCCTTTAGTTTCTCAAATGCCCTTGTCGCCACTTCATTCCATTGGAAAGCATCCTTCTTTAACAAGGATGTGAGAGGAGATGCTATGCTACCATAATTCTTTACAAATCGGCGATAATACCCTGTAAGCCCTAAAAAACCTCGTAAGTTCTTAAGGGTCTTAGGAATTTTCCACTCTACAATTGCTTGGATCTTATGAGGGTCCACCTTAACTCCCTCATGTGACACAATGTGACCAAGGTACTCCACTTCTTTGACACCAAAGATACACTTGGATGGTTTAGCATACAACTGATTCTGCTTCAAAATGTCCAACACTTGATTTACATGTTGTAAGTGTTCCTCCCATGTTTTACTATATATTAAGATGTCATCAAAAAATACCAAAACAAATTTCCTCAAAAATGGCCTGAAGATAGAGTTCATTAAATTTTGAAATGTTGACGGTGCATTAGTGAGACCAAAAGGCATTACCAAAAATTCATAGTGGCCCTCATGGGTTCTAAAAGCTGTCTTATGTACATCCTCATCTCTAATTCTAATTTGATGATAACCAGAACGGAGATCAAGTTTTGTAAAATAAATAGCACCATTAAGCTCATCTAACAAATCATCAATTACTGGAATAGGAAACTTATCTTTTATGGTGAACTTGTTAAGCTCTCTGTAATCTGGACACATCCTCCATGTTTCATCCTTCTTACGCACCATTACCACAGGAGATGAGTAAGCACTTTGACTATGCCTGATAATGCCTGCTTCTAGCATCTCTTGAACTATCTTCTCAATCTCACTTTTTTGAGCATATGGATATCTGTAAGGCCTGATGTTGGGTGGTTGGCTCCCTGGTACTAGTTGAATGGCATGATCATGATCTCTCCTAGGAGGCAATCCTTTTGGCATCTCCCCAAAAACTATAGAATGCTTATCTATAATTGCTTGTAGATCCAATGGTGTAGAAGCCTTTGAGTGATATGCTTCTAATGAAAATAATTGGGCTACCATCCCATCTACTCCCTTCTTCAACATCTTTTGCATTTGGTAGGAACTTACTATCTGTGGTGACTTTGCACGCATCCCTCGTAATTCTATTGTTCTTCCCTCTGATTGAAAGCGCATGAATAGTTCTTGGAAGTTCAATTCAATTGTTCCCAAAGTGGTAAGCCACTGTACTCCCAAAACAATATCTGCCGCACCCATTGAGATAGCATACATTGGACAATTAAGATGATAATCTCCCATGGATAATTTAATGCTATGGCATTTTCCTGAACAACTAACAGTACCACCATCTGCAATCAAGACCTGAAATTCTGGAGCTGGATATATAAAACAATTTAAACGAGTGGCCAACTTTTTGTTGATGAAGTTATGAGTGCTACCTGAGTCTATCAACACTGTTACTTTTTCTTTCTTTAAGAAACCCACTACCTTGAGAGTTTGTGGGGTACTAAAACCTGAAAGTGCATGGCAAGAAATGATTGGTTGAGTATCTCTTGACTCCTCCTCAATCTCATTGTCACTCTCTACTATTGGTACCTCTTCTTCTTCCTCACTTGGCCCTTCAATATAGAACAATTTCTTTTCAGTGCATTTGTGTCCTCTACTATATTTGCTATCACAATTAAAACATAATCCTTTTGCTCTCTTCTCTTCGATTTGTTGTGGTGTTAGCCTAGTAGGTTGTGGAAGTGACTGTGTAGGAGTGCTTTTATCTCTTATGTTTATAAAACCTTGCCTTTTATTAACCATAAATTTTTCCTCTACTTGCCTTGCCATAATCATTGCCTCTGAGATGGAATTTGGACGGAACATGCGTACCTCATATTTAATGTGATCCTTTAAGCCACCAATGAATAGCTCCAACAAATTTTCTGTAGACACATTTTCCACTCTTAAAGATAAAGTACGAAATTGATGAATGTAATCCTTGACCATACCTGTTTGCCTTAATTTGGTAATTTGGCTGAAGTAGCTATCCATAAGATTTTCACCATAATGAGTAATGAGTTCTTCTTGGAAAACCGACCAAGTGACAATGCATCCTTTTGCTTTCTTTTCTTCACATAGCCAACGGTACCAAATGAATTGATCAGGTTCCAAGTATAAGGAAGCCATGGCCACCTTTTGTTGACATGGAACATGGTGGATATCAAAGAATTGCTCCATTTGACAAAGCCAATTGGTAGGATCTTGACCATCAAACTTTCGCATATCCAACTTTGGTGTGAAATTCCTTGCCATAAAATGAGGGGTGTGATGATCCATCTTGAGATTTGATTCAAACCCAAAAACACCCTTCCCTTTTGTAGAATCCTCTTCCTCCACATCGTGGTGTTGTGACTGCTTATGTTTGGAAAGTATCTCCAGAATTTTCTCAATATCACATGACTTTGCCAACCCTTTCATTTGTTCATCCATAATGGACAAGATTTCACCTTTCATCTTGCTATTTTCTTTATGAATAAGTTCAAGTATATTTTCATATTCTTTTTGATCAACATCCTCACTTTCCACCTCCTCCTTGCCTGGAGTTTTTCCCGGTGTGGTAACATTCTTTTTGCCCCTTGTTGAAGGACCCGTCATGATTGGAAAAAATAATTTTGAAATAAATCACACAAATGAAATGCAAATTCTCTGAAATTTTTACTGTAACTTACTAAGGCCAAGATACCACTTACCCAGAAAAAATTCCAAGAAATTCGCAAATTTACTGCCTTGAGAGCGAATTTGTTGCAAACCCTAATTTTGCAATAACTCGCTTATTTTTGCTCCAATTCCTCTGAAATCTGGACTGTATCTTCTTTAATATTGTCTTCAAAAACCCTTTAAAAATCTTTAAAAAATTCGCTAAAATCTGAAAGTTATGCTCTTCCCAAAATCGCCTCCAATGATGAGAAAAAAATTTTGCCTCTACGGTGCCAAGATCATGCTCTGATACCACTTGTAATGAAACAACTTGCACAATATCTGAATATAATAGTAAATATGCTTCAAATACTTGATAATAATATGCCACTTCGAGGGGGCAACCTCCGAAACCACTTCGAGGGGGATACCTCCAATAGTCTTCAATGAGAACACAATGCTGAATATATGATGAAATAAGACTCACTACCTCCTATATATACCTATTTATGCCTAGGATATCACCTAGGCCGACTTAGATGGGCCTATATAAGCCTTAGGCCGACCTAAACAACTAAATAACGATAAACTAATGATAATATGACTTAATTAAGAGTTAAGATAGCCACAAGCCGACTATTCATAACCCTATACACACTATAGGATTAAGGGCGTAGCAGAGTGCCTGACTCAAGCTGAACTACCAATATAACTCCTTAATCTACTCCTCAAGCTGCTTCTAACTAAGAGCTCAAACTAATGACTTAATTCCTCTTATCACTCCATGTACAAGTCAAAAATAACTTATATTTAAAATAATTTATTTAAGCTATTATTACTAACAATTAATGTAATTGTCCTAATAAAATCTTGAATAAATTATAATACATTTACTATTTAAATCATAAGTCAAAAAACCTTATATCTCCCTCTGACTTTACATTCTTGCCATGCACTAAGTCAAAAAATACCCTTATTACTCCATGCACAAGTACATTCACCATGCAAATTAATGAATTCCAATATTAGCCCCCTGCCACCTTGCATGCACATTGTCTTCACATCTGTGTCTTCATATGATGATTCCTAAAAAGGCATAAGGAATACTCTACTTGGCCATGCAATGTCTAATGTCGACCTCAAGGTAATGAGCATCATGTTTGACTGAAATAGTTGACATTAGAAGGAAAGAGGTTTGCATCATTAAAAAACATCACAAGGAATTAAGGCTTTAAGCCTTAAACCCTTATTACTACCAACCACCTTTGTTACACAAGACATCCTCCTATTAGGCACTCCATGTAATAATCACTAGGGGCCATATCATTTAAGGTTTTGACCTCAAACGACAAATAGATTCAATAATGATGTTGGCATTTTATGGGTCAATAAAAATGAATGATGGGAAAGAAGCTTCGAACAAAACAGTGAATAACCCTAAATTTTGTCATTCATCTTTTACTTGTCTTCATCATACCGGCCGCCACTCTGCAACTCCATTGCTCTTTAGGGTTTGATTTCCTTCTACTACTCCTTGGATTCCTGAGGTTTGAACTTCATGACCTCTTTGCACCTCTCTAAGTGAGAAGATACGATGGCGACTGGTGAGTGTTGTATCTTTGCTTTCATGCTGGTATTTCTTCATTTTCCTATAGCATTCTTGGCTCTATGGCTGTAGCCATACATTTATTTCCTTCTACAGGTTCCTTGACACCATGCTTTGTTTCTTTTTTGTGTTTTTATCTAGAAACTTTTCCAAATGTGAGAAAAACATAAGGAAAACCTCAAAAGGAGGTTGCGGCTATGCCATCCTTCTTTCTCTGCAATCTTGAGGTAAACTGTTGGCTCTTTTTTTCCTCAGGCTCTTTTATTATTGTATCTTGAAAAAGACAATGAGGATGTTGTAATTTTGGTGCATTATGAGCCCTCTTGGCTACGGCCATGCATTTACTTTTCTCTCTGCAGTGCTCATATCACTAGAAGCCAAAAATGAAATAAGGGTTTCGAGATTTTTTGATATAATGGTTTCATTCTTTTTACACAGTAACTCTCTTGTCATGGCTATGGTAGTATATCTATCTCTATAGCATTCATTTCACTATATGATAGAAAAATGGGATAAGGGTTTCAAAAAAACTTGAGACAAGGGTTTCATTTAAAAAGTGAGGGTTTCACAAATTTGAACAATTAGGTGTTCATTCAGGCACAAAACCCTGTCTTCTTGTCATGGCCATGCTATGAAAACATTTTTGTAACTCTATCTTTATTGTAGATGCATGAAAATGGTCTAGGCTTTTAAATGTTAAAACACATGAATACCATCAATTGTTTTTGAGAACTATTTCTCTAAATCTGTAGCTACTTTGATTGTATTTTGAACATGATGTAATTTGTATCTTGCAAAAACTAGGTGTCTTGGAAGCATTATTTTGTTTCTTTATCTTCATTAGGCACAGTAATGTGAATACCTGTAACATGCCTTTGTACTATGAATGCACGTTGTCAGCAGTCATGTCATTTGATCATATGAGATGAAATAAATACATGCATTCAAAAGATTCTTGTATTTCAGATAGCTCATGTAGTCTGTATCTATTAATTATTCTTGTATGGTTGCCCATCTGCATCTGCTTCTTTAACCTTGGTTAGATCATGACTGTTGTCTCATGTATGTCACTGTAGGATCGTTGTTGTCTTCATTAGCACTTGGCTGTGGCATTCTTTAGATACTACTCTTGATTGTCTTTGTGCATGCTCATTGCTTATCTTTTGATACATTTGGATCCTACTGTAGCATACATATCATGTCTTTGACCTCCTCTTTCAGTCCTTTATCATGGCAAATGTTTGTCATGACTGTGTCATTCAGGAACAATGGCATATGAGATAATGACTGTTTGTCTTGTGCCTTTGTTAACATCATCACTATGGCATCTAACATATCATGTCCTTCCACTGCTTCTCCTCCATCATTGATGTGGTATTCACTTTCAAGAATGTTCTACTCCTATTGATGGGCATGGAAGTGTAATCTATTTCTGACTGTAATTTCTTACACAAGCCACTTCATGATCACTGTCATAACTATGCATAGTAAATATGACTGCACTTGTTTAACCTTTTGCAAGGTATCTCTCCTTGTGGCATTTGTTGACTGTAGCATGATGTCTTTTCACTATTCCAAGGTATGTGATAAGGTTTGTTTCTCCAATATAGTGATGAGATTGTGATCATTCCATGATTTCCATGTGTCACTTAGCTATCTGAATGTTGAACATTTGATCACATTGGGACTGTGGCAGCTACCTGGCAATATGGGATCTCTATTGATGACTTAATCATATTAAAATTTGACTTGGTTGTTTCATCTTGAATGCTATGACATAGTTGTTCCACATATATTGTTTCATGATAGTGATCATCATGTAGTTACCTGGATAATGTATTTGTTTCAGATAGCTGTCTTGGTTACAAACGCATGACTACTCCTCTATGCATGATGAATGTCTGTTGAACTATGATTGTCCTATGCATTTGCTGATGGCTGTACTTATATCCTATTCATTCTTCTGTCATTTCTTAAGTCTAATTTTACAAATGTGACATAAAAAATGACAGAAATGATGGTATTCTGATAATGATATGAAAAAGCTAAAATACCTTCTGTGACTGTAACCTGATTTCTACACTTTGTCAACTTGACTCAATCATGTTAATCTGATTTGCTCTAATCAACTGTAATAATGTCATGCTGACATAACGTTTCTGCAAGTTGATTAGATGATGCATGATGTAGCTTGGAATGATGCATCTTATCTTTTATGATACTCTTTTCAAATGAAAAGAAAACATGTTGGGCTCAAACTCTTATGGGAGCCACATTTAATCCACATGTTTATTTGTCTTCAAATCAGCAACAATACTTGTGCTATACCTGCACAGTGAACAAACAATTTAGCATAAAAATATAGCTGATAGTATTGATTGATCTTCTTCATGATTTCTTCCTGATTTGTGTCATATATCTGATCTGATCTCTCATATGAATGCATGATGTGATAAGTAGATGTATCTGTTTGATAAAAGCATGTGATAACTTTAAACATCCAGAGTGCTAACAGTGTTGTCCCCAAAATTTTATAGGTTCAACTGATGATGGGAGCTGAAAGTAAAGACTGAAGACTGAAGACTTGAAGGCTGACATCAACAAACAATGTTCTTGCTCAGGCAATGATGGATGTTTCATTTTATCATGTGTTCACTTCTTTTCTTTTATCAAACAGATGCATAGCTTGCATGTCTGCAATTGCTCAATCTAGTTACTCCCACGGCTTGTGTGGGACACATTTGAACACTTATTTTAAACATGATCAGTTAATTTCTCTTATGCATATGATGTATATGTATTTCCTTTTCAATCAATACATGAGATAAATTAACAGATACTTGAATGTATGTTCAAAACATGACATGAAATAATAGTTTAATACAAATATCTTTCTTTCTTTTATTCAAAATTGATTAACTAAATAATCAATCTAACTTATAACTCCTGAAAGATAACATGATGCAAAAAAAAAACTGTATTTCTTGAATGATTGGTACCTTGGAAATCCTATTCTTTTATTATGATAACTCATCAGTCTTGATTAGACTGATGGGCTATCCTATCAACTGAATCTCCTTCTCTACTCTTGTCAAGATATGAACCTATTCAATAAATGCATAACCTTGAAGTTTTCTTTTATTCCTTTTGAACAATTATACTTAGGTCCAACTAATTTTAAGTGTAGACAAATAATTAGTAACATTTCTGGTGACCTCTCAGGGGTGTTTGCCTACTAAAAAACTTAGAACTAGTAGCCTTTGTAACTCCATTGGGCATAGAGTCCTTTTTGTCCTGAACTTAGAGAATTTCTGTAACTCACACTAACTGAACACAACAGCAGCAAATAACTGAAAACTGAAACTAAACTGATTTGCTTAAAATGAAATCAGCAACATGTGCAAAAGCACTTCTTGAAAACAAGACAGCAATAACTGAAACTAAATGTGCAGAGCACTTATTTGCAGCATAAGGGTTCCTTACTAGTAGCATAACTTGAGGTGAATCCCATTAACTAGGATTGGCAACACCTCACCATTTAACTTAACAAGCTGGAATGCATTGTGTTGCTTGCATTCTGTTATTATATATGGTCCATCCCACATTGCATCAAACTTTGTATGTTGTCCTACTCTACTCTTCAACTCATTCCATTTGAAAACTAGATCTCCTTCTTTATAAACTCTTGGTACTGTCCTTTTATCAAATGTCTTTTTCATTTGGGTCTAGTGTACTTCTAATGTTTTCAAGGCCTCTTTCTTGATTTCTTCAAGTTCAATCAGCTATGCAAGCCTGATTTCCATTGGTTGTTCTTCAAGTAACTCTAGCTCTTTTATATAGCTAAGTGTTGGTAACTCCACTTTTATTGGTAACTTTACTTCCTTTCCATATGTAAGCACATGGGGTAAATTTCCTGTTGATCTTTTTTAGGTGTAATCCTATCAGCCCATAATGCTAATTTTAATTTATCATGCCAAGACCTATGATTTTCATCAACTATTTTCTTTATGATTTTAATCAGATTTTTGTTAGTTGATTCAGCCTGTCCATTACCTTGAGGGTAATAATTTGATGAAGTATTCAAAAATATGTTGTTTTTGACAAACCAATCAAATATTCTTAATCTAATAAATGCTAAAGCATTATCTGAAATAATAGAGTAAAGAGTTCCAAACCTAGATGCTAGATCTTGATAAAAATTCAAGACTGATGTTTCGTTTGCATCCTTTAAAGCAACTGCTTCAATCCATTTAGTGAAATAATCAGTGGCAATCAAAATCCACTTGTGTCCTTGGCTTGAAGGTAGATTAATAGGACCAATGAAGTCCAATCCCCACTTGCCAAATGGCTGTTCCACTTGAGTTGGATGCAAAGGCATTGTTGCTAGTCTTTGTTTACTTGCAAAAACTGAACACTTTAGACATTTCTTTACCCATTCATGAGCATCCTTTAACATATTAGGCCAATAGTAACCATCTCTCATAATTTTCAAAGCTGTTGTTCTAGCTGCAAAATGACCTCCAGCAAGTCCATCATGAAATTCTTCTAGAATCTTTTGAGTTTGATCTGGCTGTACACATCTCAACAAAACATTGTTAAAGTCTCTTTTGTATAGAATCCCATCAATAACAGCATAAGGAATTGCTTGTAATCTGTAATATCTTCTTTTAGATCTATCCAGGCCTTGTGGACAATCACCAGTGTGCAGATAATGGATCATATAATGTACCCAACTTGTAGGAGGGTCTGGGACAACAGTTGTTTCATTGTTTTGAAGCACTGTCTCAGCTTCTCCTTCAAGTTCTTTGCTGTATTTGTCATTTTCTACAACCTATTCACATAGTCTTTAGCCTCGGACTAGCTTGGTGACCTTATTTTGTATGTCATATTCCATGACCTTGGTTATCCACCCTACTCTCTTATCACTTAAATCCTTACTGAGAAAAAATTCTTTCACTGTGGGGTGATCAACCATTAACTAAATTCTATTATTTGAAAGCATATGTTTGAACTTCTTTAGGCTCCTGATAACAACTAATACATGCTTTTAAACAAAAGAATATCTTACCTCATAGTCATGCAGAACTTGGATGAAAAATGCCATAGGCTATTCCATTCCTTCATTGTTCTGTTGACAAAGCATATCTGATATAGTATCCACACTACCAAATGCATATAAAATGAAGTCTTTATCAAAATTTGGATTTATCAGAGTGGGGGCAGCAGCAAGTGCCTCCTTTATTTCTTCAAAGCTCTACTTTCCTTCTTTGGTCTAGCTGAAAGCAATGTTCTTTTTTAGCATTGTTGTAAGAGGTTGTAAAAGTGCTGCTATGTTAGGAATAAACCTTCTTACAAAATTAATTCTTCCTAGAAAGCTCTGTAAGCCTTTCTTATGTGCGAGAAGAGGTAATGCCAGGATTGCAGTGATTCTTTCAAGATCAATTGATATTCCATCTTTAGACACTATGTGTCCCAACAATTTACCTTCATGAACAAAAAAGATACTCTTTTTTGGGTTTAGTGATACCCCAAATTCTCTACATCTCTCAAAGATTAGTCTTAAATGATGAAAATGATCTTCAACTTTTTTAGAAAAAATATTCACATCATCTAAGTATACAAGCACAAATTTATTAATCAAACCTTGAAAGTCCATGTCTATTACTCTCTAAAATATTGCACTTGCATTTGATAAACCAAATGGCATCTTTTTGTATGCTAGTGTTCCCCATTTTGTAGTAAAAGTTGTCTTGTACTGATCTTCTTCTTTTACAAGAATCTAATTATAACCTGAATAACCATCTAATAAAGAGAACCTTTCTGATCTAGAAACAACTTGCAATATCTGCTCCATAGATGGGAAAGGATAATGATCCTTTAAAGATGCTCTGTTTAAGTCACAGAAATCAACACATAATCTAATTTCTCCATTCTTTTTTCTGACAAGAACCAAGTTAGAAACCCATGAAGTATGCTTGATAGGAAAAATGATATTAGCTTCAATGAGTTTATTGAGTTCTATCTTCATAAGTACCTCCATCTTAGGATTTAGTGGCCTTTGCTTCTATCTGACAGGTTTTGCCTTGGGTTCAAGCTCTATTGTATGCTGAGCCAACTCTAGGTTGAAACCTTTTAGATCTCCATATTCCCATGCAAATATGTTACTAAACTCTTGACAAAGCTGGATGAATGCTTGTTGCTCCTCTTTTGTACATATCTTTCCCATCTTGAGTAACTTACCTTTAAAGATCTCAATGGGCTCATAATGCTCTTGCTTTACTGATAAGCGGGCCTTATCTTTTCTTACCTGATCATCAGTATTAAAGATAGATTCCAAGGTCACTAAGCCCTTGGGTAGCTTGTTTGATCTTAACTAAAGTATTTGATCATCATATTGCTATACAAATTTCTATTGATTACCTATGGGAGAAACTAAAATAGCGCCTCCTCCAGCACCAATCCTGCTTCTGGAACCATCAAAATAAAGTTCCTACACATCATTTTCTGCCTCAATAATTTGTTGTTTTTCTTCTCTAATCAAATTTGGAATGATTATGTTTTTCTCCTAGATCATGTATACACCAAGGCCTATTTCATCCATTTGTTCAAATGGATCTGTTTCATGGTTCTCTACTATCCATTGATCTAAAACCATATCTGGAATTCCCTCTAAAGGTGTATTTGGGTCTTGGACAGGAATCAGATCGTTTTGATAAAAAATGGATAGATTGGCATTTACTGAACTAGGTGTATAAGGCTCAAGGTGATCTTTGGCTAATGGTTCAGACTTGATTGTAACCTTGGTTCCATATCTAGTTCTCTAGCATAAATGTGTCCAATCAGATGATAAATATCCTCCTAATCTTGTTGTAAAGTCTCTAGATAAGAAAATAACAAAAGTAGGTGGTAGATCTATGACATAAATATCATGATGTATAATGAGGTTTGGACAAGCATGCAAAGTAAGGCCCAAATTTCTAAACATTCCAACTGTATTGACCTCAGTTCCATCCATTTGTACAACACCTCTAACAATAGGTTCATATTTCAGACCTAACTTATTAGCTAACTATTTTGGCATAACTGAGCTACTAGCTCCTGAACCTATCATGCAATTATGTACTAAATAACCACCCACAATCAGAGTGACATAAAATGGTGGAGGTTTGATTACTGGTTTAGGATGTTCTATTCTTTTTTCTGCCTCATTTGCAACCATAACGTGAGATTGATGTGTTTTTTGCACTTCATTTGACAAAGGTAACTGAGATAATGCCTTTTGTAACAAATCCTTTTGTCCTGGAATATGTAAAGCATATAAAATAGATATGCTTACTATTTCCTTTTTCATATGATCTAAAATATTAAATACAAGGCCACTAATCTTTTGCTGTACTTTGGGGATAGCAACATCTGATTGATCTTTGGCTGGTTGTTTAGTGTTTTCTGGTTGTCCTTTTTTGCAGTTTGGTGCCTTGACAAAATATGCAGATCCTTTGATGTAGAAGCTTGATTCTATTCATTCTGAGTTGTAGGAACTGTACTTTTACCTTTATCAGCTTGCTATTACACATTTCTAGCTTGTTGCTTTTCAGTATCAGCTTGCTGATTTGCATTTTCAGATTGTTGTTGCAAGTCAATAGCTCTTTTTTTTAATCTTGTGTTTGCTACAATATTAGTAAAAGATTGCTTTTGACCTGGCAACTGATTTACACCACAAAATTTATTAGCTTACCAATTCATTAAAGCTACATTAGGATTAACATACTGAGCCTGAATATCCAGCTGGTTGTTTACATCACTTGCTAAATTTTCAGTAGCAGCATAGTTATTTTGTACTATCAAAGTTTGATTTACTATCCCATTTGGGCAAGTGACCTAGTTATGAGGCTGGTTACATGGGTAACACCATGCATAATCATGTTCCATGTTATTCTGTATAGGCACCATTTCTTTTGATGTGCTGACAGCATTTGGATTATATTGTTGATTTGGCCTATTGTTGTAATTTCTCCTTTGACCCTAGTAATCTACCTAATAACCAGGCCTATTTGCTTGGTAAGGTCTATTATTCTGGTTTGTTTGAATTTTCAGGCTTACTAAATCATTTCTCACAGTCTACAATATTTGTTCTATACCTTGCTGATTTTCTTTCAACTCCTGAAACTCAGAATGAATGGGATCTGTACTATGTTTTGCATTTGCCTAGTACCCAAAAGATGGTATTGATGAAATAGGTGGGGTTGAAATTGGAATTAATGGTTGTATATCTAGAAAAATTGGCATTGGTGGTTGAGGTGCTATTTTACCACCTTGTATTAAACTATTTTCTACTCTTATTACAATATCAAAAGTAGTTGGTAAAGTTACTCCCCCATAGACTGTATGATAACAGCAATATCAAAATTTAATGCTCTCAAATAATACAAAAAAGCATGTTCTGGGGATGGTTTCACTATTTCAGGGATTCTATTCCATGTTTTTTGAAATCTAAAATTAAAATCTGTCATTTGCTCTTGTGGAACCCTCTTAATAGTAGTCATTTGTTCAACTAATGATAAATGATTAGATTTATCCTAAAATTGTCTATTCAAAGCAGCACCTAATTCATCCCAAGTTCTAATTGAATTAACTCTTAAGCCTCTAAACCATTGAAGGGCTTTACCTTTTAGTGATGCTGCTAATAGCCTGATTGCTAAGTTCTCCTCAGTAATGTGATGTACAGAACACAAATAAACCACATCTTTGATATGTTCAATGGGTGTGGTGCCATCTTCTCCTGTGAAACTTGGTAAAATCTTTAAGGCATCCATTGGTATATCATCATGCTAATTTAGATTCAAAGGGCTACCTCCATTAAATATAACAAAAGGCTAATTTCGAGGTGGTGGTGGATTTCTTCCACCTCCTCCATCTCCTTCACCTCCCCCTCTATCGGGAGGTGGTACTCCTCCTCCAACTCCTATTCCCCCTCCTCTAGGAGGTGGTATTGGTCCTCCTCCACCTCCTCCTCCGAGTAGAGACATTAGAGTAGGTATAACTTGAGCTGGTGCTTGGACTAAGACTACTTGAAAGATTTCGTGTAACATAGGTTCTTCTTCTACAATCTCAATAAGAAAAGGTTCCTCTTGGAATACATGAATCTGTTCTTTTGGGCTTACTAGTGGAGAACCTTGAAATTATGAAGATGAACTTGCAAATAGTGGATTCTGGTGAGAAGCAAACTCTGGATGTGTACTTGGTAGATTTGAAATAACTATTGAATCTGATGTTTTGATCACTCTATTTGATTTTATTCTCCTCTTTAGTGGAGATAAATGAATGTGCTTCTTTTCAGAATCTTTACTTGACCTTGTTTGATATTTTTTCATAAGCTGCAAGATCTGATCTATAAAACCAAAGTGTTAGAGTCACCAGGTATTTGAAAATAAACTTCTAAAAAGGCTAGAATTCTGCTATTCATACCAAAAATAGAAAAAGAAATAAGTTCTTTTGAACTAAAAGTTAGTTCAAAGTCCCACCAGGTGTGCCAAAAGCTATTATCATTGGGAATTGCACCCGTATGCAAGGCTGGTAAAGCTCTACAATTCTGAGTAACATGGGACTAATTTCAGGTTGTGGGTGCCCTATATCAAATTAGACCTCCAAATTGTGGGCTGGTTCCCTTCAAATGTTCTATTAGAATGTATGCTTTTCTGTTTTGGAAAAAGGGGTAGAAATAACTATATGAAATGAAGGTTGTAAAAATTGGTGATGCACCTAATTTGGATAATAATATGCAATCTAATTCACAATATAACTTAGAAATCTGATTTTCACACAATTCAATCTTGGCATAAATATCAGAAAAGTGATTCTAAGGGAGGCTTGAAAACAGGGTTTCTATGAAGGAAAAGTTTTTTTTTCACAACATAAAAAGATTATTTTCAGTTAACACAACCTAAGACATGTGACAATTTTATGCTTAATGCTACACACAAGAAAGTGAGACAATAATTTTAAAGGTTTAATGGTTTAAACACAGCAAAATTTCATCAAATCACTTTAAATAATTAGCACTAAATGGAAAGGTAGCTATTTGATCTCAAAGGAACAAAGGAAATACTGCAAAGAAGACAAGAGTAGAACCTGTAACCTGCCAATCTCTTAATAAAAACTGTAAGAAATGAGCTACAAAAATTCTCTAATCTGTCTGAATCAAAATGAGAGTCAAGAACTAACTCCATAATGAATGAAGTTTTACAATATATAGAAAAGATAGGTCAAAATATTGACCTATAGACAACTGGA
Organism: Cunninghamia lanceolata; assembly: GCA_027924645.1. Lineage (NCBI taxonomy): Eukaryota > Viridiplantae > Streptophyta > Pinopsida > Cupressales > Cupressaceae > Cunninghamia > Cunninghamia lanceolata. The sequence goes on along the minus strand of BSBN01000148.1, from coordinate 6,188,705 downwards.
ATTTGAACCTCAGTTATCTCAAAAAGTACTTGCATAAAAAATAACCAATTCCCGTGCAAGCCTTGAAATCATGCAAAAAAAATCTCCAAACTGATGGAAAAATAGATATAATGTGTCAAAACTGTCTCTGATCCATTCACCAATGAAATGGAGTGCCTGACTCAAGCTGAACTGCCCATATAACTCCTTAATCTACTCCTCAAGCTGCTTCTAACTAAGAGCTTAAACTGACGACTTAATTCCTCTTATCACTCCATGTACAAATAAAAAATAACTTATATTTAAAATAATTTATTTAAGCTATTATTAGTAACAATTAATGTAATTGTCCTAATAATATCTTGAATAAATTATAATACATTTACTATTTAAATCATAAGTCAAAAAACCTTATATCTGCCTTTGACTTTACATCCTTGCCATGCACTAAGTCAAAAAATACCCTTATTACTTCATGCACAAGTACATTCACCATGCAAATTAATGAATTCTAATAATAGCCCCATGCCACCTTGCATGCATATTGTCTTCACACCTGTGTCTTCATATGATGATTCCTAAAAAGGCATAAGGAATACTCTACTTCGCCATGCAATGTCTAATGTCAACCTCAAGGTAATGAGCATCATGTTTGACTGAAATAGTCGACATTAGAAGGAAAGAGGTTTGCATCTTTAAAAAAAATCACAAGGCATTAAGGCTTTAAGCCTTACCCTTATTACTACTGACCACCTTTGTTACACAAGACATCCTCCTGTCGGCCACTCCACGTAATAATCACTAGGGGCCATATCATTTAAGGTTTTGACCTTGGTTGACAAATAGATTTAGTAATGATGTTGGTATTTTATGGGTCAAAAGAAATGAATGATGGGAGAGAAGCTTCAAACAAAACAGTGAATAACCCTAAATTTTATCATTCATTTTTTACTTATCTTCATCATACCGGCTACCACTCTGCAACTCCATTGCTCTTTAGGGTTTGATTTCCTTCTGCTACTCCTTGGATTCCTAAGGTTTGAGATTCATGACCTCTTTGCACCTCTCTGAGTGAGAAGATATGATGGTGATTGGTGAGTGCTGTATCTTTGCTTTCATGCTGGTATTTCTTCATTTTCCTGTAGCATTCTTGGCTCTATGGCCGCGGCCATACATTTATTTCCTTCTGTAGGTTCCTTGACACTATGCTCTATTTATTTTTTGTGTGTTTATCTTGGAACTTTTGCAAATGTGAGAAAAAGATAAGAAAAACCTCAAAAGGAGGTTGCGGCTATGCCATCCTTCTTCCTCTGCAATCTTGAGGTAAACTACTAGCTCTTTTTTTCCTCAGGCTCTTTTATTACTGTATCTTGAAAAAGATAATGAGGGTTTTGTAATTTTGGTGCATTATGATCCCTCCTGGCTATGGCCATGCATTTACTTTTGTCTCTATAGTGTTCATCTCACTAGAAGCCAAAAATGAAATAAGGGTTTCAAGATTTTTTTGATATAATGGTTTCATTGTTTTTACACAGTAACTCTCCTGTCACGGCTATGGTAGTATATCTATCTCTGTAGCATTCATTTCGTTGTATGATAGAAAAATGGGATAAGGGTTTCAAAAAAGATTGAGACAAGGGTTTCATTTAAAAAATAAGGGTTTCACAAATTTGAACAGCTGGGTGTTCATTCAAGCACAAAACCCTGTCTTCTTGTCACGGCCATCCTATGAAAACCTTTCTGTATCTCTATCTTTACTATAGATGCATGAAAATGGTCTAGGGTTTTAAATGTTAAAAAACAGGAATACCATATATTGTTTTTGAGAACTATTTCTCTAAATTTGTAGCTACTTTGATTGTAGTTTAAACATGATGTAACTTGTATCTTGCAAAAAATAGGTGTCTTGGAATAATTATTTTGTTTCTTTATCTTCATCAGGCACAATAATGTGAATACCTATAACATGCCTTTGTGCTATGAATGCACTCTTTCATGTATCATGTCATTTGATCATATGAGAAGAAATAAATACATGCATTCAAAAGATTCTTGTATTGCAGATGGCTCGTGTAGTCTGTATCTATTAATTATTCTTGTATGGTTGCCCATCTGCATTTGCTTCTTTAACCTTGGTTAGATCATGACTTTTGTCTCATGTATGTGACTGTGGGATCATTGTTGTCTTCATTAGTACTTGTCTATGGCATTCTTTAGATACTACTCCTGATTGTCTTTGTGCATGCTCACTGCTTATCTTTTGATGCATTTAGATCCTACTGTAGCATACATATCATGTCTTTGACCTCCTCTTCCAGTCCTTTGTCATGGCAAATGTTTGTCATGACTATGTCATTTAGGAACAATGGCATATGAGATAATGATTGTTTGTCTTGTGTCTTTATCAATAGCATCACTGTGGCATCTAGCATATCGTGCCCTTCTACTGCTTCTCCTCCATCATTGATGTGGTACACTTTCAAGAATGTTCTACTCCTGTTGATGGGCATGGAAGTGTAATCTATTTCTAACTATAATTTCTTACAGAAGCCACTTCATGATCCCTGTCATGACTATGCATAGTAAATGTGACTGCACTTGTTTAACCATTTGCAAGGTATCTCTCCTTGTGGCATTTGCTGACTGTAGCATGATGTCTTTTCACTATTCCAAGGTATGTGATAAGGTTTGTTTCTCCAATACAGTGATGAGATTGTGATCATGCCATGATTTCCACGTGTCACTTAACTATCTGAATGTTGAACATTTGATCACATTGGGACTATGGCAGCTACCTGGCAATATGGGCTCTCTGTTGATGACTTAATCATATGGAATTTTGACTTGTCTATTTCATCTTGAATGCTATGACATAGTTGTTCCACATATACTATTTCATGATAGTGATCATCATGTAGCTACCTGGATAATGTATTTGTTTGAGATAGCTTTCTTGGTTACAAACACATGACTACTCCTCTATGCATGATGACTGTCTGTTGAACTATGATTGTCCTATGCATTTGTTGATGGCTGTACTTATATCTTATTCATTCTTCTATCATTTCTTAAGTCTGATTTTGCAAATGTGACATAAAAAATGATAGAAATGATGGTATTCTGATAATGATATGAAAAAGATAAAATACCTTCTATGACTGTAACCTGATTTCTACACTTTGTCAACTTGACTCAGTCACGTTAATCTGATTTGCTCTAATCAACTGTAATAATGTCATGCTGACATAACTTTTTGCAAGTTGATTAGATGATGCATGATGTAGCTTGGAATGATGCATCTTATCTTTTCTGATACTCTTTTCAAATGAAAAGAAAACATGCTGGGCTCAAACCCTTGTGGGAGCCACATTTAATCCACATGTTTATTTGTCTTCAAATTAGCAACAATAGTTGTGCTATACCTGCAGAGTGAACAAACAAGTTAGCATAAAAATATACCTGAAAGTATTGATTGATCTTCTTCATGATTTCTTCCTGATTTGTGTCATATATCTGATCTAATCTCTCATATGAATGCATGATGTGATAAGTAGATGTATCTATTTGATAAAAGCATGTGATAACTTTAAACATCTGGAGCGCTAATAGGGTTATCCCCAAAATTTTACAGGTTGAACTGATGATGGGAGCTGAAAGTAAAGTCTGAAGACTAAAGATTTGAAGGCCGACATCAAAAAACAACCTTCTTGCTCAGGCAATGATGGATGTTTCATTTTATCATGTGTTCATTTCTTTTCTTTTATCAAATAGATGCATAGCTTGCATGTCTGCAATTGCTCAGTCTAATTACTCCCACAACTTGTGTGGGACACATTTGAACACTTCTTATAAACATGATCAGTTAATTTCTCTTATGCATATGATGTATATGTATTTCTTTTTCAATCAATGCATGAGATAAAGTAACAGATACTTGAATGTATGTTCAAAACATGACATGAAATAACAGTTTAGTACAAGTATCTTTCTTTCTTTTATTCAAAATTGATTAACTGAATAATCAATCTAGCTTATAACTCCTAAAAGATAACATGATGTAAAAAACAACTGTATTTCTTGAATGACTGGTACCTTGGCAATCCTATTCTTTTGTCATGATAACTCAGCAGTCTTGATTAGACTGATGGGCTATCCTATCAAATGAATCTCCTTCTCTACTCTTGTCAAGATATCAACCTGTTCAATAAATGCATAACCTTGAAGTGTTCTTTTATTCCTTCTAAACAATTACACTTAGGTCCAACTAATTTTAAGTGTGGACAAAAAATTGGTAATAGTTGCTTCGGAGCCTTTACCTAGGTATGTTGTTAGTAAGGGAGCAACTAAAGGAATTTAAAGGACCAGTTTTCTAGACTCATGGAATACTATCATCCTATGGATTATGAAATTCTTTACATGTGATGGTCAATATGGTGTTGTTCTAGGGCCTGGTATGAGGTTAATCACTTAGCTTAGGCATGGGGCAAATAACCTAAGATATTTAATAAATTTGCCAGCCTTCTTGTATACCAGCCTAGTCAACATGATGACAAAGAGGAAGAGCAGTGACGAACAAATAAGCCACCATGGTTAATTCACTTAATAATTTAGCACCACTTCCTACAACAAGCAGATGATCAACAAGAATGGGAGGACTTTCTTGCACTGCAACCCAGAAAGAAGAAGAAGAAGAAGTATCACACTTCCACTATCTCTGTCTCAGGAGACCCTATTGCAGTCTCTTCACAATCCCCTGAGGTATGACTTAGACAGCTCTAGAGGGGAACAGAACAACACAGTCAAGCAGGAGAAGAAGTAGCTTCTACCCCTACTAGGATACAGCTCTGCACATTAGTAATTTCTTCAGATGAGGAGGAGGCAGAGCCAGGTCACATAGCCATCTCAGGGGAACATTCATCTCCTATTGAGCAACAAAGAGAAGAAACTTATACGGACATGGGGATGGAATAAACTAGAGGGGAAGAGAACCCTAAAGGGACTGGGGGTGATGAGGAAGGCCATGAAGAAATAGAGGAGGATATTATGGAAATAAGCTACAAAAAGGGGAAAGAACCGGTCATGGAAAGTTTTGAAGATACCACAACTAAGGCCACTCACCATCCTCTCACCTTATCAAAAGCAGAATATGATCTAAGGCAATGCAGAGCACAGCTAGAAACTTTGACTCAATAGTTGACAGCCAAGGGAGAGGAGCATGAGAAGTAGAAGGAAATGGCTACATTGGATAAGGAATAGAAAGAAAAAGAAATTTCTATTTTTAAGAAGGAGATAGATAACCATAAGGCCATTGTTGCCCAAAAAGACATTCAGATCAAACAACTTCAGCAGAAGACTGCTCAACAAACCCCTACACCTGTATCATTGAATGTCTATGCCCAAAATTTGCCGCTGACCAAGGACAATAGGCAACTAAAGGGTGAAATCTTCAAGCTCCAGAGTGACCTGGAGGCCCTTCAAAAGGAGAAGGTCATAGTGGAAAAAACTCTATCTTTAGCCTATGAAATAGGGGAAACTCTGTTAGCCCAGCACCCGCCATTAGGTGTGTATGCCCTATTAATGAGAGAGTAGTTTTTGAGATGGAAGTTGTTAAGGATAAGTTGCAATCTCCCATATGATTTTGATAATGATAATGATTTTGTTGAATGCTACATGCAAAACCCCAAAGAGCAACAAAATCTCCTCTATGAGTTCTTCCAACATGGGCACATAATGGGGCATGTTAACACTTCCATGCTCAATCTATATGTGGAAGAGCTTCAGATCTGGAGCTATCTATCATTGCTCAAGAATAACAGGTTATGGGAGGAATGTATGCATGAGTATAATGCAACAACCTCAACTATTGGGTTGCTGATGAGGCATGAATGTCCGAAATCCACATGGTTCACCAACTCATTCAGAGCACAAGTTTACAAATAGGGTATAACACCCCTATATGTAAGGAATTTGAATTCTTGTATTTCTGACTTCTTTGACATTATAGGCTATCTTCTGAGTGCAGTTGTCACAAGTTGCCTATTTAGATTTGAGGACCTGCTAGACATGTTCAAAAGAAGAGAACCAGTCTCCCCTACAAATATCAAATCGATGACTACCAGAGTAAGAAAGTTAATCCCCCTGATTCATCAAAGGCAACAAAATTGGATAGGAATGAGCTTCAGGCTTGCCTCAGCAATCCTCTAGGGCAAGGTACATGAGGGAGGATAAGATCAACAAATGGTCCATCTAGCTACACAAAAACAATGGATTTGTGCCAAAGGGAAGACAACTTTTCCAATACAAAGATGAAGATTACAACTGCAATGTCATAATTGAAGAAAAGAATGTAACTGATGAAGGGGATGCAACACAGCCATGAGGACATGGCCTAATTTTAGTTGGGAGGAGATGATGAGTCAGATCCATGACTCATTTATTTCTTTATATTTCCTTTTCTATATATATATATATATTTGTCTTTTGGATGGATTATGCACATGTTTAGTATTTATTTCCTTTTGATGCAATCTCTTATCTTATTTACTTGAATTACATTTTCAAAGTGCATATCTCATGAATTGTGGTCTAAGTGGTTTATGTTTGCATGAGGATTACAGTGGCGAGACTCCCAATGGTCTCCAGATCTCTTAGGATCCCCTTTTTCTGCATAGAGCCTAAACTCCAGACAGCTCCAAATGTCGTTACCTTCCAAGAGGGCCATCCTCCCCTTGAGTCAATGACTATTACAAGCCAATCCTAGGGCTACCCAAAAGGTCCAACAATGTAAACATGACCCATGCCTCAATTAAAGCAACTATTATGATCTAAGTCTCCACATCCTTCATTTTCGTGACTAACTGAAAAAGCTGTTATTTGGTGTCAGTTCAAACTGAAGTCACTCCCACCAAGTGTCGTGCCATCCCAAGAAATGTCTCAAACCAACAATAGCCAAGTTGATACAAATATCTGATCTTTGGTAACCCACAGTGGAATCATTAATGTAATAAATAAGCGACTAGCTTTAATTCCAATTTGTTGTAGTTAGGTTCGCTGATAGTTATTTCCATTTAATAAAGATTGACTGTATAAATAGGGACAAGTCATCTCTTTAGGTTAGTTCTAGTCTTTTATAGCAAGTTGTTAGTCAGTTTGTATTTTCAGTTGGAGGAAAACTCCTTGTTTTAAGTTCTGTATCCATTTCCATTTCTGGACTTTGATTTAATGCAAATGAAGGGGGAATTCTTCTAAAAGTTAGCTCAAGCTTAGAAGATCATCTTCAGTTGGGAAAGTAGGGCCCACTTCCCTAACTAGAGGAGATCACTCGGTATTTTATGCAATTTTGTTTTGTCTTTTTGTTTAGTAATATTATCTTTGCATGTTAATCCTATGATGTGTCCCTTCTTTTCTATATAATTGTTTCACTAATTGTCACTTGCATGTTTGTTTATAACTTCTGAAAATACCAAAAATAGGATTGTTATTTCAACAACACTAATATATTCAAAGTGTCTCATTGTTGTGGTTTGACAATGGATCAATTACTTTAAAGTTCTATTTCAGCACTTAAGATAATTTCCTTCTGGCTATCTAACTAGTTTCTTTTCAAGTAAAGTGTGTTTATTTTTCCAACAATTAGAATAATTTCCTTTCAAGCAAGTTTGTTTATTTCTAAGGCAATTAGAATAGTTTATTTCAAAGTATGTGTGTTTCCATTCAGGCAAATATATAGTTTCTATTCCTTGCATGTGTGTTTATTTCTGCAAGTTGAGTAAACCGGACTTGGTCCACCAACCACCAATTCAGATTCCACTCCAAAAATCCCCCACAGTAAGAGTCTTATCACAAATCACTCTAAACACCTCCAGATTGATAATTAATGGATGATGAATTAACAAACACTACTATGACCTCATCAAGATGGATACATTTGTATGGTGCCCATGGCATGATTATGAGTCCTAGGAGGATGATGCAAAGCAATTGCTCTACTACAGACATGCTAGATATTTATTTTGGTGCAGTGTATACACTATCGAGAGATATCTACTAGAGAGGGTACTACAGAAATTTGGACTACCTTAGCCACCACCTATAGTAGATGCCATATATGTGCAGACTTAGAGAGAAGTTTCTAATTGGGGACTTGAGATTTTTGGAGCAACAACACTGACAGAGCTATGGGGACATGCCCCAGTTGTGTGGGATTGGATATTGGGAGAGGCCGATCCTGATACCACCCCAGAGTATGATGCATACTATCTACAACATCAGCTAGTTGGATACACCATTCTAGGAGTAGCAGGTGCAGTGGGTGAGGTAGAAGGCCTAGGATAGGAGGCCAAAGCTTGCAGAGCATCTTGACAGAGGAGACAGGTAGGGGATAGGTACAGGGACACGATGGAGGTAAGAGTTAGTAGGATCAGCTTGACATTCAGATGGAGAATGTGGAGGCTCCACAATAGGTGGAGACAGAGCTTGAGTAGGCTAGGAGGCTGCAAGAGGAGGAGACTATGAGGCTGACTTGGCTAGAGCTAAGATTTATTCGGACAAGGAGAGAGAGAGACTCTACCTGTGGAGATGCACGATAAGAAGAGGCAAAACTTTAGGCACAGGCCGCAGTAGCAGCAGCACCACCACCACCAGTAGATGACAGTTTGGTTGCAAGATTGACTATTGAGAGAGATGTAGCCATTCAATCTAGATTGGCTATAGAGGCCACTTTACAAAGAGTGACCCATGAGAGGGACATAGTGAGGGTGGCACTGGGTACAAACCAGGTCACCATCATACTGGTAGGGGAGTTGACTTGTGTACAGGGTGAGTTGACTAGAGCAAAGAGAGAGTTGGCCACCACAAGACGTGAGGCTAAGTATTGTAGAGGTTTTTACTATGGGGCTCTTCATGCAGAGAAGAGAAGATTAGGGGCTTCCTCCTCATGGAGATCAAGGTAGTCAGGCTCATCTATTATGGGTCCAGTTAGACATTCACATAAGGGACCTTTTGGTGGGGTGCAGGGATCTCAGCAGCCTGTAGACAGCTCTACACACAGATCTAGATAGAGCATGATGTACATATACATATTGTATCAATTTGTATCAGCTGTGTATTTACTTTGATTATGATGCCTATGAGCATATGATGTATATTTTTATGTGATGCAGAGGTAAACGCAACGGGAGCTTACTAACAGGAAGGAGGAGCCAAATATACAAACAGCATGATAAAAATCCCTATCAGCTCAGCATCATCATCATATTTCCTATAAACACCAACAGCATCATCATATTTCGGACGATCACAATTATCCTCCTGCCGACTACTGTTCACCTCCTCCGCCTGTCGCCTTTCATCATCATCATCATGATACTCAACGAGTGCAAACATCCTCCGGTTGTACTGTTCATCGGGCGCCAAACACTATCGGCATCATCATGATATTCAACACTCCCTTCGTCAGCAGGATATCAAATATCCGGTTGCTCCAAATATCCTGATGACGACCACTTCAGCACCTTCCCTTCGATGCCCCGTTGCCCGACGCTACAAGCAACAGCATCATGATATGATTTATCCGGTTCTCTCAAAACCTCCTGATGATGTTAACACAACTTTCTGCCAAGGACTTACGCCGATACCTAAGCACTTAGCGACAGCAGGATAAACTGGCATAGGGTGATATCTCAATATCCTGATGACGATGACGTCATATCCTGATGACGATGACGTCACACAATATCCTGATGACCTCTTCAACACTTAGTCAAAAAAATTGAACTTTCACTCCCGCATCTGCTAGCGATACGCAGATGATGGACACTCCCGAGAGATGATCCTGACGGCGATATATACACTGAGTATATATCTGACTCAAAACATCCTGATGCACTTGAAATATGCAAACTCCAACAGTTTCATGACCCGATCTTCTACCTTGTGTCGATGCACTCCTCTTCGGCAACTCCTGATGATGATCACCCCGACACACTTGCACTTCATGCAATCGAAAAAATCATACTCATCTCCACTTATCCGGATGACAATGTCCAAAGCGATTGCAGGATATTTGCAGAAATATCCCGATGATGCCGTTTTAACGAACTTCCAACCTTAGCGAGATTTCACTTCGCCGATCCTCCAGGGACGACCCGATCCACTCTCAGGGTGATCTACCAAACTCTATCAGCTCGACCTAGCACATACCCATGCTAGGGTCTTCAACATCTCTTGACCGCGATCCTGCACACCTACATGCAAACAGAAAACAAACTACCTCCTAATCTACTGTACACACCCATTCCATCGATTCGACGAATCAACTGGTGGAATGGATCAGCATATCCATGAAACCACCAGATCAGCAAATCGATTAAACAATGGAATCCAACCAGAGAAAGAACACAAACAGGATCTCTTTATTGATTTCAAAGATGCAATTACAATGATCAGTCTCTCTCTCTCTGTCTCACTCTGTGCAACCTAGCTCGATCGATGATATGTCTCTATCTATGCAATATCAACCGATCCTCATCCTTAAATAGATTTTCCCATGAGTACTACTGACCCGACTCCAAGTGGCTGGGAACTCTCCAGGCGGCTGGGAGATCCCACCGAACATACATCATGACAGCTGTTCTAACAAACTGGCTAAAAATAGTAAAAGCATGGTCAGCATGATCTTATCATGATCAGCTTGACCTTATTACATGCATTTGGTCTTATCAGACCTTCTTGAAAACATAAACAAGACTCAAACTAACTAACTGCCTCATGAAGGCCAGCTGTCAGGTAGGTGCTCCTGCACCATTATGGCTCACGATAGCCACATTGTACTATATGATTCATTTTTATGTACATGATGTATATACGGGGCATTACTATTTTTTTGATGACCTTGATGATGATATATGCGATATATGATGTTCTATGATTTATGAGATTTTATGGATGTTCATGCTTATAATGATGTTTGATTTCTAAATGCTATGGATGTGCATATTCTTATATTTTATGACATTGTACTTATGATTATGGACTCATGTGATGATGTTTATGCTTATAGATGTATGGATGCGATGTCATTTATGCTATGATTATGGATTCATGTGATGAGATATGTATGATATTTATATATGTATGTATGAGATGACATTATACTAGCATCATGGACTTATGTGTTGATATACTATGATGTGTATAATCATGATGCCTAACATGTGGTTTTGCAGGTATGTAGAAGACTTTGAATGATGGATAGAAGAAATGATATAGACAAAAAAATAATAGATAGTTAATCGATCTTTGTATAAAAACTATATCGTGGATTTGGATATATGGATGGGTGTATGGATAGGATGTTTGAATGGTTTCGTAAATATTTATAAAGATCAATCCTTCTTTTTGATATAGCACATGGATAGTATACACCAAGGTATAAAAGACCAAGGTGTTGAGATATCCGGTGTGAGGACATTGACTCTGCAAATACATGGTTTGAACTTATATCTACTAGACATAATATAACCTTGTTGGATATGTGAATAAGCCATAATCTTTAATATATAAGAGACTTTATACATATGAGGCCTTTACAGAACCTTAAATGACAAAGAATATTAATATGTAAGATGCTAGGTTGTAACACACACACAAGATAAATATTAGCCATAGTAAGATGATAAAAAACATCCCACAAACACAACATACAAAAGCAATGACTATGCCCCAATCCATACGGCATCACAACATACCAAGATATAGATAAATCAAAGTAGTTTTGACTAAGCATTAGAAAGGAACAAAATATAAACCAAAAAGAAATTGACTAACTGATAAAGTAAACACACAACTAACATATTCTCTTGCAGGATTGATGTAGCAGATGTGGCAAGCAGTATACAAGATAGCATATGGCTTTAGGAGTAGTCTTTTTTCTTTAGGTTTGGTAATGTACTTAAGCTTTCAAAGGATGCATAGTTTGTTTTCTACTTGAGTTAGTCAAGTTGAGGTGGTAGGATGGATTGTGGGGTAAGTGCAAAAAGATGGGGGGCCAAAAAGTGGCCAAATTGTTTTCAAAAGAAATTAATGCATAACACGAGCGCGTTATTACTTGTTATAAATAATAAAAAAAAGGTTTATCTATCTCATTTCTTTTCTTTTTTCTCCTCTATACCAGCGGCTTGCAAACCCTAGGAAGCGCGCTCACGTTTTGGAAAAGACAACTCAACACCAAAATCTTACCAATTCATCGCCAAAATGCCACCACAATGTCGAGCACCCCAAAGGAGTGAGTTTTATTTGTTTATTTGTTTGAATTTGTTTCTAAATAGGTAGGTTTGAGTTGATTTTTGATTTAAATTTCGTTAATTGTCAGGAAATGTTAATGCACCTCCTCCTCCTCCTCAAAATCCATAAAATCCTGAGGAGGAAATACCTATAGAACAACAACCTCCTCCATCCATTCCTCAACATGCCCCTGGAACACAAGAAAACATAATGGGGAAAATTAAAAATAATTAAAAAGAAATTGAAGATATAATTGCAAAGTTGAAAGATCCTTCCACTTCAACCTTGCATAGGTCCACACTTGCTGAATCTCTTGAATCTATGTTATCAAGCATAGATTCAATTAGCAAGAAAATATCCAGTTGGATGGATAAGAGGAGAGAGTTTAGAGACTATTATGCAGACAAGCTATCATACCAAGATGTGAAAAAATTACAAATTACAAAATTAGACTTGTATTCAATTTTCACAAACCCACAAACAAATCAACCTCCACCCATTACATGCAAGAGGTTCTCTATCCATTGGTGTAACAACCAAGTGATAAGGGACAATTTTGGGTAGAGGTGGTGGATGGTTTTTGACCATCCTCCATGCAATAATAATGAGGTCCTGCAATACTTTTTGAGGAAACTCTACTGCGAGTTTGTCCTCAATAAAGTGCCAAACTATTTTGATATGTGAGACTTCTAGGGTAGAGGTGGGGGTTTAGCACAAGATAGACCAAGGGCATGAGTTGACCCACAACAGGCAGTGAGACGAGTAATCAATAGACCAGCCCATGAGCATGTTTCTATCCCTTCCATTGTGAAGGAGAGTGTTGAGGTCGATACACTTCAGTCCATTAGTGCCTTGACCCAGAGCATCATAGAGCATGCCAGTCCTACAGCACAGAGTGGGTTGGGAGATAGTATGAGGAGTAGGGTCCCACCCCATGCTTGTCAGACTTGTGGGTTAGCCTGTGGTTATGACCCCATGGATAGTCAAGACGCAGGTGCACAGGCTACATCTACAGCTGAACAAATGGTGATGACAGATACCCTCCTGAGTGAGACTTTCGGCCTTAATACTCAGGTAAATATTAGCAAGTTTATTGAATTTAATTTATTAAATTTTATTTTTGAAATGCAAGATTAACTAATTTAGTTTGATGATTTTAATGAAATTTCAAGGTCATAGCGTTGATGCAATTTTTAGTGGTTCTCCACCTGCATATTACACTAGATCATCTACTGTCGGGGTATGTAACTAGTAAACAATTATAAATATTACATGTGAATAGCATCGTTATATGAATGGTATTCTAATATCTAATTTTGGATGTTAAATAGGTTAATATTAGAGATTTCACAGTAACACCTGCCAGCGGTGGTGGACTTCAAAGCTTCACGGAGGTAATAAAATAAATAGTTTAATGAATGAATTGTACTTACTAGATTTTTGTATGTGACTTGTGTACTTTATTGTGTGTACTTCCATGTTTAGATGAACGTGTGTGTATGTTAGGAGCCATGATTTGCATCACTATTATAGTTTTCATAATTGAATAATGTTGTTTTATTTCCAGATGATGCAAACTACAGAGACACCTCTCGATGTTCATAGGGCAATGGAGCATGGTGGGACCTCTGCGATTCATAGCTCCATGGCATTGACAGGGGTATGAGGCAGATTAGTAAATTTCAATTTACATTCATTATTATAGTTGTTTATTTTTGAAAAATCAAAAGATTATTGATTTGAAGTTTAATTTCTATTTGGATGGTTTCTATAGGACATGACATCACCACGACCTATTCCTGCTACTGAGGCAAGTGAGGAGACAGATTATATGGTAGCGGTAAGTGATTATTTTTTTAAATGTTTCATTTTTTATAACATGTAATTTCTATATATTAATGTCTATACTTTTTATTGTAACAACTAAAGATGCAAGTAGAACTAAATAGGAGGAGCAGCCCTTAGGTTCGTAGTAGACCACCCACATACGCGTCTCCATCTCTTAGAAGATCAAAGGCTACCCGTGATCTATTCTCTTCACCAGCCAGAGGGGAATGACTTTTTATTGTGTTCCTTTGTTGTATGCCTATATGGCATTTGTGGACATATATTTTGTATTGCATATAGTTGACATTGTATGCCTATATGGCATTCTTGTAAGCCTATATGGCTATTTTGTATATATGTTATACTTATATCGACAGATATTGATGTATGCCTATATGGATATTTGGTTAATACAAATCTTTTTTATTGATGGCATCCATACTTGCATTATAAATCCACGTTTGAATGGATATTTGTAGATAGCTACTTCAAATATTTAAAGTCTAATTGTATTACATAGGATGTTTGTTAATCCAATAAGCTAGCTATTGTTATTAAACCTCATTTTGGAACTAAAAGCTAAAAGTTGTATTTAAAAAAAAATGAATCATCATGTTGAATAGAAAATATTAATATTCTTTATGAGTTGCTCAATTGAAAATATTCAAATGAGTATGCTAATCCATATTCTTTATGAGTTGGTCAATTGAAAATATTTCTTAATTTCTTGTTATTATACCATATTGGGATGCAAAGAGTATGTTTGTTGTTTTGAATAAGATAGTCAAAATCATATGCTTATGAGCACATAATGACCATTGTGGTTATTAAATGTAATTCATCTTGCATATAAGGCAAGGTTATGAGATTACATTGAGTCTTACCTAATTTTAGTATGCAACATAACATTGGGGCTATAGGCTTCCATAAGTCATACCTCAAGGATTTTCAGTTTTGGGTACAAATTTGCTTTAAGACCTTAGGCACATTTCTCTACTTGCACAACCTCAAAACTCTGCCTAGAACTCAAGGCACCTTTCATCATCCAAACAACCTCAAAATTGTGCCTTGATATTGAAAGGATGTTTCAAAGTATAAAGGAGGGTGCCTTAAGGGAGACAATTCATCTTGATTATCAAAGTTGATCAAACACATCAAACTGAGCATCATACCTCTAGGCGCATTTTTGCCTCTCTCTAAACTATCCATTTTGGTGCCTTGATGTAAAGTGAAGTCTAAACTTAGTGAAGATTGCGCCTAGAAAGATGTCACCTTGGATATGCGCCTAGAGTCATCCTAGATCATCCATTTGCTCCTAAGGGTCAATATAACCTAATATAACTTAGGAAGACTTTGAAAATCGTCAAAAGAAGCCTAGGCACCTTTTCTTGTCTCCACCATCCATTTTGGGCACTTAGAGGAAAATGAACTTCAAATCACTTCCAACTATAGCACCTAGTGTTAGAACCTTCAAAATGACTAAATCTTACCAAAGGAAGTCTAGGCGCCTATTGTCACTTGGATCATCATGAATGAGTGCCTAAGTGGAAGGAGAATAAGCATCTTGTATGGAGGCGCACTTTTGTGTCTAAATAACCTCATTTTAGTGCCTAGAAGGAAGATGTTCTAAATCCTAAGATCTAGCACCTAAGTGTAAAATGGTCTCCTATAGGTTTGAACAAGTGATTGAAGCCATCAAATTGCCAAGAAATGAGCTAAGTATACTAAGGCGCCTTTTCTTGTCTAAACTATCCATTTTGGCGCATACAAGGAAGGAGATTCAACATCATGAATGAAGTCACCCTTTGCCATCCAAACAACCTCACATTGGCACCTTAGAGGAAATCAACTTAAAACTTGCACCGTGGAGCAGGATGAAAGTTACACCCCTTTGCAACTTTACACTGCCTCCTTCTGACAATTTTTGGGGCAGCAGAAAACCTTTCACCACGGGCAAATGCCTCAAAGATATAAAAAATTGAGAGAGGTTATTGTAGAGGCACTCTACATGATCATTTTTCCTTAGACAGAATGTTTCTAAGTGACATGATTTTTGAGTAACATCTTGTCAAAGATTGCTACCTTTTTGCACTTTGGACTCTTTAGGGATATCGTCGGTATAATGTAGCTCGGACTGTTTCAACATGTTTGGGTGAAAAATAGGACCATGCCTAGCGTAAATGTACCCATCCCGAAGCGTTGGAATAGTTAGTTTGGTCACATCAAGAGTAGGACAAAAGTTACACCCCTTTGCAACTTTGCACTACCTCCTTCTGACGATTTTTGGGGCAGCAGAAAACCTTTCACCACGGGCAAATGCCTCAGAGATATAAAAAATTGAGAGAGGTTATTGTAGAGGCACTCTACATGATCGTGTTGCCTCAAATAGAATGTTTCTATGTGACATATTTTTCAAGTAACATCTCATCAAAGATCGCTTCCTTTTTGCACTTTGGACTCTTCAGGGATATCGTCGATACAATGTAGCTCGGACTGTTTCGACATGTTTGGGTGAAAAATAGGACCCTACCTAGCATAAATGTACCCATCCGGACATGTTGGAATAGTTAGTTTGGTCGCATCAGGAGTAGGATGAAAGTTACACCCCTTTGCAACTTTACACTGCCTCCTTCTGACAATTTTTGGGGCAGCAGAAAACCTTTCACCACGGGCAAATGCCTCAAAGATATAAATAACTGAGAGAGGTTATTGTAGAGACACTCTACATGATCATGTTGCCTAAGATGGAATGTTTCTAAGTGACACAGTTTTTGGGTAACATCTCATCAAGGATTGCTGCCTTTTTGCACTTTGGACTCTTCAGGGATATTGTTAGTACAATGTAGCTTAGACTGTTTTGACATGTTTGGGTGAAAAATAGGACCATGCCTAGTGTAAATGTACCCATCCAGATGCGTTGGAACTATCATTTTGGTCACATCAGGAGCAAGACGAAAGTTAAACCCCTTTGCAACTTTACACTGCCTCCTTCTGACGATTTTTGGAGCAGCAGAAAACCATTCACCATGGGCAAATGCCTCAAAGATATAAAAAACTAAGAGAGGTTATTGTAGAGGCACTCTATGTGATCGTGTTTCCTTAGATAGAATATTTCTAAGTGACATAGTTTTCAAGTAACATCTCGTCAAAGATTGTTGCCTTTTTGCACTTTGGACTCTTCAGGGATATCATCGATACAATGTAGCTCGGACTGTTTCAACATATTTGGGTGAAAAATAGAACTATGCCTAGCCTAAATGTACCCATCCAGATGCGTTGGAACTATCAGTTTGGTCGCATCAGAAGCAGGACACCAAAAATACAAAAGTTGCTTTGTGCAACTTGACAACATTGACACTTTTTTGCAACATGACTCAAAGACTCAAACTGGCCCAAATGACTCAAAGTGACTTAAAAAGAAATGAAATGGTCTTAGAAGACCTTATTACATACAATTGACTCAATCAAAACAAAATTTCATTTTTTGACCCCTCTTGGAGGCATGACAACCTAGGTGCCCCTGCACCATTAGTGCAACTGAAGGACTTGTTGTGACCAAATCACACATCACCCCATCATGATGGGGATCCCCTAGTTTTTTATTTCACCTTGGAGTAGTTTTACCAAGCAAGCTTTGCAAATCCTATATAGAGACTCCCTGAGAGTTATTTGTTTCAATAAGTAGAGTGCCCTAGATCCAAGAAGAGGAAGAGTGATGTTGTGAAGTGTCGAATGGCAAAATTATGGATTGAGGCACTTTTTCTTGGAGTTTTGATCAATTTCTGGCACCCTGGCATGAAAACATCTAGGGTAATAAGGATACATCATATGAGCACCAAAGGCAGAGCCCCAAAAGGTAACACCTTATGTTGAGATTTTCTAAATGCCTAAATCCAAATTTGGAGATTCTAGGCACCCTTTGCTACCAAAATCACCTTGATTTTGGCACCCAATGTATATTATAGAGGTCTAGGTGCTCCTTATCATTCAAACATCTTAGATGAGCACCTAGGAAAGGAAAAAAATCTAAGTTTCATCATCATGACCACCCTAATATCAAGAGACTTTAATGGCTCAAACCTTAGCATAGAGTCCTAAGGCACATTTCATGTCTCCTTTCATCCATCTTGGTGCCCTTATGTAGATTTTTCAACTTGATTTGGCACCCTGTATGTGAAGGAAGATCTAAAGGCATGAAAGTGGATGTCATTTTGCAAGAGTTTGGATCATCAAAATTGAAAGAAATAAGTCTATTAAGCTTGGGTGCCCTTGGTCTTCTTTTCATTCATTATGAGCACCTTGGGAGAATGGTATATAGGTCATCATCATGATTGGGTGGCCTAGATCCAGAGTGTTGGAGAGATCATCAAATGGTGTCTAGAGGAAGTAGGGTGAGTTATGAGTTTTGGCGCCCGCCTTAGAGGGCCTTCATCCATGAATGCATGCTAAGATAGAACACCAAGTTAAAACTTCCAAAGGGGTAGTGCCTTTAAATAACTCATGCAAAGCATAAATCCCTAAGGCACATTGTATGCCTCCTGCTGTTCACCTTGGCACCCTCATATGGGTTCTTAACTTGATTTAACGCCTTGTAGTTGGATGAAGATCATAAGGCACCCTGTAGTTGGATGAAGATCATAAGGTGCCCTTGTTTGGAAGTTTGATCACCTTTAGGCACTCAGAGAGGAGAAGTATGTAAGTCTCCAAAGATCCAAGGTGCTCCTTTGAATCACAGTTGCCTTATAAGTGTGCCTAAGGTTCTTAGGACAAACTAGAATGAAGAAAAAGTCATTTTGAGCGTTTTAAAGGTATGAAGGTTGAAACTTTTGGAGTGGATGATCCAAGGCATAGGGTTCATCAATACTTACTCCATTTGGTGCCCTTATGAAGGTTTCTGATATGATTTGGCACCTTGATGTAGGAAGCATGCAAAAGAGTGAATAAGTCATCATGAGTGCCTAAGTAAGTAATGATGATGTAAAAATGTCTATATGTGTAAAAGTGCAGTAGGAAATAAAAAAGACAAACCTTACAAATTAATGTGCATACTTACAACTCAATGTAACATGACTTTACAAAATCAATGTGAATACTTACAAATTAATCCAATTAACCATCCAGGTCTACTCTACTCTTTATTGTGTCAAGTATTGCTTCATGGTCAGACTCACACACCTTCCACAAGATTTTGTTCAAAGGTCTACCCCAATACTATATCAAATGAACATTGGATGCCATGACAAGGTTTGAGTAATAAAGAATCTTCCGATGCATGTCAAAGTCCTGAAACAACCAAACATTAATACTCTTATGTGGGTACCTTCTAAACCATGTTCTAGTAATAACCATTGAGCCTGTAGGGTATTCGATGTTTTCTCCATCTGGAACTGGGGCCTCTAATTTTTTTTGGCCTCAACACGATGACATAAGTAATAATTTGTTCCCTCTTCATTATCTTCATCTACAATAACTGCATATACGTGCCCTACATTGATATAGCTAGAAAATTAGATGAAATTAGTCAACATTACAAAAACACTACAAAGTAAGATGACATTAGGAATTTCAAAAACTATGCAAATAGATATATTACCTGGTTGAACTAGATCTAATATGTGGTCAAAGTCAACTGATGATTCCATCTATGTTAGTTCCAGTGCTGTCAGGGGTCGATATGTGTCAAGTGGGCTAAGATAACTTAACTTCCATTTGTTAACCCACTCGTTTGACTCGCACTCATCCCAGGCTTGAATTGTACAGGAAGAACAAAAGCATGATATCTTTCGCATATGGATACTCCATGAACCTGCAATTGAGCTTCTAAAAGAGTGCATCTCATTTGATCCTGTCAATGTAGAACAGTCCTCATATGGTGCAATGTTAGTATCATGTATCAACCAAAATAATCTACGAACTGAAGACTTACCTTCATTACCTGGACCCATGGAAGCATTACACCATTCGATAATCAATTTTGCATCTGTCAACTTTGTATTGTCTTTATACTTTAACTCTTTTCATGCTATGGCTCTTTTGATACATGCTCCTACACCATCATGCTCCCCCTTTCCATGCCCAGCCTCACAAAAGTTCCACATATGCTGAATACCTATAAAATTATGCCTCCTACTCAGCCAATAGAAATTCTGTGAGTTCTTGAATTGTGACGCACAGTTATCCGACCATATGATATGCTGACTAAATGATATGCCCCTTCTAGCCAAATCATTGTAGAACACCTAAAAGCAACCTTGTAGGAACTTTATAGAATGCATGCAATCATCACTAATATAGAAATTATACTCCCTTATGATCTTTCTATCATCCTCTGTACTATCATTCGCATGGATGAATGCGATGTGCACAAATATAGAAACCTGTGTGGAGTTGTAATATTGTGATTGCACCTCATATTGTGGTTGTAGACTATAGTTCTCTGCAAAGTCGACGACTGAAACAATGCTACCAACCTGAAATGTGTCCTTGCATAACTTGAATTGCAAGTCCAACCATCGAGCTCTATGGGCATGTCTTGCATACTCATACACTATGCTATCACAAAATATAGGCATAAACTGATCACTAGAATCTTTTCAATAACCAATTCACACCTCTTTGCTTCTTTACCATCTTTTGTATTGTATGCCACTATTTTATACTTGCCAAACTCTACTAGTTCATTTCCAACCGTATGTGTTCTTTCCATATGTTCACATATTGGCAAATGTTGCAAGCCACCGCAATGATGACATGTGCCATCCAAGCATAATTTCTTGTAGAATATTTGACCTTCCTGTCTTTCACATAAAATTCTTGATATGAAGTCTCTTGAAGATGTTGGTGGGGAACATATGGCACAACCTTGCAAAACATTGTTAGTATGCATATCTAAACATATAGACCTATAAACATCAAAATGGTTAGAAAATTTAATATGTAATCTACAACAACAAGTAGTGCATGTGTGATTTATCTTGACATAGAAAGGTTTTAGCATTTCAAAATATCTTTGACAAATTTTAATTTGAGGATACTTCTCTAGAAATTTACCATAAAACTGTGTTTGAGTCTCATCCAAAAAATGCTTTGGATGTGGCTCACGGTTTTGACTACCGTTTCTTCTTCTTACCACATCCCTTTGATTTGGAGATACCCTTGTGTTATTC
Source organism: Cunninghamia lanceolata (assembly GCA_027924645.1). Lineage (NCBI taxonomy): Eukaryota > Viridiplantae > Streptophyta > Pinopsida > Cupressales > Cupressaceae > Cunninghamia > Cunninghamia lanceolata. The sequence continues at coordinate 6,167,451 of BSBN01000148.1, read as the reverse complement.
TTCCAAAAGTATTCAATTAGTGATCTTAATGCTTCAACAATTGGTTTATCTTTTCATGGTAGTCTCCCCGAGAATGCCCATAATTCATTGGCATTAGTATCCTCAATTCTTTGGCATCTTCCAATGGCTCTTGATAAAGTTTTCCTATTAATTCTCAATTCTTGACTTGTCTTTCTAATGAGATGAGCTTTCCTCGTTTGACTACTTACTATAGTCAATGTAATCACATGCCATGTTGCATTACTATCTTTTGTGCGTGAGGTGTTACCCACACTCTCATACGTACTCATTAGATTCTTGACAATGGATTTTTCACTTGAAGCCTCTGATGTTCTCAACCCAAGATTCTTCATGATGGACCTATACTTTATACTTCGCATCATTTCAAGGAATAGTTGACATCTTGCAGTCTCATTTAACTTTTCAAAGAACAATCTCTAAATCTTATGAGCATATCTTCTACAAGTGCATTTTGGAATTTTACCTTCCATTAGCTGCAAAATATTCTCATCAATATCAATCAAATACTTTGGCTTTCTATGCAAAATTCTAGGTGGTTTTAAGTTAGATAAATTCATCTTAACATTAGGAATTTCATCAATATTTAAATGAGATGGGCTATATGGTATACCTTCGATCGAAGATGGAATAGATGACGTACCTTGAGGTTGAGGTGGGAACAATGGCATACCTCCTTCATCACATGTGAGTGATGATGTACTCTCAACTTGAGATGTGGTAGATGGTGTCCCTACATGTTGACTTATGGTAGAGGACGTGTCTCCAACTATGGTATTCAAATCTCTCATAGCACGAAGTTTTTGCATTCGTTCTCTTTGTGCCACCAATACCATATCTCTTTGTGATGGTTGTGGTTCCTCTTCAATTGGCATGTCTTCATTTATCGTGTCCAATTTCCTCTTCTCACGAAGTTCCCTCATAGCCACTACTTTCTTTGCATTGTTAGCTTCTATCTCCTCCTGTGTTGGTTTAATTCTTGATCGTTTCCTCAGCATGACGGAGAATTTGTCTATAGCATGATAAAGAAACCAATATTAGTTCCTAAGAAATGAATCCATACAAATAACTAAAATATATGTCATTCAACCCTTCATAGTAAATGTACATACAATCATCATGTAAAAGAGTAAATGTCACTCAACCAAAATAGATACAAAGCATACAAAGAAAATTATTGTAGCCATGAAAAGAGTACATGGGACTTCATGCTTGAAAAGGTTGAGGCAGACCCAATTTGACATGTTTGTTGTTACTAGCGCTACTAGGATTTGGAATTGAGAAGGTGTTTTGTTGGTACTAGGATTTGGGTGGTTTGTGAAGGAATAGACACCAATTGTTGTGTCATGTGCATGTACAAATCATCATGAATAGGTGCATAAGGAATGTCCTAGCCCAAGATATGTGCATACAAATCATCATGTCATGTGCATACTTGTATGATCTTGGCACCTATTCATTTGTATTCTAACTTGTTAATATGACAAGATAATAGTGGGATTGTATTTTTATTATGTTGTAAGGATTTATTCTTGTATAGTTTGATATCATGGTATGTTAAGGTCTATTTATTACACATAATTATTAAAGAGTCCAAGTGTAGAAAATATACATGGCATCATGTAAGATTGTAGGCTGCTTTCTTGATTGGGAATGTGTCTATTTTAAACATGTATGATAAAGCATGATAAAGTAATTCAAATAGAATTAAGGAAATGTAAAGAACATGCATGTAAAGACTTGACATACCTAAAAAATGAAGATTTGAATGGAGAGAGTACCCAATTATGTAGTGTTTTTTTCTTCTTGCATCAAACTCCTCAACAATTTTAATTTTTCACCACTTGCTTCCTTTTTAATGTTAAATTGAATAACACTCAAATATAATTACTAACAACAATACTATTAACCAATCTATAATGTTAAATTCCTAAAATTGAATCACAATTAACATTGCAACACTACAAAAATTGAAACTTGAATAGATATATATCAAACTTGTTGTGAAAACTATGTTATTTCCTCCTTCTCAAGTTGGCAAAGCAGAAAAGGTGGTGGAAAGATCATGCAAAGGTGGTAGAATGTGTAAAATCCTGCATGTGAACTTCCCAACAACATGAAAGCACTTCTTTTATGTCAGAGCACGTGCATAATCAACATGAAAATAGAGCATGTGGGCCTAGAACATAGGGGTCAACACTCTTTTACTGTTTCTATAGAAGGACAAAATGTGAGCATGTTATAACATGCTCGCATTTTTTCTTGCTATAGATTGATCCATAAATATTTGTGCTTATTTCACCTTCAATAGCATCTTTACAATATCTCACCTCTAGTTCCATTAGCTCATGTTCTATATCTCACTTATCTCTCCCCCTCACCTCTCTACCTCTCCCCTCTCTATGTCTCTCAGTCGCTCCTTGTCTACCCCAACCCTAAACCTTATCCCTAAACCCTAATCCCTCAACCCTCAACTCTAATCCCTCATCCCTAAACCCTAAACACTATCCCTATTCCTAAACCCTCAACAGGCTAGGTACTATACCTTAAACCCTAATCCCTTATCCCTAAACGCTCCAACCCTAACCTTAATCCCTCAACCCTCGAACCTCAATGTACTCAACCCTCAACGTCAAACCCTAATCCCTCAACCCTTAATTCTAATCCCTTGACCCTCAACCCTATCCCTAAATCCTAAACCCTAAAGCCTTAACCCTCAACCCTCAACGTCAAATCCTAATCCCTCAACCCTTCACTCGAATCCCTCAACCCTAAACCCTATCCCTAAACCCTCAACACTATACCTTAAACCCTAATCCCTCAACCCTCAACCCTAAACCTTATCCCTAAACCCTAATCCCTCATCCCTTAACTCTAATCCCTTGACCCTCAACCCTATCCCTAAACCCTAAACCCTAAATCCTTAACCCTCAACCCTCAACGTCAAATCATAAACCCTCAACCCTTCACTCTAATCCATCAACCCTAAACCCTATCCCTAAACCCTCAATAGTATACCTTAAACCCTAATCCCTCAACCCTAAACCTTAACCCTAAACCCTAATCCCTGAACCCTAAACCCTAAACCCTAATCCATCATCCCTCAACTCTAATCTCTTATCCCTAAACCCTAAATGCTATCCCTATTCCTAAAGCCTCAACGGGCTCGATACTATACCTTAAATCCTAATCCCTTATCCCTAAACCCTCCAACCCTATCGCTAATCCTTATACCCTCGATGTCAAACCCTAATCCATCAACCCTTAACTCTGATCCCTCAACCCTTAACCCTTAAAACCTATCCCTACACGCTCGACACTCGATACTATATCTTAAACCCTAATCCCTTAACCCTCATCCCTAAAGCCTCAAACCTAAATCCTTAAACCTTCAACCCTAAAGCCTATCCCTAATCCCTCTACCCTTGACACTCTTCTTTAACCCTAATCCCTTGACCATCAACCCTATCCCTAAACCCTCAACCCTCAACCCTCAACATTAAACCCTAATTTATCAACTCTAAACCCTAATCCCTCAAACCTAAACCCTATCCCTAAACCATCAACCCTCAACACTATACCTTAAATCCTCAACCCTCAACACTTAAACCTTAAATCCTAAACCCTATCCCTAAACCCTCAACCCTCAAAACTATACCTTAAACCCTAATCCCTCAACCCTAAACTTTCAACCCTAAACCCTATCCCTAATCCATCTACCCTCAACACTCTACCTTAACCCTAATCCTTCGACCCTTAACCCTAAATGCTATCCCTAAAGCCTCAACCCTAAACCCTAATCCCTCAAGGTCCTAAACTCTAATCCCTTATCCCTAAACTCTAAATCCTATCCCTAAACCCTCAACCCTCAACCTTAAACCTTAATCACTCAATCCTTATGCACCCCTCTCCTCCCCTATCTAGCTCACTCCCATCTCTACCCTCTTCTACCCTTGACACTATACATACATACATTTAGGCATACATTCATACATACATGATTAATAACATTGAACATAAAAAAAATTCAAGGGAAACATAACGCGAGCGCATTATAACGTGCTCGCGTTATTTAAAACATGACAAACAGCACAAACTTTTGCGGAGAAGGGAAAATGCAAAGAAAACAATAACGCGAGCGCGTTGTAACGCGCTCGCATTATAACACACTCGCATTATAACGCGCTCACATTATGTTTTTCTTTGGGAATCCCAAGCCTTGGGCTTGGGATTTTCTTTGGATTTCCAACCCAAAGGCTTGGAGTGCCTTTTTAACATCCACATACGTGTTTTTCCATATTCTTCAAGATTTCACATAATTTCATTTGTGCTAACCCTCAGATTTGCACGTGTTTCAAGGTAAAACAAATCGAACACCTAGGTAATGTTAGGCTTTCTCTTAGCTATTTGACGATGTGATTTTTTTCACATTTTAACAATGTTAAGCCTTTCACCTTTAATTTCTTTTGTTTGTGTGTCCATTTTTGGGTAAAAACCATTGTTTGGTCTTTTTTTCATTGTAAATTAACTATTCATTAAAATTTCAAAAAAATTACATATTTAGAAACTAGACTCCATTCTACACATTAAAAAAGAAAAAAATGATTTTCAATTAGTTTTCAAAATTTATAGGGGTAGCACGGCCAAAATTCTATTTTTTAGGATGTGTCCACTTTGAAAATTACTAAAAAATCAAATATTCATCAAAAAATTATCAGAAAAATTGGGCATAAACTACATGCTATTAGCTAATTTCTCACCAAAGCGATTTTAAAAATACCCAAAAAAAGTTAACCTTTTGAGGGAGCCACAAAACATGCTATGTTATGTTTTTTGACAGAAACAACACCAATTTCTGTGGCTCCCTCTTTTGAACCCCTTAATCTATGCCATTTTTAAAAAAATAGTAGTTTAGAAAGTAGACTCGGAGCACTACGAACATTGTTTTGGTTGCATCTCCAAATTTTGATTTCAGAAAAAAAGTGGCCACTTAAGACCCCTTTTTGGCCCCCCATCTTCTTGCACTTACCCTGTGATAAATGGAAGATGAGAAAGATGGAAGTGTTTGATGGATTGGGATGAAGAATAATGAATTGTATGTGCTTGAGTACTGGATACTTCCTTCTTATTCTAGACTACCTACATACCCCGTATCCATGGGATCAAGCTGTTGATGGTGGTTTTAGCATGCAACAATGCAGGTGTGATTGCTGGTTTCACACCTCTTTTAAAAAAGGTATCCTATCCAAGATAGGACTGCCCCAAGGATAATACAACTATGTCTTAGCTTGCGTGGAATAACTCAGTGGTATGTCTAGCTGTGCCAACAAGGGATCTTATATGAAATGTAGGGTTTATGAAAAGATGGCAGCAATGCTAGTGCAGAAACCCTAGGTGGTTTAGACTGTGAAGTCTGAAATTTCAGTAGATGATCAATGTAATGCTACTCAAATCCTAAATCTACCAAACTTTATGTAAATAAAATGCAAAAGGAAAAGGAGAGGGAAAAGGGATAAGAGATCCTATAGACAATTGCAGAAATGATCAATAACTAGATAGACGGATTCCCAACTATAAACAAATATCTGCTTAACCAAACAGTCCACAATGCCACAGAGAATGTGCAATCTTCTAAGGAGATGTAATGATTTTCAAATTGTAGAGGGTTCATCAAACACCCAATCCTTGGCGCAGCTCAATGAAATCATACAATCAAACTTATCTCATAAACTATGCCCAGACTAACCATGCACAATGACATACAATCAGCAAGCCATTAATGGTATGGACAAGAAATCTATCAAATATCTAAATAATTAATCACAAATGCAACTGAATATCAACTAATTTTAGATTGAAATGAACCATGAAGACCAAAATAAGACAACACATAATCACAAATTACCAGGAACCTACAAAAATTGCTTTGTATTGACTGTATTTTGGCAGAGTCTCAGCAATTCATTATCAAATCTTACTTACAAATGAGATAAAAGGATGGCCCTTTTATAGATAAGGCACCATACTGAGTTTTTCAATGGACGGTGGAGATTAATTCGGCACCAACGGTCTAGATTACATGGCATTTAATGAGATAGATCAGTTTATTACATTTTCAGATTTGCCTTTGTCTTGTAGGAAAAAGATAAAATATAGCTTACAAATACATTGAATCTAGACAAAATGGATACCCATTTGGTTGTACATGATGAAAAGTCAATTTTCAATGTCTAATAAAGCCAAAACAGAGTCACATGACACCTAAAAACTTGAGCTTATGTGGATTTACGAGATTCCAAGTGTTGACTGGATCAAAAAGGAGTATTTTGGTGAAGGTATATGCAACTAGATGCTTGTTGGACTGATTCTTGATTACTGGATTGCTGGGACAGATGTATGTATGTCTTGGTGATCCAATCCAAGGTCATTTGAGTGGTATTTTTGGGAAAATATCAAAAATATAATTTTTGGTATTTTCTACATCATGGTAAATTGCATTTTCAGAGGCCTTCAGAATGGGGGCTAAAAATCTCAAACTAGATAATCAGTTTATCTTTCCAACGAGTCTAAGAAGTTTAAATTCTAATAAAATAGCTAGGAGTTATGACCCCGGACTGGATCACTTAGACATTGGATTGGATCTGTAGGAACAACAATGATTTGGCATGATCTTCTATGTCTTTCAGCTCCTGAGACTCATCTTTATCATCTTGGACATTATACTGACTTCCTTTTGCATGTGCAATAGCTATTTGGTTGATAGAATGTCGATTCTGCATCTCTAGATCAGTAGGTTACCTCTGTATGTTCATCCTTCCAAGACGGCTCCAATTAGCTCATTTGTGCTCTTAGACCTACAATTCACAATGCAAAGCATCAATTTCATCTTAACAAGTCATTTTTCATCAATTTGGATCAAAACATGTCCATTTGCAATCATGGATCAGTCAAAAACAACCCATTGTCAATGTTGCTTCCTTATAGACAACTTCATAAATCTAGTAATTTTTGCATAATTTTCTTATACTTCAAATATTTTTAAATATACTTTCAAGATGTTTGAGATAGGTTTCAGATTCATAGGATTCATATGCAGATTCTAGAATTTTGTGGTTCCACCAGATTTCAGACTTAGCCATTTTTCAGGATTTTCAGGGTTTCAGACTTAGCCATTTCAGGGCTTCAGGACCATGTGTCAGGATGAAAGTATGTGAACCCTTTAGTGAAATCTTGGGGAATTTGACATGATTTCGTAACTCTAAGACCTAAAAACTAAGAATTTCAACATGACACATCCTACAGAAGCAATTTCAAGGCCAATATCCAGTGACATAGGGTTTTGGAGCAAAATGTAAAAATTAATACAATTTTAGCGCAAAAGGCAACAAATGACTATCTTTCAAGCACAAGACCACTTAATACACTTCCAAATCATTCATGCAAGACATCAAACAACTCTAAGCATGTTGAATACTCAAATTTGAAACAAATGCTACACTCTAAGCACAAATTCACTTTCTCATCATCATAAGGCAAAAAGGTTGAGACTTCAAGCCAAAGCAAAAGAGGGGGTCTCCATTTGGCAAAATGGGGCGTGTGTGCAAGGCACAACACAAGGCACATTATGATGAAGATGATTATGATAATATGTAGTTTTGGGTAGAGTGATGAGATGGGGTGAAGTGTTTTTAGGATGTTTAGGTGAAATGATGACATCTTATGTACATGAGTACTAGATACTTCCTTCGTATTCCAGATTGCCTACACACCCGTATCCACAAGATCAAGGTATATTAAGATTGAGATGATGATGATAATATGTAGTTATGGGAGATTTGATGATGTAGGATAGTGATTGATTATGTGGTCATACCTCGAACAAGGATCCATTCCTCATACCTCGAACAAGGATCCATTCCTAGACCCAAGTTAAGGAACACGTTGCCCCCATTCAGGCAGAGGTTTTATTATGGATGATGATGGATGAGCTGACTATAGATGAGAACTAACATATGGATGAAAAATGACTATGGATAGCTACTAATGGATAACTAACACTAATGATTTCCAAACCATAATAAATGGGAAAGTGGAAATGCTAGGTTAATATGGATGGATGGATGAAAGTTTTATTATGGATTGATATGAAATGAGATGGATGTAGGACTTAATAGATGGTGGATGTTGAAACTACACATAGTACTTGTTTGCCAGGTTTTCACTATAATACTTATCCAAGGCACCTGTTTACCAAGTTTTCACCAGAGGACAAATTATTTTTGGATTTTTCTGTTTTTTTTATTTTTTTGGTTTTTTTTTCTATTTTTTTGATTTTTTGGATTTTCTAAGGATACTATGAGGATCAAGCATAAAACCTCTTGAGATGAACATTGTTGATTGGTTCATCCAAGGGAATGCCTTCAGGTGTTGACAAAGTGTAACCTCCCAATCCATAGACTACAATGATAACAAAAGGTCCCAACCAATTTGGTTCATACTTGCCCTTCTTGTCTCTATCTTGTTGGTTACATTGATTTTCTTAAAGGACAAGATCACCTATTTGAAACCTTATCTCCTTGATCTTCTTATTGTAGTTACGATGAAGGCAATTTTGATAGACATGAAGATGGTTTAATGTTGTGAGATGCCTCTTGTCTAGTAACTCAAGCACATCTAATCTGGAAACTCGATACTCTTCTCCATCAATCATGTGATGCATTGATACTCTGAGAGATGGTTTATCAACCTTGATGGATAAAATGGCTTCAGTTCCATAGACTAAGGAAAAAGGTGTAGCACCAGTTGGTGTTCTGATATTAGTACAATAGGCCCATAAGGCGGGGTTGAGTTGCAGATGCCAATCATGACCAGCTTCATTGACCATTTTCTTTAGGATTTTTATTATGTTTTTGTTCGAAGCCTTGGCTTGGCTATTTGACTAAGTATAATATGGAGTAGAAAAGTAATTTTGGATATGGAATTGTGTGCATAAAGTATGGACATCTTGATTCTTGAATGGTTTACCATTATCAGTGACAATGGATTGGGGAATACCATACTGGTAAATAAGGTAATTTAGGATAAACTTGGTTATTTTCTTACCAATGATATAGGTCATTGGAATAGATTCTACCCACTTAGTAAAATACTCAATGGTGGTAATGATAAAATTGTGGCTATTAGATGAGGATGGATGGATTTTACCCATGAGGTCAAGTCCCCACTACGAAAAAGGCCATGGAGTTGTAACAGGTTGTAGCTCATGTGTTGGTGCATGTATCAGGTCCCCATGCTACTAGCATTATAGACACTTCTTAGCAAATTGGAATGCACCTTGTCTATGGTTGGCCAGTAATAACCTATACGGAGTATCTTCTTAGCTAGAGTTGGACCGGTGGAATGTAATCGACAGACACCTTCATGTATATCTCTTAAGGTAGTGTTAGCTTCATTTGAGCTAAGATATCTAAGAGGGATACCATCAAGACTCCGGCGGTATAGGGTGTCACCCAAAATAGTGAAATGAGAGGCTCAGTGGATGAAGGTTTTGTGTTGGGTAGATGTAAGGTTGGAAGGAAGTGTGTTGGTATGGAGGTATTTATAGATATCCTAGTACTAAGGGGAATTGGGACCAACAAGTTCACAGATAATTTTTGTTGTAGGAACATCAACGGTAGGTATCAATAGTTGCTCGATTAAGAATTCACATCTCTGAGTGTTTGTAGGCATATCTACAAGTGATGGACAATAATAGCCATAGAATTTGCAGCTTTATTATGTACCCTTGGAATTTTCTCAAAAGAAATGCTAGAGAAATGTGGCTTGTAGGTATCAACCAATTGCTTGTAGGGTACCAACTTGTCATCCTTAGTTTGGTACTCATCAGTGACTTGTCTGATAACTAGTTGAGAATCTCCATATACATGAAGTTCTTTGATATTCCATTCTACTGCTATACAAAGACCTGTAAGGAGTGCTTCATACTCAACAATATTGTTGATACATGGAAATGCTAGCCGATATGATTTTGGAATATAATCATTTTGAGGTGTGATAAATAGGATTTTGGCCCCTAAAACATACTATGTGTAGGAACCATCAAAGTATAACTTCCACTATACTGAGGTATCAAGAGTGAATAGACCTTCATCTGGAAAATTAGAGATCATGGGATTTACATCTATTATTGGAGCTTCAGTTCGTTGGTCTATAAGGACTTGTCTGTTGATATCTTTTCGATCAATGTACTCTATATCAAATTCTCTCAAGATCATGACCCATTTAGCTAGTTGTCCTATGAGGTCTGCCTTGGATAAAAGATACTTCAATGGGTCAATCTTAGAGATGAGGTTGGTGTGTTGGTTTTACATGTAATATCACAACTTTTGGGAAGCAAACACTACTTCTAAACATGCTCTTTCCATAGGAGTGTAGTTGAGTTCATAACCAACCAAGCTGCGGCTGATATAGTAGATAGCATGTTCTTTATCTGACTCATCATATTGTGTGAGAAGAGAACCTAATGTTGTGGATGTAGTAGAGATATATAGGATCAAAGGTCTATTAGGAACCGGTGGCACCAAAATGGAGGATTAGCTAGATAGTCCTTTAGTTGATCAAATGCCTGTTGACACTTGCTATCCCATTAGAATGAGACATCCTTGCGAAGAAAGTGTTGGAATGGTTGACACCTATCTACTAGTTGTGAAATAAACCATCTAATAGATTGCAACCTCCCTTGAAGGCTCCTTAATTCTTTTAGATTATTTGGTGGAGGCATTTCAATGATAGCTTCGACTTTAGTTGGATCCACTTCAATTCCTCTGCGAGATACAATGTACCCTAACAGTTTCCTTGAAGTGACACCAAAGACATATTTCTTAGGATTTAGCCTCACTTGACACTTCTCTAGTCTATCAAATATCTATCCTAGAACCTGTAGATGATCTGCCCTAGAAGATTTTCCTAATATGTCATTAACATAGTCTTCCATAATAGTATGAAACAAGTCATGGAATATCACAGTCATTGCTCGCTGATAGGTATAGCTCCTATGTTTTTAAGACCAAAAGGCATGACTTTCCAATAGTAGGTACCCCAAGGACATGTAAAAGTTGTTTTGTGTTGGCCTTCTCGTTCTATCATGATCTGAATGTATCTGGAGAAACCATCCATTAGAGAAAGCATCTCATGACCTTCTGTCAAATCCACTATGATATCAATGTTGGGAAGTGGAAAGTCATCTTTGGGACATGCTTTATTAAGATCTCTAAAGTCTATGCATATGTAGATGTCCCCATTTGATTTATCATAGGTACAAGATTAGAGACCCACTCTACGTAATCAATAGGTTAGATAAATTTTGCATCTAGAAACTTCTCAAGCTCTGCTTTGACTAACAGTGCTATCTATGGGTACAGCTTGCGAAGCTTTTGTTTTATAGGCTTGGCATTTGGAGATACAACTAGATGATGAACCACTAGTGAAGGGTCCAATCCAAGCATGTCAGCACAACATTCCAAGAAAAATTTATTGTTCTTTGCAAGAAGAATTTGATAAAATCCTTCATCTCCTATTCTGATAAGGAAGCTGCTAGGAATGTGACCTTAGAATTCTGAACTATGGTGCGGTTCATCTCTTGTGAGTCTTCTACTAGGAGAGCTGATTTTTCTTGATACTTAGTTTGTAGGGGAAGGTCAAATCCTCCATCCTTAGGCACCTCAGAGTGGTTTTCACTATCGGATACATCTTTTATTTTTATTGTTTTATGATCAGGAGGTGCCACATTGTGGTTTTAACCTAGGGATCTATTTTTATTTTCTCTTTCACAACTAGAGGATTTGGCATTCTCACCAAAATAAGCAGCTTGACCTAAATCCATGATAAAACCAGCTTTGTGATCACTAAGCGGAATACCGTCCTGGAGTCCCATAAATTCTGCTATAGCTTCATCATTCTAAAGGATGTCTAGAATGGGGGCATCTTGTTGGTCCCAATCAATGAGTTTAGGGAAGATGAGGGGTAGATTCTAGGTGTTCATGTTTGAAGTGAGGGAGATGGATGATATCATAAATATCAAGGTTTCTTGGAATACGTCTGTGATGTATAGGGAAGAGTCCTCGATGGTATCCTCTCTAGAGATTGAATCTATGAGAAAATCTTTCACTACCTCGTCAAGGATAAACTCGATGTTCGAGGCTCGTGGTACCTCCTTACCATATCTCAACCCTTTTGTGTTGAGTTTCTTAATCACAATAATTGGTTCCATTGTTCCTTGAACATGCTTTCCTAGGCCACATTTGCCTTTATAGCCCATGTTTTTGACAATTCTGAGACCATTACCATACTTTTTGATAGGTATTGTGACTAGGTCCTCTTTGTATAGCCAAGATGATATATCTTCAAGAGATTCTTCTTCTAATAGGCCCCCATTTGTGAACTGTGTTACAGAAGCTGGTATTTTTTCTTTCTTGGTGACCTTTGCTATGGGTGGTTTGCCATAAGATTTAGGTGAAAGAGGCATCCTTCCCACACAACAAGATTTTGAGATGTCATACTTACCAAGTCCTATATCTCTGAAATAGACTTTGATTTATGAAATGGGTTTATTTGCAGAGGCTTTTTGTAAAGTATCTGTGTCAATGTGCAATGGAGATATTGGACCAAAATTTAGGTTTGTCATTAGATTTTTGAGGAGGGTTATCTTTGGCCTCCTTAAAGATTTTGACTAACCCTTTTACAATGAGGGATTTTTCGATATTGGTTCCTTTATAAATGATCACATCAAACATGGTAGCACTTTGGATTTGTAGACGAAAACCAATTTCTTGGTTAAGGTTTTGTACAAAGATGCTAACAAGTTGATTTTATGGTATGGGCCATGGAAATTTACTAGCCATATTTCTCCATCTCTATAGGAAGGAGATAAAGGTTTCCCCATTTCTTTGTTTATTGTTACACAAGTCCGATATAGAAATCTCATGTTCATTATTGTAAGAGAAATGGGTGGTAAAATTTTCAGCTAGTTCGTTGAATGTTTTAATACCTGTGGGTAGGTGTGAGAACCATTCTATTGCTTGTCCTCCAAGACTACAAGGAAAGAGGCGCACAAGATAAGTGTCGTTATGAGCAACCTCAAAGTAGACAATGTATAACTCTCTAAGATGGTCTTTTGGATCTCTTTTTCCCTTGTATTTGTCAAATTATGGCATGTCAAAGTTAGAGGGAAAAGGGATCATTGGGTATGGGAAAACCTCCTCCAAAGAGAAAGTTTTGTTAGTGTGACCAAATAAAAGATTTGATATTTATTTTTACAAATTGGAAAACTTAAGCTCAAGATCAGATGGAGGTGTTGGTAAAGCCAAATTTTGTTGATTTTGGGGTGGTTGTTGCTGCCCATAAGAGAGATTGGAATTTAATCCATATGAATTTGATATTATATGGGTCATATGAATGATGAGGGTTGATTGGGGGCTGATTTGTGAAGAAAGTTTGAGTTTGTGGATTTTGTGGGTGTGCTAGATATGAATGTTGGCTTTGTGAATGTTGAGGGGTGTTGGTGAAAGAAGTTTAATTTTTATATTGTTATGGCAGTATGATGTATGTGTTTGTATTTTGTGGTGGTTGAGGTGGATTGACATATGTGGTGTTTAGATTTTGAGAATATTGGAGTGGATTGATGTAAGTGTTGTTTAGATTTTGAGAGTGTTTGGATGGAGTGACATAGGTAGTTTTTAGATTTGAAGAGTATTGCGGTGGAGGTATGTAGGTGATGTTTGGGTTTTGAGAATGTTGGGGTGGATTGATGTAGGTGTTTTTTGGGTTTGAAGAGTGTTGTGGTGGAGCTACGTAGGTGCTGTTTGGGTTTTGAGAATGTTGGGGTGGATTGATGTAGGTGTTGTTTGGGTTTTTAGAGTGTTGGGGTGGATTTATGTAGGTAGTGTTTAGATTTGAAGAGTGTTGTGGTGGAGCTACATAGGTGTTGTTTGGGTTTTGAGAATGTTAGGGTGGATTGATGTAGGTGTTGCTTAGGTTTTCAAAATGTTGGGGTGGATTGATGTAGGTGTTGTTTGGGTTTTGAGAGTGTTGGGGTGGATTGATGTAGGAGTTGTTTAATCTTTGAGTGGATGATGTTTGGGGTGCTTGAGCTTTTGACACTTGTGGTGGAATGGCATAAGCATCACTAGGTGTGTAATTTGGAGGAAAAGGTGTCTGTGGTGGGGTAGCATATGCAAGATTAGATATAGATGTGTAAACTTGTGACATGTATGGAGGATTTTGAGGATTCATAGGTATGGATGTGGTGAAGAAGGGGTTTGATTGTTAAGCTTGTTTTACTATATTGGCTCGTCTTTCTAGATTAGCTTGATGGTGGAGGGTTTCTTGTTGAGCTTTATAAATTTCCATGGGAGTAAGGAGTGGTTCAATTGATGTTTCTCCCATCGGGTTTTGATAAAGAGGATTGACATATTTGGTTGTGAAAGGATTCGATACTACCTCTTGTGAAGCTAATTCTAGAAATGGTGTAGATATGGTAGACATAGTTTGGACAGGGTTTATTTGTTGTCTACCCATAGCATTAACATCATCTTGGAATGAATCTTTCTCCTTAAGAGTAGATGTATCAAAGTTTTGAGGTAATTTGGCTCCCTTTTGAGCAAGCAAATGGAAGTAGTGATCTTGATTGGAGCTTAAGAGTTTATCTATAGCTACCATGATTTTAAGATGTTGCATGGTTTCATCAAAGTCTTGAGACACTTCTTGAGAGGACTAGCCCTCTTGTAATTGTCTCTCTTCATGAGATGGGATTTGACGAATAGTGTATCCTTTTGTAAGGAAATCATGAGGATGCGGCCTTGTGGTATATTGTGTAGCATCTATCCATGTAGTATTATCCTCTTGAGGATTGTTTTGGACAGTACCCTGAGGACTTTTTTGAGTATTTGATGGGGGATTGTTGTGGACAGTACCATGAGGACTGTTAAAGAGTGTGTGTTGGGGGTTGTTTGGGATGTTTTGCTTAGCCTACATGGCTTGATGATGTTGTTGTCTAGTGGTAACCATAAGATTTATCAAATACACTAAGACTGAGATTTGGGGATGATTGATTTTGGACTTGTTTGATTGAGTTGAGATTACTAATTTGATGGTTTGATATGGGTTTCTTGTGGAAGATTATAAAGACTAGATCAATTGTTAATTAGATAGTTGATGACCAGTCACAGAGGTAGACTATTGACATCAATGAAGGCAGATAGGGTTAATGGCGTTAAATCAAGTTAGGAGAAGTTAATTCTCTAAGCTAATAAAAAAAACCAATAACAGATACTAATTCACCTTCAAGGATTAAAGATAGACAAGCTTTCTAAAATCAAAGATAAACTAGGGGATTGATGTGATCTAAACTCTATGGTGGAAGCCAAATTACAAAGCTCTGATAGTGTGAGTAAAGATTTAGGCTTGTTTGGTGAAGATGGTTGATTGATAGTAATCTCAAGAGGATAAAGAGCTCAAAAAGTTCAAGTTTAAGCTATGATAATGGATGATGATAGTCCAATGGTTGCTGAGAAAAGTCTGAAAGTTCTATGTGATGATATTTTAGAGGTTAAAATTGATCAAAATTAAAGTTTACTTGATTCTAGGTGAGATTGATGATAGGAAATAGACATAAACCAAAGGCATACTTATGTGGACCAGAGGCACATTTTTGTGGCTCAAAGGCATCTCAAAATAGATTAGAGACACTTTTCTATAGAAATATAAGAGAGCTAGGATAATGTAAATGCATGTCAGGTGTTAGTAATTAAATATGTATATACTAGCCTCTTCCCAAAAATCCAAAGGGTTCCAACACTTTCGGCCTCTGCAGGTAAAATTGTACACTTACGGGTCAGAAATCCCTATCGGCTTCCAAAAAATGATAAAAATTTGAGTCAGATGCATTTTAGATGCGTATCGGGTCTCAGTTTCCTGTGTCTATAACTATTTCTAAGCATGGCTATGAGCGTTTCCCTTCGCTAGTACCGCAGGATCCACCAAGTGTCGAGCCCTGATTCATGCCGCACTTTTGTTTCTAACCAATAACCGTAGCGTGGAGCATGCCATGTGGCAGAAGCTGTTTCTAATGTTGTTTTAAGTTACTAGTCGTGGAACTCGACATGTGTCAGTTTTCGCTTGAGTTTTAAAAATCCTTTAAGTGTCTCAATGTGCGCGCGGAAGGCGCCATGTGTCCCTAGTGGTGGCTGCGGAGCGTGACAAGTGTCAGCTTCCGCGTAATGTTTCATATTAATTTTGGTGCTAAGTGAAGACGGGGGTGGGTCCCAGTGAAGAGTCTCAGTTGCTGTGGATCGTGCCGCATGGAATGTATGTTTTTGACATAGTTTCTAAGTCACTTCGCACGGAAAGTGCCACGTGTCAACAGTGGAAACAAGGTTTAAAAGTTTCATTGTGTCGGCGGAAGGTGCCACGTGGTGGATGTGGCGTTAATGTTGCCTTTTATTTATGACCCTTCCCTGGCCCTAGTTGAAAGTTTCTAAGCTTCACGGAACCTACCAAGTGTCAGCTTCTGCATGAGTTTCACAGAGTTTCAAATGTTTCAAGAGATGGCCACGGAGCTTGACAAGTGTCAACCTCTGTGGACTTGCCCCTGTTTTCCTCTTACAATGGCGAGCGGGAGGTTGTGGGTCCCAGTACTAAAGTGCCTCAAGTTTCAGATGCTGCGGGTTGCAATGAGTGTCACCTGTGGAGGCCACTTCAGTCTAAAGACACAGTTTAGTAAAGTAACGTGGACCCCGACATGTGTCAGCTTCCGCAGGAGTTTCAGGAAGAAGTCTTTGTGTTTCAAGAAGACTGCGGAAGCTGCCACGTAGCTGATAGCTGATGCTGTGGAAGTCACCACGTATCCTCTTTTTTGAAAAGCAAATGAAGGAGCGATGGGCCAGCAATAGAAACTTCAAGTGCCTACGTGGCACGATCTGGTTGGCTAGCATTTTTTTAGCATTTTTTGGGACCGTTGATGTCAGCGATGGGTTTTGGATCAATGGCTATGTTTTAGACTTGCAGCAATGGGTTTTCTCTTTGTATCTGCGGCCACATTTGGGTGGGAAAAACTTTAGAGACTTGCTGCGGCTGCATTCCAGAGGCTGTAGGTAGATGAAGCAATAATGGCAGAGTTATAGAGGATGATCGATGGAGTTGACAATTAACCACCCGATTGATGAAGAAAGTCCCTGAGCGGCGGCACATATCCTGATTTTACCAGCCCTTTTCCTCTTTATCTTCCTGTAGCATTTACTATTTTGAGTGCCATTTCTCATGCATTGTATCTGGTAGGATTTTTGACTTCCCTTGTAATTAATTTTGCAGAGTACATGGTTTTGCTATAAAAGGCAGACTGTGTCACTCATTTTTGTGGTGGAAGACTTGGGCAATTTTGGGGGAAAATAATGGAAGACAGAGCATTTCCTCTCTATTCTATCTTATTTTGGAGTTTATGTATTGCATTTGTGTTGTATCTTGCACATTTATTCAGTTTCAGTGTTGATTTTATATGAAAAATGCTTGTTGCATGTATTTCTCTATTTGTCTCCATTTGTTGCATGCAATTTCTTCTTTTGAATCTGGTTGCTAAGGGTTTCATAGATTCAGGGATACAGATTTATGTATTGCATGCTTAATCTCTAACTTCCATTCAAGGAGTGGATTAAATCATTTTAGGTCAAGCATGGAGAAGATTGTATGTTGACTGGGATGTTTGTAAGTATGATCAGTTAAATACCCATCCTTGGGTGATGTTTGTAAGGTAAACATCAGTCTTAAACCCCTTGAAACTCGAATGCCAGTTGCAAGCCATTCTTATGTATATGTCTATTTGACTCCTTGCCCTGAGATAGGCACCGGTTTGCCCTTGTGAAGTAGTTATGATCCAAAACCCCCTGTCTTGCATCCAAACCATCAATTCCATCTTTTCATAACTTCCACCTGTTAGTTTGTATGACTAGGATTAGGAACCCCCTGCATACTCTCATACCTGACCAAACAAATATGTCCAAGAACGTTGCCAACCTTGTGATTTATCACACAAATCTTGGTCCACACATGAGAGTATTCTACCTGTTACTATCAAGTTAAACCTTTCTGTCATTGAACCAGTCAATGTTACATCTTTATCAAATAGGGACACCCCCCTTGGTGCAGCAGAACTAGAAGTGAAGGGGAGGCAGCTCACGCAACCTCCCGTAATCTGTTGGCCGGATTAGCCTATGCATTAGAACTGGCAAACCCTCTGCAGGTCCAGAAAAATTACCAACAGATTTTGGTGACTCTACTGGGGAGACAATGTCATATCCATGAAAGTTTGAGTCTAAAACAATTGAAAAATCAGGCTTGGAAAGTGTTTGTTGCAGCAAAAGAAAGAAGTTATATGTGTGGCTCTGCTATTGGAGAACCCAGAAAGAAAAGAAATGAATTTGTAGCTTCAGCTTGTTTGAAGCTCATTCCTCTGCTAAGGAGGTGGCGACTCTACATATAAGAACCTGATAAGAGGACACTTGATGTGTTAAAATTGCTGCTGCAACATATCCAGGTATTTTACAAGTTTTAAAAGATTCCCTATTTGGTGAAACAACACTAGTTAAAAGGGAAATGTTAGTGAAAGATTGCATACTTTTGTGAGGACCTAGTTTGCATTTCTAAAGAAGTATGCAATATTGTTTAAAAGACTCACTAGGAGGACTTTAGGAAAGTTGAAACAACAGTCTGAATTTTAAGGGCCTAAAGTCAATGTTGACTGAAAATCTAAGTTGAAAAGAAGAGGGTTGCAAAAGCATAATGATGTATAATTATCAGCCCTTGCACCCTTATGAGGTGTCTAATGCATAATAATCAGTCCCAACCATGTAATATAAAGAGTTTCAGACTTGATAGATATAAGCCCATAAACTTTGATGGCATTTGTGGCCATCGAAATACTTTTCCATCAAAAATCAAAAAAATTTTGCCCAAATTTAGTGGTGCAAAGGATGAATCAGCTGAGAAACACTTGCAGTAGTTTATAAATGTTGTAGATGATTTTGAGATTGACCATGAAGATATAGTTATGAGATTATTTGTTCAATCTCTAGATAAAGATGCAAGGGACTGGTTCTCCTATCTTCCAGCTTACTCTGTCAGCTCTTGGCATGATTTTAAATCTGCATTTCTAGATCAATATGGTGAAAGAATTTCTAATTTTGCAGTTATTAGTGATTTTATGTATATCCATATAGAAGAGGATGAGTTGATTCCAACCTTTAAACTTAGATTTATGAGGGCATTGAATAGAATTCTAGAATGCATGAGACCTAATGATGCATTGTGCTTAGTTGTCTATTTGGGAGCATTTGATAAGAAAATGAGTTATAGATTAAGAGATAAGGAGCCCACCACATTGCATCAGGCACGTCAGTTTGCAATAGACATTTAAAACAATTGGAGGTATGGGATTCAAAAGGGTTATTTTTCTAAAAAAATTTGCTGCCCTAAGACCACCAATGTTGATGAGGGATATAGTGTAAATCTTGGAGATGAATATCAAAGTACTCACACCCCTGCTGTCCCAGTTTTTGCATCATTCCAAGTTGATGATGTTTTTGTTATAGAGGAGGATGTCCTAATTTGCCCAGCAAATGAAGTTGAAAATAAATTTTTTTTGAGTAATATTTGCATGCTAGTCCTAAACAAAGAGCATTCATGTGATCATATAGATCAAGAGTCAGTTTCAGTTTCATTAGGAAGCATTAGAGGGCTGGCAAATGACATATATTGTTCAACTTTAGAGTGTATTGAAGCAGCAGAAATCTTATGTGTGGGGCAATCAGATGATAAAGATGATGAAGATGATCAATTCATGGACCAGGTTTGTTCTTCTTATGACTCTAGATTTGACAATGATGAAAAGGAGGTGGATAGTCATAAAGAAGAAATAGAGACCTTTGCAATGAGTATGAATCCCCTTTATGATGAGCCTACCGATGCATTTGATATTGTGAGTCATGACTTTCAGTGGTGCAGAACTAACCCTCTGTTTGAGAATGATGATACTGGTTTGCAAATTGTGGATAATGAATATTTAGCATCAGATGTTTCAAACATGTGTGATGATGGCTATGTGGACCAGGTTTTGCTTTCAATGTCAACAGGTGACATGAATTACATTGGGGGTCTCATATATTCTGTGTGTTTTCAGTTTTTGGACCAGCTGGATATGTGTTTGGTAAAGTGCAACAGTCAGGTAGATAATGAATATTGCCAAATGCAATATGGGGATATGTTGTTTGAAGATTATAACATACCTAAGTTACCTAATGCTGAAGAATATTATAATGTGTATGGTTATATCTCTGATTGCAAGATGCAGAGTGACAGAAACTACACTAATAGTGGCAAACTTTCAAAAATGGTGAAGCATATAATTGATCAGATCAACATATGGGCAGATTGTTTTAATGTTTTCAGTTGTGGTTGGGGTTATTCAGTTTGTAATCAGGCATTTGACAGGATAAAGTTGTGGTTCTTCCTTTTTGGCTGCCCGGGGCTGCCAAAATAATGTTTGAAAATATAATTTGTGTGCAGGTTGGTACAGTTTTAACTCTGTAGCCCAATGGATAAGGACTGGTCTGCATCCCAGAGATCTTAGGTTCTCGCCATGCCTGCAAGAGGCATGCATCCCCAATCGGAGCCTATGTTAGTAATTAAATATGTATATACTGGCCCCTTCCCAAAAATCCAAAGGGTTCCAACACTTTCGGCCTCTACAGGTAAAATTGTGCACTTACGGGTCAGAAATCCCTATCGGCTTCCAAAAAATGATAAAAATTTGAGTCAGACTCATTTTAGATGTGTATCGGGTCTCAGTTTCCTATGTCTATAACTATTTCTGAGCATGGCTATGAGTGTTTCCCTTTGCTAGTACCATGGGATCCGCCAAGTGTCGAGCCTTGATTCATGCCGCACTTTTGTTTCTAACCGATAACCGTAGCACGGAGCATGCCACGTGGCGGAAGTTGTTTCTAATGTTGTTTTAAGTTACTAGCCGCGGAACTCGACATGTGTGCGCAGAATGTGTGCACAGAAGGTGCCATGTGTCCCTAGTGGTGGCTGCAGAGCGTGACAAGTGTCAGCTTCCATGTAAAGTTTCATATTAATTTTGGTGCTAAGTGAAGATGGGGGTGGGTCCCAGTGAAGAGTCTTAGTTGCTACAGATCGTGTCGCATGGAATGTATATTTCTGACATAGTTTCTAAGTCACTTCGCATGGAAAGTGCCACGTGTCAATAGTAGAAACAAGGTTCAAAAGTTCCATTGTGTCTATGGAAGGTGCCACATGGTGGATGCGGCGTTAATGATGCCTTTTATTTATGACCCTTCCCTAGCCCCAGTTAAAAGTTTCTAACCTTCGCAGAACCTGCCAGGTGTCAGCTTCTGCATGAGTTTCATAGAGTTTCAAATGTTTCAAGAGATGGCCACGGAGCTTGACAAGTGTCAGCCTCCACGGACTTGCCCCTATTTTCCTCTTACGATGGCGAGCGGGAGGTTGTGGGTCCCGGCACTAAAGTGCCTCAAGTTTCAGATGCCGCGGGTTGTGACGAGTGTCACCTACGGAGGCCACTTTAGTCTAAAGACACAGTTTAGTAAAGTAACGTGGAGCTCGACATGTGTCAGCTTCCGCAGGAGTTTCAGGAAGAAGTCTTTGTGTTTCAAGAAGACTGTAGAAGCTGCCACATAGCTGATAGCCGATGCTACAGAAGCCACCACATGTCCTCTTTTTTGAAAAGCAAATGAAAGAGCGATGGGTCAGCGATAGAAACTTCAAGTTCCTACGTGGTATGATTTGGTTGGCCAGTGACTTTTTAGCATTTTTGGGACCGTTGATGTCGGCGATGGGTTTTGGATCAACGGCTATGTTTTAGACTTGCAGCAATGGGTTTTTTCTTTGTATCTACGACCGCGTTTGGGCGGGAAAAACTTCAAAGACTTGTTGCGGCTGCATTCTAGAGGTTGCAGGTAGATGAAGCAATAATGGCGGAGTTACATAGGATGATCGATGGAGTTGACAGGTTAACTACCCGATTGATGAAGAAAGTCCCTAAGCAGCGGCACAGATCCTGATTTTACCTGCTCTTTTCCTCTTTGTCTTCCTGTGGCATTTACTGTTTTGAGCACCATTTCTCATGCATTGTATCTAGCAAGATTTTTGACTTCCCTTGTAATTAATTTTGCTAAGTACACGATTTTGCTATAAAAGGCAGACTGTGTCACTCATTTTTGTGGTGGAAGACTTGGGCAAATTTGGGGGAAAATAACAAAAGACAGAGCATTTCCTGTCTGTTCTATCTTATTTTGGAGTTTATGTATTGCATTTGTGTTGTATCTTGCACATATATTTAGTTTCAGTGTTGATTTTATATGAAAAATGCTTGTTGCATGTATTTCTCTGTTTGTCTCCATTTGTTGCATGCAATTTCTTCTTTTGAATCTGGTTGCTAAGGGTTTCATAGATTCAAGGATACAGATTTATGTATTGCATGCTTAATCTCTAACTTCCATTCAAGGAGTGGATTAAATCATTTTAGGTCAAGCATGGAGAAGATTGTATGTTGACTGGGATGTTTGTAAGTATGATCAGTTAAATACCCATCCTTGGGTGATGTTTGTAAGGCAAACATCAGTCTTAAACCCCTTGAAACTCGAATGCCAGTTGCAAGCCATTCTTATGTATATGTCTATTTGACTCCTTGTCCTGAGATAGGCACCGGTTTGCCCTTGTGAAGTAGTTATGATCCAAAACCCCCTGTCTTGCATCCAAACCATCAATTCCATCTTTTCATAACTTCCACCTATTAGTTTGTATGACTAGGATTAGGAACCCCCTGCATACTCTCATACCTGACCAGACAAATATGTCCAAGAACGTTGCCAACCTTGTGATTTATCACACAAATCTTGGTCCACACATGAGAGTATTCTACCTGTTACTATCAAGTTAAACCTTTCTGTCATTGAACCAGTCAATGTTACATCTTTATCAAATAGGGACACCCCCTTAGTGCGGTAGAACCAGAAGTGAAGGGGAGGCAGCTCACGCAACCTCCCATAATCTGTTGGCCAGATCAGCCTGTGCATTGGAACTGGCAAACCCTCTGCAAGTCCAAGAAAATTACCAACATCAGGATAGACGAAAGGTGCTTTAGGATTGCTCAAATGCGAGTCTTTGATGGACTAGTGAAATTATGTCAGAGCCAAAGGTACAGTTCTACGGAGCAAAGGCATGGAAATGTGGTACGGAGGCATGTTTCTGTAGGCCAGCGGTGCTTTTCACCAGACTAAAGGCATGGAATTGTGGTTCAAAGGTGCTTTAAAACTGCTCAAAGGTGAGTTTTCTATGCAAATGCGAGTTTTCTATAATAGTATGTTTTCAAGGCCAAATTATGATAAGATTTTTGGATGGATTCCTTTGGAAAGAGAAAAACCTAGTAGTAAAGTGGCTGAGGATTGACTCAATGGTGTTGGTTGCATGAGGCTATAACCTTCGTGGATAACAAATGGTATTACAGGTAGATAACAAGAACAAATAGAAGACACGCCAAACAATCTTTTAATGCAACAACCTATAATTATTCAAGGAGTGATTCATATTGTAAGCCCACATGATTGAATACTTGTCCATGTGCTTACCTAACTAAGCACACTTCCCCCTAAGTATATAGCTAGAGATAAAGGATGTACATCCAATATCTCTCTCATTGGAGGTCTTGACACATTGCCCAAAGATTTTCTATATAGTCCTTAAGGTAGTAGAGATGGTGAGTAACTTTAGGGTATTGTTTGCATCCCTTGCATCACAATATGAAACAACCGATGGTCTTATATAGGTTTACAAGGTGTCTAGGGTGTCCTCAGTATATGTGAAGGTATGGAAGGCACATATTTGTGAACGGGGCTGTCCTAGTTAACTGACGCTTAACTATCCAAGTCTTGGCGGACCAAGTTTCCTGAGATTATATTGCTTGGAGTTAAAAGTGTCCTTCCTTTGAAGTTGAGGCTTTCTCTACTCCCAACATTTATAGACCATGCTAGAACATGTTGTTGGGTTTGTCTCCTAGGTTATGAAATCCCCAAGCAGGCCCCCTAGAGAGGATATCAAGCACTTTTGATTTTCAAGATCATCTTGTGACGTGAGAAAAGAGCATATGTGTGATCTTGAGTCCTCAGGATTTGTAAGTACAGAAAGAAATAAATGAATGACCTAAGTACTTTTGATTTCCAAGATCACTTTGTAGTACGAGGAAAGAGCATACGTACTTAAGAAATCCCAAACATAGTAGATAGTCATAAATTACTTTATGAAATTGAGGTGTTTCTAAGACTTAGTATGAAAAAGATTGATATCTTCGACAATGTCCTAAAAAAATATGTTAGAAACCCTTCTTGATCCATGATAAGATGTTGCAACAAGTGATGTTAGTTCCAAAGAAATCATGTAGTTAGAAAAAGCAATTGATTGAACCAAAAGCACAGAAATGTAGTGCAAAGGTGTGTCAAAATTTACCATAGGTGCATCAGAACTATGAAAATGTGAGTTTTTTATTTCCCAGAGGAGTGGAACTATGATGCAGAGGCACTTCACTATGGTACAATAACAATTCAATGTGGTGCAGATGCACTTTTATAGATTAGACCTGTAAAAAACCAAGAAACTATGTCAAAAAAGCTTGATTGAGTGATTGATTGATGATTCTATGATGATCTAGGATGTTGTAGGATAATGGGGATCTGTACGTCTGCAGCAAGAATGAACAATGAACCATAAGATAGTGGATTAGTAAAAACAACAATACCCTTAAGTATATCAACTTAAGGAGTATGTTAGAATGAGCGTTAGACAAATAAACCAACTTGTCAACACAATAAAAGATTAGATAGATGTTAGAAATCAAGTTTAAAATCATAGAAACAAGTCAAAAACCCTAAAAAACAAAGGCACGTTACAATAGACCAAAGGTGTGGAACTGTGGTGCAAAGGCACCTTTCTATGCATCAGAGGTGTAGAACTATGACCTGAAGGCGCATTTCTATAGACCTGAAGTGCTTTAGTATGGCTCAATTGCAATTTTTCTATGTGAAGATTGTGCTCTTCTATACCTGTACTTCAAAAAATCATTTTTCTTCAAAATCAAAGGTTAGATCAAGTTATTGAGTCCCACAAGGCATGCCAAAATGTGTATAGGTAAAAATCGAGTGAATAAAGATCAAGCAAATGATAACAAACTCAACCTATAACCTTTAAGAAGATGATCTAGATAATAACTGAAATCAATGCAAATAACAAAACAATGAAGCTATCACCTAGATTGTATAGTTTACTTGATCTTTGTGGATTGCTCAAATGTATTATGAACCCATGGTTGCAACAAGCGGACGTAGATGATGATAATAGTGCTCAAAGATTCGATGTGCTCAACGATGTGATATAATGCACAAAGCACTATAAGAATGCCCAAAGCTTAAATGATCAAAGAGGATTTTTGATAAAGTGAAGAGGGTATATATAGGTTTCAAGAAAGATTGCTCAATGGTTGAGATAAATCAATGAAATCAATGATCAAGATGAGTTGAGAAGACATCATGAATGTTCCAACGACATGTTTCATGCTTTAAAGTTGCTTTGTTGAGTTAACTGCTTGCTTTGATAAACATAGGATTTGATTTCATAAATTTAGAATTCTTTTTCCAATTTATGAGTTGGTAATAAAAATAATGATAATTAAAGCCAATTAACTCAACTTTAGATTTGCTTTTTGAAGTTCTAAAAATAAGACTGATTGTGCACATAGAAGAAAATGATATTTTTAGAAGAATTGAAAGATAATTGAGCATTAAATAAATAAATTTATTTAATTTATTGTGCATGGTAGAAGAAAAGATAAGATTAAATATATAGAATAAATTAAAAAAATAAATTCATTTAATTTATTTTGCATGATAGAGGAATAGATGAGATATAAATAAAATATTACTTTTATTTATTTTTAGAAGAAAATATCAACTTAAATAAATTTAAATAATTTATTTAAATTTAGAAGAATATCTAGCTAATTGTGGATAAGAGGAATTAGGATGATGAATTAATTAAATAATTGATTTATTTAATTAATGTAGTTTTGAAGATTGAAAGGGAAATGATTTAATTAAGTAATTAAAATTATTTAATTTAGAAGATTAAAGAGGAAATTAATGAAATTAATTAAATAAATAGAATTTATTCAATTAATGTTGAAATTAGGGAAAACAAAGGAATAGATGAATTTGATGAAATTAATTAAATAATTATATTATTTAATTAACATTCAATGCAAGTGATTTAGGAAGAAAAGTGATACAATGTGAAGGTCAGCTTTAGGTGTCTACAATACTAATAATAATTTGACTTAAGAAAATGACATAAAATTAAAATCATTTTGCACATTTCAGAGAAGTGCAAAGGGTTTGCAACTCTTTGAAATTGTTACAAGAGTTCAATTAAGGAGACATCAATTCAAAAACAAAGAAAAGCATGTAATGATGATTTTAAAGGCATGCAAAAGATCATGAACTTTCTAAAACTCTGAAAAAGAAAACGAGAGAATATTCCAAAAAGCTTTCAGCTACTATATTATATCTGATGAGGCATAGATGGAGCTATATAAAGGTATTTAAGTCATTTTTATGAGTATTAAGAACTCAAGAAAGATAAAGTCCTCCACAAAAATTGGGGTTTGTACTTTCAATTTCACCTACAATCCAGCTGCTCGTTTTGCATTTACTATGTAGGAAAAATATTTGTTGTAGTTATGAGTATTTACAAATAGTTGAAAAGGGTATCTCCATTTGTATGTGGTTTTAGTTGTAAATATTGCACCATTTCATGAATCACACATGTCCACCATTCTATGTTTTCCATAACAATTTTTCTTCACCTAAAATCAATCATTTTTTTCTCACAAAGATTAGATCATTTGGTTTGGTTGATTTAAAAACCTCATAAGATGAAGTTTGCATAGCAAGGCTATGAGCATGTGTTTGTTTTTGATAACTCACTCTTTGAAGTAGGAGACAACATCTTAGGGCATTAGTAGGTATGAGTTTTCCACAGTCCATGATAATGAGTAAAGAGCTTCTGGATTCAACTGTGTATGTTTTTGTCTTGACGTTTTGGATCATGCTCAATGATCCATCATCAGGAAAAGGATGTTAGGGCATGTTGATTTAAAGAATTTTTGGAAGAAAATGCAGAACCCTTGATGTGAAATGGTAGCTCAGCAACATTCTAAAGTGGCTTAGTTCATGCAAGTGGTTTTCATATATCTATGCAATGTGCAATTTGGTCTTGGCTTGTGTCAAACATTACAAACCTAAAAACTAAGAATTGAGAATTCTAGATGATCATTTAGTGGAAAAATTAGATGTTTGTTCTATAAACACAATGTTGAGGTTAGCAGCTAGAGAAAAATATGTAGACATGAGTATAGAGACCGGGAATGACTATTTCCTAGATAAAAAAAGATCGTTTACTTAGATAACATAGCTAAATTCTAGTTATAAGTAACCAAGAAAAGCAGAACTTGACTTTATAAAACCTTACAGAGGTCTGAATTTAATGATGATATTTTAGATATTATTACTTTATTAAACAAGGTGATGGAAAATAAAGTCACTGATATGTTTTAATACTAGATGTGCTAGTTTATCATTGTTATTGGATATATGCTTCTCAATTTATTGATTTGGGCAAGTTGATAAGTGATAGCCTACATAACCAATTACTCAATTTCCCAACTGACAAGAAATTTTATGTCATCTTATTTATTTTATGCTATAGAAAGCATAAGGTCATGACCTAGGTTACAATTAGTGAGATTCTATGATGATACTATGTAAATATATGATTATTACCCGCAGTTGCAATTGTAAATTGTTAATAAATTTTTTAGGCAGGTTAATGATGCATTTACCATGTTGATAGTGATAGAGCTATACGGAAAATCAGATTGCATATTTCTCCTAAAGCCACCAACATGACCATGCAATTTGGTAGTTATTTTATTCAATTCAAAAGATTCACTTACATCAAAGTTAGTGGGTTTTAGTGGGTTTGATGAATTCCCTTACAAACTGCCCACATATGTAAGTGATCACCTTGTTTTAATTGAGCTATGTACAAGCAAATGATAATAATGATCAAAAGATGTAAGGATAGGAAAAAAGTAGGATATCCTTTTCCTCTAAAGCTTCATCATTATACCTACCAATCATCGTCTGACGCAAAAAATGTGGAAATGGTGATTGTAAAGATCAATATGTATTTCTATATTAAAAGATTTCCTTTTGACATAAAAAATTATGTTAGAGATAACTTGCAATGAGGGCCAATATATCTTCATCATCCGCATCTGAAAGATTATTGGGTAGATTGTAAAGATGATTTTGAAGTAAGGAGAAGAGATTGGTCCAGAATGACCATTTAATAGATGCAAGATTATGAAGTGGGTTTTAAAACCTTGGGAATTATTGACAATAGTTCCAATATGATGGATGATTTATTTACAACTACATTGCAATTTAAGCAACTCACTCCTATCAATTGGATGGATAAAGAAATGAAGGATATAAAGGGAAGATCTCTCTTTGTCCTAAAGAAATTTGAGAAATGGTTAAAGCCTAAAATTGTAGAACACACTGCTTCAAATCCAAGCAATGCTCCAAAGAAAACAAAGCCAATAGAAAAACAAAGTGGAGTTGGTCTGTCACAACCCATGGTTGTATACTTAACAAGGTCCAAAGTTAATACTATAGGTGGTGGCAATGAAGAATACCCTAAAAAGGGAGTTGATTTAAAAAGCACATGTGCTCAAGTAGATACCATGCCTAGACAGAAATTTGAAATAAAAAGGCCACAAGGTCGCCAACCTACTCAAACAAGTGCTTAAATACTTGAAAATATTTTTACTATAGATTTAATTCTTTCTACATATAAACTTGCTCCTTCTTCACCTCTATAGTCTCCCATTCAATCACCTTCAACTCATTAATCTCCTCCTCCATCCCCACCATAAGACAATGTGATCATGAATACATTACCCAGAGATATCTTGACTCCTATTTCTTCTAGCCCTAGAAGAATAATAATAGCCTCTCATTCACAATGGGTGAAAGAAGTAGTCTGTAAGAAAAGAAAACATTCACAGAATTTTGACCTCAAGTTTGAGGTTGTTGCAAAGATTTTAAAGACTACAACTCCACAACCCAAGAAGGCTACAACTGCTTCAACACTAATGATAGATTCTACTAGGAATCAATATTTGGAAGTAGCCAAACCAACAGGTGACAAAGATTAGAAAGATGTTACTGAAGATGATTATCAAATCTCTTGAGTTGAGCTAGGTCCTTCTACCCATGAAGGAGATATTCATAATTTTCAAGTCTCTACTACAAAACTAATTGAAATAACAAAAGAGTAAAGGAGACCAAAGAACAACTAGAAGAGAAGGCTCGTGTATTAACTAGTTATATCAAGTCAATTGTGGAGACATCTACTAAGCCATTAGAATTATCTTCATCACATCCAACTGATGTCAATGTTAAGAATGTGGATAAAGAGATAATAGAGAAAATTGGTAAATATCAAGTCTATGGTAGGGCCAATGAGACTTGGGTAGAACGAATCATTTTTAATGGTTTGAACTCCATTGAAGAAGTAATGAAGTTATATCAAAGGGCTATTGATAAGAAGAAATATTTAGACAAAGAACTTGAAGAGGCCAGAAAGGAAGATGTTATATGGCAGGGAGTGATTAGAGATCTTGGTTGGATGGCGAAATATGACACCCAAACTTTGATTGCTCAAAAGGTTTTGAATAAACATGATGAATATGATGCAGCTATATGGTACAAGAGTACTAAATAGAAATGTGTGATATTTAAGAAAACCATTTTAGAGCTTAAGAAATTAGCAAGATATTGTGAACTAATAATCTCATACATTGTTACAAATTTCTTATGTTTTGAAGTAGACATTTTAAATAAGGATGATTTTGATCTAGAAGATCTTCAGTTGATCAAGAGGAATTTCAAATATATGATTTATGAAGATCTCTTCAATAACGAAATGATGCACAAATTCATTGGAGAAATTGAGTGCCACATCTTCCATGATATCTAACTATTGCATAGAGATGTTGAGAGTCCCTAAATAGTTAAAGGAAATTGATGAAACATTAGTCACATGGAAGTTACGACTACTCAACACAACTATCCCAAAGGTAAAATTGATTGCTCCTACTATAAAACAACTCAAGGTTTTTAAGGGAATGCCTTAAACTCCAGAACAACCAGATATGTCCAAGGAACATAGTTTAGAGAAACAAAGTTAAACAATTAGTCTTTTCTTTATGTTCCTTTATTGTTTCTTTTATATTGTGATATAAATTCATTTTAATATGACTTTATAAATGACTTTATTTTTATAACTTTATGTTGGTTAAATTTAATGTCTTTTTATTTTGTTATTAAAGTCATAAACTAAAAGTGGTTATGAGATGATTATTAAAGAAAAGACTATTTATACAAGGCTAGAATGTAAATTAAGGGCTTTTGGATCCTCTCATTTTGATAGATAAGATAAAACCTATGTATATGGGATTCAAAGTAGACCCAAAAGAAGATCATGCTTTTGAGTGTGCAAAAAATACAAGTTTATCATTTAACTCCTAGAGGACATGGTGGTAATATTAAATGGAAAAAACAGTAAGATTAATGACACTTAGAAAGATTTTATTCTTTCATATCTTTTATTCCATGCTCCTTCTATGATGATAATAAGAAAGAGATTGAGTATGTTGAGGTGAGAACTTAATGCCAAAGGTTGGTTAAGGAAAATCTTGGAGGATCTCAAACTTTGAGAAAGGAGAATGTGGATAAGTGAGTTGGCATCTCTAGGTGCATTCATAAGGTAGAAAAGGGACAAGTTTAGGTTGTAGAGTAGTGACTAAAAGATAATGCATCTTAGAGGTTCAAGTGATCTATATGAGCCCTCTCATGTTGCAGGTAAGGTTTCACGTGTTTAATTTTGATTGATAGGTTTATGGAAGTTCAAGGTATTGAAGATGTTGTTATGCCAGTGTCACCAATCAAGATTTCTAAGTAGCTATTTTTAGTTAATGCCATTTTATAGAAGTTTAAATAGTTTCCTACATTAATCTTATGAGAAGAGATTTCACAAGTTATTTGATCTATATAAATTTTAGCAATATTATGACATAACCCACACATAATAAGATTGAATGGAAGAACAACTACATGGGCAAGAGAGATTGATATATGTTTGGAAAACCCTTTTGGAAAGAATCCAATTTTAAAAGAACTCAACCAATGTATTTATAGCTCAACGAACTAATTACAATATAGAATGAGGCTTCAAGCCTTAATATGGAGATCAACACTCTCAACCAAAGAGAAAACCATGAAAGATATGACCTTCTAAAGCTATGAACATTTTTTGGTGCTATCCTCATGAGACTGATCAAAAAATAAATGAGAGCCACATGTCCTACTCCATATTCCTCAAGTTCTCCTCAACAAGCAACTTAAGCCTCGCAATGCTTACAACAAACTACAGTCATAATGAGCAAGTATTAGATGATCAAGTGATGAATAACACCATTCCACGCCTCTTATTTATAGGCAAGTGAGTAATAAGAAAGGAAAAACTTACTAAGTTTTCTTGCCACCATTATTTATTACACACAAGCACCAACAATAAATATAACAAGCATCTCCAAGTTGAGTGTCAAGGTTTGCACAAACTCCAAGGCACCCTAACGGCTCTCTTAAACCAAGTTTCTCACAATATGTCCCTTAAGAATTAAAATATTTTATAATATTGAATCCATTTTACAATGAACCCCATAAATTTAATGTATTTCTCAAGTGAGCCCAATTGATCATGTGCTCACTAAACTATGAGCCTCCAATGTGTCACTCATATGAATACATTTGTAATGTCACATACAACCTCTCGTAGAAAAAAATTGTTGAATCCTAATGTGTAGAATCATATATAGTCATCAATAACATTACAAAATACAAAATATTTCTATATGCAAGGTGTACAACACCTTCCTGTTAGGGTCAGATGGCAAAAGATATCAATTAAATGCAAATAAAGAATAAATAGAGGAATGAAAAATACATAGAAATAACAACAGCGAGAGATAATTTTTAATGTGGTTCACCCAAACTCGGGCTACATCCACCAACAAAGAGTCCAATATTTTTATCCAATAAATCAAACCAATTACAATTACCAATCCCTGCAACTCAATATCGCTGCAAAATGCTACAATACAATATCATCAAAAACCCTAACCCTTAGCCATTTTTATCATGACTTTAATCAGTTACAAAATAGGGTTTTTTTCTGTCGGCTAATGAAAAAATAACTCCTGACGCTGCCCCTAGACCTTGCAAGGGGTACTGCCCCCAAACCCCCATAAGGGGCACTACCCCTTGACCCTGTAGGAATTTGGGGGGAAACTGTGCTGATAAAAGTGGGGTAAATTTAACCTCCGAGTCTGATTAGGCTCCATATAACAACAATCTCCCACTTGGAGATTGATCAGACTCCACACCATATCATCTCCCACTTGGAGACTGATCATAACATCACTGACCCTATAGCTCCCACTGGAAATAAGCACCCTAGACTCTATTGTTCTATTTTTATTGTTTTCAGTCTTGAAGACCAACTGAAGCTGAAGAGGATCTCAACTTCTCCCTTGTCACTGACTTTGTAAACATATCCGCTAGATTTTCATCTGTATGTATCTTTTCCAGCCTTAACTATCCATCATCCAACACCAAACGAATGAAGTGATACCTCAACTAGATGTGTTTGGTCTTTGAATGCAAGGAAGAATTCTTTGCAAGATGTATGGCACTCTGGCTATCTGTAAACAAATAATTGTTAGCCTGTTGTTTTCCCAATTCTTCCATGAAAGATTGCAACCATATCATCTCTTTGCTTGCCTTCGTTGTAGCTACATACTCCACCTCTGTGGTGGATAAAGCAACCACCTTTTGTAACCTAGAGATCCAACTCACCATTGTCCCACCTACAGTAAAGACATAACCTGTAGTACTCCGCCTGGTATCAATATCTCCTACCAAATCTGAGTCTACATAACTTGCTAAATCAGTATTAGAGCCCCGAAAACATAAATGTTTATTGGATGTACCTCTCAAATATCTAAGAATCTATTTTACTGCATTCCAATGCTCCAATTCAGGATGACTCATATACTTGCTTACAACTCCTACAGCATGTGCAATATCTGGTCTCATGCATACCATGGCGTACATTTAACTTCCTATAGCTGAAGCGTATGGTACCTTAAAAAAATTTCTTCCTCCTTTGGTGTCTTAGGACATATCTCCTTAGTCAATTTCAAATGACTACACAAAGGTGTGCTGACAGCTTTTGCATTCTCCATATGGAATCTCTGCAACACCTTTTCAACATAACCAGCCTGAGATAGAGTCAATTTTTTATTCTTCCTATCTCTGCAAATTTTCATACCAAGGATTTGTTTTTCTGCCCACAAATCCTTCATAGCAAATGACTATGCTAACTGTTGTTTTAACTCTCTTATATGTGATCCATGTTAGACCCTGCTACAAGCATGTCATCAACATATAAACATAAAATAATGTAGCTGTCATTATCTAACCTCTTAAAATAAACATAATGGTCAAAATTACACTGGTTGTAGCCTTGCTCAGCCATAAAACTATCAAATTTCAAATACCATTGCCGAGGTGCTTGTTTCAGGCCATACAAACTCTTCTTCAATCTACACACCAATTTCTCCTTACCTGTGAACTCAAATCCTTGGGGTTGTTCCATATATATCTCCTCCTCCAAATCACCTGAGAAAGGTAGTTTTCACATTTAGCTATTCCAAATGTAAATCTTCAGCAGTCACAATACTTAAAACAGTACGAATAGAAGTCATCTTAACAACTAAAGAAAAAATCTCATCAAAATCAATGCCCTTTTTCTATGCAAATCCTTTTACAACTAATTCGGCTTTAAATATTTTCTTACCTGCATCTTCCTCTTTCAGCCTATAAACCCATTTGTTTGGTAAAACCTTTTTACCTGCAGGCAACTTACATAATTCCCAAGTCTAATTTTTCAACAAGGAGTCCATTTCTTCTTTCATTGCAAGCTCCCACTGAGCCTTTGTATCCACCTGCATAGCTTCATCATACCCTTCTAATTCACCAGTATCTACTAACAAAATAGAATACAAAGAGGGAGAAAACCTTTCAGGAGGTCTACTTAGCCTTGTTGACCGTCTAACATTCACTGGAGTTTGTGGTATTTCTTGTTGTTGTTGTAGAGCATGAGGAACCACTGGAATGTAAGTATTTGGAGTATCATCCAGCACCACATATTCCTTTTCTTTCTTCTTATGCTGCTACAACTGGTCTTTTTACAACACCTTCTCATTGAATACAACATTCCTGCTTCTCACAATTTTCTGATTTTCAAAATCCCAAAGCCTATAACCAAATTCATCAATGCAATATCCAATGAAGGTACATTTTTTTGATTTTGCATCCAGCTTGGTTCTATTTTCAAAATCTACATGTGCAAATACTTCACATCTGAAAGTTTTGAGAAAAGAATAACTCACCTTCTTACCTATCCATGCTTCCTTTGGAATACCATAGCCCAAAGGAACTGAAGGACCTCTATTAATTAAATATACAACAGTGTTGACAGCATCTACTCACATGTTTAAAGGCAGCCCAGCATGCAATCTCATGGTTCTTGCATGCTCCATTATTGTCCTATTCATGCGCTCAGCCATTCCATTATGTTGTGGATTCCCTAGAACTATTTTCTACCTATGGATTCCATTAAAGGAACAATAATCCTCAAATTCTTTGCTGCAATACTCACCACCATTATCAAATCTGAGACATTTTAATTTTTTACCTGTCTCATTCTCAACCAAGCTTCTTCATTTCTTAAATGTTTCAAATACATTAGATTTCTGCCTAAGGAAATAAATCCATACCTTCCTAGTTGCATCATCTATGAATGTAACATAATACTGAGAGCCACTAAGAGAAGATACTTGAGCTAGTCCCCATACATTTGTATGCACAA
This sequence comes from Cunninghamia lanceolata, assembly GCA_027924645.1. Classification (NCBI taxonomy): domain Eukaryota; kingdom Viridiplantae; phylum Streptophyta; class Pinopsida; order Cupressales; family Cupressaceae; genus Cunninghamia; species Cunninghamia lanceolata. The sequence continues at coordinate 6,132,183 of BSBN01000148.1, read as the reverse complement.
GCTCCAACTTTTCATCTTTCTTTTGCTTCCCATCATTGAGAAAACTGACTCTCTTTTGTTTGCCATACACACAACTTTCACAGAAATCCATATTAATACATTTCAGACCTGGTAAAACTTTCTTAGAATGAAGTACCTTCATACCTTTTTCACTCATATGCCCAAGTCTGTTATGACATAGTGTTATCTTAGAACCTGCAACAACTGTTTCAGTCTCTTCCTGCGAACCTGCAGCAACTGTTCCTGAACCTATTTTTTTTCTCTATAATAGCTAAAGTAAAAGGAACAGTATGACCTATACAAAGATATAAGGTACCTACTTTCACACCTTTTGCTACTATTAAGGCACCTTTTAAAACCTTCTAATTTTTATCAGTAAATGTAACAATGCAACCTTCTTCAGCTAGCTGCCCTGCTAAAATTAAATTCCTACTGAGCCTTGGAATGTGCCTTACCTCTTGTAGTAGCCAATAATTCTCATTCTACAACTTAATCTTGATTCTTCCCTTTCCAACAATCTAACAGGGTTTGTTATCTCCCAAATAAAACAGCCCAAAATCCCCTTGGACATAATCAAGAAAATAACTTCTATGGAACGTAGCATGAAATGAGGCCCCTGAATCTAAAACCCATGAATCATTAGCATTATCTAGTGAAAGAATCAAAGCATCATCTTCAGATTTATTACTTACCACATTTGCCTCCTTAGTTCCTTATTGTTTGTCTCCTTTATTCTTCCGAGACCAGGAATCTTTCTTTAGATGACCTGGTTTCTCACAGTACCAGCAATCCTTCTATCCTCTAGATTGGGATCTCTTGTCCTTTGATTTTCCTCGTAACTTCCCATGACCTCTAGAACCTTTTCCTCTCTCCTTTGATCTGCCCCTACTTTCTACATTCAAAACACTACTTGATGTGGACCCTCCTGAGCTTTTCCATTGCATTTCCTCGCTAAGGATAACACCAACAGCATCATCAAATTTTAAAGTATTTGAACTAGAGACAGAGTTACTTACAACCATTACCAAGCTATTCCAACTTTCTATCAAAGAACATAATATCAAGAGAGCCCTCACCTATTCATTAAAACTTACTTTTATAGAAGTTAACTAACTGATAATCATATTAAACTCATTTAAATGATCTGTCACAAATCCACCTTCAATCATTTTTAGATTAAACAAACTCTTCATGAGAAATAACTTATTTGAGGCTAATGGTTTTTCATACAATTTAGCCAAAGCTTTCATCAGACCATCTGTTGTCTTCATTTCCATTATATTGAATGCCACTGATGGTACCAAGCACATTGAATGGTTCCTAGTGCCTTTCTGTCTAGAAGATTCCAATCCTCATCAGTCATTGTTGCCAGTTTCTTGGCTACTCCTTCCAACGGCCTCCATAAATCCTTCTACTCCATCTGCATCTTCCATAACTGATAGTTTTGCTCATTGAATTTGTCTACCTTCAATTTACCCTCGTCCACCATTGCTCCCACTCAATCGTGAGACTCCCACTCAATCGTGAGACTCCCACTCAACCGTGAGACCTTCTTGCAGATGATAATTGAACACAACCTGCTCTAATACCACTTGTTAGGGTCAGATGGTAGATGTCAATTAAATGCAAATAAAGAATAAACAGAGGAATGAAAAATACACAGAAATAACAACAGTGAGAGACAAGTTTTAACGTGGTTCACCCAAACTTGGGCTATGTTGTGCAAATTTTTGCACTCCATTTCAGAATTTCAACATGTTTCAAGTTTCATGGGAATTCAGGTAGAATCATAGCATAGCTAAATAAAATGCAAGTCTGAGCTTTTCTTTGTGAACTGCCACATATGTTAAAATTCATTGTCAAGGAAGGCATCATTCAGCCTTCATGGTAGGGTTTTTAGTGTGAAATTTGTATCTAGAGTGGCACTTGCATATTCATGTAGACATGAGATACTGCTACAGTTAAATGAATTCCAAACATAATGTAGCACATTTAAAAGAAGGCACTGTGCCAGGCGATAGAAAAGGTGTATAGCTACAATGGCATTGCATACAAGCTGCCACTATAACATGAGGCACATCATTGCAAAACAAAGCTCAAGCATGGCACGGCTATGTTAAAGGTGAAGGCATGTAAAAGCCTAAATTTAGAAAGTAGAAGCAGTAAGGAAACTAAAGTCATAGCATTGGACTTCACGCAACATTATTAATACTAAGACATGTTGATAGAAGATGCAGCCATCTTTAAATGGAGGGACGTCAGCTTGTATGAAGCTTGTAGCCCATGATATGGCACTATCTAAGCAAGCAGAATTCTAAACTTAGCATTTAGCATTAGGGTGGCACAAACATCAGGAAGTAAGTTACCACAACCACCAAATATTGTAAGAAAAGTTAAGAAGTATTCTGAGCACTCTGTGCATCATACAATGGCAAGCGTCCAGCTTCTGAGCCAACAAAGAATGGAACAGTGTAAAAGTTTCAGTGTGAGAAGTATGGCGCTACCTTCCTATTGAGGATGAGCATAGTGATAAGAAACACTTAGAGGGCCTGATGTGTATGAAGTAAGATAGGGGCAACTTCTTGTAATGATGGTACTGGTTCTATAATAGACAACGGATACAATGGGTGCAGCTAGCACATAAGAGGCCCAGTCTCTAAATGAAGGTCCAATCTTCCTTTTATAAGCAAGGAAAGGCATCTTAGTATGGAGACATCACTCAATTATGGTTATTTAAGAGGCGCAGTGAGTCATAATAATGGCACTTGTCTACTCATAACCATTGAGGTATGTTGTAGTATGAAATATGGCATCAACTGTAAGAAGACAACTATTTCTAACCTGGCACACCACTGCCAAATTGGTCATATCACATTTCATTTATTCATGGCACCATCAACAAATGATTATGACGTCTAACTCATATAGAAACAGATGCAAGTCATTCTAAGTGTCTTAGCTAATACAAAGGGAAGGCATAACAACAGTTTTGGCACGACCTCATAAATTTGAATGCTACCATGGAGCAGTCAGTTCCAAATCAAGGTTCCAGAGAATAAAGCGCCATCAACATTCAAATTTGAATAGATCAATGTAGATTCTTCCATGTGTATGCTGCGGAAGGAAAACATAGCAAATTAGAATGATGCAGAGCAAACCACATGGAGACACCCAATAAATACATTAAATGTTGTTTCACATCAAATGGAGGGGCCCGAGCAGCAATGAAAAGAAATAAGATGATGTTGAGTCTTCCACGTGCAGGATGTGGAAGGAAAAGAGAGCAGTTGAAGAATTGTGTGGGAGGAGCCACGTGGGTGCAGCAGTGAAAAGGAACTCAAGTTTAGTGCGGAAGGAGCCATGTGGAGCAGCCCGAGAACAGGAGAATAATAAAGTGTTTTGTTTCATTTTTAAATTGCATCATGTCTCACGGGAAATCTTTTAAGAGTCTTTTATTAATAAAAGTTTCTTATTAGATACATGGTGGTGGGCCCATTATAAGCTGAATGCTTTATTAAATTAAGGGAATAAGTCAATTATTTCAAAAGACAGCAAAATAATAAAGTAAGACTTTATTATTCTTATTTTGTTCTTCTACGGGAATAAAAGATGAAACCCTAAAATATTAGTAGCAATGTTTCATTCTTATGAGCAAGCTACAGGAAATAAAATGGAAAGTAGTGGGAGACCTTTTCTCTCACACAGAGATGTATTTTTACAGCCACAGAAAGCCATAGTTTAGTTTCAAATAACATATTTGTGCCGGATCTTATGCCAGATTTTGTGGAGTTTCAATTGCAAAGATTGTCGGAGGCCGTTGAGATTTTGTTGAATCTTTGAGGGTATAAATGGGCAGCTGAGATATAGAGAGAGATAGATATACATTCAGAGTTCTACATTTCTTACAGATTAGAGAGTTGGAGCAACAGACATAGATTTTCTTTGTTTTTGCCTTTGCAATTCTTCCTTTATGAGAATGTAACAGTCATTTTGTGTAGCAACTTTTGCCTCTATAATTGGTTATTCAAATAATGAGATGATGTTCTGTGCATACTTGGATATCTCTATTTCTTTCTTTTAATTTCTCTATTTCTTTGCCTCTATTTAATCTATTTCTTAAATTGGGTTTTAATCATGCATTGATGCTCTTTAAAAATCCAGTTAATCATTGAAAATTAGATACTGTGCAAACTAAGGTTCAAATCCAACAGATTGCCTTAGATTAGGCATTTGTTTTCTGCAATCTAGTTTTCTTTCTAACTTTTTCCCAAACCCACATTGAAAGAATGGAAGAGCCAGCTTCCTTAAAATCTGAAGGTCACTTTGGGGAGCATTCCCACGTCTTAGAGTTTCCCATGTTGCTGCTGGATTAAACCCACAGATTTATGCATCAATAGTTTTTGACACGCCCAGTGGGACTAGATTCAAAGACTTAGGTCTTTGTTTTCACTAAATCTTTGCCCTGTGTTTTGTGGTTTTGATAGAAAATCATAGAAATATCTGCTCATAGGAGCATGAATCATCCATCTGGTGACTCTACTGGCGGATCTTTCTCAAATCCTTGCTCCTGTAGATCATGGCAGCCCCTAGTATATATGTGCACCTAAATATCTAAAGAGATCTACCTTTTGTATCATGGGATTCAAAACCTCTGGTTCTTCAGCAGCAAGGTCAGGTTCCTGACACAGCATGGAAGGCACTGCCTCACTTTCTTGGAGATGGATCTGTTTGCCCTGTAGATCACATTCAAGATGTTGCAAATCTATGCTCTATTCATAATGTCACGACTGAGAATCATGCCCTCCTGTTGCTTGCATCCTCCCTAAAAGGAAAAACAAAAGAATGGTACAGAAGCTTGCTGCTCGGTTCGATCACTGAATGGGATCAGCTTGGGGAACTCATCTACAATTAGTTCAAAGATAGGACAGATGTTAGCACTCTCACCCAGAACCTGATTACAATCAAGAGGCATCCAATGGAGTCCATATATGATTTCTGTCGACACCGAAAATTGGACTGCTCTGTAAACTAATTTCTATACCTCTACACTAATCCACTCTCCCCATCTACATATCCCTGGTGATCAATTAATTCACCTAATTAATCCATTTAATCTTACAACCCTATCCTATCAATTGAATGAATAATCCTAATATTTATTTAGTTGATTTATCCATTTCCCTAATCCCTGTTAATTAGATAAATCCTACTTATCTAATTAACCTAGACTTAAGTTAATTAAGATAACACTTAATTAATCCTGCTTATCTCATCATCCACTCACTGAATTTAAAATTTAGTTATCTCCCACTATCATCCACTCACTGAATTTAAAATTCAGTTGTCTCCCACTATCCTCCACTCACTAAATTTAAAATTTAGTTGTCCCCCACTATCCTCCACTCTTCCCAAAAATAAATTATTTATTCATCCACTATCCTCCACTCTTCCCAAAATGTGAATTATTAATTCATCCACTAGGAATAAAAGATTCACTTTTATTCCTAGCCCTTGATCTCATCAACTGAATCCTCACCCTCCATCCTCATCTCCAAAATTCTATAAATTGGACCCCTCTCTAGGCCATTAAGGGAGACTCCTTCATGCATAAGAATTCTATCAAAATCACTCCACAAATCTACTCATCCTACCATCCTAATGTCAAAATTATCCCTCATCTCCATCTAGTCTATCAATCCATCATCTAATCTCATTCACATTGTGTTAATGGTCTTGAGCAATCCACATCTACACACTAATCATGAGAAACATCTAAGGAGACATAATCGGGTGCATCTCCTTCCCGCATGGATTCGTGAGTCAAAAGGAAGGTATAATCGTGTTAGTTTGCATTTGATTAGTTTTAATCTTCATTCTGATTTCACGTATCACAATTTCAATTCAAGATTTGACAAGGTATGGAAAAAATATTCTATAGACATGAGTCCCCCTCTAGTCTTTGCTTTCTTGTATTATTTAAAGGCTTTAGACCCTGAGATCTCTGTCATGATACAATCCCTAGGAGGTGAAACTCTTCCTCAATCATATGATCTTGCCATTAAGGCTGAAAGTAGCCTCATATTGTCTGGTAAACTACCTCCCATGCCCTTAAAACCATTGACACCTCATGTAAATACCTTACCTTAGGTTCTTTCTTGTAACCAGATGCGTACAAATTTTAGTCCACCCACCCTCCCTGCTGATTTGCCAATCATGAGGAGATGAGTGCGGTAAAAGAATTTATAAAAATCATCTCCTATGAGCTGAATGAGTTAAAATGCCAAGCCTTGTACCATGCTGATCCATGTTTAATACCTCAAGATCCTCATGAACAACAATTCTAATGTGGTCAGTTTGTAGAAAAGACCTTCCATTGGGCACAAAAGGGACCCCATTTTCTTGATAATTATCCTTTACAAGTCTTCATAGCTGCAAATCAGCCCATAGAAGTCATAGACCAGGTTCTCTATCAGTTTGATATCAAGGAGGAATCCAGTTTCAAAGATCAAAATGAAGTCAAGAAAGAAACTCCTATTTACTCAGTGTGTCCTTATGAGAATCAAGTACCTGTGACAAGATGTGATTCAAAATTTTAGTCAAGCAATGAAGGAGATTCAGATGTTGATTACGAGGGGAGACTTCTAGAAGCTGAAATGTACTTCAAGAGGGGCTTTGAAGCTAAAAAGTACTGGGTTGAAGGTGATCCACAGTCTATATCTCATCTTGAGGAAGAAGTTTCAAGAAAGATTTCTATAGAGTCTATAAAGGGTGAGTGTTTTTATTTCAGCCATGAGGTTTCACATTTTAATGGAGATAGCATGGAGATGCATGGGAAGCAATTGGAGAAGGATGAGGATTTATTCTCAGTTTTGAAACAAGGATACCAGCTTCTTGATGCGGAAGATCCTATAATTCAGTAAGTTTTCACTAAGCCTATTGAAGGTGATCATGGAGGAAGTTATGAAATAGAAGATGATGCCAGAGCTGACTTGTTTCCAATTCTTGAAGATGGTTACTATCTTCTTTGTGATGAAGACCCACCGAAGCAAGGAAAGATCCATGATAAGGTGGTATCAAGAGATAGCTGGAATAATGCAAAGTTGCATAAAGAATCACATATAGGGTTGTCACATTTTAAGCCCCACTATATGCCCTTTTTCTTGCACAACGAAATTCCTATCCGATTCAACACTATTCTGGGCAGTGTTGTGACCTATACGTCTCATTTTGATGTCATCTTGAGTTATGAACCTGTGGAAGAGCCTGCGAGAAAGGTCATTGATAAAGTTTAGTTGGCAGAATCTCTCAGTTGCAAACAGAGGAAAGAGCTTCAGTGTTTTATTTTCCCTCCCTACCCTACACTGATGTGAGAACAACATGTTGATCAGTATGACTGGTGTTTTGAAGTACAGAAAGAATCTCCTGAGTGTAGAGAAGTAAAAAGGTACAAAATATTGTTATATTTCTTCGTACAGTTTGTTTGGTTCATTTTCAGTTTGATGTGGATCATCTAGAGAAACATTCTCAGGCATGGAAGCTACTTTGTTGTCCCAGTGAATGGGCATATTCCTCTGTATCTCACATATCAAGAAATTAGCTTCAATATTCATAATAAAGCTATAGCAGTAGCATTAGTTTTAGATTCAGTTGGTTTTCTTTCAATAAGTCTTGGTTGCTGCTATGAGGATGTATGCTCAGTTGGTTTTGGTTCGGGAATGTGTTTGGTTTCAGTAGTGTTACTGTTTCAATTTTCATGCGTCTTCAGGGTAATTGCATCAGTTTGGTTGCACAAATGTCAGTTGTTCATCTGTTTTCATAGTGTTGTTTGTTTCTACCTATGTGACTCTATGCCCAATGATTAAAGCTTTTGGTCTACCAAAAAGAGAGATTCTGAGGTTCAAAATAGGCAGGCCTATTTTCCCAGCAAGACGCTAGGAACTGTTGTGCAAATGTTTGCACTCCATTTCAAAATTTCAACATGTTTCAAGTTTCATGGGAATTCAGGTAGAATCATAGCATAGCTAAATAAAATGCAAGTCTGAGCTTTTCTTTGTGAACTGCCACACATGTTAAAATTCATTGTCAAGGAAGGCATCATTCAGCCTTCATGGCGGGGTTTTTAGTGTGAAATCTGTATCTAGAGTGGCGCTTGCATATTCATGTAGACATGAGATACTACTACCATTAAATGAATTTCAAACATAATGTAGCACATTCCAAAGAAGGCATTGTACCAGGCAATAGAAAAGGTGTATAGTTACAATGGCGTTGCATACAAGCCGCCAGTATAACATGAGGTACATCATTGCAAAACAAAGCTCAATCATGGCACGGCTATGTTAAAGGTGAAGGCATGTAAAAGCCTAAATTTAGAAAGTAGAAGAAGTAAGGAAACTAAAGTCACAGCATTGGACTTCACTCAGCATTATTAATAATAAGACACATTGATAGAAGATGCAGCCATCTTTAAATGGAGGGACGTCAGCTTGTATGAAGCTTGCAGCCCATGATATGGCACTGTCTAAGCAACCAGAATTCTAAACTTAGCATTTAGCATTAGGGTGGCACAAACATCAGGCAGTAAGTTACCACAACCACCGAATATTGTGAGGAAAGTTAAGAAGTATTCCAAGCTCTCTTTGCATCATACAATGGCAAGCGTCTAGCTTCTGAGCCAACCAAGAATGGAACAGTGTAAAAGTTACAGTGTGAGAAGTATGGTGCTACCTTCCTATTGAGGATGAGCATAGTGATAAGAAACACTTAGAGGGCCCGATGTGTATGAAGTAAGATAGGGGCAGCTTCTTGTAATGATGGTGTTGGTTCTACAATAGACAACAGATACAATGGGTGCAGCTAGCACATAAGAGGCTCAGTCTCTAAATGAAGGTCCAATCTACCTTTTACAAGCAAGGAAAGGCATCTTAGTATGGAGATATCACTCAATTATGGTTATTTAAGAGGCACAGTGAGTCATAATAATGGTGCTTGTCTACTCATAACCATTGAGGTATGTTGTAGTATGAAATATGGCATCAACTGTAAGAAGACACAACTATTTCTAACCTGGCACGCCACTGCCAAATTGGTCATATCACATTTCATTTATTCATGGCACCATCATCAAATGATTATGATGTCTGACTCATATAGAAATAGATGCAAGCCATTCTAAGTGTCTCAGCTAATACAAAGGGAAGGCATAGCAATAGTTTTGGCACGACCTCATAAATTTGAATGCTCCCATGGAGCAGTTAGTTCCAAATCAAGGTTCCAACAAATAAAGCACCATCAACATTCAAATTTGAACAGATTAATGCAGAGTCTTCCACGTGTAAGTTGCGGAAGGAAAAGAGAGCAACTCAGAATGATGTGGAGCAAACCATGTGGAGACACCCAATAAATACATTAAATGTTGTTTCACATCAAATGGAGGAGCTCGAGCAGCAATGAAAAGAAATAAGATGATGTGGAATCTTCCATGTGCAGGATGCAGAAGGAAAAGAGAGCAGTTGAAGAATTGTGCAGGAGGAGCCACTGGGTGTAGCAGTGAAAAGGAACTCAAGTTTGGTGCAAAAGGAGCCACGTGGAGCAGCTCGAGTACAGGAAAATAATAAAGTGTTTTGTTTCATTTTTAAATTGCATCATGTCTCACATGAAATCTTTTAAGAGTCTTTTATTAATAAAAGTTTCTTATTAGATACATGGTGGTGGGCCCATTATAAGATGAATGCTTTATTAAATCAAGGGAATAAGTCACTTATTTCAAAAGACACAACAAAATAATAAAGTAAGACTTTATTATTCTTATTTTGTTCTTCCACACGAATAAAAGATGAAACCCTAAGATATGAGTAGCAATGTTTCATTCTTATGAGGAAGCTATAGGAAATAAAATGGAAAGCAACAGGAGACCATTTCTCTCACACAGAGGTGCATTTTTAAAGCCACAGAAAACCACAGTTCAGTTTCAAATAACAAATTTGTGCCGGATCGAGTGCCGGATTTTGCAGAGTTTCAGTTGCAAAGATTGTCGGAGGCCATTGAGATTTTGTTGAATCTTTCAGGATATAAATGGACAGCTGAGATATAGAGAGAGATAGATATACATTCAGAGTTCTACATTTCTTACAGATCAGAGAGTTGGAGCAGCAAACATAGATTTTCTTTCTTTTTGCCTTTACAATTCTTCCTTTATGAGAATGTAATAGTCATTTTGTGCAGCAACTTTTGCCTCTATAACTGGTTATTCAAATAATGAGATGATGTTCTGTGCATACTTGGATATCTTTGTTTCTTGTTTTTAATTTCTCTGTTTCTTTGCCTCTGTTTAATCGATTTCTTAAATTGGGTTTTAATCATGCATTGATGCTCTTTAAAAATTCAATTAATCATTCAAAATTAGATACTATGCAAACTGAGGTTCAAATCTGGCGGATCGCCTTAGATTAGGCATTTGTTTTCTGCAATCTAGTTTTCTTTCTAACTTTTTCCCAAACCCCCATTGAAAGAATGGAAGAGCCAGCTTCCTTAAAATCTAGAGGTCACTCTGAGGAGCATTCCCACGTCTCAGAGTTTCCCATGTTGCTGCTAGATTAAACCCACAGATTTATGCATCAATAAGCTACATCCACCAACAGAAAGTCCAATATTATTATCTAGTAAATCAAACCAATTACAATTAGCAATCCCTGCAACTCAATACTGCTGCAAAATACTACAATATAATATCAACAGAAACCCTAACCCTTAGCCATCGTTATCATGACTTTAATCGGTTACAAAATAGGGTTTTTTTATGTCGGCCATTGAAAAAATAACTCCTGACGCTGCCCCTGGACCCTACAAGGGGTGCTGCCCCTTGACCCCATCTTGGGGGCACTGCCCCCAAACCCCCGTAAGGGGTGCTGCCCCTTGACCTATAGGAATTTGGGGGGAAACCGCGCCGATAAAAGTGGGGTAAACTTAACCTCTGAGTCTGATTAGGCTTCATATAACAACACTTCCCAATAGTTATTCTTGAGGATGGCTATTCTTAAATGACCTTTTTTAAGTTTTATTTTAAGGCCATATTTTTTTTTAAGTATATTTGCGGATTTATTTATTTTAGAAAATATATTTCAAACAAACTTTGAATTTAGAGCTTGCTTTGATTGCAAGCAAGCAATTTGCAATTAGAAATTTAGTTATAAATTCTTTTGTATTTATCTTGAATAAATTGCATATAGGCATACACAAATATTTGTAAATACTTATAAAAAAAGTGTTTTATAGACTTAGATTGAGGATGAAAGTAATTTTATGCTTACTTGCTACTAAAATTGTGGTTCATGCTGATTTGTGTTATCTTGTTTAGCTAGTTTTGCAAAAAGAATAGAGTTTAGTGATTATTCTAAGTTTTGTATTGTAATTCTTCCTAATCTTAGTATTTGTACCTTTATACGTGAATCTCCTATATTTAACTCATAGTATCTATGCTTGTTTCTAATTAAATTTTTTTGTGTACCCATTCTTTTTTGGTCTATATTTTTAGTTAGAAATTGAAATTGTGTATTAATTGTTATAGATTAGATCATTAGCATCAAGTCAAAAGATTATGAAATCTATTTTCTTGTGTACAAATTCTTTAGCCTCATGTCCACATGGGATAACAAAAAACTCAAATTAAATCTCAATAAATTTTTAGAATATAGTTTAGTCTTTAGTTAAGAAAGAGACCCCTCTAATTTGAAGAAAGATTTTACTTTACACATATTCTGTTTTGTGTATTCTGAAAAAAACAAATTTAAATTTATTAATAGAAATTAACAAAACTAAAAAAAACAAGTAATATATTAGCCTAATTCATTGTTATTTCTCTTTCAATTAAATTTTTTTTAAATTGCATTTTCAACCTGTTTATCAATATTGGCAATTCATTTTTAAATCATGTGTTTACTTGTATCAACGCTCTTGCATATTAAGATGTAAAATATTGAGTAGCATAAGACACTCCAGCCTAAGGAAGCAACTTCCACAAACATACAACAGTGATATTGTTTAAATATTCATTCCTTATTTTTATTTTCTTAACCAACAACCACAGGGCAGGGTGTTACCTATCTTTCTACATAAAGCTGTAATTACAATGGCAGGATGATTATATGTCTATATTAGTAGTTTCTCCCCAAGTGTATCCGAAGTTATGGTGGCCCATTGGTGGTGAGCCTCCACGATGGAAGAAAAGCGAGAGGAAACTTCCTAGGCACGGTCAATCCAAACACTTCATCCCTATCCACATCGCCTTCCACACTCCAATTAAAGCAATGTATGAGCTGAGCCACAACCAAATCAACAACGGAAAGCCCCATGGAAATCCCAGGGCATCCTCTCCTTCCCGTTCCAAAGGACAACAATTCAAAGTGATGGCCTTTCACGTCTATGCTTGAGCCAATAAATCTCTCAGGCTTGAATTCTAAAGGATCTTCCCATACGCTTTCATCCCTTCCGATTGCCCAAACATTCACAATCAACCTTGTTTTTGGTGGAATGTAATATCCTCCCACATTACAACCTTGGGTGGACTCGTGTGGCACAAGCAAGGGCCCTGGTGGATGTAAACGAAATGTTTCCTTCACCACACATCGCAAGTAGTCTAAGCTTGCCAGATCACTCTCCCTTACGATGCGATCTCTCCCAACCTTTAATTCAATCTCTTCTTGCGCCCTTGCCATTACTTTAGGGTTTCTCAGCAGCTCAGTCATTGTCCATTCTATAGTTGTCGCAGATGTATCTACTCCAGCTGTTAACATATCCTGTGAAAGCATTGAACTCGTTGGTTAGTGAGGTATTACACAAGACAAAACAGCAAATGCCTTGGTTAAAAGTCAAATCCCAACATTTAACTAGCAATAGCAATTTCAGGTCCATGGCAATTATTTAAACTGAACCGACCAAGATGATTGCTTTGATGTGTATCCGAGAGACTTGTATCTCGCCACTTTCGCTCTCAGCCATGTCCAGCAGCACGTCCACAATGTCCGGTTCCTCCGACTTTTTTCCCTTTCTCCGCTCAACGTGCTCATCGATGAGCTTCTCAGCAAACGCATCGAATACTTTATGAGCGGCCTGCATGCGGCGGCAGTGGCCACGCCAATCAAGAAAGGCAAGAGAGGGAATGAAGTCTCCCAGAACAAATAATCCCGACAGCTGCACAATCTCAGTCACCATCTGTGAAAACCCCTGCCCTCCGCTCAGTTCATGGTCGGAGTGTGAAGGAGGAGATGGGCTTCCTCAGGTCGAGGCAGCGCGCGCCGTGCTCGCTCTCCTTCCACACGCTCCGCACCATGGCGGACACCTCTTCCTCTCTCACCCCTGTGAAGGACTCCGTTCTCTTGGGCGTCAGTAATTCGACTGTGCACAGCTTTCTCATCTGCCGCCAGTACTCTCCGTAGGGGGCTGCCCCCACGTCTCTGCGCTCGTAGGCTATGTACTTGCCCATCGATGTAGCTGGCCTGTTGGCGAAGATCAAATCGTGGGTTTTAAGAAACTCTTTGGCCATGGCAGGAGAAGAGGCCACAACCGTAGGTACCGAGCCGAGGCGTAGGAACATGATGGGCCCGTAGTTTTTTGCCAGTGCCGCCAGAGCCTTGTGAGGAAGGCTTCCCAACAGATGGAGATTGCCTACCACTGGCCATGGCCGTGGCCCTGGTGGCAATTCCAACTCACCCTTATTGCTCTTGCTCTTCTTTTTTGTCACAAATTTGTACATAATCCAGAGGAAGATGAGAGAAAAACCCAACCCTACTGCAGGGGAATTGAGCCATGCCATATTTGGGTGGGTAGCCCGGCTTGCAAATATTTGATTTGAATTGATGAGTTTTTAACAAAACTCATCAAGATTCCCTTTGCCATCGTAGTTGGACTTCAGAATCCGGAAAATTGTCGGCTTCGTGAGGGGCACTGACAGTTAGAATCAGATTAGGTAAGTGAAAAAGAGTTAAGAAGACGTGGAGATAATTTAAAACCTAATCAGATTAGGTAAGCCAAAAGGTATTGTCTATCCAGCATTCCCGGATGCACATTTGACCCTATTTATTAACTAGCACTTCAGCTTATGGGGTCCAATTATGCACCTTTAAAATTATATTTTACTTCAAAATATACATAAAATGGAGATATGTCAGTGAAGGTTTATTATTTCATTTATTATTTTTATATACATAAAATAGCATCTTAAATTAATAGTGTTGGAATCAAAATATTTGTCTTCTTGATAAGAAATAAAGGTGAAATGGTGTATACCATTTAGAATGTTATTATGTAAGGAACATAATTTAGGAATGGATGAATCTTTTACAATATGTATATTAGTATATAATCCTTTCAATGGTTCTTTTGCAATATGTATATTACTGTGTAATCTTTTGAATGATTCTTTTGCAAATTCAAATTTGTTTGAATTCCAGTAACATCAACCTTTATTTCTTTTCTTTGATCTTAAGGTTTTCCTCGACAATTCTAGCATGCACTACATCTTTTTAATTCTTTTTGTAAACAATGACAAGTTATTTTATTCTAACTAATGTAAATTAATTAAAGAAAATATAATTTGGATGAGGAAGACAAGTCTCTTTTTGTTTTGATTTGTGATTGGCAAGTATCAACCTATACATCAAAAAGGTTTTAGTGAGTTAGTTCAGAAAGGATATTTTGTAAGTCATATATTATGAAGAGTAGAATGTAAACCTAAAATTGAAAGGTTATTTGGAATAAATTGAATTGACATTCGCATACTTGAATTGAATAATATAAATTTTTTATTATTATTTTTATATAAAAAGTTAATCTATAAGATTGTCCAAATAAATCTACTTTACTAAATAAATTTGAAATTTATATAAAAAGATGTTTACACTTATCAACCATAATAAAATTATCAAAATTAAACTATGAAAACATATTTTAAAAATTAATAAACTTATCAAAATTAAATTATGAAAACATATTTAAAACTATTAGCAATCGAATTTAGATAAAGTATTAACATTTGTATTAAATTTATGTACTGTTTCCTTCAAAAAATTGAATGAAATATTAGTATTTATATATTTTTTAATATATTAAATTTTAGTAATACTTTATACCATATAGAGATTAATATAGAAATTAAATTCCTACCCTCTAAAAATTGAAATCTAGATTAATTATAATAAATTTCCTTTTAAAAATATGAATATAAAAAGAACTCTAAAACTATTTGTGAATCTTCAAATATGATTGCACACCTCATTCACACTTAAAAATATTTCTAATTTGCCTTTGCCTATTGAACTCCTTCAACATTGAAAAAACATTAAAAAAACTAAAGTATGAAACTGTTGGGATTTGTTCAAAATAACGTGGAATGAGTCCACGCCAGTCCTTGGCCAATTATTTTTACAGATACAAAATAGGTAATCAGAGGCCCACGTGTGGTCTCCCCAACCCACTTCCTTCTCAATCATCAACATGCAGTTGCTTAAATACCAAATCCTCCATGCCACTCCTTGGTAAAGTTTATCAAATCTTTGCAAATACTCAAATTTACAAAGTTGCTTGTAAGATATGTACACATAATATATACAAATGGTGTTGACCATGAAGTCTACATATAAACACATGATTGCTTTTGACTCGTTGTTAGATGGAAAAGATTCAACTAAAGTATGGCCTAGATGTTTGGTAATGAGCTAAAGATAGAGTGATTGATACTAGACTGCCTGGAACATATTTACAATGTTAGTTATTCTCAAACAATAATGATAGTGATTTGCTATTACCATTGAAACCTAACTACTAGGAAACCTTTACAAAGGAAAACTAGTGAAAGTAACATACCAAGGAGCATGTGGGTCATATTACCATAAGGTATCAATTCGAGCCTTGCAATAGTATGAAGCAATTCCTTGCCCAAAAATGATGGGCTTAGCCTTTGAAGTGCTAGAAAGTCATGCCACTAACAGAGCAATAGTGGTGGTGAAGAATTCTTTGGATGACATCATAGGAAGAAACTATGATCTACTATTGTGCCAATAGAATATACAAGAAGTGTGCTCATACAAATTAAAAAACATAACCAATGAAAATAAGGTATTCACTATAAAAGGCATCATGGTTTAAAATATATCAAATCTTGTTTAAACTTGAAGCCCAACTTGAGTATGTCCACTGAAACAAGGTCAAGTCTTAATGTGTTCCCAACTAATGAAATTGGAAGCACTAGCAAGTACAACAAAAAAATTAATTCCTACACTTTGTGCTCTTTATCATTGCTCACTTCTCCAACCCATTTCTCCAAACAACTTACTTCTCTATTTAGCCTCTCCAATATTTGGCATGAAATTTTTCATATCTCATGAGACATCAGTTCCCTCATGAAACCCCTCAAAGTGCTCTTCTACCCTCTTTATTTTGATCATCATCTTCTAAAATGTGCTCCTCATCATAATCCTAAATTTGACAAGCAACTTGCAAAATAGAGACTCTAGGCATCCTACTTGAATTTGAAGGATAGGCTACCTTCCATTCACTATCCATTCCAACACAAAAAGATCACTCCAGTGCCCAACAAAAGAGATGAAATTCTTCTAAATTTGTCAAATCAATGAAACTATTCTATCTCTACTCAACAGATTTTTCTGGAAGCTCTTCAAATCATGTCTTGCATTATCTAACATTGTCTTGAACATGAAATTCAAAATTATTGTGTTTTTAGAGTAGAGTAATATTCAATTCAGCTTAATTGTTTAGCTCTTTCTTTTAAAGATTTAAACCCTACCATGTATTGATTTGATTTGTATTTTCAAACATTTTCTCATGTTACTGATATTAAACTTTTATTTTGTTACATTTTCACACATGTTTATATTAAACCCTAATAAAAGAAATTAATGAATCCATTTGCAACTATTCTTAATAAGTTTTTTTATCATGTAATTCTGATATAAACTGATGGACATATTCAATTAAGAAAAAAGAATTTAAAACTTCAAGTCAATATGTGGGAATCAACTTGTAATTTAGAAAAGAATAGTAGATAAACAATTAGAATGCCTTTTGGTAAAATCATATGGATACAAAATTTAAGTTGATGCGTAAATTTTTAACATGAAATTCTATTAATCCCATATTATTTGTTTCCACATTACATGGGAATAATTTTAAATCCTAAAGCCCTATCGAAAATAGAAAGAGTGAGAGAAATCCATGCTTTCTTATTTGTTGGAGTCTTAGATTTGAATCATAGGGAGAAAAGCATTAGGGGCCCTTGATAACATAGGAGGATCAAAGGGCTAGGACATCTTCCCTCAAAGATTGACAAAAAATTGAAAACAAAGAATGCATCAATGCATGTTGTGTGCACATTTATAAACACTATGTAAAGTTCTAATGATTCATTTTATTCATTCCCTTCATTTTAATTCACAATCACTAAAATAATAGATATCCCAATTCCTAATCTAGCAAAGTATATTGGCAAAGGAAAGGGCTTATGTTCTTTACATCCATGAGTGACTTTTACATGTTTGATGTGATTCTCTATAAGCTCAAGCATCTTTGTGTTCCCTTAAGAATGTCTTGGTAGTGCTTGATCTGGGAAGTGTACACATTATTCCAAAATTACAAATCTCTTTGATATCACCAAATCACTTTCTACACTTCAACAATATTTTATTGGACTCATATATGCATAAACATTTAGCATCACATCAAGTCTTGCATACCTTGCTACATTACCAAGCTATAAATAATACTTTGGGTCTTTATACTGCTATAATAGTAGCTCAATGCCCTTGGGATTTAATAACCATGGAAGTTTTCTTAGTGGCATACCAACCACCAAGCACTAGAATGACTATGTACTTTTTGTGGTTCATATGTTTTCAAAAATGGCCATCATGGTTGCTTGAAATAATACCATTATAAAATCAAATGCCACATGCATATTATTCAACCGTTTTTTTTATTTCTTTGGGATTTTAACCTCCACTGTCTCTAATCATGACCCAAGATTTGTCATTATTTTCTAGCAAACTCTCTAGATCATGTTGGACACACAATTGGATTGGTCCATAGCCTTCTACCCACAAATTGACAAACAGATAGAGGTATTCAATCACACATTTTTTCACCTTCTATGAATTCTCAACATTACACATTTACACACATAGGATGATAGATTTTCCTACACTCAACATGCCTACAATAGAGCACTTCATAGTTCTATGAGGCACAATCCTTTCTAAATACATGTCTAGGGTTCTAATTAGCAATGCCCCTATTGGTACTATTTTGATTTTAGGGTTTTAGTGTTTTTTTGCCAAAGTTAAATATTATTCCTAAAACCCTAAACCTTTGTGTGCCTTTTTTGTAATCCTACATTCTAATTTGTCGATGACCTCCCTAGCCGGTCACCTAAGGACTTAAGTCATGACTTATCCCTTGCATTCTCATTAATCACCGGTGCCTTGTCGTTAAAAGAATCGGTTGTTCCCCATCCACCCTCCCATTTGGTTGTGCCTTTGAAACCTGAGCTAATAGGTATGTGCCAAGTGTTTGCCTTTTATTCAACATTGCACACAGTGCATCTACACTATTGTCCTCCTTTTATATTCTTGTGCATCTGCTCTAACTTGACACTTGGTGTAAATCTACCGGTCTATGGAGGTGCATGTCCCCAAAGTCTCATCAGTAAATCATGTGTCGACAAGTGGAAGCATATCGTTGGAAATAAAAGATTCAAATGTGGGTCCTTGGTTCATAGGATACCACGTGGTTAGTTCATGTTGGTCATGGAGTCGAAGAGCGCATCGTGCATATACTTTTATACCAGATCATTTTAAGATCATGTGGGTGCACGGAGGTGACACTTGTCACTTGGGTCTAACTTATGATCGACAACTACGAATTAGTCTCTTTCAGTAAAGCCAATCCAACGGCTCCCGCCTACTTGCTCACATAGCTTCCAAATGGTGTATAAAATGGAGATGGGCAGATGCGCCATTAGGACATGTGTCCTCCCTCTATAGTTGATCCGATGGCAATGTTTTAATCCTTTGATCAAACAGCTTGCGCATTGCACATTTCATAGTAGAAGTTTGAAATAAGGGTTTGCATGATGCACTAACCATTGATGTTTCCCAGTGTTGATCCAATGGCCCAGATTTGAATGAAGTGACTAAATTCACAGCATGCAAACCAAGATGCCACTCCTCTAGGCCATTAATGTGGAGGTTGGGAGGTTTTTTAAGGATTTTATTTGTTGATTGAGTATTGCTCAAATATCTCAAACTGGTTCAGAGCCTTAGAAGTGAGCGATGATGTGGAGTAAAGCACAAATTATTCAGGTGGTAATCCAGAATTAAAAATCTGAATTGGTATATAGTCAAATCCTTTCCTATTAATTGAAGAAAGTAAATTGGAAGGTCTATGAATGAAGTTTTGAGGTTTTTGATTGATTTCTTGCACATAAAGGGGTGAAATTCTGTCCAATTAATTTTGGTTCAAGCCCACTATGTTTTATAATTAGCCATGGGTCCAAAACTGAGCAGAGGACATACTCTAAAGAAGGATTTAACCTAGGAGGCTAATGAGCCTACCTCATCACATTCTAAGAGGGGTAGATTGACTTAGGACATAGGTGAGATGACAAGCAAGATGTATGATTTCAATGGGATTATTAGAGATGCAATCTTGCCTTATAGGGGTTGGGAATTATTTGAGTTCAGCTATTACCACCAGGATGATCAAAGACCAATATCAGACTAGTGGTCCCAAATGTATTTGTGAACCCAGACCTAGTCAGAGCCATTAGTTACAGGTATGAGATCCAATAAATCAGACATTATAAATAGAATATAAGGTGGGTAGGTATGGTTTCAGGAACAATAGGCTGCCTCTGCACAAGAAGAGAGGCCTGGGCAAAAATATAGCATTCACAGATAGAGACATGGAGCCATTCAACATTAATGTATATGAAGATTATTTTGTAATGACTTACCTAGCTCTATGTCAGGTTCTAAGCCTAGATTTTGATAGGCATATCCCAGACTATCTTTTGGTTATCATTTGTGACCTCCAAGATAGGTATGACTTAAAAAGGTATGATTTTGCTTCTTACTTGGCACAAGAGTTCAACAATGATCTGTGAAGTGTAAATAGACAGAACTTGCCCCTACTTTCAAGAGGTATTCATTATTTTGTCACATTCTACTATCTTGTGGGATAATGCAATGGGACAAGGCACTAAGAATTTAGCATGTAACAAAGGATGGTGTGCCCATGCCTATTCAAGGAACGGTGTATCTATGGGATACTTATTACACCAGTGGCAATTATTTGGCATTTGAAAAGTTCTTTGCACAATGTATATTGGAATTCCTAGGATGGAACACACCTAGGTTGTCTAGGGAGGTAATGGATTTCCTTGGGCATGCTGAGAGAATTCTTGAAGATAGATAGAACCATAATTGGGGTGATTGGTTTTATACCCTAAAGCCACAATCATCAGAGTGTATGGGGCAAATATGAAACCCCATATGTTTCTAGTCAACTTGCCCAATAGCATTGCCTTCTTGGAGATTGTATGGAAACTCAATGAGTCTGATAAGTTTCATTTGAGGGCAAGCAAAAAGGGAACATTTCTACTTGTGCATCTTCAGTTTCTTGGCTTTACAATTCATTCCAGAGAGGGCTATCAGCTTTATGGATCAAAGCTGTTAGTATACAGATTGGCCTATACAGATCATAGAAACTATAACCCTGAACACTTTATAGACAAAGTCAGAAAGGAGAAACAAAAAGATGGATTTTCACACTGCTTTGATGAACATGAGGATCTACTTAGAAATGGTTTGTCCTTGGGAGAATTGTTCTAGAGAAGACAAACCTATAGGTTGGTCTTGATGGGAGAGAGGCAAAGAAAGACAGTAGATAGATCATACCTAGGGGCTTTCCCACATATTACTGATCCTATTGCTAGGATGAAATGTTACTTGACCATGTAGACCAACTAATGGTTACTCTAAAGAAGAAGAATGTTGAGTAGGAGTCTCCTAAGCAGGGTTCTTAGGGTATAGAGAATACAGTGGAAGGAACAGAGGAAATGATAGGAGAGAGCGAAGCCCCTGAATTTGAAGAAACTCAAGTCCCAGAAAGTGGAGAGAGAGTGAAGGATTCTTGGGAGACTCTCCTTAACATTGTAGAAACTACCATGAAGGAACCCCTGATTGACTATGTAATATCAAAGGAAATGGGTGGAAACCAGGAGGATCTAGATGAGATACAACAAAAGATAAGCTTCCCCAAAAAGGATGAGATTATAATTCCACCTCCAACTAGAATTCTAATGTGTAAGCAGGAAAGCAATGTTGCAATTCAAGATGAAGAGATGTGGCTTGTCAGGAGTTTATGTCTTATGACAATTTCATCAAGACTAAGAAATTTAGAGCCTTCTTTCTACAAAAGAAATTAGAGGCCTTCATAGCCAAGATGAATGAAGAGCATGGAAAAGTAGATGACATTAAAGACAAAAGTGAAATAGCCAGGAAGGTAATGGAGGAAGTGGATATGGATGTACGAAGGATTACCCTTGATGAAGCAAGACAAATGGTGAAGGAGAGTGGTGTTTTGTTGCTGGAAGGATGGGATATCTCTTCAACTATTGTAATGGACACTATCAGGAGGTAAGAAGGTTTTGATGATGAGTTGACTAAGGAGTAGACTGAATAGGCTTTTGGAGCAAGATTCAGCACAAACCATGAAGCCTTGGCAATTTAGGCCATGGCCCCTGCAGGTAGTAAGCCCCAGGTTGCCAAGAATGTGAATGAGCTCACGGGTCATCTTATTATGAGGAGCTTATCAGACATAATGGCCCCAGAACCTGTATCACTGGTCGTAGCTACTGCAAGGTTTAGTGAGGCAGTAGCAAAGAAGCTTCATGCAGAGGTATTAAAATTGAGAGAAGATAACTTACGGTTGATGTAGGAGTGCAATAGACTGAAGCTCCTTGTGCTTCCTATGGGTATTGAAGCACCCTCACATGTCTCTACTCCTAGCCTAGTGAGTTCACCTAGATAGGATATTGATGTACCTACTATCAGTTATCTCAGGGAAAGATTGGAACAAAGTACTAGCAAGGAGGAGAAGCTAAGGAATTAATTGATGAATGAGAAGGTTGTGTTGATTAGAGGTTTCCTAGAGCAACAGATGAGTAAGGTTCTGAAGCATGTGGATGATGTATGGATTTTCTATGGGAAATTGAATAGAGCATATGTTTTCTAATCTCAAAATGAATCTAGGCTTAAGGAGATCTTAAATGATTGGTTTCCATGGGTTGCCTTGATAGCACACTTCTATAGCAAGGATATTAATGAGTCAGAGGTACCAATTGATATAGCTGGTACTTTCTAGGTCATAAATTTGTTGAATGATGTGTTCACCTTTCACAGCAAACTTGAAGTAACTTTGAAGGAAAAGATGGATTCATTTGACTCTCTAAAGGTTTATCCATTGCCTAATATAAAGAATAAGGACATGTCAGAGAAAACTTTGGAAGAATTGAAGAGGGAATTTGGAAATATTGTGCCTACTGCAATCAATACAATTACATCTAACCCCTGAATAGAGCAGTTAAGGTGTAATGCTGAACTAGATAAGATTTTGAATTTGGAATTTAGGTACATTTGTTAAGGAAATCAAGGTGCTATTGGATGCTAGATATAATGCCCATGTTGGATGGGTAGAATAGGTGTTGAGTCATAGGTGGCCAACCAAGGAAGAATTTGCATTATGGGCCCAGAAACATATGCTATAAATAAGGGAGAACTCAGAGAACATGTGACATGTGGTTGTTTATCCAAAAAAAGAAGAAAACAACATCATTACCAAATTACCACGCTCAAAGGCGGATGTAGATAGGATAAAAGGTTGTTTTCTTTCCCCCCTATGAGCAATTATTTGTTTTCAAAGGATCCTCTCTTCAAACTGAATATGGTTACTCATGTTGTTTGTATGTTTCTAAATGATGTAAGAGACCCCTTGCGGTTATAAAAAGGTGTTCTCATTCTGTATTAATGGTTCAAATTTTTCTGTATTTGTGGTCTTAGCATATTGGTCTGTAGTGTCATTTCAGGGGAATAGGAAGACTTGGATGTACCAGATACATTTTGTATGTCTGAATTTTGATCAGAGAAAGCAAATATAATACATGAATTCTAATCTACTTTGTCTCCATATATTGTATCTAAGCTCTTTTAGAATTAATTAGAAAAACTTTTAATTTCATTTATGTGTTAAAGACTCAGTTTGTTTTTGTTTTTAGCATCTACTTCAGAAGTAGATTAAATTGTTGTTGGCTAATTCAAGAGTTTAAGTATAATGTTGTGGATCTTTAAGAAGAATTGGATTAGAATCCATAATGGGATGCATAATGCAAGGCATTTACACTGAGAGTTTAGTGATTAAACCTTTTGATATATTAGATGTATGTGGTATCTAAAATTTGACTATGTACCCTGGATAGGCACCAATCAGGAAGTTATCACCCAACCAAAATCGATCCATTCTTTAAGGAATCATTATAATATCTTTTGTTTTTTATGTATTGTCCAGTTTTAGAACACCTGCTCTCTAAGCCTGTAATTCATTAGTTGTCAAGAAACATTGCCAAGTTGTTTTGAATCTCATGAGTTCTTGACCTTAAGAGAAGAGCAGATCTGTTTGATAATACTCTTGCTATAAACCTGTAGAGATATTTGAGTATTGTGAGTAGGGCGACCCCCCTTTAGTCTAATAGAGCCATAAAGTGTAGGGGAATGTCATTAAATTGACTCCCATTCATTGGCCACTACCCTAGAACCCTCAGTCATAAGTATCTGACAAATATTTAGAGGATTTCAGGTAATCAATTGGAAATACCAATAGATTGGTGACTCTATTGGGGAGCTGGCTAACTAGTGTTTTATCTTTAAATAAATTTGAGTCACTTCAAGGTGGGTAAGTGTTCAAAGATGAGGGACCAAAATGGGATCTTAAGTTGCCACTTTTTTTTTTGAAATCAGGAAACATTGATGTTGGATGAGAAATTGAAGATAGCTACACTCAAAATTTGAAGATGGAATGAAAACAAGAGTTGTAGTGCTCTGAATCTAGTTTCTAAACTACTATTTTTTTCCAAAAATGGTTGAGATTAAGGGGTTCAAAAAGGGGAAGCACAAAAATTGGTCTTGTTTTTCTGAAAAAAACATAACATAGCATCTGGTGTGCTCCCCCTAAAATGTTAACCTTTTTTTAGTATTTCAATAATTCCTTTGGTGAGAAATTAGGTAACACCATGTAGTTTATCCCTGATTTTTTTGATAATTTTTTAATAAATAATTGATTTTTTAGTAATTTTTAAAGTGGACACATCCTAAAAAACAAAAATTTGAGCGTGCCCCCCCCCCCTAAAATGTTTGAAAACGAATCAAAAATAGAATTTTTTTTTCGGAATTCATGTAGAATGGAGTGTAGTTTCTAAAAATATAACTTATTTCAATTTTTGATGAACAGTTAAAAAAAAGTTAAAAATACTAGAGACTAGTTTTTGACAAAAACTGGACACACTAACAAAAGAAATTCAAGATGAAACACTAAACGTACTCAAAATGTGAAAAAATATATATGGTTAGATAGCTAACAGAGAGCTTAAGATTATGGTGGTATTTTTTTTGAGTTTTAATTGAAAAGAGTGCCATCTTGATGGGGAGCACGCTCTAGATTATCTCCAGATTTTGCTAAAAGCTAATAAAAACACGTCAAACAAAGCTGAGCATAACGCGAGCAGGTTATAACGTGCTTGCATTATGATGAGCATAACTAACAATACACATGCCAATTGCATTGCTTGAAAGTTTCTAAAGCATTTTCAACAAATCCATTTTTTGCATATCTTGCAATCATTGCATTCCATTATAGAACATCTCTTTGAGGTGTTACGTCTTACAATTGACATGCCTTGTCTATGCTTCCACACTTTACATAAATGTCTACAAGGGCAATTGCACTTCCTATCATCTCTCTCTATATATTTCTCTCCCCTCTCTACGTCCTACCTTTTCTCTGAGTCTCTGCTTCCCTCCCCTCTCTACCTCCCACCTTCTCTCTCACTCTCTTCTTCCCTCCCCTATCTACCTTCTACTGTCTCTCTCACTCTCTACTTCCCTCTCCTATCTACCTCCTACCCTCTTTCTGAGTCTTTGCTTCCCTTGCCTCTCTACCTCCTACCTTCTCTCACTCTCTTCTCCCCCTCCCTCTCTACCTCTTACCCTCTCTCTCACTTTGTACTTCCCTCCCCTATCTACCTCCTACCCTCTCTCCCAATCTCTGCTTCCCTCCCCTGTCTACCTCCTAACCTCTCTCTCTTCTTCCTCGCCCTGTCTACCTCCTATGGTCCTCTCCCACTCTCTACTTCCATCCTGTCTCTACCCCCTATCCTCTCTCTCACTCTCTACTTCCCTCCTTTCTCTACCTCTCCTCCTCATTCTTCCCATCCAATGAAATTTCATAAATTATATTGTTTCCATTTCATTGAATCCCAATTTATATCCTCATCCATCCTTACATGTCCTATTTTTCTTACATTTCCATCTTCTTTGTCGACAAGGGAGAGCAAGAGGGAGGAAAAGGGAGAGAGGATGGAGATGGACAGGAGAGATACCTGGTGATAGGGAGAGAGAGAGAGATAGATAGAGAGTCCTAGTTTTCTTATTTTGGAGAGAAAAAGAGAGGGTGGGTCAGGTTTATGAGTTTAGGGTTGCTTGAGTTTAGGGTTTAGGGGAATCATTTAGGGTTTAGGGGTTTAGGGCTACTCAAGTTTAGGGTTTAGGGGAATCATTTAGGGTTTAGGGGTTTAGGGTTGCTCAAGTTTAGGGTTTAGGGGAATTATTTAGGATTTAGGGGTTTACGGTTGCTTAGGTTTATGGTTTAGGGTTTAGGGGTTAGGGTTTAGAGAGAGAGAGTGAGGGGATCGATAGCTATTGGGAGAGATCTAGGGAGATAGAGGTTTAGAGTTGCTTCTAGGGTTTATGGTTTAGAGGTTTGGGGTTTAGGGTTGCTCAGTTTTAGAGTTTAGGGGTGAGGGGTTAGGGTTTAGG
This sequence comes from Cunninghamia lanceolata, assembly GCA_027924645.1. NCBI lineage: Eukaryota > Viridiplantae > Streptophyta > Pinopsida > Cupressales > Cupressaceae > Cunninghamia > Cunninghamia lanceolata. The sequence continues at coordinate 6,106,030 of BSBN01000148.1, read as the reverse complement.
GGCATTATTTAGGGTAACTTAAGGTTTATGTTTTAGGGGTTAGGGGTTAAGGTTTAGAGTTTTAGGTTAGGGTTTAGAGAGAGAGGATCGATAGGGAGATATAGAAGAGACCAAGGGGGGAGACATAGGGAGATAGATGGTGAGGGACATGGCTAGAGACATAGGCAGAGAGAGTGAGAGGTAGAGGGATGATAGAGACAAGGAGATAGGGTTTAGGGTTGATCAGATTTAGGGTTGATCGGGTTTAGGGTTTAGGGGTTAGGAGTTTAGAGAGGGAGAGATATGGAGATAAAGGGTGAGGGATATGGGTAGAGACATAGCCAGAGAGATTGAGAGGTAGAGAGATGATAGACACAAGGAGATAGGGGTTTAGGGTTGATCGGGTTTAGAGTTTAGGGGTCAGGAGTTTAGAGAGGGAGAGATAGGGAGATAGAGGGTGATGGACATGGCCAAAGACATAGGCAAAGAGATTGAGAGGTAGAGGGATGATAGAGACAAGGAGATAAGGGTTTAGGGTTGATCAAGTTTAGGGTTGATCGGGTTTAGGGTTTATGGTTGGTATATATGATCTATAGAATGGTGTAAATGACTAACATATTGGTGCTTATGATGTTCTGATGGCTCCTGTGGCTGGTAGAGGGTAGAATGACACCTGTGATTGGCTAGGTGTAGAATGATGTTTGTGACTGATAGGTAGATGCTACTAAGGAGTATATTGGCACATACGATGTACAAAATGGTGCAAATGACTAACAGATTGCATTATGATCTTCTAATGGCTCTTGGTGAGGTATTTGTTTGATTTTGATTATTTTTGGGATCATTTGAGATGGAGCTTAGATTGATTTGGGATGGAGCTGGGATGAAATGGATTGGTTTAGGGATGATGAGAAGTGAAAAGGACTAGATTAGGAATTATTAGAATGGTTTGAGGGATGGTCTGAATTGGTTTAGTGTTGATTAGGGAATGATTAGAATGATTTAGGAATAGTTTAGGGATGGTACATTTTAGATGAAATCTAGGTTGATTAGAAAATGATTAGAGATGAAGTTAAATTGATGTGGATGTGATTTGGGATGGTGTGAAGTGGTTTAGGGCTGATTAGAAGTGGTTTAGGGATGATTAGAGATGAAATTGAATGGATTAGGGATGATTTGGGATTGATTAGGAATGATATTGGTTGGAATGAAAGCTTAATGTTTTCATGTTTTCACGTTATAGAGATTGGGAGAGATAGGGAGATAGAGATTTAGGGTTGCTTCCAGGTTTTATGGTTTAGGGGTTAGTGGTTTAGGGGTTAGGGTTTAGGGGCATTATTTATGGTTTAGGGGTTAGGGCTTAAGGTTTAGAGTTTTAGGTTTATGGTTTAGGTAGAGAGGCGAATAGGGAGATACAAAGGAGACTGAGCCTGGGAGAGATAACTATGTCTCCTATATCCCTCTCTCTAACTATACCTACCTCTCTATCTCTCTCTCTCTCTCCCTGTCTCTCTATCTTGCTAGATCTCTTTCGATCCCTTCTCTCTAACTCTACCTTTTTATCTCTCTCTCCCTCACTATTTGAGGTTTACATGATTTTAGGGTTTCTCAAGTAAATATGGTTTAGGTTTTAGGGTAAGGGTTTAGGGGAATTATTTAGGATTTAGGGGTTTAGGGATGCTAGAGTTTAGGGTTTAGGGTTTATGGGTTAGGGGTTTAGGGTTGCTTGAGTTTAGGGGTTAGGGTTTAGGGTTTAGAGAGAGATAGAGCAAGGGGATGAATAGAGATTGGGAGAGATAGGGAGATAGAGGTTTAGGGTTGCTTCTAGGTTTTATGGTTTAGGGGCCTTAGGGGTTTTGGGGTTTAGGGTTTCTCATTTTTAGGGTTTAGGGGTTTTAGGGTTTAGGGTTTATAGTTTAGGGATTAGGGGTTAAGGTTTAGAGGTTTAGGTTTATGGTTTAGGTAGAGAGGCAAATAGGGAGATATCGAGGAGACCGATCCTAGGAGAGATATCTCTATCTGCTCTATCCCTCTCTCTAACTATACCTACCTTTGCTTCCAAGTTTTATGGTTTAGGGACCTTAGGGGTTTAGGGGTTTAGGGTTGCTAGATTTTAGGGTTTACGGTCAGGGCTTAGGGGCATTATTAAGGGTTTATGGTTTATGGTTTAGGTAGAGGGAAGAATAGGGATCCCTATCTCTATCTCTCTGGACATATGGATCTCTATCTCTTAATCTATCTCTCGCTACCTCTCTCTCCTCCTCTTTATCTCTCTTCCCATCCTTCTACCTCTTGAAATCTCTCTCCTTGTGTCTCTAGACATCTCTTGATCTCTTTCCCTATCAAGCTGTCTATCCTCATAAGCCCATCTCTTAATATATGCCTCTCTACCTCTCTCTCTATATTTCCCTATCTATCTCTCCCTTGCTAGATCTATCTCCCTATATATCCCTTATATATATATATATATATATATATATATATATATATATATATATATATATATATATATATATATATATATATATATATATATATATATATGTATCTCTATCTTTCTCCCTCTATAGACCCCTTTCTCTATCTCGATCCCCATCTCTCCCTTTCCCTATCTCTATCTCCACCTATACTCTTTATCTCCATGTCCCTCTCTATCTCCCCATGTCTCCTGATCCCTCTTTATATATAGGATAGAGAAATGAAGAGAGAGAGAGAGAGAGAGAGACTCTCATGTAGGTACAAGGTTACCTTTATGTTATCATGCTTCCTATAACGCGTTCATGTTATAACGTGATCGCGTTATTGGAAGCATGGAAAATAGTAAAAAAGCATGTGGGATCCATGTTTCAAACCCCGCATGCCTGTTATTCCTACTTTTCACAAGTATATCAGCAAGAAAACACTTTTCATGTTGGTTGACTAATGGAGAATCATTTTTATATGAATCCACCACCTTTTTGTTTTTTCAATGTAGAAGAAGTGATTTTTCATGTTTTTGGAGAAAATTTGATTATTTAAACTAAAAGTTTCATGTTTCATGTGTAATTTTGTTTCAAAGCTAATTACCATTGATATATAGATTGAATTTGACGATATATGTTTATTTTTTATATAAATTTTACTAATTCTATTCTAGAATTATATAGAATTCATAATCAAACTTGAGAAAAACAAGAATTTGAGGATTTTGAAGCCATCTTTTGGAGAATTGGTCAACTGCAATATCGAATTCTAAGGTATGTTCAATTTTAATTCACATATATATGTTCTTATGTTCTTTATGTCTTTAAATGTCTTTATGTCTTTATTTTTTTATGTTCTTTATTTTCTAAGACATATATATGTCTAGGTATATTAGTTAGTTCAGTCAAAGAGACTCCAAATTCCTCATGTTTCCACCTTGTTTCGGCCCTTCATGCCTTTATTTCCCCTATTTTCAGCTATACAAGAGAAAAACATTATCAAATACTTCATAAAATAATTTTAGTGAACAATTGTTTGTCATACTCATATTCAAGTGTATACATGGAGCCAAAATTGATTTTGGAAGACTGTTAATTTTTGCCCTAGGATGACATAAGATGATACAAAGGGAGTTACAAGGAGATAAAACACTAAAAAGGAGGTTTTCATGAGTGCAGGACAGTCATGTAAGTCTATATAACAATCCACTATCATAGTCTATATATAACCCTGCTACCATGTATGATCCTCCTTGCATTTGAAGGTCATTTTACAATGCTATGAAATTTATAATTTATTACAAAGTGGTCCTTCTTATTGCATCTATGTACAATTAAATTCATACATTTATACATTGTTTAGAATGAATGTGTAAAGAGTTCTCTTCCTACAAATATGCACATGCTACAGTTGAGATAAGAGTTTGTGCACATTACAATAATGAAAAGCATCACTATTATGCTACAACATGCTACAAGTCATCTATGTTACATGCTACAACATTTATGTTACTATGGAACACAAATGTGCATACTTACAACACCCAAAACATGTCATCACTAGCTCTTACATTCTCTATTTTTCTTGTCCTTTCTTGACCTCCAAGTGGCCATACTTCTCATACTCACCCATAGTGAGTGAAATGTACTACTTGCTTGCTCTACAAGTGAAAAAGTTGAACACAACTCAATCCATAGGAAAAACTTGGAGTGCTAATCAAATGCCCCTACAAATGAAAGTAACTCACACTTATCTCCTTTGTAAATCAAGTAAATACTCTATCCAAGTACCATTACATACTAACATCATTGAATGTTGATGTAGACTCATGTGAGAGCTATTCTCTCTTTGAATTTGATGTTTTAGTGTGCTTTTTTTTCCTTTGTGGTTGCTTACTCTTGCGTTTGTCATTTGGATGAATCTCTAGATGAAGATTCCAACACTTGTCATAACAATATCCTCCAACCTTGAAATAAGACTAATAGTTGTTAGCTTTGTACATACTCAAATCAACTTGTTTGTTATCTTCTTTGAGTTTGTTTTGGCCTTTCTCTTCCCTTGGTTTTGAAGAGTTACTTCTTTTTCCATCCTTCCTATGGAAAATATGCTCCTTAGTGGTGTTTGCTTTATGCATCATTCTACAATTTACTACTTTAGCTTTCTACTTATTAGAGATACAACCATTCAATTTTCCCCTTTAGAATGTTTGAAATAGGCTCCCAAATGATGCACTACAAGGTGACAACAACTTGGTTTTACAAAGTTTCACAAACTTGTGTTCTTGATCCAACTAGTCCTTATTCAGGTTGCCAAACTCCCAAATCCACACTCACATTCAAGTGGCATGATCATTTATGATGTAAACACAAGAAGGAATTCAAAGCATTGATACCATATTTCACAAATCAACTCAACCATAAACCAAAATCTTGTAATGGCCCAACTAGGTGCTTAAGGGCATCATAAGGCATAAGGTCTCCAAGCTATTCCCCAACCCTAACACAAGCATACACCATGTCAATATAATGTATTAAAACCAATTTTGTCACTTTTAGTGCCTGGAAACATCAACCAATGTCTGACCCACAAATCACTCCTTAAGGCCTAGTAGCCTTCCAAACTTGAAAAATGTGCATAACTTTGTGTAAACTCATCCAACCCACAAACCAAAAAGTATTTAGACACCCATTATGGAGTATAACAACATATAAAAAAATTTCATGCCCTTGTTTCAGGAAAAATGTGAGTTCTATGACTAGCCCTCTCTAGAAATAAGCCTAATTTGGTCCAGTTAACAAAGCAAGTACCCTAGGATCATTCAATAACCACTCCAAACCCCAAAACAGAAGATCTATATGTCACAAAACTTCAAATTCCACCATTGGTTAGTATAGCCATGCTCATCTAGGGTGCAAACTAGAAAACCCTTCATTTCTTCACAAATAACAGGGTTTTAAAGAAAATCTCATATCCACTCCAACCCAGAACAAACTAACACTTGATTCACCTTTAAATAGGCTTATATATGCTATAAGAACACTTACTTGGCCAGGTTGCATTCAAATTCACAAAGAACCACTATTTAGCCACCCTTTCCACTTGGAAAATGCATGAAAATAGGGTATAACGAGTTACAACAGAAAAACAAGGTATAACTTCTTATTTCTTCCTCTAAGTTCATCCTCCTCTCTTCTATTCAAACTAGATTCAATTGTATATATGTGTTCAAATGCATACTCCATGACTTATGTATGTTCAAGTTATCTTGATATGAGGTGTCTTATTCAGAAGTTTGTAAAACCTTGTTATTCATTTTGACTGTGCTATTCATTATCATTATAAAATCTCTAATGATCATTGTCTTATTCTTCAAGCTTGTAGAAATTATCATCATGCCAAGGAAATGAGAAAAGACTGTAACACCAGAAGAGCGTGAAGCTAAGAATGAGAGGAAAAGAGAAAGAATGAGGCGAATTTGGGAAAGTAGGAAATTTTCAGCCATACAAGAAGATATTCCACCATTGCCAATTGAAGAGGAATGTGACATGACTAATGAAGCTAAGAGAGCTATGGAATTGGTGGCACAAAGAGAATGAATGCAAAACCTCCGTGTAATGAGGAAAGTGAATCTCCAAGTTGGAGGCACTCCATTGTCCACATGTCAAGTTGAAGGAACACCATCATTATCTTCTCGAATTGGAGACACTCCATCTTTCACAGGTGAAGTAGAAGGAACATCTACATTTTTTTCTCAAGTTGATCACATGCCATCATTCACACCTCAAGTTGAAGGTACGTAGGCATTCTCTGAGAGACTCCCACGAAAAGACAAAGTTGTTGTTGAAGCTTTGAGATCACTAATTAAAGACTTTTGGAAGAATTACACAAGGGTATCTCCAAATCAAAGGGATGTGGTAAGAAGGAGAATCGGTAGTCAAAACCGTGAGCCACATCCAAAGCATTTTTTTGGATATGACTCAAACAAAGTTTTTTGGTAAAAATCTAAAGAAGTATCCTCAAATTAAAATTTCTCAAAGATATTTTGAAATGCTAAAACCTTTCTTTGTCAAAATAAATCACACACACACTACGTGTTGTTGTAGATTACATATTGAATTTTCTTACCATTTTGATGTTTATTGGTCTATATGTTTAGATTTGCATATTAACAATGTTTTGTAAGATTGTGGCATACCTGCTCCACCAAATACCTCAAGAGACTTCATATCAATGATTTTATGTGATAGAGAGGAAGGTCAATTATTCTATAGGAAATTATGCCAGGATGGCACATGTCACCATTGCGGTGGCTTGAAACATATGCCAATATGTGAACATATGGAAATAACACATGCGATTGGAAACAAACTAGTAGAGTTTGGCAAGTATAAAACAATGGCATACAATACAAGAGATGGTAAAGAAGCAAAGAGGTGTGAATATGTTATTCAGATGATTCTAGTGTATCAGTTTATGCCTATATTTTGTGACAACATAGTGTATGAGTATGTAAGACATGCCCATAGAGCTTGATGGTTGGACTTGCAATTCAAGTTATGCAAGGACACATTTCTAGTTAGTAGCATTATTTCAGTCATAGACTTTGTAGAGAACTATAGTCTACAGCCACAGTGTGAGGTGCAATCCCAATATTATAACTCGACACATGTTTCTATATTTGTGCACATCACATTTATTCATGCAAATGATAGTATAGAGGATGATAGAAAAATCATAAGGGATTATCATTTTTAAATATGCGATGATTGCACACATTCTGTGGAGTTCGTGCAAGGTTGTTTTCAGGTGTTCTACAATGATCTAGCTAGAAGGGGCATATCATTTAGCCAGCATATCATATGGTCGAATAACTGTGCATCACAATTCAAGAACTCACAAAATTTCTTTTGGCTAAGGAGGCATAATATTACAGGTGTTCAGCATATGTGGAACTTTTGTGAGGCCGAGCATGGAAAGGGGGAGCATGATGGTGCAGGAGCATGTATCAAAAGAGCCATAGCATGAGAACAGTTAAAGTATAAAGAAAATGCAGAGCTGACAGATGCAAAATCAATCATCGAGTGGTGTAATGCTTCGATGGGTCCAGGTAATCAAGGTAAGTCTTCAGTTCGTAGATTTTTTTGGTTGATAGATGATACTAGCATTACACCATATGGGGACTATTGTACAATAATAGGATCAAGTGAGCTACACTCTATCAAAAGCTCAATTGCAGGTTCATAGAGTATACATACGTAGAAGATGGCGTGCTTTTGTTCTACATGTACAATTCAAGCTTGGAATGAGTGCGAGTCAAGGGAGTGGGTTGACAAATGGCAGTTCATTTATCTTTGCCCACTTGACACGTATCGACCCTCGATGGCATTGGGATTGACAGAGATGGAATCGTTAGTTGACTTTGACCACATATCAGATCTAGTTCAACCGGTAATATATCTACTTGCATAGTTAAATTTGAAATTCCTAATGTTATCTAAAACTTTGTAGTGTTTTTGTAATGTTGATTAATTTCATCTAATTTGCTACACATATCATTGTAGGGCATGTTTATGCAATTATTGCAGATGAAGATAATGAAGAGGGAATAGATTATTACTTGTGTCGTTGTGTTGAGACCAAAAAGAAATCGGAGGCCCCAGTTATAGATGGAGAAAACATCGAATATCCTACAAGCTCAGTGGTTGTTACTGGAACATGGCTTAGAAGGTACCCACATAAGAGTCTTAATGTTTGGCTATTTGAGGACTCTAACACACATCGGAAGATTCTTCATTACTCTAACCTTGTCGTGGCAACCAATGTTCATTTGATACAATATCGAGGTAGACCTTTGAACAAGACCTTGTGGAAGGTGCATGACTCTAACCACGAGGCCATACTTGACACAATAAAGAGTAGAGAAGACCCATATGGTTCGTTGGATTAATTTGTAAGTATGCATAAAACTTTCCCTGATGGTTACTTGTACTTTTGTATATAAACAATAGTATGAATTGCTTCCCTCCAGTATATTTATGTTTAGTCAATTTTTCTTTTTGATGCTTCTCACAAGAGGTCACAACTCCAGTCCATCCAACTACAGACAAAGAAGCTTGAGAAAAGATGATGGAGAGTGATCATCAGATGGCGGTAAGTGATCGATTACATAAGTGATGTCATATATTTCATGTACATTTTGTTATAGTAATGTGTATATTGTTTGATTGTATTAACAGGTGGAGCTGTATGAGCTTGAACTGTTGAAGAGGTCTACTCGACGGCAGAGAGAGGATGAGTCATGTTTCATTTGATTTGTTTCATGAGGATAGATCTAAGTAATGGATGAAGTTGATCCTAATTGGTCTTAATCATGTTCACTCATGTTTCACTCATGTCATATCAAGATTCATGTCAAAGGGTTTGGATGTTAGTTCATAACATTTATGTTTATCATGTTACAATAGTAGGACATAGTTGCTTATGTCATTGGTTCATGCCATTGGATCATTGGATTTTGGTTGTGCTTCTTCATCATAACATGTCATGCTTTCAGGAGTTAGATTGGGTTGTTGTTCTTCCTCATGATAGGATTTTGTGCATGTCTTCATGCTTCTTTGTCCTCCATGTCTTCAGTGTTCTTAGTGTCTTCATGCTTTTAGGAGTTAGATTGGGTTGTGGTTCTTCCTCATGTTTGGAAAGGTGCTAAGAGTGACATTTTGCATTCCATAGCTCGTGGAGCCAAACGGACTTCACTAATGCATCGAGGTGGGTGGGTAAATTCCATGGGAGGTCTTGTTTTGTGTGCCAAGCATCGCATTAATTTTGGGGCAACAAGCTATCGGTAAAGTCCCTTAAGCTCCCTAAGATGAAAAAATTGCCAAACTTTGACAGGACAATTCTTAGAATTCATGGCAGCTGGGAACATTTCATTTGGACCTACAGGTGCACGTGGAGTCCATCCACAATAACCTCTCTCAGTTTCATTCAACTCTAGTCTATTTGACCGTGCCAAAATCAAACGCATTCTTGCAAAATGCTTTGGTTTCATGTAGTGGAAAGGTGTTAGGAGCGACATTTTGCATTCCATAGCTCGTGGAGCTGAACGGACTTCACCAACACCTCAGGGTGGGTGGTTAAATGTTAGGGGAGGTCTCATTTTGTGTGACAAGCATCTCATTCATTCGAGGCAGCAGGCTACCGGCAAGTCCCTTAAGCTCCCTAAGACAAAAAAATTGCCAAACTTTAACGAGACAGTTCTCAGAATTCGTGGCAAATGGGAACATTTTGTTTGAACCTACATGTGCACGTGGAGTCCATCCACAATAACCTCTCTTGGTTTCATTCAACTCCAGTCCGTTTGATCATGCCGAAATCAAACGTATTCTTGCAAAATGCTTCAGTTTCATGCTATGGAAAGGTGATAGGAGTGACATTTTGCATTCCATAGCTCATGGGGCCAAACGGACTTCACCAACACATTGGGGTGATCGGGTAAATGCTAGGGGAGGTCTCATTTCGTGTACCAAGTGTCGCAGTCATTTGAGGCAGTAGGCTACTGGCAACATAAGATTATATCCCCTTCATGGAGCTCTCCTAATGAATAAATAAAAGATTCTTTATTTTGTCAAAAGATGTTTTTTTTTGTCAAAAGATTCTTTCTTTTACTTTCTAAAAAATAATACATTTTAAAAACCTTGTAAGTTTATTAGAAAAGTTGGGTTAAACGTAAGTTAAATATTATTAAAATATAATAAAAAAATTTAAAATATTTATAGCAAGTTAGAAATTTTTGGTGATTTTCTCCATCTTTTTCTCCTTCCTTCCAATTTCTTTTTTTCATTTTTATTTTTTAATTTTTTCAGTTTCTTTTTTGGTTTGATATTTTTGGTGATTTTCTCCATCTTTTTCTCCTTCCAACTATTTCCAATTTCTTTTTTGTTTTTTTTTTCTCCTAATTGGGTTTTTATTTTTATTTTTTCCAATTTCTATTTTTGTTCTTCGATTTTCTCAACTTTTGCTCCTTAACAGCTTTTAATTTCTTTTTTAGTTTTTAGTGTTTCAAATTTGTTTTGTGGTTTTTATTTTTTTATTTCTTTTTTGGTATTTTAATTTTTTTTTATAAATTTTAGTACGCAGAAAAAATGAGTGCTCTCATCCCAACCTGGTTGTCCTTTCGGTGTAATAAAAAAATTAAGATAGAGTAATTGTGACTTTTTAAATTTTATTTACGTTCATTTATTTTGCAACTTTTTAATTTTTATTTATTTTTAGTCAATATTGTTGCACACAAAAAAATAAAAATTAAAGAAGTATCAATTGCAAATTTATTTATTTTTATATGTAGCCAATCTTACTTAATTTTTTAATTTTTATTTATTATTTGTTGCAACTCTTTTGATTTTATATATAATACAAAAATTGAAAAAATTAAAAATTCATCTTCATCTCCAATATAATAAAAAAAATTTGCGGGTAAAAGTTTATATTTTAAATTTTTTGAATTTAAAACAAGAAAAAGACTAAAATTTAGCAAGTTAAAGTTTATATTTTAAAAGATTTTGAATCTTACAAAAAAAAGACTCAAATTTGGGAGGAAATTTTTATTTTAAAAAAATATTTTAATTTATTTTTAGTCAATATTGTTGCACAAAAAAAAAATTAAAGAAGTATTGAAATTTATTTATTTTCATATGTAGCCAATCTTGCCTAATTTTTTAATTTTTATTTATTATTTGTGGCAACTGTTTTAATTTTATATATAATAAAAACACAAAATTTTAGAAATATTTATTACTATAAGTCAACTTAAAAAAAATTCATGCATAATAAGAATAAAAAATTAGAAACATTTATTTCCATAAATCAACTTAAAAAACAAAAAAAATAGATAACTCAATTTAAAAAAAAACAAAAAAACAATAGAAACTTTTATTTTTTATAACTCAACTTAAAAAAACAAATTAACTCGGGTTAGCTTTTTAATGGTTTTTTTTTTTTTTTAAAAAAAATTTTAGAGAGAACATATGCACATTTTAATGAAATATATATATTTTTAACTTATTTAAAATTTTAATTTAATTTTTCCAAATAGGAGAAATTTTGGGGTTGGAAAAACCTTATGAAAGTCCCTTAAGCTCCCTAAGACGAAAAAACTACCAAACTTTGATGGGATAGTTTTTAGAATTCATGGCAGTTAGGAACATTCCATTTGGACCTACAGATGCATGTGGAGTATGTCGACAATAACCTCTCTCAGTTTCATTCAACTCCTATCCGTTTGACCGTGCCAGAATCAGACGCATTCTTGCAAAATACTTCAGTTTCATGCAGTGGAAAGGATGCCAGGTGTCATTTTTTTTTCTGCTCACTGTGGGGTCGAATGGACTGTGCCAACATGTCAGGGTGGGTGGGTAAATGCTAGGGGAGGTCTCATTTCGTGTGCCAAGCGTCCCAATTGTTTTGGCCTGCAAGCTACCGAGACCTAGCACTTTTCAAGTTTACCGATAGCTTGTAGGCCAGAACGACTGAGACAGTTGGCGGATGAAACGAGACCTCCCCTAGCATTTACCCACCCACCTCGATGTGTTGGCATAGTCCATTCGGTCTCACGATGAGAAGAACAAAAAAATGGCCCCTGGCAACCTTTCCATTACATGAAACTAAAGCATTTTGCAAGAATGTGTTTGATTCTGGCACGGTCAATGAAACTGAGAGAGGTTATTATCGACGGACTCCACATGCACCTATAGGTCCAAACAGAGGGTTCCTAGCTACCACAAATTTTGAGAACTATCCCGTCAAAGTTTGGTAGTTTTTCATCTTAGGGAGCTTAAGGGACTTTGCCAGTAGCATACTGCCTCGAATGACTGCGATGCTTGGCACATGAAACGAGACCTACCTTGGCATTTACTCACCCACCCTAATGCGTTGGCAAAGTTTGTTCGGCCCCACGAGCTATGGAATACAAAATGTCACTCCTATCACCTTTCCACAGCATGAAACTGAAGCATTTTACAAGAATGTGTTTGATTTCGGCACGATCAGACGAGCTGGAGTTGAACGAAACCAAGAGAGGTCATTATGGATGGACTTCATGTCCACCTATAGGTCTAAACAAAACGTTCCCATCTACCATGAATTATGAGAATTGTCCCGTCAAAGTTTGGTAATTTTTTCATCTTAGGGAGCTTAAGGGACTTTGCCGGTAGCCTGTTGCCCTGAACAAATACGATGCTTGGCACATGAAATGAGACCTCCCTGGAATTTAACCACCCACCTGGACGTATTGGTGAAGTCCATTCAGCCCCAAGAGCTATGGAATGCAAAATGTGACTCCTAGCACCTTTCCACTGCATGAAACTGAAGTATTTTGCAAGAATGCGTTTGATTCTAGCACGATCAAATGGATAGGAGTTGAATGAAACCAAGAGAGGTTATTGTAGACGGACCCCACATGCAGCTATAGGTCCAAATGAAACATTCCCAACTACCACAAATTCTAAGAATTGTCCCATCAAAGTTTGGTAATTTTTTCATCTTAGGGAGCACTTAAGGGACTTTGCTGGTAGCCTGCTACCCTGAACGAATGCAATGCTTGTCACACAAAATGAGACCTCCCCTGGCATTTACCCACCCACCTCGACACGTTGACAAAGTCCGTTTGTCCCCACAAGCTATGGAATGCAAAATGTCACTCCTAGCACCTTTCCACTACATGAAACTGGAGTATTTTGCAAGAACACGTTTGATTCTGGCACAGTCAAACGGATAGGAGTTGAACAAAACCGAGAGAGGTTATTGTAGATAGACCCCACATGCACCTATAGGTCCAAAAAAAATATTCCCAGCTGCCATGAATTCTGAGACCTACTCCATCAAAGTTTGGTAGTTTTTTCATCATAGGGATCTTAAGGGACTTTGCCGGTAGCCTGTTGTCCCGAATGAACGCGATGCTTGGGACATGAAATGAGACCTCCCCTAGCATTTACCAACCCACCCCAATGCATTGTCGAAGTCCCTTCGGTCCCACAAGCTATGAAAAGCAAAATATCACTCCTAGCACCTTTCCACTACATGAAACTGAAGCATTTTGCAAGAATGCGTTTAATTTCAGCACGGTCAAATGGACTGGAGTATGAAACTGAGAGAGGTTATTGTGGATGGACTCCACGTGCACCTGTAGGTCCAAATAGAATATTTGTAGCTGCCACAAATTCTGAGAACTATCGTGTCAAAGTTTAGCAATTTTTTCATCTTAGGTAGCTTAAGGGACTTTGCTGGTAGCCTGCTGCCCCGAACAAATGTGACGCTTGGCACACGAAACAAGACCTCGGTGTGTGTGAAGGTTTTTATACATGTTTACAATAGTTCTAGTCAATCACAACTAACTTTCAACCTGTTTGATCATTGGGTAACCTCTTTATTACATGATTTGTTAAGTTGACAAAGCAACTTCTTACCACTACTTGCATTATTAGACTTTTTGTTTGACAATAACATAAGACATAACTCCAAATACAAATGACATTGGTCATTTAACCTTATTACATGCAAAATGATGACACAAGACCATCAACTTGTCCTATGATGTCCTAGGACCTTGTTATGACATGCTCCTAGCTAAGATTGGCTATGGCTAAGGTGCTCCTGCACCATGAAATATGTTTCCATGGTGTTGATTCATCCTCCTTACCTACTACATTACCCTTGTAGACATGTTTGCAAAGTGTGGAAGCATAATTAAGGCACGTGAACTGTTTGGAATGATTCCCCAAAAAAAAGTCACCTCACTGAATGCAATGATTGCAATATATGAACAAAATGGATTTTTTGATAAGGCATTAGCAACTTTCAAGCAAATGTGATTGGCAGGTGTAAAGCAAAATTCCACAACCTTAGCCAGTATCCTCCTTTCCTATGCCAAAATGGACATCCATCAAAAGGATAAAACATATGGGAATTTTGTTAGATGTTGTAGTTGCAACTGCCCTCAGAGACATGTATGCAAAGTGTGGGAGCATAGACAAGGCACGTGAACTGTTTGGCATGATGCCTCAAAGAAATGTCACCTCATGGAATACAATGATTATAAGATATGAACAAAATGGATCTACTGATAAGCCTTTAGAAAGTTCCAAGAAAATGCAATTGGCAAGTGTAAAGCCAAATTCCAAAACCTTAGAAATGGTATGTTTGGAGCATAGTATAGACATCCATCAAAGCATAAACGATATAGGAATTTTGTCAAATGTTGTAGTTGTAAGTACCCTGCAAGACATGTATGCAACTTGTGTGGAAGCATATATAATGAACATGAACTATTAGACGTGATGCCTCAAAGAAATGTTGTCTCATGGAATGCAATGATTGCAAGATATGCACGAAAGGATTTTTATAAGGCTTTAAAAACTCTCAAGCAAATGCACAAAAATAAATTTCAACCATTTACACAAATTTTGGCACATCTAAAACCAAATTGCACAACCTTAACCAACTTCCTCCTTGCCTATGCTGTAATAGGATCTAGAGAACATGGTGTGGACAACCATCAAAGCATAAATGATATCAGAATTTTCTCACATGTATTGTATTTGCAAAGTTGCCCTTGTAGACATGTATGGAAAGTATGGAAGCATAGACAAGGCACGTGAACTATTTAAACTGATGCCTCAAAGAAATGCACAATCTGATAGAATTCAATGATTGCAAGATATGCACAAAATGGATTATTTGAAAATGATTCATAAACTTTCAAGCAAATGCAATTGGCACTTGTAAAACCAAATTCCTGTAACAATAATTGATTATCATATTAAATATTTAATATAAACTATCATATATACATAATGTCATGAACATAAGATCTAGTTTATATAAAAATCCATATAGGCGTGTCCAAACAAAGCCATATAAGCAAATATACAAAAATATACATCGGATTAACATACAAAAGTATGTATACAAAGCCATCTAGGCATACAAAAAAGTTCCCCAAAACTAGTTTCCTATAGACTTTTAGGAAATAATCAGTGGCCCTTCTTTGACTGTGAAGATGGAGAGCTAGTTAGTGACACATCCTCTCTCTATCATCGAGTAGACCTCTTTGAATAAAGTTCATCCAGCTACACCTTTTAATACAAACAAACAATATGTGCATTAGTATAAAAAATGTATGAAATATATAACATCACATATGTAATTGATCACTTACCACCAACTGATGATCATTCTCCATCATCTTGACTCTCTCTTCATCCGTAGTTGGATGGACTAGAGTTGTGACCTCCTATGAGAAGCATCAAGAAGCAAAATTGACTAACCATAAATATCATTTATGTGCATCAAATGACATGAGATAAAAAAGAAATACAAAATTATGATATTTTCATGTTATTGGCTCATGCCTCAGTCAAAGGATTTGCAGACATCATGGCTACATCAATGCCTATCTGCGTTGACTCACGAAGATGAGGAGTCTCCGCTGTATTTAGCATCTAAAATCAAGTTCAAGATTATTAAAACAAAATAAATACATAACATTATTTTTAAAATTCATAATGATTAGAAATGGTTAAATTTACCTCAGTAAAAGTGGTGGTTTGGTGTCTAGGAGACCAAGGAAACCGTGGAGGTGCTGGTGACTATTGAAATAATCAAATCAAGTCATAAAATAATATTACCATTGACATATCTACAATAAGTACGAATATGTGATAAATTACATATCTGTTGACTTGACCTCCACTCATAACCTACCAATGGATGGTTAACAGAGGTAGGATGAAGACTCTGACCCTGAAATTTCATTGCGTAAACAATTACATACATTATTTTTTACTTATAATATAGATCATCATATAAAATTAATTACAAATTTCAAATAACAATATACTAAATCAAGATGAAACTTGTAACAAATTACCTAAGAGTCAATACCAAATGTATGCTGTAAGAGATCGTCACTGAGAAAAAGATCATCCAATATGTCCTGCCCCTGTGTCGCATCATGCTGCCTCTGTGTCACAACATGTTGCCCTTGTGTCGCAGAGTCCTGTCGTGCCTCCTATGTCCCATAATCACATAGGTTCCCACATGTACTATACAAATGCGGGGACACATGATGCCTACTACTCTCACCCTCATCGCCCTGGGTAAAATCATTTCATGTTGTGATAGAGTTTGGGTGAGAGTAGTCAGTGAATGTAAAGTCTCAAGCTCAACACTCTCCTTCAAAGCCAAAGGGAGTGACCTACATTTTGGCCTCGCTCAGGGTATAGGCAAATGCTGTTCATTTCGTTGAGCCCTAGGTCTATCTTGGGTAGAGCCACCACCTCTACCCTAGAAATCAAGAATGTCAAAATAATTTAAAATCTTGTTGAGGACGAACTCGCAATAGAGTTTCCTCAAAAAATATTGTGGTACTCATGATTGTTGCATGGCCGCTCATCAAAGACCATGTACCATCTATCCCAAAAGTTTTGAGATATGTCTTCATTCCTACACCAATGTATAGGAAACCGTTTGCAACTTTCCTCTAATGTTTGGCCAGTTTTGGGATTAGTGAATTGTGCACATAATTGAGATTTTGTAATTTTTTCCTTCTTCACTTGTTCATATGACAACTTGTTAGCATAATATTGTTGACTCCTCTCCCTATAGTCTTGGAAATCAGTGATTTGTTTCATCACCAAATCTGTGTGGGAAACAATCTCCTATAGTGATTTTGCAAGTGCCTTCCTATGCTCAGTGTTTCCACTTGGATTGTTTAGGGTTTGAATAATAGTTTCAAGATGTTTCTTATTTTCTTCTATTATCCCTAAGTAGTGTTCTTGATTATCCCTTACATGAAAAGGAGGTGAAGGTGGCTTTTGAGGTTTTGGAGGGTTTTGAGGGTTTTGGGGGGTTTTTCACCCTCCTCAACTAGATTTAGATTTTCTTCTTCTCTAATAATTGTAAATGCAATATAAACATAAATCAAACATTGTAAAACTAAAAAATTGTTCTAAAACTAATAAAATCAGACAAACCCTACCTTCTTCCTATGCTAGAGCCTCCAAATTTGCACAACGATGTCTTTGGCGATGAGGTGGCATTGTGAATTTCTTGTTTTCTCATGTGCACTTGATTGAATCTCCTTTTTTTCAACGCGGCCACGTTTTGCTTGGTTTCTTTGCTGCTGTCAAGAGAAAAGCCACGGGTGAATGTGCAGAAAATGGTTTTTTTTTGCTTTTATTAAAAGCAAAATAACTCGCTCACATTTTGCTTTAATTTTGGAGATGGTGGCGACTTTTTGGTCCCCCATCTCCTTACATTTACCCAGGTTTCAGTTGTCTTGCATATTTAGATTCTGTGAGAGTTGAGAGTTTCACTTGTTATCTGCATAAGAAGTACCATTTTGTATGTTCATATTGTATTTCCCATTCTTGGGTGGTGAATCTACATATCTCCAAGCCAGTGAAAAGTAAATATATATCAAAGTAGCAGGATGCATGGGTGAAGATCGATCCATTGGGGGCATCCCAGCAAGCATGTAAGGTCAGAACATACAAATCAGAAGTGGATGGCTAAGGAATTAGGTGAGTCTACTCCTCCTATTACTGATCTTATCACTATGACTACACCTCTTTTGAGTGGTAGTAGAAATTATTCTCAGGTAGAAGATAAACAAAGTAAGCATGCTACTGCTTTCATTCCTCATAATGTATGTGGTTATGAGGTTGATTTTGAAGGAGATGAAATGTATTATTCATAACCTCTTTGTGGTCCTCAAAGTTTGACCATCCCCTTGCAAACCCCTTCTCAATCAATGTCCATCCATGTTGTTCAATTTATATCTAAGTCTCAAAACACATCCCCTTATGAGAGGTTAAACTCCCCTGCATATGAAAAAGATAAATTTACCAATGCAAATGTGTGTTCTATACCTAGTATAGCTTCTAATTCTAAGACACAACACCAAACTGATAATGAATTAGAAAGGGAGGTTGTTGATTTGGGTCTCAGATTTGCTAGGATGGAAGATTTAAAAAGAAAGGAAGACTTGCTATTGAGAATACAAGCCATAAGTAATCCCAATGTTACTAATAGTTATGACACCCCTAGTGCATCTACTACTAATAGGCAACACATATCACAACCTTTACCCACTGTCTAGCAAGCTCCCATAATATAAATTGCATCATCTGTACTACAGAAAAGGATCTTTCCTACAAATGATGTAGCTATATCTACCCCTATGAATAATCCTGATGTGTTAGTACCCATATGTCAGCCCTAGAGGTAGCAATACCCACAAAAATTCAAATGCAAGAATGGTTGGTCAAGAAGTAGGGTACAACCCTTATGCAGTTCAGGGAGTGGTGCAATACCCAGGTCCTCAAGTAGCCCAAAACTTTGTTGCACATCCAAATAACCAAAACCAAAATGTACCACATCAACAACATTTGCAAATCCCACAAAATCCCCAAGTGAGCCAGAATAATCAAGGTGGGCAACCAGTAGTAAATCCCTTTGCTAGGAGACAAATGTAGTTGGAGAGATGCAGGCAACTGGAGATACAGGCAACTGGATTTCATAGGTATACTTGGTTACCCAAATCCTATTGAGAATGATGTCAGGCATGTAATTCCTAAATTTGTAGGAAGTCATGTTGTATCTGGTGAAGATCACTTGAATGCATTTATGAACGTAATTGATAAATTCAAGGTGGAAGATGAAGACGTGGTGATGAAGTTGTTTATGCAATCATTGACAGAAGATGCAAGAGACTGGTACTAAAGCTTACTAGAAGAAAGCATAGACTGTTGGAATGAGATTAAGAGAGTCTTCAAGGAGCAATATGGTGACAACATTGAACTCGATTTGTTGTTAATGAATTCACCAACATCTAGAAGGGATATAATGAAGTTGTTCCTAACTTTAATACTAGGTTCATGAAGGTCTGTAATAAAACTCCACCATACATGAGACCTAATGAGCATATGTGTCTTATGATCTATCAAAATGCTTATGACCCCAAAATGGGATGAGTTGAGAAATAAAGAGCCATAGACCATCAGAGATGCTTTCAATGTGGCTTTGCATATTGAAAATAATAGAAAATCCTTAGGGAAGGTCCACAAGAGAAGTGACTTGAAGTTCACCCCTCAAGATAGAGGACAAGGCATCAGGGTCCCTACTGTAGATGAGTGTGAAAATCTATGGAAAGAGGTTAAAGAGATGAATATTTCCATGGCTAGGGGTGATAAGAGATCCCCAAATGATAAGCCTCCTTTTGTTAGACAAGAAAGGATGCCTAGGTTGTCAGATTAGCCATACCATACTAACTAGCAAAATGGAAAGCCAATTCCACTTAGCAATAGAGGAAACTTCTCTAAAAAAACCCTTGATCCTTTGAGGAATGGAGTACATTCTGTGGATGACATCCTTTGTTGTCTGGTGTTCCAGGCTCCTCATTCTTCTACCTCATGTGTTGTGGCTGTGTCTATGACTGATCATGTTAACCCTTGTAATGAATATAATGACATGGAGGACTCTAAAGATCACAATATAAACATGGTTTTTTCTCATAATTTTATTGGTGAAGAATATGTTACCTCTAGTGAAGAAGAAGCTATGGAAGAAAATATTGCAAATAAGGGACAGTTGGAAAATTCTTGTCAACAACCAACTTTGCTCAGTAAGAGTGAAGATAAGTAATATGTTTTTCAATCAAACTTCAAGGATTATAATGTTTGTTTGAGAAGACCCTCTAATGAGGAAATAAAATCCTTAACTGCTTCTAAGATCACTCAAGTAAAGAGTAACTATAACTTGAGGAGTAAAAATACTCAAGGAGAAAGTAGCATCATGGGAAATGCAAGCAACATTTTTATTAAGGAGAAACAAAATGACCCTAATCCCAAGAAAGATGTTGATACCCAAGGTAAGTCAAAGGAACCAATGGTGAGACATAATCCACATCCTAAGTCTAAAGTATCCATTAAGAAGGATAAGGCTAAGAGAAGCCCTGTTAAAAATAGTCATACTAAAGGAAAGTGAAATGCACCTCAAAGGCCTATTGTGAATACTGATGTAGCTTATATCAATACTATGCCTAAGTATACCCCTCTGGATATGGCTCATGTGTTCAGCCAAATTAGAGTAACAATCCCTTTACTAGAAATGATGAGAATCCTGGAGCATAAGGACAGGGCTTTGTAAGTAATTGGGGAGGCAGTCCCCAATGTATCAGGGGTAAATAATTTGAGAAAAGTATTTAGTCTGATAAGAAAGAAGAAACATCACTAGAGGCTAAGAGATGGAGTTCCAAAATACCAGAGGTGTATTTGGGAACTACTTCAAATAAATGCCCATCCCAAGTAGACCCTTTCTTTATCAACCTGATAGTAAAGGGGGGATTTGTTAAGAATTCTATGATTGACTCAGGGGCTTCTACTAACATAATGCCACTTGGAGTAATGGAAACATTAGGATTACAAGTTACAAAGGCTTATGGGAAGTGTTTTGCTATGGACTCCAGGGAAGTCCTTGTCATTGGAGTCATCAAGGATATAAGCTTCAAATTAGCATCTTATCCACACAAGGAGTACAAAATGAATATCACAGTGGTCAATATTCCACCTCAATATGGAATGTCATTGTCTAGAAAATGGGCCTATATTGTTGGAGGCAACATTCAAATGGATTCTTCCTATGCCTTGATCCCAATGGATGGAAAAGAAGTAAGTCTTGATAGAGCGAAGAAGACTCCTCAAATAATTGATGGCATAGAGGAAGGTAATGATCAGGTATGCTTCCTAGATGTTGACATGGATAATTTTAGAATTGAGGCTTTTGAGACTAATCAGAGGGGAGTAGAAAGATAAAAGTATCTAGACTGACCCTGATAGTGATGGTTTGTGGTCCATGTAGTTTGATGGAGCCTATTTTAGAGAAGGTTTCAGAGTTGGGGTTATACTTGTTTCCCCTTCTGAAAAAACATTTAGATCATCTTTCAAACTAGGTTTTGAATGCACTAACAATATTGATGAGTATGAATCCCTACTCCTGGGATTGAAAATGGCCATCAAAAGACTAAAGCAATACAGAAACACTATTTGGGACACAATAGAGGAGTTTGATGCTTTTTTGACATTGACTGGGTATAAAGAAGAAAAATATAATGGCTGATTTTCTAGCTAACATTACCGTTAGATTAGAGGATTTAACCCTATCAGGAATCTCAAGGGTTGAGGTGTTGACCAGACCTATTGTCCTGGATAATGTATGCCACTGGAAAATTTTTAAGGATGATCAAGACCTGTACAAGCTCATGAACTACATTGATGAGTACCAAGCACAAGAGATTGATTTCTAGAGTTTTGTTAATACAGTGGATGGGAAGGAAACTATATTTGGAAATGAGATCATCTAGTTGAAGACCAAAAAAATTCCAAGAGCATTGGTGGCTTTGGAAAGAGTGTTTGATAGTAATGATAGGAAGACTGCCAAAACATCACCAGTGCATCAGAATGATCTGGAGGAGGTAAATCTTCGGACTGAAGCCCAGCCAAAGTATGTCTACATAGGCAAGTCACTAAATCCCAAGATTCAAACCATGTTGATTGCTTTGCTTAGGAAATATAAAAAGGTCTTTGCATGGTCTTATGATGATCTTATGGCATATAGGGAAGACCTTTTCCAACATGAAATCCTGTTGAAATGAGATGCAAAACCTTTTAGGAAAAAACAAAGGCCCATAAATCCCACTCTAAGACCTAAAATGCAACAAGAACTAGCTAAGTTGAGTGACGGAGGGATTATCAAACCCATTAGGCATTCAACCTAGGTTTCTAACCTAGTCCCTATTAGAAAGAAGAATAGGGATATCCAACTATGTGTAGATTTTAGAAACCTGAATATGGCATCATTAAAAGATAACTACCCTTTGCCTAACATTAAGGCCATGTTGCAAAGGGTAACTGGATGTGAGCTCCTATCAATGATGGATAATTTTTCTAGTTATAATTAAGTGATGGTCAAGGATTTTGAACAATAAGAGACTGCATTCACCACTCCATGGGATACTTATGTGTATATCAGAATGCCTTTCAGTTTAACAAATGTAGGGGCCACATTTTAGAGGGCTATAGATGTAGCTTTTTCTGACCTTATTAATGTAATAATGGTAGTTTATCAGGATGGTCTAACTAACTATTCAAAGGAGGGGGTCACTATAGCCATTTGGAAAGAATTTTTTAAAGAAGCATGGAATTTGGCATATCCCTAAATCCCAAGAAATGTGTATTTGGGGTAGTAGAAGGAAAAATGCTAGGCCATATTGTGTCTAAAGATGGGATCATAACTGATCCTAAAAGAGTGGTAGCTATTGATGGAATACTAATCCCCAAGAATGTCAAAGGAATTCAATCTTTCTTTGGGTAGATAAAATTTGTAAGAAGGTTTGTCACTAACTTTGCAAAAACTATAAAGCCCATTTCAAAGATGTTGAAGAAGGGACAGGTTATCTCGTGGGGTGATTATGCAAAACAATCATTTCAAGATATTAAGGATAGCATGAAAAGGGCACCTATATTAAAGTCACCTAAATTTTCTAAACCCTTTCAACTATTTTCATTTGCATCCTTTCATATTATAGCTGCATTGCTCTTACAAAAGAATGATGAGGGATATGAGTAGGCAATTGCATTTTTTAGCAAATCTTTGCAGGTTGCAGAGATGAAGTATGATATTATGGAGAAGCAAGCTTATGCATTGGTAAAACTGTGAAAAACTTCAGGCCTTACTTGGTAGGGGCAATTATAGTAGCCTATGTGCCCCATGTAGTGGTTAAAGACCTCTTTGTACAACAAGAGGCTACTGGAAGAAGGTGTCATTGGATAAACAAAGTTTAGGAGTTTAATACTGATGTCTAGATCACCAAATTAGTTAGAGGATAGGGTATGGAAAAGTTAATGGTTGAAACCAATCTTGAGGCTAGTCAAGTGAATGTTATCCAAAGGGAGGAAGACATGATGCATAGTTTAAAAATGACCCCATGGTATACTAACATCATATATTATCTGAAACATATGAATTGTCTTGCAGAGTTGACTGATAATCAGAAGAGAACCCTGAAATTGTGGGCAATTAGACACATATTCATGGAAGGAGATAGAGATGGAGTCCTTCTTCTATGTTTAGATGAGAATCAATCCCACAAAGTTTTAAACGAATTGCATGGTGGAGTTTGTGGTGGGCATTTCACTGCAAAAACCACTACTCACAAAGTCATTAGAGCAGGTTATTATTGGCCCACCTTGTTTGATAATACACAGAATTATATGGAAATGTGAATCCTGTCAGAAGTTTTTAGGAAAGATAAACTATTCAGGAGCATTGCCTTTTAGACCCATGTAGATTGAAACCCCTTTCCATCAATGGGGCATTGACTTTATTGGTGAAATAACAGAGAAGTCAAGTGGGGGATACAAGTGGATCTTGGTTGCCACTGATTACTTTACTAAGTAGATTGAAGTTATTCCCACAAGGAAAGCAATAAGAAAGGTGGTTGTAGATTTTATTTTGAACAATATTGTCATCAGATTTGGAGTACCAATTAGGGTGATTGTAGACAATGTAATGGGTTTTAGATCTGAAGAATTTGATAATTTTGGCAATACTTATCGCATCAATGTATCATACTCATCACCCTACCATCCTCAAGGGAATGACCAGGCAGAATCCAATAATAAGAGCTTACTGAAGATTATCAAAAGAATGTTAGAAAATAATAAGAAGGCTTAGGACTCAAAACTTAGGCTAGTAGTATGGGCAGACAAGGTGACCATAAAAAAGGCCATTGGTAAATCTCCATTTGAATTAGTTTATGGACTGATGCAAGACTCCCAATTAATAAATTAATTCTAGTACATAGGTTTATTCAAGAGCATGATGATGAAATAATGAAACCTATGGAAAATAGAATAAACTAGCTAACTGAGTTGGATGAAACCAGGAGATCAGCACAAAAGGTCAACTTAAGAAGAGAATAATAGATCAAGTATTTGTTTAATAAGAAGGCTATTGAAAGGAAGTTTAGGGTTGTTGGTTTGGTTTTGCTTTGGAATGTAAGATCTTAGGATAAGGGCAAACATGGAAAATTTGAGGCTCTCTGGTTAGGCCCATGTATCATTACTGAGTTACATGGGTAGGATTCATATTTTTTGTAGAGCTTAAGTGGAGAAGTTCAAGAGTTGCTAGTCACCTAAGGGCTTAAGTGGAGAAGTTTAGGAGTTGCTAGTCACCTAAGGGCTTAAGTCATGACTTATCCCTTGCATTCTCATTAATCACTGGCCCCTTGTTGTTAAAGGAACTAGTTGTTCCCTGTCCACTCTCCCATTTGGTTGTGCCTTTGAAACCTAAGCCAATAGGTATGTGCCAAGTGTCTTCCTTTTATTCAACATTGTGCATATCACATCTCTGCTATTGTCTTCCTTTTATATTCTTGTGTGTTTGCGCTAACTTGCCACTTGTTGTAAATATGTTAGTCTGTGGAGGTGTACATCCCCAAAGTCTTAGCAGTAAATCATATGTTGACAAGTGGAAGAATCTCATTGGAAATAAAAGATAAACATGTGGCTTATCAGTTCATAGGATGCCACATGGTTAGATCCTCCTAGCCATGGAGTTGAAGAGTGCATTGTGCATATACTTTTATACTGGAGCATTTTAAGATTGAGTGGGTACGCAGAGGCGACACCTGTCCCTTGGGTATAAGTTATGATTAACGGTGATGACTTAATCTCTTTCATTAAATTCAATCCAATAGCTCACACCTAGCGCATAATGTTGGGTCCTAAAATTACTCCAACCCAAAGCTCTAAAACATTCCTAAAACACCCAGGCCAGGGATTGTCGTCAAGGTGAAAGGAAGAGGTTTATCAACAAGTAAAGGGGAATTTCGGCCAACTACAGGAGAGGGTAGACTCCTCTGCTCTTCAAGCTCAGCTAGACCTAGGATGGATATTCCTAGAGGCATGAAATAAAATACCAAGAACAAATACAGCCATACCCAATGTACACTTGACCCCAAGAGTTGTCACTAGATCAAGACAAACCAGTTGCATAGGCCTCTAATTAAGCTGATTCAACTATGCAAATGTTCATGCATAGGAAAGATGGTTTTTAGCCTGAACCACAAATGAAAGATTTGTTTGATTTATAAAAAGTGTTTGATCCCTCTCCAATATGAACCGATGCCTATTCCATTGGGCAACGGAGTCACAGAATGCAAGGAGGAAAAGAAATACATAGCAAAGGATCAATAGAACTAGACATACATTTACATATATGACTTTCTAATAGATTTTCATACAATGAACAAACTTAATAATCCAAAAGAGGACTACAGTGATTCCTATTTAACAAAATGATGGCAAATATAAATCCTTGTATTTATTTAGATGATGTCACACATCTCCAAACACCTGTTACATTCATACCAAAAAATGTGGCAAAGGAAAATACATAACTGTGATTACATATTTACCAAAATCATTACAAACTCCCATGGAGACATTCACTACATTCAAATCTACAATATAAAACATTCCTACACAATGTTGAACAAATCCTTTCACTAACAAACTAGACCAAATTGTGTGTTGATGCTAGAGAAACTCCTTAGGCCCTCCCAGTCCAGACAATTGGCTCAGAGACCAACCATGAGAATGTCTTCAAATGATGTATATATAGCAATCATGTTTCATCATTCAACCCAAGGCACTAGAAGATTTGGTAACAAGCAATTTTTGCAATAAATGTAGTGCATGGCCCAATCAGATGAATCGGCAAAAATTCTAGGTGCCCATGCCTAAAAGGAAGCTAGGTGTGCAGAAAACACTTCCTACACTAATCTAATGAGGAGAGGGCTATGTAAATTCAAATTTATCCTAACTATTAGAGCAATGTTAAACCATTAACATGAGATATTGCAGCAAAACACAAGAACCAGAAAGTAGACAGAAGAAGAGAGACAAAGATTTACGGTGGGGAAAACCCTTATCGGGTGAAAAACCCCACACTCAGAAACCTGCACAATGTATTAACAAATCTAAAAGAATGTTTACAATACACTTGCAATACAAGCTTCAATGGTCTTCGACACTCGTGTTTGGAGTCAATCCTACAACATAACAGTACCTGTGAACCTGTGATACAAACTCCATCTCCAAGCACCTGTATAAATAGGAAATACAAGGCAATATTGGACCTATCTTGGAATGGGTGTCCAACATGGCATCTTGGACCAAAACCCACACCTAGGGACACTTGGTCAACATTGTAGAATGTGTCTGACACTTGTCCACAGCTCCCATTCGAAAGAGGTTGCCTATTTCCAAAATGGGCTATGACAGATGCACTTACGACACTTACGATCATCATAGAATCTGTCATAGTGGTTACAACTTATAGCTATAAGAGAATCTGTCATACACATGCTAAAAATAGCATATTCTCTTACAACATGTCATATTCCACCTTAGGGTGCCCAAATATGCCTTTTTCAAAGATGCTTCATGACACATGTCACCACCTATCTTACAACCTTCTATTTCTGACTCTTACATGTCATAGATTCGTCATAGGAATCCATCATAACTGTTCTGGTCAAACATTCCTTACACAACATAGAAGATGCTGACACATGGTAGAATATTCCTACCACTAAGTGGGATGCCTATCTCCTCATGTGAGGACAAAATAACAAGTTGTCAAGTTCCATGTAGGATTGACACATCACCGTGCCACATCCTACAACATGACAATATGGAATTTCCAAATATTTACAACATAGGAAATTAAATAATAAATACAAAAATTACAAATGCAGAGAATTACCAAGGTTGAGACACCTTAATTCCCAATATTCTCCCACTTGTCGGACACCTTGTAACAGCTAATAGAAAAATAGGATTTAACTGCTATAGGCCGACGGGCCCATAGACTCTGAACACCATCTGAACTTCTCTGTGCTCACTGGTTTCATCAATGCACCTGCAACATTCTTCAAAGTATCTACCTTCTCCAAATTTACCTTTCCATCCTCAACCATGTCTCTCAAGAAGTGAAACTAAACATCAATGTGCTTGGTTCTAGCATGGAAAGTTGGATTCTTTGCAAGGCAAATTGCACTTTGACTGTCACAATTGATCATGATCTGACCTGCATCAACACCAATATCTGAACACAATCTCTTAAGCCAAATGGCTTCCTTACAAGTATGAGTTACTGCCATGTACTCAGCTTCTGTCATGGACAAAGCAATAATAGGTTGTCACTTACTCATCCAACTAATAGCACCACCAAACAGTGTAAACACATAAGCACTAGTGGATCTCCTACTGTCAATGTCACCTACCCAATCTGAATCCACAAATCCACGAATATCAATAGAACGCAAAGGTCCTAAAACATTACCATGATAGCAAATGGAATACTTAGAAGTACCCCTCAAATATCTAAACACTCACTTAACTGCATCCCAATGAACCTGTCCAGGATTAGCCATAAATCGACTAAGGACTCCCACTACTTAGGCAATGCCTGGTCTTGTACAAACCATAGCATACATCAAACTACCAACAACACTAGCATAAGGTACTCATCTCATGTCCTCCACCTCACTAGGAGATTTTGGACAATCCTCAACAGACAACTTTGTCCCCAAAAAAACAAGAACACACAATGGTCTACAATTTACCATGCTGAATCTATCCAACACGGTCTTCACATACTTACTCTGGCTTAACTAAAGTTTTCTATTGGTTCTATCTCTTATGATTTCCATTCCTAGAATGTACCTAGCTGCCCCTAAATCTTTCATTTCAAACCGTGCTGACAACTGAGATTTAAAATCAGAAATCATATTCTTACCCTTCCCAATGAGAAACATATCATCAACATACAGTGCAACAATGAGAATACGATCACCATCAAACTTAAAGTACACACAGTAATCCGATTTCAATCTCACAAATCCAATTGACAACACAAAGACATCAAACTTCAAGCACCATCTCCTAGGGGATTGCTTCAAAACATACAAAGACTTCTTAAGTTTGCAAACCACATTTTCTTTACCTTTTACCATGTAGTGCTCTGGCTGTGACATGTAGATTTCTTCCTCCAAGTCACCATGAAAGAAAGCTATCTTCACATCCATCTGTTCTACCTCCAAGTCATAAGTTGCTACGAGAGACAACAGGAATCAAATGGATGTTAGCTTTGCAACAGGAGAGAAGATCTCACCATAATCTATACCCTCCACTTGTGAATACCCCTATGCAACCAATCTAGCCTTATACTTCTCAACACTACCATCTACACCAATCTTCTTCTTGAACACCCATTTGCATCCAATGGGTTTCCATCCAGGAGGCAAAGGAACCAAGTCCCAAGTTTGATTCTTTTCCAAAGAAGCCATTTCTTCCTCCATGGCCTCCTTCCAAGAACCTGCATCCTTCATATCCAAAGCCTCTGATATAGTTCTAGGTTCATCATTGTTAGTGATTAAAGCATAAGCACAACTAGAATCAAGCAATGTAAAACCAAACCTTTCAGGTTGCTTTCTTATCCGTGTAGACCTCCTCAAGAGCTGAGGTTGAGGTTTAGCTTCTTCATCTGAGCTTTCAAAGCTGCTAGAGCTCTTCTCATCATCAGGTCCAACATTGTCTTTCTGTTCAGTCTTCTCAGGGGTGAGAGGAAACTGAACAACATCCTCTTTCTTTTCTTTTTCTTCTGGCTGCAAAATAGTGGAAGAAGATGTAAGCTCTCTGAAGATGACACTTCTTCTATACAATACTTTTTCAGCCACGGGGTCCCAAAGCTTGTATCCTTTCATACCAACACCATAGCCGATGAAGATACACTTAACAACTTTGTTCTCCAACTTTGACTGCTTCTCCCTAGGCACATGTGCATATGCCTCACAACCAAAAACATGAAGATGCCTTACTAAAGGCTTTCTACCAGACCACACCTCCATGGGTGTCTTTCCAACAAGAGCTGATGTAGGAGATCTGTTTACCAGATAGCAAGCAGTGGCAACAGCTTCAACCCAAAACTTTTGTTCTAGACCAGCTCCACTAAGCATACTCCTAGCCTTCTCCATCAGTGTCCTGTTCATCCTCTCTACAACTCCTTTTTTTTGTGGGGTGTATGGAGTTGTCTTATGCCTTTCAATCCCAAGTTCCTTGTAATACTTATCAAATTCTGTAGAACAGAACTCACCACCATTGTCAGTTCTCAAACATTTAATGTTTTTACCAGTCTAATTTTTAGCAAAGGCTCTAAACTCCTTAAACTTGCTATAGACTTTAGATTTTCTTCTAAGAAAATAAATCCATGTCCTTCTATTGTAATCATCTATAAAAGATACAAAGTATACATATTTTGATAACAAAGGAACATTAACAGGACCAAACACATCAGAATGAATAAGGTCCAACACACCAGAAGACTTATGAGAACTCGAGTAAAACTGAACAAGGTTTTGTTTCCCATAAATGCAATGTTCACAAAAGTTGAACTCAAGATTACAATCATCCAACCCCTTAACGAGGCTCTTATTTTTCAAGGTATGCAGACCCTTCTCACCAATGTGGCCAAATCTCTTGAGTCAGAAGAACTATTGCATTGTGAAATGCATGCCTCCAGCTAAAACAGAGTACCTCTTCAAGTACCCTTAGCAAGCACCATAGATCCTCTAGTCATCTTGCATCCTCCTTTCGAAAAGACAACCTACACACCTGCATCATTCAAACTACTTACAGAAAGTAGGTTTTGTGCTAAGCCTGGGATGTGCATAACCCCAGAGATCCCCTTCACTCGACCATCAGGGAATCGGATAGAGACTCTTCCACGACCAACGATCTTCAGATGAGAGTCATCATCTAGATACACCTTTCCACCATCAAACTCTTCATACTTAATGAACTAGTCTTGATGCGAGGTCATGTGGAATGATGCACCAGAGTTGATTAGCCACACATCATCAGATGCATGGGTTGTCAGGGCTGCGATGAAAGCATCACTGTCATCTTGTGATTTGTCAGAATTTGAATCAGGAGCTTTCTTCTTTTTTCTTCTTCTCCTCTTTGCATCCCTTTCAGAAATGCCTGGTTTTGCCATAGTTCCAACAAAGAGCCTTGGACTTTCTAGGAGATTTAGATCTCCCATGGGATTTGGATCTACCCTTCTTAGCTTTCTTGTCCTTCTTCTTCCCTTTCTCCTTGGGTCTTCCACGAACTGCAAGGGCCTCTTTGGCTGCCTCAGAAGACTTTCTCCACATCTCTTTAGACAATAGCAAAGAAACCACCTCTTCCATTTTGAATGTGGATGTGGTGCTTCCAATTTCGATGACAAGATGATCCCATGAGTCCGGTAGAGAACAAAGCAGGGTCATACACCAATCCTCCTCCTCCATCTTTACATCAATAGATGTCAATTGTGCAACTAGCATGTTGAAAGCATTCATATGTTTAGCTACGAATCCTCCATCCTCCATTCGAAGAGAATACAACTTCTTTCTCAGAAAAATTTTATTAACTAGGGATTTGGCTTGATACACATCCCCCAACTTCTTCCAAATTAGTTTTACAGTAGTCTCCTCATGGACATTTAACAACACAAAATCGACAAGACTAAGTCTTATGAGACCCTTAGCCTTCCGATCCTTAAGATCCCAGTTAGCTTGTGACATTGCAGCTAGTTTAGTTCCACTCACACTATCCCAAAGGTCTCGGTCAACATGCATGTCTTCCATCTTGAGCTTCCACAGCTTGAAATTATTGCCATTGAATTTCTCTACTTCAAATCTTTCAGATGTGCCTACTATCTCCTTGCTGCAATAAGATACAGAATACTCTGCATAGACTCCCACTCAACCTAAGATTAGCTCAAAAAACCCCAACCCAACAACTAGGACCAAAGGTGATCAATCTCTGATACCAACTGAAAGGAAGCTAGGTGTGTGGAAAACACTTCCTACACTAATCTAATGAGGAGAGGGCTATGCAAATTCAAATTTATCCTAACTATTAGAGAAATGTTAAACCATTAACATGAGATATTGTAGAAAAACAAAAGAACCAGAAAGTAGACGGAAGAAGAGAGACAAAGATTTACGGTGGGGAAAACCCTTATTAGGTGAAAAACCCCACACTCAGAAACCTGCACAATGTATTAACAAATCTGAAAGAATGTTTACAATACACTTGCAATGCAAGCTTCAATGGTCTTTGACACTCATGTCTGGAGTCAATCTGGTAGCATAACAGTACCTATGAACCTGTGATACAAACTCCATCTCCAAGCACCTGTATAAATAGGAAATACAAGGCAATATTGGACCTATCTTGGAATGGGCATCCAACATGGCATCTTGGACCAAAACCCACGTCTAGGGACGCTTAGTCAACATTGTAGAATGTGTCTGACACTTGTCCATAGCTCCCATTCCAAAGAGGTCGCCTATTTCCAAAATGGGCTATGACAGATGCTCTTACGACACTTATAATCGTCATAGAATCTGTCATAGTGGTTACAACTTATAGCTATAAGAGAATCTATCATACACATGCTAAAAATAGCATATTCTCTTACAACATGTCATATTCCACCTTGGGGCACCCAAATATGCCTTTTTCAAAGATGCTTCATGACACATGTCATCACCTATCTTACAACCTTCTATTTTTGACTCTTACATGTCATAGATTCATCATAGGAATATGTCATAACCATTTCGGTCAAACATTCTTTACACAACATAGAAGATACCAACACATGGTAGAATATTCCTACCACTAAGTGGGATGCCTATCTCCTCATGTGAGGACAAAATAATAAGTTGTCAAGTTCCATGTAGTATTGACACATCACCGTACCACATCCTACAACATGACAATATGGAATTTCCAAATATTTACAACATAGGAAATTAAATAATAAATACAAACATTACAAATTTAGAGAATTACCAAGGTTGAGACACCTTAATTCCCAACAATGCCCTGCATACTAACTTTGGTCCTTGGGGGTACTACAGAAGAAACTGAATACTGAAACATTGCACCTCCCATTAAATTTGGTACTTGAGCATGGACGGTAGACACTGTTTCATCTACCCACTTAGCATTAATGGTGTCCTCGAAAGTAGTTGGCATGTACCCAGGTAGTTGGCGGAGTCTGGAAGGCCAAGAAGTCAACCTCTGACAAGTTGGACTTTTGGACCTTGGCCTTTCGGTATTTCAGCCTCCTGCCTTTGTTTTTCTCTGCCTTAGTCCTTTTGCTTTTGTCAGACTTCAGCATTTGGGCCTTTGAGTCTTCGTTGTTTCACTTTTCAGAACAAAGATTAAAGAAAATCATTTTTGACCCCCCAAAGTCCACCTTAGAATATTTTTAGACCTTACGCAAACTTCGACCTTTCGGCCTTCCACCTTACACTTTTTTCTTCTTCAAAAGAATGAAGAAGAACCAATCTCTAAACTCCATTGACTGAAACCACCATGTGTCCCATTTCCGTTGTTCCACACACCAATATGAGGGCCCACCAAAAGGCTCTACAAAAAGGAGAAATACCTTATAATTGTTGCGGGTCAGTCATCGGGCCTTCCCTGTTTTACCTTCCTCAAAGGAAGGAAGAAGAGAAGAACTCTAAACATCCGCTGAATACTTCAAACATACATATCAGACTTCGAGGCCCAACCCTTCACCGCAACACTGAAGAAGGTTGAATTGCACAACTCTGAAGTCTAACACTCCATAGCATTCTTCATACTTAGAGTAATTTTCATCTCTTTGAGAAAACTTTGTCCCTCGGGCCTCTTCCATGATGCTTGCCACTAGGAAGATGAGGGGGAATAACTCTGACCTTTGAAACTCAGCTGAACACTTAGAAAACTTCAACACTTAGGAAATTTTCAAGGCCAAAGGAGGAAGCTCAAAACTCTGACTTCTAACAAAAAGAGAAAACACAAGGGAACCTTAGGATATTAGGACTTAGCCAATTTTTTGAGTTTCCTACCTTGTATTTTCAAATGGCAAACACATGAAAACCTACGAAAAATATCTCTAATCAGTTATAAACTATAGGTTCAACAAAGAGGGCACAAAGTGGGATTCAAATGGATTTTTGGGGGCAAAATGGGGCACTTTTGGAACTGGTAATTCTGGGTACCAGCACATATCTTCCAAATGGTGTGTAAAATGGACACGTGTAGATGCACTGTGAGGACACATGTCATCCATCTATAGTTGATCCAATGGTAGTGTTTTAATCCTTTGATCAGATGGCTTGTGCATTGTACATTTCGTAGTAGAAGTTTGAAATAAGGGTTTGTGCGATGTGCTAACCATTGATCTCTCCCAATGCTAATCCAATGATGCAAATTTGAATGAAGTGACTATTTGCAGCATGTGAACTAGGATGATTTTCCTCTAGGCCATTAATGTGGAGGTTGGGAGGTTTTTCAAGGCTTTTCTTTGCTGATTGAGTATTGTTCAAAGATCTCAGACTGGTTCAGAGCCTTATGAAGTAAAGAACAAATTATTCCTAGTGATCTAGAATTGAAAATCTGAATTAGTATGTAGTCAAATCCTTTCCTATTAATTGAAGAAATTAAATACGAAGGTCTATAAACAGATTTTTGAGGTGTTTGATTAATTTGTTGCACATAAAGGGGTGAAATTATGTCCAGTTATTTTTTGTTCAAGCCCAGTCTATTTTATAATTAGACATGGGTCCAAAATTAGGCATAGGGCATACTTTAAAGAGGGATTTAGCCTAGGAGGCTAATTGGTGCAGTCACAATTAGGAGGGTCCACAAAGTGAACTATCTAGGCTGTGCAGCTAGAGTAAACACAACGAAAACAACTCAAAGGTACAAATCAAATGTAGATTCAATCATTTAGTATATCATAGAATTCAAATACAAATTGGTCAACAACATGTGGGCTTACAATTAGGGCTCACAGGCCTGATTTCACAATTACAGAATATGCACAAGATATAGCTTTGAAGCTCCTTCGCACAAAATCCAAACTATCAACTATGAACTAATGATCAACTATCAATTTACTACTTTCCTAGGCATCTATTACATCAATATATGTATATCATCTCCAGAACATAAGATCCCTCTATGTCGGCCAAGGAAGATCACAAACTCCAATGAAGAGTTGTAACGTGTGTACATGGATAGGTCAGACCTAAACATGTAGAACTCCTTCATAAATGAATGGAATGGTGTGCAGATCTCATGGAAGGTTGGCCATGAACCAAACAACATTGAATGATGTGTCACTTAGCTTTGTAAGTCATGAATTGTTCTGTAGGTCTTCTCCTTTAGCTGATTGGTTGAGATTGTCAGGCTGCTCTATTCTGAGAAAACACTCAATCTTCTGATAGAGATATCTTACTGGTACCTGATCCAAATGATATGAACTTTGGATATGATGTGCATGAATGTATCAAGATGCTACGTCCAATTCCACAAGGTCTGAGATGCAACTACGGTAGAATGCGGACCAAAATACAAAAACTACTACTAACTAAACTGAACTGAAAATGAAAAGAAACAAACTAAAATGTAAATGTTTTTGGTTGATACAAGATTGCTCTTGAACCAAGGATGCTCCTACATTAGACATCCGAGGTTATTGAAAAAGTGAGTCCCTCACTTTGTTGGGGCTGGAGGAAAACCAAAATAGTCCACCTCAGCCTGAGAAATCCATGATGAATCCTCTTCAGGTCTGCCTTTCCACTTCACAAGATATTATTTGTATTGTCTTCCTCTGGTGTTGCTTCTAATTCTGCTATCCAAGATGTCTTCAATCTACTCTGATGTATGTTGTGGTAACTACTGCTTCAAGTCTTCTTCAATTTTGTCACTAAACTCTGCTTCATGATACTGATATAGGTCTGTAATGTTGAAAATAGGTGATATACCCAATGTCTCTGGTAACTCTAATACAATATGTATTTCATGAATCAAACTCTCTGAGTATTCTACAAGGCCCAAATTTCTTCATCCTCAACTTGTTATATGTCCCAATTGGGAATCTCTCTTTTCTCAAGTAAACCATCACTTCATCTCCAACTAAAAATTCTTTGTGTCTTCTCTTCTCATCTGCTTGTTCTTTATACTTACTGTTCATCTCTTCCAAATGCTTCTTCACTTGATTATGCACTGTCTCCATGTGTCCTACAAATTCTTCTACCTCTACACTCCTCTTGTCTTCCATACTGATATCTCTCAACTCTACAACTCCTCTAGGATTAGTTCCTATCACAATCTCAAATGGTGTTCTTCCGGTACTTCTATTTACTAAATTATTGTATGCAAACTCTACTTGTGATAGAATCAAATCCCAACTTCCTGCCTTCTCTCCAACCAAACATCTCAACAAGTTTCCCAAACTCCTATTCACTACCTCTGTCTATCCATCAATCCGTGGATGAAATGATGAATTGAACTTCAAGTCTGTCTTCATCTTCTTCCAAAGTGTCTTCCAAAATTATCTAAGAAATCTGGTATCTCTATCTGAAATTATGCTCTTAGGTAATCCATGCAATCTCACAATCTCCTTGAAAAATAGGTCAGCTACATGTACTACATCAATTATCTTCTTACAAGATATGAAATGTCTCATCTTTGAAAATCTATCCACTACTACAAATATTGAATCATGTCCTCTATGTGTCTTCAGCAATCCCATTATGAAATCCATGCTTATGTCATCCCAAGGTCTCTCCGGTACTGTCAAAGGTTTATACAATCTAGTATTCTGACTGTTCCCTTTTACAACTTGACAAACTCTACAACTCTACACAAATTTTCTAACATCCTTATGTATCTAAGGCCAAAAGTAGTTTTCACTTACCAAAGCCACTGTCTTATCAATGCCAAAATGTCCTACCAATCCACAACTGTGTTTCTCCTTGATCAAATTGTCTCTCATTGAACTCCTAGGGATGCATAACTAACTTCCTTTGAACAACATATCTTCCTAAATGAAATAATCCAACCACTTACTCTTATCTGTCACAACTGGTTCCTTACATGCTTTCCAAGGTTCTACAAAATCAAGGTCTTCTTCATACATGTTCTTCAATTCTTCAAATCTTAACACTTCAACTCTCATCTCTGTCAGCAGGTTCCTTCTCCTACTCAATGCATCTGCAACTTTGTTTGATTTTCCACTCCTATGCTTCAACACAAAAGTGTAACTCTGCATGAACTCTAGCCATCTCATATGTCTTTGATTCAACTTTCCTTGACTGTTCAGATATTGCAAAGCTTGATGATCTGTATACAACACAAACTCCTTAAGAAACAAGTAATGTCTCCACTTCTTCAAGCCTTGAATTATGGCATAAAACTCTTGATCATAAATTGAATATCTTCTCCTTGCTTCATTCAACTTCTCACTAAAATATGCTATAGGTCTACCTTCTTGAATTAACACTGCTCCTATTGAATTCCCACTTGCATCACAATCTACTTAAAATACCCAACTAAAATCTGGTAATGCCAACACAGGTTACTCTATCACTTTCTACTTCAACAATTCAAAACTTTTATCTGCACCTCTCATTGTCTCTGTCATAGGGTTACAAACTGAACTAAATTTCTAATGAACTTCCAGTAGAAACTAGCTAATCCATGACATGATCTAACTTCTCCAATGCTCTCTAGTGTAGGCCATTCAACAATTGCTCTCACTTTCTCAGGGTCCATCTTCAATCCTTCCAAAGAAATCACAAATCCCAAATATAACAATTCTTCCTTTAAGAAACTACACTTCTTGATGTTTATCAGCAATTTATCTTCTCCCAGTCTCTACAATACTTGTCTTAGGTGCCACAAATGTTCTTCCTTTGTCTTACTGAAAATCAGAATATCATCCAAATATAAATAACAAACTTACCCAAGAATTTCTTCAAGACTTCATTCATTAATCTCATGAAAGTACTCGGTGCATTTGTCAATCCAAAGGGCATCACTAACCACTCATACAGTCCTTTATTTGTCTTAAAAGTAGTTTTCCATTCATCTCCTTCTCTCATTTTGATCTGATGGTATCCACTCTTCAAGTCTATCTTTGTGAAATATTTTTCTCCACTTAAACAATCCATGATATCATCCATCCTAGGTAAAGAAAATGTCTGCTTAACTATGATCTTGTTGATTGCTCTAGAGTCTATACACATTCTCCATTCTCCATCCTTCTTTGGTACTAACATTGTAGGTACTGCACAAGGACTCAAACTTTCTCTTATCAAACCTTGTCTCAACAACTCATGTATCTGTCTATTCAATTCTTCATTCTCTGTCAATGTCAATCTGTGTTGCTTTGTTAGGCAAACTAGCTCTGGGTATAAGATCCATGTGATGACTGATACTCCTAATTGGTGGCAATCCTTGAGGTACATTATTTGATATGATGTCTTCATACTCTATCAACAACTCAGTTATCTCCTTCGATTGTGATTCTTCAATCCTTAGGGTTTCAAGATTCTTAGGGATCAAAGCTTAACACATATTCTCATGTCTCAAACCATCCAAAAATTTCCTTCCATCTACCAAACAGATTCTAGGATTCCCACATACTTCACCCTTAGGATCATCTTCTAAAGGACAAAGTAATTCTCTTTCCATTTGATGTTATAGTGTAAGTATTCTTTCTTCCATCATGTATAGCTTTTCTATCATATTGCCAAAGTCTTCCCAACAAAATATGACAAAAATCCATGGCAATAATATCACACAAGACTTCATCATGATAAGATCCAATATGAAATTTCACCAAACATTGTTAACTCACCACTACCTTATAATCATTCTAAATCCATGCTATCTGATAGGGCTTAGGGTGTTTCAATCTTTCCAACTTCAGCTTAGTCACTATCTCCTCTGAAACTAAATTATCTAAACTACCACTATCAATTACAACTTTACAACATTTACCTCCTGATTTGCATCTAGTTTTGAACAAACTTTTCCTCTACGGTGGTTCCTCATTTGTCTCTATTTGAAATAGGGCTCTCCTCATGACAAGTGATTCTCCTTTCTCAGGTTTACCAACCGAACTTGGTGATCCAATAGGTTCTTCTTCCACATAGGTTGCTCTTCCACTGTTCTTTGTCCTCTTGCTTGTACTCCCTTGATTACATTCAAATGCTCTATGTGCTTCACTTCCACACTTAAAATAGGTTCCTCTGAATGTTCTCCTATCAGGTCCTCTTCCTACTCTTCTGTATCCTTCTCTCTGGTATGGACTAGGGTTTCCTTTGTAATAGAAAGTTATGTCAGCTCTTTGGTATGCATTGTTATCTCTGTCCTCCTTCTTGAATGTGTTCTCTTGTCTATTCTACTCTGCATATGTTCTTTCTCCTCTGGAAAATGTTCTACCTCTATGAAATTTACCTCCTCTACCTCTCTACTTTTTATCATGCCTCTTGTTCAACTTTTCTTCAACTTTTGGGGCAAACTAATATGCTTCTTCCAATGTTGTCATCCTTACCACGCTCAGTTCTTCTTGAATGTTCAATCTCAGTCCATTGATGTATCTAGCTACTTTCTCCTTGTTTGCTTCACTATGTCCTATCCTTATGATCATCTTCTAAAATTCTTCAATGTACTCCACAGATTTCTCCTTTTGTCTCAGGTCTTATAACCTCTTCAACAGTTCCAACTCATAGTTAGTAGGTATAAACTGATTCTTCAATTTTTTCACCATTCTATCCCACTTTATAATCTTCTCTTTTCCTCTTTTGTTTCTATCCAACTGAACTTCTTTCCACCATATAGCAGCATGTCCTTTCAACTTTGTCTTTGCAAATTTCACCTTCTCCAGATCTTCAATTTCCTCATATTTGAAGTACTCTTCCATGTCATTTATACAATCAATCAACTCTTCAGGATTCAAATTGCTAGTGTAATTTGGTACATCAACTATAGGTCTTTTTCCAATCTTTGAAATAGCTCGCAACATCTTGACTTGATCTGATTCTTCTTCTTCTTCTTCTTCTTCTTCTCCTAGGGTTTCACCAGTTTGATCGATAGATTGAAATTCATCATCACTTTCAACTTTAGGTCTAGGTGTCAGTCCTCTTCGCCTATCTTCTTCAACAGCATCCAAGAAACTCACATGGTTTTCATCATCTCCATCATCTCATCCATCCTTCTAGCCATTGTTCCAATAGCAGGGATTCTCCTCGGAGGCATTCTTCCTAGGATCAAGTGTCACTGCCTCAAGTTCGGCAATCAGGCTACAAAGTGACAACTGCTTTACAATCGATGATCAGTTGTAACACAAGTAACTTACCTTGGATTTGGTGATCTATTCACAACTAGATCTTATGAAATTCCTTCACCAACTTCACTCAATTCACTCCCAAAGATTTTAAATTTCACTCTGATACCACTTGGTGTAGTCACAGTTAGGAGGGTCCACAAAGTGAACTATCCAGGCTGTGAAACTAGAGTAAACACAATGGAAACAACTCAAAGATACAAAGCAAATGTAGATTCAGTCATTCAGTATATCATAGAATTTAAATACAAATTGGCTAGCAATAGGTGGGCTTACAATTAGGGCTCACAAACCTGATTTCACAGTTATAGAATATGCACAAGTTATAGCTTTGAAACTCCTTCACACAAAATCCAAACTATCAACTATGAACTAATGATCAACTATCAATTTACTATTTTCCTAGGCATCTATTATATCAATATATACCATCTCCAAAACATAAGATCCCTCTGCGTTGGCCAAGGAAGATCACAAACTCTAATGAAGAGATGTAACGTGTGTACATGGATAGGTTGGACCTAAACATGTAGAAATCCTCTGCAAATGAATGGAATGGTGTGCAGATCTTAAGGAAGGTTAGCCATGAACTAAACAACATTAAATGATGTGTCATTTAGCTCTATAAGTCATGAATTGCTCTATAGCTCTTCTCCTTTTAGCTGATTGGTTGAGACTATCAAGATGCTCTATTATGAGAAAACACTCGATCTTCTAATAGTGATATCTTACCGGTACCTAATCCAAATGATATAAATTTTGGATATGATGTGCATGAATGTATGAACATGCTAAGTCAAGCTCTGCAAGGTCTGAGATGCAACTATGGTAGAATACAAACCAAAATATAGAAACTGCTACTGATGTAATTAACTGTACTTAACTAAAAATGAAAAGAAACAAACTGAAATGTAAATGTTTTTGGTTGATGCAAGATTGCTCTTGAACCAGGGATGCTCTTGCATCACTAATGAGCCTACCTCATCACATTCTAAGAGGGGTAGATTGAATCGGGACATAGGTGAGATGACAAGCAAGATGTATTTCATTGGGATTATTAGAGATGCAATCTTGCCTTATGGGGAAATTATTTGAGTTTGTCTATTACTACTTGGATGATTAGAGACCAATATCACACTTGTGGGATCTTGACCTTGGTAGACTAGTGGTCCCAAACATATTTGTGAACCTAGACCTAGTCAGAGCCATTAGTCACAAGTATGATCCAATAAATCATACATTATCCAACACAGAGGGTAAATTGTTATTCCAATTGGATAGAGATTTAATCATCAATGTTTTCAACCTTGATGCAGGAGTATCCAGTGGTGTAAGGGCAATCTTGCATCACCCAAAAAGAAGTTAATTCAAAAGTATTGTAGTTGTTTTCATTTCTTTCCATAATTAGTGTTTCTGGTTCCATAATATCCATAATAATGATGTAGGACTTTCAGTTTTTCCAAAACTGCTAAAAATAGCAACCTGCCTGTTTTGGAAAGTCTACCTGCTACTTTTGGAAAGTTTGCAGTTGGGCACGGATTGAAGCAAAAACTTGCAGAAAGTTACTAAATGGAAATATAAGACCTTTGGCAAAGGAATCAGGCAAAGATCATTTGTGAGCTGAAAGATATTAAAGTTTTTGTTTTCTGAAAAGCCCCTAAAAATTTTTGAAACGAGATATGAGGCACTAAAACTTCCCTAAACATCCTAAAAAGTTGACAAAAATCTGTTTATGGATTTCCAGCGTGATAGTTCACATTACGAGCTTTCCAACGCCTAAAACGGTTCGTCAATCGGACACCCGGATCAAAAGTTATGCTTCCTAGAAGTTTACCTACTTTTATAGGGAGTTGTAAATTTTGAAATTTAGCTGGAGGCCACCAAAAAGTGTTATTTATGGCTATTTTGGGGACCCTGGGTGGTAGTAGAGTTAAGGGGGCAAGTGTAGAGTCAAGAATAGGTGGGAAAATAGAAACCCTAGCTGATTTGGGGGTTACAGAAGGTGAAAGATTCCAGAGCCTAGTGATGGTAGCTATAGTGTGTTGCAGCCTATGGAGGACTGATTCCTCTGATTGTAATTAAGCTTATGTAATGTAATAAGTTTCCCAGATCAATAAAAGAAAGTTCTATTCTCTATGTTCAATTTCTGTTATTGTGTGTTTTATGATTTACCCCCTTCATCAAACCTCTACCCTACTGCCATGAAGAAGATTGATATAGAGGCATTGAAAAGAGAATATAAGGTGGGTAGGTATGGTTTTAGGAACCATAGGCTACCTCTATACAAGAAGAGAAGTCTAGGAAAAAATATAGCATTCAAGGACAGAGACATAGAACCATTCAGCATTGATGTAATTGAATATTATTTTTTAATGACTTACCTAGCTCTATGTCAAGTTCTAGGCCTAGAGTTTGATAGCCATATCCCAAACTATCTATTGGTTATCATTTGTGACCTCCAAGATAGGTACGACTTCAAAAGGTATGATTTTTCTTCTTACTTAGCACAGGAGTTACACAATAATCTGGTGAAGTATAAACAGACATAACTTGCTCCTACTTTCAAGAGGTATTCATTATTGTGTCACATTCTACTATCTTGTGGGATAAGGCAATGAGACAAGGCACTAAGAATTCAACATGTAACAAAGGATGGTGAGCCCATTCCTATTCAAGGAATGTTGTATTTATGGGATACTTATTGCACCAATGCTAGTTATTTTGCATTTGAAAAGTTCTTTGCACTGCGTATATTGGAACTCCTAGGATGGAACACACCTAGGTTATTCAAGGAGCTAATGGATTTCCTCCGGCCTGCTAAGAGAATTCCTCAAGGTAGATGGAAGCATAATTGGGGTGATTGGTTTTTATACCCTAAAGCCATAAATATTAGTGTATGGGGAAAATGTGAAACCCCATCTCTTGCTAGTCAACGTGCCCAATAGAATTGCCTTCTTGGAGATTGTATGGAAGCTCAATGAGTCTGATAAGTTTCATTGAGGGCAAGCAAAAAGGAAACATTTATATCTATGCCTCTTTAGTTTCCTAGCTTTAAATTCATTCTAGAGAGGGCTATGAACTCTATCGATCAATTTTTTTAGTATACACATTGCCCTATACATATCATAGAAACTATGACCCTGAACACTTTATAGAAAAAGTCATAAGGGAGAAACAAAAAGTTATCTTTACACACTGCTTTGATGAATAAAAGGGTCTAATTAGAAATGGCTTGTCCTTGGGAGAATTGTTCCAGAGAAAACAAACCTATGGGTTGGTCTTGATGGGAGAGAAGCAAAGAAAGTGAGCAGATAGATCATACCTAGGGGCTTTCCCACATATTATTGATCCTATTGCTTGGATGAAAATGTTATTGGACCATGCAGACCAACTAAAGGTTACTTTGAAGAAGAAGAATGTTGAGAAGTAATCTCTTAAGTAGGGTTCTGAGGGAACAGAGGATATAGTGGAAGGAACAGTGGAAATGGTAGGAGAGAGCCAAGCCCCTGAATTTGAAGAAACTCAAGTCTCATAAAGTGGAGCGAGAGTGAAGGATGTTTGGGAGACTTTCCTTAACATTGTAGAAATCGCCATGAAGGAACCCTTGGTTGACAATGCAATATTAGAGGAAATGGGTGGAAACCAAAAGGATCTAGATGAGATACAACAAAAGATAAGCTTCCCCAAGAAGGGTGAGATTACAATTCCACCTCTAACTAGAATTCTAATGAGTAAGTAGGAAAACAACACTGCAATTCAAGATGTAAGAGTTGTCACTTGTAAAGAGTTTATGTCTGATGATAATTTCATCAAGACTAAAGAATTTAGAGCCTTCTTGCTACAAAATAAATTAGAGGCCTTCATAGCCAAGATGAATGAAGAGTAGGGAAAAGTAGATGACAAAAACAAAAGTGAAATAGCCAAGAAGGTAAAGGAGGAAGTGGATATGGATGTAGGGAGGATTACCCCTAATGAATCAAGACAAATGGTGAAGGAGAGTGGTGTTTTATTGTTGGAAGGATGGGATATTTCTTCAACTATTGTAATGGACTATATTAGGAGGCAATAAGGTTTTGATGATGAGTTGATTGAGGAGTAGACTAAACAGGATTTTGGAGCAAGATTCAACACAAATCATGAAGCCTTGGAAATTTGGGCCATGGCCCCTGTAGACAGTAAGCCCCAGGTTGCCAAGAATGTGAATGAGCTCATGGGTCATCTTATTGTGAGGAGATTATCAAACACAATGGCCCCACAAGCTGCATCACTGGTCATAGCTACCGCAAGGTTTAGTGAGGCAACAACAAAGAAGCTTCATGCAAAGGTGTTGAAATGAGATAAGACAACTTAAGGTTGATGCAAGAGTGCAATAGATTCAAGCTACTTGTGCCTCCTATGGGTATTGAAGCACCCTCACATATGAACACACATGTGTGTTCATATCTAGATAGGATACTGATGCAACTACTATCAGTGATCTCACGGTAAGATTGGAGCAAAGTACTAGCAGGGAGGAGAAGCTGAGGAATGAATTGATGAATGAGAAAGTTGTGTTGATTAGAGGTTTCCTAGAGCATCAGATGAGTAAGGTTCTGAAGCATGTGGATGATGTATGGATTTACTATGTGAACTTGAATAGAGCATATATGTTTTCTATTCTCAAAATGAATCTAGGCTTAAGGAGATCTTAAGTGATTGTTTTCCACAGGTTTCCTTGATAGCACATGTCCATATGAAGGCTATTAATGATTTGGAGGTACCAACTAATATATTTGATACTTTCTAGGTCATAAATTTGTTGAATGATGTGTTCACCTTTCACAGCAGACTTAAAGTAACTTTGAAGACAAAGATGGACTCATTTGACTCTATGAGGGTTTATTCATTGCCTAA
Organism: Cunninghamia lanceolata; assembly: GCA_027924645.1. Taxonomy (NCBI): domain Eukaryota; kingdom Viridiplantae; phylum Streptophyta; class Pinopsida; order Cupressales; family Cupressaceae; genus Cunninghamia; species Cunninghamia lanceolata. The sequence continues at coordinate 6,061,333 of BSBN01000148.1, read as the reverse complement.
TATAAAGAATAAGGACGGGTTAGAGAAAACTTTGGAAGAATCAAAGAGGGAATTTAGAAATATTGTGCTTGTTACAATCAATACAATTACATTTGACACCTGAATAGAACAGTTAAGGTGTAGTGCTAAACTAGATAAGCTTTTGAATTTGGAAAGTAGTTTAGGTACATTTGTTAAGGAAATCAAGGTGCTATTGGGTGCTAGATATAATGTCCATGTTAGACGGGTAGAACAGGTGTTGAGTCACAGGTGGACAACCAAGGAAAAATTTGCATTATGGGCCCAGAAATATATACTACAAACAAGGGAGAACTCAAAGAATGCATGACATGTGGTTGTTTTCCCAAAAAAAAAGAAAACAACATCATTACCAAATTACCACTCTCAAAGGCGGATGTAGATAGGACAAAATGTTTTTTTCTTTCATCCCCAATGAGTAATGATTTGTTTTCAAAGGATCCTCTCTTCAAACAGAATATGGTTACTCAAGTTGTTTGTATGTTTTTAAATGATGTAAGAGACCCCTTGCAGTTATAAAAGGGTGTTCTCATTTTGTATTAATGGTTCAAAATTTTCTGTATTTGTAGTCTTAGCATATTGGTCTGTAGTGTCATTTCAGGGGAATAGGAAGATTTTGATGTACTAGATACATTTTGTATGTTTGAATTTTGATCAGAGCAAGCAAATATAATACATGAATTCTAATCTACTTTGTCTCCATATATTGTATCTGAGCTCTTTTGGAATTAATAGAAAATCTTTTAATTTCAATTTCAATGTTAAACACTCAATCAGATTTTGTTTTTAGCATCTTCTTCAGAAGTAGATTAAATTGTTGTTAGCAAATTCAAGAGTTTAAGTATAATGTTTTGGATCTTTAAGAAGAATTTGGATTAGAATCCATAATGGGATGTATAATGCAAAGCATTTACATTGGGAGTTTAGTGATTGAATCTTTTGATATATTGGATGTATGTGGTATATAAAATTTGACTATGTACCCTAGATAGGCATTGATTCGGAAGTTATCACCCATCCAGAATTGACCCATTCTTTAAGGAATCATCATAATATATTGTGTTTTTTTATGTATTAGCTAGTTTTAGAACACCTGCTCTCTGAGCCTGTAATTCATTAGTTGTCAAGAAACATTGCCAAGTTGTTATAAATCTCATGAGTTCTTGACCTCAAGAGAAGAGCAGATCTGTTAGACAATACTCCTATTGTAAACTGGTGGAGAGCTTTGAGTATTGTGAGCAGGGAGACCCCCCTTTGGTCTAATAAAGCCATAAAGTGTAGGGGGTTGTCATTGAATTGACTACCGTTCGTTGGCCACTACCCTAGAACCCTTAGTCATAAGTATATAGCAAATATTTAGAGGATTTTAGGTAATCAGTTGGAAACACCAATAGCCTCTTAACATCTCATACTATTCCCCATCAATATTAGAGACATGCACATAAGAAAAGGAAGTGGATAAAGCTTATGCTTCATCCAATGAATCTAAGATCTTCATCAATAGGTCTAACAAATTCTTCAGTACCAACAAAAAATGTATAAAGAGTGTCATGACACCCATCATACACCACACACCTTCTAGGTTAGTGTCAAATTAGTTTAATCTTTATAAGTTTTTGTGGTCCACACTATGAGATCAAACCTCTATATTATGGTCCTTTAGTTTCCAATTTTCTAACAAGGAATTAAATTTATATTCAAGCAACAAATATTTGTTTTATTATTTCTCTTCATTTGATATTTACCAAGTATTTAAAAAGTTGGAGGAAATAATTGGGGTTTCTACTGATTTAAAAAGAAATTGATTAATTATTTGTGTTTTCCATGAAATTGAATCTCAAAATCAGAAAAACATTATGATAAACTTGGTATAAATTATTTCTTGGTTTAATTCAAAAATAGTTTCTCTGATAATATTGTTATTTTTTTTTCTAGGAATAATGTTTGAGTCTATAGAAATCAACAATAGAAATGATCTAATTTCTAGGAAATGCTTCTTTCTCAAAGAATATATACTCATGAAATGAAGGATCATAAAATTCTCTTATTATTATTTTTTTGTTTGTGTAGGGTTTAACAGGGAAGAATTCAACATACTATGGATTATAAATCAAGTAAATTTGCAAACCTTTACAGCACAAGCTATCCAACAATTTTAGAAAATTCATAACTTTATCAATATCTCAATGAAATTTTAAAATTTAAAATGTTCCAGAAAGATGAGAGAAATGAGAATAAAACCTAGAAATGGTTTAAGAAGACCAAAACACATGTAAGAGTGGTTTTAGAAAGAACAAAAACATATATCAAGTTGTATTTTAAGAAAATAATTCCCTGTAAATGAATAAAAGCTACAGGAATGAAATTACATAGAAATAATTATTTCTAATAAATTATGATCTCACTAATGTAACATTAAGAATATAAAATTATAGATTTTGATTTCTCAAATATATATATTACAAATTTTATAAATATGGACAAAAAGCATAAAAGAGAATTATCAATATTTCTTAGAAATTAAAATCAAGACTTATTTCTTCAAATCTAAATTTCTAATTCATATTGCTAAAGATCAACTTGAGATAAAAATACCATATGTAATGATTAGTTTCAACTAAACACTCAAATTCCATAACATTTGCAACTTAAACAAAATAAAATAATACAATATGAAAAGCATTTAAAATCGATTATCTTCACTCCTTTACATTAATTACAACTGAGAGAGCTTGAAAACTCCCAACAGTAGAAAATTGATTAACTGTTTATACAAACATAACTCGTAAGTATACAAGAAGACATCCTTGCCTAATCTATTACACAAAATTCAAAACAAAATGTTGTTGAAAATATTGTCATTGATGTCAAAGGGAAGTGCATGTCACAAAGAAGAACTAATAATGATCCAAAAGTTTCTAAGCCATGATTTTTGCCTTTAGTTGGTGAATCGCTTGGTTCACAAACTTACAAGTTTTCCAATGGCCAGTTTTCCTGACAACCAGTCTGCCGATGAAAAGATGACAAATAAAATTTCTAAGGCATGAATGATTTCATCCTTTAGTCAGTGAATCACTTGGTTCATGAACTCTTAAGTTCACCAACAACAAGTTTCTCCAACAACTAGTTCGCTGACAACCAAGTTGAGTGATGAAAGCGTGAAGAAGAAAGTTTGAGGTGCAACTAAGTTTAAAGTATTGGCAAAATATTTAGTTCATGAACTCAAAAGTTCACCGACAGCTAGTTTGCTGATGGGAAATTTTGTCGATGGGAAATTTTGTTGATGGGAAATTTTGTTGATGGGAAAGTTTATCAATGGAAAACTTTTCCAACAAAGGAAATTTGGTTTTTGGTTTCTCAAGTTCGTCGATAGGTGATTGATTCAATAAGATATCAAAAAAATCTTTAGTTTGTGAACTCCTCAATTCGTCAATTTCAAGGTTCACCGATAGGCAATTTTGTCGATAGAAGAAAAGATAATTAGTTCATGAAAATAAGATTTTGCCAACAAGTTTGTGAAGATGCAATTTTGTCGATTAAGGAATTGGAGTTTAAGTTTGTGGAAATGATTTTTTGCTGATAAAGGTGCTGAAGTGTAAATTTGTGCAAGTGAACTTTTGCCAATAAAGGCGTTTAAGTTATGGTTCGTGCAAATGAACTTTTGCAGATTAAGTTTTTTAAGTTGAGGTTCATGGACATGAACTTTTACTTATAAAGGAGAAGAGTCTAAGGTTCATGGAAATATAAAGTGGCTGACTCCCCTATAATTAAAGTGAAAATAATTTTTGTGGCTGACTCAATGTGTTTAAATTTAAAGGTCTAGACTTATAATGCAAAAATTTAGGTTGGGCTGAGCCAAGTACATGTTGGAAATTAAAATAAAAGGGTGGCTGATTCAGTTTGTGTAAATTAGGCCAAGATACAATGTGAGGAATTTAAGATTGGTCTTACCATATGATATGTACACGTTAAAATTCAAATACAAAGGCCGACTTTGGAGAATGTTTTAATTTTATGCAGTGTAGCCGACATGAGGATTATATCGTACAAATCGATATAAAAAGATCATTTTGTTCATTTTTATAGTTTTTGGATATGCGAGTATCAAAGTGAAAAAATGTGATTATATAGGCGAATGTGATTTGAGTGCTAAGGACAAGAATAGAAAATTATTCGAGAGTCGCACAATATGTATCCAATTTTGAAAGAGTATATTGTTTTGTTCTAAATTATAGTACAAAAGGGTTGAGAAGTGTAACAGTGAAGTTTTGTAGTTGGATTGTGACTCTGTTTGTGCATATCATGATTTATCATTCATAGTAGAGGTGATGATTGTAGTGTGTAAGGTTTATGTATATCATTTATCTTATAATCCTTGTGAGGTTGGTGCCTCTCTTTATCTGGGTTGGTGCTTAGTTTAGGAGATTGCAGTCTCCTTTGCGTTGGTGCCCATAAACTTTGTATTGGCTAGGGGATTGGTGTCTCCTAAAATTTGATGCCTTCAAATCATATTGTAATAATCATTTTTCTTTGTGAGGCTGGATTTGGACAATAGATCCGGTTGGGAAAATGTGTCTCGACCTTGCAATTATATAAGGTTGATTGTTGATAGGATATATATATTTATATATATTTCCTAGTCACATCGATAGGTGATGCAGTTGAGATTGAAGAGCCTTATTAGGCTATCAATCAAGTAGCAAAATCACACAACAAGACACTGATTTGAAAATAGAAAACAATCCTTCTTTTATTGAAATTGACATGGTGCACAATTACATTTGAAATTCAATTTACAGAGCATTCTCAAAGACCCCCAATTGACTTTTCCATCAACAACTCTCTTTCACCAATGTCCTCCTTTCTAAATCCTCCTCCCTCTTTTTATCACCAACTCCCGTTCTGAACAATACTACCTTTTTCTCATCGTTCCACCTTCTAGAACTGAAAAGCTACAAACAATTCAACCACCAAAAACTATGTCGGAGTGTCGAGGAGACACCTTAATGAGTCACACCGAAATGGCGACTCCCACTGATAAATATTTTCTCATCGTTGTACTACGCTCAAACCCACCATCAGGTTGTCAAAGAGACTAGAAAGTTAGTCCCTCCAAAATCATGTGGTCCCACCGATATACACATCATCGATCTATCACGGGGATGTTGATTGTAGTCTTTCCAAACACAAAGGTCACTCCAATAAAGAGACAGTTGGGTGTCGAGCTATCAAGGAGACACCTCCAAGAGTCTCACCGAATAGGCAAGTTCACATCGATGAAGGAAAAACACCCACCGACGAACTAGGGTTAAATAACACTGAACTTCAATGAATCTAGCACACACACACACAACAACAAAATTTGAAAACAAAATTTGCCTATGTACAAAATGATGCAGATAGCATGAGAACCTGAGATGCTCCTACATCAGACACCTCGAGAAAGAGAAATGTTCCATGAGTGGAGACTTAGGAACATTGAGGCCAATTTGGAACTAACATTCCAAACTGAGCCAATTCATGGGTCTTCAACCAAGATGCTTCATCCATTGGTTTTCCCTTCCATCGAACCAGGTACTCCATGTACTCTTTACCACATGTTTTCTTGGCAACCATTGAATCAACGATTTCGTCTACTTCTTTAGTTTGCTTCTTAGGTAGCTGATTCACCCACTCTGTTTCATCCATGATGTTTGCAAGCAAATGTGGTTGAGTACTTGTCTCCCCTTCAAAATGTTTGTATAGATGACTGACATTAAAGATAGGAGACATATCTACATGCTCTAGAAGTTCAACTTCATAAGCATTGGCTGAAAACTTGCATAGGATTCGGCAAGGACCTATTTTCTTCTATTTCAATTTGTTATAGGTTCCCTATGGAAACCATTCCTTCCTCAAATGAGCCTAGACCAGTTCCCCAATCTAAAATTCTTGCTCTCTGCTGTGGCGGTCAACAGATTCCTTGTACTTGGTTGTACTCTTCTCCAACTTGTCTTTCACCTCCTTATGCAAGTCTCTTATATCCTCTGCAAAATCCTCTACCATAGAACTTGTTCTCACCAGTTCTGTACTATCTCTAAGTTCATCTACACCCCTAGGACTGAAACCATACACTACATTGAATGGACTTTTCTTAATACTCATGTTAACCAAATTGTTGTAGGCAAACTCTGCCTATGGCAACAACAAATCCCACTGTTTTGGTTTGTCTCCAATCAAACATTGAAGGAGATTACCCAAACTCATGTTCACAACTTTAGACTGACAACCTATTTGTGGATGGTAGACTAAACTAAAACCCAAATGTGTGCCTAATGTCTTCCACAATGTGCGCCAGAAATGGCCAACAAACTTTGTATCTTGATTAGACATGATACTCCTTGGCAAACCATGTAACCAAACTATTTCTTTGAAAAACAAATTTGCTATATGGGAAGCATCACTAATTTTCTGACATGGAATAAAATAGCCATTTTTGAAAATCTATCAACAATCACAAAAATTGAATCATTACCCCTTTGAGTTCGAGGCACTCCCAGAACAAAATCCATGCTAATGTGTTCCCACGATCTCTCTGGAATCGGCAATGGTTGATACAGTCTGGTATTTTGCTTCATACCCTTCACATGCTGACAAATTCTACATCCTTGTACCATCTTCTTGACATCAACGCTCATTTGTGGCCAATAATAACTCTCATTCAGTAGATCTATTATTTTATCTACTCCAAAATGTCCACCCAATCCACCACTATGCTTTTCTATGATTAAATTCTCCCTCGTGGAGCCTTTAGGAATACATAACTTCTTTCCTTTGAATAGTAAGTTCTCTTGAATGAAATACTCCAACCATGGAGTTTGATCCAATTCCATTGGATGATGACATGATTTCCATGCCTCTTTAAAATCTAGATCTTGCTTATACAACTCACCCAAAGCATCAAAACCAACAACATTCACTTTCATCTCATTCAACAACAAAGTTCTCCTACTCAGTGCATCAACAACTTGATTGGATTTACCACTCCTATGTTTTAACACAAAAGAATAACTTTGTAAAAACTCAATCCATTTCATATACATCTAGTTCAACTTACCTTGGTTGTTTATGAACTGCAGGGCATGATTGTCTGTATAGAGCACAAATTCTTTTGGTAGCAAATATTGTCTCCACTTCTTGAGTGCTTGCACAATCACATAGAACTCCTAGTCATACACAAAATACTTCCTCTTAGCTTCATTCAACTTCTCACTATAGTATGCTATTGGTCTTCCCTCTTGACTAAGAACTCCCCCTACTATTGTTCCACTTGAAACACAATCAACATGGAAAACTTTACCAAAGTCTAGCAGCACCAACACCGGCTGCTCTGTCACCTTATTCTTCAACAACTGAAAGCTTTTCTCTATTGTAACCATCCACTTAAACTCTCTTCTTGTTCCCTTCATCGTCTTTGTAATGGGAGCACATATCCCGGTGAAATTTCTTATGAACTTCCTATAGAAGCTCACCAACCCATGAAAACTATGGGCTTCAAAAGTCCTCCTTAATGATGGCCATTCAACAATAGCCCTTACCTTCTTAGGGTCCATTTTAACCCTTCTCCCAAAACTACAAATCCCAAATACACTAACTCCTTCTTCATGAAAGTACACTTTTTCAGATTCACCATTAGTTTTTCTTCCTTCAATCTTTACAAGATAGCCTTAATATGTTCTAGATGTTCTTCTTTTATTTTACTAAAAAATTAAAATATCATCAAGGTAACTATGACAAACTTACCAAGATAGGGCTTCAGCACTTGGTTCATCAATATCATTAATGTACTAGGTGCATTTGTCAATCCAAACGGCATGACCAGCCACTCATACAATCCATCCTTTGTCTTAAACATTGTTTTCCACTCATCCCCTTCACGGATTCTAATTTGATGATACCCACTTTTCAAATCAATTTTTTTGAAGTACCTTGCTCCACTCAAACAGTCCATTAAATTATCCATTCTGGGTAGTGGGAATCTATATTTGATGGTGATCTTGTTAATTACATGGGAGTATGTACACATCCTCCATTCACCTCCCTTCTTAGGCACCAATACTATAGGTACAACGCATGGACTGAGACTCTCCCTAATTAGCCCTTTGTCCAACAACTCTTGGACTTGTTTATTTATTTCCTCATTCTCTCAAGGTGTCATCCTATAAGGTGCTTTGTTTGGTAAGCTTTCACCTTGAATCAAATCCATACAATGATTGATTTCTCTCACTGGTGGCAGTCCATCTGGCAACCCCTTCATCTGTTGGGAATTAAGGTGTCTCAACCTTGGTAATTCCTTGTATTATTACATTGTATTTAATCATTTATTGCCTATTGTATTAATTGGATGGAAATCCTATGTTGTCATATTCTGGGAGTTGGCATGGTGATGTGTCATCCTACATGGCATATGACCACATGTATTTTTATCCTCACATGCAGAGATAGGCATCCCACTTAGTGGTAGGAATATTTTACCATGTGTCAGCATCTTGGATGTTGTGTAAGGAATATTGACCGTAACGGTCATGACAGATTCCTATGACGAAGTTATGACATGTAAGAGTCAGAAATAGGAGATTCTATGATAGGTGAAGACATGTGTCATGAAGCATCTTTTAAAAAGGCATCTTTGGGCGCCCCAAGGTGGACTATGACATGTTGTAAGAGAATATGCTATTTATAGCCTATGTATGGCAGATTCTCTTATAGCTGTAAGTTATGACAGCTATGACAGATTCTATGATGGTTGTAAGAGTTGTAAGAGCATCTGTCATAGCCCATTTTAGAAATAGGCAACCTCCTTGGGATGGAGTGACTTGACAAGTGTTAGGAACATCCTACAGAGTTGGACAAGTGTCCATAGGTGTGAGTTTTGGGCCATGAGGCCATGTTGGATGCCCATCTCGATGTGGAGCCATTTTTGCCTTATATTTATTATATAAATAGGTGCTTTTGAGAGGAGATGTATTACAAGTTTGACAGGTACTGTTATGCTACTAGATTATCTCGAGATACGTGTGTCGAAGACTCTTGCAAGAGCATTGGCTCTGTGACTGTATTGTAACCTTCATTTTTTACGTAATACATTTGAGCTGTGTTTTGGCGTGTGGGGTTTTTCACCTGTAAGGGTTTTCCCCACATATATCTTGTGTCTCTCTTCTTCTATCTCACTTTCTTGTGTATGTGTTTTCTGTAATATCTCTGTTAGTGGGTTAACATAATCTGTAATTGTAAGGATAAAATTGAATTTGTACTCTCCTCCCCTCATTAGATTAGTGTAGGAAGTGTTTTCTGCACACCTAGCTTCCTTTCAGTTGGTATTAGAGCTTGATCACCTTTGGTCCTAGTTGTTGGGTAGGGGTTTTTTTTAGCTAATCTTAGGTTGAGTGGGAGCTTTGTCCAGAGTATTATGTATCTTGTTGTAGGAAGGAGATGGCAGGCACATCTGGAAGAATAGAGGTGGAGAAATTCATTGGCACTAATTTTGAGTTGTAGAAACTTTAGATGGAGGACATGCTTGTTGATTGTGACCTATGGGAAACCATATCCAGTGTAAAACTAGTTGCTATGGCACAAGCTAATTGGGATCTCAAATATCTAAAGGATAAGTATCTCATAAGACTCAGTTTAGCTGATTCTGTCTTGTTAAATGTCCATAAGGAGAAGAGCACAAAAGACCTTTGGAAGAAGTTGGGTGATGTTTATTAGGCTAAATCCCTGGTGAACAAACTTTTTCTGAGAAAGAAGTTGTATTCTCTGAAGATGGAGGATGGAGGTTCTATTGCAGATCACCTAAATGCTTTTAACATGTTGATTGCTCAATTGACATCAGTTGGTGTGAAGATGGAGGAGGAGGATCGTTGTATGACCTTGCTTTGTTCTTTGTCAGACTTATGGGATCATCTTGTGATGGCTATTGGAAGCACCACATCGACTTTCACAATGGATGAAGTGGTATCTTCATTGTTGTCTGAAGAGATGAGGAGAAAATCTTCTGAGGCAGCCAAAGAGGCTCTTGCGGTTCGTGGAAGACCCAAGGAGAAAGGGAAAAAGAAAGACAAGAAAGTTGAGAAGGGCAAATCCAAATCCCGTGGGAGATCCAAATCTCCTGGAAAGTCCAAGGCTCTTTGTTGGAACTATGGTAAAACTAGGCATTTCTGAAAGGAATGCAAAGAGGAGAAGAAAAAGAAGAAGAAAGCTCCTGATTCAGATTCTGACAAGTCACAAGATGATGGTGATGCCTTCATCGCAGCCCTTGCCACCCATGCATCTGATGATGTGTGGTTGATTGATTCTAGTGCATCATTCCACATGACCTCACATCGAGACTGGTTTACAAAATATGAAGAGTTCGATGGTGGAAGAGTGTACCTGGGTGATGATTCTCATCTAAAGATTGTTGGTCGTGGAAGAGTCTCAATCCAATTCCTTGATGGACGAGTGAAGGGGATCACTAGGGTTATGCACATCCCAGGCCTAGAATAGAACCTGCTTTCTATAAGTATGTTGAATGATGTAGGTGTACAGGTTGTCTTTTCAAAGGATGGATACAAGGTGACTAGAGGATCTATGGTGCTTGTGAAGGGTACTTGGAGAGGTACTCTGTTTCAGCTGGAGGCATACACTTCATAGTGCAATAGTTCTTCTAACTTGAAGAAAAGAGCTACAGTCACTTCATCCCCACCATCTGAACAAGCAGTGAAGAAATCTGTTGTAACTAGTTTTGATGGTAGTGCACATGCTATGGAAGCTAAGATTCCTGCTGAAAAGACTATGTTATGGCATTTGAGATATGGCCACATTGGTGAGAAGGGTCTGTGTACCTTGAAAAATAAAAACCTCATTGAGGAGTTAAATGATTGTAATCTCAAGTTTGACTTTTGCGAACATTGCATTTATGGAAAGCAAAACTATGTTCAGTTTTACTCTAGTTCTCACAAGTCTTCTGGTGTATTGGATCTTATTCATTTTGATGTGTTTGGTCCTGTTAATGTTCCTTCAATTTCCAAATTTGTATATTTTGTATCTTTCATAGATGATTACAGTAGAAGGACATAGTTTTATTTTATCAGAGGCAAGACTGAAGTCTTTAGCCAGTTTAAGGAGTTTAAATCCTTTGCTAAAAATCAGACTAGTAAAAAGATTAAGTGTTTGAGAACTGACAACGGTGGTGAGTTTTGTTCGACAAAGTTTGATAAGTTCTGTAAAGAGCAAGGGATTGAAAGACATATGACAACTCCATACACCCCATAGCAAAATGGAGTTGTAGAGAGGATGAATAGGACACTGATGGAGAAGGCTAGGAGTATGCTTAGTGGAGCAAGCCTTGAACAAAAGTTTTGAGCTAAAGCTGTAGCAACTGCTTGCTATCTGGTAAATAGATCTCCTACATCAGCTCTTGTTGGTAAAACACCTATGGAAGTGTGGTCTGGTAAGAAGCCTTCAGTTAGACATCTTCATGTTTTTGGTTGTGAGGCATATGCACATGTGCCTAGGGAGAAATAGTCTAAATTGGAGAACAAGGCTGTTAAGTGTATCTTCATTGGCTATGGTGTTGGTGTGAAAGGATACAAGATTTGGGATCCTATGGCTAAAAAGGTGTTGTATAGTAGAAGTGTTATCTTCAAAGAGCTAACAACATCTTTCATTGTTCTATAGCCAGAACATATACAAAAGAAAGAGGATGCAGTTTAATTTCCTTCTACCCCTAAGAAGACTAAACAGACAGACCCTGTGAGACCTGATGATGAGGAGACCTCTAGCAGCTCTAAAAGCTCAGAAGAAGAAGTAGAACCTCAACCTTAGCCATTGAGGAGGTCTACATGAATAAGAAAGCAACCCGATAGGTTTGGTTATTCATTACTTGATTCTAGTTGTGCTTTTTCTTAACTTACTAACACTGATGAGCCTAGAATTATGAAAGAGGATATGGGCATGAAAGATGCAGGTTCCTAGAAGGAGGCAATGGAAGATGAGATGGCTTCTTTAGAAAATAATAGAACATGGGACTTGGTGCCTTTACCTGATGGACGCAAACCCGTTGGATGCAAATGGGTGTTCAAGAAGAAATTTGGTGCAGATGGCAATGTTGAAAAGTACAAGGCTAGATTGGTTGCGAAGGGGTACTCATAAGTGGAGGGAATTGATTATGGTGAAATTTTCTCTCCCATTGCAAAGCTTACATCCATTTGATTCCTATTATCTCTTGCAGTTGCATATGACTTAGATGTAGAATAGATGGATGTGAAGACAACTTTCCTTCATGGTGATTTGGAGGAAGAAATCTACATGTCACAGCCAAAGCACTACATAGAGAAAGGTAAAGAAAATTTGGTTTGTAAGTTAAAGAAGTCTTTGTATGGTTTGAAGCAGTCTCCTAGGATGTGGTACTTGAAGTTTGATGCCTTTGTGTTGTCAATTGTATTTCTGAGATCGAAATTGGATCATTGTGTGTACTACAAGCTAGATAATGATCGTATTCTCATTCTTGCATTATATGTTGATGATATGTTGCTGATTGGGAAGGGTAAGAATATGATTTCTAATTTTAAGTCTCAGTTGTTAGCACAATTTGAAATGAAAGATTTAGGGGCAGCCAGGTACATTATGGGAATGGAAATCAGAAGAGATAGAGCAAACAGAAAACTTTGGTTAAGCCAGAGTAAGTATGTGAAGACCATGTTGGATAGGTTCAGTATGGCAGATTGTAGATCATTGTGTGTTCCTGTTTCTTTGGGGACAACGTTGTCTATTAATGATTGTCCAAAATATCCTAGTGAGGTGGAGGACATGAGCAGAGTACCTTATGCTAGTGTTGTTGGCAGTTTGATGTATGCTATGGTCTGCACAAGACCAGACATTGCCCAAGCAGTGGGAGTCCTTAGTTGATTTATGGCTAATCTTGGACGGGTACATTGGGATGCAGTTAAGCGAGTGTTTAGATATTTGAGGAGTACTTCCAATTATTCCATATTCTATCATGGTAAAGTTATAGAACCTCCGAATTCATTTTGTATTAATTGATTTGTGGATTCTGATTGGGTAGGTGACATTGACAGTAGGAGATCCACCAGTGCATATGTGTTCACAATGTTTGGTGGTGCAATTAGTTGGATGAGTAAGCGATAACCTGTGGTTACTTTGTCCATAATAGAAGTTGAGTACATGGCAGAAACTCATGCTTGTAAGGAAGACATTTGGCTTAAGAGATTGTGTTCAGATATTGGTGTTGATGCAGGACAGATTACGATTTGTTGTGACAGTCAGAGTGCGATTTGTCCTGTGAAGAATCTAACTTTCCATGCCAGAACAAAGCATATTGATGTACAATTTCACTTCGTGTGAGACATGGTAGAGGATGGGAAGGTAAATTTGGAGAAGGTAGATACTTTGAAGAATGTTGTAGATGCATTGACAAAGCTAGTGGGCACAAAGAAGTTCAGATGGTGTTCGGAGTCTATGGGCCTCTCGGCCTATAGCAGTTAAATCATATTAATTCTATTGGCTCTTACAAGGTGTTTGACAAGTGGGAGAATGTTGGAAATTAAGGTGTCTCAACCTTGGTAATTCCTTGTATTATTACATTGTAATTATTCATTTATTGCCTATTGTATTAATTGGATGCAAATCCTATGTTGTCATATTGTGGGAGTTGGCACGGTGATGTGTCATCCTACATGGCATATGACTACATGTATTTTTGTCCTTGCATGAGGAGATAGGCATCCCACTTAGTGGTAGGAATATTTTGCCATGTGTCAACATCTTGGATGTTGTGTAAGGGAATATTGACTGTAACGATCATGATAGATTCCTATGACGAAGTTATGACATGTAAGAGTTAGAAATAGGAGATTCTATGACAAGTGAAGACATGTGTCATGAAGCATCTTTGAAAAAGGTATCTTTGGGCACCCCAAGGTGGACTATGACATGTTGTAAGAGAATATGCTATTTATAGCCTGTGTATGATAGATTCTCTTACAGTTGTAAGTTATGATAGCTATGATAGATTCTGTGATGGTTGTAAGAGTTGTAAGAGCATCTGTCATAGCCCATTTTGGAAATAGGCAACCTCCTTGGGATGGGGTGACTTGACAAGTGTTAGGAACATCCTACAGAGTTGGACAAGTGTCCATAGGTGTGCGTTTTGGGCCATGAGGCCATGTTGGACACCCATCTCAATGTGGAGCTATTTTTGCCTTGTATTTGTTATATAAACAAGTGCTTTGGAGAGGAGATGTATTACAGGTTTGACAGGTACTGTTATGCTATCGGATTATCTCGAGATACAAGTGTCAAAGACTCCTACAAGAGCATTGGCTCTATGACTGTATTATAACCTTCATTGTTTACGTAATACATTTGAGCTGTGTTTTGGAGTGTGGGGTTTTTAACCTAGAAGGATTTTCCCCATGTATATCTTGTGTCTCTCTTTTTCTGTCTCACTTTCTTGTGTATGTGTTTGCTTTAATATCTCTATTAATGGGTTAACATAATCTATAATTGTAAGGATAAAATTGAATTTGTACTATCCTCCCCTCATTAGATTAGTGTAGGAAGCATTTTCGCACACCTAGCTTCCTTTCATCATCATTATATTAGCATAATCATCAACCAACTCCTGAATTTCTACTAGCAGCTTCTCCTCTTCTTCTGTTATCATGTTTTGAAATGGTTGGGCAACAAATGCATAACAAACACCTTCCTTCTTCAAATCCTTCAAGAACTTCTTTCCTGAGACAAGACACACCCTAGAAGTACCTTCTGTATCTTCATCTTTATCCTTCACAGGATTCAGAATAAGTTCTTGGCCATCCTTCTTAATGGTATATGTATTACTCTTATCATCATGAACAGCTTGTCTATCAAATTGCCATGGGCTTCCTAGCAAGATATGATGGGCATCCATCGATATTACATCACAGAGTATTTCATCTTTGTAATTACCAATTTGAAAATTAACCAAGCATTGTTCTCTTATCACTAATTGGTGCTCCTTCTACAACCATGAGACCTTATATGGGCTAGGATGCTTCATTCTCTTAAGCTTCAACTTCCTCACCATTTCTTCAGACATAATATTGTCTGTGCTACCACTATTTACAATTACTTTACAACACTTGCCACCTGACTTGCATTTGGTTTTGAACAAATTTCTTCTCTGTATTAGTTCTATTTTTGCCTTCTCAAGACTTAACAAAATCGTCATGATCATCAGAGACTCTCCATCTTCTGGATCTTCTCCTTGTTTCAAAGTTTCTACCACTTCATCCTCTACTTGGGCCACATGAACTTTGGCCTCTTTTCCTTTATTTCCAGCTTGAATTTGTGGACATTCAAAAGACCTATGTCCAATCTCACCACATTGGTAACATGTACCAATGAAACCTCTATCTCTTCCTCTTCCAAAATTACCTCTTCCTCAAAAAGATTATCCTCTTCCTCAGAAGTTTCCTCTACCTCCTGTCTCCTACATTTGAGAGGTACCATCTTCATCTTGTTTAGTAAAATATCCTCTTTCACCATTGCTTTGTCCTCTGCCACAAGCATTTTTGCCTCTTCCCCTATTATTGCTTTGTTGTTTTCTATTTAGTTTCTCTTCAACAATCAATGCACATTAGTAGGCCTCTTCCACACTCTACAGTCTAAGCAATCAAATTTCATCTTGTATGGATATTCGCAAACCATTTAGATACCTTTCAACTTGCTCAATCCCACTCTCTGTATGGTCTACTTGAATGCTCAATTGGTAGAATTCTTCTATGTATTCATTGACACTAGATTCTTTTTGCTTCAAGTTCTGCAATTTTCTAAACAGGTTTATCTAATAGTCTATAGGCATGAATTTCATCTTTAATTTGTTTACCATTCAGTCCCATGACCTAATCTTATCCTTCCCTCTTCTTTGTCTATCATTCTGCAAATGATGCCACCATAGGGATGCATGCCATTTCAATTTTGTACAGGCATATTTCACCTTCTTGTCTTCTTCTATACCTTCAAAGTCAAAGAACTTCTCCATCTCCATGATCCAATCCAACAATTCATCTAAATTTAGATTACCACTGTAATTTGGAGGGTTAAAACGGGGTCTAGTGTTTATTCTAGTTAGGTCTCGAATGAACCTCTCTTCTCCTTGATCAAGTTCAGGTTGGTTTTCTTCTCCTTCAACTTCAACCAGCTCTTCTTCATCATCACTCTTGTCTTCAACATGATGACCTCTTTGTTGTGCAGTTTCAACTGCTTCCAGTCTAGCCGTAATTCCTCTCAACATCTCCACCAGGACAGGGTCTGGCTCCCTTTGTGTCCCTCTTCCTCTGCTACATCCTCTTTGTTCCATTTTACGCAAGTCCTTTGTAGTTGTAGGTCTTCCTCCTTTTCTCACTTTATACCCACAACAAATTTCCTTCAGGACTTCATAATATCTAGACACCTTCTCCAAGAACTAACCTAGCTCTGATACCAATTGATGCAATCGAGATTGAAGAGCCTTATCAGGCTATCAATCAAGTAGCAAAATCACACAACAAAACAATGTTTTAAAAATAGAAAACAATCCTTCTCTTATTGAAATCGACATGGTGAACAATTACATTTGAAATTCAATTTACAGAGCATTCTCAAAGACCCCCAATTGACTTTTCCATCAACAACTCTCTTTTACCAATGTCCTCCTTTATGAATCCTCCTCCCTCTTTTTATCACCAACCCCCATTCTAAACAATACTACCTTTTTCCTGTCATTCCACCTTCAAAAACTAAAAAGCCACAAACAATTCAACTACCAAAAACTGTGTCGAAGTGTCGAGGAGTGGTGCAGGGCACCTAGGAGCACCTTGGTTCCTAAAGTCACTTTGTTTGCATTTTTTTTTGAAAATTGTGGTTTTGATTGTAATAAGGCTTTAGCCATGAGTATATGGTCCTTTTTGTGTGGTCAAGATGATTGAGGTGACCATATAAACCTCAATCATGCTTAGTCCACTTGGATCCTTGTTATGCCACTTAGGCCTAGAAGGTATAAGGGTTGGTTTTTGAGCTTTTTTTTATTGTTTGTGTGTTTTATCATGTTTTGGGAGTATGGAGGATGTTTTGATTCCATTGGACAAGAAAAACAAATCGCCATCCTTTGGAAAATGCAAAAACTCCATAGTGTCAAGTGTTGTCAATGGTGTCAATGACACATTGACCAGTTGCAACTTCATTTTGGTTATTAAAACTGTTTGTAGAAGTTGTAAACCAACTTGGATAGGTTGATATGGAGGAAATATTGCTCCAGCACGGAGGAGGAAGTTTTTGTACGAAATTTGGGCACAAAAATCAAGAAAATTGACTATTTTTTGCTATTTTTCTTGCTGTGTATGGACTGTACGGACTAAAATCTTGGTCTAATATACTTTTTCTGAAACTAGAGAGAGTGTGGGTTCAAATGCAACTAGTTTGAGGTCTTGAAGTGGTCGGAGTCAAAAGTTATTGAATTTTCTTTCAAAACTAGTCTAGAAACCCTGTTTTCTAGGGCAGTCCCACAAATTTGGCCCTAGAATGCATTTCCACTGATGAAATTTCATACCACTCGATGAAATGCAGGATAGGGGAGTATACTACTTGATTCCAAAAGCATTTTCTGAGAAAATACAGTTTACTATTTTTAATGTGATGCCCTAGGTCAAATATCTCTATGTATTTGACTGAAATTATGCAATTTGATGATGTAAATGACAAAAGTCTAAGAGAGTAAGTGAATGAATGGTGGATTTGTGTTGTTTGGGGATGGTAGAGTCATTCCAAGTTCCTGCCCCTGACCTATGCACCCAATTTTGAGCACTTGCTTTGTAACCTAGCCTAAATTGATCAATTAGGCCTAGAGACCTAGTAGGCGTTCTGGATTGCTGGAGTAGAGTTGGAGCAGGAGATTTGGAGGTTTGTTAGGGTCCCCTGAAGGGTGTTCAATTCCATCATTTGTTTGCCTAGACCTTTGGGATTTTGTCAAGTTTTGTTGAGAAAACCTAGTTTGGAGGGCTAGTAGCCTTACTAGTCAAGGTATAGGTTGAAGAGTTTTGGGAAGTTGGAGATCAAACCAACTACATAGAAGGTGTTTGTTGATCTGCATTAAGGTGTTGGAGAAGCCTTAGGGGTTGGACAATATTCTGGACATCAAATCCTTCATATTCCTTGTATGTGCCTTTGGTTGGTTGGTTGGTTGGTTGAAGGCTAGTTGAAGTGGGTGAGTGGGCAAAGGACAATAGAGTAAACCTTTGTGTGTTGCTTCCCTTGTGCCACTCTTCATCAGGTGGTATCAAAGCCATCAAAGAGATGGGAGATAGAGGAGAAGAGGAGGAAATTCCTTCAAAGGTGACTAATGCCGAATTGGCAAAGATAGTGAGAGAGCAAGCAGCCAAGAACAAAAGGATGGAGGCTGAGATAGAAAAGTTGAAGAAAGAGAAAGACAAGAGGAAGAAGTCAGAAGTCATCTTAGATTTAGATGAAGAGGATCAAGATGAGGAAGAAGAATTGCCTATGGAAGAGCCACAAGGAGGCATGTTAGAGAGACAATTCCTAGATGCACTTGGAAAGTTGAGTAGGAAGGACACTAAGGCAGACTTACCTATGTTTCCTAGTAAGATGAATCTAGAGGAGTGCCTTGATTGGATTGAGGCAATGGAGAACTATTTTGAATGTGAAGAAGTGGCAGAAAATCAAAAAGTAAGGATTGCCAAATCAAGAATGAAAGGGCCAGCCTTGAGTTGGTGGAATTTTATTCAAAATGAAAGGATAGAAGATGATAGGAATCCTATCTCTACATGGAGGAAGATGGTACTTGAAATCTAGAAGCAATTTTTCCCTGAGGATTATGAGGTCAACTTGAACAAGAAGTTGCACAACTTGAGACAAAAGGACATGGACGTGAGCACCTACACAGAGGAGTTTCACAAGATGACATTGAAAGCCAAGATGCCTGAGAATGAAAAATAGAAGCTTGCAAGGTATCTTAATGGCCTCAAGTTCTCCATTCAAGATGAATTAACTCTCTTTAACCCGGAGACAGTCCATAAGTGTTTTCAAATGGCATTGAGAATTGAGGATAAACAAAGAAGAAAAGGTGATTCATACAGTAGCAGCAGAGGCAGAGGAAATCAAAACTTTAGGGGCAGGGGTAGATTTCAAAATAGAGATAATTTCTCTAGATTCCAAGGTGGCAGATCACAAGAAGGCAGCCAAGGGCAGGCTGATAAAAATAGTGCTGATAAGGGTCAGTTTAGGGGCAGAGGTAATGGCAGAGGAAGAAATGGTGGTAGAGGTCCCAATGTGTTTACTGGAAGGTGTTTCTCTTGCAATCAGATTGGACATTAGTCCTTTAGGTGCCCAGAGAAGATGGGAAACACTGCTGCAAATCAGAAAGAAAGAAGAGTACAACTCCTTCAAGAAGAGGACTGTCAAAGCACCACAAGTTACCAAACAACCTCTTCCAAGTCTGCAGCACCTAAGAGTGGAGAATGCATCATGTTTAATAGATCCCTCATCATGCCAGCCACCAAGGAGCAGCCCCAAAGAAACAACTTGTTCAGAACCACTTGCAAGGTGAAAGGAAAAGTTTGCAAGGTAATAGTAGATTCAGGTTCTTCTGAAAATTTGGCTTCTAATGAAATGGTGACTAAGTTAGGATTGGAAAGAATGCCTCATCCTAACCCCTATAAAGTCTTTTGGCTAACCAAGGAACAACAAATTGTGGTGAAAGAGCAATGTTGGGTTGAATTCAAGATAGGTGAATATCATGATAAGGTTCTTTGTGAGATAGTGGATATGGATGCATGCCACCTTCTTCTTGGAAGGCCTTGGCAACATGACACAAGTGCCCAACATGATGGTAAGAACAATGTGATTCATTTGTCCAAGAATGCTGAAAAGTTTACAATGACTCCTTTGATTGATGATTGCAAAGAGAAAGTCATTTCTAGTTCAATTATGTTGGTAGGTGAAAAAGAGTTTTTGGCTAACCTCAAGGAAGAGAAAGTGCCATGTTTTGCAGCAGTCATCAAGCCCAAGGATGTGAATCCCAAGAAGGTCAAAGTGCAGCAACCTCTTAGGAGGATTGGACCAAAGGAAGTGCAAGAACTATTGGAGAAGTTTCAGGATGTGATAGCTAATGAAGGCAAGGATGCCCTTCCACCAAAGAGGGAGATTAGTCATTGCATTGATCTCATCCCTGGATCCACCCTACCAAACCAAGCAGCCTACAAGTTGACTCCAGAGCAAAATGTTGAAGTGGAAAGACAAATCCAAGACTTGTTGGATAGAGGACTTATCAGGAGGAGTATTAGCCCATGTGCAGTACCTGCAGTGCTTGCACCCAAGAAGGAAGGAACATGGAGACTATGCACTGATTCCAGGGCCATCAACAAGATTACTATCAGGTATAGATTTCCAATGCCTAGAATAGAAGATTTAATGGATTGCTTGGGTAAGGCTAAGTATTTTACCAAGATAGATCTAAAAAGTGGTTATCACCAAATCAGGATAAGGGAAGGGGATGAGTGGAAAACCGCCTTCAAAACCAATGAAGGACTATTTGAATGGGTTGTCATGCCTTTTGGCTTGTCAAATGCACCAAGCACCTTCATGAGATTGATGAATGAAGTGCTAAAACCTTTCCTTAACAAGTTTATTGTTGTATATTTGGATGATATACTAATTTTTAGTGACAGCAAGGAAGACCACATAAGGCATATCCATCAAGTGCTCAGGAGGCTTCAAGAGGAGAAGTTGAGAATCAATCTTGACAAATGTGTCTTCCTACAAGAAGAGTTGATATTTTTGGGGTTTGTCATCTCCAAGGGCAGCCTAAAAATGGATCCAAGTAAGGTTGCAGCCATTCTTAATTGGCCAACACCTACAACAGCCTCGGAGGTAAGGAGTTTCCATGGTTTATGTAGCTTTTATAGAAAGTTCATTAGAGGGTTTAGTGGCATTTGTGCTCCACTTGTTGACACCATAAAAGGGAGCAAGAAATGTGTGTTTTTATGGACAGATGAGGCCAACCAAGCCTTTGAACTGTTAAAGAAAAAAATATCAGAAAAACCGGTCCTTGTTCTTCCTAATTTTGACAAGGTCTTTGTGGTAGAATGTGATGCAAGTAAGAGGACTGTTGGAGGAGTCCTAAGTCAAGATGGGAGGCCTGTAGCATTCTTTAGTGAGAAGTTAAATGAGGCAAAACAAAACTACTCCACCTATGATCTAGAGTTATATGCCATGGTTCAGTCATTAAGGAAATGGAGACACTACTTATTGCCAAAGGAATTTATAGTTTTTACTGACAACCATGCATTAAGCTTCTTGAACAGGCAGCAAAAGTTAAATCACATACATGTCAAGTGGATGGAGTACATCCAAGCATACACCTTCTCTATAAAACATAAGAAAGGAGTGGCCAATAAGGTAGCCGATGCCTTAAGCAGGAGAAATCTTGTTGTGCAAACTATTCAGTTGGAAAGTACAGGTATTCATGCCATTAAAGATCAGTATACAACAGATGAAGACTTCAAAGAGCCATACCTATCTTGCAAGGCCATGATAGGAAGGTATAATACTAATTTTTCTGATTTTTTGTTGCAAGATGGATATCTTTTCAAGGGTAGCATGTTGTGTATCCCAAGAGGATCTGTTAGAGAGAATATAATAAAGGAAAAGCATTGTGGCAGCATGTCAGGTCACTTTGGTATTGATAAGACCCTAGAATTGGTTAGGAGGTACTATTTTTGGCCAAAATTGCCAACCGATGTAAGGAAGTTTGTTGAAACTTGTCAAATTTGCCAAAGAGCAAAGGGGCATACATCAAATGCAGGTTTATACACTCCTCTACCTATTCCTTCAAAGCCTTGGAATTCCATAAGTATGGACTTTGTACTTGGTTTGCCTAGGACAAAGAATGGACATGACAGCATTTTTGTGGTTGTAGATAGGTTCTCAAAAATGGCTCACTTCATCCCATGTAGAACCACACATGATGCCTCACACATAGCAGGTCTTTTCTTCAAGGAAATAGTCAGGTTACATGGTTTACCTTTGTCCATAATCTCAGATAGAGACCCCAAGTTCATTGGACACTTCTGGAGGACACTGTGGAAGAGACTAGGTACAAATTTGTCCTTATCATCTGCCTATCACCCTCAGTCTGATGGACAAATAGAGGTGATTAATAGGTCACTTGGCAACCTCCTAAGATGCCTAACCAAGGAGTAGGGTGCTAGTTGGGGTTCAATTTTGGCTCAGGCAGAGTTCTCCTACAATGACACTGTCAATAGAAGCACCGGCCTGTCTCCTTTCCAAATTGTTTATGGCACTCACCCAAGGGGTATTTTGGAACTAAGGGAGGTTAAAGGACTGGAAAATAGCAGTGCCTTGGCTGAAGACTTCGTTCAAGTCATGAAAGATGTCCATGAACAAGTACAACAGAAATTACTGTCCACTTCTTAGAAATATAAACAATTTGCTGACAGAAAAAGAAGGGATTTGCAGTTCAAGGAAGGTGATTTAGTAATGGTTCATCTGAAGAAGGAGAGGCTCCCTACAGGTAAACACACTAAGCTACTCATGAAGAAGATTGGGCCTTGTGAAGTGCTCATGAAATGTGGAGAAAATGCCTACAAAATCAGACTTCCGGATGGCATTGCTTTGTCTCCAATTTTTAATGTTTTAGACCTTTATCCCTATAAAGGATCTGATCCTCAGACTATTGTTAAAGAAGATCAAACTGATCACACACTCCAGGAACTCATTCCTTCATCTCCAAATCAGATTGAGTGCATTTTGGACAAGAGGATTGCAAAACTAGAAGGCACACCTATCATGACTATTTGGTGAAGTGGCTAAACAAACCTCAGGAGGATGCCACTTGGATGAACAGGGTAGACATTGAGAAGGCAGGTTTCACATTTGACAGCATTCCAACTCAAGAGACTTGAGTTCTCTTTGACAGTGGGTGTATGGTGCAGGGCACCTAGGAGCACCTTGGTTCCTAAAGTCACTTTGTTTGCATTTTTTTTTTAAAGTTGTGGTTTTGATTGTAATAAGGCTTCAGCCATGAGTATATGGTCCTTTTTGTGTGGTCAAGATGATTGAGGTGACCATATAAACCTCAATCATGCTTAGTCCACTTGGATCCTTGTTATGCCACTTAGGCCTAGAAGGTATAAGGGTTGGTTTTCGAGTTTTTTTTTATTGTTTGTGTGTTTTATCATGTTTTGGGAGTATGGAGGATGTTTTGATTCCATTGGACAAGAAAAACAAATCGCCATCCTTTGGAAAATGCAAAAACTCCATAGTGTCAAGTGTTGTCAATGGTGTCAATGACACATTGACCGGTTGCAACTTCATTTTGGTTATTAAAACTATTTGTAGAAGTTGTAAACCAACTTGGATAGGTTGATATGGAGGAAATATTGCTCCAGCATGGAGGAGGAAGTTTTTGTATGGAATTTGGGCACAAAAATCAAGAAAATTAACTATTTTTTGCTATTTTTCTTTCTGTGTACGGACTGTACAGATTGAAATCTTGGTCTAATGTACTTTTTCTAAAACTAGAGAGAGTTTGGGTTCAAATGCAACTGGTTTGAGGTCTTGAAATGGTCGGAGTCAAAAGTTATTGAATTTTCTTTCAAAACTGGTCTAGAAACCCTATTTTCTAGGGCAGTCCCACAAATTTGACCCTAGAATGCATTTCCACTGATGAAATTTCATGCCACTCAGTGAAATGCAGGCTAGGGGTGTATACTACTTGATTCCAAAAGCATTTTCTGAGAAAATACAGTTTACTATTTTTAATGTGATGCCCTAGGTCAAATATCTCTATGTATTTGACTGAAATTATGCAATTTGATGATGTAAATGACAAAAGTCTAAGAGAGTAAGTGAATGAATGGTGGATTTGTGTTGTTTGGGGATGGTAGAGTCATTCCAAGTTCCTGCCCCTGGCCTATACACCCAATTTTGAGCACTTGCTTTGTAACCTAGCCTAAATTGATCAATTAGGCCTAGAGACCTAGTAGGCGTTCTGGATTGCTGGAGTAGAGTTGGAGCAGGAGATTTGGAGGTTTGTTAGGGTCCCCTGAAGGGTGTTCAATTCCATAATTTGTTTGCCTAGACCTTTGGGATTTTGTCAAGTTTTGTTGAGAAAACCTAGTTTGGAGGGCTAGTAGCCTTACTAGTCAAGGTATAGGTTGAAGAGTCTTGGGAAGTTGGAGATCAAACCAACTGCATAGAAGGTGTTTGTTGATCTGTCTTAAGGTGTTGGAGAAGCCTTAGGGGTTAGACAATAGTCTGGACATCAAATCCTTCATATGCCTTGTATGTGCCTTTGGTTGGTTGGTTGGTTGAAGGCTAGTTGAAGTGGGTGAGTGGGCAAAGGACAATAGAGTAAACCTTTGTGTGTTGCTTCCCTTGTACCACTCTGCATCAAGGAGACACCTTAATGAGTCCCACCGAAATGGTGACTCCCACCGATAAAGATTTTCCTGCTATTGCACTACGCTCCAACCCACCATTGGGTTGTCAAATAGTCTAGAAAGTTAGTCCCTCCAAAATCATGTGGTCCCACCGATATACACATCATCGATCTATTGTGGGGATGCTGACTGTAGTCTTGCCAAACACAAAGGTCACTCTGATAAAGAGATAGTTGGGTGTTAGGCTATCTAGGAGACACCTCCATGAGTCTCACCAAATAGGCAAGTTCACATCGATGAAGGAAAAACACCCACCAACGAACTAGGGTTAAATAACACTAAACTTCAATGAATCTGGCACACACACATAGCAACAAAATTTGAAAACAAAATTTGCCTATGTACAAAATGATGCAGATAGCATGAGAACCCGAGATGCTCCTACATCAATAGGTGTAATATATGATGGGAGCATGGGGTGGAGTGGGATGTGTGTTAACATTTGTTTGTTAACAAAAACTATTAAAAAGCTAAGATACATTAAATTAATGATATATTGTAAATCTAGACTATTCATTATTAGGTTTTAGATCTTATGGTAGATATTTTGTTGGCTAGTCTTGCCCTAAAAGTAACCCTATTTTATGAGGGCGTTGTATTATGGTTGCGGTGTAGTGATGTATTCTAAGAGTCTGATAGTAGTCATGTTGTCTCTAGATCTCTGGTGGTGATACTCCTATGAGAAGATTTCTCTATAAGTATATTGTAATCTTTATGATTTTTGAATAATATATTGCATAGCTTTTGGAGTGTGGGGTTTTTCTCCCGAAAGGGTTTTCCCCACATAAATCACTATGTTGTGGTATGCATGATATTTATGTTTATTTCTGTTTAAGTTTCTATAATTGTTAAATATCTACAAAGTTTTGCATTATCCTCCTCTCAAGAATAGTGTAGGAAGTTGTTCCGCTACCTTATCTTCCTTACAAGTGGTATCTATTGGTACTCATTTATGTTTAGGGTTTTAAGCTTGGGCATTTGCAGGTTTTCTCATTTAAACACTGAATTTTCTGAGTCATGGGGTCTTGCATTGTTTTGTCTATTTTGATGTTGGCCTTCTGTGGTGAGTTCCTGGTTATTAAGTCTCATCCTTGTGCTTTAGTGTTTGAAGGTTGACCATCCCCCATGCAATGTTTCACCACTTTTTCCTGTCGTACATGAGAAAAGTGTTAATTTTTTGTATGTGCAATTGCAATTTGTATGTTGGCAGGCTTGTGAAATCTCTATCGGCCTCCAAAAAATGATAAGGAATTGAGCTATATGCATTTTAGATGCATATCAGGTTGCATATGCAAAGGGGGAATCTATCGCATATTCCTGAGTATATTCTACAGTTGTATGCATTTCCAAATGCATATCGGGCTTACAAGGAAAAATATACAAGGATGGAATATACATCGCAGATCCCTAGAATATTCGCTGCTTGTATATTGGGTCTGTAGGTATATTTGGTTTGTATGTTCAGACATACAATTGTTAGATATAATGGCAACATGCAAGGAAAAGATACATTGCGGGCATATTCCAGGAAAGATTCCTTGTTTGTATGTGAAAAGGGTGAATGTATGCGTAGACATACAAAGGCGAATGCATGTGAAATATACATTCACAAGATGCAAAGAGGAACATGCATTCCAAATATGCAAGGGCCAGACCCCTAGGGTTTTGCAGTTTAATAAATTCAAAGTCTAAAGTCTGTGGCATGTATATTGGGCACTTGTATGTGCCGATATACATTGCGATATGCAAGGAGTGCGATATACAACCTAGACGCGATGGAGTTTTCAAGCTGCCTCATAAATATTTGAGGTCCATAGGTTGTATAAAGCGATATACAAGCCGATGTACAATGAAAGGATACAATCCGGACTTCAAAAGGAGGTACATTCTGATGCATAATGATTTGAAGTCCACGGCTTGTATGTATGTGTGTGTTGTATATCACGGATATACAAAGGAATGAGGTGCAAGCCAGACCCGAGTAGTTTTTCAAATCATTCTAAACTAGCATGGGGTCCGCATTGTATATTAGGTTGTTGCATATATATGCATTTTGCATATACAAGGGTTTTTGAAAGGCAAACAGTGGCGATTGTATATGCATCTGTTCTTGCATATACAAGGGGTGAAATGGAAAAATGAAGATGGTGAAAATTCAGCGATAGGAACATGGAGTCCCTGCGTGGCATGTAATCATTGGCTCCTGACTTTTCGGTGGGTTTTGGTGCCGATGATCTCAGTGATGGGATTAAAATCAACGGCTAGGTTTTAAAGTTGAGAAGTCAGTCTTCCTTGCTTCCTCAGACTTGTTTTGAGCGGGAAAACTTTAGATGTGTTCGTTAATGCATCCCGTGGGTAGCTAAATCATTAATGGAAGACTTGTAGAGGATGATCGATGGAGTTGACATGTCAACCACCCAATTAATGAGGAAAATCATTGGGCGGCGGTGCAGATCCCGAGCATACCTGCTCCCTCCTCTTTGTCTCTCTGTGGCATTAACTATTTTGAGCGGCATTTCTCATGCATTGTATCTGGTAGATTTTTTATTTACCTTGTAATTAATTTTGCTGAGTTTACAGTTTTGGTATAAAAGCTAAACTGTATTACTCTTTGTTGTTGTTGAAAACTGGACAAGTTTTGGTGCTGTAATGAAATACAACTTCGCTGGTGGCTCTATTCTAGGTATTTTGTGAGTTTAAGAGTTGTATGTTGAGTGTCTTATTCATAGGATTCACCAGTTTCATGTTAATTTAAATGAGTAATGCTTTATAGTATGTGTTTTGTTATTTGTCTCCAAACTGGATGTGTTCTTCTTCTAAATCTAAATAGCTAAGGGGTGTTTGGGATTCTAAAATATGGGTTTGCTATATTAAACACGTGATCTTTTACTTCCGATCAAGGAGTAGATTAAATGTTTTGGGTTAAGTATTGAGAAGAGTACATTGCAGCAAGGATGTTCATAAGCAGAAATAACTAAATACTTTATCTTGGGTATTGTTTGTAAGGCAGACATTGCAAAATCCCCTTGAAATCTGATTGTTGTTTCAGGTCTGTGATAAACATTCACATATATATGTCTATTGAATTCGAGCCCTGGATAGGCACCGATCCAGTCTTGTATTGAGGTTGCAACCCAAAGTCTCAGTTTTGCATCCAAACATAAAATCAAGCTTAAACTTCAAAATCAAACCATCAGGACTTTAGAAATAGCTTAAGACTAAAATCCTCTAATTCACAACTGAACATAAGCCCAAAGCTAGCCCCTTTGCTCTTATCCCATACTTTTGGTCTGCATAAAGGAGGATTTATCTTCTTTGTAACAACATCCCAGTCAATCCACAAGCATATCTCATGGATGTTGAATAAGGAATACCCCCCTTGGTTCTGCAGAGCCTAAAGAAGAAGAGGAGATATTTATAGAGTCTATCTCCTGTACTGTTGGCCCCTGGCCCGAGAATCCTGTTGATCACTGATGGCTACTTTGTAGGGATAACTGGGAGCAAGCATCCAGTTTGGGAGAATAACCAATAGATTTGGTGACTCTGTTGGGGAGACTTTGTGTAAGAACCCTGATAGTACTGATTCCTACTTGTAGGTGGCAACTCCGAGTAATCTCCCAACTGGTGAAAGTAAAATTTATATGTAGGGGAGAAGATCCCAGCATAACCCTTTGCTGGAAGAATTACCCACAAAAATGATGTATAGGAAAAAGGGGGTTGTTCAAGCCAGTTAAGAAGGTTGTCACAGCCCCAGAAATTGTGATAATAATCAAAACAATCCAGGATCCTTAGAGCGGACAATACCTTATTTTTCAAACACTGAGGCTGAAATATAGAATGTATATGAAAGATAGAAGGGTGATGGATAGAGAATGAGGTGAGAAGTGTTTCAAGAACACCCTTTCCTTGATTCCCCTAATAGATTTGAAGAAGTTGAATCCCCAAGAGATGATAATGATGATCAGAATATAATGAAACCATCCTCTTCTATGCCTAGAGAGGAGGAATTAGCTGAAGAAATCAAAAGCTTAAGGGTAGAATTAGAATATCTGTAGGTAGTGAAAATCAGAGATGACATGAGATAGAAAGTGTAGGCTCTACGAGTTTCTCAGAATGATGCAATCCCCACCGTTGACAATACAAATGTGCTGAGGAACCATCATAGAAATGAAGTGCAGGCTCAGCATAATGATCAGAGATGGAATGCAGACAATGCTAGAGTACCATTTAATAATGTGAGGAATCAGAATGCAAATAGAAATGTAAATGTTAATCAATTTGATAGACAACCTCTGCAGCTGGATAGATTCAGACAATTGGTTTTTGATGGCATTCCTGGTTATCCAAATCCTATTGACAAACATGTGAGGCTGCAAGTGCCTAAATTTTTAGGAAATAATACTATGTCAAGGGAAGACCATTTAAAATCTTTTCAGAACATCATGGACAACTTTGAGGCTAAGCATGAGGATGTTTTTATGAAATAATTTATGCAATCTTTAGTTGATGAGGCTAGAGAATGGTACAAGGGTCTGCCTGACAGGAGTATTTCATCATGGGAGGATTTCAGAAGAATTTTCAAAGAACAATATGGTGATAAAATTGATCCAAGTTTCTTCATTAATGAATTCATTGGCATTACCAAAGGATCGAATGAACAGGTTGCTGATTTCAATGCTAGATTCACTAAGGTGTTGAACAAATTGCCACATCACCTGAGGCCTAATGAACCAATGTCCATAGTGTTGTACATAAACACTTTTGATGCCAAAACAACTTATGGATTAAGGGATAAGGGTCCTCACAGCCTCAAGGATGCATTCAAAATTGCAACAAATATTGAAAATAACATAAAACCATCTGGTAAGACAAACAGAAGAGATGATGTAAAAATTCTGCAGAATCCAAATACCAAATCTCAAAATATTCAAGGCAGTGCATCTACTTCTAAGGATAAATTAGATAAGTTGACAACTATTGTCAAGGACCTGAGCTATAGAATGGCTAAAAATAAAAAGGGGATATGTCCTGAAAGACAAGTTTACCAAAGGTAGGAAAGAAGACCATTATTACATGATATGCCATATAATACCAACTGGCATAATGGTAAACCCATTCTTCTAAACAAAAACACAAATCCAAGGAATCAGAGTGTTAAGGAAACACCTAACCCCTTGAAGAAGGCTGTTAATATTGTTAATGACACTCCATGGTGCATAATATGTTAGATGCCTCACTCACAGTCACAATGTATGATTGCTCAGTCTTTATATAATAATGTTGTTTCCTGTGATGAGTGCAATGAGCCACATTACATGAAAGATGACAATGTCAATATGTTGTCTACAAACAGGGAGTATTTGTCTCATGATGTTGATGCAAGCACAAGTAATGAGATTCAGGCCTGCCAGCACTTTCCCTATGATGAAGATGATGAGGATAATTATGCTTATGCTCAAGATTCACATAACTTTTTGAATAACTTAAGAAGACCTTCCGATGAAGAGATAAGAGCTCTCACAGCTGCGGCAGTGGCTCAAGTCAAAAGAAATTATAATCTCAGGGGTAAAGCTCAGGTAAGCGACTCACACCAACCAGAGAATACTTTTGTGAGCTAGCCAGTGCACAGTAATAAAGGGGCTGAAACACAAAAGAAGCAATGGAGAAATAATAAGCAAAATTTTAAGCAAAAAATAGGTCATGATCCTCAAGGACCAGAAAATAGAATTCCCCAGGTTGACGATCAAAATAAAAAATTTTAGATCAAGAATGACAGTTAGGAAGCCATAAAGGTTAAAGCTGGATAATATCAGGATAAAAATAAAACTGTGGAACAGGCTACAACTGTTATACAAAATTATGCTCCATTTGACATAACTCAGGTCTTGTCCCAGATAAAAATCTATGTTCCATTGATGGCGCTGATGAAAGTTGAGGAGTTCAAAAATAAAACATTGTCCCTGATTTTAGGAGTACCCTATCAAGCTAATCAGAATATTGAGACTCGGGGTAGGAAACAAGCTATGTGTGTCGATGAGGATGAAACTCCTGAGGTATATCTGGGGGTGACCATGACAAAGTGCCTTTCACAGGTTGAGCCATTTTATGTCTCCCTGGTTATTAATGGAAAAACAGTCAGGAACTATATGCTTGATTCTGGAGCATTAACAAATATTATGCCTCTGGTTATTATGCAACAAGTTGGATTAAAAATAGACAAGGCATGTGGGAAGTGTTATGCCATGGATGCTAGAGAAGTACCTGTCATTGGAATCATGAAAGATGTTGACTTTAGGTTGGCAGCATATCCAGAAAAAACCTACAAAATGAATATAACAGTTGTTGATATCAAGCCACAATATGGTATGTTGTTGTCAAGAAGACGGGAAGCATTAATTGGTGGGAGTATGCAACTAGATCTGTCATATGCTATGATCCCAATGAATGGCAGGGATGTTAAACTGATTAGAGAAGAAAGATCATTGGACACAGTTAAAGATTAGGAATCAGAGGAGCATATATGTTTTGTGGATACTGACTGTGATAACTTCAGAGTTGTCTCAGATGATCAAGGGGGTAGAGGGAGAGATGTTTGCATTCAGGAGCTTGACCAATAGGGTCTCTGGACCATGTATTTTGATGGAGCTTGTTCGAAGGAAGGCTCTGGTGCTGGAATTGTGTTTCTGTCTTCAACCGGTAAGCTTCTAAAATTCTCTTTCTTGTTGAAGTTTGCTTGTACAAACAATATTGCAAAGTATGAAGCTATGTTGTTAGGATTGAATGTTGCTTTAAAGCATGGGATTAGGATGCTCAAAGTATTTGGAGATTTAGAGTTAGTTGTTTCACAAGTCAGAGATAAGTATGCATCAAAGAATAGGAGATTAAAACAATATAAGCATGCTATTTGGGATACAATTGAATTGTTTGATGCTTTTTCAATAAACTGGATTGAGAGATCAAAAAATGTCAGGGCAGACTTTTTAGCTAATGTAGCCATAAGGCTAGATGATATAACTCTATCAGATATTACAAATGTTGAGGTCAAACTTAGACCTGCAGTACCAGATAACATATGCAGCTGGCAGGTATTTGATGATGATAAAGATTTACTGAGATTTCTACATTGCATTCATGAGTATGAGAACCAGGAAGTGGATTTTCATAACTTTGTGGAGGTTGTAGTTGGGAAAGAAACTCTCTTAGGGAAGGAGGTAATTCAACTCAAGACAAATAAAATCCCTAGAGGGTTGGTTGCTTTAGAGAGAGATTTTGACAATAGGGACCAATTTGTTACAAAGGCATCTCCAACAAACAAGAATGATTTGGAGGAGATAAATTTGGGGACATCTCATGCCCCCAAGAAGATATATATTGACAAACAGCTCAAACCACACATCAGAACTATGCTGATTGCACTACTGAAAAAATATAAGCATATTTTTGCCTAGTCATATGAAGACCTGAAAGCCTATAGAGAGGATTTATTTCAGCATGAAATCCCTTTGAAGCCTGGAGCTAAACCATTTAGATAGAAACAAAGACCTATCAACTCAACTTTAGCCCCAAAAATGCAAGAAGAGACTAAAGAAGCTTAGGGAGGCTGGAATAATTATGCCCATCAGACACTCAACTTGGGTGTCTAACCTTGTCCCAGTTAGAAAGAAAAATGGTGACATAAGGCTTTGTGTGGACTTTAGAAATCTGAATGTATCTTCTTTGAAGGACAATTATCCATTGCCAAATATGGAGGCCATGTTGCAAAAGGTGACTGGCTGTGAACTTTTATCCATGATGGATAGATTTTCAAGGTACAATTAGGTGAAGGTAAAAGAATCTGAACAATATAAGACTGCTTTCACCACTCCATGGGGAACCTATGTATATGTGAGAATGCCATTTGGACTGACAAATGCAGATGCTGCATTTCAGAGGGCTATGGATGTTGCTTTTGCAGGATTGATTGACTCAATCCTGGCTGTGTATCAGGATGACTTGACAGCTTATTCAAAAAGGAAAGAGCAACATTGCATGCACTTAGAGTAGATATTTATTAGAGCACTAGAATATGGCATCTCACTTAACCCAAAGAAATGTGCTTTTGGGGTAGTGGAAGGAAAATTGCTTGGTCACATTGTTTCCAAGGATGGAGTCAGGATTGACCCTGAAAGGGTGGCTGCAATTGACAAAATTCAAATCCCTAGAACAGTGAAAGGTATTCAGTCTTTCTTTGGGAAAATTAATTTTGTTAGGAGATTTGTTCCTAATTTTGTAGAGACCACAAAAGATGTCTCCAAAATGCTGAAGAAAGGTGCAATTGTCAAATGGGAAGATGAAGCAACTAAATCATTTCAGAATATCAAAGAAGCTATAAAGATGGCCCCTGTGCTAAAATCTCCTGATTTTTCTAAGCCATTTCAGCTGTTCTCATTTGCTTCTTTCCATACTATTACTGCATGCTTACTACAAAAAAATGAGAATGGTTTTGAGTAGCCTATCACTTTCTTCAGTAGGTCATTGCAGGCTGCTAAGTTGAAGTATGACATCATGGAAAAGTAGGCTTATGCACTGGTTAGAGCAGTCAAGAGCTTCAGGCCATATTTAGTGAGCTCTCAGATAGTTGCATATGTGCCTCATGCAGCAGTCAAAGATATTTTTACTCAGCAGGAAGTAACTGGAAAAAGATGCAGATGGATAAACAAATTGCAAGAGTTCAACATCGAAATACAGATCACAAAATTGGTAAGAGGACAAGGTTTGGAAAAATTGATGACACAGTCAAATCTAGAGGCATGCCAAGTGAATGTAGTGCATAATGAAGTTATAAATATGTCAAAATCTGAATGGTATAAGGACATAGTACATTATTTGCAAAATCTAAACTGCCCTTCCCAGCTCAGTGACAATCAGAAAAGGACCTTGAAGCTACATGCTATCAAATACGTCCTTATTCAAGGTGAGTTGTATTGAAAAAATTCTGATGGCGTCCTACTCAGGTGTGTAGATGAAAATCAGGCCAAAGATATTTTAAGTGATATGCACAATGGAGTGTGTGGTGGACACTATGCTACCTAGACAACAGCCCACAAAATCCCTAGAACTGGTTACTGGTGGCCAACTCTCTTCTCAGATGCACAAGGAATGGTAAGAAAATGTGATCCTTGCTAAAGGTTCTCAGGAAAGCTAAAATATGAAGGTGCATTGCCCCTTAGGATGGTAACTGTGGAAGCCCCATTTCAGTAATGGGGAATTGATTTTATAGGGAAAATCTCAGAAAAATCGAGTGGACATGGTTGGATTCTTGTTGCCACTGATTACTTCACCAAATGGATTGAAGCCATTCCAACTAAAAAAGCTACAAGAAAAGTGGTGATGGATTTTATTCTAGAAAATATTATCATCAGGTTTGGAGTACCAGCCAAATTGGTTACAGATAATGCTATGTGCTTTAGGACTAGTGAATTTATTGATTTTTGCAGCAATTATGGAATTGACTTGTCTCATACATCACCATACCATCCAGAAGGAAATGATCAAGCAGAGTCAAGAAATAGAAGTCTCATGAAAATCATCAAGAGGGTGATAGATAAAAACAAGAGGGCTTGGGATTCAAAGCTGAAGTTGGCATTATGGGCTGACAAGGTGACAGTGAAAAGAGCAACTGGAAGGTCACCTTTTGAATTAGTGTATGGTGCCATAGCTAAACTGCCTGTGAACAACCTCCTGCCAGTTTATAAATTCATCCAAGGCAATGATGAGGAGAATGGGGACCCAATGACTGAAAGAATAAATTAGCTAGTTGCACTAGATGAAATCAGATGGGAGGCACAGAAAACAAACATCAAGAAGCAACAAAAGGTGAAATATTAGTTTGATAAAAGGGCTACAGAAAGAAAGTTTCAGATAGGTGATATGGTCCTTGTATGGAATGCAAGAAGCCAGGATAAGGGCAAGCATGGTAAGTTTGAGCCCTTATGGACTGGCCCATATCAAATTGGCACTATCCATGAAGATGATTCTTATTTTCTCCAGGCTCTCAATGGTGAACTATTGGAATTGCCAATGCACGGTAAATTCCTTAAAGCTTTTTTCTCATAAATGAGTACCTTATGTGCACACTATAAATTAGGTGTAAATGTTTCGTACATGCCTTGTATAGTCGGTCATGTTTTGAGTTTTGTGTTTTGTCTGGTCTGCCCCGGAGTAGTCTGGTCCTCGTTGCAGTCTTGCGCCTACATGTCCCCAATCGGAGCTTGTTGGTACTCATTTATGTTTAGGGTTTTAAGCTTGGGTGTTTGCAGGTTTTCTCATTCAAACCCTAAATTCTCTGAGTCATGGGGTCTTGCATTGTTTTGTCTATTCTGATGTTGGCCTTCTGTGGTGGGTTCCTGGTTATTAAGTCTCATCTTTGTGCTTTAGTGTTTGAAGGTTGACCAGCCCCCACACAATGTTTCACTACTTTTTCCTATCGCACTTGAGAAAAGTGTTAAGTTTTTGTATGTGCAATTGCAATTTGTATGTTGGCAAGCTTGTGAAATCTCTATCAGCCTCCAAAAAATGATAAGGAATTGAGCTATATGCATTTTAGATGCATATTGGGTTGCATATGCAAAGGGGGAATCTATCGCAGATTCCTGAGTATATTCTGTAGTTGTATGCATTTCCAAATGCATATCGGGCTTACAAGGAAAAATATACAAGGATGGAATATACATTGCAGATCCCCGGAATATTTGCTTCTTGTATATTAGGTCTATAGGTATATTTGGATTGTATGTTCAGACATACAATGGTTAGATACAATGGC
The DNA here is from genome assembly GCA_027924645.1 of Cunninghamia lanceolata. NCBI lineage: Eukaryota > Viridiplantae > Streptophyta > Pinopsida > Cupressales > Cupressaceae > Cunninghamia > Cunninghamia lanceolata. The sequence goes on along the minus strand of BSBN01000148.1, from coordinate 6,025,975 downwards.
AACTTGCAAGGAAAAGATACATTGCGGGCATATTCCAGGAAAGATTCCTTGTTTGTATGTGAAAAGGGTGAATGTATGCGTAGACATACAAAGGCGAATGCATGTGAAATATAAATTCACAAGATGCAAAGAGGAACATGCATTCCAAATATGCAAGGGCCAGACCCGTAGGGCTTTGCAGTTTAATAAATTCAAAGTCTAAAGTCTGCGGCATGTATATTGGGCACTTGTATGTGCCGATATACATTGCGATATGCAAGGAGTGCGATATACAACCCGGACGTGATGGAGTTTTCAAGCTGTCTCATAAATATTTGAGGTCCGTAGGTTGTATAAAGCACTTGTATATGCCAATATACAAGCCGATGTACAATGAAAGGACACAAGCCGGACTTCAAAAGGAGGTACATTCTGATGCATAATGATTTGAAGTCTGCAGATCGTATGTATGTGTGTTGTATATCACGGATATACAAAGGAATGAGGTGCAAGCTAGACCCGAGTAGTTTTTCAATTCATTCTAAACTGGCATGGGGTCCGCCTTGTATATTAGGTTGTTGCATGTATATGCATTTTGCATATACAAGGGTTTTTGAAAGGTGAATAGTGGCGATTGTATATGCATCCGTTCTTGCATATACAATGGGAAAAATGGAAAAATGAAGATGGTGAAAAGTCAGCGATAGGAACATGGAGTGCCTGCGTGGCACGTAATCATTGGCTCCTGACTTTTCAGTAAGTTTTGGCGCCAATGATCTCAGTGATGGGATTAAAATCAATGGCTAGGTTTTAAAGTTGCAGAGTTGGTCTTCCTTGCTTCCTCAGACTTGTTTTGAGCGGGAAAACTTTAGATGTGTTTGTTGCTGCATCTCGCGAGTAGCTAAATCATTAATGGCGAACTTGCAGAGGATGATCGATGGAGTTGACAGGTCAACCACCTGATTAATGAGGAAAATCCTTGGGCGGTGGTGCAGATCCCGAGCATACCTGCTCCCTCCTCTGTCTCTCTGTGGCATTAACTATTTTGAGTGCCATTTCTCATGCATTGTATCTGGCAGATTTTTGATTTACCTTGTAATTAATTTTGCTGAGTTTACAGTTTTGGTATAAAAGCTAAACTGTATTACTCTTTGTTGTTGTTGAAAATTGGACAAGTTTTGGTGCTGTAATGAAATACAACATCGTTGGTGGCTCTATTCTGGGTGTTTTGTGAGTTTATGAGTTGTATGTTGAGTTTCTTATTCATAGGTTTCATTAGTTTCATGTTAATTTAAATGAGTAATGCTTTATAGTATGTGTTTTGTTATTTGTCTCCAAACTGGATGTGTTTTTCTTCTGAATCTAAACAACTAAGGGGTGTTTGGGATTCTAAAATATGGGTTTGCTATATTGAATGCTTGATCTTTAACTTCCGCTCAAGGAGTAGATTAAATGTTTTGGGTTAGGTATTGAGAAGAGTACATTGCAGCAAGGATGTTCATAAGCAGAAATAACTAAATACTTTATCTTGGGTATTGTTTGTAAGGAAGACATTGCAAAATCCCCTTGAAATTTGATTGTTGTTTCAGGTCTGTGATAAACATTCACATATATATGTCTATTGACTCCGAGCCCTGGATAGGCACCGATCTAGTCTTGTATTGAGGTTGCAACCCAAAGTCTCAGTTTTGCATCCAAAGATAAAATCAAGCTTAAACTTCAAAATCAAACCATCAGGACTTTAGAAATAGTTTAGGACTAAAATCCTCTGATTCACAACTGAACACAAGCCCAAAGCTAGCCCCTTTGCTCTTATCCCATAGTTTTGGTCTGCATAAAGGAGGATTTATCTGCTTTGTAGCAACATCCAGTCAATCCACAAGCATATCTCATGGATGTTGAATAGGGAATACCCCCCTTGGTTCTGCAGACCCTAAAGAAGAAGAGGAGATATTTATAGAGTCTATCTCCTGTACTGTTGGCTCCTAGCCCAAGAATCCTATTGATCACTGATGGCTACTTTGTAGGGATAACTGGGAGCAAGCATCCAGTCTGGGAGAATAACCAACAGATTTGGCGACTCTACTGGGGAGACTTTGTGTAAGAACCTTGATAATACCGATTCCTACTTGTAGGTGGCGACTCTGAGTAATCTCCCAACTGGTGAAAGTGAAATTTATATGCAGGGAAGAAGATCCCAGTGTAACCTTTGCTGGAAGAATTACCCACAAAAATGATGTATAGGAAAAAGAGGGTTGTTCAAGACAGTCAAGAAGGTTCTCCCAGCCCCAAAAATTGTGATAATAATCAAAACAATCCAAGATCCTCAGAGTGGACAATACCTTATTTTTCAAACACTGAGGCTGAAATCCAGAATGTATATGAAAGATAGAAGGGTGATGGATTGAGAATGAGATCAAAAGTGTTTCAAGAATGCCCTTTCCTTGATTCCCCTGACATATTTGAAGAACTTGAATCCCCAAGAGATGATAATGATGATCAAAATATAATGAAACCATCCTCTTCTATGCCTAGAGGGCAGGAATTAGCTGAAGAAATCAAAAGATTAAGGGCGGAATTAGAATATCTGCAGGCAGTGAAAATTAGAGATGACATGAGACAGAAAGTGCAGGCTCTACGAGTTGTCCAGAATGATGCAATCCCCACCGTTGACAATACAAATGTGTTGAGGAACCATCATAGAAATGAAGTGCAGGATCAGCATAATGATCAGAGATAGAATGCAGACAATGCTAGAGTACCATTTAATAATGTGAGGAATTAGAATGCAAATAGAAATGTAAATGTTAATCAATTTGATAGACAACCTATGCAGCTGGATAGATTCAGACAACTAGTTTTTGATGGCACTCCTGGTTATCCAAATCCTATTGACAAACATGTGAGGCTGCAAGTGCCTAAATTTTTAGGAAATAATACTGTGTCAGGGGAAGACCATTTTAAAGCTTTTCAGAACATCATGGACAACTTTGAGGCTAAGCATGAAGACGTTTTTATGAAATTATTTATGCAATCTTTAGTTGATGAGGCTAGAGAATGGTACAAGGGTCTGCCTGACAGGAGTATTTCATCATGGGAGGATTTCAGAAGAATTTTCAAAGAACAATATGGTGACAAAACTGATCCAAGTTTCTTCAATAATTGAATTCACTGGCATTACCAAAGGATCAAATGAATAGGTTGCTAATTTCAATGCTAGATTCACTAAGGTACTGAACAAATTGCCACATCACCTGAGGCCTAAGGAACCAATGTCCATAGTGTTGTACATAAATGCTTTTGATGCCAAAATAGCTTATGGATTAAGAGATAAGGGTCCTCACAGCCTCAGTGATGCATTCAAAATTGCAACAAATATTGAAAATAACAGAAAAGCATCTGTTAAGACAAACAGAAGAGTTGATGTAAAAATTCTGCAGAATCCAAATACCAAATCTCAAAATATTCAAGGCAGTGCATCTACTTCTAAGGATAAATTAGATAAGTTGACAACTATTGTCAAGGACCTGAGCTATAGAATGGCTAAAAATGAAAAGGGGTTAGGTCCTAACAGACAAGTTTACCAAAGGCATGAAAGAAGACCATCATTACATGATATGCCATATAATACCAACTGGCATAATGGTAAACCCATTCTTCCAAACAACAACACAAATCCAAGGAATCAAAGTGTTAAGGAAACACTTGACCCCTTGAAGAAGGCTATTAATATTGTTAATGACACTCCATGGTGCATAATATGTCAGATGCCTCACTCACAGTCATAATGTATGATTGCTCAGTCTTTATATAATAATGTTGTTGCCTATGATGAGTGCAATGAGCCACATTACATGGAAGATGACAATGTCAATATGTTGTCTACAAACAGGGAGTATCCATCTCATGATGTTGATGCAAGAACAAGTAATGAGATTCAAGCCTACCATTACTTTCCCTGTGATGAAGATGACGAGGATAATTATGCTTATGCTCAAGATTCACATAACTTTTTGAATAACTTAAGAACACCTTCTGATGAAGAGATAAGAGCCCTCACAGCTACAGCACTGGCTCAAGTCAAAAGCAATTACAATCTCAAGGGTAAAGCTCAGGTAAGAGACTCACACCAACCAGAGAATACTTTTGTGAGCCATCTAGTGCACAGTAATAAAGGGGCTGAAACACAAAAGAAGCAATGGAGCAATAATAAGCATAATTTTAAGCAAAAAATAGGTCATGATCCTTAAGGACCAGAAAACAGAATTCCCCAGGTTGAGGATCAAAATAAAAATTTTCAGATCAAGAATGACAGTCAGGAAGCCATAAAGGTTAAAGCTGGATCATCTCAGAATAAAAATAAAATTGTGGAACAGGTTACAACTATTATAAAAAATTATGCTCCATTTGACATAACTCAGGCCTTGTCCCAGATAAAAATCTTTGTTCCATTGATGGAGCTGATGAAAGTTGAGGAGTTCAGAAATAAAACATTGTCCCTAATTTCAGGAGTGCCCTGTCAAGCTAATCAGAATATTGAGACTCAGGGTAGGAAACAAGCTATGTGTGTCGATGAGGATGAAACTCCTGAGGTATATCTAGGGGTGACCATGATAAAGTGCCCTTCACAGGTTGAGCCATTTTATGTCTCCCTGGTTATTAATGGAAAAATAGTCAGGAACTGTATGCTTGATTCTGGAGCATCAACAAATATCATGCCTCTGGTTATTATGCAACAAGCTGGATTAAAAATAGACAAGGCATGTGGGAAGTGTTATGCCATGGATGCTAGAGAAGTACCTGTCATCAGAATCATGAAAGATGTGGACTTCAAGTTGGCAGCATATCCAGAAAAAACCTACAAAATGAATATAACAGTTGTTGATATCAAGCCACAATATGGTATGTTGTTGTCAAGAAGATGGGCATCATTAATTGGTGGGAGTATGCAACTAGATCTATCATATGCTATGATCCCAATGAATGGCAAGGATGTCAAACTGATTAGAGAAGAAAGATCATTGGACACAGTTGAAGATCAGGAATCAGAGGAGCATATATGTTTTGTGGATACTGACTGTGATAACTTCAGAGTTGTCTCAGATGATCAAGGGGGTAGAGGGAGAGATGTTTGCATTCAGGAGCTTGACCAACAGGGTCTCTGGACCATGTATTTTGATGGAGCTTGTTTGAAGGAAGGCTCTGGTGCTAGAATTGCGTTTCTGTCTCCAACTAGTAAGCTTCTAAAATTCTCTTTCTTGTTGAAGTTTGCCTGTACAAATAATATTACAGAGTATGAAGCTATGTTGTTAGGATTGAATGTTGCTTTGAAGCATGGGATCAGGATGCTCAAAATATTTGGAGATTTAGAGTTAGTTGTTTCCCAAGTCAGAGATAAGTATGCATCAAAGAATAGGAGATTAAAACAATATAAGCATGCTATTTGGGATACAATTGAATTGTTTGATGCTTTTTCAATAAACTGGATTGAGAGATCAAAAAATGTCAGGGCAGACTTTTTAGCTAATGTAGCCATAAGGCTAGATGATATAACTCTATCAGATATTACAAATGTTGAGGTGAAACTTAGACCTGCAGTACCAGATAACATATGCAGCTGGCAGGTATTTGATGATGATAATGATTTACTGAGATTTCTACATTGCATTGATGAGTATGAGAACCAGGAAGTGGATTTTCATAACTTTGTGGAGGTTGTAGATGGGAAAGAAACTCTCTTAGGGAAGGAGGTAATTCAACTCAAGACAAATAAAATCCCCAGAGGGCTAGTTGCTTTAGAGAGAGCTTTTGACAATAGGGACCAATTTGTTACAAAGGCATCTCCAACAAACAAGAATGATTTGGAGGAGATAAATTTGGGGACATCTCACACCCCCAAGAATATATATATTGGCAAACAACTCAAACCACACATTAGAACTATGCTGATTGCACTATTGAAAAAATATAAGCATGTTTTTGCTTGGTTATATGAAGACCTAAAAGCCTATAGAGATGATTTATTTCAGCATGAAATCCCTTTGAAGCTTGGAGCTAAACCATTTAGATAGAAACAAAGACCTATCAACCCAACTTTAGCCCCAAAAATGCAAGAAGAGCTTAAGAAGCTTAGGGAGGCTGGCATAATTATGCCCATCAAACACTCAACTTGGGTGTCTAACCTTGTCCCAATTAGAAAAAAAAAGGTGACATAAGGCTTTGTGTGGACTTTAGAAATCTGAATGTATCTTCTTTGAAGGACAATTATCCATTGCCAAATATGGAGGCCATGTTGTAGAAGGTGACTGGCTGTGAACTTTTATCCATGATGGATTGATTTTCAGGGTACAATTAGGTGAAGGTAAAAGAATATGAACAATATAAGACTGCTTTCACCACTCCATGGGGAACCTATGTATATGTGATAATGTCATTTGCACTGATAAATGCAGGTGTTACATTTCAGAGGGCTATGGATGTTGCTTTTGCAGGATTGATTGACTCAATCCTGGCTATGTATTAGGATGACTTGACAGCTTATTCAAAAAGGGAAGAGCAATATTGCATGCACTTAGAGCAGATATTTATTAGAGCACTAGAATATGGCATCTCACTCAATGCAAAGAAATGTGCTTTTGGGGTAGTGGAAGGAAAATTGCTTGGTCACATTGTTTCCAAGGATGGAGTCAGGATTGACCCTGAAAGGGTGGCTACAATTGACAAAATTTAGATCTCTAGAACAGTGAAAGGTATTCAGTCTTTCTTTGGGCAAATTAATTTTGTTAGGAGATTTGTTCCTAATTTTGTAGAGACCACAAAAGATGTCTCCAAAATGTTGAAGAAAGGTGCAATTGTCAAAGAAGAAGGTGCAATTCTCATTTTCTTCTTTCCATACTATTACTGCATGCTTACTACAAAAAAATGAGAATGGTTTTGAGCAGCCTATCGCTTTCTTCAGTAGGTCATTGTAGGCTACTAAGTTGAAGTATGACATCATGGAAAAGTAGGCTTATGCACTAGTTAGAGCAGTCAAGAGCTTCAGGCCATATTGAGTGAGCTCTCAGATAGTTGCATATGTGCCTCATGCAGCAGTCAAAGATATTTTTACTCAGCAAGAAGTAACTGGAAGAAGATACAGATGGATAAACAAATTGCAAGAGTTCAACATCGAAATACAGATCACAAAATTGGTAAGAGGACAAGCTTTGGGAAAATTGATGACAGTCAAATCTAGAGGTATGCCAAGTGAATGTAGTGCATAATGAAGCTATAAATATGTCAAAATCTGAATGGTATAAGGACATAGTACATTATTTGCAGAATCTGAACTACCCTTCCCAGCTCAGTGACAATCAGAAAAGGACCTTGAAGCTACATGCTATCAAATACGTCCTTATTCAAGGTGAGTTGTATTGGAAAATTTTTGATGGCGTGCTACTAAGGTGTGTAGATGAAAATTAGGCGAGAGATATTATAAGTGATATGCACAATGGAGTGTGTGGTGGACACTATGTTGCCTAGACAACAGCCCACAAAATCCTCAGAGCTAGTTAATGGTGGCCAACTCTCTTCTCAGACGCACAAGGAATGGTAAGAAAATGTGATCCTTGCCAAAGGTTCTTAGGAAAGCTAAAATATGAAGGTACATTGCCCCTTAGGATGGTAACTGTGGAAGCCCCATTTCAGTAATGGGGAATTGAGTTTATAGGGGAAATCTCAGAAAAATTGAGTGGAGGATATGGTTGGATTCTTGTTGCCACTGATTACTTCACCAAATGGATTGAAGCCATTCCAACTAAAAAAGCTACAAGAAAAGTGGTGATGGATTTTATTCTAGAAAATATTATCATCAGGTTTGGAGTACCAGCCAAATTGGTTATAGATAATGCTATGTGCTTCAGGTCTGGTAAATTTATTGATTTTTATAGCAATTATGGAATTGATTTGTCTCATACATCACCATACCATCCAAAAGGAAATGATCAAGCAGAGTCAAGCAACAGAAGTCTCATGAAAATCATCAAAAGGGTGATAGATAAAAACAAGAGGGCTTGGGATTCAAAGTTGAAGTTGGCATTATGGGCTGACAGGGTGATAGTGAAAAGAGCAACTGGAAGGTCACCTTTTGAATTAGTGTATGGTACCATAGCTAAAATGCCTGTGAAAAACCTCCTGCCAGTTTATAAATTCATCCAAGGCAATGATGAGGAGAATGGGGACCCAATGACTGAAAGAATAAATCAGCTGGTTGCACTAGATGAAATCAGATGGGAGGCATAGAAAACAAATATCAAGAAGCAACAAAATTTGAAATATCTGTTTGATAAAAGGGCTACAGAAAGAAAGTTTCAGATAGGTGATATGGTCCTTGTATGGAATGCAAGAAGCCAGGATAAGGGCAAGCATGGTAAGTTTGAGCCCTTATGGACTGGCCCATATCAAATTGGCACTATCCATAAAGATGATTCTTATTTTCTCTAGGCTCTCAATGGTGAACTACTAGAATTGCCAGTGCACGGTAAATTCCTTAAAGATTTTTTCTCATAAATGAGTACCTTATGTGCACACTGTAAATTAGGTGTAAATGTTTCGTACATGCCTTGTATAGTCCGCCGTGTTTTGAGTTTTGTGTTTTGTCTGGTCTACCCTGGAGTAGTCTGGTCCTCACTACAGTCTTGCGCCTACATGTCCCCAATCGGAGCCTATTGGTACTCATTTATGTTTAGGGTTTTAAGCTTGGGCGTTTGCAGGTTTTCTCATTTGAACCCTGAATTTTCTGAGTCATGGGGTCTTGCATTGTTTTGTCTATTCTGATGTTGGCCTTCTATGGTGGGTTCCTGGTTATTAAGTCTCATCCTTGTGCTTTAGTGTTCGAAGGTTGACCAGCCCCCAAGCAATGTTTCACTACTTTTTCCTATCGCACTTGAGAAAAGTGTTAAGTTTTTATATGTGCAATTACAATTTGTATGTTGGCGGGCTTGTGAAATCTCTATCGGCCTCCAAAAAATGATAAGGAATTGAGCTATATGCATTTTAGATGCATATCAGGTTGCATATACAAAGGGGGGATCTATCGCAGATTCTCGAGTATATTCTGCAGTTGTATGCATTTCCAAATGCATATCGGGCTTAAAAGGAAAAATATACAAGGATGGAATATACATCACAGATCCCCAGAATATTCGCTGCTTGTATATCGGGTCTATAGGTATATTTGATTTGTATGTTCAGACATACAATGGTTAGATACAATAGTAACATGCAAGGAAAAGATACATTGCGGGCATATTCTAGGAAAGATTCCTTGTTTGTATGTGAAAAGGGTGAATGTATGCGTAGACATACAAAGGCGAATGCATGTGAAATATACATTCACAAGATGCAAAGAGGAACATGCATTCCAAATATGCAAGGGCTGGACCCGTAGGGCTTTGCAGTTTAATAAATTCAAAGTCTAAAGTCCACGGCATGTATATTGGGCACTTGTATGTGCCGATATACATTGCGATATGCAAGGAGTGCGATATACAACCCGGATGCAATGGAGTTTCCAAGCTGCCTCATAAATATTTGAGGTCCGTAGGTTGTATAAAGCGCTTGTATATGTCAATATACAAGCCAATGTACAATGAAAGGATACAAGCCGGACTTCAAAAGGAGGTACATTCTGATGCATAATGATTTGAAGTCCGCGGCTTGTATGTATGTGTGTGTTGTATATCATGGATATACAAAGGAATGAGGTGCAAGCCAGACCTGAGTAGTTTTTCAATTCATTCTAAACTGGCATGGGGTTCGCCTTGTATATTAGGTTGTTGCATGTATATGCATTTTGCATATACAAGGGTTTTTGAAAGGCGAACAATGGCGATTGTATATGCATCTGTTCTTGCATATACAAGGGGCAAAATGGAATAATGAAGATGGCAAAAAGTCAGTGATAGGAACATGGAGTGCCTACGTGGCATGTAATCATTGGCTCCTAACTTTTCAGCAGGTTTTGGCACCGATGATCTCAGTGATGGGATTAAAATCAACGGCCAGGTTTTAAAGTTGCAGAGTTGGTCTTCCTTGCTTCCTCAGACTTATTTTGAGCAGGAAAACTTTAGATGTGTTCGTTACTGCATCCCGTAGGTAGCTGAATCATTAATGGTAGACTTGCAGAGGATGATCGATGGAGTTGACAGGTTAACCACCCAATTAATGAGGAAAATCCTTGGGCGACGGTGCAAATCCTGAGCATACCTGCTCCCTCCTCTTTGTCTCTCTGTGGCATTAACTATTTTGAGTGCCATTTCTCATGCATTGTATCTAGCAGATTTTTGATTTACCTTGTAATTAATTTTGTTGAGTTTACAGTTTTGGTATAAAAGCTAAACTGTATTACTCTTTGTTGTTGTTGAAAACTGGACAAGTTTTGGTGTTGTAATGAAATAACTTCGTTGGTGGCTCTATTCTGGGTATTTTGTGAGTTTACGAGTTGTATGTTGAGTGTCTTATTCATAGGATTCATCAGTTTCATGTTAATTTAAATGAGTAATGCTTTATAGCATGTGTTTTGTTATTTGTCTCCAAACTGGATGTGTTCTTCTTCTGAATCTAAACAGCTAAGGGGTGTTTGGGATTCTAAAATATGGGTTTGCTATATTGAATGCTTGATCTTTTACTTCCACTCAAGGAGTAGATTAAATGTTTTGGGTTAAGTATTGAGAAGAGTACATTGCAGCAAGGATGTTCATAAGCAGAAATAACTAAATACTTTATCTTGGGTATTGTTTGTAAGGCAGACATTGCAAAATCCCCTTGAAATCTGATTGTTGTTTCAGGTCTATGATAAACATTCACATATATATGTCTATTGACTCTGAGCCCTGGATAGGCACCGATCCAGTCTTGTATTAAGGTTGCAACCCAAAGTCTTAGTTTTGTATCCAAACCTAAAATCAAGCTTAAACTTCAAAATCAAACTATCAGGACTTTAGAAATAGTTTAGGACTAAAATCCTCTAATTCACAACTGAACATAAGCCCAAAGCTAGCCCCTTTGCTCTTATCCCATAGTTTTGGTCTGCATAAAGGAGGATTTATCTGCTTTGTAACAACATCCCAGTCAATCCACAAGCATATCTCATGGATGTTGAATAGGGAATACCCCCCTTGGTTCTGCAGAGCCTAAAGAAGAAGAGGAGATATTTATAGAGTCTATCTCCTATACTGTTGACCCCTAGCCCAAGAATCATGTTAATGAATGATGGCTACCTTGCAGGGATAACTGGGAATAAGCATCCAGTCTAGGAAAAATACCAACAGTACCAAAGCCTGATCACCTTTGGTTTCAGTTGTGGGTTGTTGGGATTTTTGAACTAATCCATATTTGAGTGGGAGCTTGTGCAGAAGGCACTTTGTGATCTTGTTGTAGGAATTTTCAGATGGCAAGTTCATCAGGGAGAATACTGGTGGATAAATTTTCTTGAAATAATTTTGAAATGTAGAAGTTGAAGATGGAGGATCTGTTGATAGATTAAGATCTATGGGATGCTGTTGATGAAAAGGTTTCAAGGCCTATAGATCCTACTTTGTCTTCTCAATATGATGTTATGGACTGTAAAGCCAATGGTCTAATTAGATTATGTTTGGAAACTCTAGTTTAATCAATGTCCATAAAGAGACCTCTGCACAGAAACTATGGAAGAATCTTGGTGAGAAGTATCAAGCCAAATCTTTAGTGAGTAGGATTTTATTGAGGAAGAAATTGTATTCCTTGAGAATGGAAGAGGTTGGATGAATTACAAACCACCTGGAAGCATTCAATATGCTAGTGGCTCAATTGGCATTAGTTGGTGTCAAAATAGATGAGGAGGAGAAATCTCAAATATTGCTTTGTTCTTTGCCTAATTCGTGGGATTCTCTTGTTATGGCTATCAGGAGTACTTCTATTATATTGAAGACTAAAGATGTGGTGGGTTCGTTTCTTTCTAAAAAGATGAGGAGGAGGGTATCCATCATTTCCAAGGAGGCCCTAAATGTTCATGGAAGACCTAAGGAAAAAGGCAAGAAGAATGAGAAGCATGATAAATCCAAGTCCAAGGGGAGATCCAAATCTCCTGGAAAGTCCAAAGTTGTTTGTTGGAACTGCGGTAAGCTTGGACATATTTGTAAGGAATGTAAAGAAGAAAAGAAGAAGAAAAAGAAGAGATTTGATTCTGATTCTGAGTCTAAGAAGGAAGATGGTGATGCATTCACTGCAACTTTGGCAACTCATGCAAGTAATGATGCATGGTCAATTGACTCGGGTGCATCTTTCCATATGACCTTTAATAGAGATTGGTTTTTTGAATATGAAGAATTTGATGGAGGTAAGGTGTACTTGGGTGATGATTCTTATTTAAATATTGTTGGTCGTGGTAAAGTTAGAATCAGGTTTCCTAATGGTAGAATAAAAGGATTAATGGTGTGTTGCATATCCCTGTATTAGCACTAAATTTGTTATCTGTGAGCAAACTAATAGATGCAGGTGCGCAGGTAGTATTTTCTGATGTAGGATGTAAAATGGTTAGAGGTGCTATGGTGATTGCTAGAGGTGTTAGATATGCACATTATATAAGCTTGATGCAATAGTACTTCTGTGAAAAGCAAGTCTTTGGAAGAGGTGATGGTTTCATCTTTAGCAGATGGTCATGGCTTTTGGGTACCCAAGGGGTGCTCTTTCTTTTGAATCAAAGTTACCTGTAAAGAAACTATGTTATGGCACTAGAGACTTGGCCACATTGAAGAAAAATGTCTAAGGACCTTAAAAAATAAAAACCTTGTTGAATGGTTGACTGATTGTAATTTTGAGTTTCATTTATGTGAGCATTGCATTTATGGAAAACAAAAATGCATTCATTTTTACTCGAGTTCTCATAATCTTGTGGTGTATTGGATCTTATTCATTCTGATGTGTTTGGTCCTGCAGATGTTCCTTCAATTAGAAAATCCACATATTTGTTTCATTTGTTGATGATTATAGTAGAAGGACATGGGTATACTTTCTATTGTTCTATTTTGCTCCCCAGCCAAATAGTCCAAAATCCATGAAATCTCAAAGTGTTTTCCCCTTTAAAGATGTAGGGAAAAACATCCTAAAATTGGCTAAGTTCCAAATCCTAAGTTTGCCTTGTGTTTCAAGTGTAGTCAGCATTTTAGAGTTTGGAGTTCAGTCCCTCATCCTTCCATCCCCATCGTCTCTAAACTCTACCTTGTTCTTTGCAAATTTCTCTAAGTGTTCAGTGTTTTTTAGAGATTAGAGTTCAGACCTTCCCTCTTCTTCCTTCTTTTCCTTGGAAGGAGAAGGGTTGAAAGCTTAAGAGCCGAACTCCAACCTTTTCCCTTTGCAAAGTGGCTAAGTGTTGTGGGACTTGGACTTTTTGTCTTCTTCCTATTGGAAACAAGGCAGATAACTAAGAGGGGGGGTGAATTAGTTATCTCAAAATTTCCTTAACTTTCTTTTGTTTTTGTATCTTAATAATCAGTGTTGCATCAAAACATGAAAGCATATGTAATCATAAGAGTAGAAATAAATTAAACACACATAACACAAGGATTTTTACGTGGAAAACCCTGTTAAGGGAAAAACCATGGGGTGAATAACCTAAGATTGTATTCTCTGTTAAAAAAATAAAGGAGTACAAAAAATGGTACTTGCCAATTAGGGCTCACTGCTCGAGCACACTGCTCACAAGAGGCACACTGCCTACAAGAGACTCACTATCTATAGAACTTACAGAAGATAATCAAGTGTTTGAACTGATGAGAAGCATCTACAAATGCAAGAGTTCAGTTCTGGTTAGGTACAATACATTGATTTGATGCACTTCATTCTTCCTCTGTTTTAATGTTGTTTCTATGTCACATACCAGACTTGAATTACTGCTCTCACACTTATCCCTGCTTTTCTTCGCACTTTATTTTATCACTTATTCACACCAATCTTGTATGCTAAAATATATCTAGTATATATATATATATATATATTTGCATCAAGCATTTTAGTCAACTTTCTAGTCGGCAACAAGAACACTACAAGTAATTAATCTGTCAGCTGAATCCATGCTTGATTTATGATGCATATTAAAAACATAGGCATAGAATTCATTAATAATGTTGGCCAACAATGTATAATCCCACAAATTGCTTGATTAACACCTTTTACTCATCCAAATTGAGGTCTAAAACTTTGCCGGTCAGTTCTTCCTCTGTCTGCTCTGCCTAATTGGAACCCAACACTTAGATGCTCATATCTTGTGCATGCTTTATCATCGTAGGCTAAATCTCTAGAATATAGTAGTCATGGTACCCCTCTTGACTTGTCCAAGTCCGTAACTTGCTGAGTTACACCATTTGAGAGATCCAGCCCTGATTGTCAGACCTTGTTACATACTCTGTTCTTGTTCACTGGACCAAAACATTCTTCAATCTGACTTCCGGTATAGGCATACTATGTACTACGGATGTTTGGGATAGACTTTGTTGCCATCAATGACAACACTTATGAAGCCACACAGTGTCTCTTGCCAACAATCTCCCCCTTTGGCATTGATGGCAACACTTAGTGAAAAATGGCTAAGTGTCGTAGTAACTCCCCCTTGGTTGATGCTCTATTTTTTGTACTATTTTACCAGAGCTCCGGCTTAGCTAGATTCTACATTTTTCACTACTCCTCACTCCCCCTTTGACATCAATGGCAAAGGGTGGAATCCACATATGAAAATTTGCAAAATTGTCCTATAAATGGCTGCATAAGTATATATATATGCTATACTTACATATACTTAAGTATATCTACAAAAGTGGTCTTCAGATGTACAAACTCTATGGCCTAGCTCTGCTTCATCCTATCAAAATGGAGATGTGACCACTCAACAAAAATGCATATGCTTCTGCCCTTCTTAAATCTGCTGGATCACGGGTCTGAGGTGTGGTTTGAGCATCTGTCAAGGCCTCATGCATTGCCTCTAGCTTAGGGATAATTATCCCTCTAAGTTCACCCATTCTATTTATTATGTTCTTCTTTTCTTTGTCCAGCCTCTTTATTTCATTTATGATGATAATAGCCTGGCATTCTTGATTCATTAAAGAGGTAGTAAGGGGATCAAAATTATGAGATAAACTTGACAATTTTCCTTCTTATTCTTTCACTTTCTTCTCAATGTCTTTTGTCACTTTGGGCCAAGATAAACAAAATTTGTACATGTCCCCACCATCTTTAAGAGCATTTTCAAGGCTCTTTATTCCAATGTCTAGGGTCCTCCTATCACTAGCAATCAGTCCTTGTACTTTAGTGAACCTTTTTCCTAGAAACTCCTTTCAAACCTTTGCTTCTGCTGATTTCTCTAGAGATTCAAAATGAGTGCTAACAGAATTTACCAAAGATTTCAAGTTACCAGATGGTGAGGCTGAAGGATCCTTTTGGAATGATGGTATGATCTTCTCTAGCACCTCGGATGCAATCTCCAACAAGTCACAGTCTTCCATGTGAGATTTCAAGAGTTTTTCTTTTTCTTTGGCTTGAGCAAAAGATGTTATTTTCATTATCTGAACCGAAGAGAGAGAGAGTCAAAATTCAATGGCCCTTGAAATAGCTCAGGTTTATCTATTTCCATCATTTCTTTGTTTAAGAAGTTCTTCACTGCCTCTACAGTGTCTCTTGCCGATGATTGAGTCTTCTTTTCTTTTGGGATATCAGAATAGTCATCATTAGTCTTTTCTGCTTGTTCTTCTTCTTTTCCCTTAACCTCCTCTTCTTGACTCACTTTCTCCTCTTTTCTTCCTTCTCCTTCAGCTTCAGAATCTAGAATGTTTGTAGTGGGATCCAGAGGAGAGATGTCACCTGTGTTTACTGCTTCATGAACTTCCTCTTCTAGAATAGAGGAATCTAAGTCCTCAGGCTTCTCTTCATCTATTTTCTTTGATCCTTCTATATCCTTGTCAGAAGATTCTGCATTGATTACATTTAATCCTTCAACATCCATGGTAGAAGGTTCTTCAACTGTTTCCTCTATAATAGGAAGATTGAATCTTTTAAAAGCATTCCAGAGGATATCTTTTGTTTCACTTTCTACTTGGTCCCTTACTCCAGAACTCATCCTTACAATCCTTAAAAATCATGTCCATTTATTTTGGAGTGATAGAAGGATAAAGCTGAATCATTATTTGTTCCTGAATCTCTAGGTCTTTTGCCTTTGCATTCTCTTTTCTTAGTTCAAGTACCTTTTCTAGACTCTTAGGAATTAGTGATATAATTTCAATGAAAGCTTTATTGTAAATGTTCAGGTACCTGACAGTATCTTCTTCCAAAATTCTCTTATTAGTATCCCTGTATTCATCATAGAACTTTGTTACTGGTTGTAGGTTCCCATCCACAGTAACTACCTTGATGATGTCATCAATGGAAAGAGTGGGCTTTTCAACAAATTCCTCTACCTTTTCTTCCTCATTTTTACTAGCAGAGAATTCCCCGGATGTTTTCTTCTTCTTCATTTTCTTCATTTCCTCATCAGATTCTATTTCTTCATCATCCTTAAGGCTTGTATATGACCTTGTGGCTTTGGTCTTCATCCTCTTTTCCCTTTTTCCTGATGTCTTAACTTCCGGTTTGGTAGCCTTTAAACTTTTAGGAGTGACAGGTGTAGAGCTCTTGGAAGATCTAGTCTGGAGGAGGCTTGTACCAGAACGTCTCCTTTCTTTGCTTCTTGTTTTTCTTTCTCAGCCTTCCCTATCTTCTCTCTATTTCCATCTACAACCTCCTTTGATAGGCCAAATCTTTTGGCAATTTCTTCAACCTCCATTCTTACTTTCCTCTTTATCTCTAGTTGTCTTAACTCAACATGTATTTTTAGACTTAGCTCTTGAAAGGTGCCAAACCTTTCTGCTTCAGGGTCTTTAGGCTGGCTCAATAGGTGTTGAATGTGTAGCTCCAAGATTTTTTCATCGACCTTGTATCCTATAGGCATTATCCACACAGTTCTGGGCTCAACTGCCTCCATTAGGCATTGATCAGTGTCAACCATGAAGCACACTATGTCCTTGTATTTCTCAACTATGGATTGAGGTATTCTCTCTCTGGCTTGCATCATGCTTTGAAAGTTTTTAAAGTAACCCCAGAGGGCTGTGTTTTGAGCTTGAGCATCACCAAGTCCATACATATAATCTCTAATCTGGATTGCAACTAGTTTGTCATTTTTCCATACCCAACCATGTGATCAAGTAGCTTATTCATATAATAAAAGAACAGACACAGTATTATACAACCATATGTAAAGGAATTCTTCTTATCCTTTTTGATCTTCTGTAGGTTTTCCAATAGTTGATTTAGAAGAAGCTCACATACATCATAGTCTGCATCTTCCCTCAACATTTGATATGTTGCATAAATTGTTGTGCCAGGCATAGAATTCTCCCTGCTTGAATGATAGATCTTGTACCCGATTATCATTGAGGAAAACTTGACATCTAGATCTATGATGTCATCTATGGTCATTGCTCTTTTGTCAAATTTATATCTGGTGGCTTCAGTTACTGTTTGGTTCTTCACGGATTTAAGTGCAACTAACCCATCGGATGCATGCAGTCTGGTCATTGCCTTGATGGCATCTTTAGTTATCTTGAAGGGCCTCATTAGCCACATGAAATTATCATGCATCCTACTTAGAACATACCGAACCCAATCATCTTCTGCAAAACATGGAAAATGTATGCAATGTCTGAAGTGTTTATCCCGGAGGGCCTTGAATTCAGATTTGAGTTCAAAATTCTCATCTATAAGTTGTTTGTGATAGATGTCCATAAATTTTGAGTCTCCAAATTCCTCAATGTTGGCATGGATATAGACCCTAACATCCTCTAGATGTAATACCCCATGCAAAATGCTAGAAAATGCACCTAAAGGATCAACTTCTAGAGATTTATAAGGGTGTTTCTTGAATTTAGGATGCGGCCTATCAGTGATCTTGACAACCATTGGAGTAGCCATTTTGCAAGAGATTCAGAGAGAGATTTTTAGAATGGAAGTACCTTCTCATGCTTTAGGGTTTAAAATAGGAACCAGAACAAATCACTGGTTGAATTCAATTTTCCAGTTGATCTTTGAGTGAATTGTAGAAACTTTGTTGCAGAGCTCTTCTTTTCTTCTTTGTGAGTGCAAGTGTACAAATAATGAGTGAAAGAACCCTTTTATCCTTCCACAAACCCTAATTTCCTTTTGTAATAAATGCACAACTTAAGTTATCTGGTTGCCCTATTTTGAGAAAGATCTTCTCGAATCACTGCGTTGAACTTAGAATCATTGTTAGTGAGGATTGACAATGTGTCTTCTTTTCTTCAATCATGCCATGGGTCCGCATATAAAAGTATTTCAATTTTGAATCATACCGAATCTGTCTGTGAAAATCTCGCTTTACTAGATAGCTGTCAGAACTGGATTAACTTGAGCAGTTATAAGTCTTACAAAACTCCATGCAGATCTTTCACATTTTGACTGAAGATTATTTGGAGGTTTTTCTGAGAACCTTTTAATCCGTAGCATTCCATGTGCCGAATCTAGGCACTAGTTGACTGGCTAGGGGAATTTGTTTTTCTCTGTGACTCCCCCTGAGCCAGAGCTCACCTTTTTAGTTACTAGAAGGAATATCAACACCGGATTCCGGTGCAGATCCGTCACCAATATTTTCTATACTCTTCTTTACTCAAATCTTGCTCATCTCCTTTTGAACTTCATCCGCATTCACTTTATCTTTACCCTTATCTTGTTTCTGATTATGTTGCACCAGACCTTTTCTATCCTGATTTCTACTTCTACAAAATTTGGCAATATGACCGGATCTATTGCAATTGTAACAGATAACATTTCTTTGCTTATTTCATTGATATCCTCTTGATCTGCATTAATTAGCCATATGTCTCATTCTATTGCATGCAAAGCATCTACCACTGAATTAATTGTTTATTTGCATATTTCTGTATTCATGAGATTTGTGACCATACCTTTTGCAGTTGAAACATTGTCCAGAGAAGGATGGATTAGTCTGATTCATTCTCCTCCTACATTGAGTTTCTTTATGACCGAAATTGTTACAATTGAAGTAGTATCCATTGAAGGATGGATATCTTTGGGCATTTGGTTACCTTACCACAGGTCTTCTAGGCCTGTTTCTTTGATTTCCTGATCCAAAGTTCTTCTGACTGGATCCAGAGCTTTCACCTTTCTCATATCCCAAGCCACGCTTATCATCTACCCTCTTTTAACTTTCAAGAAGAACTTCAAGTTGGGCTGAGCTTATCTTGAATTTTTCTTTGTATTCATTTGTAGTTTGAAGATCTTGTTTAAGAGTGTCTATCTGATTCTCAAGTTGTTCTTCATTGTCTCTAGCTTCTTCAAGATTAGATTCAAGATGCCTGATTATTTTGTCCATTTTGTGGTAGTCTTATGTTTTCTCCTTGAGGGATTGCTTTAAATTATCTTCAATTTTCCTTTTTTCTTCAATTTCTTGGGTGAATCTCATAACCCCTGATTCCATTTCATGCCTTACCATAATGACTTCTTTTGACAACTTCTCACATAGCTTATTTTTCTCATCCAGATCTTCATTAGTATCATTAACTTCACTCTGATTGGCTAATTTTTGAAGTAGCTCCTTTCTCTATTTCACAGAGATACTAAGTTTTTCTTTTAGTTCATTTATGAAGTCATCAGCTTGTTTGAGTCTTTCTCTCAAATTATTGACTTTAGAGTAGGATTGTTTAAGATCATCTAGGGCAGACTGAAGTTGTTCCCTCATACCATATACATCCATTGAGATTCCCAGATCTTCCTCAAGCTGTTAGGCATTGTTTAGAGGAACTTAGCTCTGATACCAATTGTTGGAAACAAGGAAAATAACTGAGAGGGGGGTGAATCAGTTACCTCAAAATTTCCTTAACTTTCTTTTGTTTTTGTATCTTAATAATCATTGTTGTATCAAAACATGAAAGCATATGTAATCATAAGAGAAGAAATAAATTCAACACACATAACACAAGGATTTTTACGTGGAAAACCCTATTAAGGAAAAAACCACGGGGTGACTAACCCAAGATTGTATTCTCTGTTAAAAGAATAAAGGAGTACAAAAAATGGCACTTGCCAATTAGGGCTCACTGCCTGAGCACATTGCTCACAAGAGGCACACTACCTACAAGAGACTCACTGTCTATAGAACTTATAGAAGATAATCAAGTGTTTGACCTAATGAGAAGCATCTACAAATGCAAGAGTTTAGTTCCGGTTAGGCACAATACACTGATTTGATGCACTTCATTCTTCCTCTATTTTAATGTTGTTGTTCTGTCACATTCCGGACTTGAATTGTTGTTCTCACACTTATCCCTGCTTTTCTTTGCACTTTATTTCATCACTTATTCACACCAATCTTGCATGCTGAAATATATCTAGTGTATATATATATATATCTACATCTACATCAAGTATTTTAGTCAACTTTCTAGTCGGCAACAAGAACACTACAAGTAATTAATCTGTTAGCTAAATCCATGCTTGATTTGTGATGAGTATCAAAAACATAGGCATAGAAGTCATTAATAATGTCGGCTAACAATGTATAATCCCACAAATTGCTTGATCAACATCTTTTACTCATCCAGATTGAGGTCTAAAACTTTGCTGGTCAATTCTTCATCTGTCTGCTCTACCTGATTGGAACCCAACACTTAGATGCTCATATCTTTTTCATGCTTTATCACCGGAAGCTAAATCTCTAGAATACAGTAGTCATGGTACCCCTCTTGACTTGTCCAAGTCCACAACTTGCTGAGTTACACCATCTAAGAGATCTGGACCTAATTTTTAGACCTTGTTACATACTCTATTCTTATTCACCGAACCAAAACATTCTTCAATCTGACTTCCGATATAGGCATACTATGTACTACGGATGTGTGGGATAGACTTTGTTGCCATTAATGACAACACTTATGAAGCCACACAGTGTCTCTTGCCAACACTTCCTTCTCTTTCTGGTGAGCAAAAACTGGAGAGCCCAAACCCTGATCTCCAATAGATGTTATATTTATAAAGGCTAACTTTTACCATTTCGTGGAACCTTTTGGGTGGACCCCATGGTGAGCTAGCGAAACCATGGAAATCTGACAAGTGGCCATGACATCATCAAGAAAAGATAAAGTTGGAAGGCCAGAAGGCTGACTTCCACCAAAGCCTTATGGAAATAATGTTGCATTTCAGACTTTGGGGATCAGCCCTTCCTTCTTCTTCTTTCTCACTGAAGGAAGAATACAGAAGGCTTGAGCTCTGAGCTTTGCCAAAACTTTCTAAAGATTGGTTGTTTTTGACTTTCAGGGATCAAATCTTATTTCTTCCTCCTTCACTAGGAAGGCGTAAGGATGAAGACCTGAGGCCCAATCTCCGGTAATCAAAAGGTTTCTGAGTAAAAGCGGAGCTCGGGGGTAGACTTTCTTTCTTTCTTCCTTCTTTCCTAGAAGGTTGAACATTGAAGGCCCAAGGCCAAATCTCTGACCATTTTTGTGATCTTCAGAATATAAGGCAATGAAGTGGAATCAAAGGTCTACCATGATCACACATGATGAAATATTTCTTCCAAGTCAAGAACCCAGTTCAGATGAAAATCAAATATCCAACTCTAGCTGGAATATTACATTTGAGAATTTATGGTTCCAAAAGGTAGTTCGAAGTGCAAATTTTCAACAAAGATATTTGTTCAACCACTTCTTAGAGATATTTTTTCGCATTTATGTCAAGAAAATTAGATTTTCTTCTGATATTCTTTTGTAAAATATCTTTGATAGGCCCATGGGCACATTCATTATAGTAGGTAATGGTGTTTCATTGTAAATGTTAGATAATGCATGAAATGTAATGTATTCTGGTTGGTCATTGATTGTAAAAAATCACATCTCATTTTAGCTATAACCATGCCTCTTTGAGAATAAATAAGAGATTTTACCTTTTCATGAATTCTTTTGCTCTATGTAATACTTCTATTTGAGTTTCCATTTGTGAATCTTTCTTTCTTTCTAGATATCAATTAGTTTCTTTTACCTCTGCAACTCATTTATGATTTGTGCATGCTTGTCTATTATTTATTGTTATTCTGTGCATACATGGTTGACTTGAGGGCCTAACATTCAAACTTGGTGTATCACCCCCTTTCTACTTTTGTTTATTCTCTTTCCCCTTTTCCTTAATGGTGCATAGATTAGGTTTAGTCTTAGGAATAGCTGAATCTCCCATTCAGCAAAGGAACCAACCTCTGTCTAGAGATTTGATTTCCCTATAGGGTCCCACACCTAGAAATCATCTCAATGTTCACTAGATTGTTGGAACTCTAAAAGCCTCTAACACAGGGTGCAAATCCAAGTGACAACAATTTCTGGCACACCCAGTGGGACCAGTATTATGAGCTTTATCATCCATTGAAGGATTTGGTGTGTTCTTTAGTGCATTTAGCCATTCAGGGCAATCTTCACAAACACCATGGTGACTCTCCTGAACAAATCTAATGGCAAAAGTAGCCTGGGTGCTTAAAAATTCATCAAAGTTTGAAGTTTTGTGATACTTTTGGTCTTTTCTAGCTTTCAGAAACATCTCAAATCACCTGGGGACTCGCTTCTAGTATGTTTCCAGTCTCGAAAAGTAGAATATTTTGATACATCTCTACTTTTCAATGCTCTAGTATGTCAAACTATTATGGAAGTCATGGTCTTTTTCCCCCATCAAGAATAGGCTTCCAAAAACCCATCATAACATTCAC
This sequence comes from Cunninghamia lanceolata, assembly GCA_027924645.1. Taxonomy (NCBI): domain Eukaryota; kingdom Viridiplantae; phylum Streptophyta; class Pinopsida; order Cupressales; family Cupressaceae; genus Cunninghamia; species Cunninghamia lanceolata. The sequence goes on along the minus strand of BSBN01000148.1, from coordinate 6,003,177 downwards.
ACCACTGTCATGGCCTTGCCAAAAAATAGACCCTTTGTGGCCTTTAATAGTGGAAGCCTTCTCAACCTTGCACAATATGATGACATCCCAGTTTCAGCTCTGAAGGCTATTGCCTTTTTCACTAGTGAAAACTCCACCGCACCCATTGAGCACATCCAAGACATTGCTAGTGTATGCTTCGTTCACAATGTTACCCAAGAGAATGTTGTGGTAAGGCTCCTTGCTTCTTCCTTGAAAGGAAAATCTCTCTAGTGGTACAGGTGGTTACCTAAAAATTCTTGATTCATGAATGGGATGAGTTAGGAGATAGGCTCTGTCAGCATTTTGAAGATAACGATGATCATTTGTCCCTAATAGAGCAACTGGCCACTATTCAAAGAGCTCCCTATGAATTCATGGTGGATTTTAATTTCAGATTTCAAAAAACTTGGTATAGAATTCCACCATTGGTGAGGCCTTCCCCTAATGTTACCTTGTATTTTTCAAGATCCCTGAACAGTGATATCACTGTCATGATCCATTCTCTACGAGGGGATGTGTTACTTGATGCCTATGAGGTAGCTATTAGGGTAGAAAACTATCTAATTCTAGCTAGAAAGATTGTCCCCAAGCCTCCAATACAATTATTTCCATAAGCCCCAATCTTTCAACTAATTATGGCACCAATTCCTATAGCTAATATGCCATACCAAGCTCCTAATCAGCCCTATCTACTTAGCGAGCAACTTTTTCAAGGGAACAATCAAAGACAAAATCAACTAAGCCATGTTAGGTTCTTGAACTCCATAAACTTGGCTGCTACAAGTACATTAGGCGTGCTTGTTCCAATTCAGAACAACCCGGCTCAAGGTTATGAGTGGTGCCATCCATGCAATCCATCAGCAGTCCCAAAACAACATATTGGATCTAGTTAGTGGGCTATGATGGGACAAAGGAAAATGTAGACTGAATGTGTGTTTTTGAATTGGCAAGTGGATGATGCTACCCTATTTCATGAATTGCCTAGTTACATTGAAAATGAAGAAGAGAGGCAGGCGATAATGGATACACAACAACATGAGAGTAGTGAAAATGATGGAGGATTGTTGCAGGTTGAGGCCAAACAAAATAGTGAAATTCCAGCCCATGAAGAAGAACGTATGAGTAGTCCTATACTGAAGAGTGTAGAGGACTTGGAAGAGGCTCATTTCTAGGATGAGATTTATGTTTTCTACTCAAACTAGGATAGTAAATTAGTGCCTCTAGATGAGGTAAACCCTGAGCCATTTCAGCTGATTGAGGAGGCAGTCATTCCTCCAATTGACATACAAGGATCAAAGTATTCAGACCAGCAGCATCAAGAGCTAGAATAGCAGAGGCATTTCATTTTAAGGGGATGTCCTATAAGGCATTTGGTCCAGTGGGGACATATCACAAAGAGTCACATTTTGTCATTCTCACTCCTGAGCATGAATTTGAACATCAAAATAAGTGGGATCGGCCCATTTATCCACTTCCAGGTAGTTCCATCAACAATCAATTCAAGTGGGTAAGTGAGTTTGTCCAATTTCTGGGGGAAGTGTTTTGTCAACTTGTTGTATGCCCATCCCTCCCCCACATCCTATTAACTACTCACAAGCATGTAAAACATTGTAAATTGTTGAGAAAGGGTAGTTATTTTGAAGAACTGGTTAATGGCTTTGTTTAAGGTTAGTTCTAGTTCATTAATTTAGGTGTAGGTTAGTTTTGTTTCTATTTTAGGTTGCCTTGCACTCTATTGCTTTCTCATTAGGAGGATGTGTGCCTTGCTTGTTTTGCCTTGTATTATTTCTTAGAGGCAGTGTTAAGTTTTGCATTGGTCTGGCCAACCCCTGAGCTATTGCAGTTTCCTTTTAGACTCCATAGCCAATGAATGCTTAAGGCTAATGGTTCTCTTTTGTTTAGCTAGCAAACACTCCTGAGAAGTCACCAAAATGTTGTCCTATTTTTCTCCCCAGCCAAATAGTCCAAAATCCATGAAATCTCTAAGTGTTTTCCCCTTTAAAGATGCAGGGAAAAACATCCTAAAATTGGCTAAGTTCCAAATCTTGAGTTTGCCTTGTGTTTCCAGTGTAGTCAAATTTTTAGAGTTCAAAGTTCAGTCCCTCATCCTTCCATCCCCATCGTCTCTGAACTCTGCCTTGTTCTTTGCAAATTTCTCTAAGTGTTCAGTGTTTTTCAGAGATCAGAGTTTGGACCTTCCCTCTTCTTCCTTCTTTTCCTTGGAAGGAGAAGCGCTGAAGGCTCAAGAGTTGAACCCCAACCTTTTCCCTTTGCAAAGTGGTTAAGTGTTGTAGGGCTTGGACTTTTCGTCTTCTTCCTTCTCCTTTTAGCAAGCGAAAGACAGAGAGCCCCAAACCCTGATCTCCGATGGGTGTTATATATACGAAGGCTAACTTCTACCATTCTAGAGAACCTTTCAGGTGGATGCCATGGCGGGCTAGTGAAACCATGGAAAGCTAACACATGGACATGATGTCATCAAGAAAAGAGAAAGGTGGAAGGCCTGAAGGCTGACTTCTGACAATGCCTTATGAAAATAATGTTGTGTTTCAGACTTCGGGGATCAGACCTTCCTTCTTCTTCTTTCTCACTAAAGGTGGAAGATGGAAGGCCCAAACTCTGAACTCCACTGAAACTTTCAAAAGATCGGCTAAGTCTTTGACTTTTGAGGCTCGCAGCTTCTTTCTTCTTCCTTCACTAGGAAGGCGTAAGGATGAAGACTCAAGGCTTAATCTCTAGTGATCAAAAGGTTTTGAAGTAAAAGCGGACCTTGGGGGATGGACCTTCTTTATTTCTTCCTTCCCTCCTAGAAGGTTGAATTTCGATGACCCAAGGCTTGATCTCTGACCATTTTCGTGATCTTCAGAATATAAGGCAATGAAGCAAAATCAAAGGTCTACCATGATCACACATGATGAAATCTTGTTTCCAAGGCAGGAATCTAGTTCAGATGAAAGTCAAATATCTAACTCTAGGTGGAATATTGCAATTGAGCATTTATAGTTCCAAAATGCAGTTCAAAGCACAGATTTTCAACAAAGATATTTGTTCAACCACTTCTTAGAGATATTTTTCTACATTTATGTCAAGACAAATTTTCTTTTGATATTCTTTTGTAAAATATCTCTGATAGACCCATGGGCACATTCATTACAGTAGGTAATGGCGCTTCATTGTAAATGCTATATAAGGCATGAAATGTAATGTATTTTGGTTGGTCGTTGACTATTAAAAATCACATCTCTTTTCAGCTGTAACCATGCCTTTTTTAGAATAAACAAGAGATTTTACCTTTTCATGAATTCTTTTTCTCTACGTAATACTTCTGTATACACCTAAAAATGACACGACTCTATCCAAATAAATATTCTTAATATTTATTTAATTCTAAATTCCTCTATCAATAAATAAATAAACAAATTTATTTATTCAATTCATATTCCTCTAAGTTAATTAAATATCAAAATATTTAATTACCTCTTCTAAAGTCAAAATTAAATAAAATCATTTATTTAGTTAAATTCTTCCAAACAATTAAATAATTCTAAAATTATTTAATTAAGTCATTTATTCTTCAATCTTGTACAAACAATTAAATAAATTTATTTCTTTAATTTGTTTTCTTATCTTCTAAGATATCTTCCAAAATCTTCTAAAAATAATTCTTCCTCCTCATGCACACACAAAATTAAATAATTTATTATTTAATTTCTCTCAAGTCATGCAAAAGCAAAAAGTTGAGTTATTTGATTCAATCAACCTTATTTTTATCAATAACTCTTAATTAGAAAAAACATTCTAATTTATGAAAGTCAATTCTTATCTTTAGAAAAGAAAGCAGTTAACTCAAATAAAACACTTTTTGGGTGACACATGTCTTCTTCCTATTCGCGCACATTCCTCAACTGTTCTCAACCATTGATCATCATTCTCCCAAGTCTATAAATTGAACCCTATTCCTCCATTTCATTCATCCAAGCTTTAAGTAAACTTACTCTGCAGGAATTACAGCGTGCCTTTGGTACCAATTCCTTCTTTGCTTGCAATCAACTTGTTACCATATCACTATTATCATTATTGCGGAGCTCATCTTCATGGAAAAATTATCATAGCCGTTCCCAATTGACATTCTTGGAAAAAAGTAAGGAAGTGCACTCTCTAAGGGCCTTATTCATATGCAAGATTAATTGAGATAGGTAACCAATGGAAGCTACGAATTAAGAAGGTTTTTGAATTGTATTGTTCTTTGTTTGATTGATCTCCTTTGTTCACTATTTCATTGAGTTTTGGGTATTATTGATATATTTTATTGATTATTCATTTAGATCCAATTTTCCCTTAACATTTTTGGTGTCCCAATTTAACGAAAAAACTAAGTTTTTGTGAGTTTTAGTTCCGTACATAGGGAGGTTCTGCGCATTTGACTCATCCTAACACACATCTAAGACCTATTTCCATGCATCCAATCTTTCAGTGCACATAGTCTTTGTTTCGGCGCATATAGTCTCTATTTCGGTGCATTTGGCACTTCTACGCATATGTACTATCTTACTGTGCTTTTAACCTCTGAATTGGCACATCTGTACTCCTGCGCTTCTGTACTCTATTTCTGTGCATCTAGGCTCTAAAGATGTGCGTCTAATCTAAACAGTGATTTTTAGGGTTTTCTTGTGGTTTTCTCTAATGCTAACAACTTTTTGCAAGAATATTCTCGAATCCCCTTGCAGGCTAGGCACTGATTTAGTCATATAGCTACATTTGTTAACTCACACTTTGATTTCTAAAGGAAAGTAAATGGATGTTCATGTAAATCTCACATAGTTCTAACTAGGAAGGTGGTAACGGAATCATTGCTATCTTGCATATCATTGAATCATTACTATATTGCTATCTTTCAAAGTTAGACACATTGCTATCTTGGTAAAATTGAACCATTGCTATCTTGTTATCACTTCAAAGTTAACAACTTATTGTACGTGCCCAAGTAGATAGCTCATATAGTCTTTTCCTTTTTAACTAGGGGAAAAGAACCATTGTCTTTCATGTTTTTGGGAATGATACCTTTATATGCCTAAAAATGACACGATTCACATTCCTCTAAGTTAATTAAATATCAAAATATTTAGTTACCTCTTCAAAAGTCAAATAAATAAAATCCTTTATTTAATTCAATTCTTCCCAAACAATTAAATAATTCTTAATTATTTAATTAAATCAAATCATTCTTCCAAATTTAAATAAATCAAATCAAATTTATTTATATCCTCTCAATCTCTAAAAATAAAATATAATCAAATATTTTATTTATTCTTCCAAATCATACACAACAATTAAATAAATTTATTTATTTAATTTGCTTTCTTATCTTCTAAATTAAATAATTCTAATTATTTAATTGTCTCTTCCAATAATATCTTCTCTAAATTTAAATAAATCAATTATTTATTTAAGTTGCTTTTTTTCTAAATTGAGTTATCTCTAAATATAATTCAATCTTTTTGGACATGCAATTAAATATTCCTAATATTTAATAAAGCAAATATCTTCTTATTCTCATGCAAATCTATTCTTCTTGTTTTAAATCACTTAACTGATTATTATATTCTTTTAATTGCTTTAACTCATTCTCCTATTCTTGTTAACTCCTCTCATGCAAAAGAAAGCAAGACACTTCTCTTCTTCTTATTCGTTGCACATTCCTCAACTATTCTCAACCGTTGATCTTCTGAAGTCTTCTATACCATTGATCTATTCTTTCCCAAGTCTATTAAAGAAACCTCATTCTTCCATTCTATTCATCCAAGATTTAAGTATTCTTACTTTGCAGGAATTACAGTGCGCCTTTGGCACCAATTCCTTCATTGCTTGTGATCACACTTTTTACTACGCACTACTACCATCCTTGTGAAGCTTCTCTTCATTGTGACATTACCATAGCCATTCTCAATCAAAATTCTTGACAAAGCAAAGAAGTGCACTCACTGAGGTCCTTTTTCACACACACAAGGATGATTTTTGATAGACAACAATGGAAGTTTCGATCTAAGGAAGGTTTGCTTTGTTGATTCATTGCTTATTTCATTTAATCTTCTTAGTTCACTATTCTATTGAGTTTTGGGTATTTGATATTGTTTATCATTGCATATTCATTGTTGATCCAATTTACCCTAACAATACGAGGTCTATGCTGTCCCCTATCTTGGGTGACCAAAATGCTAGACATATCATTTTTACATGTGTTTTTCCTTTAGAGAGGTCTGCCCTTAGATATCAGTCCGTCCTTGGGGAATGACCGTAAGTGGTAACAAGCTAAAGCCAAGCTCTTCCAAGCCACTATAAATAAATTATGTTTAGAGCAAAAGCTTCAAACAATGAGTTCAATTGTGTTATACCGATAGCCAACCTCCCCCAAAACCCTCTAAGGTGCAACCCTTGTAGGCTGGGAGACTCCATAACGGAGAATAGTGTTGTTGCATGTATAACCACTCGAACGGTTGCCCTTACTAGTCATCCTTATTTTAGTATACCAAAAACCTTCTATTTGTTAGCGCAAAAGGTGGGACCTTTGAAGCCACCCTAATTCATGTGGTTCTTAGTAGAGATAACAGAGACAATCCTAAGGTTTGGTGGGGGTACGAGCCTTAGGAAACTCGAATCTTGGTATACGTGAGAAGTGTGTGCCATGGAGAGGAGCTGGTGCTACCAAGATCCTGAAGCTATCCGCTTTGAATATGCATAGCTAGGGGACTCAACAAATATTGTCTTTACCAACCTAGGATTGTACTTGTTTTCTTGTCAAAAAGAGTCAAAAAATCACAAAAAAATCTAAAAAAACCATGAAATCATTCTTTGTGTTTGCTGTGTCTTCTTGTCATAATTGATCAAATCGGAACCAAAAAGACCATCTTCCAACCAAGAAACCAAAAAATATTGAAAAGCGTGTCAAAACTTTGCAAAAATATTGAAAAAACTAGAGCTGTGTATCTGTCACCCGAAACTACGCATACATACCAACTTTCTATGCATATACACTGACCCACTACATTTTTGTCCTCTGTTATTGCGCATCTGTCTTTTACCAGTACTGCGCTTTTACATTGACTTACTGCGCATTTATCATCTGTTGTTGTACATCTGTTCCTATGCATGCGTAATAATGAGCACTTCCACATATTTTAAGAGAATCTTTTTACCATTTTTGGGTACCCATTTCAGTCGTGTTCCCAATTCTGAGATCAAGTTTTACCTTGCAACCATCTTTTCCACCCATTTCATACCAAACCCTCTTTTTTTGTCAGTTGTCTCACTCGCATTCTACCAAGTTTTCCTAAGCAAAAGTCAAAAGTATCCAATATCAAATTAGCACAAGATCTTTTTCAGGTCACTTTGGATTCAAGTAACCCTAGTAGGTCGCAGAACTTTGCTAGTGGTCTTGGTGTACAACTAGTCCATAGGCAGTAAATGGGTATCGAGTACCCTTACTAGTGGCTATCATCTTATATTTACTATCTTACTTGGAATCATTGATCTAAAGAGTCCCTTGTCTGAATCTTGTCATAGCAAGTATCCTCTTCTCACCAATCTCTGCAAGCACCTTTCCAAAAGTCTCTAGTCCCATCCCACATCATCCTGCATCACCTTGCATGGTTTTAACCAGATCCTAGTACCAAAAATAAACTGAAATAGCTGAAACAAACGAACACATTGAGTCTTCTCATGACAATGAACACGAAATCACCCAAGAAGAGTACCAAGAGGCCCTCCAAAGTAATAAATTTAAGCGCATGATGGACAAAATCCTCCATGAGGGCCCTCAAAAATACTTTCTACATCTTGCAAGCCAAGGACTTAAACTCCCCTCCAACTTTGACATCGATGCATTGAAAGAACAAGGAGAGGAAAGAATCCCCGACAAGAACACAAATGAGGAAAGCTCCATTGACAAAGGAAAAAACAAACTAACAACAGACCAAAACATGTCAATGGACACAATAACAAAACAGATTCAAGCCTTACAACAATAGTACACAGAGCTCAAAATAGGGACAACAACAAAAACTTATTCATTGGAGGATATCTCACCGTACCCCTTTGACAAAAGTTTGAAAATGATACCTTTCCCCCTTCAATTCGAAGTTCCCAAGTTTGACAAATACAAAGGGAAAGGGGATCCAAGAGATCACATTAGAGAGTTTAGCACAGCATGCTTAGAAGTGGCTCATAACGACACTTACCTCATGAGACTTTTTCCTAGATCCCTAGGTGGTCAAGCAATGGAGTGGTTCTCAAGACTTCCCCTGGGCATTAAAACTTTCAATGAGGTAGTAAACCTTTTTGTCACACACTTCTCTTACAACATAGAGCACAAAATTTCCATGCTAGACCTATGCAACACCAAACAAAAGAGTGGCGAATCATTCACCGTCTTCTTACAAAGATAGAGACAACTCGCAAGCAAATGCTCTTATCATGTGCCAGAGAAGCAATTAACAGAAATGTTTGTCCACAATCTCAACCCCGATCTTAGTTACCAAATACAAATTCAATGCCCTAACTCATTCATGAAAGTCATTGAGATGGGATTTTTCATCAAAAAAGCTATGATCGCTAAGGGGCAAATCAAGATATGCAAGGACACACCTAACTCAAACTACACAATGGACAAGTCAAAATTTTGGACTAAAAGCAAGAACGTAGTCAATGATGGAGTGGTAGATGCCAAGGTAGCAACCCCCAAGCAACAACAACCTATCTTCACTCTCAAAGGAGAAGCAAGTAACACTACACCCAACAAACCATTCTCTCGCGAGCCCCGACAATGGTTCACATCAAATCCTAGATAGAAATTTACACCCCTAGGAGAGTCCCAAGAATCGGCACTAAGAAAATTGTTAGCCAACAATGAAATCACTCTTCCACCCACTAGTGACTATGAACCCCAAGTGAAACAGCACTATTGGAAAGACACAAATTTTTGTGAGTACCACAGAGGAAGAGGCCACACAACCAACAACTATATTCATCTTAAACATGTCATCCAAGACATCTTAGACAAAAATTAGATAGGCACTCAACACCATACCTCAAATGAAACACATGTGGCATATAGGGATCCACTCCTAAACCATGACAGGCCGTATAATAACAACAACAACACCAACAACGGCAATAACAACTGCAACAGGCAAAATCAGAATAATGGATAAAATAATGTCAACTATGCAACCATGCAATTTGACTACATCGTTAACTGCATATCAGAGCACATACCGTAAATCAACGTGATCTCGTCCAACCAACAAACAGGGCCTAACAAGAATGATTGCAGCATCATCACTCACAGTGGTAAGGCCACTTTGAACATGCTACCTCCAAGGTTGTCACATTCTCCATCCAACCCCCCCACATACAATGTCATAGACCAACTTCGCAAAACCCCTACCCACATATCTATCCTAGAGTTGTTGTGTCTGTCTCCCTCACACAAGGGAATTCTTGACAAAAGCTTAGTGGAAACAATAGTGCCCACGAACCTAGCCCAAGAGAAGTTTCAAGCCATGGTAGGAAATCTAACATCCTCAAGCACCTTGTCGTTTACCGACCAAGATTACCTATCAGTGTTCCAACCTCACAACACACCTTTGCATATTGTTGTATTCATCCATAAACATTGCATCAAGAGGGTTCTCATTGATGGGAGTGCAGGTTTAAATATTTGCACACTTAAGCTAGTCCTTACATTGGGGTTCTCAAAAGCAGTAGTGGATCCTCGAAAGAAGATCACTATCAAAGCCTATGATGAAGAGGAAAGAACCACAAAAGGAATAGTGGTATTACCCATACAGATTGGACCAGTAATTAAGGACGTTGTCTGCCAAGTCCTAGACAGAGAGCTAGCCTACAATATCCTCCTAGGGAGACCATGGATTCATGCCATGAAAGTTGTGTCGTCTACCTATCACCAATGCATAAAGTTCCCTCACAACGGAAAATAGATTACCATCCAAGGTGATCCTGACCCCTTCCAACATTGCAATACTCTCTGCTCTAAATCCGAGTGCATCATTCCTAATAATAGAGCCCATACATCCCCTATCTCATAACATGACCACACCTCTGAAGCTTCCTCATTCAAGCCCAAAGAGCAAAAGATCACTATCAAAGAAAAAGGAGTAGGGGAATATTCCATCGAGCACAGCCTTAATCTAGCCAAAATGCCTCTATCCCCAAGATTCTTTGGCCGTCCTAAACATTTTCCAAAGCCATCTGCTCCTACGCCTCCCATAGCTCCCTTTGTAAAATGGGGGACCCTATCATATGAAACTGAAGAAAGAGATGTTCTACAATGGCTCTATACAAAAGAAGATGAAACACCATAAGAACCGCCTACACTCCCAACTGAACTCTATGGCCGTGGTCAATTTATCTTACAAAGAATGGGTTATGAAGGACAAGGCCCCATCAGTCTAAGAAAAGAAGGCATAATAGAACCCATTTAACCCTCCTCTTCCTCATTAGCAAAAAATAAAAGAGGATTGGGATACCAAGACAAAGGTAAAGCCAAGACAAATGCTTGTTTGGTCGAATAGATTCATGCACTCTATGATGATAGTGATACAGACTCCAACAAGTATGAGTGGGAGGAACTCATGGAGCACTCCTATGAAGACAAAGGAGTTGATACCATTCAAACCTATAGCCCCTACCTTGAGGGATAAACACTGATGCATAAACCATTAGAGAGTGATTTGCTAATCCCTGAGAGCATGACTTTTGAGGAAGGTTCAAGTTCTATCGCAATAAACAATTTGGAGGAAAGTACCATCCCAGATCCTGTCCCTACCAATACTCCTAGCATATCCATTCAAACTATCAACAAATTGGATCTATCCTCTGACTCCCTCCCCCTTGTGCATCCCGAACTTATCGACTGGGATCTTCGAGGAACCCCGCAACTAGACATGTTCCAAAATGATGACGCCTATATTGACTACATGGAACTTAGGGACCACCTACCCCAAGGAGATCATAAAGCTAGTTTTTCCATTGAACTCAATACCATGGCTTATTTTGGAGAGGGTGCCAAGCCTTCCAGTCACAAAAATATCAAAATCAAAACTGGATCTGATGGTGAAAACTGCTCTATAGCAATATTAGATCCCAAAACAGTAAAAAGAAAGGACGCATTTGATGGTGAAAACCCAACTGTGGCACCTGACGATGGAAGGCTTGACACTCTCCCCAATGACATGCACCAAGAGAAGTCTCAGATTGTCATGGAACCTATAGAGCTGGTCAACATTGGAACAGCTTAAGATCATTCACTTTGTGAAGTCTCTAACTCCACCAGAAAAGACCAAGTTTGTACCATTCTTCAAGAAAAAGTGAGGCAAATTTGCTTGGTCATACGCAGATATGACAGGTCTAGGTCCAAACTTGATCTTGCATCACCTTCCACTAGATCCAGGGGTGAAACTAGTCAAACAAAAGCTTAGAAAGATGCATCCACACATAGCACTACTAGTCAAAGAAGAACTCAAGAAGCCGTTGGATGTAGGATTCATCAGAGTAATAGACTATCCGGAGTGGATATCCAACATTGTGCCAGTGTCCAAAGCTAATGGTAGAGTCAGATTATGCAATGATTTCAAAGATCTAAACAAAGCTTGCTACAAGGATGACTTTCCATTGCCCAACATAGATATCATTGTCAACTTGACAGTAGGGCATACCATGTTATCTCTCATGGATGGCTTCTCAGGATACAATCAATTCAAGATAGCACTAGAAGACCAACATAAGACAACTTTCACTTGTCCATGGGGCATTTTCTGCTGGAATGTCATGCCATTTGGGCTAAAGAACACCAGGGCAACATATCAATGGGCTATGACCACTATCTTCCATGATATGATGCATGTCACAATGGAGGACTATGTAGATGATATCCTTGCAAAATCACTCACAAGAGAATCACACCTAGATATACTAGAGAAGGTCTTTCAGAGACTAGAGCAATTCAAAGTCAGGTTGAACCCAAAGAAATGTGTGTTTGGGGTCACCTTAGGCAAGCTCCTAGGCTTCATTGTCTCAGCAAATGGAATAGAGGTAGACCCTGTCAAGGTCAAGGCTATTATGGAAATGCCACCACCTAAGAATATCACTCAATTGAAGTCCCTACAACGCAAGCTACAATCTATTAGGCGGTTCATCTCACAACTGGTAGACAAGTACCAACCTTTCAGCCATCTCTTACATAAAAACATTCCATTTCGATGAGATAATAAGTGCGAAGAAGCATTTGGCAAATTGAAGGAGTACCTTATGAATCCACCTATTCTCATGCCACCTATCCAAGGCAACACTCTACTACTTTACATCTCTACTACACCAACAGCTCTCAGAGCCCTACTAGCACAATATGATTATGAAGGCAAAGAAACGGCCATCTACTATATTAGTCGCACATTGGTGGGCTATGAATTGCAATACTCCCAAATAGAAAGATCGTGTCTTGCTATGGTTTTTTCTTCCCAAAAACTATGACATTACATGCTAGCACATTTAGCTAAGCTTATTGCAAAGATAGATCCACTCAAGTATCTACTAAGCAAAGCAGCTCTCATAGGTCACCTAGCCAAGTGGGTCATGCTTCTAAGTGAATACGACATTGAGTATGTAGAAAGAAAATCTATCAAAGGTCAAATCATAGCTGATCAACTAGCAGAGGCTCCATTGCAAGACAATACATTGATGACATTCAAGTTCCCAGATGAATCCATTTTTAGTGTGGCAGCATATTCATGGAAGTTCTATTTGATGGATCCTACACAAACCATGGATCGGGGGCAGGAATCTTGTTGGTCACTCCTCATGGAGACACCATACCTAAGTCTTATCATCTACTATTCCCATGCACAAACAATATAGCAGAATATGAAGCCTTAGTCATTGGTCTCAAAATAGTAGCAGAATGGAAAATAAAAGAACTCCATGTCTATGGTGATTCCCAACTAGTAATCAATTAGGTCAACGACGATTACCAAACCAAAGATGAGAAGCTTATCCCATACAAGCAGATGGTTGATGACTTTAAAGAGTACTTTGTAATCATATCCTTTGAGCAGATACCTCGCATTGAGAACAAAGCAACAGATGCCATGGCAACCTTTGCCTCGCTCCTCGAAATCCCAGAGAATGAGTCATGGTATGAGTTCTTGGTGGAGTCAATTCGGCAACCTGCTTATGATCTTCCTGAAACCCACTCCATATGCCTACTATTCAGATCTAATTCATGTTGGTACTATAAGATTTACACTTACCTTAAGGATAACACCCTCCCACCTGACTTGTCTTCAAACCAACATCGAACCTTCATATGCCAAACCTCTCGATATACTCTTATTGCTGATACCCTATACCACCAAGGCCTGGATGGTACTTTACTCTGATGTTTAGAATGAGAAGAATCTCAAACCGCCTTACGTGACGTGCATGAAGGGATTTACGGAACACACTTTAGTGGTCCTTCTTTAGCTAAGAAACTCATGTGTTTGGGATATTATTGGCCGAACATGGAGATGGACTCATACCACTTTATGAAGAAATGCAAGCAGTGCTAGATACATGGAAACCTGATCCATGCACCAGCTCAAGAGCTACGACCTTTAATGACACCTTGGCCCTTTTTTCAATGGGGACTCGACCTTGTGGGTAAAATTCACCCACCTTCAGTCAATGGCCACAAATTCATAATTACTGCCACTACATATTTTACCAAGTGGATTGAAGTCGTTCCCCTTACCATTGTCACAGGTAAACATATTTCCTCATTCATCCTCAATTACCTCATCTGCAGATATGAAATTCCCTCATCCATGATCACGGATAATGGAAGACCTTTCAAGAACCAGGATGTACAAGAGCTTTGTGATAAATTTAAAATCCAACACCATTTTTCTACTCCCTACTATCCACAAGGCAACGACCAAGCTGAAGCATCCAACAAAACTATTCTGAAGATCCTCAAGAAAACAGTCAACGATGTTAGCTGTGATTGGCATATCCAACTAAATCCCACTCTATGGGCCTATCGAACCAGTATATGCACTCCCACAAGTGCTACCCCTTACACCCTTGTATATGGATCTGAAGCTATCTTGCCCATCGAAGTCAAGTTACCATCCCTAAGAGTGTCGTTAAAAGGTCTTATCACAGATGAAGACAACAGAGTTTCTAGACTCTAAGAGCTAGAACTGTTAGAAGAGAAGAGATAGAATGCTTTCAATCATCTCAAAGCATATCAACAAAGAATGTCTCGAAGTTACAACCATAGGGTCTATCCAAGGATCTTCAACATTGGTGATATAGTCCTTAAGGAAAATCCTCGCAATCAACAGGATCAGGAAAAGAAAGGAAAATTTTAACCCAACTGGCTTGGTCCTTATGTCATCATTGCGGCCTATGGGTTAGGAGCATATCAGTTAGCAACATCTGAGGCAGAGTTGTTCGATGACCCAATCAACAGCATGCATCTTCACCAATTCTATACCTAAGAGAACCCCAATGTAAGGGGGGCAATATATCAAAAAAGCAAAAAAATAAAAAAAAATAGAAAAAAATAAAAAAATCAAAAAAATAGAAAAAAGCGAAAAAAATTAAAAAAAGCAAAAAAGCAAAAAAAAAAAAATAGAAAAAAGCAAAAAAATCAAAAAATGGAAAGAAAAATCATGCTTTGGTGAAAACTTGGCAAACAGGCACCTTAGATAAGTACCATGATGAAAACCTGGCAAACAGGCGTTATGTGTACTTTCTAGCTTTCATACAAATAAAAGCAAGTGGTGAAAACCTAGTAAACAGGTGCTACTTGTGATAAACCGCTTCCTCTATCTTTGGGAAACCGATCACCTTATGTCTTTTCCTCCAACCATCGTCTCCCATCTGATTCATATCTGTTCCATAATAAAACTCTAACCATGGCTTGATACTCTCTCTTTTGTTGCCTTGTCAACCACGGCTTTATCCCATATCCTATCCTCAGTGTCAACCTAATGTATCATCTATCATCAATTTTGTAGGGTCCACCCCGAACTACGTTGCCTCTACGTCGTCACGTAGGCAAGTCCATTAATCAATGCGCCCCCGAGGCTTCCCCTTCCATCCCATATCTTGTTGTCCTTCCTCTAGTCCATCCATGGTCCACGTCCTGAACTTCGTTGCCTCTGTGTCGTCACGTAGGCAAGGGCTTTTTCAATGCACCCCTGAGGCACTAGGTCAGTCCCTTAGGGTCTGTCTCCCCAATAAGGATTGTGGAACCTTTTCACCAGACGCGAGCGCGCACAAGCAAAAGCCTGTTTCCAAGAAAAAAGTTTTGACACAAGACATCAACTTATCCAAAGCAAAGTAAAAGCAAGAACAAACTAATCCAAATGATTCTATCAAATTATGGCAAGAAAGATACATCTAAATACAAGAGTATTTTGTTTCAAATTACAGTTGTGTCTTGGTGTCTTCACTTTTTGTTATCATGTTTCCTATGCTACTCAAGGATGCCAAAAAGCTAGAGATGCTATGATGGGGGCATGATTCTTTTCTTTGTTTGTTATTTGTGGATCTAACTTTAGTAATGTAAAACCATGTCTAAGGACATGATCAACACAATGATCATCGAGGACATCAAAGGTGTAACATGAACATGGGCAATCCTTGTCTTCTGATACGCAAGAAATACTTGTTACCATTTTTTCACCACAGCTCAAAATTGGCAGAGTTGATGCAACAAATTCATTTTTAGAGTGAAGGTTAACATTCTTCTGTTATAAGTTATTTGCATAGTTATTGTGTTTCAGTGATAATTTCAGTGTTGTTCAGGGTAAGCAAGAGAAGGTCATAGCCGTCATTGTCTTGAAAGTTTTCAATCCTTCTGTTCTTGCTCCTGATCTCGACATGAACCTGCAATAATGTCAGAAGGTCTTATTAGATCTCTGGTTATGAGATCTCTATATCCTATTAGAAGAGGCATAACACTTTATTTATAATGCATTGATCAATGAACATCATCCACATGCAAGAAGAGCTGAGAAAGAAACAATCATGGAATTTCAATGTTTTATTCTAATCTGTTTGTTTCATGTGCGGGTATAGGATAAGTCATGTAGCTGATTGAAGACAAATTAGCATCTGGAGTAAAATGGGCTCCCACAAGGGTTGAGCCCAGCATGCGACCCCCAAGTTTTAAGAGGATTGTGGAAAGAGTCCGAAAGAGAAGTAGTGTCACATAAAGACCCTGCAAGATAAAGACAACTATCACGTGTTTCAATCATATCTCAAAAAATATGATCTAGGTTCTTGAGATTTTTGGATATGAATCAGAAGACAATAAAACATAAAAATCCTTTAAATTTCTCACCAACCTAGTTTGTCCTTTTCGAGGAACCATCAGAAGCACAATACACAACAAAATGAAGATATAGTCCCATGTTTTAATCATATCTCACAAAATGTGATCTAGGATTTTGCAATTTTTAGACATAAATGAGAAGAGAATAAAATGCAAAAAACCCTTTAAATTTCTCACCAACCCAGTTTGCCATTTTTGAGTAATCTTCACAATGGCAGACCCTCTTTCTTTTGCAAATTTGAAGCTGCAAAAAAATATTGTAAAATGATATCTAAAGCAATATCCTATAAATTGCTTATAAATATTCATTATTTATGTAATTAAAACAAAGTAAAGCAAACAATATCTTTCTTTTATTTAGTTTGCTTTCTTTTGGGAAGATATGGACAAAAAATAAGCCTTGTAACATTAGGCAAATCAGAAGGAAAAGTTGCAACCTATTAAGACAAATATTAAAGTAATGTTATTTATAAATTGCTTTTAATATTTCATGAAGTTAAAACTATTAAAGAAAATGAAATATTTTTTTTCTGGATTTGCTCTATTTTGAGGCAGATGAGGACAATAAAAATAACTGAGCTTTTATTGAGAAAATAAAGCTTGTTTTAAAGCAGATTTTGGTGAGGTCTACCTTGAGGAAGATTTTGACAGCTTTCATATAAAGATTGAAGGTGATTTGAAAGCTTTATTTTTGGTTTTTTAGTGGAGCTCGAAAATGGATCAAATTTTCTATTCTAGGAAGATTTCTCATCTTTTTCCTTGGGAGATCTTTTGAGTTATAAATAGGGGAGAAAGACTTAGTTTTTTGGAGTTGATATCTTTGTTTCTTCCTCTCTTGTTCATTTGTAGAGAGCTTTGTAAACATTCTTTGTACTCAGATACTTGATTTCCACTCCTTTCAGTTTTAATAAAGTAGCAGAGTTCTCCTCTTTCATACTTTCTAATTCATTTTGTAATCAATGATCTAATGTCCCATTGTGATTCAACCTTAGAATCCTTTTCATATGTCTCATTGTTGTAGGATTGAGTGCGAAAGTTTCATGTAATACAGGTTGCATGTTATGTTTAGCCTTGGTTAGTGGGTTGAATTTGTGATAAAACTTATGTTATTCCTTCATGCAGACCTTGATCTTTCAAGTTTTCATGCAAATTACTTATGTATTGCATTGTTTTTTGTGAAATTGTGAGGATAAAAGGATTTGTGAGCTTGATTGTGAGTCAATAGATAAAATTTTGTTAAAATATCCTTAGGTTTTAGAATTTAATTTTTAGTTATCTTCTTACCCCTTCCTCAAGAAGTCTTTTAGATTAGGTGATTTGCCAGGGGAACCAGCCCACTCTGGAGGTTCACTCCAAGTTTTAGGCAACCCACAGGCCTAGGACTATTCCCATGTGTCAACAGGTAGCTAAGTTGATAGATTAGCATTGGGTGCATATCTGATTAATAACAATTTTTGGCACGCCCCGTGGGACTCTGAAAGTGATTTCAAAGAAGTTTTATACCCTCACATCTGTTGTTCTAGTATATGCAGTAGTATTCCAGCCTTTGGAGGGTTTCACAATATACCTAGCATCTCGTTATCTCTAGTCTTGCATGCATATTAGTGTTATCAGCTTATGAAAACCAGATCCAGTTCTAATGCTTTTGAGTATTTACAGTTGTCCCCACCAAGAAGAAGAGACAGATCAACAAGCATAACAGTCAATTTAGTGAGGAGATCAAAATCAACACCTCCAACTTCAACATGAAGAAGCAAAAGTCTGGTACTGATAGTTTAAATACCCATAATGGCTAGGTAGTATGCATTTGCTACCTTTAACGGAGGCAGCCCACTGTAACTTGTTTAGTACGATGATATTCCAGTTGCAGCCCTTAAAGGACTAGCATATTTCACCGGAGAAGACCATACTACAACTGCTAAGCACATTTAGGATGTGGTAACCCTTTGTTCCATACACAATGTCACCCAAGAAAATGTGGCAATCAGACTTTTGGTTGCATCATTGAAAGGGAAAGCCTTGTAATGGTTAAGAGGACTTGCTGAAAATTCAATAACATCATGGGATCTACTGGGAGATGGATTGTACAACCACTTCGAAGACAAATCTAATCATCTCTCATTGCTGGAGTAGTTGAGCACCATCAAAAGGGCACCCCACGAACACATGGCAAATTTCAACTATCAATTTCAGAGGACTTGGGATAGAATCCCCACAATAGTAAAGGCCTTGCTAAGCCATGCATTTCTATTTTACCTTAAAGCTTTGAATAGTGAAATTTATGTAATGATCCAGTCTATGGGAGGAACCACCCTTCCTGATTCTCTTGAGATTGTTGTCAGAGCAGAAAATTACCTCATCCAAGTAGGGAAGATAGCCCCAACGCCTCCCCTAACCATTTTCCTAGAAATCTAGCCATCTGTGCCAATAGCAGTGCCTCCTTTGGCTACTATCCCACCTATTCCAGCAATAACCCGTCAACCTGTAACCCAAGAAAATCATGCCCCAGCTCACCTCCAAGAAATCCAAGACTTGAAAGGCATGATTCAATCCGTGAGAAAAACCTTTGGCAATGAATTTTTTAATATTAAAAAGTAGATTGGTTAAGAAACTAAGCCTTACCAAGCCCCGTATCAGCCCATTTAGCAATATAGGCAACCGTTTCAAGTTGATCCTCAGGGTCAAAGAAGAAACTACAACCCTCGACCTTTCCAATCTTACAACCCAAATACTGCCAGTACCCCGAGGGAGCTTGTACCCACACAGAATAACTTATCCCAAGATAGTGACTGTTGTTATCCATGTCACCAACCGCATAATCAAGTTGCATGCACAAATGGAGTAACAAATCAGGCACTCATGGTGCAGAATAGTTATGCAAGTTCAGAAGGTGCCCCTGGTGAAGTTTCAGCTCAACCGAATAATGTTGACGTGGCCTTGATGAACTGGCAAGAGAGTGATTTCTATGGTATAAATTACCATCAAAGCCAAAATCAACAACATACACCTGTTTCAACCAACACAAGGTCAAAACATAGGGCTGCAGACCTTAATCAGCAAACTGTAGTGGTACAACAACGGCATGTGAGAGATACATTTCAAACTTTTCAGTCACAAATTGTCCCTGTACTACAGCAAAAAGTGTAAATTATGTAAAGGGATCAAACTATACCAGTAAAGGATCAGTCTAAAGTATAACAACAGCCTTCACAAAGGTAAAATGATGCTACTGCTATAAAAGAACAGCAAAAGGTAAATCATGTTTCTTTCAACATAGTAGATCATCTTAAGAAACCTACAGTGAGCATGTCAGTTATGGATGCATTGTGCATTCTTAGCCAAAAGAATCTACTACAAGAAGCATTGGCTAAGCTTTCAATTTCTGAATGTTCTAATCAAGGAAAAGCCAAAGTTGTGCTTGCCAACAGCTTAGAAATCAAGAGTGGACAACCAACAAATGAGGTAAAACCTCCTCCCTTTTACTTAAGTCTGATAATTGGTGACAAACTTGTTCATAACTGCATGATAGACTCCGGGGCAAGTAGTTTAGTCATGCCCAAAAGTCTAGCTGATTCACTAGGATTGATTTATGAGCCCCTTGCAAAAGGTGTTGTCCAGTTAGATGGGTCTACACTTAGTACTGCAGGAATAATCAAAAATCTGCTGCTTACGCTGCATGCATGTCCTAATTTTTCCATCCATCGGGACATTTACATCATTGATCTGCCACCTAGTTTTGCAATATGCCTTTCTAGGGAATTCACTGCCAAATTGGGTGGGTTTCTATCTTCTGATTGGTCCCACTTGTTTTTCAGAACAAGATATGGTATGAAAGTAACCATATAGTCTGAACCACTTGCAAAGGACCATGTTGAGTCCTATGTTCTCAGCCCAATAAACATTAACCTCTACATCACCCATGGGTAGCATGATGAACCCATGAGCCTAGATCCCAATGCACCTATAGAAGACATAAACTTAGATGATTGGGCAGTTGAAGATCATGAAAGTGATCCTTTCCGTCACACGAATGAGGTAGGATTAGGCATCTATTGTTGCAAGTATGGGCCTAACTAGTGTTGTCATTGATGTCAACATACTCCTGTTGCATTGATGATAAGGATTGGATGAGCTGTGTGCTAAGGATACTGAGAAAGTTAGTCCTAATCAGGAACAAAGAAGAATAGTGAAGACAATGAGCTAAAGATCCTAGCTAAGATGAAAATCAGAGGATGCACATCAAAGGGTTTGTAGATATGTGTCTTAAGATGATCCAGTAAAGATTTCAGAGGTCCGCATGAAGATCTGAAGAAGTTGTGGCTGCTCAAGTAAAACTAGTTCTAGCAAATGTTCAGAGGTGACAGAGTGACACAGATCGGTCCGGTGAGATCCGGAAATGAAATATCTTGTTTTGCGGATTTGGTCAAGTGTTTAGGAAGTCAATGTGAATTGACAACTCAATTGGTTCATGGTCTAGAGATCCGCAAGCATCTATTAGATTGTGACAGTGATGACAGCTGTGTTCTTGGGGTTCCAGATGAAGGAGATAAGGATTTCAGTAAGCAAATGTAGTATGGATGTTCTTGGTGATTCAGGCAAGCTTGTGGAGGTCTTTGGATCGTGTCCAGTTCATGTTGGTGGTCCGCATTGGAGTTTGAGCTTGCAATTGAAGAATAACTTCCGGATGATGATGTTCTTCCTAACTCTAGCTAACCGGATGAGTTACACATCCTGCGGATGATCTTGAAGATGTTATGTGAAGATTGGCGTGTTCCTAGAAGAAGATTGAAGTCTCAGGTCTATGTGGCCGACAGTGTGTTGATCCACGTGAAGTCTTTTGTAATTAGTCATGATGTATTTATGTATTTGCTCTATAATGTTTGCCAACTTAGATGATCATTCCTAAGTTGATGTCTTGTATAAATAAGGAATTGTAAAGTCATTTCAAACTGATCTTGAGGAGATGAGAGTGTGGTACAGAGGAGAAGAGTGAAAGGCAGAGCAGAAGTTTTGGGCTTAAATGGAACTGACTCAAGCATGGTGAAGATGCTATTCTTCAGTTCAATTATGTAATACTTATTATTTTGTAGACAGTGTGTCTCTTGTAGGTAGTGGGCCTCTTGTGAGCAGTGTGCTCAGGCAGTGAGCCCCAATTGGCATGTGCCATTTTATTCTTTCTATTCTTCTATCAAAGAATACAATCTTGGGTTAGTCACCTCGTGGTTTTTCCCTTAACCGGGTTTTCCATGTTAAAAATCTTGGTGTCATATGTGTTAATGTGTTTTTTCTCTTGAATTGTTACATTAAGTTTCCATGATTGATTCATCATTATACTGTTGATTTAAGAAAAATATTTAAGTGGTTAATTGTAAGAAAGTTTTGGACAACTGATTCACCCCCCCTCTCAATTGTCTATCCTAAATCTAACAATTGGTATCAGAGCCAAGTTCCTCTCAAAGAGCTTAACCGCTTGAGGAGATCTAGGATGTCGTCATACAAGAAGGATAGTCTAAGGTTTGATGGAACCAATTACACTTTTTGGAAAAGTCGCATGGAATGCCACTTGCAATGTATGGGAATGCAGTATTGGATTATGGCTTCAAAGAAGTATAATCCCCCCAGAATGGTCTGCGCACTATAGATGAAATGAGAGATGATGAAAATAATCTGTGGGCTAAAGAAGCTCTTCTAAGTGCCTTATCTGATTCAGAACTGACAAATGTTGTTGATCTAAAAATTGCACATGAGATTTGGCAAAAATTGGAACTTCTGTATGAAGGAGACAAGTATGTGAAATGTGCCAAGCTACAGAGTCTAAAAGGAAAATTCAAAAACCTGAAGATGAGAGAAGATGAAAATATCACTGCATTTATGCTCAGAGTAAATGAGCTTGTTTGTGGCATTAGATGTGCTGGTGGAGTCTTGGATGAAGATGAGATTGTTAGAAAAATTCTCAGATCTCTTCCTGATTCTTACAAATACAAGGTTGCTACCATTGAAGAATTTAGTGCCCATTTAGGTGTCACAAGAGATCAATTGGTTGGTAAATTGGCTGCATTTGAATTGAGCAAGTTTGGAGATTCCCCCCCAAGACTGAATCTGCATTCAAAGCTAGTGTATCTGTAAAAGGCAAACAAAGGTTTGATCTAGGAGGGAACTCTTCAAGGAAACTGTCATGGTATGAAAAAGCAAGAAAAGACCTAGAAGAAGATGAAGTTGAAACTGCTCAACTTGAAGCCCTTATTGCAAAAAGACTGCCAAGAGGATCTATTAAGTATGAAGGGAAATTACCTTTTAAGTGTTTTAACTGCAATAAGATTGGTCATTTTGCCTCAAGGTGTCCGGAAAGATTTTCAAGGCCAAACCCTAACAAATCAAGGTTCCAAAAGAAATGCTACTATGTTCATGAAGATGATGATGATGAAGGAGTAACAGATGATGAATCAGAGACATGAAATAAATCCAAAAGTGACTGGGTGTTTATTACCATCAAGGAAGAAGATCCAATGCCCTCTGAATCTGTCAATCACAAAATTGTTAAAAAAGCTATGGCTGCCCAAGTTGAAGAAAAGGATGATTGGGTCATTGACAGTGGATGCTCCCACCATATGACTAGTGACAAAAACAAGTTTATAGATTTGGAATGGTATGAAGGAGGAGTGGTAAAATTTGGTGATAATTCTGCTGGTAGAATCAGAGGTAGAGGAACTATTTCTTTTGATGGAAAGAACAAAACCAGTAATGTACTATATGTTGAAGGCCTGAAGCATAATCTTCTCAATGTTGGACAGTTGGTGGACAAAGGCTATGATCTCCAGTTCAAAAATGGAAAATGCAAGATCTTTGAAAGTTTTGGAATAGAGATTGCATCCGGTAATCAAACTAAAGGTAATATCTTCCACTTGGTTGGTACTGATAAAAGTTGCTTATTTGTTCAAATTGATCAGAGTTGGTTGTGGCATAGGAGAATGTGTCATGTGAATTTTGATATTATCATCAAGATAAGCAACACTCAGGCTATGAGGGATCTTCCAAGATTGGTGACACCTTCTAATAGCTTGTGTAAAGAATGTCAGTTAGGAAAACAGAGCAGGGTTACATTCAAAAGTAAGGAATAGTCTTCTACTGGATTATTGGACTTAGTTCATACTGATTTATACAGTCCGACAAGAATCAGAAGTGTACAAGGTGATAGATACTTCATGCTATTAATTGATGACTACTCCCAGATGATGTGGGTAACTTCTTTAAAGGAGAAATAAGAGGCTCTTGAGAAATTTAAGATATTCAAGGCTATGGTGGAGAATGAAATCAGATTGAGCATAAAATGTCTGAGGTCTGATAGAGGTGGAGAATTCACATCCGGTGAGTTCATAGAATTCTATGAGAAGCATGGAATAAGAAGACAATTGTCTACTCCAAGGACTCCACAGCAGAATGGAGTAGTGGAAAGAAATAATCAGACCATCCAAGAAGCATCTAGAACCATGATGTTGGAAGCAAATGTTCCTCAGATCTACTAGAGAGAAACTGTAAGCACAACAGTCTACACTCTTAATCGAGTTCAAATCAGAACCAATACCGATAAGACTCCTTATGAACTCTGGTTTGGCATCACTCCTACTGTGAAGTATTTTAGAGTCTTTGGTAGCAAATGTTACATTAAAAGATATGAAGATCTAGGAAAATTTGATGCTAGAAGTGATGAAGGAATATTCTTGGGTTATTCTACTCAAAGCAAAGCCTACCAGTGTTATAACAAGAGATTGAGAAAGATTATAGAAAGTACAAATGTGAAGGTTGATGAAGGGATTGAAAAACCCTCAAGGTTTTATGAATATGATGAAGATGATCAGAATGATGTTGTAATCCAAGGAGTCCAAGCCCCTTCTAAAATTCAGATTTAGACTGATCCGATAAATCAGGTAGAAGAGATGAGTTTGAATGAGCCTGTTCAAGAATCAGAAGTGTAAGAAACTCCCAAAGTTCCCAGGTATGTAAGACTGAATCACTCCATGGATCAGATCATAGGTGATAAAAGCAAAGGGGTACAAACAAGAAGAAGGATTGCTCAAGATTCAGAAGAGTATTGTCTGATTTCAAAAATTAAACCTAAGATAGTGAATGAAGCTCGCAATGATGAAAACTAGACTAAAGTAATGGAGGAAGAGCTAATGTAAATTGAGAAGAATCACACATGGGATCTTGTTCCCAGACCTAAAAACAAGAATATGATTGGAACCAAATGGGTCTTCCAGAATAAACTGAATGAAGAAGATGAAGTAGTCAGAAACAAAGCCAGATTGGTCTGCAAGGGTTACTCCCAAGTAGGAGTTGATTTTGAAGAAACTTTTGTTTCGGTAGCAAGAATTGAAGCAATTAGATTGTTTCTTGCTTGTGCTACCTTCAAGGACTTCAAAGTATATCAGATGGATGTCAAGTCTGCCTTCCTGAATGGAGACTTGGAAGAAGAAGTATACATTAAGCAATCGGATGGATTTCAATTGTCTGATCATGGTGATATGGTCTGCAAGTTAAAGAAATCATTGTATGGACTCAAGCAAGCCCCAAGAGCCTGGTATGAAAGACTAGATAAGCATCTTTTGAAGATTGGTTTCAACAAAGGTACTACTGACAGTAATTTGTATTTCAAAATTGATCATTAAAACATCTTGATTGTTTAAGTGTTTGTTGATGATATCATTTTTGGAGGAAGAGATAGTATGTGCAAAACTTTTGCAAATCAAATGAAAAGTGAATTTGAGATGTCCATGCTTGGGGAATTGAATTTCTTGGGTTTGCAAATCATTCAAACAAAGAAAGGAATCTTCATTTCTCAGACCAAATATGTGAAAGAATTGTTGAAGAAATTTGAGATGGAAGACTCAAAGCCAATGAGTACTCCCATGGCAACCAGATGCAAATTAAGCAAAGATGATGACTCACCTAAGGTTGATCAGAAAAGGTATAGGTCAATGATTGGAGGATTGTTGTATCTCACTCAAACTAGACCTGACATTATGAATGTTGTTGGTCTTGTTGCTAGATTCCAAACTAATCCTAGAGAATCTCATGTCATCGCAATCAAGAGGGTATTTAGATATCTAAAAGGGATAGTTGAGTATGGATTGTGGTATCCCAGAGATCATGATTTTTCTCTTCATACATATACAGATGTGGATTGGGTAGGAGATATGGATGACCAGAAGAGTACCAGTGGTGGAGCATTCTTTTTGGGGAAGAGATTGGTTTCTTGGCTAAGTAAGAAATAAGAGGCAATATCTCTGTCCACTACAAAAGCATAATATATTGCAGCAGTAGGTAGTTGCACTCAAGTTTTGTGGATGAAACAAATGCTAAAAGATATCAGAGTAGAGTATGAAGAACCTATCACAATCTTCTGTGATAATTCAAGTGCAATAAATATATCTAAGAATCCAGTGTTGCTATCAAAGACCAAACATATATCCATCAAGTTTCACTTTTTGAGAGAGCAAGTGAACAAGAATGAGGTCAGATTGGAGTTTGTGCCTTCCAAGGATCAGATTGCAGATATCTTTACTAAACCTCTACCTAAGGACTCTTTTGAGTATCTCAGGGAGAAGTTAGGGGTTATTTCCCCTCCGGTTTTGAATTAAGGTGCACTGATGTGCATCAATCCAGTGGATCTCACAATCATATCTTGTGGTCTGAATTGATGTTTGGGAAGTTGCCACTCAGGGGGAGCAGCTGGTATGATTCTGAATTGGTGCAAGTATGTGCCCTTTGCCATTAATGTCAAAGGGGGAGAGAAGACATGTGAAAAACAAGTGGTTGCTGATCAAAGGGGGAGCAGTAAAGGAAGAGAAGACATGTGAATGGTTGTTGTTGATAGGGGGAGTTGTGTCAATGAGAAGAAGTTCTTGTCTTGATGGTTAAAACAGTTTTTCACATCATATGTTGCCATCAATGACAAAGGGGGAGATTGTTACAAGTATGGGCCTAACCGGGGTTGTCATTGATGTCAACATACTCCTATTGCATTGATGATAAGGATTGGATGAGCTGTGTGCTAAGGATATTGAGAAAATTAGTCTTAATCAGGAATAGAGAAGAATAGAGAAGACAGTGAGCTAAAGATCCTAGCTAAGATGAAGATTAGAGGATGCACATTAAAGGGTTTGTAGATATGTGTCTTAAGATGATCCAGTAAAGATTTTAGAGGTCCGTATGAAGATCTAAAGAAGTTGTGGCTGCTCAAGTAAAACTGGTTCTAGCAAATGTTCAGAGGTGACAGAGTGACACAAATAGGTCCAATGAGATCCGAAAATGAAATATCTAGTTCTATGGATTTGGTGAAGTGTTTAGGAAGTCAATGTGAATTGACAACTCAATTGGTTTTTGGTCTGGAGGTCCAAAAGTATCTATTCCATTGTGACAGTGATGACAGACTGTGTTCTTGGGGTTTCAGATGAAGGAGATAAGAATTTTAGTAAGCAAATGTAGTGTGGATGTTCTTGGTGATTTAGGCAAGCTTGTGGAGGTCTTTGGATCATGTCCAATTCGTGTTGGTGGTCTGCATTGGAGTTTGAGCTTGCAATTGAAGAATAACTTCCGGATGATGATGTTCTTCCTGACTCTGGCCAACTAGATGAGTTACACATCCTGCAGATGATCTTGAAGATGTTATGTGAAGATTGGCATG
Organism: Cunninghamia lanceolata; assembly: GCA_027924645.1. Taxonomy (NCBI): domain Eukaryota; kingdom Viridiplantae; phylum Streptophyta; class Pinopsida; order Cupressales; family Cupressaceae; genus Cunninghamia; species Cunninghamia lanceolata. The sequence goes on along the minus strand of BSBN01000148.1, from coordinate 5,976,073 downwards.
TTCCTAGAAGAAGATTGAAGTCTCAGATCTGTGTGGCCGATAGTGTGTTGATCCATGTGAAGTCTTTTGTAAATAGTCATGATGTATTTATGTATTTGCTTTGTAATGTTTGCCGACTTAGATGATCATTCCTAAGTCGATGTCTTGTATAAATAAGGAATTGTAAAGTCATTTCAAAGTGATCTTGTGGAGATGAGAGTGTGGTAGAGAGGAGAAGAGTGAAAGGCAGAGTAGAAGTTTTAGGCTTAAATGGAAATGACTCAAGCATGGTGAAGATGCTATTCTTCAATTCAAGTATGTAATACTTATTATTTTGTAGACAGTGTGTCCCCTGTAGGCAGTGGGCCTCTTGTGAGCAATGTGCTCAGGCAGTGAGCCCTAATTGGCATGTGCCATTTTGTTCTTTCTATTCTTCTAATAGAGAATACAATCTTGGGTTAGTCACCCCATGGTTTTTCCCTTAACCGGGTTTTCCACGTTAAAAATCTTGGTGTCATATGTGTTAATGTGTTTTTGCTCTTGAATTGTTGCATTAAGTTTCCATGATTGATTCATCATTATACTATTGATTTAAGAAAAGGATTTAAGTGGTTAATTGCAAGAAAGTTTTGGACAACTGATTCACCCCCCCTCTCAGTTGTTTGTCCTAAATCTAACATCTATATGATACAAGAACTTGATGTAGTGATTCCTAATATCATTAAGGACCAAACTCAGTTGGAATGGCAAGAAGACCAGCTTTGTAAGATGTACTTTGATGGATCAAGGACCAAAATAGGTGTCGGTGGAGGGAATATGTTAATCTCACCTAAAGGAGACAAATACTATGCAGCCTTGAGGATCACCCTTACTTGCACAAACAACATGGCTGAGTATGAGGCCCTGATCTATGGTTTATAGTGGGCCTGGAAAAGAGGTTTCAAATTTGTACAAGTTTGTGGAGATTCTGAATTGATCGTTAATCAGGTTAGGAACTTCAATGCTACTAAAAATAACCTACTCAAAAAGTACAAGCATAGAGAGTGGGATTCAATTGAATTTTTTGATGCCTTTAATCTATTTTCGATTCCTAGAAACCAAAATAAGTATATAGATAAGCTTGCATCTTTGGGATCTCAATTTGAGGTTCCTCATCAGATTCAAAACATTGAAGTATAACCATATGTCAAATTAGTTGTCAAGCCTTTTGTACCTGACAATAGTTTCCTGGCAAGTATTTGACAGTGATGAGAAAATCTTAAGTTTTTTGAGTGCAAAGGCTGAATTTGCAGCTGATAATCAGCATAAATACCAGCAATAATTTGAAGACCAGATTGTACAGTTGAGATCGAACAAGTTACCCAGGGGACTTGTAACACTAGAATTAGTATTTAACTCAGATGATGAATTCAGAAAGGACAAGTGCAACATGACGGTGAAATAAGAACACTATGAGGTGGTGGAGATTTTTAAAGATAAGTTGTTGAAGATCAGAAAGGTATGCACTAAAGGTGAACAATAGTCATTTATTTAGTTATGCCAAGATTTTTCTGATATTTTTGCATGGGAGTATAAAGACTTAAGGGGGTTTGATCCTAGTTTAGCCCAGCATACCATTGAATTAGAGCCTAATGCCAAACCTATTAGGCAGAAACAAAGACCCCTGAATCTAAAACTTGAGTGTTTAATAAAGGCTAAGTTAAATAAACTGATTGAGAGCAGTATCATATTCCTAATAAAACATACCTCCTGGGTTTCCAATTTGGTTCTAGTTAGAAAAAAGAATGGAGAAATCTGACTTTGTGTTGATTTCTGTGATCTGAATCAGGCCTCATTGAAAGAACACTACCCTCTTCCTTCCATGGAACAAATATTGTAAACTATTTCTGGTTCTGATAGATATTCCCTATTAGATGGTTACTCAGGTTACAACTAGATTCTTATCAAAGAGGAAGACCAATATAAAACAACATTCACGACTAAGTGGGGTACCATGGCATACAGGAAGATGCCATTTGGTTTTTCCAATGCAGGGGCAACCTTTCAATGGGCAATGGACATGGCCTTCCATGGCCTTATGAACAGAATAGTGCTGGTGTATTTAGATGACATAACTATTTTTTTCAAAGATGCTAATGATCATTTTGACCACTTGAAGCAGATTTTTTAGAGGTGCAAGGAGTTTGGGGTTTCATTAAACCCCAAAAAGTGCATATTTTCAGTTCATGAAGGTAAACTTCTCAGCCATACTGTTTCAAAATAAGGCATTTCTATTGACCCTGAAAGAGTTTCAGCCATTCTAGATGTACCACTACCTGCACATAAGAAAGGCTTGCAAAGCTTTCTTGGCAGAATTAATTTTGTGAGAAGATTCATTCCAAACATTGCAACTTTGTTACAACCTCTTATGGCCATGTTGAAGAAGAATGTGCCATTCAGCTGGACTAAGGAGGGAAAATGAAGCTTCAAGCATATTGAAGAAGCCCTCGCTGCTATCCCTACCCTCATTAATCCTAATTATGAGAGGGATTTTATTTTGTATGCTTTTGGAGGAGCTAGCACCATCTCCGCAATGTTATGTCAGCAAAATGATGCAGGATTGGAGCAGCCAATAGCATTTTTCAGCCAAGTACTGCATGACTATGAGGTAAAGTACTCTTTCATGGAAAAACATGCTTTTTCTATTGTTAGGAGCCTCAAGAAATTTAGACACATGCTGTCTAATAACAGAATTCACTTAATGGTTGCTCATCCTACTGTCAAGAGTTTTTTTAATCAAATAAAGATATAAATTACAAGAGAGCTAGTTGGATAACCAAAGTTATAGAATTTGATGTTGATATCAAAGTGACCAAGCTGATTAGAGGCAAGAGCTTATGTGAGCAGCTTGCTGAAAGTGAAGAAAATAATCAAGAACATGCAGAGGACACAGAAACAATACTGAATAACAATGTACCAACCACTTTACCAGCTCCTACAATCAGCTGGGTGCAATAGGTGATGCATTATTTACAGTCCGGTCAATGCCCCGAAGGTTTGGATAGGGTAGAAAGAAGGTATTTCAGGATACAAGCTACTCCTTATGCTATCATTGATGGTATTTTATATAGGAGAGATTTTAATGGTGTATTTTTAAGATGTATTGGCCCTGATCAAGTAGACAAGTTGTTAGAAGAATTTCACAATGGACCTTTAGAACGTCACTTTGCAGCTAGAACAACTGCTTTGAAGATTATGTGGGCTAGTTATTACTGGCCTAACTTGTTTAAGGATTCTTTTGCTTGGGTGAGAAGATGTGAGAAGTGTTCATTATTTTCCGGTAAACAAAGGCTTACTTCCTTAGCTATACATCCTATTAAAGTTGAACAACCATTTGCAAAATGGGGTCTAGATTTTATAGCACCAATAAACCTGCCTTCAAGTGCATGCCACAAGTGGATCTTGACTGCCACAGACTATTTCACCAAGTGGACTGAGGCTATTGCTTTAAAAGAAGCAAATGAATATGATGTTCTAAGTTTCTATCAAGATCTAGTATCAAGATTCGGTACACCAGATTCAATCATCTTAGATAATGGTTTAGCTTTCATTGGATTGAGAATTTTAGATTGGTCTGTCAAAAATAATATCTTTTTGAATACTTCTTCTAACTATTATCCATAGGGTAATGGGTAGGCTGAATCTACTTACAAAAATCTGATAAGGATCATCAAGAAGACTGTTGAAGACAACCAGAGAACATGGCACGAGAAGTTGAAGTTGGCTCTTTGAGCTGACAGAATTACACCCAAGAGAGCTACTGGTTGTTCTCCATATGTACTTACTTATGCTAAGGAGGCTAGATTGCTTGTTTCAGTTGAATTACCAACTTTGACTTTCATCAAAGAGCTTGAGCTACTAGAGGAACAACCTTTAGTAGTCAGGCTAGCTCAGCTTATGGAGTTAGAAGAAATCAGGAAAGAAGCCTTGAAGAAACATGATATACATCAAACTCAAATGAAGAATGCTTTTGATAAGAAGGCAAGACCGAGGATCTTTATTGTTGGTGATTTAGTGTTCAAATGGAATGAACTGAGAAGCAGACCTAGAAAGCATTCCAAATTTGATGCAATTTGGGATGGGCCTTATGTAATCACAGAGTGCAAAGAAAATAATGCATTTCAACTATCCAAGTTAAGTGGAGAGGTGTTGTCTATCCCAATTAATGGGATCCACCTTAAACATTGCATCTGAGGATAAGCACTACCTTTGTATATAATAGAGTAGAGTTGTAGTAAGTGCTCATGCACATTTGCTTTTAGTAGATTTTTTCATAAGTGTTGTTGCACAGGTTTTCTAGCCGTTGGGGTCTATTAGTTTGCTTCAATTTAGTTTGTTTTAAGTTTTCTGCTACTATTTGAACTGATTAGGGAGTTGAATTTCAATGTTTCTAAGTTTGAGAAGAGTAGAGTATGACTCAATGCCCAATGGATATTCAAGGCAATTGATCTGATGCTTAGTAGGCAAGCATATAGCAGAAGTCGCCAGAAATGTTACCATTTTTTCACCACAGCTCAAAATTGGCAGAGTTGATGCAACAAATTCATTTTTAGAGTGAAGGTTAACATTCTTTTGCTATAAATTATTTGTATAGTTATTGTGTTTCAGTGATAATTGCAGTGTTGTTTAGGGTAAGAAAGAGAAGGTCATAGCCATCATTGTCTTGAAGGTTTTAAATCTTTGAAGTTGTCTTCTGTTCATGCTCTTGATCTCGACATAAACCTACAAAAATGTGGGAATGTCTTATTAGATCTCTAGTTATGAGATCTCTTTATCCTATTAGAAGAGGCATAACACTTTGTTTATAATGCATTGATCAATGAACATCGTCCACATGCAAGAAGAGCTGAGAAAGAAACAATCATGGAATTTCAATGTTTTCTTCTAATCTGTTTGTTTCATGTGCAGGTATAGGATAAGTCATCTAGCTAATTGAAGACAAATTAGCATGTGGAGTAAAATGGGCTCCCACAAGGGTTGATCCCAGCATGCTACCCCCAAGTTTTATGAGGATTGTGGAAAGAGTCTGAAAGAGAAGCAATGTCACATAAAGACCCTGCAAAATAAAGACATATGTCATGTGTTTCAATCATATCTTGAAAAATAAGATCTGGGTTCTTGAAATCTTTGGATATGAATCAAATGACAATAAAATGCAAAAACCCTTTAAATTTCTCAACAACCCCATTTGTCATTTTCAAGGAACCATCAGAAGTACAATACACAACAAAATGAAGATATAGTCATGTGTTTTAATCATATCTCAGAACATGTGATCTGGGTTTTTGAGATTTTTGGACATAGATGGGAAGAGAATAAACTACAAAAATCCTATAAATTTCTCACCAACCTAGTTTGTTATTTTTGAGTAATCTTCACAATGGAGGACCCTCTTTCTTTTGCAAATTTGAAGCTGCAAAATATTATTGTAAAATTATATTTAAAGCAATATCCTATAAATTGCTTATAAATATTCATTATTTATGCAATTAAAACAAAGTAAAGTAAACAATATCTTTCTTTTTTCTAGTTTGCTTTCTTTTGGGAAGATATGGACAAAAATAAGCCTTGTAAGATTAGGCAAATCAGAAGGAAAAGCTACAGGACCTATTGTAAGACAAATATTAAAGCAATGTTCTTTATAAATTGCTTTTAATATTTTGTGAAGTTAAAACTATTAAAGCAAATCAAATATTTTTTTTCTAGATTTGCTCTATTTTGAGGCAGATGAATACAATAAAAAAAAATGAGCTTTTATTGAGCAAATAAAACTTATTTTAAAGCAGATTTTGGTGAGGTCTCCCTTAAGGAAGATTTTGACAGCTTTCATATACATATTGGAAGTGATTTGAAAGCCTTATTTTTGGCTTTTCAATGGAGCTTGAAAATGGATCAAACTTACTATTCTAGAAAGATTTCTCAGCTTTTTCCTTGGGAGATCTTTTAAGTTATAAATAGGGGGGAAAGACTTAGTTTTTTGGAGTTGATATCTTTGTTTCTTCCTCTCTTGTTCATTTGTAGAGAGCTTTGTAAACATTCTTTGTACTCAGATACTCAGTTTCTACTCTTTTCAGTTTTAATAAAGCAGCAGAGTTCTCCTCTTTCATACTTTCTAATTCATTTTGTAATCAATGATCTGATGTCCCATTATGGTTCAACCTTAGAATCCTTTTCATATGTCTCATTGTTGCAGGATTAAGTGCAAAAGTTTCATGTAATACAGGTTGCATGTAATGTTTAGCCTTCATTAGTGGGTTGAAGTTGTGATAAAACTTGTGTTTTTCCTTCATGCAAACTTCTAGCTTTCAAGCTTTCATGCAAATTACTTATGTATTGCATTGTTTTTTGTGAAATTGTGAGGATAAAAGGCTTTGTGAGGCTCATTGTGTATCAAAAGATAAAATTCTGGTAAAATATCCTTAGGTTTTAGAATTTAATTTTTAGTTATTTTCTTACCCTTCCCTCAGGGAGTTTTTTAGATTAGGTGATTTACCAAGGGAACCAACCCACTATGGAGGTTCACTCCAAGTTTTAGGCAACCCATAGGCCTAGGACTATTCCCATGTGTCAATAGGTAGCTAAGTTGATAGATTAGCATTGGGTGTATATCTAATTGATAATAGTTTTTGGCACGCCTAGTGGGACTCTGAAAGTGATTTCAGAGAAGTATTATACCCTCACATCTACTATTCTGGAATATGCAGCAGTATTCCAGCCTTTAGAGGCTTTCACAATATACCTAGTGACTCATTATCTCTAGTCTTGCATGCAGATTAGTGTTATCAGCTTATGAAAACCAGATCCAGTTCTAATCCTTTTATGTATTCACAGCTATCCCCACCAAGAAGAAGATATAGATCAACAAGCAGAATAGACAATTTAGTGAGGAGATCAAAATCAACACCTCCAACTTCAACACGAAGAAGCAGAAGTCTAGTATCAATAGTTTAAATACCCATAATGGCTAGGCAATACGCATTTGCTACCTTTAACAGAGGCAGCCCACTGCAACTTGCTCAGTGCAATGATATTCCAGTTGTACCCCTTAAAGGACTACCATATTTCACCAGAGAAGACCATACTATAGCTGCTAAGCACATTTAGGATGTGGCAACCCTTTGTTTCGTACACAATGTCACCCAAGAAAATGTGGCAATCATCCTTTTGGCTGCATCATTGAAAGGGAAAGGCTTGCAATGGTTCAAAGGACTTGCTGAAAATTCAATAACATCGTGGGATCTACTGGGAGATGGATTGCACAAGCACTTTGAAGACAAATCTGATCATCTCTCATTGTTGAAGTAGTTAAGCACCATCAAAAGGGCACCCCACGAACACATGGCAGATTTCAACTATTGATTTCAGAGAACTTGGGATAGAATCCCCGCAACAGTAAAGGCCTTGCCAAGCCATGCATTTCTATTTTACCTTAAAGCTTTGAACAGTGAAACTTATGTAATGATCCAGTCTATGGGAGGAACCACCCTTCCTGATTCTTTTGAGATTGTTGTTAGAGCAGAAAACTGCCTCATCCAAGCAGGAAAGATAGCCCCAAGGCCTCCCCTACCCATTTTCCCATAAATCCAGCCATCTATGCCAATAGCAGTGCCTCCTTTGGCTACTATCCCACCTATTCCAGCAATAACCCGTCAACCTATAACCCATGAAAATCATGCCCTAGCTCACCTCCAAGAAATCCAAGACTTGAAAGGCATGATTCAGTCCATGGGCAAAACCTTTGCCAATGAATTTGTTAATAATAAAAAGTAGATTGGTCAAGAAACTAAGCCTTACCAAGCCCCGTATTAGCCCATTCAACAATATAGGCAATTGTTTCAAGCTGATCCTCAGGGTCAAAGAAGAAACTACAACCCTTGACCTTTCCAATCTTACAACCCAAATATTGCCAGTACCCTGAGGGAGCTTGTACCCACACAAAATAACTTATCCCAAGATAGTGACTGGTGTTATCCATGTCACCAACTGCATAATCAAGTTGCGTGCAAAAATGGAGTAAGAAATCAGGCACTCATGGTGCAGAATAGTTATGGAAATTTGGAAGGTGCCCCTGGTGAAATTTCAGCTCAGTTGAATAATGTTGACGTGGCCTTGATGAACTGGCAAGAGAGTGATTTCTATGGTATAAATTACCATCAAAGCCAAAATCAACAACATACACCTATTTCATTCAACACAAGGTCAAAACAGAGGGCTGCAGACCTTAATCAGCAAGCTGCAGTGGTACAACAATAGCCTGTGAGAGATACATTTCAAACTTTTCCGTCACAAACTATCCCTGTACCACAGCAAAAAAGTACAAATTCTACAAAGGGATCAAACTATGCCAGTAAAGGATCAGTCTAAAGCACAACAATAGCCTTCACAAAGGTAGAATGATGCTGCTGTTGTAAAAGAACAGCAAAAGTTAAATCTCGTTTCATTCAACGTAGTAGATCATCTTAAGAAAGCTATAGTGAGCATGTCAATTATGGATGCATTGTGCATTCCTATCCAAAAGAATATGCTACAAGAAGCATTGGCTAAGCTTTCAATTTTTGAGTGTTCTAATCAAGGAAAAGCCAAAGTTGTGCTTGCCAACAGCTTAGAAATCAAGAGTGGACAACCAACAAATGAGGTAAAACCTCCTCCCTTTTACTTAAGTCTGATAATTGGTGACAAACTTGTTCATAACTGCATGATAGAGTCTGGGGCAAGCAGTTCACTCATGCCCAAAAGTCTAGTTGATTCACTAGGATTGAGTTATGAGCCCCTTGCAAAAGGAGTTGTCTAGTTAGACAGGTCTGCACTTAGTACTGTAGGAATAATCAAAAATCCGCCGCTTACACTACATGCATGTCCTAATTTTTCCATCCATCAAGACATTTACATCATCGATCTGCCACCTAGTTTTGCAATATGCCTTTCTAGGGAATTCACTGCAAAATTGGGTGGGCTTCTATCTTCTGATTGGTCCCACTTTTTTTTCATAACAAGATATGCTATGAAAGTAACCATACAATTTGAACCACTTGCAAAGGACCATGTTGAGCCCTACGTTCTCAACCCAATAAACACTAACCTCTACATCACCCATGGGCAGCATGATGGACCCATGATCCTAGATCTGAATGCACCTATAGAAGACATAAACTTAGATGATTGGGCAGTTGAAGATCATGAAAGTGATTCTTTCTGTCACACAGATGAGGTAGGATTAGGCATCTATATGATACAAGAACTTGATGTAGTGATTCCTAATGTCATTAAGGACCAAACTCAGTTGGAATGGCAAGAAAACTAGCTTTGGAAGCTGTACTTTGATGGATCAAGGGTGAAAACAGGTGCCGGTGGAGGGAATATGTTAATCTCACCTGAAGGAGACAAATACTATGCAGCCTTGAGGTTCACCTTTAGTTGTACAAACAACGTGGCTGAGTATGAGGCCCTGATCCATGGTTTAGAGTGGGCCCAGAAAAGAGGTATCAAATCTATACAAGTTTATGGAGATCCTGAATTGATCATTAATTAGGTTAGGAACTTCAATGCTACTAAAAATAACCTACTCAAAAAGTACAAGCATAGAGTGTGGGATTCAATTAAATTTTTTGATGCCTTTAATCTATTTTTGATTCCTAGAAACCAAAATAAGTATACAGATAAGCTTGCATCTTTGGGATCTCAATTTGAGGTTCTTGATCAGATTCAGAACATTGAAGTACAACCATATGTCAAAGTAGTTGTCAGGCCTTCTGTACCTGACAATAGTGTTTCTTGACAAGTATTTGACAGTGATGAGAAAATCTTAAGTTTTTTGAGTGCAGAGGCTGAATTTGCAGCTAATAATCAACATAAATACCAGCAACAATTTGAAGACCGGATTGTACAGTTGAGATCGAACAAGCTGCCCAAGGGACTGGTAACACTAGAATCAGTGTTTAACTCAAATGATTAATTCAGAAATGACAAGTGCAGCATGATGATGAAACAAGAACACTATGAGGTAGTGGAGATTTTCAAAGATAAGTTGTTGAAGCTTGGAAAGGTATGTACTGAAGGTGAACAACAGTCATTTATTCAGTTATGCCAAGATTTTTCTAATGTTATAAAGACTTAAGGGGGTTTGATCCTAGTTTAGCCCAGCATACCATTGAATTAGAGCCTAATGCCAAACCTGTTAGGCAGAAACAAAGACCCCTGAATCCAAAACTTGAGCATTTAATGAAGGCTAAGTTAAATAAACTGATTGAGAGCAGTATCATATTCCCAATAAAACATACCTCCTAGGTTTCCAATTTGGTCCCAGTTAGAAAAAAGAATGGAGAAATCTGACTTTGTGTTGATTTTTGTGATCTAAATCAGGCCTCATTGAAAGAACACTACCCTCTTCCTTCCATGGAACAAATATTGCAAACTATTTCTGGTTCTGATAGATATTCACTGTTAGATGGTTACTCAGGTTACAACCAGATTCTTGTCAAAGAAGAAGACAAATATAAAACAACACTCATGACTAAGTGGGGTACCATGGCATACAGGAAGATGCCATTCAGTTTGTCCAATGCAGGGGCAACCTTTCAACGGGCAATGGACATGGCCTTCCATGGCCTTATGAAAAGAATAGTGCTGGTGTATTTAGATGAGATAATTATTTTTTTCAAAGATGCTAATGATCATTTTGACCACTTGAAGCAGATTTTTCAAAGGTACAGGGAGTTTGGGGTTTCATTGAACCCCAAAAAGTGCATATTTTTAGTTCATGAAGGTAAACTTCTCGGCCATATTGTTTCAAAACAAGGTATTTCTATTGACTCTGAGAGAGTTTCAACCATTCTAGATGTACCACTACCTGCACATAAGAAAGGCTTGCAAAGCTTTCTTGGCAGAATTAATTTCGTGAGAAGATTCATTCCAATCATTGCAACTTTGTTACAACCTCTTACGGCCATGTTGAAGAAGAATGTGCCATTCAGCTCGACTAAGGAGGGAAAAGGAAGCTTTGAGCATATTAAAGAAGCCCTCATTGCTGCCCCTACCCTCATTAATCCTAATTATGAGAGGGATTTTATTTTGTATGCTTTTGGAGGAGCTAGCACGATCTCTGCAATGTTATGTCAGCAAAATGATGCAGGATTAGAGCAGCCAATAGCATTTTTCAGCCAGGTACTGCATGACTATGAGGTAAAGTACTCTTTTGTGGAAAAACATGTTTTTGTTGTTGTAAAGAGCCTCAAGAAATTTAGACACATGCTGTCTACTAACAGAATTCACTTAATGGTTGCTCATCCTACTGTCAAGAGTTTTTTATTAAACAGAGATATAAATTACAAGAGAGCTAGTTAGATAACCAAAGTTATGGAATTTGATGTTGATATCAAAGTGACCAAGCTAATTAGAGGCAAGGGCTTAATGGGGCAGCTTGCTGAAAGTGAAGAAAATAGTCAAGAACATGTAGAGGACACATAAACAATACTTAATAATAATGTACCAGCCACTTTACTAGCTCCTACAATCAGATGGGTGTTGCAAGTGATGCATTATTTATAGTCAGGTCAATGCCCCAAAGGTTTGGATAGGGCGGGAAGAAGGTATTTCAGGCTACAAGCTACTCCTTATGGTATCATTGATGGTATTTTATATAGGAGAGATTTTAGTGGTGTATTTTTAAGATGTATTGGACCAGATCAAGTAGACAAGTTGTTAGAAGAATTTCACAATGGACCTTCAGGAGGTCACTTTGCAGCTAGAACAACTGCTTTGAAGATTATGCAGGCTGGTTATTATTGGCCTGACTTGTTTAAGGATTATTTTGCTTGGGTGAGAAGATGTGAGAAGTGTTCATTGTTTGCCAGTAAACAAAGGCTTGCTACCTTACCTCTGCATCCTATTAAAGTTGAACAACCATTTGCAAAATGGGGTCTGGATTTTATAGCACCAATAAACCCACCTTCAAGTGCATGCCACAAGTGGATCTCGACCGCCACAGACTATTTCACCAAGTGGACTGAGACTGTTGCTTTAAAAGAAGCAAATGAATATGTTGTTCTAATTTTCTATCAAGATCTAATATCAAGATTCAGTACACCAAATTCAATCATCTCAGATAATGGTTTAGCTTTCATTGGATTAAGAATTTTAGATTGGTCTGTCAAAAACATTATCTTTTTGAATACTTCTTCTAACTATTATCCATAGGGTAATGGGTAGGTTGAATCTACCAACAAAAATCTGATAAGGATCATCAAGAAGACTGATGAAGACAACCAGAGAACATGGCATGAGAAGTTGAAGTTGGCTCTTTGGGCTGACAGAATTACACCCAAGAGAGCTCATGGTTGTTCTCCATATGTACTTACTTATGGTAAGGAGGCTAGATTGCCTATTTTAGTTGAATTACCAACTTTGACTTTCATCAAAGAGCTTGAGCTGCTAGAGGAACAACCTTTAGTAGTCAGGCTAGCTCAGCTCATTGAGTTAGAAGAAATCAGGAAAGAAGCCTTGAAGAAGGTTGATATACATCAAACTCAAATGAAGAATGCTTTTGATAAGAGGGCAAGACCGAGGATCTTTATTGTTGGTGATTTGGTGTTCAAATGGAATGAACTAAGAAGAATACCTAGAAATCATTCCAAATTTGATACAATTTGGGATGGGCCTTATGTAATCACAGAATGCCAAGAAAACAATACATTTCAGCTGTCCAAGTTAAGTGGAGAGGTTATGTCTATCCCAGTTAATGGGATCACCTCAAACATTATCTCTGAGGATAAGTACTACCTTTGTATATAGTAGAGTAGAGTTGCAGTTAATAAGTGCTCATGCACATTTGCTTTCAGTATTTTTTTTCATAAGCGTTGCTGCACTGGTTTTCTAGCCGTCAGGGCCTGTTAGTTTGCTTCAGTTTAGTTTGTTTTTAGTTTTTTGTTGTTGTTTGAACTAGTTGGGGAGTTGAATTTCAATGTTTCTAAGTTTGAGAAGAGTAGAGTATGACTCAATGCCCAATGGATATTCAAGGTGACTGATCCGATGCTTAGAAGGTAAGCATATAGTAGAATTCGCCAGAAATGTTACCATTTTTTTACCACAGCTCAAAATTGGTAGAGCTAATGCAACAAATTCATTTTTAGAGTGAAGGTTGACATTCTTCTATTATAAGTTCTTTGGATATTTATTGTTTTTCAGTGATAATTGCAGTGTTGTTCAGGGTAAGAAAGATAAGGTCATAGCCATCATTGTCTTGAAGGTTTTCAATCTTTGAAGTTGTCTTCTGTTCCTGCTCCTGATCTCGACATGAACCTGCAAAAATGTGGGAAGGTCCTATTAGATCTTTGGTTATGAGATCTCTATATCCTATTATAAGAGGCATAACACTTTGCTTATAATGCATTGATCAATGAACATCATCCACATGCAAGAAGAGCTAAGAAAGAAACAATCATGGAATTTCAATGTTTTATTCTAATATGTTTGTTTCAGGTGCATGTATAGGATAAGTCATGTAGCTGATTGAAGACAAATTAACATGTGGAGTAAAATGGGCTCCCACAAGGGTTGAGCCCAGCATGCTACCACCAAGTTTTAACAGGATTGTGGAAAGAGTCTAAAAGAGAAGCAGTGTCACATACAGACCCTGCAAGATAAAGACAGTTGTCACGTGTTTCAATCATATCTCAAAAAATATGACCTAGGTTCTCAAGATTTTTGGATATGAATTAGATGACAATAAGACGCAAAAACCCTTTAAATTTCTCACCAACCCAGTTTATCATTTTCAAGGAACCATCAGAAGCACAATACACAGCAAAATGAAGATACAGTCACGTGTTTTAATCATATCTCACAAAATGTGATCTGGGTTTTTGAGATTTTCAGACATAAATGAGAAGAGAATAAGATGCAAAAGGTTTTTAAATTTCTCACCAACCTAGTTTGTCATTTTTGATTAATCTTCACAATGGTAGACCCTCTTTCTTTTGCAAATTTGAAGCTGCAAAAAATTATTGTAAAATGATATTTAAAACAATATCCTATAAATTGCTTATAAATATTCATTATTTATGCAGTTAAACCAAAGTAAAGAAAAAATATCTTTCTTTTTTTTAGTTTGCTTTCTTTTGGGAAGATATGGACAAAAATAAGCATTGTAAGATTAGGCAAATCAGAAGGAAAAGTTGCATGACCTATTGTAAGACAAATATTAAAGCAATGTTCTTTATAAATTGCTTTTAATATTTCGTGAAGTTAAAACTATTAAAGCAAATCAAATATTTTTTTTCTAGATTTGCTCTATTTTGAGGTAGATGAGGACAATAAAAAAAACTGAGCTTTTATTGAGCAAATAAAGCTTGTTTTAAAGCAGATTTTGGTGAGGTCTACCTTGAGGAAGATTTTGATAGCTTTCATATACATATTGGAGGTGATTTGAAAGCTTTATTTTTATCTTTTTAGTGGATCTCAAAAATGGATCAAATTTTCTATTCTAGGAAGATTTCTTAGCTTTTTCCTTGGGAGATCTTTTGAGTTATAAATAGGGGAGAAAGACTTAGTTTTTTGGAGTTGATATCTTTGTTTCTTCCTCTCTTGTTCATTTGCAGAGAGTTTTGTAAACATTCTTTGTACTCAGATACTCAGTTACTACTCCTTTCAGTTTTAATAAAGTAGCAGAGTTCTCCTCTTTCATACTTTCTAATTCATTTTGTAATCAATGATCTAATGTCCCATTGTGATTCAACCTTAGAATCCTTTTCATATGTTTCATTGTTGCAGGATTGAGTGCAAAAGTTTCATGTAATACAAGTTGCATGTTATGTTTAGCCTTCGTTAGTGGGTTGAAGTTGTGATAAAACTTGTGTTTTCCTTCATGCAAACCTCTAGCTTTCAAGCTTTCATGCAAATTACTTATATATTGCATTGTTTTTTGTGAAATTGTGAGGATAAAAGGTTTTGTGAGGCTGATTGTGAGTCAATAGATAAAATTTTGGTAAAATATCCTTAGGTTTTAGAATTTAATTTTTAGTTATCTTCTTAACCTTTCCTGAAGAAGTCTTTTAGATTAGGTGATTTACCAAGGGAACCAGCCCACTCTGGAGGTTCACTCCAAGTTTTAGGCAACCCACAGGCCTAGGAGTGTTCCCATGTGTCAACAAGTAGCTAAGTTGATAGCTTAGCATTGGGTGCATATCTGATTGATAACAATACTCAGGTCATCTCAGTTCAATTATACCTAGATGCTTGTATTAACTTGCTAAATCAAAATCCATGTAAGCGATGCTCAGGTTATCTCAATTTAATTATACCTCGATGCTTGTATTTTCTTACAACATTTTAAAAACACAAAAAAAATAAAAAACCCAATGATGAAATAAGCACTTCAAAATACTTGCACTATCAAGATGTAAAAAAACCATTCACATCCACTCGCATACACAAAGTATCCATATCCCATACAAATAAAGATCCAAACTGCAGAGTTTACAAATAAAAGCTTGTTATTCCTTCTGTTGAGTCATTCTTCTATCAGTCAACTTTCTATCTATCATTGTCTCTAGTCAACAGTTCTAGCAATCAGTCTGAGAAATGATTCAAAATGCAAGTCAATCCTTAATCCATATCAATCAAGTCAAGTCAGTCTTGTCAAATGATCCATTCACAATCAGTGGTCTTGATCCTTATCTAGTCATGAAGCAACTTGATCAGTTATAATCAAATATTTGTCTTATACAAGATGTAGCATTGTCAAAATCAAACCAACACACGTGTCTTACATGACATGCTTCATTTCTTGAAACCAAACACTATCCTTCGTGTTTTCTCTAGGGATCTATCGTTCCCCATCATGACAACATGCCTACCGTTATGGTCTAGGGATATATCGTTGCCCACCATGACAACATTGTTGTATATCATCATTAGTATATCGTTGGTTTACCACTTGACAGGGGCAATACCTTGTTTGTTCTTGTATCATTTGTGCATACTTGCTTTGTTGCTTGTTTATGTTTTCATTCTATCTTGCATCACGTATCATTCTGCTCAAGTTCTTCATCCTTCTTCTTCATGAGATTGTCCGTCTCACGCCTTCTACCTTCTTCCCATCCAATCTCCTGAGGGGGCATCCTATCATCATTTGAACTTGTACCAGGGGCAAACTAGGGCATGTATCATTATTAGAAAAAAATATTCTTTGAAACAACGTGATAAAATACATTGCATCAAAGAGGGGCAAAATGTATACACCTAAAAATGACATGACTATGTCCAAATAAATATTCTTAATATTTATTTAAGTCTAAATTCCTCTATCAATAAATAAATAAAAAAAATTATTTATTTGATTCATATTCCTCTAAGTTAATTAAATATCAAAATATTTACTTACCTCTTCTAAAGTCAAAATTAAATTAAATCATGTATTTAGTTAAATTCTTCCAAACAATTAAATAATTCTAAAATTATTTAATTAAGTCATTTATTCTTCAATCTTGCACAAACAATTAAATAAATTTATTTATTTAATTTGTTTTCTTATCTTCTAAGATATCTTCCAAAATCTTCTAAAAATAATTCTTCATCCTCATGCACACACAAAATTAAATAATTTATTATTTAATTTCTCTCAAGTCATGCAAAAGCAAAAAGTTGAGTTATTTGATTCAATCAACCTTGTTTTTATCAATAACTCTTAAAAATTTATCAATCAAACTAGGGCATGTATCATTATAAAAAAAAATTATTCTTTGAAACAACGTGATTAAACACATTACATCAAAGAGGGACAAAATGCATACGCCTAAAAATGACATGACTCTGTCCAAATAAATATTATTAATATTTATTTAAATCTAAATTCCTCTATCAATAAATAAATAAACAAATTTATTTATTTGATTCATATTCCTGTAATTTAATTAAATATCAAAATATTTAATTACCTCTTCTAGAGTCAAAATTAAATAAAATCATTTATTAGTTAAATTCTTCCAAATAATTAAATAAATTTATTTATTTAATTTATTTTCTTATCTTCTAAGATATCTTCCAAAATCTTCTAAAAATAATTCTTCCTCCTCATGCACACACAAAATTAAATAATTTATTATTTAATTTCTCTCAAGTCATGCAAAAGCAAAAATTTGAGTTATTTGATTCAATCAACCTTATTTTTATCAATAACTCTTCAATTAGAAAAAAACATTCTAATTTATGAAAGTCAATTCTTATCTTTAGAAAAGAAAGCAGTTAACTCAAATAAAACACTTTTTGGGTGACACATGTCTTCTTCCTATTCGCGCACATTCCTCAACTATTCTCAACCATTGATCTTCTCATTTTTTCTATACCATTGATCGTCATTCTCCCAACTCTATAAATTGAACCATATTCCTCCATTTCATTCATCCAAGCTTTAAGTAAACTTACTCTGCAGGAATTACAGCGTGCCTTTGGCACCAATTCCTTCATTGCTTGTGATCAACTTGTTACCATATCACTATTATCATTGTTGTGGAGCTCATCTTCATGGAAAAATTATCATAGTCATTCCCAATTGACATTATTGGAAAAAAGAAAGGAAGTGCACTCTCTAAGGACCTTATTCATATGCAAGATCGATTGAGATAGGTGACCAATGGAAGCTACGAATTAAGGAGGTTTTTGCATTGTATTGTTCTTTGTTTGATTGATCTCCTTTCTTCACTATTTCATTGAGTTTTGGGTATTATTGATATATTTTATTGATTATTTATTTAGATCCAATTTTCCCTTAACAACTTCTATAGATTTGAGTTTCCATTTGTGAATCTTTCTTTCCTTATGGATCTCAATTAGTTTCTTTTACCTCTGCAACTCATTTATGATTTATGTATGCTTGTCTGTTGTTTATTGTTATTATGTGCATACATGATTGACTTGAGGGCCGAACATTCAACCCTGGTGTATCACCCCCTTTCCACTTTTAGTTTATCCTCTTTTCTCTTTTCCTCAACGGTGCATAGATTAGGTTTAGTCTTAGGAATAGCTGACTCTCTCATTCAGTAAAGGAACCAACCTCTCTCTGGAGATTTGATTTCCCTATAGGGTCCTACACCTGGAAATCATCTCAATGTTTCACTGGATTGTTGGAGCCCTAAAAGCCTCTATCATAGGGTGAAAATCCAAGTGACAACACTTTCTAAAGAGTAAATTTAAAGTTTTCAGTCGATTTAAAGAATTTAAAGCAATGGTTGAGTTACAGACTGGAAAGAAAATAAAATATTTGAGGACTGATAATGGCGGTGAATTTTTCTCTAATAATTTTGATAGATTTTGTAAAGATTGTGGTATTCATAGATAAAAAACAACTCTGTATTCTCCACAACATAATGGAGTTGTAGAAAGAATGAATAGGACACTGATGGAGAAGGCTAGGAGTATGTTGAGTGGTGCTGGTCTAGAACAAAGGTTTTGGGTTGAAGCTATTTCCACTACCTATTACCTAATTAATAGGTCTCCTACATTAGCTCTTGTTCATAAAATGCCTATAGAGGCATGGTTGGGTCACCAGCCTTCATTAAGACATCTTAGAGTTTTTGGTTGCAAAGAATATGCACATGTGCCAAAGGAGAAGCGGATAAAGTTGGAAAACAAGGCTATGAAATGTATCTTCATCGGATACAGTTATGGTGTGAAAGGATACAAGCTTTGGGATCATGTTGCATGGAAGGTAATATATAGTAGAAGTATTGTTTTTAGAGAAACTAAGCCTTCTTCTGTTACATTGCAGCCAAAAAAAAGTAAATAGGAAGATGTGATTCAATTTCCTTCTACACCTAAGAAAGTTGAATCGAGGCCCATGGATAGACAAGAAGTTGAGGATAGCTCATCTAGCTCTGAATCTTTAGAAGAGGAGGAAGAACCTCCAATTCAGCTTGTTTGTAGGTCTACAAGACATAGGCAACCACCTAAAAGGTATTCACCAGATGATTGGAGATGTATTTTTTCTTTGAATACTAACATGGATGAACCTAGATCTATAGAAGAGGCATTAGGTATGAGTGATGAAGAATCTTGGAAGATTTCTATGGATGAAGAAATGACATCTTTGAAAAATAATGATACATGGGACCTTGTACCATTACCTGAAGGGCAAAAACCTATTGGTTGCAAATGGGTGTTCAAGAAAAAGATTGGTTCAGATGGCGGTATTGAGAAGTACAAAGCAAGGCTAGTTGCGAAATGTTACTCTCAAGTTGAGTGTGTTGATTATGGTCAGATATTTTCTCCTATTGAAAAAATGACATCCATTAGATTTTTGCTTTCTATTGCTGGTGCTTATGATTTAGACATTGAGAAAATGGATGTGAAAACTACTTTCCTTCATAGTGACTTGGAGGAGGATATTTATATGGCATAGCCAGAGCACTATGTGGTGAAAGGTAAAGGTAATTTGGTTTGCAAATTAAAGAAATCTTTGTATGGCCTAAAATAGAGTCCTATGATGTGGTACCAGAAATTTGATACATATGTGTTGAGTTTAGGATTTGAGCATTCTAAATTAGTTCATTGTGTTTATTATAAGACTAATGATGATCATTTCATGTTTATTGCATTATATGTTGATGATATGTTATTTATTGGTAAAGGGAAAGGTATGATTTCAGAACCAAAATCTCATCTTGCTGCTTAATTTGAAATGAAAGACCTTGGTGCAGCTAGATACATTCTTAGGATGGAAATCAGAAGAGATAGAGTCAACATAAAGCTATGGCTTGGCCAAAATAATTATGTCAATTCAATTTTATAGAGGTTTAACATGAAGGACTGTAGACCATTGTGTGTTCTCTTTTCAGTTGGAACAAATTTATCTATTTGAGATTGTCCAACATCTCCATCAAAGATGGAAGAGATGAACAGAGTGCCTTACTAGAGTGCAGTTGGAAGTTTGATGTATGCTATGGTTTCTACTAGACTAGACATTGCCCAAGAAGTGGGAGTTCTTTCCAGATAAATGTCTAATCCTGGTAGATTTCATTGGGATGTAGTTAAAAGAGTCTTTAGATATTTACATGGTACCTCAAAGTATTCCTTGTGTTATAATAGTAATTTGACTGAAGACAATATTTCCCTTGATATTCATGGTTATGTGGATTCAGACTAGGAAGGTGATATTGATAGTAGACGATCCACCAGTGCTTATGTGTTTACTTTATTTGGTGGTGCAATTTGTTGTATGAGTAAGCTATAGGTTTTGGTTTCTTTGTCCGCTACTAAAGATGAGTATTTAGCAGCTACTCATTCTTGTAAAGAATCCATTTGGCTTAAGAGACTGTGTTTAGATGTTGGAATAAAACAAGGTGCAATGACAATTTATTGTGATAGTCAGAGTGCGATCTATCTAGCTGAGAACCTGACATTTTTGCCAGGACCAAGCACATTGATGTACAATATCATTTTGTTAGAGATATGGTCAAAGATGGCAGGGTGAAGTTGGTTAAGATAGAGTCTTTGATGAATGTTGTTGATTCTTTAACTAAGCCTATGAGCACATAAAATTTTAGATGGTGTTCAGAGATTATGGGCCTTTTGGCCCCTAGCAATTAAGAGATGATGTTTACTTCCTCCCATTACTCTTGTAAGGTGTTCAACAAGTGGGAGATTTGTTGGGAAAATGTGTCTCAATCTTGTAATTATATAAGGTTTATTGTTGATAGGATATATATATTTATATATATTTCCTAGTTGTACCGATAGGTGTAATATACAATGGGAACATGGGGTGGAGTGGGATGTATGTTAACATTTTTTTGTTAACAAAAACTATTAAATGGCCAACATATATTAAATTAATTATATATTGTAAATCTGGACCATTCATTATTAGGTTTTAGATCTGATGGTATATATTTTTTTGGCTAGTCTTGTCTTAGAAGGTAACCCTATTTTATGAGGGCGGTGTATTATGACTACAGTGTAGTGATGTATTCTAAGAGTCTAATAGTGGTCATGTTGTCTCTAGATCTCTGGTGATGATACTCCTATGAGAATCTTTATCTTCAAGTAAATTTTAATCTTTGTGATTTATAAATAATATATTGGGCAGCTTTTGAAGTGTGGGGTTTTTTCTCCCGAAAGGGTTTTCCCCACGTAAATCAATGTGTTGTGGTATGCATGATATTTATGTTTATTTCTATTTAAGTTTCTACAACTATTAAATATCTATAAAGTTTTGTATTATCCTCCTCTCAAGATTCGTGTAGGAAGTTGCTCCACTACCTTAGCTTCCTTACAGATTCAAGCAGCTTGCTCACTGTGGCTTTTCCCTTCTTGGGTTTCCATGTAAAATTTGGTGTTGTGTTCTCTTGTGTGGATGTGTCAATATGTTTATGTTTGCATATATCTTACATAATTTTATTGATTTGGTAAAGATATTGTTGTAGTAGAAATGAATTTAAAATTGGTATATATTGATTCACCCCTCTCTCAGTATATCTGTGTGTTCTAACAATTGGTATCAAAGCCAAGTTCCTTGGTGTAGCCTAACAGCTGAAGGTAGATCTTGGATTTGGACGCATGGCTGGTTAGGAAGGATCCTCATCTAATAGATCACCTCTCTTTGATGGATCTAACTATGCTTTCTAGAGTATGAGGATGGAAGCCTACTTAACCTCTCTAGGGTATGATGCTTGGAGATATGTGATTGATGGTTACATTGAACCTGCAACTCCTCCAACAGACTAGGCTGACAAGAAAGAATGTGAGAATAATGCTAAGGCAAAGAATTCCATCTTGTGTAGTCTAACCAACACAGAGTTTGTCAAAGTAATGCATTGAAAAATAACTAAAGACATATGGCAAAAGCTCCATAACCTCTATGAAGGATATGACAAGGTAAAACAAGCCAAAATACAGACCTTCAAGAGTAAATTTGAAAATCTAAATATGAAAGTATTATGTCATAAAATGTGTACACTAGAATTTTACACTTAGTTTAGCACCTAGGTGGACCTAAAATGTTTACACTTGTTAATCAGGACCTATTTTAACACATTTTTGAGCATTAAACTATTAATTCTCGATCATGATGATAAAACCTGACAAAATAACTATGTGACTAACCTAAAAGCACCTTAAGTGACTTGTGCCAGGATTCTTGGGGTAAAGGACAAGGGTGCCCAAGCACCCTAGTCCCCATTTAGCCTTGACCTATTTTATAGGAATGTCAGCTTAAGGCATCTTAAGTGGTTCCTCTTGTTGACTTTATTTGGTTTTATTCATTGTTTGTGAGCGGGAATGCATATAAAAGCAAGTTAAGTAATTGATTTCAGTATCTCTAAGTTCTCTAAGCAATCTAGGCACTCTTGCACTCTCTCTTCTTCTCTCTCATGCTCTCTACTCTTCTCTAAAGCTATCTATTGTATATTATTGTTGCAGCACTAACATATTGCAAGTCTTGTGAAGATCTTCCTACTTCTTTGATCTACACCAACTTCTTGAGTCAAGTTGTGATGCTGCATCAAGCATGTTAAGGTTTATGTTCTCATGGTGGCTTCTTTCCTTCATGCTTTGTTCTAGCATTCCATTCTACTTCAAATTTGACTCTACCCTCTGAGGACACATGCTCTTTATCTATCATCTTTTATATTATGGAGGTAGAAACACCATTCATGGAGCTTGACTAAGGAAAGATACTAAATAGCACCCAACCATCTTCCTTCTTGTGTGTGTGTGGGTTAGATCCAGAGGAATTAGTTGAAGACAACTTGCAAAGAACAAGAACACATGAAGGTGAAGACATTGGAGTTATCATAGTTTGCAAACCCTGATCAAGGTCTAGGGCACCCAAACACCCTTGTTCTAGGCAATTTTTCCCCTGAATCTAGGTTTTGGATTGTTTTCTCATCTCTATTGTTCATTTGATTTCTAGGTTTCCACTTCTGATAGTCTATTATGCTCTGATCTTGCTCAATTAGGGTCTCTTGTCTTGCCCTAGTTTGATTTTATTAGATTTGGTTGATTCTCCTCTAATACAAAAAAGGGACAAAGCTTCTATAGTTTTTTTCTCCTTCTTGGGTAGAAGCTAATCTCAGCTTGTGTCCTAATGTTGGATAGAAGAGGATTTGATCTAGTTTGATCTATTGAGTTAGTCTCTCTTTTCTACCTAACATTTTGGTGAACCCATCATTTCTTGCACTTTGGCATCCTTCTTGCTTCAGATCTGAGTCATTTTCTTCCTTATATTTGATTAGATTACTTTCATTCATCATTTTGCATAGTGATAATATAGCTTAATTTTGCATTATTTCATTGTTAGTGTTTGAAAAAACCTTGCTTTTTTAGAAAATCAAGCTAATGTTCAACCTAGGGTTTGTAGATTAGTGTCTTTTTTTAGACATTGTTTAATTATGGGGTTGATTAAAGGGATTTAATTTTCTGTACCTTATCATCCTTTTTGTTCTAGGACATTCTTGCATATTTGCATTGAAAAAAGTGAAAGATCAAAGCATTTTGGGCTTACAAACTGACATCTTTGTGCATTGCTTTCATTGCATATGTTGTAGATCATCATAGAAAGATTTAAATTTCTAATTTTGCATCAGATATGATTGACATTATAGTAGATAATCATTTCATGGTGTTGCATCTTGCACTTAAGACTTGAGTATGTGCAAGATCATGATGGGCCAAACAATACCTCTAAGTGGCAATAAAAATACTAAAAATCAGACTTAATCAAGTTCATGTGAAAATTTGAATGGATTATCTACACAATTTGAAAAATATGTAAGAACAAAATTTGTAGAGAATTGAATCTAGTTTATGGGCTACTTTTTTTTCAAAAAAAAAACTAAATTTAGTTGGTGAAAATGAATATTTCAATAAACAACTATTGATTTTTTCAAAAAAAAATAAAAAGTGGGTGTCATTCTAGCCAACCTAAGTATGAACAAAAAAAAAATTAAAATCTTTCAAAATAAGTAAAGGACTCATGCTTGAATGTGGTGCATATTTTTTGGAAATTTTTTCCAAGAAAATAACAAGTAAAAGCACCAAAGGTGTTATCAAATGGCCGATAGGCACACATATTTATAGGCCTATCACTAGATAGTTTATATTTATATTTTTATTAGAAAGTCATTAAACGTAGTATTTGGTGGACAAGGCTATAAATACTATAAGAAATTCAATTATTTTTTGGCAAATAAAAATAATGGAATGATATTAAATGAATAACAACATGAACTAAATTGTGAATGAACTATTAAAGAACTAAATCATAAAGAAACCATTATAGAACTATGGCCTCTCATTCAACCACAATGAAATATATTACCATTTTCATAATTAGTGTTATACTATTAGGAATTTATATTTTAAACACATTTATTTAGTGTGTTTCACTTTGTAATCTATTTATTGTTTGTGTGGTGTGCAACTTTGGCATTCACTTTAGTTTGATATACTTATTGTTTGTGTGAATTATGGGATTGAACTTTGGAATTGACTTATATTTGTTTCACTTTGTATTTTTAAAATTTAATTCACTTTGTCACTCTAATTTTATATATTTATTGTTTGTGTGAAGCATGGGTTTGAACTTTAGCATTGACTTATATGTGTTTCATGTCTTATGTTTAAAATTGAATTCACTTTGTTTGCATTTATTGTTTGTGTGAAGTGTGTGTTTGTGCTTTGACATTTACTTTGTGTGTGTGTTTAAATTTTGAAATCCATTGATTGTTTATTTGAAGTGTGTTTGAACTTTAGACATTACTTTGTGTGCACTTATTGTTTGAACTTTTGGCATTCACTTTCTATGTGTGTTTGAACTTTGGCATATTCCACTTATTTATTTGAACTTTGGAGTTCACTTTGTTTAGTGCGTACACTTTGGCATGATCCACTTATTGTTTCTGTGAAGTGTGCATTTAAACTTTGACATCCCTTTATTATTTGAGTGAGCTTTTGAAATTCAATTTGTGTGTATGAAATGTGTATGAACTAACTTTTCTATTCACTTTGTGTGTGTGAAATTGAGCTAACTTTGACATTCACTTGGATTTGAACCACTTATTGTTTGTGTATTAACATCTACTTTGCTTATGTGAAGAATATGTTTGAACTTTGGCATCCCCCTAATATGTTTGGTTTAATTGTGGATTTTTTTTTTGGTATGAAATGTGAGTGAACTACCTTTGTCATTCACTTATTAAATCTATTTACTATTTGTGTATTTAGGTAAGTTTGAACTTTCACATTCACTTAGTGTAATTTGAAAATTGGCATGTTGAATTATGTAACTTACTTTTGTGTGTGTGTGAAGTGTGTGCTTGAAATTTAGCATTCACTTTTTGTGTGTGTGAGTGTTTGAACTAAATTTGGCATTCACTTTGTATGAATGTGTTTGAATTTTACATTTGATCTTCTTATTCTCTCTTTGTGTGTTTGTGTGTGTCTTTATGTGTGTGAGTTTTCACATTCACTGTGTAAAGAGTGTACTAACTTTGGCATTCATTGCATGCTTGAACTTTGGTATGTTTGAACTTTAGTGTTTACCTTAAAGTGTACATTTTTTAACAAATTATGTGTGGAATAATTGAACTAAATTTGTGTGAAGAGTGTGTTTCAACTTTAGCATTCATGTTGTGTGAAGAGTGTACTAACATGTATAAATCAACTTGGTAAGAATTTGGTTTAAAATGTCAGGTTTCCAAGATGCATAGTTTTAAATTTTTGACAATTGTATTATTGTTTATATTGTCATTCATGTGGATTTTATCTAGAAAATTTAATAAAAATAATCCATTTTTATAGCAGTAGTTGGAAGAAAATGAGTTATAGATACATGCAACTAAACTTGTCATTATCTTCATTTTCTAGTGGGAATATATGAAGCATGAGTGGAGTAGGTCTTAAACTTATTTGAAATTATGTATGTTGTAATAAAAATTGTGTAATGATGAAATATATAGTTATATGTAGGCTTCTATAAAGTAGTGGTGTGTAACCTTGTGTTGTTTGAAAATTGTGTAATGATGAAATATATACTTATATGTAGGCTTCTATAAATTATGCTCCTCAAGATTCATGCAATTGGTTTTATTTCTTGATGCTTACAATGTCATTCAAGGACAAGATGAACTACCCTTATGCTAAATTTGAAGATAGTGCATATCTCATCAACAAGTATGTCATTAGATAGTTTTCTTTAATCACCCACTTAATTTAAAAGCAAGTACTATCCTCAAATTTCAAGACATGAACTTATTATGAAATAGCAGTGTGGTTCACCAAAGGTAAAATTGAGTACAAACTTTTGAGATCAAAAAGAGATTAAAATTGACTCTTATCTATATACACCTGAGGTTTGGAGGTTTGACTCATCACACAACTCACCACATAAGCATGTCTAATCAAAAGCATCCTTAAAATAATTTTTAAAATATTTGACCAAAACTTTATCATGGAATCTCTAGTAGTTGAACAAAAAAATATCATCTGTTGTTAGAACGACATCATGCATTCTTATTTAAAACTTATATGCAACCTAAATGATCTCAATACCTTTTGGCAACCATGAATCTTGTTATCTCTATCCTTTATATCCAACACAAATGACCCAATAGTTGAAAACAAAATACTATTTACTTTTTTAAAAACAACACATTCTTATTTAAAATACAACTTATGTTCAGCTTTAAATGATCATAAATTTTTTTTGGCAACCTTTTACATTTCATGGAAAAATGTAGGGTATTTATTGTACTCACCTTTTACATTTGTCATAAGACAAACATATAATATGAAGTATTGCAATGCATGTACATTGCCACCCGAATAGTTGTACACATAATAATAGTATTTGTCCACATAACAACAATACTAGCAAGGCTATGTGAATTATGAACAAATTTAAAAATGTTGTAAATTGTTATCCTATAGTGTAAATTGTTGGTTTTATATATCTAAATATGATGCAACAATCAATGATGTTTGTTAGCAAAATGTAGATTTTTATAAGTTGTTCTTAATTTTATAAACTTCATGGTATTACTGTATTAACAACTTAAGCATTTATTTATTTAGGAGACAATATTACTATTTTGAATAAATATACAATAAATCTATATTTAACCTGCAAACTTACGTGACATTTAAGTCAAGAATGTCTATGCATTTTTAAATTAGTTTAAAATAAATATGTTATGTAAGAATAAATTATTTGGTGTATCAATTTCTTTTAAAAATAGCCTAGTAAAAATTTCAATTCTAATTTCTAAGTTATATTTAAAAAAATAAACTTACTTAATTTAAATTTAAAGGAAAAAACCACTAAACATGGAAAAAAATAGTGATATGCATTGTATAAAAACTTATAACTATTGTTTAGTTTTAGATATTTTTTAATCTTTTAAGATTAAGATTAAAAGATAAACTAAATTGCTATATGTAAATTTATCAAAGATGATAAACTAAAGGATATAATTTATATATGACAGCTATATTAATATGTCAAAATTATTATGATGCTTATATAAATATAAAAAAGCTTCAAACCTAGAAAATTATAGTTGCCATAAAACTTCTTTAGCACCGTGCAATTATTAATGAAAGTATGAGGTAATATAATTGTATATATAAATTGTCATATGATGTCATAAGATCTTAATCAAAACACCATCTAAAGAACATTCTTCTATAGATTAAACAATGACTTTCCAAATCTCCTAACCTCATGATTATAAACTAAGTTTTCTCAAATCTCACTAGTTAGATTCTAGGTATGAAGATGGCTTAAATGATTTAATGGAATAATCAATCCTATAGTTCTCATAGAATAATAAGAGTTGTTTTCTTATTTATTAATCATAAAGTTACATTGGATTAATTTACCATCAATAAACATAAGTGGGAAATTTATGAATCTTTATTAAAAAATAGTATTACTTAGTTGCAACAGGGTGGATGTGAGAGCACTGTAGAAAGTTCTCTTTTTATTTAATAAAAATAATAATTTTCTATTTAACTTTCAAAAATTTACTTGCATTGAGTTAGATGTTTCTTGAAGCATAAAATGATGTTTCATAAATTCACTTATTGATGCTAACTCAATGTAATTTTTTACATTCTTTTTCTGATTTTCTTGCATTTATATCACTTTTCTAGAAGCATCTAACTCAAAATTTACATGGTAATATATCTAATATAGATTTACCATATTTATATAAAATATATTACCATATAAATATGCTATCATAGTTATATTATATTTTAGATAAATATAATATTTTATAAAGAAACACAATATAATTAAACATATTATATTTCCATATAATAATATAATATTTTTAAAAATATGGTAATATTATATTTATTAAGTAATGCAGTTGTCCTAGATGAACCTACAGAGAAATTAGGTAGACATCTGTTGGGCGGCTAGCTTGAATTATTTCTTCAACAATTATGAGAAAGTAACGCCCAGCCAAAAATAGTACAATGGAACTCAGCATAGAGATTTATAATAAATTTAAAATAATCTTCCTTAAACCATTATGCAGAAAGTAATGTGCACCACACAAAACTAAGTGGCTAGTATTAATGTATTCTATAAATAATACCTTGCATGTACATACTTTTTATCTCTCTATTCAAATAAAATAAGAGACACATCACAAGATGAACCAAACTAGGATGCAATTATAGATGCAATATAGTCAATATCTGCTAAGTTCACATTCCATGCCTCTTTCTTACTGTTTGATATCTGCTGCAAGTATATGTAATATAAGCTCAAAACAATTAGTTTTTCCTCTGGCATTTTGAGAATATATACAGGTTCGAGACAACTAGCCATATTCAAGAATCCTCTTAAATTACAAATTTCCTTATGTTTCTAGCTATCAGTTAGCCATATTCCAGATTCTTTTGCACTGGAACTTCCTCAACATCCAACTATTCTTCTCGTCAAGGATACCCTTGAATATTGGCCATTTAAAACTAAATAATGTGCAAACTAAAGATTCATTTTCATCACAAATATCGCATTGCCCTTCAAGTATAATTGTAGTTATATTGTTTAGAAAATCATAATTATGAAAACAACCAATACTTCAATGTTACTACTCAGAGACCAATCTACCTTGTGATGAAAGATTCCTAGATGTTGATATAGAATTAGGAGTTAAGCAATCCACTGTTTTTACTATACCTTCAGGTCTTAAGGCATGTGGAGTTAAATCTCCATTCGGTTTAAATTTTAAAACCTTAACAATTAGGATTAGAAATTTCACAAATTCCTTCCCATGGTAAAGTATCACCATTTTGACTTCCGACTATCCTAGATGTCTCTAACAGTGCATGAAGGTAGGTCACCTTAGTTTCACAATGAACATTAATACCAGTATTATGAGATTGGACACTATAATTGTCTTCTTTCAAATTTCCACTGCATGGCTTTGATAAGGAAAAGTGCCCAACTCAGACACTATGTTTCCTATGAAGTGAGATAAAAGATTTCTTAACCTTACAACCTCAGCCTCAAGAGCTTCTTGGCCTTACAATCTTCTCATTAACTGCTAGTTCATCAAATGCAATTTCTACACTTCCTCTTCTAAATAAGTAGTGTGCACTTTCTTTTTCTCCTGGTACTTTCTTACAGCTTCACTATTCCCTGAGGACCTTTTCTTATTCTTTGTACATTGGTCTAATTTGTCAACCAAACCCTTATCTTCTTCTGTAGAGATAATTTGAGTATGAGTATGTGTATTGTCTCATCCAAGGGGATTGCAAGTATGAGTGTGTGTGCATGTGTGACTATTTTTCTTCAAAACTTCATCCACAAATGTGTCCATGGATGTCAACATGGAAAAGTGGGTAACAAGATTAGGACTATTAAATACTTCATGATCAGAGAACTTAAGCTCTCCATCATCCATTTCCACTACCATATATCATCATTACTTACATGTTCAACACCTTTTCCTATCATGAGGATCATTGTACCAGATAAGCAATATAGATAAAAACTAACAAGAAAATGCAATAACTACATTTTGGAAACAAATGCGATCACCAGATTATCATTATAAATCATCCAAGGAGGAATATCTGAAAGGAATTATACAGTAGGAGAAAATAAATAAATATCTGATCAACAAAATTATCATTAGAAATCATTCGAACAGGAATGTCTGAAATAGAAATAATTTCCATGTAAAAATAGTTTTGGGAAAGAGCACTATCCTAATGATGAAGATTAAAATCTAAACTCAAAATAATGACCTATATAACACAATGAACATAGACACCACAATGAGTACCATAAACTAATTGTGCCATTGGGAAAAACCAATTTAACACCATCTTGGAACTAAAATGATAACCCAAATAATAAAAATTGTCATAGCATTAAAAACCTACATTGCAAATGCAAATTGGTGCACAAAACCCAAAAAAAAAGTCTTGATCCCATTATCTACACTGAATATAACTTCTTCCTAAAGGAGCTGATACAAGCATCAAAATATGCACATGAAAACAACACCATAAAATAAATCAACTCCTATACTAAAGAAAACAATATTCACACAATATCCTAGAGCTTAACTGGACATCAAACCTTGCAGTACAAACAACCACCCATATCATCTTATAAATCCTTGCACCGAAATCTTAGAGATCCTCGAACGAAAGGAACGGGATGGTTTGGGTCGCTTGCAATCCACCATCCCACTGGGATTCTTGGAGTGTTTATGATGTGCTTGGAGAGGAAGACAAAATCATCCTCTGTAATGAAGGTGCTTCCGTGTTCCTAAAAAATCAAACAATAATAGGTAAGAGCGATAATACACAATCTTAAATGAATGTCATATTTAAAATATGCATAAGACAAATAAAACGCCAACCACCCATGCCATATTCTAATTTTAGCTGTGGCAACAAATTTTCTAAACAATTCTATTTTTAAGAATTTTGGAGAACCAAAAAATTGAAGGACTACCAAAAAATACAGGACTACCAAAAAAAAATTATGGGACTACCAAATTGTTTGCAGTTACAAGATGTGTGCACATATAGAATGGCCTATCGGCCAAATTAGTTATGAGTTTTTTACTATGACTTTTTTAAAAAACTAAAAAGTAATTTTCCAAAAAACCTAACTCGATAAAAAAAAATTAGAATTCAATATTTTTTTAAAACTTATATCCAAAAAACCATAGAGTGTGATGCATCTTTCGGATTTGAAAAAGGTGAAACGGTTTGAAAGTTGTGGATGTTTTTCAATCAGTGTGTCCATCAGGATTTTAGATACACACTATATAGAAAATTATTAATATTTTTTTAATAATATGATAATCAAGCAAATCTTATATTTTTAGAAAGCTAACAATTTCTTCAATAAACCCTTTTTGTTTTATCAAATTTGAATAAAAAAAGTCATCAACACAGAGGGTGAAGTTTAAAGAAGAGGGTCAAACCTGTAAACACGTTAGAATTCAGGGAAAGTCAACTATGAGAGTCCCAAGCCTAAATACAATACATTTCCATAGCAAAATGGATATCCTTTATTAAAGTAACAGATATCCGTTTTGTGGAGCTAGGAACAGATATCCGTTCCTAGGAAACAGATATTTGTTATTCTCAAGACAATTTTGGGCCCAATTTGAGGGAATGCCTTAATGCACTTATATATAAACATGTGGCACACTCTTGTGCTAAGTTTGGCTCCTTTCTTAATACCTATATATCCTCATATACTCCCCTCCTTTATACATTTCCACACAGTTGACTTATCCCTACCCTAGATCTACATGTATTTTCAAGGGATTGACCTAGGAGAACTTGCCCTAGTGATCTAACAGCCCCCCCGAGGATTTTGATAGTCATCATAGAGAAAAGAATTTAGTGAATCAGAGAGAAAATGGATATCCATTCAGATCAAGTGTTAAAGCACTTTTAGGCTCGATATGATTCAGTTCCCAAAAGCCTAGAGAATCATCTAGTATGGATTTATAATGTGTTATGATACATATAGTAGTGAATCATCTAGTATGGTAGTGATACATCTAGTATGGATTTATAATGTGTTATGATACATATAGTATGATTTATATTGATGATATCACACCTCCCTCACCTATATATTAGTAGTGGTTCATTGTGTTCAGGGAGGGGGTGCCAACCTAACTACCGACTATATATAGCTATAGCCTAAGCCTAGTCTTCCCCTGATATATAGGGCTCAACCTATGGGGATGGGCTCAAGGGTGCTTATATAGAGAGAGGGCCCCTATCTTGATGATATATATTTGACATGTCATGTTGGTCCTATGTCCATAGATTCATGTGCTTTGAATGAATTACCTTTTTTAATACATGATCTAATGAGTATAATGATGATCATTTTTCTATATCTCCACTAAACCTATGGACACTTATAATCTAGATATATATGTCTTACCTTTACCTACATGTGATGATGATTCACCTCTATCCATGCCTAATGATATACTTGGTGAATTTAATTACCTATCTATTATCATTATCCTAGTGATGAGATTTATGATGATTATACTTCATCTCTCACTAGTGATAGGCCTATACATGAAACACCTTGTTCAACTTCACATGAGGTCATTACCTCTAATGTAATTCATGATGATCCATCTTGTCTATCTTGTGGCTCATGGTCTATTGATGATATGTTTAGTGATGAGCATAGTGAAATTTCTTTATCTTCTTATGATGAGGTTAATGATGTCGTGTTTGTTACATGATTATGTGATTTATGATGAAAATTCTCTTAATACACATATGCTAGAGTCATTTAGTGGTAATGAAGATGTAAAGATACATGCTAGATAATTGATATCTTCAAATTATTCTTCTATACATGATGACTATATTTTGATACAAACATTTAGTGATACATTAATTTTTACCACTAAGTAATGATTTAATTCATGTCATGCCTCTCATACATCCTTTCATGCATTGTCATGTGCTTTCATAGATCACTTTACTATTGGCCCTAGACAATATTTTTCTCATGGTTTTATTTCTTCTCCTTCTAGTGGCCTATTTGTAGCAGATCCCATTAACTTTTCTATGCATCAGTATGATATACCAAATTAGTAGAGACCCCCATTTGGATCCATTCATACTTTCACATGTAATATCTTTAAGTACTTATGCAGTACCTCCTCCTATATCCTATCTTGCACATGATATAGACATACTTAAGAATGAATAACAACATGAGGATCTTTTACAATTTCTACTTGGTATATGTGAGGATAAGGTGGCATTAGTTGATAATATATCTTTGACACCCTCCACCATTGTTACATATGACACGAGGCATACACATGTGAGTTTGAGACATGTTGAGAATGATATTTCACCTTATTTAAACCACCTCATTACTGTGATTGACAATCTATAGAGATATGTTGATACTCATGCACAAAGTGTTCAACCAAATAATGACACTACTAAAATATTTCACAATCCTTTGACATATGACATGTTGACTTATCCTTTAGAAAATGGATTTGTGGAGTTATTCAGAGTCAATTATCTAGCTACAACTCGATTGCTCCATGGAACAATCACTTGTTTCTTATAAGGAAACTATTCCTCATCTTTACCTAATGTTGGTTGTGTCACCAAAAATCTATAAGCACAAAATATGTCATTATTCCCTTCAATCTACATCTTCTTCGTATGGCCATTTTTTGTTATCTCTCTTGCCTTCCTACCCTTACTATTCTATCCTTTGTTGGGTCTATGTCCAAATAGTTCATGACCACAACCTCATAGATTTTCTTTTTTATTGGTTCATACATCTTTTACCCACCTATTTCCCATGCTAGTCTTTTATCCTTTCAAGTATCATCATATACTATGTCAATATCCTCTAATCTAGAATTTCTAGTCCATCTACACCTTGGTGAAATTCCTCTTCTTTCCTACACTTGGACTCTTCCAACCAAGCAACTCTACTAGTCTCACATACCCATACCAAGTATCATGATGCATTCCTTGATATGTGTATTGTACATGATATTCTATATGAACCTTATATAATTTTCATAGGTTACACTAGTGCCTTTTCCACTTGAAATCTTTATTGTGCCATCAACACCCTTGGAAATGTCTCTAATAAGTCATTTGATTTTGTTCACCACCTTATTTCAACCACACATAAGTTTTGGTTTTGTTAACATAGTAAAACATAACAGATATCCATTTTACAGAATGGATATCCATTTTCTAGAATGAATATCCATTTTGTAGAATGGATATCCGTTACCTAGATATTCATTATGTAAAAGCCAAAAAAGGCAAAAATAATATTGTTGGGCCTAACAACCATGCCCACAGACCCTCTGTTGTTGAAAAACCCATGATCTCTACCTATTACAGTCAAAACAATACTTTTATGCACTTTTGGACACAAAAATTGCTTGTTACAATCATAGGGTGATATTTTTGTTCCCTTAATGGGGAGCAAAAGTCATCATAAAGTAAAAAGGAGGAGGAAAGTTACATTGGAGGAAATTGAAGCAATTAGGGAAAAGGATAGAGCAAGGAAGAGGATTGGAAGACTGGGTTTGGTGGAAGCTCATCAAGGTGAAGCTTCTTATTTACCATCTAATGACATGCAAATTGAAGGTGCTAATGTTGAATATAATGAAATGTTAGATAAGAATGAAATTGACCATGATATTGCAAATGAAAATGTTGCAAGTTGTTATGAAACACCTATTGATAGAGCAATATCATGGACAAAGAAGAAGAAAAAAATTTCTTGAAGATTGTGGATATGAATCTCATGATGTTGAATTTGCACTCCATAATCCATTTGTTGATAAAATTGATGAGTTTGACAACATGGATGAAACAATGAAAATCAATGTATCTCCAAATTACATAAGAGAGGATGTTTGTCAAGAAGAGAATAAGCATGATAAAATTGTACAACATCCAAGGACCCCAAAATGGTTACTTGAAATTGATGAGAGCATAATGGAAAAACTTGAAGGCAAGAGGTCATCACAAATGGTTCAGTTATGGGCTTCAAAATTCTTCAATGAATACTTTGAGAATAAAACATTAACCGAACAATACCAACTTTTTGTGAAATTACTAAAGATATACAGAATGAGACCTTTACTAAAT
Organism: Cunninghamia lanceolata; assembly: GCA_027924645.1. Classification (NCBI taxonomy): domain Eukaryota; kingdom Viridiplantae; phylum Streptophyta; class Pinopsida; order Cupressales; family Cupressaceae; genus Cunninghamia; species Cunninghamia lanceolata. The sequence continues at coordinate 5,940,901 of BSBN01000148.1, read as the reverse complement.
AAATTAAAGATTTGGTTAAACAAAGTGTCTAATCAGAATAAAATTATTGTTAGAAGCCTTTTCAATGCACTCAATTCTATTGGAAAGACTAGCAAGGAGAAAGATAAAAGAGTTGTTCGTAGAGTAATAACAACCTAAATAGTGAGAAAATAATTAAGAAAGGCTCAATTAATGGGGCAAACTTGTGTTGACTTAAACTTGAATCATAAAACATTGTCAAAAGTACTAGCATTAAGATCAAGACTAGAAAGTCCTCTTGGAAATGGTACTTGGGCTTTTAGTGGTAGGCTTCCATGAGTTTATAAGAAGTAATAAATTGAATGATTTTGGCACACTAACTCTAGGGTATCATCAAATACAAAATATGTTTAAAATTAAGAATTGGTGATAAAGACCGTAGACCAAATCCTAAACATTACTTGGAATGTAGCCAAACAACATTGTACAAACAATATTGTGAAGTACACCCAGGTATGACAATCTCACAAAGAGCATTTGAATCTCTTAAGCCATTTTATTGTGTTCCTCTTAAAATTCGTAATACATGTTGTTGCAAATACCATGTAGAGTTTTCTATGTATCATGAATTATTATGCAATATTCGTTCTACTTTGCACACTAACGAAATGTTATAGGTGTGTGGTGAAATTCAACTACCAAAGTCATCTAGGGACTTATTGGATTTATTTCTACGTATTAGAGATGATGACCTTGCACTTTCTACAAGAATGATTGTTTAAATGAAAAGTATTTACAATGTGGTGGGTTATCAAAGTTTATATCATGTTTTCATGAGGGCATCGAGCATGATTTTGGAAAGAAAATGGTTGAGAAAAAGAGATATGAGATAGTGAAATACAATTCGAAAAGTGGAGGTGAAGGTTCTAGATCATGTGAGTTGATTGCAAGAGAGGTAAGTATTGCTGATTTTATTAATGATTTTAAGACAAATCTTTTTTACAAGTATGCCAGACACAGCCACAAGTTTCGATGGTTAGATCAATAGCTCTTGACGTGTAAAGACTTTTTCCTGATTGGAACTATTGTTTTTGTAGTTGATTTTGTAGAAAACTACACGTTGCAACCCCAAAATGAAGTGCAATCCAAGTACTACATTTCTATTTGGATTTCTATTTTTTTTACATCACATATAGACAATGGACATGCCCCTGAGAGTACAGAAGAGAATAGGAAGATTGTCAAAGAATGCCATTTTTACATGAGTGATGATCGATCTCATTCATCAGAGTATGTGCAATATTGTTTTCAACAATTTTATGGGTTTTTGCAAGAAAAAGATATTAGAATGGATCAACATCTCATTTGGTCAGATAATTGCACCAGTCAATTCAAGAATGCTCATATGTTCTATTGGTTGAGTAGAATGCATATAGAGAAGGGTATACCTCATATTTGGATTTTTTTTTAAGTTGGACATGGAAAAGGGGAACATGATGGAGTGGGTGCATGCATGAAGAGAGTTTTTTTTAATGAAAAACTAAAGATTAGAGGTGGTGCTACATTCAAAGATGCAGATTCTATTGTTAAGTGGTGTAACTATGCATTGTCACAAGGAGTGGCTCTTGATTCATAAGTGTGTAGTTTCTTTTGGTTGGTTGATGAGGGAATAGAGAGAGAAATTGGATTGTTAGAGAATCAAAGAATCATCAAAGATGCATTCATGTCAAAGCTCATATGCAAGTGCATGGACTGTTTGGACACAAGAATTAGCTTATTTTTGTCAAAGTTGTATTAAATCTGATTGGGATAATTGTGAGTCAAGTGAGTGGGTAGATGCATGGATTCCACAATATTTAACCCCTTTATCTCAAGGTCAATGATCTTTAGCCAATGACATGGAGAGCTCATTTGACTATGAACATCTTTCAGACCTTGTGCAACTAGGTCATGTTTATGCAGTTGTTGCACTGCATGGAAATGAAGAGAGATCAGACTATTGGTTGGCATAATGTGTACAGGGAAAACAAAAGCCAACATAACCTACAATAGATGATGATGGGTTCACATATCCTACAAGATTAGTTGTTATTGCTAGGACTTGGTTGCAAACATATATGATTAGAAAGAATGGCATCCCTGCATTTGAAGACTTTGAGAAGCATAAAACCATATTGATGTATTCGCACCTAGTTGTAGCAACAAATGTTAAGTTACTAAATAATCATGCAAAACCAAAAATAAAACAACTATGGACAATTAGTAATGCTAATCATGAAGCAATATTGGATACTCTGAAGGTATGAGATGACCCCTCAGGTATGCTTGACTAGCATTTAAACTTCCAGATGGACAAGTATGACAATTTTTATCTTAACTTGTTTTTGTTTTTTCTAATTTTTAGAATTTGTTTTATTGAAAAATCTTGTTTCTTTAACTATAATGCATGCTTTTGACTATGTAAGACTCCGAATGAGGTTATTTTGCATTTCATCATAGACGTGAGGTACAATTTTTAGTGTGCACTTGTGTTTCTTGATATTTTTCTTTCTATCTTTTTGTAAATAATAATTTCTAAATTCATTTTGTGCATATCCTACAATCAAGGCATTCCATGAGATGACATCTCTTTGATGTGTTCTGCCAAACAGTTCATGTGCCTTGTCTATGCTTCCACATTTTGCATACATGTGTCATAGGGTAATTGCAACTACATCTGACAAAATTCTCATATCCTTAAAGAAACAAATCTGTTTTGTGCATACCTTGCAATTATTGCATTCCATCAGACAACATCTCTTTGAGTTGTTTTGTCAAATAGTTCACGTGGCTTGTCTATGCTTCCACACTTTACATACACGTCTACCAAGGCAGTTGCAACTACAACACTGACAAAATTCTCATATCCTTAAAGCAACAAATCTATTTTGTACATATCTTGCAATCATTACATTCCATCAGACAACATCTCTTTGAGTTGTTTTATCAAATAGTTCACGTGGCTTGTCTATGCTTTCACACTTTGCATACATGTCTACCAAGGCAGTTGCAACTACAACATTTGAAAACATTCACATTTCCTTTATACTTTGGCGGATGTCCATATCTTGTTCCAAACATCCCATTTTGGCATAGGTAGGGAGCATGCTGGCAAAGGTTGTGGAATTTGTCTTTGCACCCGCCAATTGCATTTGCTTGAAATTTTCTAAAGCAACAAATCCATTTTGTACATATCTTGCAATCATTGCATTCCATCAAACAACATCTCTTTGAGGTTTTCTGTCAAAAAGTTCATGCGCATTTTCTTTTCATGAAGTAACTCCTCTAACAACATAGGTTCCTTAAGAATACAATTTTTAAGGTGATGACTTGGTTAGGAAGGCATGTGCTGATTTAGAAACTTCTTCAAACCCCATATGTCATGCCTACTTTCCATATATCAAGAATAAATAACAAGATAGCTAATTTTGTTATCAAGACTTCCCTTAGCATTAGGTTCTCATGTTTCAAGCATATATATTAATATGCAACTATACTATGTGTCATTTTGGCATCATGACCTTCATGTGCGGCTTCTTGTTTTCCATTTTCTCATCATTTTATCCATAAATAAACCTCCATCCATGCATTTCCATGAAATGATCAATCTAGACAAGAAAATGGAGACTTTTGGAATGTTGCAATAGTAGAAAACAAGGCTTCAAATTAGGTATGTGAGCAGCAATTTTCATCTTGTTTCAACTTCAGGATTTTGTTTTCTTCCTTCTCAACATTTTCAGCTCCATTTGTATAGGCACAATAATAAGTTGCATCCAAATAATCTCAAGATCATGATGTTTCCATCATAGATCAGGAACATATCAACACACTAACAATCATAAATTCATTCCATCCAAACATACTCATACCAGATGTTGCTCATGTTAGATGCTATGACAGTCCATGCAAACCTATCTTAGATCATCTTAATGCTTACTTTATGAGTTTTGTTATAGTTTTCTTAACCATTTTAGATTGTGACTATCCTCTTCCTTAACCCAACTATCATAATCATACTCAGATAGAGAATCCAAACATACAACATATCCATTGTGATGCATCACCATTTACCCCTATAATGTTTGACATGACTCATCTAGCATAGAGGTCAAATGATAGTTCTCTAGGATCAATGACTATCCTGACCCTTCATGACCATTGTGAAATTTGCCCTACTTTCCTATTTTGGGATATTAAGAGGCTATCATGATTGTCCCAACCCTTCATGACTATGTTACATCATATTAAGTGGCTACCATAATCCATTTAGGATCATTGTTTTATGTTATAAATTCAAGTTGTGGTCTTAGTAGGGTATAAATTCAGGTTGTATCATTCATTTTAGATAATTTGAAGATACCATCAACTAGAGATAGAGAGGACAATCCATGTAAAGGAGAAGAAGACAATTTACATAAATGGATTCAAGACTATTTTCCATTGTGATAGTCATATATGATTTGTATCATGCCCATTATCTAAGAAATCTCCATGAAAAAGAGGTTTAGGGGTTTCCTTAGGGTATATACAAGATGATACAAAGGGAGTTATAAGGAGATAAAACACTAAAAAGGAGGCTTTCATGAGTGATGCAAGAGCATCATTACTAGCTAGGAGATAGATAATAATATTTTCATAAGGTCTAGGTTGCTAGGTATGCTCCAAGTCTGTTTCCCTCCATTTGTATGTAGTTCAAATTTCAAATTTGTGTAGATGTCATGGAGGAGGTAAATAACGCCTTGTAAATGAGTTGTAAAAGTCAAGTTTGAGTGATTATAAACTAAATAAGGCCATAAAGCCTTGTCATAATGTAAATGAGCTGGAAAGGGAGTCAGATATGCATGCTATAGTGATAGTTAACTAATTTTCCCTTCCTGGCATGTTGCTGAGCTTCTTTAGGGTTAGTTGAGTGACTTTAGGAGAGGATTTTGATGAGCTAAACATAGGAAAACAAACTTTTCTTCATAAATCCATGAGAATAGTGCATGTAAAGATGAGGTATGACAAGAATAATGTAAGTGTGTGACGTTTGAGGTGATTTTTGTGAGTTTTGTTCATATTTCGTCAAAACTACCATGTTGTTTCAAACAGGACAGCAGGCTTGAAGTTGACAGTAGTTATTTGGGCAATAATTTCACCCTTGTGAAGGTACATACACTTCAACAAGGTCAAAAAAATTCTAAGAAAATTTATTTGAAGTCTTGATACTCATTTTTGTGATTTTTAGGCCTAATTATCTATTTTTGGCCTTAAACTAGGGCAAGATGTTAAATTATGATTCCACCAACCAAAATTCTCAAAATTTTGGATTCTTGATGCTTACATGTGTATAGAAAAGTGTGCCAAGTTTCGTACCTACTTCACACATGCAGGTGTCTTTTTCATCAAACCCTTGGTCTATAAGCTTCTACAAGGCAGTATGACTGCATTTTTTTTAATTTTTCTAGTGTTTTTTGAGTGATAATTGCAAGGTGAGTGTTTAAAAATTTTAGATATGCTTATTTACATCTTCCATATAAATCTTATGATCTAATCAATCCATTTACCCTCTACTGTTACAAAACAATCCTCAAAAAGAGGCTTAATTTGACTATAACAGCCCAATTTTTACCCATTCCATACAAAATGACCCTACCTAATCTTTACATATGTTTAATAATGGCTAAAAGTGTTTCCAAATGAGGTCTTAGATCAAATTTTTTAGGTTTCTGAAGAAAGTTATGTCAAAAGAAGTCTCTGAAAAGGGCTACAAGCTCCTAGGTCACCTACCAAGGGAATTAGGGTCTAGGAACATGCTAGAACTCTATTGATAGGTTAGTGTGGTTAGTTAGGTTTTGTGAATTATATTATCATGTTTTGGGCTTTTTGTCTTAGTCTAGCCTAGGAAGTGTTGGCATTCATTTTGGTCTGGAATTGAACATTGATGTTGGAGGGTTTTTTTCTTTTTAAATCCCTAAGTCTTCTTTTCCATCTGAGTGACTTGTCATCGGCGAAAGTTTTCTTGAGTGCTCCAATTATGTCTTCAAAATTTTGGTTTGAACTCGAACCCTTTTCTTGAAGTTCAATGGTTCGTGGTTCAAGGTTCATTTTTCTTCTAATAAGTCATATCATGCATTTACCTTGCGTAAATGATGTATCATTGAACCTCCCGCTTGAACCCTTTTCTCAACGGTTCAAGGTTCAATGGTTCAAAGCTTTGTGATTTTGGTCTCGGCCTAAGTTTTTTGAGTATCAGGTTGACTTTGAGTTGCTTGGCCGACAGTCAAGAGTCTTGCCGATGGAGTATTGTTTTTGAGGTTTGAACCTCACCGGCGAACCTCAGTGTTGAACCTCGCCATTGAACCATCGGGTTGAACCGGTTCATCGGTTCAATGGGTTCACGGGGTTACGTTTGTGTTGCCGACAGAATAGGTATCGGCGTTGAACCATCGGGTTGAACCTCTCATTTGAACCTAGCCGTTGGTTCAACCTGACAGGTAGAGAGTCTCACCAAAGGAGAAGTGGGAAGCCAAGGTACTCATCGGTATGACAATTGAGGTCAGCCAGAGTTTTTGTGGGTATGCCGATGGTAGTAGTTTGGCCGATGGGCTTTGGGCGAAGGAGCATGCGTCGGGCGCGGCAAAGGGCGCTTGACACTTGGTATGCAAGTGACTATGTTTTTAAATTGCTAAAGTGGTCTCCGCACCATGCATGTGGGACTATTTTTCTTGCATAATTTGAACCTGTGATGAAACGCATTTTGGCGGGAAGCTTCTGTTTGAATGCTGCGATGGTTTCCAAGTGAAACGCGGGTGGTTGAGCCATCAATGGCAACGGTGCAGGGGTATGGGCGATGGGACAAGCGATCAGGTTACCCCATTATGGATGAGGACTTCCAGATGGCAGCGCAGGGCTCGAGGTCTCCCCTGTCTGTTACAGTAATAACTTCTGAGCGCCATTTCTGATGGATGTATCTGGCAGATTTTTGACTTCTGGCCATGTAATTAATTGCAAAATGTACACGGTTCTATATAAATGGTCTGGCTGTGTTACTTTTTAGGGGTTGGATATTTTTTAGGCTTTCTGCTCTGACTCTGAACATAAGGTGTTCACATTTTGAAAGGCATTTTTTTTGCTACAGACTCAGTCCTTAGTCTGGTGTACCAGTCTATCTTGTCTTGTAAATGATAATTTTCTCTATGATGACTTTCTATGCAGATTGATTTTAAATGAAAAACACCTAGTGTGTGTATTGTTTCTGATTGTCTCCTGTATGTCATTTGTTTTCCTTTCAAACAAGGTTGTCAAGGGCTTCTAAGTTTTTTAGTATATGCATACTGTGTGTCTAATTTATTGCATCCACTCAAGGGGTGGTTAAATAGGCTTTTGATCAGATACAAAGGAAAATAGATTACATCATAGGATCTGTTAAGTATGATCATAAGTAATACTCTTCCTTGGACATGTTGCTGTTAGGCAGTAGCATTCTTCTCAGGTCCTCTGGATATGAATTAGTGTTGTCATGGGGAGACATTTACATTCTTAGATATGACTCAGCTGCCCAGATAAGGTACTGGTTTGGGAATCTATCTGTTCAATGGGTCTAGGAAAGTCCCATAATTCCAAATATCAATTCAAACCATTTCATCCTTCCACCTGTTAGTTGTAGGATTAGGAGTAGGAAACCCCTGCATGCTCTCATCCCTAACTAGACACATATGTCCAAGAATGTTGCCAATCTTGTGATCTGTTACACAAATCTTGGTCCTTACATGAGAGTATTCTGCCTGTTGCTGTCAAGTTATATCCTTCTGTCATTGAGCTAGTCAAGGTCATACTTTTATCAAATAGGGACACCCCCCTTGGTGCGGCAGAACCAGAAGTGAAGGGGAGGAGCTCACGCAACCTCCTATATTTAGTTGGCTGAATCTGCCTATGCATTAGAACTGGCAAACCCTAATGTTGATTTAGAAGAAAAACCAACAGGAAGAAAATAGTCAAATGTTGTATATAGGATCCCTAAGGAAGCTTGACATCAATGAGTTTAGGACAGTCACAAGTCTATATAACAGTTCACTATCATAGTCATGACCATCATGAAGTTGTTTTTAATGCACTACTTAAGACGTCTTTGATCTTTTGTCGTGATTATCCAGGAGGTTACCTTCAAGGGTTAATGTTCTTTTGACTATCACAAAGTTTTGGACTAGTTTCAGACTGTGAGGATAGTAAAAAATGATTTAATACTCATATAAGAGTCCAAACAATGCCCTTGAAGGGGCAAGATAGTCAAGATGGCAATTGGGAAGTTGTATAAATGTGACAATATAGCCATTTGCATGATTGTTAGATGCTACTAGGCCCTTCCCTTCACTAGGTGATGTTCTTATGACTTGATAGGGTCAAAGGGAGGCTTAGTATTAGAGATATCCTTGCATGTAGGATGGTGAATCATCAAATAAATCAAGGTTACAAACATGACCTTATGATTGTCTCTTGATAGTGATAGTCCCCTATGGCACTTGATCAGCAACTTATGCATGTATTTTTACCTTTAAATAGTGATCTCTCAACACCTTATGGTTTCAAATAGTTTTGAAGTCTCTTGGCAACCCTATTTTCCTTTATGGAAATACTCATCATAGTCTTGAAGGAACAAAACTATTTATGTACCTCAATCCACTATGACTATCATAGTATTAGAGCCTTTTGGAAACCTTCCTTCAAAATTTCTCCTTCACAATCCTTAGTGTTTCTTAATCTTCATTACCCCTTAGATGGTCTTCACACTTCCTAAGAACTTCTTCTCATGACTGCCCTTCCTTCATCACTCCATCTTTCCAATTTGACATAGTCTAAATGAAAATATCTAGACTGTCTTAAGGTTTATAACTCTTTAGGACAGTCTAGGTATAGCAGTCCCCTATGCCTCAGTAAAGATAGCTTCCATCATAACTATAATATTCAAGAAAGGAGGATTGACATTGTGCACAAAGTCTTAGCATCATATCCTAGGTGCCTTGCAATGTGGTTGTTGATGCCAAAACTTCAACCTCATATTTCATCAAATGTTACTATCATGGTTGCAAGGTGGCTTGATAGATAAAATCATATTGCTTATGTATTTGAGATTTGGTCATTTATTGCTTAGTTAATACTAGGTTATAGCTTTTTTTTTGACAAATTTTAATATATAAATGCAGGTGTTTTGGAGAATAGAAATATTGTACATTCAAGGGACTGAGATTAGTGGTTAAAGCATTTATCGTTCATTTTGGAGACATTCGATATATTTCCTAAGGTGACGTATACGATAGAATTCTAAACTTGGTGTTTCTTAATCTTCCATCAAACTTCTTATTACAAATTATTTTAAGTTAGTTGCAGTTGATAGTGTTTACTTTTCTTAACAATTTTTTAACACATTATAGATGCATGTGTATTTCACATAGGGTTGGAGTACTTAGATCTAATTATGCAGTTGGAAACAACATTTTGTGTATTCTACCTAGACCATGATTGTGTTTTGAGTATGACTCGTGGTTATGATGGAAATACATCCACCATTGTTGAGTTAATAGTAGGTTAAAGTTTTTTTTGCTTAACAAATTTTAATATATAAATGCAGGTGTTTTAGAGAATAGAGCTATTGTACATTCAAGGGACTGAGATTAGTGGTTAAAGCATTTAGATTTAATTTTGGATACATTAGATATAATTCTTAAGGTGACATATAAGATATCTTTCATCAAACTTCTTATAAAAAATAATAAGTTAGTTGTAGTTGATGGTGTTTACTTTTCTTAACAATGTTTTAACTTATAAATGCAGGTGTTTTGGACTATAAATCTATTGTATTCAAGGGATTGAGATCAGTGGTTAAAGCATTTAGCTTCCATCATGGAGACATTTTTTATATTTTAGATTTGTATATTTGTATATTTTGTATATCCTATGAGGAGATTATGACCATAATAGAATAATGGTTCCATCTTACATATCCTCCTAGTGTTTCTTCACATCTAGTGCTAAGAATTGATAACCATTTCATGTGATTTTAGTAGCACACTCTTTAAGGTGTGTTTTTTCATTATGTTTAATGCTAAATTTGATGGTTATATATGTAGTGATTTGATGTCATGAATACTTTAACAATAAACTAGTATATCTCTTCAAATCAGTCCCAGAAACATCTTAAAAACAATACCAAAACCTCTTAAAATCACGTCTTTCCCTATGAAAACTAGGGTCTTTGCTTATGAATAACACATCTTCTTGATCCTGCCTCCACTAACATAAAACCACCCAACCTGACTAGTCAATGCTGTTAGTTAGGTCACATGGGGTGAAGAATGCAAAATATGGCTCTTGACACCTTTACTCTAAATCTCACTGAGGCATTTTGAAAGAATGCATCCATTGTTGGCACAATAAAATGATGTTGACTTGGTTAAAACCAAGAGAGGTTATTATGGAGGGGCCTGACATATAGCTATAGGTCCAAACAGATTATTCATAGGTGCCACAAAGTGTGAGAACTAATCTGTCAAAGTCTGGCAATTTTTTGCTATTACGTCTCTTAAGAGACTTTGCTAGTACATTGTAGCCCAATTCAATTGGGACACTTGGGGAACAAAATAAGGCCTCCACAAGCATAAACCCACCCATCATGACCTTTTGACACTGTCGATTAGGTCCCATGGGGTGAAGAACGCAAATAATGGCTCTTGGCACCTTTACACTAAATGTCACTGAGGCATTTTTCAAGAATACATCCGCCATTGGCATGGTCAAATGATGTTGAGTTGGTCAAAACTGAGAGAGGTTATTGTGGAGGGGCCTAACATCCAACTATAGGTCCAAACAGATCATTCATAGGTGCCACGAAGTGTGAGAACTACTCTATCAAAGTCTGGCAATTTTTTGCTCTTAGGTCTCTTAAGAGACTTTGTCAGTACATTGTAGCCTAATTTGATTGGGACTCCTAGGGAATGAAATAGGACATGCACTAGCATAAACCCACCGACCCTGACCTATTGATGTTATTAGTTAGGTCTCATAGGGTGAAGAACACAAAATATGGCTCTTGGCACCTTTACACTAAATGTCACTGAGGCATTTTTCAAGAATGCATCTGTCGTTGGCACAGTCAAATGATGTTGAGTTGGTCAAAACTGATAGATTTATTGTGGAGGGGCTTGACATCCAGTCGTAGGTCTAAACAAATCATTCGTAGGTGCCACGAAGTGTGAGAACTACTCCGTCAAAGTCTGGCATTTTTTTGCTCTTAGGTCTCTTAAGAGACTTTGCCAGTACATTATAGCTTGATTCGATTGGGACACCTAAGGAATGAAACAAGGTCTCCACTAGCATAAACCTACCCACCTTGACCTATCAGCATTGTTGGTTAGATCCAAATGTGAATCATGCCAAATGTATCTCTCTCCCTATGTAGTCATCTTTGTCATCTGCAAGGGCAAAATGTTCACTCCCCCACAAACATTAGAATGCACAAGGGCACAACTCATTTTGGTCTTTCCATAACCCATATAGAAGGTGAAATGAGGGTATACTAGACCTATAGACAATGAAATGATGATATTAAAATTATGTTAAACATATAGAAGGTGAAATGAGGATATGTTATACATTAAGAAGGTGAAATGAGGACAAGCAAATCTTGTCAAACATGTAGACGCAAGGAAAATGAGGATATGCAAAGTATGTAGACCACATAGAAGGTGAAATGAGGATTGTGAATCATGCCAAATGTACATCTCTCTCTCTCTACCTCATTCTGCTCTTTCCATAACCCATATAGAAGGTGAAATGAGGATTGTGAATCATGCCAAATGTACATCTCTCTCCCTATGTCTCTCTCTCTCTCTTCCTCTCTACCTCATTCTGCTCTTTCCATAATCCATATAGAAGGTGAAATGAGGGTATACTAGACCTATAGACAATGAAATGATAGGAAAATCATGTTAAACATACAGAAGGTGAAATGAGGATATGTTATAAATAAATAAGGTGAAATGAGGATAAGAAAATCATGTCAAACATGTAGATTGTTGATAACCGAGAGGGGGGGTGAATCAGTTATCTTAATTAATTTAACTTTTTATTCTTCTTCAATAACTAGTGCAAAATCAAAACAAATAAGCATCCATAACCATGAAAGCAGAAACAAAATCAATACACATAACACAATGATTTTGACGTGGAAAACCCTGTTAAGGGAAAAACTATGGGGTGACTAACCCAAGATTGTATTCTTTATTAAAAGAATAGAAGTACAAAATGGCACTTGCCAATTAGGGCTCACTGCCCGAGCACACTGGTCACAAGAGGCTCACTGCCTACAAGAGACTCACTATCTACAAGTTATAAAGAAAGTAACAAGATACTTGAACTAATGAGAAGCATCCACATATGCTGAAGTTCAATTCCAGTTAGGCTCAATACACTGATCTACTGTACTTCATTCTTCCTCCTTTTTGGTGTTGATGTCCTGTCACATTCTGGACCTGTATTACTACTTCCACACTGCTCTCTACTTTTCTTCACACTTCATAATACACTACACACACCTTCTCATTGAAATCCATCTGGTATATATATCTGTACAAAGGGTTTTAACATCTTTCTAGTTGGCATCCAGAATACTCAATATTTTCCCAAACTCTGGTCTGTCGGCTAAATCCTTTCTTACCAAGTGATGTGTATCAAAGAGATGCTTATAGAAGTCATCAATCATGTCAGCCAATCATGAATGATTCCTTAAGAAACTTTATTACTATCAATATCTCATCTGGATTAAGGTTTGAAGCTCTGTCGGTCAGTTCTTTCTTAGTCTACTCTGCCAAACAGGAACCCAACACTTAGGTGTTCATATCTTTTCACTCTTACATCACCGGAGGCTCAATCTCTAGAATATATTAGTCATGGTACTCCTCTTGACTTCCCCAAGTTCGTACTTTACTGAGATACTTCCTCTGAGAGATTCAGACTTGATTGTTGGACCTTGCTGCATGCTCTGTTCTTGGTCACCGGACCAAAATACTCTTCAATTTGACTTCCAGTATAGACACACCATGTCTTGCGGATGTGTGGGATGGACTTTGTTGCCATCAATGACAACACTCATGAAACCACACTGTGTCTCTTGCCAACAATCTCCCCCTTTGGCATTGATGGCAACACTTAGTGAAAAATGACTAAGTGTTATGGCATACTCCCCCTTTGCTGATGCTCTGTCCTTATGTACACTTTTCTAGAGCTCCCCCTTAGCTAGATTTTGCATTTTTCACTGCTCCTTACTCCCCCTTTGACATAAATGGCAAAGGGTAGGGTCCGCACACCAAAATTTCCCAAAAACAATCTATACTTGGCTACATAAACATATATACTTGTTCTACTTACATATACTGAAGTATATCTGCAAAAGTTGTCTTCAACTAGACAAATTATGTTGCCCAACTCTGCTTCATCCTGTCCAAAATTGAGATGTGACCACTCAATAGGAAGGTAAAAGATTTAGCCCTCTTTAGATCTGTCGGATCACTGGTCCGGGCTATGGTCTGAGCATCAGTTAGGGCCTCATGCATGGCCTCTAACTTAGGGATAATTATCCCTCTAAATTCACCCATCCTACTTATGATATTCTTTCTTTCCTTTTCAAGTTTCTTTAGTTCATTTAGAATGGCAATGGTCTGACATTCTTGGTTTATTATGGATGTGGTGAGAGGATCAAAGTTCTAAGATAAACTTGACAGTTTACCCTCTTGTTCTTTCACTTTCTTCTCAATATCCATTGTCACTTTAGACCAAGATAAAAAAAAAAATTATATATTTCTCCACCATCTTTAAGAGCATTTTCTAAGCTCTTTATCCCAATATCCATATTTCTCCTATCATTTGTTATTATCTCTTGTACTTCGGAGAGTCTCTTTCCCAAAAATTCTTTCCAGACTTTATCTTTAGCTGACTTTTCTAAAGAATCAAAATGTGTGCTAATTGAATTAACAAGAGATTTTAAGTTACTAGATGAAGAGGCCAAAAGATCCTTCTGGAAGGATGGCATGATTTTCTCCAATGCATCAGATGCAATCTCTATTAGCCATGTGAGACTTTAAAAGTTTTTTTTTTGCCTTTTCTTGAGCAAAGGATGTTATCTTCATAGTTTGAACCGGGGAGAGGGAATCAAAATTGAATGGTCCTTGAAGCAGTTCTAGTTCATCAATTTCCATCATTTCTTTGGTCAAGAAATCTTTGATAGTTTCTGCAGTGTCTCTTGCCAGAGACAGAGTCTTCTTCCCTTCTGTAGTCTCAGAACTGTCTCTTGGGGTCTTCTCTGTTTGGTCTTTTTCCCTTTCCTTTACTTCTTCTTGACTGGTTTTCTCCTCTATTCTTTCTTCTCCTTTAGATCTAGAGTCTGCAGGGGAATCCGGATAAGAGATATTTACTTCTTCATGAACTTCCTCTTCCAGAACAGAGGAATCTAAGTCCTTAGCTTTCTCTTTACTTGTCTCCTTTGTCTCTTCTGCAACTGTCTCAGTAGATTCTCCTTTGTCATCCATGGCAGAGGGTTCATCATCTATGTCCTCTATAACAGGAATATTGAATCTCTTATAGGCATTCTGGAGGATCTCTTCAGTCTCTTTAGCCACTTGATCAGTCTCTCCGAGCATAAGCTTATTCATTCTGGCTTTTCTCTGAAACTCATCCTTGCAATCTTTGAAGATCATGTTTATTTTCTTTGGAGTGATGGAGGGATAGAGTTGGATAGCAATCTGCTCCCAGATTTCTAGGTCTTTTGCCATGGCATTGTTCTTTCTTATTTCAAGTTCCTTTTCTAGACTTTTAGGAATCAGAGATATAATTTCAATGAATGCTTTGTTGTAGATATTTAAATACTTGACTGTAGCTTCTTGTAGGATCTTCTGATCAGTTTCACTATAATCATCATAAAATTCAGTCATTGGTTTCAAGTTCCCATCCACAGTAACCGATTTGATGATATCATCAATGCAGAGAGTAGGCCTTTCAATGAATTCTTCTGCCTCTTCTGCCTTGTTATGACTGGTAGAGGGTTCACCGGATGCTTTCTTCTTCTTCTTCATTTTCTTGACCTCCTCATCTGACTCAATCTCTTCATCATCCTTTTGACTGGTGTAAGACCTTGTGGCCTTTGTCTTAGTTCTCTTCTCTCCCTTTTTGGATGTTCTGACTTCTGATTTTGATGCTTTCTGGCTCTTAGAGGTGGCAGGTACAGAGCGCTTGGAGGATCTGGTCTGGGAGGGGGCTTGCACTGGAGCACTTTCTTTCTCAGTTTCTTTCCTTTCTTTCTCTGCCCTTTCCATCTTCTCTCTGTTGGCATCAACTGCCTCCTTTGATATTCCATGCCTTTTGGCGAATTCTTCTACTTCCCTTCTTACTTTTCTCTTGATCTCAGGCTGTCTCAGTTCAACATGAACTTTTAAACTCAACTCTTGGAAGGTCCCAAACCTTTCTGCCTTAGGGTCCTTTGGTTGACTCAGCAGGTGTTGGATGTGTAGCTCTAGGATTTTCTCATCAACCTCATACCCCATTGGCATGATCCACACTATTCTAGATTCCACTGCCTCCATCAGGCATTGATCAATGTCCACCATAAAGCACACTGTATCCTTGTACTTCTCAACCAATGATTAAGGGATTCTCTCTCTGGCTTGCATCATACTCTAAAAGTTCTTGAATTAGCCCCAGAGTGTTGTATTCTGTGTCTTGGCATCACCAGTTCCATGCAAATAATATCTGATTTGTATGGCTACTGGTCTATCATTTTGCCATATCCAACCACTAGTTCCAGGTAGCTCATTCATATAATAGAAGAATAGGCAAAGTATCAAGCCACCATACTTGAATGAATTCTTTTTATCCTTCTTTATTTTCTGCAAGTTCTCCAACAGTTGATTCAAGAGAAGCTTACAAAGATCATAGTATTCATTTTCTCTTAGCATCTGATAAGCAGTGTAAATTACAGTTCTGGGTATTGAATTTTCCCTGCTGGAGTGATATATCTTGTAACCAATTATCATGGAGGCAAACTTGATATCTGGATCAGTGATATCTTCTATTGTCATTATTCTCTTGTCAAATTTTGATCCGGTAGCCTCACTCACAGTTTAGTTTTTGATCGATTTGAGAACAGGTAACCCTCCGGATGAGTGCAAACTGGTTACCACCCTAATAGCATCTTTATGATCTTAAATGGTCTATTCAACCACATGAAGTTGTCATGCACTCTGCTCAAAACATACTAGACCCACTCATCATCAGCAAAATAGGGGAAATGGATGCACTGTTTGAAATGTTTATCCTGGATGGCCTTGTATTGGGGTTTAAGTTTAAGTGATTCATCTAACAGTTCCTTGCGGTAGATATTCATCAGCTTGGATTCCCCAAATTCTTCAATGCTTGCGTGTATCTAAACCCTAATACCTTCTACATGCAGAACTCCATGCGGAATGCTAGAAAATGCGCCTAGGGGATCAACTTCTAGGGATTTATAGGGATGTTTTCTAAATTTTTGGCGCGGCCTATTAGTGATCTTCACAACATTCAGAGTAGCCATCTTTCAAAGATTTAGAGAGAGATTTCAAGAGTGGAAAATACCTTTTACACTTCTAGGGTTCATGATATGAGCCAGATTGAATTGTTGGATGAATCAACTTCTACAGTTGATCTTTGAGAGGTTTGAGATAATTTGGTTGCAGAGCTCCTTCTCTCTTCTTCTCGAATGCAAATGTGCAAATGATGAACAAAAGAACCCTTATATTTCTGTACAAACCCTAATTTCTCATTGTAATAAATGCACAACTTAAGTTATTCTGGTTGCTTTGTTTTCCTTGTTCTGAGAGATCTTTCTGGATCACTAAGATGCACTTAGAGTTATTCTTGGTGAATAATGGCAATCTATCTACCTTTCTCCAATTATTCCATTTATCCACAGATCAAGATACCTCAAATTTGAATCATACCGGATCTAACTGTGAAAATCCAGTTCTTACCAGATTTTTGTTAAACCAGATCAATCTTGGAACATTAACCTCTTCTAAAGTTCTTGTGAATCTTCCATATCTTTACCTAGGCTTATTTAGATGTTTCTCTAAGAACCCTTTAATCCGCAACTTTCCATGTGTCAATTTCAAGCACCAATTGACTTGGCTAGGGGAATTTGTTTTCTTTTGTGACTCCCCCTAAGCCAAAGCTCATCTATTTAGTTTCCGGAAGGAATATCAGCACTAGATTCTAGTGTGGATCCATCTTCAACATTTTTTGTACTCCTCTTCACCCAAATCTTGTTCATCTCCTTTTGAATTTCATCCGCATTCACTTTTCCTTTTCCTTTGTCTTGGTTTTGATTATGATGCACTGGACCCTTTTTGTTCTAATTATTACTTCTGTAGAATTTGGCAATATGACTAGATTTATTGCAATTGTGGCAAACAACATTTCTTTGCATATTTGACTGATATCCTCTTGATCTACACTGATTAGCCATATGTCCCATTCTATTGCATGCAAAGCATCTACCATTGAATGAATTGTTCATTTGCATATTTCTACACTCATGAGATTTGTGACCATACCTTTTGCAATTAAAACACTGTTCGGAGAAGGATGAATTAGTCTGATTCATTCTTCTTCTACACTGATTTGCTTTATGACCAAATTTATTGCAATTGTGGCAGTATCCATTGAAGGATGGATATCTTTGAGCATTTGGTTGCCTTATCGGAGGTCTTCTAGGTCCGTTCCTTGGATTTCCTGATCCAGAGTTCTTCTGATTGGATCTAGAGCTTTCACCTTTCTCATACCCCAAGCCTTGCTTGTCATCTACCCTTTTTTGGCTTTCAAGAAGAACTTCAAGCTGAGCAGAGCTTATTTTGAATTTCTCTTTGTATTCATTTGTTGTTTGAAGATCCCTTTTTAGAGTGTCAATCTAATTCTCAAGTTGTTCTTCATTATCTCTAGCTTCTTCAAGATCAGATTCCAAATGCCTGATTATTCTATCCATTTTGTGGCAGTCTTCTGACTTCTCCTTGAGAGATTGTTTTAGATTATCTCCAGTCTTTCTTTTCTCTTCAATTTCTTGGGTGAATTTCATAACACCTGATTCCATTTCATGTCTTACCATAATGACCTCTTTTGATAGCTTCTCACATAATTTGTTCTTCTCATTCAGATCTTCATTAGTATCATTGGCTTCACTTTGACTTGCTAATTGCTAAAGAAGTTCCTTCCTCTTTTTCATAGAGATACTCATTTTATCCTTTAGTTCATTTATGAAATCATCAGCTTGTTTGAGTCTTTCCCTCAAATTATTGACTTCAGAGTGAGATTGCTCAAGATCATCAAGGGCAAACTGAAGTTGTTCCCTCATACCATACATATCCATTGGAATTCCTAGAACTTCCTCAAATTGTTAGGCTCTGTTTGGAGGAAATTAGCTCTGATACCAATTATTGATAACTGAGGGGGGGGTGAATCAGTTATCTTAATTAATTTAACTTTTTGTTCTTCTTCAATAACTAGTGCAACATCAAAACAAATAAGCATCCATAACCATGAAAGCAGAAATAAAATCAATACACATAACACAATGATTTTGATGTGGAAAACCCTATTAAGGGAAAAACCACGGGGTGACTAACCCAAGATTGTATTCTTTGTTAAAAGAATAGAAGTACAAAATGACACTTGCCAATTAGGGATCACTACCTGAGCACACTGGTCACAAGAGGCTCACTGCCTACAAGAGACTCACTATCTACAAGTTATAAATAAAGTAACAAGATACTTGAACTGATGAGAAGCATCCACATATGCTGAAGTTCAGTTCTGGTTAGGCTCAATACACTGATCTACTACACTTCATTCTTCCTCCTTTTTGGTGCTACTGTCCTGTCACATTCTGGACTTGTATTACTGCTTCCACACTACTCTCTGCTTTTCTTCGTACTTCACAATACACCACACACACCTTCTCATCAAAATCCATCTGGTATATATATCCACCCAAAGGGTTTCAATATCTTTCTAGTCGGCATCCGGAATACTCAATATTTTCCCAAACTTTGGTCTATCGGCTGAATCCTTGCTTACCAAGTGATGCGTATCAAAGAGATGCTTATAGAAGTCATCAATCATGTTGGCCAATTATGAATGATCCCTTAAGAAACTTGATTACCATCAATATCTCATCCGGATTAAGGTCTAAAGCTCTGTCGGTCAATTCTTCCTTAGTCTACTCTGCCAAACAGGATTCCAACACTTAGGTGTTCATATATTTTCACTCTTAGATCACCAGAGGCTCAATCTCTGGAATATATTAGTCATGGTACTCCTCTTGACTTCCCCAAGTCTGCACTTTACTGAGATACTTCCTCTGAGAGATCTGGACTTGATTGTCAGACCTTGCTGCATGCTCTGTTCTTGGTCACCGAACCAAAATAATCTTCAATCTGACTTCCAATATAGACACACCATGTCATGCGGATGTGTGGGATGGACTTTGTTTCCATCAATGACAACACTCATGAAATCACATTGTGTCTCTTGCCAACATAGACATGAGGAAAATGAGGATATGCAAAGTATGTAGACCATATAGAAGGTGAAATAAGGATTGTGAATCATGCCAAATGTACATCTCTCTCCCTCTGTCTCTCTCTCTCTCTCTCTCTCTTTCTCTCTACCTCAATCTTCTCTTTCCATAACACATATAGAAGGTAAAATAAGGATATACTAGACCTATAGATGATGAAATGATGATAGGAAAATCATGTTAAACATATAGAAGGTGAAATGAGGATATGTTATACATAAAGAAGGTGAAATTAGGATAAGCAAATCATGTCAGACATGTAGACATGAGGAAAATGAGGATATACAAAATATGTAGACCATATAGAAGGTGAAATGAGGATTGAAAATCATGCCAAATGTACATCTCTCTCCCTATGTCTCTCTCTTTCTTCCTCTCTGTACCTCATTTTTCTCTTTCCATAACCCATATAGAAGGTGAAATGAGGGTATACTAGACCTATAGATGATGAAATGATGATAGGAAAATCATGTTAAACATATAGAAGGTGAAATGAGGATATGTTATACATAAAAAAGGTGAAATGAGGGTAATCAAATGACGTCAAACATGTAGACGCAAGAAAAATGAGGATATACAAAGTATGTAGACCATATAGAAGGTGAAATGAGGATTGCAAATTATGCCAAATGTACATCTCTCTCTCTCTCTCTCTCTCTCTCTCTCTCTCTCTCTACCTCATTCTGCTCTTATAATAACCCATATAGAAGGTGAAATGAGCTTAATAAAATAATGTCAAACATATAGAAGGTGAAATGAGGATATGTTATACATGTAGAAGGTGAAATGAGGATGTGTTTTATATATAGAAGGTGAAATGAGGATACATTATACATATAGAAGGTGAAATGAGGATAAGCAAATCATGTCAAACATGTAGACCTATGAAATGAGGATATACAAAGCATGGATACCATATAGAGGGTGAAATTAGGATAAGAGAATCATGTCAAACATGTGAACCTATGAAATGGGGATATGCAAAGCATGGAGACCATATAGAAGGTGAAATTAGGATAAGTGAATCATGTCAAACATGTGGACCTATGAAATGAGGATATGCAAAGCATGGAGACCATATAGAAGGTGAAATGAGGGTATGTGAATCATGCCAAACACATCTCTCTCCCTACATGGAGACATACAAACCGTGAAATGAGGATATGATATTGAAACATGGAGTGTATATGATATTGAAACATACTTCCATTTAAGATGTACACCTATTTACATTTCCAAATGCAACAATTGCTGAATTTGGGTTGTGGATGACATTTCTTTGCATAAGCTAGATAACGAAATTGGTAAACACACAAACATGTCTTTGCTTATTAATACAAAAATAACTATCTTGGATTGAATGAAAAACATCACAAGTTTTGTCATTTATAACATGTGTCTTGCATGTTTAACATGAAAGATGAGAAATTATCAATGATTATCATATCAAATCTAGTAGTTTCTATATCAAATCTAGTGTTCTAAGAAAAGATAACATGTCAAAACTAGAGTTATTGAATGAAAAAAGCTCACATGTCAAATGTTCTAAGAAAATCCTATATCTAACTGATACTACAATCATGTGGCAATTAAGATTAAGTTATGTATTGAGGTATGAAACTACATATATCATCTTTCTACTAAGAAAAACAATCATATATAACAAGAAATCAATCTATAACATGTTATTGATCATAACTCAACCATTGTAAATTGATTATACATTAAAATTTTAAGTTTCAAAGTAGGAATACATGTACATAAGGAATTTAAATTATATTGTTTATCAAGGTGTATATATATATATAGTCTAGGTTTCACTTCAGTCACAATCTCAAATAGTGTCTTCCCTGTACTCCTATTCACTGAATTATTGTATGCAAACTCTACTTGTGGTAGAATTAGATCCCATTTTCTTGCCTTATCTCCTATTAAACATCTCAACAAGTTACCCAAACTCCTATTTACCACTTCTATTTGTTCATTTGTTTGTGGGTAAAATGTTGAACTAAATTTTAGGTTTGTCTTCATCTTCTTCCACAATGTCCTCCAAAAATATCTAATGAATCTTGTATCCCTGTCTAAAACTATACTCTTAAGTAATCCATGCAATCTCACAATCTCCTTAAAAAATAGGTCAGCAACATGCACTGCATCATTTGTCTTCTTACAAGGACTGAAATGTGACATCTTTGAAAATCTATCCACCACTACAAATATAGAATCATATCCTCTATAAAAGATTGGCCATGCTCCTCTCCTTTTCTACCCACTGATGCTTGTGCTTCTGCTCTTGTCCTTGACCCCTCAGCTTGAGTTCTAGGACCCACTGCCTCATCTCATGAAGGTGATGTATGCGAGACATCATAATCTGAAGTGTTTAGGGGTGGCTCACTACTCTTCATAAGAGGACCTAAGCTCAACTGATTGCAAAAAATGTAATGATGACGAACGCAAACATGTGTGGACAAGGAGGGTCTAGTAATATTAGGTGATCCAATATGATCGCCAACATCATGTGGTTGTGCAAACTAAGAGGTCTGTGTAATCAAGTGCTCAGTCAAAGAGTGTATGGAAATGAGGCATTGTTGTGTTCCATTTGCAACAATGTCTGGGTGCTAAATTGGAGGTAGAGAAGGGATAGCAGGAGGGGGAATAAAATGACCTTACACTTGTCTCATTGCCCCAGGTCTATCTTGAGGCTTTCCCTTACTTACTCCCTGGAACTCCCTAAAATCAAAATAATTCACATGGTGACCCATTACAAACTTTGCATATAGTTTACGAAGGAAATACAAAGGTACATCTAAATTGTTGTTGGGTGGTTTATCAAAAACCATCCACCAACGATCCCAAAAATTCTAACTAATAACCTCATGTGTACACCATTTGATTGAGTACTTAGGCTTACGAACATCAACATGCAATCTGGTTTTAGGATTGACAAAATATTAGGCTAACATAGCTTTGGTAATGTCTAACTCTTTCATTTGATTGTATGATTTACCATTAGCATATTCTGCCTTCTTAGTTTTTTGTCATTGCCTAAACGATTCATGTTGGCTTGTGAGGGTTCGAACATGAGTAATAATCCCCTCTAAATTTGATTCCATTGAAGATAATCGAGGGTGGCAGCGATAAATTTATACAATCCTACTTATTTGATCAATATTTCTTTCAATTTTCTCTTCAATTGTTGGAGGGGGAGGGTTTGAGTTTTCATGTTCTTCATCCATTTTACCTATTTAAAATATAAAACATACCCATTTAGGATAAAAAACAAAAAACAATTACTTGAATTTACAAAATAAACAAAAAAACAAGAATCACACTTACCTCAAATCGGATATCCGTTCTTCATAGCCCTAATATCCATTTTTGAGAGCTCTACATTTTGCAAGCCACATGTTTGCAAAACACAGCGCCTTTTCTCACCTTTTATGGTGTCCAAAATAGATATCCGTTTTAGGACAGACAAAATGGATATCTATTCTTTTGATGTGAACAACTTAATCACATGCACACAAAAGAAAATTCTCACAACAAACCTCTATTCATCTTGAAAGACAACATGATCATTAAAGATCTGAAGTCTCAAGTCTCCAGTTGTCAGGTCTTGACTATCTAATCGTCATTCAGGGTTTGTTGTGATTTATTATTCCATTTTGGGGACTTGCATACTTTTGAGTCATTTCCATCCAAATCCTATCATAATTCACTAGTATCTTGCATATTTAACTCAGTCTGCACAATATCATTTGAATTTACATCAAATTCTCAAATGAATAACTAGATTTCGAGTGTATTACCACAAATTTGACATAACCTTGATCAGTTGTTATGAGATTATTGTTAACTTTGATTAGTTCTTATGAAATTATTCTAACTTTGACCAATTCCTTTGAAATGATCTCTATTTTAACTAATCTTTGCTTATAAACTTTGAATTTATCCAAAGATCTTCCTTAAAGCATGCAATTCATCAAGATCTATGATTATTTTCTTCAGATTTATCATTATTTGCATATTATAGCATTATTTTAAAATAAAAGTTAAAAGATCAGGTTTAGAAAAGGGAAATTTCTAAGAATTCTAAATATCACCAGCAATCCACATATATATCCAAACATAATCATGAAATGAAGCAAACCTACTCACACTTCACCAGAAACATTCATAGTTACATATAAGAGGTGCGAATCTTCAAGGAAACTTGATAACAACAAGCAATTGGTTGAATGCACTTCTAAAAAATAGAGCAATTCAACATTACGTACTAGAAATTAACAAAAGACTACTCAAGATTTCTGAGAGAACTGTAATCTTTAGCTTCATGTTCATCATATATTCATAAGATATGCAAATGTACACTGATATGAGAAAGAACCATGAAAATAAGTCACAGATTTGTCAAATCAATAAACTTAGTGCTTAGTAGAGTTCATTAATTTAGTCTCTCTAATTACAAATGATCCAAGTCCTTTTATAGAATAAGGACCCAAGATCAATTACAATATATCAACAGTAAGGATCTCCTTCAAAATATCCACGTTCAAAAACAAGGCATGTGGTTGCTAGTTGGCAATAGGTATATCCTTTAGCATCTTCAAGATATCATCATTGGGAATATTCCACCTTTTCCTGCACTTTGTACTATTTGGTATCTTAAGACCCATGAGTAGATTCAATCAAGACACTGGAGTCCAAGTTCTTATACAAGTCATATGCTTCAACTATTTTATCTATGTCTTCTTTGTCAAATTGTTGTGCACTATTCCTAACATAATCTTGCATTTGAAGTTGGTCACTTATGGATATCCGCTTACTAATCTAGTTATCTATATTTTCTCTATATGCTCTTATCTTCATAGATAATTCCATTACCTGATCTATGGTCATCTCTAAAAAATGTTCCACTGAATTCCTCAAAATAGGCTTAAATCTAGCCTTAAACACTCCTATGGATGCCTACTCTTCATAGGTTTCCTTTTCATCCATTAAGGTCCCAAGCAGTTCTTCTAGGATCTCCATCTCATCCACTAGGAGGTCATGTGTCTTAGTGCTTATGTCAATGACTTTTAGTCTACATCCCTTTAGGATATCTTCTTCAAACTTTAGGTCCTTTATCCATACTAATATTTTTGGCATGGTTTGGACTGTCATTATATTGTGCTTCAAAAATGCCTGATCATTTAGCTTGCAGACATTCTTCAATTTACCAAGGTCTTGATCATTCTGATCAAGCCTTGTCACACATTCCTTCTTCAAGATGTCTTCTTTCATCTTGATATATGCCAGAGTATCTGAATTGGATAATACAATCTGAATCACTTCTTCCCCATCTTTTATAAATTTTTGAAACCAATTTTGCATCACTTGGGCCTAATGCTTCTTCGCATCGAGGTCACTTATTTCTTCTTGTGTTACCAGTATTAGATTAGTTGGAACTTCTATAATTTGTGTCCCTAGAGCTACTAACCCTTTAATAAAGACCTCAATTTGGGCATTGCACCCTTTCAACTCTCTATTCTTCAACTTGGCCTTATGGATCTGAGTTGTTGTTGCATCCACACTGCTTCTGAGCTCTTCAATTTCTTGCTCTATAGTTTCATGTCCAAACTCAAGGGTAGTGATTTGATATTCACTTTCCATGATTTCTCCCTTGGACTTATCCACTATAGTTATAGGTAAATGTCCTATCCTACACCCAGTTGTGTCTCTTTTAATAGCAGACATCACCCTTGCCTTGCACCTGGGCTTGGATTCCTCTATAGAAAGTAATTCTTTAAAATCAAAATGAATTAGGTTGATGGGAGGCCAACCATTCAGGTATATCATGTGTTCATCCTTCCTAACCTGATTGCTCAATTTGAGAATCTTTGACTATTAAATCAATGTCCTTATCAGGACCCTCTTCTTGTTGTGGCATCTCCTCTTGGGGAATCTTTTCTTGAGGAACCTTCTCTTAAGGAATATTAGGATTTTCACCTTCCTAATGCACTCTTTCATCTCTTTTATCCTATGGGCCTTGTTGCTTGAGTGACATTGATTGTTGCTCTTACTCATTTGATCCTTCTACTTGTTCTTCAGTTTTCATGATTTCTCCTTCAGTAGGAATATCTTGAGCAACTTCCTTTTGACTATTCAATGCCTCCACAACAAATTTATCTATTACCTCCTGCTGGAATGGATCCACTTCTTTCTCATCCATCATTATTCTTATGACTAGGTCATCTAATTGACTTTGACCCAATGGCTCTTGAGGTGATCCTGACCTATCTGTATAGATATATTCTCCACTTCAGGATCTTTTATGGTCTCTAGACTCCTTATTACCTCTACTTGATGAGGTTCTTGTGAGGTGCTGTTGAATGTGCCAGCAACAAACCTACTAGATTATTGATCACATCCTGTATGACCTCATCATCAATTAAGTCAACTACATGGCTTAATGGAAACTACAATTCCTCATCCATGGCTTGCTCTCATACCCTTGCTTCTTCAGTTAGCTCCTGTTTTACTTGCATGATTTTTTGAGTTGATTGGCCATGTTGTAATAATCTTACTTCTCTTCCAGCCTGAGCATGATAATCCTCCACTTGCCTTCCTAGATGTGCATGAAGGATAGTGTGGGGTGATGGTGGGATTCCTTGAGGCTTAGGGATCTTATGTTCTAGCCTGAGTATCCATTGGCTTAGTTACTGTGCCTCTCATAGGTGTAATAGGTCCCCTTTTTCTATTTAGGGATAACAACTCCTTCTAGTATATCCGTCAAATGACGCTCTGTAGTAGATGTGCTATAGATGGGGATTGATCTTAAGGGTTGATCTCTTGGAGGTGAGGTTATTGTAGTAGTTGTGATCCCCACTATTGTTAGGGCTTCACCCAACGCTGAAGTTCTTGGTTTGGATAGCTTAGCCTCCATTATTCTTCTTTTATGAATGAGAAATTCATCATATTCTAGATCTTCTCTATCCTTCATCTTCCTCTTCTTCTCATAAGTTAGAGTTATTCCCTTGGCCTTTAGCTCATACAGTTTTTTCTCAACCCACCTTTGAGTAGTGGTCATGACCTTGGTGATGGCATCAATGGACATTTCTTCAGGTTAAGACCAGTCTAGAGGGGCTAAGGTTTTTTATATACCTATTTCTCATCATACTCTGGATCTAGGACTTGGCCATCATCAGATTTTATGTGTGGCGGCACCTCCAAACAGACCAAGGTCCTGATCTAATTGAGAGCTAATCTCTGATATCCTCTTTTCCTCACATCCTCCTCATCAATGTAGTCAACACAAAAGTCTTCCTTGTGAGGGATGTGTTTTAACTTCATGTTGGTATACTTCTCCATCCTGTGGTAAGGATCAAAATTCCTTGTAAGATGGAATGACTACAAGTTCAACCTCTGTAACTCAGCCTCAGATAATTTGGCATTATCAACCTTCAAGCATGTATACCAATTGATATATATTGGGAATTTGATATTTCCTCTCTTATTCTTCAAGACATACACCTAATAAGAAGGTATAATTTTCCTTGTGATCTCTAGAAGTAATACCCTATCTGTAGGGCATCATGGCAACATGAAGGGGTTACCTTCATATCCCTCCATTCTGATGTAGGTAAAGGTAGGGAACTAGATGAACTAGGACCCGTGTAGTGTTGGTAGGTGACGACTGATCAGGAAAGTACTGTACACTAGCCATGTATCCTCGCCGGGGTTCAGGGTCGAGCTTGGCCCCGAGCGGGGGTTCGGAGGCGGCAACCCCCGAGAAATAGGGGTTCGGGGGCGGTAGCCCCCAAGAAAAAAAATTTTAGGGCCGACTTAAAAAAAATCCTATTTTTTATGACCGACATAAGAAAACCCTAATTTTTTGTAACCGACAAAAAGACTTGATAAAAAGCGGCCAAGGGTTAAGGTTTGAGGATTGTATTGTAGAATTTGCAGTGATATTGAGTTGCAGGGATTGCTGATTGTAATCGGTTTGATTTACTGGATAATAATATTGGACTCTCTATTTGGTGGATGTAGCCCAAGTTTGGGTGAACCACGTTAAATCTCGTCTCTCACTGTTATTAATTCTGTGTATTTCCATTTCTCTGTTAATCTTTATTTGCATTTAATTGATATCTTCTGCCAGCTAACCCTAACAAGTGGTATCAGAGCGGGTTGTGTTCGATTATCGTCTGCAGGAAAGTCTCACGGTTGAGTGGGAGTAATGGCGAACGAGGGTAAAATGAAGGTTGATAAATTCAATGGGCAGAACTATCAGTTATGGAAGATGCAGATGGAGGATTACCTCTATCAAAAGGATTTATGGAGGCTGTTGGAAGGAGTAGCCAAGAAACTGGCAACAATGTCTGATGAGGATTGGAATCTTCTTGATAGAAAGGCACTGGGAACCATTCAGTTGTGCCTGGCACCATCGGTGGCATTCAATATAACGGAAGCGAAGACAACAGATGGTCTGATGAAAGCTTTGGCTAAATTGTATGAAAAACCCTCAGCCTCAAATAAGGTATTTCTCATGAAGCAGTTGTTTAATTTGAAAATGGTTGAAGGTGGATCTGTGACAGGTCATTTAAATGACTTTAATATGATTGTCAGTCAATTGACTTCTGTAAATGTAAAATTTGATGAAGAAGTTAGAGCTCTCTTGATATTATGTTCATTGCCTGAAAGCTGGGATAGTTTGGTAATGGCGGTTAGTAACTCTGTTTCTGGTTCAAATACCCTAAAATTTGATGATGTTGTTGGTGTTATTCTGAGTGAGGAAATTCGTAAGAAAAGCTCAGGTGGATCCAAATCAGGCAGTGTTTTGAATGCAGAAAGCAGGGGCAGATCGAAGGAGAGAGGAAAAGGTTCTGGAGGTCATGGGAAGTCACGAGGAAAATCAAAGGACAAAAGATCCCAAACCAAAGGACAGAAGGATTGCTGGTATTGTGGAAAACCAGGTCATCTGAAGAAAGATTGTTGGTCTCAGAAAAATAAAGGAGACAAAAAAGAAGGCAATAAGGAAGCAAATGTTGTAAGTAATAAATCTGAAGATGACGCTTTGATTCTTTCCCTAGATAATGCTGATGATTCATGGGTTTTAGATTCAGGGGCCTCATTTCATGCTACGCCCCATAGAAGTTATTTTCTTGATTATGTCCAAGGGGATTTTAGGCTGGTTTATTTGGGAGATAATGAACCCTGTCAGATCGTTGGAAAGGGAAGAATCAAGATTAAGTTGCAGAATGGGAATCATTGGCTACTAAAAGAGGTGAGGCATGTTCCAAGGCTCAGTAGGAATTTAATTTCAGCAGGGCAACTAACTGAACAAGGTTGCACTGTTACATTTACTGATAAAAATTGGAAGGTTTCAAAAGGTGCCTTAGTAGAAGCAAAAGGTGTGAAAGTAGGCACCGTATATCTTTGTACAGGTCATACTGCTCCTACTTTAGATGTTACAAAGGAAAAACAAATAGGTTCAGGAACAGTTGCTGCAGGTTTGCAGGAAGAGACTGGAAAAGTTGCTGCAGGTTCTGAAACAACACTGTGGCATAACAGACTTGGGCATATGAGTGAAAAAGGTATGAAGGTACTTCATTCTAAGAAAGTTTTACCAGGTCTGAAATGTATTAATATGGATTTCTGTGAAAGTTGTGTGTATGGAAAACAAAAGAGAGTCAGTTTTCTCAGAGACGGGAAGTAAAAGAAAAATGAAAAGTTGGAGCTTGTGCATACAGATGTATGGGGACCAGCTCAGGCATCTTCTTTTGGTGGCTCTTAGTATTATGTTACATTCATAGATGATGCAACTAGGAAGGTCTGGATTTATTTCCTTAGACAGAAATCTGATGTATTTGAAACATTTAAGAAATGGAGAAGCTTGGTTGAAAATGAGACATGTAAAAGATTAAAATGTCTCAGATCTGATAATGGCAGTGAGTATTGCAGCAAAGAATTTGAAGATTATTGTTCCTTTAATGGAATTCGTAGGCAGAAAACGGTTCCAGGGACTCCACAGGAAAATGGAGTGGCTGAACGCGTGAATAGGACAATAATGGACCGTGCAAGGACCATGAGATTGCATGTTGGACTGCCTTTAAACATGTGGGCAGAGGCTGTCAACACTGCTGTATATTTAATTAACAGAGGTCCTTCAGTTCCTTTGGGCTGTGGTATTCCAGAGGAAGCATGGACTAGCAAGAAGGTGAGTTATTCTTTTATGAAAACCTTCGGCTGTGAAGCATTTGCACATATAGATTCTGAAAATAGAACCAAGCTAGATGCGAAATCAAAAAAATGTACCTTCGTTGGATATGGCATTGATGAATTTGGTTATAGGCTTTGGGATTTTGAAAATCAGAAAATTGTGAGAAGCAGGGATGTTATATTCAATGAGAAGGTGTTGTACAAAGATCAGTTGCAGCAGCATGAGAAGAAAGAAAAGGATTATGTGGTGCTGGATGATACTCCAAATAGTGATGTTCCAGTGGCTCCTCATGCTCCGCAATAGCAACCAGAAATACCACAAACTCTAGTGAATGTTAGACAGTCAACAAGGATAAGTAGACCTCCTGAAAGGTTTTCTCCCTCTTTGTATTCTATTTTGTTAATAGATGCTGGTGAACCAGAAGGGTATGATGAAGCTATGCAGGTGAATACACAAGTTCAGTGGGAGCTTGCCATGAAAGAAGAAATGGACTCCTTGCTGAAAAATTAGACTTGGGAATTATGTAAGTTATCTGTAGGTAAAAAGGCTTTACCAAACAAATGGGTTTACAGGTTGAAAGAGGAAGATGGAGGTAAGAAAAGATTTAAGGCCAGGTTAGTTGTAAAAGGATTTGCACAGAAACAGGGCATTGATTTTGATGAGATATTTTCTCCAGTTGTCAAGATGACTTCTATTCGTACTGTTTTAAGTATTGTGGCTGCTGAAGATTTTCATTTGGAACAGCTAGATGTGAAAACTGCCTTTCTCCATGGTGATTTGGAGGAGGAGATCTATATGGAACAGCCCCAAGGATTTGAGGTCAAAGGTAAGGAGAAACTAGTGTGCAGATTGAAGAAGAGTTTGTATGGCCTGAAACAAGCACCTCGGCAATGGTATTTGAAATTTGACAGTTTTATGGCTGAGCAAGGCTACAGCAGGTGTAATTCTGACCATTGTGTTTATTTTAAGCAGTTAGATAATGACAGCTACATTATTTTATGTTTATATGTTGATGACATGCTTGTAGCTAGGTCTAACATGGATCACATAAGAGAGTTAAAACATCAGTTATCACAGTCATTTGATATGAAGGATTTGGGGGCAGCAAAACAAATCCTTGGTATGAAAATTTGTAGAGATAGGAAGAACAGAAAATTGACTCTATCTCAGGCTGCCTATGTTGAAAAGGTGTTGCAGAGATTCCATATGGAGAATGCCAAAGATGTCAGCACACCTTTGCCTAGTCATTTGAAATTGACTAAGGAGATGTGTCCAAAGACACAAGAGGAGGAAGAAAAAATGTCCAAGGTACCATATGCTTCAGCGGTAGGAAGTTTAATGTATGCCATGGTATGCACGAGACCGGATATTGCACATGCTGTAGGAGTCGTTAGCAGGTATATGAGTCATCCCGGATTTGAGCATTGGAATGCGGTAAAATGGATTCTCAGATATTTGAGAGGTACATCTACTAAACACTTATGTTTTGGGGGCTCTAATACTGATTTAGCAGGTTATGTAGACTCAGATTTGGCAGGGGATATTGATACCAGGCGGAGTACTACAGGTTATGTCTTTACTGTAGGAGGAACATCGGTGAGTTGGATTTCCAGGTTGCAAAAGGTGGTTGCTTTATCCACCACAGAGGCAGAATATGTAGCTGCAATAGAGGCAAGCAAGGAGATGATATGGCTGCAATCTTTCATGGAAGAATTGGGTAAACAACAGGCTAACAGTTCTTTGTATTCAGACAGTCAGAGTGCCATACATCTTGCAAAGAATTATGCCTTTCATTCAAAGACCAAACACATACAGTTGAGGTATCACTTTATTCGATCGGTGTTGGATAATGGACAGTTAAGGCTGGAAAAGATACATACAGATGAAAATCCAGCGGATATGTTTACAAAGGCAGTGACAAGGGAGAAGCTGAGCTCCTCTTTAGCTTCGGTTGGTCTTCTAGACTGAAAACTATAAAAATAGAACAATAGAGTCCAGGGTGCTTATTTCCAGTGGGAGCTACATGCGCAGCGGTGTCGTCCAAGATCAGTCTCCAAGTGGGAGATTGGTGTGGAGCCTAATCAGTCTCCAAGTGGGAGATTATTGGTAGGTGGCGACTAATCAGGAAAGTACTGTACACTAGCCATGTATCCTCGCTGGGGTTCGGGGTTAGGACTTAAAAAATCCTAGGGCCGACTTAAAAAAAATCCTATTTTTTATGACCGACATAAGAAAACCCTAATTTTTTGTAACCGACAAAAAGGCTTGATAAAAAGCAGCCAAGGGTTAGGGTTTGAGGATTGTATTGTAGCATTTGCAGCGATATTGAGTTGCAGGGATTGCTGATTGTAATCAGTTTGATTTACTAGATAATAATATTGGACTCTCTGTTTGGTGGATGTAGCCCAGGTTTGGGTGAACCACGTTAAATCTCGTCTCTCGCTATTATTAATTCTGTGTATTTCCATTTCTCTATTAATCTTTATTTGCATTTAATTGATATCTTCTGCCAGCTAACCCTAACATGTAGTTGTATCACTTCTTAAGCCTCCTTTGAGAGCCTCTTAGCTCAATCTCCCTCCAACTATGGGTAATACTCCCACACCAAGTGATCTTTCAGTTGGTAACCTAGTCTACCGACTATATGGACATGTATAAACCACATGGGATGTCATGTAGAACATCCGTCTTCTCTTCCTCCATGCTATTATTCCTTCATGAAGTGTATCACTAATGAGTCTTTTCCAATGCATTACCTTGCCCTTTTCCTTTACCAAACAGATCAGGCCAAACATCCATGGTTCCAATGTCCCAGAATCTACCTTTCCTACCATTCTACTTAGTAGGGTGATCATGTACTACACCTTTGGGTTGAAATCAAACTTGTACAGATTGTGGGGCATTTTAGACACTACATCAGACTTAGTAGTTGGGTCCATCCATGATGTATACATGATTTTCTGACAGTCTGCAAGGTTAGCATTATATTCTGTGGACAATGCATTCAAGTCTATTTCAACCACATCTCAGACCTTGGGTAGCATGAATGTTTCTGTTATGCCTTTGGTAGAAAAGTTGGCATAAACTTGCCCCTAATGCTCAACATTCCTATTAACTAAGTTATATCTCTAAGAGTATTCAGCCACCAATTCTAGGGCTTCAGTAGTGTACAGAAACCCAGCTGCATGATACATTCCGCTTGATGTAATGTTGTTCAATGTAGCGTCATTTTCATGAGCCTAGATTCTTGCTCTAAAGACCTTAAGATCTATTTTCCCACAATGGGTATCCAATGCATAGCCATATTTGCTCCACACAGCCCCAAGAGTAGAATACATCAACAATTTGAATTCCTCATTGCAACGTGCTTATCTTTTCTACATTTTGTCTTGAGTAATGCAGGTATCCATAGTTAGTGTATAAGATGCTAAAAAATGAAGCTTCTATTGTATAAAACCTCTAAATATGCTAAGTTACAATACTGAAAATCTCTCTCTGCAATGAGCAAAGGTAAGAAAAAGTAAGAACGGAGAAAAAAGCACAAGCTTTTTTCCCCTATAATACAAAAACTCACCCAAAAAGCAAAGGGAAGTCATCTCATGTCTAACTAGACTCCAAATGATGCATGAATAGGCTAGAAAAGTCAACTCTCAGTTTTTGGGCAAGAAAGAGGAAAATGCCTAAATAAAAGGGCCCACAACTGCTCCAAATTGAGCTATTTTAGCTAAAAACTCCTCCTCTTAAGGTGTTTGACTAAAATACTGCCAAAAATAGATCTATTTGACTCAAAGTCAAAAATAGAAATAGAATCTCCTCCTGCATGAGTTTGCCACCTCAGTTTAACTCTTCTTTTCTTTCTACATGCTTGGAAGGCAAAAATAAACTATTTTGACAAGTATTAAGGATAATCTATTTATGTGTTTTACCTTAATATGTGTTATATGATCATCTTCTTAGGTTTTGTACAACAAATATTATGGTAATTTATAATTATTACCCTTAATAAGTGTTTAAAATACAATATTTTGTCTCCTACTCATGCAAGAAAGAAAAAGGGGTTTACATGGTTTCATATTTACTTATATCTCCATATAAAAGTCCACAAAAGTCTTCATGATGTATAAAATTGATTCAAGTCATATGGCAAAATGTCTAAAGGTTATAATGATTTGCACTTGTCTTCAAACCTTAACCACGTTTTCCTCTTTGATGTCTAAAGTTGACAAGAAAACCCTAAAAAAGGTCAAAAACTCCATTATGCCCTTATATTTTCTCACGGCCTCATCTTGTTTCCTTAGGCACTCATCATTTGCAAGTGTTGACCTTGGGCTTTAATTTTATCTTTTAATGATTTTAACTTCAAAAATCACAAAAAGAGACTAAGCCCATCGGGCTAGGGCATCCTTATGAACAAAACGCCTTTCACAAACCCTAAAGGCAAATCATTTTGCTTTTCCACTTCATTGTTTCTCTGCACTGCGCCACCATAGGGAGTTTTGGAAGCTCTTGTTGAAGGTTTCTCTTGCTTCTGGGAGTCTTCCTGTTGTTCCATCTGTAAGTTTTTCCTCCTTTCATGTTGCTTCTTCATTTTTTGGTAAACTGAGGAAAATTCATCTTCTCTATACACACCAAACAAAACTCCTCACTATTGTTTGATATCGGTGTGGGCCTCTTCATTCTTTGCACTAGGAGTGATTGTGTAAAAGAGTTACTTTTTCTTTACAAGCTACTGCCTTTTACAAGGAGAAATAGTGAAAGGTTACATCTTATATGCTGGTCTCTTATAAGAAATCTGTGATGAAATCTGAGTTCACTGTGTAAGCCTGGAAAAAACTACAAAAATGGTTCTCACTTTATACCTTTGCTACCTATAACTCTTATTTATCATGAAACTCTCCTACTCTGCTCACTATTTTATTGAAGGAAATGGTGAAAAAAATGTTTCTTTTCTGTAGCCTCTACTAAGGTTTCATAAATATGGTGAGAGACTGCTTGTATTTGCATCTTGATGGTTGATCTAGGGTTTATTTGAGAGCTTGTCTACTTCTATATGCTCTTTTTGTAAGCAAAAAGGTAAATGACTATTTTAATCTGTATATGCCCCTTTGGGAAAAGTAAAAAAGAGAGGTATTGGAACCCTGCTCCTAAACTATGAATTCTATTGCTCTGCCTTGAGACTATGGAATACTTCATCTTCTTTGTTTTGTATGTGGTTGGAGAAAACCTCCCTGATGACTGTCTCTACTTGTATGCTCTCTTACTTATGTGCTTTATAGCTCCCATATACTGTAAAATACTATTCCTTATGGCTAGGCTCCCTATAGATATGACATACAATGCCATCATCATCTATAGATGCCCTTTCTTTGGTTGTGTTCTACTACTAACCTTTCTGGTCTATATAGTTGATCATGCATTTTTTTCTCTTTTTAGGTGACTGGCATTCATCCGATCCCATTATCTAGTCCTTCAACCTCCATAAGAAATATTTTGTCTTGAGTAATGTAGGTATCCATAGTTAGTTCTTACATTGGGGAACTGAAATGGGGTAAATTAATCTTAATTCACCAAATAACTCATGATCACTTATAATCCATATGTAACACTAAATTTACTTTATGATTTTACCTTTACATAAAGAATTTTACCCTCAGTAAGATAAGGTTACTGTAACGGTCAAGTAAAATGGTTTTGTTGTATTCATACCTAATAACGGGATATCACCTTGATTTTTACTATGCATCAGATTCCATTAACTCGAGCTAACGCACTTTGTAGATCTTCTACAATTTCTTCCTCAGTCGCAATTCTCTACACTTACGCCTTTTGGATCTCAAACAGATGCTTTTGTGATTCAACAATGGATTAAGATTAGATTTTATCTTAATAATATTCACTAAGTATTGGCACATTAAATACCCACTGTAGTTAGGTGAGTAATTACTATTTGGACATGGGTGGAATTAGTAGTTGGATGAAAGAAACTCATGTTTGAATTTAAAATATCAACGGACAAAAGTAACCTTCCACATGGTATTTAAGATAGGACCGGATGTATGTTTAAAATCTTAATATCCAATTTAAAATGTTTGGTGCATATATCCATTTGACTTTGACTGAAGTCGGGTGGACATCATGGTGAAACTTGGTCATATGACGTCATCAATTTCATGGTCAAACCATTTGATTGGGGAGCAAGTGACAGGATCTCAATTAATCATGAAGTTCAGGGCATTCGTCAAAATATCCATTGTGGAATGTCCATTGCAAAATATCCAGTTGAGAAGTTAATGGGTTAAGTGCTCGGAATGAAATGCTTGGTATAGGATATGGGACTGGATATGGATATGGATATTTGTAAAAGGTTTGGTTCTATATGTCCGGTCTAATATATCTAGTGCATTGGACTGTTTGTATGTTAAGATAAATTTGATGGCTGGCACTGGATATGGAGATGGATAGGACATTTGTTCAATTGATCATGTCATCTTAAGATATTCTATCTGGTAGATGGTTTCACGACTTGTTATGAAAATTTTGATGGTTTTTGGATCAAACATGGATATGGATATTTAGCTTAGGATATTTTCGACGTCAGGTTAGGATATCAATTCAATGATTTTTAATTCATTCTTCAGGTCCAGATATCATTGCCATGCATTTGGGACCTGATATTGGGATTGGACATGACATTTTTGTATTTTGATATCCATGTCTCATTGACCAAAATGTCTGGTTGACTAGAATTTCAAATGAGTAAAACTTGGTCATTTCAACAAATTTTGACGTGATCCAAAAGGCAAAGTTGATTAGAATTTTATCCTCTATCTATTTGTGGCTTCCACAAAGGACTATTCCTAACTTGAATTTTGACTTAAATTCAGCCTAAAGGAAGATGTCAATTTTACAATTACCGCCTAAAGTGGAAAACACACAGACAAAAGAACAATAAATTGGATCCCCATTTTGTCAAGGCAAAATGGGGCATGTTGTGAGACTACACAACTTGCTACCAAAGAAAACCACTAAATTTCTACCAATTTAAGCAAGTACAGAAAATTCTGACATAGAATCTCCAAATTCTACTGTGTATGGACATTCCAACTTACCCAGATGAAAACAAATTCACTAATAAAGCAAATTATGAGAAGGAATGCAAGTGTGTGCAATTGATCCATTCATTTTTCATCTAAAGGGGTTGAAAGAAACAATGACTACCATCAAGCTACATAGTTGGGTTTAGCCTTTTAAGCTGATCCTTGATAGAGTATTGTTGCCAGTCAAGCATCCATAGCCCCGATAAGATTATCATTATAATTCCCCCCAAATATTGCTCTACTTCCAGTCAAGCATCCATAGCCCCAGTAGAGTTACTTAGATGACCTAGAGAATTGATCCCTTTCCTTTCATTTTAAATATATATATACACACATATATTCTTTTGTGTAAGATATGTCCTTTTCAACTCATTGATTTCAAGGTAATGAAACCTACTGTTAGGTTGGGAATTATAGTGGTAGAAAAGGTAAACCTTTAGATTTTTCACTTGATACTAGTGTTGGTTCCTTTTCCCACTAGATGCCTTTTCCCAGTTATCCCTACAAGGTAGCCATCAATGATCAATAGGATTTCTAGGCCAGGGGCCAACAGTACAAGAGATAAACTATAAATATCTCCTCTTCTTCTTTAGGCTCTGCAGAACCAAGGGGGGTATTCCCTATTCAACATCCATGATATATGCTTATGGATTAAATGGGATGTTGATACAAAGCAGATAAATCCTCCTTCATGTAGACCAAAACTGTGAAATAAGTGCAAAGGGGCTGGCTTTGGGCCTATGCTTAGTTGTGAATCAGAGGATTTTGGTCCTACAAACTACTTCTAATGTCCTAAAAGGTTTGGATTTGAAGTTTGAATTTAGATTTTGGTATTTTTGGATGCAAAAATAGGACCTTGGGTTGCAATCTCAATACAGGATTAGACTGGTGCCTATCTCAGGGTTCGGAGTCAATAGACATAGACATGTGAATGTACACATAAACTTGGATCAATGACTGGGTTTCAAGGGGATTGTTTAGTATTTGCCTTACAAATACTTCCCAAGACTGAGTATTAAGTTATCTCTGCTTACAAAATCCTCACTACAATATATTCTTCCCAACACTTAACCTAAAAGATTTAATCTACTGCTTGAGCAGAAGTAAAAGATCAAGCATTCAATATAGAAAACCCATATTCTAGAATCTTAAACACCCCTTAGCTATTTAGATTCAGAAGAACACATTCAATTTGGAGACAAATAATAGAACACATGCAATGAAGCATTACTCATTTAAATCAACGTGAAACTAGTAGATTTATGCATAAAACATACAACATGAGATTCATAAACTCAAAAAAATACCCAAAACAGAGCCACCAACAAAGTTGTATCTTATCACAGCAGCAAAATTAGTCTAGTTTTCAACAACCACACATGAGTGACACAGTTTGCCTTTTATAACAAGACTTTGTACTCAGTAATTAATTACACAGCAAAATTCAAAAATCTGCGACAATACAATGCGCCAAGAATGGCGCCCAAATCAATCAATGCAGTAGGAAACAAAATGGGAAGAAGTAGGAGAAGGGTGAGGAGTAGTTGAACTTGAGCCCTGTGCCACTGCTTGAAGATTTTCCACTTGGAGGTGGTAGCTGACATGTCCCTTCGGCCCATACCTGCCTGCAATCCTGCCACTAATGGCATACCAACTCGCAGCCACCGTGGAAATGTAGTAGTGGATGCATAAATGATTTTCGCGCCAAGAATACCACTGCATATGCATGGGAAAGCCCTCGCCATCGAACACTTGAACACAGTCGTCGATCCTTCTTTGCATCTCCCAAATCTATGGCTTAAATCAAACAGGCAAGTCGTTGGTTAATGAGAATGTGCCACGTAGATGCTTCCTTGCCATCACTAACTTTTCCTGCTTCTATTTTACCTTTACTGCCTATTTTGCCTTTGCCTCTTTTGTATATGCAAACGTATATACAATCATCTTATATACAAGGCGGACCCCAAATTTTATAGAACAAATTGAAATTTCATTCGGGTCCAGCTTGTATCTTTTTCATTGCACATCGGCTTGTATATCGGCATATACAAGCATTTTATACAACCCACTGACCTTAAATTTTATTCGCTGCATTTTATTTATCCTTCACGTCCGGGTTGCACCTCCCTTTCCTTGTATATCAGCATATACAATGTCATATACATGTAGGTTGCGGATCTCAACACATTATCTACCGGATTGGCACATTCCTTGGAATCCACGTTGTATCTTTTCTTTTGCATACTCCGTTGTATATCGCACATACAAGTGCAATGTACAAGCTGCGGATGCCAACCTTGAATTAGCCACACTTGACTTTTAAATTTAGTTTGGTTTATATATCGCGAATGTACAT
This sequence comes from Cunninghamia lanceolata, assembly GCA_027924645.1. Taxonomy (NCBI): domain Eukaryota; kingdom Viridiplantae; phylum Streptophyta; class Pinopsida; order Cupressales; family Cupressaceae; genus Cunninghamia; species Cunninghamia lanceolata. The sequence continues at coordinate 5,901,620 of BSBN01000148.1, read as the reverse complement.
TCACCTTGTACATTGCATATACATCGCAAACATACAAACAAAACATACAAGCACCAGACTTCAACCTTGAATTAACTACACAGCATACCTTCTCGAGTCCGGCCAATGCATCTCGGGAATGTATATCACACTTTGCATATTTTAATATACATTCTGCTTTGTATGTCAAACATATACAAACCCTTTTGTATGTTTGTGGGCCCCACCCATTATATCATTTTCCTTCAACATGCATCGGCCATCAGGGAAATTGCTGCATAGATCACCGATGTACATTGTTTTGTCGATGAAGCTTCCCACTGTAGCAAGTGCATGTCAGGCTTCTTTGTATATTTTTCATTGTATAAACCCAATGCATGTTGAACATACATTCACCCTTGCACCTACCCGATGTGCACTCTACTTTGCATATTTTCCTTGTATGCTGCTAATGTATCTCTTGCTTGCATGTTCCCCTTTGTATCTAGCCGTTGTATGTCTAAACATACAAACCTGATATACAAGCAAACTCAACATACAATAACAGAATATTCCAAGAATCTGTGAAAGATTCCTCAATGCATATACAAACCTGACATGCATTTAAAATGCATACAAATCAGTTTTCTCACCATTTTCAAAGGTTGATTGAACATTTTTAGCCCACCAATGTACACTTGGACTTGTACATACAAAGACACATATATTTCGACAGATTTCACCAATACATAGAGGGATTTTAAACTTAGCATTTTTCCTAAACACAATGGGATAAAGCGGTGAAGCAATGCATAAGGTTCAGTCAACCAATGAGCGCTAAGGCATGAGAATATAACTTAAGTAACCGAGAACCCACTACAGGAAGTCAACAACAAAACAGAAAATACAATGCAGAAGGCCGAGGGAAAATAAAATTTAAGGCATCAAGGATTTGAAAGAACATAAATATAAGCTTGCAGACCCAACTTAAAACCCTAACCCTAGGTTGGCACCTCCACCAGCTCTGACTGGGGACGTGTAGGCGCAAGGCTATAGCGAGAACCAAACCACTCTGAGACAGACCAGGTAAAACACAAAACGCAAAACACGACTGACTATACAAGGCATGTATAAACTATTTACACCTAATTTACAATGTGCACACAGGATACTCATTTATGAAAAGTAGGGTTTTAGGAACTGACCATGCATAGGCAATTCCAGTAGCTCACCATTTAGGGCCTAGAGAAAGTAGGAATCTTCTCCATGAGTATTACTAATCTGATATGGGCCCATCCATAAGGGCTCAAATTTACCAAGCTTGCCCTTATCCTAACTTTTTGCACTCCAAACCAGGACTAAGTCATTTATCTGGAACTTCCTTTCTATAGCCCTTTTATCAAACAAATATTTTACCTTCTATTGTTTCTTGATATTTGTCTTATGTGCTTCTCTTCTAATTTCATCTAGGGCAACCAGTTGATTTATCCTTTCATTCATTGAATCTTCAATCTCTTTATCATTTTCTTGTATGAATCTATAAACTGGCAAGAGATCATTCATGGGTAACTTAGTTGTTGCACCATATACTAGCTCAAAAGGAGACCTTCCAATTGCTTTCTTCACTGTTACTCTGTCAGCCCATAATGCCATCTTTAACTTTGAATGCCAAGCTCTTTTGTTATTATCGACCATTCTTTTGATGATTTTCATAAGGCTTTTGTTGCTTGACTCTGCCTAACCATTTCCATGTGGATGATATGGTGATGCATATGATAAATTGATCCCATAGTTGTTGCAAAAATCAACAAATTGACCAGACCTGATACACATGGCATTATCTGTGACCACTTTGACTGGCACTCCAAATCTGATGATAATGTGTTCTAGAATGAAATCCATCACCACCTTGCTTGTAGCTTTCTTAGTTGGAATAGCTTCAATCCATTTGGTAAAATAGTCAGTAGCAACCAAAATCCAACTATGTCCTCCACTTGATTTTTCTAAAATTTCCCCTATAAAATCAATTCCCCACTGCTGAAATGGAGCTTCTACAGTTACAATTCTAACGGGTAATGCACCTTCATACTTGAGTTTTCCTGAAAACCTTTGGCAGGAATCACATTTTCTTACCAATTTTTGTGCATCTGAAAAAAGAGTTGGCCACCAATAGCCTGCTCTGAGGATTTTGTGAGTTGTGGTTTTAGCAGTGTAATGTCTACCACACACTCCTTTGTGCATGTTATTTAGAATATCTTCAGCTTGACTTTTATCCACACACCTAAGTAATACTCCGTCAGGATTTTTCCAATACAACTCTCTTTGAAGGATTATGTATTTGATTGCATGTAGCTTCAAAGTCCTTTTCTGACTATCACTGAAGTGGGAAGGACAATTCAAATTCTGCAAGTAATATATAATGTCCTTGTACCATTCAGATTCTGACATATTAACAATTTCATTTTGAACTACATTCACTTGGCATGCTTCCAAATTTGACTGTGTCATCATCTTAGCCAAACCCTATCCCCTTACCAGTTTTGTGATTTGTATCTCAATGTTGAACTCTTGCAACTTGTTTATCCATCTGTATCTTCTTCCTGTCACTTCCTGCTGAGTGAAAATATCCTTGACTGCTGCATGAGGCACATAAGCAACTATCTAAGAGCCTACTAAATATGCCCTAAAGCTCAAGACTGCTCTAACTAATGCATATGCATGCTTTTCCATGATATCATACTTCAACTCAGCTACCTGCAATGACATGCTAAAGAAGGCAATAGGCTGCTCAAAACCATCTTCATTTTTTTGCAGTAAACATGCAACAATAGTGTGAAAAGAAGCAAATGAAAACAACTAAAATGGCTTAGAAAAATCAGGGGATTTCAACACAGGAGCCATCTTTATAGCTTCTTTGATATTCTGAAATGATCTGGTTGCTTCATCTCCCCATTTGATAGTTTCATCCTTCTTCAACATTTTAGAGATATCTTTTGTAGTCTCTGCAAAGTTGGGAATGAATCTTCTAACAAAGTTGATCTAGCCAAAGAAAGACTGAATGCCTTTCACTATTTTAGGAATCTGAATTCTGTCAATTGTAGCAACTCTTTTAGGATCAATCCTAACTCCACCCTTGGAAACAATGTGCCCCAATAATTTTTCTTCTATTACCCCAAAAGCACATTTCTTTGGGTTAAGTGAAATGCCATATTCCAATGCTCTAATAAAAATTTGTTCAAGATGCATGCAATGTTGCTCCTCCTTTTTTGAATAGGTAGTTAGATCATCTTGATATATAGCCAAGATTGAATCAATCAATCCTGCAAAAGAAACATCCATAGCTCTTTGAAATGTAGCACCTGCATTTGTTAATCCAAATGGCATTCTTACATATACATAGGCTCCCCATGGAGTGGTAAAGGCAGTCTTCTATTGTTCAGATTCTTTCACCTTTACCTGATTATATCCTGAAAATCCATCCATCATGGATAAAAGCTCACAACTAGTTACTTTCTGCAGCATAGCCTCCATGTTGGGCAGTGGATAATTATCCTTTAAAGAAGACATATTCAAATTTCTGAAGTCAACACAAAGTCTTATGTCACCATTTTTCTTTCTAACTGGGACAAGGTTAGACACCCAGGTTGAATGTCTGATCAGCACAATTATTCCAGCCTCCCTAAGCTTCATAAGCTCTTCTTGCATTTTTGGAGCCAAAGTTGGATTAATAGGTCTTTTTTTCTGTCTGAATGGCTTAGCTCCAGGTTTCAATGGGATCTCATGCTAGAATAAATCTTCTCTATAGGATTTTAGGTCCTCATACGACCATGCAAAGACATGCTTATATTTTTTAGTAATGCAATCAGCATATTTCTGATGTGTGGCTTGAGCTATTTACCAATGTATACCTTTTTGGGGGCCTGATGTGTCCCCAAGTTTATCTCCTCCAAGTAATCCTTGTTTGTAAGAGATGCCTTAGTAACAAATTAGTCTCTATTGTCAAATGCTCTTTCTAAAGCAACCAGTCCTCTGGGGATTTTTTTTTTTTTAAGCTAAATCACTTCTTTCCACAAAAGAGTTTCTTTTCCATCCACAACTTCCACAAAATTCTGAAAGCCAATCTCTTGGTTCTCATATTCATCTATGCAGTGAAGGAACCTCAATAGGTCTTTATCATCATCAAATACTTGCTAACTGCATATATTTTCTGGTACTGCAGGCCTAATTTTAACCTCAACATTTGTAACATCAGATAGAGTAATATCATCTAGCCTTATGGCCACATTTGCTAAAAAATCTGCCATGACATTTTTTGATCTTTCTATCTAGTTTATTGAAAATACATCAAACAATTCAATTGTATCCCACACAGCATGCTTATACTGTTTTAACCTTTTGTTCTTCGAAGCATACTTATCTCTCACTTGGGAAACAATTAACTCTGAGTCTCCAAACACTCTTAACATCTTAATCCCATGCTTGAGAGCCACATTCAATCCTAGTAACAGAGCTTCATATTCTGAAATATTATTCGTGCAAACAAACTTTAACAGGAAAGAGAATTTTAGAAGCTTACCAGCTGGAGACAAAAACACAACTCCAGCACCAGAGCCTTCCCTTGAGCAAGCTCCATCAAAATACATGGTCCAGAGACCCTGTTGGTCAAGTTCTTGAATGTGAATATCTTTCTCCTTGTTTCCTCCTTGACCATCTGAGACAACTCTAAAATTTTCACAATCAGTGTCCACAAAATAAACATGCTCTTCTGGATCTTGATCTTCCACAGTTTTTGAGGATCTTTATTCTCTGACTAGTTTGACATCTTTGCCATTCATTGGAATCATGGCATATGATAGGTCTAGCTGTATACTTCCATCAATCAATGTTGCCCATCTTCTTGACAACAGCATACCATATTGTGGCTTTATATCAACCACTATTATATTCATTCTATATGTTTTTTTCTGGATATGCTGCTAACATGAAATCCACATCCTTCATGATTCCAATAATTGGTACCTCCCTAGCATCCATTGCATAGCATTTTCCACATGCCTTGTCTATTTTCAATCTAGCTTGTTGCATGATAGCCAAAGGCATAATGTTTGTTGATGCTCCAGAATCAAGCATACAATTCTTGATTGTTTTTCCATTAATAATAAGGGAGACATAAAATGGTTCAACCTGTGAAGGGCATTTTGTCATTGTCACCCCTAGATATACTTTAGGAACCTCATCCTCTTCAATACACAGGGTCTGTTTCTTACCCTAGGTTTCAACATTTTGTTCAGCCTAACAAGCTACTCCTGAGATTAAGGACAGTGCCTTATTCCTAAATTCTTCTACTTTCATCATCTCCATCAATGGAATAGAGATCTTTACCTGAGACAAAACCTGAGTTATGTCAAAGGGAGCATAATTTTGTATAACAGTTGTAGCTTGAGCCGTGGTTTTACTCTTATCTTGGGCTAATCCAGCTTTAATCTTTGCGGCCTTCTGACTATTATCCATGACCTAAGGATTGTTGCTTTGATCCTCATTTTAGGGAATTTTATTTTTTGGTCCTTGAGAATCATGACCTAGTTTTTTCTGAGAGTTCTTGTTATTGTTCCATTGCATCTTTTGTGGTTCAGCCTTCTTATGGTTATGTGCTGGTTGATTTACAAAGGTATTTTCTAGTTGACGTGGGTCACATACCTGAGCTTTACCTCTAAGATTATAATTGCTTTTGACCTGAGCTACTGCCGTAGCTATGAGAGCTCTAATTTCTTCATCAGAAGGCCTTCTCAAATTATTTAGAAAAATATGTGAGTCCTAAGCATATGCATAGTTATCTTCATCATCTTCATCACAGGGAAACTGCTGGCAAACTTGAGTCTCATAACTCATATTTTCATTTGCATCATAGGAAGAACACTCCCTATTTGTGGACAGCATATTGACATTATCATCCTCCATACAATGTGGCTCATTACACTCATCACAGGCAACAACATTATTATATAAAGACTGAGCAATCATACATTGTGACTGTGAGTGAGGCATTTGACATATTATGCACCATGGGGTGTCATCAACAATATTAACAGCCTTCTTCAAAGGATCAGGAGTCTCCTTGGCATTCTGGGCTCTTTGATTGGTGTTGTTGTTATGTGGGAGAATGGGTTTACCATTATGCCAATTAGTGTTATATGGCATATCATGCAATGATGGTCTCTTTTCTTGTCTCTGGTAAATCTGCCTGTCAGGACCTATCCCTTTCTCATTTTTTGCAAGTCTATAACTTAAGTCCTTAACAACAGTTGTCAATTTATCTAATTTATCCTCAGAAATAGATGCATTACCTTGAGTATTTTGAGGCTTATTTAGATTTTGCAGAATCTTCACATCATCCCTTCTGTTTGTCTTACCAGATGCTTTCCTATTATTTTCAATATTTGTTGCAATCTTGAAAGCATCCTTGAGGCTAGTAGGACCCTTATCTCTTAATCCATAGGCTGTTTTGGCATCAAAAGCATTTATGTACAGTACCATGCACATTGGTTCATTAGGTCTCATGTGAGGTGGCAATTTGTTCAACACTTTAGTGAATCTAGCATTAAAATCTACAACCTGCTCATTTGACCCCTTAGTGATGCTAGTGAATTCATTTACAAAAAATATTGGGTCAGTCTTGTCACCATACTGCTCCTTAAAAATCCTCCTAAAATCATCCCATGATGAGATACTCTAGTTAGGCAGACCTTTATACCATTCTCTAGCTTCATCAACTAAGGATTGCATAAACAACTTCGTAAAAACATCTTCATGCTTGACTTCAAAATTGTCCATGACATTCTGGAAAGCCTTCAAGTGATCCTCACCTGACACAGTATTATTTCCTAAAAACTTTGGTACCTGCAGCCTCACATGTTTATCAATGGGATTAGGGTAGCTAGAAATACCATCAAAAACAAGCTACTTGAATCTGTCCAGCTGCATAGGCTGTCTACCAAACTAATTAGCATTAGTATTCCTATTTACATTCTGATTTCTCACATTATTTAATGGTACCCTACCATTGTTTACATTCTGTCTATGATCATTTTGTTGATACTAGACTTCATTTCTTTGCTGGTTTCTCAACACGTTTGCATTATCAAGAGTAGGAACTGAATCATGTTGAGCAGTTCTCAGAGCTTGCACTTTTTGTCTCATATCATCTCTAATCTTCACAGCTTGTAAATATTCTAATTCAGCTCTTAAGCTTTTGACTTCTTTAGATAATTGTTCATCTTTGGGCATAGAAGAGGATGGTCCCTTTCCATATTGGTCATCATCATCATCCCTTGGGGACTCAGTCTCTTCAAACCTGTCAAACGGATCTAAGAAAGGGCATTCCTGAAACACCTCTGATCTCACTCTCAAATTAACACCTTGTTGTCTTTCATATACATTCTAGATTTCAGCCTCAGTGTTTGAAAAATAAGGTATTGTCCACTCTGAAGATCCTGGATTGTCTTGACTATTATCATTACTTCTAGGAGAAACCTCTTGACTGACTTGAACAGTCCCTTTTTTCCTGTACATCATTTTCCTAGGTAATTCTTCAGATAGAGGATTACGCAGGGATCTTCTCCCTTGCATACAAAATTTTACATTACCGGTTGGAAGATTGTTCAAAGTCACCACCTACTATTAGGAATTATTTTTTACCAGGGTTCTTACACAAAGCTCCCCAGCAGAGTCCTTAAATCTGTTGGTTCCTTTTCCCACTGGATGCCTTTACCCGGTTATCCCTACAAGGTAGCCATCAATGATCAATAGGATTTCTGGGCCAGGTGCCAACAGTACAGGAGATAGACTCTATAAATATCTCCTCTTCTTCTTTAGGCTCTGCAGAACCAAGGGGGGTATTCCCTATTCAACATCCATGAGATATGCTTATGGACTGACTGGGATGTTGATACAAAGCAGATAAATCCTCCTTTATGTAGACCAAAACTATGAAATAAGTGCAAAGGGACTAGCTTTGGGCCTATGCTTAGTTGTGAATCAGAGGATTTTGGTCCTACAAACTACTTCTAATGTCCGAAAAGGTTTGGATTTGAAGTTTGAATTTAGATTTTGGTATTTTGGATGCAAAACTAGGACCTTGGGTTGTAATCTCAATACAGGATCAGACTAGTGCCTATCTCAGGGTTTGGAGTCAATAGACATACACATGTGAATGTACACATAAACTTGGATCAATGACTGGGTTTCAAGGGGATTGTTTAATATCTGCCTTACAGATACTTCCCAAGACTGAGTATTAGGTTATCTCTACTTAAAAAATTCTCACTGCAATATATTCTTCCCAACACTTAACCTAAAAGATTTAATCTACTCCTTGAGCAGAAGTAAAAGATCAAGAATTCAATATAGCAAACCCATATTCTAGAATCTTAAACACCCCTTAGCTGTTTAGATTCAGAAGAAGAACACATTCAATTTGGAGACAAATAATAGAACACATGCAATGAAGCATTACTCATTTAAATCAACGTGAAACTAGTAGATTTATGTATAAAACATACAATATGAGATTCATAAACTCACAAAAATACCAAAACAGAGCCACCAACGAAGTTGTATCTTATGACAGCACCAAAATTAGTCTAGTTTTCAACAACCACACATGAGTGACACATTTTTCCTTTTATAACAAGACTATGTACTCAGCAATTAATTACAAGGCAAAATTCAAAAATCTGCCACAATACAATGTGCCAAGAATGGCGCCCAAATCAATCAATGCAGCAGGAAACAAAACGGGAAGAAGCAAGAGAAGGGTGAGGAGTAGTTGAACTCGAGCCCTGTGCCGCCGCTTGAAGATTTTCCACTTGGAGGTGGTAGCTGACATGTCCCTTCAGCCCATACCTGCCTGCAATCCTGCCACTAATGGCATACCAACTCGCAGCCACCGTGGAAACACGGCAGTGGATTTATAAACGATTTTCCCACCAAGAAGACCACTGCATATGCATGGGAAAGCCCTCACCATTGAACATTTGAACACAGCCATCGATCCTTCTTTGCATCTCCCAAATCTACGGCTTAAATCAAATAGGCAAGTCACTAGTCAATGAGAATGTGCCATGTAGATGCTTCCTTGCCATCACTGACTTTTCCCCCTTCTATTTTACCTTTACCGCCTATTTTTCCTTTGCCGCTTTTGTATATGCAAACGCATATACAATCATCTTATATACAAGACGGACCCCAAATTGTATAGAACAAATTGAAATTTCATTCAGGTCTAGCTTGTATCTTTTTCATTGCACATCAGCTTGTATATCGGCATATACAAGCATTTTATACAACCCACAGACCTTAAATTTTATTTGCTACATTTTATTTATCCTTCGCGCCCGGGTTGCACCTCCCTTTCCTTGTATATCGGCATATACAATGTCATATACATGCAGGCTACAGATCTCAACACATTATCTGCCAGATTGGAACATTCCTTGGAATCCGTGTTGTATCTTTTCTTTTGCATACTCTGTTGTATATTGCACATACAAGTGCAATGTACAAGCCGCAAACACCAACCTTGAATTAGCCACACTTGAATTTTAAATCTAGTCCGGCTTGTATATCGTGAATGTACATTTTCCTTATACATCGCATATACATTGCAAACATACAAACAAGACATACAAGCACCAGACTTCAACCTTGAGTTAACTACACAGCATACCTTCTCATGTCTGGCTAATGCATCTTGGGAATGTATATAGCACTTTGCATATTTTAATATACATTCTGCTTTGTATGTCAAACATATACAAACCCTTTTGTATGTCTATGGGCCCCGTCTGTTGTATCATTTTCCTTCAACATGCATCAGCCATCGGGGAAACTACTGCATAGATTGCCGATGTACGTTGTTTTGCTGATGAAGCTTTCCACTGTAGCAAGTGCATGTCGGGCTTCTTTGTATATTTTTCATTGTATAAACCCAATGCATGTTGAACATACATTCACCCTTGCACCTACCCGATGTGTAATCTGCTTTGCATAATTTCCTTGTATGCTGCTAATGTATCTATTGCTTGCATGTTCCCCTTTGTATCTAGCCGTTGTATGTCTAAACATACAAACTTGATATACAAGCAAACTCAACATACAACAGCAGAATATTCCAGGAATCTGCAAAAGATTCCTCAATGCATATACAAACCCAACATGCATTTAAAATGCATACAAATCAATTTTCTCACCATTTTCAAAGGCCGATTGAACATTTTTGGCCCACCAATGTACACTTGGACTTGTACATACAAAGACACATATATTTTGACAGATTTCACCAATACATAGAGGGATTTTAAACTTAGCATTTTTTCCTAAACGCGACAGGATAAAGCAGTGAAGCAATGCATAAGGGCCGGTCAACCAATGAGCGCTAAGGCATGAGAATAGAACTTAAGCAACCGGGAACCCACTACAGGAAGTCAACAACAAAACAGAAAATACAACGTAGAAGGTTGAGGGAAAATAAAATTTAAGGCATCAAGGGTTTGAAAGAACATAAATATAAGCTTGCAGACCCAACTTAAAACCCTAACCCTAGGTGGGCACCACCAACTAGCACTAGTACTCTCAACCCATTCAAGGAACTTTAAGTGTGCTTATTTGTGTGATTCCTTAAATAACCTATGTTGTTATTAGTGAATGCAATCTCAAGGAAAGAGATGAAACAACCATACCTATAGAAGTCACAACCTATGTGAGAATTTAAAGTTCTTTCCTAAATTCTAAAGATTCTATTATTTTCTAAGGTGGTGCTCCCTAAGGCACCTAACCAAAATAAGGACCCAACAACCAATAGAAAGAAACACGAGATGAGCGAACAAATGTACAAACACTATTTTCATATATACATGTCTGAATTCTTTCTTTTCAAAGGGTTAGGGTTGGAAGTAATGTTTTAAGAATTGCCCATTAACCAGTAAGGGGACATCTTCCCCAGTCAAGGTCTTCAACCTATAAGTACTGTCACCTAAGATTTCAACTATTTGAAATGGTCCTGTCCATAATTTATTGAATTTTCCATGATCTCTTTTCCTCTCATGAGCTTTATCCCAAGATAACACAAGGTCAGATATTCAGAAGGCCTTAACTTTGGTTCTTTTATCAAACCACCGTTTAACAATAGCTTGGTGTTTTGAGAAGTGATCAATGGCATGATCTCTCTTTTCTTCTAGATGCAACAGTTGCAAAAACCTGACCTCTAGCTTATCTTCCAAACCTAGATATTCTTGGGTGAACTGTAAGGTGGGGATTTTTAGATTTATAAAGAGTATAGGGTTGACTCCATAAACTAACTAATAAGGGGAATTAACTAGAGCTGATTTTACTCTAGTTCTATCAACCCATAATGCATATTTCAGTAGAGTGTTCCACTCTCTAGGATTTTTCTCAACTACTTTTTTAATGATATCTAGCAAATTCTTATTAGTGGATTTAGTAAGGCCATTTCCTTAAGGATAATAATTAGATGAAATTGTCAAGGTAATATCATACTCAAATGTCCAATTAGAAAACTTTAATGACATGAAAGCAAGTCTGTTATCACATACCAGTGCATATTGGATGCCAAACCTGCTGATGATATTATCCTCTAGAAACTTGGTTACGATATCAGATGTACACATTTTACTGTTCATGGCCTTAGTCCACCTAGTATAGTAATCAGTAACCGTTAAGACATACCTATGTCCGGCTGATGATGGAGGGTTAATAGCTCCGATAAATTCCATTTCCCACTGTGAAAATGAGTGCATCTCCATTACTGGTTTCAATGGTTGGGCTACATACCTCTCTTTGTTATTGGTTACTTGACATGTATGACAATGTTTGATATGTTCAACAGTATCCTTGAAGATAGTAGTCCAGTAATATCTAGCTCTAAGAATTTTGTGCATTGTAGTTAAATGTGATCCATGAGATGTTCCAAATTTGTCATGCAACTCATGTAAGACTTTGGTCACTTCATGTCAATTAAGGCACCTAAGATATGTGCCTTCATGATTCTTTTTGAAAAGGATTCCCCCTTTAATCATGTAATTTTGAGCTTTGATCATAAATGCTCTCCTTTGGGATGCTTTCGAGTTCGATGGACATCTGCCTGTAATTAGGATATGTGTGATACTTGAATACCAGTCATCTTGTTCACTTGAGCTAATTGTATAATGTTGACTAACCAAGGTAGGATCTGTGTCGGTAATCATCTACATCAAAGCTTGTCCTCTAACTAATTTCATTGGGATGATGTCCATATCATATTCTTGCAAAATGGTAATCCATTTGGCTCATTTCTCCCTTGGTTCATTCTGCATCAATAGCATTTTGATTGTTGAATCAGGTACGACAATGATCATTGACTTCTTAGGATGTAATGTTGAAATTTCTTAACTGCTCAGACTAAAGCTAGATCTTGTCATTTAACATCAAGATATCTTAATTTGGTGTCTTTAAATGGACTACTCATGAAAGCAATGGGCTTTTTTTCCTTTGTGTCAAAATAGTGGCACATGTATGGGTAGAAGCAAATGAATATATGTAAAACACCTTTATATAATCATAACTGCTCAATACTAGAGCATCAGCAATTGCTTTCTTGATATCCTCAAATGTTGCTTTAGCTTATGATGTCCACTCTATCTTAGCATCCTTTTTCAACATAGCGCTAAGTGGTCTCACTATTTCAGCAAAGCCTGTTATGAATTTTCTGACAAAGTTAATCTTGCCGAAATAAGATTTTAGTTCCTTCTTACTCCCTAGCAATTGGAGTTTCATGATGGAATTCACTCAGTCTAGATCAATGGATATCCCATTCTCTGATATGAGGTGTCCTAACAGATTTCTAATGTGACCCCAAAAATACATTTCTTCAGATTAAGGGAGATACCATATTGTTCACACCTTTGCAATAGTTTTCGTAAATCAGCAATGTGATCTCCTCGACATTTCAAAAAGTCAATCAAATCATCCATGTAAATAATAATACACTGGCCAACTAAGCCTCAAAAAGTGATGTCCATAGTATGCTAGAAAGTTTCTCCCGCATTGATTAGGCCAAATGGCATCCTTCTATATGCAAAAATTCCCCACTTGGTTGTGAAAGTAGTTTTCAACCTATCGATCTTGTCAACCATGACTTGATTATATCCTAAGAATCCCTCCAGAAAGGACATAATATGGGCTTTATTAACCATCTGAAGTACTTCATCCAAGGAAGGAAGAGGGTAGTTATCCTTTTCAGATTCTTTGTTGAGATTCTGGAAGTCTATGCACAACTAGATATCTCCATTCTTCTTCCTTACCAAGACCAGATTAGCTACCTATGTGGAATGTCTAATCAGGAAGATGATACGTGCAGCCAATAGCTTCTTAACTTCCTCGAAGATTAAGGTTTCTAGTAAATCATTCACTGACCTTTATTTTTTTCTGAATGGATTTACATCTAGCTTCAGTGGGATAGTATGTGTAATGATCGAAGTGTCATAAGTTTTGAGCTTGTCATATGACCAGGCAATCACGTGTATATAATCCTTAAAAGGTTGAGTTATTCATTCACTTTTTGATGGGGTGCAGACCTTTCTGATCAAGACTTTCCTGACTTCTAAATTTTTACTCAAGTGAACAGGTTCATAAACTCCTCTGTCTGCTTTGGGTAGATCTTTTTGCTTTACCATGCTATCTAAATCAAGCAACCACTCAAGTTCAATCATCTCTTTAGGGATCCTATTATCTTGTAGATTGATAATGGACTCTTTGTCCCACATCTGATCTTCTCGATTCTTCTCATCAATCACTTGAGCTTCAAAGACATGTCAGTTAGTGATGAAGTCTAGGATATGTTGATCACTTTTTAAAACCTAAAAATTAGTAACATTATCTGGTACTAAGGGAATGGACACCAACTCAACTGAGAATTTCTTCATCCTTGACAATGTCAATGGCTCCAACATACTTGCCATCATGGCTAATGCATCAACTTGATGGTTGAGTTTTCTTGGCAAATGTGTGATGTTGAAGGCATCAAAATCTTTGATTAAATCCCATACTCGATGTCTATAACTGAGCAGTCGTTTATAGTTATAGAATTATTGCTTCCTTACTTGTTTGACTACTAATTCAAATTCTCCATACACATGTAGCACTTTAACCTTCTTCTTTAGAGCAAAAAGTAGACCATGAATCAGTGCTTCGTATTCTGTAATATTATTGGTACAATGAAATTGTAGCCTGTATGTTGAAAAGAACAACTTTCCTTGCAAATTTATCAGTTCAATCCCAACCCTAGCACCTTGTTTAGACTTAGATCTATCAAACTTTAGTATCCATGGCTCATCATTTGGAATCTTCTTTTCAAGACCTTTCTTGCTCTTGGCATTTGAGGGAGTTTCTCCTACAATGCTCTTCAACTTTTGGGGTCCACACCATATTTTCATATTTTATTTCAAGGGAATGGGAGTATCTAGACATTTACTCTCTTGAGTTCCATTAGATTGGATATCTATACAAGGTCTAGATGTTTCTAGTTCATTTCTAGGTACCTCTAAGCCTTGCTCCAGTATTTACAACTTTCCTTGTCAATCTTTGATTCTACTTTATCTAAGATTTCACTCTACAAATCCAATTTGTTTCTTGAGTATGTGTGTTCCTTCCTATGGATTAGGTCTATACATAAGGCACACATAGTCTCGAAATGTGAAGTCTTGTGCAACCTGCACCATCCTTCTAGTAAATTTTCTTTAAGTGGAATTCCTTGTAGTCTATACCTTTGGGCTTCCTTAGACAGATGTCTTATGAACTCACTCAAGGCACTTTCTCCATCTTCATCTGAGCCCTCATGATCAGATTCTATCAGGACATCAGTTCCTAGTGTAATCTGATTTGCCCTATCACTTTCCTATATCTTCGTACACATCAACACCTCTTCAACTCTAATGTCTAGGAGCACAACATGATATACCCCTTGCTCTATGTCTACATACAATACTTCATTGTTCTGATGGTATTCTATAAACATATGTTTCATTCTTGGTTCAGCCTCTATGTGTATTTGATTTGGAATAGCTCTCCATGGTAACCACAGGTGTGAAAATTCAATTGCCATATATCCATTCAGCATCTTAGACCAATCCCTACTCAGTAGCATACCGTATGTATTAGGGATATCCACTACTTGAATATCAATGAAGTGTTGAACCCTAAGATTGGAAGCTAACTACATATGGATGTGAATTAGTCCTCCTATGACATTTACTTCAGACTTCTCTAATTGGGTGACTTTCTTCTTGAGGACTTGATGGGTGATAGACCTAGGACTTGGCAAACCAACAATGGCATGACATTGTAGAAGCTCCAAAATCCACTAGACAATTATGCAAATTCTTGCCAAATATCCTTAAGGTTAGGAGAAAGGGGGGAGACTCAGTCTTCTCTTTAGAAATTGCTAGTTATGCATCTATGACATGAACTTGTCCTTTATCTTTAGGCCAGGGTGGAACATCTTTAGGAGGAGGTTCTCTAGTTTGGACATTACCAAGGGCACCTTCCTTTGGTGAAGGTCCTTGTAAGGACTTGAGAAAGGCCTTCTTAATAACCGGGGTTTTAGATAGCTTAGATAATGAGGCTTATTTTTATCTTTTTAATCTCTTCTACTAAGTAAGTAATCAACTTATCTGATTTAGATAGTTTAGTCATACCTTTTGTTAAATTCAAAGATGGAGCAAAATATTGTTGATTCACCTTTGGAGGTACAGGATTCTTGTTGGCTGACACATCCAGAGGAGTATTGCAATTGTTCGGTGGGATAGATTTGATCAAAGGTCCAGATGGTTGTTTATTGTTGTTTCGTAGATTATAATTATGTCCTCTCTAGAACTAGTAGAAAGCATGGACTTCATCCACTTCTTGTTCTAGCTCGTTATCACTGTCAAAAGGGAAAGTGTAAGCTTCAAATGCTAAAGTTGATTTTTCACATAAAAGAGTATAGTTCTCATGTGTTGTTTTCACTTGTTCCTCTAGGAACATGAAACTTTCCAAGACCATGGCAGACTCATATCCAAGAGGGACAAGCTCATTCCCTTCAAAAAAGATAGTCTCCCTTTCAATATTTTGCACTTCTACTTGGAATATGCTTGCAGTGATCCTAAATTATGGGCAATCCAATTTAGTGTGAGCACTAGTATTATGTATTCGGCACCAATTATTCAAGGTGACCTCAATTAAGTTAACTCTGGTTGTATGCTTGGGCTCTACATGGCCCTGATTGTCCAAAGGTGAGGGTAGGCTTCCATTGTTTGGTCCGGTATTCCAAACCCTTGGAGGTTGAGGTGCATTATATCCTCTATCATTATATCCTCTTTTTTGTGGATTTTTACCATTACTTTGGGAGCAGAGATTCTGATTTATCAACTAAGTTACTTCAACAATCAACCTCTTCAATTGAGCTATGATCTCTTTAACATCTTCCTTTTCTTTTTGAACCTTTGCTATTACATTGTCTTGAATAGGGAGAAAAAATGATTTACCATTTCCATTTGGCCTGACTTCGATAAAAGCAGGCCCGGGATGCATGATCATCTGGTTGTTTCACTATAGTGGGATTGTATTGATTGGTAGTACTAATAAGAGATTCATCAATGGAGTATGGTTTATTAGTGCTCTATTTATCTTTTGCATTTGGTTAGACACCGTGGGAGGTCATATACTTAGCAAAGGACCATATCCTACTTGCTTCATTTTTGTATTAACTTTTATCACCTCAGCATAAGCACCAGATAGAGTCGTAATGCTAGGATTAACTCTTCTTACAAACATTATGGTTAATGGATCCAAAGCAGAGTAATATACTAATAGAGATGCATCTTTTGGGATGTCATACAGAGTTGTAAACCGAGAATAAGCCCTTTGGAACCTATCATTGAAAGTTGTGATAAACTCACCTTCTCCTCTTTTGATCTTGGCAAACCGATGATACATTGTTGTTGCATCAATTGGAACTCTAAATATGGCTTTAAAGGCCTATTCCATTAACTACCAGGTAGTGATGGAATATTGGGGTAAATTAACATACTAGCAGTATGCTTCCTCTCCAAGAGTCTAAGGAAGCAATCTACATATTACATATTCATGTTGAATTTGAGCATGATCATTTGCATCCTAATAAACATGATATTTCAGACACAATTTGTCTAGATTCTTTGGCATATAATTATATGCCACAAAGTGAATGGGTGACTCAACATTAAAGAAGGTCATTGGGACTTGTACTAGGATTACTGGCATTGTAGGAAGGGGAAGTCGTGACTGTACATTGACTGAATGTGATCTCAGCCTCACACTAGGTAACTCACACAAAGCACCACTGGGTCAAGATCTAGTAGCAGGCTGATGAGCCAGCTCTAAAATTTAAGACAAACTTCAAATCTTAGGACTAGATTTTTTGCAAATCCACAGCCAAATGTCCATATACTAGTGATATTTATGGTGAACTAGCTAAGGATTTAAAATATTGACATGATCTTCAGAACAACACTGACTAAAGTTATTCAACCCTACTTCTAGCACCAATTCTATTGATGTGTTGTTTAATCACATGCACATGAATAAAATTTCTCACAACACGCCTCTATTCATCTTAAAAAATGACATGATCCTTAAAGATCTAAAGTCTCAAGTATCCAATTATGAGGTCTTGATTATATGATTGTAACTCAGGGTTTGTTGTGATTTGTTGTTTTCCATTTTGGGGACTTACATACTTCCAATTCATTTCCATCTAGATGTCATAATTCACTAGTATCCTACATATTTAACTTAGTCTGCACAATATCCTTTTAATTTATGTCAAATTCTCAAATTAATAACTAGATTTCGAGTATATTAGCACAAATTTGACATAACCTTGATCAGTTTTTCTTAGATTATTGTTAACTTTGATTAGTTCTTCTAAAATGATTCTAACTTTAATCAATTCCTCTGAAATGATCTCTATTTTAACTAATCTTTGCCCATAAACTCTTAATTTATCCAAAGTTCTTCCTTAAAGCATTCAATTCATCAAGATCTATGATTATTTGCTTCGGAATGATCATTATTTGTATCTTATAGCATTATTGTAAAATAAAAGTCAAAAGATCAGGTTTAGAAAAGGGAAATTTCTAAGAATTCTAAATTTCACCATTAATTCACATGTATATCCAGACATAATCATGAAATGAAGCAAACCTACTCATACTTCACATGAAAAATTCACAGTTACGTATAAGAGGTGTGAATCTTCAAGGAAACTTGATAACAACAAGCAATCGGTTGAATGCACTTTAAAGAATGCAGCAATTCAACATTACATACTAGAAATCAATAAAAGACTAAATCTTTTTGATAGAACTATAATCTATAGCTTCATGTACATAATATGTTCAAAAAATATGCAAATGTACACTAATATGGGAAAGAACCATGAAAATAAGTCACAAATTTGTCAAATAAATGAACTTAGTGCTTAGTAGAGTTCATCAATTCAGTCTTTCTAATTACAAATGATCCAAGTCTTTTTATAGAATAAGCACCCAAGATCAGTTACAATATATCAATGGTAAGGATCTCCCTCAAAACATCCACAGTCAAAAAAAAGGCACGTGGTTTACAGTTGGCAACCGGTATATTCTTAAGCATCTTCAAGGTATCGTCATCAGGAATATTCCACCTTTTCATGCACTTTGTACTATTTTGTATCTTAAGACCCATGATCAGATTCTATAGGAAACTAGAGTCTAGGTTCTTATACAAGTCATGTGCTTCAACTATTTTATCTATCTCTTCTTTTTCAAATTGTTGTGCCATGTTCCTAGCATAATCTTGCATCTGACGTTGGTCACCTATGGATATCCACTTACTAGTCTAGTTATCTATCTTTTCTCTATATGCTCTTATCTTCACAGATAAGTCCATCACCTAATCTATGGTCACCTCTGAAAAATGTTCCACTAAATTCTTCAAAATAGGCTCAAATCTAGCCTTAAAAACTCCTAGATGAATGCTTTCCCTTCATAGGTTTCCTTTTCATCTATTAAGGTCCCAAGCAATTCTTCTAGCATCTCCATCTCATCTGCTAGAAGGTCATGTGCCTTAGTACTTATGTCAATGGCTTTAAGTCTACATCCCTTCAAGATATCTGCTTCAAACTTTAGGTCCTTTATCCATACTAATATTTTCAGCATGGTTTGGACTGCATTATATTGTGCTTCAATAGCACCTGATCATTTAACTTGTGGACATTCTTCAATTTACCAAGGTCTTGATCATTTTGATCAAGCCTTGTCACACATTCCTTCTTTAATATGTCTTCTTTCATCTTAATATATGCCAGAGTATCCCAATTGGATAATGCAATCTGAATCACTTCTTCCCCAACTTTTATAAATTTTTGAAACCAATTTTGCATCACTTGGGCCTAATGCTTCTTCGCATCTAGGTCACTTATTTCTTCTTGTGTTACACTTGTTAGATTAGCTAGAACTTCTACAATTTGTGTCCCTAGAGCCACTAACCCTTAAACAAAGGCCTCAATTTGGGCATTGCACCCTTTCAACTCTCTATTCTTCAGCTTGGCCTTACATATCTAAGTTTCTGTTGCATCTACATTGCTTCTGATCTCTTGAATTTATTGCTCTGTAGTTGCATGTCCTAAGTCCAGGGTAGTGATTTGATATTCACTAGCCATGATTTCTCCCTTTGAATTATCCACTATAGGTATAGCTAAATGTGTTATCCTATGCCCGGTTGTGTCTCTGTCAATAGCAGACACCATCTTTGCCTTGTACCTGGGCTTGGATTCCTATGTAGAAAATAATATTTTAAAATCAAAAGGAATTAGGTTGATGGGAGGTTCCATTACCTCTGATGTCAACCATTCTAGTATATCTTGTGTTTGTCCTTCCTGACCTGATTGCTCAATTTGAGCATCTTTGAATGTTAAATGAATGTCCTTATTAGGACCCTCTTCCTGTTGTGGCATCTCCTCTTGGGGAACCTCCTGTTGGGGAATCTCTTCTTGAGGAACCTCCTCTTGAGGAATATTATTATTTTCACATTAATTTTTGCTCTTGCTCTTTGATCCTTCTCCTACTTGTTCTTTAGTTTACTTGATTTCTCCTTCAGTAGGAATATCCTGAGCAACTTCTTTTTGACTATTCAATACCTCCACAATAGATTTATATGTTACCTCTAGCCAGAACAGATCCACTTCTTCCTCATTGGTTGTTATTCTTGTGACTAGGTCATCCAATTGACCTTGACCCAATGGCTCTTGAGGTGATCCTGACCTTTCTGCATTAGATATATTCTCCACTATATGATCTTTTATGGTCTCTAGACTTCTTATTACCTATACTTGATGAGGTTCTTATTGAGGTATAGTTTAATGTGCTAGCAACAAACCTACTAGATTATTGGTCACATCCTATGTGACCTCATCATTAGTTAAGTCAACTACTTGACTTAATGGCAACTGCAATTCCTTAGCCATGGCTTGCTCTCATACACTTGCTTCTTCAGTTAGCTCCTATTTCACCTACATGATTTGTTGAGCTGACTGGCCATGTTGTAATTGCCTTACTTCTCTTCTGGCCTGAGCACAATAATACTCCACCTCCCTTGCTAGATGTGCTTGAAGGGTAGTGTGTGGTGATGGCAGACCTCCTTGATACTGATTAGATGCAAACATGAGCTCCATCTATGTGGGCTCTTCTATTCCAACCTGAGTATCCATTGGCTTAGCTACTACTCCTCTCATAGGTGTAACAAGTCCCCTTTTCTATTTAGGGATAACCACTCCCTCTAGTATATCTGTTGAATGATTCTCTATAGTAGATGTGCTAGAGATGGGGACTACTCTTAAGGGTTGATCCATTGGAGGTGAGGGCATTGTAGCAATGGTCATCCCCTCTACTATTAGGGCTTCACCCAATGTTGAAGTTCCTAGTTCGGATAACTTATCCTCCATTATTCTTCTTTTATGAATGGCAAAGACATCATATTCCAGATCTTCTCTATCCTTCATCTACCTCTTATTGTTATAGTTAGAGCTACACCCTTGGCATTTAGCTCATTTTTTTTATCAATCTACCTTTGAGTAGTAATCATGACCTTCTTGGTGATAGCAGCAATGGACATGTCTTCAGGTTGAGACCAGTCTAGAGGGGGTAAGGTTTCTTTACAGTATACTTGTTTCTCATCATACTCTAGATCTAGGACTTGTCCATCATCAAATTTCACTTGGGGCGGCACCTCCAAATAGCCCAAGGTCCTGATCTGATTGAGAGTTAATCTCTGATACCCTCTTTTCCTCACATCCTCCTCATCAATGCAGTTAGCCCAAAACTCTTCCATGTGAGGGATGTGTTTTAACTTCATTTTGGCATACTTCTCCATCCTATGGTAAGGATCAAAATTCCTTGTAAGATGGAATGGCTGCAAGTTCAACCTCTATAACTCAGCCTCAGATAATTTGGCAGTATCAATGTTCAAGCATGTATACCAGTTGATACCTATTGGGAATTTGATATTTCCTCTCTTATTCTCCAAGACATACACCTCATAAGAAGGTATAATTTTCCTTGTGATCTCCAGAAGTAATACCATATCTGTAGGGCATCATGGCAGCATGACGGGGTTACCTTCAAATCCCTCTATTTTGATATAGGTAAAGGTATGGAATTGGATGAACCATGACCCATGTGGTTGTATCACTTCTTAAGCCTCCTTTGAGAGCCTCTAAGATTGATCTCCCTCCACAAGCTAAACTAGATGCATCATGAAGCAATCGTTTTCCACCTTGTATTGCTAAATGGACTTTATCCTTTACAACTATGGGTAATACTCCCCACCAATTGATCTGTCAGTTGGTGACCTAGTCTAACAACTATATGCAATCCATTGAACCAAGATCTATATGCACATGCATAAACCACATAAGATGTCATGTAGAACATCTATCTTCTCTTCCTCCATGCTATCATTCCTTCATGAAGTGTGTCACTAATGAGTCTTTCCCAATGTATTACCTTGCCTTTTTCCTTTACCAAATAGATCAGGCCAAACATCCATGGCTCTAGTGTCCCAGAATCTACCTTTCTTGCCATTCTACTCAATAGGGTGATCATATACTGCACCTCTAGGTTGAAATCAAACTTGTACAAATTGTGGGCAATTTTAGACACTGCCTTGGCCTTAGTAGCTGGGTCCATCCATGATGTATACATGATTTTCTAACAGTCTGCAAGATTAGCATTATATTATGTAGACAATGCATTCAAGTCTATTTTAACCACATTTCAGCCCTTCGGCAGCTTGAATGTTTATGTTATGTCTTTGGTAGAAAAGACAGCATAAACTCACCCCTGATGCTCAACCTTCCTATTAATTGGGTTATATCTCTAAGAGCATTCGGCCACCAATTCTAGGGCTTCAGTAGCGTATAAAAACCCATCTACATGATACATTCAGCTTGATGTAATGTTGTTCAATGTAGCATCATCTTCATGAACCTGGATTCTTGCTCAAAAGATCGCAAGATCTATTTTCCCACAATGGTATCCAATGCATACCCAGATTTTCTGCACACACCCCCAAGAGTAGAATACATTAGTAGTTTGAATTCCTCATCAAAACATACTTGTCTTTTCTGCATTTTGTCCTGAGTAATATAGGTATCCATAGTTAGTTCTTGCATTGGGGAACTTAGATGGGGTAATTAATCTTAATTCACCAAATAATTCATGATTACTTATAATCTATATGTAACGCTAAATTTACTTTACAATTTTACCTTTGCAGCAATAATTTTACCCTCAGTAAGAAAAGGTTATTATAGCGGTCAAGTAAAAGGGTTTTGTCATATTCATATCTGATAATGGAGATATCACCTTATTTTTACTATGCAACGGATTCTATTCACTCGAGCTAATGTACTATGTTGATCTTCTGCAATTTCATCCTCAATCGCAATTCTTTGTACTTATGCCTTTTGGATCTCAAACAGATGCTTTTGTGATTCAACAATGGATAATTAAGATTAGCTTTTATTTTAATAAGATTTGCTAAGTATTGGCACATTAAATGCCCATTGTAGTTAGGTGACTAATTACTATTTGGCTGCAAGTGGAATTAGTAATTGGCTGAAAGAAACTCATGTTTGAATTTAAACTATCAAAGGCCAAAAGCAACCTTCCATGTGGTATCTAAGACGAGACCAGATGTATATTTAAAATCTTAACATCCAGTTCAAAATGTTTGGTGCATATATCCATTTGACTTTGACCAAAGTCAGATGGACATCATGGTGAAACTTGGTCAGATGATGTCATCAATTTCATGGTCAAACCCTTTTGACTAGGGAGGCAAGTGACGGTATCTCAATTAATCATGAAGGTTAGGACATTCAGTAAATATCCATTATGGAATTTGCAAAATATCTAGTTGAAAAGTTAACGGGTTAAGTGCTCGGAATGAAATGCTTGGGATAGGATATGGGACTGGATATGGATATGGATATTTGTAAAAGGTTCGGTTCTATATGTTTGGTCTAATATATCTAGTGAACTGGACCATTTGTATGTTAAGATAAATTTGACGGTTGGCACTGGATATGGAGATGGACAAGAAACTTATTCGATTGATTGTGTCATGTTAAGATATCCTATCCGGTAGATGGTTTCACAACTTGCTATGACAAATTTGATAGTTTTTGGACAAAACATGGATATGGATATTCAGCTTAGGATATTTTGATGTCAGGTCAGGATATCAATTCAATGATTTTTAATTCTTTCTTCAGGTTCGGATATCGTTTCCATACATTTGGGACCTAATATTGGTACTGGACATGACATTTGTGTATTTCAATATCCATGTCCCATTGACCAAAATGTCTGGTTGACCATGAGTAAAACTTGGTCATTTCAACAAACTTTGACGTAATCCAGAAGGCAAAATTGATCAGAATTTTACCCTCTGTCTATTCGTGGCTTCCACAGAGAAGTATTCCTAACTTGAATTTTGACTTAAATTCATCCTAAAGGAAGATGACAATTTTACCATTAGTGCCTGAAGTGGAAAATACGGACAAAAGAACAAGAAATTGGGTCCCCATTTTGACAAGGTGAAATGGGGCATGTTGTGAGACTACACAACACATTTCAAATGGATATCCATTCTAAATGGATATCTGTTTTGGTTTGGTATTCCAAAGCAAAACAGATATTCTATCCATGCCAAAAAAAAAGTCAACCTTTCCCTTTTTGCAATTTTGGCTAAGCAAGGACACATTTTTTTCCTATTTCCATTGTTTGGCCCGCAATGATCCTACACTCAACCACTCTTATTTTCTAGGGTTTTATCAAAAAGTCATATTTTTCAAGAACCTAGTCAAATTCAAAACCTAGGGTTTGTAATTAAGATCTTGTTTCAGATTTTCCACTATCATTTATATTTCAAATCTGATCTTTCATTTATGTAGCATGTCATAAATATCATTTATGTTCAAAAATAATTATTGCATCAAAAAATTGTGGTTTAGGAAGTAAGCATGTAAGATCTAGGGTTTTGTTGGTAAAGCCTAGCTAGTCTTGCATTTAATGCATCTCTATCAAAGCAAAATTATCTAAATATTTGTTGCATTTAAGTGGAAAATCATTTAGGCACTTCTTTTGCACATACTACACATCTTACATTTGCAAGACTTAGTTGTTGTGGTTACCAAGAATATCACATTTTTGGAAGACCCCACTTCTCTTGCACTTGTAGGTCTTTGATTGCAATCTTATTGCGATATTGGTTTTACTTGGTTAGTGAAATGTGTCTTTCTACTTCATATCATATTTTCATATAGTAGACAAGACATTTCATTATGGACATTCCTGGTTATTCATCTTTGGAATTTTGTATGCATAAATTATAGATTTCAAAACTTTTTATAAATTCATCGATATACATCCTTATGTCTTAAATCACATAACTTACATGTACATTGTTAACATTTATAAATGTCTTATACATGAAATCCTTTGTTATATATCTGATTTTGATAGCTTCAAAACTCTCATGGGTATGTATCCTTTGATATTAAAAGACTTTACTAATTTCATCTCCACAAATTGTCATGAGAAAGATGATGGTGATAGTTCTTCTTCTACTTCTACTACAATTCATGATGATACCATTGGCATAATCTCTAAGGCATGTGATGGTGACTTATCTTTGCCTACTTCACCCTATGCTTTAGATCCCTCTACGAAAAATGAATACAGTTTGGTACAAGAGGATAAGATCATTGGAATACTCCTTAGTTTCTCTTCTAGAGATAATTTTGAACATATTATTTCTACTTCTACCATAGCACATGATAATTCTATGGCTCAACCTATGGACCATCTTCCTTTGATTGAATTTTCAAGAACATTGGATATCACTAAGGAAGTGAAGACCCTTGATCTTCCTCCTTTGGTTGAATGTTCAAGTACCTTAGATATCACTAAGGATGCGAAGATCCTAGATATTTCTCCTTTGGTTGCATGTTCAAGCCCCTTGGACATCACTAAGGATGCAATCATCAACAATTTTTTACAACACTTCACCCTCCCTTCATTACAATGCTCTCCCTTTAAAACATGAAGCATTAGTGGATGAAGAGCGGTCTCTCACATTAAATCCCTTGGGGATGGATGTTGAGCTTACTCAAAATGCAAACAATGTCAATTCAATCATCATTAATAGACTTATTCCGTCCACTAAGGGGATAGTGAATAAGTGTACTAATGTTCCTAAAATCATTATACATGAGGCACCTACTATACCTCCTTGCTTAAAACTGATGATTACAGTTCAAGGTGATCCAACACCACCTTGACCCCCAAGTTACTTTCTCAATATTGCAAAACAAATTACTCAAAGAAATCAAGGTGTTCAAAATGTGTTGCAGCATCACACCATTTCTCACACATATAACACCTGCAATAAAAGTAAGCATGCACCAAGTGTGCCCATTACTCTTCCACCCTCTCAACCTATCCTACCTCAACCACCCCATCTTCCTCCACATATTGGTAAAGAATACGGTCTTGTCGAGTAGCTCTGTGCTACTTGAGTTAAGATCTCTCTATGGGATTTAATACACACATTGCCTACATACCATGGAATGCTCCATGAGGCTCTACAAAAGGTATTTGTTCCACCTTCTATTAGACTGAATGATGTAGTATCTTTGTTTAGTTGTATGCATGTGACAACATCATATATGTCATTTCAACAACATGGCTTACCTCCCATAGAAATTCAAAACCAATATGAACCTCTTAGGATATTCATCATGATTGGTAACGCATGAATAAGGCATACTTTGATTGATGGTGGATCAAGTCTCAATGTTTGTGGAATAGACTTGTTAAATAAACTCAATGTTGATACATCTCTCATCAAACCAGATAAAATGAACATTCATGTCTTTGATAATGTAGATACGAAATCACTAGGTACCATCAGCTTAGATATTAAGGTTGGCCCTGTGACAGTGCCTACCATTATCCATGTCATGCCTAATTCTCTTCCATACAATCTTCTTCTTTGTAGACTGTGGATTCATCCCATGGGGGCAGTCCCATCTACCCTTCATCGTTTAATAAAATTCATGTTTGAAAATGAACTACATATAATTAAAGTTGATTCATTTCCAGAAAGTTGCTTACAAACAGAAGTGAGACATCAAATTCCTTTAAGTAATTTGATCCCTTCTTTAACAAAGTAAAACCACTATCTTCCACTATTAACAATAGTATTGATCAGGATAGTGTTGGTCCTTCGAATGCATTTTTTAGTGATGATTGGGGTTCGTTAGATTTTACACCCTCCTTTGTGGGTGAATATAAAATCTCACCCTCACACTCAAAGACCTCAAAGGTAAACGAAATTTCTTCAACACATACTCCTACAAGGTTTAAACTCAAAATTAATGATGATGGAACCTTTAACATATAGATGAAGATCCACCTTCTTCTATAGAAATGGCAACCATTTGTGATAAAGTACCATCTAATTCTAATACATGTCGTGGTAGTGACAAGTTCTCTTTAGATTTCAAACCCCATGGGATGGTTGAAACAAAGGTTGACCCTCCTCACCATGATAAAAAGAATGATCCTTCTTCTTCAACACATTTCAACAAATATAGTCATATGACCTCTCCTCTTCCTTCGGATTTGGAGAAGCGTTATGGGCATGGATTCAAAATTCTTTCTAAACAAGGATATAATGGAAATGGGTTAGGATGTAAAGAACAAGGAATTAACAAACTTGTGGAACCAACACTGCACTTGTCTAATGTAGGTTTGGGTTTCTGACCTTCTCCTACGTTCTCTCCACCATGTTCACAACAAAAAGGGTTGCTTCCTACTCCCCCTAGATCTTCTCTTCTATCTCAACAAGAGTATATGTTGCCGAGTCTACTCAAAGACCACTTAATCACTTCCTCCCCCATCACACAAAAAGTTTCAACAAAATAATCATTCATCACCTCAAAATTGTGCATATCATCAAGTACTTGGCCATTTCACTAAGGAATGTCAAGTCTTGGGTGATAAAATTCAACTTCAAACAAGGTTTGGCTATAGCACTTCTCACCACACTTGATATAGTCCCTAGAGCACCTTTTCCTCCATCCATTTTATAATCAAGTTGGGGGAGGATAATTTATTTTAGGCTGACTCGCAAGAGTGGTCCCTTCTTCTCATTTGTGTTATGTTTATGTGTATTGTTATCTGTGTACTATGATGACTTGTTCTCCCTTGGCACTCTTGTTAGCACAAAGGTGCAAGGAGTAAGACCGTGTTGTGTCATTCCTCTATATGTATATTAATTCTTCTATATGTTGTGATGTGTAATTTCCTTATTTTCTTCTTTGATGATTTAGCATCCTTTCATGATTCAATTTATGTGTACTCTCATGTGATTTTTTTTCCATCTATGTTGCACCTTGTTGCAATGCTCGGTGTCATACCATGACTACACAAGCCATTGTGTATCATGCCTGTAAGTATCACCTTGGTTTACTCTTCTTGGGGGAAACCCCTTATCACAATGTAGCCCTTGAAAAAAAATTTGGCATGTGCCTTTAGGAAGCTCTCGTGCTTGTTTTATATTTCTTCCTCACTCTACCTTAAAGGCAGTTGCTCCCTAATGGAGTTAGCAATCACTTTAAGGTGGGGGCATATAATCATTTTGTGAGCCTTACTCTAATCATTCTATCTAAACACTTATTGATTATTTTTGTTACTAAACTCTCTTGGAAAGGATTATGGAAAGCTTGGAAACAAGATCTTGAGTCTATCTTGTACTCCCAAGTGGAAGGTCCTTGCATGTTTGGGAGAAGGGTTGTGCCACCAACTAGATTTTGGTAGTAAGGTTGCTTCACCTTCTTATTCTACAAGGCCTTGTGTAATTCCTCTTGCGGGAGGTGGCTTGTGTGTTCCCTTGAGTGGAAACACTTCTCTTTAGATAGATTATGTGTATGATGTGTTTGTACTTCTCTTGTGCTTATCATTTCTAACTAACCCCTTAGCATTATTATTTATTGCATCTAGGGGAATGATGCATGGTGATTAAGACAACATTTAGATTGAGGTCTCCTTTGTCATGTTGGCTCAAGGTCTTCCATATTATGTTTCTTGTGATTGATGTATGATGTGTGTATGCCTCGCATGTATTCTCTCTATGTGTTCCTTATATATTCTCCTTGAGTGTTTTGCATGTATTCCATGTGTTTTTCATGTTTATTCTATGTATACTTTGTGCCTTATGTGTATGCTTCATTCAAGCATGTATACTATGTGTATGATTCGTGTCAAGCATGTATACTTTGTGTATTGCATGTATGCATTGTGATGACTCAAGTGTATGCCTTGGGTATATCTTGTCTTATCTCATGTTTTCTAAGTGCTTCATATATGAGTGAATCATGTCATGTGTCATTTTTGTATTCCAATCATCATAGACTCCTAGAATCCTAAACTTGTAGGCTTGATCACCCCTCAATTTTTATGACATTCTATGGTTTCTATGTTTTTGTGTTTGAAATTTGTCTTCTCCATCCTTTAGTGTGAGTTCAAATGTAATTTTGTGTCCACGCTAAAGTGGAGGCTAAATGTTACATCGTAAAATATGTATAATAGCATTTTACACTTAGTTTAGCAACTGGGTGGACCTAAAATGTTTACACTTATTAATCAGGACCTCTTTTAACACCTTTTTGAACATTAAATGATTAATTTTTTATCTTGATGATAAAACCCAACAAAATAACTATGAGACCAACCTAAGAGCACCTTAAGTGACTTGTGTTAGGATTCTTAGGCTAAAGGACAAGGGCACCCAAGCACCCTAGTCTCCATTTAGCCCTAACCTATTTTATAGGAATGTCAGCTTAAGGCATCTTAAGTGGTTCCTCTTGTCAGCATTATTTGGTTGTATTCATCATTTGTGAGTAGGAATGCATATAAAATAAAGTTAAGGCATTCATTTGAATATCTCTAATTTCTCTAAGCAATCTAGGCACTCGTGCACTCTCTTTTCTTTTCTCTCATGCTCTCGACTCTTATCTAAAGCTCTCTATTGTGGATTATTGCTACGGCACTAACATATTGCAGGTCTTGTAAAGATCTTCTTACTTCTTTTGGCTACACCAACTTATTGAGTCAAGTTGTGATGCCGCATCAAGCATGTTAAGGTTTTCATGCTCATGGTGACTTCTTTCAGGTTCATGCTTTGTTCTAGCATTCCATTCTACTTCAAATTTGTCTATGCCCTCCGAGGGGTGCACATGCTATTTATCTATCATCTTTGCTATTGGGGAGGTAGAAACACAATTCATGAAGCTTGATTGAGGAAAGATCCTAAATAGCACCTAACCATCTTCCTTCTTATGTGTGTGCAAGTCAAATCTAGAGGAATTAGCCAAAGACAAGTTACAAAGAGCAGGAACACATGAAGGTGAAGACATTGGAGTTATCACAGTCTACAAACCCTAAGCAGGGTCTAGGGTGCCCAAGAACCCTTGTCTTGGGAATTTCTACCCCCGAATCTAGGTTTTGGATTGTTCCCTCATCTCTATTGTTCATTTAATTTTTGGGTTTCCACTTCCGACAGTCTATTATGCTCTGATCTTGCTCAATTAGGGTCTCTTGTCTCACCCTAGTTTGATTTGATAGGATTTGGTTGATTCTCTTCTAATACAACAAAAGGATAAAGCTCTTATAGTTTGGCTCTCCTTTTTGGGTAGAAGCTAAGCTCAGCTGGTGTCCTAATGTTGGATAGAAGAGGGTTTGACTTGGTTTTATCTATTGAGCTAGTCTATCTTTCTACCTAACAAAAAGAAGAAACAATAACTAACTATCTACTCCAAATAGATGAATCTGTAAATTCAATCAGAGGTCTTGGTGAAGAAATAAATGATTTTGTGATTGTTAAGCAAGTATTGAGATCACTCCCTCAAAGATATGTTCAAATGTCTATGCTATTGAAGAAGCCAGAGATTTGAATAAACTCACAATGGTTCCCTCACTGCCTATGAGATGAGAAATGCAAGCAAAGACACATCTAAAATGTAATTTTCCTTCAAAGCTACTGTAATGTTAGAAAATTTCCCCTTGGGGGCTTTTCCCTCTTTAGGTTTAGCTCCCAGGTCTTTTGTGTGCATTTAGGACATTTTGCATCATATTTCAACACCCTGATGAGAAAACCCCTAAGTGTCTTGACAAATAGGACCTAGTGGGTCTACTTAAGATGACTCCAACCCAAAATAGGGGGGAGGATTTGGGCATCCACGCCATAGTCCTACCCTATTTTGGGGCAGTCCTAATTTTTGGGTGTCGGCTTGTGACCGTCATTTGGGTCCTATGCCGACACGGTACGTTTGAATTAAGAAAATCTTGGTGGGAGTGTTTGTAGTTGCATATAAAAGTATTTTTAGGTATTCATTTAGGAACTAGATGGCAATTGTGATATTTATGCATTCTCAAGGTATTCCAAGAGCAGATTTGTGTGGTCTATGTGTTTGTGTTTGCAGATTTGAGCATCCATTTCATCATGGAATGAAGAGCATCTTCCTCCCATGAGATCTTCACTACAAGGTGACATTATATTGTGTTTGTGATCATTATTCATTTGGCTTTTGCCTCTACCTCCCTAGGCATGCACTCTCTATCTAACAAAGGTGTTTGGAAGACTTAAGTGTCCTTCTGGGGCTTGACTGAGGCAAGCTCCTAAACACCACAAACCCCTCCCAAAGTTTGATGATTGCAGGTTACAGGTTGATGATGAAAATAAAGTGAAGTTGTAGGAGGGCATATTGGAGTGTCAGAATTGTAGATCAGTGAAGAAAAGGACACCCTGGACTTGGGCGCCTGCTCCCTAGTCCCCAAAGTTTCGTGACAAGAAAATCTCTAAAGCAGCAGAAACATGTTACAGACTGAGTTTCTAGATCCTAAAAAAAAGCAAGGCCTTGGACTTGGGCACCTGCTTCTGTGTCCCTGACTTTTCCACCTTGAAACCCTAAAAATAGGTACTCTATGATTTGTCATTTTACATCCTTTTGCAAGAGCTTTTTCTATAATTCATCTGTTTACTGTCGCATTTGCAAAATTAGGGTTTTAATGGTCAATTAAGCATAAGAGAAGGAAAATTGATAATCAAACATCCTAATCCAAGTTTCCCTACATTTCACAGTGACCTAGAGTATGATAGTGTACTGCCACTCGACCCTAAGGTCCTTGAATGTAATAGGGTGAAAGGAGGAGTCAAACATCTAACAGTTAAGACATTAAACAATCCAAATTTTACCCTAAACATTTTGGTGAACCTGTGTTTTTAGACTTAATTGCAATTTTTTGAGTGTTTTTCTTTATATTTGGATTGATTTCATTCATTCATATAGTCATTCATCTTATTGCATTAAGAAAATTTCAAAAAAATTGAAAATTTTGAAAAATTTCAAAAAATTGCATTGTTAGGCTTACTAATTTGCATCAATTCTTTCTAAATTTCCCTAATTCATGATTTTTGCATCAGATATGATATAAAATACATAAAATTACAGAAATTCAATAATTTGCATTGCATTTTATCATATAATTGCTAGGGTTTTATAGAAATTTTGACAATTTTCATATAACCTAGTAATTCCAAAATCTAGGGTTAGTAGGCAAAATCTTCTTTCAGATTTTTATACTGATTTTGGAGGCTCATTAAAACTTGCATTTGACTTTAGTCTTGCATTTTAGTGTAAATTTGCATTTAGATTTCAAATATTTGCATTTTTGCATAGAAAATTTCAACCAAAAACCAACAATTTTCATGCATTTTTATTAGATTTGCATTGGCATTTTGGATATTAAAGCTTGGAATTCATTTTCAGATCTGAGTAAATTTAATTTTCATCATAAATCATATTTCAAAACATTCATATAGCATTTTGTGTCAAGATCTCAAAC
Organism: Cunninghamia lanceolata; assembly: GCA_027924645.1. NCBI lineage: Eukaryota > Viridiplantae > Streptophyta > Pinopsida > Cupressales > Cupressaceae > Cunninghamia > Cunninghamia lanceolata. The sequence continues at coordinate 5,869,080 of BSBN01000148.1, read as the reverse complement.
CTAGGGCTTGAAAAACATTGATTTTCACTAAATTTGGCCTTATCGACTCTCTAAATTAGCACCATAGGCATGTTGTGAAGGGTATTTTTGCACTAATTGGATTTTATCAGTTTAATTATTTTATTTCCCTCCAAAAATATTCACAACACCTTTTTATTGGCCTCTTGTATTGAAATTTTGGTGAAAAACTACACATTTTTGCTATTTTTGCCCTAGGGTTTGGCCTAGTTTGCACTCCAATTGTGTTGTGAAAAATTTTATGGATTTAGTTAACTACCATAATTGTTATTATTTTCTTCACCTCCTAAAATTTATTACAATACCCCTTTGGCTAGGTCTTGGAAGTGAAAAACCGTGAAAAATTGCTTATTTTAGCTACATTTTCACTAGGATTTGACCTTGAGTGGCTCTAAAAGCATGTTGTGATGGATATTTTGGCACAAAGTGGCTGTTATTACTGATATACTTTTCTTTCCATCATCATTTTCCTCACAATTCCCTTTTTCATGCTCTTTCACATTGAGATTTGGTGAAAAAATAACATATTTTAGCATATTTTCACTTGTCATCATCTTAGATTTGCATCAAAAGTGTGTTGTAAAGGATCTTATTACTGTATTGGACTGATATCAAGAATATTATTTGCTTCCCCTAATCAATTTCCTTACAACACCTTTGCTTTCATATATTTGCATTGAAAAAGTAAAAAAGAATCAAGCATTTTAAGATCATTTTTGCATACTTTTGGAAAATTGTTAAGATCTGATTTTGCATTTAATTATGGCATCTACATGTTATTCATCTCTGAAATATTTGTATGAGTATATCCTAGATTTTGAAAACTTCTCTAATTTCACTAATGAGAATCCTCATGTTCTAGAACACATAGCTTCTACAAGTGGTATTGATGCTTCTATATGTTCTATATATGAGCTACAATTACTTTGTTATACACATAATTTTAATAGCTTCACACTATTCATAGGAGCATATCCTTTGATATTAGAAGATTTAACCAAATTCATCTCTAAGAATACTCATGAGAAAGATGAGAGTGAAAAGCCCTTTTCCACCACAGAGTATGATGATGATGATGTACCTTCCTCTCATCCCATTGTTCTCCCTAGCCAAGATGTAGCAGTAGTGGATGAGAAAAGGTCTCGCACATTAAATCCTTTGAGTATGGATATTGGGTGCAATCAAGAGGGAAACAATTTTAATTTAATAATTGTTAATAGACTTCGTAGCAATATTCCTAAAATGATTGTTCAAGGGGCACTTAGTGCACCCTCTTGTTTAAAACTGGTGATTACTATCCAAGGTGCTCAATAACCACCTAGACCTCCTGATTGCATTTATAAATATGCACAACAAATTGCTCAACCAAGTCAAGGTGTTCAAAATGTGTTACAACAACCACACCACAATGTGATTGCTCACACATACAACACCCATAATAACAAGCAGAGTAGGCAAGCACCGCATGTGCCTATCTCTCTTCCATGTTCTCAACCTATACTCCCTCCACCACCTCATCTTACTCATAAAAGTGGTCAAAAGTATGATCTTGTCGAATAGCTCCACACTACTCTGGCTAAGATCTCTCTTTGGGATTTAATACAAACTTTTCCTACATATCATGGAATGCTCCAAGAAGCTTTGAAAAAGGTGATTGTCCCACCTACTACTAAGCCTACTAATGTAGCAGCTGTATTGGATAGTATGCATGCGATAAAAATAGATATTCTCTTTCAGCCACAGGAATTACTATCAATTGAAGTTTAAAACCAATATGATCCTCTTGTAATCTTTGTCACAGTAAACTAAACATTGGTTAAGAGAGTTATGATTGATAATGGATCAGCTCTTAATGTTTGTGGCGTTGACTTATTACATGAGATTAAAGTTGATATATCTGCCATCAAGCCAGAATCATTAAGTATCCGTGGTTTTGACAATATTAGATGACAATCTATGGGCACCATAACTTTACCTATACAAGTGGGACCTATGACTGTGCCTACCTTGATTCATGTCATGCCTTGTTCTTTAGCTTACAACATGATTCTTGCCCTGCATCGTTCAATCAAATTTATATTCAAAGGTAAACTTCAAACTATTCATATTGATCCTTAACCAGATAACTGTTTACATATTGAAAAGAAAAAACTAGTTTACAACCATATGAGCTTAAACAATTTACAAGGTGATCCATCAATGACTAATGTTGTGCAAGACTCTCAACCATCGAATGCACTTGTTGGTGATGATTGGGGTTCATTAGATTTTAATCCTTGCAATGTAGGGGAATATAAACTTAATAACCTCAACACATCAAAAGTAGCATCGATCTCATCTAAGTGATCTTTTGAAACACCTAAGAAAAACAAAGTCTCCTTGGTTGAAAATAAAGACAATAATCTCACTTATACTACAACTTATGATACATATGAGGCCCCACCTTCTTCTAAGGAACTAGACTCTCTATATGGTTGTGGATTTCAAATTGTGTACAAACATAATGACTATGTAGGTAAGGGATGTGGTGTAAATCAACAAGAAATTAGAGTACCTATAGAATCTACTTCAAGACATTACTCAAGAGGTATTGGATAGAATAGAAAGCCTCTTGTTGTTCTAAACTTAATACTATATCAAAACAACATCCTAGACATGTATGTTCTTATCGATGGTGCTACCAGGTAAGTATCTCTAACCCTTTATCTCTCTCATGATGTGCTTCCCCCGTGATGTGTTATGTGTTGTTGAGGCCTCCTAGGATGACCCCTGATTCTCTTGTAAGGTCTAGGATACTAGGAGACTGCATATCTTGTGACCTTCTTCTATTTGTATCATCATTCTTCTATATTGCCTCTCTCTTTGATTTCATTGTTGTGTGTTGTATCTTACGGACATAGCATTGCGGTTGGTGACTTGGGGGCACCCTCCTACGTGACTGTCCTTAAGACACTTGTTTCTCCTCTCTTATTTATTGTTTCCCTTCCTCTAGTGTTTCTATCTAGCGGGCGGATGACAAAAAACATTTACACTGATGCGGACCTAGTGTCCCTTTCGAGAGCAATCAAAAAATGGACTTAGTTCCTAATATGATGATGGGGTTGTAATATCTTATCCAACGCTTGGCTAGTGGAAGCACTTGTGCTTTCCACGTAGTGAATTTGATGATGTTTTTATCTCATTTACAAACCTTAACAATACTGCTGCTCTGTGCACCTTTGTTTGTCTTTGATTCTAGCCTTGGTGGTACTTGATTCGGAGAGCTTCATGATATAGCCCCATGGTTATCCTTAAACTCTGGATTCATTGTATAACCTTGGCTCTTTGTGTGGTTAATCATATGCATTGATGTTGTTGTTTATCATGATTATGTAGACACTAACATGTTTCTAGCAGGGATGTGTTTATGGAAACATTTAGCGATTGTAAAGTACATGTCACCTCTGGGGGGCACAAGGTTTGTGAGAGCTTGTGTTCCCTTGTGTATTTTCTTCCTACCTTAACGTGCTTGATATCAATACCTGATATCGACCACCTTAAGGTGGGGGCATATATAAAGTAAGTTGTTTGTTCTAGATGCTAGTAAAGTGTGTTTGAACAATCTTGAAATCTATTTTGTATACCTCCTTTTCACCATAAGGCATCTCCATGATGTAGGTGGGGTTGTATACTTTTGAGCTCTACCTCCTTTTCACTATAAGGCATCTCTATGATGCAGGTGGGGTTGTATGCCATGCTTCCTTTTCACTGTAAGGTGTCTCCATGATGCAGGTGGGGTTACATTTTCAAAAGTCTACGGAGGTGGGGAGTGGTTATGTGACTAACTCAAGCCTTAAGCGTGTCTTTGGCAATTGTTGTGGTGAAGCCCAATCGTCAGTGTGTGCCTTTAATGTGCCTAAGATGGTGTTGGACCTAGAAATAGGAACACTCCATCACTTATCTACTGTGTTTTCTTCGTGTCTTCAAAGTGTGTATGTTGGTGTGCTTGCTTTGTTTGGCGTGTCTATTGCCCTAGATGCAGTCTGCATTTTAGGAGGTTTTGCATGTCTTGCATGTGTGTTGCCACATGTATGTAGTTTAAAGACCTACGCAATGAGTGCATCCTACATTATGGGAGGTTTGTTTACTTTCCTGTACTTGCATCTACATTTCATATATATGAGAAAAAGAAAAGAAAAGAAATCATGCTTGTCTTCTATGCATTAATGTGTCTTCTATGCATTTACTGTATTCTCTATGTTCTATGTGACTGTAACTATCTTCTCCATGTTTTACATGCCTATTACTATTTTCTATGTGATTGGTGTGTCTTCTTCATGCTTGGTGTGTTTTCTATGTTTGTGACCGTACTTTAATGCATGTATTGGCCTTGCATTTATACATACATTAAAGTGGGGGCTAAATGTAACATTGGAAAATGTCCTCTTGTGGGCTTTTCCATCTTTAGGTTTAGCTCCCAGGTCTTTTATGTACATTTAGGACATTTTGCATCATATTTCAACACCCCGATGAGAAAACCCCTAAGTGTCTTGACAAATAGGACCTAGGGGGTCTACTTAAGATGACCCCTACCCAAAATAGGGGGGAAGACTTGGGCACCCGCACCCTAGTCCTACCCTATTTTGGGGCAGTCCCAATTTTTGGGTGTCCTCTTGTGACCGTTATTTAGGTCCTATGCTGACACGGTAAGTTTGAATTACGAGAATCTTGGCAGGAGTGTTTGTAGTTGCATATAAAAGCATGTTTAGGCATCATTTAGGAACTATATGGTAATTGTGATGTTTATGCATTCTCAAGGTGATTCAAGGCTTTCATTGTGTTGTAATAGCAGATTTGTGTGGTCTATGTATTTTTGTTTGTAGATTTGAGCATCCATTTCATCATGGAATGAAGAGCATCTTCCTCCCGTGAGATCTTCACTACAAGGTGACATTATATTGTGTTTGTGATCATTATTCATTTGCTTTTTTCCTCTGCCTCCCTAGGCACACACTTTCTATCTAACAAAGGTGTTTGGAAGACTTAAGTGTCCTTCCAAGGCTTGACTGAGGCAAGCTCCTAAACACCACAACCCCCTCCCAAAGTTTTATGATTGCAGGTTACCGGTTGATGATACAGATAAAGTGAAGTTGCAGGAGGGCATATTGGAGTGTTAGAATTATAGATCAGTGAAGAAAATGACACCCTAGACTTGGGTGCCTGGTCCCTAGTCCCCAAAGTTTCGTGACAGGAAAATCTCTGAAGCAGCAGAAACAGGTTACAAACTGAGTTTCCAAATCTTGATAAAAAGCAGGGCCTTGGACTTGGGCACCCACTCCTGTGTCCCCGACTTTTCCACCTTGAAACCCAAAAAATAGGTACTATGTGATTTGTCATTTTACATCCCTCTGCAAGAGCATTTTTTGTAATTCATCCATTTACTGTCGCATTTGCAAAATTAGGGTTTTAATGGTTAATTAAGCGTAAGAGAAGGAAAATTGATAATTAAACATCCTAATCCAAGTTTCCCTACATCTCACAGTGACCTAGGGTATGATAGTGCACTGCCACTCGACCCTAAGGTCCTTGAATGTAATAAGGTGAAAGGAGGATTCAAACATCTAACAATTAAGACATTAAACAATCCAAATTTTACCCTAAACAGCTACAAAGAAAGAAGAAATATCTAATCCAAGAAGTGGATCTAAGGAAGAAGAGGCAAACTTTGTAAGGAAGTTAAAGAAGGGTTCAGGTAAGTACAAAGGTAAGTTGCCTTTTAAGTGTTTCAACTATGGCAAAGTTGGTCATTATGCATCTAAATGTCCTTTTGTAGAAAGTGAAGATAGAAACAAGGGTTTCAAAAGGAATAACTTCAATAAGAACAAGAAAAGTCTCTACTCTAAAGAGGACTGCAATTCATCAAAAGAAGCAGATCACTGCTCATTAGAAAGTGAAACAGAAGAAGCCCTATTCATGGTTATGGTAGTTCTGGACAACTCACATAGTACTACTAATGATGAAGAAGACATGACAGTCATTGATGAAGAAGAATGTGAAGTTGATATTGAAGGTGAACTTATTTCTTCTCTTGAAGACTTGAAATTAGTAAGGAAAGAAAACAAAGAACAAAAGGCAAAGCTTAAAGAACCAGAGGAAAGGATTGTTAGCTTGAAGATTCAAATTGAAGAGGGAAAAAGTATTGCAGACATCGTGAACACTGATCTCAATGCCAAATTAGATGAGTGTTTAAAACTAGAAGAAGAAATTGTTTCACTGAGAAAGGAAGTTGAAAAAGTACATGCTCAATTGAATAAAAATATCAATTTTGGAAAGAGATCTAAAATTTTGGATTATAATAAACATTCAGAGACCTCTATTCATAAAGTCAGGTTTGGGCTATGATGAAGAAGTCACATAATCTTCTGCTCCTGCAGAGAAGATTGACTCAGAGAAGACAATGCAAAATGAAGAAATCCCAATGAAGAAAGAGAGTAAGAAAATTCAAGTTGATTTCATCCCTATCATCTCTCAAAGAAGAAAAATTAGAAGATCAACTCCTGCAAGATAGACATTCATGAACAAGTTTAATTATGCTTTCTCTGGTTATTGTTTCAGTTGCAATCAGTATGATCATAGATCCATTGAATGCAAATCTAGAATGAGAAGAAGTAATTATGTAAGTAGAAATCCTTTTGCTCCTTTGTTTGATTTCAACATAACATGTCATATTTGCAACAATTTTGGGCACATAGCAAAATATTGTAGAAGTGGATTGGTAAAATCAAGAACTCAGATGATTGACATCAGCAAGAAAGATGACACTCCTGAAAATCAAAAGACAGCTTAGAAGAAGGAATGTAAAATCAAGAAGAACAATCATGAAGATGAAAACTCAATTACTGTCCAAGCTGCATTTCATGCACAAGGACAAGAAAATCCTTGGGTTATTGACATTGGATGCTCAAGTCATATGACAGGAGATAAGAGAAAGTTTATTAGCCTTGGTAAATGGAATGGTTGATTAGTCAAGTTTGGAGACAACACCATTGCAAGAATATGTGGCGAAGGTACAATAAGTATTGATGGAAAGAATAAGACAGAAAATGTCTTATATGTAGAAGGTCTTAATAACAATCTTCTTAGTGTAAGTGAGATGTGTAACAAATGGTATAATCTCATTTTCCTTGCATAAGGATGTGAAATCAGAAGAGCAAGCATTGGCAAACTTATGGAAGAAGCAAGTAGGACAGATAATAACTTTTATAATATTAGTGAAGTCAAAGAAAGGAACTGTCTTCTAGGACAAATAGATGAATGTTGATTGTGGCATAAGAGAATGGGGCACATCATCTCTGACAACCTTGAGAAGATTATCTCTAAACATACAATTAGAGACATGCCAAAGATTGTTAGGCCTACAAGTACCTTTTGTAAAGAATGTCAAATTGGAAAGTAGACAAGGACTAGGTTCAAGACCAAGGAGTACTATTCTATTAAGTCATTAGAACTGATTCATACATACTTATGTGGTCCTACCAAAACAAGAAGTCTCTAAGGTGAAAGGTATTTCATGTTTCTCATTGATGATTACTCTAGAATGACATGGGTTACATTTTTTAAAGATAAATTAGAAGTTTTCAATAGATTCAATATTTTCAAGTCTATGGTTGAGAATGAAATGAATGGTATAATAAAGTTCTTAAGATCACATAGAGGTGGTGAGTTCACATCAAATGAATTTGAGGAATTCTATGAAAAATATGGAATAAGGAGACAGTACTCTACTACAAGGACTCATCAACAAAATGGAGTAGTTTAAAGGAAGAATAGAACAATTCAGGAGATGGCAAGAACAATGTTGAATGAAGCCAAGCTGTCTAATGTGTATTGGAAAGAAGCAGTCCATATTGTTGTTTATATTCTTAATAGAGGATAGCTAAGAGTGAACAGCACTAAGACACCATATGAGCTATGGAAAGGTAGACCTACATATGTCAAGTATTTCAAAATATTTGAAAGTAGATGTTATATCAGAAGAGATGGAGACAACTTGAGCAAGTTTGAATCAATATCTAATGAAGGAATTTTTCTTGGCTACTCAACAAGAAGCAAGCCTTACTTTTGCTACAATAAGATACTACAGAAGATAGTTGAGAGTGCAAATGTTAGGATTGATGAAGACCTACATCATTTGACATATGATAGAAGAGACAACTTTTTAGATGAATCGGCCTGCACAGAAGAAGAAGATGAAGTTGAAGAAGAAGAAACAACCAAGGAGACTACCAAGACACTTGCAAATTATGTGCACATGAATTACTCTAAAAATTAGATCATTGGAAACAAGAATGAAGGAGTTATGACTAGGATAAAATTGAGAGAACAAACAAACTTCTCTTTGCTATCCAACGTAGAGCCTAAGAATTTCATTGAAGCTGGTAAAGATAAGAATTGGATCAATGCTATGCAAGAGGAGCTAAATCAGATCAAGAAGAATGAAACTTGGGAACTTGTTCCAAGGCCAAAAGATAAGAATGTGATTGGCACCAAGTGGGTATTAAGTAATAGGTTGAATGAAGATGGAGAAGTAGTTAGAAATAAAGCAAGGTTGGTTTGCAAGGACTATTCTCAAGAGGAAGGCATTGATTTTGAGGAGACATTTGCCCCTATGGAAAGATTGGAAGAAATCAGTATGTTTCTTGCATTTGCAATTCACAAAGACTTCAAGGTGTATCAAATGAATGTCAAATCTACCTTCTTGAATGGTGATCTAGAAGAAGAAGTTTACATAGAATAGCCTAAAGGATTTCAGCTATCAGCAGATCAGAATTTGGTATACAGACTTAGAAAGGATTTATATGGTCTCAAACAAGTCTCTAGGGCATGGTATGCAAGGTTGGAAAAGTACTTACATCAACAAGGCTTCAAGAAAGGTATTACAGATAGTAATCTATACATCAAGGCAAAAGGTGAGCATATGTTGATAGTAGTTGTATATGTTGATATTATCTCTGGTGGCAATGATGGTATGTGCAAAAAGAGTTTGAAATTTCTATGATAGGTGAACTTTCATTCTTTCTTGGACTTCAAATTGTTCAATCAGACAAGGGTATCTTTATTTCACAAGATAAGTATGTTGAACACCTAGAATACTGAGAGGGGGGGTGAATCAGTATTCTCTTAAACCAATTAAGCATAAAACATGTCAATCCATTTAGCATATTCAATTGCAACAAAGTAAATTATGTATGAAACATTAAACCATAAACCATAACACATAGACACCAGGATTTTTACATGGAAAACAAAAAAAGGGAAAACCCACAGTGAGGATTAGCTCACAATATATATTATGTAGTAGCAACATTGAATTACAAAAGGCTCACTACCAGAGGGCTCATTGCCCAAAGGACTCACTATCCAGAAGAAAGAAAGAAAGAAGTGGTGGCTCATTGCTAGAGTTTTGAACTGATAATTTTGCATCTAACTTATGCATGGAATACAGTTCCATTGAAGCTCAAAATACAAAATAATATTCATCACTCTATTTTCAAATCTCAAATTATACTACTCTGTCATTAATCAATTCACATTCCTAATCACTTGTCGCATTATTAGGATCATACACACATCACATCATACACAAGATACTGAAAACATTCCTCTATATATATCTGCAACATCCACAACACCAATTAGGTTGGCCTAATTGAGTGTAACGGTCAAAATATCAAACTTGCAAGTGGTCGGCCCCAAATCTTCATGCACACACTCTGCACCAAGATTCAAACTATGAAAACAACTTCAAATAGGTTAGGATGGACCTAAAATAGCTCCCATATACCTCTGCAAAACATATTTACCCTCTGCATAACATTAGAACAATCAAGTTAGCCAAACTGGCAAGACAACCACACTAGAACCTATCTGTCATTTCACAAACTTGTATGCGGACCTCCAGAACACTTGAAACTTTGAATATGCATACTACAGAAATCCATAGTCTTATCCTCCAATCCGCAAAGCAAACCATTCATCTACAGAGGAATGCAGACCAAAATATTGAAGCTTCGTTTACTAAATACAGTATACTGACACTTAGAAAAAAATCTCGACAAGTTCCTTATAGGATCAATTTCCTTTGCACAGTTGACTTTTAAGAGAGAATAGGTGAGGCTGTATGAGAAAGGATCAAACCCTCTTGCAAAATTTCTATTCAAACTGCTCTGCACAAACTTGTAACTATTATTTTCATCAATGACAACACTGCATAACATCATGTTATGCCTTGTCTTATGTGGCTAACATTCTCTTCATCAATGATGTTGCCAAAAATCTCCCCCTTTGGCATTGATGGCAATAGATGATGTGAAAAACCATCAAGATCAAAATCATTCTCCTCCTTTCATTTAGCACATTATACATCCTCCTCAAAACATTGTGTCTCTTCCCCTAAGATATATATGTCTCATTTTTCATATATCTCTCTCTACTCCTTTGACATCAATGGCAAAGGGTGTATACACCAGACTTTAGTTACTGGATCTCCCCCTACTAGATTTACTCAGGTATATGCACACTGAAGGATTGAATTAACTCACCCTGAGAAGAATATGCAAACTAAAATGACTTCCCCTTAGATCAGAACAATACCAAAAATTGTGTACTGGAAACCTCTTCATATACTATGATATATTTTATTATGGCCTCAATTATAGTGGCCTTATCTGTCTCATTTGCATCACTATATCAATTTGTAGTATCTTCTAATGCATCATGCTAAGCAATGTTAGCAAATAGATCTTCCAACCTCATGGGAGAGTATGGGCTTACCAAATCTGAAGTTTCTTGCATTTGAATTTCATCCAGAGTATCATCTTTGGTTGTTTCTCATTTCATCTTTCTCATATGGATAGTGAATTTCACCTTTTCTTTTTTAGTTTCTTCTTCACTGCCTGCATCAATAATATCAACTTTTCTTCTCTTGACACTTGCCTCACTTTTTGAAGTATCACCTCTTCCTTTTTGGACCAATTGTGGTCCTCCTTCTTCCTCTTCTTCTTCTTCAACCTATACACCTGTATACTGCCCCTAGTAGCTTTTGTCTTGACTCTTTTCTTCTCAAGATCAGTAAATTTTGTTGTTGGAGAACCCTTTCCTTTTCTAATCCTTACACTTTACCTTACCAGAGAGGACCTCTCCTTTATTGGTGTACCTTATTGCTCTGTAGGGGTACTGGTCTCTTTTCTTTTCAATCCACTGGTTGTAGGCATAGGCCCGGAGGACTTTTGAGTAGCAAGAGGGGCGGTAGCTATTCTACTGGATTTTCTTGAGCCTTCTACACTCTCTACAGCACTTGATTCTTCCTTAGCTCTTGCTTTTACCCTTTCCTATTGCACTTGTTCCTTTGAGATGCCTATGCTTTCTGCATATTCATCAACCTCCTTTTGTACTTTCTTCCTGATTTGGGACATTCTTTGCTCCATATATATTTTTAAAGATTTTTCCTCATATATCCCAAATCTTTCTTCATTGGGGTCCTTAGGAATTTTCAACAATATGTCTTATAGACCAATTATTTTCTTTGGAGGTACTTCATATCCAAGTTCAAGTATCCACATAGTTCTAGGCTCAACAACCTCCATTATGCATGCATCTTTTGTTACCAAAAAGGTGATGTCTTTTTGATACCGTTCTACTAGTTCCTTCAATATCCTTTCTCTTGCCTACATCTTCTCTTGAAATGTCTTGAAGAAACCCCAGAGGGCCTTCTTCTATGCCTCTGCATCACCCAAACCATACAAGTAATCCATGATCTAATGGGCTATAGGTCTATCTGATAGCCACACTACATTTTTGGTTCTGGGAACTTCATTTAGAAAATAAAACATCAAACAAATAATCAAAGTACCAAATTTGAAGGCATGTTTAGAATCTTTTGTTTTCTATAGATTCTCCATTATTTGTAGTCTCAACAATTCACACAAGTTAAAATTCTCTCCATTCTCCACCATCTCATATGTTGTATTGATGGCAGTTGCAGACATAGAATTTTCCCTATTTGAATAGTATAGCTTGTAGCCTATCATCATGGATGTGTACTCCATAGTTGGCCTTTTTATATCTTTTACAGTCAAATCTCTGTTGTCATACTTTACTCCTATCTGCTCTATTACAACCTCATTCTTGATGGATTTGAGCATCGACATAGGTCCGGTTGAGCAGAGACCAGTTACAACCCTAATTGCTTCCTTGTTAATCAAGTGTGGAATGCCCAACTAGAAGAAATTTTCATGCATTCTACTCAAGGTGTACCTTACCCACTCATCTACATAACAAAGAATAGGAAATTTGTTCCACGCATCAAGATTCTTTTCCGTCAAAACCCTATATTCTAGTTTTAGCTCAAGATCATTACCAATAATTTCATTGAACCATACCTCATTCAGCTTTGTGTGGTTTTACTCTTCCATCTTGACATGAATGTATGCCCTAACATCCTCAGTGTGTAATACTCCAAACAGGATGTGAGAAAATGCACCTTCTAGATCATTATTCAAGGATTTGTCAAGATGCCTCTTGAACTTAGGTCGTGGGTGCTCAGAGACCTCAACTACTTGTGGTGTAAACATTTCTAATGAATTATGGAAGCTTCAATACAATGTTCACAGTGAAATTAGAGTATACCAGAGAGTACCTTTTCTTTGCTTGCCGCACTAGGGTTTGAAAGCACTGAATCTCAAAATGCTTTGATCTCTTCTTTGTTGTATTGCTCTGCTCTTTCTCGCTTGAAAACTTTATTGCAAAATGAATTTTGATCAAGTTTAATTTCTTATAACCCTTTTTCTTCATGACCTAATTCATCATAAATGTCTTGTCTTCTAAAGTTGTTAACACTTTTTCTAATGACACAGTCAATTTTAATTGCTCTGCAATAGGATGTATTTCATCAAAATTTTCTTCAAATGATCAAGTACATCTGTCTTTACCTTATATGTTCATGTTGAAGCATTAGCACCATTCCTTTGGCAGAGGGAGAAAGATTTTCATTAAAGATCCCCCTAAGCTAAAGCTTGTATCTCAGTTTTTAGAGGAAACATATGCACCGAATGTTGATACAAGTTCACCATTAACCTCTGTTACTTCCTTCTTTATCCAAATCATACTCATCTCCCTCTCAGTCTCTACCAGATCAACCTTTTGTATTGGTTTGTTCTTCTCCTCCAGATAATTCTTCTTCATGCTTCTACTTCTGCAGAACTTTGAAATGTATCTAGGTTTATTATAATTATAACATACAACATTCCTCTAATCAGTATTCCTTCCATTCATTCTGGATCTGCATTGGTTAGCTTTGTGCCCAAATCTATTGCATGTATAATAGTAGCCATTGAAGGATTGAGTCATTTTACCATTGTTATAGCCATTCATCCTTTGACTTCCTAATTTTGAACTCACCTTTTACAAACCTTAAGCCTTCTTTATCATTGGGATCTTTCCGGTTTGCAATCATCTCATCAAGCCTTGCAAAACTTATTTTGAATTTTTCTTCATAACTCTTTGCCTTCTCTAGATCTGATTTTAGTTTCACCACTTCTTGTTCAAGCTTTATACATTCTTCAAATTTTCCTTTCACCATTGAATTCAGATATTCCTCAATTCTTGCCTTTTCTTCAACTTGCAATTCATGGATTCATTTGCTAGCCTCAATTGTTCACTGACCTCCTTATGCCTTTCTTTGAACTTCTTGACTTGCTCTCTAAATTTTATGATACATCCATCTGTCTAGGTCTTCAAGAGCAACCTTGAGTTCTTCACTACTGACAGACATGCATTCATCTTCTAAAAATTCAACAGCAGGAATCTCTTCCAAAGGAGTAGGAAACTTTCTAACTCCCATGTGTTCAATCTCCAAGATCTTCCTTGAGTGGTTAGGCTTCTTCCAAAGGACTTGGCTCTAATACCAATTGTTGAACACCTAGAATACTGAGAGGGGGGCATGAATCAATATTCTCTTAAACCAATAAAGCATAAAACATTTCAATCCATTTAGCATATTCAATTGCAACAAAGTAAATTATACATGAAACATGAGACCATAAATCATAACACATAGACACCAGGATTTTTACGTGGAAAGCCAAAAAAGGGAAAAACCACGGTGAGGATTAGCTCACAATATATATTATGTAGTAGCAACACCAAATTACAAAAGGCTGACTTCCAAAGGGCTCACTGCCTAGGGCTCACTATCCATAAGAAAGAAAGAAAGAAAGAAAGAAAGAAGTGGTGGCTTATTGCTAGAGTTTTGAACTACTATAATTGCATCTAACTTATGCATGGAGTACAGTTCCACTAAAGCTCAAAATACAAAATAATATTCACCACTATGTTTTCAAATCTTAAATTATATTGTTCTGCCTTTACTCAATTCACATTCCTGATCACTTGTCTCATTATTTGGATCATACACACATCACATCATACACAAGATACCAAAAACATTCCTCTATATATATCCGCAACATCCACAACACCAATCAGGTTGGCCTAATTGAGTGTAATGGTCAAAATATCAAACTTGCAAGCAGTCGGCCCCAAATCTTCATGCACATGCTCCGTGCCAAGACTCAAACTATGAAAACAAATACAAATAGGTCAGGATGGTCCTAAAATAGCTCCCATATACCTACGCAAAACATATTTACCCTCTGTATAACATTAGCACAATCAGGTCGGCCACACTGGCAAGATAGCCACACTGGAACCTATCTGTCGTTTCACAAACTTGTATATGGACCTCCAAAATGCTTGAAACTTTGAATATGCATACTACAGGCATCCATAGTCTTATCCTCCAATCCGCAAAGAAAACCATTCATCTATAGAGGAATGCTGACCAAAATACTGAAGCTCTATTTACTGAATACAGTATACTAACACTTAGCCAAAAATCTTAACAAGTTCCTTACCAGATCAATTCTATTTGCATAGTTGACTTCTAAGAGAGAATAGGTGAGGTTGTATGAGAGAGGATCAAACCCTCTTGCAAAATTTCCATTCAAACTACTCTACACAAACTTACAATTGTTGTTGCCATCAATGACAACATTGCATAACATCATGTTCTACCTTGTCTTTTGTGGCTAACAATCTCTTCATCAATGATGTTGCCAACAAAGTATGTCAAAGATATGTTGAAAAGTTTGGTATTGATGACTGCAAACTAGTAAGTACACCTATTGTAACAGGTTATCATCTTATCAAGGATGATGAGTCACCTCAAGTTGATCAGACTCTTTATAGGTCCATGATTGGAAGCTTATTATACTTGACTGCATCAAGGCCGAATATCATGCAAGCAGTTTGTATGGTGGCTAGGTTTCAAGAAAGTACAAAAGAGACTCACGTAAAGGCTATTAAAAGGATTTTTAGATATTTGAAGAGCACTTTGGACTATGGATTATGGTATGAGAAGGGAAAAGACTTCTCTCTAACTACATATACAGATGCATATTGGGCTAGCAACACTGATGATAGGAAAAGCACAAGTGGTGGAGCTTTCTTTCTAGGTGATAGATTAGTTTCATGGTTAAGAAAGAAGCAAGATTAAGTCTCTCTGTCAATAGCAGAAGAAAAATACATAGATGCAATATCTTTTTGTACTCAGGTTTTGTGGATGAAGTAGACGTTGAAGGATATCAAGGTAATATATGATGAGCCCATTCCTATTTTGTGTGATAACACAAGTGCCATCAACATATCAAGGAATCCAGTGATGCATTCTAGAACTAGAAACATATATCCATTAAGTATCACTTCTTGAGAGAAAAGGTTGTTGATCAGGAGCTAAAGTTGGAGTATGTCACCACAAAGGATCAGATTGCAGATATTTTTACAAAACCTCTTCCCAAAGGGACATTTGAGTACTTAAGGCAGAAGTTGGGAGT
This sequence comes from Cunninghamia lanceolata, assembly GCA_027924645.1. NCBI lineage: Eukaryota > Viridiplantae > Streptophyta > Pinopsida > Cupressales > Cupressaceae > Cunninghamia > Cunninghamia lanceolata. The sequence goes on along the minus strand of BSBN01000148.1, from coordinate 5,853,133 downwards.
GATATCACTCTCATCAAATCAGTAAAATCTTATGATGGAAAATCTGTCCAAGGGGAGAAGGTAGATAGAAGATAGTATAGATAATCAAGTTTGATGCAACTAAGGGAAGAGATATAGAAAGAAGGATAATTATAGTCAAGAGGATCTCTTCATTGCAGTATCTTTCATCTCTATGGAGAAGTCAATTCAGAGTTAGATCAACTGATGGAGATTAATGTCAAGATGAAGTATTATAGATAGGGGGAGCTTCATAGAAAATGGGAAGAATCACATCATGAAGGAAAGAGGTTTGTTACATCCCTTTTCCATTTATGCCAAAGGGGGAGAAATTTCAAAAATTGTGTAACAGTTTAGGTAGAGATATAGAGTTTATTTATTTTTGGTTGCCATCAATGACAAAGGGGAATATTGTTGGAAATATTGTCATTGATGTCAAAGGGAAGTTGATGTCATAAGAGAAGAATATGTCAAAGGGAAATGGATGTCACGAAGAACTATTAATGATCCAAAAGTTTCTAAGGCATGATTTATGCCTTTAGTCGATGAATCTCTTGGTTCACGAACTTACAAGTTTGCCAACAGTCAGTTTTCCCAACAATCAGTCTATCGATGAAAAGATGACAAATAAAATTTCAGGGCATGAATGATTTTAGCCTTCAGTTGGTGAATCACTCAGTTTGCAAACTCTTAAGTTCACCGACAGCAAGTTTCTCTTACAGCTAGTTCATTGATAGGAGAGTTGAGTGATGAAGGTGTGAAGAAGAAAGTTTGAAGTGCAAAGTTTAGAGTATCAGCAAAATCTTTACTTCACAAACTCAAAGTTTGCCAACAACTAGTTCACCAATGGGAAAGTTTTTCTATGGGAAAGTTTACCAATGGAAAACTTTTTCAATGAAGGAAAGTTGGTTGGTGGTTTCTCAAGTACACCGATAGGTGATTTATTCGATAAGATATCAGAAAAATCTTTAGTTTGTGAACTCCTAAGTTCATTGATTTCAAGGTTCACTGACAAGCAATTTTTCCAATAGAAGAAAAGATAATTAGTTCGTGAAAATAAGCTTTTGCCGATAAGTTCGTGAAGATGCAATTTTGTCGATAAAGGCATTGGAGTTTAAGTTTGTGGAAATGATTTTTTATCGATAAAGGTGCTGAAGTGAAAATTCATGCAAGTGAAATTTTGTCAATAAAGGTGTTTAAGTTATGGTTCATGCAAGTGAATTTTTTTTTATTAAGGTTTTTAAGTTGAGGTTCATGGACATGAACTTTTTCTGATAAAGGAGAAGATTCTAAGGTTTATGGAAATATAAAGTGGTCGACTCCCCTAGAATTAAAGTGAAAATAATTACTGTGGCCGACTCAGTGTGTTTAAATTGGGTACAGACTTATAATGCAAAAATTCAAGTTGGGCCAACCTAAGTACATGTTAGAAATGAAAATAAAAATGTGGTTGACTCAGTTTACGTAAATTAGGCCCAGATTCAAAGTGGGGAATTTAAGATTGCACCAACCTTATGATATGTACATGTTGGAATTCACATACAAAGGCCGACTTTGGAGAATATTTTAATTCAATGCAATGTAGCTGACATGAAGATTATATCATACAAATTGATATAAAAAGTAGATAATTTTGTTCATTTTTGAAGTGTATGGATATCTGAGTATCAAAGTGAAATAATGTGATTATACAGGTGAATGCAAATTGAGTGTGAAGGACAAGAATAGAAGATTATTCAGGAGTCACACAATATGTATCCAGGTTTGAAAGAGTATATTTTTTTGTTCTAAATTATAGTATAGAAGGTTTGAGAAGTGTAACAGCAAAGTTCTATAGTTGAATTGTGACTCTGTTTGTGCAAATCATGATTTATCATTCATAAAAGAGGTGATGATTCTAGTGTGTAAAATTGTATGTATATCATTTCTCCTGTAATCATTTCAAAGATTCCAGAGGTTGGTGCCTCTTGATCCTTGTGAGGTTGGTGCATCTTGATCCTTGTAAGGTTGGTGCCTCTCTTTATTTGGGTTGGTGCTTAGTTTAGGGGATTACAGTCTCCTTTGGGTTGGTGCCCGTAAACTTTGTATTGGCTGGGGGATTGGTGTCTCTTGAAGGTTGGTGCATGCAAATCATATTGTAATAATCATTTTCTTTGTGAGGATAGATTTGGATAGTAGATCCAAGCAGCTTGCTCACCATGTTTTTTCCCTTCTTGGGTTTCCACATAAAATCTGGTGTTGTGTTCTCTTGTGTGGATGTGTCAATATGTTTATGTTTGCATAGATCTTACATAATTTGATTGATGTGGTAAAGATCATATTGTTGCAGTAGAATTGAATTAAAAATTGGTATATATTGATTCACCCATCCTCTAAGTATATCTGTTTGTTCTAACAAATTCATGGCCAAGGCTTTCTCACCACCCAACCTTAGGACTTGCAAGCAAGCCCACCCCCCAGCTAGGAGACTTCCAAGAAACTAGGTAACACAGTATAAACACACAATCACAAAGGGGAAAACATAAAATCATATTGAACAAGCAACTACCCATAAGGTCAACTCACAAACAATGGATCTTTTGCAATATTCTTGAAAAGGGGGAGGAGAGGGGATCATGCCTCTCTTGTAAAAGAAACAAATGCATAAACCATCTCCTTAACATCCAATTCCACAAATTTCTCCAAAAATCACCGTATCCAAATCTCACACAAATCATGGTCATGATCATTAACAAATTCTTCATCTTCACAAAACCCAACAACCATAACTCTTCAAGAAATCTCTACCACCATCCTCTACAATGCACAAATAATGAGAGCACTTTTTACCTATAAGTGACATGAATCACAAGAATTCTCTACATCTAACCTCCAAAAATTACATATAATAGGGGCACTCATGCCCAATAAATCACAAGAAATATCCACAACCATCCTCCACATATCATAAATCACAAGGGCACTCATGCCCAAAAAATTACAAAAATATTTTCCCAAGAGAGGGTTCACACCTCCTTTAAACCCCAACACATGGGAGGCTCTTAACCCAAATGAGGAAGATCAGCACCCATTACAACCCAATACCCAACAAATATACATAAGTAAACATGTAAATTATTTCTTCACATAAAGAACAAATTTCATACAATTTAACAATAAAAAAGACATGGCTATTTTTTTACAGTAATCTCATAAAAGAACAAAGAATGCACAAACCCTTACCACATGCTTCTATCAAGTTAGGAGAAGCCTTTAATCCGGTATCATATATGGCATTCTCCAAGTTCCAAAGCTAACCATTTCCCTTCACTTTTCCTAGAATCCATACTCTTTCACAGTAAACTCTTTCCCTTCACTTTTCAAAAGAAGACATGAACAAAGGATGATCAGTATTCCTTCCCAAGCAATAGTGATAGCATAAAATAGGCTAAGTGAATGGAGGTGAGGAGAGGGAAATGTAATTAATAGTTTTTCTCAAAATAGAATACCGTAACTCCCAATCTCGTCACCCTTTGTTAATGACTCTTTTTCACCCTCTAGATGCTTCAAGAGCATCTTTAAACATTAAAATAAAGGCCTCATTAATAGACTACCACTATAGGAGTTTAATTTTACACAATACATAAAGAAAATGGCACTTTATGACCCCTAAAACTTCCTCCTCAATTCAAATCCGAAATTTGATTTTAAGAAAATATGACCATACTTCAACATAAAACAAGGGTCAAAATAGAAGATTAAATACACATTCATACTTACAACACTTAACACATAAAGACCTTAATATCTTCTTAGGATTAGGCCTAGCTATACAAGGTATTCACAATGATGATTTCTTGGAAAGTCTCCATGATTTTTCCTTGGCCATTTAGCCTAACCTGCACACTTCCAATTCAAATGTTATCATATCCATGATAATAGCCAAAGCAACATATGTAAATAATTAACATGTGCATCACATATATTCATAGTCAATCAATAATATCATAATTCTCACATCATCAAAATTATTCTCATACAAGATTGCATAGCACACCGCATTTAACCCAATACATTACAATTACATTCAAACAAAACCTATAATGGTAAGTTACATTTTAGTTTGAAATCTATAATCTAGAATTTATGATTAAATCAATAATCATAATTCATTCAAATTTCCACAATGATAGAAATCAATTTGAATTAAAAATTTATCATCACATGATTGAATCCATACAAGAATCAAATCAAAATGACAAGATAAATTATATTCATCTAATTCTATCTTAGTGATAATATGCATGAATCAGATTTACTAACTTAGCTAACGTAACAACCTATTAAAAGTCGTTAATATAAAAATATTTCCTTGATCGAAACAATTACATTAAACAAGTCCCTAAATATTCATATACCAAGAAACCATATCGAATTGTAAAGTAGTTACAAGGAGGAGTGGGCATCACAAAAGGTAAGTTAAACACTTCTAAGGAAACAAAATCTTAATTAATCTATTTTCGATGGATGTGGGTGACTTTTTCCTAAAGTTCGTAGAAATTAACTTGATTAGTGTGAATCCATATGTACTTTAACTGTAAGTCTTGTCCTTTAATTTTTTTAAGGTTTGAAACTTGTAGTTATTGCATTTGTGTTGTACATGTGTTGTATACTTTCCATGTTTTATATCAAAGGGAGCTAACCACTAGAGAGCAAAAGCATTTTTCTAGAAATTTTTTTTGGATGTTTTATTAGTTTCTCTATTTTTGTCCATGATTTTAAAGCAATTTTAAAGCATTCATGCAAATTGTAAAACCACTTTTGATGTGCCTATTAATTTTTGTACATGCTTAAGGGTTGAGTAAGAGTTTAATTAGTGTATTATGAATGGTTGAGTTTTTATACAATAGTGAAGAAGGTTATTGTGTTAGTTTTTTTACCCAAAAGGGTTTTTCTAGGTAGAAATACTAAATATTGTGTGCTTTGTTTTCTATTTGCTTCAAATTCTATATGCATTGTTTTTATTGTATAGGTTTATTATGTATCTTTTTCTTACATTTGGTATCAAAGCTTGGTTTTAAGCTTTGTTCAAATGGTTTCTAGGTTTATTTTGCCTACAATAAAATTTGTCCTATGTGGGAGTTATGGACAAAAGGATCTATGAGTGAGTAGAATGTCAAGAAGCACAAGGATAGAGATCGACAAATTTAATGGAATTTGTTTTGAGTTATGGAAGTTAAAGATGGAAGATTTGCTAGCTGACAAAGATCAATGGATTGTTGTATTGGGATCGAAACCTCAAGGTATGAAGGATGAAATTTGGATGGTAATTGATAGAAAGGCAAGGAGTTCAATCAAATTGTATATATAAAATTTAGTTCTATTGAATGTGTCAACAAAAGCCATTGCAAAGGAGTTATAGGAGAAGTTGGGGACTATGTATCAAGGAAAGTCCCTAGAAACCAAGTTTTTCTATATAAGAATTTGTATTCACTAAGGCTAGATGATGATGACTTTATGATAGATCATCTAAATTCCTTCAATATTGTGGTAAGTCATTTATTTTCCTATTAGAATTAAAATGGTTGATGAAGAGAATTATATCAATTTGCTCTATTCCTTACTTGACTATGGGATAGTTTAGTTATAGCAATTACAAGTACTACTTCTAATTAAAAATAGAGGATGTAGTAGCATCCCTTTTATCAAAAGAGATTAGGATAAAAACTATTGAGGACTATCAATCCAAGGGTGCCCTAGTTGTGAGAGGTCGTTCTTGAGAAAGAAATAAAATAATTTAGGGGACAAGAGATCCAAGTCTAGAGACAAATCTAGTAGTCCAAATAAAAGTCAAATAAAAATTTGAAACTATGGTAAAATAGGGCATTATAAGAGGGATTGTAGATTTGAAAAGGGTAGGTCATCTGATGATTCCCCTTCTATATAATCAAAGACCTCTATAGAAAAATCAAGTGATTTTTTCTTGGTTGCTTCATGCTCATATAAAAGCCATGATGCATGGCTAATAGACTTGGGTGCTTATTTCCATATGACTCCCCATAAGAAGTGGGTTAGTGATTATGAATAAATCAATGGATATGAAGTATTCTTAGGATATAATTCAACATAGAATATTATAGGTCAAATAACCAAGTTAAGGCTCAAATATGGAAGATAGCAAACCCTTCCTAGTGTTCTACACATTCCCAAGTTTGGCTAGAAACTTGATTTCAATAAGCAAGATGAATGGTGTGGGTGTTTAGGTGGTATTTCATAAGAATAGATATAAAGATGATTTATGGTGCTACGGTGTTAGCAAGAGGAGTCCATTTAGGAGCTATGTTCAATTTTGATGCAAGAACTAGAAATAATGTGTTACACATATGGTTTCTAGAGTTGTCATTGATGTTAACACTCTCACTATGTTGTCATTGATGTCAACACTATCATGGTGGTGTGATGGTTTTCATGGTTGGATATCATGTCCCATCCAACAATAGAAGAAGATATAGTTCATGGTTGGATGTCATGTCCTATCCAACAAGAGAAGGGAGAAGATATAGTTCATATTAATATGGGAATTAGAACAATAAAGATGATCAGATATATTGTTGATGTTACTGATGGCCTAAAATATGTATGTTCCAATTTCCATGATGGTTGGATTACCAGAAGAGTGTTTTGATGTTGACTGGTTGAAGACAGTATTGTCTCTGTGAAAGTGTTTTGTGTAGGACAATGAAATGCTCTGCATTCCCCTACATTTGCAGATATGGCCATGCAATTTTGGAACTGTATTCAGGGTACAGTGAAGGTGAAAATTCCAAGTTTTCATATCATTTGTCCTTCCACTGTGAAAGTTAAGCATGATAGAGTATCGACATGTGTTCTGGTAGAGTAAGCTAGTGTTGAAGGCATGTTGGAATGCTCCTCATTCCTCTAGAAATGAATTATTTCCCTTACATTTTTGAGGACATGTTTATGGATGTGTATTACATGCTTCATTGCAGTTTCAAGGTTCTTGGTGGTTTGCAACTCAGTTTTCAAATGACAGCATGTTGCAGTATATTTCGAATGATAGATTGTTCTTAGGGTTCATGATTGAAGATGTACAGTGCTAATTCCTTGATGTGCAGAGGTAAAGGAGTGTTTGGGGATGTTGTATGGTTCATGTAGACTCGTCTAGAAAAGTTTCATGAAGATTTTTCTTGTTTCCACTACCGCACAAGGTTTTCAAGTTGATGTGGTTTTTATGCTTCAAGGTTCATGTTGTTTTGCTTAAAGTTGTCCTATTTTCAAATGAGCAAAGTGTGCGGATGTAATCCCTTGGTGTTTAAAGTTGTGAAGGATGTTTTGGACCTGGTTAAGTAAGTGTTGGTGTCTGCAAGGCATAGGTCTTCTGCTAGTGTAACGTATGGTTTTACTTAGGACCTATCTTCTATTAGGGTTCAGGAGATCAGAGCAATAAACACTAACAATTATATGCAAATTAAATAACCCAAATATAACAATGAAGAATAACACAAAAGAGATCAACACAGAAATTTAACATGGTTCACCCAATATGGGCTACATCCATAGAAACTTAGCCATCCAATGATTTTATTACCCAGTGCAAAACATATTACAATCTCGTGAATTCCATACCCACAACATACATCCCAGCTGCTTATAACAAGCTTTTTGGAAGCTTCTAGAATTAAGGTTTTACAATGTCATTTTTCTTTGTCAGTTAACAAAAAATTAACAACCGACTCCGAACGGGAAAAAAAGAGGGAAAAAAATTTTGGGGGCTACGCCCTCGAACCCCCACTCAGGGCCCGGCCTGGTACCGAACCCCAGCAAGGATATGTTATGAGTGTACAGTACTTGCATGATCAGTTGCCACATACCAACATCTTCTACACATTTCAAGTTGTGTGTTGTTTGGCCGATTGTAAATGCATTTTTCATGTTATATCTGACCGACAAGCAATGTAATTAATGTAATATCTTGTATAAATTATAAATCAAATTGAGTGAGGTGAAGTGTGATTGCAAGTTGATTGAAAACATTTGCAAGTAGATAAGGAGCAGAATGAATACATTTTAATGTGTGACTAAAAGAGAAAGAGCAGAAGTTGTAGATGCTATCTTGATTCATCTTGAAGACATATTTGTGATAGTGATCAAGTGTAGAGTGTGCCTAATTGATCTGATCATTAGAAGAAAGTGTGAAGAGGTAGAATTGCAATCATCAAAGGTGTGAATTTCAATGTCAGTTTTCAGACAGTAGATGGATTGTCATATTGTAATCTTTTGTAAGTGTGTTCTCTATTCAGGGAGTAGTAACTTCCTTGGGAGTGACCCTAAAACAAAGTCTTCAAGGAGTAGTATCTTCCTTGGGAGTGACCCAAAATCAAAGTCTTCAAGGAGTAGTAGCTTCCTTGGGTTGTATCCCTAAAACAAAGTTGTTATTTGAGCTTCATATATTGTGAGTTAATCCTCACCGTGGTTTTTCCTTCTAGGGTTTTCCACATATATCTGGTGTTATGTGTTGATGTGCATTGTGTTAATCTTTCATATTCATGTTAATGTTGTGATGATTAAGTTTTAATCTACTCCGAATAAGTTGATGTTGTTAAAATTAAAGATTGTTTAGATACTGATTCACCCCCCCTCTCGGTATCTTGGTGTGTTCAACAATTTGTATCAAAGCCAAGTTCCTCTGAGGGAAGCTTAACTTCTCTAGAAAGGTCCAAGATGGCACAAACTAGATCCAACAAGATACCTAGGTTTGATGGGACAAATTATGCTTTTTGGAAGTTGAGGATGGAATCCTATATCAACTCACTAGGGTGTGGTGTTTGGGAATCTATCAAGACTGGTTACAAAGTTCATGGTACTATTCCTATAGATGCAGATGAAGTTAAGAAGTATGATAACAATGCCAAGGAAAAGTTTTCTATCATGAGTGGGTTAGCTGATTTAGAACTTTCAAAGGTAATGAGTTGTAGTTTTGCTAAAGTAGTTTGGGATAAACTTGAAACCATTTATGAAGGAGATAAGAAAGTCAAGCAAGCCAAGATGCAGATCTTCAAGAGTAAATTTGAGAACCTAAAAATGTCAGAGGATGAAGACATTGCTGGATATATTCTCTTGTTGAATGAAGTGGTCAATGGCATCACAAGTCTTGGTGAAGAAGTAAAAGATGAGATTGTGAAAAAGGTTCTGAGATCTCTTCCCAAATCTTACAATCATAAGGTATTTTCCATTTAGGAGAATGCTGATTTGGATACATATGCTATAGACAAACTATTTGGTTCCCTTACTGCCTTTGAAATGAGAGAATTTGGCAATGATGCTCCAAAGAAAGAAGCTTCTTTCAAAGCCAATGTGAAGACACAAGAAGAAGTTGTTGATGAAGATGAAAGTGTTGAAGGAAAAAGACAATTGAGAGGGGGGTTGAATCAGTTGTATCAAAAACTTCAAACCCTCATGAACATAATCACATCCACATCAATTTATTTAAACCCTTAATCTTTTATTAAGTTCAAACATGAAAAGTGGATAACAGAAACTTAAACACATCAACACCATGCACAAGACAGCACCAGATTTTTATGTGGAAAACCCTAAAAGGGAAAAACCATGGTGAGGATTAGTTCACAATATAATGTAGTAACAATACCGAATTACAAAGGCTCACTGCCATAGAGAGTGCTCACTATAGGGGACTCACTGTCCAAGTGGACTCATTGCCCACTAAGAAAGAAAGAAAGAAAGAAGAAGAAGAAAAGAATGGCTCACTGCCAGACTTTGAACTGATATAGTTGCATCTAAGCTATGCATGGAGTTCATTTCCAATGAAGCTCATTAAACACCACAACATACACAACACCTTTGCAACATCACTGAAAATTGTAGACACCTTATGATATTGCATCTGGTAGCCTAACACATGAAAGCCCTCGCTATCCTAATCAAATTCACATCACAAAATCATATCCCCCATTTGTACACGTATCCATGAAACCTTGACACTTATTTATACCATCATTACCCTTGAAGCAATCTTCAAGGTCGGCAACACAATCTTCAATCCTTGAAACAATCTCCAAAGTCGGCAAACACACAATATTTGAATTAGGTCTAGACCTAAACATTCCATGGCACAAAGGAATGTAGGAAAACAACTCTATACCTTAGCTTGGACCCAAATCTATCTAGGCATGCTACACAACACTCACATAATCACCAAATCAATTCCTCAATCAGCGCAAACATTCAAGGTCAGCCAAACAGTGTAAACATAAGGAATTATTGATCACATGCTTCCATGATCACAACCATAACTTGCAAACCATACACAGGGCTTTTACACAATCTAGAAACATCCACGAACATCTTGAAGTCTCTTGGAAGCCAACAAATTCAGCCACAACAACTTTCACCTAAACACAACAACACTGTCGAACTCTGCCACACAAGAAATTGCTTTCCGGAGCACCAAATCACAAAGCTTTTGATGGAAGATAGGTAAGACCCTTATGAACACATATCTAGAACCACAGCACATGAAACCTTTCTACGAAGGAATGCGGAGAAAAATACTTTCTCCTAGACACCTCTGTAGAACTCAGAAACACTATCAAATTCTATTCTCAAACTGGTGAACATAACTTTCACTACACAACAATCTGGAGCACCAAATTATGGATTTAGCATCTTCAAAAACTTATTGACAACATATCCAAATTGCACACTCAAATCTCCAACACAGAATAAATGCGGAGCAAAAACTTGAATAGCACTCTGTAAGTTAGAAGACTTCTTCAACACATTGTTTTCAGTATTAATCAAATTTTCTCAAAAGCACTTGAAAACTCAATATCAGAAGCATATCCTTAACATCTTCAACACTTCAACATAGAAACCAAACCACCTTTAGTAGGACAACTTAATCAAACAACAACAACTTCATCAGAAGACATAGTTGATACCAATGACAGCAAAAACATGTTGGCATCAATGACAACACCGATTAGCACATACTTGCAACAATCTCCCCCTTTGCCATTGATGGCAACATATGATGTGAAATCCCATCATGACACAGCCCTGTACCAATCTCACTCTCTCCCTTTCTTTTATACATCTTACTCTCTTTCTCTCCCTTTGTTTTTCACATGAACTCTCTCCTCCTTTGACATCAATGACAAAGGGTGCACATCTTTCTTAAGCTTTCTCCCCCTGATTATGATACTGCACATTCTTGCACTCTTCTCAAATACTTTGAATAATCCCCCTTAGGAGTACACACCAATTTGTACCAATTCTTACTCCCCCTAACTGTAACAATCATCAATTCCCCTACCTGCTCCCCCTGAGAGGTAGCCTCCAACATCAGTCCAAAGAAGAGTGAATCTTGAAATCCACTAGACCGATGCATTTCATTATGCATCTAGTTCAAATAAGGAGGTGAAATAACCTCTAACTTCTCCCGGAGATACTCAAATGTATCCTTAGGAAGAGCCTTAGTGAATATGTCAGCAACCTGATCCTTTGTAGGCACATACTTCAGCTTCACTTCATCCTTTGCAACCTTCTCTCTCAGAAAGTGATACCTAATTGAAATATGCTTTGTCCTTGAATGCATCACCAGATTTTTTTGAAATGTTAATAGCACTGGTATTATCATAGAAGATAGGAATTGGATCATCATACTCAACTTTTATATCCTTCAAGGTTTGTATCATCCATAACACCTATGTACAATAGGATGCAACTACAATGTACTCTACCTCTATAGTAGATTAAGACATTGAATCCTACTTCTTGCTTAGCCATGATACAATTCTATCTCAAAGAAAGAATGCACCACCACTTGTACTTTTCCTGTCATCTACACATCTAGCCCAATCTACATTTGTGTAGGCACTTAGGGTAAAGTCATTATTCTTAGGATGCCACAAACCATGATCCAGAGTGCCCTTCAAATACCTGAATATCCTCTTTATTTCCATGACATGTGACTCTCTAGGATCTTCTTGAAATCTTGCCACAAGACAGACTGCATGCATGATATTTGGTCTAGTAGCAGTTAGGTAGCAGTCCTCCAATCATTGATCTATATTTTCTCTAATCATCCTTAGGGGATTCATCACTCTTCCTCAACTTACAACCAGTTGTCATGGGGGTACAAACTGGTTTAGAATATTCCAATCCAAACTTCTTCAACAATTCCTTGACATACTTTGATTGTGAAATGAAAATGCCCTTATCTATTTGATTAATTTGCAGCCCAAGGAAGAAGTTCATCTCTCCACACATTAACATCTCAATTTTTTTTGCATTTCATTTGCAAAGTCCTTACACTTACCTTCATTTCCACCAAAGATTATGTCATCCTCATAGACCTCAACAATCAGGATTTGATCTTTACTTACCTTGATGTACAAATTACTATCTACAAACCCTTTACTGAATCCATGTTGCAAAAAATATCTGTCTAACCTTACATACCAAACTCTGGGAGCTTGCTTCAGTCCATATAATGCCTTCTTCAATCTGCATACCATATATGGTTTGTCTAACAACTGAAATCTATCTAGTTGCTCTATGTATACTTCCTCTTCCAACTCACCATTCAGAAAAGAAGACTTCACATCCTTTTGATATACTTTGAAATCCTTATGTGTTGCATAGGCCAGAAAAAATCTAATAGCCTCCATTCTTTCCACTGGGGAAAAAGTTTCCTCATAGTCTATTCCTTCTATTTGTGATTACCCCTTACACACAAGTCTTGCCTTGCTCCTTACCACTTCTCCATTCTCATTGAACTTGTTCCTGTATACCCATTTAGTTCCAATCACATTCTTATTGTCTAGTCTTGGGACAAGTTCCCAAGTCTGATTCTTCTCAATCTACCTAAGTTCTTCCATAGCCTTAATCCAATACTCATCCTTGCATGCCTCAACCATTGTTTTAGGTTCAACTTTGGAAAGTAAACATAGATTTACCTATTCTTCAGCAGCTCTGCTTCTTGTCAATACACCTTTGCTGTTATCACCAATGATCTAATCTTCAGTGTGATGTCTCTACACATATTTAAGAGTTTTAAGAACTTTTTCTAAGATTCTTGTTCTTCAACTTATACTTCTCTTTCCAGAGCTTCTTGTTCTTCAACCTATACTAATTTTTCTTTAGTTTCTTCTTTTTCTCCACAAGAAGACTCATTTGATTCATATCCATTAATCTCTCAAGACTTTTGTATATCTTCATCAACCTTAACATTAGCACTTTCAACAATCTTTCTTAGCCTCTTATTATAGCAACGGTAAGCTTTTATTTTGTTAGAGTATCCGAGGAAATTACATTCATCACATTTTGGATCAAACTTTCCTAGTTCTTCATCTCTTCTTATATAACATTTGCTTCCAAAAACTTTGAAATATTAAGCAGTGGGAATCCTTCCATACCATAGCTCATAGGGAGTCTTTGTGTCATTTGCTTTCACCTGTACTATGTTTTGTATGTAGATAGCAGTATAAATCACTTCTCTCCAGTAGACTTTTGGTAGGTTTGCTTCCTTTATCATTGTCCTTGCAGCTTCTTGCACAGTCTTGTTCTTCCTTTCAACCACTCCATTCTACTGAGGATTTCTAGGAGCAGATAGATGCCTCTTTATCCCATGATTCTCACAAAACATGTTAAATACATTAGAAGTAAACTCTCCACCTCTGTCAGACCTCAAACATTTGATTCTCAACCATTGCTTTAAAAGATTTAAACTTATCTAGGGCTTCTGATTTTTCCTTAAGAAAAGTGACCCAAGTCATTCTAGAGCAATCATCAATAAATAACATGAAATACCTGTCACCTTGAAAACTCCTTCCTCTGGTAGGACCACATAGGTCTGTATGCACTAACTCCAACTGTCTGGTAGATGACTAATCCTTTCTTTCGAAGCTTTTTCTTGTTAGATTTCCAAACTGACATTCCTTACAGACAACAGGAATAGGCTTTGTTAACTTTGGTAGATCTCTCATAGCTTGGACTGAACTTATCCTTACCAAGCTATCAAAATTGATGTAACACAATATCCTATGCCATAGCCAAATCTCACTAATTTGAGTCATAAGGAAATAACTAACACCACCTTTGAGATGATAAACATTTCCACCTATCTTCTTTCTAGCAGCAATTACTTTTCCAAAGCTTTTTCTGATCTCACATCCATCATCCTGAAATATAAGATTGTAACCCTTACTACACATATGTCCAACACTCAAGAGATTATGATTTAAACTTTTGACATAAAGAACATCATCAGTGTTATGTTTTCCATCAAAACTGATTGAACCTTTTCCACAAATCTTAGCAGCTTCATCACCACCAAACCTAACTACTCCACCATCAAAATTTTCAAGTTTAATAAACTTACTCTTATCACTTGTCATATGATTTGAGAATCCACTACCAATGACCTAGTCATCCTTTTCACTCCTTGCATGAAAAGAAGATATTATATTGCCTTTAGGGTTAGTACATGCTTCCAGATTCTTTTCCTTCATATAGCTTCCAGAGTTAGCAGAACTAATTTCATCTCTTATGGCAATAAATATTTTTTTATCCTCATTATCATCCTCAAAATTAGATTCATCATCAGAAATGCTTGCATAGTAATTTTTCTTGAGCATCCTTCCTCTGTTTTCCTTATTCTTAATTCTCAGAGCTCTATCTGGACACCTTGAAGCATAATGACCTATTTTTCCACAGCTAAAATATTTAAAAGGCAACTTACCACTAAACTCACCAGTACCCTTTTTCATCCTTCTCACAAATTTAGCTTCTACTTCATCAAAGTCTTCTGGTTCTGATTCAATTGTCTTTTCTATTTTACCAGCTTTAAAAGTAGTCTCATCTTTTGTAGTTCCACTAGAAGTGCCAAATTCTCTTATTTCAAAAGTGGTTAGTGTGTCAAGTAACTGATCTTTGGTAAATTTACTCAATAGCAAAATCCTTATGATTGTAAGCTTTAGGAAGAGTTCTAAGTACCTTCAATATTACTTCTTGATCATCTACATTTCCACCAAGTCCCTTGATGGCATTGACAGCTTCGTCCACCTTCTGTAAGTAGCTTGTAATGTTTTCATCTTCAGACATACGCATGGTCTCATAAGTGAGCTTCAAATTCTGCATTTTAGCTTGTTTAACCTTCTCATCTCCTTCATAGATACTTTCCAACCTTTTCCAAATCTCATTAGTAGCTTTCAAATTCACAACTTTTATCAACTCATAATTAGTAAGTCCACTTAAGAGAGCATGTTTTACCTTACCATCTATTTCAGCAGCTTTAATTTCATCTTCAATATTTACACCATTCTTAGATATAGTGTAATCAGTCTTGACACATTTCCAGACCTCATAACCAAGAGAAATTAGAAAGGATTCCATCCTTACCTTCCAGAGTGCATAATCTGATCCATCAAACAAGGGAGTATCTTTCTTGTGCATCATCCTAGATCTATCTCAAGCTGTTAAGCTTTCTTCAAAGGAACCTTGCTTTGATACCAATTGTTGAAGGCACAAGACAACTAAGAGGGGGGTGAATAAGTTGTATCAAAAACTTCAAACCCTCATGAACATAGTCACATCCACATCAATTTACTTAAACCCTTAATCTTTTATGAAGTTCAAATATGAAAAGCAGATAACAAAAACTTAAACACATCAACACCATGCACAAGAGAACACCAAATTTTTACATGGAAAACCCTAAAAGGGAAAAACTGCGGTGATGATTAGCTCAAAATATAATGTAGTAACTGTAAAGGATGGAATTTGGATAGTTGAGTTTTGGTAGTTTTGTATGTGTATCCTCCTTTCACCCTTACATTCAAGGACCTAGGGTCAAGTTGCAATGTACTATCATACCCTAGGTCACTATTGATATGTAGGGAAACTTGGATTTTTATGATTTGATTGACAATTTCCTTCTCTTATGCTCAATTGTACCTTAAAACCCTAATTATGCAAATACGATAATAAATGGATGAATTAATAAAAATGCTTATGTAGAAAGATGTAAAATAACAAATAACTGCACACCTATTTTCAAGGTTCCAAGGCGGAAAAGTTGGGGACTAAAGAATGGGCACCCAAGTCCAGTGCCCTGCTTTTTGTCAAGATCTAGAAACAAGGTCTACAACCTGTATCTGTTGTACCAGAGAGTTTCCCGTTGTGGAACTTTGAGGACTAATGAGCGGGCACCCAAGTCTAGGGAGCCATTTTCTTCTCTCATCTGCAATTTCAACACTCTATTGTACCCTCCTACAACTTCACTTTGTTTGCAACTCCAACCTATAACCTGTAATCATGAAAACTTTGGGAGGGGGTTGTCATGTTTAGAGACTTGCCTCAGTCAAGCCCCGGAGAGACATTCAAGTCTTCTAAACACCGTTGTCAGATAGAGAGTGCATGCCCTTGGGAGGCAAAGGCAAAAACCAAATGATAAATACTCAATAATCACAATAGATGTCACCTTGTAGTGAAGATCTCATGGGAGGAAGAAGCTCTTCATTCCATGAGGAGATGGATACTCAAATCTGTAAACACAAACACATAGACAACACAAATCTACTCTTGCAACACAATGAAAGCCTTGAATCACCTCTTGAATGCATAAAGTTCACAATATCCATCTAGTTTACAAATGAATGCCTAAACATGCTTATATATGCAACTACAAACATTCCTGCCAAGATTTCATAAATTCAAACTTACTGTATCGGCCTAGGGACCAAATAACGGTCATAAACTGACACTTCAAATTTGGGCCTGACTCAAAATGGGGCAAGACTAGGGCGCGGGCGCCCAAGTCCTCCCCCCTATTTTGAGTAGGGTTAGGTTCAAGGGGTCCCCCTAGGCCCCATTTGTCATGATACCTAGGGTTCATTCCATCGGGATGCCAAATTATGATGCAAGATGTCCTAAATGCACACTAAAGACCTGGGAGCTAAACCTTTTGAGGGAAAAGCCCCCAAGGGGACATTTTCCAACATTACATTTAGCCCCCACTTTAATGTATGTATAAACGTGAGGCCAATTCATGCATTAAAGTATGGTCAACAAACACAGCAAACACGCCAAGCATGAAAAAGACATGCCAAGCACATTGAAGACAATGACAGGCACGCAAAACATGGAGAAGAGAGTTACAGTCACACAAAACACGGAGAATATAGTGAATGCAAAGAATACACATTAATGCATAGAAGATAGGCATGATTCTTTTCTTTTCTTTTTCTCTTATATATGAAATGCAGATGCAAGTACTAGAAAGTAAACAAACCTCCCATAATGCAGGATGTACTCATCGCATAGGTCTTTAAACTACATATATGGGGCAACACACATGCAAGACACACAAAACCTCACAAAATGCAAGATGCACTCATCGCGTAGGTCTTTAAACTGCATATGGGGAAATAGACACGCCAAACAAAGAAAGCACGCCAAAAACACACACTTTGAAGACACAGAGAAAACACAGTAGACAAGCGATGGATTGTTCCTATTTCTAGGTTCAGCACCATCTCAGGCACATTACAGGCACACACCGATGATTGCGCTTCACCACAACAATCACCGAAGACATGCTTAAGGGTTGAGTTAGTCATAAAACTGCTCCCCACCTCTACAGAGGACTTTTGAAAATGACATGATGATGCAATCTGCTCTGAGAAATACACCACCCCCACCTCCGCAGAGGGCTTAAGAAAAAGGATATACTCGATATCCTGCCTCCATAGAGGGCTTACATGATTGATTGATTAATTGCAAACAAACTCAGAGTGCAGGATGTACTCATCACACAAGTCTTTAAACTACACCTGAGGACAAGCACATTGCTAACTTCTATAACAGATAGCTTACCTTATATGCCCCCATCTTAAGGTGGTTGATATCATGCATTGATATCAAGCACATTAAGGTAGGAAGAAAACACACAAAGGAACATAGACACTCGCAAATCCCATGCCCCCCAGAGGTGATATGTACTTTATCATCACCAAATGTTCCCACAAACACATCCCTGCAAGAAACATGTTAGTGTCTACAAAATCATGATAATGCATATGAAATCTGAGGCATGCAAGATTCAATATAGACAAAGTGCACGGAACAACAGTATTGTTATGATTTGTAAATGAGATAGAACGCCATCAAAATCACTACACGGAAAGCATGAGTGCTTCTACTAGCCAAGCGTCGAATAAGATATACAACCCCATCGTCATATTAGGAACTAAGTCCAATTTTTGATTTCTCGCGAAAGGGACGCTAGGTCCGCGTTAGTATAAATGCTTTTCGTCATCTGCCCGCTGGATAGAAACACTAGAGGAAGGGAAACAATAAATAAGAGGAGAAACAAGTGTCTTAGGGATAGTCATGTAGGAGGGTGCCCCCAGGTCACCAACTGTGACACTATGTCCGTAAGACACAACACACAACGATGAAATCAGAGAGAAGCAATTTAGTAGAATGATGATACGAATAGAAGAAGGTCACAACAGATGTGGTCTCCTAGTATCCCAGACCTTACCAGAGAATCAGGGTTCATCCCAGGAGGCCTAAACAACACATAACACATCACGGGTGAAGCACATCATGAGAGAGATAAAGGGTTAGAGATACTTACCTGTAGCAACATCGTTAAGAACATACATATCTAGGATATCTCTCATGTTGATTTAGTCTTGCTGATATTGTATTAACATGAAGTTTAGGACGACGAGAGGCTTTCTTTTCTTTAAAGGATTATATCCAATGTCGCTTGAATTCCTTATTGATTTACACCACATCCCTTACCTATATAGTCGTTATGTTTGTACAAAATTTGAAATCCGCAGCCATATAGAGAGTCCAGTTCCTTAGAAGAAGGTGAAGCCTCATAGGTATCATAATTTGTGGTATAAGTGAGTATTGTTTTTATTTTCTACCGAGGGGACTTTAGGTTTCTTAGGTGCTTCAAAAGATTGCTTAGGTGAGATCGATGCTACTTTTGATGTGTCAAGGCTATTAATTTTATATTCCCCTATACTGCAAGGATTAAAATCTAATGAACCCCAATCATCGCCAACAAGTGCATTCGATGGTTGAGAGTCTTGCACAACATCATTTGTGGTTAGAGGCATTAATGAACCAGCTTGTAAACTATTTAAGCTCATATGATTATAAATTGGTTTTTTTTTTCAATGTATAAGCAGTTATCTGGTTCAGGATTGGCATGAATAGTATGAAGTTTACCTTTGAATATAAATTTGATTGAACAATGCAAGGTGGAAGGAACTGCCACCAATGCATGAATCCAAGGTCTACCAAGAATCATGTTGTAAGATAAAGAACTTGAGGCATGACATGAATCAGGGTAGGCACAAGCACAGATCCTACTTGTATAGGTAGAGTTATAGTGCCCACATATTTTTGTCCAAAATTATGAAAGCCATGAAAGCTAATGCCATTTGGTGTGATTTGTGATGTGTCAACCTTGATTTTGTGTAGTAGGTCAATGCTACAAACATTAAGAGTTGATCCATTGTCAATCATAACTCGTTTTACCAACATTTTATTTATTGTGACACAGATTATAAGTGAATCATATTGGTTTTGAACTTCAATTGACGGTAATTCATGTGGTTGAAAGATAATATTCATTTTTATCACATGCATACTATCCAATACGGCTGCTACATCATTAGGCTTAGCAGTAGGTGGGACAATCACCCTTTGCAAAGCTTCTTGGAGCATTCCATGGTATGTAGGCGATGTTTGTATTAAATCCCAAAGAGAGATCTTAGCCAGAGTAACGTGAAGCTATTCGACAAGATCATACTCTTAACCACTTTTATGAGTAAGATGAGGTGGTGGAGGGAGCATAGGTTGAGAACATGGAAGAGGGACAGGTACATACAGTGCTTGCTTACTTTGCTTGTTATTATGGGTATTGTACATTGAGATTTGCATGACAAAGGGTGTTGTGAGGAAAATGATGATGAAAATCAAATTATATCAGTGATAACAGCCACCTAATGCCAAAAAATCTGCCACAACACACTTGTAGTGTCACCCAAGGTCAAGCACTAGTGAAAATATAGCAAAAATAGGTAATTTTCATGATTTTTCAATTCCAAGACCCAGCCAAAGGGGTGTTGTAAAGAATTTAAGGAGGTACAGAAAATAATATTAGTTATATCAATCACCTACAAGCATAAAATCTGTTACAACACACTTAGGGTGCAAACTAGGCCAAACCCTAGGGCAAAAATAGCAAAAATAGGCAATTTTTCACCAAATTTTCAATACAAGAGGCCAATAACAAGGTGTTGTAAAGAATTTTAGGAGGGGAAGAAGATAATACCCCTGATATTAGTCAATTAGATCAAAAATATTCTTTACAACATGCCTATAGTGCAAATTTAGAGAGTCGATAAGGCCAAATCTAGTGAAAATCAATGTTTATCAAACCCTAGGTTTAAGATGTTGACACAAAATGCTATATGAATGTTTTGAAATCTGAATTATGATGAGAATGAAATATACTCAGATCTAAAAATGATTTCCAAACCCTAACATGCAAAATGCAATTGCAAATCTAAGGAAAAATTGAAATGAAAATGCTAGTTTTTTTGTTGGCTTTTTCTATGCAAAAATGCAATTTTTTAAAATCTAAATGCAAATTTGTTCTAGCATGCAAGGCTATAGCCAAATAAAAATTTGAATGAGTCTCTAAAATCAGTAGAAAAATCTGAAACAAGATTTTACCTACAAACCCTAGATTTTGGAATTATTAGGTTATATGCAAAATTCACAATTTTCAACAAAACCCTAGCAATTTTATGATGAAAATGCCATGCAAACTAATGAATTTTTGTAATTTTCTGTAATATAAATCAGAACTAATGCAAAAATCATAAATTTAATGGAATTCAAATTAATTGATGCAAAATAGAAACCCTGGCATGCAAAAAAATTTTAAAAAAAATTCCAATTTTTCAATTTTTTTGTAAATTTTCCAATGCAATAAGATGATTGATGATATGAATGAATGAAATCAATGAAAAACTAAAGCAAAACACTCAGCAAGGTGCAAACAAGTCCAATAACACGTGTTCACCAAAATGTAAAGGGTGGAATTTGGATAGTTGAGTTTTGGTAGTATTGTATGTGTATCCTCCTTTCACCCTTACATTCAAGGACCTACGGTCGAGTTGCAATGTATTATCATACCCTAGGTCACTATTGATATGTAGGGAAACTTGGATTTTTATGATTTGATTGACAATTTCCTTCTCTTATGCTCAATTGTACCTTAAAACCCTAATTATGCAAATATGACAATAAACAGATGAATTACGGAAAATGCTTCTGCAGAAAGATGTAAAATAACAAATAACTGTGCACCTATTTTCAAGGTTCCGAGGCAGAAAATTCAGGGACTAAAGAGTGGGCGCCCAAGTCTAGTGCCCTACTTTTTGTCGAGATCTAGAAACAAGGTCTACAACCTGTATCTGATGTACCAGATATTTTCCTGTTGCAAAACTTTGAGGACTAATGAGCGGGCTCCCAAGTCTAGGGAACCATTTTCTCCTCTGATCTACAATTCTGACACTCTATTGTACCCTCCTACAACTTCACTTTGTCTGCAACTCCAACCTGTAACCTGCAATCATGAAAACTTTGAGAGGGTGTTGTGGTGTTTAGAGGCTTGCCTCAGTCAAGCCCCGGAGAGACATTCAAGTCTTCCGAACATCATTGTCAGATAGAGAGTGTGTGCCCTTGGGAGGCAGAGGCAAAAACCAAATGATAAATGCTCAATAATCACAATAGATGTCATCTTGTAGTGAAGATCTCATGGGAGGAAGAAACTTTTCATTCCATGAGGAGATGGATACTCAAATCTACAAACACAAACACATAGACAACACAAATCTGCTCTTGCAACACAATGAAAGCCTTGAATCACCTCTTGAATGCATAAAGTTCACAATAGCCATCTAGTTTACAAATGAATTCCTAAACATGCTTATATATGCAACTACAAACATTCCTGCCAAGATTTCATAAATTCAAACTTACCGTGTTAGCCTAGGGACCAAATAACGGTCATAAACTGACACTTCAAATTTGGTCCTAACCTGAAATAAGGCAGGACTAGGGCACAGGCGCCCAAGTTCTCCCCCCCTATTTTGAGCAGGGTTAGGTTCAAGGGGTCCCCCTAGGCCCCATTTGTCATGATACCTAGGGTTCATTCCATCAGGATGCCAAATTATGATGCAAGATGTCTTAAATGCACACTAAAGACCTGGGAGCTAAACCTTTTGAGGGAAAAGCCCCCAAGGGGACATTTTTTGACATTATAGTAACAATACCGAATTACAAAGGCTCACTGCCATAGAGAGAATGCTCATTATAGGGGACTCACTACCCACTGAGAAAAGAAAGAAAGAAGAAGAAGAAGAAAAGAATGGCTCACTATCAAAATTTGAACTGATATAGTTGTATCTAACCTATGCATGGAGTTCAGTTCCCATGAATCTCATTATACACCACAACATACACAACACCTTCGCAGCATCACCGAAAATTATAGACACCTTCTTCTCAGTGCATCTGGTAGCCTAATACATGAAATCTCTCGTTGGCCTAATCAAATTTGCATCACAACAACATATCCCCCATTTGCACATATATCCATGAATCCTTGACATTTATTTATACCATCATTACCCTTGAAACAATCTTCAAGGTCAGCAACACAATCTTCAATCCTTGAAACAATCTCCAAAGTCGGTAAACACACAATATTTGAATTAGGTTTGGACCTAAACATTCCACGACACAAAGGAATGAAGGAAAACCACTCTATGCCTTAGCTCAAACCCAAATCTATCTAGGCATTCTACACAACACTCACATAATCACCAAATCAATTCCTTAATCAGCGCAAACATTCAAGGTCGGCCAAACAGTGTAAACATAAGGAATTCTTGATCACATGCTTCCACAATCACAACCATAACTTACGAACCATACACAAGGCTTTAAGACAATCTAGAAACATCTATGAACATCTTGAATTCACCTAGAAACCAACAAATTCAACCACAACAACTTTCACCTGAACACAACACTGTCAAACTCTGCAACACAATAAATTGCTTTCCGGAGTACTAAATCACAAACCTTTTGGATAGAAGATAGGTAAGATCCTTATGAACACATATCCAGAACCACAGCACCTGAAACCTTTCTACGGAGGAATGCAGAGAAAAATACTTTCTCTTAGACACCTCTGCACAACTCAGAAACACTGTCAAATACTATTCTCAAACTGGTGAACATAATTTTCACTACATAGCAACCTGGAGCACCAAAATCTAGATTTGGCATCTTCAAACACTTCTCGACAACATATCCAAACCACACACTCAGATCTCCAATACAGAAGAAATGTGGAGCAAAAACTTGAACAACACTTTGTAAGTCAGAAGACTTCTTCAACACATTGTTTTTAGTATTAATCATTTTTTCTCAAAAGCACTTGAAAAATCAATATCAGAAGCATATCCTTAACATCTTTAGCACTTCAATAGAGCAACCAAACCACCTTTAGTAGGACAACTTAATCAAACAACAACAAATTCATCAAAAGACACAATTGACACTAATGACAACAAAAGCATGTTGACATCAATGACAACACCGATTAGCACATACTTGCAACAGAAAGCATTGATGAAGTTTAAGAAAATTTTATGTGAAGACTGAAGAAAGGCACTGGGAAATACAAAGGTAAGTTACCCTTCAAATGTTTCAATTGTGGAAAGGTTGGTCACTTTGCTTCTAAATGTCCTTTTAAGGAATCTAGAAGTAGTTACAAGAGAGACAAGTTCAAAAGAAGTTTGTATTCCATAGAGATAAATTATTCTTCAGAAGATGAGGATCATGATGATTCAAATGATGAAACACTTTTCATAGCTTTGAGTGTTGGTGACAAATGGATGATGTTGAAAATTGTGAGAAGACGGATGCCTTGCAAACAAACCAGAACAACGAAAGATGAATGGTTGTATGGAATGCCTTTCATGCAAAAGAAGAAGCCAAGGCTTAGGTAATTGATAGTGGATGCTCAAATCATATGACTGGTGACAATGAGAAGTTTATCAGCCTTGAAAAGTGGGATGGTGGTGTTGTCAAGTTTGGTGGTGATGAGTCATCATAGATTTGTGGAAAAGGTGCTATAACTATTGATGGGAAGAACATGACTAAGGATGTTCTCTATGTCAAAGGGCTAAAACACAATCTTCTCAGTGTTAGTCAGATGTGTAGCAAGGGATATAATCTCACCTTTCATTCCAAGGGTTGTGAAATCGGGAAGGCAGGGTCCAAAAATCTAGTTACAAAAGGTATCAAGATATATGGTGACATCTATCATTTGAAGGATGTAAATGGAAGAACATGTTTGTTGGCCCAATCTCGTGAATGTTGGTTGTGGCATAAGAGAATGGGAAACAACAATTTTGATAATATGGTAAAGATCAGTTCTACTCATACAGTGAGAGATATGCCTAAGATAATCAAGCCTACAAATGTAGTATGCATGGAATGTCAAATGGGAAAGCAGACAAAGACAAACTTCACAAGCAAGGAGTAT
Source organism: Cunninghamia lanceolata (assembly GCA_027924645.1). Classification (NCBI taxonomy): domain Eukaryota; kingdom Viridiplantae; phylum Streptophyta; class Pinopsida; order Cupressales; family Cupressaceae; genus Cunninghamia; species Cunninghamia lanceolata. Next base: position 5,828,457 of record BSBN01000148.1, on the reverse strand, counting down.
TCTTCTTCAAATCCATTAGAGTTGATTCAAACTGATCTATGTGGCCCTACAAGAGTAAAGAGTCAACAAGTTGAGAGGTATTTCATGTTGTTTATTGATGATTATTCAAGAATGACTTGGGTTACTTTCTTAAGAGAAAAATCAGATGCCCTTGATAAATGTAAAGTGTTCAAAGCTATGGTTGAGAATGAAGTAGATGCCAAGATCAAATGTTTGAGGTCTAATAGAGGAGGTGAATTTACCTCAAATGAATTTGAAAAGTTTTGTGAAGATAATGGTATTAGGAGACATCTGTCAGCCCTTGGGATCCCTCAATAAAATGGGGTAGTGGAAAGAAAGAATAGGACTATGCAAGAAATGTCTAGGGCAATGTTGAAACATGCAGATCTACTTGATATGTACTGGAAGGATGCAATTCATACTGGTGTCTATCTAATTAACAGAGTGCAACTAAGGGTCAATAGAACTAAGACCCCTTATGAGCTATGGTATAGGAGACCTCCAATAGTCAGATACTTCAGGATCTTTGGTAGCAAATGCTATATCAAAAGAGATGAAGAAGACCTAGGAAAGTTTGATTCAAGAAGTGATGAAGGAATCTTTCTTGGCTACTCAACCAGAAGCAAGGCTTATAGATGCTACAACAAGAGGTTGGGAAAGATGATTCAAAGGACAAATGTCAAGGTAGATGAAGATCTGTATCAGATCTCACATGAATGAGAGAACTCTGAATCTTATATCTTTCCATGCATTGTAGATGAAGAAGAAGAAGTGAAAGAAGAAAAGGAACAAGAACCAAAGCAGATGCCTAAGACTCTAGCAAAGTATGTTCAGAAGAACCACTCAATAGATTAGATCATTGGAGATAAGGATGAAGATGTGCAGACAAAGAAAAGGCTTGCCAAGACACATGAGCAAGTAAACTTGTGTTTGTAGTCAAAAGTGGAACCCAAAAACTTTGTTGATGCCAACAAAGATGATGGATGGATAAAAGCCATGGAAGAAGAATTGGATCAGATTGAGAAGAATCAAACATGGGAATTGGTTCCCAGACCAGCAAATAACAATGTTATAGGAACAAAATGGGTATTCTAGAACAAACTGAATGAAGAAGGTGAAGTTGTAAGGAACAAGGCAAGACTAGTATGCAAAGGATACACACAAGTTGAAGGTATTGATTTTGAGGAGACTTTTGCTCCGATAGCAAGGATGGAGGCAATCAGAATGTTCCTTACTCTTGTTGCTCATAAGCACTTCAAGGTATATCAGATGGATGTTAAGTTAGCATTTCTGAATGGTGATCTAGAGGAAGAGGTTTATATTGAACAACCAGATGGTTTCTAGATATCAGAAGATCCGGACATGGTGTGCAGACTCAAGAAGGCTCTGTATGGTCTTAAGCAAGCACCTAGAGCTTGGTATGCTAGGTTGGAAGTACTTACTTCAGCAAGGCTTCAAGAAAGGTACTACATATATCAATCTTTACATCAAGGAAGAAGGAGACATGATATTGATAGTTGTAGTATATGTTGATGACATCATCTTTGGTTGAGATGATGATATGTGTAAGAGGTTTGTAGAGGAGATGCAAAAAGAATTTGAGATGTCTATGATTGGTGACATGTCTTTCTTCCTTGGACTTCAAATTACTCAACTAGATGATGGTATCTTTATTTCTCAAGCTAAGTATGTCAAAGAGTTGTTGAAGAAGTTCGGTATGGAGGACTCAAAACTAGTGAGTACTCCCATGGTCACTGGATGTCACTTGAGCAAAGATGATGAGTCTCCAAAGGTGGATCAGACTATCTATAGATCTATGATTGGAGGACTGTTGTACTCGACTGCTTCTAGATCTGATATTATGCATGAAGTATGTGTGGTTTCCAGATATCAAGCCAATCCCATGCAAACACATGAGAAGGCAGTGAAAAGGATATTCAAATACTTGAAAGGAACTCCGGACTATGGCCTATGGTATTCAAAAGGTAATAACTTTGATTTGAGTGCTTGATGCTGACTAGGTTGGTTGTGTTGATGATAGAAGAAGTACAAGTGGTGCTGCTTTCTTTTTAGGAAGCAGATTGGTTTCATGACAGAGCAAGAAGCAAGATTCAGTGTCCTTATCTACTATAGAGGCAGAGTACATTGCAACAACATCCTGCTATACACAAGTGTTGTGGATGAAGCAAACCCTAAAGGATATCAAGGTATTGTATGATGAGCCTATTCCTATCTTGTGTGACAATACAAGTGCTATCAATATTCCCAAGAATCTAGTGATGCATTCTAGAACCAAGCATATAGCAATTAGGTATCACTTTTTGAGAGAGAAGGTTGCAGATAAGGAAGTGAAGTTGGAATATGTTCCAACAAAGGATTAAATAGTAGATATTTTCACAAAGGCTCTTGCAAAGGATACTTTTGAGGATCTCCAACAGAGGTTAGGGATAATTTCCCCTCCTTCTTGCTAGATACATAGTGGTACATCTGTCCAGGGGGATTTCATGTTATATCTTGTTCCTAGACTGATGGTGGCTACCTCTTAGGGGGAGCAGGTAGTGGTTCCTGGTGATAGGGGGAGTTTGTTTGTTGCAAGAAGAAGTCATACCCTAAGAAAGAATGTTCAGGTATGTGGTCTCTGATGAGCAGGTAGTGGTTTCTCTTTGTCCTTGATGTCAAAGGGGGAGAGAAGCAGAAGATGTGTTGCCATCAATGCCAATGGGGGAGATTGTTACACATATGGTTCCTAGGGTTGTCATTGATGTCAACACTATCATGGTGGTGTGATGGTGTTCACGGTTGGATGTCATGTCCCATCCAACAAAAGAAGAAGATACAGTTCATGGTTGGATGTCATGTCCTATCCAACAAGAGAAGGGAGAAGATATAGTTCATATTAATATGGGAATTAGAAGCACAAAGATGATTAGATGTATTGCTAATGTTATTGATGGCCTGAAGTATGTATGTTCCAAGATCCATGATGATTGGATTACCGGAAGAGTGTTTTGTTGTTGACTGGTTGAAGATAATATTGTCTCTGTTAAGATGTTCTATGTAGGACAATAGAATGCCCTGCATTCCTCTACATTTGCAGATATGGCCATGCGATTCTGGAACTGTATTAAGAATATAGTGAAGGTGATAATTCCAAGTTTTTAGATAATTTGTCCTTCCGCTATGAAAGTTATGCATGATAAAGTATCGGCATGTATTCTAGCAAAGTAAGCTAGTGTTGAAGGCCTGTTGAAATGCTCTGCATTCCTCTAGAAATGAATAATTGCCCTTGCAGTTTTGAGGACATGTTTATGGATGTGTATTACATGTTTCCTTGTAGTTTCAAGGTTCTTGGTGGTCTGCAGCTCAGTTTTTCAAATGACAGCATGTTGCAGTGTGTTCCGGATAACATATTGTTCTTAGAGTTCATGATTGAAGATGTGCAGCGCAAATTCTTTGATGTGTAGAGGTAAAGGAGTGTTTGGGGATTTTGTATGAGTCCTGTAGACTCGTCTAGAAAAGTTTCATGAAGATCTTTCTTGTTTCTAGTATCGCACAAGGTTTTCAAGTTGTTGTGGTCGTTATGATTCAAGGTTCATGTGTTTTTGCTTAAAGATGTCCTATTTTCAAATGAGCGAAGTGTGTGGATGTAATCCCTTGGTGTTTGAAGTTGTGAAGGATATTTTGGACCTGGTTAAGCAAGTGTTGGTGTCCACAAGGCATGGGTCTTCTACTGGTGTAACGTATGGTTTTACTTAGGACCTATCTTCTACACGTTTCATGTTGTGTGTTGTCTAGCCGACTTGTAAATGCATTTTTCATGTTATATTTGGCTAACAAGTAATGTAACCAATGTAATATCTTGTATAAATTGTAAATCAAATTGAGTGAGGCAAAGTGTGATTGCAAGTTGATTGAAAAAGTTTGCAAACAGATAAGGAGCATAATGAATGCATTTTAATGTGCGATTGAAGGAGAAAGAGAAGAAGTTGTAGATGTTGTCCTTATTCATCTTGAAGACATATTTGTGACAGTGATCAAGTGTAGAGTGTGCCTAATTGATCTGATCATCAGAAGAAAGTGTGAATAGGTAGAATTGCAATCATCAAAGGTTTGAATTTCAATGTCAATTTTCAAATAGTAGGACTATCATATTGTAATCTTTTGTAAGTGTGTTCTCTATTCAGGGAGTAGTAGCTTCCTTGGGAGTGACCCTAAAACAAAGTCTTCAGGGAGTAGTAGCTTCCTTGGGAGTGACCCTAAATCAAAGTCTTCAAGGAGTAGTAGCTTCCTTGGGTTGTAGCCCTAAAACAAAGTTGTTATTTGAGCTTCATATATTGTGAGTTAATCCTCACTGTGGTTTTTCCTTCTAGGGTTTTCCACGTATATCCAGTGTTATGTGTTGATGTGCATTGTGTTAATCTTTCATCTTCATGTTAATGCTGTGATGATTAAGTTTTCATATGCTCTGGATAAGTTGATGTTGTTAAAATTGAAGATTGTTTAGATACTGATTCACCCCCCTCTTAGTATCTTGGTGTGTTCAACATAATGGGTGCAATACCTCTGTGGCTTCTGATATGAACACTATTACAAATCAGGCTCCTACACCTCATGCACAAAAGACAATGTTGTGGCATCAATAATTGGGATATATTGGAGAGAAATGATTTTGAGCATTAAAACTAAAGGTATGGTTGAAGGTATTTCTTATTATCCTTTATATTTTGATTTCTATTAGCACTAGTGTGTATTTGGTAAGCAAACTAATTGTGTGAAGTTTCCTAGTGGTGCTACATGATCAAAAGGGATTTTGTATTTAGTGCATAGTGATGTGTTTGGACCTAAAAAGGTTTCATATCTAGGAAAATCTATGTATTGTGTTACTTTAATAGATGACTTCTCAAGAAAATCTGGGTATATTATATTCAAAAAAAATCTTATGTTTTCAAAAAATTTAAAGAGTTTAAGGATCTAGTAGAAAATGAAATGGAAAAGAAAATAAAGGTTTTGAGAAGTGATAGTGTTACAGAGTATTGTTCAAATGCCTTCGATTAGTTTTGCAAGTAGTGTGGAATAAAAAGGCAGAAGATCACTCCTTATACATCACAATAGAACGAAATTGCAAAAAGAATGAACAAAGCTCTGATAGATAAGGCTAGAACCATGCCAATGGTGTAGGTTTAGATAGGAAATTCCAGGAAAAAGTAGTAACAATTACTTGTTATCTTATTGATAGATCACCCACCTTAGCTTTGTTGGTTAAGACTCCACTAGAAGCATGGACTAGTAAGAAATCCTCCCTCAAACATTTATGGGTTTTTGGTTTTGAAGTTTATATGTATATTCCCAAAGAGAAAAGGACTAAGCTAGATTACAAATCAATAAAATGTATATTCGTGGGATATAGTACTAGTGTTAAAGGATATCAGTTGTGAAACATAGAAACATAGAAAATGGAATACATTCATAATTTAATTTTTAAAGAAGGAAAGAAGGTTCCAAAATAGGACATACAACCAATGAAAGAGCCTAAATAAGTTCATGTTAATTTAGAAGGTGGTGAATCTATGTCTAATTTCAAAGAAACTAAGGAAGAGGAACTAGAGGATGAGTTGGAAGAGAAGAATGTGGAACTAGAGGATGTAGAATCAAACAGTGTTGAACCAGAAACTCTAATTTTGAGAAGATTAGATTGAGTAAGAAAAGTAGTAGAAAGGTATAGGGACTTTGATTTCCATTGTACATTTCTTTTATCAGCCTTATTTGTTAGTAATAAAGACCCTAAGACTGTTAAGGAGGCACTTGGATCAAATGAAAATAAATATTGGATGGAGGCTATGAAATAAGAAATGGAGTCCTTAGATAAGAATCAGACATGGGAAATGGTAAAATTGCATCCTAAAAGAAAGCATGTTGGCCACAAATGGTTGTTTTGAAGAAGCATATTGTAGAAGGAAACATGGATAAGTATAAAGCTCACCTAGTTCCAAAGCAATTCTCTCATGTAGAAGGAATTAGTTTTGGGGAAATTTTTACTCTAGTAGCAAAACTAACTTCATTCATTTTTTTGTTGGCTATTGTTGTTTTCTTATCTTGAAATTGAACAAATCAATATAAAACCAACATTTTGGCATGGTGATCTTGAGGAAGAAATCTACATGGCACAACTAGAATGTTTTAAGATGAAAGGTAAGGAGAATTTAATGTGCAGGCTAAAAAAGTTTTTTATGGTTTGAAGTGTTCACAAAGGACATGAAATGAAAAATTTGACAAGTATGTGTTGCGACATGGGTTGAATCATAGCAAAGCTAACCCCTATGAAATTAATTGGTAATAACAAAGAAATGATCGCTTTAGTTATATCTCAGTTATCATCTCAATTTGACATGAAAGATCTTGGTGTTGCAAAATTTATTTTGGGTATGGAAATTAAAAGCAATAATGTAAATAGGAAATTGTGGTTACATCAAAAGAAATATGTTGCTAGATGATATTGTAGGGTTTAGGATGCATGACAATACTTGTGAGTGCTCCCTTTCTAGTTAATCAAAAAATATCTATTAAACAGTGTCCAAAGACATAAGAGGAAATTGAGGAAATGTGTCAAGTTCCTTATGCTAGTGTTCTTGCGAGCCTTCTATATGCAATCATTTGGAGTAGACTTGATATTGTGCATGTAGTGGGAGTTGTGAGTAGAAATATGTCTAAACCAAAAAAGGAGCATTAAGTTGTTGTGAAAAAGAATTTTCAAATATTTATGTGGCACCTTAAATTATGCATTCTACTACTAAGGAAGACCTAGTGAAAATAAAACTTCGAATTTGCAAGGATTTGTGGATTCTAAATGGTTTGGAGAACTTGACTAGAGAAGATCTACCAATAGATATGTATTCAATCTTTTTGCAGTAAAAGATAGGTAGTGGTTGCATTATCTACAACATCTAGGTATAGTACATGACAGTGCTTCATGCATGTAAGCAATGTGGCTACAAAGGTTGTGCTTAACTATTGGATTATTATAGAAGGCGATAAGGATTGACAGTGATAGAGTGCAATATATTTGGCCAAGAATCATGTTTATCATGCTTGGTCAAAACATATTGGTGTACAATATCATTTTATGAGAGAAATAGTTGAAGGCAAGTGGGTACTATTGGAAAAAGTTAATACAAAAAAGAATGTTGTTGATTCATTAACAAAAGCTATGAGTATTGAGAACTTTTCTTGGTGCAAGAAATCAATGGGCATGGTTGTGCTCAACAAATGATAGTACAAGTGTGTGGCTCCTATGAAAAGTAACAAGTGGGAGATTGTTAGACGTGTGTTGTATGTTTTCCGTGTCTTATAGTTAAATGGGGCAAAACCCTACTTTTGATGTACCTATTAATATTCGCACATGTTTAAGGGAATGAGTAAGAGCTTTATTATTGTTCTGTGAATGGTTGAGTTTTTGTGCAATAGTAAAAAATGTTATTATGCTAGGTTTTTTACTTAAAAGGGTTTTCCCAAGTGAAAATATTGTTTACTATGTGTTTTGTTTATAATTTACTTTTGTATTCATTGTTTCTATTATACAAGTTTATTGAGCTTCTTTTCCCTACAATTTGATTGTGTTATGATCTATAATTGCAATGTTCCTCTACATCTTGGCAAGGTCTTCCATTACCTTGGTCTTCACATGTTCATCATGAGTTCTTGCGATACTCTTAGTCCTTGTCAGTCACTCCAATTTCAATCTTGCAATGACCATAGATTCTCTCTTTTTGCTAGATCAATTAACCCTAACTAGATAGTTTATTGCACAATTATTCAACCTCCAGACAAACATGTAACAACTCAAAATAATTGCAATCTACTCTTTAAATGCCCCTAACTACATAGTTTATTGTTATCATTGGTCAATCTCTAGGTGAACTTGTTGCACATTCAATGCAACCCACTTGTACTCATAATGGTCATGGCCTATGTCTCATTAGGTCCATCTACAAATCCTCTCTTTAGTTCACTAATTCCATTTTATGAACTTTCATCATCCATGATTTTTTAATATAACACATATATGTAAAGCATCATAATAAACAAGAGCTATGTTGCAACTGGAGTCCCTGCGAAATACTGCTAGAATAGAATATGGAAAAATAGTATATGGATCAACTTCAAAAGCAAAGTTTGTAGTTGTTTAGAAAAATGCCTCAAAGAAATGTGCTCTCATGGTTTGTGATGATTGCAAGATGTGCACAACTTGGATTAGTTAAAAAGGCTTTAGTAGCTCTCAAGAAAATGCAATCATTAGATGCAAAGCCAAATTCCATAATATTTGCTAACATCGTCTCTACCTATGCTAATGGGAGCATTGGAAAAGAGTATGGAGATGCATCAAAGCATAATGGAGAGGACACTTTTGCTACCATTTTAGGACATACCCCAAAATGAGAAAAGAGCATTGCAAATAACTGCTTTGCTTCACCACCATAAAATCCATATCATAGAAATATTGTACCAGAATTTAGGATCCTCTTGAGGAGTAATGATTTTGAGTTGGTAAGGTTCAAGGCTCAAAATCTACCCATGTTTATTAGGTGACCCAAGTTCAAAGCTCAATTGGGGACATATTCTTTGGCGGCAATTATGTGATGCTTGCCTAGGGCCAAGTGATTCTAGTGATTAGATATTACACCTATGAGCTAACCATAGGAGGAACTGTATCAACTCTGAGAACCCAAAAGCCCAAGAGTCTAGCTTCTAGCCTAGCAAGAGAGTTTGCTCTACCCAATTCGACATTGGCTCAAAGGCTTGTGATTAGGATTTAGGGCTACTTCAAATTTGGGTTTAGGCTAGGGAGCACTCCTTGAATCATTTTTTATCTCTTCTTATTTGTCCAAGGAAACAAGATACTCCCAAACTCTACAAGTGTGTGAAATTGGATTATCATTGATGTGCCTAGGAACCACTCTAATGACTAGCAATGCACCATATATTTCAAGAACATTTTGATGTTGCTTTTGGTTGCCCTATTTTTACTTATTATGGGGAAGGAGAGATGCCCCTCCCTTAGTCATGAGAAGTCTTTATAAATTCTAAGAGAGATTTTGCGATCTTTTTTTTGTCTATTGTTGTTGCAGTGCAGCTACATAGTCATTGTAGCAATACAGTTTAAACTCACACATATTTCAAATGAAAATTTTTTTGAGGTAATCTTTTAAATGTATGCAACATCTCCATAGAAGGAACCTCCTCACCCTACAAATTAAAAAATCAATCAAGCAAAACCCCGGTTAGATGTACCAAAATAGAAACAATAAAATGAAATTAAAATTTTGAATTACAATAAAATAAAATATTAACAATCTAGTACCATCAATGCTACATTCAAAGACGGTCTAGTGTCATTAATTTACAAAGTAACATATATCGATCGAATAGAGCAGTTTAGCAATCCATACAAGAAATCTCTTACCAAATCAGAATCGTAATGACTAATTTATCACTAAGCATACTATCTTGATAATAAAATTACTACTTCCAATTTTCTAAGGACTACTACTCTTCACTTTTATATTGATATAAGCCTACAAGGCAATTTCTCATACTATATATATGTATGGGACTTTTTTATATGTGCAGGTAATAACTAACTAGAATGACACTATAGATACACTCTATGACACACCCATCTTCAGATAAGCTACCATCTCTGTCCCTTGGAAAGTTCAGTAGTAGCATAAAATGGAGGGGTAACCCGTAGAAATGAACAAAAATACCAAAAATGGCACCTTCCTCCCCACCATCGATGTCTTTCTTAGTATTCTTAACAAAAGAATTGGAACGCCACTCCGACAAAAGCTTGATTGTAACTGATCTTCAATAATAACAACACCCTCTACGATGTTTGCATGGCTTCAACATGATAGGTTTCAAATTCTTTATCAAGCTCCTCCACAAACTTCTCTGGTACTTTGCTTCTATGGCCTCGGCCTCAACCTCTTCCACGCCCATGTCCATGCCCAACACCACGCCTAAATCCAAGCCCACAGCCACGGTTCCAACTGTTTGACAGAAAACTTTATTATGCTTATATAATTCCTAAGCTAGAACTTAAAAAATAACATTTACATGCCTTTTATATGCCACAGTATTTAGCCATGCATATAAAAAAACAAAACATGTAGAACCTGGCTTATAGTTACTTACCCACCACCACCTCTTCGTCTCATACCCTTTGAAAATCCCCTTCTGCATCACAAATGATAAATGAAACAAATTTTTAAAATCATCCATGTAGAATGTGTGAGATAGTTCAAATGACATCCACAAATTATACAATTGAAGGAAGTAATATTCATCTGATGCTTATGTGTGCTTAGCCATGGTTCAACATCACTAAACAAATAAAATGAAGATCACTTATTGCCACAAATTATATGAAAATGACACAAAATAAGTAGTAGACCCACATTCCCAATAAAGGTAAATGTATTGACAAAACAGAAATATAGAGATTGACAAACTATCCAAGGAAATATAGTGTTAAAGTTTGAAGATGACATACGTCATAGCAGCTCCACGTCCTCTTACAACAGATGTTCCAGTCAAGACAGGCAAGTTCAAATTTGTACCAACAAGTTCTATCTTCATGGGTTTACCATCAAGCTGGACTCCATCGTATCTCTGCATTTCTGCAAGTGCATCACCCTTCCTTGCAAAAACCACCTCTACTGTACCCTATCACAATATGACAATAACTTTAGCTCGTCTTCACTGGATGTCAAATTTCACAACAAAACAAAGGTATGTTCTCACATTCCAACATTCAATCCTGTTAGTATAACTAGTATGATAAAAATATAGACCTAGTGTTCTAAGGAATGTCTAGTTTGAACAATATAGAACCCACAGTTTCAGAACACTTGAAGCTCACTATTGAGGCTTAAGCTCATTCTAGTTTTACCATTTTTTCATTTTGATAGCAATGATGTAAAAAAAAAATAGTTTGAATGCACACTTAAACTCACTATGGTTTTTCCATTTTAGTTACAACAGACCCCTTTTAGAAGAACAACATGAGCAAGAAAAACCAAAATTCTCGAAACATTTGAATTAATTTACTACATGCAAATCAAGATGTCAAAACTTACAGGGCATGATGACAAAGACATACAAGGCATATAAGGCTTTAATTACAATTATTCACCTATTAAAATTCAAAGCCCAAGGCCTGACTGAACCAAATGGAAGCAATTTTGAAATTTTCTAATGAGAGATTGAAGTATTCAATTTGCATCCTAGGCATTGTAAACATGGTTAAAAACTTAAAAGCAACACTTCCACAACTTTTTCTTTTCAATGTGCTTCTCAACTTTTTGTGATACCAGTTAGGAATTTTTTCATGAGCCATAATCTGTTATTGTTTCTGTCCAGGACAAGGAGCAGCATAACATATTTTGTAGCTAATCATGAAGTGTCAAATGAATCCTACCACAAATAATATGTAACAGTTTAAACAAAATAAATACAGACTCCTATAGGATTCAAACAATTTGAGTCTCATGGCGTCTCATTGTTTTCCCATAGTGAATATGGTGGTGAAAGTTTTAAACCCCTAAATTTACCATGTTTACTGTTGCGCATTTATTCCCAGGAAGACACATCTAGAAACACTCCCCAAATTCATCTTGATTATAGATATTTGTGTTAATAGCCTTAAACCCCTCCAACAAATCTTCCAATCAGGAAAAGAAGCTTTGTTATTGGATTAGAATGCATTAAATGCATCCTACATAATGGACCAACTAATGTGCACATGGAGTCTCTCTCTAGTGCTACTTCTGCAAACTCTTAATTCTATCACTCAGGTTTACCCGAGGGTGGGAGATGAGATTTCCTAGCACTTCAGTTCATTGTCATGACATTTTATTTGTGTTATATAACATCTGTCAAGATCATTAACCTTACATCTAAGTTACCGGATCCGCCTGTTAGAGGACCGGGTGCGGGTGCGGTGCGGCTCGGGTGCGGGTGTGGGTGCGGGCAGGGTGCTGCACAAAAATGTTGGGTGCGTCCCGGACGCACCCGGGTTCGCTGGGTGCGAACCCAGCCTTAAAACATAGCACCCGGAGCGCACCCACGCACCTTTCAAATTTTTTTTATGTTTTTTTCACTTATAACACAATTTAATATTATTTTAAACATTCAAAAATGCAAATATAACCCTAAAAAGTCATTATAAACACACTTTTGCCAGAGCAAATTGACTTGGATGCTTCTACTTCCCAATCCAAACATGTTGCACTTGAGGGATCAGAGAGCGAGCATACTTTTTCAGCGAGTGGCAGTGGTGCTGGTTGTGGTTCTTCAAATGATCCCGCTAATGTCCAAGAAGATGATGATGATGTGGAGGATTTAGCAAATCTATATGATGATTGACACTTGTCATTTGACATTGAAACAATGAAAATTGATTGTTGAACATGATATTATTATTTTGAATCTTGTTATTGAACTTGAAGTTCGAGTTTTATGTTTTATGATATTCAAGTTGATGGTGGTTTTGTTGATTATATGATGCTATGTAGTGTTCTACACTTTATTCTTGCATTTCTACACTTAATTCTTGCTTCTATGCTTAATTTTTTTGCATATACATATATTTTTTTATATATATAAAAAAACGAACCCAAACCCCAAAAAAAATTTTGGCTGAACCCGCGAACCGAACCCGCGAACCCGAACCCGCACCCGCACCAGAACCGGCAACTTAGCCTTACATGGATTCTACTCTTTTTCCATAATTTGAAATGTCAGCTATCTGTACTCAAATTATTTTTCCCACATAAAAAACTCTTTCACTTGTTGTTTTGAGTGTTTGCATATTTTACATTCAATTTAGTATCAAAATTAATAACTTCACCAACCCTACCAAACAAAAATTATTTTAAGGTATCACCAGATTGTAGGGTTAGAAAGGGAAATATATTTTTGGGAGGAAAATTTGAGCTCAATGGGGCACCCAACACCCACATGATTAAGTTGAAAATTTAAGAATTTTTAGTGTAGAAAAGGTTGACATAAAAAATAAAGGATTTGTAAAGAAAAAATGGTAATTTCTACTAGGTAGTTGTCAGACCACATTAAGCTGTTATTCAGCACATCCAAACCTCATGACATAGGAAAATTGTCTCTTATAACATGAAAAATTACATATAGAAGCTAAGTTACCGATCCTGATACTGATTCGGATTTGGATTCGCGGGTTCGATTCGTGGATTCAGTCCAAAAAAAAAATTGCTGTGGGTTCGTTTTGGATTCGTTAATACAAAAACATATAAAATCATAAATATATACATATTTGCAGCAGTAATTAAGTTCAGAATACCACATAGCATCATGATCATTTAATTATAATAAACAAAACCTCCATAAAACATTGAAACAATAAAAATTAAAAAAACTACAATGTCAATTAGTCAAACTCGAATGTCATGATATATATTAAAATTAAAAATAATAATGTCACGTGTCAACAATCAACCATCACTGATCATGCATCAATGTCATATGGGTCTTCAAAAAAAGCATCATCATCATCCATATTAGATGACATAGGTAGTGGTATATTAGAAGAACCGCAAATAATTGGGCTGTATCCGATATGTCTGGATATGTTGAGAAGGAGAGGATCACAACTAATTACTTAAGGTTGCTCTGTTGAGGACAGTGCAATCAAAGGTCAGTAAAGTGTACGTGAGACTAGATGAGAAGATTAAGCAGCTACAGAATATCATTGCTTGTAATCAGTATCTGTAACAATTTGTCTTTGAACTTCAACATTTGTTGGTTCCAGCATAGCAACTCCACAGACTGTGAGCAGGTATTAATATTCAGTAATGAGAGTGCCCCTTTTGCTGCCCCTATTCCTTTCTCTGTGACAGTCGTCATAACTAACACTCATTCCAGTTTTGAACACTTATCAACAGCAATGTCCCTTAGTCTTAGAGTGAGATAAATGTAGGCAGACACCTATACATTTTGTGAAAAAGAAAGTAAGACATTATGCTTTGTGGAAATGTCTGGAGGCAAAAAAACAAGTGTTGACCCGTCAAAGAGCACGGATTCGTCCAGATTCGGCCCGGGTTCTGCTTGGATTCGGCTCGGATTCGACTGGGTTCACATGGGACGAATCCGGAGGTGGAATGCGGGATCCTGGACGAACCGGAGGTGGGATCGGATCAGGATCAGGATCCGAACCGGATTCAATCGGGATCCAGGGGCTGGGGTGAAGGATCCAGTAACATAGTATAGAAGGAATAACTTTCAAAGTTTAAAGTGGCCCAAGTGAATGGGTTAAAGATTGTTCATCTGCTTTAAGCTAAGTTGCTGGTTTAGGTATGGGTATGGGCAATTCACGAGTTCTTTGTACATAGGTTTTGTATAGCTTCCATACAAAAAATATTAAAATATTAAAAAATAGTCATAATTTGCACAAAATATATAAAATTAGCAACAAAAGCTAGCTGATAATTGATAATTCAAAGACAAATGTAAAATGATAAATCAAAATGGTTTATATCTATGCCATACATCCAAAATAGAGTAGTAATTAGAGTGCATAGGGTTAGGATAGTTTTTTCCTTTTTTCTGTTTTCTCTTTATGAATTTGATTGGGCTGTGGAGCCCCAGGTTCAGCCCACTATTTAGCAATGGAAACAACTTGGATAAGAGCTGGAAACAACACAATTACTGTCACTGATCGTATTGGTGGATTGTGTTCAACCTATTCAAGAGAGTACCCTTTTTCATTTCCTAGTCAACAATTTATCCTGGAAGGAACCTATATGCATGCTTGATAAATATTTGGTTTTCCACTCAGTTATTGTAAGCACTTTCTACTAGTCATGGAACTAAGTACCAAAAGCAACATTTTATGCTTTAAATAATGAGGTTATTGAGACAACCATGTAGAAAGAAAGAGCTTATGGAGACAACTAAGCATTACAAAGTTCTTATCATGTATTAAAACATCATTTGATGTTTTTTATAAAGAGCTTCTAGAAAGAACTAGGATTTCATTATTTCCCCAAGTTGATACATAATATCTCCAAGAGTACGAGGGTGTGCATTGTGTGATGCAAGCACAAGGCTTGGAATATCCTCCCCTCACTGTGGGACGATGTACAGAAAGAAAGACATCAACATTTTGGAACACATTAGAGATCCAACATCAGGATGAAAGTAATGAAAAAATTGCAAACCTAGAGCTCCTTATATAGGTAACTCTGTTACAAAGGCACAAAGGAGGAAATATGGGCATCCTATAAATCAAAGTTCATATAATTATATTACCAAATATTGTCCATCTCCAGAAATGGATTGCCAATCTGCCATGGCACGTTTTGTATTATTTGTTCAGATTTCCATTTTTTATACCTAAACAAGGAATAAACTTGCTTAGAAACTTTTTTGGAAACAACTTGGCAAGCCAAAGAGGAAGATTCAACTTGCTGCTCTGCTAAAAACATTACATATTAGAATATGCATGCATACAATATCTAGAAATTTGAAAATCTTGTGTTTTGCAACCCTAGATTTTTCTAAGTTTCAAGGTTTATTGAGATGATCTCTACTTAGTAGACTCAACTCCACAAATTTCAGTGACTGATGTTACTGTGATTCAATACTTCTTTTTTTATTTTTTTGACTCAAAAAATTTACTCCATAAAAATTATGGAATTTCTAACGAGTCTTCCATCCCCATTAGTTGATAACTTTGATGACAATAGACTAGTCTACTCCTGGTCTATCTGAAGTTCGATCCTACATCCAAGTGAACCCTAGGAATGTATTGGCTTATCCATGAAGCAAGCACTACCAATTCTTTCAACAAATGTAATAAATAGGAATATAATGGCTAAGGCATTAATATCCATCCTGTTGTGACCTAATCACACATTGCCCCACTGCAAATGGGGACCCCCTTTTTTTTGAGCTCTGATGCTTTGCATTTTGTTTTGGATGATGTCTTAGGTTCGTTTCCTCTACCATTCCAACAATAAGTCTCTCTCCTAGAAGGTTTTGCTTTATAACTGGAGGTCTCATCTAGAAATGAAGAGTCTTGATCAAATTCCATTCAAATAATGAACACTGAGACCAATCCTGATGTATGTTTGAGATCCTGAAAATGACTAAGTCTGGTATCCTGATATCTTGAAAATCCTGAAAAATTGACTAAGTCTGAAATCTGGTGGATCCTCCAAATTCTAGATTTTGCATGTTAAATCCGGTGTATTCGAGACCTATCTCAAACATCCTGAAAGGTATATTGAAAAATATTTTAAGTATAAGAAATCTTATACTTAAATATATTTTTCAATATACCTTGCCCTGAAGAACCCTGAAAATGGCTAAGTACTAAAGAGGGGCACAAAATCTTGATCCAGTGCACCAAGACATGAAGGGAGCGCAAAATCCTCAACTGTCGCGCCCTAACCAACGCGCCAAGATCAACAAGCGATCAAAACATCCAACCACCGCGCCCTAACCAAGGCGCCAATATCAAGAGGATTTGAAATACTTAACTATTGCGCCATGATGATGGATTTATGTTAAGTGAAAGGAATGATTTTAAAGAAGATCCAAGAAGTTGATCTAACGCGCCCAAACCAATCCGCCCTTGTGAAGAAGAGATAAGGATGATTTTAGGAGGTATTTTATCCAAGCATCAAAATGCTCAACTAATGTGCCCTCAAGATGAAAGGTTTGTTTGATTGCCAAAGTGCCTTTTAACCGGAGTCTAAAATCCTTAACCAATGCGCCATTTAGGAAGGCAAGATAAAGTGAGTTTTTGAAGAAGTGTTGGAGGAAAGATCAAAATGTGGATCTCTTGCGCCACATCCATTGCGCCAAGGAATGAGAATGTTGAGTGGCCAATTTCAGAGACTTTCCAAGAAGAGATAAAAAACCTTAACCAATGCGCCCAAGGTCAAAATGCATCCTTCAAGTGGAGATCAAGATTTGTGACCAAGATAGGGGATTGTGGAAGTGCAACTCTTAAGACAAGGATCCAAAACCTTCAAGTAATGCGCCACCTTATGGAAAGGAGTTAAAATTAAGTTTTTGAAAGCATTTTAAGAAGAGATCAAATTTGTCATCCAATGCGCCACCTTGGTGACTTTCAAATGAAGATTTAAAACCTTCAACCAATGCGCCAATCTCAAGAGAAGATCAAAATCATCATCTAGCGCGCCAATTTTGAACAAAGATCAAATTTGTCATCCAATGCGCCAAGAGATGAGGTTCTTGTTTCAATTTTCACGAAGGCATTCAAATCTTGATCTAATGCGCTTGGAATGAGGGAGTTAAATTGCAAAGTTTCATGACACCTTTTTTTCAACCGGAGAACAAAATGGTCAACCAATGCGCCAGTTGTGAAGGAGATCTAATTCAAGTCTCATGCAACCTTTCAAGAGAGGATTGAAATGATGATCCAATGCGCCATTGGGTGTGAAGGTCAATTTAAATTTTGTAAGACTTTTTAAGCAAGGATCTAATTTGCTATCAAGTGCGCCACTATTAGGGGAGATCTAGTTCAAGTTTCATGTGATCATTCAACCGAAGGATGAAATGGTCATCCAATGCACCCTTATCAAGGAAAGACAATGACACTTTTCAGAACATATTTCAACCGGAGATTCAAAATGGCCATCCAATGCGCCATTGCTAAGAGGAAGTTTAGTTTAGGTTTTAAAGCAAAATTCAATCAAAGATCAAAAAACCTGATCTGCTGCGCCATTTCATGTGAGGAAAGGTAAGATGGAAATAAAAGTTTGAACATCATTCAAGGAGGCTAAATTCAAGTTTCTTGACACACATCAATGAAACATCAAAAACCTCATCCAATGCGCCATAACTGATATGTGGTTTGATTCAGGTTAAATGAAGAAAATTAAGTAAAGGATGAATTTCTTATCCCATGTGCCATTCTTAATGTGATGATTAGTTTGAATTTTATGATTTCTTTCATGTGGAGAACTAAAATCCCATCTAATGCGCCTAGGTTAGAGATGCATGAAATGATCCTTATGTGTTATAAAATCAAGTGTTTTTCAAGAGGATTAATATTGTCTCTTTGTTTGTGTTGCAGCAACGAGGATTGAGCTTAGGAATCATCAAAGAAGCAAAAGCTTGAACCACCTTTATGCTAGGAGTGAAGTCAACAAGTTGCCATGTTGGAGAAAACATCATAAGCTGCTCAAGAGGACACTTCAAGTCTAACATGTTGACACTCTTCATCAAATTATATCATATTGGATCACTTCAAGTATTAACTAGCTTCTTCATCAATCATAGCTTCAAGATCAGCATGTAGCTACTCCAAAGGAACTTCTCATCAACATCAAGCATCCCAAAGACATCTATAAAGTTTCAAGTCCCTCTGGTACATTCAAGCCTCCTTGAGAAGTTATCTACTCTACATATAAGGAAGGTGTTATCATCAATATAAGGACCTTTCAAGTTGGAGCATTTCATCATGTTAAGATCATATCAAGTTCAAGTACATTTCATCATCTACATCATCTCGAAGACATCTACCCATCAAGCTTCAAGATTCTTCAATCTTCAAGTCTCCAGAAGAAGTCTCTTACTTCAAGCTATGAAAGAAGAACCATTATCATATCTCCTACTACATTACTCTCCAAGAAGATGTATCCAAAGAAGATCAATCTACCTACAAGAGAAGAGGAAGAATAACAAAGTCATGCAAATAAGCAACATCTATCATACACATCCAATTTACAAAAAGATGAACAAGGCAAGATCAACAAGTTACATCCCAAATATTCAAGTTCAAAAGCAATTACATTGAAGACATCACATAAGATGATACAATTTGGGAATAAGCTAAGGTGACACCTACGTGGCATGTACCTATCATCAAGCCAATCACAAGTTGCCACATCATTCAACAAGCAAGAAGCCAAAGGGGTGTTCATGTGGAAGATTCTCTAAAAGATTCCATCTTATCTTATCTTCTTGGAAAACGTGCCCTCATTGCCTCTCTCATGTACTAAAAATAGCAATTTGTTGTAACTACCTACTGAGGTGGCATAGTCTGAGTCCTTGGCTATCTGGATTGATCCAAGCCATTCATTGTAATCTGGGCTTCTATATAAAGGCTTTGTTGCCTCATTTTTAAAGAGAGATATTAGTAGTTCAATTTGTAGACAAGTAGGAGTAGAATAGAAGACTCTCAAAATTCTCTGAGAGGACTTAAAGTTGTTGTAAATATTTTTCAAGATTAATGCAAAAACATTGGAGCTGGTTTGGTGTTTAAGTGTTATCTTGTGAAATAACATGGTTTCTTGTATCTTGATGAAGTGGAGAGATGTTTCAAGTAGATTAGAAACTCATTGATGTCATGTATGTTGTACTGAATATTTGATCAACTCCTAGCTCATGCTTTTAACATTCATCGCCGGTGAAGTGTTGTGTAAAGCTAGTCTGAGCCTTATCATTTGCTTAAGTTCGATTGTGGATGTTTATTTGAGTTGCGCCATTCGATGGGTGCTTATATGAGCCTTCATGATTTGAAAACCTTTCGCTATCCTTAGGAGATTGCACCAACTTCATGTAGTTGTAGGCATCCTTGGCGAAGTGGAGTTAGGTTGATTAAGGAGTTTGTCTATTCGTACATCATCATTGCTTTATTGACCTTAGATTAGCTCCCTAAACCCTATTTTTTTTCCCTTTTTTATTATTGAGACATTGTACATACTTCATCCACACTGAAAGGAGAAATAGACTGAATGAAAGAAGAAGAATCCAACGTAAGTCCCTTTGTGATAATCAGCAAGATCACATGTAATCACTGAGTTCATCCACTATGAATTATAAGAAAAGGAACCTTGGAGTTGTCTCGATTGATCACATAGTTTAGCATTCGAGAGGCTTTATTCAAGAGAGAGTGGAATACTCTAGTGTTTTACTCTATTGTTGACCTGTCTAAAAACAATCATCAACACATCCCACTTAAGATTATACAGAATTTTAGTTTTTACCAAAAGCATATATAAGGAATAGAACCTAAAATCTGTTCTAGCTCATTGAAAAAATATCTCTAGTGATTGAACATATTAGTGTAAAAAATCTTTTATATAAGTTGTATAAAACATTGACAAAATATTTTGAAATAATGAATGAAGTATATACAAAACATACAACTATTCCTTTCAGTTTGATAGGTGTGATGTTTGGGCATTTGTTGTAATCCAGTACAAGGGTTGCTAATTGTGGCACATAGTGTCCTGCAAGATAATGGTGATTAGCATTAAAGCTATACGAAGCTTAATTAAAGAAAATTATAAATCTATAGCCAGAAGAAGGTGTTGAAAAGTTAAAACCAATAAGCAGAAGACAAATGCTGTTAAAACAAAGGCAAACAGAACTTGGTTATACCTCCATAGCTCTCTCCTGTTTGTCTACATCTTTGAACTCTAGAAATTTCTCATACCAATTCAAAAGAAATGTCAAATTCTCCTTAGCTACATTATTTGGTAGTCATTAATAAGTTTATAGCTTAATCAATACTTCGTGTATCCAGCCTCGAGTAAGTATATATTGTAAACTTCTATATTGTAATTGAGTAAATATATAGTAAGACTCGAGAGATCATGTACCAATTAGTGTTTCATTTTGATACTCGTAGTCTAAACTAGTATTGGAATATGAAAATCCCACTCCAAGTGGGCTCTCTACATAGAGCAGATTTGCTTTCTGCCATGCATAAATTGAAACATCATTGATAGATGCATGTTACAAGTCGATTAATAAAAGAATGGGAATAAAGAGGATCTATGCTAAATAGTAATCACTCATGTTCTAAGAGTGCCTATTTTACTCCAAAACACTTCCTTTGGGCCTAAAAGGACCATGCTCCATTAATGCTCCATATCCAAGCGATGAGCATCCAGGCCCTGTATTAATTTATTAACACAAAAGTATTACATCGTTGCTCTAAAAGGTTGTTCAAAGGCACAAGTACAGTATATGGGCATCCTATAAATCAAAGTTCATATCATTATATTACCAGATATTATTCATTATAATGAAGTTGAAAGAAGCAAAAAATTTGGTCCTTCAGGCACCAGTGCAGCAATAAGCATTAGCGCAGGTTCAAATTCAGCAAGACTGCTACCAGTGACAATGTTGAGACAAAGGTAATATATAAAATGGTGGTGATTTTAAAAAAGAGTGTTATCTCAATGAAAAAGAAGAAGCTGAAAGCTTCTGTGAGAAAATCTATCACATCAAGATTGAATGGCCTTGAAAGCTGTAAATATTTACAGTACATGGAGCCTATGGATAGATTACCAAGTGCTACTATGTTCTATATGATAAAACAAAATCATCATCAAGGGATGTGCCATTGTATTTTATTGAAGCTTGTTATTATTTAGAAAACATTCATGGTGAAAATTAACACAATGCGAGGGAATCCACAAAGCACACAATCACTAGCAAGCAATGTTTGTATTGGAAAGAAAGATACCACAAACATCAAATAAGGTGTGGCCAGTTAGCATAATTTCCTAACACCCATTTGCAAGCAAAAGTTAGAAAACAGCATTGAAAAAACTAGCATCCACAACCCAGATCAAGCAAGAATGTGACTGAATCACTAAATTAAGGGGAAAAATGTCCTACTTCGAAATCAAAGAGTATTTCAACATTATTCTGGCATATGAGCTGATAGCTTCATCTAAAGCATATCCTAGGTTAATTTAGGCTAGTACCAAAATACCACTTGAGTTCTTACCAAAAAAAAAAAAAGCTATGCCCTAAAGAAGACTAAAATCTTTAAGTAGGTTAACTTTCCCTACTTCTCCGCTACGGCAAATCAATACCCATTACCTCACCAATTATCTTGGTCAAAATTACCTTGCTCTACCCTAGGTTAAATTTACTCTATTTGCGACCAAAGAGCTGTTACCTGGGATTAAGAAAATTCCCACTCCCGCTATCATGATTTGTTTCTCTTTTCTATGCTTTCTTTCTTCGTTGTGTTTATGTGCAGTATCATCTAGGGTCAAATAAACGTATTGCCTTACAGAAATCTACGTTGAATTCCAATGCCATTTTTTTCTTTCCATGTACAAAAACTGAGTTTGTATAACTCAATGAATTTTTCATTGCACCGTTGAATATTTATGCAAAATCAGCTCAAAAAACATGAATTTAAAGGTGGTATCAATGAACAAATGGTTTGAAGAAAACAAATTTAAAGAACATAAAAAACTAGGATTTAAGAGTACCTAACGGTATAGAATAAAATGGAAGGGATGTCGAAGAAGAAGGATGTCCCCATTGCTAAAAAATCACCATATCGTCCTCTGTTACAGCCTCTACCACCGTAACCACGCCCAAATCGCTCACGGCCACCTACTCCACTATAACCTCCACCACCATTTTGGCAACCTTCATAGCCACCGCTACCGCCACCACCATATCCTCTACCACCACTATTGGACCCCAGAAGAAGCACCTCCAACTGGTCCCTTGCACTGTAATTCTTTTGGCTAGATTGCACCCACGTCATGCTTCTAGATGCTTCCAATCTTGAAAAAGAAATAGCCAGGCAACTCTTATATTTTGGGATGAAGAACCCTAACGGGCATCTTGCATTCACACCAGTCCTCCAACAGCACCTGCAACCCACAACAAGGACACATTTAAAGCCCTCCAAAGTCCAAACCATTACAAACCCTTGGAAAAAATTTCTCCTGCTTGTTTTTGATTGGCCATAGTAGTTTTGGCCATTATTGTAAATGAAGAAACAAAGAACCCCTGAAAAAGAAAGTCAGACCAATCAGAGAAAAGGAAAACAGCCATAAAAAATCAAAATATTACAAAACATAAGAAAGCATGCAAATTTTTTGCACAGGAACAGTCTCCAATGTGAGATTATTGTCATTCCATTCACCTGAAAACATTAGTCCCCGCTTATAAGCAGGGACTAATAAATAATTCTGATTTTACATCTGCACATAAATTCTAGTAAATTTCATTCAATCTAAATATTACGAAAAACTCGGATGATAACAAAGTTTATTGAAATTAAATTTAAAGCCAAATAGTGAGTGCCACAAGCATACTATCTCTCAAAGTGAGTAATGGGGATGTAAAGGCCCATTACAAGTCTCCAACCATTCTTTGAGATGTTTTAATCATTTGCCATTTACAAACATTATAGGTTTTATAAAAGAAACTTACCTATATTATATGGCTAAGTCACAATTCAGATTTACTTGAATAATAAAGGGGATCTTTGTAAACACCATAGACCTTCCAGAGATTTTTCACCCCTCATCGTAAGGAATTCCAATGACCAGATTTGAACAGTAGTCTCTAACAGTTAACCTGACCAGAAGATGGTCTAGTTTGATGGGAAAAATTTGTTCGTATCCCATGAAAATAAAGGGCAAGAAAACCACTTGTGCAAATCTACATTCACTAGGTGTAACAAGCCCTCATGTTCTTATCAGAGGGCTGACCATTCTTCTGAGGCACATTGATTTCGAATAAACCAACTGCAATCTTCCAGACTCAACCTGCTGGAACTCATCTCCAGAAGGATGGGTTGCTAGAATTCCACCTATATACGTTTAACAATATATTATGGAATGGATTGGTATTATGCTATTAGAAAGTACTCAATCTGAATTTTCTGAGGTTTGACCGGTTCCACCATATGATTCTTCTGTCAGGCAGCCCATGAAATGAGATTAAAGTGGTTCGTTAAGCCTTTCCACATAGATTGACATATCTAATTTGGCGCATCTAGTTTAAGCCCATACAACAGACTTAACATCGGCACATCATATAATTTAATAAACCCAAACAAAAAGATCGCACAAAATGACAAAGGTAGGGATAAATTACCATGAACAGATGCTCTTCTCATCTTTTCCAAGCTTTGATTGTAAGCCCTTCTCTCTAGTCTCCTCGTTGATGACCAGCTTTCCATTTTCTGAAAACATCATTCCTTCAATTTTGCATTTCCCATTGTTCTGCCACTTCCACCTTTTTGGTCCAGAGCTATAAAGGCTTCCTGAAAAATAGCTCAATGTCACTATTTCTATTATAGAACAAATACCCAATCAGTCTATCTAAGCAGTGATGCAATATATACAATATCATTTCATCAAGTCAGAAGCATGATCTATCTCTCTGAACATTCAGAAACACTGGATTTTTAGAAATTGAAATAGAACCTGATTCCTTCCATGCACCTTGATATTGTGCAAGCCTGTGTTTATATCTTGCTTCACATAGCATCACCAATAATCCCCACAAGAACATTGTCCATGCTTGAAATGATGGAAACGGTTGGCATCTCTCACAACAATTTCTCTTGCAACAATCTTGGAGATAAACTTGGTTGCAGTGTGACAATCACTACATACTCGAAGGTTCTTGACAACTCTAATAGTTGATCCACAGGAAGCGTTCAACAACCCAAATGCTATAGCTAACCTCTCACTATGGTGGCAGAGGAGTAATTCCTTCTCCTCCTTCTCCATATCATTTAATATAGATCTTGTATCTGGAATGTAACCTGCTGTCTTCATCTCCAAGGACAACTCCTCCAACTTTGCATAGATCTCTTGAGTTTGTGGGTGTGATCTGTCTCCTGCAGAAAAAGCATGTACCAATTTATGGACTTCAATCCAACTACATCCAGGTATCTTTTTAATTCCTTTACCTTTCATCAATTTTCTTGTCTTTTGAATGTCACCCCACCTGCCTACATCAGCATAAATGTTTGATAGAAGAACATAAGGCGCAGCACTGTTTGGATTCAAGTTAAAAAGGAGTGTGGCCACAAATTCTCCTAGTTGTATACTCTTATGCGATCTACAAGCACCAAGCAAACATATCCATACAACCACATCAGGTTTTATTGGAATTTTGACAATAAAGTTCAGGGCTTGTTCAAGATACCCAGCACGCCCAAGAAGGTCAACCATGCTTACATAATGATCCATTGTAGGCATTATACAATATGAGCAACTCATGCTATTGAAGTATTTACACCCATCATCCACTATTCCTGCATGGCTACATGCAAATAAAACACTAAGAAAGCTTATGTGGTTGGGGATGGTTTCAGAATGCCTCATCAGTTCAAAGAGTTTGAGGGTATCCTCGCTATAGCCATGCATTGCATATCCTGCAATCATGGCATTCCACGAGGCCACATCTGGATTGTGCATTTTATCAAACAACTCACGAGCCTTTTGTATGCTGCCACATTTGGCATACATGTCTATAAGGGCAGTCACAACCACATCAGACAGTAATCTGTTTTCAATTATGTTTTGATGGATTTCTATACCCTCTTCCAAAGCTCCAAGTTTAGCACAAGCTGGGAGGATGCTGACAAAGGTTGACGAGTCTGGCCTTACACCTGCCAGTTTCATTTGCTTGAAAATTCCCAAAGACTTATCAACAAGCCCATTTTGTGCATATCCAGCAATCATAGCAGTCCACGAGACTACATTTCGTTGGGGCATTTTGTCAAACAGTTCGTGTGCCTTCCGCATGCTTCCACATTTTGCATACATATCTATTAGCGCCGTCACAACCACAACATGTGATAAAAGTCCACTTTCTGCTATCTTCAAATGAATCTCCATACCCTGCTGCAAAGTTCCCATTTTGGCACACACTGGTAGTATGCTGGAAAAGGTTGCCGAATTAGGCTTTACACCTGCCAATTGCATTTGCTTAAAAATCTCCCAGGCTTTATCAACAAGCCCATTTTGTGCATACCCAGCAATGATTGCAGTCCAGGAGACCACATTTGGTTGAGGCACTTGTTCGAAGAGCCTAAAAGCCTTGTCAACATCACCATTTTGTGCATATCCAGTAATCATCGCATTCCAGGAGAACACGTCTACATTACGCATTTTGTCAAACAGTTCGCATGCCTTCTGCATGCTTCCACATTTCGCGTACATGTCTAGCAGCGTATTCATCACAATAATTTCAGATTGAAATCCACATCTAGAGATCTTTCCATGGAGCTCCAAACCATGTTTGAGAGATGGGAGGCTGGCACATACAGGGAGAATAGCGGAGAAGGTGAAGTTATCGGGTTGTACAGCTGTTCGTTGCATTTGATGAAACAGGGCTAATGCCTGTTGAGGAAAGCCATGCCTTCGGTAGGCTTTGATTATCATATTCCACGATAAAATGTTTGGATTATTCATGTCGTGAAAAACATTTCGAGCGTCTTGCAAACTTCCGCACTTGTCATACATGTCGATAAGAGTATTTTGTAAAAGTGGGTGTGTAGCAAATGTAGGACCTCTGTCAGTGATATGAGAGTGGATTTGCTTACCCTCAAAAAGGGCTTTCTTGGCAATGCAAACCTGTAATAGATGTAAATATGTAGTGGAGTCCACAGGAGATTTGTGCATAGTAAGCAGAATATGTAGAGTCTCTTTTAAACGCCCCTCTTTACTGAGTGCTCTGAGATTTTGATTGATGTGGGCGGTGGATGACATTGTATCAATTTACAGTAACTCAATAAACACTGTCCCTCAAGTTTAATTGCTTAAACCCATTTTCATATCATTTTTATATATTTCTGTGAGGATCGTATACAATTTCAGAGTAGCTGATATGGCCATTTAAATAACTTCAATTCCATCTATATCAGTTGCATTCGAAATTAATTATATTTTATTTTTATTAAAAATATTTAAAATATATCCTCCCCTAATAATTTTTATTATTATTATTAGCCGATAGGCTTTTATATGTGAGCATTATAGTGCTCGGATTTGTCTCACGCCATTAAAAAAATTCACACTGGAAAATTTTTCTAAACTCGTGGGTTGTTCCTATCTGCGTATTTCTTGAACCTCCTATGGGTGCAAGTGCTAGTATGTGAGCATTATAGTGCTAGGAATTGTCTCACACCTAAAAATTTTCTAAAGTCATCGGTTGTTGCTATCGGCATATTTCTTGAACTTCCTATGGTGCAAGTGCTAGTTATTATTTATGGAGATCATCATTTCCCCAATTAATATTTTATATGTTATTAGCCGATAGGCTTTTATATGTGAGCATTATAGTGCTTGCCATAAAAAAATTTTGCCGGAAAATTTTTTAAACTCGTCAGTCGGACACCCAAAAGATGGTATAACAAAAGAGGAAGAGGATAAAAACATATCTTCTAAAGATACATAGGTTGTAACATGCAATAATTAGTGGGTGGCCTTATGTATTTAATTAACAAGTGTCATATAATGGCGAGTACATGTCTTTGTAGTGTTGTAGTAATAGTATGGGTATTGTGGTTGGTAGATGAGGTATGGCATATTATTTTAGAGAGAACTGTCTTTGTAGTGTTGTAGTAATAGTATGTGTATTGTGGTTGGTATATGAGGTATGGCATATTATTTTAGAGAGAGCTGGTTGTTGGAAGTTAAATATTTTTTTGTGTTATATTTGTATTATTTATTTATGAGTTGAAGATGTCTATAGTAATGTAATAACTTGTGATTATTTCACTATAATAGTCTATAATATAATTTTGAATTTATAAAATTTGATTTGAATTGAAAAATATGTAAATCAATGATATTTGTATGTACAATATTAATATACTATATGGATACAATACAGTAATCGACTAGTTGACAAAATTATACATTTTGAAATCATTATACTATTGTTTATATGTTAAATCCCCAATTTTTGTCTTGCTATACTTTTACTTTTTATATGGACATAAGTAAATTTGTTGTGATGTTTAGATTAATGACAAGGAAAAACATGGATTTTATTGAATGTCATTTATTGAAATCATAGGAATGATTATTTTATTATCGATTTAATATATGTATTACGAGATTTGATTTATTAGTTGAATTAATTGAATAATGATGCATTGATCACATATTGTTTGGTGACAAGTGAAACAGGATTTTAGGTTATCAGATGACTCTCAGAGAAAAGAGAGAGAGAGTATCTTTCCAGGAGAGAAATATAGACCTTAGGTTACGAGTGGTTTATTTGCCAAACTGAGTTATAAGTGTATAACAAAAATGTGAACCAATGTGTCGTAAGAGGTAAGTCTTGTCTTTCAGTTACTTCTGAACTTAATCGACAGGTAGTCGATATGTTTTCAATTCTTTCGAAGTCGTATTAAGTCGTCTTAGTCATTAATAACGTTAATGACATCGTTTGAGTTTGATTTATGACTATTTACGATTAACGTAAATATTACGACGTTATTGTCGTAAAATGGTTGTCATATTATTATTATTAAGTTACTTGACATATTATAAATGATTCTTAACATTAAAATGATATAGTCAAGTTAAGAATACGTGAATTATGTCGACGGATTGTGATGGGGAGACAAGCTCAACCCAATCACATTATCCGTATTTCCTTGTTTAAATATTATTATTGTATTGATTAAACTATAACCATATGAATATTTGATGTAATCAAATATATATATATGTCTTAACATAGTAAGAGGATAATACCTCTTAAATGCATCAAAGGTAGTGATGAAAACATAGGCTATTTATTAGTAAGCTTTCATTAGTGAAAGATGTGGGTTGAACCACTCATTACATGATCATTAAAGATCATTTTTGTTTTTAAAAGAGCATCGACTTCATCCTAATGAGGATGACTATATAAGTTTAACCGCCCAACCGAATGAGCCTATAGGCGGCTATCTGTATTGACATGTGTTCATTTTGCTAAGAAATCAATTTACAGTTTGGACTAAGTCTCTTAAGACTGTTATTATGCAATCAATGTTGCAACTGATTTACAGTTATGGGACGAATAGAGGGCGACTCTATAGGAGTCATGCCCAGTCCGCTTTAATAAGAGGGAAATGACTCAATTTTGAGCCGCAGTAGAGAAACGGATAGAAATAGGGTACGAGATGAGAATGTTAAGGGAATAGAGTAAAAACAAAACGCATTGTGGAATAGTGATCTGACTAGAGGCGTGAGGAAGTATGCTTAGATAAGGCGTCGGCCTGTGTAATATTTACATACCTCTGTCAATACAAGAAACCATTACTTTCAGGTATTCCTCAATCGATTATTAGATAACAATGAAGGAAATCGAATAGGATATCTTAGGAATTATATTATAGTCTTGTGGCGACTGCATGTGTTTGCCTGGTTTATATTATGTGTGTGACAGTTGATAATTAGTAGACTCAATGAGGGAAGAGACATAGTTATCTATAGAGAAAATTAAGTCGTTCTATCTCTGTTGAACGAGAAATAGAATGCAATTATAGAGTCGACTATGGTAGTATTAGTGAGTACATGATATAATTAATGAATTTGACCACTTAGATATATGAGAAACTGTTATTATATCCAATGCTTGAAATGAAGAATAGAATGTTCTTCATGGTATAAAATGGGTTAAGTTGTCATTTACATTGATAATAGATCATCCTTTGATTGAGTTGGTAAATGATCAATAGAATGGTGGTAAGTTAACAAAACAATAGGACTTTTGAGTATTATAGAGAAGAATGAACTTTGTTATTATACTATCAACTTGAGCCGTATAGTATTGAGATAATAGTGATTTAATATATTGTCTTGTTTAGACTATATATATATATATATATATATATATATAATGGAAATTGTTATCCATTCTTGGAAACTAGATTCATAGGAATCTTTAGTAAAACTATTGTAACACATCAAACGAGAATAACTTAGAGTTACTATGGGAAATAAGATTTAAGGTTCTTATGAGAATCCGTTGATGTATATATTGTATTCATTATTCAATTTATTCTAGAGAAGATCCAATACAATGGAATAGACTTATTCTACTAAGGGATGACCTTGTAGGAAAGGCATATTGGGTATGTTTGACTTTATTACATTAGTAAAGGTATTGGACAAGGGTTAATATTATTTAAAAGAACTATAGTGTTCTTACTCTTTGGTTGAATTAGTCGTAAGTCATTTATGAATCTAGGTTGCCTAGCAAAGAGATAAGGTTATATAGCATTATTAAATTAGCCATGGGACAATTGGATAACCTAGAGCTGATTATGAACCAACTGTATAGTTTAATCATAAGGGACTTATTAAGGTCTAAAGATATTATTATTATGACTCATGGGTTAAACCATTACATGATTAGGGATTGGTATAAGAATAAAACTGTGAGAATATGGCAATATCCAAGTCGAGTAGGGGTGGGTGAACACAACGACTATGTTCATTATGAATGATATTGATATTAAAAACTTTGGCCAAAGTAATGCATTTGTTTTCTGCATGCATTGTTGATTCATTGTATTCAGATTGTTCATCCTATCGGAAATCATACTTAGCTAGAGGGTATCTAGGGTTGTATGGTTGATAGAGTTGAGTAGAATATAACACTATGTACTCAGAAAAGGCAAATTACCACTGGTCACCTAAGCTCTATATTCCTCATGAAGGGTAGGGCCACTTCCTATGTGGAAGAAGTGTGGGAGACCATCGATCTGTGGATGGAGGTAAATCACTGGAAAGATGCTCTCTCTCCAAGTAGGAAACATGCCAGGACTTGTGATAAAGATGTTAGATATTCAGTGCAGTATTTATTCCAAATTTGTATATGTAATGGTTTTACATTTGTAAACATTGTAAATGAAAAGGCAATATGGGTTTATTGTATTTTGTAAAAGAAGAAATCTTGAAATTGTAGTACTTGATTATATGATGAATAAAAGAAAAAAAAATCTCTCTCATTTTTACCTTGTTAAATTACTTTATGGTAAATTTTTTGGTTTTACTAGGTTTAAAGGACATGGATGTTACATTATATGTGTCACTCTATGTATTGTACGTGCTTTGTGAATATGATGAAGCCCACGTAGCACCCATAAGATCTTGTGTCTTCCTTTTCCACTATCAAGTAAAGTCTCATCTTGGAAAAGTAAGAACCTTTTTATTAATATAACATTTTAATTCTTTCAGGCTTCTAATAGTCAATTATGTTAAATTTCAATGTTCTTATATAAAGGTTAGCTGCTAAAGTTTTCGTATATATCTAGCTTTCATTTGAACGTGGCACTATTTCCTTATCATGTAACTAGCAGGTGGCTATAGAATACATCTTCAATACAATTATGTGGCCCTATTTCCTTATATGTGCAGCTCATGAGAAAAGTCACATCACTATTTCTTTCAAGGACAACAATGAAGACCACATTTCAGGTATTTTGATGCAATTGTAGAAATTAAATAAGTAGAAGGTCTCTCTGACTAAAGAAGAATCAAGACATAGAGTTTCTAATGGATTCTCCAAAATAGGGGTATTTTGCATTTGTGGAGAATGAATGTAGGTACTATGCATCTAACGGATTTAGTGGCGTCAAGTTCATTATTGAAAGTGCTCACTGATCGATGTGTTGTTATATGGAGCCTAATCAGACTCGGAGGTTATATTTACCCCACTTTTATCGGTGCGGTTTCCCCCCAAATTCCTATGGGGTCAAGGGGCAGCGCCCCTTGCGGGGTCCAGGGGCAGCGCCCCTGGCGCGTTCCTTGTCACGATACAGGGCGGGGTCGAGGGGCAATGCCCCCGAAACCTCACACGGTTTTTTATTATTTTATAATGCACCGGGAGTTAATTTTTTCATTGACCGACATAAGAAAACCCTATTTTGTAACCGACAAAAAGCTTGATAAAAAGCGGCTAAGGGTTAGGGTTTTGATATATTATATTGTAGCATTTTGCAGCGGTATTGAGTTGCAGGGATTGCTGATTGTAATCGGTTTGATTTACTGGATAATAATATTGGACTCTCTGTTTGGTGGATGTAGCCCGAGTTTGGGTGAACCACGTTAAAAATTGTCTCTCGCTATTATTATTTCTGTGTATTTCCATTTCTCTGTTTAATCTTTATTTGCATTTAATTGATATCTTCTGCCAGCTAACCCTAACACGATGGGTTTGATCTCACATTGAATAGAAAACAAAATTAAAGGTGTGTTCCCTTAAGGTAGTCTGAGCCTATTGTGGGTGTGGAGTTCAATGTTTACACTATTCAAGTATTCATAAAACAGTATACTCACTTTATATAATAAAACATTACACCATCCCCTATCTTTTTTAGCTTGCCTAATTCTATAATATGCCTTTGCTTGGGTTTTCTACATTGAAATTTGTAATGCAAACATGTTATTAAATTTCCAAGCTATAAAACTCTTCTTCTTGTTGATGGTTGGGATTCATGACCTTTAAATTGTCTAAAGAGAAAAAGTACTTAGAATTGAATGTACATTCAATGACCATCACATTTTTTGAATTTTTATATTGGCAGTAGAGCTAAATACAACTAAGCCTACAAGAATTGCAGGAAGTGTTCAGTGACCTAGAAACCCCTAATCTCTTAACTATATTTACAAAACAAGTACTGAGGAAACTTATATCAGTCTCAACCTAATAACCCAGAATCAAGCCTCAGAAATATGCTTCAAGCATTCACCTACTTAAGCTTTGAATTGTTTATTTTAATGAAATGTGATTCGTATTTCCAATGTAACAATTTCATAATGTTAGAGTTATATGATGACATGATTTAATTGTCTACTGAGGAATTTTCATAGAAACTCTCTCAGGCAATGGAATGTAGATAGGGCTAGTTAATACTATAATCATTATTATTATAGCTCATTATTATGGTTCAAATGTAGGTTACCCTGCAATACATTGTGTTCATTTTCCCATATGTCAAATTGTGAGAATATGTTGCCTGCTTGATTGAAAAAAGTTGAATCTCTTTTCATAATTCTTATTCCATCAACACTTTAGGCATAGTAGGGCCAAGAATTGAAGTTTTTCTACATGTAGATGAAAAATAAAAAAATGGAACATATTAATATGGACATAAAATGATTGCTATGGGCAATGGTTCCAACTAAGGAGAAGGGATGGTAACATGGAGTACTAAAGTTGGTGATTGGATAAGGAATTTATAATGAGTGTAGCATGTGTTTCATAACGAGATCTCCAAACATAAGAAAATAGAGAATGTGGGAACATAGAATGAGTTTATTTTAGGAAGGTAGAATTAGAGTAACTCTTAAATTTAAGAGACATCAAGTTTCCATAGTCCATAATGATTGCAATTTAATACTTCAGGATTTAATTGTGTGCAATTTTATACCTCAATATTAACGTTTCGGATCACACTCCATGATCCATCATCAAGAGAAATAGCAAGAGAAGAGAAATGGAGGTAATTTGCAGACTCAAAACTCTAAATAGAAAGAGGGAGGGGTGCGGGAACCCAAAAAATACAAGGCTAAAGAAATAAAAATAAAATAAACTATAATATACATCAAACAACCTAGCAATACACACCAACCAACACAAAGTCATAAAAGTAGGAGAGTGAGAACAAAGAGATAAATAAAAATGAAAGAGATAGAATTAAAATAACAAAATTGACAAAAAAGGAGGAAGAAAAATGTTTGAAAGAAAGGGGATAAAAAACAACTATAGCAAAACCATCTAAGAGGTATAAACTTGCACACAGTTAAATCCTGAAGTATCAAACTGCAAACACTTAAATTTGTTACATGAAAGTATGAAAATAAAAAGGGAATAAAGAGGAAGTTTCTTCTAGTAAAATAGAAGAAAGAAAATAAAGTTATATGCAAAGCTTAAAAAAGTTTTACAAGAATAAAGAAAATAAAACCATTTCAGGTTAAGATAAGATTTTTTTATGGGTAATGGTTCCAACTAAGGAAAAGGGATGGTAACATGGTGTACTAAAGTTGGTGATTGGATAAGGAATTTCTAATGTGTGCAGTATGTTTCATAATGAGAGCTCCTGACATAAGAAAATGGGGAATGTGGGAACATAGAATGAGTTTTTTAGGAAGATAGAATTAGAGTAGGACTTAAGTTTGTTTTTTATTAAGGTCAGTTAGGTTTTTGATAGGCCCAAACTGAAAGGAAGCTTGGTGTGCGAAAATTGCTTCCTACACTAATCTATTGAGGAGAGGGCTATGCAAATTCAACTTTATCCTAACTATTACAGCAATGTTAAACCATTAACATGAGATATTATAGCAAAACACAAGAGCCAGAAAGTAGACAGAAGAAGAGAGACAAAGATTTACTGTGGGGAAAACCCTTATCGGGTGAAAAAACCCCACACTCAGAAACCTGCACAATGTATTAACAAATCTGAAAGTTGTTTATAATACACTTGCAATGCAAGCTTCAATGGTCTTCGACACTCGTGTCTGGAGTCAATCCAGTAGCATAATAGTACCTGTAAACCTGTGATACAAACTCCATCTCCAAGCACCTGTATATATAGGAAATACAAGGCAATATTGGACCTTTCTTAGAATGGGCATCCAACATGGCTTCATGGACCAAAACCCACACCCAAGGACACTTGGTCAACATTGTAGAATATGCTTGACACTTGTCCATAGCTCCCATCCCAAAGGGGTCACCTATTTCCAAAATGGCTATGACAGATGCTCTTATGACACTTACGACTGTCATAGAATCTGTCATAGCAGTTACAACTTACAGCTGTAAGAGAATCTGTCATACACATGCTATAAATAGCATATTCTCTTACAACATGTCATATTCCACCTTGGGGTGCCCAAATATGCCTTATTCAAAGATGCTTCATGACACATGTCATCACCTGTCTTACAACCTTCTATTTTTGACTCTTACATGTCATAGATTCGTCATAGGAATCCGTCATAACTGTTTCGGTCAAACATTCCTTACACAACATGGAAGATGCCGACACATGGCAAAATATTCCTACCACTAAGTGGGATGCCTATCTCCTCATGTGAGGACAAAAATATAAGTTGTCATAATCCATGTAGGATTGACACATCACCGTGCCACATCCCACAATATGGCAATATGGATTTTCCAAATATTTACAACATAGGAAATTAAATAATAAATAAAAACATTACAAATGCAGAGAATTACCAAGGTTGAGACACCTTAATTCCCAACACAAACCTTGTTACAAAAGAACACAGAACAAAAGTCACATAAAAATGCAACCAAGTTGCCCAAAACAAAGAGAAACCAAAAAGATCAAGCCTTCACACTCTTATTCTTGGTGTGCGGTAGAGAAGCCAATTTGGGAAGACCTTTTCTTCTACCTTTGAACAACTATCCACGAAGTGTTTTCTTCCAAACCATAAGACCTAGGAGAAGTCGTGATGGGATGCCCCCCAAAGGTCTCATCTAAGGGTACAACACAATTTGAAGAACAACATGGATTTATTGATTCATAAATAGCCATATCATGATCAATCAATTGATGGTCTAAAGTACAAGGTAGAACAAGAACTTTTTGAGCTTCAGGAACATTAGCCAAAGACTTAGAAGGAGCCACACAAGGCCTATATGGTAAAGTTTTTGGAATGGAGGAGAGCAGATTCGATTCCTCTGAATCAGCTATTGAATCTTTTGGAAACACCATAAGATAGTGGGGAAGAGCATTTTTCCACCAAGTGGAGGAAGCCTACTTGAGGATACCATGGGGACAATCTGAAGCTAAGTGACCTATAGTGAAAAATGTCTACATAAAAATGGATGCTCTCGTAATCAACCAAATGAGACCAAGGTCAGGCATTCACCTATAAAACAACCTCTCCTAGTAGAGCATTCGACATATCAACACATACTAAGACATGTGCAAAGGAAGTGTGAGAAAAGTTTGTAGTAGTTGGGGCCACCTTCAGGGATCATCCTTGAGCATTGCCTCTTGAGTCATATGTTGATTTACACCAAAATTGTGAGGGTAGATAAGGCAATCTCACCCAAACAGGTGTTATGTCAATAGCCTCTTTCATGGGGTTGAAAGAGGAAAACCAAGGATGAATCAAGAGAGGATGAAAATCCCACATCCAATTTCCAATAGTTAACACATCCTCTATATCCTCAGAAGAATAAAAACAAACCATAAAAAAACCTCTAGCAAAAGGGTAGATCTCCATCTTACCCTCAACTAAAGGAGTCCAGTGCTTAGAAATCCATCGGTGGAGATCGGTGAGAGAAGGCCATAGGTGACTAAACGTACAAATTAAACCCTTACTCATGAATAAGCCCTCATTTTTAATCACTTCCTGCCCCAGAGTTACCATGGGAGTAGCTAAAGCACAAGGGAGAGGCATTTTCTTCTGATCCAAGGTCCCATGCTAAGAACCCTTACCGCAGTAGTTCCCTTCTCCACTTTTGAAATAGAAGGGCGAAAGGCAGTCACTGTATCAACATAGGAAGTATGAGAAGGGGACATAGGCACATCCACATGCATAGTAGGAGCATCCACACAACCACCATCTAGGGTTGAGGACCCCTCCATTGATGGTGCATCATGTAGATTAGGAACATCATCATGCAAAGTACGAATAGCAACCACCCACATAAGATCCACAATGAGATCAACATTGGAGCAAGAAGCCCTAGGGCTGACTCCCACAACAAGATCAACATTGGAATAAGAAACCCTAGGGCTGACTCCCACATGTGGGAAAACCCTATTCAAAATTCCAAGGAGAATCGTGCAGGAACAAGCTAGAGGATGCCATCTCAAACTGCCTATGTAAATAATGAGTTTATAACACTTAATTTTGTTACATGAAAGTTTGAGAACAAAAAGAGAAAAAAGAGAAAGTTTCCTCTAGGAAAATAGAAGAAAGAAAATAAAGTTATGCAAAGCTTAGAAAATATTTTACAAGAATAAAGCAAATAAGACTTCCTAAGGTTAAGCTAGTTTTCTTTTTTTTTAATGTTTTCCAGAACTCGTGTGCATTCAACTTTTTGGACATGGATATTGTGGTTTCTCATTTGTGCCTCCAAAGTAATTTCTGGGCTATGGGTACTTATCCTAGCCAGTAAAATCTATCGCATAAAAAATACCTTCAGTGCCTTGTCTTTTTGTTGCCAATGTTGTGGTTGTGTGCTATTTTTTTGGCTTTCTAAGTTGGTAACACTTCCTAATACCTTCATGTATGCTCATAAAAGGCTCCTGCAAAGATAAAACCTTCAATGCCTTGCAAATAATACCTTCATGCATGTTCACAAAAGGCTCTTGCAAAGATAAGAGTTTACATGATATGTAAAAAGAGTAAAGTTATATATACAAGGGAATAGCCACATTATAGCAAAGCCCACTAGAAATTGCAATCACAAGCTGAACTGTAATTCTATTACACAATACAAAAAGTAAACTGTAGAATCTTCACACATGTAGATATAACATACACAGAAACTTATAGGTCAAGAGGTATAAAAGAGAGAATGGTATATGCATTGCTTTACGACTTGCTTCAGTGTTTAGCTCAAGATTAAAGTAAGAAGCCCACCTTATTTGTTACCCCAATTAGAAAATCTATGGCATAAGCTATAGATAATTTAACTTACCTTCTGCCCTTCTATACCAAATTGAAAGAGTTGAATACAATGTTTATGCATAAACTATGTACCGTCTAGATAGGTTTCTTCTTTTCAATAATCTCGTAGTCTCAAAAAAATAACTAACTTTAAACTCTTATCTCCTTACTTTTAAACATGTTTAAAAAATCCCCCACTCCTTCATTTTGTTTATCCTTTTAGGATTTTTTTTAACTTATCAATTTACATTATTATTTTTTTAATTGGTAAGTGTGAGGATATTTAGGTTGGCCCACTCTAGCGGAGGTCACAAAGAGGACCTCCTCCCCATCCACATATTCAACTTAGAGCTTAGAAGCCACTTTTTCAACTCAATTCAACTTAAGAGCCACAATGGAAGTCCAAGAGCCACAACTTGGAAATCCAAATATAGATGCTACTTGGGGGATTTGAACTTGGATCTCCATCTTGAGAACCTTATGGCCTTGCCATTTAAGCACAACCCCTTTCACAAGTATGGTTATCAATTTACATTATTGCTAATATAAATATGTTATTGATATAATTATAATTAATAATTAAATATATTATATAACAATATTAAAATTAATATATTTATAGAATATATAACAATTAAATAATCATATTAATATTAATAGCAAGATTAAAAATAATACTTACTAATTGTAGAAGAATGGAGCGAATTAGCAAAAAGAAGCAGGAGGATGAAGGGCGTCTGGATGCATGCAGGGCTAAAGATAGTCACAAAGGGTGACAAAAATCCCTAGAAGGCCAAGAGTCTAGGCACTCTCGAACTTGGGCCGAAGAAACAGAAATTGAAATCCCTTTTAGCAAAGTTCAGGATCGAGCAATTCGAGAACCTTGGAGAGCAAAGGAAGATCGGCATTTTTGGAGATCTCAGGGCAAAAATTTTCCTTGGAATCAACATTGGAGTAAGAGGGGAAACAAGGGACAGCAAAAGAATCAAAGACGATCCTTTGGAGGTCAGGGTGGGGAGCGTTGGAGACAACCCTTTGATGGAGAGGGAAGCAATAGTAAGAAACCAATCAAATATAGGTATGACAAAAAAACCATGGTATTAGGACCGAACCTATTAAATCCTTCTATATATAACATGAAAAAGTTTGGAGTGATAGGGAAATGGTATGGCTTTAAAATAGATCCGGCAGAGTTAAGAAATTGGTGGCAGGAAAGATGGGGAAAAGAGTTATCTATTAGAACCCTAGCGAATGGCTTTTTCTTTGTTTTATGCCCTTTGGAGAAGATTAAACTGGAAATCTTGGATGGGATTTGGTTATTGAACGGTATTGGCTTCTATTTAAGAGATTGGTTCGTGGGCTTTGATCCGATCAAACATAAATTGACTCGATCTCAAGATTGGTATAGAATGCCTAACCTACCCTTAGAATTTTGGAACCAAAGGATTTTAGAAGAAATTGGTAACTATTTGGGAAAATTCATTTGCGTTGAGGAATGGAAGGATCCCATGGAAGAAGGATCATATGTCAGAATCTGTATTGAAAACCATTTTCTGGAGTGGCGGTGGAGAAATATCGAGATTTTCACAGATTGGGGGATTTTGAGTCAACCCCTGATCTTCGAATCTAAGCCAGCAGGAGTATGGGTAAACACGATAGGATGGAGAGATCAGGAGCTGGATCAAGCTACGCTCTCAGGCAAAAGTTTGGGACAAGGAGTGGATCTGGGGAAAGATTTAGGTCAGGAAGTGATGAAGCAGAAAGATGAATGGGTTGAGGAGGTCCTTTTCTAGTCAGAGCAGCTTTCAAGTCAGAAGGAGGGAGAGTTGCTTGATGAGGGGGCTAGGAAAATAGTTTGCAAAAAAAAGAGTATTGGAAAAGGCGACGGGGTTCTGGAAAAAGGGGGTGACTTAATTCTTGAGATGAAAGAACTAGCAAAATTTTCTCATAATATCAATAACAAGATCACAGAGACTTTAGAGGCGATTAAGCCCAGCATGCAACAGGAAGATTTTAACTCTCTAATCGAGGTAGGTAGTGAGTTAGTTCAAATTGCTAAAACTGCCAAAGAGAGCTCCTTGAGATCGGTGGAAGATGCCTTGGAAGACGACTGGGTGATGAATAATGAGAAAGGATTGGAAATCTTTGGGTTTGAAAATGAAACCAATTCAATGGCCCTTAAACCACTATAAGAGATCAAGGATTATAGATCGTTGGAAACCTTAGGGATTGGGTTGATGGATTCTGAAAAAACCTCTCCAGATTGTGGAGATCATAAGTCAAGAGGCCGGATCCCTAACAAGGAGAAGCTGAAGTGGGATGGGGAGGCTAGCAGCCAACTAAAATTGATGGATCTGTTGAAAGTAGGGAAGGGGGGTCCCCTTCCTGAATAGCAATGAGAATTTTGTCCTGGAATGTTAGGGGCATGAATGCCCCTAACAAGAAGTGTCTTCTAAGGCACATGCTGAAGACTCTTCAACCTGATATTTGTATGGTTTAGGAAACTAAACTAGATGAAAGTGATAATCATGTCTTTGGAAAAAAATTTAGTCAATGGAAGATAAGTAAAGTTAATTCAAGAGGTCCTTCTGGAGGATTAATGACCCTCTGGTGACCCCAGTCTGTTCTTTTGGAAGAAGTAGGCTCTAGCAAGGGATGGATAGCCAATAAGGTTAGGAGTCTGGCCTCAAGCTTGAGCTTTCTCCTGGTAAATGTCTATGGTCCTAATTCCCAAATTCAGAAAAAGGAATTGTGGGTGGAATTAGATGCAGTATGTGACATTAGAGCTTGGGAGTTCATTATCTTGGGGGGAGATTTCAACACCATTTTGAGATCAGAAGACAAATTGGGAGGGGTTGGCAAGAAACTTCAATCGCAGAAGGATTTTGAGGACTTTGTGGACAGGAATGCTCTGATTGAGATCCAGATGGGCAATGGAAACTTCACTTGGAATAATAGAAGGTTGGGTTATTGCAATATAGCAGAAAAACTAGACAGGTTTTTTGTGAAAGGGGATCTGAGTAAATTCCCTTTTACTCTTGATAGCAAGATTATCCTGGAATCAGGTTCAGACCATTTCCCAATTAGTCTTAAGATTTAGGGTGAAAGGAAACCTGTAAGATGCCCATTCAAATTTGAAAATATGTGGTTCAAAGATCCTTCCTTTTTGGCATTGATAGAAGATTGGTGGAAAAGTTGTAATCCTGGGGGAGTTGGATTATTCAATATTGTTACCAAACTAAAACTCATTAAAGTTAATTTAAGACAGTGGAATAAGGACCATTTCAAGAATATTTTTGAAACCAAGAAGCAAATAGAGTCTAAGATACAACTTCTTAATGAAAAGGTTTCAAGAGAAGGGATGGATAATGAGTCTTTTAATAAGGAAAAAGATTTACTGGGAAAGTTAGAGGATACTTTGGCTAAAGAAGAAGTGTATTGGAGGCAGAAATCTCAAGAGGTCCGGTTGAACGCTGGGGATGCAAACACCAAGTTCTTCCACAATTCTACTAAAATTCGAAGAGAGGCCAATAGAATCTCGGTAATAAAGAATAGAGAGGGAAGGATCATTGAGACTCCGGCAGAGATTGGTCAGGCAGCGATTGATTATTTTCAGGACCTCTTAAATGAAGGGACAGGTTCAGACATTCATGCTCAACAGGAATTCCTAAGAGTCATCCCTAGATTGGTTTCAGAGGAGCAGAACCTAATGTTGACAAGCAATTTTTCGGAAGAGGAGATCAAAGAAGCCCTCTTTCAATTAGGTCCAGATAAGGCCCCGGGACCTGACGGGTTCCCAATAGCTTTCTTTCAGAAATGTTGGAGCATTGTGGGCAAGGATTTAACAGAGGCCTATGAGGAATCTAGGAGAGACGGTAAGGTTTTGAAGGAAATTGGTAACACCTTTCTAGCATTAATACCTAAGAAAGCTAAGCCTGAATCTTTTGAAGATATCAGACCAATCTCCTTGTGTAACGTAGTTTATAAAATTTTGGCCAAAGCAGTGGCAAATAGACTAAAAAGGATCCTTCCAGATATCATAGCTGAGGAACAAACTAGTTTCGTCCCAGAAAGATCCATTTTGGATGGAGTGATAATAGCTCAAAAGGCAATTCACTCGGTTCTTAAAAATAAGTTTCCCTCCATGTTGGTCAAATTAGATATTCGGAAGGCCTATGACAAAGTGAATTGGAGATTCCTTTTTAAAATCTTAGAGGCCTTTGGGTTCCAGCAAGAGTGGCTAAATTGGATGTTTGAATGGATCTCGAGTCCCAGAGTTTCTGTCCTTCTTAACAGTTCCCCAGAGGGATTATTTAATATCTCAAGAGGACTAAGGCAGGAAGATCCCATTTCCCCCTTCCTCTTTATTATCATGGCCGATGCCTTGGGTAGATTTATTGCAAAGGAGTGTTAGGAAGGGCATCTTACAGGTATCCAAATTACAAGAAATATGCCTCGATTTTCTCACCAACAATTTGCGGATGACACCCTGCTTTTTGGGACGGCTCAGGAAGGAGAAGCTATAAGGTTTTAAAGAATTTTAGATTTGTATTCGAGAGCCTCAAGACAAGAGGTTAGTAAATCTAAATCAGAGATTTTCTTTTTCAATACCCCCCCGGGGAGGGAAGAAAAGATTTTAAGGATTTTGTCTTTTGGGAGAGGTTCACTACCCTGTAAATATCTCGGGCTACCCCTAGTAAAAGGGATTCATCCTGGTAATTCCTAGGATTCCCTACTAGGAAAGGTCAAGTCCAGATTAGAATCATGGAAAAGCAAATGGTTGTCATGGGCAGGGAGATTGACACTTATCAAGGCAGTCCTAGCAGCCATACCTATCTATATGATGTCCTGCGGGCCTTTGGCCAGTAAAATATATAAGGATTTAACCCAGCTGATGAGGAATTTCTTCTGGAAAGGCTCAACAGAGCAGTTCAAATTCCCGCTTGTAAAGTGGAAGACAGTTTGTGAGCAGAAGGAAAAGGATGGGGCTAGGGTTAAGGATCTTCTTTGGCAAAATCAGGCTCTTGGCGCGAAGTTGGTTTGGATGATGCATGATAGGCCAAATCTCAAATGGGTTAGATTACTAAAAAACAAATACCTGGACAGGAGAGAAGATAGCATTTTCACTACTAGATTTCTCCCAGCTGGATCCAGGATCTGGAACTTCATTAGCAAGAGCAGGGACTTAATCTCCAAGCACCTTACCTGGGAGGTCAAGGAAGGTAAGAACGCAAGGTTCTGGGAGGATTCTTGGGAAGGATATCCAGCCTTGGAGAGAATCACGGATTTATCTCCTTTAATGAACATCACAAAACAGGAATGGGGAGATAAAGTTTCTAGTTATCTCTCCTTTCCCTCTACAACTCTTGATCCTCCAATTTGGAAGAGTGTGAGGGGATTGGGGTTGGATCCGGGTCTGATAGACAAGTATGAAGAGGAGTTGGCTAGAAGAAGCATCTGTTTTAGAAGGGGCATGGATAGATTGAGGTGGAATGCGTCAAAATCAGGGGAGTATTCAGTTAAGGAAGGTTACAAAGTTCTTGCTGGATTAAATGATCCTCTAGGTTTGATCCCAACAAAGATTTGTTGGAATAAACAATGCTTACCTAAGGCAGGAGTCTTCCTATGGGTGGCAGCCCAAGGTAAGGTATTAACAGCTAATAGGCTTAGAAGGTTAGGCTTTGAGGGTCCTTCAAGGTGTGTGCTCTGTAGAGAAGCAAAAGAAGATGGAGATCATCTATTCCTGCATTGTCCCTTTGCAGGTAGGGGGTGGCAGTGGCTATGTAATAAGTTTCATTGGAGTTCAGCTATTTCAAGAAATCTAAGGGAGTGGTTGATCACCTGGCCCATCTTGCTTCAGAAAGTAATGTTTGGTGGCTTGTGGATTGCAGCTCCTTCTATTTTGGTGTGGGAGATTTGGAAAGAGCGCAATAGAAGAATCTTCTGGGAGAAAGAAATGCCTTAGTTTTTGCTTCGAAGCAAAATTGAAT
Organism: Cunninghamia lanceolata; assembly: GCA_027924645.1. Lineage (NCBI taxonomy): Eukaryota > Viridiplantae > Streptophyta > Pinopsida > Cupressales > Cupressaceae > Cunninghamia > Cunninghamia lanceolata. Next base: position 5,785,010 of record BSBN01000148.1, on the reverse strand, counting down.
CAAGCATAGTTGAAGTAGTAAACTCGAGATTATCAGATAGAGACCCTTTCCGTCTTACTCATACAGGATGGGATACAGAGATGATGAAATGTTGGAAGGGTCTCGTACATATCCCCCAGGTGGGAGTAGGTGGTCGAAGAACTAAGGAAGCAAGGAAATTGGTTAGTTGGTCTCCTTCGGAGGCAGGTTGGCTGAAGCTTAACTTTGATGGAGCTTCACGGGGTAATCTAGGACAGTCTGGAGTAGGTTGCATTATCAAGAACTCAGCTGGGACAATGGTGAGTACACTAGCTGCTCCTCTTAGAATTGGAACCAACAATGAGGCTGAAATGTAGGCTTTAATACTTGGTCTTCGGTTGGGTAGGGAGATGGAGATTAGAAATCTGGAAATCGAAGGAGACTCTTTGATTATTATCAACGGTCTTAGAACCAAGAAACTAGTAAACTGGAAACTTCAAGCTCAGCTAGATCAGACCCTCACCCTATTGGAAGGATTTGAGAAAGTCACATTCAATCATATATTGAGAGAGGGTAATCAAGATGCAAATAGGTTGTCTAATCTTGGGACAGATGGATTATTCATCAGAGAGATCCTTCATACTCAAGATCTCGGTCCATCTTAAGACAGGTATGTGTGGGTGGTTGGAAGGGAGCCTTGCCACCCCATGATGGGTGGTAAGGCCGAGACAGTAAAGGTGCCAATGATGGTCCGCAGCTGCAGTGGGGAGGCACGAGTGGAAGGGATGTTTCATTCTGTTTCATTGATTAAGGCAAATGACAGTTTAGGCATGAGTTGGGAGCCCAGCTGGATTTCGAGAAGTTTCAGCAGGCTTCTTCTTAAGCAGACGACGGAGGTAACTTATTTATTCTTCTCGGTTCAAGACAAATGCCTACATACTTTGTTGTTATCATTTCAGCGGATGCTATAAGGTGTGGCGGTATGGATACGCCAGTGCGTCTTACCAGCCGGAAGTGACAAATGGCTTTCCTCGAAGCCATTATGGATCTTCAGCTACAGAGAATGCTGTGGCAGCCCGACGCTCTAATGCTGGGGCAGTGAAAATGATCTTGGGTAGGTTTTTTCTAGAAAATGGAGAATGTTACAGGGTGGATACCGACATTACCTCTAGGACTCTGGCGATGTTGCTCGAACTAGGCTTGGACAAACAATTGGTGAAGTCTATCATGCAGGGTGTCTTCAATGCAGAGCACCTGGGGGATCTTGAGGTTTCACTACAAATGGCCAGTTTGGGGTCTGGTATTCTGCAACTGAAGGATTGGAACCAGTTTGAAGACCCTGGTGCTGTTATTAAGCTCTATCCTTTTATCTTAGATGTCAGAGGCTTCGATCTGATTCTGCTCAAAGACCAAGCGGCACTGGCAGTCAGATTCATCAAGAAGGCTTTAGGTTTGGAGATGGTGGACAGGCTTGACTGGTTGGACGATTTTAGGAAACTCCTTCCTTCTGCAAATATCTAGTGTTTATCTACTCCTTCTGCTCCATTTTGTATAGTCAGAGCTTTGTATTGCAAGTTTAGGTTTTAGTGCTCATCCTCTATAAATAAGTTTGGTGACCCTGTGTGGTCTTTCTCCTAAGCTCTCCGTTATTGTTGATAGACAGTTAATCTCTGGCCAGCCATGAAAGGCTGATGATATGTAGCTCCTTTTTGAATCTATAAATATAAAAATGCTATTACAGATCAAAAAAAAATATTAATAGCAAGATTAAATTACAAATTATTATATATAATTTTATTTTTATTTCATAATTTTTTTTTTTGGTACATAGCTGCTAGGGGCAACACCTGTTATATTGATATCAAAAAAGAAGTACATAAAAGTTTGTGTACACTGCATCTGATTTTCCAGCCATAGCTTACTACATATTACCTTCTACCCCTACCCACATTTGATTCTACCCCACCCAAATTTCTAAGGCCTGAGAAATAAAATGCCCAATATAATGTATAAACTAAAAACAAATTAGATATTGAAAGCTACCAAAGCCAAAACACTGACTGCACGCACAAGACTCCACGATCATTCATTGCCATCTTCCGCTTCCCTGGCATGCCTTGCCACCATTGCTCTAGCCACCACTAGACACTTTGCGTCACACGCGTGATGGGTCAGGCTGTCAGCAACTTCCTCTGAAGTGCGGCCATCGTTCTCAACCCAATCTTCACCCTCACCCAAGCCCCAGAACTGTGTGTCATTGGTATCACCACTTGCAGCCATACCTTCCTCCTCCATGTAACGCTTTACCCAACCAGGGTTTAGAACTTGTACCACCCCTGCCATTTGGCCCAAGCAATTGATACTCCTCTCAATTTCATTCCACCTGCCTTCCAGCTCAGCCAGCCTCAGCGTCTGTACCACCAGGAACTTCCTTACTTTGACTCCCCAAACTTTGGACATGTAATAGTTGTGGGCCAGTGGGGAGTGGAGATTTTCATCAATATTATCCAAGGCCGCATCTATTTCCCCCAGGAGAGAGTGCAAGAAGAGCTGTTGACATAGAAACTTTGCCTTCCCCTTGCCTACTCTCATGTACACCAGGACTGCGAGAAACATGGCTATTATATCTTTGTCCACGTGGTACCAATGAGTGGCCTGAAGGAATTCCTGGCCCAAAACCTTCTTCATGGCCCACAAAACTAGCGGGTGATCAGAGACAAGGATGCCTTAAAGCCTCTTATCCGAGACCTCTCCTCGAAATGCCATCTAGTGCTTTGTTGATTCAAGGCAAATTGGTGTGTCCATTGTTACAAGCTCCACCTTTCCACGGGAGTGAATGCAATTGATGTGTTTTCCTTTCTCTGAAATCCTAGATTTGTAGAGCTCAACCTCTTTCATTAATGATTGGGTTGGTGTCATCATTTTTCCACATGAGACCAAGATATGCAATCTTTAGAAAACTCAATGTGAATCCTGCCACTATCCCTTGCTGTACCTTTCTTCCATTAGAGATGTGCCATTAGTCCTTCCATAATTGTCACTTCTACATTCAAACATTCCCCATGCTTGCTAATTAAATTGCCAAATTGGGGGGGGGGAATTTCCTGATGTCATCTGGGAGTTAGTTTTGTGTACCTTGAGTCGCCACCTTTCCTAGCTCATCAACCTCTACATTCCCTTCTCTATACACGTGGCTTACCCTGAAGTCCTCAAAACCTTCTAGGAGTTTCTTTATGGGCCACAACCATTAGTCAAGGACCCATTTTGGGGTGTGGTTTTGTCTGATTGCATTGATGGTGTTGAGCGAATCCCCTTCTAGATGGATCTTTTTGACTCCTAGTTCCCTTGCCAGATGGAGGCCTGCCAAGGCCGCCCTAAATTTAGCTTGATTATTAGTCGACATCCCTATGCCAATGGACTTATTTCCCAGAGTGTTGCCTTGTTCATCCTTGGCTACACACCTGACTCCACTCACTCTCAGGTTGCCTTGTGATGCCCCATCAAAATTCACCTTGATCCAGCCAGGATCTGGTGGAACCCATCTCACATTCGCCCTTTTCTCCTTCTCCTTTTCCTTTTCTCCAGACATGGTGGGGATTTTGAAACCCGGGAAGACTTTAGAGATTTTGTCGTCCCAACCTGAGAATTCCTTCTTTTTCTTTAGTCTTGTGCTCATGGCTTCATTGACCAACTCTGTGATAAGGGACTCTGCCTTTATGCATAGGGCTTTTGTGGACATTTCCTTGTCCTAGAAGATGCACCTATTGCGCTCTTTCCAAATCTACCAGACAAGGGAGGATGGAAGAATGGCCTAGATATTACCAAAGACTGCCCTTTGATGGATAATGGCCCACATATTAAACCATGTCAAGATGTCTTGAGGGAGCGGACTCTGGAAATTCAATTTTATCATGAAGAAGTGCCAGCATTTTGCTGCGAAGGGGCAATTCAAGAGGATGTGATATGCATTTTCAATGTTATTCTTGCACAACATGCATCTGCCCAGCCCTGCTACCCCAAATCTTTCCAGCTTGTCCTTTGTGAGGATTTTCTTTTGAATTGCTAGCCAAGAGAATACCCCTACTTTTGGGAGATTGTACTTGTTCCATATGAGTTTTAAGGGCCAATTTTGTCTTGCAATGGATGCTTCTTTGATTCTGTAACCGCATTTGACATTGTAGGACCCTGTAGTTGATCCACTCCATTTGATTACATCTTCTTGAACTGAAGGGGCCAAAGATCTATTCTTCAGGATTGTCTCTAGTTCTTCTTTCTGGTCTTGGGGTGCCTCAAATTCTACCAGGGATTTCCATTCCCAAGAAGGTACCCCATCCCTCACTGTTATGTTCCCAAAATTACAGACCTTGTGACCCCAGGTCCTTCTTGTTTCCTCCATTATCTTAGCCAGATTGGGTAGGTTGGCAAGGGTCTCTCCTCCACCCCAGGAGTCCTTCTAGAAATCTACTCTTTGCCCATTTCTAACCTCCCAAGTGATGTGCGTAGTGATGATGTCCCTGCAATCTAGAATATAGTTCCAGATCGTAGACCCCCTTGGAGGATCCAGGATGGTGAGGATTCTAGTGTCCTCATCTGAGTCCAAATACTTCCTCTTGATACTCCTAACCCATTTCTGCTCTCCTTTCACGTATAGGTTCCACACGAGTTTGTCCCCCATAGCTAGGTTCATAATGGCCAACTGCCTGATGCCTATTCCACTTGCTTCCTTGGGGGTGCAGACCTTGTCCCAGGCTACCAGGGGGAGCTTGTGTTGTTCTACAGTTCCACTCCAAAAAAATTTACTGATGGTGGAGGAGATGAATTCTTCCACTCTTTTGGGGATTTTTAGGCAATTCATCAAGTATACTAGGATTGTTGAAAGGACTAACTTCACCATTAACAGCCTACCTGCCGAGGATAGCCATTTCCCCATCCATGTTCCTAGCTTGGTTTTGCAGCTATTGATCAAGTTCTCCTAGTAGCTTCCCTTGTTGGCTCCTGCAAAAAGGGGGTTCCTAGGTATCGGCCAGGGAAATTGGCTACCCGCAGGTTGAGTATCCTTGCCAAATCCCTTTGAAGGCTGGGCTGAGTATTTAGGAAGAAGACTTCTAATTTTCTCCAATTGATGCTCTGGCTCGAGGCTGAGCAGTATTCATCCAAAAAAGTTTTGATTGTTCTAGCTTCTCTTCTGCATGTTTCACCAAATAGAATTGTGTCATCAGCAAATTGCTAATGGGTTATATTTTCTAAACCATTGGCTACTGATACTCCTTTCCATTTGCCCTCTCTTCTAAGAGCATTAATTCCTCTTGCTAAGGCTTCTGCCATGATGATGAAGAGGAAAGGGGATAGGGGGTCCCCTTTTCGGATGCCTCTAGATGAGGCAAAGAAACCATGGGTCGAGCCATTTACTAGAGTAGAAAATTTTGGTGAGGAAATACAACTATTGACCCACTCCCTCCAGTTGCTGCTGAAACTAATTTTTTCTAAAACTTCCATCAGGAAATTTCTATCCACTAAATCATAGGCTTTAAGGATGTCTAATTTAAGGATCATACTGGCTTCTCTTGATTTTCTGATCGAGTGTATTGCTTCGTGTGCAATAATGATACCTTCCACAATGGATCTCCCTGGTACAAATCTTGTTTGTTCCTCTGAGATGCTTGAATCTAGAACTTCTCTCAGTCTATTGGCTATTATTTTGGTTACAATTTTGTAAACCACATTACATAATACAATTGGTCTAAAGTCTCCCATCTCCTGGGGGTTTTTCTTTTTAGGGACTAAAGCCAGGAAAGTGTGGTTAAACGATTTCAGCACTGTCATCTTTTTCCTAGACTCCTCAGCAACCTTCGTAAGGTCATCCCCCACTACCTCCTAGAACTTCTAAAAAAATTGTGTCGTGAATCCATCTTTGCTTGGGGCCTTATCAGGGTTAAGGAGAAAAGTGGTGGTTCTTACTTCCTCTTTCTCAATTTGTTTGTATAGTGCCTGATTATGTTCCTCTATTATCACTGTGGGGATTAGTGCTAGAATTTTGTCTCTAACTGCCCTTTGAGTTGGAGCTTTTCTGTTTAAGATGGATTCAAAGTAGGATACTGCTGCTTGGTTGACTTCTTCTATTGATTGAGTTATGCTCTTGTCTTCTTTTTTGATTTCTATGATTTTGTGCTTGCCTTTATTTGCCACTGTAGTTCTATGGAAAACCTTGGTGTTCCTATCTCCTTCCTTCAACCAAATTTCTTTGGACTTTTGCCTCTAGTAACTCTCCTCTCTCTTCAAGAGTTTGGTCAACTCTTCCTTTAAAGCTTTTTCTGCAACAAATTCTTCCTCCCTCATCCCATTCTTGATTACCTACTCATTTAGGATGGTCAGTTCCTGCTCCACCCTCACGTTTTCCTAAAAAATGTTTTTGAAATGTGACTTGTTCCATTCCTTTAGTTTAGATTTCACATATCCTAGCTTCTTTCTCAGGGTGAAAAGCTTTGACTGGTTTACAATTCTGACTTTCTCCCACCAACTAGCTACTAGCTCTAGCAAGGATTCATCCCTCAGCCACATGCTTTCAAATTTGAATGGTTAGCCCTTAGGGGGTTCCCCTAGCAATATTGTTAGTTGGATCGGGTAGTGGTCTGAGCCAAAGAAGGGCATTATGTCTGCATCTGCTATTCTAGTCTGATCTTCCCAATCCCCAGCTAGTAGGAATCTATCCAATCTTTCTGCTATGTTTATAAATCCCTTCCTTCTATTTGTCCAAGTGAAAGTGCCATTTTTTGTGGGAATGTCTTTGAGATGATTCCTGTCTATGAAGTCCTGGAATTCCATTTGTACATTTGTCAATCTGGATAGGCCTCCCCTCTTCTCCTCATTATTTATGGTTGCATTGAAATCTCTTGCTACAATGCCTCTATCCTCTCTGAAAAGCCTCATTTTCTCTTATATCTGCTGCCATAATGCACTCTTCTCTGAAGTAGTTGTTGGACCATATACATTGATTAAGAAGAAGCTCTCATTCCTTTGCAATAATCTACCTTTCATAATTATCCACCTACTGCTTGCCTCAACTAGTTCTCCTTCCAATGCTAGGGGTTTCCATAGTATGCACAATCCTCCTAAGGCACCCTCCGCTCCATTGAATAGGCCTTTCCACTGTCTCCAGTTTTTGAGTCTCCCCTCACTTTCCTCCTTTCCTAGTTTGGTCTCCTCTAATAAGATTATGTTTGCATTTGTTTGGTCAATTTGGCATTTGACTAGACGCCACTTGTTAGGGGCATTAATGCCCCTAACATTCCATGTTATCACCCTCATTGCTCCTAGGGAAGGAATACATCCTTCCCTAATCTCAGCTTCATTTGCCTAGCTGCATTAGCTACTATTTCCAATTTTTCCTTATTGGATTTGGGTCCCCTTTTCCCAATCTTCTTGATATTTGGTTTCTTCCTTTTGGATTGTGTTTGTTCCAGTGTCCTCTCACCCAAAACTACCTCCTCTTCCCCCCAAGTCCCCCTTCTTCTTCCTCCTCAGACTCATTTTCACTCTCCTCTGCACCAGCAGGGATTTCAATTTGTTCCTCTTCTCTGTTATCTAGTGGCCTTTCAAGGGTTAACATTTCTGATGCTGACTCATTCCTCCCTTGGGAGGTTGGCTGGGCATCCTCTTTGGGTGAGGCCCTCCAAGGATTTTCCTCAGTTTGGAACCCTAACCCCATCTGTCCCACTTCTAGGGGCTTATATATGACTAAGTCCCAGGTCTCTATTTTGTTACAAATTTCTAAGAGTGTTGGAGATATGATTCCTTTCTCCTGACCAGGGTTTGATTTGCCTACCCCCATGTCCTTTATCAATCCCTCTTCAGCCCTTAATTCTTCCCCTGGGTTGATTGTCTGGTTAAGGCCAAGGCCCTTTTGCTCCCTGGGGATCTCTTCTGGTTGGGTGCCTTTCTTGTCAGTATATGCTATATTTTTGCAATCCAAGTCCCTGTGATCCCAAGATTTGCAAGTTGCACACAATTTCATTTCATCCTCCCTTAACAGGTCTTGTGTCCATTTTCTCCCATCCACATGAATCTCCAAGTTTTGAGGTAGGGGGTGATGGGGCTTTAAGCCTATACACATCCTCACATAAGCACCCTAGATTCTGTCCTTAGTCATTTTGTCGATTGCTAGAAGAGACCCTATGCCCCTTCCTATTTCTTCTAGGGTTTCTTCCCCCCAATATTCTGCTGGTAAGTTATACATACGAACCCAGACCGGCCCCTCCCCCGTCTTATGCTTCCATAGGTTAAAATTTGGATACCAGTCGATTAGATGCATACCGGACCCATCCAGGATGTACGGACCACCCTTTAGGACTTCCCACTTCTTGGTTTTTGTGGGGAATTCTAGCAGGAAGAAGGCATTTGGAATTGATGGTGATTTTGGTTTATTTTCCCCAAAGTCCCTATCACCATTTTTGGATTCTTTCAACTTCCATCCACCCCCTACCCCATTTGACCATGACCCCCAGATCCCTGAGTTTTTCTACAGATTTTTCAAATTGAGATTTGCTCAAATTTATCTTAGGCCTACCAAGTCAGGATTGTTGACCTTACCTTTGGTGGTGTCAGGGGCGTGCGGTTCTTCTGTCACTATCTCCTTTTGTTTCCAAGGACCTCTTTGGAGATCGCTTTGTTCCCTTGATTCACTGTGGTGCTAGCTTTCCACCATATCCGCCTTGGAGTTTTTTTCCCTAAACCATCCATTTTGTCCAAAGATTGAGTTCCTCCAATTGGGAATGTCTTTGCCCTTATTCTTCCTAAATCTGCCTTGCCCTTAATTTTTTTGGTTCCACTGGTTCTAATGGAATTATTTCCTTGGTTGCATCCAAGGTAGGTCCTTCCATGGGCTCCATCTCCGGTGTCTGCGAAATGCATCCTCCTCCTTCCGATTTGGTGCACTAGCTGCGGACAGGAGAAAGTTTGGCCTACATTTATCCACCCATCTCCCTCCTTCAAAAATCCATTGAGGAATATGCTTGTTTTCCTGAATTCACCGTTTCGCTCTCTCTCCTTCTCTTGAGCACCTATCTTCCTCAACATCTCCCCAAGCTCTTCCTCCCAAGTCACCTACTTTTTTTCGGTCTTCTTCTCCCATCGCACCTATCGCCTGCAACTATGTTTTCACTTTATTAGATCAACATTTTAAATTTTTATTTCATACTATTAAATAATAAAGTTATTATTAATAGAAATTAATATGAATATTTAGTTTACATTATATTACGATAATTATAACATTTTTTTACTAATCAATAATAATAATAATTCTATTACAAAATATATTATATAGAATAGTATAAATAAGAGATAGTAATTAATATGTTTATTATATCATATTTAAATATTATATTATATTTAAGTATGGAGATTTATTATAATTAAAAATAAATTATAATTTGAAGAAAATTTATAATTTAGATATTTATACACATCATACCTATATATAAATATGTGGGAACTTATACATTTAAACCATGTGAAAATCTCATAAAGACACCAAATAATTATTATTATACAATAATTATTCTTATATAATAATTATCATTATTATATGTTGTGTATCTTGAATGCCTAATTATATGGTGTGTAAATACAAAAACCTCGTTTCCATTCTAGAGGCAATGAGTGGTAGTTGCCACGTATTGAACTCTTATGCACTATGGATATTTTAATTTTTTTTTAGTTTTTCCTTCCCCTAAATTTAGGCATTCATCTCCTTAAAACATAGAAATATAATATCTAAAAAAAGTAAATCCACAAAATCCATTGTTAAGAGCTCAAACAATGAGCCAATCACAACACTAATAAGATTTTTTGAATAATTTTTGTTAAATTTTTTGCATAGACTTAGAAAACATTAGTTTTTGTTCAACATTCAAAATAATAATCTCTTGTGATTGGTTTAGTTTGCATACATTAATCACTAGATAAGAAAAACTCATTACAATAGTATTGTTGAAGGCATGTACTAATAAAGAGGGAAAGAGTTGCTTAGTTATATGTTTTGTGGTATAATATTTTTTCCTAATATATGTTTTTGTGATTCAATTCAAACTTATGCTATCATATATGTAATAGTGGAGCTTCAATAGACTAGGAAATTAATTGTGCTTCATTTATTGTCAAAACCACACAAGTAACCTTGATCTAGAAAATCGTGGCCCTAAACCTTTTGTGGGACCTTGAACTTGCAATGGTGGCCTTGAATTGTATGTCTCTAATCTTTAGAAACTTGTTCCTTTTGTGTGTACCTATAAGATCCCAACTAACCAACATGGCATGTCCAATGATGATGTGAATCCAAAATATGCCTAAATGGCATAATAAAAATAAGTATGTAGTAGTTGACATGTGTCTTTATAAGGCAAAATCCCATTTGTTGACCTTCTAAGACCCTCTAGATGTCTTCTATACCTATTGTGTGTTGCCCGTACTTTTTTATTTTTTTATTTTGCTTCAAAAATTATTAGTTTTCTTGCTTAAGTGAACTCATAGCATTCACCATGGTATTCCCAAAAGTGTTGATTTCATCATATTAATCACACACATAAGTTTCTTGAAATATGCAAGTTTTCTCTCTATTCTTCTCTAGTCTTGACTCAATCCAAATCTAACAATTTGCAGCTTCATCCCCAAACAATCTTCTGCATACAAAAAAAGGCAAAGAAAATCATTTTGATAGTCTAGGAGTTTTCATGACTACAACCAAACTCTGTAAAATTTCATTTGAGACCATCTTTTAGCTATCTTTGCAATCTAGTTATAATCAGCCATTGCCATTCTTTTCTTCCAAATGTCTAAATTCTTAGAGTGCACCCTTAGATATATGCACACATGAAGGAGTCACAAGGGGATTCCATGCTAAGGATGTCAAAACCATCATCATTAAAGCCACTCTACATATAAAGCACACTACTCCAAGTGTTGATTTTCTTATTTATTTGTTTTATTGCTTATTAGTGTAGATTTATCTTGTTATAATTAGTTTAGAATTTAGGATTTGTAGTTTGTGTAGATTAGATTAGATTTATTATTTGTTTCTTGTTGTTCTTTTCTCATTGTTATGTTATTTCCTACTTTTTCATATCCATTACTACTATAAAGAAATGATTTTTAGAGTTCTCATTCCAAAAAGATTTTTGTTGTTTGTCTTGTTTGTTGCATTTGTATCATTGAAATATAGGAAAATAAAGAAGGATCTAGAGCCTTGGATTGAACAAATTCATGTTCAAAACTCTACACTCTCATCCTTCACATATCTTGTCTATTTTAGAGTGGTTTGAAAATATTTCATTTATTATTAAGGATAACCAAATCTTCAAAATCTACAACACTAGAACAAATCATTTTGAAAAATTAGTTTTTCCTATGAGGTTTTTACCTACAAGATCTTGTTAGGAAATCTTTGTAAATTTATCAAAGGTGATCTCAAGGGAGGATTCTAGGAATTCCCTTAGTGGATTTAGGAAAAAAAAACTTCAACAAAAAATCTCAACATAACTTATTTGCATTATATCTTTATGTGAATTTACATGTTGTGTTTATAGATATTCATTAACTAAAAGAGAGAAGTTATTTTTATTCTTGGATTTGATGCAGCTTTATTTTGTGTTTTCAATTGCATTTATAAAAATAGAGAAGAATTTTTTCTTTCAAAAAAATTTATTTTCCAAAAAAGAAAAATTCTATATTTTCTAACAAAGGTTTTATTCCTTGAAAAGATTTATTTTCTAAAAAAGGTTCTATTTCCTTCAAAGAAGATTTATTTTCTATAAAATCTAAAGTTAGGTACATTGAATCAATTATTTGAGTGCATTTAATTAATTTTTTATTTTTAAATAATAAGCTACATTCCATACTTATTTTTTACATTGGAAAAAAGCACTTGAATATATCTCCTTTAAGTAGTTGATGACCAATACAACCAAAAATAGCTCTTGTTAAACAAATATTCACAAATATAAATTGAAAATAAAATAAAATATAGCTAATCCATAATAAGGAGCTCATAGGACCAACCAATTAATAATTTATCTGTTAGGACAATAAGTACAAAAACTTAATAGTATCTACAAGTATTAAACATAGAAGTGAAACTATTATCCATTTTCTTATTTTATATCCTCTTCCATTTTATCAATGATGGAGAGAACCTAGTAAGCTTGAACTTTGGTAGTTTTCTATTTAAAATCAACACATTCTTTTAGCCATTAATACGATTACATTCTAACTAGGATATCTAGATATGGTGTAGAAGTGTCATCAGAAGAAGAGCTAGAAGAACCCATAATATCAATAGAAATAGGAACATTAAAGTGATTAGTCTCACTAATAGGACAACCATACTCATCATACATAATATTTCTTGAATTACCACCTACCACACAATTTGGACAATCAACCTTCTAATTGCCTTGACTACTGACAAGAGAGTTGCCACTAACTACAATGATTTTAACCTTAATTGCACACCTATTAATCTAAAATATAACTTACAAGGAGATCAAAGTGATTGTGACTTCTTTTGAGAAGCTAGTGAGATCCCTCATAACACCTTGAAAAACATCTTTATTTCTTTCCATCCAAATGAAACAAAGAATACCAATAGAGAAGATCAACCATTATTTCTTCAAAAACTTAGACAAATTCACACTGCTATTAAAGGAAGCAAAGATAATATCCTAGCAATCAATACTTTTGCAACTATACTAGACCAATCATGAAGGAAGTAGTCACAAACTAGTTAATAAAAAAATGAAAAGAATGAATAGTAGACTCAACCTCACCACACACAAGACACTTATTAACCCTACACCACAAAGTAAGACATTGAAATAGAAGAAGCCATCTAAAAATTATTTCTAATGCTAAAGATAGGAGGACCAAATAATTTTTAACCTATCATCTTAGAAATCAATAACAACATCCCATCCCTACAAAGAGTTAAGTTTAGTAGTAAAAAATAATTTGGAAACGAGAGTAGAGGGTAAATATACTTTGTGAGGCCTACAAAAACTTACAACCCCTAATTCATTTTACAAGATCTAATTCATCATTACCATTTAACTATTTCAAATTGAAAGAAGTTTTAACAATATTCTAAATCATAATATGTCCTTTTATGTGATTCTAACAAATAGAATTTATCTTTGATATTCTTCTAAGAGACCAATCTATTGTTATGTAGAATATAATTAAACCTTTGTATTCCTTTAAAATTCCACAAATTTGTAGAAACACTCTTATTAGAGCAAGAGGTTTATTCTAATATCTCACATTCCACCAAAAAGATCTAGGAGTACATGCACAAATATCCTCAAAACAAAAATCCTCATGACCTTTAGTTAATTTTTTGATTAGTGCAAAAGCCTTCAAAATGGAGCCAAAGATAGGAGAACCCCCATGGACAACTTTAAAGTATCCAAACAAAAGATTCCAAATGTGAAGCTCTTTCTAGTCAAGGAAACCCAAAACTAATATTATGTCTACTAAGAATATTCCAAGGCTCACCATCCTCCAAAAAATGAGTAATTATCTTTACAACAAGAGAGACCCTATGGAGGCCGATGATGGCATGGTTCGGTGGTTAAGTCGCTCAGGATATAGTGGCGGCCACCAGAGTTCAAACCCCCACTGGGCCAACGAGCTCGCAAGGCTTTACACCTTCGCTGGGCCAAGGAGCTCGCGGGTTTGAAGTGTTCTTCCTAGGGGATGAGGTCCCCCAATTGTGGCCTCATCGGTTCATTGCTCTGGGCAAAAGCATTCGCGTGGAGCCGGAAGGCGTGTTGCACCAGCGTCGCCGGTCACGTTAAAAAGTTTACCAGGCGCATTTAAAAAAAAAAAAAAAAAAAAAGACCCTATGGAGAAAAAGGTTCCTCAACCCCATACCACCAATGACCCTTGGATTAATGCATCATTCCCAAGAAATTGCATGCTTTTTTATAGACCCTTTGAAATTTGACAAGAGAAATCTCCTAATAAGTTTTTTAAACTAGTTAATGTGAGAAGAGCACACAAACCAAAATGAAGAATATAAAATGGTATAGGAGGACAAAATCTTGTAACAAATTGAAATCTCCCAACAAGAGAAAGAATATGCCCATGATGTTTAGAAAGTTTACTATTTATTTTTACCATAACCCAACCCACATATCCTTGAAAGAAGGGAGAAGGAAAAAGGAACCCCAAAAAACCTAACCATTTTGGAATGCCCATCCCAAGAAAAGTCCTTATGCACTATCCAAGTGGGAGGAGAAGCTACCTAACATAAAACCGTTTACTTTCACACTAAATTTTTTGACCTAGAAGTAGAACAATACTGAGAGAGTCTCAAATCAAGGATGTCAAAGTTGTCTTTGTCCAAAATTGGGAAAAGAGAAGTGTCATATGCAAAGTACAGTTTTATAAGCTCTTCATTATTTGGGAGGAACAAACTTTTAATAGGAGGCCCAAAGAATAATCTATAATAATGTAATGCCTAGATTTTGCAATAGTGACAAAAAGTGAAAGGGTAATAGGAAATTCCTACCTAATAGATCTCTTAAGAGTGAAAAATTGAGATAATTCATCATTAATACTAACTTGGGCAAAGGCATCTTTGAATAAAATCTCAACAAAACTACATAAAACCTCCTCAAAACCTAAAGCTTTCATTACCAGAATGAAATCCCACTCAATTCTATCAATTTTTTTTCAAAGTCAATTAAATCCATATAAACATTTTTCTTAAGTTCTTAGCCTAGTGCATTCCCTTCTAGCCAGTTATAATATTTTCAAGAATATATCTCCCTTTTACAAAACTTGTTTAGTAAGGGGAGATAACTAATGTAAAACTTTCTCAGTTCTTAAGGTAAAGACCTTAGCAAAAATCTTATAAGAAAAGTTGAGAATCATAATAGGCCTCTAGTTCTTTATTTGAGTAGTGGCGCCAACTTTGGGAAAGAATTTAATTACCCCACTATTTAACTCTTTTCCAAAATACCAATAGAGCTAGCCTCTTTATAGACATTAGGTAGAATTTGACCAATCCAATCTCTATTTTCTTATAAAATCTTGTTGGGATACCATCAAAACCAAGATCCTTCTTATTGCTAAGTGAATTAATTATAATATTAATCTCCTTCAAGGAGGTGTTTATCCAAAACATTAGAGAAATGTTTGTCCAACTTACAAGGTAAAGGTAAAATGCTAGTAAGAACATTTATTTCTTTAATCCCCTAGTCCTTAAAAGATAAAAATCTATTATATATTTCTTTAAATACCATCTTGATTTTACTTTTCATCATTAACAAGAATACCTCCAACAAACTTGAAAAAATATTTAGTACCTTTATCCCCTAGCTTAAGCCAAGTTAACCTTGTCCTTAGCCTAGCTCCTTTACCTTGATCTAAACATTTATATTTATCCTATTTTATAATATATATTTGTAAATATATACTTTTATTTTATTTTTTAAATATTTATGAGAATATAAATAAATTAATCTAGTAAATGTATATACAATATATATATTTTAAAGAGAACAATAGTTTTAATGTACACATGCATACACATAGAGATATATTACTAACACTTTAAATATATGTGTGCACATATATGCACAAACATGAAACAATGATTGAATAAATATGATTTATTTTTATATACACATATACCATCTCATATAAAATTAACTTTATCTTCACAATCATAATTTGACCAACAATCTTTAGCACATGAAATTAATAGAAATATGAGGACAATAACAAGTTATTTGTATGCAAAATATGAATATATACATTATAAATAATACACATACATTTAAATAAATATTTCTTAACTTTTCTTTACAAGTTATAATAAAACTAGCAAACTTAATGCATGGAGAATACAACTAAAATTAACATATTAGATAATTTGCCTCCTTGAAATGCATTAGTATAATATATACAAGTATTGAAAGAATCTCACTATTTTTTTTATATAACAACAATAATACTTTCACTCTCATGCAAGTTTGAACCTTATACAACACATTTGCATGGAATATTTCTTCCATTACAATTAGGGGGTTTTCACACCCACAAACTTACACAAGTAACTTTACAAAAAAAAGAACAATACATTTACTAAACAATGATGTAGTCTTCAATCCATGTAGATTCAAGGAAAAATATATAAATTTCACTTTAAAAGTGCAAACATGCTAATGGATGTGCTCACCTCTCAACCATAAGATTTGAAAACAAATCCAACCCTAAGCTAGGAGGTCCTCTAGAGCCATGTAACACTACACAATGAAAACTTGAACAACTAATACACACAATACATTAGACTTAGTTAAATACTTTTTGAATCATACAATGATTCATAAGAAGGGGAGTAAAGGGTAAATGTCACTCATTTGGGAAGCATAAATGGGAATCATCTCAAAGGCACAATAACTCATCATTCAACATCTCACAAAGATAAAATCATATTTTTCTTTTATCTACATTATTCCTCACATCCCATAATATCACACCACAAATCACACCAAAGACTCAATTTCACCATATATTTCTCCTATGCCATATTCCTTACACAATGGATGCTTCCCATGTAGGGTTTCACACCTTCCTTACCCCCATACATGGTTTTTTTCAATGTTGTTGGAGAGCCTAAATCAAGGGTTCACATAAGAAACACCACAATACACACAAAAAAATACACATATAACATAATTTCAAGGAGGATTGAATTCATCTCACAACCAAAAAGCTTCCTTACTCTCAAATCAAGAAAGGTTAAGAAAATAAAACAATGCAAGAAATTTGCATACAAGCAATAAAAATATGAGGAGAAAACACTACTTACAATCATTCATGATTCCTACTCTAAAAAAACAAGGAGAAACTATACTTGGGAGAGAAGATGGAAGGCCTATCTCCAAGGTGTCTCCCAACTAGAATATAAATCTCTCTTAGTTTATCCTCTCTAAATCAAGATCATTCCTTCTCAATCCTTCTCCAAACATGACTCCCTAGATTTATATATTTTTTAATTCAAAAAGCAAGGGCATGAGGGTGATTATATATGAGTTGTGCCATGATACTCATCCTCCTCTTGTGATATGGTGACACGTGGTCTCCACCTCACATCCTCACCCCTTTCTTACAAGGATTAGTTATATCACATGTCCCTATGTACTCTCACATGTTTAAGGCATAGCGAAGAGGAGTGTACCTGACATTCCTTCTCATGCATGGTCCTAGGAAGTGCTCCCACATGTGTGGGGCACTAAAACAAGGAGTGTACTTGATACTACTTCTCATGTATGATCCGAGGAAGGAGAGATTGAGAGGTGACAAGTACACCCTTAGTCTCACACATGATTATTTATATCATATTACTTTCAAGGTGTTTGGATGGGTCAAATCTTTCCTAAAGCCCAAAATTTATAACCCACAAGGTGTCTACCCTATAGTAGTTTCCTAAGGGGCCTATTTTCACATAGAAATCAGAAAAAATAATATTTTTTCTATTTTAAAATACTCTATTAAAGTGTAAGTATGAGTTTTCACTCCAAGGAGACCCCTACACACATTACACATAATGAAAATTTAATTACATTGTTCAAAATCATTAAAAAAAGCAACATACTAAGGGTACAAATGTTAGCACAAAATGAGCTCTTAGTCCTCTTATGGACTAAGGCCAAAGGTGTCATTGGGAAAACATGGTCATGCTCTAGAGGATCTCCCATTTTTTAAATTGGCAACCTATAAATTTACCTACACACTTGATTCACATGTTAAATCTCATCATGAAATATATGCATATAGCCAAAGCAATTGCTAGATTACACTATTTATTCATAGTATGAAATCAAATCTCAAACATTATATTGTAAGAGTCACTATTATCACCAGGAATTGCACCTTGATTGAAGCCTGTTCAAGCATTCCAATGACATAATGGGATTGATCTCAAGGTGTGGGACCTTGCAGATGAGATCAAACGTCCAGAGAAGGCTAGTTCCTCTTTCTGAGCTTAAGGCTTAGATAAAAAAACCAAATCTAATGCAAATGATCATTGGGAAAAGGGGTAGAAGAAACTAAAATTAAAAGGTGATGCACCAAGATTTAGTGTGTTCACTTGCACCTAAATTAATGCAACAATGATCTCAAAACTGAAACAAACTCATATAAGCTATCGTAGAGGTTAGGGCAGAAAATAGGAGCTATGAAAGGGACCGTTTTACCCACAATAGAAGCACACAATTTCTAAATAAATACAGTTTAAAGCTTTTGAGAGGCAAAATAATAGTTTATATTGATCATGAAGGCTAGAAAGCCATTACAAAAGAAGAAGAATTCATTACACAGAGATATAAACACAAAATGAATGGCTCTCCTTCATTGATGAAATGATACAGAGACATGAGAGGCTCATAGGAGAGCACAATCTATCAAATTTACCTAGTTCTGGAGAAAAATCACAAAGTTTGCTGCTATAACAAATCTCCTACCTGTGTAGAGACTTAGGAAAACAACTAACAACCTCCAAAAATGTGTCGCTACATGATTATATAGCTTTTCCTTTTTCTGTGCAACCCTGGGTGTTAAAACTCAGTCAACAAGAAACCTACAGGTGCCCATGTTGCACTAAAAGTCTGGCCTAAAGGCCTTGTCAAAAGATCTGTAGACCTAAAAATACCCATGCCCTGGTATCCTTCTAGAATGAAAGTACCTACAAAAGGATTTTTCTACTGAGACACTTCATCCTTACATTTAATTCTGGTCCTTTTACATTGAAGATTTACATTGTTTCAACCACCTGCAACTAATTGATTTGTGAAATTGTCCCTCAGGCACTATTTCCTCTGTCTGCATTTAATCCATTCTACAACAATGGCATCACCTATGGAGCATGTTTTTAGGGAACCAGAAAATCATGCCTTTTAAAAGCTTTTACAACACTTTAAAAGTGTTGACTCTTAATTTACTTTGGCACCTTTTATACTTTGATTTTCACCTCCCGCATTGGTGCCCCTTTGTATTCCCCTTTTATCACCAAAGTTCACCATCAACAAACTTGCCTCTTTTGTCTTTTGGTTTCCTTATCAAAGAATCGCCATATCAACGAATTTGAGAAATCATGAACTAATCAATGAGTTTGCAATTTTGTCGGTCCACCGATTTCTCCCTTCTTCCTTGCTTTCCTTGGAAAACCTTTCTTTTCATCTTCATCCTTTGCCTTTGCCTTTCCTTTCTTCCTTCAACCACTAAGTTAATCGATGAACATACCTTTTGTCTTCCTTCTTTATCGACGAGTTTGCCAGTCGGTGAAATAGTCGATCGACAAACTACTTGGTTCACAAACTATTTGCTTAGCTGACTTCTTTCTTTCTCCATTTTCTTCTCTTTGTTTTCCAGTGGGTCTCCCTCAATCTTTGTTGGTGAATTTATCATTTAGTGAACCACCCCTGCCCACCAATGACTTGTCTTTCTTTATGTTTCCTGGCTCATCATTCCTTGTTGGCCTTTCATCCTATTGGCAAAATTGGAGAATCACTAACCTATCGACAAGTTTGTAATTTCATGAACTTACCAACCAAGCGATCGCCTTCCCTTTCCTTTGCATTTTGGCCAACTATCATCTTCTTTCCTTGCCACTTCTTCTATCAACCGATCGCCCAATTGGTGAAACCTAGAAATCGCAAACCAACTTAGTTGCTTTCTTTTTGTTCTTTATCTTGTCTTCTTCTTCATTCCTTCCTTCTTTAGTTGGCGAGTTTGCCAGTCAGTGAACATACTAATTGGTGAACCTTTTGGTTCACCAACCTCAAACTTTGCTGATAAAGGCAATCTTTACCACGTTTTCCTTAGAGAATTCTTTCATTGTCGATGATCTCCTCCATCGGTGAATCAGCTGGTTAGTGAATCGACAAGTTCACAAACCAAACAATTTGCCAAAAAATGCTAACTTTGCTTCCTTTCTATGCCTTAGAGAATCTCTGCCTTCTCATTCTCTCTTTAGTAGGCGATTTTGTCGATCAACAAACTTAAGGTTTGCCAAACTCAAATTTTGCTGACTATTTAAGGTTCGAATATTTCTGATGGAAGAAAGGCAAGACTTTTAAGGGGATCTTTGGGCTATTTTGGCCTTGGCTAAAATATGACAACATTTTGGCAACTATGTAGGTGTGTTTTCCTGCTAAACACAAGTATCCAGTGGCCTTATCAATCCATTGGGCATAGAGTCAAAAGGGACTGCAACAATACTAAAGCTAAGATGAGCCATACCAACACAAATTAAACATGCCTCCAGGAACAAAACAACACAAAACACACAAAAACAACAAGGCAAACAACCTCCTGATGAGGATACAACCTGTGCAAGAACACTTATTGAAAGGATACCTAAAATAGAAATGAAACTATCCTAAACCTAAACTAATCAACCAGAAAACTAACTCAAATGAAGCCATTAACTAGTTTTTCAAAATAACTACTCTTTCTCGACAATTTACAATGCTTTCCCTAGTTGTGGGCAATTAACAGGCGATGGGGAAGGAGTTGACATATAACAAATTGGTGAAACATTTCCCCAAGAATAGGAACAAACTCACTTACCCACTTGAACTAATTAGAAATGCAACTACTAAGAGGTGGATAAATGGGCTGATCTTGCTCATTTTGATGCTTGACTTCATGCTAAGAGGTAAGCATGACAAGTGGTGACTCCTCATGGTTTGTCCCCAACTGGGCTAGATGTCTGATAGGACATCCTTTTGAAATGACATACAAATCAACAAAGTTGATCTCATGCCTCTGCTCCATTTTTTTTCTTTTCTTGCTTGTTTGAATGCTATGGCTCTTGTGGCTCGACTAGAAAAATGATTACCTCCACCTTTTGATCATGTTGTTCAAGGAGGCCATCCAAAATAGGTGTTGAAAAGAAGCCCCGAACCTTCTCAATGGTGAAATCACTCTCAGAGATGTCAGTTTGATGTCACATTTTGAGAAGAAAAGATTTATCTCATCTCGAAAGAGGTCTTCAAGCTCCTCAAAGCAAATAGGTATGAGAAGATCCACCTTGGCTTCATTAATTTATGCACTTTCCAAAACAAAGCTACTTACATGCTCTTCTTCACATGAGATGGAACCTCATGTTTATGTTTGTTCCCACATGCCAACAACTTGCCACCATTTTTCATGTCCTCATGCTACTCCAAAACCACTGCTAATGTTGGCATCTGCATGCCTTCTTCATCTTCAATGTAGCTGGGTAGTTCATGAAATAAAGTGAAATCATCCACTTTTGGAGCAATTTCAACAACTCCCTCCTCAGTGTCCTCATCCTTTGACTGTAACTCCACTAGATTTTGCTTGAGCTATCTTTGCAATAAGAGGTTCTCACCATGCAAATTTTGGGTTTTATTCTCATTCACTTTCTGACAAGCATGGGGAATACCTTCAAATGAATCAAAATCTAAGGGACTTAACCCTACACCTAGATTGCCACTACCTTTATGCTTAGTGCACTGCTGCTCTATCAAATATGGCTTAACTTCTTCTTGAAATGGGTCTAAGTTTTTAGTTTTAATGGCACATGAGGGTTCACAAATAGTAGGCTACTCCACAACTACCTCAAACATCTCCCTTTCTCGCTCATAGAACCCACAATCTCACCAAACAACTGGTCTATCCTTTAAGAGTGAGCTAGTTCATGAGGGCTCATTATCAACATGTGGCTCCTCTGTAGTTTACAGGTACCTCCCTCCCTAGCTCATCTCTCTAATTAGCCCAATAAACAATGGGTCCACCTTTGAAAAGTGAAATAGTGTCAGGACAAGAGGGGTGACATGGGACGGGAGCCTAAAAATTTTCTTGAATTTCTTGGAGGGGAGAGGGTTCTTGTATAGAATGTTCATGGGGGGGAATGAGTTAGGTTTGCACAGGAACGTAGTTTTGTGAAGGATGGGGATCTCTAAAACTTGGAAATTTGAAGCACCGAGGCTGATCTGGGGTTTTAGAGGGATCTTGTTACTTAAAGCTTAGGACTTTGAAGGTGGAAACTCACTCTATGATATGTGGTCTCGAAGGCTCAGAGGGTTTCCCCTACGTGAAGATTGGGATTTTGAGCTTGGGAATTACTTCTACCACAAGGTGAACTTGTGTAGAAGGGAGCAATTGCCTAGAACTGGGAATGGAGAGGACTAATTGGGCTTCTCGTCTCTCCGTATGGGAAATCAATTACCTTAAATGTTCCTCAAATAAGGTTGCAATTTGCATAGAAATTTTCTCCCAGTAAGCTCTTTCCTCTGCCTCCATCTATTGTTGTTGAAGATGGGCCTAATAAGCAAGCTCATCTTGCTGTTGGTCATACTCCATCATTCCCTGAACTTCATCCCACTTCCTTTGGTAGTCTAGGACCACCTCATCAAAATCACTAATGCTTCTAATGTTAAGACTATAACCTTGCTAAGGCTGATTATACCCCATATTTCTTTTAATGTCTTCCAAATGTCCCTTAAGCTCTAGTAGCTTGTTCGTGAGACCATTGAACTCATCGACATCCACATTGTCAACATCTTGGGACTGACTAGAAGGGTAGTTATGCTAATTAGGAGAAATGTAGTCTTCTTCGGTTTGATAATAAACATTATTAGACTCACAAGAAGACTAAGCAGGGGTGGGTGGGAGGCAAGCATCATGAGGCTTCTGATATCCTATTGAAACAGGGGCATTTGGTATAAAACTAGAAGTGTTTTGAGTCTGATAATACTGGTAAGGAGGTGCATAGATTGAATTTTGGCAAGGTGAAGGGGAATAACCATGATTCCAATAAAAATTTGACATTTTAGTGCATTAAAAAATTAGAAACCATTCAAACAATCTAGAAATAAGAGTAAAGGGGTCTGCCCTTCTGGTGCAGTCACGGTAGGAGGGTCCACAGAATGAACTGTCCAGACCATGCAGTAAGAGTAAACAAAATGGAAACAACCCAAAGATATGAAACAAATATAGATCTAGTCATTTAGTATATCAAAGAATTCAAATACAAATGGGCTAGCAACATGCGGGCCTACAATTGGGCTCACAGGCCTGGTCATAAAATATCAGAATATGCACAAGCTATAGCTTTGAAGTTCCTTCGTGAAATAGCTCAACTAAAAATTATGAATCTATTGTCATTCCTAGGCATCTATTACATTATTATATATCATCTCCAGAACCATAGATTCCTCCGCATCGGCCAAAGAGGATCACAAACTCCAATGAAGAGCTGTAACATGTGTACACGGATAGGTCAGACCTAATCATGAAGAATTCCTCTGCAAATGAATGGAATGATGTACAGATATTGGGGAAGGTTGGCCACAAACCAAACATTATTGAATTATGTGTCATTAGGCTCCACAAGTCAAGAAATGCTCCGCAAGTCTTCTCCTTTAGCTGATTGTTTGAGATTGTCAAGATGCTCTGTTCTAAGAAAATAATTTATCTTTTGATAGCGATAACTTTCTGGTAATTGATCCAAATGCTCTGAGAATTGGATATGATGTAGATGAACATGTCAAGATGCTAAGTCTAGCTCTGCAAGATCTAAAATGTAATTGCGGTAGAATGCAGACCAAAATACAGAAACTGCTTCTAACTAAACTGCCTGAACTGAACTAGAAAATGAAAAGAAACAAACTAAACTATAAACAAACTAAAATGCAAATGTTTTTGGTTGATGTAAGATTGCTCTTGAACTAGGGATTCTCCTACATCAGACATCCAGGGTTACAAAAAAAGTGAGTCTCTCAGTTTGTCGGGGCTAGGAGAGAACCAAGACAGTCCACCTCAGCTTGAGAAATCCATGATGAGTCTTCTTCCGGTCTGCCTTTCCATTTCACAAGGTATTCTTTGCATTGCCTTCCTGTAGTTCTATGTCCAACTCTACTATCCAAAATGTCTTCAATCTTCTCTGGTGCTTGTTATGGTAATTGTTTCTTCAAATCTTCAATGTTGTCACTGAATTCTGCTTCATGATACTGATATAGGTTTGCAATGTTAAAAATAGGTGATATACCCAATGTCTCTGGTAATTCCACTTCATATGCATTTCTTGAATCAAACTTTCTAAGTATCCTACAAGGTCCAAACTTCTTCATCTTCAACTTGTTATATGTTCCAACTAGAAACCTTTCTTTTCTCAAGTATACCATCACTTCATCTCCAACTGCAAATTCTTTATGTCTTCTCTTTTCATCTTCCTTTTCCTTATACTTACTATTCACCTCCTCCAAATGCTTCTTCACCTAGTCATGCACTGCCTTCATGTGATCTACAAATTCTTCTGCTTCTGCACTTTTCTTTTCTTCTATGTTGATATCTCTCAATTCTACAACTCCTCTAGGGTTTGCTCCGGTAACAATCTCAAAAGGTGTTCTTCTAGTGCTCCTATTCACTAAATTATTATATGCAAATTCTTCTTGTAAAAGAATCAAGTCCCAACTTCCTGCCTTCTCTCCAACCAAACATCTCAACAAGTTTCCCAAACTCCTATTCACTACCTATGTCTGTCCATCAGTCTATGGGTGAAATACTGAGATGAATTTCAAATATGTCTTCATCTTCTTCCAAAGTGTCTTCCAAAAGTATCTAAGAAATCTGGTGTGTCTATCTAAAATTATGCGCTTAGGTAATCCATGCAATCTCACAATCTCTTTGAAAAATAGGTCTGCTACATGCACTGAATCAGTTGTCTTCTTACAAGGTATGAAATGTGCCATCTTTGAAAAGTTGTCCACCACTACAAATATTGAATCATGTCCTCTCTGTGTTTTAGGCAATCCCATTACAAAATCCATACTTATGTCTTCCCAAGGTCTTTCTGGTACTATCAAAGGCTTATACAATCCAGTGTTCTAACTATACTCCTTTTTGCAACTTGACAAACTCCGCAACTCTGTAGAAATTTCCTAACATCCTTATGTATCTGAGGCCAGAAGTAGTTTTCACTTACCAAAGCCACTATCTTATTAATGCCAAAATGTTCTTCCAATCCACCATTGTATTTATCCTTGATCAAATTATCTCTCATTGAACTTCTGGGTATGCA
Source organism: Cunninghamia lanceolata (assembly GCA_027924645.1). Lineage (NCBI taxonomy): Eukaryota > Viridiplantae > Streptophyta > Pinopsida > Cupressales > Cupressaceae > Cunninghamia > Cunninghamia lanceolata. The sequence continues at coordinate 5,759,944 of BSBN01000148.1, read as the reverse complement.
TAACTGACTTCCTTTGAACAACATGTCTCCCTAAATGAAATAATCCAACCACTTACTCCTATCTATCACAACAGGTTGCCTACATGCATTCCAAGGTCCTGCAAAATCAGTGTCTCCCTCATACAGATGCTTCAATTCATCAAAACCTAACACTTCAACTCTCATTTCTTTCAACAAGTTTCTTCTCCTGCTCAAGGCATCAACAACTTTGTTTGATTTACCACTCCTATCCTCTAACACAAAAGTATAACTTTGCATGAACTCTATCCATCTCATATGTCTTTGATTCAACTTACATTGACTGTTCAAATACTGCAAAGCTTGATGATCTATATACAACACAAACTCCTTAGGCAACAAGTAATGTCTCCACTTCTTCAAGGCTTGAATTATGGCATAGAACTCTTGATCATAAACTGAATATCTTCTCCTTGCATCATTCAACTTTTCATTGAAATATGCTATAGGTCTACCTTCTTAACTTAATATTGCTCCTATTGCATTCCCACTTGCATCACAATCAACTTGAAATACCTTATTGAAATCCAGTAATGCCAAAATAGGTTTCTCTATCACTTTCTACTTCAACAACTCAAAACTTTTATTTGCTCCTGATGTCCACTTGAAATCTTTTCTATCACCTCTCATTCTCTCTATCATAGGGTTACAAACTAAACTGAAATTTCTGATGAACTTCCAGTAGAAACTAGACAAGCCATGAAATGATCTGACCTCTCCAATGCTCTCCAGTGTAGGCCATTCAACAATTGCTCTTACTTTCTCAGGGTCCATCTTCAATCCTTCCGCAGAAATCACAATTCCCAAGTATAGCAATTCTTCCTTCATGAAACTACATTTCTTGATGTTTATCAATAATTTCTCCTCTCTCAGTCTCTGCAATACTTGTCTCAGGTGCTGCAAATGTTCTTCTTTTGTCTTACTGAAAATTAGAATGTCATCCAAATATACAATAACAAACTTACCCAAGAATTTCTTCAAAACTTCATTCATCAATCTCATGAAAGTACTAGGTGCATTTGTCAATCCAAAATGCATCACTAACCACTCATACAATCTTTCATTTGTCTTAAAAGTAGTCTTCCATTCATCTCCTTCTTTGATTCTAATTTGATGGTATCTACTCTTCAAATATATCTTTGTGAAATATCTTGCTCCACTCAAACAATCCATTATATCATCCATCCTAGGTAAAGGAAATCTATACTTAACTGTGATCTTGTTGATTGCTCTAGAGTCAGTACACATTCTCCATTCTCCATCTTTCTTTGGTACTAACGCTGTAGGTACTGCACAAGGAATCAAACTTTCTCTGATCAAACCTTTACTCAACAATTCTTGCATCTGTCTATTCAATTCTTCATTCTCTACTGGTGTCATTATGTGTGCTGCTTTGTTAGGCAAACTTGCTCCCGGTATAAGATCCATGTGGTGACTGATACTCCTAATTGGTGGTAATCCTTTAGATACATTATCTGATATGATATCTTCATACTCTATCAGCAACTCCTTTATCTCCTCTGGTTGTGATTCTTCAGTCTCCTTCTTCAATGTTTTAGGCTTCTTAGGAAGCAAAGCATAACACATATTCTCATGTCTCAAACCATCTCGAAATTTTCTTCCATCCACCAAACATATTCTAGAATTCCCACATACTTTATTTTTAGAATCATCTTCCAAAGGAATCAAAGTAATTCTCTTTCTATTTGATGTTATAGTGTATGTGCTCTCCTCCCATCATGTATAGGTTTTCTATCATACTGCCAAGGTCTACCCAACAAGATATGACAAACATCCATAGGCATAATATCACACAAGACTTCATCATGATAAGATCCAATATGAAATTTCACCAAACATTGTTCACTCACCAGTACCTTATGATCATCCCGAATCCATGCTCTCTGATAGGGATTAGTGTGTTTTAGTCTTTCCAACTTCAGCTTAGTCACCATCTCTTCTGAAACTAGATTATCAAAACTACCACTATCAATAACAACTTTGCAACATTTACCTCTGGATTTGCATCTGGTTCTGAACAAACTCTTCCTCTACAGTGTTTCCTCATTTGTCTTTGCTTGAAATAGTGCTCTCCTCATCACAAGTGATTCTCCTTTCTTAGGTTTTCCAACTGAACTCAGTGATCTAATAGGTTCTTCTTCTACATAGGTTGCTCTCCCACTATTCTCTGTTCTTTTGCTTGTACTACCCTGATTACATTCAAATGCTCTATGTCCTTCACCTCCACACTTGAAACAAGTTCCTCTGAATGTTCTCTTATCAAATCCTCTTCCTTCTCTTCTATATCCTTCATTCCGGTATAAATTATAATTACCTCTGTGATGAAATTTTATGTCATTGCTCCGGTAGGTATTGCTATTTCTATCCTCCTTAAATGGGTTGTCAAGCTTGCTCTGCTTCAAATGTGATCTATCTCCTCTAGGAAATGTTCTACCTCTCTAGAATTTACCTCCTCTGCCTCTTTGTCTCTGGTCATGCCTCTTATTCAGCTTCTCTTCAACTTTCAGGGCAAACTACTATGCTTTCTCCAAAGATGTTATCCTTACCAAGCTTAGTTGTTCTTGGATGTTCAATCTCAGTCCATTGATGTATCTAGCCACTTTCTCCTTGCTTTCTTCACTATGTCCTATCCTTATGATCATCTTATGAAATTCTTCAGTATATTCCTTCATAGATTTCTCCTTTTGTCTTAGGTTTGGAAATCTCTTCAACAACTCCATCTCATAGTCAGTAGGTATAAACTGATTCTTCAATTTTGTCACCATTCTATCCTACCTTTTAATCTTTTCTTTCCCTCTTCTATTTCTATCCAACTGACCATCTTTCCACCATATAGCAACATGTCCTTTCAACTTTGTATTTGCAAATTTCACCTTCTCCAGATCTTCAACTTCCTCATATTCAAAGTATTCTTCCATGTCATTTATCCAGTCAATCAACTCTTCAGGGTTCAAACTGCTAGTGTAATTAGGTACATCAACTCTAGGTCTCTTTCCAATCTTTGAAATAGCTTGCAACATCTTTACTTGATCTGATTCTTTTTCTTTATCACCTCCTAGGGTTTCACCAATTTGTTCAACAGATTGAAATTCTTCTTCATCATCACTTTCAACATTAGGTCTAGGTGTCAATCCTCTTCGCCTATCTTCCTTGACAACATCCAATTGAATTCTCATTACTTTCATCATTTACATCATCTCATCCATCCTACCAGCCATTGTTCCAACAGCAACAACTCTCCTCAGCGGCATCTTCCTAGGATCAAGAGCAAATTGCCTCAAGTTTAGTGATCGAGCTACAAGGTGACAATTGCCTCACAATTGGCGATCGGTTGCGACACAGGTAACCTGCCTCAATTTAGTGAACTGTACACAACAAGATCTTTACAAAATTCCTTCACCAATTTCACTCAATTCACTCCCAAAAATTTGAACTTTCACTCTGATACCACTTGGTGCAGTCACGATAGGAGGGTCCACAGAATGAACTGTCTAGACCATGCAGCAAGAGTAAACACAATGGAAACAACTCAAAGATATGAAATAAATACAGATCCAGTCATTCAGTATATCAAAGAATTTAAATACAAATGGGCTGACAACATGTGGGCTTACAATTGGGCTCATAGGCCTGGTCACAGAATATTAGAATATGCACAAGATATAGCTTTGAAGTCCCTTCACGAAAGAGCTCAACTAAAAATCATGAATCTATTGTCAACTACTTTTCTAGGCATCTATTACATTATTATATATCATCTCCAAAACCATAGATTCCTCCGCATCAGCCAAAGAGGATCACAAACTCCAATGAAGAGCAGTAACATGTGTACACAGATAGGTTGTACCTAATTCCTCTACAAATGAATGGAATGATGTGCAGATCTTGGGGAAGGTCAGCCATGAACCAAACATTATTGAATGATGTGTCATTAGGCTCCAAAAGTCAAAAAATGCTCCGCAAGTCTTCTCCTTTAACTTATTGTCTGAGACTCTCAGGATGCTCTGTTCTAAGAAAATAGTTGATCTTCTAATAGCAATAAATTTCTAGTAACTGATCCAAATTCTCTGAGAATTGGATATGATGTAGATTAACATGTCAAGATGCTAAGTCCAGCTCCACAAGATCTGAAATGCAATTGTGGTAGAATGCAGACAAAAATAAAGAAACTACTTCTGAATGAACTGCCTGAACTGAACTAGAAAATGAAAAGAAACAAACTAAACTGCAAACAAACTGAAATGTAAATATTTTTGGTTGATGCAAGATTGCTCTTGAACTAGGGATGCTCCTACATCACCTTCTAAGAAATGATCTCATACCAAAGAGTCACCAAGTGATTGAAATGCTTCTAAAAGTAAGAGCAGGAATACAACTGAAATCCTGATCTTTGAAGTTCTTTAAGTGCTTGAATTAGCTGCATCAGTAGATTTGTTCAATGGAGTCACCATGGTGCTTGTTGAATGCTTTCATAGCCACACATGAACTAAGAAAAGCACCAAATATTCTTAGGTCAGCTCTTACTCAGAGTAGAGGGTCCCACCAGGCATGCCAAAAACTATTATCACCTGGAATTACACCCTGTTTGAAGCTCGTTCAAGCATTCTAATGACACAATGGGACTGATCTCAAGGTGTGGGACCTTGCAGATGAGACCAAACCTCCAGAGAAGGCTAGTTCCTCTTTTAAAGCTTAAGATTTAGAGAAAAAAGATAAATCTAATGCTAATGATCACAAGTAAAAGGGGGAGAAGAAATGTTGAATGACACAAGACAACTGAGAGGGGGGTGAATCAGTTGCATCAAAACTTTAACTTCTTTAAACCACAATTAATTTCTCAAGCACTTAACTTATTTCATTATTCTTTTATGAGCATTAAACATGAATAGCAGAATCAAAGCATGAACACATCAACACCACATACACATGAACACCAGTATTTCTATATGGAAAACCCTAAGTAGGGAAAAACCATGGTGAGTGTTAGCTCACAATATAAATATAGTTACAATATCAAATATCAAATGGTGACCCACTTCCCAAAATGATGGTTCACTTCTGGTGGGTGGCTCACTGCCCGTGGGTGGCCCACTACCAAGGGTTGAATTGATATAGTAGCATCTACAATATGTTTGAGTTCAGTTCCATTGAAGCGCAATACATCTCTCCTACTCTGTCTTTTCAATCACACACTTTATCTTCACATCTTCACACACTCACAGATCAAACATGAATTCATTACATGTGTAGAGGGGTAAAATTTGGATTGTTTTGTTTTAGTGTTTGAATCCTCTTTTCACCAATTACATTCAAGGATCTTCGGATCGAGTGGCAGAGCACTATCGGGTCCTTGGTCGCTTACAAATGTAGGGAAACTTGGATTAGGGTATTTGATTATCAATCTCCCTTCTCTTATGCTCAATTATCCATCAAAACCCTAATTATGCAAATATGACAATAAACAAATGAACAATAGAAAATACCTTTGTAGAAAGCTGTAAAATTACAAATGAGTGTGCACCTATTTTTAGGGTTCCAAGGCAGAAAAGTTAGGGACTAAAGAGTGGGTGCCCAAGTCCAGTGCTCTACTTTTTGTCAAGATCTGTGGACAATATCTGCAACATGTTCCTATTGCACTGAAGGTTTTTCTGTCACGAAACTTTGAGGACTAATGAGCGGGTGCCCAAGTCCAGGGTATCCTTTTTTCTAATGTTCTACAATTCTGACACTCCAACATGCCCTCCTACAACTTCACTTTGTCTGCATCATCAACCTGTAACCTGCAATCATAAAACTTTGGGAGGGGGTTGTGGTGTTTAGGAGCTTGCCTTAGTCAAGCCCCTGAAGGGCACCTAAGTCTTCCAAACACCTTTGTTAGATAGAGAGTGTGTGCCCTTGTGAGGCAAAGGCAAAAATGAAATGAACAATGATCACAAACACATTAAATGTCACCTTGTAGTGAAGATCTCATGAGAGGAAGAAGCTCTTCATTCCATGAGGCAATGGATGCTCAAATTTGTAAACACAAACACATAGACAACACAATGAAAGCCTTGAATCACCTTTAGGATGCATGAAGTTCACAATAAACATCTAGTTTACAAATGAATGCCTAAGCATGCTTTTATATGCAACTACAAACACTCCTGCCAAGATTTCATAAATTCAAACTTCCCGTGTCAGCCTAGGGACCAAATAATGGTCATAAACCAACACTTAAAAATTTGGCCTGACCTAAAATAGGGCAGGACTAGGGTGCGGGCTCCCAAGTCCTCCCCCTATTTTGGGCAGGTTTAAGCTCAAGGAGTCCCCCTAGGCCCCATTTGTCATGATACCTAGGGTTCATTCCATCAGGATGCCAAATTATGATGCAAGATGTCCTAAATGCACTCAAAAGACCCAGGAGCTAAACCTTATGAGGGAAAAGTCCCCAAGGGGACATTTTCTAACGTTACATATGGCCCCCACTTTAATGTATGTATAAACACAATGCCAATACATGCATTAAAGTATGGTCGCAAGTACAACAAACACACCAAGCACGGAGAAGACACGCTAATCACATAGAAAATAGTAACATGCACGAAAAACATGGAGAAGATAATTATAGTCACGCAGAACACGGAGAAGACAGTAAATGCATAGAAGACACATTAATGCATAGAAGACAGACATGATTCTTTTCCTTTCTTTTTCTCATATATATGAAATGTAGATGCAAGTACTGGAAAGTAAACAAACCTCCCATAATGCAGGATGCACTCATCGCGCAGGTCTTTAAATTGCATATATGGGGCAACACACACAAGACACACAAAACCTCCCAAAATGTATACTGCATATGGGGCAACAAACATGCCAAACAAAACAAGCATGCCAACACACACACTTGAAGACACAGAGAAAATATAGTAGACAAGCGATGGTGTGTTCCTATTTCTAGGCTCAACACCATCTCAGGCACATTACAAGCGCACACCAACGATTGGGCTTTGCCACAACAATCACCGAAGACACGCTTAAGGGTTGAGTTAGTCACAGAACCACTCCCTACCTCCACATAGGACTTTTGAAAATGCAACCCCACCTGCATCATGGAGATGCCTTACAGTGAAAAGGAAGCATAGCATACAACCCCACCCACATCACAGAGATGCCTTATGGTGAAAAGGAGGTATACACAATAGATTTCAAGATTGTTCAAACACACTTTACTAGCATCTAGAATAGACAACTTACCTTATATATGCCCCCAACTTAAGGTGGTTGATATCATGTATCGATATCAAGCATGTTAAGGTAGGAAGAAAACACACAAGGGAACACAAACTTTCACAAAGCCCATGCCCCCTGGAGGTGACATGTACTTTACAATTGCCAAATATTCCCAAAAACACATCTCTGCAAGAAACATGTTAGTGTCTACAAAATCATGATAAACAACAACATCAATGCATATGATTAACCACACAAAGAGCCAAGGTTATACAATGAATCCAGAGTTTGAGGATAACCCTAGGGCTATATCATGAAGCTCTCTGAATCGAGTACCACCAAGACTAGATTCAAAGACAAACAAAGGTGCACAGAGTAGCAGTATTTTTAAGGTTGTAAATAAGATAGAAACAACATCAAATTCACTACGCGGAAAGCACGAGTACTTCCACTATCCAAGTGTCGGATAAAATATACAACCCCATCGTCATATTAGGAACTAAGTCTATTTTTTGATTGCTCTTGAAAGGGACACTAGGTCCGCATCAGTATAAATGTTTTTCATCACCCGCTCGCTAGATAGAAACACTAGAGGAAGGGAAACAATAAATAAGAGAGGAGAAATAAGTGTCTTAGGGACAGTCACGTAGGAGGGTGCCCTAGGTCACCAACCACAACGCTATGTCCGTAAGACACAACACACAACAATGAAATCAGAGAGAGAGAGGCAATATAGAAGAATGATGATACAAATAGAAGGTCACAATAGAGGCGGTCTCTTGGTATCCTGGACCTTACAAAAAAATCAAGGGTCATCCTAGGAGGCCTAAACAACACATAACACATCACAGCGGAAGCACATTACGAGAGAGATAAAGGGTTAGAGATACTTACATGTATGGGTACCATCATTAAGAACATACATATCTAGGATATCTGTTATGTTGTTTTGATCTTGTTGAATTAACATTAAGTGTAGGGCGACTGGAGGCTGTCTTCTCTTTAAAAGGGTTATATCCAATGCCGCTTGAGTAATGTGTTGAAGTGGATTCTATAGGTATTTGAATCCCTTGTTGATTTACACCACATCCCTTACCTACATATTCACAATTGTTATAAAGGATTTTAAATCCTCAAGCATAAAGGGATGTCATTTCCTTAGAAGATGGTGAAGCCTTGTAGGTGTCATAATTTGTAGTGTAAGTGAGAGTATTGTTTTTATTTTCTACCAAGGGGACTTTAGGTTTCTTAGGTGCTTCAAAAGATTTCTTAGATGAGATCGATGTCACTTTTGATGTGTCAAGGCTATTAATTTTATATTCCCCTATACTACAAGGATTAAAATCTAATGAGCCCCAATTATCACCAAAGAGTGCATTCGATGGTATAGAATCTTTCACAACATCATTCATGGCTAGAGGATTTGATGAATTGTTTAATCTCATATGATTGTAAACTAGTTTTTGCATTTCAATATGTAAACATTATCTAGTATAGGATCAGCATGAATAGTATGAAGTTTACCTTTGAATATAAATTTGATTGAATGATGCAAAGTGGAAGGAACTGTCCCCAATGCATGAATCCAAGGTCTACCAAGAATCATGTTGTAAGATAAAGAACAAGGCATGACATGAATCAGGGTAGGCACAAGCACAAATCCTACTTGTATAGGTAGAGTTAGAGTGCCCATGGAGTGTCGTCCAACATTATCAAAGCCACGAATGCTAATGCCATTTGGTTTGATTTGTGATGTGTCAACCTTGATTTTGTGTAGTAGGTCAATGCTACAAACTTTAAGAGATGATCCATTGTCAATCATAACTTGTTTTACCAATGTTTTGTTTATTGTGACAAAGATTATAAGAGGATCATATTGGTTTTGAACTTTAATTGATGGTAATTCATGTGGTTGAAAGAGTATATCCATTTTTGTCACATGCATACTATCCAATACAACTTCTACATCATTAGGCTTAGTAGTAGGTGGAATAATCACCTTCTGTAAAGATTCTTGGATCATTCCATGGTATATAGGTGATGTTTGTATTAAATCCAAAAGGGAGATCTTAGCCAGTGTAGCGCGAAATTATTTGACAAGATCATACTCTTGACCACTTTTATGAGTAAGACGAGGTGGTGGGGGGAGCATAGGTTGAGAACATGGAAGGGATATAGGCACATGTGGTGCTTGCTTACTCTCGTTATTATGGGTGTTATATGTGTGAGCAATCATATTGTGGTGTGGTTGTTGTAACACATTTTGAACACCTTGACCATAATCACCAGTTTTAAGCCAGAAGTAGCACTAGGTGCCCCCCGCACAATCATCTTAGGAATATTGCTACAAAGTCTATTAACGATTATTGAATTAACATTATTTCCCTCTTGATTGCTCCCAATATCCATCCCTAAAGTATTTAATGTGAGAGACCTTTTCTCATCCACTAATGCTACATCATGTCTAGGGAGAGCAATGGGATGAGGGGAAGGTACATCATCATCATCATACTCTGTGGTGGAAAAAGGCTTTTCATTCTCATCTTTCTCATGAGTATTCTTACAGATGAATTTAGTTAAATCTTCTAATATCAAAGGACATGCTCCTATGAATAGTGTGAAGCTGTTAAAATCATGTGTATAACAAAGTAATTGCAACTCATATGTAGAACATATAGAAGCATCAATACCACTTGCTGAAGCTATGTGCTCTAGAACATGAGGATTCTCATTAGTGAAATTAGAGAAATTTTTAAAATCTAGGATATACTTATGCAAAGATTTTAGAGATGAATAACATGAAGAGACCATAATGAGATGCAAAATCAGATTTAAAAGCTTTCTCAAAAGTATGCAAAAGACCAATGCAAACTATATGCAAAAATGACCTAAAATGCTTGTTTTTTTGTACTTTTTCAATGAAAATATATGAAAGAAAAGGTGTTGTATGGATTTTTATTAGGGGAAGCAAATGATAAGTCTATTTTCAGTCCAATACAGAAATAAAATCCTTCACAACATGCTTTTGATGCAAATCTAGGGTGATGGTAAGTCAAAACCTAGTGAAAATCAATGAAAATTGCTAGTTTTTTGTTGAAATTAAATGTGTAAATGCAAATTTTTGAAATATGAATGCAAAAACACACTAATATGCGACACTATATGCAAAATAAGATTTGAATGAGTGCCTAAGATGAGTAGTAAAATCTGAAACAAGATTTTAACTACAAACCCTAGCTTTTAGAATTACTAGGTTATAAGAAAATTTTGAAATTTCCAACAAACCCTAGCAATTTTAATATGAAAAATGCAAATGAATAAATAATGATGAATTTATGTAATTTAAATCAGATCTAGTGAAAATATTAGAAATTAAATTAAATTAAATGAAAATTAATTCAAATTATTTGAAAATTGAGCCAAAAGTCCCAAACTTTTTTCAAAATTTTCAAATGCAATGAGATGAAAATTAAATAAATGAATAAATTTAAAATCTAATGCAAAAATTTGAATTAAAGTGAAAATTAATTCAAATTAAATCAAAATGCAAGCTAAAAATGCCAAATTTTTTCAATTTTTTCAATTTTTTTGTAATTTTTCAAATGCAATATGAAAATTATGAATTAAATGAAAATAAATTTCAGATCTAATGCAAAAATCATAATTTTAATTAGATGCAATTAAACTATGTCAAAATTCAAACCCTAGAATTCATTTTTTTTCAAAATTTTCATTTTTTTTGTAATTTTTCTAATGCAATAAGATGAATGATGCAATGGATGAATGTAATCAATGCAAATATGCAGAAAAACAATCAACAAGATGCCAAATTCAATAAAAACATGGGTTCACCAAAATGTAGAGGGTAAAATTTGGATTGTTTTGTTTTAGTGTTTGAATCCTCCTTTCAACAATTACATTCAAGGACCTTCGGATCGAGTGGCAGAGCACTATCAGGTCCTTGGTCACTTACAAATGTAGGGAAACTTGGATTAGAGTATTTGATTATCAATCTACCTTCTCTTATGCTCAATTATCCATCAAAACCCTAATTATGCAAATACGATAATAAACAGATGAATAACAGAAAATGCCTCTGTAGAAAGCTATAAAATTACAAATGACTGTGCACCTATTTTTGGGGTTCCGAGGCGGAAAAGTTGGGGACTAAAGAGTGGGTGCCCAAGTCCAGTGCCCTGCTTTTTGTCAGGATCTGCAGACAAGATCTGCAACCTGTTCCTGCTGCACCGAAGGTTTTTCCATCACGAAACTTCAAGGACTAATGAGCGGGTGCCCAAGTCTAGGGTGTCCTTTTTTCTGATGTTTTGCAATTCTGACACTCCAACATGCCCTCCTGCAACTTCACTTTGTCTGCATCATTAACCTATAACCTGCAATCATAAAACTTGGGAGGGGGTTGTGGTGTTTAGGAGCTTGCCTCAGTTAAGCCCCTGAAAGACACTTAAGTCTTCCAAACACCTTTGTCAGATAGAGAGTGCATGCCCTTGTGAGGCAAAGGAAAAAACCAAATGCACAATGATCACAAACACAATAAATGTCACCTTTTAGTGAAGATCTCATGAGAGGAAGAAGCTCTTCATTCCATGAGGCAATGGATGCTCAAATCTGCAAACACAAACACATAGACAACACAAATATGCTCTTGCAACACAACGAAAGCCTTGAATCATCTTTAGGATGCATGAGGTTCACAATAAACATCTAGTTTACAAATGAATGCCTAAGCATGCTTCTATATGCAACTACAAACACTCCCGCCAAGATTTTGTAAATTCAAACTTACTGTGTCGGCCTAGGGACCAAATAACGGTCATAAACTGACACTTAAAATTTTGGCCTGACCGAAAATAGGGCAGGACTAGGGTGCGGGCACCCAAGTCCCCCCTATTTTGGGTAGGTTTAAGCTTAAGGGGTCCCCCTAGGCCCTATTTGTCATGATACCTAGGGTTCATTCCATCGGGATGCCAAATTATGATGCAAGATGTCTTAAATGCACTCAAAAGACCCAAGAGCTAAACCTTATGAGGGAAAAGCCCCCAAGGGGACATTTTCTGATGTTATAACATGTATTTATATAATTTATCAACCTTGGAGTGTACATGCATCAAGGTTGGCATTACAATCACCAACCATTGGAACAATCTCCAAGGTCGGCATACATACATACATCAAATTAGGACTAGACCTAAACAAACTTGCGGACTAAATGAATAGAGGAACACTTCATGCCTTAGAATGGACTCAATTACATCTTCATAGGCTACCACACGATTCTACAATTCAAGAAATTCATCCGTAAAGAGTGTTAATCATCCAGGTCGGCCAGATAGGTGCAATCACCAAGAACACCTGAACGCACACTTCCAAGATCTTCCTTACAGCTTGCAAATTAAGTACACGCCTTCAATGAATTCAGGGGACATCTACAAACATCATAAAATCATTTGGAAACTAGCAAATCCAACTGCAATAGATCTCAACTTGTTTCACTTGAAGATGGATCATAGATTGTTCTCAATTAGACACTGTCAAACTTTGCTAATTAGAAACTTGTTTTCTGGAGCTTCAAATCACATATCCTTTGGAATGAAGATGAATAAGGACCTTATAAGATTAAGTCCAGAACTACAAAGCAAAACTCCAATCTGCGGAGAAACACAGAGCAAAACACTTTCTCCCTATCACCCTGCAAACATTGCTAGGCATAGTCTTCATACTAGTGAATAGAACTTTTTCTGCACAGTGATCCAGACCACCAAATTATGGATTTAACATCTTCAAATACTTTTATAAATCATATGCAAAGTTCATACTCCAGTCTTGAACACATGAAATATATGAAGCAAAATACTTAGACAGTGTTCTTCAATCCATTATCAAACACCAATGCCAGAAGATATAGTTGACACAAATGAAAACACAGATATGTTGACATCAATGACAACACCAATTAACATATACTTGCAACAATCTCCCCCTTTATCATTAATGGCAACATATGATGTGAAAAACATGTTCCACCATCAAGACACAATTCTGTTTTAGAACTCCCCCTTTGTTTTCATACTTCTGCACTCTTACTTCCCCTGAGTTTTTCACATGATTTCTCTCCCCATTTGACATCAATGGAAAAGATATTCACATCTTCTCCACTGTACATACTTGCACACTTATGCTCTAATCATATTGGAATCATTCCTTACTCCCTATGACTATAACAATCATCTCAGATCACTACCTGCTCCCCCTGTAGGGTAGCCCCCTAAACCAGTCTAGAAGAAAATATTCTGTGAGGCACACTAGACTAATGCATCTTCTTATGCACCTAGTTCAATGAAGGAGGGGAAATAACCCCTATCCTTTCTTGGAGATATTCAAATGTGTCCTTTGGAAGAGCTTTGGTGAATATATCAGCAATTTGATCCTTTGTAGGCACATACTCAAGCTTCACAACATTCTCTGCAACTTTCTCTCTCAAAAAGTGATACTTAATTAAAATGTGTTTTGTTTTTGAATGCATCACTAGATTCCTTGAAATGTTTATGACACTTGTTTTATAACATAGAATAGGGATTGGCTCCTCATACTCAACTTTGATATCCTTCAAGGTTTGTTTCATCCACAACACCTGAGTTCAGTATGTTACTACGACAATATATTCTACCTCTATAGTAGATAAGGAAATTGATTCTTGTTTCTTGCTATGCTAGGAAACTACCCTATCTCCAAGGAAGAATACACCTCCACTTGTGCTTTTCCTTTCATCAACACAACCAGCCCAATCTGCATCTGTATAGGCACTTAGGGAGAAATCATTATTCTTTGGATGCCACAAGCCATGATCCGGAGTGCCTTTCAAGTGCCTGAATATCCTTTTCACTGCCACAACATGTGATTCTCTGGGATTTGATTGAAATCTAGCCACAAGACAAACTACATGCATGATATCCAGTCTGGTGGTAGTTAGATAAAGCAGTCCTCCAATCATTGACCTATACTTGCTCTGATCAGCCTTAGGAGATTCATCATTTTTGCTCAACTTACATCCAGTAATCATAAGAGTGCTCACTAGTTTAGAGTCTTCCATTTCAAACTTTTTTAATAACTCTCTGGGATACTTTGATTGAGAAATGAAGATACCTTTGTCTGTCTGATTAATTTGCAATCCAAGGAAGAAATTCATCTCACCACACACAGACATCTCAAATTCCTTCTACATCTCATCTATAAAATTCTTACACATTCCTTCATTTCCATCAAATATAATATCATCCACATAGAATTCAACAATCAGGATTTGATCTTTGTTTGCCTTGATACACAAATTGCTATCTGTGGATCATTTACTGAAACCCTGCTGTAGTAGATACTTATCCAATTTTGCATACCAAGCTCTAGGAGCTTTCTTTAATCCATACAAAGCCTTCTTCAACTTGCACACCATATCTTGTTGGTCTGATAACTAGAATCCATCTGGATTCTCTATGTATACTTCTTCTAACTCACCATTGAGAAAGGTAGATTTCACATCCATTTGATACACCTTGAAATCTTTATGTGCAACAAAAGCCAAAAATTGTTTGCTTCCAATCCAGCCATCAGACCAAAAGTCTCCTCATAATCTATCCCTTCCACTTGTGAGTATCCTTTGTACACAAGTCTTTCTTTGTTTCTCACAACTTCTCCAACCTCATTCAGTTTGTTCTGAAAAACCCACTTTGTTCCAATCACATTCTTGTTTGCAGGTCTAGGGACAAGTTCCCAAGTCTTGTTCTTCTTAATCTACATTAATTCTTCTTCCATTGCCTTGATCTCATCATTGCATGCTTGATTAACTATTTTAGATTCCACTTTTGATAGTAAAAATAGATTTACTTGTTCTGCAATCCTATTTCTTGTCATCACACTTTTTCTTTTGTCACCAATAATCTGATCTTTAGAATGACCTCTTTGCACATACCTTGGAGTTTTAGGAGTTCTTATCGGAGCCTCAGCTTGAGTTTCTTCTTCTTCTTCCAGTGCTTGTATTTCAGTATGAACTTCTTTTTATTTTCCTTTTTTTCTACTTTCTCTATGATAACTGGTTCATCTGATTCATATCCTTCCAATTGAAGATCTTCATCTACCTTCATATTTGCACTTTCAATGATCTTTTCAGTCTTTTGTTATAGCACCGATAATCCTTTCTCTTGGTTGAGTAACCTAGGAATATGCCTTCATCACATCTAGCATCAAATTTTCCTAATTCTTCATCTCTTCTGATATAACATTTGCTTCCAAAGAGTTTGAAATATTTGACTGTAGGAGTATTACCATACCACAATTCATAAGGTGTCTTAGTCTCTTTTGCTCTGACCTGCACTCTGTTCTAAATATAAACAACAATGTGTATTGCTTCTTTCCATGAGTACACCTTGATCATTGTCCTAGCGACTTCTTGAACAATCCTATTCTTCCTTTCAAACACTCCATTTTGTTGAGGAGTCTGGGGGACAGACAAATGTCTCTTTATTCCATGTTCTTCACAAAAAGTATTGAACTCATTTGAAATAAATTCACCTCCTCTATCAGACCTTAAGCACTTGATTTTTAAATCTAATTCATTTTCAACCATAGCTTTGAAAGTTTTAAACTTGTCTAGGGCTTTTGATTTTTCTCTAAGGAAAGTAACCCAAGTCATTCTTGAATAATCATCAATAAGAAGCATGAAATACCTATCACCTTGCAGACTTCTTACTCTTGTAGGACTGCAAAGGTCTATATGCACCAACTCTAGCAGACTGACAGATAATTGTTCTTTGCTTTTGAAGGTGGTCTTTGTCATCTTCCCCAATTGACAATCTTTACATGTAACATTGGCAGACTTCATAATTGTAGGTTGATCTCTTACAATCTGAGTAGTACTTATTTTCACCATATTATCAAAGTTGATGTGACCCATTCTCCTATGCCAAAGCCAAATTTCATCTATCTTAGCCAAAAAACAATAGTTGTCAGTACCTTTCAAGTGATAGACATTACCATGAGTCTTTTTACCAACAACAATTATAGTTCTGGAGCTTTTTCTTATCTCACACTCTTTGTCCTTGAACACAAGATTATATCCTTTGTTACACATTTGTCCAACACTTATAAGGTTATGCTTCAAGCCCTTGACATAAAGAACATCATACGTATTATGCTTTCCATCAAAGTAATTAATCTTTTTCCACAAATCTTACCAGTTGTATCATCACCAAACCTAACCAGTCCTCCATCATACTTTACAAACTTGACAAACTTACTTTTGTCTCCAGTCATGTGATTTGAACATCCACTGTCAATGATCCATTTATCTTCCTTTTCAACATGAAATGTAGACAACTCTCCTAAACTTCCATCCTTCACACAGCTAGCAAGGTAGCAGAAATAGGTTCTTCTCTAAGTGCAATAAACAAGCATTCACTACTATTGCCATCATCAAAATTAGATTCATCATCAGTTACACCATCATCATATCTAACATAGTAACTCTTTCTTACCATCTTTCCTTTATTTTCATTGAATTTCAAAGCTCTGCCAGGACATCTTGAAGCATAGTGACCAATTTTTCCACAATTAAAACATTTGAAGGGTAACTTACCTTTGAAATTCCTCTGCTACCTCTTTTTATTCTACTTGCAAATTTAACCTCAAATTCTACAAAATCTTCTTCATTTGATTCCACATCATACTTCTCTAATCTAGAAGTCTTTTCTTCCTTGGCCTTGAATGCAGTCTCAGTTTTCACAAGACCATCAATAGTACCAAATTCCCTTATTTCAAAGACAATTTATTTACCAAGCAATTGATCTTTTGTAAGTTTACCTGACTCAAGTAATTCTTTAATGGCAGATACCTTATGACTATAGGACTTTGGAAGAGTTCTGAGTATTTTATCAATAACATCTTCATCTTCTAACTTTCCACCAAGGGCCTTGATGTTGCTGGCAACTTCATCAATCTTCTGTATGTAATTTGTTATGTTATCATCTTCAGACATTCACATGGTTTCATATGTGGTCTTTAAATTCTACAACTTAGCTTTCCTAACAGATGCATCACCTTCATAAACATTGTTCAGTTTCTCCCAAATTTCTTGAGCAGTTGCAAGATCCACTACTTTTTCCATTTCAACATTTGATAAAGCATTCAATAAAGTATTTATAGCTTTGTGATTCAACTCAAACTCTTTGATTTCTTCTTCAGTCTCTAGACCATCTTTAGGTATTTCATATTTATTTTTGAATATCATCTAAACACTACAACTTATAGAAATAAGATAACTTTCCATTTGTACCTTCTAGTATGCGTAGTCAGTTCCATCAAACCGAGGTGTGTCCTTTTTGTGTGGCATCCGGATCTTCCTTAAGCTGTTAGCTTTCTTCAAAGGAACCTGCTCTAATACCAATTGTTGAATGACACAAGACAACTGAGAGGGGGAGTGAATCAGTTGCATCAAAACTTTAACCTCTTTAAACCACAATCAATTTCTCAACCACTTAACTTATTTCCTTATTATGTTTTGAGCATTAAACATGAATAGTAGAATCAAAACATGCACACATCAACACCACATACACATGAACACTAGAATTTTTACGTGGAAAACCCTAAGTAGGGAAATATGGTGAGTGTTAGCTCACAATATAAATGTAGTAATAATACCAAATATCAAATGGTGGCTCACTATCAAAGGGCTCACTACCCAAAAGGATGGCTCACTGCCAAGGGTTGAACTGATATAGTAGCATCTACAACATGCTTGAGTTCAATTCCATTGAAGCTCAATATATCTCTCCTGCTCTGTCTTTTCAATCATACACTTTATCTTCGCATCTTCACACACTCGCACCTCAAACATGAATTCATACATGTATTTATACAATTTATCAACCTTGGAATGTACATTAAGGTCGACATTACAATCACCAACCATTGGAACAATCTCCAAGGTCAACATACATACATACATCAAATTAGGACTAGACCTAAACAAACTTGCGGACTAAATGAATAAAGGAGGAACACTTCACACCTTAGCACAAACTCAATTACATCTTCACACACAACCACATGCTTCTACAATTCAATAAATTCATCCACAAAGAATGTTAATCATCCAGGTCGGCTAGACAGGTGCAATCACCAAGAACACTTGAACACATGCTTCCAAAATCTTCATTGCATCTTGCGGATTAAGTACATGCCTTCAATACATTCAGGGGACATCTACAAACATCATAGAATCATTTGAAAACTAGAAAATCCAACCACAATAGATCTCAACTTATTTCACTTGAAGATGGATCATAGATTGTTCTCAATCAGACACTATCAAACTCTACTAATTAGAAACTTGTTTTTCGAAGCTTCAAATCACATATCCTTTGGAGTGAAGATGATTAAGGACCTTATAAGCTTAAGTCCAGAACCGCAAAGAAAAACTCTAATTTGCGGAGAAATGCGGAGCAAAACACTTTCTCCTTGTCACCCTGCAAACCTTTCTAGGCACAACCTTCATATTGGTGAATAGAACTTTTTCTGCACAGTGATCTAGACCACCAAATTTTGGATTGATCATCTTCAAATACTTCTCTAAATCATATCCAAAGCTCATACTCTAGTCTTCAACATAGGAAATATGTGGAGCAAAATACTCAAACAGTGTTCTTCAATCCATTATCAAACAACAATGCCAGAAGATATAGTTGACACAAATGATAACATAGATATGTTGACATCAATGACAACACCAATTAGCACATACTTACAACAAGAAGCTGAAATTAAAAGGTGATGCACCAAGATTTAGTGTGTTCAGTTGCACCTGAATTAACACAAGAATGATCTCAAAACTGAAACAAACTCATATAAGCTATTGCAAAGGTTAGGGCAGAAAACTAGAGCTATGAAAGGGACCATTTTACCCACAATACAAGCACATGATTTCTAACTAAATATAGTGTAAAGGTTTTGAGAGGCAAAATAATAGTTTATATTGATCATGAAGGCTAGAAACCCATTACAAAAGAAGAAGAATTCATTACACAAAGATATAAACATAAAATGAAAGACTCTCCTTCATTGATGAATTTATACAGAGACATGAGAGGCTTAGAGGACAACATAGTCTATCAAATCTGCCTAGTTCTTGAGAAAAATCACAAGGTTTACTACTATAACAAATCTCCTGCCTATGTAACGACTCAGGAAAACAATTAACAACCTCCAAAAATGCATTGCTACATGCTTATATAGCTTTTCCCTTTTTTTGTGCAACCCTAGGCACTGAAACTCAGTCAACAAGAAACCTACAGATGCCCATGCTACACTAAAAGTCTAGCCCAAAGGCCTTGTTAGAAGATTTGCAGACTTGAAAATACCCATGTCCTAGCATCCTTCTAGAATGAAAGTACCTACAAAAGGATTTTGTTGTTGAGACACTTCATCCTTACATTTAATTCTGGTCCTTTTGCATTGAAGATTGGCACTATTGCAACTACATGCAACTGACTGATCTACGAAATTGTTCCTCAGGCATTATTTCCTCTATCTGCATTTAATCCATTCTTTAATAGATGTTTTGAGGACACCCAAAAAATCACACTTTTTAAAATATTTTACAACACTTTAAAAGTGTTGACTCTTAATTTACTTTGGTGCCTTTTATATTTTAATTTTCACCTCCCGTATTGGTGCCCCTTTGTATTCCCCTTTTATCACCAAATTTCACCATCAACAAACTTGCCTCTTTTGTCTTTTGGTTTCCCTATCATCGAATCACCCTATTGGAAAATTCAAGAAATCACAAACTGATCAACGAGTTTGCAATTCCGTGGATCCACCAATTTATCCCTTCTTCCTTGCTTTCCTTGGCAAACCTTTCTTTTCATCTTCATCCTTTGCCTTGGCCTTTCCTTTCTTCCTTCTATCAGCCACTAAGTTAATCAACAAACCTACCTTTTGGCTTCCTTATCTATCGGTGAGTTTGCTAGTCAGTGAACTAGCCGATCGACGAACTACTTGATTCGTGAACTATCTAGACAACTGACTTCTTTCTTTCTCCTTTTTCTTCTCTTTGTTTGCTAGTGGGTTACCCTCAATCTTTGTCAGTGAATCTATCCTTTAGTGAACCACCCTTGCCTGATGATGACTTGTCTTTCTTTATGTTTCCTAGCTCATCATTCCTTGTTGACCCTTCACCCTATCGCTGAAATTGGAGAATCACGAACCTATTGGCAAGTTTGCAATTTCGTGAACTTACTAATGAAACTTTGGCAAGTTTGCCACTTCTTCTATCGACCAATCACCCAATTGATAAAACTTAGAAACTGCAAACTAACTAGTCACATTCTTTCTATTCTTTATCTTGTCTTCTTCTTCATTCCTTCCTTCTTTAGTCAGCGAGTTCGTCGATCGGTGAACTTACTGATCGACGAACCTTTTGGTTTGCCAACCTCAAACTTTGTCATAAAGGAAATCTTCACCACTTTTTGCCTTAGAGAATTCTTTCACCCTCTATGATCTCCTCCATTGGTGAACTAGTCAATCGGTGAACTGACAGGTTCAAGAACCAAATAATTTACCGATAAAGGCTAACTTTTCTTCCTTTCTTTGCCTTAGAGAATCTTTATCTTCCCGCTATCTCTTTAGTCAGCTATTTTGCCAATCGACAAACTTAAGGTTTTCCAAACTCAAATTTTGCCGACTAAGGAAAAAGACAAATGCAAAATGCTTAGAATTTTTTGAGATTTTTGAAGGGACACTTTCTTCTATTTAAGATTTCTCAGATCACATATTTCTAATGGAAGAAAGGCATGACTTTTAAGGGGATCTTTGGGCTCTTTTGGCCTTGGCTAAAATATGACAACATTTTGGTGACTATGCAGGGGTATTTGCTTGCTAAACACATGTATCTGGTGGCCTTATCAATCCATTGGGCACAGAGTCAAAAGGGACTACAACAACACTAAAGCTAAGATGGGCCAGACCAGCACAAATTGAACATGGGCCTCTAGGAACAAAACAACACAAAAAAACACAAAAACAAAAAGGAAAATAACCTCCTGATGAGGATTCAACATGTGCAATAGATCTTGTTGAAAGGAAACCTAAAATAGAAATGAAATTATCCTAAACCTAAACTAACCAACTAGAAAACTAACTCAAACAAAGCCATTAACTAGTTTTTCAAAAGAATTGCCCCTTCTCAACAATTTACAATGCTTTCCTAGCTTGTTGGAAATTAAAAAGAGATGGGGAAGGAGTTGACATATAACAAATTGGTGAAACATTTCCCCAAGAATAGGAACAAACCCACTTACCCACTTGAATTGATTAGAAATGCAGCTGCTAAGAGTAGATAAATGGGTTGATCCTGCTCATTTTGATGTTCAACTTCATACTCAGAGTTAAGCATGACAAGTGGTGACTCCTCATGGTGTGTCCCTAGCTAGTCTAAATGTCTGATAGGACATCCCTTTGAAATGATATGCAAATCAACAAAGTTGACCTCATGCCTCTGCTTTGTTTCTTTCTCTTCTTGCTGGTTTGAAAGCTCTAGCTCTTGTGGCTCGACAAAAAAAATGGTTGCCTCCACCTTGTGATCATGCTTTTCAAGGAGGCCATCTGAAATAGGCTTTGAAAAGAAGCCCCAAACCTGCTCAATGGTGAAATGACCCTCAGAGAATGCTGGTTTGATGTCACATTTAGAGTAGAGGAGATCTATCTCATCTCGAAAGAGGTCTTTAAGCTCCTCAAAGCACGCAAGTATGAGAATATCCACCTTGGCTTCATTAATTCCTGTACTTTCTAGAATGAAGCTCCTTACATGCTCTTCTTCATGAGCTGGAACCTCATTGTTATGTTTGTTCCCACATGCCAACAACTTGCCACCACTTTTCATGTCCTCATGCTACTCCAAAACAGCTATTATTATTGGCATTTGCACACCTTCTTCATCTTCAATGTGGTTGGGTAGTTCATGAAATAGAGTGACATCATCAACTTTTGGTTCAATTTCAACAACTCCCTCCTCAGCATCCTCATCCTTTGACTGTAACTCCACTAGATTTTGCTTGAGTTGTCTTTGCAACAGGAGGTTCTCACCATGCAATTTTGGGTTTTATTCTCATTGACTTTCTGACAAGCATAGGAAAAACCTTCAAATGAATCAAAATCTAAGGGACTCAACCGTACACCTGGATTGCCATTACCTTTATGCTTATTGTGCTGCTGCTCTATCATATTTGGCTATTCTTCTTGCAACAGGTATAAGTTTTCAATTTTAATGGCATATGAGGGTTCACAAATAGTAGGCTACTGCCTCAAACATCTCCCTTTCCAGCTCATAGAACCCACAATCTTGCCAAACAACTGGTCTATCCTTTAAGAGTGAGCTAGTACATGAGAGCTCATTATCAGCATGTGGCTCCTCCATAGTTACACGCACCTTCCTCCTTGGATCATCTCTCCAATTAGTTGATAAACAATGGGTCCACCTTTGAAAAGTGAAATAGTGTCAAGACAAGAGGGGTGACATTGGACATGAGCTTGAAAACTTTCTTGAATTTCTTGGAGTGGTAGACAAATACAACGATGCAAAGATGGGTCTCGGATACTAGGCCATGTTAGGTACCCAAGCACAAACAATCTCTCACAAATGGAGTGAAGGAGAAAAAATTGTGGGGAAAAAGTCCATCTCTAAAAGAGAGAAAAGAACAAGTATGTACAAGTGATGGTGTGATGGAAGAAGGACTCAACACCAATACTCCCCAACTACTACATCCATCATGAATATACAATCAATAGCCCCCCATAAGAGGGAAATAATGAGACAAGTTATCCCCCTAGAATGAAGTAGCCCATGTGCCGATGGTGAACGCTTGAAGAGGAATACCAAAAATAATCCAAAACTGACAAACAACATTTCTCCCCTTGGGAAGAAACTAATCCACTAGTGTATATAGAAGAAACTCCAACTCCAAAACAAGAGATGAGGGAAGAAGTCTCAAGAAGTATGATGTCTCTGAAAAATGGTCATGAGTCTCCATGTCAACGTCGAAAGATGCCACAACCAAATCAAGACTCCCATGCCTAACTAATGAAAGTGACAATCCAAAACCAAGTGAAAACCGATGTAGAACATGATCCAAAGAAAAAGAAGAGTCCTTTGAATGCAGCTCAAGATACTCCAACTCAATACCAAATTGTGACACATGAAGAGGAGAAGAAAGAAAAAGAGGGTATGAAGGTTCCTTGATCACATCTGAAGATGATGATGCAACTCCATAAGAGATAACATCAAAGAGGAGATGAATGTCCTCCAAGTTTGCAATATGGGAATCACAAAACAAATCTAAAATACCTATCAAATACTCATCCCACAAAGTTGTAGCTGAAAGACAATAATCATCCTGCTGAACAAGATCAAGGGACGCATTAATCAATGAATGTGAAGGATCAACAAGTGTCTCTATAGGAGGAGAAGGAGTTGAAACCTCATCATCCTCATCATCCAAATGTGCAAGGTGTTCCAAATAAGCAAACTCCTTTTGTGTATCATAGTCATATGGTATATTAGCTGAGTCATCAATAGGTACAAGACAATCAAAAATAGGATCATCTGGTCCAATGGCTGAATAGCAGGATCTCCATATATATCCTAAAGTTTGGTCCACACAAGACGAGGAAACTCAATGTCTATGATTGAACTCAATATGTTATCATCAACATGGTAACCAATTACTCCTAGAACATGATCCTTTTTGGAATGCCAAACAAATGTCTTCCCATAAGTACTTGGTTGAGGAACTAGACCATATAGATATGGAAAATATGAAGCCAACACAAGTGTTTGAAGATGCCATCTCTCCATTGTTTATAGTTCCCTTTTTTCAAGATGATTAGAGAAGGATGAAATGAAAAAACCATAGTGACTAGGATAGATCTCCAATTACAAAGACATGAAACCTTTAGCTAAAATTATGAACTCCCCAATATATCAATGTTGAAATTGAAGCCTCTCCAAGCCAAAACAATCACCAAATTCAACAAATTTTCCAAGTAATGAGTGAAATGTACCCAATAGGCCTCAAACTAAAAATATAATATTTAAGGAAAAATATAGACAAATGGAATGGATAGATTTGAAGAGCTCAGAAATACCTTTCCAACACCTATAAGAAGTTGAAATTTTGACACCGTGGGTGCAAGTTATGAGCTCAGAGGTAAAAAATGCAAGTACAGGCTTTGAACAGAGAAATCTAGAACCTATAAAAAAATTATCAGAAAATATTTACACCATTGTGAAGTGCTCAGAACCAACTTTCTGATGCCTAATTGTTTTTGAACATCTAAATCCGTATGACCAAGTTATGGCCAAAAGAGAAAAATGCCCTATTAGGGCTATACGAGGGGCAAAAATGTCCCCTAGTGGCTAGTCAGTGACTGGACAGTGGTGCTCTGGCTAAGCATCAATGGCGGTGGCAAAAATCTCCACTCCTATTGGAAGAAACTAGAGGTGGTAGCATTTGGGGCCGCTACGGGCAACATTTGAGAGGGGCATGTTGCAAGTATGAGGTTAACCAGTGTTGTCATTGATGTCAACATACTCATATTGCATTGATAAGAAGGAGCTTTGTGTTGAGGATATTGAGAAAATTAGTCTCTATCCGGAACAGTGAAGAACAGTGGTGAGAAGAAGGCAAAAGTACTCAATGGGTTAAGAAACAGAGGATGCGGATTAAAGGGTTTGTAGATATGAGTCTTGAGATGATTCAATTAAGATTTTAGAGGTCCACATGAAGATCTGAAGAAGTTGTGGCTATTGGTGTGGAACCAGTTCCGGCAGGTGTTCCGAAGTGATAGAGTGTTACAAAAAGGTCCAGTGAGATCCAGAGGTGCATTATCAGACTCTGTAGATTGGACAGATTGTTTGGGATGTCCTTGGGATGTGTCATCTCGATTGGTACGTGGTTTGGAGGTCCAGAAGCACCTTCTTTTGTATGACAGTGGCGGCAGACTGTGTTCTAGAAGTTCCGGATGAAGAGGAGAAGAGATTCCAGTGAGTAGAGGTAGTGCGGATGTACCTAGTTAATCAGGAAAGCTTATGAAGGTTCTTGGGTCATGTTAAGGTTATGTTGTCGGTCCGCATTGGTGGTAGAGCCCGGAATTGAAGATATTCTTCCAGATGAAGTTCTTGTTCAGACTAGCCGACCGGATGAGTTGTTCATCTTACGAATGTTCTTGTGATGGCCAACCGGATGTATTAATCATCTTGCGAATGTCCTTATGATTGATTGCCGACTTAGATGATTGCTCCTAAGTCGATGTCTTGTATAAATGTAGGTTTGTGAGTTCATTTCAGTGTGAGGGGAGATGCGGATGAGAGTGGTATAGCGAAAGAGTGAAGGACAGAGCAGAAGTATCTTGGGCTTAAATGGAACTGATCCAGACATGGTGAAGATGTCAATCTCCAGTTCAAGTTTGTGATTCTTATCACCTTGTAGATAGTGTGTCTCCTTGTTGGCAGTGTGCCTCTTTGTGAGCAGTGTGCTCGGGCAGTGAGCCCTAATTGGCATGTGCCATTCATTTTTTTCTTATTCTTCTAACAGAGAATAATCCTTGGGTTAATCACCCTGTGGTTTTTCCCTTAACCGGGTTTTCCACGTCAAAATCTTGGTGTCCAATGTGTTGATGTCTATCTGCTCTTATGTTTATGCATTATGCTTTCATGGATGGTTAATTGATATGCTATTAACTAACAAGAAGAATCAAGTGTTTGAAGTAGAAGCAAGTTTTGTACAATTGATTCACCCCCCCTCTCAGTTGTATGCCCTAGATCCAACAATTGGTATCAGAGCTGAGTTCCTCTGAAAGGAGCTTAATCGCTTGAGGAGATCCAGGATGTCATCATATAAGAAGGATAGTCCGAAGTTCGATGGAACCAACTTCACTCTCTGGAAAGGTCGCATGAAATGTCACTTGGAGTGTATGGGAAAAACATACTTGGCCATGGTCTCAAAACCATATGTACCTCCACAGGGTGGTTTGACAACTCTGAATGAAATCACAGATGCTGAAAACAATCTGCAGACCAAGGAAGCTCTTCTGAGCGCATTGAATGACTCAGATCTCTCAAATGTTATTGACCTACCAACTGCATATGAGATCTTGACTAAACTGGAACTTCTGTATGAAGGAGATGAGTTTGTTAAGGGTGCAAGGTTGCAAAGTCTGAAAGGGAAATTTGAAAGATTGAAGATGAGAGATGATGAAAATATCACTACCTTTCTGCCAAGAGTGAATGAGCTAATATGTGGAATCAGAAATGCTGGTGGAGTTCAGGATGAAAATGAAATTGTTTACAAAATTCTCAGATCCCTTCCTGCTGCCTACAAAATCAAGGTTGCTGCCATTGATGAATTCAGAGCCCACATAGCTGTCACAAGAGAACAATTGGCTGGCAAACTAGCTGCGTTTGAAATGACCGAGTTTGGAGATGATCCTCCCAAGACTGAATCTGCTTTCAAAGCCAGTCCCTATGTGAAAAGCAAACAGAGATTTGATCCGGGAGAAAACTCTTCAAGGAAGATGTCATGGTATGATCAAGCTAGAAGAGACATGGAAGAGGAAGAAGTAGAAACAGCTCAACTTGAAGCCCTCATTGCAAAGAGATTGCCAAGAGGATCCGGTAAGTATGAAGGAAAACTACCCTTTAAGTGCTTCAACTGCAATAAGATTGGTCATTTTGCTTCAAGATGTCCGGAAAGATCTGTAAAATCTAATACTAATAGACAAAGGTTTCAAAAGAACTGCTATTATGTTCATGAAGAAGATGACAATGAAGGAGTAACAGATGATGAATCAGAACTAGGAAGCAAATCCGGAAATGAATGGGTGTTTATTGCCATCAAGGAAGAAGATTCTATATCCTTTGAATCTGTCAATCATAAGGTTGTAGAAAGAGCTCTGGCTGCCCAAATTGAAGAGAAGGATGATTGGGTTATTGACAGTGGATGCTCTCACCATATGACCGGTGACAAGAACAAGTTCTTAGATTTGGAAAAGTATGAAGGAGGAATGTTAAAGTTTGGTGACAATTCTGCTGGCAGAATCAGAGGTAGGGGAACTATTTCTTTTGATGGAAAGAGAAAAACTGGTAATGTACTATATGTTGAAGGATTGAAGTACAATCTTCTCAGTGTTGGTCAGTTAGTGGACAAAGGCTATGATCTCTGGTTCAAGAATGGAAGATGCAGAATCTTTACAAGCTTCAGAACTGAAATTGCATCCAGTGCTCAAACAAAAGGTAATATCTTTCATCTGGTTGGTTCAAACAAAAGTTGTCTGTTTGTTCAAGTTGATCAGAGTTGGCTATGGCATAGAAGGATGTGTCATGTAAATTTTGATAACATCATCAAGATAAGCAATATTCAGATGGTAAGAGATCTTCCAAAATTGGTGAAACCTACAAATAGTTTGTGCAAAGAATGTCAGCTAGGTAAACAGAGTAGAGTCTCTTTCAAAAGCAAAGATCAGTCCTCTACCGGATTGTTGGAATTAGTACATACTGATCTCTGTGGTCCAACAAGAATCAAGAGTATGCAAGGTGATAGATATTTCATGTTGCTAATTGATGAGCATTCCTGGATGATGTGGGTTACCTTCCTAAAAGAGAAATCAGAAGCCCTTGAGAAGTTCAAAATCTTCAAAGCCATGGTAGAGAATCAAACTGGATTAAAACTGAAGTGTCTAAGGTCTGATAGAGGTGGTGAATTCACATCCGGTGAATTCATAGACTTTTGTGAGAAGCATGGCATAAAAAGACAACTGTTTGCTCCCAGGACTCCACAGTAGAATGGAGTAGTTGAGAGAAAGAACCGGACCATCCAGGAAGCTTCTAGGACAATGATGATGGAAGTAAATGTTCCTCAGATGTTTTGGAGAGAACCTGTCAGCACTGCAGTCTACACTCTTAACCGAGTTCAAATCAGAAACAACACCGTTAAGACTCCTTATGAACTTTGGTTTGGTACAAATCCTACTATGAGATATTTCAGAGTATTTGGTAGCAAGTGTTACATCAAAAGAGATGAAGATCTAGGAAAGTTTGATGCTAGAAGTGATGAAGGAATTTTCTTGGGTTACTCCACTCAAAGCAAGGCATATCGGTGTTACAATAAGAGACTGAAAAAGATGATAGAAAGTACAAATGTGAAGGTTGATGAAGGAATTGAGAAGCCCTCAAGGTTTTATGAATATGATGAAGATGATCAGAATGATCCTCTGGTGCAAGGAACTCCATCCTCCTCTGAAATTCAGATCCAGACTGATTCGGTAAATCAGGAAGAAGAGGTTTGTTTGAATGAGCCTGATCAAGAATTAGTAGTGCAAGAAACTCCCAAAGTTCCAAGGTATGTAACTCTAAATCACTCTGAAGATCAGATCATAGGTGACAAAAGTAAAGGGGTACAAACAAGGAGAAGAATTGCTCTAGATTCAAATAAATACTGTCTGATTTCAAAGATTGAACCTAAGACAGTTAATGAAGCTTGCAATAATGAAAACTGGACTAAGGCAATGGAGGAAGAATTGATGCAAATTGAGAAAAATCATACTTGGGATCTTGTTCCCAGACCTAGAGACAAGAATGTGATTGGGACCAAATGGGTCTTCTAGAACAAACTGAATGAAGCTGGTGAAGTAATAAGAAACAAAGCTAGATTGGTCTGCAAAGGCTACTCTCAAATAGAAGGAATTGATTTTGAAGAGACCTTTGCTCCGGTGGCAAGAATTGAAGCAGTCAGATTATTTCTTGCATTTGCTGCCTTCAAAGACTTCAAGGTATATTAGATGGATGTCAAGTCTGCCTTCCTAAATGGTGATCTGGAAGAAGAAGTTTACATTGAACAACCGGATGGATTTCAATTGTCTGATAATGATGATATGGTCTGCAAGTTGAAGAAAGCATTGTATGGATTGAAGCAAGCCCCAAGAGCATGGTATGAAAGGTTGGATAAGCATCTTGTGTAGATTGGATTCAACAAAGGTACTACTGACAGTAACTTATATTTCAAAATTGATCATGAAAACATTTTGATTGTTGAAGTGTTTGTGGATGATATCATTTTTGGAGGAAGAGATAGTATGTGCAAAACTTTTACAAAGTAGATGAAAAGTGAGTTTGAAATGTCTATGCTTGGTGAAATGAATTTCTTCTTGGGTCTAAAAATTACTCAAACAAAGAAAGGGATCTTCATTTCTCAGACCAAATATGTTAAAGAATTGTTGAGGAAATTCGGTCTGGAAGATTCAAAGCCAATGAACACTCCTATGGCAACCGGATGTAAGTTGAGCAAAGATGATGACTCTCCAAAGGCAGATCAGACAAAGTATAGATCAATGATTGGTGGATTGTTGTATCTCACTCAGACTAGACCAGCTATAATACAGGCTGTTGGTCTTGTGGCAAGATTCCAGGCTGATCCTAGGGAATCTCATGTTATGGCAATCAAAAGAATTTTTAGGTACTTGAAAGGAATAGTTGAGTATGGTCTATGGTACCCTAGAGATCCAGATTTCTCTCTTCATGCTTACATAGATGCAGATTGGGTAGGAGATGTGGATGACCGGAAGAGCACTAGTGGTGGAGCATTCTTTTTGGGGAAGAGATTGGTTTCTTGGCTAAGCAAGAAACAAGATGCAATAGCTCTGTCTACAACTGAAGCGGAATACATTGCAGCAGCAGGTAGTTGCACTCAAATCTTATGGATGAAGTAGATGCTAAGAGACATTAAAGTTGAATATGAGGACCCTATCACAATTTTCTATGATAATTCAAGTGCAATTAACATTTCTAAGAATCCGGTATTACATTCCAAGACCAAGCACATATCTATCAAGTTTCACTTTTTGAGAGAACAAGTAAACAAAGGTGAAGTTAGATTGGAGTATGTGCCCTCCAAGGACCAGATTGTAGATATCTTTACTAAACCTCTTCCCAAAGACTCTTTTGAGTACCTCAGGGAGAAGTTAGGGGTCATGGCCCCTCTGGTGATGCATTAAGATGCACTGTTGTGCATCAGTCCGGTGGATATCATAGACATATCTTGTGATCCGGATTGATGTAGTGGAGTTGCTTCTAAGGGGAAGTAGCTAGTATGATTCTGATGTGTTAGAATTGCAAGTATGAGCCCTTTGCCATTGATGTCAAAGGGAGGGAGAAGACATGTGAAAAACAAGTGGCTGATGATCAAAGGGGGAGCAGTAAAGGAGGAGAAGACATGTTGCTGATAGGGGGAGCTGTGACAGAAAGGAGAAGTTCTTGTCTTGATGGTTTTTCACATCATATGTTGCCATCAATGACAAAAGGGGAGATTGTTGCAAGTATGAGGTTAACCAGTGTTGTCATTGATGTCAACATACTCATATTGCATTGATAAGAAGGAGCTATGTGTTGAGGATATTGAGAAAATTAGTCTCTATCCAGAACAGTGAAGAACAGTGGTGAGAAGAAGGCAAAAGTACTCAATGGGTTAAGAAACAGAGGATACGGATTAAAGGGTTTGTAGATATGAGTCTTGAGATGATTCAGTTAAGATTTCAGAGGTCTTCATGAAGATCTGAAGAAGTTGTGACTGTTGGTGTGGAACCGGTTCCGGCAGGTGTTCCGGAGTGACAGAGTGTTACAAAAAGGTCCAGTGAGATCCAGAGGTGCAATATCAGACTCTGCGGATTGGACAGATTGTTTGGGATGTCCTTGGGATGTGTCATCTTGATTGGTATGTGGTTTGGAGGTCTGGAAGCACCTTCTTCTGTATGACAGTGGCGGCAGACTGTGTTCTAGAAGTTCTGGATGAAGAGGAGAAGAGATTCCAGTGAGTAGAGGTAGTGCGGATGTACCTGGTTAATCAGGAAAGCTTATGAAGTTTCTTGGATCATGTTAAGGTTATGTTGTCGGTCCGCATTGGTGGTAGAGCCTGAAATTGAAGATATTCTTCCGGATGAAGTTCTTGTTCAGACTAGCCGACCGGATGAGTTGTTCATCTTGCGAATGTTCTTGTGATGGCCGACCAGATGTATTAATCATCTTGTGAATGTCCTTATGATTGATTGCTGACTTAGATGATTGCTCCTAAGTCGATGTCTTGTATAAATGTAGGTTTGTGAGTTCATTTCAGTGTGAGGGGAGATGCGGGTGAGAGTGGTATAGCAAAAGAGTGAAGGACAGAGCAGAAGTATCTTGGGCTTAAATGGAACTGATCCAGACATGGTGAAGATGTCAATCTCCAGTTCAAGTTTGTGATTCTTATCACCTTGTAGATAGTGTGTCTCCTTGTAGGTAGTGTGCCTCTTTGTGAGCAGTGTGCTTGGGCAGTGAGCCCTAATTGGCATGTGCTATTCATTTTTTTCTTATTCTTCTAACAGAGAATAATCCTTGGGTTAATCACCCCATGGTTTTTCCCTTAACCGGGTTTTCCACGTCAAAATCTTGGTGTCCAATGTGTTGATGTCTATCAGCTCTTATGTTTATGCATTATGCTTTCATGGATGGTTAATTGATATGCTATTAACTAACAAGAAGAATCAAGTGTTTGAAGTAGAAGCAAGTTTTGTACAACTGATTCACCCCCCCTCTCAGTTGTATGCCCTAGATCCAACAGGGCAGTGGTGGTGCCTGTGGCACGTCACCCATTGGGGTTAAGCCCCATGGGGATGGGCATGCATGGGGGCTCTACCCCAATGGAACCAGGGGTAACAAGCCCTATAACTAGGGGCTTAACCCCTCAGAAAATTTGTAAACTCCTACCTATGTCATGCTTGCGGGGTATTAACCCTTGTAAAAATAAAGAAACCAAAGAACAAAAATAGTACCCGCCAGTTAATGCCACTGACATCACCTAATGCAAATCATACTGGATGGAAAATGATGACACAGGTACATGAAGAGGGTTGCACATGATCCAATGATTCAAAAATCCAAGTGTGTGTGTGATTATTTACTCTTTCTTAAGTGTGTAGGAACTTATTAATCACAAACTTGATATTGGGTTAGGTGAAGTGGATTTTGCTTTCACATGGTCACCTAGAGATATCTCTGCTGCTTGCTAGGCATCCATAGCCCCGAAAAAGATATTACTAACCCCACCCAAGGCCTAGCTCTACTTCCAATCGAGCATCCATAGCCCTGGTAGAGATTGCCCAGATCACCCAGACAGTTGAGTTCTCCTGATATATCATTATTTTCCTCTTTCCTTTTGATTTTCTATTTTCATTCTTTTCATTCTTTTGATTTTTCTATTATTTATTTTCTTCTCAACTTTTTTCACTATCTTTTTTTAAGCTTTCTCAACTGGCAAGCAATGAAGCTTGCTATTGGGTTGGGGGTTAAGTCTAACATGTATAAGGAGAAAACTACCCCTAGGTTAAACCAATAGTGGTGACCTTGAAAGACAAAATCATTAAAATTTTCACTTAATAACTAGCTGCAACAAATCATTCCAACAAGCATAAAGAAGAATTATTGTGTAAGTGTATGTAAGATTTCAAGAAAACACCTTCTCAAGCACAAAAAACACCTTGACTCTAACCAACAAAACACCCTAGCTGATATGAATGATGCAAGATTGAAAATTCTAGGAAATGACTAATTTCTTGACAAGAAATGACTGAAAACACCCCTCCAATAATGATTGCATTGTTTACCCACACAAACATGCCCTTTTCCAACCAAAAACATGCACCTGATGAGCAAAGTAGGGCCCTAGAACCTAAGGTATGAAGGCAAATAGTAGTAAGTCTAAAACTCAATTAAAAAACCAGACCAAATGGACTAACAAAAAATCAAAAATGGTAAGCAAACAAATCAGATCGAGGGCTTGAGAATTAGACAATATGTAGTCAAAAAACAAAAGAAAACAAGAAAAACAAACGAAAATGAACTGAATAGGAAAACTCAAACAAGACCCTTAACCTAACTATGTACAAAAGAGACCAGAGGGTCTCTTTATTCAATTTGTTTTTAATTTGGGAAATAATGCTTGAGGTACTACCCATTGACTAGCAATGGGACAAGTTCCCTAAAAAGTGAGCTAAGGTGAAAAGTGTTTTCCCTAAGAATCTCAGCTATCTGAAAAGGTCCCAACCAAAGCTTGTCAAATTTTGAATGCTCTTTTCTTTTTTCTCTAGCTTTGTCCCACATGAGGACCAAATCACTAATCCTAAAGGCTTTGACTATAGCCCTTCTATTGAACCACCTCTTGACTACCCTTTGATGTTTCACAAAGTGTTCTAGGGAAGCTTCTCTTTTCTCTTCTAGGTTTAAGAGGTTTAACAACCTAGCCTCTTGTTATGTATGAAAATAGGATTGAAGGAAAGTTGTATAATGTATGGTTAATTAGATTCCATCAAACCCTTCTTTCACACATACATTCAAGGACATAGAATGAGCTAAGTAACAACTATGGTAGAGGACTCAACTACAGGTCCAATGTCACTATGAGATGATTGGAAAGATAGAATAGATTGATATTTGTTAAAACCCTAGTCCGATTAGGTCTAAACCCTAATTATGCAAAATCATAAAAAATGAATGAAACCTGACAAATGCTTGCATAGGAAGACACTAAATGCAGATTAGAGACATACCAGATTTTGGATTTCAGAAGGTAGAAAATTTGGGGATAAAAGAGCGGGCGCCCTTGTCCAATGTAGTGCTTTTTCTTAGGGCTTCCGACCAAAATATGCTTCAAATTGTAACCTGCTTAGGGATTCTCAACATTACAAAATTGAAGGACAAAAGAGTGGGAATGCTTGTCCAATTAGAGATATTTTCCATCATTTTCTTCAGATCTAGAATCTTCTTGCTCTGCTCTGATTTCCTACAACTCCTCTCTGCAAGATCCAACACCAGTAATCTACAATCACAAGAGAGGGGTTGAGGGTTGTAGTGTTTAGGAGCTTGCCTCGATCAAGCCCCATAATGGCATTCAAGCCTTCCAACACCATTGTTAGATAGAGTGCATGTCCTTGGTAGATAGAGGCAAAATCAAATGATATGATAAATTGATTGAAACACAAAATAGATGTCACCTCAAAGGTGAAGCTCTAATGGGAAGATGAAGATCTTTCATGCCATGAGGATATGAATTGATGAAGACAAATCTGCAACAAACAAGTACAAACATAACACAATACTACTCTGCAACATAATGAAAGCTTTGAATATTCTTAGCACAAGATCACAAGTTTGTATTATCCATCTAGTTGTAAAATGAAGCTGTAAACATGTTTATATATGAATTCTCGCTAAACATTCATAATTCAAATTGAATAGGCCGACAAAGGGAAACCTTTTAACGGTCACTTTGTGGACATTTAAAATTTGGGTCCTGACAAAATAGCTCTGGACTAGGGCATAGGCGCCATTGTCCAGGGTCCTATTTTGGGACATGCTTAAGCTCAAGAGTGTCCCCTAAGTCCAATTTGACATGGGTTTTAGGGGATTTTTCTTCGGGATTCATTTTTAGCATGCATGATTATATCTAAGGGACCTAGGAGCTAAACTTAGGAGGTAAAAGTCTTAAGGGGACATTTTATGACATAACATTTAGCCCCCACTTTAATGTATGCATGATCTTACGACCCATACATGTATTAAAGTATGGTCAAAATTTCAAAAATACATCAAACACACTAGGCACTTGAAGCTAAGGCATACACAAAGGTTGAGGAACTATTTCTAGCCCCCAGTCTCAGGGAAGCACTAGAAAACACACTGCAGACACACAAAACACAATGAAGACAATAGGAAGCACACAAGACACAGAGAAGACAATATTGAAGATACGAAAAGCACAATGAATACATGAGAGCAGTCACACAAAACATGATGAATACATTGATATAACATTTTCATAAAATTTTCATGGAAATAAAATTGCAAAATAAAATCCCGAGTGTGGGTGAAGACTGCACAAGGGGGAAAAACACGCCAAACAAACCTCGAGTGTAGGTGAAGCTCATCACTAAACACACAAGAGGGGAAAACATGCCATACAAAGCCCAAGTGGGGGTTAACCACACAAGGAGGAAGACACACAAAAGACACATGGAATACACAAGCACCATATAGCATTCCAGAGACATACTATATGTCTTATACGCAACAAACATGGGTGATGGAAGGAGCTTATTGCTAAGTCCCACCATCTAAAACACGCCAAACACACCTGATAGTTGGACTTTTGCCACAAAAACCACCAAAAACACGCTTAAGGGAGGATAGTCTCAAGAACCAACCCCGCCTCTGTGAAGGACTTTTGTAATAAAAGGATGTGCACTAGCTCAAGAGATACACCATCCTGCCTTTTGCGGAAGGGATTTTGAATAAAAGGATACACACTAGCTCAAGAGATACATTATCCCACCTCCATAGAGGGCTTCTTTAATAAAATTATATGCTATCCTGCCTCACAGAGAGGGATTTTTGATTGTAATATAAACAAAGATGTGTACTCACACTAGAGATACAACATCCTACCTCGCGGAGAGGGATTACAAACACGCTTTGTTAGTACCAAAATCATCAGACATATATCATTATATACACCCCCACCTTAAGGTGGTTGATGTCATGTACCAATATCAATCATGTTAAGGTAGAGAGAAAACACGCAAGGGAACAAGAGCTTTTGCAAAGCCATGCCCCCAAGGTGACATGTGCTCACGATCACCGAATGTTCCCACAAACACATTGATAAGATATGATCTTCTAAGATAAGATGACAAGAGAGGTTAGAAATCTTACTCTAAGATAATAACCAAAGCAATTCATTAAATATATGCATGAAGACATTCACATCAAGGACCAAGGCTATACTTCGGGTTCGGAATCGAGTATAACCGTTGGGCTATATTGCAAGTACCTCAAAACTGAGTGTAGCAACTTGAGGTGAGATACCAATCAAAGTGTACAAGAGCAGATTGAGTGGATTGCAAAATGTTAGTCACAAGAACTGCTATAAGATGATACATCACATGAGGTGATTCTACTAGTCAAGCATCAGATATATATATATATATATATATATCAACCCCATTGTCATGTATGGACTAGGTCCATTTTTGCTTTCTCGTTGAAGGGACGTTTGTATCAGTATTTGTTTATTTTCATCATCTGCCAACTAGGTAGAATCATTGAAGAAGGTAAACAATAAAAATGAGAGAGGAGAACAAGTGCCTTAGGAACACCACGTAGGAGGATACCCCCAAAACACCCTCTGCAATGCTATACCCCTAAGGCATGACACACAAGAATGAAATAGAGGAGAGGCAATATAGAAGAATGATGGTACAAATAGAAGAATGGTCACAATAGAGGTGGTCTCTCGGTATCCTTGACCTTACAAGAGTGTCAAGGGTCATCTAAGGAGGCCTAGACAACACATAACACATCACAGGGGAGAACAATAACAACATATATATCTAGGAGGAGGCCACCCTTGAGAGCAATTAGGAATAGGTGCTACAACAGGTGTGGTCTAAGGGGGGAGAAATACTTACTTGATTTAATGGGATTTTTCCTGATGGACAATCCTTGTCTATCAGCTCAGGATATCTTAAATGTAATTTTGGCCTTGTTGATATTGAATTGACATTAAATTTTAGATGACAAGAGGCTTTGGTGGGATTCAAAGAGCGGTATCCAATATCGGCCGTGTAATTAATTCTAGCAACTTGTAAAGGTACTCTGATTCCTTATTGATTTACACCGCAACCATTACCTACATAGTCACTATTTTTGTACAAAATCTAAAATCCATGACCATAGAGGGAGTCCATCTCTTTAGAAGATGGTGAGGCCTTATAAGTCTCATAGTCTATACTATAAGTAAGATTTTTGTCTTTGTTTTCTACTAAGGAGACTTTGGGTTTCTCAAGTGTTCCCAAAGATTACTTAGATGAGATCGATGCAACTTTTGATGTGTCAGAGTTATTAAGTTTATATTTGCCCACACAATAA
This sequence comes from Cunninghamia lanceolata, assembly GCA_027924645.1. NCBI lineage: Eukaryota > Viridiplantae > Streptophyta > Pinopsida > Cupressales > Cupressaceae > Cunninghamia > Cunninghamia lanceolata. Next base: position 5,722,623 of record BSBN01000148.1, on the reverse strand, counting down.
GGAGTAAAATCTAATGAACCCCAATCATCAACAAGAAGTTCATTCGATGGTTTAGAGTCTTGCACAACATTATTTGTGGCAAGAGGTATTGATGAATCAATTTGTGAGTTGTTTAGAATAGTATGATTGTTAACTTGTTTTGTCATTTCAATATGTAAATTGTTATTCGGGTCAGGATCTGCTTCCATAATGTAGAGCTTGTTTTGATAAATGAACTTCATTGATCGATGAAGGGTAGAGGGAACTACCCCCATGGTATGGATCCACGGTCTACCAAGAATCATATTATATGAAAGTGGACCAGGCATGACATGAAAAAGGGTAGATACTATCATGGGTCCAACCTTTATAGGTAAAGTTATGGTACCCACAGATTGTCTACCAACATTATCAAAGCCACAGATGCTAATCCTATCCGGTTTGATTAAAGAAGTATCGATCTTAATTCTATGTAGTAAGTCCATGCCACAAACATTAAGAGATGATTCATTGTCAATCGTAACTCGCTTTATCAAATTTTTATCTATTAGGAAAAATATTAAAAGTGGATCATACTCATCTTTTGTTGACGGTATTTCATGTTGTTGAAATAGAATATCTATTTTTATCGCATGCATACAATCTAACAGAGCTGCTACATCATTCAACTTAATAGTAGGTGGTACAATCACCTTTTGTAAAGCTTCTTAGAGCATTCCATGGTATGTAGGTGATGTTTGTATTAAATCCCAAAGAGAGATCTCAGCTGGAGTAGCACGAAGGTATTCAACAAGATCATATTCTTGACCACTTTTATGAGTAAGACGAGGTGGTGGAGGGAGCATAGGTTGAGAACATGGAAGAGAGATAGGCACATGTGGTGCTTGCTTACTTTGCTTTTTATTATGGGTGTTGTAGGTGTGAGCAATCATGGGATGCTGTGGCACATTTTGAACACCTTGACTTCTTTGAGTGATTTGTCTTGCATAGTTTAGAATATAATCCGAGGGTTGAGGTGGTTTTCAACCACCTTGAACCATAATCACTGGTTTTAAGCAAGAAGGTTCATTAGGTGCCCCTTGTACAATCATGTTAGGAATATTGATACATTTATCTAGTAACCCCTTAGTGGGTGGAATAAGTCTACTAATGAAGATCGAATTAACACTATTTTCCTCTCAATTATACTCAACATCCATCCTTAAAGGTTTTAATGTGAGGGACCTTTCTTCATCCACCAATGCGTCATCTCTCAAAGGAGGAGCATTGGAACAAAGGGAAGGTACAATATTGTGAAGAGAATTGTTGATGATTGTATATTTAATTGTGTCCAAGGGTTCTAAATATGCAACCAAAGGAGAACTATTCAGATCTTTAGTGATGTCTAAATCACTTAAACATACATCCAAAGGGGGGATCAGGGATCTTGACTTCCTTAGTGATATCCAAGGTGCTTAAACATTCAACTAAAGGAGGAATAGGGTGAATCATAGAATCATCATCATCATCATATACTTTATATATTAGATCCAATGCATTATCATGATTTATAGAACTTTCACAATCCTCTTTCTCATGAGTGTTCATGGATATGAATTTGGTTAGATATTCTAATATTGAAGGATGCTTACCCCTGAGGATTATGAATCTATGAAAATCAAGATCTTTGATATATGCGTACAAAGATACCAAAGAAAAATGGAATGAAGATGCCATGTTAAAATGTCTTGGAATATCAAAGTACAATAAAATCTATTCATTTATCATATAAACCAATATGAAAGACTTTTGTACACCACAACACTAGTTTGGGGAAAATCAGGTTTTTGAAGTTTTTTTTTTGCAAAGAAAAAGAACACACTAGTGTCACCACAAATGAAGTGAATTTAATGTTAAATTTCTGCACAAAAGGTGATATTGGTATTTTTTGATTTATTGTAAAATATGTGAAAAGGGTGCTATATGCTTATGTTGAAATACACATTGTGTAATTAAAAATATGCAAATTTTTACTTAATATCATAAATTATGCAAAATTTTCAAATGATGAATGAATATATACTTAAATATGAGTGCAAGATCTGAAATGAAAAATATTTAGAATGAATGCAATGAAACAACACCACTTGTTTATGCACCTAAAATGCTCACTTTTTTCACTTTTTTGATCAATGCAAATGCACAAAATATGTAATGAAATTAGGAAACTGATAAGGGACAGAAAATTAAAATCTTTTTATCAGTCCCATCCCATGATGCAGAAAATTTTTGCACAACACACCAATATTGCAATGCTAGATGAAAGAATAGTCAAAATGTAGTAGAAATGCAAGGATTTTTGAAACCCTAATAGTGAAATTAAGGCATGAAAGTATGCAAAATGATGAAGGAATGGAATATAATCAGATTTAATATGTAAAGTAACTCAGATCAGATTTGAAAATGATTCAAAAATCCTACAATGCTCAATGCAAGTCAAATTTTAAGGAAATATGAATGAATATGCCTTTTTTGTTGAAATACACAATATGTAAATGCAAATTTTGAAATGTAGATGCAAAAATATAAAATGATGAAACACTGCTGTCCAAAATCAGATTTGAATGGGTGTTCCAAATTAGTAGTAAAATATGAAACAATATTTTAGCTACACACCCTAGCTTTTGAAATTACTAGGTTATCAGAAAAATACAAGTTTTCAAGCAAGCCCTAGCAAATAAAGTATGTAAATGAAAGGTAAATGATTATGAAAGGATGTATTTATGTAATTTATCTCCGATATGATGTAAATATAAGATATTTAAATGATTTCAATGAAATGAAATGAAAATAGTGCAATTTATGCCTTAATGCAAGCCAAAAATGCCTATTTTTCAAAATTTTCAATTTTTATGCAAGATTGTAAATGTATAATGATGAATATGAAATGTATGAATGCAAATTATATGATTTACAACACTCAGAAAGATGCAATTTTTAGCAAAACACAGGTTCACCAAAATGTTATGTATGAAAATGGGATTGAAGGAAAGTTGTATAGTGTATGGTTAATTAGATTTAATCAAACCCTTCTTTCACACATACATTCAAGGACATAGATAGAGATAAGTCACAACTGTGATAGAGGACTCAATTACAAATTTGATGTCACTATGAGATGATTCGAAAGATAGAATAGATTGATATTTGTTAAAACCCTAGTTTGATTAGGTCTAAAACCCTAATTATGGAAAATCATAAACAAACAGATGAAACCTGAAAAATGCTTGCATAGGAAGACACTAAATGCAGATTAGATACATACTAGATTTTGGATTTCAGAAGGTGAAAACTTTGAGGATAAAAGAGTGGGAACACTTGTCTAGTGTAGTGTTTTTTTGAGGGCTTCTGATCAAAATATGCTTTAGAGTGTAACCTGCTCAAGGATTCCTGACACTGCAAAACTGGAGGACAAAAGAGTGGGCACCCTTGTCCAATTAGGGATCTTTTCCATCATTTTATTTAGATCTAGAATCTTCCTGCTCTACTTTGATTTCTTGCAACTCCTCTCTACAAGATATGACACTTATAACCTATAATCACAAGAGAGGAGTTGGTGGTTGTGGTGTTTAGGAGCTTGCTTCGGTCAAGCCCTGGAATAACATTCAAACCTTCCAACACCATTATTAGATAGAGTGCATGTCCTTGGTGGACAAAGGCAAAATAAAATGATATGATAAATTGATTGAAACACAAAATAGATGTCACCTCAGAGGTGAAGCTCTCATGGGGAGATGAAGACCTTTCATGCCATGAGGAAATGAATTGATGAAGACAAATCTGCAACAAACAGGTACAAACACAACACAATACTACTCTGTAACATAGTGGAAGCCTTGAATATCCTTAGCACAAGATCACATGTTTGCATTATCCATCTAGTTGTAAAATGAAGCCTTAAACATGTTTATATATGTATTCTTGCTAAACATTCGTAATTCAAATTGAATAGGCCGACAAAGGGAAACCTTTTAACGATCACTTTGCGGACATTTAAAATTTGGGTCCTGACAAAATAGGTCTAGACTAGGGCCTAGGCGCCCTTGTCTAGGGTCCTATTTTGGGACATACTTAAGCTCAAAAGTGTCCCCTAAGTCCCATTTGACATGGGTTTCAAAGGATTTTGCTCTGGGATTCATTTTTAATTACATGCATGATTAAATCTAAGGGACCTAGGAGCTAAACTTAGGAGGTAAAAGTCCTAGGGGGACATTTTATGACTTAACACCTCTACTTTGTCTTTTGTCCCTAAGTAATCCCTAGCAAATTGTAAGGTGGGAATTTTTAGGTTCATCGGGAAGACATGGTTTTGACCATAAATTGACTAATAAGGAGAAGTGCCTAATGAAGCCTTAACCTAGGTTCTATTAGCCCGAAGTGCAAATTTTAGTTGTGTATGCCAATCCCTAGGGTTTCTTTCCAAAAGTTTTTGAATGACATCCATCATGTTTTTATTTGTAGACTCAGAAACACCATTTCCTTGGGGATAATAATTGGAAGAAAATTTAATAACTACCTCATGTTCAAAATTCCATTGAAAAAATTTAGCGGATAAGAAGGCAAGGCCGTTGTCACATACCGGAGCAAAAGGCATTCCAAACTTGGTAATAATGTATTCTTCTAAAAACTTGGTGGCTATGTCAGTAGAACAATCTTTACAAGCCAATGCCTCACTCCACCTTGTGCAATAGTCTTTTGCTATCAAGATGAATCTATGACTTAAAGAAGAATTTTAGTTAATTGTACCAATAAAATCTAAGCCCCATTGGGCAAATGGTCTTACCTCATATACTGGCTATAGTGGCATAATAAGATTTCTTTCACTTGAAACTAAAGTTTAACAAATATGACACCTGAGATGATGATGAGCACCCTTGAAGATATAGGACCAGTAGTACCCTGCTCTGAGTATCTGGTGTGCAATGGCATCTCCTAACCCATGCCCAGTCCCAAATTTTTCATGAAATTCAACCAATACTTGTTCTTCCTCAAGTTTCTTCAAACATATGAGATATATTCCTTCAAAATTCCTTTTGTACAAGACTCCTAAATTGATCATGTATTTTTTGACTTTTAATTTTTAGTGCTCTTCTTTGGGTGGAGTTTAGATGATCAAGACATATGTTTCTCAACAAATATTGCACTAAGTCCTGATACCAAGGATTTGTGGTGATACTCTCTACTGAATATTGATGATAGCTAATAAGTTGATCTGGTTTTGCCAAGGCCTGAGACAAAGCTTGGCCTCTAACCAACTTCATCAGGTGTATTTCCAAATCAAACTCTTGTAGGGTCATCATCCATTTACCTCTCCTTTCTCCTAGCTGATTCTGCATCAACATAGACTTAACAACTAGGTCGAGGATGATAGCTAGAACTTTGATCCTTAGTATGTAATGTTTGAACTTCTTAATTGCTTTGGTTAGGGTGTATGCTTGTTTCTCCATGTATGGATATCTAACTTCTACATCCCTAAAAAGGGTGCTCATAAATGCAATGGGCCTTTCATCTCCTTCTCCCTTCTTCTGAGTTAGAACAACTGCATAAGAGACTTCAGATGCAAAAGAGTAAATGTAAAAATGGGGAGTGTATTTTTAGGATTGGTTAACACAAGAGAAATGGCAATATAATCTTTGATCTTTGAAAAATTCTATTTGGCCTTGTTATGTAGAAAAAAGGGATCGTTGAATGAGGTTGATAGTTTAATTAGATCCTCCTTTCACTAATACATTCAAGGATATTAAATCGAGTTGAATCACAACTTTTGCAAGAGGACTCTACTATAGGTTTGGTGTCACTTGGAATGATAATGAGATTTGGAATTTATTGATTAATTTGTTAAACCCCAATTTGATTATGCCTAAAACCCTAATTATGTAAAATCGTAAGCAAACAGACGAATCCTGACAAATGCTTGCACATGAAGGCACTAAATGTAGATTAGAAACATACCGTAGTTTGAATTTTAGAAAGAAAAAACTTTGAGGATGAAAGAGCGGGTACAAGTGTCCAAGGTAGTACTTTTTCTGAGGGCTTTGTGTCAAAATGTGCTTCAGACTGTAACCTGCTCAGAGATTCCCAACAACACTAAACTGGAGGACAAAAGAGCCAATGCCCTTTTCCAATTAGAGATATTTTCTATCATTTTCTTCATATCTAGAATTTTTACGCTCTGCACTGATCTCCTACAACTCCTCTCCGTAAGATCCAATACTTATAACCTGCAATCACATGAGAGGGGTTGGGGGTTGTGGTGTTTAGGAGCTTGCTTCGGTTAAGCCCTAGAAATAACATTCAAGCCTTCCAACACTATTGTTAGATAGAGTGTGTGTCCTTGGTGGATAGAGGCAAAAGCAAATGATATGATAAATAGATTGAAACACAAAATAGATGTCACCTCATAGGTGAAGCTCTCACAGGTAGATGATCTTTCATGCTATACGGAGATGGATTGACAAAGACAAATCTACAACAAACAAGTACAAACACAATACAATACTACTCTGTAACATAATGAAAGCCTTGAATATCCATAGAACAAGATCACAAATTCACATTATCAATCTAGGTTTAAAATGAAGTCCTAAACATATTTATATATGCATTACCACTAAACATTTGTAATTCAAATTGAATAGGACAACAAAGGGAAACCTTTTAATGGTCACTTTGCGGACATTTAAATTTTGGGTCCGGACAAAATAGGTCTGGACTAGGGCATGGGAGCCCTTGTCCAGGGTCCTATTTTGGGACTAAATTAAGCTCAAGGGTGTCCCCTAAGTCCCATTTGACATGGGTTTCGGGGGATTTTTCTCTGGGATTCATTTTTAACATTCATGATTAAACCTAAGGGACCTAGGAGCTAAACTTAGGAGGTAAAAGTCCTAGGGGGATATTTTACGACATAACATTTAGCCCCCACTTTAATGTATGTATGATCTAGTGATCCATACATGCATTAAAGTACGATTGAAAATACATCAGACACACTAGGAACTTGAAGTTAAGGCATACACAAAGATTAAGGAACTATTTCTAGCCTATAGTCTCAGGTAAGCAGTAGAAGACACATCGCAAACACGCAAAACACAATGATGATAGTAGGAAACACACAAGACATGGAGAAGAGAATATTGAAAAAATGCAATACACGATGAAGACACGAGAGCAGTCACATAGAATACAATGAATACACTGATATAACAATTTCATAAAATTTTCATATATAAAACAAAATCCTAAAAGCACATAAAACAAAACCCAAAGTGTAGGGGGGACTCATGGCACACCCTTTACACTACACTAGGGGGAAAACATGCCATACAAAACCCAAGCATACAGGGGACTCATCACCACACCCTTTACACTACACATGGAGGAAAACATGCCATACAAAACCTGAGTGTAGGGGGACTCATCACCGCATGCTTTACACTACTCATGAGGGAAGACACGCCATACAAAACCTGAGTGTAGGGGGGACTCATTGCCACACCCTTTACACTGCACATGGGGGAAGACACATGGATCACATGAGCACCGTATAGCATGCCATAGACATACTATACATCTTAAAAATGGAAAAAATGGGTGATGGAAGGAGCTTATTGCTAAGTCCCACCATCTCAAACACGCTACAGACACACTTAACAGTTGGGCTTATGCCACAACAATTGTAAAAAACATGCTTAAGGGAGGATAGTCTCAAGATCCAACCCTACCTCTGTGGAGGACTTTGTAATAAAAGGATGTGCATTAGCTCGAGAGATACACCATTGTGTCTTTCACAGAAGGGCTTTTGAATAAAAGGATATGCACTATCTCAAGAGATACGTTATCCTGCCTCGCATAGAGGGCTTCTTTGATAAAGGATATGCTATCCCACCTCCTGGAGAGAGATTTTACTTGTAATAAGAATAAAAATGTGTACTCATGATGGAGATACAACATCTCGTCTCATGGAGAGGGCTTACAAACATGCTTCGTTTGTACCAAAATCATCAGACAAATATCATTGTATATGCCCCCACCTTAAGGTGGTTGATTTCGTTTACTGATATCAAGCATGTTAAGGTAGAGAGAAGACATGCAAGGGGACAAGATCTTTCACAAAGCCCATGCCCCCAAGGTGACTTATGATTACGATCTCTGAATGTTCCCACAAACACATTGATAAGATATGCTAAGATAACAACAAGGTGGTTAGAAAATCTTACTCTAAGATAACAACCATATCACATCATAAAAGCTATGCATGAAAATAATCACATCAAGGACCAAGGCCATACTCATGGATTCAAAGCCAAGTATAATAGTTGGGCTATATTGCATGTACCTCAAACCAAGTGTAGCAACAAGGTGAGATACTAATCAAAGTGTACAAGAGCAGATTGAGTGGATTGTAAAATATTAGTCACAATAAATACCACAAGATGATACATCACAAAGAGTTATTCTACTATTCAAGCATCAGATATATAGATCAACCCCATCTTCATATATGGACTAGCTCCATTTTTTCTTACTTGCTGAAGGGATACATGGCCCGTATCAGTATTTGTTTATTTTCATCATCTGCCAACTAGGTAGAACCACTGAAGAAGGTAAACAATAAAATAAGAGAGGAGAAACAAGTGCCTTAGGAACACCACGTAGGAGGATGCCCCTAAGTCATTGACCACAATGCTATACCCCTAAGTCATGTCACACAACAATAAAATAGAGGAGAAGCAAGATATAAGAATGATGAAATAAATAGAAGAATGGTCACAATAGAGGCGGTCTCCCGGTATCCTTGACCTTACAAGAGTATCAAGGGTCATCCAAGGAGACCTAAACAACACATAACACATCACGAGGGAACACAACACATAAGAGGAGGCCACGTAAGCGAGTACAAATATGATATGACAAAGGTGACCAACAAGGTTAGAGATACTTACCTATTATCCTTGATTTTGATCTTTACCTTGATTGTTAAAGCTTTATCTCTTCTTCTTTCTTCCACATTTTCTTGGGTTTGTGAAGGTGCAATCATAGGAGTTGTCAATGGAAATTTGTCTATTAGTGATGCTGTGGGAGGAATGTCATAGGGCTCTATGTTAATCAAACGAGGTGATGTAGAGGCTGGGAAAATGCCCATTTCAACCGGTTTGTAGGGTGTTGGGATACATTAGGAACAATATGTTGTTTTATGTTCTCCAAATTGTTAGCAGTTTCCAAGGTATGTAAGTCTTCAGGTAAGGGTGTGTAATTTATTTCTTTGTTTAATATGTAATTAATAAGTGTTTGAAGATCGGTTGGTGATTTTTTTAGTGTCAATAGGTTGAAGAAGTTGTTCACAAAGAGAGTATGCATCATCCAATGCTTCATCCTAGCCAAGGAGAGCATGAAGAGATGGTAGAGTAGTGTTAAAGAATGTCTCAATGAATGTAAGATCTAGAATGAGTGATGTTTATCACAAATGCAATGAAATAAAGAAAAACTATGCTTACTTATGCACCTAAAATGCTCAATTTTTTCACCTTTTTCAATATAAATGCACAAAAGATGTTATAAAATTTATGCACAATGATGGATGAATGAAATGTAATATGATTTAATGTGTGAAATAACTCATATCAGATCTAAAAATGATGGCAAAATGCTACAATGCTCAATGCAAAGTCAAAATTAGATGAATGGATATGCTTATTTAAATTGTTGAAATACACAATGTGTAAATGCAAAATTTGAAATCTAAATGCAAAAAAATCACACTATGATGAAACACTACAGTAAAAAATAAGATTTGAATAAGTGTGAAAATGAGTAATAAAATATGAAATAAGATTTTAATTACAAACCCTAGCTTTTGAAATTACTAGGTGTTTAATGGTGAAAAAGGAAGAATGAGAAGGTTGTGTGGTTCAATGGTTTATGTGGAATCCTCCTTTCACCACAAACATTCCAAGGGCATATTAACCAAGTTGAACCTCCAATTTGTGCAAGAAGATTCACCTATCATGTTGGGTTGCCACTTGGGAAGATGCAGAATCTTGGATGTGTCAAATAATATCTCAATTTAATGCTCAATTCTAATTAAAACCCTAAATATGCAAAATAGTAAGCAAATTATCGAATCACAAAAAATCTTGCCAGACTAAGATGAGGGATAGAGATATTTAACTCACTATTTTTTGAAGTTCGGAAGGTGGAGAAGTCGAGGACACATGGACTAGCACCCAAGTCCAAGGTGCACTTTTCATCATAGAATCCAGAACTTCTTCTGACACTGAACTGCACTGCAACTTCTATTTTTGCTTCAGGAAAACTAGAGGACACAGGGACTAGCTCCCTAGTCCAGGAAAAGCTCCAATGTCCAGCTTCTTTTTAGATCTCGAATCCTTAACATCTGCCACTCCTTTATGCAACTCCACCCTGTGAAACTTGATACCTATAACCTGCAATCACAAGGAGTGTGGGAGGGGGTTGTGGTGTTTAGAGGCTTGCCTTGGTCAAGCCTCAGAGAGACATTCAATTCTTCTGAACACCCTTGTCAGATAAGAGTGTGTATCCCAGTGGGATAGAGGCAAAAATCCAAATGATAAATGATTAAGAACACAATAGATATCACCTTGAAGTGTAGATCTCATGGAAGGAAGATGCTCTTCATTCCATGATGAGATGGATGTCAAATGTACAAATACAAACATAATAACAATACAAATCTCTGCCACACAATGAATATTTTGAATGCTCTATAATCACAAGTATACATAAATTCCATCTAGCTTGCAAATGAAACCTAATCATGTTTATATATGCAACTACAAAGATTCCTGCTAAGAATTTCGTAATTCAAACTTGAGATATTGGCATAGGACCTAAATAACGGTCACTAAACTGACATTTGAAATTAGGGTAGACCCAAAATAGGGCAGGACTAGGGTGCTAGCGCCCAAGTCCACCCTACCATTTTTGTTCAAGATTCATCAAAATGTAATCCCCTCGGTCCTATTTGCCATAAGACTTCAGGGTTTTCTCATCGGGAGTCAAAAATAACACACAAGATGCTCTAAATGTGATAATAGGATCTAAGAGCTAAACCTTAAGAGGGAAAAGCCCCCAAGTGGACATTTTCTGACATAACACTAGGTTATATGAAAAATGCAAAATTTCAAGAAAAACCCTAGCAAATGATAGATGCAAATGCAAGGTAAATGATCATGAAAATATGAAATGCTACAATTTATCTTAAATATGATGTAAATATCAGAAAATTAAATGTTATCAATAATATGCAAGGAAAAATAATGCAAATTATGCCTAAATGCAAGCTAAAAAAGCTTATTTTTTCAAATTTTTTAATTTTAATGCAAGATTTTCAAATGTATGATGATGAAAATGATATGTATGAATGAAAATATGATGTACAACACTCAACAAGGTGCAAAATTCAATAAAAAATGGGTTCACCAAAATTTTATGTAAAAAAAGAAGGATCGTTGAATGAGGTTGATAGTTTAATTAGATTCTCCTTTCACTACATACATTCAAGGACATTAAACTGAGTTGAATTACAAATTTTACAAGAGGACTTAACTATAGGTTTGGTGTCACTTGTAATGATAAGGAAATTTGAAATTTATTGATTAATTTGTTAAACCCTAATCTGATTAGGCCTAAAACCCTAATTGTGCAAAATCATAAGCAAACAGATGAATCCTGACAAATCCTCGCATAGGAAGGCACTAAATGCAGATTAGAAACATTCCATAATTTGAATTTCAAAAAGCAAAAACTTCATAGATGAAAGAGCAGGCACTAGTGTCCAAGGTAATACTTTTTCTGAGGGTTTTGTGTCAAAATGTGCTTTAGACTGTAACCTACTCAGAGATTCCCGATAACGCTGAACTGGAGGATAAAAGAGCCGGTGCCCTTGTCTAATTAGAGATATTTTCTATCATTTTCTTTAGATCTAGAATATTTATTCTCTACACTAACCTCCTACAACTCTTCTCCGCAAGATCCAAAACCTGTAACCTGCAATCACAAGAGAGGGGTTGGGGGTTGTAGTGTTTAGGAGCTTGCCTTGGTCAATCCCTAGAAATAACATTTAATCCTTCCAACACTGTTGTTAGATAGAGTGCATGTCCTTGGTGGACAAAGGCAAAAGAAAATGATATGATAAATAGGTTGAAACACAAAATAGATGTCACCTTAGAGGTGAATCTCTCACGGGGAGATTAAGATCTTTCACACCATGAGGAGATGGATTGATGAAGACAAATCTGCAACAAACAAGTACAAACACAACACAATACTGCTCTACAACACAATGAAAGCCTAGATCACAAGTTCATATTATCCATCTAGGTTTAAAATGAGGTCCTAAACATGTTTATATATGCATTCACACTAAACATTCGTAATTCAAATTGAATAGGGGCCGACAAAGGGAAAACTTTTAACAGTCACTTTGCAGACATTTAAAATTTGGGTCTTGACAAAATAGTTCTGGACTAAGACACATGTGCCCATGTCTAGGGTCCTATTTTGGGATTGAATTAAGCTCAAGAATGTCCCTTAAGTCCCATTTGACATGGGTTTCGAGGGATTTTCCTCCGGGATTCATTTTTAACATGCATGATTAAACCTAAGGGACTCGGGAGCTAAACTTTGGAGGTAAAAGTCCTAGGGGGACATTTTACGACATAATAGGCCTCAATAGCCCATTCAAACTTAGCATCTTTCTTAATCTAATATTATTCAAAGGCTTAATTATCTCAGTGAACCTTGTGATGAACTTTGTGACAAAATTGATCTTACCAAAGAAGGATTTAAGTTCCTTTTTTCTACCTTGTAAGGGAAGCCTTTGAATATCTTCAATTTATTTAGGGTCAATGGATATTCCTTCTTTAGATATGATATGTCCTAGGATTTTTCCTTGTGTTACCCCAAATATGTATTTCTTAGGGTTTAAGGAGATCCCATACTATCTGCACCTTTGAAGTATTTTCCTTAAATCACTCACATGGTTGTTGGCAACTTGGCAAACATCACTAATAGAGACACTACTGGCATGAGTTGGTTTGCTTAAGAATGATGTTTGATGGCGTTTTAATTTATGGAAACAAGAAAAGGAACAAGGTTGGAGTAGAGATTTTAGTCAGACAAAGAAGACTTAGTCATTTTGGCTAAGTATTGGCAGAGTACAGACATAGCGACAGAGAGACAATATCTTGATTAGCATTGGTCCGTAGTTTAAGACTAGGTTGTGTGATTTTGATATGATATTCCTAATCCTTAGATGATCATATATCCAGAGTTTCATCCCTTGATCATCTCTGGAAGTGTATTTTCAAGTTGCACAAGTTTGAAATTGCAGAGATTAAAGGTAATAAGAGCAGAACACACATTTGTTTTGGTCTGCATTCCTCTAGTGTTGGATATTTTTCAATGCAGTTTTGGGGTGTTTTAAACATAGAAATGAAGTCTCTAAAAACAAATTTGCAGAGCCTGAAGTCTACCAGAAAGATATTTGTGAGTATCTAAGTATCACTACTTGACTTGATAATTTTTAACTGAGACAGGGCATGTGTTCTAATGGTCTGCATTTTTCCACAAGATAATATTATACTCTAAAGTTCTAAATGTAAGCTTGGGGATGTCTAAAGAGTCTTTGATATGAATTTGAGAAAGTATTATGGTCCACAACAAAATTTATGATCTAATAGCTAGGCTAAACCAGTGACATTATGTGTTTGAGGCCGACCTGTTAGTTTGATTTGTATGCGGTAAGTTATATTGATTGGAACCTTATCCTTTAAGTGGTTCTACACTTGAAGCCAAAATATGAGAATGTGTTTCAAATGTAAATTGGGTCCGCAAAGTATTTTGGTGAATGAATTTGGCCAACAAGCTACATGTTTATTAACTACATGCTTCATCTTAGTAGGCCGACCTAATGTGAATATTCTAAGTGTTGCAGATATATATATATATATATATATATATATATATATATATATATATATATATATATATGACAATTGAAGATAGAATATGAAGGTGTGTGTGACATGTGAAATATTATGATTTTGTGAAGACAACAAGTGCAGAAGAAGATAGATCTTGTTCTCATGTAAGAACATAGCAGTGTAGCAGAGCAGTTTAAGATGAAGAGTTTTGAGATAGTTTCATGAGCATCATTGGAGCTATAATCATGCATTTGCAGATGTAATTAGCACTTCATTTTGGCAGTGAGCCATCCTTCTATCTCTTTCTTTCTTTAGGTAGTGAGCCTATTTTTGGTAGTCAACCTATTTTTGGCAGTTAGCCTATATGTAGTGAGCATCTTTGTATAGTGAGTCCTTTTGGACAGTGAGCCCTAGGTTGTAAGCCCTAAGGTAGTGAGCCTCTTTGTAATCTAGTATTGTTACTACATAATATATTGTGAGCTAACACTCACCATGGTTTTTCCCTTTTTGGGGTTTCCACGTAAAAATCCTAGTGTTGATGTGTCATGTCTTGTGGTTGTTCATGCTATGTTTAATTTGCTTTAATGTTGTTGAATGGGAAAATGGATTAATGATTTAATGAGTGTATGGTTTAAGAGAATACTGACTCACCCCCCTCTCAGTATTTTGAGTGTTCAACAATGGTCAGCTGTGTTCTTAGAAGAAATGGTCAAATCATCCATGTAGATGATAATGCACTTGCCAACCAAACCTTTGAAAGCAATATCCATAGCTCTTTGGAAAGTGGCACCTGCATTGATCAAACCAAAAGGTATCCTTTTGTAGGCATAATTACCCCACTTACAACCTTGAAAGTGGTCTTTAGTTTGTCCTCTTCTTCAATCATAACCTGATTATATACTAAAAATCCATCAAGAAAGGACATCATCTAAGAGCCATTGACAATTTGTAGAACTTCATCTACCTAGAAGGGAGTCAATAATTATCTTTTTCAGAAGCTCTGTTCAAGTTTTGAAAGGTAACACTGAGCCTTATCTCTCCATTCTTCTTTCTAACTAGAACCAAGTTAGCCACCCAAGTAGAGTGTCTAACAGTGAAGATGATCCTAGCAGATAGTAGTTTATGTACTTCTTTGTATATAAGAGGTTCCGTCAAGGCATTAACAGGCTTAAGTTTCTGCCTAAAAGGCTTGGAGTTAGGTTTGAAAGGAATAGTGTGCTGGAAGATGGATGTATCAAAGGTCTTCAGGTCTCGATAACTCCATTCTATTACTTCTCTGAATTCCTTCAATGCTTGAATGATTCCTTCCCTTTCTTCAAGGTAGCAAGCCTTCCCAATATAAACATTCTTAGTTTGTTCATTTCTTAGATTGATAGTATCATACTTACCACCTTCGAAATTTCCCTGTGTTCTTTTCTTGGTTTTTTGGTCCATGTCAAACAAACTTTCTGCTATTACCAGTCCCGTGGGAATGTTGTTGGTCTTCAAGTTAATAATTTCATTTTCATCTACCTCAAAGGGATCTATGTCACTTTCATCAATAATTTGTCTTTCAAAGACACCAGTGTTAGTAATGAAATCAAGAATATGTTTATCATCTTCAAATTCTTGAAAGTGTTTGAAATTGTCTAGAACTGCTAGGCAAGGGACCAATTCTACTAAAATTTTCTTTAATTTTGAATTTTCCATGGATTCCAGGGTGCCGACCGCTACTGCTAGCGAATCTAGTGTTTGATTCCTTCATCTGGGTATAAGTCTTATGTCAAAAGCATCAAAATCCTCAATGAGATCCCAAACCATGTATCTATAGGCAACTAGCCTCCTGTCACGATAGGTATACTTACTTCTTACCTACCTACTCACTAACTAGGAATCTCCTTGCACTTGTAGAAATTTTGCTCCCTTTTGGTGGGATAATAGTAATCCTCTAACTAAAGCTTCATACTCAGCCATGTTGGTAGTGTAAGGAAACTGTAATCTACAGGATGCAAAAAATGTCCTACCTTTAGGATTTATTAATTCAATCCTAGATCCACACCCTTTCTTGCATTTAGAACCATCAAATCTAAGAGTCCATATGTCATCATTGCGAGAGAGGCATGTTCTCTTGGTGGGCTTTTTCTGAAGAGGTGTTTCTTCAATCTACTCAATTGCCCTTTTCACCTCATTTTGTAGAATTTTTATTGTTTCATTTGGATAGCCCAAAGGTGTATCTATTCTTTTGATTTGGTTGTCTTTGATCCTGCCATCTTCAAATTTTCTTTTCCCAACTTCAAACATCTTTGTTCCTCCATCAATGATGCTAACTGCTTCGAGGCATTCATGACAAGATAGTTCAAAATGAGAGTCTTGATGCACTCTGTACCAATTCGACAATAATAGTTTAGATGTATGAATCTAAGGACCCAGGAACTCTTTATCTTGTGATAAACTTTGTATGAATCCCTATATAAGGCCTACATCAACCTCCTCAATGGTAAGCCCCATTAAGATTTCTCGGTAGACACCTAGGTCAACACCTACAAAAATCACTTCATTGGGAGCATTATATTCAGTGATCACATGATTCAATCTAGTCTCGTTGAGGACATGAATCTGGTTAGAATCTCCCTTCCAAGGAACCCACATATGAGAAAAGTCTATAGAAAAGTATCCATTCAAACTCCTAGTCCAATCTCTACTTAACAACATACCATATACTTTAGGAATGTCTACAATCTAATATCAATGTGACTCTAGATGCAAGGGTCAGATACTAACTGAATATGAACATCCTTGACCTCTCCCATAACCTTTAATTCTATTTTATCCAATTGTACCACATTTCTGTTGGTTTTGGTAAGGGTGAGGCCAAGCTTCTGACTAATAGAATAGGGCATGATATTACCAGAAGCTCCAAAATCAACCAAACAATTGTGTAGATTCTTTCCATCCCTCCTGATGCTTAGTAGGAATGGTGGTGCACCTGTCCTTTCTTTATATAATGCTGCAATAACATATGTAGTAGCAACATTCCTATCTGCACTTTTTTCTTAGGCTGACCTATTTCCTGGAGGACCTTAAGTTATGCTTCCCTCTGAGTAGGGCATTTCTGCACTATGTCCAACATAGACATATTAGATTTAGTTTTATTCATGTCATCAATAAGATCATACTTGGAATTAGTTGCACTCTACCCCTTATAGTTGTTGGGTTTGAATGATCCAACAACTGGCCCTATCAAAGGGGCTAGGTGGTTATCTGCATTAGGTTAGGTGGAACACAGTTATAATTCAAGGGAGTGGATGTAGTGAGGGGCTCTTTACCCCTATTTCTTAGGTAATAATTGCTTTTAACTTGTTGATAGGATTAAATTTTGGTTTTAGGCTCAATGTCCTCTTCATAAGGGAACACATAAGTGTCGAACTGCATAGTAGTCCTTATTTCTCTAGAGTGTGAGTTACTTTATTTTTGTTGTATCTATCTATTATCTTAGAAAATCTAAGTCATATTATTCATTTAAGGGAAATTAAACTCGGAATGATCAGAGGTATCATGGAACCTGCACCAGTGTGGTAAAGGTTTCATTTTAGTGCAATTTACTGAGTTGGTTTAGCCAGCAGAATCTAAAGGGCATGGTGCGCCACCATTATTTGGTCTTATATTCCATTGTTGTTTCTACCTTTGGGAGTTGAAATTCTTGTTGTGATTTTTATTTTGATGATGTTGGTTATTCTAATTTTTATGAGGGTATCCTTGATTATATGTTTGGGAGGGATTAACCTTCAACCTAGTAAGCTCATTAGTAACTTGGGCTAGTGCTTTCTTCAAGGCTTCAAACTCAGCTCGTCAAGTGTGAGGTTTGAGCTTAGCAGGGTTGTGGTGCCCCCGTAGATGTGCCAACCTAATGGGTATACTGAGAGTTACTTGTGTTTTCTTGATTTGTAGTAGGTTGCTCAAAATAGGAATTTCTTGTGTGTTTAGGAACAACCTGGTTGTTATAAGTCTTCCCAATACATGGCAACATAGGTTTTAGAAAAATAAGGTTTAAAGGTTGAGCATGACTAATCTATAGCCCTCCCTATAGATCACTCCATATAACTGGGTTCATCATGGGTGTATTGTTTATAAGGGCAATGTTTATAGCATGAATTTGGTTTGGCATTCCAGGGAAACCTAAATAAGGTAACTTCCTGAATACCCCTCTAGTTACAGGATACATCTCTCTATGTAATTTGAGGGCTTCTGTATGAAATATTACAAGAGAAGTCGAGTCCTGCTGATCAATACCGCACTAAAAGGATCAATAGCCCTAAGGTAAACCTAAATGGAAACTACCTCATCAACCACATAGGTTTGGGAAAGTCTTTTGAAAAGTTTTTGAAATTGGGTGTTAAACATGGTTAAAGGTTCATTTGGTTGTATCTTACAAGTGGCAAACTACTGGTATATGGTGTTGGGATCTATGTATACCCTAAATTGATCTACAAAAGTAGTTTCCAAATGTTCCCATGTGATGATGGATCCTAAGGGTAAACTCAAATACCATGAATACGCAAATTCTCCTAGAGAGTATGGGAAGAGCCTCAGACTACATCTAGATGAGGGATACCAGCTCTACTAATGGCTTCTTTAAAAACTTGAATATGCTCTTATGCACTTCTACTTTCTCCAAAGATATCCTTGGGGCATAATTTATCAGGGTTTTTAGGCATATCATGGAGGGCTCCTACAAGTTGTAGGGCCAAATGGTCTACTCCAAAGAAGGCAACCATTGGTACCTAAGGTGGTTCTTTGGGGAACGCTCCTAGGTCTTCAGATGACCTAGTGTTTAACCTTCTCCTTTTACCATGGTCACTCGTAATTTTCCAGTGGTATTGGAGCTCTTGAAATTCAATTCCTCCATCTAATCTAGATCTAGTCAATCTTCTCCCTTCGGAAGCCAGAGGAAACCTAGGTGAATCTAGATTGATTAGGCCCTCCTTCTAGTATTAATTCTATTGATGGTTGTTTTGGCACATCAACTCTAAGTAGAATGAATGAAACTCTACTTCTCTTGAAAGGAAAACTAATGATATTATGACTACCCCAAGGTCCCTGTTAGCTGGGTCACAACAGTGTTGGAGTAGCTAAGTGGACAATGTAGTTGTTTCTTCAAGGGGCATATGCTGGTAAAATCAACCTGATTTCAGATAGTCTTTAGAAGAAAGATATTTCATTTAAGCTTGGAGTCCTAAACCTACCTGTAATTATGAAGAAAAAAATGGAAAAAGGGAGTTAGGGTTAGAGAGTGAAAACAAGTAAACAAATAGATAACTTTTGTATCTAACTTTTCACTTCATATGATAAAGTTGGTGAGATCAAATTAAACAAGTAATGGATGACCAATATTCTACACAATTGTTTGCATTGCAGGTGAGAGATTCTAAGGAAAGGAAAGCATTAGAATAAAGCATGAAAATACCATGTATTACATGTGTAATATTCAAACCCTATTCATCAACTTGATTTAAGATTTGACAATTAAGTACACGATCCATCAACATAAATCATATGCAAGGACACAAAAATGTAGACACATTACCATAAATGGGAAGGAACACAGAAATGACCAAATATCTTCAATTAATTGGCAACAAGCTAGAAAATTACAAGTCAGAAGGATTCCCACACCCCAAATGTATATCAAGTTCACCCTTTACATGCCATCAAAATTACAAAATTGCTTGCCTATCAGTATCTGCAAGTGCTCTATGTTCCCCCCTTTACAAATGACACAACTTCCTTGTTTTATAGGGATCTGCTCAAAATTACAATTTAAACTAGGCCTAGGTCAGCCTAGGCCCCTTTATTATGAGTCACCTTAATTACACAAAATTGTTTTATTTGACCCTTTTACATCGCAACAACCCAATGGGTTAAAGAATGACTAAAACAAAAGCTAAAGACTAATTCCCTCATGTTGCATGAACTTGTAACTTCTGAATGACCAAATGAATCTTGCTGGTGCTTGAACCTTGGTGGTACTTTTCTTTCAACAAGATGGAGAGGTGATCTTGTGATCTTATTATGTAGCCCTACCATATCAGCCAGTTGATTTTGGAATTACATAAACAAAGTCTTCATCTTCATCACTTTGTGTAATTCATCTTGGAATCAATGGGGCCAACCAAGTGTTTGATATATGAAGGTTGTTGTAGCAGGCATCCAAATTCATTAACCATGTAATATGTGTTGGGAATTAAGGTGTCTCAACCTTGGTAATTCTCTGCATTTGTAATGTGTTGGTACCTGCATGAGCAGTCAGGTTTCAAGCATTTAAACATGCAGGCTCCCTCCCAAAAACTCCAGCATCATATTTGCTTCTGGGGAGGTCATCATCATCATGTTTCTAGTCATCACCCTGATATTTCTTGCGAGGGTCATTTTTCATACCAACCTAATTTTCTGAAGCGGGGGTGATATTTCTAATATCAATCATATTCAAACATCACCCCGATGTTATAGCAGTGCTACAGTGAGGCCCGATATTCTTGCGGGGGGGTGATATTTCAAATATCAGGTGATCTTACGAATATCACCCTGTCGAATGTCACCTTATGTAGACATGACGATGATGTCATCTAGGTCCGAGGGGGGTCATATTTTTAACATCAGTCATCTTATGAAGATCACCCTGATATTGCAATGTGATGGTGATGTCATCAAGATATTAGTGGATGTGATCAGGTGGATCATCGGCGAGACGTATGGTATCGGTAAAGCAGGAGGATCTTCCTCTGATGCATTAGGTTGTGCCGATGAGGGTGAATATCAGGTGATATTTCACATGAAGTTAAGGTTGGTCATCAGGCTAATATTCAAACATCAGGGTGATATTTTTTATCAGGTTATATTTTCCTGCAGGGTGATACTTCCTGCGGGGTGATATTTCACATCAGGGTGATGTGAAATATCAGGGTGATATTTCGTATTGGGTGAGAATGCAAGTGGCTCATCGATATCAGGGGTCTGGCCGACAGGGTATCATGCGGGAGGATGATGATGAGGTTTATACTGGTGCCATCAGGAGAAAAATCACCGACATCATGTATGCTCACGGCCTAGTATATAAAGTATTGAAGAGGTCACCGCGGGGTGCATGTGGGATAATCAATTCCCACATATATTTGAAATATCAGGGTCATATTTCTTGGCGGGAAAGTTTCAAAAGGTGCGATGTACTATATTTCCCAAGGCCATAGGTTGGTACGCCATTAATGGCGAATGTTACAGGGTATGGGCGAAGATGTGGATGGATCAAGTACCTGATTGAAGATGTGAATCCCCAGGTGGCAGCGCAGGGCTTGAGAACCACTTCCTGTCTCTTCCTCCACCTACTACATTTAATGCTTGAACACCATTCTCTCATGGAACTGTATCTGGTGAATTTTGAATCACCCAGTGATTAATGCTGAGTACCTTCTTGCTGTATATAGCAGGCGGTGTTGCTCATTTGTAAGGTTGTTGAAGACTTGGGCATTTTTGTGTGAATAACGAAGAACAGGGCATGATCCTGGTTGTTCTATCTCTCTGGAGTTTATGAGTTGCATTTGTAGTGTATCTTGCACATATATTCAGTTTCTTGTCATTGTATATGAAAAATGCTTATTGCATGTATTTAGCTGTCACTCTCCATTTGTTGCATGCATTTCTTCTTTTGAATTTGGCTGCTAAGGGTTCCTCAAATTCTAGAATACAGCTTTATGTATTGCATGCTTCATCTCTAACTTCCATTCAAGGAGTGGATTAAATTGTTTTAGGTTGAGCATGGAGAAGGTTGTATGTCAGCAGGGATATCTGTAAGTAGAGGCAGTTAGATACCCATTCTTGGGTGATGTTTGTAAGGCAAGCATCAGTTCCAGCCCCTTGAAACTTGAATGATAGTTGCAAGCCATTCTTATGTATACGTCTAGTTGACTCCATTGCCCTGAGATAGGCACCAGTCTGTGCCTGGGTTAGTAGTTATAATCCAAAACCCTTGTCTTGCATCCAAAACATCAAATCCACCATTTTCATAACTTCCACCTGTTAGTTGTAGGAGTAGGATTAGGAACCCCCTGCATACTCTCATCACTGACCAGACAAATATGTCCAAGAATGTTGCCAACCTTGTGATCTATCATGCACATCTTGGTCCACACGTGAGAGTATTCTACTTGTTGCTATCAAGCTAAATCTATCAGTCATTGAGCTATGTCAAGCTAAATCTTTTTATCATTGAGCTAGTCAAGGTTACATCTTTAGCAAATAGGGACACCCCCTTGGTGTGGTAAAACCAGAAGTGAAGGGGAGACAGCTCATGCAACCTCCCGTATTTGTTAGCCGAATCAGCCTGTGCATTGGAGCTGACAAACCCTTTACAAATTCGTGCACCAATAGAATTGGCGACTCTGCTGGGGAGTCTTTCATGTGAATATGGTGCTCTGCTGGTGGAATGAACTCAGAAGAATATTTGATGAGCTTTCAGTGGTTTGAAAATTTTGTCCTCTCTGGAGAGGCGGCGACTCTGCAAAAGTTTTTAAGTGCACATGAAAGGCTGATGTATGTTATTGTGATAAAAGAATGTTCTGTTCAGATTGCAGCATCTGGATGAGAAAAGGTACTTGGTTTCCTCCCACTTGTATTTGTTATTTTATTGCATAAGTTAGATGCCAGGGGAAGCCTTAGGTCTTAGACAGACATAAGATGTCTAAGAGTGAGATTTATATGAATCCAAATATGTATTCACCCATACTCAGTCATGAGGGGGATGGAATGTTGAGTAAAAGAATGGAAGAGATAAAAAATAGGTTGATATACTTAGAGGCTCGACAAGTTCAGTTAAATAGTAATAACCCTGTTATGTTTGCCAGTCAGAAGGTTAAACCTCTTGCTAGCCCTTTTGATCCTTTGTATGACCAACTAGATTTGTCATGGGTTGACTATAAAATTGAAAGTATGCCTACCCAAGTGTACAATTAGATGCTTAGATTTAGTGGACACATTGTGTGTGATGGGGGTGCACATATCCAAAATTTTCACAGTTTTATGGAGAAACACTCATTTAGAGGTGAGGATATGTGGATGAGGTTTTTTGTTAGATCCTTTGATGCAAAAGCTAGAGATTGGTATTTGAGCTTTCCAAAGAGATCCTTTGCTTGTTGGGATGAACTTGCTAATTGTTTCAAAGAAGAATTTGCAAGAGAACCTGCCGATCTTGTTGCAAGATTAATAGAAATTAGAAAACAAGATAAAGAGCCCTGTATTGATTTCAGTCATAAATTTGCGGTAGCCCTTTCACAAATCCCAGAAGTCTTTAGACCTGATATTTCAACCTGTGTTGGCATATATTTTGAAGCTTTTGAGGAGGGCTCTAGTGCATTGTTGAGGGAATTCAAGATAATAAGTATGCAGATGGCATACAAGTTTTTAGAAAATATAGAAAAAATGAGAAATCTGCACATGCTGAATTCCCTGTCCACAGGCTTTGGTGTGACTAACAATTGTGTAGCTGCAAATGACCAAGTGATCATGGCATCATGTGAAGATAAAAATGAGAATGAAAATACATCAGTTGAGGATGCCAATGAAAGGATCAATGATAACTCTCATCTCAAGGTTGAGGTGTCTGGTTCTGAAAATAATGATGAGGTTATGGACAGAAATGAACATCTATTTGAATGGATTTGTGGAGATGATTGTGAGTATTGTGCTCAAGATAGAGAAGAAATAAGAAAATAGAAGAACAGTTCCATGTTGGAATCATTGCCTTTTGTTCAGACACATGGAGATGATGAAGAGCAATCAGGGATTGAAACAAGTGCTAGTGCAGAGCGTGATTGTTCTTTATTTGATTATAGTTTTGCTTATGACATACAGGCTGATACTCCTCCACATAAGGAATTCATTGGGAATAAAAATGCATGTTCTGCTGCCCATGAACCAGTGGCATACCACAGTAAAGCTGAAACACCTGGATTAGCCATTTATGACACATATGATGATGAGGATCTATTTGAGTATGGTGGGAATCTAGGCACTGATGTTGATATGGATTCTAGTTCTCATCCTGATGAAAGAGAAACCAACATACATCATGAAAACTACTGCAAAGAGATGCCAAAGCCTAATCATTTCTAGCATGGTGCAGCTGATGGTTGTGTGCATGATGTGCACAACTGTGAATATGAAAGCTTTTTCTTTGATATGTCAGCTTGTGATAAGATGAGCCCTGATGTTCCTAGCTGCATGATGGACTTTGAGTGCTTTCAGTTTTCAGTCTAGCTAGGAGATCATTTTGCAATGCATAATGCTGATACAGATGATAACATGTGTTACATTTCATTTGAATATGCATTGTTTGATAAATATGACATCCACATGTTGCCTGATGTTGAATGTTGTTTGCATAGGGTTGACAGTGACAAGCTAGATCAAAGGGTTGAATATGCAAATGACAAGGTTTGTTTGTGGGCAGATCATGGCAGTATCTCCAGGTTTGATCTAGTGTATGCAGATGAAAACAAGGTGTTTGACAAAGGAAGATACAGGTTTTTCTTTTCTTGGTGGCCTTAGGCCATCAAGTGTGTTTGGTGATGTAGATTGGTGTAGTATTTGACTCTGTGCCCAATGGATAGGGGATTGGTCTGCATCCTAGAGATCAATGGTTCTCGCCATGCCTGTAAGAGGCATGCGTCCCTAGACAGAGCCACTGTTGGTGCCTGCATGAGCAGTCAGGTTTCAAGTATTTAAACATGCAGGCACCCTCCCAAAAAGTCCAAAAAAAGTTCTAAGTCTTTGGACCTCCTCAACATTTTTCAACATCAGCATCATATTTGCTTCTGGGGAGGTCATCATCATCATGTTTCTAGTCATCACCCTGATATTTCTTGCAAGGGTCATTTTTCATACCAACCTGATTTTCTGAAGCGGGGGTGATATTTCTAATATCAGTCATATTCAAACATCACCCCGATGTTACAGCAGTGCTACAGTGAGGCCCGATATTCTTGTGAGGGGTGATATTTCAAATATCAAGTGATCTTATGAATATCACCCCACCGAATGTCACTTTATGCAGACATAACGACGATGTCATCTAGGTCCAAGGGGGGTCATATTTTTAACATCAGTCATCTTACGAAGATCACCCTGTTATTGCAATGTGATGGTGACATCATCAGGATATTAGTGGATGTGATCAGGTGGATCATCGGCGAGAGATATGGTATCGGCAAAGAAGGAGGATCTTCCTCCGATGCATCAGGTTGTGCTGATGAGGGTGAATATCAGGTGATATTTCATATGAAGGTAAGGTTGGTCATCAGGCTGCATCAGGTTGTGCTGATGAGGGTGAATATCAGGTGATATTTCATATGAAGGTAAGGTTGGTCATCAGGCTGATATTCAAACATCAGGGTGATATTTTTTATCAGGTTATATTTTCTCGCGGGGTGATATTTTGTATTGGGTGAGCATGCAGGTGGCTCACCGATATCAAGGGTCTGGCCAATAGGGTATCATGCGAGAGGATGATGATGAGGTTTATACTGGTGCCATTGGAAGCAAAATCACCGACATCATGTATGCTCATGGCCTAGTATATAAAGTATTGAAGAGGTCACTGTGGGGTGCATGTGGGATAATTAGTTCCCACATATATTTGAAATATCAAGGTCATATTTCTTGGTGGGAAAGTTTCAAAAGGTGCAATCTACTGTATTTCCCAAGGCCGCGGGTTGGTACGCCATTGATGGCGGATGTTACAAGGTATGGGCGAAGATGTGGATGGATCATGACTGAAGATGTGAATCCCAGGCGACGGTACAGGGCTCGAGAACCACTTCTTGTCTCTTCCTCCACCTGCTGCATTCAATGCTTGAGCACCGTTCTCTCATGGAACTGTATCTGGCAAATTTTTAATCACCCAGTGATTAATGCTGAGTACCTTCTTGCTGTATATAGCAGGCGGTGTTGCTCATTTGTAAGGTTGTTGAAGACCTGGGCATTTTTGTGTGAATAACGAAGAACAGGGCATGATCCTGGTTGTTCTATCTCTCTGGAGTTTATGAGTTGCATCTGTAGTGTATCTTGCACATATATTCAGTTTCTTGTCATTGTATATGAAAAATGTTTATTGCATGTATTTAGCTGTCATTCTCCATTTGTTGCATGCATTTCTTCTTTTGAATTTGGTTGCTAAGGGTTCCTCAAGTTCTAGAATACAGCTTTGTGTATTGCATGCTTCATCTCTAACTTCCATTCAAGGAGTGGATTAAATTGTTTTAGGTTGAGCATGGAGAAGGTTGTATGTCAACAGGGATATATGTAAGTAGAGGCAGTTAGATACCCATTCTTGGGTGATGTTTGTAAGGCAAGCATCAGTTCCAACCCCTTGAAACTCGAATGACAGTTGCAAGCCATTCTTATGTATACGTCTAGTTGACTCCATTGCCCTGAGATAGGCACCGGTCTGCGCTTGGGTTAGTAGTTATGATCCAAAACCCCTTGTCTTGCATCCAAAACATCAAATCCACCATTTTCATAACTTCCACCTGTTAGTTGTAGGAGTAGGATTAGGAACCCCCTGCATACTCTCATCCCTGACCAGACAAATATGTCCAAGAATGTTGCCAACCTTGTGATCTATCATGCAGATCTTGGTCCACACGTGAGAGTATTCTACTTGTTGCTGTCAAGCTAAATCTATCAGTCATTGAGCTATGTCAAGCTAAATATTTCTATCATTGAGCTAGTCAAGGTTACATCTTTAGCAAATAGGGACACCCCCCTTGGTGCGGTAGAACCAAAAGTGAAGGGGAGCCAGCTCACGCAACCTCTCGTATCTGTTGGCCGAATCAGCCTGTGCATTGGAGCTGGCAAACCCTCTATAGATTCATGCACCGACATAATGTTTGTATTTATTTTTTAATTGCCTATGTTGTAAATATTCGGAAAATCCACAATGTCATATTTTGGGATATGGCACGGTGATGTGTCAATCCTACATGGATTATGACAACTTGTATTTTTGTCCTCACATGAGGAGATATTCATCCCACTTAATGGTAGGAATATTCTACCATGTGTCGGCATCTTCCATGTTGTGTAAGGAATGTTTGACTGAAACGGTTATGACAGATTCCTATGACGAATCTATGACATGTAAGAGTCAGAAATAGAAGGTTGTAAGATAGGTGATGACATGTGTCATGAAGCATCTTTGAATAAGGCATATTTGGGTGCCCCAAGGTGGAATATGACATGTTGTAAGAGAATATGCTATTTATAGCATGTGTATAACAGATTCTCTTATAGCTGTAAGTTGTAACCACTATGACAGATTCTATGACAGTCGTAAGTGTCGTAAGAGCATCTGTCATAGCCCATTTTAGAAATAGGTGACCCCTTTGGGATGGGAGCTGTGGACAAGTGTCAAGCACATTCTACAATGTTGACCAAGTGTCCTTGGGCATGAGTTTTGGTCCATGAAGCCATGTTGGACACCCATTCCAAGAAAGGTCCAATATTGCCTTGTATTTCCTATTTATACAGGTGCTTGGAGATGGAGTTTTGGATCACAGGTTTACAGGTACTGTTATGCTACTGGATTGACTCCAGACATGAGTGTCGAAGACCATTGAAGCTTGCATTGCAAGTGTATTGTAAACAACTTTCAGATTTGTTAATACATTGTGCAAGTTTCTGAGTGTAGGGTTTTTCATCCAATAAGGGTTTTCCCCATCGTAAATCTTTGTCTCTCTTCTTCTATCTACTTTCTAGTTCTTGTGTTTTTCTGAAATATCTCATGTTAATGGTTTAACATTGTTGTAATACTTAGGATAAAGTTGAATTTGCATAGCCCTTTCCTCAATAGATTAGTGTAGGAAGCGATTTCTGCACACCTAGCTTCCTTTTAGTTGGTATCAGAGCTTGATCACCTTTGGTCCTAGTTGTTGGGTAGGGGTTTTTTGAGCTAATCTTAGGTTGAGTGGGAGTCTATACAGAGCATTCTGTATCTTATTGCAGTAAGGAGATGACAGGCATAGCAGGAAGGTTTGAAGTAGAGAAGTTCAATGGCAGTAATTTCTAGTTGTGGAAGCTCAAAATGGAAGACATGTTAGTTGACCGAGACTTTGGGATAGTGTGAACAGAACTAAACCAGCTGTAATGTCACAAGCTGATTGGGATCTCAAGGATCAGAAGGCTAAGGGTCTCATAAGGCTTAGTCTTGCCGATTATGTGTTGTTAAATGTCCATGAGGAGACTACTGCAAAACTCCTTTGGAAGAAGTTGGGGGATGTGTATCAAGCCAAATCCCTAGTTAATAAACTTTTTCTGAGAAAGAAGTTGTATTCTCTTCGAATGGAGGATAGAGGATCCGTTGCTGAGCATATGAATGCCTTTAACATGCTGGTTGCACAATTGACATCTATTGGTGTAAAGATGGAGGAGGAGGATCGGTGTATGACCCTGTTTTGTTTTCTGTTGGACTCATGGGATCATCTTGTCATGGCAGTCAGGAGCACCACATCCACATTCAAAATGGAAGAAGTGGTTTCTTCACTGTTGTCTGAAGAGATGTGAGAAAGTCTTTTGAGGCAGCCAAAGAGGCCCTTGCAGTTCGTGGAAGACCCAAGGAGAAAGGGAAGAAGAAGGACAAGAAAGCTAAGAAGGGTAGATCCAAATCCCGTGGGAGATCCAAATTCCCTGGAAAGTCCAAGGCTCTTTGTTGGAACTATGGAAAGACTGGGCATTTTTGAAAGGAATGCAAAGAGGAGAAGAAGAAAAAGAAGAAATCTCCTGATTCAGATTCTGACAAATCACAAGATGATGGTGATGCTTTCATCGCAGTCCTAGCAACCCATGCATCTGATGATGTGTGGCTAATCGACTCTGGTGCATCATTCCACATGACCTTGCATCGAGACTGGTTCACTAAGTATGAGGAGTTCAATGGTGGAAAGGTGTATCTGGGTGACGACTCTCATTTGAAGATCATTGGTCGTCGAAGAGTCTCTATTCGATTCCCTGATGGTCGAGTGAAGGGGATCTCTGGGGTCCTGCACATCCCAGGCTTAGCACGGAGCCTGCTTTCTATAAGTATATTGAATGATGCAGGTGTGTAGGTTGTCTTTACGAAAGAAGGATGCAGGATGACTAGAGGAGCTATGGTGCTTGCTAAGGGTACTAGGAGAGGTACTCTGTTTCAGCTGGAGGCATGCATTTCACAATGCAATAGTTCTTTTGACTCAAGGAAGAGGGTAGCAGTCACTTCATCCCCACCATCTGAATGAGCAGTGAAGAAATCTATTATTTCTCGTCTTGATGGTTGTAATCATGCATTGGAAGTTAAACTTCATGCAGAAAAGACAATGTTATGGCATAAGAGATTTGGCCACATTGGTGAGAAGGGTCTACGTACCCTAAAAAATAAGAACATCGTTGAGGGGTTAGATGATTGTAATCTTGAGTTCAACTTTTGTGAACATTACATTTATGGAAAACAAAACCTTGTTCTGTTTTACTCGAGTTCTCATAAGTCCTATGGTGTGTTGGACCTCATTCATTCTGATGTGTTTGGTTCTGTTAATGTTCCTTCATTATCAAAATCTATATTCTTTGTATCTTTTATAGATGATTACAGTAGAAGGACATGGATTTATTTTCTCAGAAGCAAATCTGAAGTCTATAGCAAGTTTAAGGAGTTTATAGTCTTTGCTGAAAATCAGACTGGTAAAAAGATTAAATGTTTGAGAACTGACAATGGTGGTGAGTTTTGTTCTACAAAATTTGATAAGTATTGCAAGGAACTTGGGATTGAAAGGCACAAGACAACTCCATACACCCCGCAACAAAATGGAGTTGCAGAGAGGATGAACATGACACTGATGGAGAAGGCTAGGAGTATGCTTAGTGGAGCTGGCCTCGAACAAAAGTTTTGATCTGAAGCTGTTGGCACTGCATGCTATCTGGTAAATAGATCTCCTACATTAGCTCTTGTTGGAAAGACACCCATGGAGGTGTGGTCTGATAGAAAGCCTTCAATAAGGCATCTTCATGTTTTTTGGTTGTGAGGCATATACACATGTTCCTAGGGAGAAGCGGTCAAAGTTGGAGAACAAAGTTGTTAAGTGTATCTTCATCGGCTATGGTGTTGGTGTGAAAGGATACAAGCTTTGGGACCCTGTGGCTGAAAAAGTGTTATATAGTAGAAGTGTCATCTTTAGAGAGCTTACACCTTCTTCCAGTATTTTGTAGCCAGAAGAAAGAGAAAAGAAAGAGGATGTTGTTCAGTTTCCTCTCACCTTGGAGGAGAATGAACAGAAAGACAATGTTGGACTTGATGATGAAGAGAGCTCTAGCAGCTCTGAAAGCTCAGATGAAGAAGTTAAACCTCAACCTCAGCTCTTGAGGAGGTCTACATAGATAAGAAAGCAACCTGAAAGGTTTGTTTTTACATTGCTTGATTCTAGTTGTGCTTATGCTTTGCTTACTAACAATGATGAACCTAGAACTATATCAGAGGCTTTGGATATGAAGGATGCAATTTCCTAGAAGGAGGCCATGGAGGAAGAAATGGCTTCTTTGGAAAAGAATCAAACTTGGGACTAGGTGCCTTTGCCTCCTAGATGGAAACCTGTTGGATGCAAATGGGTGTTCAAGAAGAAAATTGGTGTAGATGGCAGTGTTGAAAAGTATAAGGTCAGATTGGTTGTGAAGGGGTATTCACAAGTGTAGGGTATAGATTATGGTGAGATCTTCTCTCCCATTGCAAAGCTGACATCCATTCAATTCTTATTGTCTCTTGCAGTAGATTATGACTTAGAGGTAGAACAGAAGGATGTGAAGACAACTTTCCTTCATGGTGACTTGGAGGAAGAAATCTACATGTCACAACTAGAGCATTACATGGTGAAAGGTAAAGAAAATTTGGTTTGCAAACTTAAAAAGTCTTTGTATGGTTTGAAGCAATCCCCTAGGAGATGGTACTTGAAGTTTGATGCCTTTGTGTTGTCAATTGGATTTGTGAGATTGAAATCAGATCATTGTGTGTATTATAAATTTGATGGTGATCGTATTCTCATTGTTGCATTGTATGTTGATGATATGCTACTCATTGGGAAGGGTAGGAATATGATTTCTGATTTTAAATCTCAGTTGTCAGCTCAGTTTGAAATGAAAGATTTAGGGGCAGCTAGGTACATTCTAGGAATGGAAATTAGAAGAGACAGAACCAACAGAAAACTTTGGTTAAGCCAGAGTAAGTATGTGAAGACCGTGTTGGACAGATTCAGCATGACAGATTGTAGACCATTGTGTGTTCCCATTTCTTTGGGGACAAAGTTGTCTATTGAGGATTGTCCAAAATCTCCTAGTGAGGTGGAGGACATGAGCAGAGTACCTTATGCTAGTGTTGTTGGCAGTTTGATGTATGCTATGGTCTGCACAAGACCAGACATTGCCCAAGCAGTGGGAGTCCTTAGTCGATTTATGGCTAATCCTGGACGGGTTCATTGGGATGCAGTTAAGTGAGTGTTCAGATATTTGAGGGGTACTTCCAAGTATTCCATTTGCTATCATGGTAATGTTTTAGGACCTCTGCATTCTGTTGATATTCATGGATTTATGGATTCAGATTGGGCAGGTGACATTGACAGTAGGAGATCCACCAGTGCTTATGTTTTTACACTTTTTGGTGGTGCTTTTAGTTGGATGAGTAAGTGACAACTTGTTAATTTGTCCACAACAGAAGTTGAGTATATGGCAGCAACTCATGCTTGTAAGGAAGCCATTTGGCTTAAGAGGTTGTGTTTAGATATTGGTGTTAATGCAGGTCAGATCACGATCAGTTGTGATAGTCAGAGTGTAATTTGCCTTGCGAAGAATCCAACTTTCCATGCTAGAACAAAGCACATTGATGTTTAGTTTCACTTCGTGTGAGACATAGTTGAGGATGGAAAGTTAAATTTGGAGAAGGTAGATACTTTGAAGAATGTTGCAGATGCATTGACGAAACCAGTGGGCACAGAGAAGTGTAGATGGTGTTCAGAGTCTATGGGCCTCTCAGCCTATAACAGTTAAATCATGTCTTTCTATTGGCTCTTACAAGGTGTTCGACAAGTGGGAGAATGTTGCGAATTAAGGTGTCTCAACCTTGGTAATTCTCTACATTTGTAATGTTTGTATTTATTTTTTAATTGCCTATGTTGTAAATATTTGGAAAATCCATATTGTCATATTGTGGGATGTGGCACAGTGATGTGTCAATCCTACATGGATTATGACAACTTGTATTTTTGTCCTCACATGAGGAGATAGGCATCCCACTTAGTGGTAGGAATATTCTTCCATGTGTCAGCATCTTCCATGTTGTGTAAGGAATGTTTGACCAAAACGGTTATGATAGATTCCTATGACGAATCTATGACATGTAAGAGTCAGAAATAGAAGGTTGTAAGACAAGTGATGACATGTGTCATGAAGCATCTTTGAATAAGGCATATTTGGGTGCCCCAAGGTGGAATATGACATGTTGTAAGAGAATATGCTATTTATAGCATGTGTATGACATATTCTCTTACAACTATAAGTTGTAACCGCTATGACAGATTCTATGACAGTTGTAAGTGTCGTAAGAGCATCTGTCATAGCCCATTTTGGAAATAGGCGACCCCTTTGGGATGGGAGATGTGGACAAGTGTCAGGAACATTCTACAATGTTGACCAAGTGTCCTTGGGCGTGAGTTTTGGTCCATGAAGCCATGTTGGATGCCCATTCCAAGAAAGGTCCAATATTGCCTTGTATTTCCTATTTATACAAGTGCTTGGAGATGGAGTTTTGGATCACAGATTTACAGGTATTGTTATGCTGCCGAATTGACTCCAGACATGAGTGTCTAAGACCATTGAAGCTTGCATTGCAAGTGTATTGTAAACAACTTTCAGATTTGTTAATACATTGTGCAAGTTTTTGAGTGTGGGGTTTTTCACCTGATAAGGGTTTTCCCCACCGTAAATCTTTGTCTCTCTTCTTCTGTCTACTTTTTGGTTCTTGTGTTTTGCTACAATATCTCATGTTAATGGTTTAACATTGTTGTAATAGTTAGGATAAAGTTGAATTTACATAGCCCTCTCCTCAATAGATTAGTGTAGGAAGCGATTTCCGCACACCTAGCTTCCTTTCAATATGAAGGGAAAGCCATGAAGGAATGGTCTTCAAAAGTGTAGGGAATGGATGTGATGAATGCCTCTACTTTGAATGACCTTTCCTTAGTGGCCTCCATTCTAAATTTTAACTTTTCCTTACATCTTCTTAGTATCTTGGCTCTAAGATTTCATGCATGTAACCATTCATTAGTGGTGCAGGAGCACCTTGTCTTTGATTAAATTGTAATGTTACAACATTGTAATAAGGTTATTTTGAGTCATTATTATGTGTCTTGGAGACTAGGAGTCTTAAATGTGCAAAATATTGCAAGAATGTACAAGTTGACAATGTAAAATTAGAAAAAACAGTCATGTTGCTAAAAAGATAGTTTTGGAAATTTGAAAGGTTATTTTTGTGTCTTGGTCGTTGGAAGGAAGTGGAAGCTGGAGAGACATGTTGAAATGCCTTTATTAAGGCTTTGTAGCATCAAAATACCTCGGAGGTGATGGGAGATTTGAATTGAAATAGTAAAAAATAGTGTTTTCTGTGTTTTTTCCTCTAGAATTGCTATCTTCTTGCATAGTACGGCTCTGTACGGACTGAAGTATGTTTCTAACTAATTTTTCATGAAATATCTATCTATCACCTTCCATTTGCATTTGGTTTCATGTATTTTGGTTTTGTTTTATGGAAGATATTGCATTTTTTGTGTTGGCTGTCCTAACCCTATTTTAGGGTAAACAGTGGTTTGTAAGACTGTATTTCTCTCGTTCTATACACTGCATGTTGCTGATCCTCGATGGAAATGAATGTAGTAGTATTTACCTTCACATCCTTAAGGTCCCCGACCAAATAACTAATGCTAAGAGGTGGAAAGTTGAAGTTTTATGACTGTTTTCTGTATACAGTCATGAAAAATAGAGTTTTGAGGGCAGCTAAGAGGTTAGGTGTAAGGTTTGTAAAAAACATTGATGGGAATGTACTTTTGATGGATCAATAAGAATTTGCAGACCTGGTATGATGTGTTCCATGCACATGCAAGGTGTGGGAAGTCGTGGAGTTACCCAAACCAATAAGCCCTTGTGCATGCAAAACCCATTAGGCCTAATTAGCATAGCGACAGTCCTATTTTGGACAGTTCCTTCCAAAGTAACCTATGCTAATTTCTAGATATCTTTTAAAATGCCTTAATGGGTACTCAAAACAGGTTTCATATGTTGGAAATGAGGTCGGGTTTGAAAGTTATGGTCAAAAAATAGTAAATTTTTGATTTTTTTAAGTTTTTGTGCTATGAAACAAGGGATTTATGAAGGATTGGTAATGAGATGAAAGGGCAGACCTTAATGGTTGGTTGCTTTGGTTAATTGAATGTATTAGATGAACAAAAAAAACATAGTTGTGGGCTTGATCAGGTCAGAAAAGGTGAAAGCCCAAATTTTATGCTATGTTGAGGATCTTGGTGTATGACAAGGTTGGACTTGAAACACTTTGTTTTGAAATATGCCTCTATGAAGTGAATCTGATCTAATCCTCTACATCAAATTGGTATTAGAGCTCAGAAGATTCTGAGCGTGTAGATAGAGCGCCGAAGGAGGCAATCTACACCAGGAGTTCGGGATGAGCATTGGTTTTTGCTATCTGATTCTTGTTGAGAGGTTTTATGGTTGCAGGTGCAAGTTTACTCACTACTGTAGGCAGACAGGAAGGTCTGTCAAGAGGGCCAGAGGAGATGGTCCATTGGTTGTCGCCAACAGTCTTGGGGAGAGAGGCAAGAGAGGACTCCCAGGTGAGGGACAGAAGTGTTGTTGTAGCAGGAAGGAGTGGACTTCTGATGCACCTTGGAGGCAGCCAGTCAAACCCCATTAATAGGAGTCACAGTTGGAAAGTAAAAAGGAAGCAGAGAAGGCATCAAATTAGGGTTGAAGACATAAAGAGGCAAAAGTCATTTGAAGCAGACCACACAACTCTTGGGACAAGAGTTTTCTTCATGCTGAGGAGTATGGTGCAGGAGCACCTTGTCTTTGATTAAATTGTAATGTTACAACATTGTAATAAGGTTATTTTGAGTCATTATTATGTGTCTTGGAGACTAGGAGTCTTAAATGTGCAAAATATTGCAAGAATGTACAAGTTGACAATGTAAAATTAGAAAAAACAGTCATGTTGCTAAAAAGATAGTTTTGGGAATTTGAAAGGTTATTTTTGTGTCTTGGTCGTTGGAAGGAAGTGGAAGCTGGAGAGACATGTTGAAATGCCTTTATTAAGGCTTTGTAGCATCAAAATACCTCGGAGGTGATGGGAGATTTGAATTGAAATAGTAAAAAATAGTGTTTTCTGTGTTTTTTCCTCTAGAATTGCTGTCTTCTTGCATAGTATGGCTCTATACGGACTGAAGTACATTTCTAACTAATTTTTCATGAAATATATATCTATCACCTTCCATTTGCATTTGGTTGCATGTATTTTGGTTTTGTTTTATGGAAGATATTGCATTTTTTGTGTTGGCTGTCCTAACCCTGTTTTAGGGTAAACAGTGGTTTGTAAGACTGTATTTCTCTCGTTCTATACACTGGATGTTGCTGATCCTCGATGGAAATGAATGTAGTAGTATTTACCCTCACATCCTTAAGGTCCCCGACCAAATAACTAATGCTAAGAGGTGGAAAGTTGAAGTTTTATGACTGTTTTCTGTATACATCCATGAAAAACAGAGTTTTGAGGGCAGCTAAGAGGTTAGGTGTAAGGTTTGTAAAAAACATTAATGGGAATGTACTTTTGATGGATCAATAAGCATGTGCAGACCTGGTATGATGTGTTCCATGCACATGCAAGGTGTGGGAAGTCGTGGAGTTACCCAAACCAATAAGCCCTTGTGCATGCAAAACCCATTAGGCCTAATTAGCACAACGACAGTCCTATTTTGGACAGTTCCTTCCAAAGTAACCTATGCTAATTTCTAGATATCTTTTAAAATGCCTTAATGGGTACTCAAAACAGGTTTCATATGTTGGAAATGAGGTCAGGTTTGAAAGTTATGGTCAAAAAATAGTAAATTTTTGATTTTTTTAAGTTTTTGTGCTATGAAACAAGGGATTTATGAAGGATTGGTAATGAGATGAAAGGGCAGACCTTAATGGTTGGTTGCTTTGGTTAATTGAATGTATTAGATGAACAAAAAAAACATAGTTGTGGGCTTGATCAGGTCAGAAAAGGTGAAAGCCCAAATTTTATGCTATGTTGAGGATCTTGGTGTATGACAAGGTTGGACTTGAAACACTTTGTTTTGAAATATGCCTCTATGAAGTGAATCTGATCTAATCCTCTACATCAATTGGGCAACCCTTGATCATTACTGTTGATAATGTTCATATGAACAAGCTGGCCAGAGTTGGTGTCTTGCATCTTTTACAAAATGGGGAGGTGTTTCTCCCATGTAACTAGCTCATTACCAATTGAGCTTTCTAGGCTCACCATTTTATCAATTTTTGCATCAAGGGCGTGCTATGCCTCCATGGCCTTCTTTATTGTTCCACACCCCAAGGTCTCTAATGAATTCTTCCATGTTGTTGCCACGAGAAGAATTCCTTAGGGGTCAATAGGTTGATGATCCTTATTAAGTGCCTCTAACAAGGCTGGTGTAGAGGGTCTAGCATCAATGGGACCAACCAAGTGTTTGATATATGCGGTCAACTGAGCTATCTATTCCTTGAGCTCTTCATTGTTGTTTTCATCCTTCTTCATTCTAGCTAGTATTGCTAAGATAGACTCAATGAGGGCATGCTTTTGTTCATACTTGGTTTGGTGCCCCAAGACCACTCATTGCACACTATAGTCAATAGGGGTCATAGCGGCCTCTTCCTTATCTACCAAAGGTGTAGGAATGTGTGTTGTCTTCACACCCTACTGGTCAACAGTGACATGGGATAGGACCCTAGCCTTCTTCTTCTTTGGTTGTTCTTGGAGCACCTCTGTAACTGTGTCTAGGTCCTCATCCTCACTGTAACCTTTTTCCTCTTCTCCACAACCACATTCAACCAAGTGGGAAGACATTAGCCTACATTAATAGCTAGTGGACAAGAGACATGGGGTGGGGATCTGGTAGTTGATGGCGTGAACACCATTGTATTTCCTAATCCTTCAGATTTCTCCCCTTGTGGTGGAGAGGAGGTAGCTACCTCAACAATTTTATCTAGGTTCAACACACCTTGGAGCTCTTCCACTTGTATTGTTAGAGAAGAGACCTTATAACCACCCTCCTCTTATGTCTAGTTCTGTAACTGATATGGGAGGTGGCCCTTGGGAAGGAGCAACCATAGGAGGAGACGAAGGATGAGGTGAAGCTCGATGAATATCCTGTTGAGGGGAAGAAGGAATAGTCTACTTGGTTGTAGGGGTAGAGGAAATGGTTACTCCTTGAGTGGATAGCTAGGCCCTCCCTCTGAACTTTTGCACCAATAGAATTTGATCATCTTCCTAAGTACCACTAGAGTTTGTTACTACTACCTCTAGTTCTTCTTTTCTTTAGTAGCAGTAGCAACTCTAGTATTCTTTTTTTCTTCTAGGGTGGGAGAAGCCACCTTAGTCTCCTTGGTAGCCTATGAAGACTCACCTCGACTCACCTTCTTGGATTTATTTTTGTCCTTTTCCTTGGAAGGATAGGGGTCTATCATGGGGTATGGTTTAAGCAACCACTTCTTGGTCCTCACAAGGATTGCTTGGGCCCTATCTTCCAAGGAAGCAATTTCATCTTGCCCCCAATTCACATCATCCAGTGGCTAGTTGTAGATTTTTTTCTACTCATAGATTGGGTCCAAAGAATTTCCATTTTCCTTCGTTCCTTTTGGGAATTTTGGGAGGTCAAGAAAATTCAATCTTTACACTAGATGCAAATCCAACTTGAAATAGTCCCTTAACCTTGTTGCAAGTATGTGCCTAATCGGTGTTGTCATTGATGTCAACATTTCTGTGTTGTCATTGGTGTCAACTATGCCCTTATTTTGTTACTTGCTTGTAGATGTTGAGGATATTGAGAAAATTAGCTCATTTGATAAAAATAGTGAATTGCAGTAGAAACAATGCATTACATGCAGAAGAACAGTCCAAAAGAATGGTTCACATTTCTTGCAAAATAAATATCTTTGCCTGTGGATTGGAAGTTATTTAGAAGCCTGTCTAAAGATGTTATATTCCAAGGCTAAGCCTCCAATATGAAAGTTTGAGTAATTTGTGTTCACCAGTATGAAAATTACTTTTTCTGTATGATTGGTGGTGACAGGGAGAAAGTGTTTTGCTCCGCATTCCTCCACATTGAAGTATTTTGGTTTGCAGTTCTAGAATTAAGTCTGTGGTGATGATAAGTGCCTTCACATACAATAATTCATGATTTGGTGGTCCACAAGCTATCTTTTTACTCATGACAGTGGT
The DNA here is from genome assembly GCA_027924645.1 of Cunninghamia lanceolata. Taxonomy (NCBI): domain Eukaryota; kingdom Viridiplantae; phylum Streptophyta; class Pinopsida; order Cupressales; family Cupressaceae; genus Cunninghamia; species Cunninghamia lanceolata. The sequence goes on along the minus strand of BSBN01000148.1, from coordinate 5,684,070 downwards.
TGACAGTGTTGTTCCTGTGCTCCAGTTTGAAGAATCTTATTGACGGAGTGATTAGAGATTGTGTGGTTGTTCTTGGTGATTATAATGTTCTTGTGGATGTCTTCTGATCATGTTCCTACCTTTGGATTGGTTTGCAAAATGAAAATTGGATCATGAATGAAGAATGTTCTTGTAGACCCAGTGCTATCATTAGTCTTGGCCGACTTGGTTGAATTCATCATTTGCAGAGATGCATCGAAGATTATAGAAGCATTTTGTGGTGTGGAAGATTGTGTTTGAGTCCTAGTTAAGGTGTGGAGTGATCCACATATATTCTTACATCTTTTCCTTAGCTAAATCTCTATTAGGTCTAGACCTATTTTATGAATGTTTGTAATGCCAACCTTGGAGATTGATCCAACAGTTGATGAATGTAATGCCGACCTTGATGTACATTCCAAGGTTGATGAATTGTATAAAAGTGTGTAATGAATTTGCAAAAAAGTATGTATGTGGCGAATATGAGAAGATAAGTGTGAAAGTGTAAAGAGCAGAGAAGAGGAGTCATTTTGTGCTTCAATGGAACTGAACCCTAACATGAAGTAGATGCTATTCAATCAGTTCACCTTCTTGGTAGTGAGCCACCCTTCAGTAGTGAGCCATTCTTTGCAGTGAGCACTTCGGGTAGTGAGCATCTATTTTTTGGTATTGCTATAACATATATATTTTTTTGGGCTAGCAGCCACCATGGTTTTTCCCCTTTTAGGGTTTTCCACTTAAAAATCTAGTGTCTACTGTGTTGAATATGTGTTTGTGATTAAGTTAATGGTTACATGCTTTTATGATTGAATCTGAATCTGAATAATTAAATTGTTGATGGTTTGATCTGCATGTGAAGCTAAGTTTTTGTGACAAATGATTCACCCACCCTCTCAGTTATCTGGTGTAGTTCAACAAACCCAACCTTATGATTATCCAGACAATCTATCCAATGATCTTCAACAACATCCTCTTGTTTGAACCAATTCCAATGAGAGGGCTGACCCACCCAATTGGATCAAACCTTGCTCTAGAAAAATCAAATAAGTCTAAGGCCCATGGAACCATCTCCAATTCAACAAATTTGGCCTGTGTGATGCTTTGGAAAGTATAGTCCCCTATCTTAATAGGGAACTTACAACTTGATTTATGTTTACCAATTTAATAAGTTTATATACTTCAGATACTTGTCTACAAATTTATAATAACACAATTGTGTCACTACGATATTTGGGGAGTTTGTAAGATGAATTTGAGCAACCCATTATCCTGATATAAGAGAAGGTATTGAACTGTATATACCAATGTACTCAGTTGGCTATTTCATCAAAAGCATCTGTAGACAACTTCTTAGAGTAGTCATTCTCCAATCCTCTGATGATAGCATAAATGAAAGCATCATTAACTACCTTGTAATTCTTTTGGCTCTCTAGGAGTTCTAGTTGTGGAAAATGTTGGTAGACCAACACCTCTCCTCCTTGAAGAGATCCAACTTGCTACAGTCTCGAGAAACTGGCTTGGTAGGCTAATACATATACAAGATAAGAGGTCATATAAATTTATTCTATTTTTTCCATTACAGACAATTGGTCATCTAACTTGTTGTTAATGAAGGATCCCAAGTCAATATGCTTCCTTTCAATGATTTTCATATAGAATTAACACATCTAGGTGAAAGGAAGCAAGGTAAGTAGAAACAACTTCCTACACCACTCTAATGAGGGGAAGTAGTGCAAATTTTTCTTAGTTCTTTTCAGTTACAGTTAAGATATACATTAATAGAGCAATTAACACACATTCACAGGCAAGTATAAATGCAATGACATAATATATACGTGGGGAAAACCCTTTCGGGTGAAAAACCACACACTGCAAAACTTGCACAATGTATTATCAAATCCGAATAGGATTACAATACACTTGCAATGGAAGTTCATCCAGGAGTTGTCACAATGTCAAATTTGGAGTAATTTTGACAGCATTTCTGTACTTAAAAATTGAATCATACATCTCCAACTCCAAGCAGCTGTATATAAAGAGAAGTAGTACGAATGGAGGTAGCTTCTAGAGCAAGTCACACAAGGAACTTGTCCAAATCCATGTGGCCCAATTTCCAAGGCCATAAAACATGTGTATGACACTTGTAAGAGATTCTCTTTCATCCCTTACAACCCCCCAACATGGGAACCCCAAATTTACCCAATTAAGGTATGACAGATGCTCTTACAATCTCATAAAATTCATCATTTATGACAACTCTTATCGCTGTAAGAGAATCTGTCATAACTGACTATTAATACTAGTTTCTCTTACAACCTGTCATAGTCAAACTTGGGTACATACTTCCTCCATGCAAGATGCTTTCTGATGCTTGTCTTCACCTGTCAAAGGATCTTCTATTTCTAGCTCTTACATGTCATAGATTCTATCATAGGAATCTGTCATAACTCTTAAGCGTCATAAACATCTTATAACACCTGAAAAATGCCGACATATGGAAAAAGTCTTCTACCACAAATTGGAACACCTATCTCCTCATATGAGGACAAAAATACACTTAGTCACCTTCCATGTAGGGTGACACATCACCATGCCAACTCCCACAAAGTGACAAAATCATATTTGCATATAAAATACAATAATAGGCAAAAAATAAATACAATTAAATAATAAATGCTAGGAACTTGCAAAGGTTGAGACACCTTAATTCCCAACATTCTCCCACTTGTCGAACACCTTTCAAAAGCCAATAGAATGACAGGATTTAACTACTAGGGACCAAGAGCCCATAGACTCCGAACACCATCTAACCTTCTCTGTGCTCATGGGCTTCATCAAGGAATCTGCAACATTCACCAAAGTATCAATCTTATCCAAATTCACCTTCCCATCCTCTACCATATGATGTACAAAGTGGTACTGCACATCAATGTGCTTGGTCCTTGCATGGAAAGTAGGATTCCTTGCCAAACATATGGCACTCTAGCTATCACAAGAAATGGTAATCTTCCCTGCATCAAACCCAATGTCAAAACACAATCTCTTAAGCCAAATGGCTTTCTTACAAGCATGAGTAGCTTCCATGTACTCTTCTTTGAAGTCGTGGACAAAGTGACCATAGGTTTCCGCTTATTCATCCAACTAATAGCACCACCAAACATAGTAAACACATAAGCACTGGTGGATCTCTTGCTGTCAATGTCACCTGCCCAATCTAAATCCACAAATCCACGAATACTCATAGAATGCTGAGAACTAGTAGGATAACCATGATAGCATAAGGCATACTCGAAAGTATCCTGTAAATATTTGAAAACTCTTTTAACCGCATCCCAATGTGTCTATCCAGGATTAGCCATGAATCAGCTAAGGACTCCCACTATTTGAGCAATGCTGGTCTTGTACAGACCATTGCATACATTAAACTACCAACCGCACTAGCATAAGGTACTCTACTCATATCCTCCATCTTAGAAGGAGACTTCAGACAATCCTCAACAGATAACTTTGTTCCCATCGAAATAGGAACACTCAAAGGTCTGCAATTTGCCATGTTAAATCTCTCCAACATAGTCTTCACATACTTACTCTGGCTTAACCAAAGTTTTATGTTTTCTTTGTCACTTCTAATCTCCATTCCCAGAATGTACCTGGCTGCTCCTAAATTTTTTATTTCAAACTATGCTGACAACTGAGACTTCAAATCAGAAATCAAACCTTTAACTTCCCAATTAGCAACATATCATCAACATACAACACTATAATGAAAATGCGATCATTATCAAACTTGAAGTAAACACAATGATCCGATTTTGATCTCAAAAATCTAGTACTCAACACAAAGGCATCAAACTTTTGGTACCACATCCTAGGAGACTACTTAAGACCATACAAAGACTTTTTCAACTTACAAACCAAATTTTCTTTACCTTTAATAATGTAGTGCTCTAGCTGTGACATATAAATTTCTTCCTCCAAGTCACCATGAAGGAATTATGTCTTCACATCCATCTACTCCACCTCTAAGTTATATGCTGCTGCAAGAGATAATAGGAACCGAATAGATGTCAGCTTTGCAACTGGAGAGAAAATCTCACCATAGTTAATTCCCTCCACCTGTGAATACCCCTTCGCAACCAACCTTGCCTTATATTTCTCAATGCTGCCATCTGAACCAAACTTTTTCTTAAATACCCATTTACATCCAACAGGCTTTCTTCCTTCAGGCAAAGGTACCAAGTCCCAAGTATTATTCTTTTCCAAAGAAGCCATCTCTTCTTCTATGGCCTCTTTCTAGGAACCTACATCTTTCATACCCATTGCCTCCCTTACTGTCCTAGACTCATCAGCATTAGAAATCAAAGAAAAAATACAACTAGAATCATGTAATGAATAACCAAACATTTTAGGTTGTTGCCTTATACTCGTGGACCTCCTCACAAGTTGAGATTGAGGTTCTTTATCTTCTTCTTCTAAACTTTCAGAGCTGTGAGATCTCTCCTCATCATCAGATCCAACTAGTTTCTTCAGTTCAACTTTCTCAGGGGTGGATGGAAGCTGAACCACATCATCTTTCTTTTCTTCTTTCTCTAGCTATAGAACAATAGAAGAAGGATTGAGCTCTTTGAAGATCACAATTCAGCTATACAAAACTCTTTTGGCCACTTGATCCCATAGCTTGTACCCTTTCACACTGATGCCATAACCGATACATTTAATTGCCTTGTTATCCAACTTGGACTTCTTCTCCTTAGGCACGTGTATATGCCTCACAACCAAATATTTGAATGTGTCTTAATGAAGGCTTCTTACCAGACCATGGCTCCATAGGGGTCTTGTTAATGAGCACCGATGTAGGAGACCTGTTAACCAGGTAACAAGTGGTAGCAACAACTTCAGCCCAAAACTTTTGTTCTAGGCCAGCTCCACTTAACATGCTCCTAGCCCTCTCCATCAATGTTCTATTCATTTTTTTTGCAACTCCATTTTTCTGAGGAGTATATGGAGTTGTATTATGACTCTCAATACCTTGTTCTTTGTAGAACTTATCAAAATTTGCTAAGCAAAACTCACCACCATTATCAGTTCTCAAACATTTAATCTTTTTGTCTTTTTGATTCTCAACAAGAACCTTAAACTCTTTGAATCTTGCAAAAACTTCAGATTTACTCCTAAGGAAATATACCCATGTCCTTCTACTGTAGTCATCAATAAATGAAATAAAATATACAGATTTCAAAATTGAAGGAACATTAATAGGACCAAAAACATCAGAGTGAACTAGATCCAACACCTCAGAAGATTTATGAGAACTATGGTAAAACTGAACACGATTTTGTTTTTCATATATGTAGTGTTTGCAGAAATCAAACTCAAGGTTACAATCATTCATACCCTCAACGAGGTTTTTATATTTTAGGGTCCTCAAACCCTTTTCACCAATATGGCCAAGCCTGTGGTGCCACAACATTATTTTCTCAATAGGAAGTTTCGTCTCCATAGAATGAGCACCCTTGGGTGCCCAGAAAGCATGACCATTAGAAGTAGATGCTACAATCTTCTTGGATGTTGGTTCCAATGGTGAGGATGAAGAACCTAAAGATCTCTTCTTCGAAACATAGGAACTATTGCACTGAACCACGCATGCATCAAGCTGAAACATAGTGTCAATATGAACACCCTTAGCCAACACCATAGCTCCTCTTGTCATCTTGCATCCTCCATTCAAGAAAACAACCTACACACCCACATCATTCAGTTTGCTTACAGATAACAGGTTTCGTGCCAACCCAGGGATATGCAGTACACCATTGATCCCCTTCACTTGACCATCAGGGAATCTGATTAGGACTCTTTCACGACCAACTATATCTAGGTGAGAGTCATCACCCAGGTACACCTTCCCACCATCGAACTCGTTATACTTTGAAAACCAGTTTTTGTGGGATGTAATATGAAACAATGCACTAGAATCAATTAACCACACATCCTCAGATGCATGTGTTTCCAAGGCAGCGACAAACGCTTCTCCATCATCTTGAGAGGACTTGTCAGAGTTAGAATCATGGTTTTTCTTTTTCTTCTTTTTCTCCTCCTTGCAATCCTTGTGGAAATGACCAGGTTTTCTACAGTTCCAACATAAGGCCTTGGACTTTCCAGGAGACTTTGATCTCCCATGGGATTTGGACCTTCCTTTGTCTTCTTTCTTCTTGTCCTTCTTCTTTCCTTTTTCCTTGGACCTACCACGAACCACAAGAGTCTTCTTAGCTGTTTCAGAAGAGTTTCTCTACATTTCTTTAGACAACAACAAAGGAACCACTTCATCCATCTTGAAGGTGGTAGTGGTACTCCCAATGGCCATCACAAGGTGGTTCCATGAATATGGTAGAGAACACAACAATGTCATGCAATGATCCTCCTCCATCTTCACACCAACAGAGGTCAACTGGGCAACAAGCATACTAAAAGAATTGAGATGATCTGTTTCTTTCTCAGGAATAGCTTGTTTACCAAGGACTTAGCCTGATAAACATCACCAAGCTTCTTCCACAACTCTTTTATAGTTTTCTCCTCGGGGACGTTCAGGAGCACAAAATCAGCCAAAAAGAGCCTTATGAGACCCTTGGCCTTCCGATCCATCTGATCCCAATCTTCTTGCTTCATGCTCTAGGGTTTAGTATCAGATATCGTGAGCCATAAATCTCTATCCACCAACATATCCTCCATTTTGAGTTTCCACAACTCAAAGTTGCCTCCATTGAATTTTTCAATCTCAAATCTCCCAAATGTGCTTGCCATCTTCTCACTATAAAAAGATCACAAAATACTTTGCAAGACTCCCACTCAATTGAAGATTAGTATAAAAAACCCTCTACCCAACAACTAGGACCAAAACTAGCCAGGCTCTTATACTAACTGAAAGTAAGCAAGGTAAGCGGAAACAACTTCCTACACCAATCTAATGAGGGGAAGTAGTGCAAATTTTTCTTAGTTTTTTCAGTTACAGTTAAGATATACATTAATAGAGAGATTAACACACATTCACAAGAAAGTATAAATGCAATGACACAAGATATACATGGGGAAAACCCTTTCGGGTGGAAAACCCCACACTCCAAAACCTGCACAATGTATTATCAAATTTAAATAGGATTACAATACACTTGCAATGCAAGTTCTTCTAGGAGTTGTCACAATGCCAAATCTGGAGTAATTTTGGTAGCATTTTTGTACTTGCAAAAATGAATCATACATCTCCAACTCCAAGCACCTGTATATAAAGAGAAGTAGTATGAATGGAGGTAGCTTCTAGAGAAAGTGACAGAAGGAACACATCCAAATCCATGTGGCCCAATTTCCAAGGCCATAAAATATGCGTATGACACTTGTAAGAGATTATCTTTCATCCCTTACAACCCCCCAACTTGGGCACCCCAAATTTACCCAATTGAGGTATGACATATTCTCTTACAATGTCATAAAATCTGTCATATATGACAACTCTTACAACTGTAAGAGAATCTACCATAACTGGCTATTAATAGAAGATTCTCTTACAATCTGTCATAGTCAAACTTGGGTGCATACTTCCTCCATGCAAGATACTTTCTGACACTTGTCTTCACTTATCATAGGATCTTCTATTTTTGGCTCTTACATGTCATAGATTCTGTCATAACTCTTACACGTCATAAACCTCTTACAACACTCGAAAGATGCCGACACATGGCAAAAGTCTTCTACCACAAAGTGGAATGTCAATCTCCTCATATGACAGAAAAACTACACTTAGTCACCTTCCATGTAGGGTGACACATCATCGTGCCAACTCCCACAAAGCGATAAAATCATATTTGCATACAAAATACAATAATAGACAAAAAATTAAATACAATTAAATAATAAATGATAGGAACTTACAAAGGTTGAGACACCTTAATTAACAACACATGGGTGCCATTTATCTGCAGAGGAGAGGTTGAATACCTAACTAAGGAGAGAGATGAATTCTTTCCCATCTTCTTTAAACTCACCCCTTGGTTGTGTAGCATCCATCTTCATTGGGTGTTTTCTTTGTGTAGCAAGTAGCTACTGATTAATGTAAGTAGTGGTAGTTTTGGGCTTACTGGAGTAGAAGGTCTTTGCGGATGTGAGTGATATCTTCTCATATTGCACAAAAACTAGGATTCCAAAGACTTGATCAATCATATTAGAGGTAAGGTCTAGAATGACCTAACCCGCTGGTCCAATGATCCTCTTTCTTCTGAAATTGTAAGCTTTGGCACATGCTTTGACTAGCTCTGGGGATTGGAGAGAAATAGGAAATGCTATTGATTGGATCAACCTGGAGGCAACCATCTATTCAACTTGAAAAGATCTTCCTTTTGATGTGTTGATCTTGCTTAGAAATGCATGCACATTAGGAACCCCAAGATCTATGTCCCCAATTTTGGGGCATTAACTGAACATCTTCAAAGGTGGGAGATACCCCTTGTAATCATGCTTAACCTCCTTTACCACTGCATCCTCTTCCATGATTGTAGTTCTAAAAAAGCAATGTAGTAATGATATAAGTTAACATGATAATCAAAATTCACAATTAGTTTTCATTAAATAAGCTTATTTTAACTTCAAATTGCATCATGTCAAGGATCAGGCATCGGTCGTGATCCCTTCCTCATTCTCAAACATCAGTACTTAGAATCCTGAAAGTCCCGACATCGTAACCTCAAAAAGAAATGTGTAGGCAAGGTAAAATCCTAGAGATGTATCCTGCAGGATAATTATGTGCATGAAGTTGGGGAGTGGGGATCGGGGATACTCTATAATCCTTCCCTAGAAACTTACCCTTTGAGAAGAGGAAACCCCGCCCTACCTAGGGAAAGTGATAAGAGCGTCAGGGATCAGGGATCAGGGATGACTCGACACTTCTACCTCCTGACCAACTAACAAATGACGCAAGTCTTGCGATCCCAACTCCACTAAAGTTATATAGAGGAAATGTCAAGGATCAAGGATCAGGAATGACACTTAACTCACAACTCCTAGTAGATTAACAGATAATGCAAGTCTCGTGATCGTGACTCTGCTAAAGTTATATGAAGGAAAAAGTTGGGGATCAGGGAGCAGGGATAACGCCTAACTCATGACTTCGAAAGCTTACTTCAATAAAGGGAGAACCATGAGGCCAATCTCGTTGAAGGTAAGGACAAAGGATAATTAGGAATTGAGGATCGGGGCCTTAGTGGTACCCATAACTAGGGCATCCTTTTAAGCTTAGGCAACTCAAAATACAACAAATTTCAGTCAAATCTTAAGGATTTTCTAAGGGACTCTCTGTACCCAATCATTATACTACTCAATCGGCCCTAAAGAATGAGAATAAGATAGATCATACAGAAGGGCGTCTACAAATAGGGCCATTTCACCTCATATTTATGGAAACCCGTAGACAAAGAGAAAATGGGGAAAATTCACCGGTCTCCATCCTAGACTCTAGATGGGAAACCAAATGAAAGCAAAGCTCAACACATCCATGGAAATGCAGAAAGAACAACTTTTAGTTGTCCTAGTATGAAAATGAAAGAGGCAAAAAAGAAAACCCTACCTAGTTTGAAGAAAATGGCGAGTACAAGCACGAAAGCTAGGAAGCCCTTTCAACAATGCCTACCACAATATGTTTTGTACACTCATATATATGAGATTTTCTAACAAATTCTAAGGATGGTGATTCAATCTTCAATATAAGATTTGGAAGGAAGCTAAAATCATGAATTGTGCAAATTAAAATGAGTGAATGGACAATCAAAACGACAATAAAACCCCCCTTTCAAACACGCGGGAAACAAACCATTAATGCACCGCCAGGGGTAGGTAGGGTACCGGTTAGATCCCACATCAGGGATAACTCTCGGAAGTTCACCCCCGACTATACCAGGAGAATAAATCTCGAGACCCTGACATAGGTGACACACAACACAACACCTATTGTCCCTTAGAGAAGGATATTGGGGGGTTCTTTATAGTCATACTGGAATGACTAACCACAATAGACCAATTGACCCCATGTAGAAAGGTTATTGAGCTGTCGAGGGATGTTTCTATTGTCGTTCCAGAACGAGAAACCCCGTAGGCCCGATGAATAGACATATTGTAAACCTCTAAAGGAACTGAAACAAAGCTCCATCGGATGAGAAACAGGTAGAAGGACAAGGAGAAGAGGGGGTTCCTATTTGCCTAGGTCATAATGGGGTGTGTTGTGAAAAGGGCACAATAGGTCTAGAGATCAAGAATATAAATATGGAGATTAGTAATAAAGGGAATCATGTTGTATGATGTCATAAGTCAAATATACACATGAACACATCAATTATAAATTGGTTATTAGATTCATGACACTATAATCAAAATGGGCCAAAATCATAAGAGAAAAAGACATGGATATACAAATCTCACCTTTACAATGAATTAAAACTCATGCATGAACCAAATCTCCAACACAATTAAGATTTAAATGTTTTACAATCTTTATATGTTCATAATTTAGAAATGAATGTGTATATTAGCAATTTGTCCTTTTACGATTGAAAAATCAATTATGTTTCATGAGAAATAGATAATGGATGTCTCTAACAAACTAGGGTACTTCTTCCTTCCCTCTCGGTACTTTTTCTTCCTTTACATCAAAATCAATAGACATAATCTTAGAGGAAGGTCCTATGTGGATGTTAAGTTTATTTTGTTTAGTAGTCATTGTTCAAATTTTTTAGGAGTCTTTTGTGGAGCTAGTGATCCCATTACATTTTTATCTTTCTACTAAAAAATGTAGTTAAATGAATGGTGTGTGTGTTAGTGAAGAAAATTTTAAAGGTAAAATTTGGAGGGAAATTTAATAGAGGGCAGGAAATTTGTGTAGTGATGTGACATATGTTTCTTATGCAATGGCTACCTAATTTTAGCCCCTTATTTTTTCATAGTTTTTCAAACCCTAAAAGAAAGATCCCATGTGGTTGCTTAACTTATTTTGTTTAGCAACTACTACTCAAATGTTTTAGGATTATTTTGTGGAATTAGTGGTTCCATGAATTTTTTATTTTTTTTCTTAAATAAATGATGGATATGTGTATTTATTTGTGTTGACAAGGAAAATTTCAGATATTAAATTTGATAGGAAACAAAAAAGAGAAGGGAAGTAAATGTGTGTAAGGATGTAACATATTTTTCATTATGCAATAGCCACATAATTTCAACCCCCATTTTTTCAGAGTTTATTTTTAATCCCTAAACTATAACAGCTCCAGATCATTATAGGAGAAGATTCCAAATCATCCTTTATGCTTAATTTAAAATTTGTATGAAATCATTTATGTTCTTGAAATTTAAACAACAAATGCAGGTAAACAGTCAGATGAAACCATTGCCTAAACTATGGCAGCTCCACCACTATAAGAAAATATTCTAAATTATCTTTTGTGCTTAATTTAAAATTTACATGGGACCACTTTACTACTAAAATTTAAATAGTATGGGACCACCTTATTACCAATTATTCCGATTTATGGACTCTTTGAAAAAATTATATGGCCAGTCTGTAAACAGGTGAAAGAGCAAGTGTAATTATACAAATCCAATTGTAATTATTGGGATTCCAAACGGATCTTGTTTCAGTCTTATTCATTTTCCTGTAGAGGTAAATATCCAACAGTTTCAGTCTTCTTCCTTTCTGTATAAATACAAGTGGCCGGATGCATCATTGTATAGAGAGATGATAAATGTTAGATATATTTGGCAAAGCTTCAGTCGACCAGAAAAGGATTGGGCGGCGGTGGGGAAACTCAGTTCAAGATATCTACATCTCTAATTAGTTTTCCCACCGTCTTCCATACCTTTTATTGTTCTTCTTTATTGTCTTTGCTACTAAGTAAATTTCATGTAAGCGTTATTTCTGTGTGCTTTGTGGCAAAAATATTAATACAAATTTAAATTTAATACAAATTTAATTACTTTTTTAAAAATCAAATAGAGAGATTAATGGCTAATTTTTTAATTATTAGATAAAAATGGGTTTTTAAAAGGACCCAAAATTAAGTAGAGAGATTATTCACCAATAAATTTTAGAAATGATATTTTTATAGGTTAGAAAAATAAGACAATATTAAAAATATAAAAAACATTTCATAATAAAATCCAAACACATTACATTGTGTATAAATTTTAATCAATCTTACAAATTAATTATTTAATATAATTTTAATTACCCTTTAGAAAATTAAATGAAAAATTAATCACTATTAATTTTAAAAAGTAATATTTTTATATAATAATTATATCATAACCATCTTTCAAATTAAAAAAAATATGATATGTTTGAACACATATAAGCTCTAAGAGGCATTAGATTTCCATAGTCCATTACAAATAAAATAAAATGTTTTTGGGCAATAACTATGTGAGAATTTTTGAATCAACATTATGGATCATACTCCATGATCCACCATCAAGATAAGTTTTTTGCCTCATCTTGATGATGGATCATGGAATATGATCTCGGATGTTGATTTAAAATTTCACACAATTGCATCTTAGTAACACTCTATTTTATTTCACATATAAATTCTTCCAAAAATATTAGAAACAAATAGAGCCCAATTACCAATAGTTTAGAAAAAAGGGTGAAAATGTAAACCTAAAAATTAGGCCTTCATTTTCAAGATGGAGTTCAGTAAGAATTTCTTTGAGAGGCATGGTTAGGGTCAAATCAAACTCCTTGATCGAGTCTAAAGAATTTACCTGCATATATAGAGGCTTGAGAGTTCAAGTAAAACTATAATGGTTGACCAAAATATTTTTGATTGGGCTAACAATATATAAAGAGTTGGATTTAATCATATACAATGAAATAATATGTATTTTGTTGTTTTCTATGTTTTTGATACTGGTAAACACTTTTAACCGGAGCTATGAACTAGAAGAAGGGGTTTTGAAAGGGAACCACCCTTGAACAACAACAGACCACAAAAGAATAAACAAAGCCAAAAGCCAAGAGGAACAATAAAAAACAAACAACAAAGAAACTACAAACAACAATTGACTAGCAACACCCACCCAACCATTTGGGTCAGCAAAACACAATGGGGTCAAAACCTAGGAATAAAAGGATGAAACAACTGCTCAAGATGGCTAAAAACCAAACTTCATTAGGGAGCTTTGAACCACAACCTTGTCCAATGTTTTATATGGTATTTTAATTGGTTTGTAGTCAATATTATTTTGACCCACAAACATACCTGATATTTAAGTTGAATACTTATGAACAATTTATTATTGTTTACTTTAAAGTTAACATTAGGTCTTCTTTTTTAAGGTGGTGACATCATAGATGCTATGAAGGAGGTTTTGGGCAAGGATTATATGGAGGAAGTTGAGTACCATTAAGTTAATTCAAAAGTCTCCCCAGTTTTTTCTCAAATATTCTAATGATAATTGGAGACAAAATGGCAAAGGCTCTTGGTAGGCACTAAATCTGAAGAAACACTAGAAAAACATTGATTCTATGGTTGACACTACTATTTGGTCCCTGTGCCTCTCTACCTATCATAGGTCAAGAGTTTCTTGGCCTCACCTCAATGACACAATGCGGGAGATTGAGGATTGTTTGGTGGCTTTGGTGAAAGAGGTCATGGTGAATTAGGAGTTCCTCATGGGTAGGGCTATATTTTACAAGCCAAAAATGGACACCATGGTTTTTCTCATGCCATTTGAAAGGCCTCACCTCAATGACACAATGCGGGAGATTGAGGATTGTTTGGTGGCTTTGGTGAAAGAGGTCACGGTGAATTAGGAGTTCCTCATGGGTAGGGCTATATTTTACAAGCCAAAAATGGACACCATGGTTTTTCTCATGCCATTTGAAAGGGATGCGGAATGAGAAAGGTTCAACATTATTAAGGTTGAAAAAGAAAATAAATTTCTTCTTCACTGTCCTAGACTACTTAAGGCCTTGGATGGAACCTATGAACAAATTTTCGTCAAAATGGAGGATGAAGAAGGTGACATGGCTTAATACGATTTTTGCAACAACATAGTATAGATATAAATATTATTAATATAATTTATAGTATGTATCACTAGTAGTGGTTTGCAACTTTGACCATTTTTGTAATCTAATTTCCATGCTCAAAGAACTCCCTACTAGAGGCTAGACTTTCATGTAATTTTTTTTAATATATAAAAAGGGATAGGGCCCTAACTCTAAAAAATAACACTATTAAAAAATTTTATTTTTCATAATTATTTCTTTTTATATTTAAAAATGGTTTCATTGAATTTTATTTTACAAAGTTAATTTTTTTGGAATTGATCAATATTGAGAGACTATAATCCCACTATATGAAAACTGCAACTTGTCATCCACAAACTCATATATGTTGGGAAGGTGTTGAACATTTTACATATTGAAATGTTTTATATTTTATAATTGCACACTATTTTCTTAAAGGAGGTTGTATGTGACATTACAAATGTATTTAATGTGGGTAGTACAATGAGAGGTGTCATGGTTTAATGATGACATGATCAATTAATCTTATCGTAGAAATAAATTTAATGCTTTTAATTAATTATTAAATATATTTAATATTGTAAAAAACACACATTGAAACCAACTTAGTTTGAAAAAACAAAAACTACCATAAAAATACTTAACATTAATTATATATAAATTAAATGTATTAATTATTTTTGTTAAAACATTAAATAATAAGAAGTGGGGACAAAAAAGATTCCAATGAATATCCTTTTAATATACTTAGAAAATTAATTTTAAATACGATGTTTTTAAAATAAAATATAAATTTATATATTATAAAAAATGTTAATCAAAAGAAGTTCTACAAGTCAGCTATAGAAGATATAACCAAAGAGAACAAACTTGGTCATCCAGCTTGTTGGGAAGAGAATTTATCTCTCAAATAAGACTATAATAACGATTATGACGATGCACTGAGCTGTTTTTATTATATTTATTTTTGTTCTCTATATTTATTTGTATATTTATTGAACTTATTTGGTTCTTCTTCCTTCATCTTTTTAAGGGGATAGGCTATTTAAATATTTTCATTTTATTCGTAAATGATATTTTAGTTAAAAAAATTGTTTTCAATTTTAATATAGATAAAGATTTATATCATTTATATTTGGTTCGTTGTCATTTTAGAAATCATCATTAGCTTGAACAATTCTTTATTTTTAAAAACATTATCTTCTCTTCCTTATTTTTATTATTATATTATATTGATTTAATTGATGTGATTATTTGATCAATTCTTTATATTTAGAAGTATTGTCTTCTTTTAATTATTTTTATATTATTTTGATTTAAATGATGTGATTCTACTTCTAGAAATATTGTCTTCTTTCAATTATCTTTATATTATTTTGATTTAATTGATGTGATTCTATCTTAAGTGAGGTGAAAGTTCTCTGTAAGTATCAATATTAAAATTTAATATTTCTTATGCTAAAATTTAAAAAGGTTGATTGGGAAATCTAATAAATGTATTAATGAAAGACAATAATAGTATTAATGGAATTTAAATTGAGTTTCAATGGAATCTAATAATGGGTATTTAGAAAAGTTATATTAACCATTTTATTGAGGATTTTGAACTAAAATAAATCTAGATTTTATGAAATGATGATTCTTATTCAAACTTCTCCTCAAAATGTTTTTTTCATAATGCATCTTGTTGTGGCATTCACAACACACCCCTATTCTTTCAAAATTGGGGACTCTTGTCTTTGTCTCTATTTTCAATTTTGGTTTTAACTTCCATATTTTTGGTTTAGGAGGGTGAATTTTGAGTTGCATCACTTTTTTTGGTCATCTAGTTTTAATCAAGGTTGTGTGTTTAGGGCATAAGAATAATTAGGTGTGTGTTGGAGTGGTCTCCTTGAAGTGTCTTGATATTAGGTTCAATCAATTTTTTTTTGTTTGGGAGTCAAATTTTTCCATTCCCAGAGTTTTGGACTTTACTTGTAATTTTTTAAGTTGCAAATATGCAATTGGGCCCTAAACCCACAAAATTCTAGTATTAATAGATTTTATCATTCAATTTACAAGCTATGCAAACTTGCCATCAAACCTAGACTTTGATTCACCATATCACCAATTTGCACATATGCAAATGTGCAACTAGACTCCAAACCCTAAATTTAGCACCACCAAACATTTTCAATGAACTTGGAAGTGTTGCAAACTTGCAACCAAACCCAAAACCCCAATTCACTAAAGTGTTGGACTTCCCTAATTGATTTGCAAGCATACAAATATGGAAGAAAACCCTAGAACCTTGAGGTTGGTGGATATTAATTGTTTGCATGTGCAAATAGGATTTAAAACCTTGCAACCCTTCAAATTTCCTCCCATTTGTCTCGTTTTGTTTGCAATTTCTCATAGATCTTGTCATTTTGGAGTTCTACAAGAGCATTTAATTACCTGTAGTCATTTTTATTATGGATTCAAGTTTGGTGTTTGGTCATTTTCTTTGCCCTTAGGGTTTTGAGAATCTGCAATTTTGATGTGATTTCATGTTTGGAATTTTGGATCTTATGGTGAAATCCTAGTTTAAAAAGTGTTAGTTTAATGTGAATAGTATTTGTGTCCTAAACTAGGTCACAAACCCTAGACTTATGGTCAACTCGTCAAGTTACACTCGACCACCAAAATACCAATTAATTAGACACTTATATCGGATTACAACTTTATCCTAAAACCCCTCAATTTGTTTGGCATAAAGATTTTGGCTCTAAATTTGCACATTTACAATTTTTCCACCCAATCCCAAGCTCCCAAGACATTATCAAATATTGATTTTAGATTGAGAATGCAAATTGCAAATCAACCCTAGAGTCTTAAGGCTCTTTTCATGATTGGAGTTTTAACTTGAAATTACACCTATGCAAACTCATCATCAAGGCCCTAAAACCTCAAATATTTATCATTTTGGATTTTAAAACTCAACTCACAAATATGCTAAGTTGTACTAAGGCCCTAAAACCCCAAAGAACTTACACACTAGACTGGCAAACCCAAATTACACACATGCAAAACTACAAACTAACCCCAAATCCTTGTAGAGCTAGACTTTCAAATTAAAATTGCAAGTATGCAAACTTGCAATTGGTTCCCAAAGCCTAAATCTTTTATTAGACTAGGCTTTCCTATTCAATTTTTATGGGTATGAACTTGCAAACCAACCTTGAACCTGAAAGCTTTTCATTTTCAAGATATTTAGTCAAAGTTGGATAGGTGTAAATTTGTAATCAGGGTTTGAAACCCTAAAGTTCTTAAATGTCATACTTTTTTGCCCATCTTAGACTTGCAAATGTGTAACTAGACCTCATAACCTTGAAATTCATGTAATCTAGACTTTTTAGCTCAATTTTCATACATGAAATTATGCAAGTAGATCTCCAAACCATAAAATGATGCAATATGACCTTTAAACCCCATAATTAAATATAGGTGTTATCTCTGAAAGTTACACCCTACCAATTTACATAAAATTGGTACTCTAGAGGAACTTGGAAACACTCCTATGGCTGTGGGTCACCTAGAAATTGGAGTGAATCTCCAGAGAAGGCCGGCTTCCTAACTTTATATCACCTAAAATTGACTATTCTATGGCTTTGACAAGGAAAAGGGTAAGAAACATATGCATTAAAACTAAACTAAACTCTAATGGGTGATACACCTAACTAAATGAGGAACATGAAAATACCAGATTCAAACACTTGTTATAATGACAAGAATTTTTCCACAACCTATCACTTATACTTCTGCATAAATATTTCACAAGTAGGTTTATGTATACAGAGTTCTTAAGAGGAAAAAAAATGATTTCACACTTAAGGGCAATACACACTTTTAACAGAACTTGCAACCTGCATTAGTATTTTCTGCATAAAAGGCTCTAAATTCTGAGAAAAAAGATAAGAGGAAATAAAACTTACTTCACAAATAACTCTATCAAATCAACTACTAAGCACAATGATACAAAGGACAAGTAGGCACAATCTTCAATCAGTAGCATTCAAGGTCTCCACTGTATTCCATATCAAGTAAAATGAGTTAAAAAAATGCTCAAGTCTGAGAAAGGATTGTAAAACCACAAGTCTCCAAAAATTGCATAATCAAAATTGTCCAAAATGAGTCACAAAAGTGACTATATCCATCACTATCCAAGTGGTTCAAACAAACAAGGAGCTAGAAACCACCTTCGGTCGGATACAATAGAAAATCCTCAAATCTAGCACCTAAATCTCCTCCAAAAGAGCTCATAATGAGAGAATTTAAGTCAAACATGACTTAGTCTAACATGATGACACATAAAACTGTCCACAAAAAGCTCCAATTTGTCCTCCAAAGTCAATAAAACTCAAACAATCTTCTCCTAAATCTCCTGCATATGTTGGACACTCTCACAACTCCCTCCTAAATGATTGGCATGTGTCTATCCATCTTTTCTAATCTCCCTATATGCTTGGCATGTGCCAAAGCATGACAAGGTTACTTAAGACCACATGTGCTTTTCAATGACAATAAACTCAATGACTTATAATATCATCATTCAAGTTTAATTATTTTACATTTTCAATTTAATGCAAAGAAAAGAAAAGGGAAACACATAAGTGTTTACCCTAGCTAAGAGGAGATAAAGTGATACAAAAGTCTTTAGAAGACTTATATGCCTCATCATGGCATATCATAAGGCAATGCTGCCTAATACCTAAGTCTTGGACCATGGCCTAGTAATGAAAAAGATGCAAAATAAAAACAATGACAAAAAAAAACCATCAAACTTTTTAGGTTTGAAACCCTAAAAGACAAAAAGACATCTTTTTGCACTCCACTTGCTTTTTTGCATTTCTCTGTTGCATCCCTTCTCAGTATATCTATCATACTAAACATGGCACAACTGTCCAATATTTTGTTTCTTAAATAGGGCTAGGGTTTTATAGAAACCCTCCCATATTCCTCTAGTTGAGATGTTTCTTTTTTTACATGAAGCAAAATGAGATGTTCATTGTCGTCTTACTTCTCTAAGACCTCTGTCAAACTTTGCATGATTATATTTTTGACTATTCCTGTAGATAGCTATACAGGGCTTGTAAAGGCTTGGCATGCTTTTTGGTTAACTGGAAGACTTATGACATGATCTTAGACTCTTGGTATGATTGTGATAGTCATTTTAGCTCTGCTCCTTAGGTAAGTGCAAAAAGATGGGGGGCCAAAAAGTGTCCAAATTGTTTTCAAAATAATTTAATGCATAACGCGAGCACGTTATATGGTTTGGTAATGATGAGCCTAAGGCTCGTCAAAACCAAACCATAACGCGCTCGCATTATAACGCAAGCACGTTATGAATTATTATAAAAAAAAGGTAATCTTCTCATTTCATTTCTATTTTCTCCTCTATACCTGTGGCCTGCAAACCCTAGGAAGCGCGCTCGTGTTTTGGGAAAATTAATTCAACACCCAAATCTTGCTGATTCATTACCAAAATGCTGCCACGATGTCGAGCACGCCAAAGGAGTGAGTTTTATTTGTTTTTTTGTTTGAATTGCTTTCTAAATAGGTAGGTTTAAGTTGATTTTTGATGTATATTTCGTTAATTGTCAGGAAATGTTAATGCATCTCCTCCTCCTCCTCCTCCTCAAAATCCACAAAATCTTGAGGAGGAAATACCTATGGAACAACAACCTCCTCCATCCATTCCTTGACATGGCCCTGGAACACAAGAAAATATAATGGGGCAAATTGAAAACAACAAAAAAAAATTGAAGATATAATTGCAAGGTTGAAAGATCCTTCCACTTCAACCTTGCATAGGTCCATGCTTGCTGAATCTCTTGAATCTATGTTGTCAAATGTAGATTCAATTAGCAAGCAAATATTTAATTGGACGGATAAAAAGAGAGAGTTTAGAGACTATTATGTAGACAAGCTGTCATACCAAGATGTGAAAAATTTACAAATTACAAAATTAGACTTGTGTTTAATTTTCACAAATCCACAAACAAATCAACCTCCACCCATTACATGCAAGAGGTTCCTTATCCATTGGTGCAACAACCAAGTGAGAAGGGACAATTTTGGGCAGAGGTGGTGGATGGTTTTTGACCATCCTCCATGCAATAATAATGATGTCCCACAATACTTTTTGAGGAAACTCTACTGCGAGTTTGTCCTCAATAAAGTGCCAAACTATTTTGACATGCAGGACTTCCAGGGTAGAGGTGGGGGGTCAGCACAAGATAGACCAAGGGCACGTGTTGACCCATAGTAGGCAGTGAGATGAGTAATCAGTAGACCAGCCCATGAGCATGTTCTATCCCTTCCATTGTGAAGGAGAGTGTTGAGGTTGATACACTTCAGTCCATTAGTGCCTTGACCCAGAGCATCATAGAGCATGCCAGTCCTGCAGCACAGAGTGGGTTGGGAGATAGTGCGAGGAGAAGGGTCCCACCCCATGCTTGTTAGACTTGCGGGTCAGCCTATGGTTATGACCCCATGGATAGTCAGGACACAGGTGCACATGCTACATCTGTAACTGAGCAGATGGTGATGATAGATACCCTCCTGAGTGAGACTTTCGGCCTTGATACTTAGGTAAATATTAGCAAGTTTATTGAATTAATTTATTAAATTTTATTTTTGAAATGCAAGATTAACTAATTTAGTTTGATGATTTTAATAAAATTTCAGGGTCATAGCGTTGATGCAGTTTTTAGTGGTTCTCCACCTGCATATTACACTAGATCATCTACTGTCGGGGTATGTAACTAGTAAACAATTATAAATATTACATGTGAATAGCATCGTTATATGAATGGTATTCTAATATCTGATTTTGGATGTTGAATAGGTTAATATTGGAGATTTCACGGCAACACCTGCCAGTGGTGGTGGACTTCAAAGCTTCACGGAGGTAATAAAATAAATAGTTTAATGAATGAATTGTACTTACTAGATTTTTGTATGTGGCTTGTGTGCTTTATTGTGTGTACTTCCATGTTTAGATGAACGTGTGTGTATATTAGGAGCCATGATTCGCATCACTATTATAGTTTTCATAATTGAATAATGTTATTTTATTTCCAGATGATGCAAGCTGCGGAGACACCTCCCGATGTTCATAGGGCAATGGAGCATGGTGTGACCTCTGCGATTTATAGCTCCATGACATTGATAGGGGTATGAGGTAGATTAGTAAATTTTAATTTACATTCATTGTTATAATTGTTTATTTTTGAAAAATCAAAAGATTATTGATTTGAAGTTTAATTTCTATTTGGATGGTTTCTATAGGACATGACATCAACATGGCCTATTCCTACTACTGAGGCAAGTGAGGAGACAAATTATATGGTAGCGGTAAGTGATTATTTTGTTAAATGTTTCATTTTTTATAACATGTAATTTCTATATATTAACGTCTATACTTTTTATTGTAACAGCTAAAGATGTAGGAAGAGCTAAATAGGAGGAGTAGCCCTCAGGTTCATAGTAGACCACCCACATGTGCGTCTCCATCCCCTAGAAGATCAAAGGCTGCCCGTGATCTATTCTCTTCACCAGCCAGAGGGGAATGACTTTTTATTGTGTTCCTTTGTTGTATGCCTATATGGCATTCTTGTAAGCCTATATGGCTATTTTGTATATATGTTATACTTATATCGACAAATATTGATGTATGCCTATATGGATATTTGGTTAATACAAATCTTTTTTATTGATGGCGTCCATACTTGCATTATAAATCCACATTTGAATGGATATTTGTAGATGGCTACTTCAAATATTTAAAGTCCAATTGATTACATAGGATGTTTGTTGATCCAATAAGCTAGCTATTGTTATTCAAGTATCACCTAAACCTCATTTTAGAACTAAAAGATAAAAGTTGTATTTAAAAAAAAATGAATCATCATGTTGAACAGAAAATATTAATATTCTTTATGAGTTGCTCAATTGAAAATATTCAAATGAGTATGCTGATCCATATTGTTTATGAGTTGGTCAATTGAAAATATTTCTTAATTTCTTGTTATTATACGTGTAGATTAGGTAAACAAATGAAGTGGAAATACTAACAAAATGCAAATAACACACAAAGTTATACCTTCACATGAAGACCCAATATCATCAAAGGAGGAAGAAGCTTGCACCCAAGAGCTCCTAAAACATGATAATCCATAGATAAGTGATTCTAATGTGAAATGCTACTCTAATTATGCAACTCACAATTATAGCTCAATGGAGATTTAGACGTGGTAACATTACTCAAAACTTGGATCCCCAAATGGGTTGAGGGATGTTGTATTTATAGAGATTTTGGAGGGATTTTGATCCAAGGGTGGAGATTGATTTGGAAGATCAATGGTGGAGGATGAAAGTGATGTGGAGGGCCTAGATTCAATCTTGGAGGAATGGAGGGCTAGGAATAAAAGTAAATCTTTTATTCATTTTAGGAAAAGGGGTTATTAAATGAGTATGGGTGTGAGGGATTATTTTTGAATTAAAGATTCATATGGGGAATGTAAAATGAATTAAAAATTCATTTGGGGATAAGTGGAAATAAATGAGTATGGGTAAGGTAAGGGGTTGTAAGAAGAATTAATTGTGATGTGGGATGTTTTAAAATAAAAAATTGACTTAGGTGGATTTATTTCAATTTTTTATTTGGAGGATGTGGGGAAGGGTGTTAAACTAGGTTTGACCACCCAAATGAGAGGTTAGGATTAATTAAACATAGGTTTTATTTAATTAATCCTAGGGCTAGGATGAGGTAGGCTAGGGTAGGCAATTAAATAATAGCTATTTAATTGTCTAGGGTAGGGATAGGTCAATTAATAGGCTGAATTAATTAGTTAAACATGGTTTAGCTAATTAATTGGATTTAGTGAAAAGGGGGAAATTGATTAAATAAATATTGTATATTTATTAAATCAATTGGCTAAGGTTGGGACTATTGAATTAATGAAATTAATTCATTTATTGAGGATTAAATGATGGAAAAATGGGTGATGAAAGGATAATTAAATAAATAAAAATTTAATTAATTGATTAGAAGGGAAAATGATAGTTTAGGGATGTCAGGAGTCGGTACGATGGTAAAAGACATTTTTAGGTGTCTACATTTGCCCCTCTTTGATGTGGCGTCAGGACCTAGGAGGGACGTGGCATCAAGTCGAAGAAAAATATGCCCCAACTGCCGAGAAGGAATAAGGTGGATAAGGGATGCCCCCTCGAGAGGTCGGCGGGAAAATAGAAATTTTTCGGGCGAGTTCTTAAAAGGATGCGACAGGAGTGAAAGTTGGATAGGGGACAGAAAAAGAAGATGGTAGGAAGAAAAATGGAGGAAAAAGGCTGAGATCTGCACCCTAGAGGGGAAAAGAGGGTGTGGACAGATGACATGGCCCACTATATTAGGAAAAGTGGGCCCTTAGAGTGCCACATTGCACACATTTGACTTTTGAGAAGAAGGAACGAAGGAGAGATGGAAAACCACAACCCCCAGTTCCCTCGACTTCGACACATCTCAGAGCGGTTCCAATCATTTGGTCGGGCACCGG
Source organism: Cunninghamia lanceolata (assembly GCA_027924645.1). Taxonomy (NCBI): domain Eukaryota; kingdom Viridiplantae; phylum Streptophyta; class Pinopsida; order Cupressales; family Cupressaceae; genus Cunninghamia; species Cunninghamia lanceolata. The sequence continues at coordinate 5,660,415 of BSBN01000148.1, read as the reverse complement.
AGGCTAGACCTCAAGTAGGGTCTAACCTTGACTTTTCATTTTTTTTGTTTTTGTTGCTTTTTTGGGGTTTGGGATTTGGGATTGGAGCGTGTAATGCCAAAAGTAAGGCGAATTAGCGCCATTCTTTGGATTGGCGCTATCCGCCAGGGTAGCAGTAGGGCGGTTTGTCACCATTTACCTGGTATTTTAGTGCTATCTTATGAAGTAGCACAATTTTTAGAAGAATAGAGTTTTTGGCATTTTAGCGCCAAATAGGTGTTAGGGTAGCGCTGTATTGTGGAATAGCGCCATTTTGGATAGTAGCGCGATTTTTCATTTTAGCGCTATACATAGGATTAGCGCAATATAGAATATTAGTGCTTTTGGTAGAATTAGCGCTATTCAATGTATTAACGCCAAGTGTCAGGTCGACGTGATTTTGTAAAATGGCGCTATGTAGGCTGCGCAGTAGCGCAATGTTTAGGAGTAGTGCAAATTGGTTTGTGCAGTGGCACTATTTACTGTAATAGTGCTATTTAGAAGAAGTAGTAGCACCATTTTGAAAATGATGCAAAGCATTGTCTGTTTTGGCGCCAAATGTTTCTGGCTTTTTAGATAGTAGAAGAAAGGGGTTGGTTTAGAAAGAGATAGGTCAATAACTGACCAGAAAGTTGTGGATGCAAAATATGATGTCATTTATAGTGTATTCATGGGAGCGAGCGTGCCATCTGTGATGGCACTGTTCGACCATTTTGACGATGCTATGCGGGCTCGACTGGCTAGGTTGGGGCTTCTGATGGTGACGTCGATGCCAGTGCTTCAAGCTCATCGAGCTCTGATGACAGCGGTACCATTCAGCTACCTGTTCATTTTTTCTTCCGATCAGGGAGATTACTATCACACTTGAGGATGTTTATCACATCCTCAAGCTACCTATTCGAGGCCGGTGGGTTAGGTATGATACGAGGAGAGGACGGAGTGCCCTGATCAGGGTATTTGGTGAGGACCACATTGTGCTATCAGCAAATGGTCAAGAGATGAGCTACTAGGGGACATTGGCTGCAGGTGCAGATCCCTTTGCCTTATTCCTATGTGCGTTGATTGGTGGGGTGGTTATGCCTGATAGGAGAGGTAGGGGTTTTCTACTTGGCTGGGGGGAGATGATTGAGGGGATGGTGAGGGATGAGACTGTGTATGCCTGGGGACCAGCGATGCTAGGGTAGCTGTATCACGAGATGCACATAGTTGTTTATCTCCATGATTCAGTGTTATCAGCTGGGGTGACTCTGCTGCATGTGTGGATTTGGGAGCACATCACAGTTACACAGCTGACATGCGGGTACTATCACTGTCCTTTTGAGGTGTTTGTGTTTTTATATCGGGATGCCGAGTACACCTATACTGGATAGGTACGGTACTGGAGGCACATGCTGGATGATTGTATGAGTTACCTGGCGACCATACATTGGAGTGGAGCTGTGGCCGGATGATGATTTGCACGTACCTTTTACATTTCAGTAGTGATACTTGGTGGGTCGAGGAGACCGTATGATAGATATGTACCTACCGTCACAGGTGATGCGGTAGTTTGGATTGAATCAGGACATGCCATAGCAGATGGCTATTTTTTCTCGGACCCATCAAGACATACCCTTCTGGCCTACAGCTATATAGCCACAGGTTGCTCGAGATGACTTTGTAGCTTTACGACCAGTGCGGTGGGATTAGCATAGCACAGTCAGGGATGCAGGCACTACCCCTACATATGATATATGGTGGTAGATGTGGCGGTTGACTCAGTTTATGGACCTGGCAGAGGCAGTTCCTGCGGAGGAGGTAGTGGGGTCAGATGATGATGATTCATATGACGGTGGGGATGATAACTCAGATGGGGATGACTTCTTGGAGGAGGGGTAGGAGATCCTAGAGGACTATCTAGTGGAGGTGGGAGTAGATGGAGAGGAGAGGGTGGTTGGAGGGGAGGGACAACCGATGGATGTGCTGGCGGCAGTAGCAGCTGGACAGGTGCCCCAGTAGTAGGTTGCAAGGCAGCAGGCACCTGTTCAGCAGGTTCTTGTTGAGCAGGTGTAGATTGGAGTGGGGCGACAGCCTAGAGGGCCTCGGCGTTGTGGGGGACAGTCGAGGGTGGATAGGGGTGATCTACCCCCACCGCAGGTAGTGCAACAGTAGGTTGCAGGGCAGCAGGCAGAGGTAGGCCCTTTAGGGATAGCTGGAGAGGCAGAGGTTGAGAGGCTCACACCTTGTCGGTGGCCTTGGGGTGAGGAGGAGGAGATGGAGACCTTATGAGCATAGGTGGCCAGCCTGTAGGAGGCATTAGAGAGCCATGATGCAGAGTTGGTTCAGTTGTGGCGTATAGTGGCCTTATTGGATGGGGCAGATGGACAGGGGGCAACATTGCATGCACAGCTAGCCCAAGCTCAGGGTGATATAGAGGTTTTGACTAGAGAGTGGGATGCAGTGCTTGTGAGAGCACAGTAGGCAGAGACTGCTTTGCAGACTTCAGGTGGTGGACTGGCTCATGTGTTGACAGGGATGTAGGCTCAATTGTCCCAGGCATAGACATAGTCATATCAGCTATAGGGACAGTTGAGTCAGGTACAAGGGCAGCTGACTCAGGTACAGGAGGAGTCTGTGTAGAGGCTAGAGCATGAGTGGAGTATTATTAGGGCCTCTATTATGCGGCAGTGCCAGTGGCTCAGCGTGCACCGAGCTACAGTTAGTTCAATAGATCAGGGGCCTCCAGGTCTCATAGGTCTAGATTTGTTCAGAGCGTTTAGCAAGCGATGGGTCCCCCATCATATGTGTCCCAACAGGTGCCACAGGTACAGGTATAGGCACAACCATAGCCACCGCCATAGGTAGGACCACAACCACATCCACAGTCACAGGCAAGACCACAACCACCACCAGGGTCAGGATCCCCCACCTGATCAGATAGAGGGTCCTCCATGTGATATTGTATCATTGTAGCCCTTAGAGGCATTGTGTTAGGACTTTATATTTTTTGATGTATATATGAGTGATGTACATTTTTTTGCGATGATATCTATGATGTGATGGAGATTTTTGATGGCCTATATATTTGTCTATTATGATGATGCTCTATGATGATTATGCAGTATGTTTTTATGGATTTTATGCTTATGGATGTGTTGTGTTTATGTAATGCACTATGTTGATGTTATGGATGGTCCTATTGACGTAACATGATGGATGCAATGATGGTTTATTTATTGTGATATATGCATGGTTTTGTGATCTATGGACTATATGATGTATAATGCAAATGAATGTTCAGATTAATAAACATTTATTATCATGTTATATCACAACATTCATTATCATGTATGTTTATCTTAATAAACACATGTTATGTATGGAAATATGGATATGCAGCTAGATGATTATGATTGTGATGATGTATGGTAACTAACTATTATGAGATGATATATGCAATGCAATGTGATGATATTAATTTTAAAATGCACCTAAATTATTCTAAAATGAATCTAATGAAATGATATGCAAATTACCAGATTCTAAAATGAACCTAATGATATGCAACTTTAAAGGATTTAAAATGGACCTAATGATATGATATGCAACTTTAAAGATTCTAAAATGAACCTAATGATATGCATTTTTAAAGGACTAAAATGGACCTAATGATATGATATGCAACTTAAAGATTCTAAAATGAACCTAATGATATACAATTTTAAAGGATTAAATTGGACCTAATGATATGATATGCAACTTAAAAGATTCTAAAATGAACCTAATGATATGCAATTTTAAAGGATTAAAATGAACCTAATGATATGATATGCAAATTAAATGATTATGATGTGTTGCTAGGTGATATGCAAGGTGCAAGCTAGGTGATGGGTGGGATGCAAACTAGGTGATAGGTGAGATGCAAACTAGGTGATAGGTGAGATGATCAAGTCCTGACACACATGATGTTCTTTGTTTGACCCTGAGTGGTGAGGCTGTGGGAAAGGGAATCAGGTGGGGAGAGGATAGGGGTGTATGGATGGGGTATGGATAGGATTAGGAGTGTCTATGAGAGGGTTGTTTAGGTCATATGACACCATGTCATTGAGGGGAAATTTACTTTGTTCAGGATGTGTTGAGTGGAGATACAGTGGGGGAATGGGATTAGTGAGGGGATTGGATAGGTTGGGGGGAAGTGATTATCAAATCTAGGCCGAGATGGTATAGTTGATTAGGATGATGATTTTGAGCTAGTACAGTAGTTGCATAAGATTAATTGAAAGCATTTCTTAGTTTATTATAGCAATGTAGGATACAGTTCACAAAGGTATGAAATGACCTAGGTGATGATGTATATCCCATGATTACATAGACTAGACCCACAAACAAAGGTTGATTTCATGCATGCCCAAGGTAGTATAATCTTGTCTAGCCTAGGAAGGGGACTCATAGCGATGAGTGCGAATAATACATATAAGGTTTTGATGCGGATATATGCAAATGGGACACATCATGCTAGAACTAACCCAGGCTTCAAGATATGAATACTATTCCTAGAGTAATGAAACCAACCCACAAGCACAGCATACAGAAACAATTGACCATGTCTACTCTAGGTGCCATCTGCTACTTACCATGATATAATGAGATCAAGGTAGCTTTGGAGATGACTTAGAGTGAGACAAAAAGATAAAAATTAATAATCAAAAAGACCAATGAAAAGATACAAATAGCCTTTGTGTACTCTTGCCAAGAGACATGTTGATAGGATGACAGATTTTTGTCCATTGTGGGAAAGATATATCCTAGGACGCAGATCAATTGGATTTGATGGGGGAATTTTTGAAAAGTGGGCAAAGGAATAGTCAGGCTATGTGTAAGATTATAGTTGGTATGTTGATTGATGATTTTTGCACTAGGGATCGTGTTTCAAGTGTATACGTAGCGTACGTATCATTTATTAGATCCAGGAAGCTCAGTGAGTGGGGACCATCCAAACGAGTTGGATGGGTGCATCTTATGTACTTGAGTACTGGAAACGTCCTTCGTATTCCAGACTGCCTACATACTCTGTATCCACGGGATCAAGGTACTTTTCAAGATGTGGGTGAAATGAATATGTAGTTTTGGCAAGACTTGACGATGCGGGAATGATTTGGGATAGGTGTGATGGTGGGGATTGATGTATGTTTTGGTGATTGTGATTTGCAGGGAGATCGATGTATGGGGTGATTTACAGTGAATTGTGTTGTTTTGGGATTTTCTGTGTTTTCTCTATTGTTTTTGGATTTTCTAATTTTGTATTATTTTTGGATTTTCTGATTTTGTATTATTTTTTGGATTTTCTAATTTTCTGCTATACAAAGGGGAGCTTACAAGGATCCTCATTCCATGAGCTAGCCTTGGGGTTGGATGGTGCGGGATGGGCGATAACACTTGATGTTTCTCAATTCCAAGCCATGGGATGCGTGCGATATGGAGTGGTGTGACGGAAAGAGGACTTATTAGATGGTAACACTGGCCACTACGCATGGCGCCTAAAACAGGTTTTCACCATGGTACTTATCCAAGGCGTCACCGAAGTGATTTTCACCATTGTAAGTTTTTATTACACTCAGGTTTTTCTTGATTTTTTTTATTTTTCTATTTTTTTGATTTTTTGACTTGGGGTATCTGATGGGTTATGCATAAAATTTCTTTAGATGTAGAATGTTCATAGGCTCATCCAGAGGCTGCCCCTCAGGTGTTGTAAGATGATATGCTCCTAATCCATAGTCAGCTGTGACGACATAAGGTCCTAGCCAATTGGGTTCAAACTTTCCTTGCTTAGGATGCTCTTGCAGGTTCTTCTGATTTTTCATAAGGACAAGGTCACCTACTTCAAATTTTTGGGTTCTGATCCTCTTGTTGTAGCTTCTTCAGAGGCAGTTTTGATATTCTTGTAGATGGTTCAATGCATTCAGGTGTTTCTCATCTAGTAGTTTGAGTTGATGCAACCTTGTGACTCTGTATTCCTCATCAGAGATTATGTTTAGCAGGGATACTCGTAAGGATGGGAGCTCGACCTCAATGGGTAAAATGGCTTCAGATCCAAATATTAGTGAAAATGAAGTGGCTCCTGTGGGGGTGCAGATGCTTGTATAGTAGGCCCATAGGGTAGGGTTGAGTTGGAGGTGCCAGTCATGGCCAGCTTCATTGACTGTCTTCTTAAGAATGCGGAGGATGGTTTTATTAGAAGCCTCTGCTTGACCGTTTCCTTGAGGGTAATACGGGGTGGAGAAGTGATGTTTAATTTCAAATTTTTCGCACAAGGTGCAAACTTCTTGGTTCTTGAATGGCTTTCCATTGTTGATGGTGATGGAATGAGGGATACCATAGCAGCAGATGATGTAATGGAGGATAAACTTGGAAATTTGGGTGCCAGTGGTGAAGGTGAGTGGTATTGCTTCCACCCACTTTGTGAAGTACTCGGTAGCAGTGATTATGAACTTATGGCCATTGGAGGAAGGGGGATGTATTTTCCCTACGAGGTCAAGTCCCCACTGTGAGAAAGGCCATGGTGTTGTGATGGGTTACAACTCCTATGCTGGTGCGTGGATGAGATCACCATACTGTTGACATGGTAGGCATTTTTTGATAAACTTGTAGGTGTCTCGGTCCATGGTTGGCCAATAATATTTGGTCCTAAGGATCTTATTAGAAAGAGTGGGTCCACTTGAATGCACCCCACAGATGCCTTTATGTACCTCTTCCAAGGCTACCTCAGCTTCCCTAGAGTCTAAACATTGTAGAAGTGTGCCATCAAGACTCCTTTTATATAGGGTGTCGCTTACAAGGATGAAATGGGAGGCTCGATGGATGAAGGATTTTCACTGTGAGGTAGATAGGTTAGGTGGGATGATATTATCATGGAGGTATAGGTAGGTTTCTTGATACCACAGAGATAGGGGACCAATGACTTCACACACTAGTTCTAATTGAGGAACATCGTATACTAGGATGGGGAGTTCTTCTATCAGGAACTCACACTTCTTGCTGTCTTTCTTCATGTCGACGAGAGATCCGATGGTAGCCATGGCATCTGTAGCTTTATTGTTGAGCCTTGGGATTTGCTCAAAGTGGATGTCATTGAAGTAGTCTTTGAAATCATCGACCATCTTTTTGTAGGGCAGGAGCTTATCATCTTTGGTCTTGTACTCATTATTTACCTACCGGATGACTAGTTGAGAATCTCCATACACAGTCAGGTTCTTAATTTTCCATTTTATTGCCATGCGGAGACCTGTGATGAGGGCCTCATATTCCACCACATTGTTGGTGCATGGGAATGTGGTTTTGAAGGACTTAGGGATGGTGTCGCCCTGAGAGGTAACAAACAGGACGCCTACCCCTGAGCATCTGTGTGTGTACGATCCATCAAAGTACATCTTCCATGTTTCTGTGGCTGGTGTGATTGTTAAGATAGCTTCATCAGGAAATTCTACCAGTGTAGGATGCTTTGCAAGAATAGGTACTTCAGCGAGTTGATCGACTATAACTTATCCTTTGATGGCCTTTCCTTCAATGTATTCAATGTCAAATTCAGTGAGAATCATGACCCATTTTGCCATTCTCCCAATAAGAGCATCTCTATTTAGCAGATACTTCAGTGGGTTGATCTTGGCGATGAGCTTGGTCTTGTGATTGAGCATATAGTGTCTTAGCTTTTGTGAATTAAAGATGAGGGCTAGACATGATCATTCAATTTGTGTGTAGTTGAGCTCATAGGCTATTAGAGTATGGCTGATGTAATAGATGGCTCTTTCTTTTCCATGTTCATCGTGCTGTCCTAGTAAGGCTCCGATAGCTATCTCTATTGCGGAGATGTATAGGAGGAGGGGTTCCCCTTGCCTTAGTGGAGTTAGAACAGGAGGATTAGCCAGGTATTCTTTTAGTTGATCAAAGGCATCCTGACACTGAGTGTTCCAGGCAAAAGCTATATCTTTTTGGAGTAGATGCTGGAATGGTTGGCATTTATCAGCAAGTTGGGTAATGAACCGATGGATAGATTGGAGTTTTCCTTGCAGACTTCTTAGCTGTTTCAATGTTTTTGGAGGAGGCATTTCGGTGATGGCCTTGACCTTTGCGGGATCTACCTCGATTCCTCTTCTAGAGACTATGTATCCTAGAAGTTTTCCAGAGGTGACCCCAAAGACACACTTCTTCAGATTTAGGCGAACATCTAGGTGTTCTTCCCTTGTCTTTGATTTCCGTAGTAAGTCATCCACATAGTCTTCCATGATGTGGTGAAAAAGGTCATGGAAGATGACAGTCATAGCTCTTTGATATGTAGCTCCAGCATTTTTTAGGCCAAATGGTATTATAACCCAGCAGTATGTTCCCCAAGGGCATATGAAGGCTATTTTATGCTGATCCTCTTTGGCGATTTTGATTTGGTTATATCCTGAAAAGTCATCCATGATGGATAACATTTCATGTCTTGCCATTAGATCCACTATCATGTCAATGTTAGGTAATGGGAAGTCATCCTTTGGGCAGGCTTTGTTGAGGTCTCTGAAGTTGGTGCAACAGCGGATTCAGCCGTCTGGTTTGGCTACTGGTACTAGGTTGGAGACCCATTTGGGATAATCAATTGGGCAAATGAACCCAACATCTAGTAGTTTCTTTAGCTCTGCTTTGACAAGGAGGGCCACCTGAGGATTCATTTTTTTGAGTTTCTACTTTACTAGTTTCGCATCAGGGTATACTGCAAGATGATGAACAACCAAGGCAGGATCTAGCCCTGGCATGTCTGCGTAGGTCCATGCAAAATTGCGATTTCGATGTGTGAAGAATGCTAGGAAGTTTTCCTGTTCCTGTATGCTAAGAGATCCTACCTTGAAAGTGATTTTCAGCTCTTCTTCTATCCCAAGATTCATCTCTTGAGCTGGCTCGACTAAGACAAGTGATCTATCTGGATAAACCTTGTCTATCTCGGGAAGGCCCATGCTTCCATCTCCTAGCACCTCATGGAGGTTTTCACTAGAAGATACATCTTTTATTTTTACATTTTTGGGATCTGATACTGCCGCAGAACAATTTTCACCATCAGATCCATTTTTTATTTTTATGTTTTTATGACTGGAAGTAGGGGTTGTCTCCCTGAAATAGGCATGCGTATCAAGTTCCATGATGTATCATGCTCTGTGATCTCCCAAGGGGAAGTGGTCTCTAACCCCCATCATTTCAGCGATGACCTCATCATTAGGTGCTATGTCAAAGACATGAGGTCCTCGTTGGTCCCAGTTAATGAGGTCAGGGTATACTAGTGGTAAGTCATTGGATGACGAGGCTAGGGTGGTGACTGTGTGGATGGTGCATATGGATGAGTCAAAGAAATTGGCAAATTCACTAAAGGAGTCTTGATGGTTTGTTTCATTGACATTGTCGACTTCAGGGGAGACCGTAGCGACCTCGGCTAAGATACATTCACTGGTCATGAGGATATGTTGCCTTTGACCATATCCTAACCCTTGGGTATAGGGGTTTCTTGTCGCTTGCACTGGTTTGATGATCCCCTGTTCATGAAGGCTGATACAACCTTGTCCTTTGTAACCCATGCTTTTGACAATTTCAGACCCTTTACCATAGATTTCTATTGGGATAGTGGGGGCTTCTTGCTCAGGCTCTTCATCCTTATATAGCCATGACGAGATATCTTCAAGCACATCATGATTGAGGAGATGTTTCTTTTCAAAGATGGGTGATCGTTTGTACTTGATGACGACTGTGTTGGCTACTTCTGTGTTTGGGATGCCAAATGTTTTAGGATTGGGTAATGTTCCTACACAAAAGGTACCGTGCATGTCGTATTCCTCACATCCCATGTCACTGAGCTTGATCTTGACCTCGGGTGGTGGAGGTGCTTGGGATGAGGTGGTGGCGATGTTGGCGGGGTCAATGTATGAGGTGGAAGCTGTAGGATTGGTTCTGGTGGTGGCTTTGTTGTATGGGTAGAAGGTGTGATTGTGGTCTTCCAAGAAACTGCAGTATTGGAAGGGGTGAGGATCGGAATAGAGAATTACTTCTGTGCCATTGTGAGGAAACTTGAGGCATTGATGGAATGTGGATGGGATGGCTTGCATGGCATGGATCCATGGTCGACTGAGAAGAATGTTGTAGGGGAGGTCAAGATCAAGGACCTAACATTTTGTTTCCAGTATTTTTTGTCCCACTTGAATAGGAAGTTTGATGGTGCCTTCAGAGAGCTGTTCGGTGTCATCATAGCCTTTGATTGTGATGCACTCGCTGGTGTCTACAACCACATCGAAGTACCCCAAGTGTTTTAACAGTTTAAGAGTGCATATGTTTAGGCTGGAGCCACCATCTATTAAGACTCTTTTGATTATGTGCTTGTGGATATAGACTTCGATGTGTAAGGTGCCGTTTTGTAGGTGTTCAGAAGCGGGAAGGTCCTTTTCTAAAAATGTGAGATGGTGAAGTGCAGCGATATGTCCTACCATGGCTTGAAATTCGGTTACATTCAAGTTGGTGGGAACTTGAGTTTCCAAGAGTGCTTTGTCAAGGACGTCTTTGTGAAGGGGGGATGTGCGGAGCAACTCAAGTATAGATATTTGTGTAGGAGTCTTTCCTAGATGCTCTAGGAGGTTATACTGATTGGTGGGTGATGGACGTGTGGTTGGACGAGGGGGTAGGGGATCAGATGTGGATGCAGGCATTTGTTTAGTGGTAGGGGCTGTGTGGATGGATACACGGCCACAACGGGTTGTGATTGCGCAATCGGGTGCTTGTGCTTGAATGGTGATTGTGTTGACATGGTGAGATGATGGTTCTATCTGCCCTATGATAGAGTCATAGGATGCGGGTGCTGGGGTGATGTTGTATGCTTGATTAGATGAGGAGGCTTTATTATGGTTGGGCAGTGGATCCTTGGAAGCTCTGAGGTTGGCATTTGGTGATGGTTGGGTGCTTTGATCGAGGCTAACTTGATTTTGATCTAGAAGGTCTTGGATGCAATGCTTTAGTTGCATGTAGTCAGCAGTTTTATGACCCGCAATGCGGTGGTATTCACAATAGTCATTTTCATTGTACCATGCGGCTTTGAGTTCATTCTCTTGATGGGGTCTAATAGGTGGGAGTGTGATCAAACCTTTCTTGAGACATCTATCGAGGATGTCCTCGATGGGTTCCCCTAAGGGTGTAAATTGTCTTCAGGTTTGCGTGGTTTTGTTTGCCCCCTTTGGTTATTTACATTGGTCGCATAGGTATGTGCAGGTGTCTGATTATGTACATGTTGGATGGCTTTCACATCCGTGACACCATTGTTCAAAGTGTTCTTGTTCTTCCCCCAGTAGCGTGACTTGTCATTGGATTGTGTGTTGGCGTTGTTATTTGTATTGGGGGTGTTGATATGGGGTTTGTTGTTGTTGTTGTTGGATTTGTAGTCATACAATTTGATGGAGCCCTTGGTGATGAGGGCCCGTTCAATGGTGGTACCTTTGTCGATGACATCTTCAAAGGTGGATGTGCAAAGGATTTGTAAATGAAACCCTATTTCCTGATTGAGGTTGGTCACAAACATGGTGATGAGTTGTTTTTCAGGAATTGGCCATGGGAGTTTGCTTTCTAAGCTTCTCCACCTCTGCAAGAAGGAAGCAAAGGATTCTTCACTTTCCTATTTTGTGTTGCAAAGGTCAGTCATAGATATCTCATGTTTGAAGTTGTAGGAGAAATGGTTGACAAATTTGTCCACGAGCTCAGGAAAAGACCTAATGCCCAGGGGTAGATGTGCAAACCATTCCGTGGCTTGACCACCGAGGCTTCTTGGAAAGAGTCTCATAAGCAAGTGAGGTAAAACTCCCTAAGATGATCCCTAGGGTCTCCCTTTCCCTTGTATTTGTCAAATTTAGGCATCTCAAAGTTCTTGGGGAAAGGGGGCATGTACAATGTTAAATCAAATGGATAGGGGAAATGTCCTCAAAGGAATAGTGCTTGCGCTTGCCCCCAGTTTGCATGTCATCTACCTTTTGGATCAAGGCTTGTACAACATTTGTGAGATCTTGTGGTGGTTGTGGTTGGAGTGTGTAGGCCTATTGATTGGTGAGATGTTGGAGATGAGGTGAGATTTGATGTTGGAGATTTGTTTGGTTGAGGTTTTGATACTACGAGTTGGTGTTTTTGGTTGATTTGTGCCTGATGTTGTTGATATGAGTGGAGTTTTTGGAGAATATGTGGTGGTACTTGGGGATTGGTTTGATGTTGTGTTGATGAAGTTATGGGGTTATGTGGATACATGACATTAGACGGATTGACATTGGATAGGTGGACATTGGATGGGTTGGACGTATTGTGAGGTGGTTGTGAGAATAATAGTTGCAGGTATGCTATGGTTTGGGGGTTGGGTGGAGGCACACTCGTGGAGGTACTTGCATGTGTGATGTTCTCTTGTATGCCCAAGGTGATTTGTGGAATGAAAAGGTTTATGGTAGTTGTGGTAGTGGATGTGATGATAGGTTGGGAGGTGGTAAGGATGGAGGCACTTATGGGGATTGTAGATGTGGTGACATTAGAGGTTGTGTTGGCAGTAGATATGGTGGGTGTTGACATTTGAGAGATGATGGGTTGGGTGTTTGATGTGGTAGGAATGGTGTTAGAAGTGGATGGTTGTGATGAGGTCATGTTATGGGGTGGTTGGGCACCAATTTTGAGGAGATACTCTAGAAATCTATTTGGATCCAACCTTAGGACTTTGTCATGCATGTCCATGTTATCAACGTCTTGTGTGAAGGTCAATACATCTAGATCATCTTGGGATATGGTGGGGATGTTTTGTGGTGGTGGTGGTGGTGGTGGCTATTGTTGTAAGAAATGGAAGGGATTTTAATTGAGATTATATGGGGGGATGTAAGAGTATGTAGGTGGGTTGAATGTTTGATTGATGGGTATGTTGTTGTTGTTGGTGTTAGGCATTCCTATGCTGCCATATTGTCCAGATTCTACCATTTCTTAGTTTTTCTTGTGTTGTGATCTAGTTATGGGCATGCGAGTGTATGGGGTGAAATGGGGATGGAGACCTTAGAGAATTTGGATTAATTTGTTGGACCCAAAGATGAATGTGGTAGTGAGATGGAGTAGAAAAGAGGATGTGGTGGAAGATTGATATGTCTTTCTAAAGGTTTTAACCTACGGGTGGTATGAGTGGACGATATTGATTTTTTGCAAAATTTTTGGACCAAAAGGTAGCTGATGGATGATGTTTGTTTTGAAGAGATTGTTGATGTTTGATTTTGATGTTTGATATGAGGGATTAGGATGATGTTTTTTCAAAAGGATTTGGTGGTCAACAAATTGAGCTTAGGTAAGATCTAGATTTGTGTCACACAAATGGATGTTTTTCTTTGTTTGGGGTAGATTAATGACCTTACGCAAAGAAGGATGATTATTTCACTTGGAAGATAGACTATTGACTCTCCAAGAAAAATATGATGTATAGGATGAAATCTAGATCTAGCTTTAGCTCAAAGGGATGATGAGTTTTTGGATTAGTGACGATTTTTTTGATGGGTGTTTTGATTTTGGAAGATTTTGGATGTGTTTTTAGGATTTTTGGAATGATTTATTGTGATGAGGATTTTTGTTATGGTCCAAAAAATGTATGCAAAGATTAATGAAGATGAGTGAATATGAAAATGAGGTAGGTTTGATATAGCAAAGGGTCCAACAATGATAGTGATTAATCCTCTAAGGTCAAAGTGAAGGTATGATTTGGAAAATGGATGGACTGTTGTCAGATTTTTGGAAGGTGAATATGGATTAAGGTAGAGTAGATGGTGAAGATCACAATTGAATAGGTCTCTGTTTCAGGCAAGTTAATTTGAAAATAGCGCCAATCCATAGGTGAAATGGCACCAAAATCAGACAGAGATGGTCCTGATACAGGGTAGTGTTGGTCGAGGTCCTAAAAAGATAGATTTTGATGGAAAATTTGGATTTGTTTTGACTGAGATTTGATCAAATGGTTTTCAATGTCTCTTGGCAAGTTGTTTGCAAATAATTTAAGCACATTAACACACAATTAAGTACATGGACACACAATAACCAAGATTTTTATTTGTGAAATAACGTGTGATTTTGTTAAACAAGCACTTTGCACAACCTAAGGCGAAGATATGACAGTATTTGTTGAATCCCCTAGTTGCACCTATTCAAAGCGGGTAGCTCCAGGATCTTGGTAGCATCGGTTCCTCCTTACAATTGCACACACTTCTCATGCATACCAAGATCCAGGTTTCTTATAAGGCTTGTCCCTCACCAAACTTTTAGATTATCCCTGCTACCTCAGCTAAGAACTGCATGAATCGGGGCCACTTCAAAGGTTTCCCTTATGCGTCAACAAATAGAAGGATTTTGGCTTACTAAACAAAGGTTCGTAGTAAGTGCTTTCGTTCAGGTGGTTATACATGCGGCAACGCTACTCTCCATTATGGAGTCTCCCAATCTCCAAGGGTTATGCCTTGGAGGGTTTTGGGGGAGGTTGGCTGTCGATATAACAAAACAACACCTGTTGTCTATGACTTTTGTCACAAACACCTTATTTTATATAGCGTCTTGAAAGAGCTTGGCTTTAGCTTGTTGCTGCTTGGGTCGTTCCCACCTTTTGAAGCAGGGTGGTAGGCCCTCTAAGGATTAACAAAAGTAACACAAATCACAAAAATACTTTTGATCCCCAAGTTCATACAAAGATGCGAGGGGAGAGCATACGTATTCTTTATGATTGCATCACACTAAACATGGTTCATTTTAGTTCTTTGGATTATGTTGGGGGTGATTAATGCAAGTTTTGTGAGAAGCTTTTGATTCCCAAGGTCACCAAATGGTGCGAGGGAAGAGCATACACTTTTCACACTACCGACACAAACCATAAAAACTTCACACAATTAGATTGGTTTTCTTAATTATATGCATGAAGAATGCAGATTGTTGTTCTTTTTAAGTCTAATGATTTGATTGATACAATTTGTGGTTCTTTTTAAATCCCAAAATTGAAGTGTTTTGATAGTTGTTGGCACACAATTTGTGAATTTTAGAACACCAAATTTAAATGTTTGACACACACACACAAAGATTTGTTTGTTTGTTTAATTTTATTGCACCAAATCAAAATGTGTGTCTAAGCTAACATGCAAGGGTTCATTTTTTAAGTTTCCAATTGAAGTGTTTTAAACAAAGATGAAAGAATCCTACAAAAACTTGTTAGTATTCTCGAGATGATGTTGGTGACCTACAAAAACACTTGTCAGTACCTGCACAGACAGCAAAGTTAGTTTCAAAAATAGCACTATTACGAAGGTCAAATGGTGCCACTGCAGATAGCAAATGGCGACACTAACAGAAAATAGATAGGAAAATTGACACCCTATACAAATAGTGCTAATCCATCAGATAGCGCTAAAACTGAATACAAAAGGCACCAAAATAGAATATAGTGCTACAATGCTTTACAGAAGGAGCTAGAAAATAATATAGCACTACAATGATATGTAGAAGGCATCAAAATAACAAATAGCACTAATACAGGGGTAATAAGGCACCACTGCGCGCTGTCAAAGGGTCTGGTCACAGTTTGAAGATAGCACTGTTCTGGGTACAGATAGCGCTAATACGTGTCTGAACTCATCTGTCCTGCAAAATGGAGGTCTCCTAACCAAAATAAAGTGTTAGGCTGCACACATAAGAGGTCCCGTTAGCATTGTTAGTCTTGATAAATGAAAAATAGGACAAAAGAGAAGCCAAAATGCATGTTTAAACTTTATGAAAAATTTGGCATAACCTCCCCTGGTATCTTCCAATATTCTTGCAAAATAGAAAGCAATTAGGCAGAAAACACAGCAGGAAGAAGATGGATGAAAAGGACATGTGAGTGAGTCCCAAGAAAGAAAATTTGCTACGCAAAATAGTGCTAAAACAGAGAATAACGCTAAAAGAAGCCAAAGATAGCGCCGCTGCACTGGCAATATAGCGCTGCACCTGTAAAAACACATTTAGAGCACAAACACTCAACAAAAATGATTAGATTCGAACCTTGTGGGTCCCACTGGGCGTGCCAATGTAGATTATGCAAACAAATGAAGTGGAAATACTAACAAAATGCAAATAACACACAAAGTTATACCTTCACATGAAGACGCAATCTCATCAAGGGAGGAAGAAGCTTGCACCCAAGAGCTCCTAAGACATGATAATCCCTAGATAAGTGATTCTAATGTGAAATGCTACTCTAATTATGCAACTCACAATTATAGCTCAATGGAGATTTGGACGTGGTAACATTACTCAAAACTTGGATCCCCAAATGGGTTGAGGGATGTTGTATTTATAGAGATTTTGGAAGGATTTTGATCCAAGGGTGGAGATTGATTTAGAAAATCAATGGTGGAGGATGAAAGTGATGTGGAGGGCCTAGATTTAATCTTGGAGGAATGGAGGGCTAGGAATAAAAGTAAATCTTTTATTCATTTTGGGAAAAGGGGTTATTAAATGAGTATGGGTGTGAGGGATTATTTTTGAATTAAAGATTCATATGGGGAATGTAAAATGAATTAAAAATTCATTTGAGGATAAGTGGAAATAAATGAGTATGGGTGAGGTAAGGGGTTGTAAGAAGAATTAATTGTGATGTGGGATGTTTTAAAATAAAAAATTGACTTAGGTGGATTTATTTCAATTTTTTATTTGAAGGATGTGGGGAAGTGTGTTAAACTAGGTTTAACCACCCAAATGAGAGGTTAGGATTAATTAAACATAGGTTTTATTTAATTAATCCTAGGGATAGGATGAGGTAGGCTAGGGTAGGCAATTAAATAATAGCTATTTAATTGTCTAGGGTAGGGATAGGTCAATTAATAGGATGAATTAATTAGTTAAATATGGTTTAGCTAATTAATTGGATTTAGTGAAAAGGGGGAAATTGATTAAATAAATATTGCATATTTATTAAATCAATTGGCTAAGGTTGGGACTATTGAATTAATGAAATTAATTTATTTATTGAGGATAAAATGATGGAAAAATAGGTGATGAAGGGATAATTAATTAAATAAAAAATTAATTAATTGATTAGAAGGGAAAATGATAGTTTAGGGATGTTGGGAGTCAGTTTGATGGTAAGAGACATTTTTAGGTGTCTACAATACCATATTGGGATGCAAAGAGTATGTTTATTATTTTGAATAAGATAGTCAAAATCATATGCTTATGAACCCCTGATGACCATTGTGGTTATTAAATGTAATTCCTCTTGCATAGAAGGCGAGGTTATGAGATTACATTGAGTCTTACCTAATTTTAGTATGCAAGATAACATTGGGGCTATAGGCTTCCATAAGTCATATTGTTGTGACCAAATCACACATCTTCCCATTGTAAATGGGGACCCCCTTTTTTTTGAGCTCTGATGCTTTGCATGAAGTTTTGATGATGTCTTTAGTTTATTGCATGATGAAGTCAGTGGTGTTTGATTCCTATAGTCCTCTAATGACCTGATCCTGATGTTTGAGATCCTGAAAATGACTAAGTCTGGTAGCCTGATATCTTGAAACACTAAAAATTGACTAAGTCTAAAATCTGGTGGATCCTCCAAATTCTATAATCTACATGTTAAATCCAGTGGATTCGAGACCTATCTCAAACATCCTGAAAGGTATATTGAAAAATATTTAAAGTATATTTAATATACCTTATCCTCTGGGACTTACACTTCTAGGTGCAAAATTGCTCTAGGGAGTTAGGCACGCTTTTCCACCTCTGCAGACTTAAATCAGCACCTAATATTGAGACCTCAAAGTGCACCTAGAGAAGAAAACAAACCTTTGATCATCCCAAGTTATGGCACCTTGAATGGAATTGATACAAATGACCTTATGCATTGAAAATTTGACAAGGAAAATACATTATGAGTTTAGGCGCCCTTCATGCTTCATATCACCAATTTTGGCGCCTTGGCAACATAGTAGATGAATAACACCTCAAAATGAGCACCTAAGGGTGATGTAGTCATACAAGGGTGCAAACAAGTGTTAAAAGACTTAAAACATCAAGGAATAATCCAAATTCAAGTAAGGCACATTTTCACACCTTGATCATCATCTAAGGCGCCTTGCAAAGGAGGTCTTGAGCAACATAAACCTTAGGTGCAATTTCTTGCTTCTACAATCAAATTTGAGCACCTAAGGAGTGGATTAGTGATGGACATCACTTTGACAGCCTTAAAACTGTTTGAAGGTTTGAATTGGTGAATGATAGTGCCTAAATGTCTTAGAACCAACCAGAATAAGGAATTTGGTGCAGGAGCACCAAGGGCTTGGAGCCCATGTATATACTTTCACATTTTTGGTGTGATGTTTTTAATTTTCAAATAGGAAGGCGCGGGAACATGCATTTGGTTCAATAGAGTGGTGACCGATAGTGGCAGTGAGAAGAACCGTATGAGAAGGCATCAGTGTGATCAGGTGTATCGGTAGACAGGACTAGAGTTCTACCGAAGTAGTAAGTCTGGCTGATAGGAGGATAAAATATTGCGGGCCCCACCAATAACATGTCAAACTATGTATATTCAAAGTGGATCCATCGGCATAGGGTTAGACGTTGGAAGAGAAGGAGTGAGTTAGGCTGACAAAAACATGTGGTGCCGATGAAGGAAGACTGTAGGGTAGGTATATCGGTGTAAAGGTTACAATCGGGAGAAAAGATGAATGTCTAGCCGAAGAAGAAGGTCTGGCCGATGGTGAAATTTGGCATTTCGGCATGAGAATAGACATTGGGAGAAGATATGGAAGTATGGCCAATGATAGGAGGTCTCACCGATAGTGAAGTGGATATGAGGCATATCGGTGTGAGATGAAGGATTGGGAGATAGGGTCAAAGTCTAAGCAATGGAAGGAGTCTTGCTGAAAGCGAAGACAATACAATGCATATCGAGATGAGTTTGTCTATCAGAGAACAAAGGAAAAGTTACACCGATAGTATGAGTCTGTGTAGACACCTAAAAATGGCTTCTACCATCGAACCGACTCTTGACATCCCTAAACATGTCAATTTCCCTCCTAACCAATTAATTAAATTTTTATTTAATTAATTATCCCTTTATTACCCTATTTTCCATCATATTATCCCCAAAATTGAATTAATTTCATTAATTCAATAGTCTAAAACCTTAGCCAATTGATTTAAGAAATATGCAATATTTATTATTTCAATTTCCCTCTATCCTAAGTCCTAAATCCACCTCACAAAATCCACCTCATCTCTTCCAACTCACCATGTGGCACATATAATTAAATATTCTTAATATTTAATTAGCTAATATCCTCCATTATCCAAAAATGAATTTAAAATTCAATTATCCCCCACTATCATCCACTATTGAATTTAAAATTCAATTGTCCCCCACTATCATCCACTAATTGAATTTTTAATTCAATTATCCTCCACTCTTCCACTAATTGAATTTTTAATTCAATTGTCCTCCACTAATTGAATTTTTAATTTAATTATCCTCCACTCTTCTACTAATTGAATATTTAATTCAATTGTCCTCCACTAATTGAATTTTTAATTCAACTATCCTCCACTCTTCCACTAACTGAATTTTTAATTCAATGGTTCTCCACTAATTGAATTTTTAATTCAATGGTCATCCACTAAATGAATTTTTAATTCAATGGTCATCCACTAATTGAATTTTTAATTTAATTGTCCTCCACTAATTGAATTAAAAATTCCATTTGTCATAATCCACTCTCATTAAAAATGAATTTTTAATTCATCCACTATGAATTTAAAATTCACAAATAATGAGAGCCCTTGATCTCAACTCTTGATCCTCACCCTCCATCCCTTTTTCAAAAATCTATAAATGAAACCCTCACCCAAGCCATTATAACAACTTCTTGCATCAAAACCATGCTGAAATTTCTCTCAAATCTCTAATCTATCTATCCTCTAATCCTTCATCTACATTTGTGTTGAAAGCAAGACCAATCCACATTTGAATCAAATAGGGTTATCTAATCTAGGAGCTCTTGGGTGCAAGCTTCCTCCTCCCTTGATGAGATTGGGTCTTCATGTGAGGTATAACTTTGTGTTTTTATACATTTAGTTTGTGTTTTCACTTCATTTTGTTTTCCTAATCTACAGTCTGAACGATGGGTTATATCCATCGGAGAGAAGTTATATATCGGTGAAAGAAATTATGCAGTGGCTGATAAGAAAGGAGAGGATCATTTCGGTGAGAAAATAGAGATATCTTGCCGATGATAAAGTAAATGCACATTTCGATATGGTATGATAAAAATGAATGTATCGATAGAAAGCAAGTCGAATGGGAAAGTATGATCGGTGAGAAAAGAACCTATTTCGCCAATGATAACCGAACAGACAGAAAACCCTAACTGTCTGATAACAGCAAAAGGACGAAGAGTATAAGAACTGGTTTTTGGCTTTGTAAATCAGTTAGAATGTTAGAAAAAGTTGAAGGATAGACATTGAATGTAAAAGAAAGAACTCTGATAATAAGAAACATTGACAATTTGAATCTGTTCAAGCATTTCCTGTAGAATTCTTGCATAACTCATTCTATAGAGTAGTCAGCTTTATTTTTGTTCTTTTGTTTCTGTTTGTACAAAATGTCTCTGTCTTAATGTCCCTACATTTTCCCTATACAGTCATGGAGGGCCATCAAGCAGAGATCTTCTTTCCTTTGTTTTTGTTTGTGTTAGTGGTTGGATTGTTAATGAGAGACAATAGGAACTTGTCCTAGGCGAGCTCTACTATAGCTCGGCTAGGTATGCAAGTTGCAGTCTAAAAAGGCAAGGGTGAGAAATAGAGTAGGAAGAATTGAGTACCAAGCAATCAGAACCCTGGACCCAGAGAGGAGGGTTGATAACGGGCTCAAGAAGGCTATAAGCCTTAGGAATTGGGAATCTTGGAAGCAGTGAGGACAAAGAAGAAGACCTCACACCAAGAAAATAGAGTCTGTATTGGGAACAACAGGCAAATAGGTCTTTCACCTCTGTAATAGATTGCTTAGGTTGAATTAGGCATTTTGGGGTAGAAAATATCTATGAGCACTTGAATTGGTAGGGAGACTTGGGGTATGTTATCAACCCTCCTCTCTGGGTCCAGGGTTCTGATTGCTTGCTACTTAATTCTTCCTACTCTATTTTTCACCCTTGCCTTTTTAGACTACAACTTGCATACCTAGCCGAGCTATAGTAGAGCTTGCCTAGGACAAGTTCCTATCATCTCTCATTGACAATCCAACTACTAACACAAACATAAACAAACAAAAGAAGATATCTTCTTGATGGCCCTCCATGATTGTACAGGGAAAATGTAGGGACATCAAGATAGAGACATTTTGTACAAACAGAAACAAAAGAACAAAAATAAAGCTGACTACTCTATAGAATGAGTTATGCAAGAATTCTACAGGAAATGCTTGAACAGATTCAAACTATCAATGTTTCTTATTATCAGAGTTCTTTCTTTTACATTCAATGTCTATCCTTCAACTTTTTCTAACATTCTAACTGATTTACAAAGCCAAAAACCAGTTCTTATACTCTTCGTCCTTTTGTTGTTATTGGATAATTAGGGTTTTCTGTCTGTTTGGTTATCATCGGCGAAACAGGTTCTTCGCTCACCGATCATACTTTCCCAGTCGACCTGCTTTCTATCGATACATTTATTTTTATCATACCATATCGAAATGTGCATTTACTTTATCATCGGCAAGATATCTCTATTTTCTCACCGAAATGATGCTCTCCTTTCTTATCGGCTTGACCTACCTTATCAGCCACTACATAATTTCTTTCACCGATATATAACTTCTCTCTGATGGATATAACCCATTGTTCAAACTTATACTGTCGGTGTAACTTTTCTTTTGTTCTCTGATAGACACACTCATCCCGATATGCATTGTATTGTCTTCACTTTCAGCAAGATTCCTTCCGTTGCTCAGACTTTGACCCTGTCTCCCAATCCTTCATCTCACACCGATATGCCTCATATCCACTTCGCTATCAGTGAGACCTCCTATCATTGGCCATACTTCCATATCTTCTCCCGATGTCTATTCTCACCCTGAAACACCAAATTTCACCATCGGCCAGACCTTCTTCTTCGGCTAGACATTCATCTTTTCTCTTGATTGTAATCTTTACACTGATATACCTACTCTGCAGTCTTCCTTCATTGGCACCACATGTTTCTGTCGGCCTAACTCACTCCTTCTCTTCTAACATCTAACCTTACGCCAATGGATCCACTTTGAATATACATAGTTTGACATGTTATTGGTGGGGCCTGCAATGTCCTATCCTCCTATCGGCTAGACTTACTACTTTGGGGGAACTCTAGTCCTGTCTACCGATACACCTGATCACACTGATGCCTTCTCATACGGTTCTTCTCACTGCCACTATCAGTCACCACTCTATTGAACCAAATGCATGTTCCCGCACCTTCCTATTTGAAAATCAAAAACATCACACCAAAAATGTGAAAGTATATACATGGGCTCCAAGCCCTTGGTGCTCCTGCACCATACTCCCCCTACGCGGAAAAAGTCAAGTCACCTCTGGTGACAACAAGGCAAAATCAATGCCTCGCTTCTTGAACTTGGACTCTGCAACCCAGGTAGCCTCTACTTTAGGCAACTGTTTCCACTTGATCATATGCTCCATGTACACGCCATGTCTGGTCTGTTTCTATACTCGAGAATCCAGAATTTGCTCAGCCTGTGGTTTGAGTGTAGGTGGCAAGGTCACATCGCTCACTGTCTGTGCAGCCTCTAAACTAGATCCATCTGCTGCTGAATGAAGACCTTTATAAGGTACCAGGTCCTGAACATTGAACACTGGTGAAATTGCCAAGTTTGCTGGCAAATCAATTCTGTAGGCATTTTTGCCATACTTGTTCAGAATTCTACAAGGACCAATCCGTCTCATCTGTAGTTTAGTTGGCTTCCCTTTCTGCAATCGGGCTTTGTTCAAATGAACCATGACTAAATCGCCAACTGCAAACTGAACATCCTTCATGTGTGCATCTACCCTATCTTTGATTTTCTAGGTATTTTCCATCAATGTCTTCTTGACTTGGTCATGAATCTCCTTCATAGATTGTGCAAAATCCTCTGCATGACCACTTCTATCTTCCATGTCTCCAAGATGTCGGAGTTCATATACACCTCGAGGATGCATTCCATACACTATCTCAAATGGACTTTTGCCAGTAGTTCTATTCACACTGTCATTATAGGCAAATTCTGCCTAATAAATGACCTGATCCCAACTCTGTCCATATTCTTTTGTCAAACACCTTAACAGGTTACCCAATGTCCTGTTCACCACTTCTGTTTGGCCATCTGTCTATGGATGATATGCTGATCCAAAAGATAGATTTGTTCCTAACCTATGCCATAAAGTTTTCCAGAAGTGTCCCATAAACTTAGCATCTCTATCAGACACGATGCTTGCTAGAAGTCCATGAATCCTTATGACCTCTTTGAAAAACAAATGAGCTAAATGACTGGCATCATGAGTCACCTTACAGGGAATGAAATGACTCATCTTGCTAAATCTATCAACAACTACGAAAATACTATCAAAACCAGTCTTAGTCTTTGGTATACCAACTACAAAATCCATACTTACACAATCCCATGGTCTGGAAGGTATAGGTAGTGGTTGATACAGTCCCGCATTTGAAGAAGTTCCCTTGGCCTTTTGACAGATGATACACTGCTCTACATACTTTCTGACATCTTTGTGCATCTTCGGCCAATAGTAGAACCGCTGGACTAACTCCAATGTTTTGTTCAGACCAAAATGTCCACTCAAACTACCATTATGCTTCTCCTGTATGAGATTTTCTCTCATGGATCCTTTTGGTACACACAACTGTCCACCTTTGAACATCAATCCCTGCTGCAATGTGTAATCTACAAATTCACTATGAAAGTGATTTTCAAAGTCTTGACAGACCTTGTATGCTTCAACAAAATCTTCATCCTCTTTGTAGAGGGCTGTGAACTCTTCCATTCCTATGCTTCTTAATTACACCTCTTGCACTGTGAGCAGCCTCCTGCTTAAAGCATCTGCCACTTTGTTGAGCTGTCCCTTCTTATGTTTAATTGTGAATGTGTAAGACTGCAAATATTCCATCCACTTGATATGCCTATGGCTCAACTTATCTTGTGAGTTTAGAAAACTTAGAGCTTGATTGTCTGTATAGACAACAAATTCCTTAGGTAGGAGGTAATGCCTCCATTTTCTAAGTGCTTGGACTAGAGCATAGAGCTCTAAGTCATATGAAGAGTATCTGCTCTTTGCTTCATTTAGCCTCTCACTGAAAAAGGCTACTGGTCTATTATCTTGGCTGAGTACTGCACCTACTGCAATATTACTAGCATCACATTCTAAAGTGAATAACTTATCAAAACTCGGCAGCACTAACAGTGGCTGTGTGGCTACTTCTTTCTTCAATATTTCAAAACTCTTATCAGCTGATTGTGTCTAGTGAAACTTTGGTTTTGTCCCACCTTTGATTGTATCAAGCATGGGTGCACAAATAGCACTGAAATTCTTTATGACTTTTCTATAAAACTGAGCTAAGCCATGAAAACTTCTCAACTCAGTTGTTGCTCTGGGAGTAGGCCAATTCAATATGGCTTCTACCTTTGACTTGTCCATCTTCAATTCTCCTCTGGACAACACAAAACCAAGGTATACTAATTCCTGCTTCATGAAGTCACACTTCTCCAAATTTATGGTTAGTTGTTCATCATGTAACTCTTTCAAAATAGTATTTACATGTTTAAGATGCTCCTCTTTAGTTTGACTAAAAATTAAGATATCATCTAGATAAACAACTACAAATTTACCCATATAATCTTTGAGAACTTCATTCATGAGTCTCATGATTGTGCTGGGAGCATTCGATAGACCAAATGGTATAGCAAGCCATTCATATAGTCCTTCTATGGTTTTGAAGGCTATTTTCCACTCATCACCTTCCTTGATTTTGATCTGGTGATAACCACTTTTTAGGTCTATCTTGGTGAAGTATTTAGCCCCTCCTAAACAGTCCATAAGATCTTCAATTCTAGGAATTGGAAATCTATACCTTATGGTGATCTTATTGATAGCTCTGGAGTCTGTGCATAGTCTCCATGTTCCTCCTTTCTTTGGTGCCAACACTGTAGGCACTGCACAAGGACTTATGCTTTTCCTAACCAATCCCTGGTCAAGCAATTCTTGTACTTGTCTGGCTATCTCCTTATGTTGATTTGGAGTCATCTTGTATGGAGCTTTGTTAGGCAGAGATGCTCCTGGAATTAGATCTATCTGATGGCTAATAGTTCTTTGTGGAGGTAGTGTTGCTGGTGTTCCATCACTAATGATGTCCTTATATTGTTCCAGTATAGTCTGTACCTCTTTTGGGACCACTATCTTTTTTTCTTTTTGCTCCTCCTTAGGCTTTAGTATGATAGCATAACCAATACCATCCTCCTTAAGAGTATTCAAAAACTCTTTACCACTCACAATTAATACATTAGGGCTTTTAGTCTTATTTGCGTCTTCATCTTCCAATGACTGAATTTTATAGGTGACACCATCTTTTTGAAAAGAATATGCATTCTTCTCATCATCATTTATGGCTTTTCAGTCATACTGCCATGGTCTACCCAATAAGAGATGACATGCATCCATGGGTAGGATATCACAAAGTACCTTGTCTTTGTATCCACCTATACCAAACTCTACCCAAGTTTGCTCATTGACTACCACATGATGACCTTTATTTAACCACGTGACCCTATATGGATTTGAATGAGGTATTCTTTGCAAATTTAATTTTCTAACTGCTTCATCAGACACTATGTTATCAATAGACCCTGAGTCTATGATTACTTGACATACCTTATTCATAATCTTGCATCTGATTCTGAATAAAGCTCTCCTTTGCTTTGGTTCAGCTTTCACTGGTTCTTTGATCAAAGTTCTCCTTACCATGATGTTCTCTCCCACTTCTGAGGCTAGATTGACTTCAGGTGATTTGTTGCTTGAAGCATCATCTTGTACATAATGATTTCTTTTATCAACTCCTTGAGAAGAAGATGTGCCCTTATCAAGACACCTGTATGCTGGATGGCCTAATTGACCACAATTGTAGCATTTCATAGTGGCAAAGTAGGATCCTCTGCCTGATCCTCCTTATCTTCCTCTGTTAGATCCCCTTCCTCGGTAGTTTCCTCTACTACTAGTCTCTCCACTCTGCTATGTGAGTTTGGATTCTCCTTGGGGCCTTTGATCAGTGTTCCTACCACCATAACTTCCTCTTCCTCTGTTGTCTCTACCTCTTCCTCTTAATCTGCTGCTTGACTCTTATTTCTTCTTGCTCTTCTCCTCTACCTTGAGTGCTAGCTGATAGCTTTGATGCACTGTTGTAGGGCTGAATAGCCTAATTTCCTCTTGAATACTCCACCTCAAACCATTGAGATATCTTGCCACTTTTACATTTTCATCTTCCATCACCTTAGACCTCAGGCATAATTTTTGAAACTCCTCAGTGTATGCATTGACATCTAATTCTCTTTGTCTCAAATTTTGTCGTTTCTTGTGAAACTGGACTTCATAATCTCTAGGCATGTAGACTTCCTTGACTTTAGCCACCATACCTTTCCAAGTAGCTATAGGTTTCTTACCTTCTTTTTCTCTTTCAGTTTGAACAAATTTCCACCATGTCAAAGCAGCTCCTCTGAGTCTTGATTTAGCCACCTTCACCTTTTGTGCTTCAGTCACTCCATCACATTCAAAGTGATTTTCTATACCTTCTATCCATTCCATAACCAAATCAAGTTCCATCTTTACACTAAAAAAAGGAACTCCTTCCAATGTCTTACCACTCATGGCTTTCAAGGCCTTCAAGAAAGGTTCTTCTTCCATCTTAAGATCAGGTGTGGGCTCTTCATCTTCTACAGACACACCTTTTTCCATACCTTCAGAATTTTTAATCTTCTGACTGACTTCTTTAGTCTTTTCCATCATTACAACCAGTTTACTTTCCATTTATACCAATCTTTCTTGTAGGAGCCTATTCTCCTCTTCTTGTTCATCAACATTCTTTGCCAATTCTGCATTAGTCACCATCTTTTTGGATGAACCTACAGACTCACTTGAACTCGGTGATGGCATACAACTTCTTCTATTCTAATCTAAGAATAGCCCAAATCTTTAACTTGGCTCTGACACCAATTTGATGGGGAGGCCTATGGGTTTAGAATACCTATCTTGACACAACACTTCAAGACCTATGACATACCCCAAGTCTCCCTACCAATTCAAGTGCTCATAGACATTTTCTACCCCAAAATGCCTAATTCAACCTAAGCAATCTATTACAGAAGTGAAAGACCTATTTGCTTGTTGTTCCCAATACAGACTCTGTTTTCTTGGTGTGAGGTCTTCTTCTTTGTCCTCATTGCTTCCAAGATTCCCAATTCCTAAGGCTTATAGCCTTCTTGAGCCCATTATCAACCCTCCTCTCTAGGTCCTTCTTCCTACTCTATTTTTCACCCTTGCCTTTTTAGACTACAACTTGCATACCTAACCGAGCTATAGTAGAGCTCACCTAGGACAAGTTCCTATCGTCTCTCATTGACAATCCAACCACTAACACAAACAGAAACAAACAAAAGAAGATCTCTGCTTGATGGCCCTCCATGACTGTACAGGGAAAATGTAGGGCATCAAGATAGAGACATTTTGTAGAAACAGAAACAAAAGAACAAAAATAAAGCTGACTACTCTATAGAACGAGTTATGCAAGAATTCTACAGGAAATGCTTGAACAGATTCAAACTGTCAATGTTTCTTATTATCAGAGTTCTTTCTTTTACATTCAATGTCTATCCTTCAACTTTTTCCAACATTCTAATTGATTTACAAAGCCAAAAACTAGTTCTTATCCTCTTCGTCCTTTTGCTGTTATCAGACAGTCAGGTTTTTTTGTCTGTTTAGTTATCATCGGTGAAACAGGTTCTTCGCTCACCGATCATACTTTCCCAGTCAGCCTGCTTTCTATCGATACATTCATTTTTATCATACCATATTGAAATGTGCATTTACTTTATCATCTGCAAGATATCTCTATTTTCTAACCGAAATGATCCTCTCCTTTCTTATCGGCTTGACCTACCTTATTGGCCACTACATAATTTCTTTCACCAATATATAACTTCTCTCTGATGGATATAACCCATCGTTCAGACTTATACTGTTGGTGTAACTTTTCCTTTGTTCTCTGATAGACAAACTCATCCTGATATGCATTGTATTGTCTTCGCTTTCAGCAAGACTCCTTCTATCGCTCAGACTTTGACCCTGTCTCCCAATCCTTCATCTCACACCGATATGTCTCATATCCACTTCGCTATCGGCGAGACCTCCTATCGTCGGCCATACTTCCATATCTTCTCCTGATGTCTATTCTCACACCGAAATGCCAAATTTCACTATCAGCCAGACCTTCTTCTTCAGCTAGACATTCATCTTTTCTCCTGATTGTAACCTTTACACCGATATACCTACCCTGTAGGCTTCCTTCATCAACACCACATGTTTCTGTCAACCTAACTCACTCCTTCTCTTCTGACATCTAACCTTACGCCAATGGATCCACTTTGAATATACATAGTTTGACATGTTATCGGTGGGGCCTGCAATGTCTTATCCTCCTATCGGCCAGACTTACTACTTCGGCAGAACTCCGGTCTTATCTACCGATACACCTGATCACACTGATGCCTTCTCATACGGTTCTTCTCACCGCTATTGTCGGTCACCACTCTATTGAACCAAATGCATGTTCCTGCTCCTTCTTATTTGAAAATCAAAAACATCACACCAAAAATGTGAAAGTATATACATGGGCTCCAAGCCCTTGGTGCTCCTGCACCAGAATTGAAGAATGAGTTAACCACTTTGAGCTCCTTGAAGGAGAGAAGTATGTATATGAAGATTGATTGAATGTTTGGAGTTTAGGTGCACTTTCCTTGTCTTCTAATCACACATTGGCACCTAGGAAGAGTTGACATGAAACAATCCTTTGAGTGGACTCCTTGATGAGATCTCTCCCATTTCTTAAACTTGTTGAAATGTTAAAAGCTAAGTCAAATGGATTCTAGGTGCTCTTTGCCTTCAGAATGACCTTGAATTGGTGCCTAAGCATAACAAGAGAGTTTAAATCCATTCAATATGGCACCTTGTAAGAGGAGAGCTTAAGAGAATGAGACTAGATGGCATTTAAGAGTCAAGATCATCAAAATCCAAAGAAAAGGGCTAAGTAAGCTAAGGTGCCTTTGCTTGTCATTCAATACCTCCATGAGTGCCTAGATTGAAATTAAATCCAAGGACATCTAAGAGTAGGCGCCTAGAGGGGAAAAGTCATCCTATAACCTTCATAATTATTTAAAGCATAAAAAATGCCAAGTATAAAGCTTCATGATGTTGGATGCTCTTTCACCTCCATATAGATCTAGATTGGCACCTTAGATAAAGTATCACAAATCTATATCATTGAGTAAGTTCCAAGACAGAAAGGCGTACTTCAAGCATGTTTAATCATTCAAGGTCTTACAAATAACGAATAGAGCCTAAATTGATGCTAGGTGCCTCCTCTTGTCTCTACTATCTAGTTTTGGCACCTAAGGAGAAATTGCATCTAGTGAACTCATTAATTGGCACCTAGGAGGAAAAGACCTTAAACTTACATTATTGAGTCAGCACTTTAGAAATTGAGCTATTCCTAGTCAATTAGAGTCATAAAATATCAAATACAAAGTCAAATTGGACTTAGGCGCCCCTTCATGTAATTTCCCACCATCATGAACACCTAGATCTAGGAAGATCATCCAATTGCACCTAGGAATAAGAGACAAGTCTAAGACCTCAAATTTGAGCACCTAGAAGTGTGATGGATTAAAGAAGCTACATTGGCACCTAAGGGTAAGTTGTATCTAATGACATCACCTAATTCAACGCCTAGGAGGTATAAAGCTTAACATTGACATGAGGACAAGCTCTTAGTAAAGGAGAGTTTCTCAAACATTTAAACATGTGAATGAAGTCATAGAAATGCACTAAGTCATCTAGGCACCATTTTCCCCTTGTGTACCCTTACATTTGCGACTAAGAAGAAGTTGCTTCAGTTCATTGGAGTGTTTGAGTATTGAGGATTTCTTAGCAATGCTTTGAACCCCTTTGAAGTTGAAGAAGGTATTTACCTAAGTTAAGGCACAAATTTACACCCCAATCATCATCAAAATGTGCCTTAGGAGAGATCAACATTATTAAGGAAGTCTAGGCGAGTTCTTCAACTTGTATAACCTCCAAGTGTGCCTAGCAAGAAAGAATTATTATAAGTCATCCTCAAATGTTTCAAATAGCAATACAAAGTCAAATTGGACTTAGGTGCCTTTTGCTCCTTTTTTCACCTATATATGCACCTAGATTTGAAATAAGATTATTGCATGTTCCTTTGTGCTATAAAGTGTTTATCATAAGGATTGATGTGTTTCTTGGTTTGTATTGCAGGAAGATTGAAGGAAAAGAAGTATCACAGAGGTAGGAGCAAGAGCTTGGAGTCACTTTCAAGGAGGAGTCATCATTTAGCTATTTCAAAGGAGTCATTCATATTCATTCATGCCAAAGAATTAAGATGGGAAGTAATCACTACCAAAGAGACACCACTTCAAGAGGTAGCTGCTCCAAGAAGTCACAACAAGATACATCTCAGGTCTTCTTCATCAATGACATCATGTTAGATCACATCAAGTTTGACATACTTCATCAAGTTGCATCATGTCCAGAGATCTTCAATCACTTCAAGTTCCATTCATCTTCAAGTATCAATTAGCTTCTTCATCAATCATTGCTTCAAGGTCAACATGCCAAGTGCAATACTTCATGTCTTCATCATATCATCAAGCAAGACACTTCATCCATCATACTTCAAGTTCTCCCAATCTTTAAGTCTTTGAGAAGAGTCTTCTACTCCATGTCATCAATGAAGTTTCATCATCTACTTTGAGTCATGAAGGAGCATCATTTTCCTCATCTACTCTATATGAAAGAGCATCAAGGAAGGTCATCAACCTAACTACAAGAAGAAGAGATATCATAGAGTTAGTCAAATGAAGCTACAAGCATCATACACATCCTACTTACAATGAACAAGGCAAGATAAAAAAGATACATCTCAAGTGTTCATTATCAAAGTAATCATATTGAAGATATCATACAAAGATCAGTTTGGCCACATGAGGAGAAGAACGAAAGTTACACCCCTTTGCAACTTTACACTGCCTCCTTCTGACGATTTTTGGGGCAGCAAAAAACCTTTCACCATGGGCAAACACCTCTGAGATATAAAAAACTAAGAGAGGTTATTGTAGAGGCACTCTACATGATCGTGTTGCCTTAGACAAAATTTTTCTAAGTGACACAATTTTTGAATAACATCTCGTCAAAGATTGCTGCCTTTTTGCACTTTGGACTCTTTAGGGATATCATCGGTACAATGTAGCTCAGACTGTTTCAACATGTTTGGGTGAAAAAAAGGACCATGCATAGCGTAAATGTACCCATCTGGATGCATTGGAACAGTCAGTTTGGTCGCATTAGGAGCAGGACAAAAGTTACACCCCTTTGCAACTTTACACTGCCTCCTTCTGACGATTTTTGGGGCAGCAGAAAACCTTTCACCACAGGAAAATGCCTTAGAGATATAAAAAATTGAGAGAGGTTATTGTAGAGGTACTCTATGTGATCATGTTGCCTCAAACATAATGTTTCTAAGTGACACAGTTTTTGAGTAACATCTCGTCAAAGATTGCTGCCTTTTTGCACTTTGGACTCTTCAGGGATATCGTCAGTACAATGTAGCTCAGACTGTTTTGACATGTTTGGGTAAAAAAAGGACCATGCCTAGCGTAAATGTACCCATCCGAATGTGTTGGAATAATTAGTTTGGTCACATTAGGAGCAGGATGAAAGTTACACCCCTTTTCAACTTTACACTGCCTCCTTCTGACGATTTTTGGGGCAGCAAAAATTGAGAGAGGTTATTGTAGAGGCACTCTGCATGATTGTTTTACCTCAGACAGAATGTTTCTAAGTGACACAGTTTTTGAGTAACATCTCATCAAAGATTGCTACCTTTTTGCACTTTGGACTCTTCAGGGCTATCGTTGGTACAATGTAGCTCAGACTATTTCGACATGTTTGGGTGAAAAAAAGGACCATGCCTAGCGTAAATGTACCCATCCAGATGCGTTGGAATAATTAATTTGGTTGCATCAGGAGTAGGATGAAAGTTACAACCCTTTACAACTTTACACTGCCTCCTTTTGAGGATTTTTGGGGCAGCAGAAAACCTTTCACCAAAGGGAAATGCATCAGAGATATAAAAATTGAGAGAGATTATTGTAGAGGCCCTCTACATGATCACGTTTCCTCAGATAGAATATTTCTAAGTGATACAGTTTTTGAGTAACATCTCGTCAAAGATTGCTGCCTTTTTGCACTTTGGACTCTTCAGGGATATCGTCGGTACAATGTAGCTCAGACTATTTCGACATGTTTGGGTGAAAAACAAGACCATGCCTAGCATAAATGTACCCATCTAGATGTGTTAGAACAATCATTTTGGTCGCATCAGGAGAAGGATGGAAGTTACACCCCTTTGCAACTTTAAACTGCCTCCTTCTGACGATTTTTGGGGCAGCAGAAAACCTTTCACCACGGGCAAATGCTTTAGAGATATAAAAGACTGAGAGACATTATTGTAGAGGTACTCTACATGATCGCATTGCCTTAGACGAAATATTTTTAAGTGACACATTTTTTGAGTAACATCTTGTCAAAGATTGCTGCCTTTTTGCACTTTGGACTCTTCAGGGATATCGTCAGTACAATGTAGTTTGGACTATTTCAACATGTTTGGGTGAAAAATAGAATAATGCTTAGCCTAAACATACCCATCCAGATGCGTTGGAACTATCAGTTTGTTCGTATCAGGAGCAGGACACCAAAAATGCATAACATGATGATGTAAAAATGTGTATATGTGTAAAAATGAAGCAGGAAATAAAAAAAGACAAACCTTACAAATTAATGTGCATACTTACAACTCAATGTAATATGACTTTACAAAATCAATGTGAATACTTACAAATTAATCCAATGAACCATCCGGGTTTGCTCTACTCTTTATTGTGTCAATTATTGCTTCATGGTCAGACTCACACACCTTCCACAAGATTTTGTTCAAACGTCTACCCTAATACTTTATCAAATGAACATTGGATGCCACGACAAGGTTCGAGTAATGAAGAATCTTCCGATGCATGTCAAAGTCCTGAAACAACCAAACATTAACACTCTTATGTGGGTACCTTCTAAGCCATGTTCCATTAATAACCACTGAGCCTGTAGGGTATTCGATGTTTTCTCCATCTGTAA
The DNA here is from genome assembly GCA_027924645.1 of Cunninghamia lanceolata. Lineage (NCBI taxonomy): Eukaryota > Viridiplantae > Streptophyta > Pinopsida > Cupressales > Cupressaceae > Cunninghamia > Cunninghamia lanceolata. The sequence continues at coordinate 5,626,831 of BSBN01000148.1, read as the reverse complement.
CAGGGGCCTCCAATTTATTTTTGGCCTCAACACAACGACATAAGTAATAATCTATTCCCTCTTCATTATCTTCATCTGCAATAACTACATATACGTGCCCTACATTAATATGTGTAGCAAATTAGATAAAATTAGTCAACATTACAAAAACACTACAAAGTAAGATGACATTACCTGGTTGAACTAGATGAAATTAGATGCATATACGTGCCCTATATTACCTGGTTGAACTAAATCTGATATGTGGTCAAAGTGAACTGATGATTCCATCTATGTTAGTTCCAGTGCCGTTGGGGGTTGATATGTGTCAAGTGGGCTAAGATAACTTAACTGCCATTCGTCAACCCACTCCTTTGACTCGCACTCATCCCATACTTGAATTGTATAGAAAGAACAAAAGCATGACATATTTCACATATGGATACTCCATGAACCTGTAATTGAGCTTTTGAAAGAGTGCATCTCATTTGATCCTGTCAGTGTAGAACATTCCTCATATGGTGCAATGTTAGTATCATGTATCAACCAAAAAAATCTATGAACTGAAGACTTACCTTCATTACCTAGACCCATGGAAGCATTACACCACTCGATAATTAATTTTGCATCTGTCAACTTTGCATTGTCTTTATACTTTAACTCTTCTCATGCTATGGCTTTTTTGATACATGCTCCTGCACCATCATGCTCCCCCTTTCCATGCCCAACCTAACAAAAGTTCCACATATGTTGAATACCTATAAAATTATGCCTACTTAGCCAATAGAAATTCCATGAGTTCTTGAATTGTGATGCACAGTTATCTGACCATATGATATGCTAACTAAATGATATGCCCCTTCTAGCCAAATCATTGTAGAACACCTGAAAGCAAACTTGTACGAACTCCATAGAATGCATGCAATCATCACTAATATAGAAATTATACTCCCTTATGATCTTTTTGTCATTCTCTGTACTATCATTCGCATGAATGAATGCGATGTGCACAAATATAGAAACCTGTGTGGAGTTGTAATATTGTGATTGCACCTCACGCTGTGGCTGTAGACTGTAGTTCTCTGCAAAGTTGATGACTGAAACAATGCTACCAACCGGAAATATGTCCTTGCATAACTTGAATTACAAGTCCAACCATCAAGCTCTATAGGCATGTCTTGCATACTCATACACTATGATGTCATGAAATATAGGCATAAACTGATACATTGGAATCTTTTCAATAACCAATTCACACCTCTTTACTTCTTTACCATCTTTTGTATTGTATGCCACTATTTTATACTTGCCAAACTCTACTAGTTCGTTTCCAACCGCATGTGTTCTTTCCATATGTTCACATATTGGCAAATGTTGCAAGCCACCGCAATGATGACATGTGCTATCCAAGCATAATTTCTTGTAGAATATTTGACCTTCCTCTCTTTCACATAAAATTCTTGATATGAAGTCTCTTGAAGATGTTAGTGGGGCACATATGGCACAACCCTGCAAAACATTGTTAGTATGCATATCTAAACATATAGACCTATAAACATCAAAATGGTTAGAAAATTTAATATGTAATCTACAACAACAAGTAGTGCGTGTGTGATTTATCTTGACATAGAAAGGTTTTAGCATTTCAAAATATCTTTGACAAATTTTAATTTGAGGATACTTCTCTCAAAATTTACCATAAAACTGTGTTTGAGTCTCATACAAAAAATGCTTTGGATGTGGCTCATGGTTCTGACTACTGATTCTCCTTCTTACCACATCCCTTTGATTCAGAGATACCCTTGTGTAATTCTTCCAAAAGTCTTCAATTAGTGATCTCAATGCTTCAACAATTGGTTTATCTTTTCATGGTAGTCTCCCTGAGAACACCCATAATTCATTGGCATTAGTGTCCTTAATTCTTTGGCGTCTTCCAATAGCTCTTGATAAAGTTTTTCTATTAATTCTCAATTATTGACTCATCTTTCTAATGAGACGTGCTTTCCTCATTTGACTACTTACTATAGTCGATGTAATCACATGCTGTGTTGCATTACTATCTTTTGTACGTGAGGTGTTACCCACACTCTCATACACACTCATTAGATTCTTGACAATAGATTTTTCACTTGAAGTCTCTGATGTTCTCAACCCAAGAATCTTCATGATGGACCTATACTTTATACTTTGCATCATTTCAATGAATAGTTGACATCTTGTAGTCTCATTTAACTTTTCAAAGAATAATCTCTAAATCTTATGAGCATATCTTCTACAAGTACATTTTGGAATCTTACCTTCTATTGGCTGCAAAATATTCTCATCAATATCAATCAAATACTTTGGCTTTCTATGCAAAATTCTAGGTGGTGTGAAGTTAGGTAAATTCATCTCAACATTAGGAATTTCATCAATATTTAAATGAGATGGGCTAGATGGCATACCTTCAATCGAAGATGGAATAGATGACATACCTTGAGGTTGAGGTGGGAACGATGGCGTACCTCCTTCATCACATGTGAGTGATGATGTACTCTCAACTTGAGATGTGGTAGATGGTGTCCCTACATGTTGACTTGTGGTAGAAGACGTGTCTCCAACTATGGTATTCAAATCTCTCGTAGCATGAAGTTTTTGCATTCATTCTCTTTGTGCCACCAATACCATATCTCTTTGTGATGGTTGTGGTTCCTCTTCAATTGGCATGTCTTCATTTATCATGTCCAATTTTCTCTTCTCACAAAGTTCCCTCATAGCCACTACTTTCTTTGCATTCTTAGCTTCTATTTCTTCCTGTGTTGGTTTAATTCTTGATCATTTCCTCAGCATGATGGAGAATTTGTCTGTAGCATGATAAAGAGACCAATATTAGTTCCTAAGAAATGAATACAAGATAATAGTGGGATTGTATTTTTATTATGTTGTATGGATTTATTCTTGTATAGTTTGACATCATGGTATGTTAAGGTCTGTTTATTAAACATAATTATTAAAGAGCCCAAGTGTAGAAAATATACATGGCATCATGTGAGATTGTAGGCTGCTTTCTTGATTGGGAATGTGTCTATTTTAAACATGTATGATAAAGCATGATAAACTAATTCAAATAGAATTAAGGAAAATGTAAAGAACATGCATGTAAAGACTTGACATACCTAAAAAATGAAGATTTGAATGAAGAGAGTACCCAATTATGTAGTGTTTTTTCTTCTTGCATCAAAATCCTCAACAATTTGAGTTTTTCACCACTTGCTTCCTTTTCAATGTTAAATTGAATAACACTCAAATATAATTACTAACAACAATACTATTAACCAATCTATAATGTTAAATTCCTAAAACTGAATCACAATTAACATTGCAACACTACAAAAATTGAAACTTGAATAGATATATATCAAACTTGGTGTGAAAACTATGTTATTTCCTCCTTCTCAAGTTGGCAAAGCAGAAAAGGTGGTGCAAAGATCATACAAAGGTGGTAGAATGTGTAAAATGTGCATGTGAACTTCCCAACAACATGAAAGCACTTCTTTTTTGTTGGAGCACATGCAGAATCAATATGAAAATAGAGCATGTGGGCCAGGATCATGGGGGTCAACACTTTTTACCATTTCTATAGTAGGACAAAACACGAGCGCATTATAACGTGCTCACGTTTTGTCCTGCTATAGATTGATCCATAAATATTTTACCTATCTTACCTTCGATAGCACCTTTACAATATCTCACCTCTAGTTCCATTAGCTCATGTTCTATATCTCACTTATCTCTCCCCTCACCTCTCTACCTCTCCCCTCTCTATGTCTCTCAGTCGCTCCTTGTCTACCTTAACCCTAATTGCTTGACCCTCAACTCTATCCCTAAACCCTAAACCCTAAAGCCTCAACCCTTAACGTCAAATCCTAATCCTTCAACCCTTCACTCTAATCCCTCAACCCTAAACCCTATCCCTAAACCTTCAACACTATACCTTAAACCCTAATCCCTCAACCCTCAACCCTAAACCTTATCCCTAAACCCTAATCCCTCAACCCTCAACCCTAATCCATCATCCCTCAACTCTAATCCCTCATCCCGAAACCCTAAATGCTATCCCTATTCCTAAACCCTCAATGGGCTTGATACTATACCTTAAACCCTAATCCTTTATCCCTAAACCCTCCAACCCTATCCCTAATCCTTATACCCTCCACACTCTACTTTAACCCTAATCCATTGACCCTTAACCCTATCCCTAAACCCTCGACCCTCAAACCTCAACCCTCAACCCTTAATGTTAAACCGTAATCCCTCAACCATTAACTTTAATCCCTCGACCCTCAACCCTATCCCTAAACACTAAACCCTAAAGCCTCAACCCTCAACCCTCAACGTCAAATCCTAATCCCTCAACCCTAAACCCTATTCCTAAACCCTCAACACTATACCTTAAACCCTAATCCCTCAACCCTCAACCCTAAACCTTATCCCTAAACCCTAATCCCTCAACCCTCAACCCTAATCCATCATCCCTCAACTCTAATCCCTCATCCCTAAACCCTAAATGCTATCCCTATTCCAAAACCCTCAACGAGCTCGATACTATACCTTAAACCCTAATCCCTTATCCCTAAACCCTCCAACCCTATCCCTAATCCTTATACCTTCGACACTCTACTTTAACCCTAATTCCTCGACCCTCAACCCTATCCTGAAACCCTTAACCCTCGAACCTCAATGTACTCAACCCTCAACATCAAACCCTAATCCCTCAACCCTTAACTCTGATCCCTCGACTCTTAACCCTATCCCTAAACCCTAAACCCTAAAGCCTTAACCCTCAACCCTCAACATCAAATCCTAATCCCTCAACCCTTCACTCTAATCCCTCAACCCTAAACCCTATCCCTAAACTCTCAACACTATACCTTAAACCCTAATCCCTCAACCCTCAACCCTAAACCTTATCCCTAAACCCTAATCCCTCAACCCTCAACCCTAATCCATCATCCCTCAACTCTAATCCCTCATCCCTAAACCCTAAATGCTATCCCTATTCCTAAACCCTCAACGGGCTCGATACTATACCTTAAATCCTAATCCCTTATCCCTAAACCCTCCAACCCTATCCCTAATCCTTATACCCTCGACACTCTACTTTAATCCTAATCCCTCGACCCTCAACCCTATCCCAAAACCCTTAACCCTTGAACCTCAATGTACTCAACCCTCAACGTCAAACCCTAATCCCTCAACCCTTAACTCTAATCCCTCAACCCTCAACCCTATCCCTAAACCCTAAACCCTAAAGCTTCAACACTCAACTCTCAACATCAAATCCTAATCCCTCAACCCTTCACTCTAATCCCTCAACCCTAAACCCTATCCCTAAACCCTCAACACTATACCTTAAACCCTAATCCCTCAACCCTCAACCCTAAACCTTATCCCTAAACCCTAATCCCTCAACCCTCAACCTTAATCTGTCATCCCTCAACTCTAATCCCTCATCCCTAAACCCTAAATGCTATCCCTATTCCTAGACCCTCAACGGGTTCGATACTATACCTTAAACCCTAATCCCTTATCCCTAAACCCTCAAACCCTATCCCTAATCCTTATACCCTCGACACTCTACTTTAACCCTAATCCCTCAACCCTCAACCCTATCCTAAAACCCTTAACCCTCGAACCTCAATGTACTCAACCCTCAACGTCAAACCCTAATCCCTTAACCCTTAACTCTAATCCCTTGGACCTCTACCCTATCCCTAAACCCTAAACCCTAAAGCCTCAATGCTCAACCCTCAACGTCAAATCCTAATCCCTCAACCCTTCACTCTAATCCCTCAACCCTAAACCCTATCCGTAAACCCTCAACACTATAGCTTAAACCCTAATCCCTCAACCCTCAACCCTAAACCCTAATCCCTCAACCCTCAACCCTAATCTTTCATCCCTCAACTCTAATCCCTCAACCTTAAATTCTATCCCTATTCCTAGACCCTCAACAGGGTACTATACCTTAAACCCTAATCCCTTATCCCTAAACCCTCCAACCCTATCCCTAATCCTTATACCCTCTACACTCTACTTTAACCCTAATCCCTTGACCCTCAACCCTATCCCAAAACCCTTAACTCTCGAACCTCAATGTACTTAACCCTCAATGTCAAACCCTAATCCCTCAACCCTTAACTCTGATCCCTCGACCCTCAACCCTATCCCTAAACCCTAAAGACTCAACTCTCAATCCTCAATGTCAAATCCTAATCCCTCAACCCTTCACTCTAATCCCTCAACCCTAAATCCTATCCCTAAACCCTCAACACTATACCTTAAACCCTAATCCCTCAACCCTCAACCCTAAACCTTATCCCTAAACCCTAATCCCTCAACCCTCAACCCTAATATGTCATCCCTAAACTCTAATCCCTCATCCCTAAACCCTAAATGCTATCCCTATTCCTAAACCCTCAACGGGCTCGATACTATACCTTAAACCCTAATCCCTTATCCCTAAACCCTCCAACCATATCCCTAATCCTTATACCCTCAACACTCTACTTTAACCCTAATCCCTTGACCCTCAACCCTATCCCGAAACCCTTAACCCTTGAACTTCAATGTACTCAACCCTCAACATCAAACCGTAATCCCTCAACCCTTAACTCTGATCCCTCGACCCTCAACCCTATCCCTAAACCCTAAACCCTAAAGCCTCAACCCTCAACCCTCAACATCAAATCCTAATCCCTCAACCTAAACCCTATCCCTAAACCCTCAACACTATACCTTAAACCCTAATTCCTCAACCCTCAACCCTAAACCTTATCCCTAAACCCTAATCCCTCAACCGTCAACCCTAATCCATCATCCCTCAACTCTAATCTCTCATCCCTAAACCCTAAATGCTATCCCTATTCCTAGACCCTCAATGGGCTTGATACTATACCTTAAACCCTAATCCCTTATCCCTAAACCCTCTAACCCTATCCCCAATCCTTATACCCTCAACACTCTACTTTAACCCTAATCCCTGAACCCTCAACCCTATCCCAAAACCCTTAACCCTCGAACCTCAATGTACTCAACCCTCAACATCAAACCCTAATCCTTCAACCCTTAACTCTGATCCCTCGACCCTTAAGCCTTAAAACTTGAACCCTAAAACCTATCCCTACACCCTCGACACTCGACACTATATCTTAAACCCTAATCCCTTAACCCTCATCCCTAAAGCCTCAACCCTAAATCCTTAAACCTTCAACCCTAAACCCTATCCCTAATCCCTCTACCATTGACACTCTTATTTAACCCTAATCCCTTGACCATTAACCCTATCCCTCAACCCTCAACCCTCAACTCTCAACATTAAACCCTAAACCCTAATCCCTCAAACATAAACCCTATCCCTAAACCATCAACCCTCAACACTATACCTTAAACCCTAATCTCTATCCCTCAACCCTCAACCCTTAAAACTTAAACCCTATCCCTACACCCTCAACACTTGACACTATATCTTAAGCCTTAAACCCTCATCGCTAAAGTGTCAACCCTCAATCCTTAAACCTTCAACCTTCAACCCTATCCCTAATCCCTCTACCCGCGACACTCTAACCCTAACCTCGACATTAAACACTAATCCATCAACCCTAAACCCTAATCTGTCAACCCTAAACCCTATCCCTAAACCCTCAACCCTTAACACTATACCTTAAACCCTAATCCGTCAACCCTAAAACCTAATCCCTCAACCTTCAACCCTAAACACTATCAATAAACCCTCAACCCTAGACTCTATACCTTAAACCCTAATCCCTCAACCCTTAACCCTAATCCCTCATCCCTAAACCGTAAACGCTATCCCTATTCCTAAACCCTCAACCCTCGACACTATACCTTAAACCCTAATCCCTTATCCCTAAACCCTAAACCCTATCCCTCAACCCTTAACCCTTAAAAATTAAACACTAAAACCTATCCATAAACCCTCGACGCTCAACACTATATTTTAAACCCCAATCCCTTAACCCTCAGCCCTAAAGCCTCAACCCTTAATCATTAAACCTTCAACCCTAAACCCTATCCCTAATCCCTCTACCCTCAACACTCTACTTTAACCCTAATCCCTAATCCCTTAACCATCAACCCTATCCCTAAACCCTCAACCCTCAACTCTCAACATTAAACCCTAATCCGTCAACCCTAAACCCTAATCCTTCAACCCTAAACCCTAATCCATCAACCCTAAACCCTATCCCTAAACCCTCAATCCTCAACACTATACCTTAAACCCTAATCCCTAAACCCTAAACCCTAAACCCTATCCCTTTACCCAACAAAACTACTTTGCCTTATGTTAGGTTGTTAAACCCATCATTTTTGACACTCTTCGCTTAAAGATATTTGAGTTGCAAGAATATGTCAGAAAAATGGCTATGAACTATTTTAATGTTAGTAATGTTATATGGCATGTTTTTCTGGCCCATCTGGGGTTCATTATGCTAATAGGTGTACACACTATGAGAAAAGCTTTGCATATGGTACATCCACAGTGAGTAATTAACAGTTGAAATCAGAAGGATGATCATTATGAGCAAAGCTTTGCATTGGGGTACATCTATGTTTCTTTCTGTCCACCCCGCACTTAGGGGAGGTATATTGTTATGAAACAGACAAATAATCTCCCATTGTTTACTGGCTCTATCCACAAGAACTACTAAACTATACCTTAAACCCTAATCCCTCGACCCTAAACCCTATCCCTAATCCCTCTACCCTCAACACTCTACCTTAACCCTGATCTGTCGACCCTTAACCCTAAATGCTATCCCTAAAGCCTCAACCCTAAACCCTAATCCCTCAAGGTCCTAAACTCTAATCCCTTATCCCTAAACTCTAAATCCTATCCCTAAACGCTCAACCCTCAACCTTAAACCTTAATCACTCAATCCTTATCGACTCCTCTCCTCCCCTATCTAGCTCACTCCCATCTCTACCCTCCTCTACCCTCAACACTATACATACATACATATAGGCATACATAGATACATACATACATATAGGCATACATACATACATACATGATTAATAGCCTTGAACATAAAAAAATTTAAGGGGAACATAATGTGAGCACATTATAACACAATCGCGTTATTTCAAACATGACAAACAACACAAACTTTTGCGGCAAAGGAAAAATGCAAAGCAAAACTAATGTAACGCACTCACATTATGTTTTGCTTTGGGAATCCCTTGCCTTGGGCTTGGGATTTGCTTTGGATTTCCAACCCAAAGGTTTGGAGTGCCTTTTCAACATCCACAGACGTGTTTTTCCATATTCTTCAAGATTTCACAAAATTTCATTCGTGCTAACCCTCAGATTTGCATGTGTTTCAAGGTCGAACAAATCAAACACCTGGGTAATGTTAGGCTTTCTCTTAGCTATTTGACGATGTGATTTTTTTCACATTTTAACAATGTTAAGCCTTTCATCTTTAATTTCTTTTGTTTGTGTGTCCGTTTTTGGGCAAAAACCACTTTTTGGTCCTTTTTTCATTGTAAATTAACTATTCATTAAAATTTCAAAAAAATTACATATTTAGAAACTATACTCCATTCTACAAATATTAAAAAAAGAAAAAAATGATTTTCAATTAGTTTTCAAAATTTATAGGGGTAGCACGGCCAAAATTCTATTTTTTAGGATGTGTCCACTTTAAAAATTAGTAAAAAATCAAATATTCATAAAAAAATTATCAAAAAAATTGGGCATAAACTATATGCTATTAGCTCATTTCTCACTGAAGTGATTTTAAAAATACCAAAAAAAAGTTGACCTTTTGAGGGAGCCACAAAACATGCTATGTTATGTTTTTTTGACAGAAAAAACACCAATTTTTTGTGGCTCCCTCTTTTGAACCCCTTAATCTATGCCATTTAAAAAAAATAGTAGTTTAGAAAGTAGACTCGGAGCACTACGAACATTATTTTGGTTGCATCTTCAAATTTTGAATATAACTATGCTCAATTTCTCATCAACGGCCATCATTTCCTGATTTCAGAAAAAAAGTGGCCACTTAAGACCCCTTTTTGGCCCCCCATCTTCTTGCACTTACCCCCTTATGGTTTTATTGTCTTTTTGATAGAGATAACTCTTGACATCAATCACTCAGCATGTATTGTCAAGTTGTCCTCATTAAGTCTTTGCAATGATAACACCTCCTATGAATGACTATCATGCCTCCCATATATTGTAACAAGATTCTGAATGATTTGGCCAAGCCTTAGACTGTCATGCATTGGTGACTGCTTTATCATCTAACTCTACTGTCTCTAAGGTTCTTTTGACAGTCTACAAAAGAAGAAGATTATGAAGAATCTATAAGATTTGATATAAATCTCCTAGCTATCTCTGCTCATCTTGTACTGGATATTGTCTTTTTTGTTCCCATCAAAATTTTACAAAGGTCTATACTTGACAATGATGAACACACAGTGATGAATAAGTCCACTGAGCACACATTACCATTTTCAAATGCTTGTATCAACTTTGTTCCCTATCATCTCTTAATCCTGTAGTAGCATCTCTGGTACTGTAGATACACTTGATTTATCTCATACCTGTTATACACTTGCTTTGAAAACATGACTATGGTGGACCACCTGTAGCTTCTTTGCAAACCTTCTTCTAGCATGCCTTAATTTCTTGGGATTGTATGGCACTTTTGACATCCATGACTATGACTATCCTACTATGTATGGACTATCCTTCTGGCAGTGTTTCTATATCATAGTCTTTTGTTCTAAGAGATGTTTCAATTAATGATGACATGCTCCTTATTATGATGGAATGCTTGTGGTCCTAGAACATTCATAGAACTCCTTGTTGAACATACAAAAGATCTTGTAATATATATTCTCATGTTTAAACCTCTGTGCATTATCTCAGTCCCTTACTATCTTATGTGTCCTTGTGACAGCCATGGCTGACTTCTGCATACTTATCTCCTACAGGATGTTTTGACATCTATTTCCAACTATCTTTGCTAACTCTGAAGGTGCAGATGTTTCTTCATGACAAGTGAATGGATTTTCCTTGGCAATCCTGAGTTATTTCCATCATTATGACTGCTCTTTAGCAATAAAATCATGTTGTTCCTATCAAATCTTGTATCTGTAGGTTATATTTATCATGAGCAACCACAGGATAACTTTTGCACTTCATTTTCTACACTCGTATCTCTTTCTTTTATACTATTTGGAAGCATTAATGGCTCTCAATTAGACATGCTAGGCTCAACCCTCATGGGAGACACATTTGCTCCACATGCTAAAATGAAATGAGTGTTAAATGACACCTATATCTACACATGAAACAAGCATGTTAGGAAAAACATAGGCATGTGATTGATATTCTTGATTATCTTGTTGCCTTCTCGAAGGTCCATGTTATACTAACTGGTTTACTGCAATCTAAAAGTCAAACTATATATTTGTAGATGTATATCATATGATGTATGATGGCTCATCATTGCTCTAACATCAGTTTCTCTCTCTTTCTTATGCAGACAACTAGGGGCAGCAAGGAGATAGCAGCTGAACGCATGACAAGTGGACAACACGGATGACACAAGACATGACAAACAGAACCAAGACTCATCATTTAGGCAATGACGAGTCACCCTAACTCACATGCATTTTTATCTCTTTAGTTTTCTATAAGAGTATAGTTTCTCTTTTCATTTGCAATGAAATAGTTAGTCTCACGGCTTGTGTGAGACCTTACACATTTATTTTTTCAATAAAGATTACTATTCCTTTTGAAAGATTAGTACAATCTCTTAAATCTAAAATGCATCTAAAATGCAATATTGCAATGTAATGTTAATTTATACTATATATGCACATGGATATAATACAGCATAAATAAAATGTACCTTTCTTTTCTTCAAAAAATTGAAAAGTTGTACCTGATTGAGCTAGTAGTGAAATTAGGTAACATTTTTGGCAACATCTAAAATATGTTTGCCTGCTATAAATCAGACTAGTTGCCTAGACCTTATTCATTGGGCATAGGGTCACTAAGAGACTTTGAAAATAGTTGGACAAACAGATCTGTAACTGTGGTAACTCACTGGAATGCTACATGATACCTTGGAAACTTTCTCAAACACTACCAAAACTTAGAAGGAAAACTACCTAACTGTGCCGAACAACACTTAGGGAATGAAAACTATATTTGGAAACCTATTCTAACCTACCCTAACCAGCAAAGAAGCTGGTCAAACAAAACCATCGACTAGCTTTGCAAAATAACACGCCTTTCTAATCAACAACTGATGCATTACATGATTATATATTGTTGAAAGAACATGAAACACATGCAAATATTCAATAGACTATTGCAATGTTTCATGAAAGGTGTAAATAAACTCACTTACACCTTGATTTTGATCATGCTTATTATTGTCCTAGACTGGACAAGTGAATTGAATTTGATCACTTTCAGCTGCAACTCCAAAATTAGTTTCTTCTTCAATTACATCCTCATACTTGGGTGCAAACATGAACTCTAGTACTTCAGCGGCCTCCATACTAGCTCAATATCTTATTGGACAGCCCCTAGAATGGATAAAACTTGGATTCCCATTGTTGGCTGCTTCACATTCTTCTTGATTTTCATGGTTGTCCTACTTCGTGGCTAAGTTTGGACTATAGAGAAAATAATTTGGATGCTTAGAAAAAATAGAATTACCTTCACCTTGCATAATAAGTTGCCATGTTGATTCCTCCTCCATGGTTAATGGACAATCCTCTTCCATTAGGGTGTCTAACAACTCATCAAAGCTATCAAATCTTGGAAGGATTTTAGTGACAATTGGTTTGAGCTCAAAATCCTTATTATCACTCAAGGAGATACACTTCAAATCAGGACTTTCTTCTTCAATGAAGGAAGGCAAAAACTCAAACATTGAAGTAGTCCCTTGAAGCAAACTTTTAATTGATATATCAACCTCAAGCTCTTTAGTACAGTAAAAAGGAAGCTCCTCCAACTAGCTAAGACCTTGCAAATCAGATTCATGAGAAGTTTCTTGACTTGAGAGAATGAACTCCTCTCTATCAGGACCATATTGCTCCTATTGCTTTAGCACTTGTTCAAGCTTGTGAACTTGCTGTTCTAGTTCATCATGATCATCAACTTCTCCTAAAAGGTCTAATTCCTTGTCATCCAACATTGAACAAAACTGTTCAATTATGTCAGTGTACATCTCTCCAAAAAGGTCAACATTCACTTTCTCATGCATAACATGCTCAAATATATCAAAGCTCATAGCTTGGAAAATGGTGTTAGGTTCAGACTTATGCTTTTCTTCATGGTCCAAGGCTCCATTTTCATACTGATTATTGTCAATCAACAACTCCTTAGATTGTTTGATGTCCTCTTGCTATTCTGAAACTATTGTTAGAGTGGAAAAATGCACATCTTCATTCACAGGATGATTCAACTTTACAGGAAGAGTTGAGCTAAAACTAGGAATGGAAAGAGCTGTCTACGATTCACACCTTTTTTGGCATTGATAATATGAGTAAGCTCGACTACTTTGCACCTGAGCAGACAAAAACTTCATTTGCTCCATTTTAGCAGCTATCTCTCCTTCAAGACTTCTTTCAAACTGTATTCTTTTTGTCACCCACTCTTAATCATAAAAAAAGGATGGCTTAGCCAACTCTTGTTGATGCAAGATAATCTTTTTCTGCTTCTCGATGTCAACCAATATCCAATACATGTGTGAGAACTCCCTACTAATGTCACTAATCTTCATATGTTCAAGCTTTTGGCTCAAAACCCACAAAACATAGTCAAACTTTTGGATAAGATCAAACACATTTTGGTAAGGCTGATTATGTGAATAATCATGCTAGTTGGCATCAAAAACCTCTTCTTGGGGTTGAATTTGATCGTATATCAGCTGATATTGAGATTGAGCAGGGATGGGAGGGTGGAAAACATGATAGGACTGCTGGTAATCTACTGTTATAGGATCATTTGGAATAAAACCAGCAAGCTATTTTATGTGATATGGTTGGTAAGAGGGCACATATGCATGATTTCATGGAATGGAGGTGAAAAACCATCACAGTGTTGATAACTAGACATTGCAAGAGTAAAACATGAAACATAGGTAAGTCTAGATAACTGATTTGGAATGAATATAGTTAAAACAATCTTGAAACACTAGGATACGAGTTAGAACACCAAATAGAGTTGCCAGGTGCTAAGAAAATAATTTCAAATGGTAGAAAAATAACAAGTAGCACCAACCTCGTTAGTTGCATGTACCTGGACTGCTAAAACTAGTTGATTCTTCACTTGTAGAGTTACCAGGTGTGTGAATATTGCCTCCAAAGGATGATGTTGTTGACATACACACCAAATATAAACAAAGAATAGAGGACTTGTGGACTATGATTGTCTAATCGGTCCCACTGAGCATGCCAAAAATTGTTATCTCTGAAAGTTGTACCCTAACAATTTACAGAAAATTGGTACTCTAGAGGAACATGGAAACACTCCTATGGCTATGGGTCACTTAGAAATTAGAGTGAATCTCTAGAGAAGGCCAGTTTCCTAACTTTCTATCACCTAAAACTGACTATTCTATGGCTTTGACAAGGAAAAGGGTAAGAAAAATATGCATTAAAATTGAAACTAAACTCTAATGGGTGATACACCTAACTAAATGAGGAACATGAAAATACTAGATTCAAACACTTGTTATAATGACTAAAGAATTTTTCCACAACCTATCACTTATACTTCTGCATATCTATTTCACAAGTAGGTTTATGTATGCAGAGTTCTTAAGAGGCAAAAAATGATTTCACACTTAAGGGCAATACACACTTTTAACACAACTTGCAACCTGCATTAGTATTTTTTTCATAAAAGGCTCTAAATTTTGAGACAAAAGCTAAGAGGAAATAAAACTTACTTCACAAATAACTCTATCAAATCAGCTGCTAAGTACAATGATACAAAGGACAAGTAGGCACAATCTTCAATCAGTAGCATTCAAGGTCTCCACTGTATTCCATATCAAGTAAAATGAGTTAAAAAATGCTCAAGTCTGAGAAAGGATTGTAAAACCACAAGTCTCCAAAAATTGCATAATCAGAACTATCCAAAATGAGTCACAAAAGTGACTACATCCATCACTATCCAAGTGGTTCCACCAAACAAGGAGCTAGAAACCACCTTTGGTCGGATACAACAGAAAAGCCCCAAATCTAGCACCTAAATCTCCTCCAAAAGAGCTCATAATGAGAGAAAAAGTCAAACATGACTTAGTCTAACATGATGATACATAAAACTGTCCACAAAAAGCTCCAATTTGCCCTCCAAATTCATAAAACTCAAACAATCTTCTCCTAAATCTCCTGCATATGTTGGACACTCTCACAACTCCCTCCTAAATGCTTGGCATGTGTCTATCTATCTTCTTCAATCTTCCTATATGATTGGCATGTGCCAAAGCATGACAAGGTTACTTAAGACCACATGTGCTTTTCAATAACAATAAACTCAGTGACTTATAATATCATCATTCAAGTTCAATTGTTTTACATTTTCAATTTAATGCAAAGAAAAGAAAAGGGAAACACATAAGTGTTTACCCTAGCTAAGAGGAGATAAAGTGATACAAAAGTCTTTAGAAGACTTATATGCCTCATCGTGGCATATCATAAGGCAATGCTGCCTAATACCTAAGTCTTGGACCATAGGCCAGTAATGAAAAAGATGCAAAAAAAAACAATGGCAAAACGAACCATCGAACTTTTTAGATTTGAAACCCTAAAAGACAAAAAGATAACTTTTTGCACTTCACTTGCATTTTTGCATTTCTCTGTTGCTGTGTGCACTGCCATGAGGGTTTTTCTACTCGACTTCTGTAACACTTTGCCCTTTGGTTTTGAAAGCTCTTCAGTTGCATTTAATGATGAATGTTTCGAATTGCTCAGGTGAGTAAGATAAATCCATTTTTTTGGAAAACAAAACTATAAATTCATTGTCATTTTTGCTCCTTTGTTTCTGAGAACATGATAGATGCATTATTTCTCCATGGCCGTAGCTATATGATTGTATCTCATGATTAATAAGATGCATTTCACTTGACAGCTCCTCTATGTCTTTACTTTTGTAGATGGTTCAACTTGGAATATTTGAAACATTCTGGGTATTTCATCCTCTGTAAATGGTCAACTCTAAAAATGTGACATTCTAGGCAATGATAACTCATATTATCTTTATAAGGGTTTTGTATAAACAAACCCTTCTCAGTATATCTATCATACTGAACATGGCACAAATGTCCAATATTTTTTTTCTTAAATAGGGCTAGGGTTTTATAGAAACCCTCCCATAGACCTCCAGCTGAGATGTTTCCTTTTTTACATGAAGCAAAATGAGATGTTCATTGTCCTCTTACTGCTCTAAGACCTCTGTCAAACTTTCCATGATTATATTTTTGACTATTCCTGTAGATAGCTATAGAGGGATTGTAAAGGATTGGCATGCTTTTTGGTTAACTGGAAGACTTATGACATGATCTTAGACTCTTGGTATAACTATGACAGTCATTTCAGCTCTGCTCCTTATAGTTTTATTGTCTTTTTGACAGAGATGACTCTTGACATCAATCACTCAGCATGTATTGTCAAGTTGTCCTCATTAAATCTTTAGAATGATAACACCTCCTATGAATGACTATCATGCCTCCCATATATTGTTAGAAGATTCTGAATGATTTGGCCAAGCCTTAGATTGTCATGCATTGGTGACTGCTTTATCATCTAACTCTACTGTCTCTAAGATTCTTTTGACAGTCTACAAAAGAAGAAGATTATGAGGAATCTATAAGATTTGATATAAATCTCCTGGCTATCTCTTCTCATCTTGTACTAGATAGTGTCTTTTTTGTTCCCATCAAACTTTGACATAGGTCTATATTTGACAGTAATGAACACACAGTGATGAATAAGTCCACTGAGCACACATTGCCATTTTCAAATGCTTGTATCAACTTTGTTCCCTGTCATCTCTTAATCCTATAGCAGCATCTTTGGTACTGTAGATACACTTGATTTATCTCATACCTATTATACACTTGCTTGGAAACATGACTATGGTGGACCACCTGTAGCTTCTTTGCAAACCTTCTTCTAGCATGCCTTAATTTCTTGGGATTGTATGACACTTGTGACATCCATGACTATGACTATCCTGCTATGTATGGATTGTCCTTCTAGCAGTGTTTCTATATCACAATCTTTTGTTCTAAGAGATGTTTCAATTAATGATGACATGCTCCTTATTATGATGGAATGCTTGTGGTCCTAGAACATTCATATAGCTCCTTGTTGAACATACAAAAGATCTTGTAATATATATTCTCATGTTTAAACATCTGTGCATTATCTCAATCCCTTACTGTCTTATGTGTCCTTGTGATAGCCATGGATGACCTCTGCATACTTATCTCCTACAGGATGTTTTGACATCTATTTCCAACTATCTTTGCTAACTTTGAAGGTGCAGATGTTTCTTCATGACAAGTGACTAGCTTTTCCTTGGCAATCCTGAGTTATTGCCATCATTGTGACTGCTCTTTAGCAATAAAATCATGTTGTTCCTATCAGATCTTGTATCTGTAGGTTATGTTTATCATGAGCAGCCATAGGATAACTTTTGCACTTCATTTTATGCACTTGTATCTCTTTCTTTTATACTATTTGGAAGCATTAATGGCTCTCAATTAGACATGCTAGGCTCAACCCTCGTGGGAGCCACATTTTATCCACATGCTAAAATCAAATGAGTGTTAAATGACACCTGTATCTGCACATGAAACAAACATGTTAGGAAAAACATGGGCATGTGATTGATATTCCCAATTATCTTGTTGCCTTCTCGAAGGTTCATGTGATACTAACTGGTTTACTACAATCTGAAAGCCAAACTGTATATTTGTAGATGTATATCATATAATGTATGATAGCTCGTCATTGCTCTAACATCAGTTTCTCTCTCTATCTTTCTTATGTAGACAACTAGGGGCAACGAGGAGACAACAACTGAGTGCATGACAAGTGTACAACACGGATGACACAAGACATGACAAACAGAACCAAGACTCGTCATTTAGGCAATGACGAGTCACCCTATCTCATATGCATATTTATCTCTTTAGTTTTCTATAAATGTATAGTTTCTCTTTTCATTTGCAACGAAACAGTTAGTCTCACAGCTTGTGTGATACCTTATACATTTATTTTTTCAATAAAGATTACTATTCGTTTTAAAAGATTAGTACAATATCTTAAATTTGAAATGTATCTAAAATGCAATATTGCACTGTAATCTTAATTTATACTATATATGCACATGGATATAATACAACAGAAATAAAATGTACCTTTCTTTTCTTCAAAAAACTGAAAAGCTCTACCTGATTGAGCTAGTAGTGAAATTAGGTAATATTTTTGGTGACATCTGCTATATGTTTTCCTGCTAAACATCAAACCAATTGCCTAGACCTTATTCATTGGGCATAGGGTCACTCAGAGACTTTGAAAACACTTGGACAAATAGATCTGTAACTAATGTAACTCACTGGAACGCTACATGATACCTTGGAAACTTATTCAAACACTACCAAAACTCAGAAGGAAAACTACCTAACTGTGCCGAACAACACTTAGGGAATGAAAACTCTATCTGGAAACCTATTCTAACCTACCCTAACCAGCAAAGAAGTTGGTCAAACAAAACCATTGACTGGCTTTGCAAAATAACACCCCTTTCAAATCAACAATTGATGCATTACATGATTATATATTGCTGAAATAACATGAAACACATGCAAATATTCAATAGACTTTTGCAATGTTTCACGAAAGGTGAAAATAAACTCACTTACACCTTGATTTTGATCATGCTTATTGTTGTCCTGGACTGGAGAAGTGAACTAAATTTGATCATTTTTAGCTGCAACTCCAAAATCAGTTTCTTCTTCAATTGTATCCTCATTCTTGGGTGCAAACATGACCTCTAGTACTTCTGTGGCCTCCATACTAGCTAAATATCTGATTGGACAACCTCTAGAACATGTAAAAACTTGGACTCCCATTATTGGTTGCTTCACATTCTTCCTACTTTTCATGGTTGTCCTGCTTTGTGGCTAAGTTTGGACTATAGAGAAAATACTCTGGATGCTTAGAAAAAACAACATTACCTGCACCTTGCATAATAAGTTGCCATGTTGATTCCTCCTCCATGGTCAATGGACAATCCTCTTCCACTAGGGTGTCTAACAACTCATCAAAGCTATCAGCTCTTGGAAGGCTTTTAGCGACAACTGGTTTGAGATCAAAATCTTCATTATCACTCAAGGAGATACACTTCAAATCAAGACTTTCTTCTTCAATGAAGGAAGACAAAAACTCAAACATTGAAGTAGTCCCTTGAAGCAAACTTTTAATTGATATATCAACCTCAAGCTCTTCAGTACAACAGAAAGGAATCTCCTCCAACCAGCTAAGACCTTGCAAATCAGATTCATGAGAAGTTTCTTGACTTGAGAGAATGAAGTCCTCTCTATCAAGACCATATTCCTCCTGTTGCTTCAGCACTTGTTCAAGCTTGTGAACTTGCTGTTCTAGTTCATCATGATCGTCAACTTCTCCTAAAAGGTCTAATTCCTTGTCATCCAACATTGAATAAAACTATTCAATTATGCTTGTGCATATCTCTCCAAAAAGGTCAACATTAGCTTTCTCATGCATAACATGCTTGAATATATCAAAGCTCATAACTTGGAAAATGGTGTCAGGTTTAGACCTATGCTTTTCTTCATTGTGCAAGGCTCCATTTTCATATTGATTATTATCAATCAACATCTCCTCAGATTGTTTGATGTCCTCTTGTTGTTCTGAAACTGTTGTTAGAGTGGAAAAACTTACACTTTCTTCATTCACAGGATGATTCAACTTTACAGGAAGAGTTGAGATGAAACTAGGAATGGAAAGGGCTTTCTGGGCTTCACACCTTTTTTAGCATTGATAATCTGAGTAATCTAAACTACTTTGCACCTGAGCAAAAAAAAACTTCATTTGCTCCTTTTTAGCAGCTATCTCTCCTTCAAGACTTCTTTCAAACTGTATTCTTTTTGTCACCCACTCTTGATCATAAACAAAGGATTGCTCAGCCAACTCTTGCTGCTGCAAGATAATCTTTTTCTGCTTCTCGATGTCAACCAACATCCAATACATGTGTGAGAAATTCTTACTAACGTCACTAATCTTCATATGTTCAAGCTTTTGGCTCAAAACTCACAAAACACAGTCAAACTTTTGGATAAGATCCAACACATTTTGGTAAGGGTGCTCTTGGGGCTGATTATGTGAATAATCATGCTGGTTGGCATCAAAAACCTCTTCTAGGGGTTGAATTTGATCATATGTCAACTGATATTGAGATTGAGCAGGGATGGGAGGGTGGAAAACATGATAGGACTGTTGGTAATCTACTATTACAGGATCATTTGGAATAAAACTGGCAATCTGTTCTATGTGATATGGTTGGTAAGAGGGCACATATGCATGATTTTCATGGAATGAAGGTGAAAAACCATCACAGTGCTGATAACTAGACATTGCAAGAGTAAAACATGAATCATAGGCAAGTCTAGATAATTGATTTGGAATGAATATAGTTAAAACAGTCTTAAAACACTAGGATATGAGTTAGAACACCAAATAGAGTCACCAGGTGCTAGGAAAATACTTTCAAATGGTAGAAAAATAACAAGTAGCACCAACATCATTAGTTGCATGTACCTAGATAGCTAAAACCAGCTGATTCTTCACTTGTAGAGTCGCCAGGTGTGTGAATATTGCCTCCAAAGGCTGATGTTGTTGACATACACACCAAATATCAACAATGAATAGAGGACTTGTGGACTATGATAGTCCATTTGGTCCCACCGGGCATGCCAAAAATTGTTATCTCTAAAAGTTGCACCCTCCCAATTTACATAAAATTGGTACTCTAGAGGAACATGGAAACACTCCTATGGCTATGGGTCACCTAGAAATTAGAGTGAATCTTTGGAGAAGGTCGGCTTTCTAACTTTATATAATCTAAAACTAACTATTCTATGGCTTTGACAAGGAAAAGGGTAAGAAACGTATGCATTAAAACTAAAACTAAACTCTAATGGGTGATACATGTAACTGAATGAGGAACATGAAAATACAAGATTCAAACACTTGTTATAATGACTAAAGAATTTTTCCACAACCTATCACTTATACTTCTACATAAATATTTCACAAGTAGGTTTATGTATGCAAAGTTCTTAAGAGGAAAAAAATGATTTCACACTTAAGGGCAATACACAGTTTTAACACAACTTGCAACCTGCATTAGTATTTTCTGCATAAAAGGCTCTAAATTCTGAGACAAAAATTAAGAGGAAATAAAACTTACTTCACAAATAACTCTATCAAATTAGCTACTAAGCACAATGATACAAAGGACAAGTAGGTACAATCTTCAATTAGTAGCATTCAAGGTCTCCATTGTATTCCATATCAAGTCTAAGAAAGGATTGTAAAACCACAAGTCTCCAAAAATTGCATAATCAGAACTATCCAAAATGAGTCACAAAAGTGACTATATCCATCACTATCCAAGTGGTTCCACCAAACAAGGAGCTAGAAAGCACCTTGGGTTGGATACAACAGAAAAGCCCCAAATCTAGCACCTAAATCTCCTCCAAAAGAGCTCATAATGAGAGAAAAAGTCAAAAATGACTTATTCTAACATGATGACACATAAAACTGTCCACAAAAAGCTCCAATTTGCCCTCCAAAGTCAATAAAATTCAAACAATCTTCTCCTAAATCTCCTACATATGTTGGACACTCTCACAACTCCCTCCTAAATGCTTGGCATGTGTCTATCCATCTTCTCCAATCTTCCTATATGCTTGGCATGTGCCAAAGCATGACAAGGTTACTTAAGACCAGATGTGCTTTTTAATAACAATAAAATCAATGACTTATAATATCATCATGGAGATAAAGTGATACAAAAGTCTTTATAGGACTTATATGCCTCATCATGGAATATCATAAGACAATGTTGCCTAATACCTAAGTCTTGCACCACAGGCTAGTAATGAAAAATATGCAAAATAAAAACAATGGCTAAAAAAACCATCAAACTTTTTAGGTTTGAAACCCTAAAAGACAAAAAGACATCTTTTTGCACTTCACTTGCATTTTTGTATTTCTCTGTTGCTATGTCCCCCGCCATGAGGGTTTTTTTGCTTGACTTCTGTAACACTTTGTTTGCTAGTTTTGAAAGCTCTTCAGTTGCATTTCATGATGAATGTTTCAAACTGCTCAAGTGAGTAAGATAAATCCATTTTCTTGGAAACCAAAACTATAAATTCCATGTCATTTCTACTCCTTTGTTTTTGAGAACATGATAAATGCATTATTTCACCATGGCCACAGATATATGATTGTATCTCATGATTAATAATATGCATTTCACGTGACAGCTCCTCTGTGTCTTTACTTATGTAGCTGGTTCAACTTGGAATATTTGAAACATTTTGGGTATTTGCTATTCTGTAAATGGTCAACTCTGAAAATGTGACATTCTGGGCAATGATAACTCATATTATCTTTATAAGGGTTTTGTATAAACAAACCCTTCTCAGTATATCTATCATATTGAACATGGCACAACTATCCAATATTTTGTTTCTTAAATAGGGCTAGGGTTTTATAGAAACCCTCCCATATTTCTTTGGCTGAGATGTTTCTTTTTTTACATGAAGCAAAATGAGATGTTCATTGTCCTCTTACTACTCTAAGACTTCTATCAAACTTTGCATGATTATATTTTATACTATTCCTGTAGATAGCTATAGAGGGCTTGTAAAGGCTTGGCATGCTTTTTTGGTTAATTGGAAGACTTATGACATGATCTTAGACTCTTGGCATGACTGTGACAGTCATTTCAGCTCTGTTCCTTATAGTTTCATTGTCTTTTTGATAGAGATGACTCTTGACATCAATCACTCAGAATGTATTGTCAAGTTGTCCTCATTAAGTCTTTGCAATGATAACACCTCCTATGAATGACTATCATGCCTTCCATATACTATTACAAGCTTCTGAATGATTTGGCCAAGCCTTAGACTGTCATGCATTCGTGACTGCTTTATCATCTAACTCTAATGTCTCTAAGATTCTTTTGACAGTCTACAAAAGAAGAAGATTATGAGGAATCTATAACATTTGATATAAATCTACTGGCTATCTCTGCTCATCTTGTACTAGACATTATCTTTTCTGTTCCCATCAAACTTTGACAAAGGTCTATACTTGACAATAATGAACACACAGTGATGAATAAGTCCACTAAGCACACATTACCATTTTCAAATGCTTGTATCAACTTTATTCCCTGCCATCTCTTTATCCTGTAGCAGCATCTCTGGTACTGTAGATACACTTGATTTATCTCATACCTATTATACACTTGCTTGGAAACATGACTATGGTGGACCACCTATAGCTTCTTTACAAACCTTCTTCTAGCATGCCTTAATTTCTTGGGATTGTATGGTACTTGTGACATGCATGACTATGACTATCCTGCTATGTATGGACTATCCTTCTGGTAGTGTTTCTATATCACAATCTTTTGTTCTAAGAGATGTTTCAATTAATGATGACATGCTCCTTATTATGATGGAATGCTTGTGGTCCTAGAACATTCATATAACTCGTTGTTGAACATACAAAAGATCTTGCAATATATATTCTCATGTTTAAACCTCTGTACATTATCTCAGTTCCTTACTTTCTTATGTGTCCTTGTGACAGCCATGGATGACCTCTACATACTTATCTCCTACAAGATGTTTTGACATCTATTTGCAACTATCTTTGCTAACTCTGAAGGTGCAGATGTTTCTTCATGACAAGTGACTGGCTTTTCCTTGGCAATCCTAAGTCATTTCCATCATTGTGACTACTCTTTAGCAATAAAATCATGTTGTTCCTATCAGATCTTGTATCTGTAGTTTATGTTTATCATGAGCAGCCACATGATAACTTTTGTACTTCATTTTCTGCACTTGTATCTCTTTCTTTTATACTGTTTGGAAGCATTAATAGCTCTCAATTAGACATGCTAGGCTCAATCCTCGTGGGAGCCACATTTTCTCCACATGCTAAAATGAAATGAGTGTTAAATGACACTTGTATTTGCACATGGAACAAACATGTTAGGAAAAACATGGGCATGTGATTGATATTCCTGATTATCTTGTTGCCTTCTCGAAGGTCCATGTGATACTAATTGGTTTACTACAATCTAAAAGTCAAACTGTATATTTGTAGATATATATCATATGATGTATGATGGCTCGTCATTTCTCTAATATCAGTTTCTCTCTCTCTTTTTTATGTAGACAACTAGGGGCAGCATGTAGACAACAACTGAGTGCATGACAAGTGGACAACATGGATGACACAAGACACGACAAACATAACCAAGACTCGTCAATTCAGGCAATGACGAGTCACCCTTTTTAAGATGCATATTTATCTCTTTAGTTTTCTATAAATGTATAGTTTCTCTTTTCATTTGCAATGAAATAGTTAGTCTCACAGCTTGTGTGAGACCTTATACATTTTTTTTTCAATAAAGATTACTATTCCTTTTAAAAGATTAGTACAATCTCTTAAATCTAAAATGCAATATTGCGTTGTAATCTTAATTTATACTATATATACACATGGATATAATACAACAGAAATAAAATGTACCTTTCTTTTCTTCAAAAAATTGAAAAGCTCTACCTGATTAAGATAGTAGTGAAATTAGGTAACAGTAGGAACTAGACTTTTTATACTTAGAAATATGCAATGTTACATCAAAACCTTGTCAATGTTTGAAAAATTATCAATTTTTTTTAATTTTTCAAACCTGTGGGATTTTCCTAAGATTTTAATACTAATCTTGTCTCAACTTAGGTAGGACACCAATAGGTAAAATGTCTTCACCCACTAAAATGAAGTTTGAATTCAAAGGCATAGTCACTTCATAAAAAATCATGATGAAATTTTCAAGCATAATAGACACTAACCTTGGTTATATGGGACTAGAGGAGTTTCATAAGAGGATAACTAATGCCAATTGTTAGATTCCCAAAATCATCTGTAGGAAAAATTCTACAAGAGAGAGTTGCAAGAAAATATTGCAAAAGCCAAATGCATAAATTAGTGCTTCATATTCCCCTTGCATTATTTAGATATAAATACAAAGGATATATACAACCACTATCCAAGAATAGACAAAGTGGGGAAAGAAAGCATAAAGAAAGCATGTGACACATGTCACAATGCTTTCAAGAGAAAATAAAGCCTATGATACATGTCATGAGGCTCAAAATAGAAAAAGAATCTCCCTAATTAACTTATGTAAAAATGAAAATATGATTTTTCACCAACACCCCCCCATAAGTGCAACTTAGGGAGATTACACAAGTTAAAAAGAAAGAAAGAAAGATTTGTATCGGCAACAAAGCCATGTTAGGTACTCATGAACAACAAGGATCTCTCATAAGGTGGAGAAAAAGGAGAAAAACCTAGTGGGAGAAAACTCTTCTCCAAAAGAGAGAAAAAACAAAAAGAAAGTACAAGAACATGTGATGGAAGGATACTAAGACCCCTCATGGAATAAATCCATCACAAGAGTACAATCATGAGTTCTCCCCCATAAGAGAGAGCAAATAGAGAATATGAATCCCCTCCAAGAAGAAGCTCTAGAACCAATGAAGAGATCTTGGAGATAGAATCCAATCCACTGCCTACAAACAATATTTCTCCCTTTCGGAAGAAACAAATCCATTGGTGAATGTAGAAGCCATTCCCACATATTGGATGAATAGGGAACCCATATTAAAATATGTGCCTCTGAATGCAACTCAAGTGTCCTCATACTGGGAAAATATGTCTTCTCCAAAATAGAAATTGGCTGCCCAATTAGAGAAGAAGAACCAGGAGACCTGATATGATCTGACCTGCATCTGGAAACATAGAAGATGAAGGTGGTGATACAAAGCCACCTGAGATAGCATCAAACAAGAGAGATAAACCCTCAAATGTGTCCTCCAAATCAGCAATGTGAGACTCCACAAATAGAGATTATATGTTTGCAAGATAGAAATCCTAATGAGGTGGATCTGAAAGACTGATATTGACCTACTACAGAGAATCGTTGGAAGCCAATGATGATTCAACACTAAACTCTGAAGTAGCAACAGGTGATGGAGATGATGTGATCTCAATAGGAGGAGAAGAGGGAGCAAGAGAGATCTCTATCTTTGAACATTCAAGACATGCCATATACTCAAGCTCCACTAAAGTATCATCATCATAAGCTTTTTATCTGCATCATCAAGTGGAATGAGACAATCTGCTGTAGGATCATTTGGAAATGGTGAGACATGAGGGTCTCCATACAACTCCCAAATTTTTGTCCAAAGTGTGTGTGGGCTCTTATAGATGGGAAGATCACACACAATATCATAATCAACAGTGGTACAAATTAAACCTACAACATGATCTTGATTGTTACCCCAAACAAATTTCCTCATAGGTGTCTCTGGTTCATGTATGAGCCCATAAAGATGAGGTAAAAGATGTAGCCACCTGAGATGTGTCAGGATGCCTCTTTGCCAGGACTCATAATTGTCCTTAGTCAGATTGACCACAAAAGGATGAGTAGCAAAACCCATGATACCTCCTCAAAATGATAGAGATCAAAATGTGCAAATAGATTTATGCTGATAGTAGAAGCCTATCAAAGCAAACAGAACCTTTCCAGGAGGCAACATGTCCAGTATATCTAACAGAAGCCATAAAATTGACAAACTAAATAAAAGATACCTGGGTTTGAATCTAAAAAAATTACATAGATTTTTGTGTAGAGATTGCTAATACCTTTCCAACGCCTATTCGTGTTTGAAAAATGGAGATTTTGGGCGTAAGAATGGAGCTCGGAAGCCAAAAATGATGCTTTGACTTCAAACAGCAAAAACAGGTTTCAAACAGAAAAATCTAGAAAAAATACTAGCATTACTGGATAGTGCTCAGAACCATATTTCCAATGCTTTTTTGTTTTCCAATTTTTGAGTCGGTATGCTCAAGTTATGGCCTCTGGAAGAAAACTACCTTTTTAGGCTTGCACATGAACGCGACACAGAAACCAAGCGGCACAGAAATCGATGCAAATTCAAAAAAAATTGGCACGCAAATTGAGGTAGCTTGAAAATAAAATAAGCTCAAAATTTTTTGGCACGGAAATTGAGGCAGCTGTACAAAAAAATTGGCATAGAAATCGAGGTGGCCGTACGGATTTTTCCTCTACATAAAAAACCAAAACCTAAAAAATGCCCAAAACTTTTTTTTTAGAAAAATATAGAGTGCCTTATATGAAAATAGGGGTTATGACACCTTCTGAGCGCAACCGTGAGGTCTATTTTGCTCTATGATGCACAGATTATCTACTCATGGCTAAAACCCTCTCTGATTTGAGAGGAAACTGACAGATCTGGAGCTCTGATACCATGTTAGATTCCTAAAATCATCTGTAGGAAAACTTCTACAAGAGAGAGTTGCAAGGAAATATTGCAAAATCCAAATGCATAAATTAGTGTTTCATATTCCCCTTGCATTATTTAGATATAAATACAAAGGATATACACAACCACTATCCAAGAATAGACAAAGTGGGGAAAGAAAGCATAAATAAAGCATGTGACACATGTCACAATGCTTTCAAGAGAAAAGAAAGCCTATGATACATGTCATGAGGCTCAAAATAGAAAAAGAATCTCCCTAATTAACTTAGGTAAAAATGAAAATATGATTTTTCACCATGGCACAAATCTAATGGCCAAGAGCCTTGCAACAAGTGGTCTCATCCAAGTAGCTACTTTCCCCATTTTTGTACAATCAATTGACCTAGTCATAACACCACTAGGTTCTATAAGAAAGGCATAAGGAAAAGTAGGAATATAGATAGCCATGTAGTGTTGCAAATTTAGCCTTAGTTAATAGAGGAGATGTTGGATCTTCCCATCATAGTGGTGTACAAAGACATTAGTGTAGATTCCTTGAAGACCTACTATGACCTTAATATGGATTAGTGTGTAGTCATCATCAATAAGAATTGGCTCAAGAAATTGAGGTCATCTTCTACTTGGGGGCAAGTGCAAGAAGATGGGGGGCCAAAAAGGGGTCTTAAGTGGCCACTTTCTTTTTTGAAATCAAGAAATGCTGGCCTTGGATGAGAAATTGAGCATAGTTAAACTCAAAATTTTAAGATGCAACATTTAAACAATGTTCATAGTGCTCTGCATCTACTTTCTAAACTACTAATTTTTTTGAAAATGGTATAGATTAAGGGGTTCAAAAGAGGGAGCCACAGAAATTGGTGTTGTTTATGTCAAAAAACATAACATAGCATGTTTTGTGGCTCCCTCAAAAGGTTAACTTTTTTTTGGTATTTTTAAAATTGCTTCAATGAGAAATTAGCTACCAACATGTAGTTTATGCCCGATTTTTTTGATAATTTTTTAATGAATATTTGATTTTTTACTAATTTTCAAAGTGGACACATCCTGAAAAATAGAATTTTGGCCGTGCTACCCCTATAAATTTTGAAAGCTAATTTAAAATCAATTCTTTTAATATGTGTAGAATGGAGTCTAGTTTCTAAAAATGTTTTTTTAAAAAAAAAATTCAATGAACGGTTAATTTACAATGAAAAAAAGACCAAACACTACTTTTTGCCCAAAAACAGACATAAACAAAAGAAATTAAAGATGAAAGGATTAACATTTTCAAAATGTGAAAAAAATTACATCGTTAAATAGCTAAGAGAAAGCCTAACATTACCCAGGTGTTTGATTTATTTTACCTTGAAACACATGCAAATCTGAGGGTTAGCATGAACAAAATTATGTGAAATCCTGTAGAATATGCAAAAACACATCTTTGGACGTTGGGAAGGCACTCCAAGCCTTTGGGTTGGAAATCCAAAGCAAATCCCAAGCCTAACACTTGGGATTCCCGAATAAAAATATAACACGAGCACATTATAATGTGCTCGCATTCTGTTTTGTTTTGCATTTTTTCCCTCTTCGCAAAAGTTTGCCTGATGTTTGTCATGTTTGACATAACACGAGCATGTTATAATGCGAGCGCGTTATAATGCACTCGCGTTATGTCTCCCTCGGAATGTTTTATGTTCAAGGTTATCAAGCATGTATGTATGTATGTATATGTATGTATGCCTATATGTATGTATGTATGTATATATGTATGCTTGTATGTATATATGTATGCTTGTATGTATGTATGTATGGTTATATGTATGTATGCATGCTTGTTTGTATGTATATATGTATGCATGCATGTATGTATGTATTTATGTATGTATGTATGTATGTATGTAAGGGTTTTGGGTTTAGGGTATATAAGGACCTGAGCCTGTAGAGTTTTTAGGGTTGAGGGTTGATGTTTTTGAGTTTAGGGTTTAAGGTATAGGGTTGAGGGTTGAGGGATTAGGGATTAAGTAATAGGTTGAGGGTAGAGGGTAGAGGGTAGAGGGTTGAGGGTTGAGGTTTAAGGATTGAGGGTTGAGGCTTTAGGGATGAGGGTTAAGGGATTAGGGTTTAAGGTATAGTGTCGAGGGTAGAGGAGGGTAGAGATGGGGGTGAGGAGGATAGGGGAGGAGAGGGGTGGATAAGGGTTGAGGGTTTAAGGGTTTAGGGTTTAAGGGTCAAGGGTTTAGGGTTTAAGGGTTGAGGGTTTAAGGTCACGAGGGATTAGGGTTTAAGGTTGAGGGATTAGGGTTTAGGGTTGAGGGATTAAGGTTTAAGGTTGAGGGTTGAGGGTTTAGGGATAAAGTTTAAAGTTTAGAGATAAGGTATTAGAGTTTAGGACCTTAAGGGATTAGGGCTTAGGGTTGAGGCTCTAGGTCCATAGCATTTAGGGTTGAGGGATTAGGGTTGAGGGTCGAGGGATTAGGGTTAGGGTAGAGGGATTAGGGATAGGCTTTAGGGTTGAAGGTTTAAGGTTAAGGGATTAGGCTTTAGGGTTGAGGGTTTAGGGATAAGGGATTAGGGTTTAAGGTATAGTGTCGAGGGTTGAGGGTTTAGGAATAGAGATAGTGTTTAGGGTTTAGAGTTGAGGGATTAGGGTTTATGGTTTAAGGATAAGGAATTAGGGTTGAGGGTTGATGGATTAAGGTTTAGGGTTGAGGGATTAAGGTTTAAGGTTGAGGGTTGAGGGTTTAGGGATAGGGTTTAGAGTTTAGGGATAAGGGATTAGGGTTTAGGACCTTGAGGGATCAAGGTTTAGGGTTGAGGTTTTAAGGATAGCGTTTAGGGTTTAGGGATTAGGGTTGAGGGTCGAGGGATTAGGGTTAAGGTAGAGTGTTGAGGGTAGAGGGATTAGGGATAGGGTTTAGGGTTGAGGGATCTTAGGGTTGAGGGCTTAGAGATAAGGGATTAGGGTTTAAGGTATAGTGTCAAGGGTTGTGGGTTTAGGAATAGGGATAGTGTTTATGGTTTAGGGTTGAGGGATGTAAGGGTTTATGGTTTAGGGATAAGGAATTAGGGTTGAGAGTTTAGGGATTAAGGTTTAGGGTTGACGGATTAAAATTTAAGGTTGAGGGTTGAGGGTTTAGGGATAGGGTTTAGAGTTTAGGGATAAGGGATTAGGGTTTAGGACCTTGAGGGATTAGGGTTTAGGGTTTAGGCTTTAGGGATAGCGTTTAGGGTTGATGGTCGATGGATTAGGGTTAAGGTAGAGTGTTGAGGGTAGAGGGATTAGGGATAAGGTTTAGGGTTGAGGGCTTAGGGATAAGGGATTAGGGTTTAAGGTATAGTGTTGAGGGTTGAGGGTTTAGGAATAGGGATAGCGTTTAGGGTTTAGGTTTTAGGGACTAGGGTTTAGGGTTTAGAGATAAGGAATTAAGGTTGAGAGTTGAGGGATTAATGTTTAGGGTTAAGGGATTAAGGTTTAAGGTTGAGGGTTGAGGGTTTAGGAATAACATTTAGGGTTGAGGGATTAGGGTTGATGGTTGATGGATTAGAGTTAAGGTAGAGTGTTGAGCATAGAGGGATTAGGGATATGGTTTAGGGTTGAAGGATTAGGGTTTAGGGTTGAGGGCTTAGGGATAAGGGATTAGGGTTTAAGGTATAGTGTCGAGGGTTGAGGGTTTAGGAATAGTGATGCAAGGGCATCTTGCCTGTTTCAATTTTTGGGTTTTATATGTTTTAATGGTTTGGTTTTCTTGGTGAATAAGCAAGAATCTTTACTAAAGTCTTTGGTGTGTTTGAAGCTCTTGTCGCTTTATTCTTGAACCTCTTGTCACCCTTTTGATAGCAGCTTGATTAGCTATTATAATTTTATCTCTGTCGACCATTATTTGGCAAATTAATTTCTACTTTTTATGGAGGTCGTGGATGGCATTTATCATCAGATTTAAAGGAAAAAGACCTCAAGTCATGGGTGGTCTAGTTGGCAAGAAATTAAAAAGATTCATTATGATTTTCTTTCTTATTTGGAGGATCGACCAAAATTAGGAACATCTTTTTATGAGAGGCGAATCATTTATGTCTTTATTGGCCATTTCTGCATATTGATCATGGGCATAGTGTGGTGGTTTCTTCCTGGTAGTGACAATATACATTTATTTTTCTCTACTACAGACAATATTAAGGAGGTCGTGGGCATCCATTCTATTTATGGCGGCAACAGTTGCATTTCAGGCAATGATGGTGGGATGTTCCTTACTGGCAGCGATAGTTATGAATCTTTTATTTCTGCTGCAGACTTTAAAAACATGTGTTATTGATAGCTTGGAGAGGGGCATATGGTAGAGAGGATCAGTGAGAAGGCTGTATGAAAGGTGCAAAAAATAGCAGATCGATGGTTGCAAAGGAGGCTGAATATATATATATAGAGGAAGGGATATGAAATAGAGAGAGGAGCAAGTGCAGCTAGAAGAAAGAATTGAGGGTCGATGGGAATAAGAGGGTCATTGATAAGAAAATAGAGTGCAGTGTTAGTAAACTAGGAAGGGCGATTGAATAATCAGAAAATTTGATATGTGGAGCAGGTTGACAGAAAATAAATAAAGAGGAAGAGGTTGAAGGTGATAGCTAGGAGTTGATAGTTTGGGAAAGCTGAGTGACAGTAGAATGAGAGAGAGTAGAATAGTTTTTGTTTTTGCATGGCCATTTGTAATGGCCAAATGGATGAAATGTAATGTTGGGTTGTGGCATCAATAGAAACTTGGAAAAAAAAAATTCTTGATTATATTTCTGTCATGAATCCTCTCTCCTGTTATTTTTATATTGTGGATGAAGTCTTTATGTTCCTTTCATTTTATTTGCATATTTTGAACAAAGTCTTTATATTTCCTATCATTGTAATGTCAGAAGATTGGTAGAAGCCTTTTACTGAGTTTGAGACTTGATTCTCACTCGAGGGTTGAATTGGGTATTATGCATGCTGTGAGAGAGCATGCCATCAGATTGGTATTAGAGCCTAGTTAAAGGTCTGGGGAAGAGAAGCAATGAGTTATGTGTATTGATGTTTTGACAGGTTGTGAAGAAGAAACCAAGAGTCCCAAAAGAACTGGGCATCGAGCACTATATGTGTTCTTGATTTTGTTGGGTATTGTGTATGAGTGTGCAGTCTTACGAATACTACAGAGCACAGAAGGTCCTGAGTGCTAAGTAGCTCACTAAAGTGAGGCAACTTAGCTAGTTTGTGCGGGAAGGAGAGTATACAAAAGTTGCTGATTAATACAGTAACATAAAGGAGAAGCACCAAAAGACTGGGCATAGAGGAAAGAGAGAAGCCTTAAGTGAGGTGCAAAGGTGTGTTGTATGTGTGTGAACAAATCACCGAAGGAGAGGAAGTTTGCACTTGAAGCTTGAGCAAAGTTGCAGATTTTACAGCAGTGAGATGATGGGCATTTGTGTAAAGAGACCTGTCATGATCCCATTTTGGGAAAACTATTGGAATGGAGTGGAAAGAAGAAAGTACAATGAGAGATTAGAAGAGATCTCGAGAAGAATGGAAATCTTGGAAAGAATTTATTTTCCTGATAAGTTTGTGACAGCAGAAAGTAGACAAGGAGAGAAGAAGAAAGTTCTCAGTGCAGAGGACTTGGATAAAAGTAAGAAAAGAAGGAAAGAGAAGGTGTAGCATGGAGCACCAGAAAAAGAAGAGAAGAAGGTGTCCATGATGGTGGCACCCAAGGAGACATCTTGGTCTCTTGATTTATTTTCTGATGAATTTTTTGAAGTTATGAATACAAGTGTAAAGAAGACTAAGAACAAGCCTTTGAAGGAAAAGAAAGCAAGGGCAAGAAGAGAGCACATTGATGGAGTTGAAGATAAGAGAAAAAGAAGCCAGATTGCAATAATAGATGATAAAAGATAGTTTGTCGCAGCAATACTTGAAGGTGGAAAGAGGGCAGATAAAGAAAAGAAGAAAGTTTGTGAAGGGCAAGAGATGGTGAAACATGAAGCCAAGCATGTAAGAAGATTGGGACAACAAAGCAATGAGGAGGTAAATGCAAGTGATTTTGTTTGTACAAGAAATGTAAACTTCCAAGTTAAAAATGAGAAGAATAACATAGTGGATCATGGGTATATAATACCATATTGGCAAAAGAAATCAATTGTAGATGTGCAACAAAGAGAAGGAATGGTTTGTGCTAACCTGTGTGACAACAAAATGGCATCGAGAATGGAAGATATAATAGAGATTAAAGAGAGACAAGAAGATAAGCCAAGTGCAGGGGCGGCAAGACAACAATACAAGAAGATGAAGGAGTTAGCATGGGTAGAAAAACCTGCAACAGTAGCAGAAGAAGTTGACAAGAAGCAGCCAAAGCAAGAGAAAAAGAAATGTGTAGATGATGACGAGCCCAAGGAAGGAGAACACATGATAAAGCCTATAGAAGAGAATGGGAAGGAGAATAATGCCCCTAAGCATATTGAAGAACCGAAGAAGAAGCAACATGGTATGTGCAAGGAAGAAGGTAGCCAATTTAATTTTGATGAATTTGAGTCTTTGAATAAAATTTATGAGCATGAGGATAAGATGTGGCTAACTGTGAGTGATAGAAAGATGATAAGAGAAGGATGTGAAAAGGAGAAGGTAGAAAAATGCATGAAGAATGAAGAGGAAACTGAGGCAGTAGACAACAAAGAAGAAAAGGACAATGCAGAATTTGAAGAAAAGACAACAGACAATGAAGTTGAGGTTGCAAAGGTTGAAGCATTTCTTCAAAAATATGGACTCCTATGAGAAGACAAAAGTTAAAGTAAGTGTTGACGAATAGACGGGGAGTGCATTGGAGAAGTTTATTGGTATGACCAAGAATGCAAGGTGGCAAATGGCAACAGAACTACAAGGAGAGGTAAAATGTATTGATTTTCATTTTGTTGATGGTATGCCATACGGGATAGAAAATCCATATAAGAATATTGTGAGTTATAACATGTATGATGATAGGGAAGCATGGTTTTGCTAATGAGAGACAAAAAGATAAGGACACATGGTCCGTAATAGATGATATTATTGGTATCAAGAAGAGTGTAAGGATAGGTGATGTTGAATGGTTGAGTATGGGTGAGATAGAGTCCAATCTTGTGAGTTATGTTGTAAAAGACGAGATGTCTTGAAGACAACGGGAGCTATATGAAAGCAAGAAGTATGTGGAAGAAGAAAGATATGTTTTCTATAATGTAGGCATGAGTAGAAAAGAGAATGATATTGTGAAGGATGGAAGAGTACATAGAATGATGAATGTAGATGAGAATTTTCAAGAGATATCAAGTTGGATGAATGCATTGGAGAATTGTTATTTTCTTAACTTTATGGTGTTTGCAGGACATGTAGACGAGGAACAAGAGCATGAAGTGGATTTGAAGAAAGAAGGTGATCAATGGAAGTTAAAATATGAGGATAAAGGAAATATTATTGGTGAAGATGACCATGATAATGAAGAGGAGAAGAAATCTGAAATTGCAAAAGAGCATATGAGAATAGAGACAATGTTCAGCTTGAAGGAATATTCTGAAGAGAGTGCAGGCATGGTGAAGAAGATTATGGTAGAAAAATAAAATGGTTAAGGTACCTTTGAGTTAGAAGACGAGGATGAAGTTGTGTTTGGATTTGATAACCGTGGTGATGAGACAGAGCCATGGCAATTTATAATAGATAAGGAAATCAAGAGATAGATTTATGACAAGAATGTGGACAACAAACAATTACAGAGGAAGAAGCTTAGGAAGAGTAATAACAAGCATAAGAAAAATTGGAAGAAGTGGAAGAAGAGGTTACAGAGCTCATGAGAAGGAGCTCATGAATTTTATTTAGTGGGGGAGTCTGATGTAGGGGCATCTTGCCTCTTTCAATTTTTGGGTTTTATTTGTTTTAATGATTTGGTTTTCTTGGTGAATAAGTAGGAATCTTTATTGTAGTCTTTGGTGTGTTTGAATCTCCTGTCACTTTATTCTTGAACCTCCTGTCTCCCTTTTGACAACAACTTGATTAGCTATTATAATTTTATCTCTGTCGACCATTATTTAGAAAATTAATTTCTACTTTTTATGGAGGTCGTGGCTGGCAGTTATCGTCAGATTTAAAGGCAAAAGACCTCAAGTCATGGGTGGTCCAGTTGGAAAGCAATTAAAAAGATTCATTATGATTTTCTTTCTTATTTGGAGGATCAACCAAAATTAGAAACAACATCTTTTTGTGAGAGGCAAATCATTTATGTCTTTATTGGTCGTTTCTTGGCATTTGTCATTTCTACATATTGATCATGGGCATAGTGTGGTGGTTTCTTCCTGGTAGTGACAATATACATTTATTTTTCTCTACTGCAGACAATATTAAGGAGGTTGTGGGCATCCATTCTATTTATGGCGGTGACTGTTGCATTTTAGGTAGTGATGGTGGGATGTTCCTTACTGGCAGTGACAGTTATGAATCTTTTACTTCTACTGTAGACTTTAAAAACATGTGTTATTGACAGCTTGGAGAGGGGCATATGGTAGAGAGGATTAGTGAGGAGTCCATATGAAAGGTGTAGAAAATAGTAGATTGACGGTTACAAAGGAGGCTGAATATATATATAGAGGAAGGGCTACGAAATAGAGAGGAGAAAATGCGGCCAGAAGAAAGAATTGAGGCTTGATGGGAATAAGAGGGTTGTTGATAAGAAAATAGAGGGCAACATTAGTAAACTGGGAAGGCCGATTAAATAATCAGAAAATTTGATATGTGGAGCAGGTCGACAGAAAACAAATGAAGAAGAAGAGGTCGAAGGTGATAGCTAGGAGTTGATAGTTTGGGAAAGCTGAGTGATAGGAGAATGAGAGAGAGTAGAATAGTTTTTGTTTTTGCATGGCCATCTATAATGGCCAAATGGATGAAATGTAATGTTGGGTTGTGGCATCAATAGAAACTTGGAAAAAAAAAAAAATTCTTGATTATATTTCTTTCAAGAATCATCTCTCCTGTCATTTTTATATTGTTGATGAAGTCTTTATGTTCCTGTCATTTATTTTCATATTTTGAACAATGTCTTTATATTTCCTATCATTGTAATGTTAGAAGATTGGTAGAAGCCTCTTACTAAGTTTGAGACTTGATTCTCACTCGAGGGTTGAATTGGGTATTATGCATGTTGTGAGGGAGCGTGCCATCAAATAGGGATAGCATTTAGGGTTTAGGGTTGAGGGATTAGGGTTTAGGGTTTAGGGATAAGGAATTAGGTTTGAGGGTTGAGGGATTCAGGTTTAGGGTTGAGGGATTAAGGTTTAAGATTGAGGGTTGATGGTTTAGGGATAGGGTTTAGAGTTTAGGGATAAGGGATTAGGGTTGAGGGTCAAGGGATTAGGGTTAAGGTAGAGTGTTGAGGGTAGAGGGATTAGGGATATGGTTTAGGGTTGAGGGATTAGGGTTTAGGGTTGAGGGCTTAGGGATAGGGGATAAGGGATTAGGGTTTAAGGTATAGTGTTGAGGGTTGAGGGTTTAGGAATAGGGATAGCATTTAGGGTTTAGGGTTGAGGGATTAGGGTTGATGATTGATGGATTAGGGTTAACGTAGAGTGTTGAGGGTAGAAGGATTAAGGATAGGGTTTAGGGTTGGAGGTTTAGGGTTGAGGTATTAGGGTTTAGGGATGAGGGCTTAGGGATAAGAGATTAGTGTTTTAGGTACAGTGTCAAGGGTTGAAGGTTTAGGAATACAGATAGTGTTTAGTGTTTAGGGTTGAGGGATTAGGGTTTAGGGTTTAGGGATAAGGAATTAGGGTTGAGAGTTGAGGGATTAAGGTTTAGGGTTGAGGGATTAAGGTTTAAGGTTGAGGGTTGAGAGTTTAGGGATAGCGTTTAGGGTTGAGGGATTAGGGTTGATGGTCAATGGATTAGGGTTAAGGTAGAGTGTTGAGGGTAGAGGGATTAGGGATAGGGTTTAGGGTTGAAGGTTTAGGGTTTAGAGATTAGGGTTTAGGGTTGAGGGATTAGGGATAAGGGATTAGGGTTAAAGGTATATTGTCGAGGGTTGAGGGTTTAGGAATAGGGATAGTGTTTAGGGTTTAGGGTTGAAGGATTAGGGTTTAGGGATAAGGAATTACGATTGAGAGTTGAGGGATTAATGTTTAGGGATGAGGGATTAAGGTTTAAGGTTGAGGGTTTAGGGTTTAGGGTTTAGGGATAGCGTTTAGGGTTGAGGGATTAGGTTTGATGGTCGATGGATTAGGGTTAAGGTAGCGTCTTTAGGGTAGAAGGATTATGGATAGGGTTTAGGGTTGAAGGTTTAGGGGTTAGGGTTGAGGGTTTAGAGATAAGGGATTAGGGCTTAAGGTATAATGTCGAGGGTTGAGGGTGTTAGTGCCTGAATTGACTGACAATTTTTGAGCAATTTTCATGCAGGCACTTTCCCTAAGTATCCAAAAAATGTTCTAAGTGTTGGACCTCCTCAGCATTTTTTCAGCTGCAGCATCATATTTTCCTGAGGAGGAGGTCATCATCATCATCTTGTCTTCGATGATGGTATGCGTCATCATGTTCTCCGTCGACCGGTTTCTCATCGTCATCATCATATTTTATTATCGGGTGATGTTTGGATATCATCCTGATCCTGCTGATGAGCTACGGTGCGCCCTGATTTGCTTGCGGGGGTG
Source organism: Cunninghamia lanceolata (assembly GCA_027924645.1). Taxonomy (NCBI): domain Eukaryota; kingdom Viridiplantae; phylum Streptophyta; class Pinopsida; order Cupressales; family Cupressaceae; genus Cunninghamia; species Cunninghamia lanceolata. The sequence goes on along the minus strand of BSBN01000148.1, from coordinate 5,588,486 downwards.
ATTTTTCAAGTATCCGGTGATCTTCCAATTATCACCTTGCGCAAGCATGATGATGATGTTGCCCCGATATTCTGAAGGGGTTATTCTTTGAGTTGTTTGACCTGACTTGTTCTTTCTTAAGGGTCGTCATCATCATCATCATATTTCCAGTTATCACCGTGTAGCTTGCGGGGGTCATCATATTTTCTGCCTTCGTGATTTTTCGCCGGGGTGATATTTTTATCATCGGGTGATCTTGGTTATGATCATCCTGATGATGTTGTTGAAGAGTTCTAAGTGTGACCCGATATTCACTGGGGTCATCATATTTTGAACGTCAGGATGATCTTAGTCAATATCATCCTGATGATGTTGTATCACTTCATGTTCGTTGTTTTGTCATCCTGATGATGCTGACGTCATTCTTACGTCAGGGTGATATCTATTTCTCTGCCTATCTGCATCATGATATTTCTGAAGGAGGGGGTGATATTTTCATATCACCCGGATGTATGTTTGTTCCAGCGTCAAGATGATGCTGATATCAAGGAGATATCCGCCTGCCGGCTTCGTGCATTATCTAGTGGGGGTGATCTTTTCAAGCATCATCATATTCATCTATCGCCCTGATCTTATAGTGGAGCTACAGTGCAACCTAATATTTATGCATCAGGATGATATTTCCAAATATCCGGTTGTCTTCCGAATATCATCCTGATGTGGATGTGATGATGACATCATCAAGGTCCGGGGGGGTCATATTTCTAACACTGATCATCTTGTGGAGATCTCTCGATATTTGCAAATATGATGATGACGTCATCCGGATATGAGGAGGTGCGCAATAGGCAGATATGCTGATGACGTCAGCAGGATATGATGATGACGTCATCAGGATGTTCATCGGCCAGACTTTTGGTATAGGCTCACCAGGAGGATGTTCCTCCGATGGATCAGGTTGTGCCGATAAAGGCGATTATCATGCAGGTTATATTGCGATATGATGCTGACGTCAGGGTGATATTTCAAGCGACAGGATATCATGCTGCTGGAGGATGATGATGATGAAGTCTTATACTAGTGTCGTCAGGAGCAAAAGCACCGACATCATATATGCTCATGACTTAGTATATAAAGTGTTAAAGAGGTTGCTGCGGGGTGCATGTGGGATAATTGATATCCTGCATATTCGAAATATCATGATGATGAATCTCGGCGGGAAATGGTTGCGATCAACTGTTAGATGTTTTTCCCAAGGCCGCGGGTTGGTGCGCCATTAATGGCGAAGGTTGCAGAGGTATGGGCGGATCTGGTACCTGATTGAAGGTGTACATCAGCGGACAGTGGCGCAGGGCTCGAGATATCTTCCTGTCTCCTCCCCTACCTGCTGCATTCATGTTTGGGCGCCAATCTGGATGTGTTTGAGTGCCATTTTCCTGATACTATGTATCTGGCGGGATTTTTGGTCAACCATGTAATTAATTGCTGGGGTACACTACCTGGCTGTTATAAGCAGGAAGTGTTACTCATTTGTGGTTGTTGAAAGTTGAAGATTTTTGGCTCTGTAATTCAAAACAAGCTGATCTGGTTGTTCTGTACAGCTTAACCTGTGAGTTTATGTATCTCTTGTTGTATGTTCTTAGCATGAACCCACTGATTTCATGATTAATCTTATATGAGAAATGCTATCTTTGCATGTGTTTTGTTAATTCTGTCTCCAGTATTGCATGTATTCTTCTTCTGAATCTGGATATTTGGGTAATGTTTAGATTCTAGAGCATAGAATTCCTATGTTGAATGTCTGATCTTTTAACTTCTGCTCAAGGGGTAGATTAAACTGTTTTCAGGTTGAACATTAGGAAGGGTATACTGCAGTAGGGATGCCATAAGTAGAGATAACTTGACACTCTGTATTGGGAGATATCTGTAAGACAGGTATCACATATATCCCCTTGAAATCTAGTTTTAGCTGTTCATGCTAATCATTCACAGGTGTATGTCTACTGACTCCAGGCCCTGGATAGGCACCAATCTTGCTTAGTGTTTGTGTTACAACCATATCCAACTTTGCATCCAAACTTAAAATCCAAATCAAAATCTAAAACAACCATTAGGACATTAGAATTAGTTTTAGGAACCTCAGTCCTCTGTCTACAACTGCAAATAGGCCCAAAGCTAGCCCCTTTGCTCTTATCTTTCAGTTTTGGTCTACTTACAGGAGGACTTATCTGCTTTCTGTCAGCATCCCAGCCTTGTATGCATATCCTCATGGATGTTGAGTAGGGAATACCCCCCTAGGTCTTGCAGAGCCTGAAGAAGAAGAGGAGATAAAATATAGATTCTATCTCCTACACTGTTGGCCCCTGGCCCAGAGATCCTGTTGATCACTGATGGCTACCTTGTAGGGAAATCTGGGAATAAGCATCCAGTATGGGAAAAAACCAACAGAGGGTTTAGGAATAGGGATAACATTTAGTGTTTCAGGTTGAGGGATTAGTGTTTAGGGTTTTGGGATAAGGAATTAGGGTTGAGAGTTGAGGGATTAAGGTTTAAGGTTAAGGGTTGAGGGATCAGGGTTGATGGTCGATGGATTAGGGTTAAGGTAGAGTGTTGAGGGTAGAGGGATTAGGGATAGGGTTTAGGGTTGAAGGTTTAGGGTTGAGGGATTAGGGTTTAGGGTTAAGGGCTTAGGGATAAGGGATTAGGGTTTAAGGTATAGTGTTGAGGGTTGAGGGTTTAGGAATAGGGATAGCATTTAGGGTTTAGGGTTAAGGGATTAGGGTATAGGGTTTAGGAATAAGGAATTAGGGTTGAGGGTTGAGGGATTAAGGTTTAGGGTTGAGGGATTAAGGTTTAAGGTTGAGGTTTGATGGTTTAGGGATAGGGTTTAGAATTTAGGGATAAGGGATTAGGGTTAGGTTTTTGAGGGATTAGGGTTTAGTGTTGAGGATTTAGGGATAGCATTTAGGGTTGAGGGATTAGGGTTGAGGGTTGAGGGATTAGGGTTAAGGGTTGAGGGATTAGGGTTAGAGTAGAGTGTTGAGGGTAGAGGGATTAGGGATATGGTTTAGGGTTGAAGGTTTAGGGTTGAAGGTTTAGGGTTGAGGGATTAGGGTTTAGGGTTGAGGGTTTAGGGATAAGGGATCAGGGTTTAAGGTATAGTGTCGAGGGTTGAAGGTTTAGGAATAGGGATAGCGTTTAGGGTTTAGGGTTGAGGGATTGGAGTTTAGGGATAAGGGTTAAGGTAGAGTGTCAAGGGTAGAGGGTTTAGTTATAGGGTGTAGGGTTTGGGGTTGAAGGTTTAGGGTTTAGGGTTGAGGGAATAGGGTTTAAGGTAAAGTGTTGAGGGTTTAGGGATAGGGTTTATGATTTAAGGTTTAAGGGTTGAGGGTTGAGGCTTTATGGTTTAGGGTTAAGTGAGAGACCTAGATGGCTAAGGATGAATGGAGAGGTAGACAAGGAGTGACTGAGAGACGTAGAGAGGGGAGAAGTAGAGAGGTGAGGGGGGGAGATAGAGAGGGGAGAGATAGAAGAAATACATGGAGAAATGAATAACATAGATTTTTCTATAGTAGGACAAAATGCACTCGCGTTATAATGTGAGCGCATTTTTGATTCCTATACAAATGGTACAAAGGCCTGGACCCCCATGATCTAGGGCCACATACTCTATTTTTTTCTATTTATGCGTGTGTTCTGACAAAAAAAAGTTTTTTCATGTTGTTAGGAAGTTCACATGCACATTTATTTTTCTATATTTTTGATTTTTCCTTCCTTTATTGCTCTAATACGTTTATTTTTAGGTTTCCTTTTTATCTTTATTTCAATTTAGTTATTGCTGCAAAGTTGATTTGATGGCGCAAAGTTTCAGCCCAAACTAGGGTTAAAAAATCCTGCACAGAATTCTCTGAAGAATCTCAATATTACCGAGGTGATTAGATTACACTTGTGTGAGAGTTTGATTTGCGTACATTTTATTTGAGATAGGCATAAAATCATCAACTCTCGAAGATGCCTCACACGCATGTAATTATTTCGCCATTCAAACTAGCTAGATTGAATGGTGAAATAATTACATGCGTGTGAGGCGTCTTCGAGAGTTGATGATTTTATGCCTATCTCAAATAAAGTGTATGCAAATCAAACTCTCACACAAGTGTAATCTGATCACCTCGGTAATACTTGAAATTCTTCAAAGAATTCTATGCAAAAAAATCCTACACAGAATTCTCTGAAGAATTTTAATATTATTGAGGCAATCAAATTACACTTGTGTGAGAGTTTGATTTGCGTACAAAAAAGAGAGGATGCAGATGGTACAATGGAGTAAATTTTTTAAATGGTTAACAAGTGTGTAATAATTTTTAAACTTTTAATTATCTTTTTATAGGATGTGAGTTTAGGATTAATATGAGGTTGGAAACATATTAGAGGAAGGAAACATATCTAAAGTGTTAATTACTATTTAAATCACTTAAACTATATTTCAGGTATTCACTAGACCTATACTATTAATTATTTTAATTTATGCATCAATAGTTCTTTCCTTTCATTATAATTTCAATGGAACTTCTTAACAAATTCTATCTTTAAATAAAATGATCTCTAGGTTCTAAGTTTTTATTTATGTTTCATCGTGGCCTGACCTCTAGATTTGTTTTTGCAATCACATGTAGTGTTGAAAGGATTTCAAGCTATTATTTCTTGTTGCATAGGTATGTTCTCTACACATTCTTGATATCTGGAGTCTTCAAATTTTAGTTGTCAAGTAGATCTAGACTTAGAGAGTAATGTATAAAATCTAGGTGTCTCTAGGTGTCTTGGTTTCTAACTAGATAATAGGTGTCTCTACTTGTGTCTTAGGTATATACTATATGTCAACTAGGTAGATAGAGACTGGAAAAAGGTATTTAATCTAATCTAGGTGTCCTAGGTAGATATTATATATCAACAACCTATCTAGAGACTAGAATAAGGTATAATCTAGAATGATCTAGGTAGATACTATATATCAACTACCTGTCTAGAGACTAGAATAAGGTATAATTTAATCTAGGTGTCTTAGGTAGGTACTATATGTCAACTAGGTCTACCATAATAGGTGTATTAGGTAGAACTATAATCTAGGTGTCTAGGTGACTTAGGTCTAGACTATGATAAGGTTTAAAGACTAGGTGTCTTAGGTCTATTGTGTCTATAAAATCTAGATACATACTATACAATAGGTGTCTTAGGTGTCCTACATCTACTAGAATACATGTGTCTCAGGTCTTAGGTGAAGCCACATGAGCTTCCACCTTCACGTGGTTGGCCTCATCAGTATAGAATATTTATATTTCTTGAAGCTAAGGGAAGCTCTTTTTCTTGTACATAGAAGTTATGAAAACTGGAATTAATGCATTGATTAAGTTATTATTTGGTGCTCTTGAATAAATATGTATGTGTGCCCTAAGTTTGATCATCATCCATTTCAAGCCATCTTTTGGTCCCACGTGACTTAGAGGGTGACTCATGTTGTGTACAAGAAAAAGAAGCTTCAAATCAATTTTAATGTCAAAATTGCATCCTAATTATTTAAATTCATATCAAGATTCATGTCACAGAGTTTGGATGTTAGTTCATAACATTCATGTTTATCATGTTACAATAGCATGACATAGTTGCTTATGTCATTGGTTCATGCCATAGGATCATTGGATTTGGTTGTGGTTCTTCATCATAACATGTCATGCTTTTAGGAGTTGGATTGGGTTGTGGTTCTTCCTCAAGAAAGGAGTTTGTTCATGTCTTCATGCTTCTTTGTGCTCCATGTCTTCAATGTTCTCAATGTCTTCATGTGCCATAGATTTCTTTAGTGTCCTTAGAATGTTGATGTTGATCACAAAATATGGTGTTAAGGTCATGTTGATGTTGATTGATGAGTTGTGGTTGTTGTTGGAAGTTTTGGAAGTCTAAAGGATGTCACAATTGTAGTGTTCATATCATAGCTATAGAGGTTTAAACATTCAAAACTAGCTAGGTTTTTTAAGTTAAATTTATTAGTTATGTTTTAAACCCTAAGTGTATTGTCTTTAAAGATCTAGTTTGGTAAGTTTTGTTTGTGTTATACTCTCTGTTTAATCTATCTCAGATAACTTTTTGTGTTCTTCATGTGGTCTTCAATACTTAGGTTGTATTATGTTTAGGGTTATCTAGTCCTCAACCTCCTAAAAACCATAGTCTTTACTTTTCTCTAAAATCTAAGTTAATACCTTACACCTGTACCGGTGATATTCCTAAAGAGTCCAAATTGCACAAAAGCAACAATCTTTGATGAGTTGTTACTCAGAAACCCTGACACTTAAAAACATTCCATCTGAGGCAAAGAGATCACATAGAACCCCTCTACAACCTCTCTCAATTTTTGATATCTCTAAGGTGTTTGCCCGTGGTGAAAGGTTTTTTGCTACCCCAAAAATTGTCAGAAGGAGGTAGTGTAAAGTTGCAAAGGGGTGTAACTTTCGTCCCGCTCCTATGTGACCAAACTGGTAGTTCCAACACGTCTAGATAGGTATGTTTAGGATTGACATGGTCATTTTTTGCACCCAAACATACCGAAACAGTTCGAGCTACATTGTACCGATGATATCCTTGAAGAGTCCAAAGTGCAAAAAGGCAAAAATCTTTGACGAGTTGTTACTCAGAAACCATGACACTTAGAAACATTCTATATGAGGAAACATGATCACATAGAACCCCTCTACAATAACCTCTCTCAGTTTTTGATATCTCTGAGGCCTTTGCCCATGGTGAAAGGTTTTCTGTTGCCCCAAAAATTGTCAGAAGGAGGTAGTGTAAAGTTGCAAAGGGGAGTAACTTTCGTCCTGCTCTTGATGCGACCAAACTGATAGTTCCAATGCATCTAGATGGGTATGTTTAGGCTAGGCATGGTCTTGTTTTGCACCCAAACATGTTGAAACAATTCGAGCTACATTGTACCAGCAATATCCTTGAAGAGTCCAAAGTGAAAAAAGGCAACAATCTTTGATGAGCTATTACTCAAAAACTGTGTCACTTAGAAACATTCGATCTGGGGCTACTGGATCACCTAGGGTCTCTCTACAATAAACTCTCTCAGTTTTTGATAGCTCTAAGGTGTTTGCCTGTGGTGAAAGGTTTTCTTCTGCCCCAAAAATTGTCAGAAGGAGGTAGTGTAAAGTTGCAAAGGGGTGTAACTTTTGTCCTGCTCCTGATGCAACCAAACTAACAGTTCCAATGCATCTAGATGGGTATGTTTAGGCTAGGCATGGTCCTTTTTTGCACCCAAACATGTCGAAACAATTTGAGCTACATTGTACCGACGATGTCCCTGAAGAGTCCAAAGTGTAAAAAGGTAGCAATCTTTGACGAGTTGTTACTCAGAAACTGTCACTTCGAAACATTTTGTCTGAGGCTACAGGATCATGTAGGGTCCCTCTACAATAAGCTCTCTTGGTTTTTTATATCTCTAAGGTGTTTGCCCATGGTGAAAGTTTTTCTTCTACGCCAAAAATGGTCAAATGTATGCAGTGTAAAGTTGCAAAGGGGTGTAACTTTTGTCATGCTCTTGATGCAACCAAACTGATAGTTCCAATGCATCTGGATGGGTACATGTAGGCTAGGCATGGTCCTATTTTGTATTCAAACATGCCAAAATAGTTCGAGCTACAGTGTATCGGTGATATCCTCATACATTGCCTTTGCTATAACTGTTATAGTCTTCACATGTCAACATGCATCTTATGGCTGTTAACATACTTGTTCTAGTAGTCAACATAGTCATATATGAACTGCTTGTTCTTTTATCTTGGTTCACCTTTACTTTGTTTAATGTACTCTCATAACCTCACCTTATATGCAAGAGGAATTACATTTAATAACCACAATAGTCATCAGGTGCTCATAAGCATATGATTTTGACTATCATATTCAAGGCAACAAACATACTCTTTGCATCCCAATATGGTATAATAACAAGGAATTAAGAAATATTTTCAATTGAGCAACACATAAAGAATATGGATAAGCATACCAAGGAGCAACCATAAGAACAACCTTTTGGAACATAGGGAATTGCAATATCCCCTTGGTCACTTGCAAAATTAGATAGAGTTGTTTTTGAAACTATGAGACATGATCCTTAGTGTTGTACAATTGGCACATGATCCAAAGGGTTATGTAAGAATTATAGGGTGCCTTTTGAGTTGCACAAAATGATTCCTATCACTATGTGAATTATGCATGGTACAAGGAACCATGAAATTTGTGTTGGATCAAGTGGCATTGCTTAGGTGGCACATGATGCAAGGACTAATGCACGAGGTTGCACATCACTATGTGAGTGACTAAGGCTAACATGTAAGATTGTGTAATAGCATGTAGATCATGATGTGAACAAAAAAACTTGCTTTCCATTTATCCATTTAACCAATCTTCCTTTCTCTATTTTCTCGGGCATGTATAGTTTTAAGAGACTAAAACTTTCAACCCAAAACTCAAATTCTCTTATCATCAATTGGGATGAATTCTTTGACAATTAAAATTTGAAATCTAGATGCATACAAAAATGATCTACACTGCACCATTCCATATTACATAATGATCAACAAAAATGATTTGTATTAACCAAATATCCATACAGGCATACATCAATATCTGTCGATATAAGTATAACATATATACAAAATAGCCATATAGGCTTACAAGAATGCCATATAGGCATACAATGTCAACTATATGCACTACAAAATATACATCCACAAATGCCATATAGGCATACAACAAAGGAACACAATAAAAATCCATTCCCCTCTGTCTGGTGAAGAGAATAGATCATGGGCAGTCTTTGATCTTCGAGGGGATGGAGATGCATATGAGGTTGATCTACTACGAACTTGAGGGCTATTCCTCCTATTTAGTTGTTCATGGATCTGTAGTTATTAAATAAAAAGTATAGACATTAATATATAGAAATTACATTATTAAAAATGAAACATTTAACAAAATAATCACTTACTGCTATCCAAAAATCTATCTCCTCATTTGTCTCAATACCAGGATTAGGTTGTGGCAATCTCATATCCTATAGAAACCATCCAAATAGAAATTAAACTTCAAATCAATAATCATTTAATTTTTCAAAAATAAACAACTATAACAATGAATGTAATTTAAAATTTACTAATCTGCCTCATAGCCTCGTCAAAGGCATGGAGCTATGAATCACAAAGCACACACCATGCTTCATTGCCCTATGAACATAGGGAGGTGTCTCCGTAGCCTACATCATCTGAAAATAAAACAATATTATTCAATTACGAAAACTATAATAGTGATGCAAGTCATGGATCCTAACATACACACACTCACCTAAACATGGAAGTACACATGATAAAGCACACAAGTCACATGCATATATACAAATTAGACGAAGATTCATGACTATTGTGTGGTATAAGGGTCAACAAAGGAGGGACCATAGTAGCATCAAATTTTAGGTTTAAGAAGTCAGAGAGAGAGTGAAGGTGTTAGTTTAGGTTTAGCTTGGTGGTAGGGTGGGGTAGGGTTGTGCTCAAATTTTTGTTTGTTTGGTAGTCATGGAGGTAGGACAATGGCTAAGATAGAGCTTGTGGGTTTATGAGACAATGCCTAAACTAGAAATCACATAGACATTAGGTAAGTTTATGGGTTTACGGGAAGGAGGAATATCAAGAGTTTGTGGGATAATAGGAGGGAGGAAAGATACTAGATAGGAGAAGAAAAATCTTATTTTAAAATTTTCTTATCATTTTCTTTGTCTTGAGGTTTGTCATGGGGTAGGTTGGAAGCAAACTAGGTCTGGGATGTTTGGTAGGGGTATATTAGTAAATAGGTAGGGTAGATATGGGTTGGTTAGTAGGTTGGGTGTAGTGTTGGGGAAGTTTCTTAGGCCTACTTTTAGAAGTGGATGGGGAAATGTCCTACACTTTTTCTTTTACTTTATCTTGGAGGGGTGTTAGAGGGGAGATAGAAGTCAATGAGGAAGGTGAAGTAGTAATAGGTGGATATATGGTGGGGAAGATAGGGGCATAGCTAGTGGAGTAGGTGAAGTAATAGAAAGAGGTTGTGGGGTTGGGGTAGCAATACGTTTATAGGCATAAGATAGGTAAAGATGAAAGAGGGAATTGGTATGAGGTTGAGGTGGACCAGAAGGGGTTGCCAAAAAATAATCTAAGGAGAAGTATCTTAAGGTAATAACTAGTTGGTATGGGCTATGAGAAATGTTGAAGACATTACCATCATGGGGAATTTTAGAGTCAACAAAGGAGGGACCTAGGTGATGTTGGAGTCAATCATATGATATATAAGATGTCATAGGCTCATGTGCCTCTCTGGTGTCATGTCCTAGGGTCTAATTGGTGGTAATTGGATGAGTTTATTAGAGAGAATTTGTCAAATAATAGTGTGGAGGGGATCAACAAGCTTTGGTAGACATGTATGGAAAATGTGGTAGCATAGACAAGGCAGTGAGCTGTTTGAAAAGATGCCTCAAAGAAATGTGGTTTCATGGTGATGTCCTTATCTATACATTTGCTTGTCATGGCATTCCATGAGACCACATTTCTTTGAGGCATTTTTTCAAATAACTATATTGTAATTGAAATTTTGTCATCTATCAACATCTAGTTATTAGTTATGCAATGCCTAGTAATGCTTTGAGTTTGAAAGATGTACAATGAAATGTAACCAAGGATATCAATATAAAATACAAAAATCTAGTAAGTACAATTCATTAATTAAATTGTTTATTTTATTACCTCTGTGAAGCTTTGAAGTCCACCTCCATTGATAGGTGTTGCCATGGAATCTCCAATATTAACCTATTCAACATCTCAAATCAGATATTAGAATACCATTCATATAATGATGCTATTCACATGTAATATTTATAATTGTTTACTAGTTACATACCCTGACATTAGATGTCGTAGTGTAATATGCAGGTGGAGAATCACAGAAAACTGCATCAATGCTATGACCCTAAAATTTCATTAAAATCATCAAACTAAATTAGCTAATCTTGCATTTCAAAAATGAAATTTAATAAATTAAGTTCAATGAACTTGCTAAGATTTACTTGAGTATCAAGGCTGAAAGTCTCACTCAGGAGGGAATCTGTCATCACCATCTGCTCAACTGTAGATGTATCATGTGTTCCTGCGTCCTGACTATCCATGGGGTCATAACCACAAGATGACCCGCAAGCATGACAAGTATGGGGTGGAACCCTACTCAAACTCTCCCCCGGCCCATGCTCTATGATGCTTTGGGTCAAGGCACTAATGGACTGACGTGTCTCGACCTCAACACTCTCCTTCACAACAGAAGGGATAGACACGTGCTCATGGGCTGGTCTAGCAAGTGCTCGTCTCGTTGGCTATTGTGGGTCAACACGTGTACCTGGTCTATCCTATGATGACCCCTCACCTCTACCCTGGAACTCTAGCATATCAAAATAATTTGGCACTTTATTTTTGACAAACTCACAGTAGAGTTTCCTCAAAAAATATTGTCAGACCTCATTATTGTTGCATGGAGGATGCTAAAAAACTATCCACCACCTCTACCCAAAATTGTCCCTTATTGCTTGGTTGTTGCACCAATGGATAGGGAACCTCTTTCATATAAGGGGTAGAGGTTGATTTATTTGTGGGTCTGTGAAAATAGAACACAAGTCCAATTTTGTAATTTGTTCATTTTCAACTTGTTCATAGGACAACTTATCTACACAGAACTCTCTAAATTCTCTCCTCTTTTTTGACCAACTAGAGATTTGCTTGCTAATTGAATCTACATTTGATAACATAGATTCAAGAGATTGAGCAAGCATGGATCTATGCAAGGTTGAAGTTGCAGGTTCTTTCAACCTTCCAATTATGTCCTCAATTTGTTTTCTATTGTTTTCAATTTACCCAATTATATTTTCTTATGTTCCAAGGGCATATTGACGAATGAATGGACTTGTTGTTGGAGTTTTTCTTTAGAAGGTATTTGTTGTTCAGGTGATGGAGGATTTTGTGGATTTTCAAGAGGAGGAGGAGGTGCATTATCAATTCCTATAAATTAAATAAATTTACATCAAAAAACTATTTGAACCTACCTATTTAGTAACAAATTCACACAAGAAAGAAAAGCGAACTTACTCCTTCGGCCTCCCTGACATTGTGGTAGCATTTTGACAATGAATCAGTGACAAATTGTTGATGATATGCCCTTCGATAATGCGAGCACACTCTCCTTTGTCTCCAAGCCGCGGGTTTGCTATGAAATGTTGGGAAATAATGAAATGAAATGCAGTTTTTTTTTAATATAGCAGAGCATAATGCGAGCGTATTATGGCTTGGTGTGTCTGAGCCTTAGGCTCAACATCACCAAGCCATAACACAAGCGCATTATAACTTGCTTGCATTATGGCTTAAATTTTTTTTTAATAAAGTTGGCCACTTTTTGGCCCCCCCACTTTTTGCACCCACCCTTGGCTTTTGAAGAAAATGCACAAAAGTGATTTTCATAGAGAGGTGAATGATATCATAACATTGCTAAACAAGGACCCTAGAAAAGAAAATGTAAAAGAGTTCTCTAGTCTTAGATGTTTCAGCTTGTTGCCAAGATTCTTAGGGAAAAGAGCACATTGATTGGGCCACCTTGATCAGTGATAATTTACATGAATAGTTGAGTAACACCATTAAATGTAAGAAGTTCTACATGAAATCATATATTGTATATGAATTGGCCAAGAGATAATAGTTTGCTGGACTAAAAACTAAAGGAGTAATGGGTAAAGAGAGTGTACGACTATTATCCCTAACTAGAACTCTAACAAAACACAGTCATTTAGAAGGGTGAATGATGCATTTATTTTCTTCATAATTAGGATGTTGAAAATGATTTTTTCAAGACTATGTCTTCCAAGGCTGTATAAGTGATTAAAAAATAGGGTAATTGGTATATTCAATTCTCCACTTTTATGTACATTAGGGCTGGAGTTTTTTTTTAAGAACCATACAGGATTCCAAAGTATGTGAGTGACAAATTATTAATTTTGGAATTGTGTATATAGTTAGCAATGGTATAGAAGGTTTGTTCATAAATAAAAGTAAATGGGACCTATTTTCCTATTTCTATTCAAATATATACTTGTGTCACATCCCTCCCACTAAGATATGATTATTAGATACTTATTATAATTAAATAATGCTATGTCTGGAACTATATTAAATTATCGACCTTTTGTGGAGTATAGAAACATTAGTTATTGTGATCAAAGGGTTTGCATGTGAAATGTCAAGTAGAATGAAGAAGGCGAGATTAGGGAAAATACGGAGATTGTTTGAAACAAAGATAAGGAAATAAAAAGATTGGAATATGGTTTCAATGAAGCTCGGGCATTGGGCAAGCTCCTTCATCAATTGGGGATTAATGAGAAAACATAGGAGAATAGGGAGAGAATCTCTAGGATTGGATTTGGCAATGTTAACATTGTGATTATAAAATAAATTCAAAGCATTGAAATTCCAGAGCACTTTTTGCACTCCAAGGTGGAGAGATGGAAAAAGAATGTTGTAATAATGAAATTCATAGGGATATGGCCATCGATGGAGAGGATTAAGAGATGGGTGGAATAGAATTAGATGGGAATAAGTTCAAAGATCAATTTTATGGTTTTAGGATTCATCCAAATTATCTTGGACAGTTAGAATTTGAGAGAGAAAAGATTTTAAGGGGGGTCCTTGGTTTATGGGGAATGTTGGGTTATACATTAAGGCCTAGACTTCAGGTTTTGACCCACAATCAAAATTAATCAAAGAGACACAATTATGGATCAGGATGTACAAGTTGCCGCATGCAATTTGGATGGAGGAAGTTTTCAAGTTTATCATAAACATGTTGGGAGAATATATATAATGTTCTCTCACAACAGGTAGCAAGCAACTAGCCACATATGCCTGAATTTGTGTAAAAGTTGATCTAAGCAAACTCTTAAGACATACCGTTAGGTTGTCTTTCATTTTGGGAGAAAGATTATAGGAGATAGACTATGACTATTTTCTCATCAGATGTTTTAGCTACTAGAAACTAGGTCATTTAGTGAGGGGTTGTGACAAGAGGAGAAAGAAACTGATGGGAAGGAAGAAGACAAGAAAATGTTGGCAAGAGACACTACTCTAGTATGGAATTATATGTTGTCATTGATGGAAACAAGGCTCAGAGATCTCATCAGCATGATAGGAAGACATAACTCTAGAAGGTCTTATTGGAATTTAGATCCAGTTGGCAGAAATGACTAAGTATGAGCAATATACAGAGTAAGGGACAATAAGTGGATCAGTATGCCTCCATAGATGAAGACATGGAAATGCAGCTCAAGTATAATGTTCATAGTTGTTTGGTGTTGTTATATTCATTGATCAAGTCCTGACTTCCTCCGGAAGTCATTTGGAGAAAATGTCTAAGTCTAAAAGAACAAAGGTATGATAGGAATGGTGTACAGTGCAGAGTAAAATGGTCTACATTCCTCCACAAGTGCATATTATGTTCCATGGTTCTGTAGGTATGTCAAGTGGTGAGTAATGAACATTCGATATGAATTGTGAGGTCCCATTTGGTCTGCAGTGCAAGTTGTGATATGATAGATGAAATTGTCAAGTATGTTCTCAAAGAACAGGCCAACTGGTATGTTAGATCCTTATGCAGAGAAGATATAGCATCTAGATAATCAATCTAAGTGTTCATATGATTGAGACCAACATATGTGAATACTTGTACTCATTTTTCTGAGTCCACATTGAAGATTTAACACAAGAACAAGTCGACAGGATATAACACTTCGTATACATGTTTCACAGTTTACTTGCCGACCTGATCATGAGAAAGATATAGTTGTAGATATAAATAGAGGATGGATTTCAGTGTTTGAGTGAGTGAAATATGAATGTGTGTGTGATTGATCTGAGCATGAGAATAGCAGAGCAGAGAGAAGACCAGTGAGGATGAAGACTCAAGATTCAGAAGTCAATTGCTAAATGACTGTGCCCTGGCATATGGACAAATGCTTATGCAATATTCATTTTTAATCTACAATTTCACTTGTATTTGGTAGTGAGCCATCTTCATCAATTCAATGAACCTCCATTAGGGTTTAACAACCCTCATTGTAATCTTTCTAGGTTTAGGGTTGAGGCAGTGAGCCTGTTAGACCTAGTTGTACTTCATGGCAGTGAGCCAGCATGTTCTAGGCCTGTGGAGTGACCAAGCCTGAACATCACCATTTGTAAAAGATTGCAATATATATTGAGAGCTTATCCTCTCCATGGTTTTTCCCCGCCTTGGGGTTTTCCACGTAAATATCTCAGTGTCCATGTGTTATGTCTTTATGGTTTCTATTCATTTGCATATTATGCTTTTGTTTAATTAATCTTGGAAAATGGTTAAAAGTGAAAGTGCATGAAAGGTTTTATGGAACACTGATTCACCCCTCTCCTCTCAGTGTTCCTGATATTCAACAATTGGTATCAGAGAGAAGTTCATTGGAGGAAGCCTAACAGCTTGAGGAAGATCCGGGAAGGTTCACTCAAGGCAGCACAAAGGTATCACTTATCCTAAAGCAAATCCTCTTGGCAGCATTAAGATTGGCAATCAAGTATATGTTAATAATGAATAATTTAAAGCAGCTCTAGAAGATATTGACAACTCCAAAACTAAAATCATGGGTTTAGAAGAGAGTATCAAAGAAGTTGATGTTTGCATTCTAAAATTAAAAGAGCAAATCAGTAAATCCCAGGAAAGAAGGAAAGAATTATGTGAGCAACTAAAACAAGCAAGTGAATCTATAGAGAGTCTTCTCAGGTTGATTGAAGAAAAGACTAAGAGTGAGGAATATCTGAATCAAGTTGTGAATGACAAGTCAGATGAATGTGAAAAACTA
This sequence comes from Cunninghamia lanceolata, assembly GCA_027924645.1. Classification (NCBI taxonomy): domain Eukaryota; kingdom Viridiplantae; phylum Streptophyta; class Pinopsida; order Cupressales; family Cupressaceae; genus Cunninghamia; species Cunninghamia lanceolata. The sequence continues at coordinate 5,572,525 of BSBN01000148.1, read as the reverse complement.
GGAAAAGAAGTCCTGCTCTTGAAATTTGATCTAGAAGTAGCCAACAACTACAAAGAAAAATTCAAAATAAGCTCTGCAAAATTTGATGAGTTGCTAGTCAGTCAAAAGTATCTAGATGATAAACAAGGTTTGGGATTTGAAAAGGGAGAAATTTTAAATTCAGGGCAAGACAGATCTAAAGAAGATAGAGGCAGAGACCATCTGGTAAGGAATCAAAGAAGAAGACCTAGAGGACCTCTTGTCAGGAAACCAAATGCTCAAAGGTACCCATCTTTCAATGGTTACTATTTTAAATGCAATAAGTATGGTCATAGGGCTATTCAATGTAGAAGCAAAATGAATCAAAATGTCCCATCTTTCTCCGGTCAATGTTTCAATTGCAAGAAAATAGGTCATAAAGCAATTGAGTGCAGAAATGTGTTAAGAAGGTAATCAAACATTTCAAGGATTAGTCAACCTTTCAATGGATAGTTCTTTGCATGTAATAGGTTTGGGCATATGGCCAATCAGTGCAGATCAAGGCCAATCCCAAATTATAGAAGGAATCAAGGTCAGAAAAATGTTGTTTGCTTCATTTGAAACAAATCCAGACACTTTGCAAAGTTCTACAGAAGCAGAAATACAAGAAGAGACTATCCTACAGAAAAGGAGAAAATAGAGCAGAGAGTAGACAAAGGAAAAAAGAAGATTGATCCGGTAGAAACCAAGAAAGATGTTACTAAGGTCAAGGATGGATTTGTACCAGTCTCTGGTGTAGATACTTCCTCCTGGAAGTAAATTGAGAACTCTAGCTCAGGGGGAGCAGTGTTAAAAATCTAAATCCCCTAGCCAGAAAGTTGGTGCTGAATCTAGCATGGAGATATATGGTGGAATCTGATAAGACAAATCCTTCGGAAGAAAATCCAAAAGAAAATGAGTCAGTGCAGTACATTGCGGAGCAATTTTGATCGACTGCATCTATCAGAGAAAAGTTAGACAGCTTTTGGAACAAGCATTAATGATGATTAGGTTAAGTCATGCAGAGGATAAAGAGAGACTTGTTTGATTTCAAAATCACTTTGCACTCAAGTAACTAAGGCAAACCAAAGCAAAATTCAAAGCAACTATAATATTCTCCAAAGGATTTCAGATCAAGATCAAGGAAACCCTATTCTGGTGAAAGAGGTATTTACAACTTCAAACCCTACTGTGAAAATTAAATTGCTTTGGGAAAATGTTTACTCCTCACACAATTGAGATAGGAAAAAATGCCTTGCCCCAAGTTTAAGAAATAATTCTTCAAATCGATGAAAATGATCCATTAGGGGAATTCTCAATTACTCCACATGGGGTCATGCATATGGAAGATATCAAGGCATACATTCATACCAGTCTAGAAGAATATGATCATATGAAGTTAGGAAAACTATATTTGGACCAACTAACAACCATGGACAATATGTTGAAATATGATTAAAAATTTCTAGGAGAAAAGAAATTTGACACCTAGTTGGACTTTCTCACAATTTCGATTGATGCATGGGTCAAGCTTATTCTAAGTAGAATTCATGATGAATCTTTATGGCTTGATGAACCCTATTTGATAACTAAAGAAGCCATTAAAGTTGTAACTGGTATGGGCTCCTCCGGAAGGGTTCCAGGCATAAAGAAAATGAAGAAAAATGTGGTAATGCAGCTAATAGGAGCAAAATTTGAGAAGAATGGCCTTACAGTGAATGATATCAGGGATCTGACTATCAGATTTGCATCAATGATTATTGGATACAAAGTATACTTATCCAACAAGGAAAATTTTGTGTCTACATCAGCTATATACACAACATATGACATGATAAAAAACAATACGAATTATGACCTTTGTGAATTGCTCCAGAGTGAACTTATGGAGAACTTGAAAAGAACAAAAGAAACTAATCATCCTTTCAAATATGGAACATTGATTACATGTTTACTCTTTTACTTCCTAAAAGAGCTACCTAGTCTAGGAAATGTTATCTAGCTTGATCACATACCTATAGCTGCTCAAATAAGAAATCACTTACAGAGTTTGGGTAATGCAGATATGCAAAATGAAATCATATGGAAATATTTCAGAGATTTTCAACAGAAAATGGTAAGAAGGTTTGGGATACCTGAAAAAGTAGTGATAAAGTATGAAAAGGATATTGTATTCATGGTGGATAAAGACAAATGCTTTATGGAAGTTGTGGAACCAAGACTGTATGGGTCCCTGCACTAGGTTATGAAGTTGCATAAGATGTCTTGACTAAATTAGTTGATGCACTACTAAGTAAACCTATTGATCCCAAAGAGGATAGATTTGGGACGTTCTCATAATTATCTTCCAGAATGTTGATGGAACCTGAGCAGTCAGAGAGAACATTAGATGAACAATTAAGCAAGGTAAAAACCAAATCAGGAGGATCCAAGTTCACAAGTACTTCGGTAGAATGGGCATCAAGCACTCCAGAAAGGAAAGATCAAAAATCTGAAGAGGAGAGACTAGCATCTAGTCCCAGAAAAAGAATAAGGACCTCATCCATTACAGAAGCCACAACTAAAGAAAAGAAGAGAAAGAAAGTTTCACTTGGTGAAGAAAAAGTGGCAAGAGACACTGTTACAAAAACCTTGGAAAAGTTACAAAGTGCACAAATCCTAGATCTACCCAAGTTTCTTCAAAAACCAAGAAATCTAAATTCCTTTTCTCTGGTACAAAAATTTGAATTAGTATCATTTGCCCAAGCAAAAGCTCAGGAAGAATTGATGAAAACTCACATGCATAACAATAAGCTCATTACAACAGTATCTGATATACTGGGAGATTTGATGCCTAAATACCAGAAAGACATTTTGACATCATCTACTGATCAACTGAAAGGTATGATAAAATCAATCAGTAGTCACTTTGAATGCTTTGAAAAATCTTTAGAAATAAAGGTCAGAAAAGAATTTGATGAGAAAAGATTAGCTAAGTTGAAAACCATGTTGATCAATTATCAAATCTCTTTAGAGCAAGAAATAAGAGGTATACAAAGTGCCATAAAAGAAGTTTGCGACTTGTACAAATCTTGTTTATGTTGGCCAAAAGTTACAAAGGAATTAGATGATAAAATCAAGGACATGGAACTCAAACTACTTAACATTTTTGAGATATATAATCAGGGAATTGAGTCAATAAGTGCCAAAGAGACATAGGTTGTAAATATTCACAATGATCTGAGCATTCTAATGAAGAAAAGGGAAGAAATCAAAGATAGGTTGTGCCATCTAAGGGGGCTAATAAGTCCAAAAATTGATTCCATGACCAATCTGGCAGATGAAGCCTTGAAATCACAAGCATTAATTGATACACCATCAGATGTGCAGGAGGCAGAAAAGATAGTCTTTTTGATAATTAGCCACATTCATATTTTGGAGATTGCAATAAATAGTTGGAATGGAGAGATAGCCTTGATAAAGACTATCTATAATGATATTTTACCTTCAATTGTAAATTAAGATACAAATGTGTATTTGTATATATGCGGCAGAGTATAGCAAGTTTTGTAGTTTTGACAATTTTTGACTCTGGAACCTACACCTTTGCCATTAATGTCAAAGGGGGAGAAGAAGATCAGTGAAAAATGGATAAGCATCTCAGGGGGAGTAGGAGAATAGGGTGTATATGTTGGAATTAGTCTAGACAACTGAGAGGGGGGGTGAATCAGTTGTCCCACAATTTAATCTTTTTTGCCTTTAATCTTATTTTATAACTTATAATCAAATTAATAATATAAACATTACAGCATCAATTAATAACACATGAGAATAAACATAAATAACACACTTTACACCAAGATTTTTGACGTGGAAACCCAGTTAAGGGAAAAACCACGGTGGGGGTTAACCCACAAAGATTATAATCTATTAAAAGTATTACAAAGGGGAATGCACATGCATTCAGGCTCTCTGCCCAGAGCTCATTGCTCAAAAGAAAGGCTCACTACCTACAATAGGCTCACTGCCTAAAGGAAGAAGATTACAATGTGTTTAAACTAATAGTTAACATCTACCAATGCAAAGATTCAGTTCTGGTTAAGCACAGAATACTGACTTGATACACTTCATCTTTGTTCTGCCCTGTTTACTGCTCTACCATAATCTAGATCTTAGATCCCTTCTCTTTCGCACCCTTTTTCTACTCTTTTTGCATTTACTTCATATTCGTACACACACACACACCTTCAACACTTGAATCCATCAGCTATATATATCCACTTCAAGTAATTCAATCACTTTTCTGTCGACCTTATGAAGAACTTAACTAACAATACAAGTACTCTATTCTGTCAGATGAATCCATGTGCCAATACTGATGCGTACCAGAAATAACACTTGAAGGTCACCATTCATATCAGCCACTAACATTATATCCCATACACAACTCACCAAAACACTTCTATCAGATCCACATAAGGATCTAACAGAGGTCGGCCTGTTCTTTACTGAATTATTCTGTCATATTATGACTCGGTACTCAAATGCTCATAACTTTTACTCCCTTTGTCACCAAAGGTTAAAATTCTAGATCTAGATTGCCCTGACATTCCTTATAACTTCTTCAAATCCACAGCATACTTTGATTTTCCACCGGAGAGATCCAGACCAAAATACCGAACCCTATTACATGCTCTGTTTCTAGCTACCCAGACTTAGATAAATTCTGATTCTGACTTCCGCTATGAACAAATTATGTTATGTGGATGAGTGGAATAGTCTTAGTTACCATCAATGACAATACCTGTCATGCAAAGCAGTGTCTCTTGTCAACAATCTCCCCCTTTCACATTGATGGCAACACTTAGTGAAAAATGACTAAGTGTTACTCATTTACTCCCCCTTACTCTATACTATTATGCTTCTCCACTGATTCTAGAGATCCCCCTTTGCTGGATTCCTCATTTTTCACTATTCTTCACTCCCCCTTTGACATCAATGGCAAAGGATGGGGTTCACAAGTCAAAAAAATCAAAACTTCTGTAAACAGTGTCGCATATGTACACCCAATCATTGAGTTATATTTACATGAACTTAAGTATATCTCCAAAAATGTTCTTTAGGAGGACCAATTATGTATCCCAACTCTTCTTCATACTATTCAAAGTTGAAATGTAACCATTTAACAATAATGCTTGTGCTTTAGCCTTCTAGAGGTCAATGGGATCACTTGTTTGTATAGCAGTTTGGGCTTCTGATACAACATTGAATATTGCTTCTATCTTAGGGGAAACCAATCCCCAGAGCTCACCCATTCTTGCTTCAATGTTCTCCTTTTCTCTTGTTACTTTCTTTATTTCTTCTATCAGGCTAATTGCTTGACACTCCTTGCTAGCCACTGATATTGTCAACAGATCAAAAGCTTGGGACATACTTGACAATTTCTATTTGGTGTCCTTTATTTTATCTTCTATATCCTTTAAGACTTTAGGAGTCGATAAACAAAACTTATATATCCCATCTCCTTCTGAAAGAGCATTTTGAACACTCTTTATACTATTATCTAGCACCAATTTGTCTATCCCAATCATGCCTTTAAGTGCATCAAATCTTTTACTAATAAATTCATTCTAAACTTTAACTTTTACAGATTTTTCAAAGGACTCAAAGTGAGTACTTACAAAACTTACAAGGATTTTCAAATGTTCAGAGGGAGAGTCAGAAGGATTCTTCTGGAGGGTTGGCATTATCTTCTCTAATACTCTGGTTGCAAGACTTAATAGCTCGTTGTCCTCTAAGTGAGATTTCAATATATTTTCACTTGCTTTGGCTTGTGTGAAGGATGCTATCTTCATCATTTGGACAGGAGAGAGAATATCCAAGTTGATTGGTCCTTGAATAAGTTCTGGTTCATCAAACTCTAGCATCTCTTTACTTAGAAAACTTTTCACTACATCTGCAGTGTTTCTTGCTACCATTTCTGGACCACTTTCCTTTCCTTGAGTTTTCATAGTATCAGGACTATCAACATTTGCACCATTTTCTTCTACTTTATCTTCCTTACCACTGACTTCTTTTTCTATTTCACCTTTCTCTGAGTTATCTGTAGCCAGATTCTTCCCTTTGACTTCACTATTTGTAATCTATTCTTGAGGATCTTGTGTAGTAGCAGTAAGCTGAACATTATCTTCTTTTTTGGATTGATCAGGAGAGGTTGGAGTATCTCCTGCATCGTCAGTTTGATCCACCATCTCTATACCTTCTTTGTTTATTTGTTCCTTTTCTAGAACATAGGAGTCATCAACCTTGGTTTGTTACTCATTAATTTTCATCTTTTCAATATTTGGGATTGATGAAGCAATCCCAACATTAGTCTCATCCTCAACAAATGGAAGATTGAGTCTCTTCAATGCACTTATAATTATTTCCTGTGTTTCTTTAACTATTTGGTCCAATTCTCCAAGCATCAGTTTGTTTATTCTCTTCTTGCTCCTAAATTCATCCTTCACTTCTTTGAATATCATATTCATTTGAACTTGAGTGATTTGAGGGCATAGTTTTATCAATACATGTTCTCTAAGCTCCATATCCTTGCTTTTTGCATTTTCTTTCATCAACTCCAAGATGTTTGCAAGACTTGGAGGGATCTCAAAAGTTATTTCAATCAGGACCTTATTATGGATATTCAGATATCTAATTGTTGCTTCCTCCAACACCTTCTTATATGAGTCACTGTATTCATCATAAAATTCAATCATGGGTTTCAAATTTCCATCCACAGTCCACAGAAATTGTGGCCTTCTCAACATATGTATCTGTCTTTTGCCTTTTACTAGCCCTTGTGCTTTTGGAGGACTTCTCCTTAGTCACCTTGGTAGTTTTTGTTCTAGAGGCTTTCAACTCCTTTACCTCAGCATCCAAATTTGTTTCTTCTTCATCAACTTTTGTGCTCTTATAGGTTCTTGTGGCCTTTGTTTTTACTCTTTTCCCTTCTTTTCTTGATGACTTTCTTTCATGTTTCACAAGATCAGCAGGTTTTGGAGGAATAGGGGCAGAAGTTGAGCTTCTAGTAGTCCTTGTTGTGGAGGATTCTACCGGAGTTCTTCCTTGATTCTTATCTTACTTCTCCTTTTCTGCCTTTTCAGTCCTTTCCTTGAATTGCCTCACAACTTCCTTTGTGAGACCTAGATTCTCGGCCAACTGCTCAACTTCTTTTCTTACTTATCTTTTGGTTTTAGGTTCTCTGAGCCCAACATGTAGTTTTAAGTTTAGGTCCTCATATGTCCCAAATCTTTTAATTGTTGTATCTTTTGGCTTGCTTAAAAGATGTTGAGCATACATATTTAAGATTTTTCCATCTACTTCATACCCCATGGGCATGATCCAAATAGTTCTGGGTTCCACTACTTCCATTAAGCACTGATCTATGTCAACCATAAAACATATTTCATTCTTGTACTTCTCAACAATTGTTGTAGGGATTCTTTCCCTTGAATGCATCATACTCTGAAAGTTCTTGAAGTATCCACAGATTACAGTTTTCTATACTTTATAGTCACCAATGTTGCGTAGGTGATCTCTAATCTGAATAGCAACTGGCTCATCATTAGTCCAGTGCACACCCTTTACTCCAGGTACTTCATTCATATAGTAGAAGAACAAACATAGAACCAATGTACCATATTTCAAAGTGTTTTTCTTATCTTTCTTGATTTTGTTCAAGTTCTCAATCAGTTGGTTTTGTAATAGCTCACATAAGTCATAATTTGCATTTTCTGTTAACATTTGATATGCTACATATATAGCAGTTCCAGAGACTAAATTCTCTCTGCTAGAGTGATAGATCTTGTAGCCAATCACCATGGAAGAAAACTTCTCATCTGGTTCTATAATGTCATTTATGGTCATAGCCCTCTTATCAAATTTTGCACTAGTTGCATCAATAAAAGTTTGGTTTTTCATAGATTTCAACATTGGTAATCCACCGGTTGAGTTTAACCTAGTCACAATTCTGATAACATCCTTGGTAATCTTGAATGGTTTTAACAGCCATATGAATTCATCATGCATCCAAATCAAAACATACCGGACCCATTCATCTTCATCAAATGTTGGAAACCCCATAATCTGAATAAAATGTTTATCATGTAGTGCCTTATACTTGGGTTTAAGATCGTGATTTTCATCCATTAGTTGACTCTCAAACAAATCTACAAACTTTGAGTCCCCAAATTCATCTATGCTCACATGAATATAAACCCTAATATCTTCAACATGCAGCACACCATATGGAACACTTGAAAAAGCACCTAATGGGTCAATTTCTATTGATTTGTGAGGATGCTTCTTAAATTTGGGTTGAGGCCTTTCAATAATGTCAACAACCAAAGGTGTAGCCATTGTAAAAATTACAAGTTCAAAGCTTTACAGATAAATACCTCTTTTCATGAAATTGGGGTTGATAGATAAATTCACCGATCGTACTTCAATTCTTTGTAATCTCAGCTCAGACACTATTCTTCTTTCTTTCTTCGAGTGTAAAAGTGATTCAAATGAGAAGTGAACTTTTTGTGCTCCGTAAAAACTAATTTTCCTTTATAATAAATGTGTTTCCCTAACTTCATCTGACTACTCTATTTCTTGATAGTTTTTCATGAATCACTCCGCAAGTTTTCATATCAACATCTTTTCTTCCGAAAATCCTTCCAAAAGTTCTAAAACAATTCAAAATATCTTCTCTCATTGTGCCAAATCTAGGCACTCACTTATTGGCTAGGGGAATTTGATTTTCAATGCAGCTCCCCCTGAGCCAGAGCTCCTAATTCAATTCCTGGTGGAATTATCAACACCAGATTCCAGTGCGGACTCATTACTATTATTCACAACACTTTTCTTGACCCATGTCTTGCTTATTTCATTCTAGATTTCATTCACATAAATTTTTCTCTTGCCTTTGTCCTGTCTTTGCTCATCCAATTTTCTATTTACCGGACCTCTTCTTTCATTATTCTTGCTTCTACAAAATTTTGCAATATGACCAAATCTATTGCAATTGAAGCAAACAACATTTATTTGCTTATATGATTGATTTCCTCTTGATCTACACTGATTAGCCATGTGTCCATATCCATTGTAAGTAAAGTAGTAACCATTAAAAGAGTTGCCATTTTCTCTAGAGTTGTCCATTATCATACTTCTGCATTCATTTGATCTATGACCATACCTCTTACATTTGAAGTATTGACCGGAGAAGGATGGACCATTTTGATTTACTCTACTTCTGCACTGAGTAGCTCTATGACCAAGTTTATTGCAATTAAAACAATTTCCATTGAATGATGGATATCTTTGAGCATTAGGCTGTCTTACCGGATGTCTTCTAGGTCTATTTCTTCCATTCCTTGGTTGAAAATTTCTTTGTTCAAATCTGGAGCTTTCACCTTTTTCATATCTAAGACCATGCTTGTCATCAGCCTTTTTCTGTTCTTCAAGGAGAGATTCAAGTTTAGATGAGCTTATCTTGAACTTCTCCTTGTATTCATTTGCAACTTCTAGGTCATGTCTGAGAATGACAATTTGTCTTTCAAGTTCTCTCTCATTGCCTCTGCTTTCTTGTAGATTAGACTCTAGGAGGCCAACTATTCCGTCCAATCTGTAGCATTCTTTAGTTCTTTCTTTTAGATTTTGATTCAGGTCTTCTTCAGTTTTTATTCTATCTTCAATCTCTTTGGTTAGCCTCATCACCTCAGATTCCATATCATGTTTTAGGACAACAACTTCTTTGTCTAACTTCTCACATTCCTTTATCTTTTCTTTCAGAGCCTCATCCTTGTTGTTTTCATAATGATTTCCTAGTTGAAGAGGTTGTTCCTTCCTCTTCTCATTGGATTTGCTCAATTTTTCTTTTAAAATCTCAATGAAGTCTTCAGCATTTTTAAGGTTCTCTTGCAACTCTTGGACTTCTGCTCTGGACTACTCAAGATCTTCTAAAGCAAGATTAAGTTGCCCTTGGAGGTTACATTCATCCATTTTACTACCTTCCCAGATCTTCCTTAAGCTGTTAAACTTTTTCAAAGGAACCTAGCTCTGATACCAATTGTTGGAATTAGTCTGGACAACTGAGAGGGGGGGTGAATCAGTTGTCCCACAATTTAATCTTTTCTACCTTTAATCTTCTTTTACAACTTATAATCAAATTAATAATATAAACATTATAGCATCAATTAATAACACTTGAGCAGAAACATAAATAACACAATTGACACCAAGATTTTTGATGTGGAAACCTGGTTAAGGGAAAAACCATGGTGGGGGTTTACCCACAAAGATTATACTCTGTTAAAAGTATTACAAAGGGGAATGCACATGCATTCAAGCTCACTGCCCAGAGGTCACTGCTCAAAAGAAAGGCTCACTGCCTACAGGAAGAAGATTATAATGTGTTTGAACTGATAGTTAGCATCTACCAATGCAAAGATTCAGTTCCAGTTAAGTACAGAATACTGATTTGATACACTTCATCTTTGTTCTACCCTGTTTACTGCTCTGCCATAATCCAGATCTTAGATCCCTTCTCTTTCACACCCTTTTTCTACTCTTTTCACATTTACTTCATATTGTACACACACACACACCTTAAACATTTGAATCCATCAGCTATATATATCTGCTTCAAGTAATTCAATCACTTTTCTATCGGCCTTATGAAGAACTTAACTAGCAATACAAGTACTCTATTCTATCGGTTGAATCCATGCACCAATAATGATGTATACCAAAAATAACACTTGAAGGTCACCATTCATGTCAACCACTAACATTATATCCCATACGCAACTCACCAAAACACTTCTAGCAGATCCGCATAAGGATCTAACATAGGTCAGTCTGTTCTTTACTGAACTGTTCTGTCATATTATGACCTGGTACTCAGATGCTCATAACTTTTACTCCCTTTTTCACTGGAGGTTAAAATTCTGGATCTAGATTGCCCTGACATTCCTTATGACTCCTTCAAATTCGCAGCATACTCTAATTTCCCACTTGAGAGATCTAGACCAAGATACCAGACCCTATCACATGCTCTATTTCTGGCTACCCGAACATAGATAAATTCTGATTCTAACTTCCGGTATGAACAAATTATGTTATGTGGATGAGTGGAATAGTCTTAGTTGCCATCAATGACAACACTGTCATACGAAGTAGTATTTCTTGCCAACAATATATAGTAAGGGGGAGTAGTCAAGCATTTTTCACTAAGTGTTGCCATCAATGCCAAAGGGGGAGATTTTTGGCAAGAGACACTGCTCCAATATGGACTTGTATATTTTCATTGATGGCAACAAGGCTTAGATATCTCATCAGCATGACAAGAAGACATAACTCTAGAAGGTCTTATTGGAATTCATATCTGGTTGGCAGAAATGACTAAGTATGAGCAATATACCGAGTAAGGGACAATAAGGGGATCAGTGTGCCTCCGCAGATGAAGACATGGAAATGTGGCTCAAGTATAATGTTCATAGTTGTTTGGTTTTGTTATATTCCATTGATCAAGTCCAGACTTCCTTCGGAAGTCATTTGGAGAAAATGTCTAAGTCTGGAAGAATAGAGGTATGATAGGAATGGTGTACAATGTAGAGTAAAATGGTTTGCATTCCTCTGCAAGTGCATATTGTGTTCTACAGTTTTGGAGGTATGTCAAGTGGTGAGTAATGAACATTGGATATGAATTGTGAGGTCCCATTTGGTCCACAATGTGAGTTGTGATGTGACAGATGAAATTATCAAGTATGTTCTCAAAGAATAGGCTGACTGGTATGTTAGATCCTTATGCAGAGAAGATATAGCATCTAGATAATCAATCTAAGTGTTCATATGATTGAGGCTGACCTATGTGAAGACTTGTACTCATTTGTCAAAGTCCACATTGAAGATTTAACACAAGAACAAGCCGATAGGATATAACACTTGGGATACACATTTCACAGTTTGCTTGCCGACCTAATCATGAGAAAGATTTAGTTGTGGATATAAATAGAGAATGCATTTCGGTGTTTGAGTGAGTGAAATGTGAATGGGTGTGTGATTTATGTGAGCATGAGAATAGCAGAGCAAAGATAGAAGATCAGTGAGGATGAAGACTCAGGATTCATAATTCAGTTGCTAAATGACTGCGCCCTAGCATATGGACAAATGATTATGCAGTATTCATTTTTCATAGACAATTTCACTTGTATTTTGTAGTGAGCCTCCATTAGGGTTTAACAGCCCTCATTGTAATCCTTCTAGGTTTAGGGTTGAGGGATTGAGCCTGCTAGACCTAGTTGTACTTCATGGCAGTGAGCTAACATGTTCTAGGCTCGTGGAGTGACCAAGCCTGAACATCACCATTTGTAAAATATTTCAATATATATTGAAAGCTTATCCTCTCCATGGTATTTCCCCACCTTGGGGTTTTCCACGTAAAAATCTTGGTGTCCATGTGTTATGTCTTTATGGTTTCTATTCATTTGAATATTGTGCTCTTATTTAATTAATCTTGGAAAATGGTTAAAAGTGGAAGTGCATGAAAGGTTTTATGGAACACTAATTCACCCCCCCTCTCAGTGTTCCTGATATTCAATAGACACAACCAAAAATAAAAAAGAGTGGGGAGGGGAAGATGGAGGGCACCCTAGACAATTCAAATTTTTCATAGGAAGGGAGGAGAAGGAATTCAAGAGGGAGATCTTTGGATTTAAAAGGGGAGAGGAGCGAAGAGGTGAGTAAGAGTACTAATGGGAATCACTGCCTAATAGATCAGGTTTTGGTACCATTGGGTTAGAATACCCAGGAGGTTAGGGAAGGTGGAAGAAATTTCAGCCCAGACAGAGATGAGGTATTAAAAGATATAGGTACAATCCAACACATTTGATTTAGGAAAAAGGGAACGAAGGTGATGGAACAAAACCTATGATAGGAGCCTTGATAGGCAAGGAAGGGGATAGTGATAATGATACATGGGAAGGAGAAGAGTATGATAAGGAGAATGAATGGACTATCGCCACAAGGAGAAGAAAAAAATCTGGTGGTAAAAATAACATACCTTTAGATGTTAGAGGAGAAAATAGTAGAGGAAGAAAGATAGAGGCTTGAAAAGCCAAGACAAAGGCTATAGAAGAAATGGGGAATGGAACTTAGGCCTTGATGAGGCAATATGTGATAGTTGGAGACGAGCACCACCTTGAACCCAGGAAGTTATGAAGATCATGAGTTGGATCATCGGAGGCCTAAATGGCCCAAAGAAACACTGTTTGATTAAATGACTAATAGAAGTAGAGGTTCCAGACATACTTTTAATCTAGGAGACTAAGCTGGAAGGGGAGCACTTCAAAGATATGATACTGAGAATCTAGAGAAATGGGGAAGGAGTGGTTGGAGATGCAGCGAGCACAGTAGGTGGATTGGCTATAATGTGGAATAAAAGCACCATTTTAGGTATGTTAATTGAAGCTAAACATTTCTTCCTTTCAGTTAGGTGTAAGAATGTTAAGAACAATGAATAGATGATCATATCCAATATTCATGCCCAAATGTGGAAAGAGATAGATTGAGGTATGGGATCATATCATAAATTTCAGACAGATACATGAGAGAGGGAATTGGATTGTCGGAGGAGATTTTAATGTTGTGTTGACTCGTTATGAGAGGAGGGGGGTAGGATCAAAAAAATATGGCATCTTTAGCCTTTAGAATACTTTACGAAGATTTATTGCTCATAGACATCAAACCAAAGTCTTGTTGGTTCACATGGAATAATAAGAGATTAGGGGAAGATAACATAATGTGTAGACTTGATAGATTTTTTGTGAACTTAGATTAGATTTTAAATTTAGATAGTTTCTACTCAGAAGTTTTACATTTTGGGGGATCAGACCATTGGCCTATTTCCCTACATGTGAACATTGCAAACAAACCTAGAGGTCTCCCATTCAAGATGGAAGCATTTTGGTACGAACACCTAGATTTTGCACCGGCCCTAGAAGATTGGTGGAAGACAGAGAGTAAGGGATGTAAGAGGTTCATTATGTTTAGCAAATTGAAGGAAGTCAAAAGACAAGTAAGAATATGGAATAAGAACACAATGAAAAATCTATTCAAAGATAAGGAAAAAGTGGAGGAAGATTTAAGGAGTTTGGAAATGGACACTGCCTCAAATGGGCTAACGCTAGAAAAAAAGACAAATGAAATCAGGATGAATGAAGAACAAAATAGGGTGTTGCAGATGGAAGAAATATTTTGGCAACAAAAATCTAGAGTAAAATGGCTAAGTGAAGGGGATAGGAACACCAATTTCTTTCATATCGCTACCAAGATTAAGAGACAAAGCAATAAGATTTTGAAAATTAAGACACCAGCAGGGATAGAACTAGAGGATATTGATGCAATAAGGAATGAAGGGAAGAGGTTCTTCCAAAATTTTCTCGAGGAACCTCTCAAGAATGACCTAGAGGCCCAAGAGGAAATGTTGAGTAATATCTCAAGCATAATTATTGAGGAGAAAAATGAAGCTCTTCTTGCACCCTTTTGTAGAGAAGAGATTAGGAATGTGGTCTTCTCAATGAGGGATAGGAAGGATCCTAGCCCTGATGGTTTCCAAATAGAATTCTTTCAAAGGTATTGGGATTTAGTGGAAGAGGATGTTTGGAGAGCAATGGAGGAAAGCAGGGAGTGTAGAGATATTTTAAAACCTTGGAACTCAACTTATATATCTGTAATTCTAAAGGTCAAGGAACCAAAATATTTTGATCAATAAAGGCCCATTGCTTTGTGTAACATGGTGTATAAGGTGGTATTTAAATCCATGGTGTCTAGACTTAGGGGATGTTTAAACAGTATAATCTCATAAGAGTAGAGTAGATTTTTGAAAGATAGGTAGATTTTAGATGGAATTGTGATTTCCCATGAAGTTATACATTCTGTCCAAAATAGGAAGGAGGGTATGATAATCAAATTGGACATGAATAAGGCATATGACAGGATATCATGGGAGTTTCTGTTAAAGATAATGAGGAAATTTGGGTTCAGTGAATCTTGGTGTAGATGGGTTCAAAGTTGTATTTAATCCCCTTCTTTTGTTGTACTAATAAATGGTGTCCCAACAGATTTTTTCAATACAAAAAAAGGATTATGGCAAGGGGAACCATTATCCCCATTTTTCTTTCTTATTCTTGTGGAGGTGTTAAGTAGAAGACTGAAAAAAGGAGGTCAGAATAGGCAATCTCAAAGGGTTACAAATTTCAGGAGGCATTAGTAATATCACACACCTTTAATTTATAGACGATACATTATTGTTTGGAGAAGCCATGGCTAGGAAGGATCCAACCATTAAGAAGGTTTTGGTTCAATATGAAGTTACAGTGGGGCAAAAGGTGAATGAGACAAAATTGAGGATATTCTTTTTGAAGGACCCATGTTTGGAGAGTTTAGAAATTCCTAGGATATTGGGTTTTGAGACTGATAAGCTTCCAATAAAATGTTTAGGTATGCCTTTAGTTAATAAAAGTCCCTCAAAATTGGAATGGAGCAATCTACTAAGTTGGATTCAAGGAATGCTCACATCTTGGAAGGGTCGATGGTTATCAATGGAGGGCAAAATTACTCTCATTAAGGCTTCAATGGTATCAGTTTTAATATATACAATGTTATTGTTTCAAATACCAAGTAAGATGGCTAAAAGTATTGAAGATTTGAAGAGGGGGTTCATGTGGAGGCGAAGTGAGGATAAGTTCAAATACAATCTGGTTAAATGAGAGGAGATATGTAAGCCAACAAAGGTGGGGGGATTAGGAATTAGAAAATGCAAAGAGATGAATAAGGCCCTAGGATCTAAGTTGGTTTAGAGAATCTATGAGGAAAGAGAGAGACTTTGGAGTAAGATCCTCCAAGACAAATATTTACAAAATAATATAGACAATTTGTTCAAGCATGACTACATTCTCCCTAAAAGTTCTAGTATCTAAAACTTTCTTAGATCTTGTGGTACAATCATAAGGCCAAATATGGAATAGAAATTGGGGGATGGTAGGAAATTTAGGTTCTGAAGGGATATTTGGTTGGAGGACGGGGCTTTAAAGGACACTAGGAGATACCTACCTCTAGTAATGCATTTTGAGGAAGTAATGGGGGAATAGGTCATGAATTATCTAGAAGGAAATCCCTCGAATAGAAGATGGAAATAACTCGTTTCTCCTTTTGATGAATTAAAAGAAATGTGTATAGAAATCTAGGAGAACATTGACAAATGGTCGGTGTACGGCCCAGTCAAGGAGGACAGATTAGTATGGGGAGGGAAAGATAATGGTAAGGTTTCAGTGTGTGGTGCCTTCCTCACATATTTCTACAAATGGGACAAGTCAGATTGGGTGGATAGCAAACTGTAGAATGAACAAGGTATTCAAAAGGTCAGTGTGTTCTTTTGGATAGCTTGGAAGAGAAGGGCATTAACTTGGGATAGAATGAGGTCGATGGCCAAGATTGGACCATCAAGATCTGTGATGTGTGAAGTAGACGAAGAGGATAATGATCACTTGTTCATTTAGTGTGAATAAGCTTGAAAATTTTGGATATATTTTCTAGAAAGATGGGGCCTATCTTGGGTCCTCCTGGAAAGCATACCTAGATTATTGGAGAGCTGGGTATTAAAAATGGTAAGCCCTGGATTGCAAATAATATGGGATTTGGCTCCAGCCATAATTGTATGGAATATCTAGCTTAAAAGAAATAAGAAGATCTTCATGGAATCAAAGAGATTTGAGGAAAGGGCTTGGGACTTGGTGGAAAGTTTGATTGGCAAGTTAGGGGAGATTCATAAGAAAAGCAGTTGGAAAGTTAGCGATAATGAGAAAATGTGGGGGGAGGCCTGGCCGAGATACAGATGGATTGACCATCATCCTACCCAAACTAAAAATAAAAGTAACCTAATCAGATGGATCAAACCAAAAGAGGGATGGATAAAATTAAACTTCGATGGAGCGATAAAGGATAATCTAGGCAAAGTGGGTGGAGGGTAATTTTTAGAGACAACAATGGACAACCGGTAGGGTTGTATGCACTGGACTATGGATTTGAGTCCAATAATATGGCTGAGGTTAGAGCAATGTTGTGGGGATTGATGATCACCAAAGAGAAAGCGTGGAAGAAATTGTAGATAGGAGATTCAAGCATAGTAATAGGATTGATGAAGGGGGGAGAAATCCAAAACTAGAGAATTGAGATAATTCCTGAGACTGCTAAGTGGGTGACTAAGGAATTTGAGGAGGTTAAATTCTCTCACATTAAAAGAGAAGGAAAGAAGGTTGCAGATTGGGCAATAAATGAGGGGGTCCACTTGAAGAGGGACAAAGGTGTGACTATCAAATAGCATGGTGGGAAGATTTCCCATATGAAGCTATTAGAATAATACATGATGATTTAAAAGAGCATCCACCCAATAATGGGTAGGTTCCATGATAGGCAGGAATTGGAGGGTAAAGGGATGATGATAAAACGATGACTGGAAAGTAATGATTTTGAGGTCATGACAAACAAACGATGACATCCTTGAAATGAGATTAATAATGAGAAGTGATGTGTGTCTTTATGAGGAGTAAATCTTAGCATTGGAAGTGTATGGAGATTATTT
Organism: Cunninghamia lanceolata; assembly: GCA_027924645.1. Lineage (NCBI taxonomy): Eukaryota > Viridiplantae > Streptophyta > Pinopsida > Cupressales > Cupressaceae > Cunninghamia > Cunninghamia lanceolata. Next base: position 5,554,881 of record BSBN01000148.1, on the reverse strand, counting down.
TAAACAAATTCTGCAAGTCATTATATGTGCAGATTAGTGTATGTAAAGAGTAAATGTTTCTAAGTGGTTGTGTGTCATGGCGTCTGTGGATGGAAAGAGACACATTAGTGGACACATATTGTTCACTCAAGAAGAGAAGAGGTAGGTAGGGGTTACAAGAGTGTGAAAAAGGAAAAGAAGAGTGTCTAGAGAGGAGGCAGTAGAAGATTTTATGTATTTCATGGATAAGGAGATTGAAAACCTGTGTCTAAGATGTTGGATGGTATAGATGTCGGGGTGGTGAAAGACATGGATGGTTTGCCAAAGATGGGGTTGAGGGAGGCCATGGTGGATTTCTTATTAGATCTAGGCTACACCAGGGTCAGTGGAGCATATTCGACGATGCACAATCACTGGCATGTGCAATGGTGATGGCAGCTAGTTCACTTTTGTTGCAGAAGATTTGATGGAGTTGGACAATCAAATGGATGTTTTTCATGACTGCTTGTTGGGTCATCTTCACAGTATCAAATGCAAGCAAGCTTGTTTGTAGAATGTTTTTGAAGAATTGGTGAAAGGTTTGAAGGTGGTGCTTTCAGTGGCTACATTTTTGGTTACCACAGAATGCTGCATTGTGGGGGTGGCTGAAATGGTTAAGGCATTGCCAGAGGTGGAGGTGTGTCCAGTAGGCACTATTAATACTAATAATATGATGGGGACATGGCCGATATAATTTTCCCTATTCCTTACAGGTTTTTTGTTTTTGATTGTCTATGAAACTCTACATATAGTGATACTATAGTAAAGATAGCAAATAGGGTATAGTTTATGGTGACTGGTAGTAAATGTTTAGACATGAAGTATGATCATCATTTTGTATAGTAGCAAACTTGGATATTCAGAGGTTGATTCTAGTTTTTCATGGTTCCTAGACCTAAACTAGGGTATATTTAACAAAAAAACATTAGTTATTGTGAATTTCAATTGTTTATGCATATGATGAAAATATGATTATTATTATTATTATTATGTTATGACTAACAAAGACTAATCATTTGGTGTTGTTTCAATGAGTGAGACAATAAATTCATCAATGCTTTCAATGGTTAATCATTGTGAATTTTAATTATTTATCCATATGTATATTAAAATTATTAATGTTTGATTATTATTAAATTATTTTGGCTAACGAAGACTAATCACTTGTTGTTGATTCAAAAGTGAGATAGGGATTAATCGACACTCTTTTAGAGAGAGAGTATAATCAAGGAGAGGGAGTCTAGTCATCGAGAAGTGAATGGTTGTGATGGGAATCTCTCACACACTCACTTAGGAAATAATTTAATTCTTCATTTCCATGTTTATGTATGTGATGCATTTTGAGTTGAGAAAATTAATTTAGTAAATTCTTTGATAAAATAATTACCTTCTTATAGTTTAAAAATAAATAAATTTAGCCTTGATTCTCAAATTAATAAATTCAATTGTTTTGTCATTTGTGGTATGCTTTTGTAACTAAAAGTAATCTTTTGTTTTTAAAAGAATGGGTGGAAAGGGTAGTGTAGACATTATTTCTTTTTACTATTTTATTTTAAATTGGGAAAATTTATTTTAAAAGGGGAAAAGAGTAAAGGAATTGGGGGCTCGAAAAAAAGCAAAAACTAGAAAAAGATAGGAATTGGCAAAAATATCTGATTATTTGGGTATGCATTTTGTTGAATTATTTCATCTTTCTATTGTATATGTATGAATTTGGAAAAGGGTTTAGTATATAACTATGAATTTTGAGTTTTTTAAATCATATTTTTTCACCATTGTTTGGGGTATCCTCAAAAGTTGGGTCTGTGTTTTAAATTTGTGTTCGAAATGAAATTGTGGTATTCTATAAATCTTGACTTTATTGGATCCTATTTTTAGCCAGATTGCCTCCTTACTAGCGTATGTCATTGCCATATATTCAGCTTTAGTAGCAGACAAGGCCACCACCATCTAGAACTTTGAGACCCAACTAACATCACCTCCTGCTAAGGAGAAAACATAACCTACAGTAGATTTTATCTTATCTTTGTCTCCACCAAAGTCTGCATCCACATACCCATTAACTTGAAGACTACTCCCACTGTAACAGATAGCAGCATCTGAAGTGCCCCTCAAATACCTAAGAATCCACTTCACAACCATCCAATGCTCACAACCTAGATTCATCATGAAACGACTGACTACTCCCACTACTTGTGCAATGTCTAGTCTAGTGCACACAATGGTGAACATAAGACTACCAACTGCTAATGAGTACAGTACATGAGACATCTGTGTCTTCTCTACTTGTGTGCTAGGGCACTATTTTGAAGATAATTTAATATGAATAGGAAATGGAGTACTAACTAGTTGTGCATTCTGCATATTGAAACACTACAAAATCTTTTCCATGCAAGTCTTCTATGACAACCAAATCTTCATGTTCTTTCTATCTCTGTGTATCCTCATTCCAAGAATTTGATTTGTATCTCCTAATTCCTTCATTTCAAACTCCCTAGCAAGCTGGGCTATTATTCTAACAATTATATGCATGTTGGGACCTACTACCAACATATCATCAACATATAAAAGAAAATAATGAAACTATCATCTTCATACATTTGAAAGTAGACATAATGATCAGCCTCACATCTGCTAAAACTCAAACTCATCATGTAGGAATCAAACCACTTGTACCAACACCTTGGCACTTGTTTCAAACCATACACTGATTTGTTCAACCTACAAACTAGATTCTCTTTTCTTTTTCTCAAAACCTTATGGTTGCTACATGTAAATTTCCTCAAAAAGATCACCATGCAAGAAAGTTGTTTTAACATCTAATTGTTGTAACTCTAAATTAAGACTAGCAAGAAGAGCCAAAACAACTCTAACTATACTTAACAATACCACAGGTGAAAATTTTCATCAAAATCAATACCAAATTTTTGTGCATACCCTTTGGCTACCAACTGAGCTTTATATCACTCCACATTATCATTTATATCCCTTTCCAATTTGAAGACCCACTTGTTCCCTATTAGTGTTCACCCCTTAGGAAATGGCACAAGCTCCCACATTTTAATTTTATGTAGAGATCTCATCTCCTCCTCCATGGTTACTCTCCATTTACTTGCATCTTCATCTTCACAAGCCTCCTGATATGAGTTAGGCTCACCAACATCAGTAAGTAATGCATAAGTTGAATTACAATTAAGAGAGTACCTTGCTGGTGGTTTGATCACTCTAGTGGATCTCCTTAGAAGGGGTAATGTGTTATTGTTGTCATATTTTGCCCAGCCCAAAATATTTCATAATCCCTCCTTCTATCACAAAAATCTAATCAGAGATAGCCTAAATAGAAGGAGGTAAAACCTCAAATCCTTCAAAATCCAATGAATTCCCTTGCAAAAATCCCCAAAATTCCCCGTGGAGAATCCTTGTAGAAAACCCAGAAAAATCCATGCCATTGCCTTAATTTTTTACCTCCTTTTGGCCTTTATCAGCAAAAGTTCAAGTTCCTGAACTAAGGCAGAAAAGCTTAAAAAATTGGCTAAGTCAAGGAACTTCTCCCTTTGGTCAGCAATTTTCATCTTTCATGAACTTGGTGAAAAGTTTATTTGTTCACAGGTTTGCTAATTTGGTGATTTGCCGATAAAGCGACAAGAGGGCGAGCTTCACCAAAAATGGCTTAGGCATAAGGAAAGGCTTTTCTTTTATAGACAAATTTCACAATGCATGAACTTTTCCAAAGTTCAAATCTTCACCAGTTCACCAATTTGGTGATTCACCAACAAGGTGAAGGGAGCGGGCTTCATCAAAAAATTGACTACAGAAGAAAGGGAACCAAATTGCCTTATCAGCAAAGTGTCAAAAGTTTGAACTCTTCACGAGTTTAGAAATCCCTTGGTTCACTAACAAGGAAAATCCTTGGAAAAGCAAGACAGAAGGAAGCATTTGATGGAAATCAACTAAGTAAAGAGGAATGTTTGCCTTTATCAACAAACTTATGGTTTGGCAAACCTTAAGTTCATTAATCAGCAGGTTCACCGTTAAGTGACTTTACTGATAGAATGAAGAAAAGAGCCATAGTGTAGGTGAAAATTCCTAAGGCATTAAAGAGAGAAGGACTGACTTTATTGGAAAAGTGCTAAAGACATGAACTCTTCATGAGTTCAAAAATTAGCAAGTTCGCCGATAATGCATTTTTCCGATAAGGTAAAAAGAAGATAGGTGGTTGAGTTTCAAAATGAAGGATTTCGTCGATAAAGCATGACAATTGGCTAAGGCAAAGGGAAGGCAAAGTCAACAAATCAGCGAACAAAGGAACTTGTCAAAAGTTCATTTTTTTCATAGTTCACCGACAAGGCAAAAAGCCAAGAAAGGGGCTTGATAAAGGTAAGATAGGAAGTTCATAAAATTTGGAATTTATCGATAAAGTGACAAATGGAGATAGTTTGGAAAAACAAGATTTTGCCGATAGAGAAGAAAAGTTCAGCAAAAGGATCTTTTACCGATAAGGGTAGAAAACAAGACCAAAGAGCAAGAAGAAGAGAAAAGAAGAACAGATGAGGTAGAGGTTCATTGGGGACAACTTTTACCGATAGGGAAAAACATAGACAATCAAGCTTGGCTCGTGGAAAGCGCATTTTGCTGATAGAGCTTAAAGGAAAGAGGTTAAAGTTTGAGAAAAGAACATTTTGTTGACAGAGGCAAAAAAGAAAGCAAGGTTCAAAACAAAGGAACTTCACTAATAATGAGGAGAAATGGCACAGTTTGATAGGGTGATATTTAAATCCAATAAGGGGCAAACATGGAGCAATCAAAAAAGTCTGTCAAATGAGCTAATTGTCGATGGGGCAAAAGTAATGCCAAGAAGGAAAATGATGAAGACAGAGATAGAATGGTTTATGAAGGTGGGAATAGAAATGAAAATAAAGCTTGATAGTTTTGAAGAAGTCACTGACCATGAAAATTTAGAGGTGCCATGTAAGAGTCAAAGGATACAACACGTTAAGTTTTGTAAGAGCTTCCTTCTCCCTAATATCATGTCATTTTATCAAGGAGAGTACCCCCAGCATTGAATTCTATAGGCCAAGTCAAACATAGGTAGTTGGAACAAGAAAATTCGTCAATGATGGAGTACAAATGCAATTACAAAGTACATTTATAGGGAATAGATAGGACTTTCAACATTCCCTCATCAATGTGCCTGTCATCCATGCGTACAGACAATCCATTTTGCAGGCCTACAGACCTGTTAGGGGCATGGGTTCTGTCCCATATTTGCAGTCTTATGGGTCTAAATTTAATAGAAGCGTGGGCCTGTCCTGGGTTGATTGACCAGCTCTAGTGCCACTATTGTAGAGACTAAAATTGTTATAAATACATCTGAAATCAATGTATTTCTACTAGCTGTTCTTCTATGCTATTGCAGGTTAGAGAATTCTTGTAACCAGGCCTCTGTACTGTAATTACAAGAACCAATTGGATCTGATGGACTGTGCTCTTTTGTTGAGCCTCTCATGTCTCCAATTGATAGTTCAACTATGAGTGTAATTGACTATTCTGTGTCTATTTCTTCTGCATCATTCTCTCTTTTGTAATGTTTATTTGACCTCCACAATCAATATAAACTGAGATTTTTGTCTCTCATCATTCTTGCTCTGTGGATTAATGTGAGTTGTGTATCATAGACAAAATAGTCCCTTTCATATCTCCATTATTTCTGCTCTGACCTCTGTTAGAATTAGTATGAATCTGTGTGAATTCTTCTTAGTTTTGGGATTTTTACTGTTTTGATTCAATTGCAACTGAACATCCCCAATCTGGTAAATCACCTTTTAATTTCAGCAATCCTTTTACCCTTTTCCCTTGCAAGCAGAAGCACTAGATTTAGTTTAATTCTCTGGGCCTTAAGCTCAAAAAGAGGAACCAACCTTCTTTGGAGGTCTGATCTCATCTACAAGGTCCCACACCTTGAGATTAGCCCCATTGTGTCATTGAAGTGTTTGAACCAACTTCAAACAGGGTACAATTTCACATGACAACAGCTACCCTATGGTTCATTTGGTTGTTGTTCATCCTCATCATATAATTGATTGTGATTATTATCTTGCTGATTTTCATGAATAAGTGGTTGATTTTCATCTAGCACCTTCATATTAACATCATACTTTTCCACCCTTACTGGAATAGTTTCTGTATTTTGTTGTTCTTTACTTCTTTACACTAATTTTTCATTAAAATAAACATCTCGTCCAATAATAATCTTGTGGGTAGTAGTATCCCACAACCTGTACCCCTTTGTACCTTCTGCATAGCCAAGAAAAATGTATTTTGTAGACATCATGTCCAACTTATTTCTATCCTCTTTAGGAATATGAGCATAAGATTTAGAACCAAAAACACAAAGAAAAGAATAATCAATAGGTTTACCTATCCATACTTCTTTAGGAATTTGATGATCTACAGTTGTTAAATCAAGAAATGGGTTGAATTTATAGCCTTAGCCCAAAATTTCTAATCCAATCTAGTAGTGCTCAACATACATCTAGCTTTCTCCATGAATGAATACTTCATCCTTTCAACAACACCATTTTGTTGTGGTGTTCTAGGAACCATCAGCTACCTTGCAATACCATGCTTACTATAAATTTGATTAAACTCAACTGAACAAAATTCCTCTCTATTGTCTATTCTAAGACATTTTATATTCTTATCCTTCTAGTTTTCTACCAGAGATTTAAACTTCTTAAAACAAGAAAATACATCATATTTCTTCTTAAGTGATAAATCCACACCTTATAGAAATAATCATCTATAAATGAAACAAAATATGTTGACCCCCCAATAGATATAACAAGTGCTTGCCAAGTATCTAAATGTATTAATAGTAGAACATCTTTACTTTTGGTAGTGCTACTAGAAAAAACTCAATCTATTTTGTTTTCCAAACAAACAATGCTCCCAAAAATTTAAATCTCTAGATTTAGCACATGGGAGAAGATTTCTATCTAGTATTACCTTGAGACCATGCTTGCTCATGTGCCTAAGTTGTTGATGTCAAGTTGTTAATGAATCCATTTCTACATTTGACACCACTGTAGCCTCACCACTACAAGTTTCTCCAACCAATCTGTAGATATTGCCAACCTTTTCTCCCTTTAGCACCCCCAATTCTCTCTTTGTTACCTTGAGACAATTATTTTCACCACTAAATTGGTAACCTTGCTCATCGAATACTCCAAGTGATAACAATTTTTTCTTCAATCCTAGTACATGTCTAACATGCTGAAGAGTCCTTACTATCCCATCAAACATCTTGATTCTGACCTCTCATTCACCAATGGCTCACATGAGTTGTCATTTCCCATGTAAACTATACCTCCATCACATGACTAGTAAGAAGAAAACCAATCCTTGTGAGGAGTCATGTGAAAAGAGGCACCAAAATCAATAATCCAAACATGATGCAATGAACCTCTCAAATTAGTAGACAAAACTTCTCCATCTTCCAATGGTGCTTCAACTTTTGTTGTATTTGCCTTCGATGGTTGTGGGGTAGGATTTTCTTTGTTTCTTTTGGCACCTACAATCCTTTTTAACATGCCTTGTTTTTCCACATTTCCAACATTTTACTCTTTTGTGCCCCTCGTATTTGGACCTAGTTTGTCCATGCTCAGTTTTCTCTCTTTCTTGACTTTTGTGCCTTCCAACTAGGGCATCATTTGAGGAAGACCCTTGAGATGACTTATACCTTGAATCTTTAGAAATTACTATGGCTACCACATCTTCAAAGACAAGTTTCCCCTTTGGTGTTGAGTTACTAAGCACCATAACTAGTTGATCCTGTCACATCCCTATTAGAGAGGACTTGCCCATAGGAAACCACATGGCCCAAAAAGACAATAAAACTAAGACATTTCATTAAATGGAGGGAATGAAGGGAATTAAAGGAAGAAAAGATCATTTTTCTACGGGGGGAGACAATTTAATTATGTGAGTATGGATGTGGGCTGGCAAAAATAATGGAGCCCGACTGTTGTGACTCTGCTAGAGAGGACATGACGCAGGGTATGGACATCCATCAAAGCATTAAGGATAGAAGAATTTCATTAGAAGAGGGAGGATTCAGAAGGTTTTCTTTGAAGGAAGTTAAGCAGAAAGGAGACGCAGGTAAGGGAAGAGATTTGGTGACATCTGTGGAATGGGGATTTTGGGAGCTAAAGTTGAGGGTGATCACAACCAGGAAGCAAAGAAGAGCAAGAGCGAAGGAGAGTATGTTCAATAGAATTGAAGAAGCAAGAGCAGTAATAAATGTCTACAAATTTGGTAATTTCCTATGAAATTGAAAACTCCACCTGCTAGATGGTCATTTGTTGCTCAATCTATTATTTAAATTGTACGTGCCATCCCCAGGTGGCTGTGAATTTGAAGAATTAAAGAAAGGAGGGATGCAGGTGGTGAGGATTTGGGACAAACTAAAATAAATATCTTTCACACACATGCAACACGCCATCAGTAGGAGAAGAATTATGTGACAAATCAAATAATAAAAGACAGTCTATCTCCCCACATATGCATGGCCAACATGTATGCAAAATGGGAAAGCCTAAACAAAGCACGTGAGTTGTTTGACAAAATGCCTTGTAGACATGTGACCTCATGGAATGCCATGGTGGTAAAATAATATTAAGGGTTGTTAAATGGCCTCAGAAACCTTTAATCAAATGTAGACAACATCTTGCCAACTTGCAATCAATTGGTTCTTGGGATGATGGTATGGGTGCCAATCAAAGCATATTGAAGAGAAATCTTTGCTAAATGCTACAGATGTAAATGCCATCTCCCATCACCACTTCCTTGAAAGAACTTATACACATAATTTGATAGAAGAATTTATACTCAAACACTCTTTTGAATGATTTCAAACTATGATTAGTTCTCCTTGTAACATATATGGTATAAATAAGATTTGAATATTCTTGCAGTTTCCTAATACCTTAGGCTAGGGAGAAAGCTTAGCTTGAACGCATTCTTAATATGGATGAGTTTTCTGTAATGAACTTCATATGCAAGTAGAAGGCTTATGTGCATGGATCAATGACGTTTAAGTTGATAGAATCCATATAATCTATTGTATAATGGCATTCATCTAGTTAGAGTCCATATACTAGGTTGGATATTATCATTTATGGTTGATGAAAATGTTGGCAAGATACACTGCTAGGCATGTCATGTGTTGTTATTGATGGCAATTGAATCTATCTTACACATTCGTATTACATATTTTGATCATACCAGAAGTCAAAGTGCAAATTTATCTAAGTTCAGATAGACAGGAATAGAGCATTTGACAAGGTTCAACATTTTGGTCTGCATTTCTCCACAGATAATCATGTTGTGCTACAGATATGAGGGAATGTTAAGGGATGTTAGGGTTACCTAAATCCAAAGATTTAGCCTCCAATGATGAAGGGATTGAAAGTTACAAGCATCTGAGTATCAGGTTATGGTTAGACAGTTTAGTCCAACGAAGAACATGCCCACCTAGTGTTTGATCCTTGTGCGGATTGAGAGGAGTGATTGGTTGAGTAATGTATGAGATCCAGTGGTATTGGCTGACATGTGTGGTGACTTGAATACATAGGTTTTGGTCTGCATTGATGTTTGTGCATGGATTCAACCAACATAACTGTGATCTGGAAAAGTTTCTAAGTTTTTCTTGAGGCTGACTGCAGTTGATGTAATTACATGTTGTGGATATATATAATCAATGGGTGAGAGAATTTTGGGGTATGGCTGTGTGAATATGAGGTGAGAGGTGCAAAGTGTGGTAGTATCAAGTGTGAAGCAGAGATCTGAGCCTCAGATTATTGCAGAATAGTGAAACAGGGTAGTGAGAGATGAAGTGTGTGAAGTCGGTATATTGAGCTTAACCAAAACTGTAATCTTGCATTGTTAGATGCTATTCTTCAGTTCAAATACTTTAGTGAACTTTTATAATTAATCTTGTAGGTAGTGTGCCTCCTTTAAGCAGTGAGCTCTGGGTAGTGTGCCCAAAGGCATTTGCCTTCCCATTCTATAATACTTTTAACAGAGTATAAAATCTTGTGGGTTAACCCCCACTGTGGTTTTTCCCGTAACCGAGTTTCCACGTAAAAATCCTAGTGTCATGTGTGTTGATTATGTTTTTGCTCATGTGTTGTTAATTCATACTTTCATGGTTACATCATTTATCTATTAATAAGTTGTAAAGAAGATTAAACATAGAAAGAGATAAAGTTTTTTAGACAACTGATTCACCCCCCTCTCAGTTGTCTGCCCTAATTTCAACAATTGGTATCAGAGCAAGGTTCCTTGGAAGAACTTTAACAGCTTGAGGAAGATCTAGGAAGGTGTTTCAATGGTTCATCCAGGTATTCTGATGGCATCAACAAACAACTTCAAGTTGCTTTAGAAGATCTTTATCAGTACAGGGTAGAAGTCAAAGAAATGAAAGAGAACCTTAAAGATGTTGAGGATTTCATTCAGACTTTAAAAGGGAAACTAAGCAAATCCAATGAAAAGAGGAGGGGACTATTTCAGCGGTTAGAAAATCAAAATGAAGACAATGGAATGGATGAGGTTCTAGAGGAAAAGTCAAAGTAATGTGAGAAGCTAACAAAAGAAGTTGATGTTCTAAAACATGAGATGGAATCTGGGGTGATGAGGCTAACCAAGGAAATTGAAGAAAGGAAGAAGACTGAGGAAAAACTGAATCAATCTTTGAAAGAAAGAACAAAAGAGTGATGCAGATTGGACAGAATAATTGGCCATCTAGAACCTGATCTACAAGAAACTAGGGATAATGAGGACCAACTTGAAAGAAAAATTGTCATTCTCAAACATGACCTAGAAGTTGCAAATGAATATAAAGAAAAATTCAAGATAATCTCAGCTAAACTTGAAGTGTTGTTTGATAGTTAGAAGAAGGTAGATGATAAGCATGGTTTGGGATATGAGAAAGGTGAAAGCTCTAGATCCAGTCAAAGAAATCCTAAAGGAAGAAATCCAAAAGGGAAACCTAGATAAGACAACCTAATGCTCAAAGGTACCCATCCTTCAATGGAAATTGTTTCAATTGCAATGGATATGGTCATAGAGCTACTCAGTGCAGAAGTAGAGTGAATAAAAGTGGTCCATCTTTCTCCGATCAATGCTTCAATTGTAAAAGGTATGGTCATAGATCCAATGAATGTAGAAGTATGATAATGAACTACTCTAACAACAAAAGAAATGTTAATTCTTTCAATAGCAACTATTTTGCATGCAATAGATTTGGACACATGGCTAATCAGTGTAGATCAAGAGGAAATCAAGTAAATGAGCAAAGGAATGTTGTGTGCTTTAATTGCAACAAATTCAATCATTTTGCAAGATTCTGTAGAAGCAGGAATGATGATAGAAAAGGTCTGGTAACCAAAAATCAAAAATATTCAGAAACAAGATAAAGGCAAGGGTAAAGTAAATGTAAATGAGATCTAGAATGAAATGAACAAAACATGGGTAAAGAAAGGTGAAATGAATGATAGTGATGGGTCCACACTGGAATCCGGTGTAGATAATTCCTCTAGGAATTGAAATAGGAGCTCTAGCTCAGGGGAGCTGCATTGAAAATCAAATCCCCCCTACTAGTAAGTGGGTGCCTAAATCTAGCATGATGAATGAAGTTAAGGAAGCCTATTGTAGATTTATTGAAGCAAATTCTGGAAGAAAAGAAGCTAATGCAATTGATTGCAGAGCAATTGAAGATTGACTGTATGAAGAAACATTGTAACCGGATGTATTAGGGCAAAGCATTTATTACAATGGCAAATTAGGTTTTGCGGAGCATAAAAAGGTCATTTACTCAACATTTGAATCACTTTACATTTGAAGAGAACAAGGAGAAGAGAATCTAACCTGAGACTTCAAGGATTTGGAGTGCAAAAAGCAAATTCAACAGCTAACCCTAACCGGTGAAACAAGGTATTTTCTATAAAGCTCTTTAAATTTGCAATCTTTGATATGGCTACTCCATTGGTTATTGACATCACCAAAAGGCCCTAACCTAAATTCAAAAAGCATCCACACAAATCTATAGAGGTCAATCCGTTAGGTGCATTTTCTAATGTTCCACATGGAGCGTTGCACGTCGAAGATATTAGGGCTTATATTCATGCTATCATAGATGAGTTTGGGGATTCAAACTTAGTAGATTTGTTCAAGAATCATCTGAGGCATGAAATTCATAGTCTTAAACCTAAGTATAAGGCACTATAAGTCAAACATTTCATTTAGGTTATTGGGTTCCCATCCTTCGATGAAGATGAGTGGGTCATGTATGTGCTGAGTCGGATGCATGATAAGTTTATGTGGTTAATGAAACCCTTCAAGATCACCAAGGATGCCATCAATGTCGTGACATGGTTGAACTCATCCAGTGGACTGCCAATGTTGAAGTCAGTAAAGAATCAAACTGTAACTGATGCTACTGGTTCAAGGTTTGACAAAAGGGTAATGACAATAAATGACATCATCAATCTGGATGTCAAATTTGTATCAATGGTGACTGGATACAAGATATATCATTCCAGCAGGGAGAATTATGTATCTGGTACAACTATCTATGCATCTTATCAGATGTTGAGAGAGAATGCTGACTATGACGTGTGTGAGTTGCTACAGAACTAGCTAATGGAAAATTTGAATAAAGTTAAGAAGGATAAGAAGAACACTTTCAAATATGGTACACTAGTCATGTGTTTGTTCTTCTATTTCATGAATGAGCTGCTAGGGATGAAGAGTTTGTATTGGACAAATGACAAACCGGTTGCCATCTAAATAAGAAACCACTTGCACAGTATTGGTGATTCTAAAGCCCAAAGGACTACCATATGGGGATATTTCAAGAACTTTCAGAATATAATGCACTCAAGGGAAATAATCCCTAAATCTATGGTTGAAAAATACAAGGACACAGTCTATTTTATGGTGGATACAGATCAGTGTTTAATGGAAGCAGTTGAACCAAGAATTGTGTGGATCATGCCCATGGGGTATGAAGTTGATGAGCAAGTATTGGATATGTATGCTCAACACCTTTTGAGTAAACCAAATGACACCACAATCGAAAGATTTGGGACATATGATGAATTGAGTGTGAAACTGCGTGTTGAGCTCTAGAAACCTGAATCTAAGAGAAAGATTCAAAGGCAAGTTGAAATGTATGCAGAAAGCATTGGCATAACAAAATAAGTTGTGAGGCTAAACAGGGAGAGGATAGAGAAAGCTGAGAAGGAGAAGCGGGACAGGGAATAGAAAAGTGTTCCAGTATAATCTTGTTGAAAATAATGTAGATAACTGAGAGGGGGGGTGAATCAGTTATCTTAAAAGTTTTCTTCCTTTTTATTTTCTTTTCTTATCTTAGCAATTAGTGAAATATCAAAACATGAGAGCATAACCAAACATAAGAACATAAATGATATTGACACACATAACACAAGGATTTTAACATGAAAACCCTGTTAAGGGAAAAACCACAGGGTGACTAACCCAAGATTGTATTCTCTGTTAAAAGAATAAAGGAGTACAAATGGCACTTGCCAGTTAGGGCTCACTGCCTAAGCACACTACTCACAAGAGGCACACTGCCTACAAAACTTACAGAAGATATCCAGGTATTTGAACTAATGAAAAGCATCTATATATGCATGAGTTCAGTTCTGATTAGGCACAATATACTGATCTGGGGCATTTCATTCTTCCTCAGCTCAGTGTTGTTATTCTGTCACATTCCAGACTTGAATTGTTGTCCACATAGTTATCTCTACTTTTCTTCACACCTTATTACTTAAATTGCATCACCACGCCCTTCACAATCTTGAATCTATCGGATATATATATTCGTATTAAGAATTTCCTTCAACTTCTTAGTCGACAACATGAACACTTGAGATATTTGCAAGTTATTGATTTGTCAGCTGAATCCATGCTTGATTAATGATGTGCATCAAAAACTTAGGCATAGAAGTCATGAATCATGTTGGCCAATAATGTATACTACCACAAATTGCTTGATCAACACTTTTTACACATCCAGATTGAAGTCTAATACTCTGTCAATCAGTTCTTCCTCTATCTGCTCTACCTAACTGGAACCCAACACTCAGATGCTCATATCTTTTTCATGCTTTATCACCAAAGGCTAAATCTCTGGAATACAATAGTAATGATACTCCTCTTGACTTGTCCAAGTCCGCAACTTACTGAGTTACACCATCTGAGAGATCCAGACCTGATTGTCAGACCATGTTACATACTCTATTCTTGTCCACCGGACCAAAACAATCTTCAATCTGACTTCCGGTATAGGCATATTATGTACTACGGATGTGTGGGATAGATTTTGTTGCCATCAATGACAACACTAATGAATCCTAGTAGTGTCTGTTGCCAACAATCTCCCCCTTTGGCACTGATGGCAACACTTAGTGAAAAATGACTAAGTGTCGTAGTAACTCCCCCTTTGCTTGTGCTCTATTTCTTTACACTGCTTTACCGGAGCTCCCCTTTTGTTGGATTCCTCATTTTTCACTATTCTTCACTCCCCCTTTGACATCAATGGCAAATGGTGGGAACCACTTACAAAATTGTGCAAAAACTATTATATACATGGCCGCATATATACATACAAATCATATGTTATACTTACATATACTTAAGTATATCCGCAAAGGTTGTCTTCAACTATACAAACTTTGTGGCCCAACTCCTCTTCATTCTATCCAAAATGGAGATGTGTCCACTTAACAAAAATGCATATGCTTCTGTCCTCTTTAAGTCTGTTGGATCATTGGTCCAGATTGTACTTTGTGCATCTATCAAGGCATCATGCATTGCCTCTAACTTAGGGATGATTATCCCTTTGAGCTCACCCATTCAATCCATTATGTTCTTTTTCTCTTTAACCAGCTCTTTTATTTCATTTATTATAGCAATAGCTTGACATTCATGATTCACCAGAGAGGTAGTAAGGGGATCAAAATTTTGAGATAAACTTGACAGTTTTCTTTCTTGTTCTTTCACTTTCTTCTCAATGTCCTTTGTCATTTTGGGCCAAGTTAAACAAAATTTGTATGTGTCCCCACCATCCTTAAGAGTGTTTTCAAGGCTCTTTATGCCAATGCCTAAGGTTCTTCTATCATTTGCAATAAGTCCTTGTACCTCAGTGAATCTTTTCCCCAAAAACTCTTTCCAGACCTTGGTTTCTGCTAATTTCTCTAAGGATTCAAAATGAGTGTTAATAGAATTGACTAAGTTTTTTAGATTATCCGATGGAGAGGCAGAAGGATCCTTTTGATAGGTTGGCATAATTTGCTCTGGCATCCTAGATGCAATCTCTAACAGCTCACAATCCTCCATATGTGATTTCAAAAATTTCTCTTTAGCCTTGGCCTGAGTGAATGATGCTATCTTCATCATCTATACTGGAGAGAGAGTGTCTAGATTTAGAGGCCCTTGAAACAACTCTAGTTCATCTAACTCCACAACATCTTTGTTCAGGAAATTCTGCACTATCTCTGTAGTGTCTCTTGATGATGATTTGGACTTCTTTCCTTTAGAAATATTAGGATGGTCCGGTTTGGATGTGTCAGTAAAAACCTTTTCTACTTGTTCTTCTTCTTTTGCTTTATCCTCTTTTTCTTGCATCTCCTTCTCTTTTCCTCTTCCTTCCTCTTTTTCTCCAGTGCCCAGAAGATTTGTCTTGGTAACTGTGGGATCCAGAGGAGTGACATTACCAATGCTTTCTACTTTGTGAACTTCCTCTTTCAGAACAGAGGAGTCTAAGTCCTCAGATTTTTCTTCTTTAAGTTTCTTTAATCCTTCAACATCCATGTCCGAAGATTCTTCATTAGTTTTATTTAATCCTTCGACATCCATGTTAGGAAATCCTTCAACATTCATGTTGGAAGGCTCTTCATCTGCCTCCTCTACAATGGGAAGATTAAACCTTTTCAAGGCTTTCCGAAGAATTTCTCTTGTTTCATCAGCTATTTGATCAGTTTCTCCAAGCATAAGTTTGTTCATTCTAGACTTGCTCCAGAAATCATCTTTACTATCTTTGAAAATCATGTGCATTTGCTTTGGAGTGATAGAAGGACATAGTTGTATCACTATTTGCTCCTAGATCTCCAAGTCTTTTGCCTTTGCATTCTCTTTTCTTTGCTCCAATACTTCTTCTAGGCTCTTTGGAATTAATGAAATTATTTCAATGAATGCCTTTTAATAGATATTCAAATACCTGACAGTTGCCTCCTCAAGTATTCTCTTGTCTGCATCATTGTATTCATCATAAAATTCTATTACCAGTTGCAGGTTTCCATCCACAGTTACAGCCTTAATGATGTCTTCAATTGAGAGAGTGAGTTTCTCAACAAATTCCTCTATCTTCTCTTCCTCTTTTCTATTATCAAAGGGCTTCCCAGATTTTCTTTTCTTCTTTACTTTCCTAATTTCCTCATCTAATTCAGTCTCTTCATCATCCTTTTGGCTTATATAGGTTCTTGAGGCTTTGGTCTTCATTCTCTTCTCACCTTTTCTAGAAGGCTTGACTTCCAGTTTGGTAGTCTTTGAGATTCTAGGAGTGATAGGAACAGAACTCTTGGAAGATCTAGTCTGGGAGGAGGCTTGCACCAGAATGCTTTCTTTACTTGTTTCTTGCCTTTCTTTTTCTAACTTTTCTATTTTCTCTCTATTTGCATCTACTACCTCTTTTGATATGCCAAATCTTTTGGCAACTTCCTTTCTTACTTTTCTCTTCATCTCAGGCTGTCTTAACTCAACATGTATTTTTATGCTTAGCTCTTCAAAGGTGCCAAACCTTTCTGCTTTAGTGTCTTTAGGTTGGCTCAGTAAGTGTTGAACATGTACCTCCAAAATATTTTCATCGACCTCATATCCCATGGGTATTATCCACACAGTTCTTGGCTCAACTGCCTCCATTAGGCATTGATCAATGTCAACCATGAAGCAGACTGTGTCTTTGTATTTCTCAACTATTGATTGTGGTATTCTTTCTTTGGCTTGCATCATGCTCTGGAAGTTCTTGAAGTAACCCCAAAGAGCAAAGTTTTGGGCTTGTGCATCACCAAGTCCATACATGTAATCTCTTATTTGAATTGCAACTGGTTTATCATTTTGCCAGACCCAACCCTTTCATCTAGGTAGCTCATTCATATAGTAGAAAAACATACACAATATTAGACCGCCATATTTGAAAGAGTTTTTCTTATCTTTCTAGATCTTCTCCAAGTTTTTCATTAGTTGACTCAATAGAAGCTCACACAAATCATAATCTGCATTTTCCTTCAGCATCTGATATGCAGCATAGATTGCAGTACCAGACACAGAATTTTCCCTACTTGACCTTTAGATTTTGTAACTAATTATCATTGAAGAAAACATGACATCCGGATCTGTGATGTCATCTATAGTCATTGCTCTCCTATCAAATTTTGACCTGGTCACTTCAGTTACCATTTGGTTCTTTACAGATTTGAGAGTGGGTAAACCACCTTTTGAGTGCAGTCTGGTCACGGCCCTGATGGCATCTTTAGTTATCTTGAATGGCTTCATTAGCCACATAAAATTATCATGCATCCTACTTAGAACATACTGGACCCATTCATCTTTTGCAAAAGATGGAAAATGTATGTAATGTTCGAAATGTTTGTCCCTTAGGGTCTTGAATTCAAGTCTGAGTTCAAAATTCTCATCAATTAACTATTTTTGATAGATGTCAATCAATTTTGAGTCTCTAAAATCTTTGATATTTTCATGGATATAAACCCTAATATCTTCTACATGCAAGACACCATGCAGAATACTGGAAAACGTACCCAAGGGATCAACTTCTAGTGACTTGTAAGGGTGTTTCTTGAATTTTGGCCTCAGCCTTTCAGAGATATTAACAACCATTGGAGTAGCCATTCTAGCAAAGAGAACCGGAGAGAATTTGCAGAAAGAAAATACCTTTTCATGCCTTAGGGTTTCAAGAAAATGTCAGAGCAATTTTTTGTTTGAATTTGATCTTCATCTTGAACTTGCATAAACTGTAGGATCTCTTCTCAGAGCTCTTTTCTCTTCTTCATTTTGAATGCAAAGTGTGATAAATGGCAAATGAAAAACCCTTTTATCATTTCGCTAAACCTAATTTGTCATTGTAATAAATGCACAACCTTTCAAGTCAACCGGTTACCCTGTTCCTTATGAATCATCTTGTAATTTTTTCAACCTAGTATCTTAGTGATTTGATAACACATATCATCTTTAGAGACTTGCTTCTAGATCGCAGGTCAGAATATTGTGATTTCAGATCATATCGGATCAATTTGTATTTACTCTATTAACACTGGATGGATGCCTGAGCCGAATCTACTCAAGTGGTCATAAACCTTGTGAAACTTTCATGCGGACCTCTCACATTCTGACTGAAGGTTCTTTGGAGGATTTTCGAGGAACCCTTTAATCCGCAGCTCAAATGTTTACTTAATGTATCGAATCTAGGCACTTACCAACTGGATGGGGGAAGATGATTCTCTCTGTAGCTCCCCCTAAGCCAGAGCTCACTTTTTTAATTTCTAGAAGGATTAATAGCACCAGATTCCAGTGCAAACCCATCACCAATGTTCATCACATTCTTCATTACCTAAGTCTTGCTCATCTCCTTCTGAATCTCATCCACATTCACTTTACCTTTGCCTTTGTCTTATTTATGATCATGCTTCACTGGACCTTTTCTATCATGATTTCTGCTTCTGCAGAATCTAGCTATATGACCAGATTTATTGCAAGTGTAACACCTAACATTTCCTTGCTTATTTAATTGATATCCTCTTGATCTGCATTGATTATCCATATGCCCCATTCTATTGCATGTAAAGCATCTGCCATTGAAAGAATTGTTCATTTGCATATTTTTGCATTCATGAAATTTATGGCCATACCTTTTGCAACTACAACATTGACCGAAGAAGGATGGATTGTTCTAATTCATTATGTTCCTGCACTGAGTTACTTTATGACTAAAATTGTTACAATTGAAGCAGTATCCATTGAAAGATGGATATCTTTGGGCATTTGGTTGCCTTACTGGAGGTCTTCTAGGCCTATTTCTTTGACTTCCTGATCCAAAGTTCTTTTGACCAGATCTAGAGCTTTCACCTTTCTCATATCCCAAGCCACGCTTATCATCTACCCTCTTTTGACTTTCAAGAAGAACTTCAAGTTGGGCTGAGCTTATCTTGAATTTTTCTTTGTATTCATTTGCAAATTGAAGATCTTGTTTAAGAGTGTCAATCTGGTTTTCAAGTTGTTCTTCATTGTATCTAGCTTCTTCAAGACCAGACTCAAGATATCTAATTATTCTGTCCATTTTGTAGCAATCTTCTGATTTCTCCTTGAGGGATTGATTTAAGTTTTCTTCAGTCTTTTTTTTTCTTCAATTTCTTGGGTAAATTTCATAACCCCTGATTCCATTTCATGTCTAAGCATAACAACTTCTTTTGATAGCTTTTCACATAGTTTTATTTTCTCATTCATGTCCTCATCAGCATTATTGGCTTCATTTTGATCTGCTAACCTCTGGAGTAGTTTCTTTCTCTTTTTCATGGAAATACTGCTTTCAGCTCATTGATGAAGTCATCAGCCTTCTTAAGTCGCTCTCTCAAATTATTGGCTTCAGACTGGGATTGTTCAAGATCATCCAAGGCAGAATATAGTTGTTCTTTCATACCATATTTATCCATTAAGACTCCTGGATCTTCCCCAAGCTGTTAGACATTTTCTGAGGTACTTGGCTCTGATACCAATTGTTGAAAACAACATAGATAACTGAGAGGGGGGGTGAATCAGTTATCTTAAAACTTTTCTTCCTTTTTATTTTCTTTTCTTATCTTAGCAATTAGTGAAATATCAAAACATGAGAGCATAACCAAACATAAGAATAGAAATGATATTGACACACATAACAAAAGGATTTTAACGTGGAAACCCTGTTAAGGGAAAAACCACGAGGTGACTAACCTAATATTGTATTCTCTGTTAAAAGAATAAAGGAGTACAAATGGCACTTGCCAATTAGGGCTCACTTCCTGAGCACACTACTCACAAGAGGTACACTGCCTACAGAACTTACAGAAGATATCCAAGTATTTGAACTGATGAAAAGTATCTACATATGCATGAGTTTAGTTCCTTTTAGGCACAATATACTAATCTAAGGCATTTCATTCTTCCTCAACTTAGTGTTGTTATTCTGTCACATTCCAAACTTGAACTGTTGTCCACATACTTATCTCTTCTTTTCTTCGCACCTTATTACTTGAACTGCATCACCATGCCCTTCACAATCTTGAATCTATCAGATATATATATATCCGCATTAAGAATTTCCTTCAACTTCTTAGTCGGCAATAGGAACACTTGAGATATTTGCAAGTTATTGATCTATCGACTGAATCCATGCTTGATTAATGATGTGCATCAAAAACTTAGGCATAGAAGTCATTAATCATATCAGCCAATAATGTATACTACCACAAATTACTTTATCAACACATTTTACACATCCAGATTGAAGTCTGATACTTTGTCGGACAGTTCTTCCTCTGTCTTTTTTGCCTGACTGGAACCCAACACTCAGATGCTCATATCTTTTTCATGCTTTATCACCAGAGGCTAAATCCCTGGAATACAATAGTAATGATACCCCTCTTGACTTGTCCAAGTCCGTAACTTACTGAGTTACACCATCTGAGAGATCTAGACCTGATTGTCAGACCATGTTACATACTCTGTTCTTGTCCACTGGACCAAAACAATCTTCAATCTGACTTCCAATATAGGCATATTATGTACTGCGGATGTGTGGGATAGATTTTGTTGCCATCAATGACAACACTAATGAATCCTAGCAGTGTCTCTTGCCAACAAATCCTTCTCTAAATCAAGAATTGCAAGGAGTTTTGGTACAACTTCTGATGCATCACCTTCTCCTATTGTAGAGAAATTCAAAGAAAAATCTACCAGTAAGGAAGGAAAAAGAACAAACGTAATGGCCAAAAGGTCATATGTTAGTGTGGAGAAAGACAATGAAGAAAAGACTGATTCAGATGATGAGGTTAAAGAGTTGAAGGCGTCAGCCACTAAGGTTGTTAAAGTATCTAAGGAAAAGCCTTCCAGAAGCTTAAAATCAAAGAAAGCAGAAGCATCAAGGTTTGCCCAGGACAAGCCCTCTAGAAGTATAAGGGTGAGAAAAAGGCAAAGGACTAAAACACATGTTGAAAAATCTAACTTGTCAAGTGAAGACATTGTGAATGCAATAACTGTTCATGGGAATTTGAAGCCCATAGCAGAATATTATGATATTTTTGATAATGCTAATAAGAAAATCTTAGAGGATGCTACTATTAAGTACCTAAATATATTCAACAGAGCACTTGTGTAGATTTTGTCAGAGATTCCTAAGAGTCTAAGAGACATCTTAGAGATGAGAAAAGAAACTACCAAAGAAAAAAGCTTGGAGATAAGGGAACATGTATTGTCTAGTCTGTGTCCGGTAATCTCCAAAAAGGAAGCAGATAAAATTCTCAAAGAAGTCAAAAATGAATTTAGAAGAAAGAAAAGAATGAATAAGCTGATGATTGGAGACATTGATGAAGTTGTCAGAGAAACAGAACAAATTCTAAAGACAACACTGGACAAGAATAAGTTTTATGTGGTTACTGAAGAACCTGATGATGCATCCATTTTGAAAGATGAAGAGTTGCAGAAGAACGGACAACAAGCTGAAGTAGATGATGTCTCTGTTCTGAAAGAGGAAACATTAAATAAAGAAGATGAAGAGATGGTAGATAATGTTGATGATGCAGAGGATACTCTAATTCCTCCGGATCAACCTGGTGAAGAAAATACAAAAATGAATATAAATGCTCCTACTGAAGGTAATTCTGAGAAAGAGTAGAAAGCAGAAGAGGTAAAGGACTGTTGGAATTAACCCAGACAACTGAGAGGGTGGGTGAATCAGTTGTCTCCAAATTTTTCTTTTAAACTTCTTTCTTTATTGTCAATTTGATTAATGATGCAAACATTAAAGCATATGATATTAACACAGAAGCAAAAACATAATCAACACATTTGATACCAAGATCTTTGATGTGGAAACCTGGTTAGGGGAAAAACCACGGTGGAGATTAATCCACAAATATTAATACCCTGTTAAAAGTATTTTTACAAATGGGAATACACATGCATTCAGGCTCACTACCCAGAGCTCACTACTCAAATGGAGGCTCACTACCTATGGAAATATTACAAGAGAATTACAGAGATTTGAACTGATTAATAGCATCTTCCCATGCAAGAATTTCAGTTCCAGTTAAGTACAAAAATTGATCTTACACATTTCATCTTTGCTCTA
The DNA here is from genome assembly GCA_027924645.1 of Cunninghamia lanceolata. NCBI lineage: Eukaryota > Viridiplantae > Streptophyta > Pinopsida > Cupressales > Cupressaceae > Cunninghamia > Cunninghamia lanceolata. The sequence goes on along the minus strand of BSBN01000148.1, from coordinate 5,532,380 downwards.
CTCTTCTTACTGTTCTACCTTCATTCACACTTTGGATTTCTGCTCTTCTCACATACACCTTATTTGCATACCACACACACACAAAATCATCCACAACAATCGGCTATATATACTCATCTTGATTTGCAATTACTTACCAGTCAGCTACAACAACACTTAAAACTTTTATGAATGCTCTGCTCTGTTGGCTAGATCTATGCATAAATTAGGTGCGGACCAAAACTTGCTTTTGAAAAGCATAACTCATGTTGGCCACTATCACCGATCATCACCATTTGTCCAAAAAACAACTTCCATACATCCGGAATCAAGATTTTATGCAAGGTCGGTATGTTCTTCTGTCTGCTCTGTCAAACTGGAACCCAATACTCAGAGGCTAATATCTTTTAAATCCTTCATCACCGGAGGACAAAAATTTGGATTCAGAATGTCTTGACAATACTTTCAACTACCTTAGACCCGCAATAAACCATGCCTTTCCACTGGAGAGATCTAGACCAAAATACCAGACCCTGTCACTGCTCTATTCCTGATTGCCCAGACTTAGACAAGTTCTTATTCTGACTTCCGGTTAGACCAAATTGAGTTATGTGGATGGGTAAAAAGATCTTAGTTGCCATCAATGACAATACCTGTCAATGCGAAGCAGTGTCTCTTGCCAACAATCTCCCCCTTTGGCATTGATGGCAACACTTAGTGAAAAATGACTAAGTGTCTAGTGAAAAATGACTAAGTGTCTAGTGCAACTGACTAAGTGTCTAGTGCAACTCCCCCTTTGTCTGTACACTCATACACTTCACTTATTTCGGTGCTCCCCCTTTGCTTAATACCTCATTTTTCACTACCCTTCACTCCCCCTTTGACATCAATGGAAAAGGGTGGGGAAACATTCTGTTTATACTGCCGCATATGTACAACAAATCACCAAATCCTATTTACATGAACTTTAGGATATCTGTAAAACTAGTTTTTAATTGGGCAAGTTTGGAGGCCCAATTACTCTTTATTCCATCCAAAATGGAGATGTGCCCACTCAGCAAAAATGCATATGCTTCTACCTTTGCCAAATCCAGAGGATCACTTGTCTAAAGTGCATTCTGGGCTTCGAATAAGGCATTATGCATGGATTCCAACTTGGGGGAAATCAATCCCTGGAGTTCACACATCCTCTTCATAGTATTTGTTTTCTCTTTTACAAGTCCCTTTATTTCATCTGTCAAGCTAATAACCTGACATTCTTGGCTTATAGGAGAGGTAGTTAGAGGATCAAAATTTTGAGATAAAGCTGATATTTTTTGTTCTTGTTGCTTTATCTTCTTCTTAATATCCTCATTGACTTTAGACCATGATAGGAAAAACTTATATATATCTCCTCCATCACTTAGAGCATTATGAATTCTCTTTATGCTAATGCCTAGTATCAACCTATCACTCCTTATCAGATTCTTAACTTGACTGAATTTCTTATTCAAGAAATCTTTTTGAACTTTTGCCTCTGCAGACTTTTCAAAAGACTCAAAATGTGAGTTTACTGAACTTACAAGATTTTTTAGATGTCCAGAGGGGGAATCATTTTGATTCTTCTGATAGGTTGGTATTAATTTCTCCAAAATTCTAGTTGCAAGCCCCAGTAGCTCATTGCCCTCCGTGTGGGACTTTAACATCTTTTCTCTAGCCTTTACTTGGGTGAATGATGATATTTTCATCAATTGAATTGGAGAGAGAGCATCTGGATTGGCTAGGCCTTGGAGTAGCCCAGGCTCATCAAGTTCAATCATTTATTTTTCAAGAAGACTTTTTATTGCATCTGCAGTGTCTCTTGCAACCATTTCAGAACCATCCTTTTGTTCACCTAATTTCTCCTTATCTGCTTTAGGTGCTTCAACATTTGCACCATCTTCTTCTACCTTATCCTTCTTTTTTTCTTCCTCTTTCTATGTTTTACTCTTCTCTATGTTTTCTCAGAGGGACTCTTTCCTATTTTCTCACCACTTGCTACCTGATCTAGAGGGCTCTATGTGGTAGTAATGTCCTCTTCTTTTCCAGAGTAATCAGGTGAAGGAGTTACCCCTGTATCAACTATTCTATCTACCATTTCTATGTCCTCTTGATTGACTTGTTCCTCTTCCTAAACTTCTCCAATATTTAGATTTGATGAATCAAGTCCATCCTTGGTCTCCTCATAGATTAATTTTGGAGGATCTAGAGTAGTACTTTGGTCATTAATTCTCTTGTTAGTTTCTTCTTCAGGAGCTTCTTGTTCCAGAGAAGGAGGATTGTCTTCTTCAACTTGTTTTTCTAAAACAATATAGTATTTATCTTTGTCTAAAGCCTTTCTCATAATTTCCTCTATTTCTTTTGCAATTTCCTCAGTCTCACCAAGCATTAGATTGTTCATCCAGACTTTGCTTCTAAATTTTTATTTGACTTCTTTGAGAATTGTATCTGCTTCTTTATTGGTCATTACAAGACATAGTGTGGAGAGGATATACTCTCTGAGATCTAGATCTTTAGCCTTAGCTGCTTCTTTTCTCATTTCCAGTACTCTCCTTAAACTTTTAGGGAGTTCTTGTAAAATTTCCAATAGGGCTCTATTGAATTTATTCAAATACATAATGGTGGCATCTTCCAAACTTCTCTTATTTGCTTGATGAAAATTGTCATAGTAAACTCTGATGGGCTTTAAATTTCCATGAATAGTGATTGTTTTTACAATTTCATCAATAGAAATAGTGACCTTACCAGTTGCTTGCTTTTTACTGGCTTTATTTCTTCCAGAAGGTTGGTCTTCAGAAGTCTTTGAAGTTCTGGCTTTCTTGGATCTTATTTCTTTCACTTCTTCATCTGTTTCTATCTCTTCATCATCTTTTATGCTCTTGCAGATTATTGTGGTCTTGGTTTTCTTTCTTTTCCCCCCTTCACCAGATGGAGTTGCTTCTAGTTTCTTGGTAGAAGTGGGCTTGGGTTGCTCAATAAGATTTGTAGAACTCCTTGTCTTCCTTGAGGAGCTTGGTGGGACTTTCAGAGCGACTGCTGGCTTACTTTCTACTTTTTCTTCTAAAGTCTGCTCAATGCTCTTCTTTATTTTTTGATCCTTTCTCTATTCTCTCTCACTGCTTCTTTTGTAATCCTAATGCTTTCTTCATACATCTCCACTTGCTTGTGCACATTTCTTTTTGTTTCGAGCTGTCTGAGTTCCACATGCAACTTTAAGCTTAGTTCCTTGTATGTTCCAAACCTTTCAACATAGGTGTCTTTAGGTTTTCTCAGGAAATGCTAAGCATACATGTCTAGAATTTTCTCATCAATGATCTATGAAAACATATCTCATTTTCATACTTTAATACAACTGAATTAGGGATTCTTTCCCTTGCATGCATCAGACTCTGAAAGTTTTTGAAATATTCCCAGATTGTAGTCTTTTGTGCACCTAAATCTCCAAGACTATATAAATGGTTGTTACAAGTATGGGCCTAACCAGTGTTGTCATTGATGTCAACATACTCCTGTTGCATTGATGATAAGGATTGGATGAACTGATTGTTGAGGATATTGAGAAAATTAGTCATATCAGGAACAAAGAAGAACAGTGAAGTCAGTGAGCTAAAGATCCTAGCTAAGATAAAGATTAGAAGATGCGGTTCAAAGGGTTTGTAGATATGTGTCTTAAGGTCATCCAGCAAATATTTCAGAGGTCCACATGAAGATCTGAAGAAGTTGTGGCTGCTCAAGTAAAACCGGTTCTAGTAAGTGTTCAGAGGTGACTGAGTGATACAGATAGGTCTAGTGAGATCTGGAAATGCCTTATCTTGTTCTGCAAATTTGGTGGAGTGTTTAGGAAGTCCATGTGAAGTAACAATTTGATTAGCTCATGGTCTGGAGGTCCGCAAGCATCTATTCCTTTGTGACAATAATGACAGACTGTGTTCTTGAAGTTTTGAATGAAGGAGAGAAGGATTTCAGTAAGCAGATGAAGTGTGGATGTTCTCGGTGATTCAAGTAAGCTTGTAGAGGTCTTTGGATCATGTCCAGTTCATTTTGGTGGTCTGCATTAGAGTTTGAGCTCACAATTTAAGAATAACTTCCGAATGATGGTGTTCTTCCTAAGTCTGGCCGACCGGATGAGTTACACATCCTGCGGATGATCTTGAAGATATTATGTGAAGATTGGTGTGTTCCTAGAAGAAGATTAAAGTCTCAGATCTGTGTGACCGACAGTGTGTTGATCTGTGTGAAGTCTTTTGTAATTAGTCATGTTGTATTAATGTATTTGCTCTGTAATATTTTCTGACTTAGATGATCATTCCTAAGTCGATGTCTTGTATAAATAAGGAAGTGTAAAGTCATTTCAACATGTATCTGGAGGAGATGAGAGTGTGGTAGCGAGGAGGAGAGTGAAAGGTAGAGTAGAAGTATTGGGCTTAAATGGAATTGATTCAAGCATGGTGAAGATGCTAATTTCCAGTTCAAGTATGTGATACTTATTATTTTGTAGATAGTGAGTCTCTTGTAGGCAGTGAGCCTCTTGTGAGTAGTGTGCTCGGGCAGTGAGCCCTAATTGGCATGTGCCATTTTGTTCTTTCTATTCTTCTAATAGAGAATACAATCTTGGGTTAATCACCTCATGGTTTTTCCCTTAACCAGGTTTTCCATGTCAAAATCTTGGTGTCTTATGTGTTAATGTGTTTCTGCTCTTGGTTTAATGCATTGTGTTTCCATGATTGAATTATCATTATGCTGTTGAATTACAAAGTGGATTTAAGTGTTTAAATTAGAAGAAAGTTTTGGACAACTGATTCACCCCCCCTCTCAGTTGTCTGTACTGAATCTAACAATTGGTATCAAAGCTAAGTTCTTCTAAAAGAGCTTAACCGCTTGAGGAGATCCAGGATGTCGTCCTACAAGAAGGATAGTCTGAAGTTTGAGGGAACCAATTTTAATCTTTGGAAAAGTCGCATGAAATGTCACTTGCAATGTATGGGAATGCAGTACTGGACCATGGCTACAACAAAGTATACTCCTCCACATAATGGCCCAGTAACCACAAAAGAAATCACAGATGCTGAAAACAATCTACAGACTAAAGAAGCTCTTCTAAGTGCCTTGTCTAATTTAGATCTTACAAATGTTGTTGACCTACAAACTGCTTTTGAGATTTGGGAAAAACTGGAACTTCTGCATGAAGGAGACAAGTATGTTAAATGTGCAAGGCTACAGAGTCTGAAAGGAAAATTTGAAAATTTGAAGATGAGAGAGGAAGAAAATATCACTACCTTTATGCCAAGAGTAAATGAGCTTGTTTGTGGCATTAGATGTGTTGGTTGAGTCTTGGATGAAGATGAGATTGTTGGCAAAGTTCTTAGATCCCTTCCTGCTTCTTACAAAATCAAGGTTGCTTCCATTGAAGAATTCAGAGCCCATTCAAGTGTCACAAGAGATCAATTGGTTGGTAAATTAGCTGCATTTGAATTGACTAAGTTTGGAGATGTCCCCCCCAAGACTGAATCTACATTCAAAGCCAGTGCCTCTGTAAAAGGTAAACAAAGGTTTGATCTGGGAGAGAACTCTTCAAGGAAACTATCATGGTATGAAAAAGCAAGAAAAGACCTGGAAGAAGAAGAAGCAAAAACTGCTCAACTTGAAGACCTTATTGGAAAAAGACTACCAAGAGGATCCGGTAAGTATGAAGGGAAATTTCCTTTTAAGTGTTTTAACTACAATAAGATTGGTCATTTTGCCTCAAGGTGTCCGGAAAGATTTTCAAGACCAAATCCTAACATATCAAGGTTCCAAAAGAATTATTACTATGTTCATGAAGATGATGATAATGAAGGAGTAACATATGATAAATCAAAGACAGGAAACAAATCCAGAAATCACTAGGTGTTCATTGCCATCAAGCAAGAAGATCCAATGTCCTCTGTATCTGTCAATCATAAAGTTGTAGAAAGAGCTCTGGCTACCCAAGTTGAAGAAAAGGATGATTGGGTCATTGACAGTGGATGCTCTCACCATATGATAGGTGACAAAAATAAGTTCATAGATTTGGAAAGGTATGAAGGAGGAGTGGTAAATTTTGGTGATAATTCTACTAGCAGAATCAGAGGAAGAGGAACCATTTCTTTTGATGGAAAGAACAAAACCAGTAATGTACTATATGTTGAAGGTCTGAAGCACAATCTTCTCAATGTTGGACAGTTGGTGGACAAAGGCTATGATCTCCGATTCAAGAATGGAAAATGCAAGATCTTTGAAAGTTCTAGAACAGAGATTGCATCTAGTACTAAAAAAAAGGTAATATCTTCCATTTAGTTGGTACTAGTAAAAGTTGTCTATTTGTGCAGATTGATCAGAGTTGGTTGTGGCATAGGAGGATGTGTCATATGAGTTTTGATAATATCATCAAGATAAGCAACACTCAGGTTGTAAGAGATCTTCCAAAACTGGTGAAACCTACAAATAGTTTGTGCAAAGAATGTCAGTTGGGGAAACAAAGTAGAGTCTCATTCAAAAGCAAGGAACAATTTTCTACCGGATTATTAGACTTGGTTCATACTGATCTATGTGGTCTAACAAGAATCAAGAGTGTGCAAGGTGATAGATACTTCATGTTATTAATTGATGACCATTTTCGGATGATGTGGGTTACTTTTCTGAAAGAGAAATCAAAGGCTCTTGAGAAATTTAAAATATTCAAGGCTATGGTGGAGAATGAAACTGGATTAAAATTGAAATGTCTGAGGTCTGATAGAGGTGGAGAATTCACATTCGGTGAGTTCATAGAATTCTGTGAGAAACATGGAATAAAGAGACAGTTGTCTTCTCCTAGGACTCCTCAACAGAATGGAGTAGTGGAGAGAAAGAACCAGACCATCCAGAAAGCATCTAGAACCATGACGATAGAAGCAAATGTTCCTCAGATCTATTGGAGAGAAGCTGTCAGCATTGCAGTCTATACTCTCAATCGAGTACAAATCAGAAGCAATGCCGATAAGACTCCTTATGAACTTTGGTTTGGCATCATTCCTACTGTGAGGTATTTCAAAGTCTTTGGTAGCAAATGTTACATTAAAAGAGATGAAGATCTAGGCAATTTTGATGCTAGAAGTGATGAAGGAATATTCTTGGCTTTCTCTACTCAAAGCAAAGCATACCAGTGTTATAACAAGAGACTGAGAAAGATTATAGAAAGTACAAATGTGAAGGTTGATGAAGGAATTGAAAAACCTTCAAGATTTTATGAATATGATGAAGATGATCAAAATGGTGTTCTAATTCAAGGAGCCCAAGCCCCTTTTGAAATTTAGATTCAAACTGATCCAGTAAATTAGGAAGAAGAGATGAGTTTTAATGAGCCTGATCAAGAATCAGCAGTGCAAGAAACTCCCAAAGTTCCCAGGTATGTAAGACTGAACCACTCTGAAGATTAGATCATAGGTGATAAAAGTAAAGGTGTACAAACAAGGAGAAGGATTGCTCAAGATTCAGAAGAGTATTGTCTAATTTCAAAGATTGAACCTAACACAGTGAATGAAGCTTGCAATGATGAAAACTAGACTAAAGCAATGGAGGAAGAACTAGTGCAAATTGAGAAAAATCACACTTGGGATCTTGTTCCCAGACCTAGAAATAAGAATGTGATTGGAACCAAATGGGTCTTTTGGAACAAACTGAATGAAGTTGGTGAAGTAATCAGAAATAAAGCCAGATTGGTCTGCAAGGGTTACTCTCAAATAGAAGGAGTTGATTTTGAAGAAACTTTTTCTCTTGTGGCAAGAATTGAAGCAGTCAAATTATTTATTGCCTTTTCTGCCTTCAAGGACTTCAAAGTCTATCAGATGGATGTCAAGTCTACCTTTTTGAATGGAGACTTGGAAGAAGAAGTATGCATCGAGCAACCAGATAGATTTCAATTGTCTGATCATGGTGATATGGTCTACAAGTTGAAGAAAGCACTGTATGGACTGAAGCAAGCCCCAAGAGCCTGGTATGAAAGATTGGATAAGCATCTTTTGAAGATTGGTTTTAACAAAGGTACTGCTGACAGTAATTTGTATTTCAAAATTGATCATGAAAACATCTTGATTGTTGAAGTGTTTGTTGGTGACATCATTTTTGGTGGAAGAGATAATATGTACAAAACTTTTGCAAATCAAATGAAAAGTGAATTTGAGATGTCCATGCTTGGGGAAATGAATTTCTTCTTGGGTCTACAAATCATTCAAACAAAGAAAGGAATCTTCATTTCTCAAACCAAATATGTGAAAGAATTGTTGAAGAAATTTGGGATGGAAGATTCAAAACCAATGAATACTCCCATGGCAACCAGATGTAAATTGAGCAAAGATGATGACTCTCCTAAGGCTTATCAGAAAAAGTACAAGTCAATGATTGGTGGATTGTTGTATCTCACTCAAACTAGACCTGACATTATGAATGATGTTGGTCTTGTTACTATATTTCAAGTTGATCCTAGAGAATCTCATGTCATGGAAATCAAGAGGATTTTTAGATATCTAAAAGGGACAGTTGAGTATGGATTGTGGTATCCTAGAGATCATGATTTTTCTCTTCATGCACATACAGATGTGGATTGGGCAAGAGATGTGGATGACCGAAAGAGTACCAGTGGTGGAGCATTCTTTTTAGGGAAGAGATTGGTTTCTTGGCTAAGCAAGAAACAAGAGGCAATATATCTGTCCATAGCTGAAGCAAAATATATTGTAGCAGCAGGTAATTGCACTCAAGTCTTGTGGATGAAGCAGATGCTAAGAGACATCAGAGTGGAGTATGAGGAACCTATCACAATCTTCTATGATAATTCAAGTGCAATAAATATATCTAAGAATCTGGTGTTGAATTCAAAGACTAAACATATATCCATCAAGTTTCACTTTTTGAGAGAGCAAGTGAACAAGAATGAAGTCAGATTGGAGTTTGTGCCTTCCAAGGATCATATTACAGATATCTTTACTAAACCTCTACCTAAGCACTCTTTTGAGTATCTCAGGGAGAAGTTAGGGGTTATTACCCCTCCGGTGATGAACTAAGGTGCACTGATGTGCATCAGTCTAGTGGATATGATAGTCATATCTTGTGGTCCAGATTGATGATAAGGAGCTTCTACCCAGGGGGAGCAGCTGGTATGATTCTAAAGTGTTGGAGTTGCAAGTATGTGCCCTTTGCAATTGATGTTAAAGGGGGAGAGAAGACATGTGAAAAATAAATGTTTGCTGATCAAAGGGGGAGTAGTAAAGGAAGAGAAGACATGTGAATGGTTGTTGTTGATAGGGGGAATTGTGTCAGTGAGAGAAAGTTCTTGTCTTGATGGTCAAAATAGTTTTTCACATCATATGTTTCCATCAATGACAAAGGGGGAGATTGTTGCAAGTATCGGCCTAACTGGTGTTGTCATTGATGTCAACATACTCTTGTTGCATTGATGATAAGGATTGGATGAACTGATTATTGAGGATATTGAGAAAATTAGTCATATCAGGAACAAAGAAGAACAGTGAAGTCAGTGAGCTAAAGATCCTAGCTAAGATAAAGAGCAGAGGATGTGGTTCAAAGGGTTTGTAGATATGTGTCTTAAGGTGATCCAACAAAGATTTTAGGGGTCCGCATGAAGATCTGAAGAAGTTGTGGCCGCTCAAGTAAAACTGGTTATGGCAAGTGTTCAGAGGTGACAGAGTGATACAGATAGGTCCGGTGAGATCCAGAAATGCCTTATCTTGTTCTACGGATTTGGTGGAGTGTTTAGGAAGTCCATGTGAAGTAACAACTTGATTAGCTCATGGTTTGGAGGTCCGTAAGCATCTATTCCTTTGTGATAGTAATGACAGACTGTGTTCTTGAAGTTCTGGATGAAGGAGAGAAGGATTTCAGTAAGCAGATGAAGTGTGGATGTTCTTGGTGATTCAAGTAAGCTTGTAGAGGTCTTTGGATCATGTCCAGTTCATGCTGGTGGTCCGCATTAGAGTTTGAGCTCATAATTTAAGAATAACTTCTCGATGATGGTGTTCTTCCTAAGTCTGGCCGACCGGATGAGTTACACATCCTGCAGATGATCTTGAAGATATTATGTGAAGATTGGCATGTTCCTAGAAGAAGATTGAAGTCTCAGATCTCTGTGACTAACAGTGTGTTGATCCACCTGAAGTCTTTTGTAATTAGTCATGTTGTATTTATGTATTTGCTCTGTAATGTTTACCGACTTAGATGATCATTCCTAAGTTGATGTCTTGTATAAATAAGGAATTGTAAAGTCATTTCAACATGTATCTGGAGGAGATGAGAGTGTGGTAGTGAGGAGGAGAGAGAAAGGTAGAGTAGAAGTATTGGGCTTAAATGGAACTGACTCAAGCATGGTGAAGATGCTAATTTCCAGTTCAAGTATGTGATACTTATTATTTTGTAGACAGTGAGTCTCTTGTAGGCAATGAGCCTGTTGCGAGTAGTGTGCTTGAGCAGTGAGCCCTAATTGGCATGTGCCATTTTGTTCTTTCTATTCTTCTAATAGAGAATACAATCTTGGGTTAATCACCCCATGATTTTTCCCTTAACTGGGTTTTCTACATCAAAATCTTGGTGTCTTATGTGTTAATGTGTTTCTGCTCTTGGTTTAATGCATTGTGTTTCCATGATTGAATTATCATTATGCTACTGAATTACAAAGTGGATTTAAGTGTCTAAATTGGAAGAAAGTTTTGGACAACTGATTCACTCCCCCTCTCAGTTGTCTGTCCTGAATCTAACAATGGTCTCTTATATGGATTACCACTGGTCTATCATTTGTCCAGTGCACACCTTGCACTCCAGGCACTTCATTCATGAAATAGAAAAATAGACATATGATTAAGGAACCATATTTGAAAGAGTTTTTCTTGTCTCTTTTGATTTTGTTCAAATTCTCTACTAGCTGATTTTGTAGTAATTTGCACAGATCATAATCTCCATTCTCCTTTAACATCTTATAAGTTGTATATAGTGCAGTCCTGGAAACTAAATTTTCCCTAGTGGAGTGATAAATCTTGTACCCGATCACCATAGAGGCAAATTTAATATCTGGTTCTATAATATCATTGATGGTCATTGCCCATTTATCAAACTTGGCACCGGTAGCATCAGTTACTATCTGGTTTTTAACGACTTTCAACATGGGTAATCCGCCAGAGGAGTTTAACCCAGTTACAATCTTGATAACACCCTTTGTAATCTTAAATGGTTTTATTAGCCATGTGAATTCATCATGTATTTGGCTTAAGATGTAACAAACCCATTCATTTTCATCAAAAGATGGAAATTCAATCATTTGTAGAAAGTGTTTGCTTTCAAGGGCTTCAAATTTAGGTCTCAGTTGGTAATTGTCATCTTTTAGATGATTCTTAAACAACTCCATCAGTTTCAGATTCCCAAATTCTTCTATATTGCAATGAATGTATGCCCTAATGTCTTCAACATGTAAAACCCCATATGGAACACTCGAAAAGGCACCTAGCGGCTTGAATTCAACAAATTTATAGGGATGCTTCTTGAATTTAGGATGGGGCCTCTCAATGACATCAACAAGTAAAGGTGTAGCTATTTGTAGAGATTGAGAATTCAAGAAGTTTCACAAAAAATAGAAATACCTTGTTCCGCATAGTAGGGTTTTTCTTGGAGATCCTTTTTGTGCTTCAATTCTTGGGAATTCTCAGCTCTGAACTCGTTCACTTCTCCTCTTCTTGCTTTCTTTTGATGCAAAGTGATCTAAATGAGGAATGAATGATCTTTTTATGTTCCGCAACACCTAATTTGTCTTTGTAAGAAATGCTCTGCCCTAATACATCTGGTTACTCTGTTTGTTGAACTGTTTCTCATAAATTACTTCGTAATTTGCTATATCCACCTCTTTTCTTCCAGAAATCCTTCCAACTGTTCTGAATCAATTCAAGGTACCTTTTCTTATTGTGCCAGATCCAGGCACTCACTTACTAGCTGGGGAAATTTGATTTACAATGCTGCTCCCCCTGAGCCAAGGCTCTCAAATCAATTCCTAGAGGAATATTTAGCACCAGATTCTGGTGTGGATCCATTACTGTCATTCATAATTGTTTTCTTGACCCATATCTTGTTTATTTCATTCTAAGTCTCATTTGCATCAATTTTTAATTTGCCTTTGTCTTGTCTCTACTCATCCAGTTTTTTGTCTACCGGACCTCTTCTTCCATTGTTCCTATTTCTGCAGAATCTTACAATATTACTAGATTTATTGCAGTTAAAGCACACAACATTTCCTTTCTTATAAACTTGATTTCCTCTTTATCTGCACTGATTAGCCATGTGTCCAAATCCATTGCAAGCAAAGCAGTAGCCATTGAAAGAATTGCCATTAGAGTTATTCATTATCATACTTCTACATTCATTGGATTTATGGCCATACCTCTTGCATTTGAAGCATTGATCGGAGAAGGGTGGACCATTTTGATTTGTTCCTCTTCTGTACTGAGTAGCTCTGTGACCAAATTTATTGCAATTGAAATAATTTCCATTGAATGATGGATATCTTTGAGCATTAGGCTATCTTACCGAAGGTTTTCTAATTATGTTTCTTCTATTCCTTGGTTGAAAATTTTTCTATCCAGATCTGCAGCTTTCACCTTTCTCATATCTAAGACCATGCTTGTCATCAGCCTTTTTCTATCCTTCGAGTAGTGCTTCTAGTTTTACTGAGCTTATCTTGAACTTCTCCTTATATTTATTTGCAACTTCTAGGTCATGTCTAAGAATGACAATTTGCCTTTCAAGTTCTCTCTCATTGTCTCTACTTTCTTGTAGATTAGATTCTAGATGTCCATCTATTCTATCCAATTTGCAATAGTCTTCAGTTCTTTCTATAAGTTTTTGATTCAGATCTTCTTCAATTTTATTCCTATCTTCACTTTCTTTGGTTTGCCTCATCACCCCGGATTACATTTCAATTTTTAGAACATCATCTTCTTTTGACAGCTTCTCACATTCCTTTGTCTTTTCTTCCAAAGCTTCATTCATGCCATTTTATTCAGGTAAACTGGATAGCTACAGAAGTAACTCCTTTTTTCTTTTGTAGAGATTTCTTTAATTTATCTTTTAGCATTTCATTGGTATCATTAGCATCTTTGAGTTCACTTATTAGATTACTAATTTATGCTTTAGACTAAACAAGCTCTTCCAGGGCCACCTAAAGTTGATCTTTGAGTGAACCCATTTGAAACTTCTTCCAAGATCTTTTCCTCAAGCTATTATGCTTTTCAAAGGAACCTTGCTCTGATACCAATTATTGGAATTAACCCAGACAACTGAGAGGGGGGGTGAATCAGTTGTCTCCAAATTTTTCTTTTAAACTTCTTTCTCTATTGTCAATTTGATTAATGATGCAAACATTAAAGCATATGATATTAACACAAAAGTAAAAACATAATCAACACATTTGACACCAAGATTTTTGATGTGGAAACCTGGTTAAGGGAAAAACCACAATGGGGGTTAACCCACAAATATTAATACCCTGTTAAAAGTATTTTTACAAATGGGAATGCACATACATTCGGGTTCACTGCCTAGAGCTCACTACTCAAATGGAGGCTCATTGCCTATGGAAATATTACAAGAGAATAATAGAGATTTGAACTGATTAATAGCATCTTCCCATGCAAGAATTTTAGGTCTGGTTAAGTACAAAAACTAATCTTACACATTTCATCTTTTCTCTGCTCTTCTTACTGTTCTGCCTTCATTCACACTTTGGATTTCTACTCTTCTCACACACACCTTATTCACATACCACACACACACAAAATCATCCACAACAATCAGCTATATATATACTCATCTTGATTTGCAATTACTTACCAGTCGGCTACAACAACACTTAGAACTTTTATGAATGCTCTGCTCTGTCGGCTAGATCTATGCATAACTTAAGGTGTGGACCAAAACTTGTTCTTGAAAAACATCACTCATGCAAGCCACTATCACTGATCATCACCATTTGTCCAACAAACAACTTCCATACATCTGGAATCAAGATTTTCTGCAAGGTCGGCCTATTCTTCTACTGTCTGCTCTGTCAAACTAGAACCCGGTATTCAGAGGCTAATATCTTTTGAATCCTTCATCACCAGAGAACAAAACTTTGGATTCAAAGTGTCTTGACAATACTTTCAACTACCTTAGATCCATAGCAAACCATGCATTTCCACCAGAGAGATCCGGATCAAAATACTGGACCTTGTCACTGCTCTGTTAATGACTGCCTGGACTTAGACAAGTTCTGATTCTGACTTCTAGTTTGACCAAATTGAGTTATGTGGATGGGTAAAAATATCTTAGTTTCCATCAATGACAAAACCTGTCAATGTGAAGCAGTGTCTCTTGCCAACAAGGACAAGGAAGATCAAGAAAAAGAAACTGATGATGGAATTGACTCCTCCATTCTGGATAGTAAGGATTTTGATCATGCTGCTACTGAGGATACACAAAATCCTCTGAAAGAGAATGCAGAAGATATTTTTGATTTAGATAAAAGCAAGGATGCCACTAATGATGATGCAGAGAAGGCAAAAGTAGAGAAAAAGAATGTAAATAATGAACAAAACACTGTGGCTGACTCCAAAAAGGGAGAAGATGGAAGCCCTGAAGAGCATAAATCTAAAACTTCATATTGGGCAAGAGACACTACAGAAGCAGTGAAAGAAATTTTGGAAAGAGATAAACAAATTGCAGAAGATCAGGAGATAATACAAGGACCAATCAATTTTGATACTTTATCACCTATACAGAAGATAAAGTTGGCCTCTATTGCACAAGCTAAGGCTAGAGAGGAAATATTGAAGTCCCATATAGAAGATAGCAAGTTACTTGGCCTTGCATCTGGGATTTTGGAGAAAATCATGCCTACTTTTCAAAAGGACTCGTCAGCATCTCCCTTCAGTCAGTTGAAGAGTCTGATAAACTCTGTAAGTACTCATTTTGAAACCTTAGAGAAGTCAATAGAAGTTAAAGTTAGAAATGAATATAATGAGAATAGATTTGCTGAAATAAGGAAAATAATCATTTATGATAGATCAGTACTTGACACTAGTGTAAAGAGTATTCAAAATGCCCTCTCTAAAGGTGCAGAGATATATAAGTTTTGCCTAAATTAGTCTAAAGTTGTTGAAGATATTTAGAAGAAGATTAAGGACTTAGAGATTAAATTGTCTAACATCTCTCAGTCATATAGTCCTTTAACTAAGTCTGTAACTACTAAAGAATGTCAAGTAGTGGGTTTGCGAAATGAATTGAGTGATTTGGAAAAAGAAAAGGTTAAAGTTTTGGGCAGATTAGATGAGCTCTAGGGACTGATTTCCCCTAAGTTAGAAACTATGTATGATCTATTCGCAGAATCCCAAGTTGCTACTGCTACTTGTGATCCTACTGATCTTCAAAAGGCATAATCACAGGCATTTTTGTTCAGTGGGCATATATCCATTTTGGACAACATAAAGAAGAACTGGGACAATGAAATGACATGATTGAGAAATATTTTTGGTGATATCTTTTTGCTGATGAACAAGGCTTAAGGACTATGTGTTCATAAATGGAAGTATATACTTAGAGTTTTGACCCATGTACATAAAAAATTTTGCATGAATTTTGATATGTGGATCCCAGCCTTTACCATTGATGTCAAAAGGGGAGAGGAAAAGCAGTGAAAAATGAGGAATTCGTCTAAGGGAGAGCATTGGAAATCATAAGTGTACATGTTAAGGGGGAGTTGTTCTAACACTTAGTCATTTTTCACAAAGTGTTGCCATCAATGCCAAAGTGGGAGATTGTTGGCAAGAGACACTGCTAGGCATGTCATGTGTTGTCATTGATGGTAACTGAATCTATCTGACACATCCGCATTACATCTTTTGATCATATCAGAAGTCAGAGTGCAGATTTATCTAAGTTCGGATAGACAGGAACATAGCATTTGATAGGGTTCAACATTTTAGTCCGCATTTCTCCACAGATAATCATGTTGTTCTATGAATCTAAGGGAATGTTAAGGGATGTCAGGGCTACCTAAATCCAAAGATTTAACCTCCGTTGATAAAGGGGTTGAAAGTTACAAGCATCTGAGTATCAGGTTTTGGTTAGACAGTTCAATTCGGTGAAGAATAGGCCGACCTGGTGTTTGATCCTTGTGCGGATTGAGAGGAGTGATTGGTTGAGTAATGTATAAGATCCAATGGTATTGAATGGCATGTGTGGTGACTTGAATACATAGGTTTTGGTCTGCATTGATGTTTGTGCATGGATTCAACCGACAGAACAATGATCTGGAAAAGTTTCTAAGTTTTTCTTGAGGCCAACTGTAGTTGATGTAATTACATGTTGCAGATATATATAATCAACGGGTATGAGCATTTTGGGGTATGGTTGTGTGAATATGAGGTGAGAGGTGTGAAGTGTGGTAGTATCAAGTGCGAAGCAGAGATCTGAGCCTCGGATTATGGCAAAACAATGAAACAGGGCAGTGAGAGATGAAGTGTGTGAAGTCGGTATATTGAGCTTAACCAGAACTGTAATCTTGCATTGTTAGATGCTATTCTTCAGTTCAAATACTTCAGTGAAATTTTATAATTAATCTTGTAGGAAGTAACCTCCTTTGAGCAGTGAGCTCTGGGCAGTGTGCCTTCCCATTCTGTAATACATTTAACAAAGTATAAAATCTTGTGGGTTAACCCCCACCGTGGTTTTTCCCTTAACCGGGTTTCAACATAAAAATCTTGGTGTCATGTGTGTTGATTATGTTTCTGCTCATGTGTTGTTAATTCATGCTTTCATGGTTACATCATTTATCTGTTAATAATTTGTAAAGAAGATTAGACATAGAAAGAGATCAAGTTTTTGAGACAATTGATTCACCCCCCCTATCAGTTGTCTACCCTAATTTCAACAGAAAATTCACATATTTAGTTGTACATGGTTATGAATATTGAAAAGAATTCATTTATGTGGCATTTGATTGCTATTAGTGTTGTATGTGGTTTGAGCCCTTGAAAGCATGAATAATATCTTTCAATGATTTTTACATTAAATTAGAGAAATATTCTTATGATGATTTCAAAAATATACGTATGATACCACAACGATATATTGTGTTATGATGGTGAACTATATGATATCTAATATAACTGAAACCAATGACCTAATATTGGGACTTATGGGGTAACAAGTTTAATAACCTATTGCATGGTATGGTGATACAAACGTTATCAACATGCCTCATTCGGTGATCTTAAAGAATTAATATAATAGTAAGTTACCTCATTGATTAGTTAATAGATGTCTTAACTAAGTCGTTGGAAATAGTATCTTCATGAAAACACTTTATATGGTTGGTTTGAGTTTTGGAGTAAGAATAAGGTTGATATGGTGTTGTTGACTATGGCCCTATCATACTTCTCACACTTTAATTTATAATGGTTGTTTCATAAAGGCGGAGGTATATAATAACTAAACCCATTATGCACTCTATGTTTAAGATGATGGTTTTGGTGTCTCATAACCTTGTTTTGTTAGTTGTCAAGAGACATGTCATATGAATAATTTGTAAATTAGCCTATGATGTAGACTTTCTAAAATAAGATTACAATAACATAACCTCATCTATACTTTATTATGGATACATCCCTTGTGAATGGGTTGTGAAGGTGTAGCGTCATGGTGTAAATGATATTGTAAAGTGCATCAAACTTGTATGTTTAATTGGTGTAGTAGCCAGACCCAACCATGTAATAATGTGCCAAAAGAGTGTGGTTTGGTCTTGTTGAGCTAGATGGACACTCTGAGCAAAGAAAATTACATGTTGGTAGGTACTCTCTCCTGTATTTATGTTAATAAGATGATCCTATAAGGTTTCTAGCATCTTTATGATAAAATATGAATCTTAATGGTGGAGAGGTGTAAATTGAGACCTCGGTATCCTTTGTTAGAAGTTTTTTTAGAGTACATGTTTTCTATAGTGAAAGGTTAGCTCATTGAGTTTGAAGAGCATGCTTCTATATTATTGTTTTAGTCTATTGGCTTGTTGGCTATATGATGTTGGATATTAAAGATGTGTTGCAAGTATAGATCCTACATTAATAATGTAAATTATGTAATTGAATAGTCTACCTAGTGGAACATATGTAGTGTTTGATCGTGGGCATGGTACTATTGTTAAAACACCTTGAGTGGAGAAAAAATTGACTATAGATGGTTGTCTTAGATAGTTGAATAATCTAATTTCCTTTCCTTATGATAAATTTCATGGAAACAATACATTAAGCCATGTCCTATAAATTTATAGCTCTCTTTGAGTGAGGTTGATGAGGTCATTGCAAAATCAAATGGAATGTTATGATATTCCCCTAGTTATAAACAACACTAAGTATCGATTACTTAATCGCAAGATGATGTATTCATGATTCATGTGTTATGTGATAAATACATGTGTGGTGTTATCATTAGGATACCGAATGTTGCATGATATCCTTGATATATAATTATTAAGGAATGACCATCTTGGATATGACTATGATATTGATAATAATTGAATCATATTATAGCAGGATGTGATTGTGGAGTCATATTTGGGCTTTGCATAATTATTGCATTATGAATATATTTGGTTTGCTCTCATCCTATGCTTGAATATGGCTGTTTTATTTTATATCGATTATGTTGTTATGCATATTTCAGTGTATGGATTTGATTATGGGAATATTGATAAGTGTCAGTATGAAATTGGGATGACAATGAAACCTTAAGTGTATGAACGTATGTGTTTAACTCTTGAGAGATTAAAGTGAGGAGAACTACATGTGACTTCGATCCCATTTGGAAGTGGGTATGTAGGTAATTCTTGGACGAAGGATGCCCCTGGACCTCAAGGCCATAGGGAAGGAGTTTAGGGAATTACTCTGAGGTATGGGGTGTTCCTAAACTTGATCAACCTTCCCTCTTTGTATGTTTCAGCTCGAGGCTAAAGCTACATTAAATGATTGTGAACTCACCATCTAATTAATAAATCCCCACCATATAGGCTTGAGCCAGTAAAATGCACTCTATCATCACTAAGCTCCTCTACTCTAAGGTTGTTGGGTTAGGTCATCTAAAGCTGCCCCAATCTTGGATGAACTTTTAGGATTACCATCTTCATAGTTTGTCTCTAATGTGATGAATAAATGTGTCTTTGGACTTGTTTGGACTAAAATAATCAATGTTTTGCATGTTGAACACTATTTGTCAATTGATGGTGAGAATTACCATCTATGTATGATATTTATCCTTTACATCTAGATGATGGATAATTGTATACTAAGCTTGTGAATTACCAAATAGTATGCAGTCAGATATAGAATAATGTTTAAAATTACTATTGTGGGTTTGACTTTTGTATGATGCATATTGTGTTTCCAAGTGACAACTGAATGTATGGAATGGCCATTGATATTAAATTATGAGTTTGTATATGTTTATGCATATGTGACCAGATAGAGTCCAACTCATGTGGGTTCAATATACTTATTGAGTGTTGACCTATAATTTAGACCCCTGGACATATAAGACCCTGTGTATTGGTTTATTGACATCTATGTGGTATGTAATTGAGTCAACCTGACCAATGTTGGTGAATCCTTATGATATCCTTATTATGTGTGTACCTAGATATAAGATGACCCACATGTCAGAACTGAGTCTGATACAAGTGTGGATAGCTGACTGTCACTAGTACCATGCAGGTGACAGATGCCAGGTGCTATCTACCGTATCTTAGGATGAGCGGGTTGTCGCTAGTAGCACAGAGGTGATAGATACCAGGAGCCATCCAGGTTATGATATAGGTGCAGTTTATCCGGTTGTCAGGTTAGTATGGTAGAGGTGATAGATACCAAGTGCTATCCGCCGTATCTTAGGGTTAGTCAGTTGTCATGAGTACCAAAGAGGTGACGGATGCCAGGAGCTGCCCTTTGGTATGATAGGGATTAGCTGGCTTTCACCAGTAACATGTAGGTGATAGATGCTAGGAGCTACCCTGATGAGGTTGAAGTAGGCTTTGCTAATGCATCATCATTTACTTTATCAATCCAGAGGTGTCTGGAGCTATCTATGATAAGACTTCTTAGAATGGGGGGTTTTGGTCGAGTGTTTTGGTGAATGAGACTTGGTTTGTCAGTCTCACTAGAATTGAAAGTACATGCAGAAATAAAGATCTATCTAATTGCTGAGAAATGAACACACTTTTTTGGGAAGAAAACTATCTTAAATTTCTAGAAATGAAACACACTTTGTAAGAAAGGAAACTATCTTAAATTGCTGGAAACAAACACACTTTGTTGGAAAAGAAATTAATCTATCATGTTGAAAAAGTAAATGAAGATCAGTTGAATCCACTGTTATTCTACAGCAATGAAACAATCTGAATCTGACAATGTTGATGAAGAACAGAACTATCTTTTTTTGTTATTTTTAGGATTTTTAAGAACTAACCTGTAGGGAACAATTAACAACAGTCACACATAACATTAAGGAAAAACTTAACACATATTAAAATAGAATTGCATAAATACCAAATAATCGAGAGATCTTCCCTTAGATGGGTAAGTGGGTCCTACTTCCCCAACCAGAGACAATCCTCTTGCGCAACTAACTTCTTTCAGTAGAAATTTCCCTTAATCTTAAATCATAATCCAAAAAATGGATAGAATTACAAGCATGTGGAGTTTTCCTCCTGTTACAGCAATCTGGCGATAACTACTACGAGACTTAAAAACTCATAACTAACTAGAAAGAAAATGAATTGCTCCTACTTATACAATCGAGCATTATTTGGAAGAAGAAAACTATCAATAAGTCTAACTGGAGCGAATTGGAATTAAGGCCAGTTGCATGGTTTTATTACATTCAGAATTCCTAAACAAAACTGTAGATTAGAGATCTGTGTTAATTCTAACTACATGGTGAACTAGATGATTCTCCAAAAATGGTGCGACGCAAGATGGGAGTCACTTCAGTTGAGTCTGAGGTCGGTTAATCAATATTTTAGTTAGTCACCAAGATTGTGTTGTCATGGCAATGTTACCCTTCTTAGTTGCATGATTGAAGCATGAGTTATGTTTACACTCAAGGATGGACTTGTGGCTATCATCGACTCAAGGGGAGGATGATGTTAGGGTTAGCCAATAGAAGATATCAATTAAATGCAAATAAAGATAAAATAGAGGAATGAAAAATACACAAAAATAATAATAGCGAGAGACAATTTTAACATGGTTCACCCAAACTCGGGCTGCATCCACCAATAGAGAGTCCAATATTATTATCCAGTAAATCAAAACTAATTACAACCGGTAATCCCTGCAACTCAATACTAATGCAAATGCTACAATACATCAACAGAAACCCTAACTCTTAGCTTCTTTTATCAAGCCTTATGTCGGTTACAAAAATAGGGTTTTTTTATGTTGGCCAATAGAAAAAATAACTCCCAACGCCTTAATAAAATAATAAAAATCATTGGACCCTGCAAGGGGCGCTACCCCCAAACCCTCGCAAGGGGCACTGACCCTTGACCCCGTTAAATATTTGGAGGGAAACCGCGTCGATAAAAGGGTAAATTTAACCTCCAAGTCTGATTAGGCTCCATATAACAACAGATGATCCGAGGGAGGTTTTCAGCATCTGGAGCTCTCTGGAGTTCAGATTCTTCTCAGGACAAAGGGCTCTAGAGGGATCTAGAGACCACTGGTTGTTCATACTGCTGCAAGCCTTATAAAAACATTCACAACTTTGCACCATAATTCATAAAATATGCACATTTGAAATGTAACCCATTAAAATAAAACAAGAGATTTCATCAAAGGAAATGAAAACTAATTATGTGCATAATCTAACCAAAAGACAAACATAATTATAATAATATGTATTTATATATGCCAAAGTGTATGTGAAAGTTCTTAAGAGAAGAAATAACATGAAATAGATGAGTCAATTAAATTTCTCATCATACCCCATACCAAGGTGGACTGACTTTTTCCAGTGGCATGGAGGCGATAGATGTCAAGATCCACTAACTCAATGGTTCAGCGGGCTGTGAAAATCTTCTTAATAGCCACATGTGATGTATGTTGTTACACCTACTCCTTAGCCAGTGATGATAACAAGTAGTATGGGATGCTTGCTTGTCAACATAGTTGGTTGTGAATGTGTATGTTGTTGTACACAAAACCTTAGCCAATGTTGACAACAGGTAGTATGGGAAACTTGCTTGTCATCACAATTGGCTGTGAACCGGGAAAAGGATGGAAGCTTATGTGTTAGTGAACCAGGTAATGGGAAGGTGCATGTAGTAGGCTACATCCACTTTCTAGTACTAGTTGATCACTATGTATGTGTAAGTGAATTCTGATGTGCATCTATATTAAGGACCTTATGTGTTGTGTGTTGTCACACTTGAGCCTGTGCTAGTGATGACCGCAAGTAGTATGGGATGCGTGCTTGTCCTCATAGCTGGTTGTAAATCAGGGAACTAATGGAACCCATGGTGTACCATTAGCTACACCAACTTTCCTATTTTCAGTTGGGATATATTTGAGTTCTTATGGGCTAGTGAACCAAGCAAATGGGAAGATGCTTGCAGTATGGTCACAACCATGCCTTTTTGTGCATATGATGTCTGCCCAAGCTATTTACATTATGTATATGTGAATTAGTCACATTGTGTATATGTCTTTCTTGCACGAGTTATTCACATTGTGTATATGTGATATAGGTGTGAACTAAGCACCTTATGTATATGTGTTGTATGCATGAGATAGTCACTCTGGGTGTATGTGACACATGCATGAGTTATTCGCTCTATGTATATGTGATTTATAGGTGCTAGTCACATTGTGTATATGCGACAAATAGATGAGTCATTCACTTTGCATATATGGGTTGTACCCATGAGAAAGTCACAATTCTATGTGTGACCCATATGAGTGATAGTCACATTATGTATAAGGAATGTATGCTTGAGCCTGTCAGTATGTGTGAACAAGAATGCTTATATGAGCTGGTCACTAGGTGGTTTTGTGTGTTTCCACATATTGATGTTGGTATTGAACTAACTCTTGACTGGATTGCATTTGCTATCATACTATTTCATGTAAAGGTGAGATTAAAGATCTCATATCAAAGGAGAGGATGAAGCCTCTCTATTGAAAGGAAGCTAGGTGTGCGAAAATTGCTTCCTACACTAATCTAATGAGGGGAAAACTATACAAATTCAATTTAATCCTTACAATAACAGTAACATGAAACATGTAAATGAGATATTGTAGCAATACACATGAACTAGAAAGAAGACAGAAGAAGAGAGACAAGATATACGGTGAGGAAAACCCTTATCGGGTGAAAAACCCCACACTCAGAAACTTGCACAATGTATTAACAAAACTGAATATTGTTTATAACACACTTGCAATACAAGCTTCAATGGTCTTTAACACTCATGTCTGGAATCAATCCGGCAACATAATAGTACCTCTAAAACCTGTAATACATTTCCTCCTCCAAGCACCTGTATATATAGAATATACAAGGCAATATTGGTCCTATCTTGAGATGGGCGTCCAACTTGGCCTCATGGCCCAAAACCCATGCCTAAGGACACTTGGTCAACATTGTAGAATGTACCTAACACTTGTCCACAGCCCCCATCCCAAAGAGGTCACCTATTTCCAAAATGGGCTATGACAGATGCTCTTACGACTCTTATGACCCTCATAGAATCTGTCATAGTAGTTACAACTTACAGCTATAAGAGAATCTGTCATACACAGGCTATAAATAGCATATTATCTTACAACATGTCATAGTCCACCTTGGGGCACCCAAATATGCCTTTTTCAAAGATGCTTCATGACACATGTCTTCACCTATCTTACAACCTTCTATTTCTGACTCTTACATGTCAACTTTGTCATAGGAATCCGTCATAACTGTTTCGGTCAACATTCCCTTACACAACATCCAAGATGCTAACACAGAAAAATTCTCCTACCACTAAGTGGGACGCTTATCTCCTCATATGAGGACAAAATTACAAGTTGTCATCTTCAATGTAGGATGACACATCACTATGCCACATCCCACAACATGACAATATGGAATTTATAATTATTTACAACATAGGTAATGAATTAATAAATACAAACATAAATAATGAAAGGAATTACCAAAGTTGAGACACCTTAATTCCCAACATTCTCCCACTTTTTGAACACCTTGTAAGAGCCAATAGAATAACAAGATTTAACTGCTATAGGCCAAGAGGCCCATAGACTCCGAACACCATCTGAACTTCTCTATGCTCACTGGCTTCGCCAATGCATCTACAACATTCTTCAAAGTATCTACCTTCTCCAAATTTACCTTCCCATCCTCTACCATGTCTCACACGAAGTGAAACTGAACATCAATATGCTTTGTTCTGGCATGGAAAGTTGGATTCTTCTTAAGACAAATCGCACTTTGACTGTCACAACTGATCGTAATTTGACTTGTATCAACACCAATATCTAAACACAATCTCTTAAGCCAAATGGCTTCCTTACAAGCATGAGTTGCTGCCATATACTCACCTTGTGTCATGGACAAAGAAACCATAGGTTGTCGCTTACTCATCCAACTAATAGCTCCACCAAATAGTGTAAACACATAAGCACTGGTGGATCTCCTGCTATCAATGTCACTTGCCCAATCTAAATCCACAAATCCACGAATATCAACAGAATGTGGAGGTCCTGTAACATTACCATGACAGCATATGGAATACTCAAAAGTACCCCTCAAATATCTGAACACTCACTTAACTACATCCCAATGAAACCGTCCAAGATTAGCCATAAATTGACTAAGGACTCCCACTGCTTGGGCAATGTTTGGTCTTGTGTAGACCATAGCATACATCAAACTACCAACAGCTCTAGCATAAGGTACTTTGCTCATGTCCTCCACCTCACTAGGAGATTTTGGACAATCCTCAACAGATAACTTTGTCCCCAAAGAAACAAGAACACACAATGGTCTACAATCTCCCATGCTGAACCTGTCCAACACGGTCTTCACATACTTACTGTGGCTTAACCCAAGTTTTATGTTAGTTTTGTCTCTTCTGATTTCCATTCCTAGAATGTACTTGGCTGCCCCTAAATCTTTCATTTCAAACCGTGCTAACAACTGAGATTTAAAATCAGAAATCATATTCTTACCCTTCCCAATGAGCAACATATCATCAACATACAATGCAACAATGAGAATACGATCACCATCAAACTTATAATACACATAGTGATCTGATTTTGATCTTACAAATCCAATTGACAACACAAAGGCAACAAACTTCAAGTACTACCTCCTAGGAGATTGCTTCAAACCATACAAATACTTATTTAACTTACAAACCAAATTTTCTTTACCTTTCACCATGTAATGCTTTGGCTGTGACATGTAGATTTCTTCCTCCAAATCACCATGAAGGAAAGTTGTCTTCACATCCATCTGTTCTACCTCTAAGTTATAAGCTATTGCGAGAGACAATAGAAATCGAATGGATGTCAGCGTTGCAATGGGAGAGAAGATCTCACCATAATCTATACCCTCCACTTGTGAATACCCCTTTGCAACCAATCTAGCCTTATACTTCTCAACACTGCCATCTGCACCAAATTTCTTCTTGAACACCCATTTGCATCCAACAGGTTTCTGTCCAGGAAGCAAAGGCACCAAGGCCCAAGTTTGATTCTTTTCCAAATAAGCCATTTCATCCTCCATGGCCTCCTTCCAGGAACCTACATCTTTCATGTCCATAGCCTCTAATACAGTTCTAGGTTCATCACTATTAGTAAGCAAAGCAAAAGCACAACTAGAATCAAGCAATGTAAAACCAAACCTCTCAGGTTGCTTTCTTATCCGTGTAGACCTCCTCAAGAGCTGAGGTTGAGGTTCAACCTCTTCATCTAAGCTTTCAAAGCTGCTAGAGCTTTCCTCATCATTAGGTCCAACATTATCTTTCTGTTTATTCTTCTCAAGGGTAGCAGGAAATTGAACAACATCCTCTTTCTTTTCTTTTTCTTTTGGCTATAAAATAGTGGAAGGTGTAAGCTCTCTGAAGATGACACTTCTTCTATACAACACTTTTTCACCCACAGGGTCCCAAAGCTTGTATCCTTTCACATAGACACCATAGCCAATGAAGATACACTTAACAGCCTTGTTCTCCAATTTTGACCGCTTCTCCCTGGGCACGTGTGCATATGCCTCACAACCAAAAACATGAAGATGCCTTATTGAAGGCTTTCTACCAGACCACACCTCCATGGGTGTCTTTCCAACAAGATCTGATGTAGGAGATCTATTAACAAGATAGCAAGCAGTGGCAATAGCTTCAGCCCAAAACTTTTGTTCTAGGCTAGCTCCACTAAGCATACTCCTAGCCTTCTCCATCAGTGTCATGTTCATCCTCTCTGCAACTCCATTTTGTTGCAGGGTGTATGGAGTTGTATTATGTCTTTCAATCCTAAGTTCCTTAAAATATTTATTGAATCATGTAAAACAAAACTCACCACCATTGTCAGTTCTCAAACATTTAATCTTTTTACCAGTCTGATTTTCAGCAAAGGCCTTAAACTCCTTAAACTTACTATAGACTTCAGATTTTCTTCTGAGAAAATAAATCCATGTCCTTCTACTGTAGTCATCTATAAAAGATACAAAGTATACAGATTTTGATAATGAGGGAACATTAACAGGACCAAATACATCAGAATGAACAAGGTTCAACACACCAGAAGACTTATGAGAACTCGAGTAAAACTGAACATGGTTTTGTTTTCCATCTATGCAATGTTTGAAAAAGTCAAACTCAAGATTACAATCATCTAACCCCTCAATGATGTTCTTACTTTTCAGGGTACATAGACCCTTCTCACCAATGTGGCCAAATCTCTTATGCCATAACATTGTCTTTTCAGCAGGAAGTTTAACTTCCAAGGCATGATTACAACCATCAGGACTAGATACAATAGATTTCTTCAATGCTCATTCAGATGGTGAGGATGAAGTGATTGCTGCTCTCTTCCTTCAGTCAAAAGAACTATTGTATTGTGAATGCATACCTCCAGCTGAAACAGAGTACCTCTCCTAGTACCCTTACCAAGCACCATAGCTCCTCTAGTCATCTTGCATCCTCCTTTCAAAAAGACAACCTACACACCTGCATCATTCAACATACTTACAGAAACTAGGTTCCATACTAATCCTGGGATGTGCATAACCCCAGAGATCCCATTCACTTGTCCATCAAGGAATCAAATAGAGACTCTTCCATGACCAACAATCTTCAAATGAGAGTCATCACCCAGGTACACCTTTCCACCATCGAACTCCTCATAGTTAGTGAACCAATCTCGATGCGAGGTCATGTGGAATGATGTGCTAGAATCAATTAGCCACACATCATCAGATGCATGGGTTGCCAGGGCTACGATGAAGGCATCACCATCATCTTGTAACTTGTCAGAATCTGAATCTGAGGCTTTCTTCTTCTTTTTCTTTTCCTCTTTGCATTCCTTTCAAAAATGCCCAATTTTTCCATAGTTCCAACAGATAGCCTTGGACTTTCTAGGAGATTTGGATCTCCCACGGGATTTGAATCTGCCCTTCTCAACTTTCTTGTCCTTTTTCCCTTTCTCCTTGGGTCTTCCACGAATCGCAAGAGCCTCTTTGGCTGCCTCAGAAGACTTTCTCTGCATCTCTTCAGACAACAACGAAGAAACCACTTCATCCATTTTGAATGTGGATGTGGTGCTTCCAATAGCCATGACAAGGTGATCCCATGAATTCGGCAAAGAACAAAGCAGGGTCATACAGCGATCCTCCTCCTCCATCTTCACACCAACGGATGCTAATTGTGCAACCAACATGTTGAAAGCATTCATATGTTCGGCAACAGATCCTCCATCCTCCATCCAAAGAGAATACAACTTCTTTCTTAGGAAAAGTTTAGTAACCAAGGATTTGGCTTGATACACATCTCCCAACTTCTTCCAAAGTAAGTTTGTAGTAGCCTCCTCATGGACATTTAATAGAATAGAATCAGAAAGACTAAGTCTTATGAGACCCTTAGCCTTCCGATCCTTGAGATCCCAATCATCTTGTGACATTGCAGCTAGTTTAGTTCCACTGATAGTTTCCCAGAGGTCTCAGTCTACAAGCATGTCTTCCATCTTGAGCTTCCACAACTCGAAATTAGTGCCATTGAATTTCTCCACCTCTATCCTCCTAGATGTGCTTGCCATCTCCTTGCTGCAATAAGATTCAGAATACTCTGCACAGACTCCCACTCAACTTAATATGAACTCAAAAACCCCCTACCCAACAACTAGGACCAAAGATGATCAAGCTCTGATACCAACTGAAAGGAAGCTAGGTGTGTGGAAATCGCTTCCTACACTAATCTAATAAGGGGAAAACTATACAAATTCAATTTAATCCTTACAATAACAGCAACATGAAACATGTAAACAAGATATTGCAGCAATACACATGAACTAGAAAGAAGACAGA
This sequence comes from Cunninghamia lanceolata, assembly GCA_027924645.1. NCBI lineage: Eukaryota > Viridiplantae > Streptophyta > Pinopsida > Cupressales > Cupressaceae > Cunninghamia > Cunninghamia lanceolata. The sequence continues at coordinate 5,503,730 of BSBN01000148.1, read as the reverse complement.
AGAAGAGAGACAAGATATATGGTGGGGAAAACCCTTATCGGGTGAAAAAACCCACACTCAGAAACCTGCACAATGTATTAACAAAACTGAATATTGTTTACAACACACTTGCAATGCAAGCTTCAATGGTCTTCGACACTCGTGTCTGGAGTCAATCTGGCAGCATAACAGTACCTGTAAAACCTGTAATAGATTTCCTCCACCAAGCACCTGTATATATAGAATATACAAGGCAATATTGGTCCTATCTTGAGATGGGCATCCAACTTGGCCTCATGGCCCAAAACCCATGCGTAAGGACACTTGGTCAACATTGCAGAATGTGCCTGACACTTGTCCACAGCCCCCATCCCAAAGAGGTCTCCTATTTCCAAAATGGGCTATGACAGATGCTCTTACGACTCTTACGACCGTCATAGAATTTGTCATAGTAGTTACAACTTACATCTGTAAGAGAATCTGTCATACACAGGCTATAAATAGCATATTCTCTTACAACATGTCATAGTCCACCTTGGGGTGCCCAAATATGCCTTTTTCAAAGATGCTTCATGACACATGTCTTCACCTGTCTTACAACCTTCTATTTCTGACTCTTACATGTCATAACTTTGTCATAGGAATCCGTCATAACCATTTCGGTCAACATTCCCTTACACAACATCCAAGATGCCGACACATGGCAAAATTCTCCTACCACTAAGTGGGACGCCTATCTCCTCATGTGAGGACAAAATTACAAGTTGTCATCTTCCATGTAGGATGACACGTCATCGTGCCACATCCCACAACATGACAATATGGAATTTACAATTATTTACAACATAGGCAATGAATTAATAAATACAAACATAAATAATGCAAGGAATTACCAAGATTGAGACACCTTAATTCCCAACATCTATTAATGGAGTATGAACTATGGAGCCTCTTATTCCCAAGAAGGGATATGTAGGTAGGGCCATTGTAGATGAACCCTCGAGGATGGGTCTGGGTCTAAGGATGACCTTGACCTTGGAAGCTTACCATACTCTAGTGTGAGTATATGAGTTGTAGTACAGAGTTGTTGCCATGACTATGGATGGTAAGTTTGTGAAGTTGGCACTTCTAAATTAAATAAAAGATGCTTGAATGTTTAATTTAGTGCTTGATGGGTTAAAAAAATAGTGGTAACTAGGGTGGTTATTACATTGGTATCAGAGCATGGTTCAAACATTGGACCTATAATGCTCACTAAGCTTTGGGAAAAAGTAGAGGACCTTGCACTACTAGCACACTATAATTAGATTGCTACTCATTATGGATATGTTAACCTTGAATTTCTTAAATAGACTCTTAAGTCTATACGTATGATTGGCCAGTCCTAACCAAGAATACCTAAATGGGTGTGAAGGGAATTTTGATATATCAATTATAAAGAAAAATTAGAGTGTGCAATAGAAGGTTGTGGTATGATATGATTACTATTTCCCATAACCCAATTGTTGGATTTGAATCTGCTCATTATGTGATGAGTTTTGTTGCATATTTAAGAGTATTAAGAATCCTCCTAATGGCATGCACATGAATGGCTATAAACTTAAAGTGCAAAGAACTTGAGGATGTATGGTTGAATGTGCTAGTATGTTGAAGGACCCTAAATTACTGATAGACTCATATGGGACAGGTTTGTCCTTATTGTAGTACATGTTGATGTAGCCATATGTTGAAATGGGTTATGTGTTGTACAACTCTACCATATAGAGCAAAGTCAATCTAAGACAAAAAGCATATTGAGATGTTGTGAATGTGTTTTATTCAAATACCTATATGCAAGTAATTCATTCCAAAGGAACAATAGGTAGGTGAAGATTGGTATGCACCAACTGATATATGTGGCATTGGTAATCTAGCATGCTATGAGTTTGCAAAATGAGCTTGCATATGTTATGAATCCATGTGAATAATAACTTGCAAGAACATAGACTTGTATTGCATTCTTCAATGACTAAATAAACTAGTTTGATCTAAAATTTTGCTAATATTGATTTAATAGAACAATAGTGATATGTGATGAAACCCACTAAGTGAGCAACTCAATTGCAAAAATGGGACTTAAGTGGAATTTGAGGAAAGCGATTGAATATTTGAGATGCACTTGACTAAGAAGAGAGATTAGTACTACACTACCTTGTGAGTATGAATAGGTAAATGGGACATTCGATGAGATAAATAATGACCTAGACCTTACAAAAAATCAATGCATAAATTGAAAAATGGAGTACTATATTGAGTGAAAATGCAAATTGCGGAGTATATTTTCAACTATGTATCTTTTTAATCCTATGAAATAGTTCTAAATTGGAAAATTTGGGGAGAGAGAAACTACCTCAAAGGTGATGATAGAGGATTCAAAACAAATAATTTGGCCAGTAACCCAAAATTTAGAAGAAAATTATGTAAAAAGTCATAGATTAAGGCCCTAGAGGTAAAAAAAATATGACAAAAGGAGAACATTAAATGGCTTGAATGCAACTATTAGAAAAAGAAAATAACAAGGACAACTTCCTGATAAGCCAAGGCGGCTTATCTCGAGGGGGAAGGATGTCACATCCCCGTTAGAGAGGACTTGCCCATAGGAAACCACGTGGCCAAAAAAGACAAAATAAAACTAAGACATTTCATTAAATGGAGGGGATGAAGGGAATTAAAGGAAGAAAAGATCATTTTGTTACAGGGGGAGACAGTTTAATTGCGTGAGTATGGATGCCCTAGAAAAAAGAATGGAGTCCAACTGGTGCAACTCTGCCAGATAGGACAAGACGCAAGGTATGGACAACCATCAAAGCATTAAGAATAGAAGAATTTCGTCATAAGAGGGAGGATTTAGAAGATATTCTTTGAAGGAAGTTAGGCAGAAAGGAGACGCGGGCAAGGGAAGAGATTTAGTGACATCTGTGGAATGGGGATTTTGGGAGCTGAAGTTGAAGGTGATCACAACCAAGAAGCAAAGAAGAGCAAGAGCGAAGGAGAGTACGTTCAACGGGATTTAAGAAGCAAGAGCAGCAATAAACGTCCACAAATCTGGTAATTTCCTATGAAATTGAAAACCCCACCTGCTAGATGTTGTTCATTTGTTGCTCAATCTATTATTTAAATTGTACGTGTCATCCCCAAGTGGCTGTGAATTTGAAGAATTAGTTACAGTAGATTAAAGAAAGGAGGGATGCAGGTGGTGAGGATTTGGGACAAACTAAAATAAATATATTTCACACACACACAACACACCCTCAGTAGGAGAAGAATTAGGTGATAGATCAAATAATAAAAGATGACCTATCTCCCCACATACACATGGCCAACATGTATGCAAAATGTGAAAGCCTAGATAAAGCACGTGAGTTGTTTGACAAAATGTCTTGTAGAAATGTGACCTCATGGAATGCCATGGTGGAAAAATAATATTAAGAAGGGTTGTTAAAAGGCCTTAGAAACCTTAAAACAAATTTAGACAACAACTTGCCAAACTACACTCAATTGGTTCTTGGGATGAGGGTAAGGGTGTCCATCAAAGCATATTGAAGAATTAGTTACAGTAGATTAAAGAAAGGAGGGACGCAGGTGGTGAGGATTTGGGACAAACTAAAATAAATATATTTCACACACACACAACACACCCTCAGTAGGAGAAGAATTAGGTGATAGATCAAATAATAAAAGATGGCCTATCTCCCCACATACACATGGCCAACATGTATGCAAAATGTGAAAGCCTAGACAAAGCACGTGAGTTGTTTGACAAAATGCCTTGTAGAAATGTGACCTCATGGAATGCCATGGTGGAAAAATAATATTAAGAAGGGTTGTTAAAAGGCCTTAGAAACCTTAAAACAAATGTAGACAACATCTTTCCAAACTACACTCAATTGGTGCTTGGGATGAGGGTATGGGTGTCCATCAAAGCATATTGAAGAGAAATTTATGTTAAATGCTACAAATGTAAATGTCATCTCCCATCACCACTTCCTTGATAGAACTTATGCACATAATTTGATAGAAGAATTTATGCTCAAACACTCTTTTGAATGATTTCAAACTAGGATTAGTTCTCCTTGTAACATATATGGTATAAATAAGATTTGAATTTTCTTGCAGTTTCCTAATACCTTAGGTTATGGAGAAAGCTTAGATTGAACTCATTCTTAATATGGAAGATTTTTCAGTATTGACCTTCATATTCAAGTAGAAGGCTTATGTGCATGGATCAATGACATTTAAGTTGATAGAATCCATATAATCTATTGTATAATGGCATTCATGTAGTTAGAGTCCATATACTAGGTTGGATATTATCATTTACGATTGATGAAAATTCATATATTTAGTTGTACATGGTTATGAATGTTGATAAGAATTCATTTATGTGGCATTTGACTGCTATTAGTGTCGTATGTGGTTTGAGCCCTTGAAAGCATGAATAATATCCTTGAATGACTTTTACATTAAATCAGAGAAATATTCTTATGATGATTTCAAAAATATACGTATGATACCACAAGATGATATATTGTGTTATGATGGTGAACTATATGATATCTAATATAACCGAAACCAAGGACTTAGTATTGGGACTTATGGGGTAACATGTTTAATAACTTATTGCATGGTATGGTGATACAAACGTTATCAACATGCCTCATTTGGTGATCTTAAAGACTTAATATAATAGTAAGTTACCTCATTGATTAGTTAATAGATGTCTTAACTAAGTCGTTGGAAATAGTATCTTCATGAAAACACTTTATATGGTTGGTTTGAGTTCTGGAGTAAGAATAAGGTTGATATGGTGTTGTTGACTATGGCCCTATCATACTTCTCACACTTTAATTTATAATGGTTGTTTCATAAAGGCAGAGGTATATAATAACTAAACCCATTATGCACTCTATGTTTAAGATGAGGGTTTTGGTATCTCATAACCATGTTTTATTAGTTGTCAAGAGACATGTCATATGAATATTCTATGAATTAGCCTATGATGTAGACTTTCTAAAATAAGATTGCAATATCATAACCTCATCTATACTTTATTACGGATACATCCCTTGCAAATGGGCTGTGAAGGTGTAGTGTCATGGTGTAAATGATATTGTAAAGTGCATCAAACTTATATGCTTAATTAGAGTAGTAACCGGACCCAACCATGTAATAATGTGCCGAAAGAGTGTGGTTTGGTCTTGTTGAGCTAGACGGACACTCTAAGCGAAGAAAATTACATGCTGGTAGGTACTCTCTCTAGTCTTTGTGTTAATAAGATGACCCTATAAGGTTTCTAGCATCTTTATGATAAAATATGAATCATAACGGTGGAGAGGTATAAATTGAGACCTCGGTATCCTTTGTTAGAAGTTTTTTTAAAGTACATGTTTGCTATAGTGAAAGGTTGGCTCATTGAATTTGAAGAACATGCTTCTATATTGTTGTTTTAGTCTATTGGTTTGCTTGCTACATGATGTTGGATATTAAAGATGTGTTGCAAGTATAGCTCCTACATTAATAATGTAAATTATGTAATTGAATAGTCTATCTAGTGGAACATATGTAGTGATTAATCATGGGCATGGTACTACTGTTAAAACACATTTAGTAGAGCAAAGCTTGACTATAGATGGTTGTCTTAGACAGTTGAATAATCTAATTTCCTTTCCTTATGATAAATTTCATGGAAACAATACATTAAGCCATGTCCTATAAATTTGTAGCTCTCTTTGACTGAGGTTGATGAGTTCATTGCAGAATGAAATGGAATATTATGATATTCCCCTAGTTATAAACAACACTATGTGTCGAGCACTTAATTGCAAGATGATGTATTCATGATTCATGTGTTAGGTGATAAATACATGTGTGGTGTTATCATCAGGATACTAAGTGTTGCATGATATCCTTGATATATAATTATTAGGGAATGACCATATTGGATATGATTATGATATTGATAATAATTGAATCATATTATAGCAGGATGTGATTGTGGAGTCATATTTGGGCTTTGCATAATAATTGCATTATGAATATATTTGGTTTTCTCTCATCCTATGCTTGAATATGGCTGATTTATTTGATATTGATTATGTTGTTATGCATATTTCGGTGTATGGATTTGATTATGGGAATATTAATGTGTCGGTATGAAATTGGGATGACAATGAAACCTTAAGGGTATCAAAGTATGTGATTAACTCTTGAGAGATTAAAGTGAGGAGAACTACATGTGACTTTGATCCTGTTTGGAAGCAGGTATGTAGACAGTTCTTAGGCGAAGGATGCCCCTCAACCTCAAGTTCGTAGGGAAGGGGTTTAGGGAATTACTCTGAGGTATGGGGTGTTCCTAAACTTGATCAACCTTCCCTCTTTGTATGTTTCAGCTCGAAGCTGAAGCTACATTATATGATTGTGAACTTACCATCTAATTAATAAATCCCCACCATATAGGCTTGAGCTAGTAAAATGCACTCTATCAGCACTAAGCTCCTCTACTCTAAGGTTGTTGGGTTAGGTCATCTAAATCTGCCCCAATCTTGGATGAACTTTTAGGTTCACCATCTTCATAGCTTGTCTCTAATGTGATGTATGAAGATGCCTTTGGACTTACTTGGACTAAAATAATTAGTGTTTTGCAAGTTGAACACTATGGGCAATTGATGGTGGGAATTACCAGCTATGTATGATATTTATCCTTTACATCTAGATGATGGATAATTGTATATTGAGCTTGTAAATTACCAAATATTATGCACTCAGATATAGAATAATGTTTAAAATTACTATTGTGGGTTTGACTTGTGTATGATGCATACTATGTTTCCAAGTGACAATTGAATGTATGGAATGCCCATTGATATTACATTATGAGTTTGTATATGTTTATGCATATGTGACCAGATAGAGTCCAGCTCATGTGAGTTCAATGTACTTATTGAGTGTTGACCTATAATTTAGACCCCTGGACATATAAGACCCTATGTATTGGTTTATTGACCTCTATGTGGTATGTAATTGAGTCAACCTGACCAGTGTTGGTGAATCCTTATGATATCCTTATTGTGTGTACCTGACCATAAGATGACCCACATGTCAGAACTGAGTCTGATACAGGTGCGGATAGCTGGCTGTCACCAGTACCATATAGGTGACGGATGCCAGGTGCTATTTTCCGTATCTTAGGATGAGCATGTTGTCGCCAGTAGCACAGAGTTGACAGATACCAAGAGGCATCCAAGTTATGATACAAGTGTAGTTTAGCTGGTTGTCACCAGTACCGTGGAGGTGACAAATACCAGGTGCTATCCGTTGTATCTTAGGGTTAGTCAGTTGTCACCAGTGCCACGGAGGTGACAGATGCCAGGAGCTACCCTTTGGTATAACAGGGCTTAACCAGATTTCACGAGTACCATGCAGGTGATAGATGCCAGGAGCTACCCCATACTAGGTTGGACTGACTTTCGTCAATGGCATGGAAGCGATAGATGTTAGGATCCACTGACTCAATGGTTTAACAGGTTGTGGAAATCTTCTTAATAGCCACATGTGATGTATGTTGTTGCACGTACTCCTTAGCCAGTGATGACAATAAGTAGTATGGGATGCTTGGTTGTCATAACAGTTGGTTGTGAATGTGTATGTTGTTGTAAACCTAGTCCTTAGCTAGTGTTGACAGCAAGTGGTATGGGATACTTGCTTGTCATCACAGTTGGCTATGAACCAGGAAAATGATGGAAGCTTATGTGTTAGTGAACCAGGTAATGGGAAGGTGCATGTAGTAGGTTACATCCACTTTCTATTACTAGTTGGTCACTATGTATGTGTGAGTCAATTCCAATGTGCATATGTATTAAGGACCTTATGTGTTCCGTGTTGTCACACTTGAGCCCTTGATAGTGATGACCGCAAGTAGTATGGGATGCTTGCTTGTCCTCATAGTTGGCTGTAAATCAGGGAACTAAATGGAACCCATGGTGTACCATTAGATACACCAACTTTCCTATTTTTGGTTGGGATATATTTGAGTTCTTATGGGCTAGTGAACCTGGCAAATGGGAAGATGCTTGCAGTATGGTCGCAACCATGCCTTTTTGCTATTTGGTCATGATGTAAACCTATGATGTGCATATAATGCCTGCCCATTGTGTATATGTAAATTAATGACATTGTGTATATGTGTTTCTTGCACGAGTTATTCACATTGTGTATATGTGATAATGCATGAGATAGTCACCCTAGGTGTATGTGATGCATGCATGAGTTATTCGCTCTATGTATATGTGATTTGCAGGAGCTAGTCACATTGTGTATATGTGACAGATAGATGAGTCATTCACTTTGTGTATATGGGTTGTACTCATGAGAATTCTATGTGTGACCCATGTGAGTGATAGTCACAGTGCGTAAAAGGAATGTATGCTTGAGCTTGTCACTATGTGTGAACAAGAATGCTTATATGAGCTGGTCACTAGATGGTTTTGTGTGTTTTCACATATTGATGTTGGTATTGAACTAACTCTTGATTGGATTGCATTTGTTATCATACTATTGCATATGAATTGATTTGAAATTTTAAGATTCAATTAAAGACTATGTTGTAAAGGTGAGATTAAAGATTGCATATCAAAGGAGAGGATGAAGCCTCTCTATTAACGGAGTATTAACTACGGAGCCTCTGATTCCCAAGAAGGGATACATAGGCAGGGCCATTGTGGATGAACCCTCGAGGATGGGTCTGGGTCTGGGTCTAGGGATGACCCTGACCTTGGAAGCTTAGCATACTCTAGTGTGAGTATATGAGTTGTGGTATAGAGTTGTGCCATGACTAGGGGTGGTAAGTTTGTGAAGTTGGCAGTTCTAAATTAAATAAAAGATGCTTTAATGTTTAAGTTAGTGCTTGATGAGTTTAAAAAAAAAATAGTGGTAACCAAGGTGGTTATTACAGATCCCAAGTTTCAAGCAAAGAGCACAAAAGTATAGTTGCCTTATCCTCTTCTTCAACTTTCACCTCCATTGAAGCCAACTTGCTAATTAGTGTGTTGAAATTATTGAGATGATCTATGACTAATGAACTATCATGCATCCTCAAGTTATATAGGTGTCTTCGTAATAGAATTTTGTTTGTCAATGACTTCGTCTCATAGAACTTTTCGAGCTTAGTCCACAAGTCATGAGTCATTTTCTCCTCTGCAACATTGAATAAAACTGAATCAACCTGAGATAATTGGATTGTAGCTCTAGCCATGTTATCATTTTCATCCCATTCCTCTTGCTTTATGGATAAAGGTTTTGACAGTGCCTCTTTGAGAGTCAAGGTGCATCCATCCTTCACCAATAAGGCTTGAACCTTTAGTTTCCACAAAGAAAAATTGGACCCATCAAATTTCTGAACCTCAAATCTAGTAATTGTGCTTCCTATCATTGATTTTTACAAAGATAAATAAACCCACCAAACAATTTCTACACAAAACCGTGAGCTCTGATACCAATTGTTAGAGAAATACGCAATGCAAAGTTGAAATAAACAATGAAATAGCAATAAAACACACAAAACAAACAACACAGATTTACATGGAAAACCTAGTTTGTACCAGGAAAAACCACGGGCAAAGATCTCTCAATAATTTTATTAATCTTAGAAGTAATTCACTGTTATAGACATCCATTCACATACAAGCTCAACTGACTTAAAAAAGCCATAGAAAAAACATGCAGTTAATCATGCATAATCTGAAAAAGGATTTCAATGCATAAATCATGTGAGTGGCACTTCTACATGTTGCACATGTGTCATCTTTCCAAAAATCTCCGGCAAGGCCGTTATAGGGGGCTACATGCAGCCCCCATGTAACCTGTTGGGAATTAAGGTGTCTCGACCTTGGTAATTCCTTGTATTAATTAATTGTATTTATTTATTTATTGCCTATTAATGTATTTTGGATGCAAGTCATGTTTCGTTATCTTGTGGGAGTTGGCACGGTGATGTGTCATCCTACATGGAAGGTGACCACATGTAATTTTGTCCTCACATGAGGAGATAGGCGTCCCACTTAGTGGTAGAAGTATTTTTCCATGTGTCGGCACTTTGACTAGTGTGTAAGTGAATCTTGACTATAACGGTTATGATAGATTCCTATGACAGAATCTATAACGTGTAAGAGTCGTAAATGAAATGTTCTATGATAGGTGACGACATGTGTCACAAAGCATCTTGGAAAAAAGGCATCTTTGGGTGCCCCAAGGAGGGTGATGATGTGTTGTAAGAGAATATGCTATTTTTAGGCAGTTATGATAGATTCTCTTATAGCTGCAAGAGCTATCAGTTATGATGGATTCTATGATAGTCGTAAGATGCGTAAGAGCACCTGTCATTGCCCAACTTGGGAATAGGTGACCTCTTTAGGATGGGGTGATGTGACAAGTGTCATGACCATGCTGTAGTGTTGGACAAGTGTCCCTAGGCGTGTGTTTTGGGCCATGAGGCCAAGTTGAACACCCATCTTAAGAAAGGTCCATTTTTACCTTGTAACTTCTATTTAAACAGGTGCTTGGAGAGGAGATGTATTATGTGATTGACATGTACTATTATGTCTCCAAATTGTCTCCAGATACGAGTGTCAAAGACTACTGTAAAGACTTGCATTGCAAGTGTGTTGTAAACTTCATTGTTTAGATAATACATTGTGCAGGTTTTGGAGTGTGGGGTTTGTCACCTGCAAGGGTTTTCCCCACGTTATATCTTGGCTCTCTCTCTTCTATCTTATATTCTTGTGTTGTGTATTGCTGCAATATCTCTGTTGTTGGGTTAATAACACTGTAATTGTAAAGGTTAAAAAGAATTTGCACACATCTCTCCTCATTAGATTAGTGTAGGAAGTGATTTCCGCACACCTAGCTTCCTTTTAGTTGATATTAGAGCTTGATCACCTTTGGTCCTAATTGTTGGGTAGGGGTTTTTTGAGCTGATCTTAGATTGAGTGGGAGTCTATGCAAAGTATTCTGTAATCTTGTTGCAGGAAAGAGATGGCAGACACATCCAGAAGATTAGAGGTGGAGAAGTTTAATGGCACAAATTTTGAGTTATGGAAATTTAAGATGGAAGACATACTTGTTGATTAAGACCTATGGGAAACCATTTCCGGTGTAAAACCAACTGCAATGGCACAAGCTGATTGGGATCTCAAATATCGGAAGGCTAAGGGTCTCATAAGACTCAGTCTAGCTGATTCTGTCTTATTAAATGTCCATGAGGAGAAGAGCACAAAAGATCTTTGGAAGAAGCTGGGAGATGTTTATCAGGCCAAATCCCTGGTGAACAAGTTTTTTTCTGAGAAAGAAGTTGTATTCTCTGAGGATGGAGGATGGAGGATCTATTGCAAATCATCTGAATGCTTTCAACATGTTAGTTGCACAATTGACTTCCGTTGGTGTGAAGATGAAGGAGGAGGATCGTTGTATGACCTTGCTTTGTTCTTTGTTGGACTCATGGGATCATCTTGTTATGGCTATTGGGAGCACCACATCCATTTTCAAAATGGATGAAGTGGTATCTTCACTGTTATCTGAAAAAATGCAGAGAAAATCTTCTAAAGCAGCCAAAGAGGCTCTTACAGTTCATGGAAGACCCAGAGTAAGTATGTGAAGACCGTGTTGGATAGGTTCAATATGACAGATTGTAGACCATTGTGTGTTCATGTTTCATTAAGGACAAAGTTATCTGTTAATGATTGTCCAAAATCTCCTTTTAAGGTGGAGGACATGAGCAGAGTACCTTATGCTAGTATTGTTGGCAGTTTGATGTATGCCATGGTCTGCACAAGACCAGACATTGCCCAAGCAGTGGGAGTCCTTAGTCGATTTATGGCTAATCCTGGACAGGTACATTGGGATGCAATAAAGCGAGTGTTCAGATATTTGAGGGGTACTTCCGAGTATTCCATATGTTATCATGGTAATCCTATAGGACCTCCGCATTCTGTTTGTATTCGTGGATTCATGGATTCTGATTGGGCGGGTGATATTGACAGCAGAAGATCCACCAGTGCTTACGTGTTTATTGTGTTCGGTGGTGCAATTAGTTGGATGAGTAAGTGACAACCTGTGGTCGCTTTGTCTATGACAGAAGTTGAGTATATGGCAGCAACTCATGCTTGCAAGGAAGCCATTTGGCTTAAGAGATTGTGTTCAGATATTAGTGTTGATGCAGGACAGATTACGATCTGTTGTGACAGTCAGAGTGCGATTTGCCTAGCAAAGAATCCAACTTTCCATGCCAGAACAAAGCATATTGATGTACAGTTTCACTTCGTGTGAGACATGGTAGAGGATGGGAAGGTAAATTTGAAGAAGGTAGACATTTTGAAGAATGTTGCAGATGCATTGACGAAACTAGTGGGCACAGAAAAGCTCAGATGATGTTCGAAGTCTATGGGTCTCTCGGCCTATAGCAGTTAAATCCTATCTTTTCTATTGGCTCTTACAAGGTGTTCGACAAGTGGGAGAATGTTGGGAATTAAGGTGTCTCAACCTTGGTAATTCCTTGTATTAATTAATTGTATTTATTTATTTATTGCCTATTAATGTATTTTGAATACAAGTCATGTTTCGTCATCTTGTGGGAGTTGGCACGATGGTGTGTCATCCTACGTGGAAGGTGACCACATGTAATTTTGTCCTTACATGAGGAGATAGGCGTCCCACTTAGTGGTAGAGGTATTTTGCCATGTGTCAGCACTTTGACTAGTGTGTAAATGAATCTTGACCGTAATGATTATGATAGATTCCTATGACAAAATCTATGACGTGTAAGAGTCGTAAATGGAATGTTCTATGACAGACGAAGACATGTGTCACAAGGTATCTTTGGGCGCCCCAAGGAGGGTGATGATGTGTTGTAAGAGAATATGCTATTTTTAGGCAGTTATGACAGATTCTCTTACAGCTGTAAGAGCTGTCAATTATGACGGATTCTATGACAGTCGTAAGATGCATAAGAGCATCTGTCATTGCCCAACTTGAGAATAGGCGACCTCTTTGGGATGGGGTGATGTGACAAGTGTCATGACCATGCTACAGTGTTGGACAAGTGTCCCTAGGCGTGGGTTTTGGGCCATGAGGCCAAGTTGGATGCCCATCTCAAAAAAAGTCCATTTTTGCCTTGTAACTTCTATTGAAACAGGTGCTTGGAGAGGAGATGTATTGTGTAATTGAAAGGTACTGTTATGCTGCCAGATTGTCTCCAGATAGAAGTGTCGAAGACTCTTGTAAATACTTGCATTGTAAGTGTGCTGTAAACTTCATTGTTTAGATAATACAATGTGCAAATTTTGGAGTGTGAGGGTTTTCACCCGTAAGGGTTTTCCCCACATTATATCTTGTCTCTCTCTCTTCTATCTTACATTCTTGTGTTGTGTACTGCTACAATATCTCTGTTGTTAGGTTAATAACACTGTAATTGTAAAGGTTAAAAAGAATTTGCACACATCTGTTCTCATTGGATTAGTGTAGGAAGTGATTTCCGCACACCTAGCTTCCTTTCACAACCCCCTGCCCTTCAACCTTTGGTTGAACTTTGAGGCCTTCGGTCGTGCCCAACACATGGAACTAGTCGTCAACTGCTTAATCAATACTGGAATAAGAAACTAACTTCAACCTCAACAGATTTTTCTCACCATTATTTGAGATGTTAATTATTTTCGGAAAAAAAAAATGCCGATCTATATGATGTGATTAAGTGCCAAATAAGATTTGTAAACGTTATAAAAGGGGTTTTAAGAGCCCCCAAAAATGATGATGTATTTTTTCACACAATTCCACTAAGGAATCTGATAATCAGATTTAAACAAAAGTCTTTAATCTCAATAGAGACACAAAATGTCCATGGTATTCCATGACCAAAAACGACACAAAATTACTTATATGAATGTAAATTTGTATGTTTAGTTTGGCACAACCAAGTTATGCACAAATGACAGACATGGTACAGGCACAAGATAAAAAGAATTGTTCAGAAATAAAAGCCAACACAAAAGGACACATGTAGGAGCGAATCATCAAGAGATGATCAGCATATCCAAGCATTGTCTTTATTGTAAGACCTCCTCTTATATTTTTGTTGGCTGTGCAGCTTATTGTTTTATTAAGCATTCGTCTCCTTATGTGTTTTCCATTCTTCCACCACCTCCAGATTTTCAGCCCAAAGATGTACAAGGTTTCTGTAAAACAGTTCAATCTCATGACACTGGTATTATGAGACAGGGCTTTAACAAACATCCCATCAGTATGCCTAGGAAGTGATGGATGTTGTCCATGGGATCCACAAGACCAACATTTTTGGGTGTCCATGGTGTCGGTGATCTAGCTCTTACATTCTGGCTGAACCTTTTTTTAAGAAAATGATCAAAACCCAATTCCTTCTTACCACTGCAGGTTTGACACCATTCACCCGGTTATCATGCAAGCTTGTGTTTATAGTCCACTTAGCATCACCAATAATCTCCGCAAGAACATTTTCCATCCTTGAAATGATGGAAACGGTTTGCATCTCTCACAACAATCTCTCTTGATACAACCTTAGAGATAAACTTGGTTGCAGCGTGACAGTCACCACATACTCGAAGGTTCTTCACAACTCTAATAGTTGTTCCATTAGGCGTGTTTAACAATCCAAATGCAATTGCCAACTTTTCACTATGATGACAAAGGAGTAATTCCTCCTCCTCCTCTTCTATATCATTCAGTACAGGTTTTCTATCTGGAATATACCCTACTGCCTTTATCTCCAAAGACAATTTGTCCAACAGTGTATAGATCTCATCTGTTTGTGGGTGCGATCTGTCTCCAACGCAAAAAACATGTACCAACTTGCAGGCTTCAATCCAACTACAACCAGGAAGTTTTTTAATACCTCTTTCTTTCTGCAATTTCCTCAGCTTTGGAATATCTTCCCACCTCCCTGCTTCCATGTATATTTTTGACAGAAGAACATAAGGTGCGGCATTTTTAGGATCCAATTCAAAAAGGAGTGTTGCCACAAATTCTCCTAGTCTTATATCCTTATATGATCTACAAGCACCAAGCAAACACAGCCACAATACTACATCAGGTTTCAATGGTAATTTAATGATAAAATTTAGGGATTCCTCAAGATAGCCAGCACGGCCAAGAAGGTCCATGATGCACAGATAATGATCCCATGTAGGCATGATGTAATAAGAATTAATCATTTGCTTGAAGAATTTACAGCCCTCATCCACTAGACCTACATGGCTGCATGCATATAAAACACAAACGAAGCTTACATGATCAGGGGTGGCTAGGGAGTCCTTCAATTGTTGAAAGAGTTTGAGAGCATTTTCACTATAGCCGTGCATTGCATATCCCGCAATCATTGCGTTCCATGTGGTCACATATAGATGATGCATTTTGTCAAACAAATTGCGTGCCTTCTCTATATTGCCACATTTTGCATACATGTCTATCAAGGTAGTTGCAACCACATCACTCAAAACTCCACTTTCAATTACTTTTTGATGGATCTCCATACCCTTTTTTAAAGATCCAAGTTTTGCACAAGCTGGGAGAATGCTGCCAAATGTTGATGAGTCTGGCTTTATGCCTGCTGATTGCATTTGCTTAAAACTCTCCACAGCTTGATCAAAAAGCCCATTTTGTGCATATCCAGCAACAATTGCAGTCCATGAGACCACATTTCGTTGAGGCATTTCTTTGAAAAGCCTTAAAGCCTCATCAATAAAACCATTTTGTGCATACCCTGTAATAATGGCATTCCATGAGACCACATTTCGTTCAGGCAGTTTGTCAAACAACTTGCGTGCGTTCTGTATGCTTCCACATTTGGCATACATATCTATGAGGGCAGTCAGAGCTATAACACCTGGTGAAAATCCAAGCTCCATCATTTTCTGATGAATTTCCTTACCCTCTGCCAAAGCTCCCAATTTGGCACAAGCTGGGAGGATGCTCGCAAAGGTTGTCACATTTGGCTTGACACTTTCCAATTGCATTTGCTTAAAAATATCCAGGGCTTTATCCACCGGCCCTCTTTGCGCATATCCAGAAATGATGGCAGTCCATGAAACTACATCTCGCTGAGGCATCTTATCAAACAATTGGCGGGCACTCTGTATGCTTCCACATTTTGTATACATGTCAATCAGGGCAGTCACAACTATATCATCTGACAAAATTCCACTTTTAATTATCTTTGTATGGATTTCTATACCTTGTTTCAAATCTCCCATTTTGACACATGCTGGGAGCATGCTAGCAAAGATTATTGAATTCGGCTTTACACCAGACAATTGCATTTGCTTAAAAATCTCCAAGACTTTTTCAACAAGCCCAGTTTGTGCATAAGCACCCATGATTGCAATCCATGAGACCATGTCTCGTTCAGTCATTCTGTCAAACAGTTGGCGTGCCTCCTGTGTCCTTCCAGATTTCGCATACATGTCTATAAGGGTATTCATCACAACAACGTTAGATCGAAACCCGCATCTAATGATTCTTCCATGGATCTGCAAACCATGGTTTGGAGATGCCATGTTGGCGCACAAAGGGAGAATAGTGGACAAGGTGAAGTTATCAGGTTGGATACCCAATCGTTCCAGTTTGTGAAACAGTGCTAATGCCTCTTTAGGGAATCCATGTTTTCGGTAAGCTGCAATTGCCATATTGAATGAGACCACGTCTGGTTCAGTCATGTTGTCCAAAACATTGCGAGCATCCACCAAACTACCGCATTTGTCATACATATTGATTATCGTGTTCTGTAAAAATGTGTTTTTGGCAAATATACTTCCCCTGTCCTTTATGTGAGAGTGGATTTTCTTACCCTCTGAAAGGGCTTTCTGGGTTATGCAAGCTTGCAATAAATGAATATATGTAGAAGAATCAACATGAGTGTTGTGGGTAGCAAGCAGAGTGTCTACAGCGTCCTTCAAGTGACCCTCTCTGTACAGCGCTCTGAGATTTTGATTAAGATGAGCAATGGATGACATGATATGAGCTAAGTAACACTGCTAGTGTGTTTTTATTCTGATCTCATCAACGAAGTATCATCAACCTATATATTCCTTTCTCTGAATTTTTTATTTTTTCAATTCAACGTTAAGATGTGACTTCAACTCATGAATCTAATGTGAGTCTTTGCCAAAACACTAGATCCAGGGGTTTAGAAAGTCACTTTATATTCATTTAGAGGGTTCCAAGGGTAGAAAGTCACTTTATATTCATTTACAATAGTTTAGAGGGGCTCCAAGGGTAGACGGGGAATTCAACTTGGACTAAATAGAAATGTAAGTCCTTGCCAGAACACCAAACTAGAGTGGTCAATAAAATATTAGATCGAGGTGTTTAGAAAGCCACTTTATATTCATTTACAACAATTTAGAGGGCTCCAAGGGTTTCACCTCTTAAAGGGTAGACGAAGAATTTAGCACGGCCTATTGTGTAAGTTATGTGATTAGATCTGGAACTAAATACTTGAGAAGTGTAAGTCCTTGGCACAACACCAAACTAGAGTGTTCAATAAAACACTTCATGTTCATTGATGATAGTCCAAAGGGTCCCAAGAGATCTGCCCCTCTTAAATAATAATAACTTTTTTTTTTTCCTATCAAATTATAATTATAAAATATGGATCTATTAATTCTCATTTTCCTTGCTTAATGTCCTTTCCTCTTCATACTTGTATAGTCTTGTAAGGGATAAAAATGCATATTCTGCATGTTCATTAACGATAGTCCAAAGGGTCCCAAGAGACCCACCCCTCTTAAATAATAATAAGTTTGTTTTTTTCTATTGAATTATAATTATAAAATATGGATCTATTAATTCTCATTTTCCTTGCTTAATGCCCTTTCCTTTCCATACTTGTGTAGTCTTGTAAGGGATAAAAATGCATATTGTACATGTTCATTAACAATAGTCCAAAGGGCCCCAAGAGACCCGCCCCTCTTAAATAATAATAACCTGTCTGTTTTTTTCTATTGAATTATAATTATTAAATATGGATCTATTAATTCTCATTTTCCTTGCTTAATGTCCTTTCCTCTTCATACTTGTATAGTCTAGTAAGGGATAAAATGCATATTGTGCCTTTTATTCGTTCATTTTACATCTATTTTTGGTATTCTCATAAATACAATGTTGTAATGTTCAATTTGTCTTGTTTTGCATGTAAGTTGATGGTCTTGAACTGTTGATGTATAGTCAATTATTAATGCAGTGTTCCCACTTTTTGTTAGTTTTAAATCATTCAAATATTTTAGCAAATTTTTGTTGTGTCTACCATTTCTAGAATATGTAATTGTTATAGTGTATCTAATTGTGGATTTTCTAATTATAGAGGAGGAGTTTTGTTTATTATGAGGTAGTTGATTGTTGGTGAGGAGAGCTTTTGGTCTAGTCTAAGAAAAAGACTTTTGTAAGGGAATGTATGTCATTCCAACCCAAGAAAAAGAAAAAAGAAGTTATTTTGTTATTCTGTTTTAATCTTTAGATTGTTTATTGCTTACCATCTATAGTTGCAATTAATAGCTTCCATTGCAAAAGAGAATAATCTGCATTAGTTTTGGTATTAGAGCAACCGATAAAATTTTCTGGAGAAGAGTCCATTTGAACAAGGGAAGAAGAGTTAGTAGAAGAGTTGGATATAGACGAAATAATGGGGACAAATTGCTTGGGAGATTAGAAGCAATTGAAGCCCAATTCTAAAAAGATGAATTTGAAGATGAACAATAGAATGAGAGAACCTCAACTAGAGTGAATAGAGCAATAGATGGACCATGAAGAGGTTAATCAAATCTAATTCAAAATAGGGGACTACAGTTACAGTTCAAGTTTCAAATTTCAAAGGATATCTAAATCTATCTATTCATTGATTGGCTACAAGAATCAAAGAGATATTTTGACATGGCAAGCATGGATGTAGAGGACCTCAGGAGAGTAAATTTTGTAGTGACAAAGATGAAGCCTCACACTCCCTTATGGTTGGATATCCTCCAAAATAACAAAAGATAGGGTAAAGAGAAAATTAGTTTATGGCCCAAAATGTTGAAACAATCGAGATCCAAATTTTTACCCACAAATTATCAATAGAAATTGTCTAGACAATTTTGGAAAAAATGAGACAAAAGGAGTTGTATGTGTTGTAAAATGTCAATCTCTAATCCAATGGTTTGACATCAAAGCTTCACTATTAAGCTATGATAACAATTGGTGAGATATAAGGTTTAGACTACTACAATTTAGAAATTTGAAATTTGCATGCAAATCTAAAATTAAGTGTAAATATAAAAATCTAAAATTTGTATGCAAATTTGAAATTAAATGATCTTAATGTTGGAATTTTTTTATCATTCAACTAGAGTTATGAACTAGTGAGGCCACAACATGGGGGACCTCATTCCCTGGCATGAACACTTGCATTAATGCTGGTAGGATAAAACTCGCAAGCTTAATGGCCTAGTGAGGGCACCCAAGACCCATGAGCGTAGTAGCCCAATGAAGGTTTGAACCCAGGCAACAATAACCACTTTGGGCCCCGGGCGACAAGAACCTCTTTGAGGAATCAAACCCATGAGCATGATGGCCCAACGAGGGTCAAGTGGGGGTCTAAAGCCTACGAGCTTAGCAGTCCAATGGGGATTTGAACCTTGGTGGCAACAACCACAATGCCATGAATGACAATTTTTAATTTTGGCATTACCATGAAGAGATTTAATGAATCTAAATTAGCAAACACCATTATTGCACCACATAACATAGGATTTATATGGAGAAACCCTTGCAAGAAAAAGCTCCACCATAAAGAGAGGCCAAGCATGTATTAACATTGAAATCAAGATTACAATACAATCATAGTTTCCATTCTCCTCTTTGCCTCCAATCTGGTAGCACCTGTTTACTTGTGAACAATCTCATCACATCCAACTCTTTATCCCATTCCTGCAACCTCTTCAACCTATTTATTCCATTCCTCTCTATGTTACCTTTTACCACTATCCAAGGCACCAATAGCCCACACTATTGGAGGATGAAGTCTAGTTGTAAGTGCAAGAGGGTGGCCAACATTACAAAAGGAAAGAAAGGAATGCAAGCTTTCAAAGTAGTGGAGGACAAAGATGGACAATTCTTCTACATGGTACAATTATGAAAATGGCTACTAAGACAAGGTATGGCTCAAGATCCTTTATCCTTCAATACTCTATATTCAAATTCATTTACAAATTCTAGTAATTGGTACAATGCCCCATTAAATTATATGCCACCACAAGGTGAGCCTAACCCCCTACCACCCCAGAATTGGACAACCCAACAAGGAACATACCAACAACAACCATGTCAACTACATGTCCACAACCAATAGAAATAAACATTAACCCCTCCATGTCCATATCCATGCAGAGGGAACCATTAATTGTTTAATCCAAACATTGGTTTTCAACAACAACCACAACAACCACCAGTACTAATTCCAAATATAGGTACTTCTAATCCATCTAGAGCCACACAAATACCTGCTCAACCTGCACCCAATCCAAATAATAAGTCAGTTTAGCAAGCATATAATAATTAAATGTTTCAATACCCAACCTATGCAATTGAGGTGGGTGATGTGCAACTTCACTCATGAAAGGTACTTTCCACCCCTACCACACCAATAATCATGGAGCTCCTTGCATAAACTCCTACCACCAAAAATAACCCACAATAATTTGATAAGAAAACCAACCCTAAGACAAGTACATGTAGGATTGAAACCACAAGAAATAAGCCTCTAATTCTAGAGAGATTAACATCACAAAAGTTGGAGCCAAAACTTGATTTTGATTTTGTTGGGAAACTCAAAAATGTGTGTGTCAAGATTCTACTATTCCAAGAAATCAAAGATGTTCCCATTTATAATAAGATTGTTAGAGAATTACACCCTAAGAAACTTGGATAGAAGCACAAGGACCCACAAACTATCTAAGTTATTGGACAACTTGTTGATATTATGCTTGGAAATGTTGTGTCTCCCAAGTATGCTAACCCAAGAAACCCTATAGTAGACATCTATATCAATGACACTCTCATACATAACACCTTGATTGACTTAGGGGTGACCACAAGCATTGTGACAAAAGAAAATATGCAAACATTACAACTCATAAATGTGTTCCCTACTCCCACAATGTTACAAATTAGCAAATAGATCAATTGTTAGACCTAAGGGAGTGGTTAAAGACTTAATTATTACCCTTGATTCCTAGAAGTATCATATAGATATTAGACATCATGGTCCTATAGCCAAAGGCCAAACTTGGAGGGTATCCTCTTATTCTTGAAAGACCTTAGTTGGCTATAGCTAATGCATTTATTAGTTGTAGGTCAAGAAATATGCTTATTTCTAAGGGAATGTGACAAAGAAACTAGTCTTATATCCATTAGCCTAGCCATCCATAGTTATAGAACAACTCTTATGGCTAGAATTTGAAGATAATGGCCATTATTCAATATAGACATTGATGACCATAGAACACAACCTCGTATTAGACACTCAATATGAAGATACAATTCTTTCCAACATTATACAAAACACACATAGCATTGACCCCCAAACTGATAATTGTTTGAGATGTATGTCCTATCCACTCAACAATCTCTTTCCTACAACAGATGATTCAAATTCCATAGCATGAATCCACACATTTCATAAGTTACAACCTAATAGTTGCATCCTCAATACACTATGTCAGAACATTGATTCAATGGAAACATTGTCTAATAATATAGATATATTCCTCAATAAGTCACTCAATTTCAATAGTACAGGTTGAACCTGAAGCAATAGAGCCAACTAATCATCGTGCTTCAATGCCATAAAATAGCCTTTGCATGGAATTATCATGATATAAGAGGGTCAACCCAGACCTCTGTACTCACCACATTTACATCAAAGAGGATTGTAAACCTATTAGGCAACCACAATGAAGGATGAACCCTACGGTTCAAGACCTTGTAAAGGAGGCATTACAAAACTTTTAGATGTAGGATTCATCTATCTTATATCTAACAGCAAATGGGTTTCACCTCTTGTGATAGTGCCCAAGAAAGGAGGCAAGCGGTGTATTTGTATTGATTATAGGGAACTTAATGCTACCACAAGGATCATTTTTATCTTCCTTTTATTTATCAAGTTTTGGATACATTAGCTAGAAAATGATACTTCTCCTTCTTGCATAGCTTCAACAGATATAACTAGATCAAAATTGCACCCAAGGACTAGGATAAAAATGCATTCACATGTCCTTGGGGTGCATATGCATATGTATGAACCTTCCATTTGGACAGTGCAATTCCCTTGCTACTTTCCATCAGGCTATTTTAAGTATTTTTTTTTTATCTAACACCTAATTATTTGGAATTTTATATGGATGACTTCACGGTCTATTATAATTCATATGAGGAATCCTTTGCCCATTTGGAGAAAGTATTGCAATGTTGATAAGACCATAACTTGTCTTTGAGCAATGAGAAATGTTACATGATGGTGACGAAAGGAATTATGTTAGGACATTGCATCTCCCCTACAAGAATCCAAGTAGATCCTAAAAGTTGTAGTTGTCAAAAACTTGCCAACATTGCAAAGACAAAAGGATGTTAGGAGCTTCTTGGATATGTTGGATATAACCATAGATTTATCAAGGATTTTAGTAAAATAGCAGCACCTCTATTTATTCTACTTGCTAAAGATGCTAATATTGTTTGGACAAATGCATGCTAGGAAGAGTTCCAATCTCTTAAAGATTTGTTGGTCACAACTCTAGTGATGTGCCGACCAGATTGGAAACTTCCTTTTCACATCCACACCGATGCATCCAACATAGCTATAGGAGCTATCCTAAGACAGAAAGATGTCCCATTAGAATATGCAATTCATTTTATTAGTAAAAATCTACAAGGTGTTGAGCTTAACTATACAATTAAAAAAAATTCTTGCAGTTGTGTATGCAATCAATAAATTATGTCACTATATCACTAGTTATCCTATTTTTTCATATTGACCATGCAACGATAAGATATTTGATAAGAAAAGTAGTGATAAGTGGCAGAATAGTGTGTTGGTTGTTTCTAGAGGAATTTGTTATTACAATTATGGATAATCTTGGTAAAGCTAATGTATTTGTAGATTTTCTTTCTTGAATCACTTCTAATGAAAACAAACCCATTGTTGAGGATTCATTTCCTAATGGACAATTATTTGCATTAACAATTAACACTCCATGGTATGCAGATATTGCTAATTATTGTATTGCAGGAAAAGCTTCTCCACATTTCTCACGAAAGGAAAAGTGAATTTTAGTGGAGAGAAGTCTCCCTTATTCATGGAAATTAGAATATCTCTTCTATAATAGACTTGATAATGTCATGCGTTGGTGTATTCAGGAGGATGAGGTCTTTGACATCCATTAAGCTTGTCATGATGAACCCTATGGGGGACATTTTGCAGCTAAGAGGATAACTTCCAAGGTGTTGCCCACTGTATACTATTGGACTACATTACACAAGGATACCATTTTGTATAGATGTCAGTGTGATCACTACCAAAGGATGGGGAAACCCACTTGATTAGATGAGATGCCCTTGCAACCATAGCTAGTATTAGATCCGTTTGATAAATGAAGACTAGACTTTACAGGACCCATTGATCGACCATCCAACTGGTAGAAGTACATATTGGTATGCATCGACTAATTAACCAAATGGGCATAAGTGAAAGCTTTAACACAAGCAAGAGATGAGAAAGTAGTAGAATTTTTGTACGAAGATATATTCACACATTATGGAGCCCCAAGAGAGATAGTCATTAATCAAATACCATAATTCACTTCCGATTTAATAGCAACCCTTTTTCATGAGTATCAACTGTGCCATACGAAGTCCACTCCATATCATCCATAGTCCAATAGCCAAGTGGAGGTTACAAATAGAGAATTAGAGAGCATTCTTAGTAAGATAGTAAATCTACATTGTCGTGTTTGGACAATATGCCTTTTGGAGGTTGTATGGGCATACATAACTACATGGAAAACTACAATAGGTTTCATACCCTATGAGTTAGTCTATGGTAAGAAAATTATCCTTCCTATTAAGTTTGAACATAAGACATTTCAAACACAATATTAAATAATTAATTTCAAACATTGGAGTTGCAAAGTGTATGACACACCTATCCCAACACAAAATTATGTTCTTTCAAATGTTCCTCATAATCAAAGTCATTAATCTAAGTCTAAATAGTGATAGTAACAACAATAATACCAATGTTAACACCAACAAAAATGTCATTCTCAATAGATTGTACCATTTGTGGATTTAAATGAGGGCTACTTCTTAAGGAAAAGTGAGGATGTGGATGAGACCTTGGCATGCAAACAACTCACAAGACTCAAATAGATAAATGATGAAAACTTGTAAATAAGATATAACATTAAAAAAATAGTGAACAATTAGATCCACAAATAAATTAGAAAATTAAACCCTAAAGAGCAAAATAAGAATGTGCTGAGTGTCATGAAAACAAGATCATATAATGAAGAGCAAACCCTAAGGAAAGGAATAGTAATGAAGCACAAACAAAAGGAAATACAAACCCTAATGAGATCTCAAAAATGAAACATGCAATCAGATAAGGCAAATATGAAACCTTAATAAAGAAGGAATAAATCCTAAGACCAAAACAATAGATCATGTAGGAATGTCAAATTTGCCAAATAAATGTGTGGGAAATAAATATCCTAGAGAAAATAATTAATTAATAATAAAAGCCTAGGATTTAAAGCTGGGACTAGAATGATAAATGTAAAACTAAATTTATAAAATTTAAATAAATTAACATAATACTTAGCTTAAAATTTGGATAGACGATGATAAAATTTAATTCGCCAATATTTAGAAAGATAAGTCCATGTTAGATGGATGCCTCAAAATTTGAAAATTGATAGTTTTTCACTCTTGTTCAAATCCATGCCTATGTAAGCGAACCTAGCATACAAGAATGAACTTGGATTGAAGAAGTAAATCGACAAAGAGTTAACAACTATAGTAGATGTGCCTCAGCTAGCTATGCTTGTGTGTAAAGCGGGGTGGTGTCGAGAGACATCGTTGGGGAACTTGCTAGGCAAGGATTTGTTCTTCTTTGGTCAAGCCCCTAGGTAGACTGATTTAACAACAATGAACAAATATCAAAGGCAATAAGAAAGCATGCAACACGCAATATGCCTAGGGTGATGCAAGCTAACAATGCAATTATCAATCCTCTACAATCCTCTCACTTCTAGGGTTTTTTGCACTCATTCCTCTATGATTTCAAATGGATGTCTTGAAATACAACAACATAGCACACAAATCCACACAAACATGTTAAGTCACCTCACAATACTAGTAGGAAAAAGATGGCAAGATTTAATTTGAGTTTTGAGATTTAAAAGTTTGAGGTTTAGATCCACACATGCAAAAGTGACTTGGGTAAATTTTGTGCCCACAAATTTGAACTAGGGTGGCAAATAAAAGATCTAGGAATTGGAATTGGTTCCTCAAGATGAGTGATGATGGGGACAAGCTCGAATAAAGTCATAAGCCAAATTTAACACAAGAATATATCACTTGCAAACTTCTTATTGCACAAAGGGCAACCCAATCAAAGTGAGCCCAAAACATAAAGGGAGAAGAGCATGGCTATGCAATTTTCACCGTTACAAAGTTATATGTTGCTCCCTCTTCCATTCTAAAAGGTAAGTTACCACACGTGTTTCTAAAATATTAGATAATGATAATTGTATCAAAGTTTCTCCAAAGCTCCTTTTTTCTTGATTGGATTATGACCACCCCTATACAGGATTTGAAGCAATCCAAAAAAAAAAAAGTGAGTAGCCACCACTCGTTAAAGCATGAACATTGTGAACTACATCCCATGTTACAGAGTATTGTCATCTTAATGAAAATTGAGTTTGTTAACAGAACTTCATAGTCTGCCACACTGAGTTTAGTCTTTACTAGCTTCAACTAGTTATGTAAACTCAGAAAAGTGTCTCTACTCTATAGTTTGTTTTAATAAATTTTATCTTTACTAGTGTCTGTAGGTTTCAGAGTTGCGTATCCAGTTTCATAATGTTATGCTCTATAACTGTAATGTTCATCACTAACATCAAAATTTTCAAAAATTATAATCTTGTGTTTTTCACTCGTCTGCGCTAAGAAATTCAATTAACCATAATTGAGCAGCAATCTTTAGCAGTTAAACTGACCAAGTGTTGGTCTAAATCGACACAAAAATGTCCTTGGTATTCCATGACCATAATGGCCCAAAATCTATCTTGTCAAATACAGATTTAGATACACAATTTGATTGAAATAATTTAGGGCTGAATGATAGATTTGACATAAGTACAAAAGAAACTAATCCAAACTAAAAAGGCCATACGATATGACGAGAGGTAGGAGTAAACAACAATTAAGAGATACTCTCCTGATTGTAAGCCCTGGTTGGCCTGGTCTGACTGTAACTCCTGTTTCTCACATTTCCTTGTTCCGAAGAGGCTTTCCATTTCCTTCAAGAATTCGTCTCCATTCTTCCACCTCCACTAAATTTTTAGTCTAGAGTTGTACAGACTTCTGGAAAACATTTGAATGCCGTGACTCCCCTCCTTGGGATTTTGAAAATAATCCATCAGTATATCCTAGGCACATATGCATACTATAAAATACCATTCATCAAAGTCCAAAGCAGCTCTCCACACATTCAGAAACAACATCGTTTTAGAAACTAAAGATACAAAGTGATACTGATTCCTTCTTACCATGGGAAGTCTACAACCATGCACATTGTTATATTGTGATCAGTTTGTTCAGAACTTGCTTCATTGCACATCACCAATAATTTCTACAAGAGATTGCTTTACTGAATATCACCAATGATCTCCACAAGAGCATTGTCTGTGTCTGAAATTATGGGAACAGTTCACATCTCTCACAACAATTTCTCTTGCAACAACCTAGGAGATAAACTTGGTTGCAGTATGGCGATTACCACATACTTGAAGGTTCTTCACAACTCTGATAGTTGTTCCAGGAAATGTTTCAACAACCCAAATATAGTTTGTAACTTTTTACTACGATGGTAGAGGAGTACTTCTTTTCCTCCTCTTCAATCTCATTCAGTACTTATATGTGGGATACCCTGTTGCCTTAATTTCCCATGACAATTTCTCCAACATTTTGTAGACCTTATGTGCTTGTGAGTGTGCTGAGTCTCCTCCACACAAAGAATGTACCATTTTATGGACTTAAGTCCAACTACATCCAGGTATATTCTTCATTCTTCTTTCATCAATTTCATTTACTTTTGAACGTCACCCCATCTGCCCACTTCTGCATAGATGTTTTGGCAGAAGAACCCAAGGAACAACATTTTTAGGATCCAACTCAACAAGGAATCTTGTAGTTGCCACAAGTTCTCGTAATCCTATATTATTATGTGATGTACATGTACCAAGCAAAGTTCCACAAAGCCACTTCAAGTTTTATTAGCTTTTTGTTGACAAAATTTAGGGCTTCTTCACGGTAACCAACACAGCCAAGAAGGTCAACCGTGCTTACAAATTGATCAATTGCAGTCATAACGCAATTAGAGTCAAACCTGTTTACAGCACATCATCAACTAGACCTGTATGGCTGCATGAAAATAAAACACAAAGCTTGCTTACATGGTCTGGGTTAGTTCTAGAGTGCTTTATTAGTTCAAAAAGATTAGAACACCTTTGCTGTAGCTATGCATTGCATACCCTGCAATCATAGAATTCCATGAAACTATATATTTGGATGGTGCGGATTGTCAAACAATTCACATTCCTATTGTATGCTTCCACATTTTTTATACATATCTATGAGGGCACTTGTAATTGCATCTGAAAGAAAACCACTTTTGATTATTTTTTGATGGACCTCCATACCACGTTCCAAAGCTCCAAGTTTGGCACAAGCTGGGAGGATGCAGGCAAAGGTTAATGAGTTCGGATTCACACCTGCCAATTGCATTTGCTTAAAAATCTTCAAGGCTTTATCAACACGCCCATTTTGTAAATATCCTGCAATCATTGCATTCCATGAGACCACATTTCTTCGAGTCATTTTGTGAAACAGTACGCATCCCTTCCGAATGCCTCCACATCTTGCATACATGGAAATGAGAGCAGTCATAATCTCATCTGACAAAAAATTGTTTTCAATTGCTTTTCGATGGATTTCCATACCTTGTTCCAATTCTCTTAGTTGAGCACAAGCTGGGAGGATGCTGGCACAGGTTGATGAGTCTGGCCTTACATCTGCCAATTGCATTTGCTTAAAATTCTTCAAAGCTTTTTCAAATAGTCCATTTTGTGTATATCCAGCAATTATTACAGTCCATGAGGCCAAATCTCTCTGTGGCATTTTGTCAAACAATCGGTATGCCTTGTGCATGTTTCCACATTTTGCGTACATGTCTATCAGGGCAGTCACAACTACAATAGCTGACATATAACCACTTTCAATTATTTTCAGATGGAGCTCCAAACCCTTCTCCAAAGCTCCCATTTTGGAGCACAATGGGAGGATGCTGGCAAAGGTTGCTGAGTTTGGCTTTACACCGGCTAATTGCATTTGGTTAAAAAACTCCAAGGCTTTTTCAACATACCCCATTTGTGAATATCCAGCAATGATTGCAGTCCATGAGGCCACGTCTCTTTGAGGCATACTCTCAAACAATTTGTATGCCTTTTTCATGTTTCTACATTTTGCATACATGTCTATCAAAGCAGTCGCAATTATAAAATCTGAAGAACGACCGCTTTCAATTATTTTTTTATGGATCTCCATACCTTGTTCCAAAGCTCCCATTTTGGCACATGCTGGAAGTATAGCGGCAAGTGTTGGTGAGTCTGGCTCCAAACCTGCCAAGTGCATTTGCTTAAAAATCCTAAGGGCTTTCTTAACTAGCCCTCTTTGTGCATATCCAGCAACTAATGGAGTCCATGACACTATATCTCGTTGAGGGGATTTTTTGAAAAGTCTTAAAGCCTCGTCCATATTGTCATTTTGTGTATATCCTGTAATCATCACAGCCCATGAGACCTCATTGGCTTTATGCATTTTGTCAAACAATCGGCGTGCCTTCTGCATGCTGCCACATTTTGCATACACGTCTATCAGCGCAGTCACAACTACAACATCTGAGAGATAACTGCTTTCAACTATGTTTTTATGGATCTCTTTGCCCAGCTCCAAAGCTCCCATTTTGGCACACAATGGGAGGATGCTCGCAAATGTTACCGAGTTTGGTTTTACTCCTGCCAACTGCATTTGGTTAAAAAACTCCATGGCTTTTAATCCAAGTCCATTTTGTGCGCATCCAGCAATGATTGCAGTCCATGAAACAACGTTTCGTTGAGACATTTCTTTGAATAGCCTTAAAGCCTCATCAAGAAAACCATTTTGTACATACCCAGTAATCATAGCAGTGCATGAAACCAGGTCTGGACTACGCATTTTGTCAAACAATTGGCGTGCCTTCTGCACTCTTCCACATTTTGCATACATGTCTATCAGAATAATCAGCGAAGTAATGTCATGTTGAAATCTACATCTAATGAGTTTTCCTTGTATCTGCAAACCATGTTTTAAAGACACCATGTTGACGCACACAGAAAGAATAATGGAGAAGCTGAACTCATCAGGTTGGACAGCCACCCTTTGCATTTGGTGAAACAATGTCAATGCCTGTTGAGGGAAGCCATGTTTTCTGTTAGCTGTAATTATAGAATTCCAAGAGAAGGTATCTGTTTCATTCAGTTGCTCGAAAACTCTACGAGCATCAATCAAACTCCCACACTTATCATACATTTTGATGAGTGTATTCTGTAAAAATGTGTTTGAGGCAAATGCAAATAGCCTCTGCGTCATGTGAGAGTGGATTTTCTTACCCTCTGAAAGGGTTTTCTTGGCAATACATGTCTGCAACAGATTAAAATATGTAGAAGAGTCCACATTCTGAGTAGCTTGCAGAATCTTTATTGCCTGCTTCAACTGGCCCTCTCTACAGAGTTTCCTGAGATTGAGAATGGCAGTAGATGGCATTGGATTACTGAAGCGTGAGAACGTGTGTCAGTTATTCATTCTTCCACAAGAAAACTGGATGATGATCGTCTGACTGTAATTCCGTAGTGTTACTCCTGCTACTTTCTGAACATAAATCAAAATCAGTCTTAAGCAAATTGGGAAAATCAAATCATTATACTTACAGTGTGTTTTTAATTTAGAAAGTTTTAAAAAATTGTTTGTGGGGCAGTGGTGGTTAGTTTAGCATTGATAAGTACTCTTCTAGAAAAAAAATCACGCCCTTTACATGAATTACTTAAGGGAGATAGATCAAGTGTGATTTAATTGTGTAGATATATTAAGAGTTAGGGTCTTATAAATAGAGTAATCTAATGTAAGTTAATAGAGATGGTAAATAAATGTATGTTTAAATTGAAATGGGAGAATTAGGGTTGGCATATTTTGAAAAAAAAACTTTACTTAATGGTACTTTATGATAGAGAATTGAGATCATGGATCTAAAAGTTGAGATCATTGAATCTTAAGTAGTTGAGTGTTTGGGATGGAATCACACTAGCTATTTTGTCGAACAAATTTGTAATTATATCCTTCAAACTCACAATCATGTCTTCTCCAAAAAAATGTTCACCTAGTGCTATTTAGATCAAGACTTCCTTGTAACTTAGTCAAGCACCATGATCGATTTACCAATAATGATAAAAGAGAGATAAGGGTGGTAATAAATGTTAATGTGTGTATGGTTTCAAATGTCATTGAGTCAATTGTTGAATTTATTGATGCAAGCTAAAGAGTGATTGTACTAGAGAGTGTCATTCAAATCTGTCTTGACAATGCTAACACTTAATGTAGAAAAGTTGGTTGTTGATTGATGTATGACAGAGAATGACTGATGCACATGATATCCTTGCAAAAGAAGAGGTCCTTTGATACATTTTGTCAAAACATGCTTTTTATTTATGCCCTTATGTGTACAAATGACCTAGAATGGTACTTTTAAATACACAACCCTAGACACATGAATTTGAAAATTTTCCACCCACGCCAATGGGCAACAATCAAATCCTAGAAATATCAGACTTGGAATTTAGGAGTTTAACTTTTGGAAAAGGGCCACATATACATAACAAAACAACTCAAAGTAATCTCAAAGGCCACTCACATCATTCCATTGTTACTTGAAAACATAGTATTATTAGACAAAAATATTACAAATAGTTGAGTGGCCTTAATAATATTATACTACATTCTACTTATGAGTACATAACATTTAAAATTACCAATTGTGAATCTTAACAATACAATTACCCACCAAACATTTATATAAAGCTAAACTAGTAAACACCATACCATAATTTGTAATACTTAATGTTGCTTGCCCACATTTGACAAAGAAAATCATAAGGAATTCCATCCTAACTCAACATAGATTCAAGTACATATTTAAAGTAAGCAAATCATCCACACATTTTAAGAGTGGTTCCCACCATCAGATCATAATGGCTTAATTCAACATCATCATTTAAATCCAAGATTAGCTGGTTTCCATAACACATTCATAACCCTGTAATGGCCAAGTTTAGCATGCCCTTATTTATTAGAAGAATAGACCTTTCTAGGGTTTTGAGGCTAACACATGTACCTTCCCATACTTATTATTGAGCCCAAACACAATGCCATATTGTTCAACACACAAAACTCTAATAATTATAGTTAGCCAAGTCTAGAGGCTCTCTTATACATTCACATTAGAGACAAACCACGATGATAGTGACTCTAAAGTTCATCCAAGAATGATGCAGATTGTGGAAATCCAAGCACCACAAAAACATCAAAGTAGATAAGCTTAGTGTTGATAAAGTGCCTTTTATTTTCTGAGGCCTATATAGTGGGGACATATTAATTAGAAAGGTGAGTTCATTGCCATCTAATGCAAATTTTAGTCTCAAGTTGAAACATACAAAAGAGAAACGGTTGATCAAGTTTAGGAACACTCCAAACCTTGGAGCAATTCCTTAAACCCTTCCCCAAGGACTAGGTCCACAGGTATCCTTCGCCCAAGAACTGCATATATACCTGCTTCCAAATAGGATTGAAGTCCCATGTAGTTCTCACTTAATCTCTCAAGGGTTATACACATAGGTGTTGAAGAGGAAGAATTTCACTTCAACTAAGAGGTATTAGTCGAAGGAAATTTTCACTACAAGTACACTTAGGACTATTTTAGTTTTCTATGGCTTACTAATATTCAATAAAATAACATCAATAGCCCCTTAAGGTATTATGGATGAGGAAAGAGACTATGCTAATTGGTTATGAAAGTAAAAGAAGACTGATAAAATGATGAACATAGAAAACTCGAGACATAATTTCAATATTTTAAACATAGAACAGAAAGTAGGAAAATGTGAGGAACTTAGTATCAGATGGAGGACCCGAGCAGGTTCCAAGGATGCCAGTGCATCGCGCAGATGTCTGTGTGTCACATTGTAGTCCAGGAAGTATGGAAAATAGAAAACTTTAACTTTACTTCACTCTATCTCACTCAACTTGCATAGCATGAGACGGAACAAACTACCAATAGCTTTTAGGTGACAAGAATAAGCCAAATTGAAAAGATATCAACAATGTTATTCTAAAGGAATGAAATGAATGACAGAAATAAGGAGATAGAGGAAGAATATTCACAAAACTAGTAATATGGATACAACTTCTCTTCTAAATCTAGAATCTACAAGAAGAACAAAGAAAGTTGGAGTTGTATGGGGATTTGCCTTTAGGTCAAACCCTTGTTTTGGTATTTCTACCTCCATAGTAGCCAATGTTGAAAAGATTAAAATAAAATGCGTGCGCTATTATATTCTAAGTGTGTCTAGAATGAACAACAATAGTGACAAATAGATTAAAGATATAATATGAAGCTAATCTACTCAAAGATAAGAGAAAACTAGTGGTCTATTTGAAGGAAGAAAGGAAATGGAGGTAACCCACACAAATGCAATAAAAACACAAATGGATTACATTAAATAGGGGAAATGAGAGCAATATGCAACTCAATCACCTTTCAAAATAGAAGATACAAACTACCTAGCTAGAAATGAAGATCCCAAAAGTAGTGGTTCCAAAAAACCCCACAAAGATATCATGAATCCACAAGAAATATCACATGAGCTTGAGTGCACAAAACAAGAAATTTGGATACCATAAGAAAGCCATGAAAATCCTTGAGAATGTTGATAAAGTGTTGTTTGTAATCATAGAGCTTCACAAACTTTCCAAGATTTTCTAGGGAGAGCCAAGAGATTCAAATCTATGCATTCAAAAGATTATTTCAAAATGGAGTTAGAAGGAAATATAGAAAAGGTAGGTCAAAGAAGGCCATTTGGAAGTGTAGAGGCATTACGTGGGATCCCTCACATTGCAGGAGGTGGTAAGTAATATCCAAGAAATGGTCACTTGGTGCCACATAGGCTTAGGATACTAGCATGTCGTGCGGACATCCATGCTAAGCACTGGTGTCCAAGTGACATCAGCTTCTGATCTCACAAAACACATTAGGACAATAAAAGTATCAATGTATTAAAATAAAATTTAACAAAAAAAAACACAAAGGCTAAAACATAACACAAATACAACATGTGTGGGTTAGGAAAAAGGCTAAGGCAGAGCCTAAATGATCCTAGAACATACTAGGGGAGCGAACACCAAAATGAGTACAAAATGTAACGTGAAATTGCAAGGGCATGTAATTTTCAACATTACATTTAGCCTCCAATTTAATGATCTTATGACCCTAGGTGATATGCTATGCTAAAGTACATAAAGGAACAAAATAATAAATATTACCCAAACAGGATATTGTAGACGCCACAAAGAGTTCTTTGAGAAAAGGAATTAAGTCCATAGGATGAAAACTTGCAAAACCATAGTATTAGGCAGTAAAATCTTGCACAAAGGGCAATCTCAAAACCACATATATATAAAACCTACATTAAGAAGGATTAGATTGAATATGATTTACCTAAA
This sequence comes from Cunninghamia lanceolata, assembly GCA_027924645.1. NCBI lineage: Eukaryota > Viridiplantae > Streptophyta > Pinopsida > Cupressales > Cupressaceae > Cunninghamia > Cunninghamia lanceolata. Next base: position 5,469,521 of record BSBN01000148.1, on the reverse strand, counting down.
CACCAATGTTAGCAAATCATATAATCTTTAATGTAAATCCAACACAAACCTACAACAATCAAACATAAACCACAGAAGAAAGCAAAGAAAAATGGTGTAGAAGGCATTTCTAATGTTGTGTTACTAGAAGGATGCCGAGTATGGTTCTAGGGCTAGCACACTATGGGAGATAGGAACCATACCAAACTTTTGTAGGTCACAAGAACTAACAAACTAGGTTGCTAGGTGACTCACAAAGAGTACTAACAAGTAGCAAAATGGATCACTACTGGCTAGCATTGTGTCTCTAGGTGGCTCACATTTTAAGCAATATCAGGAGTTACATGGGCTAGGAAGGCTAGACAATCCTAATAAAGGTGGTTAGTCTTAGAGCAAGTGCATCTGCTTAGGACCACAAGCTACTAACACTATAGGGAGAAAACACTTCTAGGAGCGTATCATTAGTGTGATGCGTGTGAAGGTTAAAAGTGCAAAAGTATGCCCACACCTTAAAATAATTGCATAAAGCAATGATATGCAATTGATTTTAAGGTAGAATAAGGGGAAAGATGTAATGTAGCTTTAGGAAACATATATAAGGGGATATGTTCCCAAGGCTACCTCAAGAAAGAGGAGCCCCAAGGAGAGGCAACCAAAGTGACTCTACAGACATGATACACAAAGGCTCGTGTAAGAGTGGTATGAAACCAAGCAATGCAAAAGCATGTCACATAAAATCAAGCAACATCACCAAAGACATAAAGTTATCTATGTTCTTTGCAGTCAGTATAAGTTTACATGAGGGGAATCATCAAGGGACAAAAAAATAGAATTGTCATCATGGCCCAAGCATGTAGAACGACAAGCACAAAGGAAGAATGTCACATGAAATCAAAAGAAAATAAAAAAATTGGGTCAACATAGAAGGAATCTAAATCTTCCAACACTTTTTATTATCTCCAAAATGCCAAAATAGCCAATGAGACAGCATATAGAAGAAGGTAAAAATAGATATAAGAATAGGACAACATTTTCATTCTTCCTATATCCACGTGTCTACAAGGGCATCGTGGGTCCTCTAAGTAGGAATAACAAACATATGTCAAGTATTTTCATAGGGAAAACACAATAGGCAAACAAGAAAACATACATACATATGGAATGAAAGTACAACTTCTCACATGGGTCAAGCACCATCAAATCATTCATGTCCTAGGCAATCTTGTTCATCATAGGGGGAACGAGGAAGAGTTGACAAAGGGACCACATTAAAAGTTATACAAGGAGACTCCCCTAGAACCAAATGCAGAGGGTCCATTGCAGGAGTATGATCCTCTTGAGTATTAATAGAGGCTATTGTCAATGATTGTGTAAAAATAAAGGACAATGAGGTAATATTCGTTAAGGACTCAAAGATGCATTCTGTCAGGTAGGAATCATTTGAATCGATGTTAGAATATTGCATGAAAAATGGATCATCAGTGCTATTAGTAGAGATACAAGCATTGAGAGTCATGGGTGGAGAAGAATCCTTTATAGTAGGAAGAACTGATGAAGAAGGGCTTAGAGGTGGTGGAGATGATTTCATGTGCTTGGGTTTACATAATGGCAGTGTAGGATAATGTTTGGGATTTCATTTGGGTGGAGGATGGGGAATATCAATGTTAATGGTGGCAAGGTGGAGGATATCTGGAAAGATATGATAGTAGGTTTGCTGGAAAGGAACAAGTGTTGTGAGAGTGGTGCTAGAGATGACACTAATATTAGGTAGGTCCAAAGTCTTTAAGAAGGATGGCATATCTGGGATAGAAGGAATGATGGGATCCTTGGTAGAGGTATCCAAGACTACTTGAACCCTTTTAGGGTTGCGTTCATTTGGGTCTAGCTAAGAAGAGGCAAGGGTCAGTGATGGAAAAGAGTTAGGCTAAGAAGGGGGAGGTTGAGGCTCAGAGGGAGGAGCAAGATTAGGAGGAAACTACATAGGAGGCGGATGCTCAGGGAGAGACTGCACTTCAACAATATACTCTCAAGTTGTAGCACGTCGACAATGCTTGTGATCTCTCACAATTTGGTTCCATCTAGTGTGAGCAAGCCTTTGCCGAAAGAGCCATGGGGTTTTCCAACACAGGTTCCTTTCCTTCCTCTATCTAAGGAACAAGAGGAGGATCTAAAGGAACTATGAAAGGTTGGAAAACCACAAGAGGAGGAGGAGGAGGGTCCCACATCACGGGTTGTTTTTCTTATGCTACCAAAGAGGTAGGAGGAATAGTAGAAACCACCAAATGTTTGGAAATCACAAGAGAAGGGGGAGGGTCCTACAACATGGGTTTCTTTCCTTGCGCCACCAAAGAGATGAGAGGAATAGGAGCAACCGCTAGAGGTTGAGGAACTGTAGGGATGTAAGGCAATCTAGGTGGTACTAGTTGTTTACCTTTAGGCCTTAAATAAGAGGCTGGAGGTGGAACTTCTAAGTACTATCCAGATGCATGTGGATGGGGAGGTGCACTTAGTACGGGATACTTTCTTTTAACTACCTATGGAGTAGTAGAAGGAATAGGAGCAGCCACTAAAGGCTAGGAGACTAAAATGGTAGCAGTCATAGGAGACAAGGGAGAAGGCCCACTAAACAAGTGTGAAATCTAACTAGCTTTGAATTTTTGATATGATAAAAATAAAAAGTCATTTCGAGGTTGGAGAGGCTCAATCAGGGCCAACCAAAAGTAGTCCAAAGAGAAATTTACATGCATGGAGAGAGGTTGGAATCCACTATGGTGGACTACATGCACTACTCCATCATGGGGGAATTTCAAACACATATGGACCATATGAGAGACCACTCTCATATAAGAAATCCATGGATGGCCTAACTTTAGGTGAAAATGGTCTGAGGTAGGAATCACTGAGAAGGGAATGTCTAGGGTATTAGGTCAAACCTAGACCGAAAGGGTAAGCAAACCCATGGTTGGTCAAGACAAGCCATCATCTGACCATATGTATGTACTTCTAATTTCTCATACTTGTCTTTATATAATTCATGAATATACAAGAACTCATCTATAATAACATTTACCATACACGTAAGATCAATAAGTATACCCCTGATGGGTTTTCCATTAACTTGGAAGGCAATGTACAAGGGGCCATCATATACATCCATGGGTGCATTGATGAGGTAAAGGAGATGATAGGTTTGAGAATAGGAAACACTCGAGAAGTACGAGGGTGGACATCCACCAATCCTATAATTATAGTTAAAGAGGAGGAAGACTTATCAATAGTCTTTTCTAGCACCATTGAGGTAGATGGAACATTAATGAAATTGGAAGAGTGATGGGGCAATGGGTTGGTGTAGATTTACAAGTTTTGGTTGGGAGGAGAGATAGATTAGTTTCATTTATCATTCACACCAGCTACTTAGATGACATTCTAATTGACGTAGTCTTGCACTATATGTTTAAGACATAAACATCTTTCAGTGTCCTGACCAACAACTCTATGGAATTGACAAAAGGCCTCAGGTCATAAGAATGTGGTAAGGATTTTCTTATGTATAAAGGCCAGATAGGCAGTAATTACACCAAATTATTATTCAAGAGTTGATACAAGATAGAATAACGGAACTCAACTAAAAGTGTAAATTGTCAATTTACTTGCTATTTAGAAGAAGAGAGGGCTAGAGCATCATGTGAAGGTGTTGTAGTTGTTGCAATATTAACTATTGTGGAAGTGTTATTTTAAAATAATTTTTTGTTTTTCTTATGATTATTAAAAGAAAAAGACACACTCTATTGTCCAACATGATTCGATGAGGTGGAAACCTTGAACTAGCTAACAAACTATTGGTAATTGCAAAGCACTATGCATAGATGAGAAAAGGAAGGATATTTCATTAACAAAATCTTATCCTAGATCAAAGGCTATGGGTTACCAATAAATACACATTGCACATCTAAATCTGGCAAGGCATAAGGAATTTGTGAAAATAATGATTGATATCTACAGATAAAATTAGTAATTTTGTCTTGTGCTCCCTGGCGACAATGGATGAGATCAGTGGAAGTAACCTGCAGTCTAATGTTGGCTTGGAAGTGTTGGAGAAACTGATTAACAAGTTGCTCAAATGAAGAGATGAAATGGTCAGGTAATGAGCAAAAATAGTCTAGTGCAGTGTCTTTCAACAACTGCATAAATAGTTTTGCTAACAAATGATCTTGAAAAATGAAATCACTACACAATTCAATAAATACAATACATGTGTCTATAGGTCACCTTTTCCAAAGTACTTCTCAAACGATAGTTCCTTGAAGCATCGGGAAAATGGTGTAGCTAGGATTTTAAGATATAAAGGACTACATCTATAATATGCTAGGATGAGAGGTTGTGTGGATGATGTGGATAGGGTGGCAAGCTGCTGCTACAAGGAGCCAACATTTTGAAGGAATTAGTTTATGATGGGATCTATGGTATGCATGGGTGTAGAGATGGTACTAGAGGTGAGAGGATGTGACATCTACTAGGAGGCTCTAAGGTGACCATCAGGAAAAGTAAACTATAGGGGATGAGAAGGTGGAACAAACCCATATAGATTTATGGGGTTCCCAACCATTCCAAATGAACTAGAATCTACATTTCCATGTGGTGCAGTATTAGTGGGCATATGTGAAGATGTATATGTCTATGCAGAAAAAGTAGCCATCGAAATTAAAAGTTAATTACTAGTAATGTTGGAATGCGAGTCTTGAGCCCCCTCACAGTAGTTTACTAATGGAGGTGTTTCACTATGTACAATATAAGCAATACCATGGAGGAAGTCAAGACAATCAGAGTAACTCGTTAGCATTGAATGAAAGGCCTAATCTAGAGGAACAACAACACTTGGTAGGTACTCATTAGCTATGTGATCCTGGTAGTCAGCCAAGTGGTGATCTAGCTCCTAAATCAAATCTTGGGGAACACTACCTAGTGCAGCCTCATGGTCAAAGGCTTCTTTGACATCATGAAAACTAGCCATGAGAAGAGTCGATGAAGATGATAAAGAAGGAAAACTTGTTAATGTAGTATCATAAGGGAAGTTTGAGAAATCTAATGCTAGCCTAATGATGTAGGAGCATCCAGAGGTGTGGGGCAATCTTGCATCACAAAAAAATTATTTTATTTTCTATTCTTTTCAATTTTGGTTTTTGCAAATACCCATTTTCTTGAATAATGATTCAAAACCTTCAAAGTTTCCAAAAAGGCTAAGAATATCAGGACATACTATTTTTAGCAATCCTACATCTAAGAAGCGGTTAAGCCCAAAATTTTCCCCAAAGCTTCAAAATAGCAACATAAACATTCTTGGTAAATTTCATCCCAAGATCATGTTTGGATTTCAAGATATTAAAGTTTCAATTTTTGAGGTTCATGGAAAAAGTTTTAGAATCAATTTTGAGGCACTTAGAGGTTCCGTACCAACCTAAGAATTGGTCAAAAATCCAAACATCCCTTGGAAGTTTAGTTTTTCATGAGCTTTCAAATGCATCAAACGGTTCGTCAATCGGACACTCGAATCAAAAGTTATGGCCTCCGGGAGTTGGGCCTCCCATATTAGAGAATGTAAAAAAAAGTGTCGGACACAAAAAAGAGTTGTTAAGGGAAGCTACACGTTTTGATGTGTGTTTTGAAACATCATAAGGCATATTTTATTGGTAAATAATTTGGGTGCCACTTTTGGGTGGTTTTAGCTCATGGTTTTCTAATATTGTTTGACAGTTTCATGTATGTAGCTCCTATATATCAGGTGCTTAAGATAGAGGTTGTAGGGGGAAGTATGATAGATGTTGAGTTGCATCTTGATCTCTAGTTGGAGAAACTTTTATGAAAACTTGCCTTGCAAGTATATTGTAATCTTGTTGAGTTTTTAAATAATATATTGAGCTCTTTTCAAGTGTGGGGTTTTTCACCTGAAAGGGTTTTCCCCACATAAATCATTGTGTTTGTGGTTTGAAGCTTATAATTTGTAGTTGTGAGTGTGTTGGGTGGAGTACACCCTCATCACCTAATAGGAGTGTTAGGAGCATGAGACTAGGCCATTATAGTGTTCTTCAAACTTCTATGAACAATGTAATCAAAATGAGAGGATTGCATGGTAAGCTCATAAATAGAGTTCGACTTCACAACACACAACCAAATGTGATGAAAGAGTTTTTGTTTTAAATGCTAAAGAAAGTGTTTAAGTGTGTAATTAGATTTATTTTTAGATGTTTAAATGTTAAAGCAGGTTAGGTTCACCAAAATGTTGAAGAGAAAAATTGCACTTCAACTAAGAGGTATTAGTCGAAGGAACTTTTAACTACAATTACACTCAGGACTATTTTAGTTTTCTACTACCTACTAATATTCAAAAGAATAATGTAAAAAACCCTTAAGGTATTATCGATGAAGAAAGAGAGTATGCTAATTGGTTATGAAAATAAAATAAGATTGATAAAATGTGAATACAGAAAATTGGAGATAAAACTACAATATTATAAACATAGAAAAGAAAGTAGGAAACTGAGAGGAACTTGGTATCAAATGGAAGAATGTACTACCAAGGATGCCAACACATCATGTGGATGTCTGCGCATCACACTGTAGTCCAAGAAGTATGGAAAATAGAAAAATTTAACTCTACTTCACTCTATCTTACTCAACCTGCACAACATGAGACATAACAAACTACTAATAGCTTCCAAGTGACAAGAATAAGCAAAATTGAAAAGATATCAACAATGCTATTCAAAAGGAATGAAATCAATGACAAAAATAAGGAGATGGAGGAAGAAGATTTACCAAACTAGTAATATGGATGCAACTTCTCTTCTAAATCTAGAATCTACAAGAAAAACAAAGAAGGTTGGGGTTGTTTGGGGATTTGTCTTCAGGTCAAACCGCTTTTTTGGTATTTCTACCTCCATAGTAGCCAATGTTGAAAAGATTGGAATAAAATGTGTGTGCTATTATATTCTAAGTGTTCCTAGAATGAATAACATTAGTGACAAATAGATTAAAAATATAATATGAAGCTAATCTACTCAAAGATAAGAGAAAATTAGTGATCTATTTGAAGGAAGAATGGAAATGGAGGTAACCCACACAAATGTAATGAACACACAAATGGATTACATTAAATAGGAGAAATGAGGGAAATATGGAACTCAATAATCTTTCAAAATAGAAGATGTAAACTACTTAGCTAGAAATGAAGAGACCGACAAAAAGTGGTTCCAAGAAATCCAATGAAGATATCACGAATCTTCAAAGAATATCACATGTGCTTGAGTGCACAAAACAAGATTTCTAGATACCATAAGAGAGCCACATAAATACTTGAGAATGCTAATAGAGTGTTTTTTGTAATCACAAAGCTTCACAAATTTTCCAAGAGTTGTCAGGGAGAGCCAAGAGATTCAAAGATGCATTCAAAAGATTATTTCAAAATGAAGGAGTTATAGGGAAAAATAGAAAAGGCGGGTCAAAGAAGGTCATTTGGAAGTGCAAAGGCATTATGTGGAATCTCTTAGGTTGCAGGAGGTGGTAAATAACATCCAACAAATAGTCACTTGGTGCCAAATAGGCCCAGGATGCCAGTGTGTCATGTGGATGTCTACACTAGAAGTGCTAGTGTCCAAGTGACGTCATCTCCTGATGTTGTAAAACACCTTAGGATAGTGAAAGAATCAATGCATTAAAATGAAATTGGAAAAAAAATAAGTGCAAAAGGATAAAACATAACATAAATGCAACATGTGTGCGTTAGGAAAAAGGCTAAGGCAGAGCCAAAATTATTGTAGAACATACTAGGGGAGCGAACACCAAAATGAGTGCAAAATATATCATGAAATTATAACAGTATGCAATTTTTGACATTACAATAGGTTCCTACCCTTAGGGTTTCATTTCCATCCCAATTTCATACCAACACTTACTAATATTCCAATAATTAAATCCATACATAGAAATATGCATAACAACATAATCAATATAAAATAAATCAAATCATAATAGAGCACATGCCATAAATAGATATAATATCTTCACAATGCAAAAAATATGAAAAGTCTCGATATGGCTCTATGCAATGTCCTACTATAATATGATTCAATGATATCAAGTCTTAGAGCCATATTATATTATGACATCCTTCTTGAATGGAACACAACATGCATCCACAAGGCCACTTAAAAACTACCTAAAACTTTGAAGGCTTACAACAATACTTATAAACATGCATTAAACATGATCAATACCTAAGTCATATTCAAGATAGTTGGTAGCACCATGTCCATTAGATCATCATACGAATATGTACATTCAATAATATTACTAATAATAATATTCTTACCCTTTTGGTTTTAATTACCATATGGTGCAACCCAATATTCTTATGATAGTTTGGATCATGGTCTAGATATTATTCACACTTGCCACTTATATTAAATATGACCTTAATGGTCAGTAGTGAGTGATTCCATATAGTAGAAATATGTTTGAAAATCAACCCTTATACTCATATTTTAGTGGTCTTATGATGAAGAAACATCACAACTCACAACACATCTTTCAATATCCAACATCATGCAACCAATAAGAAACCAAACACAACAACAATATATATGAACAATCTTTAAAATAATTGAACAATCCTCACAATTTAGTACCCAATAATGGCATGAACATTTCTTAGCTCAATCATTTTAGAGGAATACATATCATAAGGGCATTAGGCCTCAAATCCATCAATAACTCAAATTGATTGGTATCCATCACAGGGTTTCCCAATTTCCCACAACTATAAGCTACCCTATTAGCCCCTACATATCACAACTTAGCACTCAGAGATTCCTTGCTTTTGGCACCAATACTCTAATTATACCAATGACATGACAAAATAGTTTGAAGATCATCTTATATCTCCATTGTATTTAACTAAATGGAATACAAGACAATAGCATAGGTGCTAACATACATTTATCAAGGATGATGGCAAGGTTATCAAGTTTATACTGTTATGTCAGAAAATGTCCCCTTGGGGGATTTTCCCTCTTAAGGTTTAGCTCTCGGGTCCTTAAATTGCATTTAGAGCATCTTGCATGATAATTTTGAATCTCAATGAGAAAACCCTGAAGTCTTATGGAAAATAGGACCTAGGGGGTGTTATTTTGGTGATCCTTGAACAAAAATGAGGAGATGGACTTGGTCACTAGCCCCCTAGTCCTACCCTATTTTGGGTCTACCCTAAATTAAAATGTCAGTTTTATGACCAATATTTGGGTCCTATGCCAACATCTCAAGTTTGAATTACGAAATTCTTAGCAGTGATGTTTGTAGTAGCATATATAAGCATGATTAGGTTTCATTTGTAAACTAGATGGAAACTAGATGACATTGTGAACTTGTGAAAGTGATTCAAGGCATTCATTGTGTTGCAAAGCAATATTTTGTGTTGTTATTCTGTTTGTATTTGCATATTTGACTCCATCTCCTCATGGCATCAAGATCATCTTCTTTCCATGAGATCTACTCTACAAGGTGATATCTATTGTATTTTTGATCATTTATCATTTGGATTTTGTCTCTATCCCATAGGGATATGCACTCTTATCTGACAACGGTGTTCGGAAGACTTGAATATCTCTCTGGGGCTTGGCCAAGGAAAGCCTCTAAACACCACAACCCCCTCCCACACTCCTTTATGATTGTAGGTTACAGGTATCGAGTTCCATGGAGTGGAGTTGCAGAAAGAAGGTTGCAGACATCAAGGATTCGGGATCTGACAAGCAGAGGACGAAGGTGAACATTGCGGGACAAGGGGGGCTAGTCCCTATGTCCACTTTTTTTAGGGAAAAAATGAAAGATACAGTGCAGATCAATGTCAGAAGGAGATTTAGATTCCGTGACAAAAACTATACCTTGGACTAGGGTGCTAGTCCCAGTGTCCCTGACTATTCCGCTTTCTGAACTTCAAAAATAGTGAGTTAACAATCTCTGTCCTTCACCTTAGTCTGAAAGGATTTGCGTAATTCATTAATTTGCTTATTGTTTTGCTTATTTAGGGTTTTAAGTGTAATTGAGCATTAAATTGAGATATTGTGATAAATCTAAACTTTTGCATCATTCCAAGTGGCAGCCCAACCTAATAGGTGAATCCTCTTGCACAAATTGGAGGTTCAACTCAGTTGATATGCCCTTGAATGTATGTAGTGAAAAGAGGATTTAACCACACATTACATTAAATCAAAAAACCCCTCTTTTTCAACATTTCATTTTGGTGAACCCATGTTTTTGGACTTTTTGGCACCTTGACGAGTGTTGTGTGATATATTTGCATTCATTCATCTTATTGCATTTGAAAAACTACAAAAAATTTGAAAAATTTCAAAAAATTTGTATTCTAGGGTTTGCATTTTCACATAGTTCACATTAATTTAGTTGAATTTCATTTAATTTCTGATTTTAGTACTAAACCTAAAATTTATTTTTTATCATACCCTTATTGCATTTGAAAAATTACAAAAAAAAATGAAAAATTTAGCATCATAGGCTTGCATTTTAGCATAATTTGAATTAATTAGCATTTAATTTCATTTAATTTATATTATTTTCATCAGATGTGATTTAAATTACAGAAATTCATCATTTGATATTCACTTGCATTGTATTTTCATGCTTAGATTGTCAAAAATTACTTGAAATTGTGCATTTTTCATAAAAACCTAGTTTTGCATTAGTTAGGGTTCGTAGTTAAAATCTTGTTTCAGATTTTACTACCCTTTTAAAAAACTCATTAGGACTGATTTCTAATAGTAGTTTTGCATCATAGTGGTCTTCTTTCAAAATTTCATGTCTAGGGTTTGAAAACCTTGCATTTTCACTAGATTTGGCCTTATCATCTCTCTAGATTTGCATTACAAGTGTGTTGTGAGGGATTTTGCTACATTATTTGACTGATATCAGGGTTATTATTTTTTTTCCCCTCCTCAAGTTCCTTACAACACCCTTTCTACTAGACATTTGCATTGAAAATTTGTGAAAATTTGCATATTTTAGTGTATTTTCACTAGGGTTTGACTTGTCAACTCTCTAGATTCGCACTATAGGCATGTTGTGATGGATTTTATTGCATTAGGTGACTGATATTACTATTATAATCTTATTTCCATCATAACTTTCCTCACAACACCCCTTCTCTTACGCATTTGCATTGAAAATTGGTGAAAATTTGCATATTTTAGCATATTTTCACTAGGTTTTGACTTATCAACTCTTTAGATTTGCATTACAAGTGTGTTTTGGAGGATCTTGTTGCACTAATTGACTGATATTATTTTTATAATCTTTTTTCCATCATAAATTTCCTCACAACACTTCTTTTACTTAATTGCATTGAAAAAAGTGAAAAAAATCAAGCATTTTCGTTCATATTTGCATATAGTTTTGCACTTACTTTCTTGCATTCATATCAAAAATAATTCAAATCTGATCTTGCATACATTTGAAAACATACAGTTGATAGCATTGATAACCTTGTTTGAAATCTTGCATTATCTTAATTACACATTGTGTATTTCAACACCTAGGATGCACTGCTAGCTCTTATTAGAAATTGATGTTTTTGGACATTTTATTATGGCACATTCATGTCATTTTGAACTTTGGTATATTTGCATGCATTTATCAAAGACCTTAATTTTCATAGATTCTTAACCCTCATGAGTGAACATCCTACAATATTAAAGAGCTTAACTAAGTTCATCTCCATGAGTATTAATGAAAAAGATAACTATGATAACACTTCTCCTATGCATCTAGTCTCTACAACATGTGATGATGACATAACTTGAACTTTGATCGTTCTTTCAAAATTGGTTCCTCCTATGAGGATATGCTAGCACAAGAGGATGAAATCATTGACACATTCCTTAAAATCACCCTACCATCTTTGGAAAATGAAACATTAGTGGATAAAGGGATCCCTCTCAAGAAGGATTCTCCATGGGTAGAAAATGACTATTCAACTAATGATTGCATGGTGCATAATGACTCTAAGGATAATCCATTACCTCTTCCACCTTTGATTGAACATTTGAGTACAACGGATATCTATAAGGAAGTGAAGACTATGGATAACTCTACTTTCGTTACAAATTCCAATGATACCAAACTCTTTAACAACACCTTACCTTCCTCTCATTCCAATGCTCTCCCTAGCCAAGATGTAGCATTAGTGGATGAGAAAAGGTCTCTCACATTAAATCCTTTAGGGATAGATGTCAGGTATAATCAACAGGGAAATAATGTTAATTCAATCTTCACCAACAAAATTTATAGCAATCTTCCTAGGATGATTGTACGAGGGGCATCTAGTGCACCCTCTTGCTTAAAACCTGTGATTACAGTTCAAGGTGCTCGAAAACCACCTTGACACCTCGATTACATCTTCAACTATGCAAAACAAATCACTCAAAGAAATCAAGGTGTTCAAAATGTGATTGTTCACAATTATAACACCCATAATAACAAGCAAAGTAAGCAAGAACCCCATGTGCATGTCTCTCTCCCAGCTTCTCAACATATGCTCCCTCCACCACCTCATCTTAATAATAAAAGTGGTCAAGAATATGATCTTGTCGAGCAGCTTCACACTACTTCAGCTAAGATCTCTCTTTAGGATTTAATACAAACATCACCTACATACTATGGAATGCTCTAAGAAGCTTTACAAAAGGTAATCGTACCACCTATTGTTAAGCCAAATGATGTAGCAGCTCTATTAGACTGTATGCATTCGACAAAAATGGATATTTTGTTTCAGTCACATGAAATACCAACAAGTAAAGATGAATATGATGCCCTTATAATATTTGCCATGATAAATAATAAGTTGATAAAGCGGGTTATGATTGACGATGGATCGACTCTTAATGCTTGTGGCATTGACCTACTACACAAAATTAAGATTGACACATCTTTAATCAAACCAGATAAAATTAGCATTTGAGGCTTTGATAATCAAGGTAGCCAATCTATGGGTACTATGATCCTACTTGTAAAGGTTGGTCCTGTGATATTATCTACCCTTTTCATGTCTTGCCCGGTTCCCTTTCATATAACATGATTCTCGGTAGACCGTGGATTCATGCCATGGGAGAAGTTTCATCTGCCCTTCATAGATCAATAGAGTTTATTTACCAAAACAAGCTTCACACCATACACATTGATCCTGAACTAGATAAATATTTACATATTAAAAAGCAAAAACAAGTTAGCAATCATTCGAGTTTAAACAACCTACAAGTTGATTCATCAATGCCTCTTACCATGGATAATGTTGTGCAAGACTCTACACCATCGAATGCACTTTTTGGTGATGATTGGGGTTCATTAGATTTTAATCCTTGTAATGTAGGGGAATATAAACTTAATAGCCCTGACACATCAAAAGTAGCATCAATCTCATCCAAGCAATCTTTTGAAACCCCTAAGAAAAACAAAACCTCCTTGATAGAAAATAAAGATAATCCTCTCACTTATACTATAAATTATGAGACCTAGGAGGCTTCACCATCTTCTAAAGAAATGACATTCCTCTATGGTCAAGGATTTAAAATCCTTTATAACAATTGTGACTATGTAGGTAAGGGATATGGTGTAAATCAACAAGGGATTTGAGTACCTATAGAGTCTACTTCAAGACATTACTCAAGTGGTATTGGATATAATCCATTTAAAGAAAAGAAAGCCTCTCATCGTCCTAAACTCAATGTTAATGCAATTTCAACAAGACCAAATCAACGTGTGAGGTATCTGGAGTTGATAAGCTACACTCATTATAGCACATATTATAGTTTCTCTCAAGGGTGGCCTCTTCCTAGATACATATGTTCTTAACATTGGGATGAAACAGGTAAGTATTTCTAATCCTTTACCTTTGTGTTGTGTTTCCCCTGTGATGTGTTTTGTGTTGTTTAGGCCACCTAGGATGACCCTTGATTCTCTTGTAAGGTCAATGATATTAGGAGACTGCCTCTATTGTGACCCTTCTTCTATTTATATCATCATTCTTCTATATTGCTTCTCCTCTATTTTTAATGTTGTGTGTTGTGTCCAACAGACATAGCGTTACAGTTGGTGACTTGGGGGCACCCTCCTACATGACTGTCCCTAAGAGACTTGTTTCTCCTCTCTTGATTTATTGTTTACCTTCCTCTAGTGGTTCTATCTAGCTGGCATATGACCAAAAACTTATTATACTGATACAGACCTAGTGTCCCTTCAGTGAGAAATCAAAAAATGGACCTAGTCCATACATGACGATGGGGTTGATATATATTATTCTCCGCTTGGCTAGTAGAATCACTTCGTGTGATGTTGTCTTATCACACTTACAAAACATAACAATACTAATGCTCTATGCACTTTGTCTATCTTGAATCTTTCTTTCCTTGACTCTTTTATAGGCATTATTGTTTATCATGATTATATGGATGCTAACACCTTTTCTTGCAGGGAATTGTGTGTTTGTGGGAACATTTGGCGATCGTAACGTGCATGTCACCTCTGGGGGGCATGGGCTTTGCAAGAGCTCATGTTCCCTTGCATGTTTTCTTCCTACCTTAACGCGCTTGATATCTATACATGATATCAACCACATTAAGGTGGGGGTATATATAAGGTAAGCTATCTGATTTAGATGCTAGTAAAGTGTGTTTGTAAAACTTGAATCTATTGCAATGATTTAAGCCCTCTGCGAAGGTAGCATATTACATATATCCTTTTATCTTAAGCCCTCTGTGGAGGCAGGGATGGTGTATTTCTCAAGGAGATTGCACATCCTGTCATTTTCTAAAAGTCCTCTATGGAGGCGGGATAGATTTGAGACTATCCTAACCCTTAAGTGTGTCTTCAGCAATTGTTGTGGCAAAGCCCAATCGTCAATGTGTGCCTGAGATGGCTGTGAACCTAGAAATAGGTTTCTTCCATTGCTTGTCTGTTGTGTTTTCTTGTGTCTTTCATGTGTGTGTCTATGGCGTGTTTGTTCCCAAGCATAGTCTAAAAACATGTGGCAATGAGTCCCTCCTATGCTTTGGGATTTGTATGGCATGTTTGTTCTCAAGTGTAGTATAAAGACTGGTGGCAATGAGTCCCTCCTACACTATGAGATTTGTATTGCATGTTTGTTGCCCCATATGTAGTCTAAAGACGTGTGGTGATGAGTCCCTCCTGCATTTTGGGTTTTGTGTTTACTTTCCTTGCACTTGCATTTGCATTTCATATATGAGAAAAAGAAAAAGAAATAATTACTGCATTCACTATATTCACTATGTTTTGCATGTCTTCTTCTCTGTGTTTTACGTGACTATAACTATCATCTCCATGTTTTGTGTGCTTGTTACTGTCTTCAACATGTTTGGCGTGTCTTCACCGTGCTTGGCATGTTTGTTGTGTTTGTTGACCTTACTTTAATGCATGCATTGGCCTTGCATTTATACATACATTAAAGTGGGGGCTAAATGTTATGTCAGAAAATGTCCCCTTGGGGGCTTTTCCCTCTTAAGGTTTAGCGCCCGGGTCCTTAAATTGCATTTAGAGCATCTTGCATGATAATTTTGAGTCTCGATGAGAAAACCCTAAAGTCTAATGGAAAATAGGACCTAGGGGGTACTATTTTGATGATCCCTGAACAAAAATGAGGGGGTGGACTTGGGCGCTAGTGCCTTAGTCCTGCCCGATTTTTGGTCTTCCCTAAATTCAAATGTCAGTTTTATGATTGTTATTTGGGTCCTATGCTAACATCTAAAGTTTGAATTATGAAATTCTTAGTGGGAATGTTTGTAGTTGCATATATAAGAATGATTAGGTTTCATTTGCAAACTAAATGGAAACTAGATGACATTGTGAACTTGTGAAAGCGATTCAAGACATTCATTGTGTTGTAGAGCAGTATTTTGTGTTGTTATTATGTTTGTATTTGCAGATTTGACTCCATCTCCTCATGGCATGAAGATCATCTTCCTTCCATTAGATCTACACTACAAGGTGATATCTATTGTATTTTTTATCATTTATCATTTGGATTTTGTCTCTATCCCACAGGGATACGCACTCTTATCTGACAATGGTGTTCAAAAGACTTGAATGTCTCTCTAGGGCTTGGCCAAGGCAAGCCTCTAAACACCACAACCCCCTCCCACACTCCTTTGTGATTGCAGGTTATAGGTACCAAGTTCCACTGAGTGGAGTTACAGAAAGGAGGTTGCAGACATCAAGGATTCAAGATCTGACAAGCAGAGGACGAAGGTGAACATTGCGGGACAAGGGCGCTAGTCCCTATGTCCTCCACTTTTTTCAGGGCAGAAATAGAAGATACAGTGCATATCAATGTCGGAAGGAGATTTAGATTCCATGACAAAAATTGTACCTTGGACTAGAGTGCTAGTCCTAGTGTCCTTGATTGTTTCACTTTCCAAACTTCAAAAAATAATGAGTTAACAATCTCTGTCCTTCACCTTAGTCTAAAAGGATTTTTCGTAATTCATTAATTTTCTTACTGTTTTGCTTATTTAGGGTTTTAAGTGTAATTGAGCATTAAATTGAGATATTGTTTGATACATCTAAACTTTCGCATTGTTCCAAGTGGCAGCCTAACCTAATAGGTGAATCCTCTTGCACAAATTGGAGGTTCAACTCAGTTGATATGCCCTTGAATATATGTAGTGAAAAGAGGATTTAACCACACATTACATTAAATCGAAAACCCCTCTTTTTAAACATTACATATACCAATGTCATAATCTTGGCAGGGTGTATAAATATACAAGTTCTACCTATTAGTCTACCAATTTTCATGAGTTTGATGCTTAAAACCTAGTTTAGGGTTATCAAAATATGTGCAATCATTTTCTCACTTCCAACATTCATACGATATAGCTTGAGTTTTACCACATACATCATTAGTCAAGAATGCATTGACTTTCTAATCACTTTAAAACTCTTTTCCTCATTTTTGCACCTCTGTCAACCACCCATATATATGTATTCTACCTTTTTAAATGATCAAACAACCCATGCAATAGGAACTCTAGCCTCTTTCTTGTAAAAAACAAGTAAAAAGTATGATTAGTATTACATAAATAATATGTTGTAGTCATCATTAAAATTTACATCATTTGAGGACATAGTTATGAAATTAAATTATGCATATAATATCTCTAGTTGCAAAATGTACACTATATTTGTTTGTTATAAAAATTGAATCCATTGAAATGATAGAATTATGTGAATAGTGGATCATCATCTCATGCATCCAAGAAGTTTGAATCCCCATAATGAATGGAACATTTCATCCTTGAGATCATTGAAAATATATTTTTTTCCCTCTCATATTTATGTCACAAGTTGATACTCATAGCACCATCTATGTGTTTTGAGAATATATAATGTATCATTTTCTAAGCATTCATAACATTTTTTCTCGTTAAGAATTTATTCCTCTTATTAACATACCCAGCAAAACAAGATTCATGACATGTTTATCAAAAATTACTCACAAAGACACTCATAAGCCAAAGGGACTCGATGTAACTTTTGCATTCAACTAACAAGTTTGCTATAAATGCAGCCCACAACTCATTGTTTGTGTCATTCACCCTATGATAAAACTCACTTTTAGACTCACAATAAAATATTTGATTAAACTTTATTTATGATTCCTAAGTCGTCTTTCAATTTTTTACATGTTTAGTTAATTCATAATTTGTTGTATTTTAGAATTTAGGATTCATCAATTACAAAAATAAAGATTGTTTAGTTCATTATTGGTGAAGAATAGGTTTTGTTTATGATTCCTAGGTTGTATTCTAATTTTTTTTTACCTATTTAATTAATTCATAATTTATTATATTTCAAAATTTAGGATAATCAATAACAAAATTGAAAAACATGGTGTATTTCAACCTACACAAGTTTTATTTATAATTCTTGAGTCATGTTTCAAATTTATTCCCTATTTAGTTGATTTATAGTTTGTGATATGTCAAAGTTTAGAATTTATCAACTACTAACATGAAAATTGTGTAGTTGATTGTTGGTGAAGAAAAATGTAGCTTGAAAAATGTACTATGTGTTTCATCTTACATAAGTTTTGTTTGTGATTCCTATGTTGTGTTCAAATTTTGTACTTGTTTAGTTGATTCATAATCTATTGTGTTTTAGAATTTAGGATTCATCAATTACAAAATGAAGAATATTGTTTAATTGATTATATGTGAAGAAAAATACAAATTAAAAAACACATTGTATTTCAACCTGCACAAATTTTGTTTTTGATTCGTAAGTTGTGTTTTTAATTTATTATCTGTTTAATTGATTCATAATCTATTATGTATTTCATAATTTAGGAATCATCAATTGCAAAAATAAATATTGTGTAGTTGATTGTTGGTACAAAGAAAAATGCAAGTTGCAAAAAACACTATGTATTTCAACCTACACAAATTGTGTTTGTAACTCTTAAGTTGGGTAAATTAAATTTCATACCTATTTAGTTGATTCATAATATGTTGTGTTTTAGAATTTGGGATTCATCAATTGCAAAAATGAAGATTGTGATGTTGATTGTTGATTTGTTGGTCAAGTAAATTGAAAAACATTTTGTATTTCAACCAACACAAGTTTTGTCTATGATTTGTAAGTTAGGCTTCAAAATTTTTACCTATTTACTTGACTCATAATTTATTGTGTTTCAAAATTTAGAATTTGCCAATTACAAAAATGAAGATTATTTAGTTGATTGTTGGAGAAGAAAAATACAAGTTGAAATACACATTACAAGTTTTATTTATGATTCCTAAATTGTCTTTTAATTAATTTATTTATTTACTTGATTCATAATTTGTTGTGTTTCAAAATTTAGGATTTGTAAATTGTATGTCCATGTTTTTCTTAAAAATTTTAACCTTTGTTTAGCAAACTAATTAAAACAACATTACTTCAACAAAACCCTATTTATGCTTTGAAAGGCACACATACATATCACAATAGGATAAACAAAAGGCAATAGAGAAATTACAAATCTATTGCCGATTGTTTTCCCTATTTAGTTGACTCAAGATTTCTTAATATTATAAAATGAATATTATTTAGTTGATAGTTTATTAGATAAAATTGCAAGTTGTTTGCAACCCGCACACATTTTATTTACAATTTGTAAATTTAAAAAAATGCCTTTGAAAATTTGTAACTTGTTTAGTTGACTAAAAAAACTTGTGTTTCAAAATTTAGGTTTCTTAAATTGAAAAAATGAAGATTGTTTACTTGAATGTTTATTAAAAAAATACATAGATCTTGAAAAACACACTATGTTGTTCAAGTTACAAAAAAAGTTGTTCAACAAAAGGTAATGTTTGAATAAACTTATGGTGTAGTTTTATATTGTTAGTAAATGGGTTTGCATCTAATGTTTGCATGAACTTGTAGTGTAGTTTTATATTGTTTATGAATGGGTTTGCATGTAATGTTTAAATGCATTTACATTGTTGCATAAAGACGATCTCACATTAGTGTGTCCCACGTTTTGGATTAAGTGTGACACTCAATATCAACATTCTTTTTAGAATTTTTTAATTTGTGTCAATTATATTGAAAGTAAAGTAATGAGTTGCAATATAAATTCTATGTAGATTTAAATTATATTTTTTTAATTTTTTAAGAATTATTCTATCATTTTTTTTATTTTTTTTCCAATAATTTTTTTCTTTATTTTTATTGAGTGACATTTTTCCATATCACATAACTTTAACTACAAATAAAAACATTCCATGAATTGTATCATTAAATCCAATGTCTAGTGCATAGATTTTTTTTGTAATTTTTTTATTAAATAATTTTATTTAATATTAATTTTTGAATTAGTACTAAAAAATTTTAAACCTACATTTTTTCATAACACATTTCTCTTAGCATATATATCAAAATTAAAATTTTATTTTTCTATTGAACAAGACATTCATGTGGAGTGTTTTCTAGCAATGCTTGTTAGTTTTTCTAGTGTCTTTAATAGATGTCATTGTTTTTTCATAATGGACTTGCATTCATTATAAAATAAAAAAAATATAATATCAAAAAACATATTACATATTATATTGTTTTAGAAAACTAACATTATGTGCTATATACATGCAAAATGACATTTCTAAATGATTTCATTTGATCCCTAAAAAGGTGAAGCAAATTTTTTTTTTTGTTATCATTTTGATAAGTATGGGGGAGACTCCATCGATGGCTTGATTTAAGCCTAGGGGAGTTCTATCCAAGGGGTTTGATCTAACCCCCTTCAATCAGACCATTTTAGGTGGAACCCCTCTAGGCTTAAGTCATGCATTTTCTAAAACATATGTAATTTTAGATCAAAATTAGGATCTCCCACAAGTGGGACATATTATTGTGGAATCACCCATAACTGTGTGTATGATTTAAATGGTTGTTTGTGACATAGCAACATATTACTGAAAGAGATTAATTGTGTAGAATATTCCATTTACACTATGCATAACATGGCTAAAAGATGCATTATGTAGATTGTTACCTTTACACTATGCATAACAAGTAGGACATATTATTGTGGAATCACCCATAACTACACGTATGATTTAAATGGTTGGTTGTGACATAACAACATATTATTGAAGGAGATTAATTGTGCAGATTGTTCCCTTTACATTGTGAAGATGGTGACAAAGATTTAGAGACCAACTCTGGCTGTGTGGACAAGTGGGGAGGATTGTATTAGGATGATGAGGATGTACACCTTCTAGATGTTTGGCTAGATGCCTGTAGGAGCACGAGAAATTCTCATTGTGTTCAGTCTTAAGTGGATCTCAAGGAGGCATTAGCAGCATTTCAAGGTAGAGTTGGTGGGTGTCCCTCTTTGGGAGACTTTAACTAGGGGATATGCAAGGGCTTCTTACTCCCCCTAGTGAACCTAGGAAGGTTTCCACTCATGGTGCTTCAGTCCCTACAGTTGGGGATGGGGTCAAAGGACATGGCAATGTCTCCCACCTCTAGTGTGTCATTGAGTCTAGAGAAGGTGGGATCAACAATGGAGGGTGCCTCATCCCCTATCCTATCACCAACAATGAAGCCTTTGATGGGGGAGGATGTTAGCTGTAGTAAATCTCCTATGGTCTACTTTGAGACACCAAATGCAATGGGCAAGATAAGGGTTATTCAAATCCTTAATGCCCATATAGGTAGATCTCTGTCCAAGATGAAACACACATTAATCAATAAATTTCTTGGATCTAGGCTTAATGTGGATTATTTTAGAAGTCGGTCTAATAGGAAGTGGTTTCTCAATGGCACTGTGGTGATCTTGGTACTTCTGAGGGGCTTCTTTTTAATTTAATTTTCCCTTCACAAAGATTGTGCTTGTATTCTTGAAGGAGGACTATGGTTTTTGGGAAATTATTGCCTATTCATTAAGAGGTAGAATATAGGCTTTGACCCTAAGAAAGAAATAATTAAGACTATTTCAGTCTGGGTGAGGTTTCCTAAGTTATTGCTAGAATACTAGGATGGAGAGATTTGGGAAGGCATTGCTAGCGTTGTTGGCTAGCTCATTGAAGTGGACAATGTAACCAAAATTAAAAAATGGCTTCTACACATGAGGTTCTGCATTAACATGATGGTTGATAAGGTGCTCCCTTCTTTGATCACCTTATCCTCTAAACTTGGTGACTGGGTTGAGCAAATTAAATATGAGGATTCCATGGTTTTTTGCAACCATTGAGTCATGCTTGGCCATGCTTCACATGGATGTAGGGCTGCCAAAGGTAAGCAACTTCACACAAAGGACCAACATGCTCCTTCAACTACAGCTTTGGTTCCTTTTGGTGGTGAAGTTGATGGACCCTTTGTAGACAAGACTAACATTAATTACAATTGCTTTGAGGAAAGAAGCTCATAGGAGCTTGGAAAAGGGAAGTTGATTGTTGGAGAAAACATTGTTGGCACCTATTGAGGGGTGTTTTGACACACTCGTCAACATGCAGGTAGAACACAAGAATGCAACACCTCTCTTGAAAGGAAACCAACCCGAAGAGATTGATAACCCCAAGGTCCCTATTTTGTTGGGTCACAATGATGTTGGATAGTTTAGTGGCTCATGTAGCTATACCTATACAAGGGGCTATTGGTAATAGTGCACACATGTGGTTAATTGCACAAAAGGATTAACAGATTAAATAAATCGTGCATAAATAGGCTATCCTGATTGTTTATTGCCAAAGAAAGAGTACTTTTGATTCTAGATCGGCAATAAATAAACTTGCAAACATGAGGGGATTTGATTTATATCATGTTATAAAGATTAAGGTCTAATCTAACTCTAACCTAAACCTAAACTAACTAGATTTAAAAAGAAAGAATAAAAGATAAGGGTTTAGAGAAAGAATAACATAAAGGAAATGGTCAGCCTATGCATTTGGTCCCACTATATTTAGTAGGTCTAATGACATCAAAATAACTCGAGATGTGATGACCAGTATTTCACACAATCATATACATTTCAGATGCAAGAGTCTAAGGAATGTTATGAGAAATCTAAGTAAGAGATCTGAAAACACCATCTTACATGCACAGTAATTAAACCCTACTCTATAATCTCATATAACAAGTATAATTAAGTTTAGATATCACCAAGATATACACAATACAAGTGAGGATGCAAACACATTACTACCATATAGCAAAATAAAATAGAGAAACTAAATATTTTCTATTAATGGGCACCAAAATTGGCAAGTTATAAGCAACAATAGGATTCCCACACTGTAAATGTGTTTCAATTCGCCACTTGTGTGCCTTGTTGAAATTACAAAATTACCACTTTCTTTCTCTTAGTCTCTATATCTCATTCTCTATATATATCAAAACCAAGTTACACTCCTCTTTTTATAGAGGTGATCTTTTGTTACATTCACCACAAGGTTGGTTTAGTAGGGCAAGACCTATTTACAAATTACAGGCCTTTAAAGCATTCAAAATTAGGTCAGCCCCTTAAAATATAAACTAGGGGACATTCCCCTATATTAATATTCAACCATTAACTCTACTCCCTAATATTAATAGGCTCCATTACTGATATTGTGATAGGCTCTTATTACTTCCTTAATGACCCTACTGTCAAGAACTTCTATCGGTTGGCTATCTTTGTGAAGGACTTCCACTCCATGAGTAATACTTTTGATGTCATTCTAATTGTGCACATGCAAATGTATTGAAATCTCTTCGAGTCCAATCTTGTTAGATTTATGGCACACAACTAAGAGGAGGGGTGAATCAGTTGTACAAAACTTTCTCTCACTTTAAACACTTAACTCCACATTGTTAATTAGCAGCATCATAGAAGATTAACCATGGAAGCACAATGCAACAAATCAAGAGCAGAAACACATCAACACATGAGACACCAAGATTTTTGATGTGGAAAACCCGGTTAAGGGAAAAACCATGGGGTGATTAACCCAAGAATGTATTCTCTGCTAGAAGAATAGAAAGAACAAAATGGCACATGCCAATTAGGGCTCACTGCCTAAGCACACTGCTCACAAGAGGCTCACTGCCTACAAGAGACACACTGTCTACAAAAGAATAAGTATCACATACTTGAACTAGTAAATAGCATCTTCAGCATGCTTGAGTCAGTTTCATTTAAGCCCAAACCTTCTGCTCTACTTTTCGCTTTCTTCCTTTCTACCACACACTCATCTCCACAAGTCACACCTTGAAATGACTTCACAATCCCTTCTTTATACACGACATCAACTTAGGAACAAACATCTAAGTCAGCAAACATCAACAGGAACATCCGCAAGATGTATAATTCATCCGGTCGGCCAGTCACAGAAAGAACACCTTCATCTGGAAGTATTTCTTCAATTCTGGGCTCCAACTCTAATGTGGACCATCAACACGAATTGAACATAATCCAAGGACCTCCACATGCTTGCCTGAATCACCAGGAACATCCGCACTTCCTCTACTTACTGAAATCCTTCTCTCCTTTATCCGGAACCTCAGGAACACAGTCTGCCATTACTGTCACAAAGGAATAGATGCTTGCAGACCTTTAAACTACAAACCAATCGAGTTGACACATCATAAGGACTTCCCAAACACTCCTTCAAATCCGTAGAACAGGACAATACATTTCTGGATCTCACTAGACCTTTCTGTAACACTCTGTCACCTCTGAACATCTACCGGAACCGGTTCTACTTGAGCGATTCACAACTTCTTCATATCTTCATGCGGACCTCTGAAATCTCTACTGCAACATCTTAAGACTCATATCTTCGAACCCTTTAATCCGCATCCTCTGATCCTCAACCTGTCTTAGACTTTTTACCTTATGATATCACTGTTCTTCATTGTTCCTGATTGAGACTAGTTTTCTCAATATTCTCAGCACATAACTCATCCAATCCTTATCATTAATGCAACAGGAGTATGTTGACATCAATGACAACACCGGTTAGGCCCATACTTGCAATAATCTCCCCTTTATCATTGATGGCAACATATGATGTGAAAAACTGATTGACCATCAAGACAAGAACTTTTCCTTACTGTCACAACTCCCCCTATCAGCAACCACCATTCACATTTCTTCTTTCCCATTACTGCTCCCCCTTTGATCAGAAATCACTTGTTTTTCACATGTCTTCTCTCCCCCTTTGACATCAATGGAAAAGGGCACATACTAGAAATTCTATCATTTCAGAGTCATATCTGCTGCTCCCCCTAAGTAGCAGCTCCCAATCATCAATCTGGACCACAAGATGTGATTGTGATATGCACCAGACTGATGCACCTCAGTGCACCTTAGTTCATCACCAAAGGGGCAATAACCCCTAATTTCTTCCTTAGATACTCAAAAGAGTCCTTAGGCAGAGGTTTAGTAAAGATGTCTGCAATCTGATCCTTGGAAGGCACAAACTCCAATTTGACTTCTTTCTTGTTTACTTGCTCTCTCAAAAAATGAAACTTGATGGATATGTGTTTGGTCTTTGAGTGTAACACCAGATTCTTGGATATGTTTATTGCACTTGAATTATCACAGAAAATTGTGATAGGCTCCTCATACTCCACTTTGATATCTCTTAACATCTTCTTCATCCACAACACTTGAGTGCAACTACCTGCTGCTACTATATATTCTGCTTCAGTTGTAGACAGAGATATTGCCTCTTATTTCTTGCTAAGCCAAGAAACCAATCTCTTTCCCAGAAAGAATGCTCCACCACTGGTACTCTTTCGGTCATCCACATCTCCTGCCCAATCTGCATCTGTATATGCATGAAGAGAGAAATCATGATATCTAGGATACCATAGACCATACTCAACTGTCCCTTTCAGATACCTAAAAATCCTCTTGATTGCCATGACATGAGCTTCTCTAGGATCAGCCTGGAATCTAGCAACAAGACCAACGACTTGCATAATGTCGGGTCTAGTTTGAGTGAGGTACAACAATCCTCCAATCATTGATCTGTATTTTGTTTGATCTGTCCTAGGAGAGTCATCATCTTTGCTCAACTTACATCTGGTTGCCATGGGAGTGTTCATTGGCTTTGAATCTTCCATCCCAAATTTCTTCAACAATTCTCTTGCATATTTGGTCTGAGAAATGAAGATACCTTTCTTTGTTTGAGTTATTTGTAGACCCAAGAAGAAACTCATTTCACCAAGCATGGACATCTCAAACTCACTTTTCATTTGATTTGCAAAAGTTTTACACATATTATCTCTTCCTCCAAAAATGATATCATCAACAAACACTTCAACACCTAAGATGTTTTCATGATCAATTTTGAAATATAAATTACTGTCAGCAGTACCTTTGTTGAAACCAATCTTCAAGAGATGTTTATCCAGTCTTTCATACCAGGCTCTTGGGGCTTGCTTTAGTCCATACAGTGCCTTTTTCAACTTGCAGACCATGTCACTATTTTTAGACAGTTGAAATCCATCTGGTTTCTCAATGTACACTTCTTCTTCCAAGTCACCATTCAGGAAGGCAGACTTGACATCCATCTGATATACCTTGAAATCTTTGAAGGCAGCATATGCAAGAAATAATCTGACTGCTTCAATTCTTGCCACCGGAGAAAAAGTTTCTTCAAAATCAACTCCTATTTGAGAGTAACCTTTGCAAACTAATTTGGCCTTATTTTTTATTACTTCACCAACTTCATTCAATTTGTTCCGGAAGACCCATTTGGTTCCAATCACATTCTTGTTTCTAGGTCTGGGAACAAGATCCCAAGTGTGATTTTTCTCAATTTGCATCAGTTCTTCCTCCATTGCCTTAGTCCAATTTTCATCTTTGCAAGCTTCATTTACTGTTTTAGGTTCAATCTTTGAAATCAGACAATACTCATCTGAATTTTGAGCAATTCTTCTTCTTGTTTGTACACCTTTGCTTTTGTCACCTATGATCTGATCTTCAGAATGGTTCAGTCTTACATACCTTGGGACTTTGGGGGTTTCTTGTACTTCTAATTCTTGATTAGGCTCATTTAAACTTATCTCTTCTTCCTGACTTATCGGATCACCTTGAATATGTTTTTCAGGAGGGACTTGGGCATCTTGAATCAGAGCATTATTCTGATCATCTTCATCATACTCATAAAACCTTGAGGGTTTTTCAATTCTTTCATCAACCTTCACATTTGTACTTTCTATAATCTTTCTCAATCTCTTGTTATAACACCTGTATGCTTTGCTTTGAGTAGAGTAACCCAAAAATATTCCTTCATCACTTCTAGCATCAAACTTGCCTAGATCTTCATCTCTCTTGATGTAGCATTTGCTACCAAACACTTTGAAATACCTTACAGTGGGTGTAATACCAAACCAAAGTTCATAAGGAGTCTTACCGGTATTGCTTATGATTTGAACTCGATTGAGAGTATAGACTACAGTGCTGATAGCTTCTCTCCAATAGATCTGAGGAACATTTGCTTCCATCATCATGCTCCTTGATGCTTCCTGGATGGTCTGGTTCTTTTTCTCCACTACTCCATTCTGCTGTGGAGTCCTAGGAGCAGACAACTGTCTCTTAATTCCATGTTTCTCACAGAACTCTATGAACTCACCGGATGTGAATTCTCCACCTCTATTAGACCTCAAACATTTCAACTTTAATCCTATTTCATTCTCTACCATAGCCTTGAATATTTTGAATTTCTCAAGAGCTTCTGATTTCTCCTTTAGAAAGGTTACCCACATCATCCGGGAATAGTCATCAATTAGCAGCATGAAGTATCTATCACCTTGAATACTCCTGGTTCTTGCCAGACCACAAATATCAGTGTGAACTAAGTCCAATAATTTGGTAGAAGACAGTTCCTTGCTTTTGAATGAGACTCTACTCAGCTTACCCAACTGACATTCCTTGCACAAGCTATTAGTAGGTTTCACCAATTTTGGAAGATCTCTTACAGCCTGAGTATTGCTTATCTTGATGATATTATCAAAATTCACATGACACATCCTTCTATGCCATAACCAGCTCTAATCAACTTGAACAAATAAGCAGCTTTTACCAGCACCAACCAAGTGGAAGATATTACCTTTAGTTTGAGTACCGGATGCAATCTCTGTTCCAGAGCTTTCAAAGATCTTGCATTTTCCATTCTTGATCTGGAGATCATAGCCTTTGTCCACCAACTGTCCAACACTGAGAAGATTGTGCTTCAAGCCTTCAACATATAGAACATTACCAATTTTGTTCCTTCCATCAAAAGAAATAGTTCCTCTTTCTCTGATTCTACCAACAAAATTGTCACCAAACTTTACCACTCCTCCTTCATACCTTTCCAAATCTACAAACTTATTTTTGTCACCTGTCATATGGTGAGAGCATCCACTATCAATGACCCAATCATCCTTCTCTTCAATTTGGGCAGCCAAAGCTCTTTCCACAATCTTAAGATTGACAGATACAGAGGGCATTGGATCTTCTTCCTTGATGGCAATGAACACCCATTCATTTCCGGATTTGTTTCCTATCTCTGATTCATCATCTGTTACTCCTTCATTATCATCATCTTCATGTACATAGTAACAGTTCTTTTGGAACCTTGGCTTGTTAGGATTTTGCCTTGAAAATCTTTCCGGACACCTTGAGGCAAAATGACCAATCTTATTGCAATTAAAACATTTAAAAGGTAATTTTCCTTCATACTTACCGGATCCTCTTGGTAGCCTCTTTGCAATAAGGGCTTCAAGTTGAGCAGTTTCTGCTTCTTCTTCTTCCAGATCTTTTCTTGCTTTTTCATACCATGACAATTTCCTTGAAGAATTCTCTCCCGGATCAAACCTTTGTTTATCTTTAACAGAGGCACTGTCTTTGAATGCAGATTCAGTCTTGGGGGCCTCATCTCCAAACTCTGTCATTTCAAATGCAACCAATTTCCTAGCCAGTTGATCTCTTGTGACAGTGGTATGAGCTCTGAATTCTTCAATAGCAGCAACCTTGATTTTGTAAGATTCAGGTAGAGATCTGAGAATTTTGCCAACAATCTCATTTTCATCCAAGACTCCACCAGTATTTCTAATTCCGTAAACCAGCTCATTCACTCTTGGCATAAAAGTAGTAATATTTTCATCATCTCTCATCTTCAGTTTTTCAAATTTTCCTTTTAGACTCTGTAACCTTGCACATTTAACATACTGGTCTCCTTCATGCAAAAGTTCCAGTTTATTCCAAATCTCAAAGGCAGTTGGTAGGTTAATAACATTTGAGAGCTCTGAGTCAGATAATGCACTTAGAAGAGCCTCTTTGGTCTGCAGATTGTTTTCAACATCTGTGATTTCATTTAGGGTTGTCGGACCACCTTGTGGAGGTACATACGGCTTTGTAACCATGGACCAGTACATAAATCCCATACACTGCAAGTGACATTTCATGTGACCTTTCCAAAGAGCAAAGTTGGTTCCATCAAACTTCGGACTATCCTTCTTGTAAGATGACATCCTGGATCTCCTCAAGCGGTTAAGCTCCTTTTAGAGGAACTTGGCTCTGATACCAATTGTTAGATTTAGGGCACACAACTGAGAGGGGGGTGAATCAGTTGTACAAAACTTTCTCTCACTTTAAACACTTAACTCCACATTGTTAATTAGTAGCATAATAGAAGATTAACCATGAAAGCACAATGCAACAAATCAAGAGCAGAAACACATCAACACATGAGACACCAATATTTTTGACGTGGAAAACCCGGTTAAGGGAAAAACCACAGGGTGATTAACCCAAGAATGTATTCTCTGTTAGAAGAATAGAAAGAATAAAATGACACATGTCAATTAGGGCTCACTGCCTGAGCACATTGCTCACAAGAGGCTCACTGCCTGAGCATATTGCTCACAAGAGGCTCACTGCCTATAAGAGACACACTATCTACAAAAGAATAAGTATCACATACTTGAACTGGTAAATAGCATCTTCACCATGCTTGAGTCAGTTCCATTTAAGCCCAAACCTTCTGCTCTGCTTTTCACTTTCTTCCTTTCTACCACACACTCATCTCCGCAAGTCACACCTTGAAATGACTTTGTAATCCCTTATTTATACATGACATCAACTTAGGAATAAACATCTAAGTCGGCAAACATCCACAAGAACATCCGCAAGATGTATAATTCATCCGGTCGGCCAGTCACAGAAAGAACACCTTCATCCGGAAGTATTTCTTCAATTCCGGGCTCCAACTCTAATACGAACCGTCAACACAAACTGAACATAATCCAAGGACCTCCACAAGCTTGCCTAAATCACCAGGAACATCCGCACTTCCTCTACTTACTGAAATCCTTCTCTCCTTCATTTGGAACCTCAGGAACACAGTCTGCCATTACTGTCACAAAGGAATAGATGCTTGCAGACCTTTAAACTACGAACCAATTGAGTTGACACATCATAAGGACTTCCCAAACACTCCTTCAAATCCGTAGAATAGGACAATACATTTCCGGATCTCACCGGACCTTTCTGTAACACTCTGTCACCTCTAAACATCTACCAGAACCGGTTCTACTTGAGCGATTCACAACTTCTTCATATCTTCATGCCGACCTCTGAAATCTCTACTGCAACATCTTAAGACTCATATCTTCAAACCCTTTAATCCACATCCTCCGATCCTCAACCTGTCTTGGACTTTTTACCTTATGATATCACTGTTCTTCACTGTTCCTGATTGAGACTAATTTTCTCAATATTTTTAGCGCATAACTCATCCAATCCTTATCATTAATGCAACAGGAGTATGTTGACATCAATGACAACACCGGTTAGGCCCATACTTGTAACAAATCCCTCCTCCAATAGTTGTGTAATGTCAAAAAATGTCCCCTTGGGGGCTTTTCTCTCATAAGGTTTAGCTCCCGAGTCTTTAACATGCATTTAGGACATTTTAGTTCATATTTTGGCATCCCAATGGAATGAGACCTAGGTTTCATGACAAAGTGGACCTAGGAGGACCCCTTGAGCTGTACCCTACCCAAAATAGGTGGAATTGGGTGCCTGTGCCCTAGTCCTGTAGGGACAACCCTAATTTTTGGGTGTCGATTTGTGACCATTATTAGGTCCCTTTGCTGACACGGTAAGTTTGAATTTACAAAATCTTGGCAGGAGTGCTTGTAGTTGTATATATAAGCATGCTTAGGCATTCATTTGTAAACTAGATGGAAATTTTGATATTCAAGTGTTCTCAAGGTGATTTCAAGGCTTTCATTGTGTTGTAAGAGCAGGCTTGTGTGTTTTGTGTGTTTGTATTTGCAGATTTGAGCATCAATTTCCTCATGGAATGAAGAGCATCTTCCTCCCATGAGAGCTTCACTACAAGGTGACATTATATTATGTTTTCATCATTGATTCCTTTGGTTTTTGCCTCTGCCTCACAAGGGCACACACTCTCTATCTGACAATGATGTTGAGAGACTTAAGTGTCCTCTGGGGCTTGATTGAGGCAAGCCTCTAAACACCACAACCCCCAAACCAAGTCTTGTGATTGCAGGTTACAGGTGTCGTATTTGGGAAAAGTGGAGTTGCAAGAAGAATTGGCAGGCATCAAGGATTCAGGAATTGAAGAAAAGCAGGACACAGAAGCATTTCCAGGACTTCGGCACTCGTTCTAGTGTCCTCCGTAGACAAATTTTTGGAAATAGAAGTTATAGGGCTGATCAGTGTCGAAAGGAGGTCTAGATCCCGTGAAGAAACTGGTACCTTGGACTTGGGTGCCCACTCCAGTGTTGATGCAGAGCTGAACACCCTAACCTACATTTCCCTTTGTATATCCACGTCTTACTTGCCTATCGGTAAGATGATGCACTATCGGCCAACCCAACAACTTTCGCACCGAAATCCTTCCTCATACCGATGTGTCTCTGAATCCAAATCTACTATGACTTCTTCCGTTGACGTAACTCAGAACCATTCCACTGATCACCAACTCTTCCCGATGTATGCCTTCACCTTTGTATCTATTGAGAGATACATTCTTCAATGTACATTCAGGATATGCACAGCTTGCAAATGCTTTCACCGACTTTTGATCACCGGTTTCCTTCACCGTCTCTACCGGTTGACACTTGTATCAAAGACAATGTATGTTTCAACATACAATTGCAATATGCAATCGTAACATACAATCACAAGATGCATTCAGAACATGCATCCGAAAGGTTTGACCGTTGACCTTCCTTGTATACAACCTGATGTACTTTTGCCTTGTACATTCGTAACATGCATTTGCAACATGCATTCAAACTCGATATGCTTGTGACATACACACTCAACAGAATCTTGCGATATACTCATAGAATGTATATCCGACATGCATTTGTGATATACATAAAATGTATCTTCAGTGAAACAACTCGAATCTTCGCTGTTTTGAACCTCCACAAACCCTGCGATTACCCAAATCTATTCCTCCGCCAATCTAACACAGATCTTCTCCCTGCCAACCTAGCACATTATGGCGCTAGGATCTATCTGCACTCTACATGCGATCCTGCAAACATAAAACCCAAATGAACAAAATAGAAAAATAAAGCGAACTGTACAGCCATTCCATTGATTTCAAAGAAATCCAACTGGTGGAATGGATTAAGAATCCATCTCAACCACAAAACAACAATTCGATTTATACAAAGAAAACCTAAGGAAACTGAAAGACAAGAAGATACACAACAGGAATTGTTATTTATGCCTTTCAAAAATGTGCATATAGATGCTCTATTTCTTGATTACAATCACACTGATCTCTGATCTCAA
The DNA here is from genome assembly GCA_027924645.1 of Cunninghamia lanceolata. Classification (NCBI taxonomy): domain Eukaryota; kingdom Viridiplantae; phylum Streptophyta; class Pinopsida; order Cupressales; family Cupressaceae; genus Cunninghamia; species Cunninghamia lanceolata. Next base: position 5,437,174 of record BSBN01000148.1, on the reverse strand, counting down.
CTGAACTGAACTCAACTACAACTACTCTACTCATTACATTCAATGATCTCCTCTATTTATCTACTCGCCTGAGTAGTACCACCTGACTCCAAGCGGCTGGGAGACAACCTCCAAGCAGCTGGGAGATCACAACTGACTAACAACCTCTAACTGCCTAACAACCTTTGAGATTATAGCTCGACAAGTGTCCTTGGGACTTACAACACAAACCTAGATACAAACTAAAATAACATGCATTGGTCAAACATACCTTATTACATGAATGGTCAACTTATGACCTTATTGGAAACATCAAAATGAACTGTAAATAGTTAATGCCTTATGGAGAAATGAACTATAAACAGTTAATGCCTTATGGAGGCCACTGTGGATTGGGTGCTCCTGCACCAAGTGTCTTCGACCGTTCCGCTTTGGAACCCCAAAAATAGGTACTCTGTGATTTGGTATTTTACTCCTGTTTGCAAGAGCTTTTTCTGTTATTCGTTAATTTGTTGCCGTATTTGCATAATTAGGGTTTTAAAGGTCAATTGAGCATAAGAGAAAAAAAATTGATAATTAAATTCCCTAATCCAAGTTTTCCTACATTTGTAAGCAACCTAGGGTATGATAGTGCTCTTCACTCGACCCTAGATCCTTGAATGTATAGTGGAGAGAAGGATTTAAACATCAAAACACTAAAACATTAACAAATCCAATTTTCCACTAAACATTTTGGTGAACTCATATTTTTGGACTTAAATTGCAACTTGTTGAGTGTGTGTCTTTAGATTTGGATTGATTTCATTCATTCATATAGTCATTCATTCTATTGCATTGAGAAAAATTTTAAAAAATTGAAAAATTTAGAAAATTCAAAAAAAACAAATTGTATTGTTTGGCTTACTAAATTGCATTAGTTCTTTCTAAATTTTCCTAATTCATGATTTTTTCATCATATCTGATATAAACTACAAAAAAATACAAAAATTCAAAATTTTTCTTTGCACTTTCATCATTAATTTGCTAGGTTTTTTTAGAAATTTTAACAATTTTATATAACCTAGTAATTCCAAAATCTAGGGTTAGTAGGCAAATTTTTTTCTCAGATTTTTCTACTAATTTTAAAGGCTCATTCAAATTAACATTTGGCTGTAGTCTTGCATTTTTAGTGTAAATTTGCATTTAGATTTAAAAATATTTGCATTTTTGCATAGAAAATTTCAACAAAAACTAGCAATTTTGATGCATTTTCATTAAATTTGCATTGGCATTTTGCATGTTCAAGCTTGAAAATAATTTTTAGATCTGAGAGCATTTAATTTGCATCATAAATCAGACTTTAAAACATTCGCATAGCATTTTGTCCCAAGATCTCAAACCTAGGGTTTCGAAAACAACGATTTTCACTAAATTTGGCCTTATCGACTTTATAAACTTGCACCACAGGTGTGTTGTGAAAGGTATTTTGGAATTATTTTGCTATTAACAGGGTAATAATTTTCTTCCCCTCATAAAAATCTTCACAACACCCTTTTATCGGGCTCTTGTAATGAAAATTTGGTGAAAAACTACACATTTTGACTATTTTTGCCCGAGGGTTTGACCTAGTTTGCACTCCAAGGGTGTTGTGATCAATTTTATGGATTGAGGTGACTAATATTATTGATATTATTTTCTATACCTCCTAAAATTCCTTACAACACCCCTTTTGCTAGGTCTTCGAGTTGAAAAACCGTGAAAAATAACCTATTTTTGCTATATTTTCACTAGGGTTTGACCTTAAATGGCACTAAAAGCATGTTGTGTTGGTTATTTTAGCACCAAGTGGCTTTTATTACTGATATTTTTTTCTGTCCATCATCATTTTCCTCACAACACCCTTTGTTATGCCCTTTTGCATTGAATTTTGGTGAAAAAGGTGCTTATTTCGACATATTTTCACTATAGTTTGACTTAGCATTATCTTGGATTTGCATCAAGAGTGTGTTTGGAAGGATCATATTGTTTTTTTGGACTAATATGAGACATAATTTTCTACCCTTCATCAAAATCCTTACGACACCTTTTATTCCATTCATTTGCATTGAAAAAAGTACAAAAAATCAAGCATCTAGGTCATTTTTGCATATAACATTGCACTTGTCTTTTGCATCAATTTTGAAAAGCTTTTAAATTCTGATTTTACATTGAAAACAATTCAATGGCACCTTCATCTCATTTTTCTATGGTATCTCTGCATGCATTTATCAAAGATCTTGATTTTGACGAATTCTTAATCCTCATGAGTGAACATCCTATGATATTAGAAGATTTAATCAAATTCATCTCTAGAAACACTCATGAGAAAGATAAGAGTGAAAATCTTTTTTCCGCCATAGAGTATGATGATGATGATGTACCTTCCTCTCATCCCATTGCTCTCCCTGGCCAAGATGTAGCATTAGTAAATGAGAAAAGCTCTCTCACATTAAATACTTTAGGGATGGATGTTGGGTGCAAGCAAGAGGGAAACAATGTTAATTCGATACTTATTAATAGACTTGGTAGCACTATTCCTAAGATGGTTGTGCGGGGGGCACCTAATGCACCTTCTTTATTAAAGCCAATGATTATAGTTCAAGGTGTTCAAAATGTGTTACAACAACCACACCACAATGTGATTGATCACACATACAACACTCGTAATAACAAGCAAAGTAACCAAGCACTGCATGTGCCTATCTCTCTTCCATGTTCTCAACCTATGCTCCCTCAACCACCTCTTCTTACTCATAAAAGTGGTCAAGAGTATGATCTCGTTGAACAACTTCGTGCTACTCTGACTAAGATCGCTCTTTGGGATTTAATACAAACATCACCTACATACCATGGAATGCTCCAAGAAGCTTTGCAAAAGGTGATTGTTCCACCTACTGCTAAGCCTAATGACGTAGCAACCATATTGGATAGTATGCATGCGACAAAAACATATATTCTCTTTCAACCACAAGAATTACCATCAATTGAAGTTCAAAACCAATATGATCCACTTATAATCTCTGTCATAATAAATAAAACATTGGTAAAACGCATTATGATAGACAATGGATCGACTCTTAATGTTTGTAGCATTGACCTAGTACACAAAATCAAGGTTGACACATCACAAATCATACCAAATGGAATTAGCATTCGTGGCTTTGATAATATTGGACGACAATCCGTGGGCACTATAACTCTACCTATACAAGTAGGACCTGTGCTTGTGCCTACCCCAATTCATGTCATGCCTTGTTCTTTATCTTACAACATGATTCTTGGTAGACCTTGGATTCATGCATTGGGGGCAATTCCTTCCACCTTGCATCGTTCAATCAAATTTATTTTCAAAGGTAAACTTCATACATGTCGATCCTGAACCAAATAACTACTTACACATTGAAAAGCAAAAACTAGTTTACAATCATATGAGCTTAAATAGTTTAGGAACTGGTTCATCAATGCCTCTAGCCACGAATAATGTTGTGCAAGACTCTCAACCATTGAATGTACTTGTTGGTGATGATTGGGGTTCATTAAATTTTAATCCTTGTGATGTAGGGGAATATAAACTTAATAACCTCAACACATCAAAAGTCGCATCGATCTCGTCTAGGCAATCTTTCAAAACATCTGAGAAAAACAAAGTCTCCTTGGTTGAGAATAAAGACAATACCCTTACCTATACTACAAATTATGATACCTATGAGGCTTCACCTTCTTCTAAAGAAATGGACTCTCTATATGGTCTTGGATTTCAAATCTTGTACAAAAATAATGACTATATAGGCAATGGTTGCGGTGTAAATCAACAAGGAATTAGAGTACCTTTACAAGTTGCTGGAATTAACTATACAACCGGTATAGGATACTACTCTTTGAAACCCACCAAAGCCTCTTATTGTCCTAAACTTAATGTTAATACAATATTAAAACAACATGAGAGATATCCTAAAGGTGTATGTTCTTATCGATGCTGCTAGCAGGTAAGTATCTCTAACCCTTTATCTCTCTTGTGATGTGCTTCCCCCGTGATGTGTTATGTGTTGTTTAGGCCTCCTGGGATGACCCTTGACTCTCTTGTAAGGTCCAGGATACCAGGAGACCGCCTCTGTTGTAACCTTCTATTTGTATCATCATTCTTCCATATTGCCTCTCTCTGATTTCATTGTTGTGTGTTGTGTCTTACAGACATAGCGTTGCGGTTGGTGACTTGGGGGCACCCTCCTACGTGACTGTCCCTAAGACACTTGTTTCTCCTCTCTTATTTATTATTTCCCTTCCTCTAGTGTTTCCATCTAGCAGGCAGATGACGACAAACATTTATACTGATGCAGACCTAGTGTCCCTTTTGAGAGCAATCAAAAAATGGACTTAGTTTTTAATATGATGATGGGGTTGTATATTTTATCCGACGCTTGGCTAGTGGAAGAACTCGTGCTTTTCGCGTAGTGAATTTGATAATGTTTCTATCACATTTACAAACCTTAACAATACTACTGCTCTATGCACCTTTGTTTCTCTTTGAATCTAGCCTTGGTGGTACTCGATTCAGAGAGCTTTGTGATATAGCCCCACGGTTATCCTCGAACTCTGAATTCGTTGTATAACCTTGGCTCTTTGTGTGATTAATCATATGCATTGATGTTGTTGTTTATCATGATTTTGTAGACACTAACATGTTTCTTGCAGGGATGTGTTTGTGGGAACATTTGGCGATCGTAAAGTACATGTCACCTCCGGGGGGCATGGGCTTTGCAAAAGTTTGTGTTCCCTTGTGTGTTTTCTTCCTACCTTAACGTTCTTGATATCGATGCATGATATCAACCACCTTAAGGTGGGAGCATATATAAGGTAAGTTGTCTGTTGTAGATGTTAGCAATGTGCTTGTCCTCAGGTGTAGGCTAGTACGATGAGTACTTCTTGCATCCTAAGTTTGTTTTCAATCAATCTATCTATCTATTGCGTATACCTCCTTTTCACCATAAGGCGTCTCCATGATGCGGGTGGGGTTGTATACTTTTGAGCTCATACCTCCTTTTCACTATAAGGCATCTCCATGATGCAGGTGGGGTGGTATGCCATGCTTCTTTTTCACTATAAGGCGTCTCTGTGACATGGGTGGGGTTGCATTTTCAAAAGTCCTCTATGGAGGTGGGGAGCGGTTCTGTGACTAACTTAACCCTTAAGCGTGTCTTCGGTGATTGTTGTGGTGAAGCCCAATCGTCGGTGTGTGCCTGTAATGTTCCTGAGATGGTGATGAGCCTAGAAATAGGGAACACACCATCGCTTGTCTGCCATGTTTTCTCTGTGTCTTTAAGTGTGTGTGTTTTGGCATGCTTGTTTCGTTTGGCATGTGTGTTGCCCCATATGCAGTATGCATTTTGTGAGGTTTTGCATGTTTTGTGTGTGTGTTGCCCCATATATACAAAGACCTGTGCGATGAGTGCATCATGTATTATGGGAGGTTTGTTTGCTTTCTAGTACTTGCATTTGCATTTCATATATATGAGAAAATGAAAAGAAAAGAATCATGCTTGTCTTCCATACATTAATGTGTCTTCTATGCATTGACTGTCTTCTCCATGTTCTACGTGACTGTAATTGTCTTCTTTGTGTTTTGCGTGCCGGTTATTGTCTTCTATGTGATTGGCGTGTCTTCTCCATGCTTAGTGTGTTTGTTGTGTTTGTGACCTTACTTTAATGCATGTATTGGCCTCGTGTTTATACATACATTAAAGTGGGGGCTAAATGTAACGTCAAAAAATGTCCCCTTGGGGGCTTTTCCCTCATAAGGTTTAGCTCCCAGGTCTTTAACATGCATTTAGGACATTTTAGTTCATATTTTGGCATCTCGATGGAATGAGACCTAGGTTTCATGACAAAGTGGACCTAGGAGGACCCCTTGAGCTGTACCCTGCCCAAAATAGGGGGGAGAAATTGGGCGCTCGTGCCCTAGTCCTGCCCTATTTTTGGGTAGCCCTAATTTCCAGGTGTCGGTTTGTGACCGTTATTAGGTCCCTTTGTTGACACGGTAAGTTTGAATTTATGAAATCTTGGCGGGAGTGCTTGTAGTTGCATATGTAAGCATGCTTAGACATTCATTTGTAAACTAGATGGCAATTTTGATATTTAAGTGTTCTCAAGGTGATTTCAAGGCTTTCATTATGTTGCAAGAGCAGGCTTGTGTGTTTTGTGTGTTTGTATTTGCAGATTTGAGCATCAATTTCCTCATGGAGTGAAGAGCATCTTCCTCCCATGAGAGCTTCACTACAAGGTGACATTATATTGTGTTTTCATCATTGATTCCTTTGGTTTTTGTCTCTGCCTCATAAGGGCACACACTCTCTATCTGACAACAGTGTTCGGATACTTAAGTGTTCTCTGGGGCTTCACTGAGGCAAGCCTCTAAACACCACAACCCCCAAACCAAGTCTTGTGATTGCAGGTTACAGGTGTCGTATTTGGGAAAAGTGGAGTTGCAGGAAGGATTGGTAGGCATCAAGGATTCAGGATCTGAAGAAAAGTAGGACACAGGAGCATTTCCAGGATTTGGGCGCTCGCTCTAGTGTCCTCCACAGACAAATTTCTAGAAACAGAAGTTACAAGGTTGATTAGTGTTGGAAGGAGGTCCAGATCTTGTGAAGAAACTGGTACCTTGGACTTGGGCACCTGCTCCAATGTCCCTGACTGTTCCGCTTCGGATCCCTGAAAATAAGTACTTTGTGATTTGGTATTTTACTCCTGTCTGCAAGAGCTTTTTCTGTTATTCATTAATTTATTGTTGTATTTGCGTAATTAGGGTTTTAATGGTCAATTGAGCATTGGAGAAGGAAAATTGATAATTAAATTCCCTAATCCAAGTTTCTCTACATTTGTAAGCAACCTAGGGCATGATAGTGCTCGCCTCTCGACCCTAGATCCTTGAATGTATAGTGGAGAGGAGGATTTAAACATCAAAACACTAAAATATTAACAAATCCAATTTTCCACTAAACAAGTTGTTATTTCTCTTCTTGTTCCTCAGCTATAAGTGGTTCCCAACTTTTCCTATGCCAACACTTCTTGAAAACACCTTTTGCTTAGTTTCTTTGATTTGGTTGCATGAGATAGCGAACTTCCTTCTCATGCTCGGCATAGATGGGGAATTCAAAGACTCTCTATGTCAAACTAACCCTAAAATTTAGAACCACTTGACATGCTAGATCAAACACTTTCCTCTGCTTCTGGTCATATCTTTGTGCACATGTCAAAACCAACTCGGGAGGCTATAAGGATACTAGAGATGTAGCAGCTTGAATCAATCTTGAACCAGCCATGCATCAAGCCTGAAAGGGTCTGCCTCCTTCCCTGTGCACCTTTTGTTGAATTTTCTAGACAGCAACATGCTATGGATCAATGTCTCCAATCTTTGGATATGTAATTTCTCCAGCTGGAGGATTTTCCTACATCTCTACACTAAACACCAAGACCACCTTTTAGAACATATCCAAATCACTAGAAATATCCTTTGAATGCATTAGGGTTAGTATATTCCACATTCTTAAGAGAATGCACAACTTGAAGTTCATCAGAATGAATAGTAAATTCATGCTTCTCTTTGTAAATTATCAGGGATCCCAAGAGTTCGTTACTTGCCTAAGGGATAGTACTGTGAAGAGCATCGGGCACCAGAGATATGGGTGATCCTAAAATTTTAAGTAAAAACTCAAAACACTGACTCATCGATCCCAAAAGTTTATCGAGTTGAGCTATCAGGGACCAGGGATTGGGGAGATCTTCGAAATTATGCTCAAAAGGTAGTAGAAAAGAAGCAGGTTCAATACCGCAACCTTGATGAGATTAGTGCATTGTACTATCGAGGATTGAGATCGGGGAGTTCGCCGATCTCCATGACAAAAAATATCAAACAAAACTCAGGCAATCCGATATGTTGATTCTAATGGCGTAATATGTTCATTGGGAATTGAAGACCGGGGAAATCAAAGACTCAAAGCTCAAAAATAATAAAACAAGATAGGGTTAAACCCGCGATTTTGAAAGGCTTAGGAATTTTAAGTGTCGGAGATCAGGGATCGAGAACAACCTCACACTTATGCTCAAAAAGTGAAGAAACATGACAAGGTCTGACACCCTGATCTTGAAGGGCTTAGCAAATACCAAGTATTGGGGTCGGGGATCGAGACACAACCATATTGCATGCCCAATAAAGAAAGAATTAAAATAATTGAAACTTTGAAAAGGCAACATGACATCACCAAAAACAACCTCGAAAAGCATGCCAAAACAAAATAGATTCAAATGACTAGGGTTACAAAACTAAAAAGGGAAAGAATGAAAACCTAAGAAAAAAGAGATTCAAGACTTGAGAGCGCGAAAGGGCACAAACACAAATGCCATATGAACCCAAAACAAGGCCAAATGAGTGGGTGAATTGACGAAATGCCATTAAATACAGAGAAGAGATAGAAACCCTACTTGGAGAAATGAAAAACGACGAAATGGTCTAAGCTCATCCAATCGTAGATAGATGCAGCTAGCAGACTACAAACATTCACCCCCAGAAGCACCAATAGCTTCGATCTCACACCGCAGGATTTGCAATGCGATCAAAATCACCGAAACTCTGGGGGAAAACACAAAATGCAAAAATGAAAAATTTGCATGCGCATAGGAAAATTGCAATAAATGCAGATCTGAGGGTAGGTAGGGATTAGGTCATATCCCTTGCTCATTAGGATATTAGAGATGTCACAATGACAAACTCCAAAGATCTGGCAAAGGTAACGTGTGGAGCCATCACTAGTATCCACAAACCTTGGGATGTCGAGGGTGCTTCTACTGCCATGCCAAAATAATAAACTTCAACAAGCCAAAAACTCACCACACAGATGTACAAGGAAAGTCATCGAGTTTTCGTGGGTGATTTCATTGTCATGCTAAAATGACAAACCACAATACCCTGACAAAACAGGAAATGTGAGAAACTTAGTGAAAATGCCAAACTCAGAGAGTCAAAACCCAAAAGAAGGGCTAAAAACATCAAAACAAAACCAAAATTAGCCAAAGGGAAGAAAAAGATTCTAGGAAAAGGTATTGAAACAATGCTGACATTACACCACAGGAGAAGGAGACAAACAAAGAAGGGAAAGGGGGTCCTCATTTGCCTAAAATGAGGCATGTTGTGTAAGGCACAGCAAGGCCTCTTACCCCAAAAGGTAGCACACTAAAACTCCCAAAAAGGAAAATAGGAGGGAGACTCAGAGTTTGGAGTGGGCCCCCCCTCTCATCTCGGACCCACATTTGACTTCCAAATTTGGAATTAAAGCTAAGGACAAGGTTGCTATCTAGATCTCCCTAATGAAGTTTAGATTCAAACCGCCTTGAGCGGTGGGTTCGTTTGTTGTTCCTGGGCTTTGACCCAGTTTTGATTTGTTGATCCAACTAGTTGGGTGTTGCTGGTCTATAGCTATTTGTTATTGCTTTGTTGGTTGTTTTTTTACTGTTCCTCTTTGCTTTTTTGGCCTGTTTGTTTTGTTGTGGCCTGATGTTGTACAAGGGTGGGGCCCTTTCAAAACCCCTTATTCTAGTTGATAGCTTTGGTTAAAAGCGTTTACCAATATCAAAAACATGGCTAAAAAAAGTGAAGAGATTATCAAGCCTCTAATCTCTATAAAAAAACATAGAGAATCTATGGGAAAAAGATTATGCATCTGCAATGCTACACCAACTTAGACACCATGAAAGCACCATCTTATCAATTATTCTATTCAAAAACACTTGCACCCAATTCTACATGCAAACTGTTGTTCTCTTCTCTTCATGTAAATGGTTCCATGCAAATAACATAACAATGTTCATTCTCTTCTCTTCTAAAACAAATGACAACTTTCTACCAATGACCTCATTTATTAATATGCTAGTTGATATATCCAATATCTATTTGCAACACTTTTTCCACACACTATTAGATATATCAACTGACATACATGCCTTTACTCTTAGTTATCAATAAATACAATAATGTATCCCTTGAGTATCCTGCATTGTATCTTCCTATTAAGTCAATGCCTATACATAAAAAACATGTGTAGGGGATGACCATAGGTCCAAATTGTATGGAGGATAGCTGGCTCTAATAATAAATGCGAATAGGTTCAACATAGTTGTTTGAAGCTTTAAGGTAATGCAAAGCCTTTCCCACTATTGTTCTACAATGTTTGGATTGTCTTGGTTAATGTGGGTTCTTAATTTGTGCAGGCTTGTTATAAGAGGTAGTGAAAGTCTTGTTATACAATTTTTAACTTGGTATTTTGGTGTGGTATGGTGGAAAGTTCGAAACAATAACTATGTGGATGGACTAGTGGGAAATGTGATCCAACACTCACTAAGGGTGTTGCAAAAAATGCTTCTTGTTGCATTTTTTGTAAGAAGAACAATGATATGACATGAAGTCTGAAAATTGTAAATTACATTCGCTGTTACAAAACTTTGCCTTGAAATCTTCATAAAGTTGCATTTTGATATGATCATGTTGTAAGAAAACTTCATAGTTTACCTTGCAGATTTTTTACTTTATTAGTCTCTACAAGGTCTCCACCCCATGAAATTAGATCCCTTTTCGTAATTTTTCATTTGGAATTTACTCAATTGCTATCATCCGTGGGGTTTGTGACTTGTGAATGAAGTATCCAATTTAATGAGGTTGTGATCTATAACTGCAATGTTCCTCTCCATCTTGGCAAGGTCTTTCATTACCTTGCTCCTCATAAGTTCTCTCAGTTAACTTTATCCACAATTGTTTTCTTTGTTGTTCCTGGTCTGTTTAGGTTCATGAGGGTTCGAGGTCCCCTATGACCACTTTATAAAATTCATGATGCATTTTTCGAAATACCATTATATATACACATACTTCAAATTTAAATAGATTGACAAGGCTCAGTTTATTCCCCAGTTTGGTCATGAGGTCAAAACCTGCATACAGGATTTGAACAAAATATACAAGGTGAAAAAGTCGTGCACCCACAAGGAGGGTCATATGCCCAGCAGTCATATGGAAAATCAGATATACATATATTACAAAAGAGAGATTTGTAAGCTCCTCATACCATTTGTGATTTTTAACAAAATGTCCACGGTATTTTGTGACCATAAACAACACAAAATCCATCTGAAGAGCTGTAAATTTGCATAATATAATTTGGTAAATATAATTCAGGCCCAAATGGCAGACCTGATATAGGTACAGGGTTATAGAACTAATCCGGACAAAATCCCTAAGGTAGGGCTACATAAAAACCAGTAGATGCTTTCCTCATGGTAACAAGCAATCCCTTGGTGGTAATCCAATCTCTCTCATTTCCTTCTGGCTGAGAAGAACTCTATTCCCTTCAGGTGTCCTCATTTGACATTTTCTTCTGGATGAGAAGGATCCCAAACCCTTCAAGCATCCTTCTCGTTTGACATTTCCTTCAGGATGAGAAGAAATCCATTATCTTCAAGCATCCTTATCATTTCGCATTTCCCACTCTTCTGCCTCCTTCAGCTTTTCAGTCCACAGCTTTACAGGCTTCCACACAAAGAGTTCAATGTCACGACTCCTCCATGGTAATACAAAAACGGAATGCAGCAAGTACCTCATCAGTATATATGGTCAGTGAATGATCTACTTAATCATTTCATCAATTCAAAAGCATCTTTGGCTCAACAAACATCCAGTCATTTTTTCATAAACTGAGAATATCTTGATCCCTTCTTACCACTATAAGTCTGACACTGTGCACCTTGTTTATTGTAAGCCTGTCTATATAGTTTGCTTCACTTACTATCACCAGAAATCTCCACAAGAACATTGCCCGTGCTTGAAATGATGGAAACGGTTTGAATCTCTCACAACAATTTCTCTTGCAACAATCTTGGAGATAAACTTTGTTGCAGTGTGGCAGTCACCACACACTCGAAGGTTCTTGACAACTCTAATAGCTGTTCCAGGGGACGTGTTTAACAACCCAAATACAATTGCCAACTTTTCACTATGGTGGCAGAGGAGTAGTTCCTTCTCCTCCTCCTCCACATCATTAAGTACAGGTCTTGTATCTGGAATATACCCTGCTGCTTTCATCTCCCAAGACAATTTCTCTAACATTGCATATATCTCCTGTGTTTGTGGGTGTGATTTGTCTCCCACACAAAAAATATGTATTGTTTTATGGACTTCAATCCAACTACATCCAGGAATCTTTTTAACTCCTCTATCTTTCATCAGCTTCCTTACCTTATGAACACCACTCCATTTGCCATCTTCTGCATAAATGTTTGATAAAAGAACATAAGGTGCATCATGTTTAGGATCTAGCTCAAAAAGAAGTGTTGCCACAAATTCTCCTAGCCATATATTCTTGTGTGATCTACAAGTACCAAGCAAAGACATCCACACAACCACATCAGGCTTGATTGGCATTTTGATGATAAAGTTTAGGGTTTCCTCAAGATAGCCAGCACGGCCAAGAAGGTCAACCATGCATACATAATGGGCAATCGTAGGCATGATAGAATAAGAGGCACTCATAAGATTTAAGTACATGCAGCCACCATCCACTAGACCAGCATGACTGCATGCAAATAAAACACAAAGTAAACTTACTTGGTCAGGGATGGTTCCAGAGTGCTTCATCAGTTCAAAGAGTTCAAAAGCATCCTTGCTGTAGCCATGCATTGCATATCCTGCTATCATTGCATTCCATGAGACTACACCTGGGTTATTCATTTTATCAAACAATTCACGAGCTTTCTGTATGCTTCCACATTTTGCATACATGTCAAGCACAGCATTTGCAACTAAATCGGACCAAAAACCATTTTCAATTACTTTTCGCTGGATCTCAATCCCCTGTTTCAGAGCTCCAAGTTTGGCACAAGCTGGGAGAATGCTGGCAAAGGTTGATGCGTCAGGCTTTACACCTACAAATTGCATTTGCTTAAAAATATCCAAGGCTTTTTCAACAAGCCCACTTTGTGTACATCCAGCAATGATTGTGGTCCATGAGACTACGTCTCGCTGAGGCATTTTATCAAATAGATCATGTGCCTTCTCTATACTTCCACATTTTGCATACATGTCTATAAGGGCATTTGCAACCACAATATACGACACATTTTGGCTTTCCATTATTTTCTGATGAATCTCCATTCCCATCTCCAAATCTCCAATTTTTGCACAAGCTGGGAGGATGCTGGAAAAGGTTGCCGAGTCTGGCTTTACGCCTGCCAATTGCATTTCCTGAAAAATCTCCAAAGCTTTATCAACAAGCCCATTTTGCACACATCCAGCAATAATTGCAGTCCATGAGACCACATTTCCTCTAGGCATTTCTCTGAAAAGTCTTAAAGCCTCGTCAAGAATACCACTTCGTGCATATCCTGTAATCATAGCATTCCAAGAGACCACGTCTGCTTTAGACATTTTGTCAAACAGTTCGCGTCCCTTTGATATTCTCCCACATTTTGCATACATGTCTATCAGGGTATTCATCACAATCCCATCAGATAGAAATCCACATCTAATGATTTTTCCATGAATCTGCAAACCATGTTTTATTGATGAGACGTTGGTACATACAGGAAGAATATTGGAAAAGGTGAACTGGTCAGGTTGGAGCGCTGTTTGTTGCATTTTGTAAAACAGAGTCAATGCTTCTTGAGGAAGCTCGTGTCTTCTATAAGCTGAAATTATCATATTCCATGAAAACACGTCTGGTTCAGTCATATCATGGAAAACTTTGCGAGCATCCGCCAAACTTCCACACTTGTCATACATGTTGATAAGTTTATTTGGTAAAACTGTGTGTGGGGTAAATGTAAATCCCCTGGCATTGATGTGAGAGTGGATTTGCTTACCCTCTGAAAGTGCTTTCTTGGCAATGCAGGCCTGCAATAGATGAAGATACGTAGAAATTTCTATGGGAGCGTTGTGGGTAGTAAGCAAAATGTGTAGAGCTTCCTTCAAGCAACCCTCTGTACAGAGTGCTCTAATATTTCGATTGAGATTGGTTACAAATGACATTATATGAATATGGTCACACAAGGTTTTTCAACCCCTCTGTCATTTCCATCTTGGAGGCTGTTTTAAGACACCACGTTATGATTTCTGCAGAGCATGAAGATTGATTTCATGGATTAGGTAGCGTTTCAAATGAAAAACTGTAAAACAAGTTCCCATTGCTCTTTCTTTAATTGAAGTGAAAGATCGAGGTGTCTGCCAATGCATTCGTTGACAGCGGTGAACGGATTTGTCCTTACGGGGGTAGCATGGAGTTCCTATGGACACTGTAAGTGGGTGTGTTCCAACTCACCCTATCTATATGAATTCATTTGACTTCAATTATTTAAATAATATTTAACAACTTTTAATTTATGGGAATTAAAATGATATGGGACCAGTTTATTTTTACTGGTAAAGTTGAATGGTTCTCAATGAGTCTACCACAGATCAAATCTTAATGAGTGCAAGGCCCCAACATCATAAGGGATGAGGTCAGGATTGTGCCCCGAACAACTTTGACAAAATGGATACCTCTCCTAAGTTGAAGAGGCTGCAGCATAAGGCCCTTGCTCCCATATTGGGTAGCTATATGATTATATGAGTTTGATATAAAATAGATTTATATATTATGACATAAGGGGTGCATTCCAACTTGCCCTACCATTATGATAAATTCACTTGATTTCAATTATTTAAATAATATTTAAAAACTTTTAATTCATGGGAATTAAAATAATTGGAAATATTTATTTTTATAAAATAGATTTATATATTATGATAGAAATAATGTACATGCTATTCAAAAAAATAGATAGAATAGAATCGTGTCTTAAAGCTGGATAAAATTATATTAACCAAAATAAAATCATGCATGATCATGTCCCTCCATGAAATTTTGAGGGTGATCCAATACAAATTTCATTGTTCTTCTTCAAATTCGTCAAATTCTAAGCAATGTTAAAGCAAGTATTTAAAAGTTATTTTTAAAAAAGAGAACAACTTTCTATCAATCATCAAAATTAGGGAAGCTCTAGTCTATCCCAATTTCAATTCAACACATCTATTTTTTGTCTTAAGTAATTTGCTTTGGTCAGTTTATCATACTTGGCTTCCTTATAATATATCTAGGGTTTGAATTATAATTAACTTATCCCTAGGTATATTTGTAGGGTGCATTTTTTATCCCTACATTGTGGTGAACTTGACCCTCAAACCCCTTTAGAGTTTTGACCTTCTTCCTATTTTTGATTTATGATATGATTACATCTTATTTTCTTATTCCTTTTCAAATATGATTGCCTCTTGTGCATTTATTTGTCTTACCTATGATTTAACATTTTAGTGGTTTTCACATAGTCAATTCCACCTTGTGTGCTTCATATTGCTAGACCATAATCATGGACACCCTAGCTTTCATCCTAAACAAACTTGCTATTGTTGCCATTATGATTCATGATGATGATACTTGTTAGCCATTCAACCTTCACGTACAATGACCTATAGCTAAAAAATTATGAACTCATGTGCACTGGCATATCTCTTACTCTCACTCAAAGCACATTGAGTCCTTCACCCTCTACTTTGCCCTTTGCCCTATAACCTTCAAGTACTTCCTAAGTAATTCTTGCACATAACAACATTATAGAAAGAAAAAGCACTATCCCATTTAGTTAGTATGTTCAAATGTATCACAATGTCTTTGAAAGTTTCTCAAAGCATACAAAACATAAGTATATATAGGCACCTATCCCCTAGCACTACCTAAACTATTCATATCATCATGCATGATTACAAAGATAGTGTGGGCTTGCTTAAGTGTATTGCTATTCGCATGCATTCCAAAAATACACTGTCTTAAAATACATCCTATGCATGATCATCTTCTTATTGTTATCTACATATAAGATACTTATCCATGATTTGCTACCTATTTATTGTTAGGCACCAATCCAATATGTATCTATCACATGTTCTCATAGGTCAACATTCTCTTGGAGTAATTATGTGTTCTATACTCAAAAACTATATGCATCAAACACTAAAAAGACTTATTGTAACTTAATAAAAGCGACAAAAACTCAAATGATACTCCTATGAAAAGACATAAACTTCACTTATTTACACAAGCTCGAGTGCATCTATCAAAAATTTGTTCTAAAAGTGGCTCAATTGATGCTTCAAGAGCATCAACTTGTGTCTCCAAGGTTGTACTTTCTCTAGAGATTTTCTTGGTCCATATAGTGATGTCCAACCTACAAAAAATAATCTTGTTCTATAATTTATGTAGCCTCTCCATAAATTTCTACTTTTCCATTATCTCTTTTGTTTGCTTTTACACATTGATGGTGATCATTTGCATTATCACGTAACTATCTTTCTTGGTGACTTGGCACATGAGGGCATTATGTTGGCGTAAACATTTCACTTCACCTAGGATAGTGTTCATCCTAAGTCTAATACTGCAATTGGTTAATTAAGTTTACTTATGATATCAGGAATATTTATCTTCCCCCACCTAAATAGCCAATAATGACATTTGTAGACGCTGACTCGATATACATAGTGACAACATTGCATCATCAATCCTTGATTGATGCTAACTAGGTGTCCCCTATGTTTAGTTAGAGCCACCTTTGTCTAAGTTAAACTGAGTTAACTCACAACTTGATTGGGACCGACTAGGAGTTAAACTCTTACCTTTTGGCCATGCCATCTCCTTGATTCATGGATCGAAGAGGTATATATATGTGTAATTTATTTTTTGTAATCAAGCTCCATCATATTGAATAAAAAATAACATTATTCTTCAATTTGGTTTTGTGGCTAATCCATAGACATTAGGTTTCAGGTTGTATTTTGTTTATCACAAAATTTAACACATTGGGCATATTTTATGCAACTTGTAACTCTTCTTGTGCTAAAGTTAAATCCTCTTCAATCTTCTACACTTGCTCATCTTTATTCTCCACCTTCCTTTTTAAGTCCTCTACCTTAGAGAACATGATAATTTTATTATTTATTTGCACTAGAGATTTCTATGCAATTGTAATAGTGCGTCTCCATTTGGCACAAGTTTCAAAATCAACGTAATCATTTGTGATTCATCAAGCTTAACCTCCACAAATGTGTTATCCCTTGGGATTAGATAGTGGAAGGCACCATATGTCTTCAAAATCATGGAAAGTAGCTCATGTAATGCTTTCTCTACATGAGGGCATGGCTAAGATGCATCTTCATCCATCAAAAATGCTTTACTTGCCATCACTATTACTTCTTTCATATCTTTTCCTTTGGAAAACGTAAGTGATGGAGTTTTTCCTACTTGCACCTCTTCTATTTTTTAACTAATGCCTATTGGTTGTTGCTTCTATTGCACTTGTGGCCTTGGCAACTACTCTAGAGATTGTACTTCTGAAGCTTGCACTTGTGGTTCATCAACTACTAGCATATTTGAAACTTTAACAACAAGAATTCTAGATCATGTAGGAATCTACATAGATATGAACTTACTAAACTACTCATGTGGTTTGAGATCCCTATGATTCTTCATCTAGCTTGTTAATCCTTACACTCATCATTGTGTTCTTCTTATACTACTTTGGAAATGATTCACTAACCATGAGCTTAGCCTTGATATCTTGCATTAGTGCCTCCTATTCTTTCACCTCCTCATCTACCTTTTTTGGGGCATCTCTTAGCCCATTATCATCAACTAGTGGTTGGATGAATTGTAATGGTTTTATCACTAGAGGGTGCATAATAGGTAGATATTACCCTACAAGCATATTTTGGTGCTCATCATCTACATCCTTCACAAAAATAACATACAATAATGCATTAGGCTCATGATCAATTGTAATATCCATAAAAATCACCTAGTGTGATGTCAAAAGAATTGAAGCTACATTGTTAGGTAAGAAATCACTATCTCCTACATGCAAGTTTGTGTACTATTGCTTTAGGGATATCACCCACTCCATTTTCCTAAGGTGTGCATTGACACCCATATGTCTATTATCATGCACATCAAATTATTATACTGAGGGTATGAACTTGATCTGACTTTCTTGCATCCTCCCATCGTTTGTGCCATAGTAATATAAGACATGAATTAATAAGGAACCAAAATAGGAATCCTTTTTTCTATCCCATGATAGACATAAATTTTTCTGTGAATCTCATTTGCAAGGTATATGTAATAGTTTTAATGAACACTATGAGAAACAATCTTGAATCTTGAATATCCATCCCCAATTAGAATTTGGTCATCACAAATTATGCATGATAACTTCAAATATACACATGCACATGCAACTTGTATTTTTGTGTTAGGAATTTTGTTAATAATAATAACCCCACATGTTCCTCTCCTACTCCCAATTGATGCATCTATTGCTTCTCATATTATTGTACATTTGTCAATAGCCTCCTTGATTTTAACATATAGTGCTTCTCCTCCATCACCCATCTCATTGCTTAATAGAGTGGTAATCTTATAGATTATCTTTGAATTTATGATAATATGAAAATCTTAGCACAAATATAGGACTCTATTTAAGGAATTGGCTCACCAAAAATCACACCAATGACTTCGTGTTTCCAAAATAAGGAAACTTTCTCAATTGTTAGTATCCCTATTGTTGCTAGCTCTAAAACTTCTACACTCTATTCACTAGTAACTATGCCATCTTCCCTATAGATAGTCCTAATAATTGTACTTGTCCTATTATCATTGAGGTCGTTGAAATAGTTTTCATTCCCTATCTTAAAAGTAAACAAGTGACCTAAACATTCCAACCAACTATATTTCTCATCTATAACCTTTATTAGCTCCATCTCCTAATTTACATTTCCACTATTAGGTTTTGCAATGTCTAACTATGTAACTTCCATAGTTTGGCCATGACCACCACTTCCACAAGTTCTCATGTCCATGCATGTAGTTTTCCTACAAGGAACCATAAATTCTACCCTAGTTTTCAAACTACCTTGAAAATCTTTGCTTTAAATCTGTTTTGCAATTTTTGCACAAAGATTCAAGTTTTTTTACTAAACTTGCAATGAGATGGGATTTACAAACAAAAAAGGTGCATTTTATAAGTAATTTTAATTCCTTGTTGTCATCAATCTGTTTATTATCTCCTTAAATGCCATATATTCAAAAATTTGTGCATAATGGCCATGATTACCCCTCAATCACATGGTTTTTAGTATGCTTAGTGTCTTGTCATGTTTACTCTTTCCATACCTTTTGTCTAACTCTCACTTCTTAACTTACTAATTTTTTCTTGCGAACTCATTGTGTAGTTTCATTAGTCATCATCATATTTCTTTTTCTTTTAAATATGCTAGTTCATAATTTCTAATTAGTTGTCATGCAGTGAGCATCCTCATGCATTCAACTAGCGAATGTGGAGTTTCATGAACTCTCCTTATAACTTTTCATCATCTATACATCCTTTGCATGTCGATTTCATTATAGGATGGTCTTATCCTTGCACACCAATTTTCTTCCTACTCTAATATCATGCATGATCCCTTGTACATTACACATAGATGCCTATATCTATTATAAATTGTTCAATAGAATTGGCACAACCTATGCATCAAATATGTGAATCTAATAGTGATATTGAGTATTACAACTCACCATAGACAAATGAATCCAATACTCTTTACTAAGTGTGCAACAATCAGACCGCACTTCTACTTGAACCATACTTAATTGGTTGCACATTAGTTGAATCTATCAAACAACACCTTTGTAATTAAATACCTTATGGATCATGTACTTGTATATTTGATTACTCATAACATGCATTCACATTGTATTTATCCCTTTGCAAATCCCATATTTCTTATCTGTGCAATCACCTTTTCTTCTCGAACTAATGGGTTACAACATGGATACTAACAACAACCTTTTTGAAATACACAAGATTTTTACTTATATTTGTGTGTTGCATAGAAACATAAAGTTTCGACATTATGTGACAACATATTGGATTGTATGCTATAAAATAATGCATAAACAAAATGACTAAAAATAAGAATTCTAAATTATATTTGGTTGTAATGACCTTATTATTTGAGTATGGGGAACAAACTAATGGGAAGATTATCACTTGCAATACATTTTAAGCCTACTATTAGTAACCTTTCCCAATAGTAATTGTCCATCAAATTAATTTATAAAAGAAAATGAGAAAATAAAAGAAAATTGTCTAAAAATGGGATACATGCTAGTTGGTAGCCACATCACATGATCTATCCATGATAACATCTTATATGGTAGTTTGTTGGACCTTTTTTTATGAAACATCTTATATTTCTTGGAAAAGAAAACTTGTGTTCTAGGTAAGAACAACCATGCCCTAAAAACCCAACAATAATATTTTACTTAGTAGAACAACACATCTCTTTTGACCCTACTCAACCATTAAAAAACTATGTCATCCTCCATTTAAAAATGATTGAAAGAAATTACACCACAATAAATTATTTGCTTCTTATAAAGAGTTGGCAACATATACATTTTGCTTCAACATTAAGATTTCATAATTACGCCGAGAGGTGTTCTACATTCACACCACACGTAATTTTATAAGATTCCAATCTAAAAAATAAAAATAAAAATAAAAAATTTTATATGCATGAGATTATTAAGATAGAGGATCATAATGAAATGCCACAATAAATACACCACTAAATGCGACACCACTCTCAAAGATGCTTTTTCTATTTTAAACCAAAATGCAAATATTCTATATGTGAGTAATTTATAAGATACTTGTGCTATTTTAAACGAAAATGCAAATATTCTAGTAATTTATAAATGTGAAGAATAAGAAATATATTTAAATGGGAAATGAAACCCTTGCATTCTACCTGCCAGTAATTTATAAAAAATAAAAAACCAGTAATTTATAAAAAATCAAAAAATCAAAATCAAAAACCAAAAGCAAAAAAAATTGGAAGATACCTCTTAAGCATACTTTAGATATATTTTTTAAATATAAATATACTAGTTTTTATGTTACCCATAGAAAAACTCGAGAGAAGCACTTGAGGAGGATTCCATGGAAAAACTTTACATTTTGTATTCAAAATGTCCCAGTATATTAATCATTATATAAAAGTTAAAACAAACCAAGTGAAATTTTCACTACTACACATCGTAATACTTCTGTGATAAATTAAAAGCTAAAATATATCTCCGTGATCTCACCAATAAAATAAAAGCTAATAAAAATATATCACAATACATATGGCCTACGTCAATACTCCATGAACAATCACATTACTAATTGTCCTTGTCACTCACTCCCATTATTTATGTTTAGCATCCACCTGCTAGCGGATCTCATTACAAACATTTACACACGTCTTACTCTCTCCCAGACTGCCATCACTGACATTGCTACAAACTGCTCTTCTCCCACAATCATTATTAATAGAAACATTCTTATTCTAGCAATTTAAACAATTTAGAAAGTTCCTCAAGCATTAAATGTAAACAGACAAATTCTTATACTGGAACACAATACCTTACTGCTAAATCTTCTGATGATTGTTTCTGCTAAATAGAGAAAACAAAAACATTTTAAACTCGAGAAATAGACAGAGCAACTAACTAGTGGATGAGAAAAAGGAGAAGTGAGGGTCGTAGTTCAAACTCCAACTACAACTTCGGGAATCTGCAACTGCACATAAGCTTCTTATTTTGGGGCCTCGCATGAAACGCAGAAGTATGTCCCACCATACTATTACTGATATTGTTCCACCCAGTCCAATCCCATATCCCAACCCCACAGCAATCACTGAGACGTGTTCATCCACTTTACTCCACATTGATTTACCCACCATTTTTGAAGGTGAAGGTGAAGGCACTGTTGAACTTTTATTCTGTTTGCAACTTTGTAAAGGGTACCCACATAAACACGTAGGGTTTCCCTGGTAAAATCTCTCACCAAAAGTCATAAGTTGTTTTCCTCCTGGTATTGGCCCACATAAGCGGTTGAAGGATACATTCCAATAGCTCAACTTGGATAATTGTGTTAGCTCTTCAGGTATTTCCCCACTCAAACTATTTTGAGACAAGTCCAACTGCTCTAGAGGTTCTATTTGCCCCAAAGATGCTGGTATCATACCTTCCAATTGGAATATAATTTAGAACAATTCAATGAAGTATAATTTAGAACAATTACTAAGAGAAGAAGGGATTGAAGCAGATTCAAAGTAAAGACATGAGAATAGCTCACCAGTTAAATTGTTCTCATTCAGATACAAAAGTTTCAAATATTTGAGCTGTCCTATAGCCTTTGGAATTTTACCTGTTAAATTCAATGAAGTATAATTTAGAACAATTACTAAGAGAAGAAGGGATTGAAGCAGATTCAAAGTAAAGACATGAGAATAGCTCACCAGTTAAATTGTTCTCATTCAGATACAAAAGTTTCAAATATTTGAGCTGTCCTATAGCCTTTGGAATTTTACCTGTTAAATTCAATGAAGTATAATTTAGAACAATTACTAAGAGAAGAAGGGATTGAAGCAGATTCAAAGTAAAGACATGAGAATAGCTCACCGGTGAGATCGTTAGAGGAAAGGAACAAATCAAGAAGAGACGTGCAGTTTCCTAGAGAATTTGGAATGCTTCCGCTCAGACGATTTTCGGTCAAGCGAAGATGCTCTAGCTTCCTCAGACCACCAAGTTGTTGACGGAAAGTCTAATCCACTGAAGCTGCGAGCAATTGGCAAGAGATTTGGGGATGGAACCCTCTAGTCCATTAAAGATAAGGTCAAGTATTCTCAACGATTTCAGCTGGCCAAGCTGAGGTGGAATCCTTCCCGTGAAAGAATTGAAAGAGAGATTTAAAGTGCGTAACAAGGAGAGACCTCCTATGGATGGAGAAATGGTACCTTCCAATTCCAATTGAGGGAGAATTATGGCGACCACTCTGTTGGTATGTTTTCTGCACCAAACACCGCTCCAGAAGCAGACGTTTTCTGACTTGGTAGAAGTCCAGTTGGAAAGCGATCGCATGGGGTCGGCTGTAATGCCATTTTTGAAGGACAGTAGAGCTTCAACGTCCCTCTTATCATCATCAACTTTATCTTTCGCAACAAAAAACCTTTGAGAGACATGAGGAGAAAAGGAAGTGTTGGCATTCTGTATTGCGGTGGCGGTAGTTAATGTGAATGGCAGAGCCAAGCCTAAGCACAGCATTGCGATCATCATACGTCCGTCCATTTCTAAACCAAACCTTCTAATCCGAGTAATCACAAAGGCAATCACAAAGGCAGTGTAATATAGGTAATATAGATAATAGGGGAGTCAGTCTGTCCAGCAGGTAAAAATAGTCATCAATGGTGGGGACAGCGAAATTCGGAAGGAAGAAATATGAGGGAAACCGTCATTGTGGTATCCCGTTTCACACGATGTTATATTCTGAATTTCAATTAATTAATAAATACGGTCAAATGTGCACTTAGAATGCTTTTAATGCGAAACAGAAAAGTCGGGAGGGGATACATCCGAAAAGAAAGGACGTCAATTTACGCGTGGGCGGAATGTGATGGTGGATTGTGGCGTGAAGTGCTCAAAACAAAGGACGTCAATTACGCGTGGAAATTGGGCTGGAATTTGATGGTCTATTTGACCGTTTTTTCCATTTTAAACAGTATTTTACAACTCTAACATTTATTGGATCGTATACCTTTGACTTGTTAAATTTTTATATAACTTATATATGACTCTTTAAATTATTAGTAAACTCTACAATTTTATAATAAGCAAATATAATATAGTATTCTTAATTATAATTTATTTATTTTTTGTTATATAAATATAAATAATGTTTTCTTTTACAATGTTTATCAATATATATTAAATTAGAATGTTTATTTCAATAAAATTTAAAAATTACAAACAAAACTTTATATTGTTTTTTATTTTTAAAATAAATTTAGAAAAAAATCTTTACTTTTTCTATAGAAGAATTTATTTATTCTAATTTCTAACTTAAAAAAAACTACAAAACGAAAGTTTTTTATTTTTAATTCATTGTTTATTATATATGGAATAAGGATAACTTTACAAATTACAATTACAAATTGAGCCATAAATGCAGATATTACCTAAATCCACTTATATACTTCAATTATAGATATACTATTCTTGAAAGCATTTACCTAAGCAGATATATTGGTTAACTCTGAAGTGGTGAGAATGGGTCATGGTGTTTGCAGTGGAGGGGGAAAAAATCACTGGGATAACTGTTGGGAAGAGCCTCTCCACCCACCACAACACGGTGGGAACAGGAGAAGCACATCGATGGGTAGAAAGTACAATATTGGTAGGGGACTGGGGAAACTACTACATATAATAGGGGGAAAACACATGATGGCACAAGATACATGGCAAGAGCATAGCAGGAGTTTACATTTTTTAATATTAAAAAAAATCACTCAAACATTTTTTGACAATTTTGTTTTTTTAAAACGTCAATTGAAAGGTAGTTAAATGATAAAAGCGTCATAAAATTTTTATATGACAAGCACCTGGGTGACTGTCAAATTCTAGGCCTGTTTGGAAATGACAGAGTCGGTGATAATTGAGAGAAGTCCACGAATATGGTGACTTTGTTATTTGGATGTCAGACTTGCAAGGTGTTTGTATTATCAAAGCTTGGGCAACAAACTTAATGAAAACCTTCGAAAGTACATCGTGTGCAAATTCAAGCCGGTAAGCTCAGAGAGCATGTACATCGTACCAAAATTGCTTAACTTTAGGCAATTTTATAAGATTTTACTTTAAATTACCTAAAATTATTTTACTTTAGAATTATTTTATATAGATTTTTATTTTTATTTAAGAACTAGCACTTGTACCAAAAGGTAGTGCAATGGTTATCTTGATAGAAAATTATATACAAGGTAATATGTTAGAGAGTACAATTAGATTAATGCATTAGAAGATCTTGGGTGTGTTCAAACTTAGTAAGAATGCTGATAGCATAACTCAGACCATCTTGAGCAAATCCAAGCATTGGGTCCAAAGTTTCATCACTGTGCTCATCATATACTACAACTATTTTTGAATTTTCCAAAGTGTTTGCTTCTGAACTCTTGTTCATAGAAAACACATCATACTTAGCCTCACCAAAATTATGAATTTCCATTCAAAATAATGTTGATTCTCATTAAAAGTATTCTATGGTGTTGTCCAATAAAAAAAATGCCCTCCCAAAATCTCCTAATTAAGAAAAGGATTGCATATCGAAATATTGGATCCTTCATGCTAATATTTAAAATGATAAGAGCATAAAACTACCACTATGAAACCTCATGTGGTCAAAATTTAACATAACATATAAATCAATCAATAGGGCTCAATTTTCAATAGGGATGGTTGATCTAACCATTAACTTCCAAGTACCAATATATGGCCTTGCAACCCTTCAAAATGTCATGCCACTACCTAAATCACAAAATGAGTTCAATCTCCTAGAATTTACATAGGAGAGAGGGGCCAATAGTCATGCAAGCTAACTTTCCAACTATGTAGTGGTTACATGGAATATTGTAGGACTTCCATTTTTTTAGAAATATGACATGGACTCTTATCTATCTACAACTAAGGTTTGGAGGTGTGACTCATCATGCAACTTGCCAAATCAACACGTGTAGTAAGAATTGTCCTTAAAATGAGTTTTTAAAGATTTGACAAAAATTCTATCATGGAATCCCTAGTAGTTGAACAAAAAAATATCATTCATTTTTAGAATGTCATCATATTTTTATTTAAAATATGACTTATATGCAACCTAAACAACCTCAATACCTTTTGGTAACCACGAATGTAGTAGAAGATTCCCCTCTCCTCTCTCCTTGATAAAAAAATTTAGATAATGGTGTTTCCTAGATGATTGTTCATTGTAGGAAGGGGAGTCTCCCCAAATTTGTCTAACTCTCACCCTGGGTCAAGGCTGTACAGATTGCTCATTCAAGATCCAATGTTGTGTAGTTTGTCTTTTGTGTTTTGAGAGTTTTTTTTTCCTAAGGGCAACTTGACTACAACTTTGTAAGGTTTTAGGTCTTATCAAAACCTGAGGTTTGTACAGGGTTTATAGTCTCTTTAAAACCAACTTATCTTAATCAAAATCATGAATATTGTTATCTCTAACCTTTATATCCAACACAAATGATGTAACAAGCACATCTAAATTAAAAACTATTATTCAAAATAAATGATGCAAATAGTAGCCATTTTTCCATAATAATTTTTTTTTTCCAAAAAGGAAGATTTTCAACATTATACTTTTCATAATTACATTAGAGTACTTAAACACTAAACCCTAAATCGTAAATAGTAAACCATAAACCCTAAACACTAAACTCTAAACCCTAAACACTAAACCCTAAATTGTAAACACTAAACACTAAACCCTAAACTGTAAACCCTAAGTTCCCTAAACCATAAACCATTGAACAAATCAAGTTTAGGAAGTAATTTGATATCCCAAGGCTTTCTTATATGTTGTTTTAAAATCAAATGGATAATTTTTTATCATAGTGGATTATGATTAAGACAATAGATGGAAGATACATGATTAAGATAGGGTTAAATGATTAAGGGATGATTAGCTCAAATGAAAGGATTAGATGGAATGAGATGGTTGGATGAGTATGATCTAAGATGGATGAAGTGATTAGGATAAAATGGGGTGATTAGGATAACTGAAAATGAATGATTAGAAATATGGAATGGATTAGATAAGTGATTAGGATAGGTGAAGACTCCTACTTATGTGGTGGATTATTCATGCTTGGAGACTCCTACTCAGTCTTCAAAGACTTCTATTTGGAGACTTCTTTCCTCCTCCTTTTAGTTGGACATGGAATGGCTTCTTCATCATTCAGTGGACTTGTTTCTTCCTAAGGGGAGAGGTGTTTCTTGTAGGCATTGTATCATCTTTTGTTTCCAGGTATACTTGGAGATTCCTACTTAGTCTTCAGAGACTTGTATTTGGAGACTTCCTCCTCCTTTCAATTGGACATGGAGTAGCTTCTTCATCATTAGATGGACTTGTTTCTTCCTAAGGGGAGAGGTGTTGCTTGTAGGCATTGGATCATCTTTTGTTTCTAGGCATACTTCATCGACATTGGAGCTTCTTCATTATGGGGGGATATCATGTCTCTCTTTTTCCTTCCTATGGGGGGATTCTTGATTGTATATACATGATATATGTAGTACTTGGGGGTACTAGTGAGTCCTCCATGCATCATCTTGTTTTCTTTTCTCTCTTTTGGAGAGGAGTTTTGTCCCACAGGGTTTTCTCCTTTCTCTGGTTTATGAGAGATTGCATTGCACTTTGTATTGTAAATGGGTACCTAACAGTTGTGTAGTAGGGACCCATATTGTATCTTGTTCATATTGCATAATAATCTCCCTAAGTTGCACTTAAAGGGGGGTGTTGGAGTAAATAATTTTTTACCATTTACCTTGCTTAAGTTTTATTTAGGCATCCAACATTATTAGATATTAGTTTAATAGTGCATTTTATTATTTGGTAGTTGTTGTTAGTTATATCTTTACTAGCTTTCTCCTTGCCTTTATAAGAAAGGTTCTGTACAATATTTTTGCATAGATCATTTTAATTATTCACTCATTCGGTGAAATATATATCTCTCTATGAAGGTTTATTTGCAGGTTGTGCTCTTGGGAGGTGGTTCACACCAACATAAAATAAGAAAACCCTTCATTTTTTGTGTTGTTTCTCACTTCTATTTGTTGATGTACAAATATAGTTTATACTTCGATATAGGATTATGGTGTGTTCCCATGATCGATTGTTCAAATCACCTGTTACATTATATAACTATTTTTTTACCACCATTTTTCAAATACCTTGTTGTCAATTGCCACCATTCATGCCAACTTTACCAACATTTGTGCTAACTTTACACCTAATCATAAAATAATTTTTGTTTACCCTGAATTAAATATAGTAAGCAATGTTGTATTCCACCAATTCATTTTTAATCTAACTATCAAACGAGAGGAATTTTGTGGTGCTCATAGGCATAGCACTATTATTAAAAGGTTTCAGCACCTTGATTCTATGGACACAAGTGTCGTCCTCCTTGATGGAATCTCAAAAATGTCTTTAGTTGGATAATTGGAAGGATAGTCCATAGTAAATTAATTGAATCCCTTATTGATTTTTATATAATCCCCTTTAGAAATAAATACAATCCTTATCACAAAAGTAGAAGAAAAATAATGGAATTAAAATCCATGTAAGAGCCAAATACTTCATGATTATAGCCCAACAAAGAAATATTCCACTAAATTCCATAAAGACATAATCTCCATGACAATAGTTTTCTATAATCTATTATCATAACAACACTTAAAACTATCATCTTCCCAATCAAATAAATTCTAGAAGACTTATAAAACACAATTTTTCTACTAAAGTTTTGTTTGTACAATTGTTCTATATGACCCCCCAATTATTTGTCACTACAAATGTTCAACCACATATCAAGCTTCACATAATTACCAAACTCTCTAAAATCATTCTCATGCATCATAAATCAATTTGACACATCAAGATTAGGTTCATAATAGTCAGGATTGATCCTGCAAGACATGGAATTGATATGTAGATGTTTCTACACTAGTTCAAATCTTGAACTATTCATAAAACCAAGGTGAATAATTTTGTGACAAAAGTAAAATTATCATTCCAAAACAACATCATTTGTTTATCATCGATCATAGAGCTAAGCCCCCTATCCTCTTATTTAATTATCACATGAATTTTAATTCTAGTTCAAACTCTCAACGGTTCATTAGATTGAGGTAAAAAAATGACGATAAAAAGAAATCATTCTAAAATATCATGAACATCATTTATCTATCATCGATCATTTATTTCAATTCTATTATTTAAATTTCAACCTTACATTAGACCTGCATTGAACATAAATGAAAAATTGCTCTAGTAACAAAAGATTCCTTTTGACAAATCCCATTGAAAATGGCTTGTTCACTTACAATCCACAAAGCACATGGTCTAACTATAAATAGAGTAACAATAGACATTGGAAAAAATGAACACCAAGGACTCATCTTCACAACAATGTTAAGAGTAAAAAGTTTGTCAAATCTATAAATATTCCCGACTTTTTCATTTCAAAGATATAAACATATGGGAAAAAATATGTATGTAATCCTACATAAGCAAGAGGAGGATCGTTTCAAAAAAAGTCTATAGAAAATCCCTACAAATCAAACTACTAAAATATATATTTACAACATATTAGTGTTTGTACTCTATGTAATGGTATGATAATTTCTATAATTATTCATCATTACCATGTTTACAATAAATGCATAATAAATCAAATAAAACCAATTGATTGAATATAGTTTTTTTATGTAAATGGGTTATTTAAAATATTTTCATCCAAACACATTTAAGACATGCAGATAAGATCAAATGATCATGAACTCACCCAACAAAATATCTATGAAATAAAATGTTAAATACAATATTAATGAAAATTATGTAAATAAAACATATTAATTCAAAAAAAAAATGTTAAATACAATATTAATGAAAATTACGTAAATAAAACATATTTGATTTTATCTCATTATAAAACTATCTATGTGCCCATTAAACCTATGGGTCCAATTGCTAGTTTAGTGCAGCGAAGACGAAGACTTGCTTTACCATTAACGATTGCAACCCCTGCATGGATGAATGTGAACACAAAAGGTCAGTAGGGAATACGCCCGAAATAAGTTTCAAATGTGATGGTGGATTGTGGTCTCAACAATTTACACGCGTAGACAGACTTTGTGAGTGAAATGACATGGTTTGTGACAAATGAGAGAAGCCACGAAATGGAACCCACTAAAGGTGACGTAGTGGATGAACCCGTACCCAAAATGGATGTCCAAATTCAAATGTACCTTCCTTCTGTCCTCGTAACTTGTTAGACTTGTCAACGTTCATTTTATGAAAGCCTAGATGTAGACCGTTGCAAATTTGCCCCCACTTTACGCAATTTTATATCCGTATATTTTCAATTTGATTATTTATTAATTATAGTTTTGAAATTTTATTATTTAATTGTTTAATTATTTTATATATTTTATTAGTTTATTAATTATATTTTAAGTTTTATTATTTATAATTATTTTATTATTTTTTATATATTTAATTTTTTATTTTACAAATTTAATTTAAAAAACAAAAAATTATATAAAAATTTAAAGAAATGTTAATATTTTTTTTTAAATTATAGAAAAAAATTAATTCCCCCAAAAAATAATTTAAACTTTAATAGAAAATGAGAAAATAAAAGAAAAATATCTAGAAATATGGTTGCCAACTTGCAAGTGCCAAAAAAATTTACTAACCTCTATCTGTTGAGTCTATGTGTTCAACTAGACTTGATTGAAGCTCCCTTTAATAGATTCTTGACATGTTTATTGTAAAATTTTGACCATTTTTTTTTTCCATTTAATCTAGAAGTGGGACACATGCTAGTTGGTAGCCACATCACATGATTTATCCATGATAACATTTTATATGGTAGTTTGTTGGACTTTTTTTTTTTCTAACATCTTATATTCCTTGAAAAAAAAAACTTATGTACTTGATAAGAACAACCATGCCCTAAAAACCCTCCCAAAAATATTTTATTTAGTAAAACAACACATCACTTTTAACCCTATTCAACCATCAAAAAAATTATAATTCCATTAAGAGGCAAAATTAGAATCTTCTTGTATTATTCCAAAATTTAAAAATAGAAATTTTCAGCCATAACTAATATTAAAAATAATATAAAAAATAAAACATAAAATCAAATAAAATAAAATTCAATGTCTACCTATATTTAAAATAAAATGGAGAGTGTTGTTTATGAAGTTTAAAATTAATACCGCCACTTACAAATTAATGGTATCAATTTCAAAAATTAATACCGTTAGTTACAAATTAATGGCCTGAGTTTCAATTTATAAAATAAGTAATTTGGTATATTTAGCTTGGCGAGTCAGGAATAAATCTGTGATAAAGGCGGAGATAGAATGGAGAACGTCTGCTATGTGTGATTTGGCTTTCAACAGGAAAGCGGATGGGCCTATAGAATTTTCTGCTTCTCACCTTCATCCAAAGCAAATGCCATGAATACTTAGTAATGTTTATAGTGATGATGGCTTTTCCGTTAACTTTCTGAGTCATGGTTTTATTCCCTCAATTTATGCGTGTATAGGGTGTCATTCTCTTCACATCTTTGTTATAGCTATGCAGGTTTTTAACCGACGGTTTTGTCCTAACAATTTTGTCCGAACATTGTAAAGTGTATTTTTTTCAAACTTGGGATTTTAGTGCCATTTTGGCATGGGATTTATATTAATTAAGTTATCATTAAATATGTAAAATTTTATGTGAATCATGAAATGTATAGATGGGATGATTGTAATAATTTTTTTAACATGTCTCTTAGTTTAATCAATTTTGCTTAGATATTATTAATATTTTTAAAATATTAATTATAATAATGTAAGTGAATTCTAATTAAAGTTAGAATTAGGATTAGGGCTATATAACGTAGAGTAAAATTAAATTTGACATCCTGAAATACATGCATGCACATAATTATATACATAAAAACCATGAACTCTCACAAAACAAAATTAAAAATCAAAACATAAAAATATTAGTTCAGGATTTGAGAACAATAAAGCATTAAATCCAAAGCAAAGAGGAAAGAGGGGTAAAATTAAGAAAAGTCTCTAGTCTTGTCATCTAACCTTTTCATCCCTGCACACATAAAATATTCTAAGCAAAAACAAAAATGAAAAAAATGATGTGTTTAGGGTAACTAAGAGTCTTTTATATGCTTTAATTTCATTTTGGAAAGTTGTTAATTCTACAATATGTTGCCCAATAAACTCCTAAAATTTAGCTCACTTAGATTTAATATTTTAATTGAAATTTAGACTTTTCATTAATGCCCTTTTATTTTAGTAAATAAAACCTATTTTAGTAAGTTTTATTAAGTTATCATCTATGTTTTATTATAGAAACAATTGTTTTTTTTTTTATAATTTAAAGAATGAATATATATTAAACAATATGATTATTTATTATTTTAGTAAGTTTTATTAATTTATCATCTATGTTTTATTATAGAAATTTTTTTTTTTAATAATTTAGAGAGACAATATTTTGAGGAAAATTTTTTAAAAATAAAAATAAAAAGATAGATTTATTAATAATAAAATTAATTAATTTTATTTCATTTTACATTTATATCTTTTATTTAAATTTTCTCATTTAAACCACATTGTAATTTAAATTTAACCATTACAATATTTGGATGGTATAATTATTAAATGGAGAATAATTAGAGTTAGGGTTAATATTAGAGTTAGGGCAAGAATTAGGGTTAGAATTATGATTAGAATTAGGGTAGGTTTATTATTACAACTAAGGTTGGGGTTAGGGTTAGGGTTACGATCAAGGTTAGGGTTAAAATAATGTTGTTTAAATGTTGCAACTATGGTTAGAATAACCAAGTTAAGGTTAGGGTTAGGGTTATAGATAAAATTAAGGCCAGTATTATGTTTAGAATTAAAGTTAGTGGTTCAAATTAGGGTTATTAAAGAGTTCAGGTTAGAATTAGGTTTAGGGTTTGTATTAGAGTTTGTGCTACAATTAGGGTAAGAATTATGGTTAGAAATAGGGTTAGGGTTAGGATTAGGGTTGGGGTTAGCATTAATATTGGGGTGAGGGTTAGGGTTAGGGTTAGAATTAAGGATATAATTAGGTTTATGGTGAGCATTAATATTGGAGTGAGGGTTAGGGTTAAGGTTAGGGTTAGTGTTAGGGTTAGAGTTAGGATTAGGGTTCCTATTAGAATTAGGGTTAGAATTAAGGTGGAATACTATTAGAATTAGGATAAGAAATAGGGTTAATGTTAGAATCAGGTTAGGGTTATAATGGGGTTAGGGGTTGAATTGAGGTAAGCATTAGAGTTAGAATTAGGGTTATTAAATTAGGGTAAGCATTAGAGTTATAATTAGGGTTAGGGTTAGGGATATCTAGTTAAGGTTAGAATTTGGGTTAGGGTTAGGATTAGAATTAGGGTTAATGTTAGAATCAGGTTAGGATTATAATTAGGGTTAGGGTTGGAATTGAGGTTAGGGTTAGAGTTAGAATTTTAGGGTTACTAAATTAGGGTAAGCATTAAAGTTATAGTTAGGGTTAGGGTTAGGGCTAGAGTTAGGTTCAGAATTCAAGTTAGGGTTAGGGTTAAAATCATAGTTAGAATTATGATTAGGGTTAGAATTAGGGTTATTGTTAGATTTAAAATTAGGGTTACAGTTAGGGTAGAATCATGGTTATGATTAGAATTAGGGTTAGGGTTAGAGTTAGGATTAGGGTTACTATTAGAATTAGGGTTAGAATTAATATGGAATACTATTAGAATTAGGATAAGAAATAGGGTTAATGTTAGAATTAGGTTAGGGTTATAATAGGGTTAGGGTTGGAATTCAGGTAAGGGTTAGAGTTAGGATTAGGGTTACTAAATTAGGGTAAGCATTAGAGTTACAATTAGGGATCAACTTCCAGGTTTGAAATATGTTGATTTAGATTTGTGTGAACATTACATTTTTGGAAAATAAAGAAGGATCAACTTCTCCACTATGGCACATGACAATAAGTCTACACCATTGGTGACTCTAATTATTTTGTTACTTTTCTTGATAATTGCACTAGAAAAGTTTGAGTGTATATGCTGAAATGTAAATATGAAGTATTTGGCATGTTCAAGACTTTTAAAGCATTAGTTGAAAATTAGACCAAGCACAAAATTAAATGTTTTAAAATGGATAATGGTAGGAAATTTTATTCCTTGGAGTTTGATAACTTTTGTGTAGATAATGGTATACAATGGATAAATATTGCTCCTTTCACCACTTAAGAGAATGGTGCAGCTGAGAGGTTGAATCAAACAATCTTGGAAAGAGCTTGCAACATGCTCTATAATGTAGGCTTGAGTAAAGAATTTTGGGCAAAGGCAGTCAACACAATGGTATATTTGATCAACTGTGGCCCATCATCTTGGTTGGACTTTGAGATTCTAGAGAAGTGGTTAGGAAGAAAAAAATATTATAGTCACTTGCAGGTGTTCAGGTGTGAGGCATTTGTTCACATTCCACAAGAGAAAAGAACAAAGTTGGATGTGAAATCCAATCAATGTATCTTTGTTGGATATGGTGATGAGAAGTATGGTTATCAGATGTGGGATCCTGTCGCCAAATAGGTAAGTCACAGAAGTGATGTCATTTTTAATGAAAAAGTTGTGCCTAGTCTAGTAGAACAGAAGACATCAAAAAAGTAATTTGTGTTTGTAGATGACATGTCCAATGGAAGTGATGTATTTCATAATTTTTCACATTTTTCACATCTAAATGTGGCACCTAATTCACAATAAATCTACCTAGAATATTGATTCATTGCACAAATATGTAAGGTTTCCAGCTAGATGAAGAAAATTTGTTAGCTCTTCAATATTTTCCAGGTATTTGGTCCTTCCTTCTTGTTCCATTTTTAAAGAAAACTAAATCAAGTGAGTTACAAATTGTCATGGAGTAAAAAGTGAGCACATGCCTTTTTACCTTTGTGTTTAGCTCCTAGGTCTCCATGATACATTATACATTATAACTACTCATCCTAATGCAAACTCCCTCGAAACTGATGCAAATTGGGAACAAGGGGCCTATACTTTACCTTACCCTAGACCAAAAAGGTGCCTTAGGACTTGGGTGCCTCCTTGATTGGTTGGGGCAAATTTCAATGTATGTCAGCATATGACCTTTAAAAGGGTCTTTCCTTGTTGGCTCTTTTGGTTAATTTCATGAATGTTAGTGGGAAAGCATATATAAGCATGTTTTTGAATTCATTTGTAACCTAGGTGGAGATAGCTAACTTAAAGCATTCAAACAAAGAGCACTCAAAGCATTCATTGTGATTCTAGAGTAGATTGGTGTTGTTGCAAGTTTTGAAGTTATCATCTATCTCTCCTTATGAGTTGAAGAGAATTCATCCTCCTAAGGGTTTCATCACATAGGTGATATCATTTGTGGTCATCATCATTCATTTGTGATTAGCCTCTGCCTTGCTAGGGCACACACTCTTTATCAAACAATGGTGTTGGGAAGCTTGAATTCTATCCTGAGATCTGACTGAGGCAAGTCCCTAAACACCATAACCCTCAAACCCCTTTTCCTCTTGTGTGTAGGTTAAAGGTGTGAGATCTAGAAAAGTGAAGACATAGGAAGACTGAGTAAGGATTAGGGTTTCAGGATCTGATAACATTTTGGGAATATTTCTCTATGCAAGACTCGGGTGCCCATGAAATTGTCCTTCACCCATTTCAGGGTCTAGATCTAGCTTCAGGGCAGTCTTTGCAACATTTTATCAGTTTAGACCTTTAGTAGATTCTCACTTCCAGGACTTGGGCACCCGTGAATTTGTCCTTTGACACCTCTACTTCTGGAATCAAGTTCTCCTCTATTCACTAATCTCAGTGCTTCTTTTGAATTGTCTGTATCTATCACTGTTGTTAGTTATGCTCCGATCATCATAGAACTAGGGTTTAATGCATATTTGACCTAAGGTTTAATAAATGGCTTGATTAAATCTAATATTTCCATAGAACTCTTGAGCACAAGATATGTGGTTGAGTCAACCTCCATTTGGTCGTGATTTAGCTCAGTCTTTTCCTTGAATGTTATAGTGGAAGAGGGTTTGATTTAGTGTGCATGCTAGACTTCATCATTCATCTTTTTCATATATAACATTTTGGTGACCCTGTAGCTTCAAGAATTTTAATCTTTCTAAGTGTTGAATTCAGATCTTGTATTGATTCATAGCATACTTATCATTATTCATTGGAAGATCTTGCATAATCTTGAAAAAAGTGAAAAATTAAGCTATATCTAGGCTAGAAAAAGGCATAGTTTTGCATTTCTTTCATTGCATATGATAGAAAGATTTTAATTTCTAATTTTTACATCATATCTAACCCATATTATAGTATAAAATTATTTCATGGTGTTGTACCTTGCATTTGAAGATCTCATTTGCTAGAGTTTTGTTGAAAAAGTTTCATTTTTCCTAAAACCTAGTCAATTTTAAAAGGTAGGGTTTGTAGTCAAAATTTTATTTTAGATTTTGCTGCTATCATAAACATCTTCAATTCAGATCTAGCATTAATTTATAAGTATATTTTCATTGTTCATCTAAAATTTTTGCATCATTTCATACCTTGGTTTGAAATTTCATATGTTTGTAATTAAACATCATGTATTTCAACATAAGAAATCTGACATCTCTATAACATTTCATTGCAAGAAGTCTTAAAATTATCTATATTACCTTTTGTGTAGCACTTTTAACATCTTTGTAGTGACACTAGTGCATTTCTTATTCTTTACAAAAAGCTTCAAAAAACCTGGTTCCCTCAAACTAGTGTTGTAGTGTATAAAAGTCTCATATTGGTTGTATTTGATAAATGAATAGATCTTATTGTACATTGTTGTTCCAAGACATTTCATTATGGAATCTGCATGTCATTACTCTTTGGTATATTTGCATGCATATATCAAATATCTTGATTTTCATAGATTCACAACCCTCATGGGTGAGCATCCTTCAATATTAGAAAATCTAACCAAATTCGTCTCCATGAATACTCATAAGAAAGATGATTGTGAAAGTTTATGTTCTTCTATTACTACTATAAATCATGATAATGCCTTGGATCTAATATCTACAATATATGATGATGATGATGACTCCATGAGTCATCCTACTCGTCCTTTAGTTGAATGTTAAAGCACCTTGGATATCACGAAGGAATTGAAGACCCTTGATCTTCCTCCTTTGGATGAATGTTCAAGTACTTTGGACATCACTAAGGATGTGAAAACCATGAATAGTTCTCCTTTGGTTGCATGTTCAAACCCCTTGGACACCACTAAAGGTACAATAATCACCAACCCCATAATAACATTATACCTTTCCTTCATTCCAATGCTCTCCCTTCAAGAGATGAAACATTGGTGGATGAAGAAAGGTCTCTCATATTAAATCTTTTAGGGATGGATGTCAAGCTTAATCAAAGTAAAAATAATGTTAATTCAATCATCATTAATAGACTTATTCCACCCACGAAGGGGATAGTGGATAAGTGTACTAATGTTCCTAAACTCATTGTGAATGGGACACATAATGTGCCTCCTCGCTTCAAACTGATTATTATGGTTGAAGGTGCTCCAACACCACCTCGACCATCAAGTTACATTCTCAATTTTGCAAAACAAATTACTCAAGGAAATCAAGTGTATCAAAATGTGTCGCAACAACCCTATTACAATGTGGTTGCTCACACATACAATATGTGAAATAATAAACAAGGTAAACAATAATCAAGCATTCTGATTGTAGACATCCAAAATTGACCGAATCTTTCATTATCCTTAATAATCCCTAAATATCCCATTAAATCCTTCATTTTAACATATCCCGTAAATAATAAATTAAAATTAATTTATTATTTACCTATGAGTTAATAACCTCCCAAAAATAATAAATTAAATAAACTTAATTTATTATTTTAATCTAAAACCTGTAAAAATGCCTACCATAACCCTAACTACCTTTTACCGTTCACCGAATCAAAAATCTGTTTAACTACCCAAACCAATTTCTATCAAACTTTATAAAAATCAAATACATCCCTCATTTATCAGCCCTCGACCATTTCTACAACGGAGTTATGCAATACTTGGAGCAACCACATTTCATAAATCATTCGGTAACATCTATTTTTATTTGGTTTCAATAATTTTATCTTAAATCTTTTCTGTTGCACTTGATATAGA
Organism: Cunninghamia lanceolata; assembly: GCA_027924645.1. Taxonomy (NCBI): domain Eukaryota; kingdom Viridiplantae; phylum Streptophyta; class Pinopsida; order Cupressales; family Cupressaceae; genus Cunninghamia; species Cunninghamia lanceolata. Next base: position 5,399,150 of record BSBN01000148.1, on the reverse strand, counting down.
TTTTAGGGCTTTGTATAGTTGTCAAATCTTTATTAAAATCTATATTCTGTTGTAAACACTGATCACTTTACCAACTTCTCAACCTATGCTTCCTCAACCACTGCATTTTACTCATAAAGTTGGTTAGGATTATATGATCTTGTTGAGCAGTTTCACACTAGTCCCGCTAAGATCTCTCTTTGGGAACTCATACAAACATCGCCTACATAACATAGAATGCTCCAAGAAGCTCTACAAAATGTGATTGTACGAGTGAATTTACAATGGCACTGAAGGGTGACAATTATTAATGTTGTAATATTGTTGAATCCATGAATGATTTTCTTGTGTTTTAATAACGGTTCAAACATGTAAGGAGATTAATCAGTTTTGATTGACTTAAATAATTAATTGCATTAACTATCTTGACATAAACCCATAGTTGTATTATTTGTTATAGGTAAATTTTGTCATGATTACTCAAGTCTTTAAGTTACAACAAAAAAGAACTTACAAGGAATTGCAAAAGACATTTCAAGAGGCTATAACCAAGTGATGTGAAAATAATAGAGTATAGCATCCATACCCCAAAGTATGACTCTACTTTGCAGTATCCCCATAGAGAGCTATATTTTAACATGCTATATCATTTCTTACAAAATCGGCCTAAGGATGAAGAGAAAGAAACTATGCCAAGAAGAATGAGGGTGTTGTATGGAGCCACAAGCAAGTTTAACACATTCTGATGTTGAGATTTGTTGACGAATATCCTTGCCTATTTTTCAATCAAAGGGTTGGTGATATCTATAATGTGAATAAGGAACCCATCATAAGGATAAATCCACAAGATTTTCAAGATATGTTGCCCATACGAAACCCAATACTATTGTATAAAATTATAGTTGCCAAATAATTGCATAGAAAGAAGAATGTGCTAGAAAATATATAGGATTAGACTAGACCCAAAGTTGATGTGCCTTAGCATAGCATGTTGGTAGAGTACTCCATTAACATGTTTACTAGACATGTAAAGGAAGCCATGGTGTTGTGTGTAAACTATTTGCGCATTTAAGGATTCCACATAATTGAATGCATCTTTTGTTTTATTGCTACACATGATTTTGTTAACAAAGTTGTTCTGAACTATGGGGATTTTCCACTCTCAAGCAATAGTTCACAAAAAGCAAAATCTAGAGGAGAGTTTTATATGTCATTCTATCTTATTGATGAAATTTGTTCTTCTATACATTTTTTTCCTCCACTAACCAATTGGAGATCAAGTTCCAAGGTTCAAGTACATGCCATTTTAAAAGAGATTTATGATAACATGTATGAAAGTGAGGTTCTAGGTCCTAAGTAGTAAGTTTAATCTTAAAATATATGAGAAGGTGCATAAGAAGGCCATGACCAAGATGAATCTAGAGTTAGTACGAGAACTTAGGACAAGAAAATTAGCAACTTGGTGGATTTACCCTAAACATACCCTTATTGTGGTTGAAGGTGCTCTCATTGACCCTCATATTTTTTCCAGTATGTGTTGCCTAAAATTGCCAAATATAGAATTTGCTTCTAGTTATCAAATTCAATTATTTTCATTTAAAGTTAAAGAAAATTAGTAAGTATCCCTTCCACTCCATTTCAAGTCATGGGAGAGACTTCTAAAGATTCTAGTCCATACTCAATTCCTTTTATTTTCATTGCCAGAATAGCCTCATAAAGTGTAGTGCCACCGAGTTGTGAAATTAAGATCCTCTAGAGTAGAGGGAATTCTTCCCCCAAATTTATTATTGGATAAATCTAATGCCTCCAATCTACTAAAATTTTCAATCCATAGTAAGGCTTACAACCTTCAACTATAGACAATTTGTAAGAGGGTGCAAAGAAAGCTCAATTGCTAGTCTATTCTTCTTAATCAAGAAGATTAAGCCATGTACAATTAGCCAACGATGTAGGGAGGGTCCCAGAAAAAATACTAGAATGAGAAATCAAAACTTTTATAGAAGAAGAAAAATTGTTTTCTAGATCTCCATTAAATGAGTTATTGGAGAGCTTTAGCCTCTTTAAGGCTCTGCAGTTACTCAATGTTGCTGGAATTCTTCCAGACAAAAAGTTGTTTGCCTGTACCAAATTGGTTGCACACTTGCACTTCCCTATAGATGGCAAAATCTTTCTCGTCATCTAATTATTATATGCATCTAATTTCTCTAGTGAAATCAACCCACCAAAGCTTCAAGGAATACCCTCTGAAAGATTATAGTTGTAGATGTTAAGTGCAGAAAGATTCTTGAGTTTACCAATACTATATGGTATTGGTCCAATTAAATTATTTCCATTCAAATACAAAGATACAAAAGTTTTGAGCTCTCTAATCACCTTTGGAATTGTCCCTATCAAATTCAATGAAGTATAATTTAGAATAATTATTGAGAGGAGGAGAGATTGAAGTATAAAGCATGTTGCCTTCAAAGTAAAGACATGAGAATAGTGCAACTGTGAGATGGTAATTGTAGAGGAACAAATAAAGTAGAGATGTGTAGTTTCCTAGTTCGGGTAGTATAGGTCCAGTTAAATTGTTTTCAAAACAGATACAATGCTTTCAAGATTTGAGTTGTCATATGGTCTTTGGAACTATCCCTGGATATTCAATGAAATATAATTTAGAACAATTACTATAGGAAAGATGGAAGTAGTTAACATGTTTGCCTTCAAAGTAAAGAGATGAGTGTAGTGCACCTGTTAGATAGTTAAAGCCAAATTTTAGATAGTTCAAAAATTTAAGTTGTTGCCTACCCTTTGGAATTGCCCCTGTCAAATTTAATGAAATATAATTTAGAAGAATTACTAAGAGGAGGGATGGAAGAGTTAGCATGTTGCCTTCAAAGTGAAGACATGAGAGTAGCGCACTTGTGAGATCGTTAGAGCCAAGGACCAAATCATGTAGAGATGTGCAGTTTGCTAGAGAATTTGGATAATTTTGGGACAAGCGGAGATACTCTAACTTTCCCAGAGCACCAAATTCTACAGGTATGCTCCCCATCAAGTTGTGTGAAAGTCTAATCCACTGATTGGCAAGAGATTTAGAGACGAAACCCTCTAATCCTTTAAAGATAAGGTCAAGTATTCTCAATGATATTAGCTGGCCAAGTTCAGGTGCAATCCTCCTCGTGAAAGAATTGAAACATTTAAAGTGTGTAACAAGGAGAAGCCTCCTATGGATGGAGAAATGGTACCTTTCAATCCCAATTGAGGGAGAATTATTGTCACCACTCTGTTGTTATGTTTTCTGCACCAAGCACCGCTCTAGAAGCACACATTTTCTGAATTAGTATACGTCTAGTTGGAGAGTGATCGCATGGGGTCAATTGTAATGCCATTTTTGAATGAGAGCAGAGCTTCAACGTCCACCTTATTATCATCAACTTTCTCTAGCAGCATAAAATCTTTCACAACAGAAAACCTTTCAAGGACATGAGGAGAAGAGGAATTGTTGGCATTCTGTATTGCGGTGTAGGTAGTTAGTGTAATTGCCACAGCCAAGCCTAAGCACAACACTGCAATCATCATATGTCCCTTAATATCTAAAAAAATCCTTTTGACATGAATCATCACGCCCACAATGACTGTCATATATATAAGGTTTAATATATATAGGATACGAAGAACTAATTCTCATCAGTTCGAGTGTGAAATGGGGAGGTGGAAAAGATCAAAAGAGGCATGGGAAGAAAGAGTCTACTATTTTTGTACCCTTGGGCAGTAGAATCAGAAAAACACTTTGTTTTGGAATGTGATGCCCATTGGGACATCAGGGACATGTATGCGAATAGGGGAGAGGACCAAGTCGTTGTGCACCTTAACTTTGAAAGGAAGCACATGTGGAGAAACAACTTCCAAACTAGTCTTATTAGGAGAAGGTTGCACTTAATTCCTTCAAAACCTTCTACGACTATAAATTATTATGATGCACATTCATTTAGTTAATTAAGATTTAAAATATAAAAACATTAACAGAGTGATTTTACAAGGGGAAAACCCTTTCAGGTAAAAAAACCCACACTCCAAACATTTAGCTCAATTATATTACTATAATATGAATATGGTTACAATATAATGAAATTAGATGTTTCTGGATTAAACTGTGTGATAGTATTTTCTCTCAACGTTTCGGATGATACTACATGATCCATCATCAGGAGAAAAGAAAGCAAGAGACGAGAATAGAATAGATAATTTGCAGATTGAGCAGGTTAAATAGGGAGGGGGAAGAGAGAAGTGGTGCGGGGACCAAGAGATCATAGGAAACAACCAAGAATGAGAGATAGTCTACGACATAAGAAATTACAAAGTGACTCTACTTGTCCCAGAATCCCCTTAAACAATCAAGCACAAATTATATATATATATATATATATATATATATATATATATATATATATATATATATATATATATATATATATATATATATATATATATATATATATATATATATATATATATATATATATATATATATATATATATATATATATATAGAGAGAGAGAGAGAGAGAGAGAGAGAGAGAGAGAGAGCATAAAAACAAAAATAATACTATGTCACAATAATAACTAATTAATAGGCTACTAGAAAATAATGAAATTTGTAAGAATAATAAATGAAATAAAGACGAGAACTAAACAATGAACATTGGAATGGATGAAGAAATCAAAAATATAGGGGGGAAGAAGAATGAGCGCGAGATGGAAGAACATTCCAAAAAAGATAAAGCCTATAAAAAGCAAATCGGACTAAAACACAAGTACAAAAAAGGCTAAAGAAATTTGGGCAGATAATTGAAAGGAGAGAAGAAAAAAATGGAAAGGAGACAAAGGGGTGCTAGGAAAAGAAAGGGATCACACTTGTCAAAATTATAAAACTCAATAACATTATGTATATGTATATATATGAATAAGTATATGTATATGTATGTAATCATGCGAATCTAAGCAACTTCTTGAATGCGAGACAAAAGAGAATACAAGAACGTGTATAAATGTATATGCATATTCACATATATGGGCATAGGAAAATATACCTGCATACAAATATAAATACAAATGTATAAGAAAATATATGTATAGTTATAGGTACATATACAAGTACATAGAAGCAACAACCTGAATACATGAACAAAGAAGCAACCCTATAGGGAAAAAACAAAGAAGGAATAAAGAGAAGAAACCAAAGAACAAAACAAAGGAGGAATAAAGAGATCAAAAAGGAGAGAAAGAAGAGAAATTGATAAAAGACCAAACTGAAAATGATGAAGCCCAAAAAATAAGTGCGGACCAATACTAAATGAACAAGAATGACTGAAGAAGTAAGACCAAGGAATGAAAGGTGAAAGAGGCAAAGAAGGATGGAAAGAGTAAAAACATGAAGAGAAGAGGGAGAAAGAAAGGAGAAGTGAAAGAATAAAACTCTAAAAACAAACAACATAAATGCATAAAATAGGGAAGAAAAAAATAAGAATGTGGAAATATACATGTACAAAGAAGAATAAGTCTAAGACCCTAAACATAGAGGTGGACATGCATGCATATATGTGTAAACATATACACATAAATGCGCAAATGAAATTATACAAAAAAGCCACTCACATGTGTAAATATATAACTAAATAAAAATAAAAGAATACTACAATATAAGAGAAAGAAAGAAAAGGTTCTTGCAAGGGCAAGACAATAAGAACATAATAGTATCTATAGGTATACATGAACAAAGACAAGGGTAAAAGAGCATAGGTCTATATAAATAAAAAAAAGCCTATGAGGACGAATGGACAAACAAAAATAAAAGGGGAGAGACATAGTAACAAAGAGAGAATGAGGTAAGGAGAGAAAGAAAGATGAACAAAAAGGCTACTAGGAAAGTGAAGAGCAAGACAAGGAATAAAAAGAAGGATAACTTGGGTCAAAAACCTACACAAACAACCACCCACAAAAAGCAAAAAACAAAAGAATTGGGATAGATAGGAGGCAAAAAATGCCACCAAAAGAGAGAGGTAGGTTGAGTAACAAGGGGACAAGAGGACAAAGGGTTAGAACTATAGGGAGAGATTCTTAGGCCAGGAAGAGGGATGGAAAGAGGGAAAGAGAAAGACAGAACAACAAAGACAAGAGGGCAAGAACGGAAAGAAGAGAGAAAAGAAAAGAATGAAAAGGGGAAAGGTAGAAGGAAAAGGAGAAGATAGGAGGGGAGAGAGGAGAAGACACAGAGGAGGAAGAGGAAAGGAAAGGGAGGTTAGGAAGGGGGGAGAGAAAAGTTTCTGAGGTGGGTGAGCAAGGGGTTGCAAGAGAAACTTAACTTCCATCCATCATCGCAATTGCGATTAGATGGGTGTTTGTTGATCTCGTTGGCCTCTTTAAGCTTTCTCTTGTAGAAATTATCTTCACTAACTAAGATTTGAGTCTTTTCTAAGCAGATATGGTGTTTGGTTAAGGTTGAGTGCTCAGCAATAGCAAATTTGTGGACCCGTTCATGTTTGATGTCTGCACAATGCTCTTTGATCCCAGTGCTAAAGTAATGACCTGTCTCACATATGGTTGGAGTACCACACGAGCAAATAATCTTGTAGACTCCAGAGTTAAGTAAGAAGTCTTTGGGGTCTTTTGATGAAGGGATCTAGTTTCTCAGAATGGAAAAGGGTTTGAAGGTGCATTGGAGGCCCTTGTTACAAAGAATCTTAGAGATTTTGTTAGAAATGCCTTCAATGTAGGGTAGGGTGGTAACAAGGAGGTTATCCTCCTTGGGTTTGGGGCTAAGGTGGGTCCTAGATTTCTTAAAGGCTCTCAAGATGTGTTTTCTCTTGTATCTATTTAATTCAAAAACTTTGGTGAGGTGGGCAAGCTCTTGGTCTAAGTATTCATCATCACAAATACAAACAGCCCTAGTAGCCAAAGTTTTAAGCACGCCAACTTTTTGGGTAGGGTGGTGGTGCGAATAGGTGTGAAGGTAAAGGTCGGTGTGGGTGTTGGTGCTTAAATATGTATATGCAAGCACCTTCCTAAACAATCAAAAAAACTTCCATGACCATCGATGTGAGTTCACCTTTGTCTTGGCGACCACTTTTTTCATGGTGGTATGTTCATTCCATCACCAAGCTTTATCCATCGGCAGCTGTACAAGGTGGTCATCGGCGAGAGTAGTGTTATCAGCGAAGGTGTTTTCAGATTCGCCGATGGGATGGGGTCACCCCGATGGAGGTTGCATCAGAGTGACATTGCTTATCAGGTTAGCAGGTGAGAGTTTTGCCAATGTGAGAGGTCCGGCCGATGGAGTATGGTTCGTAGACGGCATCGGCATGATGAGGTATATCGGGAAGATGAACAGGGAGTGTGCCGATGATGCAGGTCTTACCGATAAGATGGTCATCAGTGTGATCGGTGTAAGTGGTCACTGTCATCTTAGTTTTATGATGTCCCTCCGATGGTGTGTGTCTCTCCGATGGAGGTTGGCATATCGGCAGGATCCTTTCCATCGGTGCAGCGTCGGTATGTGGTTCTGATGGTTTGGGTCTGGCCAACGAGGCAATGTGGAGGCTTCATCGATGAGACAAGGCATATCGGTGGAGGAATTTTTGAGTGCGCCAATGGTTTGGGTCTAGCCAAAGACTGAGCAATGGGTGTAGGCATCGGCGTGATTGATGCGGTCGGTGGGAGGATTTTTGGTTGCTCTGACGGTGTGGGTCACGCCGATGGAGTCTTGGCGTCGGCAGGAGTTATGGCGATGGGCTTTAGATCGCGGGTTGCGCAAGGTAAAATGCGTGATAGTATGTTTACTAGTGGCCTGGTATATAAAGCCATCTGAGGGTCCCTGCAGGATGAACGTGGGATAATATATCCTGCAAATGTGAAAGGTCAGCGATATGTGGAGGCTGCCTACATGGCGCGTTTTCATTGGTGATGGACTATTTGGGTGCCAATGTGGATTTTTTAAAGTGGACGGGCAGGTTTGGACCATCGATTTTGCATGTCTGGAGCCCGATCCTGTGGCTGAATTTGAACGATGAAATGACTATCTGATTGGCGCCCTTTTTGTGCGCTCTCTCCACATTTAGCGAACCTACTGCATGGTAATGAGAAGTGTCATGTCTGCTTGTGTACTCAAGGTCCAGATTGCTTGCGCCGCTGGCTTTTATGGAAGATTTGACTGCTTCAGCGACTCGAATTGATGAAGGATTGGATTGTTTCATCAAAAATCTGAAAGAGATAATCCTTGCATTTATGAGGTATGTCAGTGTGTAGATGGCTAAAAGCTTGTGTGCTCCTTGAAAAAGGAATCCATGGCCATTCTACAGGGGTTGGATGTTTTTGGGTTTTCTGCTCTGACTCTGAACACAAGGTGTTCACATTTTGAAAGGCATTTTTCGCTACAGATTCGGTCCTTGGTCTAGTGTATCAGTCTATCTTGTCTTGTAAATGATAATTTCATGTATGATGACTTTCTATGCAGATTGATTTTAAATGAAAAACACCTGGTGTGTGTATTGTTTATGATTGTCTCCTGTATGTCATTTGTTTTCCTTTCAAACATGGTTGTCAAGGGCTTCCAAGTTTTTTAGTAGATGCATACTGTGTGTCTGATCTATTGCGTCTACTCAAGGAGTGGTTAAATAGGCTTTTGATCAGATACAAAGGAAAATAGATTGCATCATAGGATTTGCAAAGTATGATCATAGGTAATACTCTTTCTTGGACATGTTGTTAGGCAGTAACATTCTTCCTGAGTCCTCTGGATATGAAGTTATGTTGTCATAGGGAGACATTTACATTCATAGATTTGACTTTGCTACCCAAATAAGGCACTGGTTTGGGAATTTGTCTGTTCAAAGGGTCTAGGAAAGTCCCATAACTCCAAACATCAAATCAAACCATTCCATTTTTCCAACCTGTTAGTTGTAGGAGTAGGAATAGGTCCCCTGCATACTCTCATCTTCAACCAGTTAGATATGTCCAAGAATGTTGCCAACCTTGTGATTTATCCCCCAAACCTTGGTCCTAAAATGAGAGTATTCTACCTGTTATTACAAAGTTAAATCTTTCTATCATTTAGAGAGTAAATTTACATCTTTATCAAATAGAGACACCCCCCTTGGTGCGGCAGAACTAGAAGTGAAGGGGAGGTAGCTCACGCAACCTCCCGTGTCTGTTGGCCAAATCTGCCTGTGCATTGGAGCTGGCAAACCCTCTACCATTTTAAAAACCAACAGAAATTGGTGACTCTACTGGGGAGTCTTTCATGTGAATGATGATGCTCTACTGGTGAAATGAACTCAGAAAAATATATAATGATCTTTTAGCTGTTGTAAATTTTGTCCTCTCTGGAGAGGTGGCGACTCTGCAAAAAAGATTTAAGTGCATATGAAAGGTAGATGTACGTTGTGTGATGAAAGATGTCCAGATTTCTGCATTTGGATTAGAAAAGGTACCTAGCCCCTTCCCATTTATATTTGTTATTTTATTGCATAAGTTAGATGCCAGGGGGAAGCCTTAGGTCTTAGGCAGACAAAGGATGTCTAAGATTGAAAATTTTATGAATCCAAATATGTATTCACCCATACTTAGTCAAGAGGGGGATGAAATGTTGAATAAAAGAATAGAAGATATAAAAAATAGGTTGATATTCTTAGAGGCTCGGCAGGCCCATTTAAATAGTAGTAACCCTGTTGTGTCTGCCAGTCAAAAAGCTAAACTTCTTGTCAGCCCTTTTGATCCTTTGTATGACCAATTAGATTTGTCATGGGTTGATTATCAAGTTGAAAGTATGCTTGCTAAAATTTACAATCAGATGCCTAGATTTAATGGACACAATGTGTGTGATGGGGGTGCACATATCCAAAAATTTTGCAATTTTATGGAAAGACATTTATTTAGAGATGAGGATATGTGGATGAGGTTTTTTGTTAGATCCTTTGATGTAAAAACTAGAGATTGGTATTTGAGCTTTCCAAAGAGATCCTTTGCCTGTTGGGATGACCTTGTTGACTATTTTAGAAAAGAATTTACAAGAGAACCTGCTGATCTTGTTGCAAGATTAATGGAAATTAGAAGACAAGATGAAGAGCCTAGTATTGATTTCAGTCATAGATTTACAGTAGCCCTTTCACAAATCCCTGAAAACTTCAGACCTGATATTTCAGCCTATGTTGGCATATATTTTGAAGCTTTTGAGGAGGGCTCTAGTGCATTGTTGAGGGAATTCAAGATAACAAGTATGCAGATGGCATACAGGTTTGTAGAAAATATAGAAAATTTGAGAAATGAACACATGATGAATTCCTTGTCCACAAGCTTTGGTGTGAATGACAATTATGTAGCTGCAAATGATGAAGTGATTATGGCATCATGTGAAGACAAAAATAAGAATGAAAATACATCAGTTGAGGATGCCAGTAGAAGGATCAATGATGACTCCCGTTGCAAGGTTGAGGTGTCTGGTTCTACAAATAATGATGAGGTTATGGGTAGAAATGAACATTTGTTTGAATGGATTTGTGGAGATGATTGTGAGTATTGTGCTTAGGATAGAGAAGAAATAAGCAAACAGAGCAGCAGTTCCATGTGTGAATCAATGCCTTCTTTTCAGACACATGGAGATGATGAAGAGCAGTCAGAAATTGAAACAAGTGCTAGTGCTGAGCATGATCATTCTTCATTTAATTTTAATTTTGCTTATGGTACACAGGCTGATAATCCTCCACAGAGTGAATCCATTGGTAATGAAGATGCATGTTCTGCTGTCTATGAACTAGCGGCATACCATGATGAAGTTGAAACACCTGGATCACCCATTTATGACACATGTGATGATGAGGATCTGTCTGAGTATGGTGAAGATTTGAGCATTATTATTGATATGGATTCTAGTTCTCATCTTGATGAAAGAGAAACTGACATACGTCATGAAAACTGCTGCAAAGAGATGCTAGAGCTTGATCTTTTCCAGCTTGGTGCAACTGATGGTTGTGTGCATGATGTGCACAACTATGAATCTGAAAGCTTTTTCTTTGATATGCCAGCTTGTGATAAGATGAGCCTTGATGCTCCTAGCTACATGGTGGACTTTGAGTGTTTTCAGTTTTCAGTCCAGCTAGGAGATCATTTTGCAATGCATAATGCTAACACAGATGATAACATGTGTTATATTTCATTTGAATATGCATTGTTTGATAAATATGACACCCACATGTCACATGGTGCTGAAGGTTGTTTGCATAGGGGTGACGATGACAAGCTAAATTAGAGGGTTGAATATGCAGATGACAAGATTTGTTTGTAGGTAGGTCATGACAGTATCTCTAGGCTTGATCCAGTGTATGCAGATGAAAACAAGATGTTTGACAAAGGGAGATACAGGTTTTTCTTTTCTTGGTGGCCTTAGGCCATCAAGTGTGTTTGGTGATGCAAGTCAGTGTAACTTCATGACTCTGTAGCCCAATAGATAGGGCCCAATCTGTGAAACCAGAGATTTTGCAATCCTCGCCATGCTTGCAAGAGGCATGCGTCCCCAGACAGAGCTTGTGTTGGTGCTTAAATATGTATATGCAAGCACCTTCCTAAAAAATCAAAAAAAATTCCATGACCATCGGTGTGAGTTCACCTTTGTCTTGGCAACTATGTTTTTCATGGTGGTATGTTCATTCCATCGCCAAGACTTTATCCATCGACAGTTGTACAAGGTGGTCATCAGCAAGAGTAGTATTATCGGCGAAGGTGTTTTCAGATTTGCTGATGGGATGGGGTCACCCCGATAGAGGTTGCATCGGAGTGACATTGCTTATCAGGTTAGCAGGTGAGAGTTTCACCAATGTGAGAGGTCCGGTCGATGAAGTATGGTTCGTAGACGGCATCAGTGTGATGAGGTATATCGGGAAGACGAATAGGGAGTGTGCTGATGATGCAGGTCTTACCGATAAGATGGTCATCAGTGTGATCGGTGTAATTGGTCACTGTCAGCTTAGTTTTATGATGTCCCTCTGATGGTGTGTCTCTCCGATGGAGGTTGGCATATCGGTAGGATCCCTTCCATCGGTGCAGCGTTGGTATGTGGTTCCGATGGTTTGGGTTTGGCCGACGAGGCAATGTGGAGGCTTCATCGGTGAGACAAGGCATATCGGTGGAGGAATTTTTGAGTGCACCGATGGTTTGGGTCTGGCCAAAGACTGAGCAATGGGTGTAGGCATCGGCATGATCGATGCAGTCGGCGGGAGGATTCTCGGTTGCTCCGACGGTGTGGGTCACGCCGATGGAGTCTTGGCATCAGCAGGAGTTATGACGATGGGCTGGTTAGCAGTTAGATCATGGGTCGCGCAAGGTAAAATGCGTGATAGTATGTTTACTAGCGGCCTGGTATATAAAGCCATCTGAGGGTCCCTGCAGGACGAATGTGGGATAATAGATCCCGCAAATGTGAAAGGTCAGCGATATGTGGAGGCCGCCTACATGGCACGTTTTCACTGGTGATGGACTGTTCGGGTGCCAATGTGGATTTTTTAAAGTGGATGGGTAGGTTTGGACCATCGATTTTGCATGTTTGGAGCCCGATCCTGTGGCTGAATTTGAATGATGAAATGACTGTCTAATTGGCGCCCTTTTTGCGCGCTCTCTCCACATTCAACAAACCTATTGCATGGTAATGAGAAGTGTCATGTCTGCTTGTGTACTCGAGGTCCAGATTACTTGCGCCGCTGGCTTTTATGGAAGATTTGACTGCTTTAGTGACTCAAATTGATGAAGGATTGGATTGTTTCATCAAAAATATGAAAGAGATAATCCTTGCATTTATGAGGTATGTCAGTGTGTAGATGGCCAGAAGCTTGTGTGCTCCTTGAAAAAGGAATCCATGGCCATTCTACAGGGGTTGGATATTTTTGGGCTTTCTGCTCTGACTCTGAACACAAGGTGTTCACATTTTGAAAGGCATTTTTTGCTACAGATTCAGTCCTTGGTCTGGTGTATCAGTCTATCTTGTCTTGTAAATGATAATTTCCTATATGATGACTTTTTATGCAAATTGATTTTAAATGAAAAACACTTGGTGTGTGTATTGTTTATGATTGTCTCCTGTATGTCATTTGTTTTCCTTTCAAACAAGGTTGTCAAGGGCTTCCAAGTTTTTCAGTAAATGCATACTGTGTGTCTGATCTATTGCATCTACTCAAGGAGTGGTTAAATAGGCTTTTGATTAGATACAAAGGAAAATAGATTGCATCATAGGATTTGCAAAGTATGATCATAGGTAATACTCTTTCTTGGACATGTTGCTGTTAGGTAGTAACATTCTTCCTGAGTCCTCTGGATATGAAGTTATGTTGTCATAGGGAGACATTTACATTCATAGATTTGACTCTGTTGCCCAGATAAGGCACTGGTTTGGGAATCTGTCTATTCAAAGGGTCTAGGAAAGTCCCATAACTCCAAACATCAAATCAAACCATTCCATTTTTCCAACCTGTTAGTTGTAGGAGTAGGAATAGGTCCCCTGCATACTCTCATCTTCAACCAGTTAGATATGTCCAAGAATGTTGCCAACCTTGTGATTTATCCCCCAAACCTTGGTCCTAAAATGAGAGTATTCTGCCTGTTATTACAAAGTTAAATCTTTCTGTCATTTAGAGAGTAAATGCTACATCTTTATCAAATAGGGACACCCCCTTGGTGCGGTAGAACCAGAAGTGAAGGGGAGGCAACTCACGCAACCTCTCGTGTCTGTTGGCCAAATCTGCCTATGCATTGGAGCTGGCAAACCCTCTGCCATTTCGAAAACCAACAGTGGGTAGCCTTATGAAATTTACTGCAACGACATATGGGGCCATTTGGTTTTTTGATGAGAAGAATATCAAGGAAGGGGAGCTTATTATTAGTTTCAAGCTCCATAGTGAAGGAGATGCATTAATCTATCTGGTTAAGGTGAGAGTTGAAATATTCAAGTTTTTCATGGCCATGGGGCCAATATATGTTGTTGTCATCAACATACCATTTCCACCATTTAGGTTTTAGGGGAAGAGAATGGAGAGCGATATCTTCAAAGTGCTCCATGAAGAGATTAGCAACAATCAGGGAGAGAGGGGATCCCATGGCAACTCCATCTAACTATTCATAAACCACCCCTTGAAAGTTAAAAAATGTTGATTGAAAGCAAAGTTCTAGCAAGGACACAATCTCATCGTTAGTCTTGCATCTAATTATTTCGATGGAGTCAGGTATAGGGACCTTGGTGAAAAGGGACACCACATCAAAGCTAACTAGTTGGTCATTATCTTCCAACTTTTTATCTTTGTGATGAATTCTGGAAAATGAGCTGAATTCTTAATGAACGAATTGGACTTACCCACAAGAGGAGAGATTAGTTTAGCCAAGAAGGCAGCAAGCTTGTAAGTGGGTGAGCCCATGGTGTCCACAATGGGATGAAGAGTGATGTCGGCCTTGTGAATTTTTGGAACAACATAGGTGTGGGGAGTAGACTCTTTGGAGGGTAAGAGCCACATTTTTGTGGCATCATCAAAAGAGGAAAGAGAAATGGAAGTTTTAACTTTTCTCATAATTCTCAAAACAAGTTCTTCTTCAGGAGTCTTCACTATTGTAGAATCTGGAAACAATTCGACAACATTTCAACTCTTCAGAATAGCTTCAACCTAAATATGAATGCTTCTAGATTTGACTGTGTTGAATCGAGGAAAAATAATCAACACATTCAAATCTAGAAGCATTCATAACTAGTATCATGGACTGTGGAAAATTAATGACTTCTAGCTTCAACCTGTAAATTCACTTCTTCGAAAATAATGAAATAGACTTAATGCAAGAGTTACAAAATACAAATGCCCTCAAAAAGCTAACTTAGATTTCTCTATAAACTCTCTAAACTCTCATGCAAAAGCTTACAAAGCATCCACTTTCCATTCTATTTTAAAGCATAAAAAACTTATCCAATCTGCCTTGGTGTCCACTTCCCAAAAAAGAATATTTTCCAACTTGAAAATCTTTTCTAACTCAAAAATCTTTTCCAAATCAAAAATCTTTTTCAACATGAAAATCTTTTCCAAATTAAATAATTTGAAAATCTTCAAAAAACAAAGCACATCCTCTTCATGGGTGCTCCAAAGAGATGTGGATAACGTTTTCCATAAATGGTAACTTCGTGCAATAGAAACCTACTAAACAAGACTCAAGGTCATTCGAGGTGGCACTGCTTGATTTTCTCAACAAAAAGTAAAAAACAATTTTTTGAGAAAAAACAAAGAGCAAAAAAGCACAAAACAACTTTTTCCTAGAATGGCTTAAAAACATCAAATCCAAAAAAGTAAAAAGTATCTTTTCACCTCCTAAAAAATAGGAAACACCATAAAGGACACTAAGGTTGAGACACCTTAAACCCAACATTCTCCAGCTTGTCGAAGACCTGTCAAGAGTCTATAGCAACTAGCTGATCAGGCCTCAAGGCCCATGGAACTCGAATGCCATCTGAACTTCTTTGTGCTCACTGGCTTTGTTAGTGCATCTGTAACATCCATCAAAGTGTCAACTTTCTCCAACTACACCTTTCCAGCTTCCACCATATCCTGAACAAAATGAAACTACACATCAATGTGCTTGTTTTGGCATGGAAAGTAGGATTCTTTGCTAAACATATGACACTCTGACTGTTACAGTAGATACTAATCTGTCCTGCATCAAAACCAATATTTGAATACAACCTCTTAAGCCAAATGGCTTCCTTACAAGCATGAGTTGTAGCCATGTACTCTACTTCTATAGTGGACAAAGCAACTACAACTTGTCACTTACTCATCCAACTTATTGCACCACCATTCATAAAAAAAAATATCCACCGATGGATCTTTTGATGTCAATATCATTTGCCCAATCTGAATCAACATATCCTCAGATATTCACTAAATGCAAAGGTCCAGTAGGATAACCATGAAAGCATAAGGAATACTCAGAAGTACCCCTCAAATACATGAAAACCCTTTTTACTACATCCCAATGTACCCATCCAGGATTAGCCAAAAATTGACTAAGGACTCCCACTGCTTGGGCAATGTCTGGCCTTGTATAGACCATAGCATACATAAGGCTACCAACAACACTCGCATATGGTACTCTGGTCATGTCCTCCATCTCATTAGGAGATTTTGGACAATCCTCAATAGAAAGTTTCATCCCCTGCATAATTGGAACAACTAACTATCTACAAGTCAACATGTTGAATCTCTCTAACACTGAGTTCACATACTTGCTTTGTGTTAACCAAAGCTTTTTGTTAGCTCTATCTCTTCTAATTTCAATCCCAAAAATATCTCACTCAACTAAATATTTCATCTCAAACTATGATGACAACTGAAACTTCAAATATGAAATCATATGTTTACCATTCCCAATAAACAACATATCAGCCACATACAAGAGTATGATAAGAATGCGACCATTTTTAGATTTATAATATACACAATGGTAAGATTTAGATCTCAGAAATGCAAATGACAACACATAGGTGTCAAACTTTTGATACCACATTCTAGGAGATTGTTCAAACCATACAGAGATTTCTTTAACTTGCATACTAGATTTTCTTTACCTTTCACAACAAAATGCTCTGGTTGCTTTTTATATATTTCTTCCTCCAAATCACCATGAAGGAACATTGTCTTAACATCCATCTATTCCACTTCTAAATCATATATTGTTGCAAGTCACAATAGGAACCGTATAGATGTCAGCTTCACCACAAGGGAGGAATTTTCCCCATAATCAATTCCCTCAACCTGGGAATAACCCTTTTGTGACAAATCATGCCTTGTGCTTCTCAGCACTACAATCTAAACCTGATTTTAACTTGAACACCCATTTACATCCAACAGACTTCCATCCCTTTAGCAAAGGTACTAGATCCCAAGTATTTTTTTCTTTAATGCAACCATCTCTTCTTCCATGATTGTCATCTAGGAATCAACATCATGCATACCCATAGCCTCTCTAATAGTCCTAGGCACATCAGTGTTAGCAATCAAAGAAAAAATAGAACTGGAATCTAACATAGAATATCCAAACCTTTCTGGTTTTTTCTCCTCCTTCTCTTGTTGTATCTTAACTGAGGAAGGTTTCATCTTTGTAAAGATAACACTTCTACTATAGAGAACCTTCTGTGTAACCGGATCCATAACTGATGAAAACACACTTTACTGCCTTGTTCTCCAACTTAGACCTCTTCTCAATAGGAACATGAGCATAAGCTTCACAACCAAATACTATGAGATGTCTCATCGAAGGCTTTTTACCTGACCACACCTCTATGGGTGTCTTTTCAACAAGTGTTGAAGTAGGAGATCTGTTAATTAAATAACATACAGTGGCTACTACTTTAGCCCAGAACTTATGTTCAAGACCAACACCAATTAACATACTCCTAGCCCTCTCCATCAATGTTCTATTCATCCTCTCTGCAACTCCATTTTGTTGTGGTTTATATGGAGTTGTCTTGTGTCTTTCAATCCTCTGGTCCTTACTGAACCTATCAAATTCTACCGAATAGAACTCACCGCCATTATTAGTCCTCAAAAACTTAATCTTTCTACAAGTCTGATTTTTAACAAAGGCTTTAAAATCCTTAAACTGACTAAAGACTTTAGATTTGCTTCTGAGAAAGTAAACAAGTGTCCTTCTACTGTAGTCATCTATGAATGAGACAAAATACATAGATCTTGCTAATGAAGGAACATTCATAGGACCAAATACATCTACATGCACATAATCAAATAACCCAAATGACTTTTGAGTACTTTTATAAAATGAAACACAATGTTTCTTTCCATATATGCAATGTTCACAAAAGTCAAACTTGGGATTACAATCATCAAGGACTTCAACAAGGCTCTTTGATTTTAGGGTTCTAAGACCATTTTCACCTATGTGACCAAGTCTTTGGTGCCACAACATTGTTTTCTTAGTAGAAAGCTTCATTTCCAAGGAATGAGCACTATTTGATACCCAAGAAACATGACCATCAGATGTAGATTCTATAGACTTGTTTGTTGCTCTATCTGATGGTGAGAATGAAGAATCCAAAGGTATATTCTTTGGTTTCATAGAAGAACTATTGCACTGTAGAGTGCATGCATCCAACTTCTACAAGGTGTCAATCCTAACACCCTTTGCAAGAACCATAGATCCTCTTGTCATCTTGCATTCTTCATTCGAGAAAACAACCTGCACACCCAAATCTCCAAGTTTACTCACTAAGAGTAGCTTCCATGCAAAACCTCAGATAAGCAGTACACCATCAATCCCATTCACTCTACCATCAGGGAATCTAATTTTGACTCTTCTATGGCCAACAATATTTAGGTGAGAGTCATCACTCAAATACACCTTTCCACCATCATATTCTTCATACTTTGAGAAAAAACCTCTATGAGAGGTCATGTGGAAAGAAGCACCTGAATCTATTAACCACACATCTTCTGATGTATGTGTTGCCAAGGCTACAACAAAAGCATCTGCATCTTCAAGAGATGATTTGTCTGAGTTTGAATTAGAGAAATCCTTCTTGTTTTTATTTTTCTTCTTCTCCTTGCACTCTTTGTGGATATGACTAGTTTTGTCACAATTCCAACATTTCACCTTCGACTTTCCAAGAGACTTTGACTTCTTGTCCTTCTTCCTGCCTTTCTCTTTTATTCTGCCACATACAGCAAGGGCTTCCTTAGCCATCACAGAAGACTTTCTTCGCATCTCTTCAAACAAAAGCAATGTTACCACCTCATCTATTTTTAAGCTAGTGGTGTTACTTCCAATAGCCATAACCAGGTTATCCCATGAGTTTGGCAAAGAACATAACAGAAGCATACAACAGTCCTAATATGATATCTTGTCACCATAGAACCCAATTGTGCCACAAGCATATTAAATGCATTCATGTGTTTAGGAATGGATCCTCCATCTTCCATCTTTAGAGAAGACAACTTCTTTTGGAGGAATAATTTGTTCACTAGGGATTTAGCCTGATAAACATCACTGTTCTTCTTCCAAATTTCCTTCGCAGTCTTATCTTCATAGACATTCAAGAGCATATAATCAGCCAAACAGAGTCTTATGAGACCCTTGGCTTTTCTATCCATCATATCCCAGTCTTCTTGAGAGGTGCTTGCAGGTTTTGTACTAGATATTGCAACCCACAGATCTCTGTCTATGAGCATATCTTCCATTTTCAACTTCCATAGTTTGAAGTTGCTACCATTGAACTTCTCCATTTAGATTCTACTAGATGTGCTTGTCATCTTTTGTATGTAATCAAGTTTCTAAATTTTCACAACTACAAAACTCCCACTGAACTAAGATTAGAAAAAAAACCCTTCTACCCACAACAAGAAACTTAGCTGATCAGGCTCTAATACCATTTGAAAGGAAGCACAGGTGTGGAAACAACTTCCAAACTAGTCTTATTAGGAGAAGGTTGTGGTTAATTCTTTCAAAACCTTCTACAATTACAAATTATTATGATGCACATTCATTTAATTAATTAAGATTTAAAATATAAAAACATTAACACAGTGATTTTATGTGGGGAAAACCTTTTCCGGTAAAAAAAACCCACACTCCAAACACACAACTCAATTATATTACTGTAATCTGAATATGGTTACAATATAATTCTCAGAACAAGTGCTTCTTCATGAGTCTTCACTAATGTAGAATCTGGAAACAATTTGGTAGCATTTTGGCTCTTTAGAATAGCTTCAACCTGTAAATTCACTTCTTCGAAAACAATGAAATAGACTTAATGCAAGAGTTGCAAAAGCCAAACGTCCTCAAAAAGTTAAATTTTTCCACAAATTCTCATGGAAAAGCTTACAAAGCATCTGCTTTCCATTATGTTTTAAAGCATAAAAAAATTATCCAATCTGCCTTGGTGTCCACTTCCCAAAAAAAATATTTTCCAACTCAAAAATCTTTTCCAAATCAAAAATCTTTTCCAACATAAAATATTTTCCAAAATAAATAATTTGAAAATCCGGTAACTTCCTGTAATAGAAACCTACTAAACAAGACTCAAGGTCATCTAAGGTGGCACTCCTTGATTTTCTCAACAAAAAAAAAAAAAATAGCTTTTTGGGAAAAAGTAAAAAGCATCTTTTTCACCTCCTAAAAAATAGGAAACACCTAAAAGGACTCTAAGGTTGAGACACCTTAATCCCAACAAACTTCACACCTTTCAAAATCATACATATCAATTGCAAATTGCTCTAAAATTTTTAGAGCATCTTACTTAGCAAGGTCCTTGCTTATAACTAAGGTTTCAGATCCACATCATCAAATATAATGCCACATCGGTATGCTTTATGTTGAGGTGTCCAAAAAGACCCCCCAAAATGTTAGACTGATAGTTCTGCATGAAGTCATGCTCTGTTTGTGCGTTGATGTGGCATCACATGATTTGTTGTTTTTTAGATCTAAAGAATACATTTCATTCAATTATAAGTATTTATAGTTAACACTACCAACTCTAAAAAGTCACAATTACTAATTCTATACTTCTAAAATATTGAGTATTAAACCCACAAAAAATAAGCATTTAATCCACAAAAGGGTGCACAACTATTGGAACATGCTCAACTTTTGGGTCTTCTTCCCTGTCTTGACAAATGTTTCATTGCATGGTTTATTCAGCATGGGACAACGTAGTTACCAAAAACACAATGCTTACACTCAGTTATCCCTTTCCAAAGTATGATTTTTGTATTTTCCTTAAACAGAAATCCGTGCCTTTCTCCTGTTTTTGCTTTGCCTTTCGTAACATTTTGGTAAGTTATTTGAGTTTTTAAAACAACTTTAAATTTTATACATAAATCGGGTGGTTTAGTTAGTAAAAATTGTTTTTTGAAAATTATATATATATATGGGAAAAGATCCAATAGGTGAGATAGTTCCAATGGCTGAGAAAGTATATGTACATTTAAAGTCCAATATTTTTTAAGTTCAGTACAAGTATATGTGCATTTGAGGTCCGATATTTTTAAAGTTTAGTACTAGTAGTTGTGACTTTAAGGTTGTTAGTGTTACTATAAGTACTAATAATTGAATGAAATGTGCCCTTAAAATTTAAAAAGCAATCAATCATGTGATGCCATATCAGCCCACCAACAAAACATGACTTAATGCACACCTATTGGTCCACCCTTTTTTTTGGGGAACTATTTGACACCTCAACAAAAAGCATGCTGATGTGGCATCATATTTGATGATGTGGCCTTGAAACCTTAGTTATAAGCAGGGCATTGCCAAGTAAACTACTGTAAAAATTCTGGAGTGATTTGAAATTGTAACGTATGATTTTAAGAGGCGTAAAGTTAAGGTGCACCACTATTGGGTGCTCTCCCATATATATATATATATAATCAGTTTCTTAAACACAATCTGTAAATATTCTATTTCTTGTCACGTTGCCGATTTCCATTTCTTCTTTTTAATAACATAGGGGGACAGTTGAGAATGTAGAAGAGCTCATCCTCACTCTCAACAAAAACAATGAAATACAAAAGAAAAAAAGCAGGACTAGACTGTTTCATAAATTATTTTTAACCTCGTGGACTATAAAAATTATTCTATTCTATAGGCGAGTCAGTTTGTCCAACAATAAAACGTCAGTCACCGTTCAACCATATAATATTTAATATTTAAAAATAGTCATCAATGGTGGGGGCAACAGAATTGTGAAGGCAGATATTTGAGGGAAACAGTCAATATGGTATCACCATATTTTATTTTATTTATTTTCTACTGCAGCAAAGACCCAGACTTCAATAAAGGAGGACGATGCGTGATTTCCCATTAACAATTGCAGCCCTGCATGAATGAAATGAAATGAAAGATTTTACAACAGCTTAATATGGGACCCTGAAAACAATCTGTCAGGACATTTTCAAATTCTTTTTCAGATTTTCAGATTAGAATGAATCTTGATCAATAAACTTTTTCAGATTTTCAAATTAGAATGAATTTCTATACTTGCTATAATGTTAATCCTTGTCTCTTCAAATACAACTAATGAGAAACAAAAAAATGAGGGAATACCTCAAAAAATAAAGGTTGATTTAACAACATTATAACGCGAATATATCTCCTTGTCAGACTCCACTAAAGGTGACGTAGTGGATGAATCCGTACCCAATATGGATGTCCAAATTTAAACATACCTTCCTTCTGTTCTCGTACCAGGCCAGACTTGCCAGCGTTCGTTTTATCAAAGCCTGGGAGGTAAACTCAATTAATGCCTTCGAAAGTAGCTGATAGGACTATCCGCTGTAGACTGTAGTACACCGGATAGGGACAAATTCAAGCGGGACAACATGGATTGCATTCCATAGTGTAATGTCCCCTTAGGATATTATTTATTAGTAATTGGATTCATAGGTTTAATTAATGGAAATGTTAATAATTTTTTAATGCCTTCGAAAGTAGCTGATAGGACTATCCGCTGGAGACTGTAGTACACCAGATAGGGACAAATTCAAGCGGGACAACTTGGAATGCATTCCATAGTGTAATGTCCCCTTAGGATAATATTTACTAGTAATTGGATTCATAGGTTTAATGGAAATGCCAATAATTTTTTAATGCCTTCGAAAATAGTTGATAGGACTATCAGTTGTAGACTGTAGTACACCGGATAGGGACAAATTCAAGCGGGACAACTTGGATTGCATTCCATAGTGTAATGTCCCCTTAGGATATTATTTACTAGTAATTGGATTCATAGGTTTAATGGAAATGCCAATAATTTATGTTATCTTAAAAATATCCAAGTCAAATTTTCAATTATAATAGAAGATATTACAAAATTTATGTAATTTTTTAAATCATTCCTTTTAGGATAGAAATCAGTGCAATAATTATCTATTTTTTACAATAAAACTATGAGAAACTTGTCTGTATTCTATATATATTAAATTAATCAAATCCTTTATTCATTTTTATTAATTACATGTAGAAACAAATGTAATCCTTATTGCAAAGCAAACACAAAAATAATTAGAATTAAAATTTATGTAAAAACCAAATACTTTTCTCTCTCATACACATTGATGTTGAGCACCAAGACTATTGAGTAGTTTTATTGGAACAACTTCTAGGTTCTTTTTCATTCTTAGGATGGATGGTTGACATAACTGTAGCCCAACAAAAGAATATTCCACTAAAGTCCTCAAAGACACAATCTCCAAGAAAACACTTTTTTATAACCTATTGTCATAACAACACTTAATTTAACTAATTTTTCACAATCAAATCAATTGTATAAGATTTATAGAACACAAATTTTCTACCAAAGTTATGCTTGTACAATTGTTCTATAGGACTCTCTCTCGTCTCTATCTCTAAAGATACCAAACACTTTATTTTCCTCACTAGATATGTTCAATAACATATCAAGCCTCACAACAATTACCAAACTCTGAACCAATTCAACAATTGCATACACTATTTACATAAATATTGCATGCCTACACTATAGAAAATATATCAACATGCCAATCGACAAACTACTAGTGTTTCACAAAGTTTTGGGATCTACAACAAGGTAATTATCTTTTCTTTGCAAACCACTTGTATTACATTAATAGAGAGGAATAAACAATTTTAAAGCAAATATAATACAAAGTTCATACAAAAATATTTAGAAACTCATAGTGAGATCTTACAATGTGACTTATTATTTCCTTTCACCGCATACTGCTATGATTTTTTAAAAATTCTCACCTATTATGTCATGCAAACAAACATGAACCAAAAATGTTATCATATATGGGTATATTTTATATTTTACTTTTCATAATTCCTATTATTGTAGTCTTGGTACCATGCACAATCACATTATGAGAGACAATAAGCACATCATACAATGAAGAAGAGAGGGGGCATATTGAGAGTGAGATGCTCTAACAATTGTAGCCATTTTATGTGCAAACCACTTCAGTCTCATTCCAAACATATAATTGATGCATTGTGCTCGCTACAAAAATATTGTAAAAGAATGGTAATAATAATATTATTAGTGGATGATGGTGTTGGAGTGGTAGACATGCTATTAGGAGGTTCTTTGTTAGGCTCAAGGATAGGAATTTGAGTACATGATGTTCTTAGACTCCTTGCTAATAGTCCTTGGGTCACATCCTTCATGGCTTCATGGGTGGATGGACTAGGATATGCATATAGTTGATGGATAATGATGGAAGATGTTGTGGGGTTAGGATTAGGATCAAGTAATTGGATATAGGAAGCCCGGATGGATTAGGATTGGGAGTGTTAGAGGGGGATGAAATTGGATCAGTGGATTTGGATGGCTCCATATCTTTGCTTTTATTTTTGGATTTTGTAAAGAGTCTTTGGAGAAAAATTTTCAAGCGTTCATGGGTTGATGGATTAGAGCTTAGAATGTTTGATCATGGATTAGATGGTGAGTTATATGGTGGATGGATGATAGGGATTAATGGATTAGGAGATGGGTGGACTAATGCATTAGGATTAGGAGGATTGGATGGAAATTATAAAGTAATTCCCCTCTAACCCTAACCCCTAAACCCTAAACTTGAGCAACCCTAGAAACTCATAAACCTTAAATAATTTACCCCTAAAGGTCTGAGTAACCCTAACCTCATAAACCCTAAATATGCCCCTAAACTTCTCTCTCTCCCCCAAAACTCTAAATAATACCCCTAAAGTCTAACCTCTAAACCATAAATCCGAGCAACCCTAAACCCCTAAACCCTAAATAATTCCACTAAACCCTAAACTTAAGCAACCCTAAACTCATAAACCCAACCAACCCTCTCTCTCCAAAAAAAGAAAACTAGGACTCTCTCTCTCTCTCTCTCTCTCTCTCTCTCTCTCCTTATCACCCTATCTCTCCCCTCTCTCTCACCTCCATCTCCATCCTCTCTCCCTCTTCCTCCCTCTCCTCTCCCATGTCAACAAAGAATATGGAAACAAGAAAACTAGGACATGCAAAGAGGAACGAGGATATAAATTGGGATGATGAAATGGAAACAAGATAATTTATGAAATTTCATTGGATGGGAAGAATGATGAGGAGAGGTAGAGAAGGGAGGGAAGTAGAGAGTGAGAGAGAGGATAGTAGGTAGAGACGAGAGGGAAGTAGAGAGTGGGAGAGGACCGTAGGAGGTAGACAGGGGAAGAAAGAAGAGAGAGAGGGTAGGGGGTAGATAGGGGAGTGAAGAAAAGACTGAGAGAGGGTAGGAGGTAGATAGGGGAGGGAAGTAGAAAGTGAGAGAGAGGGCAGGAGGTAGAGAGGGGGGAGAAGAGAGTGAGAGAGAAGGTAGGAGGTAGAGAGGCGAGGGAAGAAAAGACTTAGAAAGAGGGTAGGAGGTAGATAGGGGAGGGAAGTAGAGAGTGAGAAAGAGGGTAGAAGGTAGAGAGGGGAGGGAAGAAGAGAGTGAGAGAGAAGGTAGGAGGTAGAGAGGGGAGGGAAGCAGAGACTCCAAGAGAGGGTAGGACGTAGAGAGGGGAGGGAAGTAGATTGTGAGAGAGATGATAGGAAGTGTAGCTGCCTTTGTAGACATGTATGTAAAGTGTGGAAGCATAGACAAGGCATGTCAATTGTATGACATAACACCTCAAAGAGATGGGTATGTGCAAGATTATTGCGGGCCAAACAGTGGCAATGGAAAAAAAATCATGTCTTTACTTAGCCAAATTCACGAATTGGCTAACTTTGACTTTCATAAGCATGCTAAAAATATCCATTTGGAACAGATATCTGTTTTGTGGTTTAAAAAACCATTTTTATAGTTGCAGAAACTAGATATTCGTTTCTGCAATATTCCCAAAATGGATATCCATTTCTGGAATATTCCCAAAACGGATATCCATTTTTTGAAACTATAAAAATGGCTTTTTTTAATTCTTTTCATTGGTTTTTAAATTGTTTTCATTGGTGTGTGTCATGGTATGATGTCTCAAGGAATGGAAAGAAAGGATGGTGATTCATAAGATAATATGAAGAATGATGGTAGAGTGAATTGGCATTGTGGTAACTCTAGCATGTCATGGGGTGAATCATGCATTAATACAAGTTGTGGAGTGAGAAAGGGGTGGTATAGGTATGGTTGAATGGAGTAATGAGGTGATTTAATATAGTGATGACCTAGGTGAAGTGATGGATAAGGTGTCTAATGTGAGATTGCTAGAAAGTGTGATTGGTAATGGTAGGGATAGCTAAATGTCATCTTCTAAGGGTTCAAAGGTGAGGAAAGTGTAATATGGGGGCTAAGTGCAAGAAGATGAGTTCACTTTTTGGCCAAAAAGTGGAAGTGTTTTTCTTATTTTTTAAATTTTGTCATACTTGGAGTGACAATTTGAAGCACTTGCACATAAAATATTAAAATGATGTAAAAATAAGAAATGTAGGATTTTATTTCTAGTTTTCAAATATGTAATTTTTTCTAATACTTAGATGATGCAAGTTGGTTTTTTATTGGACATGTACAAAAAGTGGCTTTTTAAAAGTCCCTTATTTTTTGCAAAAGCATGCATGTGTATGGCCAACATAATTTGACCTAAATTAATGTATTTTTTTAATTTCTTTGGTGGAAAGATTCTTAGGATATTGAATTTTGGTCAGGATATTTTTTTTGTAATTTTTTGATAAATATATTTTTTAATTAATTTTTTAATGGCCCTAATTAGTGTTTTTTAAAACCCCTCATGTACGGCCAACATAATTTGAGATAAACTAATCAATTCACTAATTTTTTTTTTCATCATGTAGAGAATGATGTCTAGTTTGGTTAGACATAAATTTTTTTCAAGAAACTTTCAAAATCAAAAGTTATTAAAAAAATAGTAACCTATGTTATTTCAAGTTTATGAGTTAGTTTGTTTGAAAAATAAATAATAAATAGAAAATTATGTTCAATAGAAAAAAAATTGTACATATTTGAAATCTAGACTTTGAGATCTATAATGAGTTTTAATTTCATTAAAATATTCTGAAAAAAAAGTCGTCATCCATAGTGGTGAAACTAGTTTTTTCTCTTGCTGTTTTCATCGTCTCCTAGTTGCAAGTCCAAAGCTTAAGGCTTGGGTTTCCAAGCCTAAAACCAATGCAAATTGGCGGGTTTGAAATTTCAAAATTTTAGAAAGAGGTTCCTGTTATAAACGGGTGCTTGTTATAAACAGGTACTTGTTTTAAAAATAACGAGTACGCATTTCTAAAAAATAAAAAAATTAGCAATAGGCATGTAAAAAAAAAGTTTTTAATTTTTTTTTTGTTTTTATATGCATATGGCTATTTTTTTTATTTTTTTAAAAATGGGTACCTGTTTTGCTTCAGGTGCCGGATCCTAAACGGGTACGCGTTCTAAGCGGCATTTTTCATCCACGAGAGACTTCTGCGAAATGTATACTCATCTTTATGCTTTCACCCTGGGATATGGGATAATCCATGGTTTAATGATTATTCAAGGGAGACTCCTTAAAATGATTATCAATGATGGTGTCAATAAGAGGAATGGAGTCTATGAATGTAGGTGTGGGAATGTGAGCTATGACATTGGGATTGTATTGCATGAATAATAGAAAGTAGGGGCACCTATCTAGTGATGGAAGGAGCCACATGATCAAATGATGTTTGGGGAAGGGCTTTTCTTAGGGAAGTAAGGATTCAGGTGAGGGTCTAGGGTTTGGTGGAGAAGAATTTATGAAAAATTTGGAGGTTATTAAAATTGACATGAATAGAAGAAGTACAAGGCATGGCTAAGAATAAATGGTAGGCTCAAAATAGGATAACTAGGACTATGATGACGAAGATGGAAAGAAAAGTCAACAACAATAATATTATATATGGATAGGATTAGAAAAAAAAGAGTACTACAACTAGCAAGAGGAAAGTGAGGACATAATGCAAAGTTAACATGGCATGAACTCTCTTGGAAGGCTAAGCATGGACTATAAGAAGATTGAACTAGTTAGATTTGTTAGGCTAACCAAATTAAAGAACCTTAAAGGTTAACCTTAATTAGGTAAGGTTATTTTTGAGTGTGGTTGTTTGTACAACAATGTGTAAACTCATGTTACCTAAGGATAAATCTAACTATACTAACATTTTAATATCCATGAGAGCTAGGACTAACAATTAGACTAAAAACTTGATAAGCAATACAACTTGGACACATGTAGGACTTGGAAAATGGAAAAGAATAAGTATTAAATGTGGAAAACAATGAAAAAGTGGTATTAGTTGTACCTATGTAGAGAAGTGGTCTTTATGAAAGATGCTTAGAATTATGCTCTATATCTATTTGTGAAGTTTGGAGGTGATTGGACCTAAAGGATATGACCACCATATGCAAAATAGCCTACCTAATGGGTATGTACATGGAGAGAGAGAGAGAGAGAGAGAGAGAGAGAGAGAGAGAGAGAGAGAGAGAGAGAGAGAGAGAGAGAGAGAGAGGTTTAGGGTTGCTCAGGTTTAGGGTTTAGGGGTTATGGGTTTAGGGGTTATGGGTTAGGGATTAGGGGCATTATTTAGGGTTGACGGATTTAGAGAGAGAGACTTCTTTTGACATGCAATCGTAAACTCTCAATAATGCCCCTAAATCCTAAACCCTAACCCCTAAACCATAAACCCTAAATAATGCCCCTAAGCCCTAAGCCCTAAACCTGAGAAACCCTAAACCCCTAAATCCCAAACCCCTAAACCCTAAACACTAAACCCAAGCAACCCTAAACCTCTATCTCCCTATCTCTATCATTCCTCTACCTCTCAATCTCTCTCCCTATGTCTTTGGCCATGTCCCTCACTCTCTATATCTCCATATTGGTCCTGTTTCTCTAAACACTAAACCCTAAACATCTAAACCTTAACCCCTAAACCCTAAACCCTAAATAATGCCCCTAAACCTCTCTCTCTCTCTCAACCCTAAATAATGCCCCTAAATCGTAACCCCTAAACCCAAGCAACCCTAAACCTCTATCTCCCTATCTCTCCCTTATCTCCCTATCTCTATCATCCCTCTACCTCTCAATCCTTCTCCCTATCTCTCTGGACATCTCGCTCACTCTCTATCTCCCTATATCTCCCCTCTATCTCCTCTCTCTCTGTCTAGCTATGTCTCTATCTCTTGCCTCTCTCTCCCCTATCATTCCTCTATCTCCCTATCTCTCCCCTCTATCTCTCCCTCTCCCTTATTGATGAAGGAAATGAAAAAAAGAAAACTAGGACTCTTTTTCTATCTCTCTCTCTCTCTCTCTCTCTCTCTCTCTCTCTCTCTCTCTCTCTCTCTCTCCCCTAAGGAAATTGGAAAGGAAAAGGAAAACTAGGAAAGCTAGGAATACGATTTAATTAGGAGGTAGATAGGTCAGAGAGAGAGAGAGAGAGATCCGAAAAAGTAGAAGTGTAGAGTCAAGGTGCACTTTTGCCAACTTAATTTTATCTTAACATTCCCAAAGTCTTACATGATTAAAAGTAATGTTAATCTATTTGGTGGAAAAGTGGAACCTTTGCAAAGTTGTAGATGGAAAACATGACTCCACTTCCCAAAATCTCATAAGTATATAATGAAGGTTTTGAAAATAATTATGCATCATCAATGCAAAATCCTAATGCACTCATCCTCAAACTTGTAAATTGTAGTGAAGTTCAACATCCCCATGTCTCATAAAGTTCCACAACGTTCATTTACCAAAACACCAACTATTATGTGTAGAATTTTCTTATGTTTACATACACTTCAAAAAATAACTTACAAAGTGCCAACATTACAATGCATAACATAATGAAATTTGTTGAAAAAGTTTAAAAAATCTTCAAACAAATGTAGTCAACTTGTTTATAGCCAAACTCCATGATCTTTTCTGGTATCTTATTTACTTACACCAAAGGAATGGTACATGGGCATCCATCAAAAGAATAATGATAGGGGGATTCTTATCAAATATTATATTTGGTAATTTTCTAGTAAATATTTAGAAAAACTAGAGGAATAATAGAGATAGGTAGATAGAGGTTTAGGGTTGCTTGGGTTTAGTGTTTAGGGTTTAGGGTTTGGGGTTTAGGATCTAAGGGTTTAGGGTTTCTCAGGTTTAGGGTTTAGGGGTTAGGGCTTAGGGGAATTATTTAGGGTTTATGGTTTATGGGTTAGGGGTAAGGGTTTAGGGGCATTATTTAGGGTTTAGAGGTTTAGGGTTTCTTGGGTTTAGGGTTTGCGGTTGCATGTCAAAAGCATTCTCTCTCTCTCTCTAAATCCCTAAACCCTAAATAATGCCCCTAATCCCTAACCCCTAACTCGTAACCCCTAAACCCTAAACCTCTATCTCCCTATCTCTACCTTATCTCCCTCTGTCTATTGTCCCTCTACCTCCCAATCTCTCTCCCTATCTCTCTAGACATCTCACTCACTCTCTATCTCCCTAGCTCTCCCTCTGTCTCCTCTATCTCTCCCAATCTATCTCCTCTCTCTCTACCTATCTATCTCTCCCTATCTCTTGCCTCTCTCTCCCCTGTCATTCCTCTATTTCCCTATCTCTCTGGACATCTCTCTCATTCTCTATCTCCTCATCTCTCCCCTCTGTCTCCTCTATCTCTTCCTATCTGTCTCCTCTCTATCTCTCTCTACCTAGCTATCTCTCCCTAGATCTCTCTATCTCTTGCCTCTCTCCCCCTATCATTCCTATATCTCCCTATCTCTCCCCTCTATCTTTCCCTCTACCTTATTGAAGAAGGAAATGAAAACAAGAAAACTAGGACTCTCTATCTCTCTCCCTATCTATCTCTCTCTGTCTACCTCTCTATCTATCTCCCTCTCTCTATCTTTCTCTCTCTATTGAACCAACTCTCTCTCTCTCTCTCTCTCTCTCTCTCTCTCTCTCTCTCTCTCTCTCTCTCTCTCTCTCTCTCTCTCTCTCCATCTAAAGAGAAATTATCTAGAAAAGAAAAAGAAAACTAGAAAATCAAGGAAAAGAATTTAACTCGGAGAGAGAGAGAGAGAGAGAGAGAGAGAGAGAGAGAGAGAGAGAGAGAGAGAGAGAGAGAGAGAGAGAGAGAGAGAGAGTTAAAATTTATGTGTTGATGTATGTATGTAATAAATAATATAGTTCTAAAGTAAAATTGAACAAATTTAAGTAAATAAAATACATCGAAACTAATATTGACACTAGTTCATACATGTTATATTATTGAGTTTATTATTTTGATAATAAGTTGCACCAAATAATTAGTTTGGCCTTTCTATTAATAGATTTATTAATTATTTTATAAAAATATATTAATAACAAATTTTTCTAAGGTTCCATAAACGGATATCCATTTTTGGATCCTTGAAAATTATTTTCCCGCTCCACAGAATGGATATTTGTTATTTAAATAATGGATATCCGTTATTAATGAATATCCATTAGTAACGAATATCTATTTTGCTTCGGTTTTGCCTTGTATTTAGGCTTGGGACTGTCATAGTTGACTTTACCTGAATTCTAACGTGTTTACTGGTTTCACTCTCTTCTTCGAACTCACCCTTCATGTTGACGACTTTTTTTTATGCAAAATTGATAAAAACGAAAAGGGTTTATAGAGGAAATTGTGATCTTTCTAAAAATATAAGATTTTCTTGATTATCATTTTATTAAATAATTATTAATAATTTTCTATATAGTATGTGTCTGAAATCCTGATGGATACACTGATTGAAAAACATCCATAACTTTCAAACCATTTCACCTTTTTTAGATTTGAAAGATGTGTCACACTCTGCTTCATTGGCTATAGGTTAAAAAAAATGAATTCTAATTTTTTTATCGAGTTAGGTTGGTTGGACAATTAATTTTTAGTTTTTAAAAGAAGTCATAGTGTAAAAATCATAACTAATTATTTTATTGGAAAAAAATTTCAAAAAAATATGCGTCACATCCAAGCATGAGTCCTCTACTTATTTTGAAAGTTTCAAATTTTTTTTTTTTGCTCATAGTTAGGTTGGCTGGACAGGCACCCATTTTTTATTTTTTTTTGAAAAATTTAATAGCTACTCATTGAAATATTTATTTTTCACTAAGTAAATTTAGTTTTTTTAAAAAAAAAGTAGCTCATAAACTAGATTCAATTCTCTACAGATTTTGTTTTTACATCTTTTTCAAATTGTGTAGATAATCCATTCAAATTTTCACATGAACTTGATTAAGTCTGATTTTTTGTATTTTCATTGCCACTTAGAGGTATAGTTTGGCCCATCATGATCCTGCACATACCCAGATGTTCTTTAATGGAATGCAATGGTCGCAGGATATGCAAAAAATAGATTTGTTAAAAAGGCTTTAGAAACTTTCAAGCAAATGCAATTGGCATGTGTATAGCCAATTATGCTTAGCATAATGTGAGTGCGTTATAACATGCTCGCGTTATGCTCAGCTTTCTTTGACATGTTTTTATTAGTTTTTAGCAAAATCTAGAGATAATCTGGAGCATGCTCCCCATCAGGATGGCACTTTTTTCAATGAAAACTCAAAAAAAATACCACCATAATCTTAAGCTCTCTGTTAGCTATCTAACCATATAATGTTTTTCACATTTTGAGTACGTTAAGGGTTTCATCTTGAATTTCTTTTGTTAGTGTATCCATTTTTTGTCAAAAACTAGTGTCTAGTATTTTTGACTTTTTTTAACTGTTCATCAAAATATGAAATAAGTTACATTTTTAGAAACTAGACTCCATTCTACACGTATTTAAAAAAAATCAATTTTTGATTAGTTTTCAAACATTTTAGGGGGGAGCACACTCAAATTTCTATTTTTCAGGATGTGTCCACTTTAAAAATCACTAAAAAATTAATTATTCATGAAAAAATTATTAGAAAAATCAAGGATAAACTACATGGTGTTAGCTAATTTCTCACTAGAGTGATTATTGAAATACTAAAAAAAAGTTAACATTTTAGGGGGAGCACACCAGACACTATTATGTTTTTTTGAGGAAAACAAGACCAATTTGAGTGCTCCCCCTTTTTGAACCCCTTAATCTCAACCATTTTTAGAAAAAAATAGTAGTTTAGAAATTAGATTCAGAGCACTAAGACTCTTATTTTTGTTCCATCTTCAAATTTTGAGTGTAGCTATCTTCAATTTCTCATCCAACATGAATGTTTCCTGATTTCAGAAAAAAAAAAGTGACATCTTAAGACCCCATTTTGGTCCCTCATCTTTGTGCACTTACCCTTACCCTAGAACAAAAAGGTGCCTTGGGACTTACGCGTTCGCGCCCAAGTCCTCCCTGATTGGTTGGGGCAAATTTCAATGTATGTTAGCAGAGGACCTTTAAAAGGGTCTTTCCTTGTTGGCTCTTTTGGTTAATTTTATGAATGTTAGTGGGAAAGCATATATAAGTGTGTTTCTGAATTCATTTGTAACCTAGATGGAGATAGCTAACTTAAAGCATTTGAACAAAGAGCATTCAAAGCATTAATTATGATTATAGAGTAAATTGGTGTTGTTATTGTGTGTTGTTGCAGGTTTTGAAGTTATCATCTATATTTGCTTATGAGTTGAAGAGCATTCATCCTCCTAAGAGTTTCATCACATACGTGATATCATTTGTGTTCATCATCATTTGATTTAATCATTATTGAATTGTGTTTAGCCTTTGCCCTGCTAGGGCACACACTCTTTATCAAACAACGGTGTTGGGAAGCCTAAATTCTATCCCAAGAAGTGATTGAGGCAAGTCCCTAAACACCATAACCCCCAAACCCCTTTTCTTCTTATGTACAGGTTCTAGGTGCGAGATCTAGAAAAGTGAAGACACAGGGAGACTGAGTAAGGATTAGGGATTCAGGATTTGCTAACATTTTGGGAATATTCCTCTATGCAAGACTTGGATGCCCATGAAATTGTCCTCCACCCATTTCAGGGTCTAGATCTAGCTTCAGGGCAGTCTTTACAGCATTTTCTTAGTTTAGACCTTCATAGATTCTCACCTCCAGGACTTGGGCACCCATGAGTTTGTCCTTTGGCACCTCTACTTCCAAAATCAAGTTCTCCTCTATTCACTAATGTCAGTGCTTCTTTTGAATTGTCTGTATCTATCACTATTTTTAGTTATGCTCCGATCATCATAGAACTAGGGTTTAATGCATATTTGACCTAAGGTTTAATAAATGGATTGATTAAATCTTATCTTTCCATATCACTCTTAATCACAAGATCTATGGCTAAGTCCACCTCCATTTGGTAGTGATTTGGCTCAGTCTTTTCCTTGAATGTTATAGTGGAACAGGGTTTGATTTAGTGTGCATGCTAGACTTCATCATTCATCTTTCTCATATACATTTTGGTGAACTCGTATCTTCAAACATTTTAATCTGTTTGAGTGTTGAATTCAGATCTTGCATTGATTCATAGCATACTTATCATTATTCATTGGAGGATCTTGCATAATCTTGAAAAAAGTGAAAAATTAAGCAATCTAGGCTAGAAAAAGGCATAGTTTTGCATTGCTTTCATTGCATATGATAGAAAGATTTCAATTTCTAATTTTTACATCATATCTAATCCATATTATAGTATACAATCATTTCATGGTGTTGTACCTTGCATTTGAAGATCTCATTTGCTAGGGTTTTGTTGAAAAAGTTGCATTTTTCCTAAAACCTAGTCAATTTCAAAAGGTAGGGTTTGTAGTCAAAATCTTATTTTAGATTTTGCTGCTGTCATAAACATCTTCAATTCAGATCTAGCATTAATTTATAAGCATATTTTCATTGTTCAGCTAAAATTTTTGCATCATTTCATACCTTGGTTTGAAATTTCATACGTTTGTAATTAAACATTGTGTATTTCAACATAAGAAATTTGACATCTCTTTAACATTTCATAACAAGAAATCTTAAAACTATTACCTTTTGTGCAGCACTTTTAACATCTTTGTAGTGACACTAGTGTATTTTTTAGTCTTTGCAAAAAGCTTCAAAAAACCTGGTTCCCTCAAACTAGTGTTGTGGTGTACAAAAGTCTCTCATATTGGTTGTATTTGATAAATGAATAGATCTTATTATACATTGTTGTTCCAAGACATTTCATTATGGCATCTGCATGTCATTACTCTTTGGTATCTTTGCATGCATATATCAAATATCTTGATTTTCATATATTCACAACCCTCATGGGTGAGCATCCTTCAATATTAAAGAAAATCTTACCGAATTCATCTCCATGAATACTCATGAGAAAGATGATTATGAAAGTTTCTATGCTTCTATTACTATTATAAATCATGATAATGCCTTGGATCTAATATGTACAGTATATGATGATGATGATGATGATGATTCCATGAGTCATCCTACTCATCCTTTAGTTGAATGTTCAAGCACCTTGGATATCACTAAGGAAGTGAAGACCCTTGATCTTCCTCCTTTGGATGAATGTTCAAGTACTTTGGACATCACTAAGGATGAGAAAACCATTAATATTTCTCCTTTGGTTGCATGTTTAAACCCCTTGGACACCACTAAAGATATAATCATTAATAGGTGGATGTCAAGCTTAATCAAAGTAAAAACAATGTTAATTCAATATTCATTAATAGACTTATTCCACCGACTAAGGGGATAGTGGATAAGTGCACTAATCTTCCTAAAATCATTGTGAATGGGGCACATAATGTGACTCCTCGCTTCAAACTGATGATTATGGTTCAAGGTACTCCAACACCACATCGACCCTCAAGTTACATTCTCAATTTTGCAAAACAAATTACTCAAGGAAATCAAGCGTATCAAAATGTGTCGCAACAACCCTATTACAATGTGGTTGCTCACACATACAATACGTGAAATAATAAACAGGGTAAACAACAATCGAGCATTCTGATCACTTTACCAGCTTCTCAACCTATGCTTCCTCAACCACCTCGTCTTACTCATAAAGTTGGTCAGGATTATATGATCTTGTTGAGCAGTTTCACGCTACTCCCGCTAAGATCTCTCTTTGGGAACTCATACAAGCATCGCCTACATAACATAGAATGCTCCAAGAAGCTCTACAAAAGGTGATTGTACCAGTGAATTGACAATGGGACTCAAGGGTGACGATTATTAATGTTGTAATATTGTTGAATCCATGAATGATTTTCTTGTGTTTTAATAACGGTTCAAACATGTAAGGAGATTAATTAGTTTTGATTGACTTAAATGATAATTAATTGCATTAACTATCTTGACATAAACCCATAGTTGTATTATTTGTTATAGGTAAATTTTTTCATGATTACTCAAGTCTTTACGTTACAACAAAAAGAACTTACAAGGAATTGTAAAAGACATTTCAAGAGGCTATAACCAAGTGATGTGAAAATAATAGAGTATAGCATCCATACCCCAAAGTATGGCTCTACTTTGCAATATCCCCATAGAGAGCTATATTTTAACATGCTATATCATTTCTTAAAAAAATGGCCTAAGGATGAAGAGAAAGAAACTATGCCAAGAAGAATGAGGGTGTTGTTCTTACATGGAGCCACAAGCAAGATTAACACATTCCGATGTTGAGATTTGTTGATGAATATCCTTGCTTATTTTTCAATCAAAGGGTTGGTGATATCTATAATGTGAATAAGGAACCCATCATAAGGATAAATCCACAAGATTTTCAAGATATGTTGCACCTACCAAACCCAATAGTTTTGTATAAAATTATAGTTGCCAAATAATTGCATAGAAA
Source organism: Cunninghamia lanceolata (assembly GCA_027924645.1). NCBI lineage: Eukaryota > Viridiplantae > Streptophyta > Pinopsida > Cupressales > Cupressaceae > Cunninghamia > Cunninghamia lanceolata. The sequence goes on along the minus strand of BSBN01000148.1, from coordinate 5,362,411 downwards.
GAAGAATGTGCTAGAAAATACATAGGATTAGACTAGGCCCAAAGTTGATGTGCCTTAGCATAGCATGTTGGTAGAGTACTCCATTAACATGTTTACTAGACATGTAATGGAAGCCATGGTGTTGTGTGTAAACTATTTGAGCATAAGGATTCTGCATAGTTGAATGCATCTTTTGTTCTATTGCTACACATGATTTTGTAAACAAAGTTGTTCCAAACTATGGGGATTTGCCACTCTCAAGCAATAGTTCACAAAAAGAAATATCTAGAGGAGACTTTTATACGTCATTCTATCTTATTGATGAAATTTGTTCTTCTATACAATTTTTTCCTCGACCAACCAACTGGAGATCAAGTTCCAAGGTTCAAGTACATGCCATTTTAAAAGAGATTTACGATAACATGTATGAAAGTGAGATTCTAAGTCCTATGATAACATGTATGAAAGTGAGATTCTAAGCCCTAAGTAATAAGTTTAATCTTAAAATATATGAGAAGGTGCATAAGAAGCCCATGGCCAAGATGAATCTAGAGTTAGTACTAGAACTTAGGACAAGCAAATTAGCAGCTTGGTGGATTTACCCTAAACATACCCTTATTGTGGTTGAAGGTGCTCTCATTGACCCTCATATTTTTTCCAAGTATGTGCTGCCTAAAATTGCCAAATATAGAATTTGCTTCTAGTTATCAAATTCAATTGTTTTCATTTAAAGGTAAAGAAAATTAGGAAGTATCCCTTCCACTCCACTTAAAGTCATGGGAGAGACTTATAAAGATTCCAATCTATACTCAATCCCTTTTATTTTCATTGCCTCTATATCCTCATAGAGTGTAGTACCACTGAGTTGTGAAATTTTAGGGTTATTAAATGCATTCAGATACTCTAGAGTAGAGGAATTCTTCCCCCAAATTTATTATTGGATAAATCCAACGCCTCCAATCTACTAAAATTTTTAATCCATAGTAAGGCTTACAACCTTCAACTGTAGACAATTTGCAAGAGGGTGTGAAGAAAGCTCAATTGCCTATTCTTCTTAATCAAGAAGAGTAAGCCATGTATAATTAACCAACGATGTAGGCAGGGTCCCAGAAAAAATATTAGAATGAGCATGCAAAACTTTTATAGAAGAAGAAAATTGGTTTTCTAGATCTCCATTAAATGAGTTTTTGGAGAGCTTTAGCCTCTTTAAGGCTCTGCAGTTACTCAATGTTGCTAGAATTCTTCCAGACAAAAAGTTGTTTGCCTCTACTGAATCCATTACACACTTGCACTTCCTATAGATGGCAAAATCTTTCCCGTCAACTAATTATTAGAGGCATCTAATTTCTGTAGTGAAATCAACCCACCAAGGCTTCAAGGAATACCCTCTGAAAGATTGTTGTTGTAGATGTCAAGTGCAGAAAGATTCTTGAGTTTACCAATACTATATGGTATTGGTCCAGTTAAGTTATTTCCATTCGGATACAAAGATACAAAAAATTTGAGCTCTCTAATCACCTTTGGAATTGTCCCTATCAAATTCAATGAAGTATAATTTAAAACAATTATTGAGAGGAGGAGAGATTGAAGTAGAAAGCATGTTGCCTTCAAAGTAAAGACATGAGAATAGTGCAACTGTGAGATGGTAATTGTAGAGGAACAAATAAAGTAGAGATGTGTAGTTTCCTGGTTCGGGTAGTATAGGTCCAGTTAAATTGTTTTCAAAACAAATACAATGCTTTCAAAGATTTGAGTTGTCATATGGTCTTTGGAACTATCCCTGGGTATTCAATGAAATATAATTTAGCACAATTACTATAGGAAAGATGGAAGTAGTTAGCATGTTTGTCCTCGAAGTAAAGCGATGAGAGTAGTGCACCTGTTAGATAGTTAAAGCCAAATTTCAGATAGTTCAAAAATTTAAGTTGTTGCCTAGCCTTTGGAATTGCCCCTATCAAATTTAATGAAATATAATTCAGAACTATTACTAAGAGGAGGGATGGAAGAGTTTAGCATGTTGCCTTCAAAGTGAAGACATGAGAGTAGCGCACCTGTGAGATCGTTAGAGACAAGGACCAAATCATGTAGAGATGTGCAGTTTGCTAGAGAATTTGGATAATTTTGGGACAAGCGGAGATACTCTTAACTTTCCCAGACCACCAAATTCTGTAGGTATGCTCCCCATCAAGTTGTGTGAAAGTCTAATTTGCTGAAGCTGCGAGCAATTGGCAAGAGATTTAGAGACGAAACCCTCTAATCCTTTAAAGATAAGGTCAAGTATTCTCAACGATTTTAGCTGGCCAAGTTGAGGTGCAGTCCTCCTCGTGAAAGAATTGAAACATTTAAGTGTGTAACAAAAAGAAGCCTCCTATGAATGGAGAAATGGTACCTTTCAATCCCAATTGAGGGAGAATTATTGTCACCACTCTGTTGTTATGTTTTCTGCACCAAGAACCGCTCCAGAAGCACACATTTTCTGAATTAGTATACGTCTAGTTGGAGAGTGATCGCATGGGGTCAGTTGTAATGCCATTTTTGAATGAGAGCAGAGCTTCAACGTCCCCCTTATCATCATCAACTTTCTGTAGCAGCATACGATCTTTCACAACAGAAAACTTTTCAAGGACGTGAGGAGAAGAGGAATTGTTGGCATTTTGTATTGCGGTGTAGGTAGTTAGTGTAAATGCCACAGCCAAGCCTAAGCACAACATTGCAATCATCATATGTCCCTTAATATAAAAATAACCCCTTTGACATGAATCATAGAGCCCACAATGACTGTAATATATATAAGGTTTAATATATATATAATTTGTAGACTGAGCAGGTTAAATAGAGAGGGGGAAGAGAGAAGTGGTTCGGGGACCAAGAGATCATAGGAAACAACCAAGAATGAGAGATAGTCTATGGCATAAGAAATTACAAAGCAACTCTACTTCTCCCAGAAGCCCCTTAAACAATCAAGTACAAATTAAAATAAGCTATATATATAACATAGCGTGTAAAAACCAAAATAATACTATGTCACAATAATAACCGATTAATAGGCTACTAGAAAATAACAAAATTTGTAAGAATAATAAATGAAATAAAGAAGAGAACTAAACAATGAACAATGGAATGGATGAAAAATGAGGGGGGAAGAAGAATGAGCGCTATATGAAAGAACATTCCAAAAAAGATAAATCCTATAGAAAGCAAATCAGACTAAAACACAAGTACAAAAAAGGATAAAGAAATTTGGGCAGATAATTGAATGGAGAGAAGAAAAAAATGGAAAGGAGACAAAGGGGTGCTAGAAAAAGAAAGGGATCACACTTGTCAAAATTATAAAACTCAATAACATTATGTATATGTATATATATTAATAAGTATAAGTATATGCATATGTATGTAATCATGTGAATCTAAGCAACTACTTGAATGTGAGATAGAAGAGAATACAAGAACGTGTATAAATGTATATGCATATTCACATATATGGGCATAGGAAAATATACCTACATACAAATATAAATACTAATGTATAGGAAAATATATGTATAGTTATAGGTATGTATGCAAGTACATAGAAGCAACAACCTAAATATATGAACAAAGAAGGAACCCTATAGGGAAAAAAACTACAATCAAACGAACGAAAAACAACAACAACCACCTACAATCAAAACAAACAAAACCAAAGTATATATATATATATATATATATATTGGCCTATTAGTAGCCTAATTTTGTTATTATTTTTATTGATATTCTTCTTGTGTGTTCTTTTTGCTATATATATATATATATATATATATATATATATATATATATATATAGCAAAAAGAACACACAAGAAGAATATCAATAAAAATAATAACAAAATTAGGCTACTAATAGGCCAATATATATATATATATATATATATATATATATATATATATATATATATATATATATATATATATATATATATATATATATATATATATATATATATATATATATATATATATATATATATATAGCAAAAAGAACACACAAGAAGAATATCAATAAAAATAATAACAAAATTAGGCTACTAATAGGCCAATGTAAATGGGGAAAAAATAAGGGAGGGACAATATGGAGCTAGAAATAAGAAACCAAAGAACAAAACAAAGGAGGAATAAAGAGATCAAAAAGGAGAGAAAGAAGAGAACTTGATAAAAGACCAAATTGAAAATGATGAAGCCCAAAAAATAAATGCGGACCAATACTAAATGAACAACAATGACTAAAGAAGTAAGACCAAAGAATGAAAGGTGAAAGAGGCAAAGAAGGATGGAAAGAGTAAAAACACAAAGAGAAGAGGGAGAAATAAATGAGAAGTGAAAGAATAAAACTCTAAAAACAAATAACATAAATGCATAAAATAGGAAGAAAAAAATAAGAATGTGGAAATGTACATGTACAAAGAAGAATAAGTCTATGAACCTAAACATAGACGTGGACATGCATGCATATATGTGTAAACATATACACATAAATGCACAAATGAAATTATACAAAAAAGCCACTCATATGTGTAAATATCTAACTAAATAACAATAAAAGAATATTACAATATAAGAGAAAGAAAGAAAAGGTTCTTGCAAAGGCATGACAACAAGAACATAATAGTATCTATATGTATAAATGAACGAAGACAAGGGTAAAAGAGCATAGGTCTATATATATAAAAAAAGCCTATGAGGATGAACAGATAAACAAAAATAAAAGGGGAGATACATAGTAACAAAGAGAGAACGAGGTAAGGAGAGAGAAAGATGAACAAAAAGGCTACTAGGAAAGTGAAGAGCGGGACAAGGAACATAAAGAAGGATAACTTGGGTCTGTAACCTACACAAACAACCACCCAAAAAAAGCAAAAAACAAAAGAATTGGGACAGATAGGAGGCAAAAAATGCCAACAAAAGAGAGAGGTAGGTTGAGTAATAGGGGGAAAAGAGGACAACGGGGTTTGAACTATAGGGAGAGATGCTTAGGCCAGGAAGAGGGATGGAAAGACGGAAAGAGAAAGACAAAACAAGGAAGACAAGAGGGCAAGAACGGAATGAAGAGAGCAAAGAAAAGAAGGAAAAGGGGAAGAGAGGAGGGGAGAGAGAAGACACAGAGGAGGAAGAGGAAAAGAAAGGGAGGTTAGGAAGGTGGAGATAAAAGTTTCTGAGGTGGGTGAGCAAGGGGTTCCAAGAGAAACTTAATCTCCATCCATCATCGTGATTGAGATTAGATGGGTGTTTGTTGATCTCTATAGAATCTTTAAGCTTTCTCTTGTAGAAATTGTCTTCACTAACTAAGATTTCAATGTTTTCTAGGAAGATATGGTGTTTGGTTAAGGTTGAGTGCACAACAAGAGCAGATTTGTGGAACCATTCATGTCTGATGTCTGCACAATGCTCTTTGATCCTAGTGCTAAAGGAATGACCCATCTCACCTATATATGGAGTACTACATGAGCAAACAATCTTGTAGACTTCAGAGTTAAGTAAGAGGTCTTCGGGGTGTTTCGATGAAGGGATCTGCTTTCTCAGAGTGGAAAAGGGTTTAAAGGTGCATTGGAGGCTCTTTTTACAAAGAATCTTAGAGATTTTGTTAGAAATGCCTTCAATGTAGGGTAGGGTGGCAACAAGGAGGTTATCCTCCTTGGGTTTGGGGCTAAGGCGGGTCCTATCTTGCTTAAAGGCTCTCAAGATGTGTTTCCTCTTGTATCCATTTAATTTAAAAACTTTGGTGAGGTGGGCAAGCTCTTGGTCTAAGTATTCATCATCACAAATACGAAAAGCCCTAGTAGCCAAAGTTTTAAGGATGCTAGCTTTTTGGGCCGGGTGGTGGTACAAAGAGTTATGAAGGTAAAGGTCGGTGTGGGTAGCCTTATGGAAAACATGATGGCCTATGGAGCCATTTGGTTTTTTGATGAGAAGAATGTCAAGGAAGGGGAGCTTGTTATTAGTTTCAAGCTCTATAGTGAAGGAGATGCACTGAGTTAACTGGTTAAGGTAAGAGTGGAAATCTTCAAGCTTTTCAGGGCCATGGGGCCAACATATGTTGGTGTCATCAACATATCATTTCCACCATTTAGGTTTTAGGGGAAAGGAATGGAGAGAGATATCTTCAAAGTGATCCATGAAGAGGTTAGCAACAATTGGGGAGAGAGGGGATCCCATGGAAACTCCATCTAACTATTCATAGACCATCCCTTGGAAGGTAAAAAATGTTGCTCAAAGGCAAAGTTCTACCAAGGATGCAATCTCATCATTAGTCATGCATCTAATTATTTCTATGGAGTCAGGGATAAGGACCTTGGTGAAAAGGGACACCACATCAAAGATGACTAGTTGGTCATTATCTTCCAACTTTTTATCTTTGATGAATTCTACAAAATGGGCTGAATTCTTAATGAACAAAATGGACTTACCCACAAGAGGAGAGATTAGTTTAGCCAAGAAGGTGGCAAGCTTGTAAGTTGGTGAGCCCATGGTGTCCACAATGGGACAAAGTGTGATGCCGGCCTTGTGAATTTTTGAAACACCACAGATGCGGGGAGTAGACTCTTTGGAGGGTAAGAGCCACTTATTCATGGCATCATTAAAAGAGGAAAGAGAAATGGTAGTTTAAACTTTTCTCATAATTCTCAAAACAAATGCTTCTTTAGGAGTCTTCACTATTGTAGAATCTGGAAACAATTTGACAACATTTCAGCTCTTTAGAATAGCTTCGACCTAGATATGAATGCTTCTAGATTTGAATGTGTTGAATTGAGGAAAAATAATCAACATAGTCAAATCCAGAAGCATTCATATCCAACATCATGGACTGTGGAAAACTAATGACTTCTAGCTTCAACCTGTAAATTTACTTCATCAAAAATAATGAAATAGACTTAATGCAAGAGTTACAAAATATAAATGCCCTAAAAAATCTAACTTAGCTTTCTCTACAAACTCTCATGCAAAATCTTACAAAGCATCCACTTTCCATTCTATTTTAAAGCATAAAAAACTTATCCAATCTACCTTGGTGTCCACTTCCCAAAACAGAATATTTTCCAACTTGAAAATCTTTTCCAACTCAAAAATATTTTCCAAATCAAAAATCTTTTTCAACATGAAATTCTTTTCCAAATTAAATACTTTGAAAATCTTCAAAAAACAAAGCACGTTCTTCATGGGTGCTTCAAAGAGATATGGATAACTTTTTCCATAAATGGTAAAGTTTTGTGCAATAGAAACCTACTAAACAAGACTCAAGGTCATCTGAGGTGGCACTCCTTGATTTTGTCAACAAAAAGCAAAAAACAAGTTTTGAGAAAAAGCAAAAAGCAAAAATCACAAAACAACTTTTTCCCAGAATGGCTTAAAAACACCAAATTCAAAAAAGCAAAAAGCATCTTTTCACCTCCTAAAAAATAGGAAACACCATAAAGGAGTCTAAGATTGAGACACCTTAATTCTAACATTCTCCCACTTGTCGAAGACCTGTCAGGAGTCTATAGTAGCTAGTTGATCAGGCCTCAAGGCCCAGGGAACTCGAACACCATCTGAACTTCTTTGTGCTCACTGGCTTTGTCAGTGCATCTGTAACATTCACCAAAGTGTCAAATTTCTCCAACTATACCTTTCCATCTTCCACCATATCTCAAACAAAATGAAACTGCACATCAATGTGCTTTGTTCTGGCATGGAAAGTAGGATTCTTTGCTAAACAAATGGCACTTTGACTGTCACAACAGATAGTAATTTGTCCTGCATCAGAACCAATATCTGAACACAACCTCTTAAGCCAAATGGCTCCCTTACAAGCATGAGTTGCAGCCATGTACTCTACTTCTGTAGTGGACAAAGTAACTATAGCTTGTCGCTTACTCATGTCCAACTTATTGCACCACCGTTCATCATAAAAAACATATCCACCGGTGGATCTTCTGCTGTCAATATCATTTGCCCAATCTGAATCAACATATCCTCAGATATTCACTAAATGCAAAGGTCTAGTAGGATAACCATGAAAGCATAAGGAATACTCAGAAGTACCCCTCAAATATATGAAAACCCTTTTTACTACATCCCAATGTAATCGTCTAGGATTAGCCATAAATTGACTAAGGACTCCCACTACTTCGGTAATGCCTGGCCTTGTATAGACCATAGCATACATAGGGCTACCAACAACACTCGCATATGGTACTCTGGTCATGTCCTCCATCTCATTAGGAGATTCTGGACAATCCTCAACAGAAAGTTTCATCCCCTGCATAACTAGAACAACTATCTGCAAGTCAACATGTTGAATCTGTCCAACATTGAGTTCACATACTTGCTCTATGTTAACCAAAACTTTCTATTAGCTCTATCTCTTCTAATCTCAATCCCAAAAATATCTCACTGCACCTAAATATTTCATCTCAAACTATGATGACAACTGAAACTTCAAATCTTAAATCATACTTTTACCATTTCCAATAAACAACATATAATCCACATACATGACTATGATAAGAATGTGACCATTTTTAGATTTATAATATACACAATGGTTAGATTTAGATCTCAAAAATCTAATTAACAACACATAGGTGTCAAACTTTTGATACCACATTCTAGGAGATTATTTCAAACCATACAGAGATTTCTTTAAATTGCATACTAGATTTTCTTTACCTTTCAAAACAAAATGCTTTGGCTGCTTCATATATATTTCTTCCTCCAAATCACCATGAAGGAATGCTGTCTTCACATCCATCTATTCCACTTCTAAATCTTATACTGCTGCAAGTGACAATAGGAACCGTATAGATGTCAGCTTCACCACAGGAGAGAAAATCTCCTCATAATCAATTCCCTCAACCTGGGAATAACCCTTTGTGACAAATCATGCCTTGTACTTCTCAACACTGGCATCTAAACTTAATTTTAACATGAACACCCATTTACATCCAATAGACTTCTGTCCCTTTGACAAAGCTACTAGATCCCAAGTATTATTTTTCTTTAATGTAACCATCTCTTCTTCATGATTGTCATCCATAGCCTCTCTAACAGTCCTAGGCTCATCAATGTTAGCAATCAAAGCAAAAATACAACTGGAATCTAACATAGAATATCCAAATCTTTCTAGTTACTACCTAACACACGTAGACCACCTTAATTGTTGAGGTGGAGGCTCTTCTTCTTCTTCTTCAAAACTTTCTTGGAGCTACTTGAGCTCTCCTCATCAATAGGTCCAATAGGGGTGCCTAGTTCACTTCTAGTAGGAGTAGATGACCAATACCTAAACTACCTCCTTTTTCTCCTCTTTCTCTTGTTGTAGCTCAACTAAGGAAGGTTTCATCTTTAACACTTCTACTGTAGAGAACCTTCTGTGTAACCAGATCCCAAAGCTTGTACCCCTTCACACCGATTCCATAACCGATGAAGATACACTTTACTGCCTTATTATCCAACTTAGACCTCTTCTCAATAGGAACATGAGCATAAGCTTCACAACCAAATAATTTGAGATGTCTCATCGAAGGATTTTTACCTGACCACACCTCCATGGGTGTGTTTTCAACAAGTGCTGAAGTAGGAGATCTGTTAATTAAATAACATGCAGTGGCTACTCCTTTAGCCTAGAACTTCTTTTCAAGACCAGCACCACTTAACATACTCCTAGCCCTCTCCATCAATTTTCTATTCATCCTCTCTGCAACTCCATTTTGTTGTGGTGTGTATGGAGTTGTCTTGTGTCTTTCAATCCTATGGTCCTTACAGAACCTGCCAAATTTTGCCGAATAGAACTCACCGCCATTATCAGTCCTCAAACACTTAATCTTTCTACAAGTTTGATTTTCAACAAAGGATTTAAAATCCTTAAACCAACTAAAGACTTCAGATTTTCTTCTGAGAAAGTAAACAAGTGTCCTACTATAGTCATCTATGAATGAGACAAAATACATAGATCTCACTAATGAAGGAACATTCACAAGATCAAATACATTTGCATGCACATAATCCAATAACCCAAATAACATATGAGAACTTCAATAAAATGAAACACGGTGTTTCCTTCCATAAATGCAATGTTTGCAAAAGTCAAACTCGAGATTACAATCATCAAGGCCTTCAATAGGCTCTTTGATTTTAGGGTTCTAAGACCATTTTTACCTATGTGACCAAGTCTTTGGTGCCACAACATTGTTTTCTCAGCAGAAAGCTTCATTTCCAATGAATGAGCACTATTCAATACCCAAGAAACATGACCATTAGATGTAGATTCTACAAACTTGTTTGTTGCTCTATCTGATGGTGAGAATGAAGACTCCAAAGGTATGTTCTTTGGTTTCACAAAAGAACTATTGTACTATAGAGTGCATGCATCCAACTTGTACAAGGTGCCCAGTCCTAACACCCTTTGCAAGAACCATAGATCATCTTGTCATCTTGCATCCTCTATTTGAGAAAACAACCTGCACACCCAAATCTCCAAGTTTACTCACCAAGAGTAGTTTCCATACAAAACTTGGGATATGCAATACACCACCAATCCCCTTCACTATACCATCAGGGAATCTGATTTTGACTCTTCCATGGCCAACAATATTCAGGTGAGAGTCATCACCTAAATACACCTTTCCACCATCATATTCTTCATACTTTGAGAAAAACCCTCTGTGAGAGGTCATGTGGAAAGAAGCTCTTGAATCTATTAACCACACATCTTCTGATGCATGTGTTGTCAAGGCTATAACAAAAGCATCTGCATCTTTAAAAGAGGTTTTTTTAGAGTCTCAGTCAGAGAAATCCTTCTTGTTTTTCTTTTTCTTCTCCTCCTTGCACTCTTTGTGGATATGACCAGTTTTGCCACAATTCCAACATTTCACCTTGGACTTTCCAAGATACTTTGATCTCCCAAGAGACTTGGACTTTGACTTCTTGTCCTTCTTCTTGCCTTTGTCTTCTAATCTGCCACGTACGGCAAGGGCTTCCTTAGTCATCACAGAAGACTTTCTTTGCGTCTCTTCAGACAAAAGCGATGTTACCACATCATCTATTTTTAAACTGGTGGAGTTACTTCCAATAGCCATAACCAGGTGATCCCATGAGTCTGGAAAAGAACATAATAGAAGCATACAACATTCCTCATTTGATATCTTGTCACCATAGAACCCAACTATGCCACAAGCATATTAATTGCATTCATGTGTTTAGGAATGGATCCTCCATCTTCCAATTTTAGAGAATATAACTTCTTTTGGAGGAATAATTTGTTCACCAGGGATTTAGCTTGATAAACGTCACCAATCTTCTTCTAAAGTTCCTTCGCAGTCTTATCTTCATTGACATTCAGGAGCACATAATCAGCCAAGTAGAGTCTTATGAGACTCTTGGCTTTTCTATCCATCATATCCCAGTCTTCTTGAGAGGTGCTTGTTGGTTTTGTACCAGATATTGCAGCCCATAGATCTCTATTTACGAGCATATCTTCCATTTTCAACTTCCATAGTTCAAAGTTGTTGCCATTGAACTTCTCCATTTCGATTCTACTGGATGTGATTGCCATCTTTTGTATGCAACCAAGTTTCTAAATTTTCACAACTACAAAACTCCCACTGAACTACGATTAGACAAAAAACCCTTCTACCCACAACAAGAAACTGAGCTCATCAGGGTCTGTGACCAATTGAAAGGAAGCATAGGTGCGGAAACAACTTCCAAACTGGTCTTATCGGGAGAAGGTTGCAGTTAATTCTTTCAAAACCTTCTACGATTACAAATTATTATGATGCACATTCATTTAGTTAATTAAGATTTAAAATATAAAAACATTAACACAATGATTTTATGTGGGGAAAACCTTTTTAGGTAAAGAACCCCACACTCCAAACACATAGCTCAATTATATTACTGTAATCTGAATATGGTTACAATATAATTCTCAGAACAAGTGCTTCTTCATGAGTCTTCACTATTGTAGAATCTGGAAACAATTTGGTAGCATTTCGGCTCTTCAGAATAGCTTCAACCTGTAAATTCACTTCTTCAAAAACAATGAAGTAGACTTAATGCAAGAGTTGCAAAAGCCAAACGCCCTCAAAAAGTTAACTTAGCTTTTTCCACAATTCTCATGCAAAAGCTTACAAAGCATCCGCTTTCCATTTTGTTTTAAAGCATAAAAAACCTATCCAATCTGCCTTGGTGTCCACTTCCCCCCAAAAAATATTTTCCAACTCAAAAATCTTTTTCAACATGAAAATATTTTCCAAATTAAATTATTTTAAAATCTTCAAAAAGCAAAGCACATCCTCTTCATGGGTGCTCCAAAGAGATACATATAAATTTTGCCATAAATGGTAACTTCTTGCAATAGAAACCTGCTAAACAAGACTCAAGCTCATCTGAGGTGGCACTCCTTGATTTTCTCAACAAAAAGCAAAACTAGCTTTTGAGAAAAAGCAAAAAGCAAAAAACAAAAAGAAAAAAACAAAAAGCATCCTTTTCACCTCCTAAAAAATAGGAAACACCTTAATCCCAACAAATTTCACACCTCTCAAAATCATACATATCAATTGCAAATTGCTCTGAAATTTTTACAGCAACTTACTTAGCAAGGCCCTTGCTTATAACTACGGTTTCAGATCCACATCATCAAATATGATGCCACATCGGTATGCTTTATGTTGAGGTGTCCAAAAAGACCCCCCAAAAAGTTAGACTGATACTTCTGCATGAAGTCATGTTTTGTTTGTGCATTGATGTGGCATCACATGATTTGTTGTTTTTTAGATCTAAAAAATACATTTCATTCAATTATAAGTATTTATAGTCAACACTACCCACTTTGAAAAGTCACAATTAGTAATTCTATACTTCTAAAATATTGAGTATTAAATCAACAAAAATGGGCATTAAATCCACAAAAGGGTGCACAACTATTGGAACATGCTCAACTATTGGGTCCTCTTCCCTGTCTTGACAAATGTTTCATTGCACGATTTATTTAGCAGGGGGATTGCACAGTTTATTTAGCAAGGGGACAGCCTAGTTACCAGAAACACAATGCTTAGGCTTCGTTGCCCCTTTCCAAAGTATGTTTGTTTTTTGTGTTTTCCTTAAACACTCCTATTTTTGCTTTACCTTCCGTAACATTTTGGTAAGTTATTTGAGTTTTTAAAACAACTTAAAGTTTTATAAATAAATCCGATGGTTTAGTTAGTAAAGATTGTTTTATGGGATTTTTTTTTTTTTTTTTAAACAAAGGGGTAAAAACTTTATTAGAAATCAGAAAAGAGTATTACAATAATATCCAAGGGACCCAGCCCCAGAAAACAAGGCGAAAACCCCACAGCATAAAACAACATCAACTATCCCCATGTATCCTCCTATCCTCCTCCAAGAACCGGTCTAAAACTAGATGCAGCTCAGGGTTAACCTAATCCCAATCCTCAACCTTCCAATCACTATCATGCTCAGAGGCCCATTTAGCCAAGCAGTTGGCAGCACGATTCCACTCCCTCGGGATGTGCACAAAGGATGCTTCCTCCATCCGAGAACTAACCTGAAGAATCCATTGAACCACCGAAGCCAACTGCCAATTTATATCAGATATCTTTCGCTCATTCAAGAGATTAATCAAAATCTGTGAATCAGTTTCACATATAACCTTTCTCCATCTCAAAGCAAGGGCCCTCTCAATAGCATGAAGAATTGCCAGACCCTCCATGAAGTTAACAGTCTTCACCCCCTCATGTATAGAGAACAGATAAATCACCGACCCAGTTGAGTCCCTGCTAACCCCACCAATTCCAGCAGGCCCAAGGTTTCCCCTAGAAGAACCATCAGTATTGATCTTTAAAAATCCATTGGGAGGAGGTAGCCACCTTCCAACCCGTTGAACCCTCTCTTTCCCATGCCTACAGTTCCGGGAACTAACAAAAGAAGAGTGAGTTTCTTGAAGACCCAGTCTGGCCACCAACTTAGCATCACTTCTCTCCAAGGGGAGAACCACATCACATTTAGCTAAAACTGACTCCTGCACCATTCCTAGCATACGCATCCAAACTTGCCGACCCACCAACTTTTGATCACGAAAAATTTGGCGGTTCCGCTCCAGCCAAATCTGCCAAAGCAGAAAGGTAGGGCCCACGAACCAAACTTCCTGCAAAAAGGAAGCCATAGAAGGAGGTCTTCCCATACTATCCTAGAATTCAACCAAAGAGCACGCATGAATACAAGGAAGCTTCCACACCTCCCACCACCAATGCCAAAGCTGCACAACAAAGGGGCATCGGAAGAACAAATGCGAAGAATCCTCTTCCCCTCCCCCACACAAAACACAAATTGAAGGGCCTTGAAATCCCCGTTTACGAATGTTATCCCAGGTCAAGCACCTATTCCAAGCCAAAGTCCAAACAAAGCAGTTGCATTATGGGATTATTTCTTTTATTAGAAATTATAATTAAAGCTAAAATACATAATTTTTATAATGATTTTTATTTTTTGAAAATTAAGTGCACACCCACACACACAATCTGTTACTGAAACGCAATCTGTAAATATTCTATTTCTTGTCAATCAATTTTTTAAATGCAATCTGTAAATATTCTATTTCTTGTCAAGTTGCCAGTTTTCATTTCTCCTTTCTGATAACATAGGGGAACACTTAAAGAATGCAGGAGAGCTCATCCTCACTCTGAACAAAAAAAAATAGGACCAAACTGTTTCATAAATTATTTTTAACCTCGTGGACTATAAAAATTATTCTTTTCTATAGGCGAGTCAGTCTGTCCAACAGCAAAACGTCAGTCATCATTCAACCATATAATATTTAATATTTAAAAATAGTCATCAATGGTGGGGGCAACCGAATTGTGAAGGCAGATATTTGAGGGAAACAGTCAATATGGCATCGCCGTATTTTATTTTATTTATTTTCTACCGCAGCAAAGACCCAGACTTCAATAAAGGAGGACGATGCGTGATTTCCCATTAACAATTGCAGCTCTGCATGAATGAAATGAAAGGAAATATTTTACAACAGCTTAATATGGGACCCTAGGACATTTTCAAATTCTTTTTCAGATTAGATTTTTTTGTCACGAATCTTCAAATACAACTAATGAGAAACAGAAAAATGAGGGAATACCTAAAAAAATAAAGGTTGATTTAACTCCACTATAACGCAAATGTATCTCCTTGTCAGACCCCACTAAAGGTGACGTAGTGGATGAACCCGTACCCAATATGGATGTCCAAATTTAAACATACCTTTCTTCTGTTCTCGTACCATGCCAGACTTGTCAGCGTTCGTTTTATCAAAGCTTGGGCGGTAAACTCAATGAATGCCTTCGAAACTAGTTGATAGGACTGTCTGCTGTAGACTGTAGTACACCGGATAGGCACAAATTCAAGTGGGACAGCTTGGATTGCATTCCATAGTGTAATGTCCTTTTAGGATATTATTTACTAGCAGTTGGATTCATAAGTTTAATGGAAATGCTAATAGTTTTTATTATTTTAAAAATATCTAAGTCAAATTTTAAATTACAATAAAAGATATTATAAAATTTATACAATTTTTTAAATTATTTGTTTGTAGGATAGAAATCAGTGCAATAGTTATCTATTTTTTACAATAAAACTATGAGAAACTTGTCTGTATTCTATATATATTAAATTAATCAAATCCCTTATTCATTTTTATTAATTACATGTAGAAACAAATATAATCCTTATTGCAAAGCAAACACAAAAATAATTAGAATTAAAATCTATGTAAAAACTAAATACTTTTCTCTCTCATACACATTGATGTTGAGCACCAAGACTATTAAGTAGTTTTACTAGAACAACTTCTACGTTCTTTCATTTTGAGGATGGATGATTGACACAACTATAGCCCAACAAAAGAATATTCCACTAAAGTCCTCAAAGACACAATCTCTAAGAAAACACTTTTTTATAACCTATTATCATAACAACACTTAATTTAACTAATGTTTCACAATCAAATCAATTGTATAAGATTTATAGAACACAATTTTTCTGCCAAAGTTATGCTTGTACAATTGTTTTATAGGACTCTCTCTCTCTCTATCTCTAAAGATACCAAACCAATTATTTTCCTCACTAGATATGTTCAATCACATATCAAGCCTCACAACAATTACCAAACTTTGAACCAATTTAACAATTGCATACACTATTTACATAAATAATGCATACCTTCACTATAGAAAATATATCAACATGCCAATTGACAAACTACTAGTGTTTCACAAAATTTTGGGATCTACAATAAGGTAATTATCTTTTCTTTGCAAACCATTTGAATTAAATTGATAGAGAGGAATAAACAATTTTAAAGAAAATATAATACAAAGTTCATACAAAAATATTTAGAAACTCATAGTGGGATCTTACAATGTGACTTATTATTTCCTTTCACTGCATACTTGCTATGATGTTTAAAAATTCTCACCTATTATGTCATGCAAACAAACATGAACCAAAAATGTTATCATATATGGATATATTTTATATTTTACTTTTCTTAATTCCTATTATTGTACTCTTTGTATCATGCACAATCACATTAGGAGAGACAATAAGCACATCATTTAATGAAGAAGAGAGGGGGCATATTGAGAGTGAGATGCTCTAACAATTGTAGCTATTTTATGTGCAAACTACTTCAGTCTCATTCCAAACATATAATTGATGCATTGTACTCGCTACAAAAATATTGTAAAAGAATGGTAATAATAATATTATTTGTGAGAAATATCTAAAATTCTACTATTATCATTTTGGGGTAATGGTTAATGATGATAAAACTTATTTTAGTAGATTTCTCTAAGATCATTCTTTTGTATTATCTTCCATCTAATTATGGGGAAATCAATTATCCCTAACAAAGGTTTATTACAATAAAAAACTATCGACCTACCCATTGAAATAGTTTGCTAGAAGATTCTATTTCTTCTATAAGACAATTATCTCTTACAATTTCCATAACATGCTCAACATTCCATCTGGATCCTCCCATACTCTTATGCCTAACCTCATATATTTTTAAATTAAAAAACATGCAATATGCATGATTATCTATTGTTCTTGATTGTTTAATGGGTCAAAACTGATTTTAAGTTTACCCAATATGTTTTGAGGAAAAATCTTACAAACTTTATTCAATTCCATTCCTAGTAAAATTTCTAATTGAGGGTAACTACCACATTTATAAGAACCCTTTAATCATAGGTAGTAATGATCTAGACCCTTCATAGAATTTTCTACCATACCTATGACCACTAAATCATCTAACTATTTGACATTATCTATATCATCTAGAACAATAAAAAAGCTCAAGTTCTTTCCCTTCCTAGACAATTCAAGAGATAGCTAGTTCCTTCCTCTACATGCTATGTAAATTGGGATGAACTTCATCAAATAGATTTTTGAAGAGAACATTTTGTAGAGAAGCTAATTCACTTCTAATACAAGCTTCTCTCACATCAAGAATAAAGACATGGTCAAATATATTTTTAGCAATTTGGGTTGAAAAATTCTTTAGACATACCTAATCCACCCATTCCATAAATACCAATGAACTTAACCTTCTCTTTAGAAGAGGAACCAAATCGGTCAAATAATTAGCAACTTAGAAAATAGGGTCCAAAACGAGTATATCTAAAATTCTATTAAGACCTTACCGAAGAAAATTGGCAATTACTTCCTTCATAGCCACATGAATATTACTAAGAATAAGAGCTATATCTATGCTTGAACCCATTAGCCTCCACCTATAAGAGCTATTTTTAAAATTTCCATTGGTTTTAGCCCCAAGTCAGTCACTCCAAGTACTTGCAATTGTATAGACTAAATATTTTTATTGAAGATGATTTGAGCTATAGAATATCAATTCAATTTCATAGTTTCCAAATTTTAAGCTAAATTTGGCATTCATATTGTGGTAAAACATCAATAATTTATCATTTGGGAGGAAACTTCAATATCCAATATAATTATTACTTTTCCTTTTTTCATTTGAATGGGTGGCTGAATATTAGTATGCATGTTCTAAGCTCCTATCATATCTAAAATGAGTCATTTACAACAGATGATTGTAAACTATAGAAGCACACAAAAATGGCATGGCAATCTTTAGACTTGTGGGACATGGACCAATTTTTTTCTAATTAAGCTTAACATTACTACACACAAATACCACAAGATCATATGTGTACTAAGCATTACATTGGTGGAAACAAAGTACATGTAGTAGTTATTATTTCTACATAGGATATCATTTGAGTTTATCCAAATCAACACATATGATCTTAATTTTCAACTTTCCCCCTAATCAAACTTTTCTAATTAATCTTAAAATAAAAAATCAAGTTAGAAAAATAATAGAAAAACAAATGATCTAGCTGCTTTATACAAAAGTCAAGAAATACAAGCTTGTTTTGCAGAGACCAAAAATAGGGGCAAAACAGAGTATTTTTGTAGATTGTATGCTAGACAAGAAGCACAACAAAGCTCCGCATGCTGAAATTATCTCATTAAATAAAATACATGTTTATTGTAGGTGCTGCAAGTTGATGATCACCTTACCAACCATCCATGCCATATGCCTGAAACCCTCAACACCTCTGCCTCCTTATGAAAAAAACAAAACACAAACCTATATAGAGTGGCGAAGAGTTATGTCATGGAACATAATACAAAGCCCAAAAAAAGAAGTCATCCATTTCTTCCTTTCAGTTGTTACTCCTAATGATGGACTCTCTTTACCCTCTACAATTGTGTCAAAATATTCTAAGCTTCATTAGTTTCCTAATGATGTACGCATCCTGTAATAATCATGTAATAACACTATTCCATGCAACAACATATGTTTGAAGCATTTCGTCAAACAACTCATAAAATCAATGCAAACATTACCACTTAAATGAGATATTATTCTGCAGAGCTATAAATCTAATTTTTATTTTTATTTTAGAGCCTCTTCTTGCAACGTAAGTTGTCACTCTATATTAATTCCAATTTATTTACAAACAATAAATTAAACATAACATCTACAAACAACAGTGGTCAGAATCAACCGACATAGGGAAAAATGGAGACAAACAACAAACAATAGTAGAAGCAGCAGCGTCCAAAATCAAAAGGAACAAAAGAATATGACACATTAGGGTGTGTGCAAGATCATGATGGGCCAAATAGTGGCAATGGAGAAAAAATCGAGTGAAAGTGTTAGCCAAAATCATGAAACACTTTTTTAGGCTCAGATTTAGGCTTCAGAAGTTTTCTCAAAACAGATATCCATTTTGGGAAAATGGATATCTGTTTCTCTAAAATGGATATCTATTTTCAAAATAATATCTATTATGGAAAAATGTTTTTTTAATCATTTTTGCATAACGAATATTCTTTTGGAAATGGATATCTATTTCCTCAAAACATATATCTATTTCTTCTATTTTGATTTAAAAATTTCCCCTCCAAAATTTAGGCTTGGGAATCCAAACCTGCATTTTCAACGTGAATGAAGAATTCATATGTTTTTAGAGATTTTCTTCGACTTCACCCTTGATGTTGACGGACTTTTTTTTATCAAAATTTGATAAAATCAAAAGGGTATATCCAGGACACTGTCAGGATTCTAAAAATATGTTATGTCTAATTATAATTTTAATAGGTAATTATTAATAATTTTCTACCTACACTATGCTTGAATTCCTAAGAGACACACTGATTAAAAAACATCCACAACTTTCAAACCGTTTGACCTTTTTCAAATCCAACAGTTGCGTCACACTCTACACTTCATTACCTGCAGGTCTATTTTTTTTCTTGAATTTCATATCTTTTTGACCAAGTTAGTTTGGCTGGAAAATTACTTTTTAATATTTTTAAAAATTTCTAGTAAAAAAATCATAACTAATTATTTACTTACAAAAAAAATTCATAAAAATATGTGTCACATCTAGGCATGTGTCCTCTATTTGTATCTAAAGATTCAAAAAAATATTTTTTTTTCTCATACTTAGGTTGGCCGGAATGACACCTATATATTTTTTTTTTTCAAAAAATTAAGTAGTGCCTCATTGAAATATCCAATTTTCACCAAATAAATTTATTTTTTCCAAAAAAAAAATAGTAGCCCATAAACTACATTCAATTTCCTACAAATTTAATTACTACATATTTTTTAAATTATGTAGGTAACCCATTCGAATCCTCTCATGAAGTTGCTTAAGTCTATTTTTTAGCATTTTCATTGCCACTTAGAAGCATTGTTTGGCCCATCATGATCCTGCACTCACCCATTACAAATTGACAATCCACAGAATGTCCCAAAAGTCATCGAAGCTATAACTTTCAGTAGTGTGAGGTAGAAAATCCCCTGGGAAGGAGCTACCAAAAACCACAACATACACCTAAGAAGAAGTCACCTGTGACCATGGTCTAAAACTGATCAAATAAAAAATCCCCAGCACAACATAGACCTGGGAAGAAGTTACAGGAGACTATGGCCTTCAACATGAAAAAATCTTAAACAAATAAACTCCAGCATGCCAATCAAACTATTGTAACTATTGTGTAATTTATTAGATGCAGATGCAACATGTCATATAATACAAGCAATATTTCTTCAGTCGTAGATGGCGGTGGAACCCAGACAGGGAGAACGCATGAGAAAAGACTAAGCATCAACAAATATGATATTTTGCAATAATGTGGGGTGCATTTATGAGAAGTTAAAATAGGCAGTGGCAGGCTGTTATATGCAATCAATAAGTCACGATATTATTGTGTGACTGTAGGAAAATATCCAGGTAAAAAATCTTCATGCAGTCAGTTCACCCTTAATCCAAAGAGGCATTTATTAAAGTGTTCAAATTTCAAATACATAAAGTAGAGATTCTTTGAAGTGCATTACAGAGAGCTTCGAGTGCATTTACCTCACCACTTAAAAAATTATACCAGAAATTAAAGAAAAAAATAAAGTAATAATAAATGCAAGGTCAATAGTTTTTTTTTGTTTCCTAGTATTTATGACATTCTTTGTACATAAAAATTTAAGGCCAAGATCTATTTGATAGTAGTCCTTTTAATCTCTACCATCGATATGTGTAAATCATCTAGTGCTCCTCACTAAGGGAACACCTATCGACGTAAATATCTAATCAAATATTATATGATATCTTATCAAATTTTAATTCCCTTCAATAATATTTGTAGGAGTAGCCAAAATAAAATGAATCATTTAAATATTATATATTTTGTTGTTGTAGCTAAAAGTAGTGTACAACAGAAGTTCCTATCACATATATTGATGTTCTGAACAAATATTATTAATACTAATATACTGGACAATCTGCAATAAATACCAAAACAAGAATGGTACAAAATTCAAAAACAAATCATAGCATCTAGGTAATTAGCCAATAGGATTTTATATGTGAGCATTGATGCTCGAGAAATTGTCTCACTTTGGAACATTTTTAAAACTCATGGGTTTTCATCACGTCGGAAAAAGAATCATGTCATTTCTGAAGGAAAAGGAAATGGAAAATGGTTGAAAGCTAATCACTTAGGTGAGCATATCAAATTGCAAGATTTGAGGTGAGCTAAACAAGAGCACAAATAGGAAACAAATGAATCACCTTTTGAGGAATCTATCCAAGGCCGTGGAGGAATTTTTTAAAGGTATTTGCACAAGTTCTTTATTTTATAGCACAAAAAATAAAATATGTTTGCTACAATTTCATTTAGCAGAGAAAGACTGAAATCCCATTACTACCTTTTTTTAAA
This sequence comes from Cunninghamia lanceolata, assembly GCA_027924645.1. Classification (NCBI taxonomy): domain Eukaryota; kingdom Viridiplantae; phylum Streptophyta; class Pinopsida; order Cupressales; family Cupressaceae; genus Cunninghamia; species Cunninghamia lanceolata. The sequence goes on along the minus strand of BSBN01000148.1, from coordinate 5,340,611 downwards.
ATATGCCAAAATTTATTTCAATTCAAGATATCTACATTGCCTCTTTCCTTGAATTTTTTACATGTACTTTATTTATATAAAATGTTTTTTATCAAAAGATTAGGTGGTTTCTTATTTATAATTTTTAAGTAAAACAAGGGTTTGATCTTATAGAGAATATAATGAGGGTGACCACACAAAAAAACTAGGATGCAATGATAGAGAATGAAGATATCTACGTCCCAAGGAACCCTTTTGTTATACAATGACTTCTCTGAATAGATTTTCATTACAACTCTTCTTAAGAAAATTGTGTTGTGGCCTTCTATTTTGGTCATTATGGTCTTTTTCTGCTAAATAGCCAACCTTGTGGAAACCATTGTCTTTGAGTTAAAAGAATGTTATGTCACTAAAATACCTTAGATACATAGATCCATGTTGTTTGTGTATTGAAATTCGGTCATAGAATTTCTAATTAAGAAAATCTATCACACAACACAAGGATTTAAGGAAACTACTGGAGGAGGGAAAATTAAGATTTTGTAAGTCTTTTTAAATTTTTGTTGTTATTGTTAAATATGGCAAACAATATATAAAATTGAATTTGTGAGAAGACTTGCAATGCCAGTTGCTTTTTCTTATAATATCCATGTGTTCCCTTGTGAAGTGTGACCAAATTGGGGCCACTGGAGTTATTTGATAACTAACCTAAGTGATAAAGGGCTATTTTATAATAAAATTACACTTTGATAAAAAACCTTTGTTTGGAAATGACATGAACCCACTAAATGTGATGTACTGGATGAACCTGTACCCAATATGGATGTCCAAATTTAAATGTACTTTCCTTCTGTTCTCATACCATGCCAAACTTGTTAGCATTCATTTTATCAAAGCATGGGCGATAAACTTAATGAATGCCTTTGAAAGTAGTTGATAGGATTGTCTGTTGTATACTATAGTACACTAGATAGGCACAAATTCAAGAGAGACAGCTTGGATTACATTCCATAGTGTTGGTGCCCAAAATTACTAGTTCCAAAATGCCCCATTTTGCCCCCAAATTCCATTTTAACTCCACTTGAGCCTATAGCTTATAACCGATTAGAGACATATTTCATAGGTTTTCATGTGTTTGCCATTTGAAAATGTAAGAGAAAATAGCCCAAAAATGACTAAGTCTTAAAAATTTCTAAGTATTCCCTTGTGTTTTCTCCCTTCATTGGAGGTTAGAGTTTCAGACTTCCTTCTTCCGTTGTGCTTCCCCTTTTGGCCCCGAAAATTGCCTAAGTGTTGAAATTATAAGTGTTCGGCAGAGTTTTAGAGGTTAGAGTTCCTCCCTTGTGTCTTCCTAATGGAAAGTGTTGCAGAGAAGGCCCAAGGGCTGAAGTTTTCTTAAACGGATGGAAAATTATTCTAAGAATGGAGAAATGCTTAAGAGCATTAGACTTAGGAGTTGTGCAGTTCGACCTTCTTTAATATTGCGGGCATTGGAAGGTGGGGTTTTGATTTCCTTCCTTCTTTGTTTTAGAAGATGAAATGTGGAACGTCTAAAGCTTGAGGTTTGACAGGGTAAGGGAAGGAGTCTTTTGTTAGCAAAATACAAAAGTTAGAAAACCTGAAGGTTCGCTGATATGTGGTTCGGTCGATGGCCTTTTCATCGATAGAAGAAAGCGGCACAACGTGCAAAAGTTTCTAAGGTGAAGGAAGAGGACAAAGGAAAATCTTTGTCAGTGATGTTGGAGGTTTGCAAACCTCCATGTTCACCGACAACAGGTTTCATCAACAGCCATTTCATCGACAGTGAAGAAAGGGGGCAAGGTTCGCAAAAATGCCTTTTTGCCGATAAGGCAAAATGCAAAGAAAATGACAAGGAAGAATTGGTTCTAAAATCTAAGGATTCACCAATAAAGGAAAAAAGATGCGACAGAGGCTTGGTTATATAAATTTAGGATTTACCGATAAGGCAAATAAGACCAAAGGATAAAGCTAAGTTCATGATTCTTCATATTTGGGATAAGGCAAATATGTCTAGAGGAAGAAGGACAAAGTTTCCAAAGTTTAGAAAAACTCATTTTTGCTGACAAAGGCAAATGAAGGTGGCTAATGGGAAAGTTAAAAAAAGCTAAAAGTTGCCAAAAGGAAAGAGAGTTAGAAAAAGTGAAAACTTGTCGATAAGTGAAAAAGCCCCTTAGTTCGGTATAATCACATTTTGATGACTAATGTGTGAAATAAGGTGAAAATGAAGACAGCAAGCAGAAGAAGAAATGTGTTGATGAAGCAAGTAGAGGGAAGTTCACACTATGATATTTTTGCTGATAACGCAAAGTCAAATTGAAGGGCAAATATGTGGCACAAATGTAGAATCGCTTATGTCAGGATGGTTACTGGGATAGTGTTTGCCATCAATATACAAGCACCCCAAATTTAATGTAAAGATGCAGTGTTTCATTGAGTATATTTTTTGTAGGTCCTTCCAAGGACGTGAATTAGTATGTAGGGTATGGGTGCCCAATATTTTCATCAATCCTTCTGACAGAGGCCATGGGTCATGCATTCATTGCAACAGTGGTTGCTTGTTGACTGCATTTCCAAGCATCTAGAAGTTGCATAGTGAAATAGAACGGCTACATATGCATCAATTGAAGACATTCTAAGGGTTGGTCTCTAAGCCAATTATCTGGTTTGGTAGAGCCTAAGGAGTTTTTCTGGCATCAACATACAAATTTATTTAGTTTGTTAGTGAAGGGATTTATTCAACATAGAGTAGGAAGGATATGTAATGCAAATTTGATTGTTATGGTATGTCTCCACGGGAGTTTGTATTGATTTTGGTAAATATATAATCGCAGTTGTATATTTTTCCTTGCCACATTTGCTTGTATGATTGTAACAGAGGTTTGGAGGTGTGTGACAACCCCTAGGTTAATACAAGGCTTGTATTTGCCATTTCTTTGTTGCATATGAATCATTGCAATTCTCTTTTGGATCGTTAAGATGTCCATTGTATTCAGATCTATCCAAAAGTCATATATGTAAATGTATGCCTAGTTCTATTGATCCTTTGTTGTATCTTTCTTTTCCTCCTTACATTCTATGACACTGTTGTCCAATAGAATAGGCATCGATCCATATTAGAGAGGGATCAAAACCTTTTATAAATCAAACAAATCTTTGACCTATGGCTCAAGGTAAAAACCATATTTCATGTGCATGTACATTTGCACAATTGAATCATCTTAATGAGAGGTCTGTGCAGCTAGTTTGTCTTGATCTAGTGACAACTTTTGGGGTAAAGTGTACATTGGGTATGACTGTGTGTGTTTATTTGTATTTCATTTCATGCCTCTAGGAATATCCTTCCTAGGTCTAACTAAACCTGAAGAGCAGAGGAGTTTACCCATTCCTATAGTTGGCTAAAATTCCCCTTTACTTGTTGATAAACCTCTTCCTTTCACCTTGATGACAATCCCTAGCTTGGGTGCTTTATGAATGTTTTAGAGTTTTGGGTTGGAATTATTTTGGGAACCAACATTCTAGCGCCGTTGTTAGGGACATTTTCAAAAGACAAAAATTTGAAGACCCATGTTTGCACATTGTAGTTGTGCAGTCTGTTGTTGTGGGTAAGTTGGTAACCTTTCAACTTATGCCAATAGACTGGCGCCAATGTATTGCTAGGTTATAAATATTTGAAGACTTTGCTGGTGTGAGCAACCCAGAATTAGTTTTGAAGCCTTGGAGATTAGTCACACTTCAAATATTTCCTCATTTATTGAGGTGGCAACTCTGTTGTCAAAAGAAAACAAAGTGTTGTTGTTGTGTGCATGTTTCAAGGAGGTTGTAGTTGGTTAAGGTACAAGTTTTTCTTTTTGCCTTGACCATGGTTTCTTTCTCAGTAAAGGAACATGTTTTTTACTTTCCTTTGTCCTACACAAGTGGTTTGTAGTTGGTCATGGCCAACTGTTATAAATATGGATACCCTAAGGAGGATTATTCCTATGCATCTTCTTATGTTGAAGACCCTAGGAACTATATGGCCTTTGACCATCCTGGTAATGCATTTTTCGATTGTAGCCCTGCCAATTTTATAAACCCAAAATTTTTTGAGCTCTTGCATAATAGAAATGAAAAGTCTTGGTTGCAAAATAAAATTGGAAAAGAAAAGCAATTGTTAGAGTCTTTGCTGCAGGAAGAAAAATAATTAGTAGGCTGAATTAGGTTGCATCAATCCATGCCGCAGTCTGATTCCCCTCTTGTTGTTCCTAATTATTCTTTGCCTCGTCTTCTACTTATTGCAAATGAAAACACTTATAGACAATTGGACCTCTCATGGGTTAGTTATAAGTAGCAATCAATGCCCAATAAAATTTACAATCAGATGTCATTATTTGATGGGTGTGAGGTTTTCAATGGGAGGGCACACATTGATGCATTTTTAGGTTTCATTGATAAATTTCAATTTGGAGATGAGGATATGTGGATGAGATTTTTTGTAAGATCCATATGTGGAATAGCACAGAAGTGGTTGGTTAGTTTCTCTAACCAACATCTTGCTTCCTAGGATCAATTGGTGGTTGCTTTTAAAGACTTTGTAGGAAGTCTAGACCTTGTTTCTCTTGTCCAAAAACTAGAAAACATCAGAAGGCAAGAAGGAGAGTCTAGCATGGAGCTCAGCCACATATTTGTAGTGGCCCTGTCTCACATCCCACAAAAAAATAGACTTGATCTTCCTATGTCTATTGATATGTATTTGAGAGCTTATGATGGTTCTATAAGCTCAAGTTCTATACGGGAGGAATTCCATCTAATGGGTTTGCAATAGGCCTATGTGTTCATTGATTATGTTGACAAAGTTAAGCAGGATATGATTGCAAAATCTATATCCTCAAATGCTGAGGTAACTGATAATGAACAGGCTGTTGTAAATAGTAGGGATGTGGACATTTCATATGATCCAGACACAATATCAAGTGATGATTGTGTATACAAAAGGGTAGAGGAAGGTGTTGGTGCAATGTATGAGAGTGACTTAGATGAAAATAGTAGTGATTGCACCCACACTCGATTTGATCAGTCATCAATGGATGATGAAAATGATCAAATCAATAATGACTTCCAATTTGGTGAAGAGAATTTTGACTCTGCCACCTGTTGTAGTATTGTAGACCGCTTGGAAGGTATGTATGCAAGTGAGGCATCAAATGAATTTGCTCAAGTGATTTATTATATAATGCATACATATAATTTGATGATACAAATGATGATGAAGAGATGAGCATAAGAGATAATTCCCTTTATGAGGAGCATGCAAGTCTATCAAATAGCACTATTTTTTATTATTATTGGTGCATGGATAATCCCCTTTCTAAAGATGACGTTGGGCTAAATGAATTTGAGTTGTCAGCTTTGGAGGTGGAGGGTCATATGCTATGTGACGTGGCTACTTGTGGACAACAAGTGGAAAGAGAGGGATGTATGCAAAATGCTGTTGAGGGTGAACAAGAGACTAGTCTCTTGTTTGGTGTGTTATCCTCATTTATCCCTGATGATGACAATAAGGTCATTGGCACTTGTTTGCATGAGGATGATGTGAGTTATGTTTTAGCTAGACATCATGAGGGCAATGCTATAGTAGTAGACGATTCTAAGGTAATTGTTTCCCATTTTGAAGACCATGTAATAGATGATTTTCTAGAGATTTATTTGGGGAAGTTACCTCTAATTAATGTAGATCATGTTTCAAGAGCACATTTTTGAGCTCATTGGCTAGGCCTAATGACATTCAAGCCGAATGTTCTAGTGTGGGTCAAGTTATTAACCTGCATGGTGATGAGGAGAAAATTATTTCTGATTTTCTTAGCAACAAAATTTACACAGCAGCGTATGCCAAGGAATCCAAAACAGAGAGGCAAATTGAAAATTGTGAGTCTTCACTTGAAGTGCCTCAAATTTTAGATTTATACGCTATTGGTGGAGATTTGAATTTGAATCATGCCTTTGATTCAGTCATGAAGGAGCACATTAACATCAGTGCAGTTGGGCCACAAGAAATTGAACAGTCTTATGATATCGCCCATATGAGATCACACATGGGTCGGATGAGTTTCAGCTTGATAGTTTCCTTCATGCTGATATTTATGTAGTCCCATAAATGCATCATGTGTTGACATGGGACTTCAAGGTGAGTGCTTATATGCGAGTTAGCATGATCAAGAATCATATTATCTATGGCTACCTTGCCCTGGTAATTTTTTTTTCCATCTTTAGCATGATGATATGAATGTCTATATTTTGCATGTGCATGCATGCAAAATATTTTTGTTTCTAATGTTGCATGATTAGTGCAGCAAAGGATTGAGGGAGATTAGCTCCTTCAATAGGCTTCTCTTTGACAGAGGAAAATAAATTCACTAGTTTGTCTGTAGGGGTGGCTTCCAGTGTCCTAAAATTTTGATACAATCATCTTTTGACTGTGTTTCTTTGTAAATATGTTTTGTGTGTTTCCCTTCAAGTGTTCATGTATTGGTCTACCCAGAGATATTCTTGATTCTCACTATGCCATTGCTTGGCACATGTCCCCAACTAGAGCTAGTGTTGGTGCCCAAAATTACTAGTTCCAAAATGCCCCATTTTGCCCCCAAATTCCATTTGAACTCCACTTGAGCCTATAGATTATAATCAATCAGAGAAATATTTCATAGGTTTTCATATGTTTGTCATTTGAAAATGCAAGAGAGAAAAGCCCAAAAATGATGAAGTCTCAAAAATTTCTAAGTATTCCATTGTGTTTTCTCCCTTTGTTAGAGGTCAGAGTTTCGGACTTCCTCCTTCCATTGTGCTTCCCTTTTTCACCTTGAAAATTACCTAAGTGTGGAAATTCTAAGTGTTCGACAGAGTTTCAAAGGTTTGAGTTGCTCCCTTTTGTCTTCCTAATGGAAAGCATTACGGAGAAGGCCTGAGGGCCGAAGTCCACTCAAAGAGATGAAAAACTATTCTAAGTATGGAGAAATGCTTCAGAGCATCAGACTTCAGAGTTGTACAATTTGGCCTTCTTTAGTGTTGCAGGCACCGAAAGGCGAGGGTTTCCATTTCCTTCCTTCTTCCTTTTGGAAGGTTAAATTTGGAATTTCTGAAGCCTGAGGTTTGACAGGGTAAGGGAAGGAGTCTTCTATTGGAGAAATGCAAAAGTTGAGAAACCTGAAGGTTCACAAATATGTGGTTTGGATGATGGCCTTTTCGCTGACAGAAGAAAGTAGCACGACATGCAAAAGTTTTGAAGGCAAAGGAATAGGACAAAGGAAACACATTGTCAGTGAAGTTGCAGGTTCACGAACATCTAGGTTTTCCAACAAGGGGTTTCGCTGGCATCCAGTTTGTCAGCAGTGAAGAAAGGAGGCAATGTTTGTAAAAGTGCCTTTTTGCTGATAAGGCAAAATGCAGAGAAAATGACAAGGTACAATTGGTTCTAAAATCTAAGGATTCATGGATAAAAGCGAAAAGATGCAACAGAGGCTTGGTTTGATAAATTTAGGATTTGCCGATAAGACAAATAAGACCAAAGGATAGAGCCAAGTTCATGATTCTTCATTTTTGCTGATAAGGCAAATATGTCTAGGGGAAGAAGGATGAAGTTTCCAAAGTTTGGTAAAACTCATTTTTACTGACAAAGGCGAATGAAGGTAGCTAATGGGAAAGTTTAAAAAAGCTAAAAGTTATTGACAAGAAAGGAAGAGGGCACATTTAGAAAAAGTGAAAACTTGCTGATAAGGGAAAAAGCTGCTTAGTTCAGTATAATCACATTTTGTCGACTAATGCATAAAATAAGGTGAAAATGAAGGCAACAAGAAGAAGAAGAAATGTGTCAATGAAGAAAGTAGAGGCTAGTTTACACTGGGATATTTTTTCTGATAAGGCAAAGTCAAATTGAAGGTCAAATTTGTGATGCAAATGCAAAATTGCTTCTATCAGGGTGGTTATAGGAATAATGTTTGCCATCAATGCGTAGGTACCCCAAATTTAATGTAAAGATGTAGTGTTTCAGTAAGTATATTTTTTGTAGGTCCTTCCAAGGATGCGAATCAATATGCAAGGTATGGGTGCCCAAGATTTTTTCTGATCCTTTTGAGAAAGGCCATGGGCCACATTCATTGTAGTAGCAATTACTTGTTGACTACATTTCCCAGCATCTAGAAGCTGCACAGTGCAATAGACTGACTATTCTAAGGGTTGGTCTTTGAGCCAATTGTCTGGTCTAGGAGAACCTAAGGAGTTTCTCTAGCATCAACACACGACTTTGTCTAGTTTTTTAGTGAACAGATTTATTCAGCATAGAGTAGGAAGGATATGTAATGCAGATTTGGTTGTAATGATATGTCTCCATGAGAATTTGTATTGATTTTGGTAAATATACAGTCATAGTTGTATATTTTCCCTTGCCACATTTGCTGGTATGATTGTAACAGAGGTTTGGAGGTGTGTGATAGCCCCTAAGTTAATACAAGGTTTGTATTTGCCATTTATTTGTTGCATATGAATCATTGTAGTTCTCTTTTGGATCATTAAGTATGTCCATTATATTCAAATCTATCCAAAAGTCATATGTAAATGTGGTGCAGGAGCACCTAATGGACTTTATGCCTCCATGAGACCATTTTGTAAATATTTGTTTTATATTGTGTTTTGAGTCTTTTTTCATGTAATAAGGTCATAATAGACCATTTGTGATGAAATTGGAGTCATTTGGGTCATTAGGGATCAAACTTGTAAAAATTGTCAAATTATCAAAAAGTTGTCATTATGAAAGTTGTCAAAAAGTGCATTAAAGTTGCAACCTTGATTAGGAAGTTAGTTGTGGGTGGTTGGTAGTTGAAAAATGATTCAAAAAGCATAAATACATGTTGTAAAAATGAATTCCAAGGTGGGATAAGGTGGGAGAAGGTTGGAGAAGGTGGGTTGTTACATTTTGATGTGATACCAATAAAAGATACCCTTGTTTTTGCATTTTTGAATGTTAAATTATTGTTTCAAAGTTTGGTACAGATTTTTATGGCCTGTATATGACCTAAATGTGGTATGTATGGAAATATTATTGAGTCTAATTTCTATTTCTTTTTGTTGCATCAAATTTTATTACGATTTGAATAAGTTATGGCATTTTTATTTAGGGTAGGTCTGCAGAGTTTAATTTTCTAAAAATGCAGTCTGAAAACATGCATGGTATAGCCTGGTACGGCCTCACATTGATGCATATAATAGATGGATGGAAAGATAAATGTTTCTAGTTTACAATGTTTTTTTTTTAATGTAATTTTATTATGTTTTGGGTGAGTTATGTCATTTTTTGTGAAAGCAGTTCTGTAACAATCCTAGGGTTTACACAAGAACAGTCTTGTTTTTGTCCTATTCCATACAAAACAACCCTATCCCATTTTGAGATATGTTAAATAATGGCCAAAAAGGTATCTATAACACTGATTGATTTGTGGGTTTGAGGAGTATTCAGAGAGTTACATTGCTAAAAAATCACTATTTAGAGGGTTACAAGGCAGTATGAAGGCTTATGTGAGATACTAACAAGAATAGGTTTTCAAACTTGTAAAGTGAGTTCTTTTGGAGTTTATGTTGATTTAAAACCCTATTTTGCATCAATTGGTATCAGAGCTTAGAAGGTCTGGGAAAAAGAAGTTTGTGGTTGTGTGTTTGTGTTTGTGCAGGTTGAAGAGAGAACCTCGTTGCCATAAGACTAGGTAGAGGAAAAGAGAAGAGACCTAGGTGAGACAAAGACAAGAGGAAGCAAGGTTAAAGGGACTTTCTTGAAGAAGGAGAAATGGATTTGTTGAAGAGGTACTTGCTGGATGGAGGTTCACAAAAGAAGAAACAAGAAGAAAAAGAGATGAAGAAGAAAAAAAAGAAGGAAAGGCAAATGGAAATTGACCAAGAGATCAAGGAGTTGAAGCAAGCCATGGAACAAATCAGAAAAGATATGGAGGAAATGAAAGAAAGAATAGACCTTGAGATGCAAAGATGGCATTTACCAAACAAAAAGAGGGTATCATGGCCTATTAGAAAGATTATTCAAAGAAGGAAAAGACAAGCAAGGACAATAGCAATAGAGGAAGAGGTTTAAGAAATGAAATGTTATTTGAGTTTGATGTTCAAGATGAACAAGTGGAAAGGCATGTTGATGTTGACATTAATAATCAAGTTGCTATTGGTAATAAAGTTGTTGATGAAGATGTTGCAGATTTGTTTGTGTATACACCTAAAAATGACATGACTCTACATAAATAAATATTTTAAATATTTATTTCATCTTAATATTCCTCTATCAATAAATAAATAAATCAATTTATTTATTTGATTCATTTTCTCCCATTAATTGAATAAATTACATTTATTTAATTAATTTCATCAATATCAACTTTATTCTTCTAAACAATTAAATAATTTTAAATTATTTAATTAAATCATTCATTCTCCCAAATTTAAATAAAATGCAAATTTATTTAAATTAAATCTCAATCTCCAAAAATAAAATATAATCAAATATTTTATTTATTCCTCTAAATCTTGTACAAACAATTAAATAAATTTATTTATTTAATTTTGCTTTCTTATCTTCCAAATCTTCCAAAAATAAATCTTCCTTGTCATGCAAAAGCAAAAGCTGAGTTAACTGATTTAAATCATCTTTGTTTTTATCAACAAAACTCTTAAATTAGAAAAATATATTCTAATTTAATAAATAAAAGCTCATCCTCATCAAGAAAGCAGTTAACTCAACAAAGCATCCTTTTGAATGAAACATGTCCTTCTATTCACGTACATTCTCTCAAACATCCTCTACCATTGATCTTCTCTCACACAATCCTATAAATACCCCTCTATTCTTCGATTTCACAATCATGAAGCTTTCAAGTAAACTTATGTTGTAGAATCCATAGTGTGCCATTGGCACCCCCACTCTCACACCATTCACTATTAATCCCATATTGTGTTGAAGCTCATCTTCAACACAATAAGTATCCAAGCCATTTCTCCTTTGTCATCTTGAGGAATCAAAGTGAGGAAGAAAGCTTCCTGAGGGCTGCATTCATCACCAAAGATCAAACGAGAATAGGCGAACAATGGAAGCCGCCAGGTAACAAAAGCACTGTAAGTTTGGTTATTTAGTTTTATTATTTGTTATTTGGACATTTCATTGAGTTATTGGGTATTTTTATAATTCTTTTTATTATCCCATTTTACCCGTAACAGTTTGTTAATGAGGTATATGTAGATTTGCAAAAGTGTAATGCAAATTGTAGAATGGTGAATATGCTTCCAATGATGAGGATAAAGACATGGATGATACTACTAAGGTATATACACAAGAAATGGAAATTTGTAACCTGAAAGCTGAGAGGATGTTGGATGAGAGATGGTATAAGAAAAAGAAAAGGAAGAAGGACCTAGGAATAGTTACAAAGATGAAGGAAAAATTGCAAAAGAATTGGAAGACCAAGAAGAAGGAGAAGACCAGCATTCAATGGGACTTGAATTTTCTTTCCTTCGGCAGTATGGTGTAGGAGCACCTAATGGACTTTATGCCTCCATAAGGCCATTTTGTAAATATTTGCTTTATGTTGTGTTTTGAGTCTTTTTTCAGGTAATAAGGTCATAATAGACCATTTGTGTTTTAATTAGAGTCATTTGAGTCATTAGGGATCAAACTTGTAAAAATTGTCAAATTGTCAAAAAGTTGTCATTATGAAAGTTGTCAAAAAGTGCATTAAAGTTGTAACCTTGATTAGGAAGTTAGTTGTGGGTGGTTGGTAGTTGGAAAATGATTGAGAAAGAATAAATACATGTTGTAAACATGAATTCCAAGGTGGGAGAAGGTGGGACAAGGTTGGAGAAGGTGGGTTGTTACATTTTGATGTGATATCAATAAAATATACCCTTGTTTCTACATTTCTGAATGTTAAATTGTTGTTTCAGAGTTTGGTACGGATTTGTATAACTTGTATATGACATGAATGTGGTATGGCTAGAAATATTATTGAAACTTTCCATTTATTTTTGTTGTATCAAATTTTATTAAGATTTGAATAAGTTATGACATTTTTATTGAGGGTAGGTCTGTAGAGTTTAATTTTCTAAAAATGTAGTATGGAAACATGCATGATATGGTCTCACATTGATGCATATAATAGATGGATGGAAATATATGCATTTCTAGTTTACAATTATTTTAGTTTCATGTAATTTCATTATGTTTTGGGTGAGTTATGCCATTTTTGGTGAAAGCGGTTCTGTAACAATCCTAGGGTTTATATAGGAATAGTCTTGTTTTTGTCCTATTCCATATAAAACAACTCTATCGCATTTTAAAATATGTTAAATAATGGCCAAAAATGTATTTAGAACATTGATTGATTTGTGGGTTTGAGGAGTATTCAGATAGTTATACTCAAAAATCACTGTTTGGAGAGTTACAAGGCAGTATGAAGGCTTATGTGAGATACTAACAAGAATAGGTTTTCAAACTTGTAAAGTGAGTTCTTTTGGAGCTTGTGTTAATTTAAACCCCTGTTCTACATCAAAATGTATGTCTGGTTTTGTTGATCCTTTGTTGTATCTTTCTTTTCCTCCTTGCATTCTATGACTTTGTTGCCCAATAGAATAGGCACTGATCCATATTGGAGAGGGATCAAACACCTTTTATAAATCAAACAATTTTTTCACCTGTGGTTCAGGGTAAAAACCATCTTTCTTGTACATGTACATTCATATAGTCGAATCGGCTTAATGAGAGGCATGTGTAACCAGTTTGTCTTGATCTAGTGGCAGATTTTGGGGTCATACATTAGGTATGGCTGTGTGTGTTTATTTGTATTTCATTTCATGCCTCTAAAAATATCACTCCTAGGCCTAGCTAAACCTGAAGAGTAAAGGAGTTTACCCATTCCTATAGTTGGCCAAAATTCTCCTTTACTTGTTGATAAACCTCTTCCTTTCACCTTGATGACGATCCCTAGCTTGGGTGTTTTAGGAATGTTTTAGAGTTTTTTGTTTGAGTTATTTTGGGAACCAACACATAATGTAATGTCCCGTTTAGGATATTATCTAATATCTGATCAAATATTATATGATATCTTATCAAACTTTAATTCCCTTCAATAATATTTGTAAGAGTAGCCAAAATAATTGAATTCCTTCATTTATTGGTATGTCAAATATTTGAAAATTGCAAATAACCCACAAAAGCAAACCCCAATCACAATATTAATATTAAAGCTCCTTCAATGCTAGGTATTGACCAAAATGGATTTCATAAATATTATATATTTTGTTGTGGTAGATAAAAGTAGCATACAACATAAGTTCCTATCACATATATTGATATTTTGAACCAAATATTATTAATACTAATATGCTGGACAATCTGCAATAAATACCAAAACAAGAATGGTACAAAAATTAAAAAAAATCATAGTAACTAAGTAATATTATAGAAATCCTTGACTTTGTATGGTAGCACTAAAAGTTGATTCTTCTCCACTTAGAATCTACTGGAAGAAGTTTAACATTGTATGGAAGTTCCTTAGGAAGTAGGGGAGAAGGACCCATAGTGGGTCACCCTAACTTGACCCCTCCCCCTGGCGCACCACATCATCTGAAATTAAATTTTTTTGCCTCTACCAGGTGGTTGATGACATGCACTCCCTAAATATTTCGTTCTATGGGGTCAACCAATTATATTTCACGTGGATGACATGTCATTTTGGCAGGGGCAATTTTCTAGCTATTTTTATTGCCGACTGATGATTGGTCATAAAGAACCCTGGTGGTAGGGACTTGTATCATATGTTGTGCTCAACATGTCATGTGGCATGAGAGCATTCTACCACATTTACTTCTCACACTCTCACATTAAAAGTTCACCACTCCCTCATTTGCTACTCTGGTGTTGTATTTACTACTCTGCAGTCCACATTTCCATGGGCATTTGCTGCCACATTTCGGAGCTATGGAGCATTCAATGCTCGCATCATTTCCATTCATCAAACGTTGGCACACCATTGCTGACGCTGCTTATCATGTTTGGTTATTGTAGATGGCACCAAAACTGGGTCACTTAGGCTTTGTTGATGCTCCTTTCCATGTTGGAGATGGCTCAGCTTATTTTTCCTTTGGCTCTATTCCATGACAGCTTCCCGCATGTCCCTGATAAGTATATCTTATCCTACTAAGGCAATGATCTATTGAGCTAAAAAAAAAGAGGTTTTTTTAAAGTTTTTTAAGTTTTTTTGTCGTATGGTTTATGCATGCAATATCTCAGTTTGGATTTTTCTATTTATAATGGGATTTATTCCATTTATTGCTATCTGTGGTCATAAATGGAAGGTTCTTTTCATTTTCTATATGGTTGTAATCATTAGGCTTCAGTATTCAACTAGGATTATTGTTTATCCATGGGTATTAACATATATTTTGTTGTTTGCAATGAGATTTTTTTTGTCGATTGTTGCTTGTGGTCATAAATGGAAGGTTCTTTTTGTTTTCTATTTGGTTGTAATCATAACAGTTTAGTGTTAAAATGGGGTTATTGTTTATCCATGGGTATTTTATTTAGGTATTGAAAATGACTCAACTTTGGAGATGGCTCGGCTCGTTTCTCCTTTCACTCTATTCCATGACGACTTCCTGCACAACCTTAGTAAGGATATCTTATCCAAGTGCTAAGGTAATGATCTGTTGACCTCAAAAAAAGAGGGTTTTTTAATTTTTTAATTTTTTTGTCATATGGTTTATGCATGCAATATATTGGTTTGGTCTTTATTGATTGCAATGGGATTTCTTCCATCTATTGTTGTCTATGGTCATAAATGGGAGGTTCTTTTCATTTTCTATCTGCTTGTAATCATTAGGGTTTAGTATTCAAATGGGGTTATTGTTTATCCATGGGTATTAACATATATTTTATTGTTTGCAATGAGAGTTTTTCATCAATTGTTATCTATGGTCATAAATGGAAGATGATAGAAATGAAAGCAACACTACTTTAATGGAAATCTGATTCAAATATATTTCAGCAATCTTTAACTGTACATTAACAATGGAGATTGTAACAAAACATAAAACCCACTACAGAAAAGATGTCAAACATGAAGATCTCAACACAATGTTTACGTGGAGAAAACCCTTGCAGGTAAAAAAAACTCCACCAAGAAAGAGGCACAAGTTTGTATTAATCTGTAAAAGATCTGTACAATACATCAACTACACAACTCTCCACAAGTCTTCAATTTGACAGCATTTCAGCAGCACCTGAGTACCTAAAATGTATATTGCAGCAACACATACATGGAAAATAATTATAGAAATATTTTTCAACTCATCGTAGGCATTTACCTTCTCTCTCCTAAGATTCTCCAACATGTAAACATTAATTACCATCTTACAAGCATCTTACACTTGTCCAAAAATAACCATGCAAAGGTTGGGGGCCCAAGACTAAATATGACCTCTTATAGCATCTTATGGTGTGTCATAACTATCATAGATTCCAAAAAAGAGTATCTCTCCAAAATAGGAAGCAAATATACAACTAACATATCCATCATATGCATCATAGAATCTCATAATCTTATGACAACTTGCAGCTGTCATAGATTCACTTACCAAACATTATGACAGTTGTCATACATGCAAAAAATACTATATTCCTCAAGGGAGCACGCCTACTCTCATTTACTTTGAGTTTTTGCATTTGCTAATAGTAAAAGTCACTCCGTAATTACCTCCAATTACTCTGAAACTACCCCTGCCAGTGAAACTAGTACATCTCCTCATGGATAATTATAAATTATATATAAATAGAAAAAATGCAATATTGAGATTTACAAGACTAATGGCACCGTATCCCAACATTTTCCCACTTGACATTATACATTGTAAATCAACCCATAGGAAATCAAATAAAAAATAATCAGGCACTAGAAACAAGGTCCATGGCCTCTTTGCACCACACAAATTTCTCTATGCTCATAGGCTTGGTCAATGAATCTGCAACATTCTCTGAGTGTCTATCTTCTTCAGCTCAATCTCTCCATTTCCAACCAACTCTCGAACAAAGTGATACTAAACATCAACATGCTTAGTTCGAGCATGATACATGGGATGCTTGGCCAAACATATAGAACTCTAGCTATCACAACTAATCTGAATGACCCTGCAATTAAATCCAATACTTGTACACAGTCTCTTCAACAAAACTACCTCCTTAGAGACATGAGTAGCAGCCATATACTCTACTTCTGTGGTGGACAAAGCAACTATGGGCTGCCTCTTACTCATCCAACTCACTACACCTCCAAACAGAGTAAACACATAGCCACTAGTGGACCTTTGACTGTCTATGTCACCTACCCAATCTGCATCAACAAAACCCTACATGTCCAAAGATTTGTCAGCACTATCAGTATCAGAATAAACCAAACAATAATTAGGAGTACCTGCAAGATATTTAAACACCCTCTTCGCATAGTTCCAATGTTGTCTACTAGGGTTAGACATAAATCTACTCAAAACTCCCACTACTTGGGCAATATTTGGTCTAGTGCAAACCATTGCATACATCAAACTCCCTATAGCACTAGCATATGGCACATTAGACATATCCTCAAGATCATCCTCTATTTTTGGACACATATCTAATGAAAGCTTAGTACCAATGGGTAAAGGAACTCTAACTGGGTTACAGTCCTGCAAACTAAACCTCTGCAAAATAGTATTGACATACTTACTTTGTGACAACCAAAGATTTCTGTTAACTCTGTCCCTCCTAATCTTCATTCCCAAAATATACCTTGTAGCACCAAGATCCTTCATCTCAAATGCACCTGAAAGTTGGGCTTTAAGCTCATTGATCATACCCTTGGTATTGCTAAAAAACAACATGTCATCAACATACAAAGCAATAACTAGTATAGAATTATCAACATAATGAATGTAAACACAGTGATCCTCCTCGCTTCTAACAAAACCTAATTTCAAAACAAATGAGTCAAACTTTTGATACCACATTCTGGGGAACTGTTTCAAACCATAGATAGACCTCTTTAACCTGTAAACCCAATGTTCTTTCCCTTTTACCTCAAAACATGTACGTTATTGCATATAAATTTCTTCTTCAAGATATCCATGCAAGAACGCAATCTTAACATCCATTTTCTCAATCTCCCAATCATAAGCTGTAGCAATGGATAAGAGAAATCTAACAGAAGTCAATTTAGTAATAAGAGAGAATATCTCACCAAAATTAACTCCCTCTCTGGGAGTAGCCCTTGGCTACCAGTCTAGCCTTGTACTTCTCCAATGACCTGTCTACTCCAAACTTATTCTTGAAGACCCACTTACAACCTATGGGCTTTCTTCCTTTGGGCAAATGAACAAGATCACAGGTGTTACAAGAGTCTAAATCCATCATCTCCTCCTGAATGGCTAGCTACCAAGACTCACTATCATCTATAGAAATAGCTTACTTGTAAGATCTAGGTTCATCGTTAGTACTCAATAAAGCATATACACAACAAAAATATGGTGGGCTATACCTTTCAATGGATTCTATTGTCTTGTGGATCTCCTCAAGGGTGGAGTAAGAGGCTCTACTCATTCTTCTGCATGATCATCTACACCAACTTCTTCTGTAACAATAGATTCATCTTCATCATAACTACTTGAATCTTCTTCTTTTTCTTCACCCCCCCAATCCATCATTTTGTTCTTCCTAGGGTGCATCTTGCTGCTCTAAATCAAAGTGCACCTTATTTACCTTTTCTTCTTTTTTTTTTTGGCTTCTCAGGTTCAGAAATAGCTCTAAGTTCCCTGAAAATAACATCTCTAGAAAAGATAATCTTGCGGGTTAGTGGATTCTAAATCTTATAACCTTTGACATTATCACCATATCTAATGAATGTACACTTCTCAACCTTTGGATCCAACTTAGATTGCTTTTCCTTAGGCACATGAACAAAAGCCTCACAACCAAAAACCATTAAATGTGAAACAAAAGGTTTCTTACCTATCCACACTTCATAAGGTGTCGAATCAAGAGCCTTACAAGGAGATCTATTTATCAAGTAGCAAGCAGTACACACAGCCTCTACCCAAAAGCATTTATCCAACTGTGCATCACTAAGCATACTTCTAGCCCTTTCCATAATTGTTTGATTCATCCTTTTTGCAACACCATTCTACTATGGTGTATATCGAGGTGTCTTTTGTCTGATTATACCTGCATGCTTGCAAAACACATTAAATTCCTTAGAGCAATATTATCCTCCATTGTCAGATATTAGTATTTTTATCTTTAAACCTGATAGGTTCTCTACTAAGACTTTGAATTCCTTAAACTTAGTGAACACTTCATATTTATGTTTCATAAAATAAATCCATATATATCTGGATACATCATCAATGAAGGTAACAAAATAATGAGATTTTCCAATAGATTCATTATCCACAGGTCCAAACACATCCGTATGAATAATCTCTAATTTATCTTTTGCTCTATTGCTTCCTGAAGGAAATGATTTTCTATTTTGTTTAGCAAACACACAATGCTCATAGAAATCAAAGTGCTCATTATAATAAGAGAAACTGTCCAACAATTCTTTACTCTTAATAGTTCTTAATACATTATTACTTGTGTGGCAAAATCTACGGTGCCACAACATACATGTATTTTTAGAAGAGGCCTCAAATACATAGGAGGCATTACAAACTGTAGTGGCTTCAAGCTTAAACAAGTTCCCAAATCTATTCCCTTTCACTACCACCAAGTTCCCTCTCACCAATCTACAACCATGCTTGTCAAATGTCACATGCATTCCCAAATCATTCAACTCCAAAAATGAAATCAGGTTTCTAGCTAATCTAGGAACATGCAAAACACCAAGGAGGGTTTTAATCCTCCCATCACTGAAACACAACAATACCTTTCCTTTCCTGATAATCAGATATGAAGAGTTGCCACCAAGGTAGATATTACCTCCATCATATTCTTCATATGTGAAGAACCATTCCTTATGCAGGGTCATATGAAATGAGCATCCTGATTCAACCAACCAGTCTTCATCAGAAACCACATTACATGCAAAAACTAAAACATCTTCACCTGCATTTGAGGACTTATCCGAAGTACTCTCCCACTATTTCTTTGGGTTTCTGCACTGCTTCTCTATATGTCCCCTTTTACCGCAATTCCAACACTTAACTCTGTTCTTTTTACCAAAAGTTTTAGACCGGCCCTTGGACTTGTCCTTAGCCCCTTTCTGATCTCCTTTAGGTCCCCTTTCCTTAGACCTTCCCCTAACACTGAGAGCATCCCCTGAACTATCCGAACTCTTCCTCAATTCCTGTGACAGTAGCACTAAAATAAGAGCATCCAACATCAGATCTGCAAGGTTAGAAGTGATAGCAAGGATAACATTCTCCCAAGACTTAGGTAAACAACAAAGAAGTAAGATACATTTATCTTCCTCACTAACCTCAACATCTACTAAATCAAGCCGACTCAATAACAAATTAAAAGAATTTAAATGCTCTGCAACTGATTCACCTTCTTGCATTTTCATGGAAAATAATTTTCTTTTTAAATAAAGTTTATTTACCATACTCTTGGCTTGATAGATCTCACCCAACTGATTCCACAACTTGTGTGTGGTCTCCTCCTTTGCGACATTCAACATGATAGAGTCTGAAAGACATAACCAGATGGTTCCCTGTACCTTCTTATCTAGTCTATCCCACTCATCTTGAGAGACATCATCATATTTCTTCTCTTTTTGAATAGCCAACCCTTGGTTTCTTTCTTCCAACAAATCTTCCATTTTCAGCTTCCACAACTCATACCCCATTCCCTTGAACTTCTCAATGTCCAATCGAGAGGTTGATGCAATGGTGGATCCAGCCATAATAACAACACAAGATCTACAAAATAAACACAACCAAATCTCCCATTACAGCTACAGCTATAGCTTCCACACTACCACACAAGAGTCAAAGATGCCAGGCTCTGATACCAAATGTTAGAAATGAAAGTGACACTACTTAATGGAAATATGATTCAAATATATTTCAACAATCTTTAAGTGTGCATTCACAATAGAGATTGTAACAAAACATAAAACCCACTACAGAAAAGATGTCAAACATGAAGATCTCAACACAATGACACAATGTTTACATGGAGAAAACCATTGTGGGTAAAAAACTCCACCAGGAAAGAGGGACAAGTTTGTATTAATTTGTAAAAGATCTGTACAATACATCAACTACACAACTCTCTCCACAAGTCTTCAATTTGACATCATTTCGATAGTACCTGAGTACCTATAATCTATATTGCAGTAACAAATACATGGCAAATACTTATAGAAACATTTTCGAACTCCTCCTAGACATTCAGCTTCTCTCTCCTAAGATTCTCCAACCTGTAAACATTAATTACCATCTTACAAGCATCTTACACTTGTCCAAAAACAACCATGTAAAGGTTGGGGGCCCAAGACTAAATCTCACCTCTAACAACATCTTATGATGTGTCATAACCATCATAGATTCCACAAAAGAGTATCTCTCCAAAATAGGAACCTTGGGCTAAATATAGCAAATATACAACTAACATATCTGTCATATGCGTCATAGAATCCCAGAATCTTATGACAACTTGCAGTTGTCATAGATTCACTTACCAAACATTATGACAGTTGTCATACATGCCAAAAATAGTATATTCCTCAAGGGAGCATGCCTACTCTTATTTACTTTGAGTTTTTACATTTGCCAATAGTAAAAGTCACTCCGTAATTACCTCCGATTACTCTGAAATTACCCCTGCCAGTGAAACTAGTACATCTCCTCATGGATAATTATAAATTATATATAATAAATAGAATAAATACAATATTGGAATTTCCAAGGTTAATGGCACCTTATCCCAACAGAAAGTTCTTTTCATTTTCTATCTGGTTGTAATCATGACAGTTCGGTATTAAATGGGGGTTAGTGTTTATCCATTGGTATTAGATTATTTTTTATTGTTTGTAATGGGATTTTTCCATCTATTGCTATTTGTAATCATAAATGGAGGGTTCTTTTAATTTTCTATCTGGTTGTAATCATGAGGGTTCGGTATTAAAATGGGGTTATTGTTTATCCATGGGTATTAAAATATTTTTTATTGTTTGCAATGAGGATTTTTCCATCTATTGCTGTCTGTAATCATAAATGGAAGGTTCTTTTGGTTTTCTGACTGTTTGTAATTATGAGGTTTTGGTATTAAAATAAGTTTATTGTTTAAATCCATGGGTATTAAAATATTTTTATTGTTTGCAATGGATGTTTTCCCATCTATTGATGTCTGTAATCATAAATGGAAGGTTCTTTTAGTTTTCTAACTATTTGTAATCACGAGGATTCGGTATTAAAATGGGGTTATTGTTTATCTAAGGGTATTAAAATATCTTTATTGTTTGCAATAGGATTTTTTTCCATCTATTGCTATTTGTAATGGTAAATGGAAGGTTCCTTTAGTTTTTGACTATTTGTAATCATGAGGGTTTGGGATAAAAATGGGGGTATTATTTATCCATGGGTATTCAATTATTTTTTATTGTTTGCATTGGGATTTTTTCCATCTATTGTTGTGTGTGTGGTTGTAATCATGATAGTTCTATCTTTAAATGGGCTTCTTATTTATCCATGGCTATTATATTTTTTTTATTGTTTGCAATGGGATTTCTTCCATCTATTGTTATTTTGTGGTGGAATGTATACTTCAATGCTTAAGGCTCTTTGTTTCTTTAAATTTGTATTGCAAAGATTCAAAAGATTCCAAATATCAAAAATGGTGTTCAAGGATGTTTGTTGGAACACTTTAAGTAGTTTATGAGTAGTGTTTATCAACACAACTTAATGGTTGTTTTATGTGTTTTGTAACACATTTATTGGTTTTGGAAATTACAAAATTTTGTTCGAGCATCACTATGATTCTTTAATTTAAGTTACAAATTTTAGTTTACAATTAGTAATCATAGAAATGGATTGACAAATGTTTTAATGGTTGCAAAAAAATTTCTTAGAAATACATTTACTATTTAATTTAATATCATATTGAATACCTTGTTAAAGCATGTTTACTTCAAAATTTAATCTACAATATCTCCCAATCAATATCCTAATAATACAATTTGGCTCTTCACCATTTTTAATTGTAATAAGACTTATGTCATCTTAACATACATATTCATAATTATAGATCTCCTTTTAAGACATTTATTTGCATACACATGTTTCTTCTATCTCAACTCCATGTAGAAATTAGTCTTTATGTTCTACAATATCTCCTAATCAATATCCTAATAATACAATCTGGCCCATTCACCATTTTTAATTGGAATAAGCTTTATGTCCTCTTTTCATAGTGGGTCACCATAACTTGACCCCTCCACCTGGCATGCCACATCATCTAAAATTTAAAAAAATTGCCTCTACCACATGGTTGATGATGGGGACACCCTAAATATTTCATTATGTTATTCATGCCCTTGCCCATGCTTTACTCTTTATGTTGTTCATGTCCTTGCTTTAACAATCTACACCCTCTAGTCACAATCTTAATTCTCCATGCATTACATTTCACAACAACAAATGTTCATCATTTTGAATAAATTAACATGATCTACTCATACAATTCCTATTGGTTTACTAGTGGATGAGCTTGATCTCCTTTATCTACACACACACACACACATGTGTGTGTGTGTGTGTACACATAAAACCAAAAGAACCTTCCATTTATGACCACAGACAACAATAGATTGAAAAAATCCCATTGCAAACAACAAAAACCAAACTGAGATATTGCATGCATAAACCATACGACAAAAAAATAGAAAAAAATCCCATTGTAAAAAAAATAAAATGTTTTAATACCCATGGATAAACAATAACCCCATTTTAATACTGAACCCTCATGATTACAAATAGTCAGAAAACCAAAAGAACCTTCTGTTTACAACCAAATAAAATATTGTCATATATAGTACATAATGAATGTATATATGCATATATGCATATGGATATGTATGTATATATGCATATGTATGTATATATACATATATGTGATTGTGTGTATGTATGTATGTACGAAGATGTCTATACATACTTACAAACATAGATTAAAATATGAAGCATCCACAATTAGAGGTGTAAGGAACACCAAACAAGTAGTCAAAACAAGAGGGAAGAAATCAAATAGCTGTCAAACTTAGTGCCAATTTCTAATTTTTAACAAGTAGTAAAAAAAGATGACACAAAGTTAAGAGTTGAGTTCAGACCACACAAGCATTCAACCAAGTCAATCGGCCTCACATTATACCTTTCCATTATTTCCTTTTGTTATACATTTCATATCTCGTATACTTTTCTACTTAGTTGTTTTACAAACTTAATTGTCCTACAAAACCATGATCTATTCAACTTTATATGTGTATAAACCATGTTAGTTGCAGTTATGTTTTGCACATCCTTGTAAATCATTTGTGTATGCCACCTAATATGAATAAAAATACTAATGAATAAGCAAATACGATCTATACATTGATTGGTGCATATTTATGCTCTTTTCAGAAATATTTTGACTATTAATTGAAACAAATAAAAATAACTATTGGCTCCACTTTGGTCAACTCCTATACTCATGATCTAAATGAATGAAAATCCTATCAACCAGGACTACCTTTTAGTAGAGAACTATTCTACATGGACAAAGCATTCTACTAGAGAACTGCATTGTGGAGACTTGGTTACCCAAAGGCATTTTGGCTTAGGCTATGTTGTAGTCTACATATCAAACTAATTTGTGGATAATTACAACATAGCTCAACACTAAAACAACTTTATCATTATCAAGACTCCCCATCTCAACTATAATATAGGGTCAAAGAAAGCTATATGTTAGCATGAATAAGTTGTGAAAAAAATGGCTTCAAAAACTAGATCTAGATGCATGAAAATCCTATCAACTAGGACTACATTCTACTAGATGACATGGCTACATGAACAAACCATTCGAATACCTAAAGTTGAACATGAAGAAACCTAATCTACTATGAGGTGGTAGCATTGGGGAGACTTGGTTACCCAAAAGCAGTTTGGGTAAAGCTATGTTGCAATCTACATATCAAACTAATTTTTGGATAACTACAACATAGCTTAACACTAAAAATGCTTTATCATTATCAAGTTTCCAAACAATGTCAAACTTCATATGAGCTATCATCAAAGAAAAGCCATCTCCAAAGCATAAGTGACCATGTTTTAGTGCCATTTGCAATGGCCATGTGTGATAAGAAGCGTTGGTAATGGGGTGTCGGTGTTTGATGAATGGAAAGGACTAGAGCATTGAACACTCCATAGCTCTAAAATGTGGCAGCACAATGCCCAGGGAAAAATGGACTGCGGAGTAGTAAATGCAATAGTAGAGTAGTGAATGAGGCAGTGGTGAATTGCTAATGTGAGAGTGTGAGAAGTAAAGGTGGTGGAATGCTCACATGCCACATGACATGCTAAGCACAACATATGATGCAACTCCCTACCATCTGGGTTCCTTATGGGTAGTCATCGGTCAACATTAAAAATGGCTAGAAATTTTTCCCCACCAAAAGACACATCATCTATGTGGAAAAAAAGTGGTTGATCCCATAAAATGAAATATTTAGGGTGTCCACCTCATTACATGCATGTTTGATTATAATTGCGTATGATGCAAATAAAAAATTGCCATCTAAAGCAACAAAGAATGTGAAGCCCATGTCAACCTTGAAAGTTAGGTTGGACCACTACCATGCCCTCAACATATCATTGTACTCAAAGAATTTTTATGTTGACAATTGGATATTTACAAAATGCATATCATTGGCATATGCCAAACATAGATCTAAAATCTCATTCCATTAATATAAGCCAAAATACAAATCGTGGTAGTACAAAATGCAAAAAAATGCCTCCCTAGGCTATAAGTTTAAACTTGTTTGTGTACAATGATTGGTTTCTCCCAATTTCATTTAAACCATGGTGGAAAAACAAGTGGACTCAATGTGTCAAAGATTGTTTTTCCCTGGCTATTTCAAAAATTAATCCCAGCCATGTTCTCCTCCCTTGGTGGTGGACTTAGAGTGCTACTCAAATGGGATGGCATTAGGGTTAGAAATTGAGTACTGCTCACATGGGATGCAGTTAGAGTTGGAAATGGAGTGCTACTAACATGGGTTGGGATTAGAGTTGGAAGTGGAGTGCTGGTCACATGGGATGGGGTTAGAGTTAGAAGTTGAGTGCTGGTCACATGGGATGGGGTTAGAGTTAGAAGTTGAGTGCTGGTCACATGGGATGGGGTTAGAGTTGTAGGATAGATAGGGACATGAATGTTCGTCATCTCCTTAAACATTGCATGATTTTTTGGCAAAGGGTTTAGGGGGTTGCTTAAGTGCCTTTGTCTCTCTAGATTCTTCCTTACCACTTCAAGCTCTCTTTCCTTTCTATCTTTCTCCCTTTGAATCCTCTCTTGATCCCTTCTCTACTGCTTTTCCTACCTTTGTAAAACTTTTTGTTGTTCTCTTTCTTGTTGTGCAACATCTCTATCTAATCTGGCTTGATCCTTCAATTCCCTTGCAACAAGATGAGCAACCTTTCTATCCTCAATTTGTTGTCACTTTTGGAGTTTTATCTCCTCAATTTCTTTCTTCCTTTTCTCTTGTTGCATTAAAAGTTTCATGTAGTCATTTGTTGCTAATAGTTGGGACTGTTGCCTCAACCAAATTCCACTATCCTCTGCAACCCTGGGTCTTTCCCTCACAATGTGAATGGGTAGTTTAAGGAATTTGTTGATGTGTGAATTGCATTGGGAATACAATGATTGGTTGGAATCTCCATGAATGCTATGTTTAGCTTCTTTGCAAATTGCCTCCATATCCTGGCTCAAATCTGCAATATCTCCACCATCAGCTTCTCCACACTTGACATAGTAATGTACCATTTTAGGTACATTCAACATGGGTAGTGGAGAGTGGAAGGAAAACATTATGTCTTCTTGCTGGGGATGTAAATTAATTCCCAAAATCATGGCTCCCTCCACCAACGATGATGGTTGGCTTGACTGAGACAGAAGGCTATGTCTTTCTAGGCTTTGTTCTTATTGACTTTCATCCATGTCATCAAGTAGTTGACCCCCCACCGTAGGTTCAGGTGAATCATGAAAAGTGATTTGAGTTGAATCCTACATAGTTTCCTCTCCCATGGTGTCTTCTATTATAGGATGTAAATCAACATCTGCAAGGCTTGATAACAATGTGTTGGCAACTTCCACTTGTGAAACATCAACCCCGAAAAGACTAAAGATGTTCTACATTGCAGAAGCATCATCGTGCATGTTGAAATGAAAAGTGTCACTGGGGTGCATGTCCTCCATTAGAGTATCTGGATTGATTTGACATATACCTATTCTTTTAAATCTAGCTGTGATTTTTGAAACTATGAGTGCTTTATGAAATGACTTGCTGCCTAATTTTGCCAATTTTTCTCTTTTTATTTCTATGTTTGGAAACCTTGCCATCCACGTTGCTCTTTCCAATTTGACGTATGATTTAGATGCTGAAAATACACTCACATCTAATGGCTATATTTTATGTGAGGTGTGCACTAGTAGTGTCAGCAAATGAATACCTAAAGACCTAGCTTCTTGGATGGTTGTCACAGGAACATGGCTTCCATAGTCATCAAATGTCAACAAGTACTTATTTGTCAACGATAGACCACCTAGAACTGATCATGCAAAATGATGTAGCAATTCATAAACAACTCTTTAGTCATCCAAGCGTGGGGTTGGGTATCCATGCAAGCACCCAGTTTGCAACCAGCAGTGTAATTTTTAAATTGCTTTTTACCTTTGAAAAGATAGAACCCTGGTATGCTATATTTTGTAGCATTAACATAGCACAAAATTTTATCCATTCCCTTCTCTTTGGAATGATGTATGAAACACTTCTTCTACCTTTTTTGGCCAACACCCACATGGATCCATTTCTCCCAACATAAATTCCATTTTCACAATTCCAAATTCTATGTGGTCTGTATGGGTTGGCTTCATATGCTTTGGACAATGTCTTGTAGAATCCAACAACAAATACAGGCCTGGGGTTTAGAGCTTTGTCTCTATCAAGGCCTTTCATTGTCCTCAATGTCAATTTAGGATGGCACCTTTTAAATCTAGTCCACCATGACTTGCTAGGTAGCCCATCCTTAAATGGGTTTGGTTGTGCTTGGAAAATTTGTACGACTCCTGCTTTGAGATTAATAATCTCCATCTCATTGCCCACTACAACCATTTATTTACACCATTCCACTATTAAACCCTCTTCAGCTATTGTCAAGACTGTGGGAGGACCTTATTTTGATGTTGATGTTAAACTGCGTAACTAGTTGTTGAGCATTGTGGTAGGGATTCCCCACTTTTTGGTTGCACTCCTTGTTGACATGCCATTATCCTCCACATCTTTCAAAGCTAATTCCATATCCTCTTTCGTCCTTACTAAACTGATACCTTCTTTCTTCTAGAAGTTGCATTGACTTGAATAACTGGCTTAGGTGGTTGAGGATTGCTCTTGTTAGCAACTTGAGTGTCTTCATCCAATGGGGATATAACTCCTCTTTTTCCTAGAGACATGGTTGTCTTTAGTCTCTTGGTGCCATGGTGCGTCTACATTTGAGCTTTGTTTGTTCGTCTATACATTGGAACAAACACCTTTGAACACAAGTTTTGAGATCTGGAACCTTTTAAATCTTTTCAATACAAAGTTAAAGAAACAAAGAGCCTAAAGTATTGAACTAGACATCCCACCAACTTGTGTTGATTAGGAGAGAGGCATGCAGGGTGGTGCAACCTAACTATCAAGTTCTACTTGGGCTTGTACATGATAGGTACATCAATTATGTTTACTCGAGCATGTGTGTAGTGAGATTGATAGTGTAAACTCTCTGCAACAAGATAATAATGAAGAGAAACAATCATCTTTAATAATATTAATAATATATTTCACAAACAATACAACAATTATCATATCATTTTCTTCTACTCTAGAGTAATTGTAGTTTGTAACTTGAGTTTGTAAGTTCAGTCAGAGAGTTTACAGTGATGCTTTGAATAGAAGATTTGTGATGGTCTATGTTTGATTTTAGAGTTTGACATTTTGATTTCCTATGTTCTATGTTTGATTTTAAAGTTTGACATTGTGATGTTATATGTTCTACGCTTGATCTTACAGTTTGACATTTTGATTTCCTATGTTCTATGTTTGTTTTTATAGTTTGATATTGTCATGTTCTATGTTCTATGTTCTATGTTTGATTTACCAATTTGACAATTTGATGCAATATGAATATGAGTAGCAGTCTGATTTCCTTCTTATTGCATCAGTGTGGGGTTAACTTATGTAACATAAATTATCCCATTGGCTTGCATTTTATTGTCAACAGTTAATGGGAGCATAAATGTCTTAGCAAGCATGAAATTAATAGTCAGGTAATTCCCTATTAATTGTATAATATTGTTAACTAAGTTCACAATCTCATCTAAGTCTTCATGTCAATCATAGATCTTGTCTTGTATAATCTTGTTAACTACCTAGACAATCTCATTTTCTTCATGTCATTCTCATTTTGGCAAGAGTAAATTGAATTTCATATTAAGATTAACAATCACATCTTCTTCTTGTCATTCTTGTTTTGGCAAGAGTAATGTGAATTTTAGATTAAGACTAATAATAACAATGATAACTTTCACTTGTGCTTTGCATAAATCATTGTCAAACTACACACCAATTTCACTTATGGCTTATGAGATCTTTATTCTAAAACACTTATGGTGGCATTCTATGAGGGTTTGTTTCTCCATTTACCTGGCATATTATTATGAGGTGTACAACCCTACCCTATCTAGATTCCTTATTCCTAATAATGTGATTGTGGATACCACACAATGGCATTGTATATTGGATCCAATAATTAGGGTTCATCGTAATCCTAGCATACATATCAAACGAGTGTTTCTCCTTTGTTCTAGCCTTAATAGCTAGGTTTACCATACATATCAAATGAGAGGCTTTTGTGAAGAAGAGACCGAACATGGTTTTGAATTGATTGAGATTAAATAGCTACGTTTAGGAGTTGAATGATTTTCTCTGTCATGATAACAAATTAAAGTAACATTACTACAAAGAGAATATGATCGAGTCCAACTGAATTTTAATCTATTGTAATATATGTATGTGACTCTGTACCTGATTAAAATATAGATTAACTATTATTATTTATATTCAACCAAGTAGATTGCTAGATGTTTTTAGAGGCTCATTTATTTCAACCTATTCAGCTAATTGTCATATAGAATAAAAAATATGAGCAAAAATACTATATTTTTTAATTTATTTTCTATTCAATAACTGGAGAAATGTGATTTATCTTTTTTCTATTGGGTGATACTTCAAACAGTCAATACAAAAATCATATTAACTACATTAACAAGTAGTGTGTAGGTAGTGTCCTAGGTGGTTGAAAGGTATGGTGTAGGGATGAAATAGCCTGTGTTTGTGGAGTGAGCGGTATGTCTAGTTGGAATGAGCTATTTTGGGGATAATTTTTGTTTATAGTGTTTGAAGGGGACAAAATTTGTCTAAGTCTTGGTCATTGTAAATATATGGTAAACCAAGTGCAAGATGAGGTGGAAAACTATGTGTGGACATTTTATCTCTAAAAATGTGTTCCACTTATTAATGTCATTTTGTTCAACAAGAAACACATCCTCAAGCTCCATTCTTCTACTCCAATAATTAATAGTAGGAGTCTTTTAGTCTAATAAATACATTAGCATAGAGAAATGATAATGACAGACCATTTTATGCTCTTCCAAAGAAAAAATGGTTGATGGTAGTGCCTTGGTGATTACATAGTTGGTTGTTTCTATTTCAACTATTTAGGTGGAAGTTTCCATTTCAATGGTTGTTTCAAAAACATTTTAAACCAAAAAAGCAATAGAATTTAAACCAAAACAACATTTTTTTGAGCATTTCACCACCTTTATTTCCCACACTTTCACATTAAAAAATATGTGTGTTTAAATTGTATTGTTGTTTGGTTTAAAATGCATGTTCTTTTGGTTTAAACTGTATTGTTGTTTAGCTTAAAGTGTTTAAACTGTATTATTTTTATTTCCCCACACTTTGAGGTATATAGAAATATAGTTTAAACAATTTAAGCTAGAACACTCAAAATGAAAACAACAATATAGTTTAACAATTTAATCTAAAACACTTAGAACTCAAAACAACAATACAATTTAAACCAAAAGAACATACATTTAAAACCAAAAGAACATACAGTTAAAACCAAAAAAGAATACACCTTAAACCAAAACAACATACATTTAACATCCATAATGATAGGCATTTTCTAAGAACTTACAGTAATGTTGATAGCAATGTGCAATTTGAAGCCTTCAGGACTCTTTTGTTTGGGACGTTGGAAAATTGAACTAGAAAAACTGGGGTTTATGTGGGAAAATGAGGAAGGAAATGTTTGTGATATGTGCACTCTCATTTGATTGGTTCAAATAGTTTTTAGTGTACTTCATTTGAATGATTTGGTGGATGTCTATAAATTTGAATTTGGTATTAAATTTGATAGGTGATTGATTTGGTTGAACGCTTATTGGTCTGAAGTCTTTGAATTCTTACTTGCTTGATTGGTTAGCCTTAAACCTTTGATTGTGTCTAGTTAAATGGAAGAGTTGATTGATTTGGCTGAATGCTTGTTTGTGCCGGAGTAATAAATTTATGTCCTCTTGTTTTGATGTCTTGTTTGGTGAGCCTTACACCTTCGAGTGTTGATTTTTCTAGGTATTCCTTTAAAGGGACTAGTAGTTGGTCATTTTTGAGTTGATGGAGTGCACTTCAAGAGGAGTAATGGAGTGGATGGACTTGTTGGATGTGACACTTGGGCACTTGTTTTTACTTGGGACTCCAACTTTGCAAAATATGAATCTTTTTATGGGACGTAGCTTGATATTTGACGGGACAGCTTATAATGTTAAATGTTTAAAAATGATTTTTTATACCAAAAATGAAGTCTGTAGTGGTTGATCACTAGTTGTCCTCTTGGAAGAAAGTACTATGTGGTTTTAAATATAAACTATATTATTATCATTCTATCTTATGTTGGATCCACCTTTTATGTGTACAAATCATTACATTTGCATTTATGTTTTGCAAATCCTTGTAAATCATTTGTGTATGCCACCTAATATGAATAATAAAATACTAATGAATAAACAAATATGATGTATACATTGATTGGTGGCTATTTGTGCTATTTCTAAAAATATTTTTAATATTAATTATACTAATAAAATACAACTGGTGGCCCCACTTTGGTCAACTCCTATACCACGTATAGGAACCTGAACCACTATGGGGTCCTCTCCCCTATGACAATTAGAAATTGAATTGCAACTTTCTAACAAAGGGAGACCAAAGGAAAATGTGTCAGACATTGTCAGATCCTTGTCTTCCTTTTTGGTACGACAACCTTAAACTCCAGCCCTATTACCCTTGCATCATATAATGGTAAAATGCTATCTAAAGAAATGTTGTGATTTTATAATTATGGGCTCTATACAAGCAATGATATTCAATTAATGAAGATAATAAACTCAAATTAAACTACAATTAGTTTTGTAATTTAGTTCCTGTAATTTGAAGTTTTTGTGCAATCTCTAGATGAGATTGCCTAGGCTTGAATAAGGGGTTTTCATCTTCTAATTCAGTAATGGAATTTAGAGGGATTCCATCTTCTAATTCTAGACCCTAAGGGGTTTCATCCTTAGGTTAGATTGAACCACAGTTCCATGTTCCAAAGGAGAAATGATCAAAAATAGAAATATTCATTTATGCTTCTCTCCTTATCCTTGCTTGGCCTCTCTTAAATAGACATTTCTCTAAAAGACATAACTCTTAGGATTTTCTTCATGACCCCTATTTGAGAGGATTTATTATTTAAAATAAACTTTAATATTTTAGTTTTATATTTATAATTATATTATATTTTGTATTTCATTTTATTATTTTATTATTATTTTCTCATTTCAAAAAGGGTACATTACACATAAATCTTGAAGTGCATGTACACCATAGCAAATTTTCCCAACTTTAGGCAATTTTATATCCATATAGTATTAATTTGATTATTTGATTGATTTTTATAGTTTTATAATTTTATTAATTATTTATTTTATTATTTAATATATTTTGTTAGTTTATTAATTATATATTGTTTTAATTATTTATCTTTATTTTATTGTTTTTTAAAATTAATAATTTTTATTAATTTATAAATTTAACATACCTATAGAGAAATGTTAATATTTTTTTATCATCATCAACTTTATCTAGCAGCATACCATCTTTCGCAACAAAAAACCTGAGAGACATGAGGAGAAAAGGAAGTGTTGGCATTCTGTATTGCGGTGGCGGTAGTTAATGAGAATGCCAGAGCCAAGCCTAAGCACAGCATTGCGATCATCATACGTCCGTCCATTTGTAGAAGAACCCTTTTGACACGAACCATCGAGCCCACAGGCAGTGTAATATAGGAAAGGCAATCTGTCCAACAGGAAAATAGTCATCAATGGTGGGGCCAACGAAATTGTGAAGGCGGATTTTTCAGGGAAACAGCCATTTTTTTACTCCAATATGTGCTTTCCCATTAACGATTGCAAGCCGCCCTGCCCGAGTGAATGTGAAACAGAAAAAGTACGTGGGGAATACTTCCTTGCTCCAAACAAGGGGCGTCAATTTACTTGCAGGTATATACTTTCTCAACGAATGCCTTGGAAAGTAGTTAGATAGATAGGAGCCATGCCCTAGGTGATTGTTTAAATTTTTATTTTTATTTTTATTTTTTATTTTTATTTTGGATGAAAATGCAACTATCTATTAGAATAAGAAACCACTTTCACAAAAATAGGTGGGTGGTAAAAAGGCACACCCCGAGAGTCAAATGGACCAAGCCCAAAAAGTTCTAGATCAAAGTATCAATGGGTATACATACCCCATATAAAACATAACAGAATGAAAACATAAATCAGCTGCGAGTCAAATGGGCCAAGCCCAAAAAGTTCTAGATCAAAGTATCAATGGGTATACATACCCCATATAAAACATAACAGAATGAAAATATAAATCAAGTTGCCATTGCCACCCTTGCGGATGGCGGATCCCTGTCATCCAGTTTCCCCCAAATATCCATGGTATTTTCAGACAATAATTGTTTACTTTTATTTTATAAGAAAGTTTTAATTTTACTTTTTAAAGTTACTATTTATTATTTTGTTTAATTTTTATTTAATAAATCTTATATTATATATTTATCTGATAGGCTTATAGGCTTATATGTGGGACATTTTTGTCCCTGAAAATTGTCGGACGCCGGTTTCCTCTTTCTGTTTGTTGTTATTTTTTTCGTCATTTCCGTTGGTTTTTATTTATTACGTCCGCTCCGCATTTTTGGCGCTCACATTCTTTACAGGTGATTTTCGACAGCTTTATTATTTCCAGAGGGTTTGGACATCCATGAAAGCATAAAAGAGAGGAATTTTGACAGATGTAGTTGTGACAGCCCTGGTAGACATGTATGCAAAATGTGGAAGCATAGAGAAGGCATGTGAACTGTTTGACAAAATGCCTCAAAGAATTATGGTTTCATGGAATGCAATGGCTACAGGATATGCACAAAAAGGCAAATGGCAGGTGTAAAGCCAGACTCCACAACCTTTGCCAGCATCCTCCCTGTCTGTGTCAAAATGGGAACATTGGAACACGGTATGGACCTTTATCAAAGCATAATGAAACAGACATTTTTTTCGAGACTGTAGTTGGAAATACTTTGGTAGACATGTATGCAAAATGTGGAAGCATAGAAAAAGCTCGTGAACTGTTTGACAAAATGCCTCAAAGATATGTAATCTCATAGAATGCCATGATTGCACGATATTCACAAAATGGATTTGTTGAAAGTGCTTTCAAAACTTTCAAGCAGATGTAATTGGCAGGTTTAAAGCCAAATTCTACAACCTTTGCAAGCATCCTCCCAGCCTGTGCCAAAATTGGAGCTTTGCAAGAGGGTAAAGAAATCCATCAAAGCATAAAGGATAGATAAATTTTGTTAGATGTTGTAGTGGCAACTGCCCTGGTAGACATGTATGCAAAATAAGGAAACATAGACAAAGCACATGAACTATTTGACAAAATGCCTCAAAGGAATGTGGTCTCATAGACTGCAATGATTGCAGGATATGCACAAATTGAACTTTTTGAGAAGACCTTAGAAACTTTCAAGCAAATGCAATTGGCAAGTGTAAATCCAGACTCCACAACCTTTGCTAGTATCCTCCCTCCCTGTCCCAAAATGGGCGCTTTGGAACAGGGTATGGACATCCATCAAAGCATGAAGGATAAAGGAATTTTGTCATATGTTGTAGTTACAACTGCCTGGTAGACATGTATGCAAAATGTGGAACCATGGACAAGGCACATGAATTGTTTGACAGAATGCCTCAAAAAAATGTGGTCTTTTGGACTGCAATGATTGTAGGATATGCACAAATTCAATTTTTTGAAAAAGCTCTAGAAACTTTCAAGCAAATGCAATTGGCAAGTGTAAAGCCAGACTACACAACCTTTTCTAGTATCCTCCCTTCCTATTCCAATATGGAAGCTTTGGAACAGCGAATGGGCATCCATCAAAGCATAATGGAAGGGTGATTTTATCAGATATTACAATTGGACATAATGTCTTAAAGAGATGTCATCTCTTGGACTACAATTATTGCTAGATATGCACAAAATGGATTTGTTGAAAAGGCTTTACAAGATTTCAAGCAAATGCAATTGGCAGGTGTAAAGACAAATTCCACAACCTTTGTCAGTATCCTTCCTTCCTATGCCAAAACAGGAACATTGGAACAGGGTATGGACATCCATTGAAAAGTAATGGATACAGGAATTTTGTCAGATGTTGTAGTTTTAACTGCCGTGGTAGACATGTATACAAAATGTGGAAGCATTGACAAGACATGTGAACTATTTGGTAGAATGCCTCAAAGAGATGTCATCTCATGGAATGCAATGAGTGTGGGATATGCACAAAATGGATTTGTTGAAAAGGCTTTAAAAACATTCAAGCAAGTGCAATTAGCAGGTGTAAAGCCAAATTCGACAACCTTTGCCAGCATCCTCCCTGCCTATGCCAAAATGGGAGCTTTGGAACAGGGTATGGACATCCATCATAGCATAATGGAAGGGGGATTTTTGTCAGATATTATAGTTGGAAATGCTCTAGTAGACATGTATGCAAAACGTGGAAGTATAGATAAGGCACATGAACTGTTTGATGGAATGGATCAAAGAGATGTCATCTCCTGGAATGCAATGATAGCAGAATATGGACAAAATGGATTTTGCAAGCATGCTCTCGAAATATTTGAATTAATGAAGCACTCCAGAACATATCCTAACATTGTAAGCTTTTCTTGTGTTCTATGTGCATGCAACCATGCATGTTTAGTGTATGAGGGCTATACATACTTCAATCAGATTACTAACCCTTATTGCATTACACCTACAATTGATCATTATGTGTGCACGGTTGACCTTCGTGCTCGTGCTGGCTATCTTGAGGACACGCTAAACTATATCATTAAGATGTCATTTAAACCTATTGTGGTTGTGTGGATGTGTTTTCTTGGTGCCTGTAGATCACATATGAATGTAGGGTTAGGAGTATTTATAGCGAAATTGCTTTTTTTTTTATCCTAAAAATGTTGCAAGTTATGTTCTTCTCTCAAACATCTATGTAGAAGTGGGCAGGTGGGATGAGGTTCAAATGTTAAGAAGATTGATGAAAGATGGAGGAGTTAAAAAGATTCTTGGATGTAGTTGGATTAAAGGCCATAAAATGGTAAATTCTTTATGTGTGGGAGACATATCACATCCACAGACACAGGATCTATGCAAAGTTGGAGAAATTGGCCTGGGAGATGAAGGAAGGATGGCATTTTCTAGATTTAGGACATTTACTAAATGATGTGGAAGGAGGAAAAATAATTATCTTTGCCACCATAGTGGAAGGTTGGTAGTTGCATTTGGCTTGTTAAATGCACCCCCTAGAACAACTACTAGAGTTGTAAGAACTTTCAAGTATGTACTGATTGCCACACTACAAGATTTATCTCCAAGTTTATTGCAAGAGAAATTGTTGTGATAGATGCAAACTTTTTCCATCATTTTAAATAGGGACAATATTCTTGAGGAGATGATTGATGGTGCTAAATGAAGCAATCTATAAAATAGGCTTGCAATATAATAATGTGCATGAAGGGACAATGTTTTATTTTAGTTTCTAGAAAGTTTTATTTATTTTTTTATTTTGTGAGTATTTGGAAATCTAGACCATGTTGTTGGCTTTGTGAAATTAGATGCATAGACTACAATGGAGGTCATTGCTTATACACATTGTTGGGATATTTTTTAAAGACCTATTTTATGATAAGGACATTTCATTGAATTGTATTCAGGGAACCTATATATGTATGAAATGAAAAGTTGTAGGAGGTGGAAAATGGGGAAAAAATAAAAGGTGAGGAGCAGTACAAGTAAATGGAAAGTCCCATAATCAATAGAAATGGGAGAGGAGGTCTCACAATCTATGCTAGCCATGTTGTATAGTTATTTTGCTTTGATTAATTGTATTATCTTTTGCCTATGTTGGCTTGATCATTTGAGATTAAATTACACATGCCATATTAGGTATGTATTTTTTTGTAAGTGGATATAGATTTTGTTTAATTTATGGTTAGATATTTCTAATGTTGCTTCACATGCCTTGCTTAGTGAGATGGTTAATAGATTTTTAAATTCACAAATACTTTTTAATGTAATTGGATTTCACTTTATTTGATTTTACTTAGATATGAATTGTTATAATTTATATATGAAGAAGTAAAAAGTTACAATTATATTTATGTTGTAATTCACAGATATGCATGGCACTTGAAAAAGTCTTAAAGAGACACAATGGGAGACATCCATAGGATTACAAAGAATAGTACAATTATATTCATAATATGGTCAAGTAGCCCACTTTATCTACATGTGACAAACCAAACAAATAGAAGTAAAGATTACATTTCATTTGGTAAGATAGGAATTACATAATTTTTCATTAGTTGCACAACTAGCAAATGCTAGTGAAAATTAAATTTCCTATGTCACATCTATGGTTTGTTTACAATCCTTAATCACAACTACATTAAGAATTTTGAATGTTTGTATTTATGTCATGTCAAAATTTAATAATAGGGGATTCAAATTCATAATGTTTAAAAACTTATGAGTCATGTGTGTTGGGACTTGGGTAATATTCACCTGCAAACAGTTCTTATAGGAAATACTTCTAGAAAAAAATTCAATAAAATGAGATGAGTTAGAGATGTTATGGTACATACATGTTGGTTCATATGTGGTGATGTTTTGGTGATAAGATGCAATATAGCATACATGTTGGCTTACATGTGACGGCATTGTGTCAGATATTACAGTTGAACATAATGCCTCAAAGCTTGATGTCATCTCTTGGACTGCAATTATTGCTGGATATGCACAAAATGGATTTGTTGAAAAGGCTTTACAAACTTTCAAGCAAATGCAATTGGTAGGTGTAAATCCAAATTCCACCACCTTTGCCAGCATCCTTCCTGCGTGCACCAAAATGGGAGCATTTGAACAAGGTATGGACATCCATCAAAAAGTAATGGATAGAGAAATTCTGTCAGATGTTGTAGTTTAAATTGCCTTGTTAGACATGTATGGAAAATGTGGAAGCATTGACACGGCATGTGAACTGTTTGGTAGGATGCCTCAAAGAGATGTCATCTCATTGAATGCAATGATTGTGGGATATGCATAGAATGGATTGGTTAAAAAGGATTTAGAAACTTTCAAGCAAATGCAATAGCAGGTGTAAACCCAAATTTGACAATCTTTGCCAGCATCCTCCCTGCCTGTGCCAAAATGGGGGCTTTGGAACAAGGTATGTACATCCATCATACCATTATGGAAGGGGGATTTTTGTCAGATATTATCGTTGGAAATGCTCTAGTAGACGTGTATCTAAAATGTGGAAGTATAGATGAGGCACGTGAACTGTTTGATGGAATGGCTCAAAGAAATGTCATCTCATGGAATGCAATGATTGCAAGATATGCACAAAATGGATTTTACAAGGATGCTCTCAAAATATTTGAATTAATGAAGCACTCTGGAATATATCCTAACATTGTAAGCTTTGTTTGTGTTCTATGTGCATGCAACCATGCAATTTTAATGGATGAGGGTTGTAAATCCTTCAATCAGATTAGTAACCCAAGTTATAGCATTACACCTACAATTGATCATTATGTTTTCATGGTTGACCTTCTTTCTCATGCTGGCTATCTTGAGGATACTCTAAACTATATCATTAAGATGTCATTTAAACATGTTGTGGTTCTGTGGATA
This sequence comes from Cunninghamia lanceolata, assembly GCA_027924645.1. Taxonomy (NCBI): domain Eukaryota; kingdom Viridiplantae; phylum Streptophyta; class Pinopsida; order Cupressales; family Cupressaceae; genus Cunninghamia; species Cunninghamia lanceolata. Next base: position 5,301,924 of record BSBN01000148.1, on the reverse strand, counting down.
TGTTTTCTTGGTGCTTGTAGATCACATATGAATACATAGGGTTAGGAGTATTTAAAGCGACACTACTTTTTTATTTAGATCCTAAAAATGCTGCGACTTATGTTCTTCTCTCAAACAACTATGCAGAAGTGGACAGGTGGGGTGAGGTTCAAATGTTAAGAAGATTGATGAAAGATAGAGGGGTTAAAAAGATTCTTGGATGTAGTTGGATTGAAGGCCATAAAATGATAAATTATTTTTGTGTGGGAGACATATCACATCCATAGACACGGGATCTATGCAAAGTTGGAGAAATTGGCTTGGGAGATGAAGGCAAGATGGCATTCTCTAGATTCGGGACATTTACTAAATGATGTGGAAGGAGGAAAAATAATTATCTCTACCACCATAGTGAAAATTTGGTAGTTTATTGGCTTGTTAAACACACCCCCTAGAACAACTACTAGAGATGTAAGAACTTTCAAGTATGTGTTGATTGCCACACTACAAAATCTATCTCCAAGTTTGTTGCAAGAGAAATTGTTGTGATAGATGCAAATTGTTTCCATCATTTTAAATAGGGACAATGTTCTTGAGGAGATGATTGGTGATGCTAAATGAAGCAATCTGAGAAATAGGCTTGCAATATAATAATGTGCATGAAGGGAGAACATTTTATTTTCAATTTCTAGAAAGTTTTATTTATTTATTTTATTTTGAGAGTATTTGGAAATCTAGACCATGTTGTTGGCTTTGTAAAAATAGATGCATAGAGTGCAATGGAGGTAATTGCTTATACACATTGTTGGCATATTTGTCAAAGACTTGTTTTATGATAACAAGGACATTTCATTGAATTGTTTTAAGGGAACCTATATATGTATGAAATGAAAAGTTGTAGGAGGTGGAAAATGGGAAAAACATAAAAGGTAAAGACCACTACAAGTAAATGGAAAGTCCCATGATCAACAAAAAATGGGAGAGGAGGTCTCACAATCTACCCTTGCCATGTTGTATAGTTCTTTTGTTTGGATTAACTGTATTATCTATTGTCTATGTTAGCTTTATCATTTGAGATTAAATTACACATGCCATATTAGGTATGTAGTTTTATGTAAGTGGATATAGATTTTTTTTATAATTTAACGTTAGATATTTCTAATGTTTCTACACATGCCTTGCTTAGTGAGATGGTTAATAGATTTGTAAATTCACAAATACTTTTAATGTAATTAGATTTCACTCTATTTGATTTTACTTAGAAATGAATTGTTATAATTTATATATGAAGAAGTAAAAAAGTTACAATTATATTTATGTTGTAATTAGCAGATATGCATGACACTTAAAAAACTTAGAATGAGGATTGTAAATTGATGTTAGAAAGAAGAGAATAATATTCTTACATGTAAAAATAAAATCACAATTTATATTGTATTGTAATTGCAAACTAATGGTATTATAAAATTGTGCATGATGAGATTTATAAGCTGATACAGATAAGATGAGAGTTTGAAAATGGTAGGGAGAGAGCTAAAAAGGGTTTTCATAAGTTTTTGGAGTGACAATAGGTTTAAAACAACTGAAACTCAAAAGGATCAGGTCTATAAGAATTTTAAAGAAACACAATGGGAGACATCCATAGGATTACAAAGAATATTATAATTATATTCATAACATGGTCAAGTAGAGCACTTTATCTACATGTGACAAACCAAACAAATAGAAGTAAAAATTACATTCCATTTGGTAAGATAGGAATTGAATAATTTTGCATTTGTTGTACAAATCTAGCAAATGCTAGTGAAAACTAAATTTCTTGTCTCATATCTATGGTTTGTTTATAATCCTTAATCACAACTACATTAAGAATGAATGTTTGTATTTGTTTCATGTCAAAATTTAATAATATGGGATTCAAATTCATAATGTTTAAAGACTTATGAGTCATGTGTGTTGGAACTCGGGTGATATTCACTTGCAAATAATTCCTATAGGAAGGGCTTCTAGAATACAATTCAATGAAATGAGATGAGTTATAGATGGTATGGTTCATATGTGGTGATGTTGCGGTAGTAAGATACAATATAACATACATGTGGTTATGTTATCTTTGTAACCACAAGTCATTTTAAGAAGAACTCACAACCACATATGGAAAAAATGTCACTGCAAGCATGAATGAGAATGCATGAGCACTTGTGGTAGAACTAGAGTTCACACAACACAATCTTAGAGTAGTATACTATTCTATAAGATGGCACAAGGTACTACAAATAGTTAGAAAGTGACGTAATGTTTATATGTGCTATTACAAGCATGGAAAATCCAAAAGAATACCAAAACCCACGCCACCAAAACAAAAAAGCAATTTAAACAAAAATGGGATGGGCACCCAAACAAAAAACAATACATCCAAATGAAGCATCCAAATCCCAAGGTAACCCCAAATCCTAGACATCCCGCTCCCTATTTAAAAATCCCACAACTCCTAAGTCTATTTGGCTCCCTAAATCCCCAAATCAAAAATCCCCATTACTCCCCACATCCCCCTCCCAATCAAAAGCTTCAAAATATAATTTAGTGTGTGCAACCGGTAGTCATGGTCCCCCTCCACCCCATGACATTCCCTCATGCACCCATCTCCCTATCATATATCTCCTATCACGCATATCTCCCCCATCACATCTGTAATATGGTCCATGCTTTTGCATAATCCACAACTTAATCGACATCATAATCCATCTCATAATCCACGTCGTAATTCACATCATAATCCATTATCCTCCATTTCCATCTCATGCAATTGTCTAACAACATCCATGCACATAATGACACTCGACATGGTCCATGTGCAACAAATATCCAACATGAGGCATTATCCTCCCTACTGTGGAAATAGATGCTTGAGTCCTCATCCCATCCAAAAACCAAAAAACCAAAAAACCCAAAAACCCCAAAAAACAAAAAAATGAAAACAATAGTAAAGAAAAAAATCCACCCAATGGTGAAAACCACTCCTTGTGGTGCCTTGGGAAAGTACCATGATGAAAACCTCTTGTGCGTGTCATGCATAGTCCCTTTTCTATCCATTCCTATACTATATTTGGGGGCAAATCACGCCTTTCCTTCATCCATTCATAGCATCCTTTTATCCAATCCATTATGTATCCCTATCTTATCATATTCCTATCCACTATCTCCCTATCTATCCTATTATCTCCCTTCCATCCTATCCATTGTATCTTCCTCCTGATCCTATTGTGATTCCCTAAAGCATGCTTTAGATACCTCTTGACATACTACAAAGTCCACCCATCCCTTCCAAGCATTCTCCCTATCATGCATCCTCCTAAGTATCACCTCGACTTATCATCACATTTTAAATCCCTCCACCCATCCATCACAAACCTCCCATTCATTGCATCCATTATCACCTTTCTTGTTATTCTTTTGGGTTAGTCTCCTCACAATGTAGTGCAACATTTTCCTAGATTCTTGGTCATACGTGGGGGGATAGAGGTGTGGTTCAGAGAGGTATGATAGGGTGGGTCTAAGGGAGCTAATGGGAAAAGGGAGAAAAAACAATATCATAAATATAAAAAAAAAATGAGAGGATGATGGTATCTATGGGGCATGAAGCCTATCCCACGTGGATAAGAAATTTTATATTTTAGGACCCAGATGACCAAGAGAGAGCTGATCCCATTCATTTGGTTGCACTTGAAATTAAGGAATTTCTTCATTTGGTTGCACTTGAAATTAAGGAATTTCTATCTATTGTTGTCATGCCCTCTTGGCATCTTGTTTTTAAAAAAATTATAGAAATTGGTGCTAACATTTTCATAAGTATCCTTGTTCATTTGGTTCATAATTTATCATGATCATGAAAGGAGTGTACCAAGATACAAAAAATTTAGAAAAAATATGCTTATGGTTCTGCTTAGAAAGTGGCAAGACCTTACTGATGATAAAGAAGCCATTCAATTTCTTCACAAGATTTATGGTAATTATGTTGAAAATCTAGACTTGCTAGTTGAACAAATGGTAGAAAAAAAAAATTATCAAAAATTGGAAATGAGGGGATGATGGTGTCTATGGGGCATCAAGTTTGTCCCACATGGATGAGAGATCGTATATTTCAAGACGCAGATGACCAAGAGAGAGATGATCCCATAGATTTGGTTGCACTTGAAAATAAGGAATTTCTATCTATTGTTGTCATGCCCTTTTAGCGCCCTATTTTAAAAAAATTATATAAATTGGCACTAACATTTTCATAAGTGTTCTTTTTCATTTGGTTCATAGTTTATCATGATCATGAAAGGAGTGTACCAAGATACAACAAATTTAGAAGAAATATGCTCATGGTTCCAATTACAAAGTGGCAAGACCTTACTGATGATAAAGAAGCCATTAAATTTCTTCACGAGGTTTATGGTAATGAATTTGAAAATCTAGACTTGCTGGTTAAACAAATGGCAACAAGGTTAATTACTAGTCTTTAGCTTTCTGGTCATGTGATACTTCATAGTTTGTGCTTTATATATTTATATTAATGTAGGCATGGGTGCAATTTGGAACTAATTCAACTTAATTTTATTTTTACTGATCTGACTTGTTTATGATCAATTTAAATTGCATTCTTAATGATTCAATATCTATTGGCGCATATTATTGAAAAGATCTTGTGTTTTTCAAACACTCCTTTTATGGCTATTTGTTTTTCAAGGAAATTTTGTCAATCCACAAGTTTTCTTCTCTCTGTGCATTCCCAAACAATAATTGTACAAATATTAAATTGTTCCCAATATATTTGAGACATGACACTAATTGAAATCTAAATAGCAAACCCAATGTTAGCTTTCCATAATTTTGGTTCCATGTTACCATTTTTACGTACAACAAGCTAATAGAATAAAGATTTACAGTGTCAAATGCTTTTCTTGGAATCTCTAAAAATATGTTCAACAATCCATTTGGTGCATCTACTTTGTGTCAAAGTTTGTTAGAGTGGTAGTATGTAGTCATTCAAACTATTACATAGCTATTTATTACACAACAATATGTAGTTGAAAAACCATATTTTTGAAATGCAAAACATAGCATGATAGCTGGGACCAATTAAAATTTGAGTAGTTTTTGAATGACATTTGTGGAGTAAACACAATGTTAGCTTTCCATAATTCTAGTTCCATGTTTCCATTTTTATGCAGGGCAAGTTAATAGAATAAGGATTTACAGTCTCGAATGTTTTCTTCAGAAGTTCCAAAAATCTGTTCAACAATCCACTTGGTGTGTCCACTTTTGTATCAAAGTTTGTCATAGTAGTAGTATGTAGTCACTCAAACTATCACATAACTATTTATTACACAACATAATGTAGTTGAAAAAACATATTTCTAAATTGTAAAACATAGCATGATAGTTGATGCCATAGACAATTTCAAGAAGGATGCAGTAGAAAACTGGCAACATAAATATATGCAAGAGGAGCCACTATATTCTAAGAATTGATACTCCCTTGCAATGCCTATAAATCACAAATTACACTACCTTGTTCAAACAATGCAATGTGAACAAGTCATAAAACACAAACACTTCTAAAAAAAAATTACTTTACAAACAGATACTCCCTTGCAATGCCTATAAATCACAAATTACACTACCTTCCTCAAATAATGTAATGCCAACAAGTTATAAAACACAAACACTTCTAAAAAAAAATTTACTTTACAAATAGCCTATCGGCAAAACCATTGCTCGTTCACCCTGTGCAACTGCTAGTTATAGGTTAATTATAAAATTTATGTTTACTATTAGTATAGATATCTTAAATATATTTATCCAAAAATAATTAGTTTTGAATTATTTTGTATAATGTAGACACCCTAAATTTATCTCACCAATTTCTCACAATTATTCTCAAATTGACCACTTTTCACTATTTAATCTAATTTTCTAAAATTAATTAATACAACTAATTTAATATTGTAATTAGTTAATTCTCTGCCCATGTCCCAATTAAGGTGACTAGCCTAATTTGACTAATTTCATCCCCAATTGACCCCCTTTCTCATCCCTAAGCCCAAATTATTCCTCCAACTTAATTAATTAAAATAACCCATGATTAGTTAATTAATTAAGACTAATTAACCCCCCTAACATTTCTTCTAATTTAATAATCCACATCACCCTCAATCCTTGTCTTATTAAGCCATCTACATGGACAAAGATCCAAATGTTCATCATTTGACATGTGTCCAAGCCCCCTTAAAGCTCACACGTGTGAGCATGCTAACTCATCCCACTCCTTGCTTACACGTGTGAACTTGCCAACTTGGAGGCATGCTAGCCCTCCACCTCAACCCACTTCATGCTCTCACATGTGAACACTTTTGACTCATTCCACTCCTTGCTCACACGTGTGAGAATGTTTGACTCATCCCCCACTCCTTGCTCACACATTTGTGAGCATGCTCTTCACACATGTGTGAGCATACTTGGTCTTCCACCTCATCAATCCATGAGCAAAAGAAATCTCAACCATCGATTTCAACCTTACATCCTAGCCCTCCATTTCTCATCCAAAAATCTATTTAAGAGAGGCTTGCCCCTCTCATTCGATTAACTATTCATGCATTATCATCACGTTAACAAATTTATCCATCCACTTGAGCACCCAGATTTACATCACATAGCAATAATCACATTTGGTCTTTTGAGGTGTATCCACAACAACAAAATGGAGGTATAATGCTTTTATTTGTGTTTTGCATTTCTTGTTTACTTCCAGTTTCTTGCACAAACTGAAGGTAGATGTTAATGTTGGATTGTAGGTTTGCTTATGACTCACTTGCACTTGTTTAATCTAATTTCAGCCTCTACATTTCTGACATGCTTGGTGGGACTCTTGTCCCATACTAACTTTTGTCTTGTGAGTGTTTTTTGTGAGTTTTTATAGGTTTTGACATTCTTGGATGTGCTCTTAGGTTGCCCAATGTTTCCACCCTATGTACTGACGTCTGTGCAAGTACACATTATGTCTCTATATCTTTTGGGCCTTTGTTTCATCATTTCAACATAGGCGACATGCAAGTGTAACGTCTACATAGTTGCCAAGCCGTCTACATCTCAGCTTGCTATGTTTGCACATTTTCAAAATTTGCATGTTCCTAACTCTATTTCTCTTGTAGGAGTTTGTTTTTTAGGTTCCCCTAACTTTATCCTTAGTGTTGTGTTGAGGTTTTCAAGTGTTTAATCATTTTCATAAGCATTTTCAATCATTTTGGGCTAAGGATTTGTAGGGTTTTCTTAGTTGCCCTCTTTTGCATAGTTGTCCCTCTGTTTGTCATCTATACTGAATTTCTTTGTAGGGTACACTTGTTTGTGTCCTTAAGGGAGGTGGCCAACCCTTACCTTGCAAATATTTGATAATTTTTTAGACTAATCTTTATGTTTTTGCAGGCTCGGAATGTTCTTGGGATAGACAATGCAGCCTTGTGACATTTTTTCTTTTTTTTGAGACATTTCTGCATCTCTCGAGACTTCTGCACCCTACTTTATAACAGTGTTTTCTTTTTACCTAAATCAAATTTTCACCCTCTATTTTGCAAGTTCTTAGACCTCTTAGGATCATAACATATCATTATTTGTGTTATTCGGGCCCTCTAATAGTCTTTGAACATGTAGGTTGTCATTTTATCAATCATTTTAAATAGAGTTTTATGTGAGCTCAATCCTTGCAAAAAAATTGATGATTAACTGACTTTGCTTGGCTTTTGACATTGAGTTTGACTTGTAGGAGTACTTGTGAGCATCCTTGACATTTTAGGCTAACTTTCTTTTTACAGGATCTTGAGTTTTTTAAAATTGTTCTTGCATTTTTGTTTCTATGAGTCCCTCGAGGCACGAACATCTCCCCTCATTACATTTCTACATTTTGGGAAACATCTATGCATTTTCTAGAATTTCATTTTTGCATAGTTATGCATCTCTACATTTTAGGAAATGTGTGTGCCTTTTTCCAGAGTCATTTCTACATGGTTAGGCATTTCTACTTTCAAAGTCCGTCGTTTCTACATTTTGTAAGGTATCTCCATATTGTGTGTCAATGTTTTTGCATCTCATATATTTTCCAACATCATTTTTGATCATTTTGGATAACTTCTTTTTGCTTGTGGGTTGGATTATTTTAAAAATTTGATCACTAACCACTCGCAGGTTCTTTAATAGAAATCAGTAAACATCCAAAACTACTAACAAGTTTTTTTTGTAGGTTCGATTGATGAAGGCATATTATTAAGCCTTAATAGTGTGTTTGCTTTCACATTTCCTTGGGGTTCTAAAATTAACTTTGTTTGGTGAATTTTTTTCTTCTTAAAGGTGTGTGTATGCTCTCCCTTTGCATTGAAAGATGATCTTTGGGAATCAAATACACCCTTTGAACATATTGATCTTCACACCACACATTTCATTTCCTAAGATAAATTAACTTTGTTTAGTATGCTTGTGTGGGTCATGAGAAATATGGATGCTCTTCCCTCACACCGAAAGGTGATTAAGGGAGTGTAAGCGGCCTCCTCAGACTGGATAAGCAAGGTTCCGCTGTCAATAATCATTTCGCCGCTTCCATCCTCTTTCACATCAAAAGTTCCACCGAGAATATTTATACCTTTCCCTCCCACCATTATTCCTGTTATAGGAATGTAATAGAAGAGCGGCAACTTGGCTATCTTAACGAAGCCCATCGTCTAAATGTCGCCTCCGCTCAATTGAGCAGCGTGGCCAAAGAGAAGCGGACTGGTTTTGGGAGTTCCACCAAAGTAATCATCATAGGACAAGAGACAGTAGGAGGAAGATATTGAAGCAGGTAGAGCTCATCCATTAAACACACGAGTAGAATTAGAGGCTAAGCGTAGGAGTAGAATCAAAGGCTAAGCGCAAGTTACCAACAATAAAGTGGGTAATGCAACGAAGAAAAGGAAGAGCCAATCTTAGCGTACTAGGTATGGTTTATTCATTTTTTTTTTTGGTAGCGAAGCTCTTCATTTTTATGATCTTCACAGAATTTTGGCCTTCTAACTGTTGTGGTATGACTCATCTCAAAACACCCTTTTTAATCTATTTTTTTTCTTGCTTATTCATTTAGGAAATCTTTGTTACCTTGGAAAAACTTCCTTTTGGTACAGATAAGGCACAACTATAGTTGCAAAATAGATTTTATTCTTGCTCTTTGTGTTAATCTTTGATTTGATATTTCTTAAGATTTCAATTTATGTGTGGCGGTTCAATCTTTGAGTGTTTTCTTGGGGCGTTGCTACTACGGGGCTACTTGGCTTAATCCACATATTTAATATACTTGATAACAATTTTATTCCAGCAAAAAGCAAAAGTCTCTGTGGCCTGTCGAGAAGAAGAACTAACAAACAAATTCCTAACACTATTGCTAATTTGACACTTTTATTTTATGAGTTCTTGATCGTTTCAAGCTCCGTGTAGGCAGGAAAGGTTGCAGCTAGTTTTAATGCGACTGCCAGATGCATTGCTAAGTAGTTTCCTAAGAGAAAATTTAACAATCCATTTGGTGCTATCCTGCTATCATTGCATTCTATGAGATGACTTCTTGTTAGGCATTTTATTTAACAGATTATGTGTTGTCTATTTTCATATCTTTCGTTGCAGGTCTGTTAAGACATTTGCAACTTCAACATCTGACATCTCTCCTCTATCCTTATACGCTAGTATATGCTTCAAGCCAAATCTAGCTCTGCGCCTACCATTTGTATTTACCTAAAATTTCATAAGACTTGTAACAAATTTTTTTAAATGCTTACCTTGAGCTGACGTTATTAAGAGGCATTTTGTCCAACAGTTTATGTGTTTTGAGTTGAAATTGTTGAATTATGGATATCTGATGATAAAATTAGTATCATTTGCATGTTCATGCATCTTGGTTTAAAGCTCTTGGACTATATTACCATAAGGTTGCAAGACTTGCTTTTTTTAATTGAGTCACTATTTAGAGTTAGGAATGGATCAACAAGTCAATAGCCATTTCATGAGAAAGATACTATGATATAGATTTTACATGATCTCTTTCTTATTGATATTGTAAATATTTTAGATTGTGATTTGTTTAGTATGGCGATGTTCTTGAGTGCCTTGAATGTTTGATATTTTGTAAACAAAGAGCGGTAGCGGTATGGAGTTAAACTATATAGTCTAAGGACCCTAATACAGTCTAGAACACAACCAAAGGTGATTTCACTAGAAGTGGGTTAGAACACAACCAAAGGTGATTTCACTAGAAGTGGGTTGTAGTAAAACAATTTTCCATTATGGATGTGGTCTACAACTATGTGTGGAATGAGTTTGTTTTCATATGTTTGTTAGTCTTCCAACTTCATTACTGCAATTTTATTTTTGATACTGCTCCATGTTTATTTATGAATTGAGTACTCGGGATATTTAGACTTGGGATTCTAGTGATAAACATATAGAATCCCTTAGTTGTGTTTCACTTGTTGGAGCAAAAGCGTGTAGACAATAAAACTAAGATTAACATATTTATTTAGTTGTATTTTATTTGTTGATAACCTTTCGCCAATAAGTTCTTACTTGGATAAGTTATGGTGTTGCATTCTTATGGATTTTGCATGTATTTGTCTATCGAGACTCTATTGCGTTCAAGCATGTGATTTCTAATATAAACGTACGACTAGTTAAATTAGCTTATAAAACCTTTCTGTAGATGAAACTTTATGTATTCATGTCGATGACTTTATTCAAGTTCCTAAAATATGTGCTTAGTTTTGATTGTTTAGTGTTTTGGTTCAAATTGTTATTAATATTTAACTTATGATTGGAAACATGATTAACGTTGGTTAAAAATAGAATTAGGAACTTGGGCAAGTTTATGATTTGGAATCTATTTTCTATGTAAACCTAAGTTTCGATTTGCACTACCATCTTTTATTGCATTGGCATTAGATTTTAAATTTTCTTTTTAGCCAAACATAGTGATAATCATTTATGGTAAGGTATATTAAATTAGAAAATGAAGGTCTATGTAGATTGGTTAGCTAGTAGTTTAGAGACCCTTTTTTTATGGAATGACCTAATTATAAGACAACTTGTGATAGATAGCCTTGTCCATCTGATATTTCCTCCATCTCTAGACTTGGACAAGAGAACCTAGATTTCTTGAAATAAATTTAGTTTTGAACTTTTGTTGTTCTAGGGTGAACAAGATGTTTTTGAAACAACCATTCAGGTTGTAAGTCTAATCAGTGAACTACGAAGCCTCTGCGCGTACGTAGGCAAGGCCATATGGGATGAGCCCTCAAGGCATAGGTTCGTCCCCTTAGGTCCTATCGTCTTCTATATTCCAAAACTTAACTCATGATTATTTTATTATGATGGAGAGTCTAATCATGTTTTCTAGTTTTGTAGATATCATGTAGTTACATGAACCATCTAAGATCGTTAATGATCAAGCAAGGAAAGACTAAGAGGGTTATGGTAAGGGATGGGTATTTATCATCTAATTCATTTGTTTAAAATTGGTGAATTTCCTTAGAGACGTATATTATGGTCGGATGCAATAAAATGATACATTTAGTCATTATTTTTTGATGATGTGATTTCTTTGTTAGAACTATGCACTCAAATTAAAATTAGCTATGATATAACAAAACATCTGCCTTACTTAACTAAATTTATAAGATGACTTAATGAATGTATGATGAACTACTCTCATGCTCTATCAAAGTACTTGTATCATAGAACTAAATTATGTGAATTGATTTATCAATACTAGAAAATTGTGTGTGTGTGTGTGTTAAATGCTCTATTGTGTTAGTTGGGGCATTACAATGACTACAAAATACATTATACAGATTGTTCCCTTTACACTATGCATAACAAGTTGGACATATTATTGTGGAATCATCCATAACTATATGTATGATTTAAATGGTTGGTTGTGACATAGCAACATATTATTGAAGGAGATTAATAGTGTAGATTGTTCCCTTTACATTGTGAAGATGGTGACAAAGATTTAGAGACCATCTCTAGATGTGTGGACAAGTGGGGAGGATTGTATGAGGATGACGTGGATGTACACCTTTTGGATATTTGGATAGATGCCTGTAGGAGCATGAGAAATTCTCATTATGTTTAGTCTTGAGTGGATCTCAAGGAGGCATTGGCAGTTTCAAGGTAGAGTTGGTGGGTGTCACTCTTTGGCAGACTTCATCCAGGGGCTATGCAACGGCTTTCTACTCCTCCCTTGTGAGCCTAGAAAGGTTTCCACTCATTGTGCTTCAGTCACTATAGTTGGGGATGGGGTCAAAGGACATGGTACTAGCTCCCACCTCTAGTGTGTCATTGAGTCTAGAGAAGGTGGGATCAATAATGGAGGGTTCCTCATCCCCTATCCGATCACCAACAATGAAGCCTTTAATGGGGAAGGATGTTAGCTGAAGCCTTTGATGGGGGAGGATGTTAGTTGTGTTATCAATCAGATATGCACCCAATGCCAAGCTATCAACTTAGCTACCTGTTGACACATGGGAACACTCATAGGCTTGTGGGTTGCCTAAAACTTGGAGTGAACCTCCAGAGTGGGCTGGATCCCCTGGTAAATCACCTAATCTAAAAGACTTCTTGAGGAAAGGGTAAGAAGATAACTAAAAATTAAATTCTAAAACCTAAGGATATTTTACCAGAATTTTATCTATTGACTCACAATTAGCCTCACAAAGCCTTTTATCCTCACAATTTCACTAAAACAATGCAATACATAAGTAATTTGCATGAAAGCACTTGAAAGCTAGAGGTTTGCATGAAGGAAAAATACAAGTTTTATCACAACTTCAACCCACTAACCAAGGATAAACATAACATGCAACCTGTATTACATGAAACTTTCGCATTCAATTCTGCAACAATGAGACATATGAAAAGGATTATAAGGTTGAATCACAACGGGACATCAAATCATTGATTACAAAATGAATTAGAAAGTATGAAAGAGGAGAACTCTACTACTTTATTAAAACTGAAAGGAGTAGAAACTGAGTATCTGAGTACAAAGAATGTTTACAAGCTCTCTGCAAGTGAGCCAAATAGAAAGAAACCATAATCATAACTTATCTAAACTAAGTCTTTCTTCCCTATTTATAACTCCAAAAATCTCCCAAGGAAAAAGCTAAGAAATCTTCTTAAAATAGCAAATTTGATCCATTTTCGAGCTCCACTGAAAAGCCAAAAATAAAGCTTTCAAATCACCTTCAATCTATATATGAAAGCTGCCAAAATCTTCCTCAAGGTAGACCCCTCCAAAAATCTTCTTTAAAACAAGCTTTATTTGCTCAATAAAAGCTCAATTTGTCCATATCTTCCCAAAGAAAGCAAACTTCAAAAAAGAAAGATATTGTTTGCTTTACTTTGCTTTAACTACCTAAATAATGAATATTTATAAGTAATTTATAAGATATTGCTTTAAATATCATTTTACAATATTTTTTTGCAGCTTCAAATTTGCAAAATAGAAAGAAGGCCCTCCATTGAAAAGATTCCTCACAAACGACAAACTGGGTTGGTTAGAAATTTAAAGGGTTTTTGTGCTTTATTCTATTCTAATCTCTATCCACAAATCTCAAAAACCCAGATCACACTTTATGAGATATGACAAAAACACACGACTACTATCTTAATTTTGCTGTGTATTGTGCCTCTGACTTTTCCTCAAAAAATACAAACTGGGTTGGTGACAAATTTAAAGGGTTTTTTCATCTTATCTGTATCCAAAATTTTTCAAAACCCAGAGCATATGTTTTGAGATATGATTGAAACACGTGACAACTATCTTTATTTTGCAGGGTCTTTATGTGACACTACTGTTCTTTTAGATTCTTTCCACAATCCTCTTAAGACTTGGGGGTAGCATGCTGAGATAAACCCTTGTGGGAGCCCATTTTTCTCCACATACTATGATATGCCATCAGAAATAAATCAACAACAAGATTTCACCTTAAATATAATGAAACTATTTCGGCTCTGCTAATTTGAGCTGTAGGTAAAAAATTGGTAACAAGTTGTACTAAATCTCGTACGGTCTACTTTGAGACACGGAATATGATGGGAAAGATAAGGGCTCTTCAAATCCTTGATGCCCATATAGATAGATCTCCATCCAAGATGAAACACACATTAATTAGTAAATTTCTTGGATCTAGGCCTAATGTGGATTATTTTAGAAGTTGGGCTAATAGGAAGTGGTTTCTCAATGGAATTGTGGTGATCTTGGTACTTCTGAGGGGCTTCTTTTTAATTGAATTTTCCCTTCACAAAGATTGTGCTTGTATTATTAAAGGAGGACTATGGTTTTAGGGTACAATTCAAGTGCCTATTCATTAAGAGGTAGAATATAGGCTTCAACCCTATGAAAGAAATAATCAAGACTATTCTAGTCTGGGTGAGGTTTCCTGAGCTATTGCTAGAATACTGGGATGAGGAGATTTAGGAAGGCATTTCCAGGACCCTTGGCTAGCTCATTATAGTGGACAATGTAACCAAAAGTAGACAATGGCTTCTACACATGTAGTTCTGCATTAACATGATGGTTGATAAGGTGCTCCCTTCTTTGATCACCTTATCCTCTAAACTTGGTGACTGGGTTGAAAAATTAAATATGAGGATTCCTTGGCTTTTTGAAACCATTGCCTCATACTTGGCCATGCTTCACATGGATGTAGGGCTGCCATTTAGGCAAGCAACTTCACACAAAGGACTAGCATGCTCCTTCAACTACAGATTTGGTTCCTTTTGGTGGTGAAGTCGATGGAGCCTTTGCAAAAGGGACTAGCATTAATCACAATTGCTTTGAGTAAAGAAGCCCACAAGATCTTGGAAAAGGGAAGTTGATTTGTGGAGAAAGCATTGTGGGGCCTATTGAGGGGTGTTTTTACACACTCGTCAACATGTAGGTAGAACACAAGAATGCAACACCTCTCCTATAAGGAAACCAACCTGAAGAGATTGATAAGCCCAAGGTCCCTGTTTTGCTGGGTCACAATGATGTTGGATAGTTTAGTGGCTCATGTAGCTATACCTATACAAGGGGCTACTAGTAATCATGTAAACATATGGTTAATTGCACAAAATGATCAGTAAATTAAATAAATCGTGTATAAATAGGCTACCCTGGTTGTTTATTCCTAGCAAATGAGTACTTTTGATTCTAGACCGATAATAAATAAACTTGAAAACATGAGGGGATCTGATTTATAACATGTTAGAAAGATTAAGGTCTAATCTAACTCTAACCTATCCCTAAACTAACTAGATTCACAAAGAAAGAAAAAAAGATAAGGGGTTAGAGAAATAATAACATAAAAGAAATGGTTAGCCTTTGCATTTGGTCCCACTGTATTTAGTAGGTTTGATGAGATCAAAGAGATGTGATGACCAGTATTTCACACAATCATATAAATTTCAAATGCAAGAGTCTATTAATGGGCACCAAAATTGGTAGGTTACAAGCAACTATAGGATTCCCATATTGCAAATGAGATTCAATTCGTCACTTGTGTGCCTTGTTGAAACTACAAAATTACCACCTCATTTCTATCAGTCTCTATATCTTCTTCTCTGTATATATCAAAACCAAGTTACACTCCTCTTTTTATAGAGGTGATCTTTCGTTACATTCACCATAAGGTCAACTTAGTAGGGCAAGACCTATTTACAAATTACAGGCCTTTAAAACATTCAAAATGAGGTCAACCCCTTAAAGTATAAGCAAGGGGACATTCCCTTATATTAATATTTAATCATTAATTCTACTCCCTAATATTAATAGGCTTCATTATTGATATTGTGATAGGCTCTCATTGCTTCCTTAATGACCTTGCCATCAAGAACTTCTATCGGTCAGCTATCTTTGTGAAGGACTTCTGCTCCAAAAGCAATACTTTCAATGCCATTCTAATTGTGCACATGCAAATGTATTGAAATCCCTTCGAGCCTAATCCCTCCTCCAATAGTTGTTTTTTCTCTTCTTGTTCCTTCATTGTAAGTGGTTCCCCAACTTCCCCTGTGCCAATACCTCTCGAAGACACCTTTTGCTTGGTTTCTTTGATTTGGTTGCATGAGATAGTGAAATTACTTCTCATGCTCAGTACAAGTGGGAAATTCGAAGAATGTCTCTATCAAACCAACCCTAAAATTTAGAACCACTTGACATGCTAGATCAGACACTTTCCTTTGCTTCTAGTCATATCTTTGTGCACATGCCAAAACTAGCTCGGGAGGCTATAAGGATACTGGGGATGTAGCAGATTGGACCAATCCTGAACAAACCATGCACCAATCCTAAAAGGGTCTGGCTCCTTCCTCATGTACTTTATGTAGAAACTCTTGGACACCAACATGCTATGGATCGATGTCTCCAATCTTTGGATATGTAATTTCTCCAGCTGGAGGATTTTCCTGCATCTCTGCATTGAACACCAAGACCACCATTTAGAACATACCCAAATCACTAGAAATATCCTTTGAATGCATCAGGGTTAGTATATCCCACATTCTTAAAAGAATGCAACTTGAAGTTCATCAGAATGAATAGTACATTCATGCTTCTCTTTGTAAATTATCAAGGATCCTAGGAGTCTGTTACCCACCTAAGGGATAGTACTGTGAAGAGCATTAGGCACTAGGGATATGGGTGATCCTGAAATTTTAAGTAAAAACTAAAAACACCGACTCATCGATCCCAAACGTTTATTGAGTTGAGCTATCGGGGACCGGGGATTGGGGAGATCTTTGAAATTATGCTCAAAAGGTAGTAGAAAAGGAGCAGGTTCAATACCAAGGAGCTCGCTGATCTCCATGACAAAAAATATCAAAAAAAACTTAGACAATCCGATATGTTGATTCTAATGGTGTAATATGTTCATCAGGAATCGAAGATTGGGGAAATCAAAGACTCAAAGCTCAAAACATAATAAAATAGGATAGGGTTAAACCCATGATTTTGAAAGGCTTAGGAATTCAAAGCATCAGAGATCAGGGATCGTGAACAACCTCACACTTATGCTCAAAAAGTGAAGAAACATGACAAGGTCCAACACCCCGATCCTGAAGGGATTAGCGAATACCAGGTATTGGGGTCGGGGATCGAGACACAACCATATTGCATGCCCAATAAAGAAAGAATTAAAATAATCAAAACTTTGAAAGAGCAATAGGACGTCACTGAAAACAACCTCGAAAAACATGCCAAAACAAAAATGGATTCAAATGACTAGGGTTACAAAACTAAAAAGGGAAAAAAAGAAAACCTACGAAAAAAGAGATTCAAGACCTTAGAGCATGAAAGGGCACAAACACAAATGCCATTCCAACCCAAAGCAAGGCCAAACAAGTGGGTGAATTGACAAAACGTCATTAAATATAGAGAAGGTGTAGAAACCCTACTTGGAGAAATGACAAATGATGCAATAGACCAAGCTCGCCTAGCTGCGATAGACGCAACTAGCAGACTATGAACATTCACTCCCAAAAGTACCAATAGATTTGATCTGACACCACAGGATTTGCATCATGATCAAAATCATCAGAGCTTTGAGAGAAAATGTAAAATGCAAAAGTGAAAAATGGAATGGAGAAAATGGCAATAAAAGGGCCCCTTGGCATGCGCACAAGAAAACTGCAATACATGTAGATCCGAGGGTAGGTAGGGATTATGTCATATCCATTTCTCATCAGGATATCATAGATGCTTTTATTGTCATGTCAAAATGAAAAACTCTAAAGATCCGACAAAGGTGATGTGTGGATCCATCACTAGTATCCACAGACCTCGAGATGTCAAGGGTGCTTCTACTACCATGCCAAAATGATAAACCTCGACAAGATAAAAACTCATCATGCAGATGTACAAGGAAAGCTGTCGAGTTTTTGTGGGTGATTTCATTGTCATGCTGAAATGACAAACTGCAATACCCCCTCAAGGCAGGAAATGTGAGAAACTTATTGAAAATGCCGAACTTAGAAAGTCAAAACCTAAAAGGAGGGGTAAAAACATCAAAACAAAATCAAAATAAGCCAAAGGGAAGAAAAAGATTCTAGGAAAAGGTACTAAAACAATGTTGACATTACACTACAAGAGAAGGAGACAAACAAAGAAGGGAAAGGGTGTCCTCATTTGCCTAAAATGGGGGTGTGTTGTGTAAGACACAACAAGGCCTCATACCCCAAAAGGAAGCACACTAAAACCCCAAACAAGGAAAATAGGAGGGAGACTCAGAGTTTGGAGTGGACCTCTCCTCTCATCTCAGACCCGCATTTGACTTCCGAATCTGGAATTAAAGCCAAGGACAAGGCTGCTATCTAGAGCTCCCTAATGAAGTTTAGACGCAAGCCACCTTGAGTGGTGGGTTTGTTTTTTGTTCTTGGGCTTTGACCCAGTTTTGATTTGTTGATCCAACTAGTTGGGTGTTGTTGGTCTATAGCTATTTGTTATTTCTTTTATGTTTGCTTTTTATTATTCCTCTTTACGTTTTTGGCCTATTTGTTTTGTTGTGTCCTAATGATGTTGTACATGGGTGGGGCCCTTTCAAAACCCCTTATTCTAGTTCATAGCTCTAGTTAAAAGTGTTTACCAATATCAAAAACATGTCTAAAAAAACTGAAGAGAATATCAAGCCTCTAATCTCTATAAAAAATTATAGAGATTCTATGGGAACAAGATTATGCATCTGCAATCCTACACCAACTCAAACACCAAGAATGCACCAGCTTATCAATTATTCTATTAAAAAACCCTTGCACCCAATTCTACATGCAAACTATTGTTCTCTTCTCTTCATGTAAATGGTTCCATGCAAAGAAACTAACAATGTTCATTCTCTTCTCTTCTAAACCAAATTACAATTTTCTACCAATGACCTCATTCATTAATATGCTAGTTGATATATCCAATATCTATTTGCAACATGTTTCCACACACTATTAGATATATCAACTGAAATACATGCCATTACTCTTAGTTATCAATAAATACAATAATGTATCCCTTTTGTATAATGCATTGTATCTTCCTATTAAGTCAATGCCTATGCATAAAAACATGTGTAAGGGATGACTATAGGTCCAAATTGTATGGAGGATAGTTGGATTTAATAATAGATGAAAAGACTTTAAGGTAATGCAAAGCCTTTTCCACTAACTTGTTCTACAATGTTTGGATTGTCTTGGTTAATGTGGGTTCTTAATTTGTGCAGGCTTGTTATAAGAGGTAGTGAAAGTCTTGTTATACAAATTTTAACTTGGTATTTTGGTGTGGTATGGTGGAAAGTTCGAAACAATAATTATGTGGATGGACTAGTGGGAAATGTGATCCAACACTCGCTAAGGGTGTTGCAAAAAATGTTTCTTCTTGTGTTTTTATTTTAAGAACAATGATATGACATGAAGTCTGAAAATTGTAAATTACATTCGCTGTTACAAAACTTTGCCTTGAAATCTTCATAAAGTTGCATTTTGATATGATCATGTTGTAAGAAAACCTCATAGTTTACTTTTCAGATTTTTTACTTTATTAGTCTCTGCAAGGTCTCCACCCCATGAAATTAGATCCCGATTCATAATTTTTCATTTGGAATTTACAATTGCTATCATCCATGGGGTTTGTGACATGTGAATGAAGTATCCAATTTAATGAGGTTGTGATCTATAACTGCATTGTTCCTCTCCATCTTGGCAGGGTCTTTCATTACCTTGTTCCTCATAAGTTCTCTCAGTTAACTTTATCCACAATTGTTTTCTTTGTCATTCCTGGTCTGTTTAGGTTCATGAGGGTTCGAGGTCCCCTATGATCACTTCATAAAATTCATGATGCATTTTTTGAAATACCATTACATATACACATACTTCAAATTTAAATAGATTGACAAGCTTAGTTTATTCCCTAGTTTGGTCATGAGGTCAAAACCTGAATACATGAATTGAACAAAATATATAAGGTGAAAAGGAGGGTCATATGGAAAATCAAATATACATATATTACAAAAGAGAGATTTGTAACCTCCTCATACCACTGTTTTGTGATTTTTAACAAAATGTCCATGGTATTTTGTGATCATAAACAACACAAAATCTATTGGCTACGTGTGAAGCCAAGTTTGTAATGACGACTTGTAATGTAGGCATCTTCTTGTTTTGTAACCATTGCCTTCTACACATTTTCTGGCACGGTGGTTGAAGATGTCAAGTTTGGTATTCATTTGGTTTTGAATAGGCTATTTTGGTTGTCAGGATGTAAGGTGCATACATACAGTTGAATAAAATTGAGACTCCCCTGTTGATAGTGGATGTAGCCATATATTGGTGAACCACTTTAAAAGTTTGGTTTTTTGTGTCTCTGTGATTATCATTTTATTCTGTTCCAAATTTTTCTGCAATCTTTCTTTTCATTTGCTCTATTTTTAATCAACAATTAGTATCAGAGCTCTGGTTAACAAGCTCAGTCTAAAAGCTCATTTTTTGAAGCTAATTGAAATCAGTGAAGATTTTCAAAAGTATGGACGACGCAGACAAATGGAAGATAGAGAAGTTCACGGGCAGAACTTCATCTTGTGGAAAGCATATATGGAGTCATTGCTGATCAAGTAGGACCTCTCACTTGCATTGGTGGGGAAAGCAAAAAGAAAAGGTTCAATGTCAGATGAAGATTGGGAGAAAATGGATATGAAAGAAAGGGCAACAATTTTTCTTTCACTATCCAGCAACGTGCTATTTCATGTTTTAGCTGAGAAGACAATGAAGGAGCTATGGGATAAGCTTTCAGATATGTATGAAATGGCCTCTACTTCTAATAAAGTCTTTATTATGAAAAAGTTGTATAATTTAAAGATGAAAGAAAATGGGATCATTTGAAATCATTTAAATGAATTTACCACTTCAGTCACTCAATTGATCTCGGTGGGAATAAAATTTGAGGATGAGATCAAAGCAATCTTGCTATTATATTCTTTACCCAACAGCTGGGAAGGTGTTGTGATGGCTGTGAGCACTTTGGTAGCAACAAAAAGTAAATTAGTTTCTGATGACGTAGAAGCTACGCTTCTCAGCGAATCAAGAACTCTCTTCCAGTGATGCTTTAATAGTTGTAAGTACTGCCAATAAGGGAAGAAATCAAGAAAGAGGAAGAAATAATGACCAAAGAAGATCTAAATCTGCTCCAAGATCAAAGTCCAGGGGCAGAAACGGTGCTTGTTGGTTTTGTGGAAAACCTGGTCATACAAAGAAAAATTGATGGAACTACAAGAAGGCCCAATATAAAGTGAGTAATAATAATGAAGTAAACATTGCATGTGATGGTGTTTTGGTCTTATCAACTAGTAACACGAATGAAGATTCATGGTGCTTGATTCTGGTGCCTCTTTCCATGCTACTTCATGCCGGGAGGCTTTCACAAATTTCCAAGAAGGTACATTCAATAAGGTTTTTCTTGGTGATAATAATTAATGTGAAATTCTAGGTAAGGGTGATGTAAGATTGCATTTGAAAACTAGAGATAAATGGATCTTGATGGATGCGAGATATGTTCCAATGTTGAAACAAAATTTAATCTCCATTAGCCAACTTATTGCTCATGGGTGTAATGTTAAATTTTCTTTAGATACTTGGAAATTAACCAATAGGGTTTTAGTGCTTTCAAAGGGAAAGAAGTTGGGTAATCTTTATATTTTAGAATGCCATGGTGAAGTGGGAGCTGCCTTGTCAGCTATAGAAAGTGGCTCAAAAATTTGGCATAGGAGGCTCGAACATATAAGCTAGAAAGGACTTGAAGTTATGCTTCAACAGAATCAGCTTCCAGGCCTCACATCGGTTGATTTGGAGTTATGCAAACATTGCCTTTATGGCAAAGAGACTAGGACCAGCTTCTTGAAGACTGGTCATGACAACAAATCCTTACCAAATGTGGAGCTTGTTCATTCAGATGTTTTCAGCTCCACTGAGGTAACTTCTTTCAGAGGTGCTAATTATTTTGTTACCTTCCTTGATGATTACATTCGCAAAGTATGGATTTATATGATGCATCAAAAATCAGATGTGTTTTCCAAATTTAAATTTTTCAAGGCTATGGTTGAAAACTAGATTGGGCATAAAATTAAATGTCTACTAACAGATAATGGTGGAGAATTTTGCTCTCCAGAGTTTGACACATTTTGTGCAGATCATGGTATTCGTCGCATTAAGGTGGTTCCTTTCAACCCTCAAGAAAATGGTGTAGCTGAGAGGTTGAATCGGACGATTCTTGAGAGAGCTCGGCGTATGCTCTCAAATGCCAGTTTGGGGAAAGAGTTTTGGCCAGAGGCATGTAATACTGTAGTTTATTTAATCAATCACGCTCCTTCATATCAATTAAACTTTGATATTCTAGAGGAGAGATGGCTCGGCAAACAAATTTCTTACAATCATTTGCGTGTCTTTGGTTGTGAAGCCTTTGTGCATATTCCTAAAGAGCACCAGACAAAACTTGATCCCAAATCCCACAGGTGCATATTTCTAGGCTATGGAGAGGATCAATATGGTTTCAGGCTGTGGGATCTTGTCACCAAAAAGATTATTTGCTGTCGGGATGTCGTGTTTAACGAAAAAGTCTTCCCAGGTTTGCAAAAACAGAGCTCATCTCCAAATGAATTTATAACAATTGATTTGTTTGATAATGCCAATAATATGGTTAAGAAACATACAAATATTCCTTTTGTAAGTTTCTATCCTTCTATTATTTCTTCTTCAATTGTTTGTGCATAGTCATCTGGTGTCCCTCCTCTCCCAACATCACTATCTATGAGTCATAAAGGAGGAGCATCATGTCCCATGATGCCTTCTATTTTTTCAAACCTCCCTCTTACAATTGGTACGTAGAATTTGAATGATGCATCGCCCTCTTTTTTGGATGGTCAAATGCCCAATTTAATTTCTTTGCCACAGGTTCAACACTTACATCAGCCTTATCAAATGGAAGAAGGCAAAAATAAAGGTGACATTGGAGGAGATTTTTCAACACAGCACTCTAGTTTTTCATCACTGCCTTCACATGCTTTAACGCAACCTCCTCTACAATATTCATAGCTCTTTGATTTTTCAACAGTCTCCTCTAAATTTTTATCGCATCTTGCTCAATGTTCTTTGTTGCCTCTTCTAAATCAAATACAGTCTTTATCACAAGGTATGTCATCGCAGCCAATGACAATTGTTAATTACGTGCCAAGAAATTAAAGGAATTTGGCACAAGGAAATGCACAACCAAACAATGTATAAATACAGGGTAATTTGTTGCCACAGACATTTGGAGCAGAGAGGCAAGGCATTGGACAAAATTTTTAGTCTGATATAGATAATGTCCAAAATCCATTGTACAAAGATTACATTTGGACACAAATTTGCAGCCAGAACAGACTCCTCAATTGAGGAGGTCCACCCGAGAGAAGAGGTGTCCATCAAAATATGATGACTATGAATTATTGCTCTCCGATCAGTCAGAGCCTACAACATTTAAATAGGCTTGTAAAGATGCAAATCTCGTGAAGTGGATGGAGGCAATGAAAGATGAGATGGAGTCTTTGAGAGCAAATGACACATGGGATTTGATTACTCTTCCACCAAATCGTAAACCTTTAAAAAATAAATGGGTCTATCGACTAAAAGATGAAGATGGAGGTCATAAATGGTACTGGGCCAGATTAGTTGTGAAGGGATTTGATTAGCAAAAAGGAATTGACTTCAATGAAATTTTTTCGCCAGTTGTAAAGATGTCAACAATATGGGCAATTTTGGGCTTGGCAGCCGTTTGGGATCTTGAGCTTGAGTAGCTTGATGTCAAAACAATGTTCCTTCATGGAGATATTCATGAAGAGTTGTATATGGAGCAGCCTAAAGGCTTTGCTCAACAGGGGCAGGAGCATCTATTTTGCAAATTGAAGAGGAGCTTGTATGGGTTGAAGCAAGCCCCAAGGTAATAGTATCTTAAGTTCGATCACTTTATGACTGATCACAAATTCACTCGCAGTGAATTAGACCCTTGTGTTTACTATAAGAAGCTTGCTAGTGGTGAGTTTGTCATTCTTTTGCTCTATGTTGATGATATGTTAGTTACTAGCACTAGTGTGAAAATTGTTAGTGAATTGAAATAACAATTGGCTCAACGTTTTGCCATGAAGGATTTAGGGCCAGCTAAAAGGATTCTTGGGATGCAAATAATTAGAAACTGAAACAAGAGAGAAATTAGATTATCCCAAGCAAATTATATTGCCAAAGTTTTGAATAGGTTTAATATGGCCAAGGCCAAGTCTGTCTGTACTCCTTTGGCTGATTATTTTCACTTATCTTCAGCTATGTGTCCTAAAACTCAGGAAGAGGAAGAATAAATGAAAACTATTCCATATTCATCTGCAATTGGGAGTCTAATGTATGCTATGGTGTGCACTCATTTGGATATTACTCATGCTTGGGAGTTGTAAGCAGATTTATGAGTAATCTGGGTAAATCTCATTGGCAGATTGTTCAGTGGATTTTACGGTACTTGAAAGGTACCTCTAGTCATGTTTTATGTTTCCAAGGTAATGACATCCAGTTGCGTGGTTATGTTGATTCAAATATGGCTGGAGATAGACAAACGGAGGTCTACTACCGGTTATGTATTTACCTTTGCCGGGGCAGCGATCAGTTGGGTTTCATGGTTGCAACAAGTGGTTGCAGTTTCTTCCACCGAGGCTGAATACATTGCTCTAAATGAAGGAAACAGAAAAATGATATGGTTGCAATGGTTGTTGGGCAAACTATGGTGTACACAATCAGTTTTCACTTTGTATTGTGATAGCAATAGTGCTATTCACTTGGCCAAGAATTCCGGCTTCCACAATTGGACAAAGCATATAGAGTTGAGATATCATTTTATTCGCCATGTCCTTGATGAGGGTAAGCTATAGGTGGAGAAAATTGATACTAAAATGAACCCAGCAGATGCATTAATGAAGATTGTACCACG
This sequence comes from Cunninghamia lanceolata, assembly GCA_027924645.1. Lineage (NCBI taxonomy): Eukaryota > Viridiplantae > Streptophyta > Pinopsida > Cupressales > Cupressaceae > Cunninghamia > Cunninghamia lanceolata. The sequence continues at coordinate 5,276,876 of BSBN01000148.1, read as the reverse complement.
AGAGAAGTTTGAGTTCTGTAGAGCTTCTCTCGGTATTGTCCCAATGTGACATGTTCCTGATGTGGGGGATATCTCTGAGCACCTCTTTCTCCGGTATAACTTGTCTTCAAGTGGGAGATTGTTGGCTATGTGTGAAGCCAAGTTTGTAATGATCTACATCATATAACTTGGTAAATATAATTCAGGACCAAATGGCAGACCTAACATAGGCACAGGGTTGTAGAACTAATCTAGACAAAATCCCAATGGTAGGACTACATAAAACCAGTAGATGCTTTCCTCATGGTAACAAGCAATCCCTTGGTGCTAATCCAATCTCTCTCATTTCCTTCTGGCTGAGAAGAACTCTATTCCCTTCAGGTGTCCTCATTTGACATTTTCTTCTGGATGAGAAGGACTCCAAACCCTTCAAGCATCCTTCTCGTTTGACATTTCCTTCAAGATGAGAAGAAATCCTTTATCTTCAAGCATCCTTCTCATTTCGCATTTCTTACTCTTCTGCCTCGTTCAGCTTTTCTGCCCACAGCTTTACAGGCTTCCTCACAAAGAGTTCAATGTCACGACTCCTCCATGGTATTACAAAAACGGAATGCAACAAGTACCTCATCAGTACATATGGTCAGTGAATGATCTACTGTATCATTTCATCAATTCAAAAGCATCTTTGGCTCAACAAACATCCAGTCATTTTTTCATAAACTGAGAATATCTTGATCCCTTCTTACCACTATAAGTCTGACACTGTGCACCTTGTTCATTGTAAGCGTGCCTATATAGTTTGCTTCACTTACTATCACCAGAAATCTCCACAAGAACATTGCCCGTGCTTGAAATGATGGAAATAGTTTGAATCTCTCACAACAATTTCTCTTGAAACAATTTTGGAGATAAACTTTGGAGATAAACTTTGTTGCAGTGTGGCAGTCACCACACACTCGAAGGTTCTTGACAACTCTAATAGCTGTTCCAGGGGACGTGTTTAACAACCCAAATACAATTGCCAACTTTTCACCATGGTGGCAGAGTAGTTCCTCCTCCTCCTCCACATCATTAAGTACAGGTCTTGTATCTGGAATATATCCTGCTGCTTTTATCTCCCAAGACAATTTCTCTAACATTGCATATATCTGCTGTGTTTGTGGGTGTGATTTGTCTCCCACACAAAAAATGTGTATTGTTTTATGGACTTCAATCCAACTACATCCAAGAATCTTTTTAACTCCTCTATCTTTCATCAGCTTCCTTACCTTATGAACACCACTCCACTTTCCCACTTCTGCATAAATGTTTGATAAAAGAACATAAGGTGCATCCTGTTTAGGATCTAGCTCAAAAAGAAGTGTTGCTACAAATTCTCCTAGACATATATTCTTGTGTGATCTAAAAGTACCAAGCAAAGACATCCACACAACCACATCAGGCTTGATTGGCATTTTGATGATAAAGTTTAGGGTTTCCTCAAGATAGCCAGCACGGCCAAGAAGGTCAACCATGCATACATAATGGGCAACCGTAGGCATGATAGAATAAGGGGCACTCATAAGAGTGAAGTACATGCAGCCACCATCCACTAGACCAGCATGACTGCATGCAAATAAAACACAAAGAAAACTTACTCGGTCAGGGATGGTTCCAGAGTTCAAAAGCATCCATGCTATAGCCATGCATTGCATATCCTGCTATCATTGCATTCCATGAGACTACACCTGGGTTATTCATTTTATCAAACAATTCACGAGCTTTCTGTATGCTTCCACATTTTGCATACATGTCAGGCACAGCATTTGCAACTAAATCGGACCAAAAACCATTTTCAATTATTTTTTGCTGGATCTCGATCCCCTGTTTGAGAGCTCCAAGTTTGGCACAAGCTGGGAGGATGCTGGCAAAGGTTGACGAGTCAGGCTTTACACCTACACATTGCATTTGCTTAAAAATATCCAAGGCTTTTTCAACAAGCCCACTTTGTGTACATCCAGCAATGATTGTGGTTCATGAGACTACGTCTCGCTGAGGCATTTTATCAAACAGATCATGTGCCTTCTTATACTTCCACATTTTGCATACATGTCTATAGGGGTATTTGTAACCACAATATACGACACATTTTGGCTTTCCATTATTTTCTGATGAATCTCCGTACCCATCTCCAAATCTCCAATTTTTGCACAAGCTGGGAGGATGCTGGAAAGGGTTGCTGAGTCTGGCTTAACGCCTGCCAACTGCATTTCCTGAAAAAGCTCCAAAGCTTTATCAACAAGCCCATTTTGCACACATCCAGCAATAATTGTAGTCCATGAGACCACATTTCCTCTAGGCATTTCTCTGAAAAGTCTTAAAACCTCGTCAAGAATACCACTTTGTGCATTTCCTGAAATCATCGCATTCCAAAACCCCACGTCTGCATTAGACATTTTGTCAAACAATTCGCGTCCCTTTAATATTCTCCCACATTTTGCATACATGTCTATCAGGGTATTCATCACAATCCCGTCAGACAGAAATCCACATCTAATGATTTTTCCATGGATCTGCAAACCATGTTTTACTGATGCGACGTTGGCACATACAGGAAGAATATTGGAGAAGGTGAACTGGTCAGGTTGGACAGCTGTTTGTTGCATTTTGTAAAACAGAGTCAATGCTTCTTGAGGAAGCTCGTGCCTTCTATAAGCTGAAATTATCATATTCCATGAGAACACGTCTGGTTCAGTCCGCTGGGCTTAAACAGCACACACTAAGCTTTGACTTGCTTAGGTGGCTGGTGGGTTCTTTCTCTTACTCTGTTTTGTTAATGTGTCAATAAGAGAGGGGCCACCTTATAGTCTATCTAGGATTTGAATTATACACATATATTTGTTGTCTTAAGTAATTTACTTCGGTCAGTTTATCATACTTGGCTTCCTTATAGTATATCTAGGATTTGAATTATAGTTAACTTATCCCTACGTATATTTGTAGGGTGCATTTTTTATCCCTACATTGTGGTGAACTTGAACCTCAAACCCCTTTAGAGTTTTGACCTTCTTCCTATTTTTGATTTACGATATGATTACGTCTTATTTTCTTATTCCTTTTCAAATATGATTGCCTTTGTGCGTTTATTTGTAAGTACCTATGATTTAGCATTTTAGTGGTTTTTGACATAGTCAATTCCACCTTGTGTGCTTCATATTGCTAAACCATAGTCATGGACACCCTAACTTTCATCCTAAACAAACTTCCTATTTTTGTCATTATGATTCATGATGATGATACTTGTAGCCATTCAACCTTCACGTACAATGACCTATAGCTAAAAAATTATGAACTCATGTACACTGGCATATCTCTTACTCTCACTCAAAGCACATTGAGTCCTTCACCCTCTACTTTGCCCTTTGCCCTATAACCTTCAAGTACTTCCTAAGTAATTCTTGCACATAACAACATTATAGAAAGAAAAAGCACTATCCCATTTAGTTAGTATGTTCAAATGTATCACAATGTCTTTGAAAGTTTCTCAAAGCATACAAAACATAAGTATATATAGGCACCTATCCCCTAGCACTACCTAAACTATTCATATTATCATGCATGATTACAAAGATAGTGTGGGCTTGCTTAAGTGTACTGCTATTCGCATGCATTCCAAAAATACACAGTCTTAAAATACATCCTATGCATGATCATCTTCTTATTGTTATCTACATATAACATACTTATCCATGACTTGCTACCTATTTATTGTTAGGCACGAATCCAATATGTATCTATCACATGTTCTCATAGGTCAACATTCTCTTGGAGTAATTATGTGTTCTATACTCAAAAACTATATGCAACAAACACTAAAAAGAATTATTGTAACTTAACAAAAGTGACAAAAAATCAAATGATACTCCTATGAAAAGATATAAACTTCACTTATTTACACAAGCTCGAGTGCATCTATCAACAATTTGTTATAAAAGTGGCTCAATTGATGCTTCAAGAGCATCAACTTGTGTCTCCAAGGTTGTACTTTCTCTAGAGATTTTCTTGGTCCATATAGTGATGTCCAACCTAGAAAAAATAATATTGTTCTATAATTTATGTAGGATCTCCATAAATATCTACTTTTCTATTATCTCTTTTGTTTGCTTTTACACATTGATGGTGGTCATTTGCATTATCACGTAACTATCTTTCTTGGTGACTTGGCACATGAGGGCATTATGTTGGCATAAACATTTCACTTCACCTAGGATAGTGTTCATCCTAAGTCTAATATTGCACTTGGTTAATTAAGTTTACTTAAGATATCAGGATTATTTATCTTCCCCCACCTAAATAGCCAATAATGACATGTGTAGACGCTGACTTGATATACATAGTGACAACATTGCATCATCAATCCTTGATTGATGGTAGCTAGGTGCCCCCTATGTTTAGTTAGAGCCACCTTTGTCTAAGTTAAACTGAGTTAACTCACAACTTGATTGGGACCGACTAGGAGTTAAACTCTTACCTTTTGGCCATGCCATCTCCTTGATTCATGGATCGAAGAGGTTTATATATGTGTAATTTATTTTTTGTAATCAAGCTCCATCATATTGAATAAAAAATAACATTATTCTTCAATTTGGTTTTGTGGCTAATCCATAGACATTAGGTTTCAAGTTGTATTTTATTTTATGCAACTTGTAACTCTTCTTGTGCTAAAGTTAAATCCTCTTCAATCTTCTACACTCTCTCATCTTTATTCTCCACCTTCCTTTTTAAGTTCTCTACCTTAGAGAACATAATAATTTTATTATTTATTTGCACTAGAGATTTCTACGCAATTGTAATAGTGCATCTCCACTTGGCACAAGTTTCAAAATCAATGTAATCATTTGTGATTCATCAAGCTTAACCTCCACAAATGTGTTATCCCTTGGGATTGGATAGTGGAAGGCACCATATGTCTTCAAAATCATGGCAAGTAGCTCATGTAATGCTTTCTCTATATGAGGGCATGGCTAAGATGTATCTTCATCCATCAAATATGCTTCACTTGCCATCACTATTACTTCTTTCATGTCTTTTCCTCTAGAAAACGTAAGTGATGGAGATTTTCCTACTTGTACCTCGTCTAATTTTTAACTAATGCCTATTGGTTGTTGCTTCTATTGCACTTGTGGCCTTGGAAACTACTCTAGAGATTGTGCTTCTAAAGCTTGCACTTGTGGTTCATCAACTACTAGCATATTTGAAACTTTAACAACAAGAATTCTAGATCATGTAGGAATCTACATAGACATGAACTTACTAAACTACTCATGTGGGTTGAGATCCCTATTATTCTTCATCTAGCTTGTTAATCCTTACACTCATCATTGTGTTCTTCTTATACTACTTTGGAAATGATTCACTAACCATGAGCTTAGCCTTGATATATTTCATTAGTGCCTCCTATTCTTTCACCTCCTCATCTACCTTTTTTGGGGCATCTCTTAGCCCATTATCATCCACTAGTGGTTGGATGAATTGTAATGGTTTTATCACTAGAGGGTGCATAATAGGTAGATATTACCCTACAAGCATATTTTGGTGCTCATCATCTACATCCTTCACAAAAATAACATACAATACTGCATTAGGCTCATGATCAATTGTAATATCAATACAAATTACGTAGTGTGATGTCTAAAGAATTGAAGCTACATTGTTAGGTAAGAAATCCCTATCTCCTACATGCAAGTTTGTGCACTATTGCTTTAGGGATATCACCCACTCCATTTTCCTAATGTGTGCATTGACACCCATATGTCTATTATCATGCACATGTAATATTCTTATACCGAGGGTATGAACTTGATCCGACTTTCTTGCATCCTCCCTTCATTTGTGCCATAGTAATATAAGACATGAATTAATAAGGAACCAAAATAGGAATCCTTTTTTCTATCCCATGATAGACATAATTTTTTTGTGAATCTCATTTGCAAGGTATATGTAATAGTTTTAATGAACACTATGAGAAACAATCTTGAATCTTGAATATGCATCCCCAATTAGAATTTGGTCATCACAAATTATGCATGATAACTTCAAATATACACATGCACATGCAACTTGTATTTTTGTGTTAGGAATTTTGTTAATAATAATAATCCCACATGTTCCTCTCCTACTCCCAATTGATGCATCTATTGCTTCTCATATTATTGTACATTTGTCAATAGCCTCCTTGATTTTCACATATAGTGCTTCTCCTCCATCACCCATCTCATTGCTTAACAAAGTGGTAATCTTATAGATCATCTTTGAATTTATGATAATATGAAAATCTTAGCACAAATATAGGACTCTATTTAAGGAATTAGCTCACCAAAAATCCCACCAATGGCTTCGTGTTTCCAAAATAAGGAAACTTTCTCAATTGTTAGTATCCCTATTGTTGCTAGCTCTAAAACTTCTACACTCTATTCACTAGTAACTATGCCATCTTCACTATAGATAGTCCTAATAATTGTAGTTGTCCTATTATCATTGAGGTCATTGAAATAGTTTTCATTCCCTATCTTAAAAGTAAACAAGGGACCTAAACATTCCAACCAACTATATTTCTCATCTATAACCTTTATTAGCTCCATCTCCTAATTTACATTTCCACTATTAGGTTTTGCAATGTCTAACTATGTAACTTCCATAGTTTGGCCATGACCATCACTTTCACAAGTTTTCATGTCCACGCATGTAGTTTTCCTACAAGGAACCATAAATTCTACCCTAGTTTTCAAACTACCTTGAAAATCTTTGCTTTAAATCTATTTTGCAATTTTTGCACAAAGATTTAAGTTTTTTTACTAAACTTGCAATGAGATGGGATTTACAAACAAAAAAGGTGCATTTTATAAGTAATTTTAATTCCTTGTTGTCATCGATCTGTTTATTATCTCCTTAAATGCCATATATTCAAAAATTTGTGCATAATGGCCATGATTACCCCTCGATCACATGGTTTTTAGTAGGCTTAGTGTCTTGTCATATTTACTCTTTCCATACCTTTTGTCTAACTCTCACTTCTTAACTTACTAATTTTCTTGTGAACTCATTGTGTAGTTTCATTAGTCATCATCATATTTCTTTTTCTTTTAAATATGCTAGTTCATAATTTCTAATTAGTTGTCATGCAATGAGCATCCTCATGCATTCAACTAGCTAATGTGGAGTTTCATGAACTCTCCTTATAACTTTTCATCATCTATACATCCTTTGCATGTCGATTTCATTATAGGATGGTCTTATCCTTGCACACCAATTTTGTTCCTACTCTAATATTATGCATGGTCCCTTGTACATTACAGATAGATGCATATATCTATTATAAATTGTTCAATAGAATTGGCACAAGCTATGCATCAAATATGTGAAGCTAATAGTGATATTAAGTATTACAACTCACCATAGACAAATGAATCCAATACTCTTTACTAAGTGTGCAACAATCAGACAACACTTCTACTTGAACCATACTTAATTGGTGTCACATTAGTTGAATCTATCAAACAACACCTTTGTAATTAAATACCTTATGGATCATGTACTTGTATATTTGATTACTCATAACATGCATTCACATTGTATTTATCCCTTTACAAATCCCATATTTCTTATTTATGCAATCACCTTTTCTCCTCGAACTAATGGGTTACAACATGGATACTAACAATAAACTTTTTGAAATACACAAGATTTTTACTTATATTTGTGTGTCGCATAGAAACATAAGGTTTTGACATTATGTGATGACATATTGGATTGTATACTATAAAATAATGCATAAACAAAATGACTAAAAATAAGAATTCTAAATTATATTTGGTTGTAATGACCTTATTATTTGAATATGGAAAACAAACTAATGGGAAGGTTATCACATGCAATACATTTTAAGCCTACTATTAGTAATTGTCCATCAAATTAATTTATAAAAGAAAATGAGAAAATAAAAGAAAAATGTCTAAAAATGGGATACATGCTAGTTGGTAGCCACATCACATGATCTATCCATGATAACATCTTATATGGTAGTTTGTTGGACCCTTTTTTTATGAAACATCTTATATTTCTTGGAAAAGAAAACTTGTGTACTAGATAAGAACAACCATGCCCTAAAAACCCAAAAATAATATTTTACTTAGTAGAACAACACATCTCTTTTGACCCTACTCAACCATTAAAAAATTATATTATCCTCCATTTAAAAATAATTGAAAGAAATTACACCACAATAAATTATTTGCTTCCTATAAAGAGTTGGCAACATATACATTTTGCTTCAACATTAAAATTTCATAATTTTTATGTTAGCCATAGAAAAACTCGAGAGAAGCACTTGAGGAGGATTCCATGGAGAAACTTTACATTTTGTATTCAAAATGTCCCAGTATATTAATCATTATATAAAAGTTAAAACAGACCAAGTGGAATTTTCACTGCTACACATTGTAATACTTTTGGTGATAAATTAAAAGCTAAAATATATCCCTATGATCCCGGCAATAAAATAAAAGCTAATAAAAATATATCACAATACATATGGCCTACGTCAATACTCCATGAACAATCACATTACTAATTGTCCTTGTCACCCACTTCCATTATTTATGTTTAGCATCCACCTGCTAGCGGATCCCATTGCACACATTTACACACGTCTTACTCTCTCCCAAACTGCCATCACTGACATTGCTACAAACTGCTCTTCTCCCACAACCATTATTAATAGAAACATTCTTATTCTAGCAATTTAAACAATGTAGACAGATCCTCAAGCATTAAATGTAAACAGACAAATTCTTATACTGGAACACAATACCTTACTGCTAAATCTTCTGATGATTGTTTCTGCTAAATAGTGAAAACAAAAACATTTTAAACTCGAGAAATAGACAGAGCAACTAACTAGTGGATGAGAAAAAGGAGAAGTGAGGGCCGTAGTTCAAACTCCAACTACAACTTCGGGAATCTGCAACTGCACATAAGCTTCTTATTTTGGGGCCTCAAATGAAACAGAGAAGTTTGTCCCGCCATACTATTACTGATATTGTTCCACCCAGTCCAATCCCATATCCCAAGCCCACAGCAATCACTGAGACGTGTTCATCCACTTTACTCCACATTGATTTACCCACCATTTTTGAAGGTGAAGGTGGAGGCACTGTTGAACTTTTATTCTGTTTGCAACTTTGTAAAGGGTACCCACATAAACACGTAGGGTTTCCCTGGTAAAATCTTTCATCAAAAGTCATAAGTTGTTTTCCTCCTGGTATTGGCCCGCATAAGCGGTTGAAGGATACATTCCAATAGCTCAACTTGGATAATTGAGTTAGCTCCTCAGGTATTTCCCCACTCAAACTATTTTGAGACAAGTCCAACTGCTCCAGAGGTTCTATTTGCCCCAAAGATGCTGGTATCATACCTTCCAATTGGTTTCTACACAGATTTAGCAACCTCAGCTGAGATAGATTCCCAATGTTTGGCGGTATTTCTCCTTTTAAATTATTGTTTGACAAATCCAGTATGGTATTTGCTGCCAGCACATATTCTAGTCTATACTCGTTTCCTTTTATTTTAATGGCCGGTATATCCTCATACAGTGTACTGCCACTTAGTTGCGAAACTTTAGGGTTTTTAAATCCTTTCAGGCCCTCTAGAGTAGAGGGAATTGTTCACCCAAATTTATTATTGGATAAATCCAACACCTGCAATCTGCTGAGATTTCCAATCCACAGAGGAATGTCGCCCTTAAGCTCATTAGAGCTAAGGCTTACAACCGTCAACTGTAGACAGTTTGAAAGAGGGTGGGAAGAAAGATCACCTACCAATCTGTTTTTGCTGAAATCAACAAAAGTAAGATTTGTACAATTAGCCAACGATGCAGGCAGGGTCCCAGAAAAATTATTAGAATGAGCAGACAAAACTTCTATAGAAGAAGAAAAACGGATTTCTGGATCTCCATTAAATGAGTTGCTGGAGAGCTTTAGCCTCTTTAAGGCTGTGCAGTTACTCAATGCTGCTGGAATTCTTCCAGACAAAAAGTTATTTGCCAGGACCAAATCTGTTACACGCTTGCACTTCCCTATGGATGGTGGAATCTTTCCCATCAGCTGATTATGAGATGCATCTAATTTCTCTAGTGAAATCAACCCACCAAGGCTTTCAGGAATACTCCCCGAAAGATTATTGTTATAGATGGCAAGCAGAACACGATTCTTGAGTTTACCAATAGAGTATGGTATTGGTCCAGTTAAATTGTTTTCATTTAGACTCAATAATTCCAAAGATTTGAGCTGTCCTATAGCCTTTGGAATTTTACCTGTTGAATTCAGTGAAGTATAATTCAGAACAATTACTAAGAGAAGAAGGGATTGAAGCAGATAAACTGTTGCATTCAAAGTAAAGGCATGAGAATAGCTCACCGGTGAGATCGTTATAGAAAAGGCCCAAATCAAGTAGAGACGTGCAGTTTCCTAGAGAATTTGGAATGCTTCCGCTCAGACGATTTTCGGGCAAGCGAAGATGCACTAGCTTCCTCAGACCACCAAATTCTGAAGGTATGCTCCCCGTCAAGTTGTTGACGGAAAGTCTAATCCACTGAAGCTGCGAGCAATTGGCAAGAGATTTGGGGATGGAACCCTCTAGTCCATTAACGATAAGGTCAAGTATTCTCAACGATTTCAGCTGGCCAAGCTGAGGTGGAATCCTTCCCGTGAAAGAGTTGTAAGAGAGATTTAAAGTGTGTAACAAGGAGAGGCCTCCTATGGATGGAGAAATGGTACCTTTCAATCTCAAGTGAGGGAGAATTATGGCGACCACTATGTTGGTATGTTTTCTGCAGCGAACACCGCTCCAGAAGCACACGTTTTCTGAATTGGTAGAAGTCCAGTTGGAAAGCGATCGCATGGGGTCGGCTGTAATGCCATTTTTGAAGGACAGTAGAGCTTCAACGTCCCTCTTATCATCATCAACTTTATCTTTCGCAACAAAAAACCTTTGAGAGACATGAGGAGAAAAGGAAGTGTTGGCATTCTGTATTGCGGTGGCGGTAGTTAATGTGAATGGCAGAGCCAAGCCTAAGCACATCATTGCGATCATCATACGTCCGTCCATTTCTAAACCAAACCTTCTAATCCAAGTAATCACAAAGGCAATCACAAAGGCAGTGTAATATAGGTAATATAGATAATAGGGGAGTCAGTCTGTCCAGCAGGTAAAAATAGTCATCAATGGTGGGGACAGCGAAATTGGGAAGGAAGAAATATGAGGGAAACCGTCATTATGGTATCCCGTTTCACACAATGTTATATTCTGAATTTCAATTAATTAATAAATACGGTCAAATGTGCACTTAGAATGCTTTTAATGCGAAACAGAAAAGTCAGGAGGGGATACATCCGAAAAGAAAGGACGTCAATTTACACGTGGGCGGAATGTGATGGTGGATTGTGGCGTGAAGGGCTCAAAACAAAGGACGTCAATTTACGCGTGGGCGGAGTTTGTCATTTGGAAATAGGCTTGGAATTTGATGGTCTATTTGACCGTTTTTTCCATTTTAAACCGTATTTTACAACTCTAACATTTATTGGATCGTATACATTTGGAAATAGCCCTGGAATTTGATCACATTGATGTGTGAATCACCTTCTGAGATATGGTTAACAACATAGTCGAAGCTGACATTTTTGTAGTTTGCGTTGTTAGAGCCACTGTTATTTCTATTGGAAGGTCCTCCCTGCTCGTAGTTAGGAAGAGGATCCTTGAATGCCCGATGATCGTTGTTGGAAGTATGTCCATGAGATTGTCCGTTAACGGATATTTTGTTTTGCTCTATTAGGTCTTGGATTATATGCTTGAGTGCAATACAATCATTTGTCTTGTGCCCCTTGTTTCGGTGGTATTCGCAAAAATCATTGTCGTTCCACCAACGGGGTTTGACCTTTGGTTTGTACTCTCATGCTGAGGGAAGCGTTATGAGATTGTTGGCGATTAGCTTCCATAGGGTAGTTTCTAGTGACTCATCCAAAGGTGTGAACGTTCTCCTAGGTCGAAAGTTGGTAAACCTAGATTCGGTATTTCGTGGTTTGTCTTGTGGGGGGTTATTTTGAGGTGTTGATAGATTGAAAATTGGTTGCTTAGGTGCTGCATTTTTGGCATCGACTACCCTGTCGTTCACAACATTCTTGTTTTTCGTCCAGAATCTAGGTTTGTCATTGTTGGTGTTGGTATTGGGAGAGTCTTTATAGAGCTTGATTTGACCTTTTGTGATTAGGGCTTTTTCTATGATGAGGCCCATCTCAATGACCTTGATAAAAGATGTAGGACATTGGATTTGGATTTGGTAACTTAGGTCCATTTTTAGATTGTGTACAAACATTTCTAGCATTTGTTTCTCTGGTATTTGGTGTGGGCACTTGCTTGCCAGTTGTCTCCATCTCTGTAAGAAGGCAGCGAAAGATTCTCCTCCTTTCTGTTTGGTGTTACAGAGATCCAATATTGAGATGTCGTGCTCAATATTGTATGAGAAGTGGGTGACAAATTGGTTGACAAGTTCATTGAATGTTTTAATACCAGGTGGCATTCTAGAGAACCAATCCATGGCTTGTCCTCCCAAGCTCCGTGGAAATAGTCGCATAAGGTAAGTGTCGTTATGTGTGACCTCTAGACAAGCAGCATTGAACTCTCTGATATGATCTCTTGGATCGCCCTTCCCTCGATATTTATCGAATTTAGGCACCTCAAATCTTGAGGGGAAGGGAATCATGATTAAGGACCTATCAAAAGGATATGGTGAAATATCCTCTAGGGTGTAGTTTTTAGTCGATGTTGCCGTTTTCATGTCTGACATTTGTTGTTGGAGAGCTTCAACTTTTCAGTTCACTAGGCTTAGGGCATCCAAGGAGTCAATAGTTGTTTTGCTCTTATCCGTGGGTACTTCATCATGTCTACTTCCTTCAGGGATTCTCTCTTCATTAGTTTCTTTGAGAGCCTCCACGTCATAATCCTTAGGGAGTTTGGCTCCTAGACTTGCTAGATATAAAATATACTTTGATGGGTCTTGGGCAAGCACCCCTTCTAATAGGCGTATAAATTTTGGGTCATGCTGCGTGTGGAGGATCTCATCTATGGAAGGTTCTTCGTTATTTTAGTGACCGTCAAAAATACTTTTCTCTGCCATTTCTAACTGCTTTTGTTTTTGTAATCTTGTCAAGACCATGCAAGGTAGTAAAGAGATGGGATGAGGTGAGATTGGAAGATTTGAGCAAGGTGCTAGAATGAAACAAGGTTTTAGCAAGGTTCTTCTTAGATCTAGGTGGTATCAAACAAAGTGGGATATACAAAAAGCGATAGTCAAAAGCTAGGATGTTAAGAATCCATTACTTGATGTTGACTAGCGTTTGCACAACCCCCCTAGTGGAGTTCCGAAAGGATAAGTAACCCTTGATATGGGAGCCTCACTAGGTTTTTGCTTGAGATTTGATTTTGATCAAGAATAATTTGGCTATAACCTTGTTGGAAACTTGGAAGAAAGTGGTGAGATTTTGGATGGACAAACAGTTATGGTGCAGATAAGGGAGAAGTGGTTGATTTTGCAAGGTCTTTGATTAGATTTTGAAAACTAGAACAGGTTTGAACTGGTTTTTGAAAAGTATTGACAAATTTTGCTCTTTGGAAGATATGTTTTTTTGTTTTCTGGTTCAAATGCGCAACAGTTTGAATGCGCAACAATAGGAGTCAAATGCACAATAAGTCGAAGCAGATGCGCAAGAAGTCGAGGCAAATGCGCTATTCTAGCTTTTTTCTCTTTTTCTCTAAATTTTGGAAATTTTGGATCGTTTTCAGGATTTTTCAGTGTTTTGGTTTGAAAAACTTGGTGTTTCTGATGATGTGGATGTTCAATTATGACAAAAGCACAGCAAACACATAGAAGTTTTCTATGATTTTTATCTTTTTATGTTTTTTTGTGTTTTTGGACTATTATGACTCAAAGACAAGTGCAACCTAGGTTGGATGTGACAATATTCATTGAATCCTCTAGCTGTGCCACTCAAAGCGTGTAGCTCCAGAATTTGGTAGCACCGGCTCCCCTCCACGGCACTCACTTCTCATGCATACCAGATTCGGGTTTCCTTAGGCTCGTCCCCACATCGAACCTTAGGATTGTCCCTGCTACCTCTACTAAGAGTCACTTGAATCAAGGCTGCTTCAAGAGCTCTGCCCTTTGCATCAACGAATAGGGGTTTTTGGCTTGCTACACAATTGGTTCTTAGATAGGGCAACCGTTCGATTGGTTACACATGCAGCGGCACTACTCTCTGTTATGGAGTCTCCCAGCCTCAAAGGGTTACGCCTATGAGGGTTTTGGTGGAGGTTGGCCGTCGGTGTAACACAGCAGCACTCGTTGCTTGAGGTTTTCACCCCAAACACAATTTATTTTAAGTGGCTTGGTAGGGCTTGGCTTTAGCCTATTACCACTCAGGGTCATTCCCACTTGGACAAGTGTGCACCCAAGGGCAGGCCCCCCTAAAGGTTTGACAAAAAGAATGACAAGTCTAGCACTTTGATCACCCAATTAAGGGGAGAGCATAAGCCTATTGTCATTCACAAGCACAGAGTACAGTTGTTCACCCAACCTAGTTAAAATAGAAAAACTAAATGTGCTAAGCTAATTTGTGCACTCACACGATTGTTAACTTGAAAAGTGATTAATCATAGCATTGTTTATTTCCCGTTTGTTAACTTTGAAAGTGATTAATCATAGCATTGTTCATTTCCCGTTTGTAGAAGATAGCAGTGATTAAACTAGAAAATAAATCCACAAATGCAAGATAGGAATTTGGTCCAATTACTTCCTTCCTAGTTAGGGACTATGTGTAGTTTGTCATGAAATGCATTTGATTACTTCACCCCTAGTTAGGCTAGATGAACTAAGCAAAATATCTAGATGACCTAATCCAGCCACTACTCCTGCAAAACAGACGTTAGTTCCAACATGCAAAAGTCAGAAAACCCAAAATAGAAATTAGAAGACAGATGCACAACACTGTAGCCTGAATGCACAGAAACAGGGAGTGTGTGGCTTTTTGAACAGCAGCGCAAATACAGAGATCAAATGCGCAAAAGAACAAATTACAGGCGCAAAAATAGCATATGCGCAAAAGGACGAGGTGAATGTACAAAAGGGAAGGGTAAATGCGCAATGTTGACAGAAGCGCAATCTATCAGAGTGTATGCGCAAATTCACGAAGCGTATACGCAACTTAAGCGTAAGCGCAATATGGCAGATTGTATGCACAAATTGGAAGTCAGGTGTCGCCATCGAGTTGTATGCGCAATTTCAGAGATTGTATGCGCAACTGTGGGGGTCGAATGCGTCGCTTGGTTAGATGCACAAAAGCAGAAGGTGAATGCGCAACTCAGGAGGTTAGATGCACCAATTCATCAGATGCGTCATACTGGAAGGTAGATGCGTTGTTTCAGAAGCTGAATGTGCAAAAAAAACTTTGTCAGAGACCTGTGCATCACTTGTACGGACCTATCTTCAAAAAAACTTAGTTTTTTTGATTAGTAGAGGGGCAAAGGCCCCATGGTGGGCACCAAAATGTGAGGGGGAAATTTGGTTATTCAAATTAATGAAAATGAAACCCAAACATCTATAGAATAATAAAGATAAAAGAGATAAAAATAAAGAACAAATAATGTACCTTCACCTTTTACCTTTTTGCTTTCTGTAGTTCACCTATCTTCGTTCGATCTTGATTGTGAAGCCCTTAGAAGCTATTGCTTGCTTGCTTGTTTGGAAGATGACAAATGAAGAATGGCTAGGATACTTTTGTATTTGAAGATGAGCTTCAAATACAGAAATAGAGAAAGCTATGAAGTGCTAAATGGAATAGGGGTGCCAAAGGCGCGCTTAGATTCCTGCAGCATAAGTTTACACAAACTCCCGATATGAAATGAAGAGAAGAAGGTTGTATTTATAGAAGAAGGTGATGGAAGATCAATGGTTGAGAAGAAAAGGAAAGATCGACAGAGGAAGCTTGTTGAGGAACGTGCATCCAATAGAAGAAGGACACATGTCATTCCAAAAGCAGTCATGTTGAGTTAACTCCTCTCTTGATGAGGATGAGATTTGATTTTCTTTTTAAATTAGAATTTATTTTTCTAATTTAAGAAAAGATTTGCTTTAAAGAAGCTTTAAAACTGATTTTGCTTTTGTAACTTAGAGTTTTGCTTTTGTGACAAGAGGAAAGTTATTTTTAGGAAGATAAGAATGATTTTTTGAATAGAAGAAAGCATAAATAAATAAAAAGGAATTTATTTATTTATTTTTGTAGATAAGTGAGAAGAATAAATAAAATATAAAAATATATTTTATTTTGTGAGGATTTTTTGATTTTATTTAAATAAAATTTGCATTTTATTTAAATTTGGAGGAATAAAAGATTTTAATTAAATAATTAAAATTATTTAATTATTTTTAGAAGAATGAGGATTATGTAGGTGATTTTTAATTAATTAAATAAATGTGTTTATTTAATTAAATGAGAGGAAGTGGATTAAATAAATAAATAAATTTATTTATTTAATGATAGAAGAATACTAAGGATGAAATAAATATTTACGATATTTATTTAAGCAGAGTCATGTCAATTTTAGGTGTATACAGCAAGAACCATAGATCCTCTTGTCATCTTGCATTCTTCATTCGAGAAAACAACCTGCACACCCAAATCTCCAAGTTTACTCACTAAGAGTAGGTTCCATGCAAAACCTCAGATAAGTAGTACACCATCAATCCCATTCACTCTACCATCAGGGAATCTAATTTTGACTCTTCTATGGCCAACAATATTTAGGTGAGAGTCATCACCCAAATACACCTTTCCACCATCATATTCTTCATACTTTGAGAAAAAACCTCTATGAGAGGTCATGTGGAAAGAAGCATCTGAATCTATTAACCACACACTTCTGATGTACGTGTTGCCAAGGCTACAACAAAAGCATCTGCATCTTCAAGAGTGGATTTTTTTGAGTCCGAATTAGAGAAATCCTTCTTGTTTTTCTTTTTCTTCTCCTCCTTGCACTCTTTGCAGATATGACCAGTTTTGTCACAATTCCAACATTTCACCTTTGACTTTCCAAAAGACTTTGATCTCCCCAAAGACTTGGACTTTGACTTCTTGTTCTTCTTCTTGCCTTTCTCTTTTATTCTGCCACATACAGAAAGGGCTTCCTTAGTCGTCACAGAAGACTTTCTTCGCATCTCTTCAGACAAAAGCAATGCTACCACCTAATCTATTTTTAAGCTAGTGGTGTTACTTCCAATAGCCATAACTAGGTGATCCCATGAGTCTGGCAAAGAACATAACAGAAGCATACAACAATCCTGATCTAATATCTTGTCACCATAGAACCCAATTGTGCCACAAGCATGTTAAATGCATTCATGTGTTTAGGAATGGATCCTCCATCTTCCATCTTTAGAGAATACAACTTCTTTTGGAGGAATAATTTGTTAACTAGGGATTTAGCCTGATAAACATCATTGTTCTTCTTCCAAAGTTCCTTCGCAGTCTTATCTTCATGGACATTCAGGAGCATATAATCAGCCAAACAGAGTCTTATGAGACCTTTGGCTTTTCTATCCATCATATCCTAGTCTTCTTGAGAGGTGCTTGCAGGTTGTGTACTAGATATAAAAACATTAACACAGTGATTTTACGCGGGGAAAACCTTTTCAGGTAAAAAAAACCCACACTCCAAACATACAGCTCAATTATATTACTGTAATATGAATATGGTTACAATATAATTCTCAAAACAAGTGGTTCTTCATGAGTCTTCACTATTGTAGAATTTGGAAACAATTTGGTAGCATTTCGGCTCTTCAGAATAGCTTCAACCTGTAAATTCACTTCTTTGAAAACAATGAAATAGACCTAATGCAAGAGTTGCAAAAGTCAAACGCCCTCAAAAAGTTAACTTTTTCCACAAATTCTCATGGAAAAGCTTACAAAGCATCTGCTTTCCATTATGTTTTAAAGCATAAAAAACTTATCCAATCTGCCTTGGTGTCCACTTCCCAAAAAAAATATTTTCTGACTTGAAACTCTTTTCCAACTCAAACATCTTTTCCAAATCAAAAATCTTTTCCAACATAAAATATTTTCCAAAATAAATAATTTGAAAATCTTCAAAAAACAAAGCACATCCTCTTCATGGTTGCTCCAAAGAGATATAGATAACTTTTGCCATAAACGGTAACTTCCTGCAATAGAAACCTACTAAACAAGACTCAAGGTCATCTAAGGTGGCACTCCTTGATTTTCTAAACAAAAAGAAAAAAATAGCTTTTTGAGAAAAAGTAAAAAGCATCTTTTTCACCTCCTAAAAAATAGGAAACACCTAAAAGGACTCTAAGGTTGAGACACCTTAATCCCAACAAACTTCACACCTCTCAAAATCATACATATCAATTGCAAATTGCTCTAAAATTTTTAGAGCAGCTTATTGAGCAAGGTCCTTGCTTATAACTAAGGTTTCAGATCCACATCATCAAATATGATGCCACATCGGTATGCTTTATGTTGAGGTGTCCAAAAAGACCCCCAAAAAAGTTAGACTGATAGTTCTGCATGAAGTCATGCTTTATTTGTGCGTTGATGTGGCATCACATGATTTGTTGTTTTTTAGATCTAAAGAATACATTTCATTCAATTATAAGTATTTATAGTCAACACTACCAACTTTGAAAAGTCACAATTACTAATTCTATATTTCTAAAATATTGAGTATTAAACCCACAAAAAATGGGCATTTAATCCACAAAAGGGTGCACAACTATTGGGTCTTCTTCCCTGTCTTGACAAATGTTTCATTGCATGGTTTATTCAGCATGGGGACAACCTAGTTACCAGAAACACAACGCTTACGCTCAATTGTCCCTTTCCAAAGTATGATTTTTGCATTTTCCTTAAACATAAATCCATGCCTTTCCCCTGTTTTTGCTTTGCCTTTCGTAACATTTTGGTAAGTTATTTGAGTTTTTAAAACAACTTAAAGTTCTATATATATATCGGGTGGTTTAGTTAGTAAAAATTGTTTTATGAGATAATTTCTTTTATTAGAAATTATAATTAAAGTTAAAATACATAATTTTTTTTAATGATTTTTATTTTTTGAAAATTATATATATATAGGGGAAAAGATCCAATAGGTGAGATAGTTCCAATGGTTGAGAAAGTATATGTGCATTTAAGGTCCAATATTTTTTAAAGTTTAGTACTAGTAGTCGTGACTTTAAGGTTGTTAGTGTTACTATAAGTACTAATAATTGAATGAAATGCGCCCTTTAAATTTAAAAAGCAACCAATCATGTGATGCCACATCAGCCCACCAACAAAACATGACTTAATGCACACCTATTGGTCCACCCTTTTTTTGGGGGAACTATTTGACACCTCAACAAAAAGCATGCTGATGTGGCATCATATTTGATGATGTGGCCCTGAAACCTTAGTTATAAGTAGGGGCATTGCCAAGTAAACTACTATAAAATTTTTGGAATGATTTGAAATTGTCACGTATGATTTTAAGAGGCGTAGAGTTAGGGTGCACCACTATTAGGTGCTCTCCCATATATATATAATCAATTTCTTAAACACAATCTGTAAATATTCTATTTCTTGTCACATTGCCGATTTCCATTTCTTCTTTTATAACATAGGGGGACAGTTAAGAATGTAGAAGAGCTCATCCTCACTCTCAACGAAAACAATGAAATACAAAGGAAAAAAAGCAGGACTAGACTGTTTCATAAATTATTTCTAACCTCGTGGACTATAAAAATTATTCTATTCTATAGGCGAGTCAGTCTGTCCAACAGTAAAACGTCAGTCACCGTTCAACCATATAATATTTAATATTTAAAAATAGTCATCAATGGTGGAGGCAACAGAATTGTG
Organism: Cunninghamia lanceolata; assembly: GCA_027924645.1. Lineage (NCBI taxonomy): Eukaryota > Viridiplantae > Streptophyta > Pinopsida > Cupressales > Cupressaceae > Cunninghamia > Cunninghamia lanceolata. Next base: position 5,256,897 of record BSBN01000148.1, on the reverse strand, counting down.
AGGGCAGTTATTTGAGGGAAACAGTCAATATGGTATCACCGTATTTTATTTTATTTATTTTCTACTGCAGCGAAGACCCAGACTTCAATAAAGGAGGACGATGCTTGATTTCCCATTAACAATTGCAGCCCTGCATGAATGAAATGAAAGATTTTACAACAGCTTAATATGGGACCCTGAAAACAATCTGTCAGGACATTTTCAGATTTTAATGAATCTTGATCAATAAATAAAAGTGACGTAGTGGATGAACCCGTACCCAATATCGATGTCCGAATTTAAACATACCTTCCTTCTGTTCTCGTACCATGCCAGACTTGCCAGCGTTCATTTTATCGAAGCCCGGGCGGTAAACTCAATTAATTCCTTCGAAAATAGTTGATAGGACTATCCGCTGTACTGTAGTACACCGGATAGGGACAAATTCAAGCGGGACAACTTGGATTGCATTCCATAGTGTAATTCCATAGTGTAATGTCTTCTTAAGGATATTATTTACTAGCAATTGGATTCATAGGTTTAATGGAAACGTCAATTGTTTTTATTTTCTTAAAAATATCCAAGTCAAATTTTAAATTACAATAGAATATATTACAAAATTTATGTAATTTTTTAAATCATTTGTTTGTAAGATAGAAATTAGTGCAATAATTATCTATTTTTTACAATAAAACTATGAGAAACTTGTCTGTGTTCTATATATATTAAATTAATCAAATCCCTTATTCATTTTTATTAATCACATGTAGAAACAAATATAATCCTTATTGCAAAGCAAACACAAAAATAATTAGAATTAAAATCTATGTAAAAACCAAATACTTTTCTCTCTCATACACATTGATGTTGAGCACCAAGACTATTGAGTAGTTTTACTGGAACAACTTCTACGTTCTTTCTCATTCTTAGGATGGATGACTGTAGCCCAACAAAAGAATATTCCACTAAAGTCCTCAAAGACACAATCTCCAAGAAAACACATTTTTATAACCTATTATCATAACAACACTTAATTTAACTAATCTTTCACAATCAAATCAATTGTATAAGATTTATAGAACACAATTTTTCTACCAAAGTTATGCTTGTACAATTGTTTTATAGGACTCTCTCCTCTATATCTCTAAAGATACCAAACCAATTATTTTCCTCACTAGATATGTTCAATCACATATCAAGCCTCACAACAATTACCGAACTCTGAACCAATTTAACAATTGCATACACTATTTACATAAATAATGCATGCCTACACTATAGAAAATATATCAACATGCCAATTGACAAACTACTAGTGTTTCACAAAGTTTTGGGATCTACAACAAGGTAATTATCTTTTCTTTGCAAACCATTTGTATTAAATTGATAGAGAGGAATAAACAATTTTAAAGCAAATATAATACAAAGTTCATACAAAAATATTTAGAAACTCATAGTGGGATCTTATAATGTGACTTATTATTTCCTTTCACCGCATACTTGCTATGATTTTTAAAAATTCTCACCTATTATGTCATGCAAACAAACATCAACCAAAAATGTTATCATATATGGATATATTTTATATTTTACTTTTCTTAATTCCTATTATTGTACTCTTTGTATCATGCACAATCAAATTAGGAGAGACAATAAGCACATCATATAATGAAGAAGAGAGGGGGCATATTGAGAGTGAGATGCTCTAACAATTGTAGCCATTTTATGTGCAAACTACTCCAATCTCATTCCAAACATATAATTGATGCATTGTGCTCGCTACAAAAATATTGTAAAAGAATGGTAATAATAATATTATTTGTGAGAAATATCTAAAATTCTACTATTATCATTTAGGGGAATGGCTAATGATGATAAAACTTATTTTAGTAGATTTCTCTAAGATCATTCTTTTGTATCATCTTCCGTCTAATTATGGGGAAAGCAGTTATCCCTAACAAAGGTTTATTAGAATAAAAAACTATCGACCTACCCATTGAAATAGTTTTCTAGAAGATTATATTTCTTCTATAAGACAATTATCTCTTACAATTTCCATAACATGCTCAACATTCCATCTGGATCCTCCCATACTCTTATGCCTAACCTCGTAGATTTCTCAATTAAAAAACATGCAATATGCATGATTATCTATTGTTCTTGATTGTTTAATGGGTCAAAATTGATTTTAAGTTTACCCAATATGTTTTGAGGAAAATCTTGCAAACTTTATTCAATTTCATTCCTAGTAAAATTTATAATTGAGGGTAACTACCACATTTATAAGCACCCTTTCATCACAGGTAGTAATGATCTAGACCCTTCATAGACTTTTCTACCATACCTATGACCACTAAATCATCTAACTATTCGACATCATCTATATCATCTAGAACAATAAAAAAGCTCAAGTTCTTTCCCTTCCTAGACAATTCGAGAGATAGCTAGTTCCTTCCTCTACATGCTATGTAAACTGGGATGAAGTTCATCAAATAGATTTTTGAAGAGAACATTTTGCAGAGAAGCTAATTCATTTCTAATACAAGCTTCTCTCACATCAAGAATAAAGACATGGTCAAATATATTTTTAGCAATTTGGGTTGAAAAATTCTTTAGACATACCTAATCCACCCATTCCACAAATGCCAATGAACTTAACCTTCTCTTTAGAAGAGGAACCAAATTGGTCAAATAATTAGCAACTTAGAAAATAGGGTCCAAAATGAGTATATCTAAAATTCTATTAAGACCTTACCAAAGAAAATTGGCAATTACTTCCTTCATAGCCACATGAATATTACTAAGAATAAGAGCTATATCTATGCTTGAACCCATTAGCCTCCACCTATAAGAGATATTTTTTAAATTTCCATTGGTTTTAGCCCCAAGTCAGTCACTCCAAGTACTTGCAATTATATATACTAAATTTATTTTTATTGAAGATGATCTGAGCTATAGAATATCAATTCAATTTCATAGTTTCCAAATTTTAAGCTAAATTTGGCATTCACATTGTGGTAAAACATCAATAATTTATCATTTGGGAGGAAACTTCAATATCCAATATAATTATTACTTTTCCTTTTTTCATTTGAATGGGTGGCTGAATATTAGTATGCATGTTCTAAGCTCCTATCATATCTAAAATGAGTCATTTACAAGAGTTGATTGTAAACTATGGAAGCACACAAAAATGACATGGCAATCTTTAGACTTGTGGGACATGGACCAATTTTTTTCTAATTAAGCTTAACATTACTACACATAAATACCACAAGATCATATGTGTACTAAGCATTACATTGGTGGAAACAAAGTACATGTAGTAGTCATTATTTCTACATAGGATATCATTTGAGCTTATCCAAATCAACACATATGATCTTAATTTTCAACTTTCCCCCTAATCAAACTTTTCTAATTAATCTTAAAATAAAAAGTCAAGTTAGAAAAACAATAGAAAAATAAATGATCTAGCTACTTTATACAAAAGTCAAGAAATACAAGCTCATTTTGTAGAGGCCAAAAATAGGGGCGAAACAAAGTATTTTTGTACATTGTATGCCAGACAAGAAGCACAACAAAGCTCCGCATGCTGAAATTATCTCATTAAATAAAATACATGTCTATTGTAGGTGCTGCAAGTTGATGATCACTTTTACCAACCATCCATGCCATATGCTTGAATCCCTCAACACCTCTGCCTCCTCATGAAAAAAAAAAAACACAAACCTATATAGAGTGACAAAGAGTTATGTCATGGAACATAATACAAAGCCCGAAAAAAGAAGTCATCCATTTCTTCCTTTCAGTTGTTACTCCTAATGATGGACTCTCTTTATTCTCTACAATTGTGTCAAAATATTCTAAGCTTCATTAGTTTCCTAATGATGTAAGTATCCTGTAATAATCATGTAATAACACTATTCCATGCAACAACTTATGTTTGAAACATTTCATCAAACAACTCATAAAATCAATGCAAACATTACCACTTAAATGAGATATTATCCTGCAGAGTTGTAAATCTAATTTTTATTTTGCTTTCAGAGCCTCTTCTTGCAACGTAAGTTGTCACTCTATATTAATTCCAATTTATTTACAAATAATAAATTAAACATAACATCTACAAACAACAGTGGTCAGAATCAACCCACATAGGGAAAAATAGAGACAAACAACAAACAACAATAGAAGCAATGACATCCAAAACCAAAAGGAACAACATAATATGACACATTAGGGTGTGTACAAGATCATGATGGGCCAAATAGTTGCAATGGAGAAAAAATCGAGTGAAAGTGTTAGCCAAAATCATGAAACACCTTTTTAGGCTCAGATTTAGGCTTGGGAAGTTTTCTTAAAACAAATACCTGTTTTCAAAACGAATATCTGTTATGGAAAAATATTTTTTTAAGCATTTTTGCATAATGAATATTCTTTTTGGAAATGGATATCTGTTTCCTCAAAGCATATATCTATTTCTTCTATTTTGATTTAAAAATCCCCCCCCCTCCCCCCAAAAAAAAAAATTTAGGCTTGGGAATCCAAACTTGCATTTTCAACATGAATGAAGAATTCATATGTTTTTATAGATTTTCCTCGACTTCACCCTTGATGCTGACAAAACTTTTTTAATCAAAATTTGATAAAATCAAAAGGGTATATTGAAGACACTATCAGGGTTCTAAAAATATATTATGTCTAATTATAATTTTAATAGGTAATTATTAATAATTTTCTACCTACACTATGTTTGAATTCCTAAGAGACACACTGATTGAAAAACATCCATAACTTTCAAACCGTTTGACCTTTTTCAAATCCAACAGTTGCGTCACACTCTACACTTCATTACCTATAGGTCTATTTTTTTTTTTAATTTCATATCTTTTTGACCAAGTTAGTTTGGCTGGAAAATTACTTTTTAATATTTTTAAAAATTTCTAGTAAAAAAAATAGTAACTAATTATTTACTTACAAAAAAAAATCATAAAAATATGTGTCACATCTAGGCATGTGTCCTCTATTTGTATCTAAAGATTAAAAAAAATATATATTTTTTCTCATACTTAGGTTGGCCGGAATGACACCTATATTTTACTTTTTTTTTCAAAAATTTAAGTAGTGCCTCATTAAAATATCCAATTTTCACCAAATAAAGTTTCTAAGGTGAAGGAAGATGACAAAGGAAAGGCTTTGTCAGTGATGTTGGAGGTTTGCAAACCTCCATGTTCACCGACAATAGGTTTCGTTGACAGCCATTTCATCGACAGTGAAGAAAGGGGGCAAGGTTCACAAAAATGCCTTTTTGCCAATAAGGCAAAATGCAAAGAAAATGACAAGGCAGAATTGGTTCTAAAATGTAAGGATTCACCAATAAAGGAGAAAAGATGTGACAGAGGCTTGGTTTGATAAATTTAGGATTTGTCAATAAGGCAAATAAGACCAAAGGATAGAGCCAAGTTCATGATTCTTCATTTTTGGGATAAGGCAAATATGTCTAGAGGAAAAAGGACAAAGTTTCCAAAGTTCAGAAAAACTCATTTTTGCTGACAAAGGCAAATGAAGGTGGCTAATGGGAAAGTTAAAAAAAGCTAAAAGTTGCCGACAAGAAAGGAAGTTAGAAAAAGTGAAAACTTGTCGATAAGTGAAAAAGCCCCTTAGTTCAGTATAATCACATTTTGCCTACTAATGTGTGAAATAAGGTGAAAATGAAGGCAACAAGCAGAAGAAGAAATGTGTCGATGAAGCAAGTAGAGGCAAGTTCACACTAGGATATTTTTGCTGATAACTCAAAGTCAAATTGAAGGGCAAATATGTGGCACAAATGTAGAATCGCTTATGTCAGGATGGTTGTTGGGATAGTGTTTGCCATCAATATGCAAGCACCCCAAATTTAATGTAAAGATGCAGTGTTTCAGTGAGTATATTTTTGTAGGTCCTTCCAAGGACGTGAACTAGTATGTAGGGTATGGGTGCCCAATATTTTCATCGATCCTTCTGACATAGGCCATGGGTCGTGCATTCATTACAATAGTGGTTGCTTGTTGACTACATTTCCAAGCGTCTAGAAGTTGCATAGTGAAATAGGATAGCTACATATGCATCAATTGAAGACATTATGAGGGTTGGTCTTTGAGCCAATTATCTAGTTTGGGAGAGCCTACGGAGTTTCTCTGGCATCAACATACAAATCTGTTTAGTTTCTTAGTGAAGGGATTTATTCAACATAGAGTAGGAAGGATATGTAATGCAAATTTGATTGTAATGGTATGTCTCCATGAGAGTTTGTATTGATTTTGGTAAATATATAATTGTAGTTGTATATTTTCCCTTGCCACATTTCTTGTATGATTGTAACAAAGGTTTGGAGGTGTGTGACAACCCCTAGGTTAATACAAGGCTTATATTTACCATTTCTTTGTTGCAAATAAATTACTACAGTTGTCTTTTGGATCGTTAAGATGTCCATTGTATTTAGATCTATCCAAAAGTCATATATGTAAATGTATGCCTGGTTCTATTGATCCTTTGTTGTATCTTTCTTTTCCTCATTGCATTCTATGACACTGTTGTCCAATAGAATAGGCACCGGTCCATATTAGAGAGGGATCAAACACCTTTTATAAATCAAACAAATCTTTGACCTATGGCTCAAGGTAAAAGCCATATTTCATGTGCATGTACATTTGCACAGTTGAATCATCTTAATGAGAGGCATGTGCAGCTAGTTTGTCTTGATCTAGTGACAACTTTTGGGATCAAGTGTATATTGGGTATGACTGTGTGTGTTTATTTGTATTTCATTTCATGCCTCTAGGAATATCCCTCCTAGGTCTAACTAAACCTGAAGAGCAGAGGAGTTTACCCATTCCTATAGTTAGCCAAAATTCCCCTTTACTTGTTGATAAACCTCTTCCTTTTGCCTTGATGATAATCCCTAGCCTGGGTGTTTTATGAATGTTTTAGAGTTTTGGGTTGGAATTATTTTGGGAACCAACATTCTGGCACCGTTGTCAGAGACATTTTGAAAAGACAAAAAATTTGAAGACCCATGTTTGCACATTGTAGTTGTGCAGTTTGTTGTTGTGGGTAAGTTGGTAACCTTTCAACTTATGCCAACAGACTGCCACCAATGTATTGCTAGGTTATAAATATTTGAAGACTCTGCTAGTGTGAGCAACCTAGAATCAGTTTTGAAGCCTTGGAGATTCGTCACACTTCAAATATTTCCTCATTTATTGAGGTGGCGACTCTGCTGCCAAAAGAAAACAAAGTGTTGTTGTGTGCATGTTTCAAGGAGGTTGTAGCTAGTTAAGGTACAAGTTTTTCTTTTTTCCTTGACCATGGTTTCTTTCTCAGTAAAGGAACATGTTGTTTTCTTTCCTTTGTCCTACACAAGTGGTTTGTAGTTGGTCATGGCCAACTGTTATAAATATGAATACCCTAGGGAGGATTATTCATATGCATCTTCTTATGTTGAAGACCCTAGGAACTATATGGCCTTTTACCATCCTGGTAATGCATTTTCTGATTGTAGCCCTGCCAATTTTACAAACCCAATTTTTTTTGAGCTCTTGCATACTAGAAATGAAAAGTCTTGGTTGCAGAATAAAATTGGAAAAGAAAAGCAATTGTTAGAGTCTTTGTTGTAGGAAGAAAAAGAATTAGCAGGCTGAATTAGGTTGCATCAATCCATGCTGCAGTCTGATTCCCCTCTTGTTGTTCCCAATTGTTCTTTGCCTCATCCTCCACTTATTGCAAATGAAAACACTTATAAACAATTGGACCTCTCATGGGCTAGTTATAAGTAGCAGTCAATGCCCAATAAAATTTACAATCAGATGTCATTATTTGATGGGTGTAAGGTTTTCAATGGGAGGGCACACATTGATGTATTTTCAGGTTTCACTGATAAATTTCAATTTGGAAATGAGGATATGTGGATGAGATTTTTTATAAGATCCATATGTAAAATAGCACGAAAGTGGTTGGTTAGTTTCTTTGACCAGCATTTTGCTTCCTCAGATTAGTTGGTGGTTGCTTTTAAGGGCTTTGCAAGAAGTCTAGACCTTGTTTCTCTTGTCCAAAAACTAGAAAACATCAGAAGGCAAGAAGGAGAGTCTAGAATGAAGCTTAACCACATATTTGCAGTGGCCCTGTCTCACATCCCATAAAAATTTAGACTTGATCTTCCTATGTCTATTGATATGTATTTGAGAGCTTATGATGGTTCTATAAGCTCAAGTTCTATATGGGAGGAATTCCATCTAATGGGTTTGTAATAGGCCTATGTGTTCATTAATTATGTTGACAAAGTTATGTAGGATATGATTGCAAAATCTATATCCTCAAATACTGAGGTAGCTAATAATGAATAGGCTATTGTAGATAGTAGGGATGTGGACATTTCATATGATCCAGACACAATGTTAAGTGATGATTGTGTATGTAGAAGGGTAGATGAAGGTGCTGGTGCAATGTATGAGAGCGACTCAGATGAAAATAGTAGTGATTGCACCCACACTCGATTGTATCAGTCATCAATGGATGATGAAAATGAACAAATCAATAATGGCTCCCAATCTGGAGAAGAGAATTTTGACTCTGCTTCCTATTGTAGTATTGTAGACCACTTGGAAGGTATGTATGCAAGTGAGGCATCAAATGGATTAACTCAAGTGATTGATTATATAATGCATACATATAATTTGATGATGCAAATGATGATGAAGAGATGAGCATAAGAGATAATGCCCTTTATGAGGAGCATGCAAGTCTATCAAATAGCACTATTTCTGATTATTACTGGTGCATGGATAATCCCCTTTTGAAGATGACATTGGGCTAAATGAATTTGAGTTGTGGGCTTTGGAGGTGGAGGGTCATATGCTATGTGACATGGCTACTTGTGGACAACAAGTGGAAAGAGAGGGATGTATGCAAAATGCTATTGAGGGTGAACAAGAGACTAGTCTCTTGTTTGGTGTGTTACCCTCATTTATCCCTGATGATGATAATAAGGTCATTCGCACTTGTTTGCATGAGGATGATGTGAGCTATGCTTTAGCTAGACATCATGAGGGCAATGTTATAGTAGCAGACAATTCTAAGGTATTTTTTTCCCATTTTGAAGACCATGTAATAGATGATTTTCTAGAGATTTATTTGGGGCAATTACCTCTAATTAATGTAGATCATGTTTCAAGAGCACATTTTTGAGCTCATTGGCTGGGCCTAATGACATTTAGGCTAAATGTTCTAGTGCGGGTCAAGTTATTAACCTGCATGGTGATGAGGAGAAAATCATTTCTAATTTTCTTAGCAACAAAATTTACACAGTAGTGTATGCCAAGGAATCCAAAACAGAGAGGCAAATTGAAAATTGTGAGTCTTCACTTGAAGTGCCTCAAATTTTAGATTTATATGTTATTGGTGGAGATTTGAATTTGAATCATGCCTTTGATTCAGTCATGAAGGAGCACATTAGCATCAGTGCAGCTGGGCCACAAGAAATTGAACAGTCTTATGATATCGCCCAGTATGAGATCGCACATGGGCCGGATGAGTTTCAGCTTGATAGTTTCCTTCATACTGATATTTATGTAGGCCCAGAAATGCGTGATGTGTTGACATGGGACTTGAAGGTGAGTGCTTATATGTGAGTCAACATGATCAAGAATCATATTATCTATGGCTACCTTGCCCTGGTAAATTTTGTTTCCATCTTTAGCATGATGATATGAATGTCTATATTTTGCATGTGCATGCATGCAAAATATTTTTGTTGCTAATGTTGCGTGATCAATGTAGCAAAGGATTGAGGGAGGTCAACTCCTTCAATAGGCTTCTCTTTGACAGAGGAAAATAACTTCACCAGTTTGTCTATAGGGGTGGCTTCTAGTGTCCTAAAATTTTGATACAGTCATCTTTTGACTATGTTTCTTTGTAAATATGTTTTGTGTGTTTCCCTTCATGTGTTCATGTGTTGGTCTACCTAGAGATATTCTTGATTCTCGCTGTGCCATTGCTTGGCACATGTCCCCAACCAGAGCTAGTGTTGGTGCCCAAAATTACTAGTTCCAAAATGCCCCATTTTGCCCCCAAATTCCATTTGAACTCCACTTGAGCCTATAGATTATTATCAATCAGAGAAATATTTCATAGGTTTTCATATGTTTGTCATTTGAAAATGCAAAAGAGAAAAGCCCAAAAATAACGAAGTCTCAAAAATTTCTAAGTATTTCATTGTGTTTTCTCCCTTTGTTAGAGGTTAGAGTTTCAGACTTTGTCCTTCCATTGTGCTTCCCTTTTTCACCTTGAAAATTGCCTAAGTATTGAAATTCTAAGTGTTCAGCGGAGTTTTAGAGGTTAGAGTTGCTCCCTTTTGTCTTCCTAATGGAAAGCATTACGGAGAAGGCCCGAGGGCTGAAGTCCACTCAAAGAGATGAAAAACTATTCTAAGTATGGAGAAATGCTTCAGAGTGTCAGACTTCAGAGTTGTGCAATTTGGCCTTCTTCAGTGTTGCAGGCATCGAAAGGCGGGGGTTTCCATTTCCTTCCTTCTTCCTTTTGGAAGGTGAAATTTGGAACGTCTGAAGCCTGAGGTCTGACAGGGTAAGGGAAGGAGTCTTCTATTAGAGAAATACAAAAGTTGATAAACCTGAAGGTTCACAAATATGCAGTTTGGATGATGGCCTTTTTGCCGATAGAAGAAAGTGGCACGACATGCAAAAGTTTATAAGGCAAACAAATAGGACAAAGGAAATGCATTGTTGGTGAAGTTGCAGGTTCATGAACCTCTAGGTTTGCCAACAAGGGGTTTCACTTGCATCCAGTTTGTCGGCAGCGAAGAAAGGAGGCAAGGTTTGTAAAAGTGCCTTTTTGCTGATAAGGCAAAATGCAGAGAAAATGACAAGACAGTATTGGTTCTAAAATCTAAGGATTCACCGATAAGGTGAAGAGATGCAACAGAGGCTTGGTTTGATAAATTCAAGATTTGCCGATAAGGCAAATAAGGTCAAAGGATAGAGCCAAGTTTATGATTCTTCATTTTTGCTAATAAGGCAAATATGTCTAGGGGAAGAAGGATGAAGTTTCCAAAGTTTGGCAAAACTCATTTTTATTGACAAAGGTGAATGAAGGTAGCTAATGGGAAAGTTTGAAAAAGTTAAAAGATATTGACAAGAAAGGAAGAGAGCATGGTTAGAAAAAGTGAAAACTTGCTGATAAGGAAAAAAGCTGTTTAGTTCGGTATAATCACATTTTGTTGACTAATGCATAAAATAAGGTGAAAATGAAGGCAACAAGCAGAAGAAGAAATGTGGCAATGAAGAAAGTAGAGGCTAGTTCACATTGGGATATTTTTGCCGATAAGGCAAAGTTAAATTGAAGGTCAGATTTGTGATGTGAATGTAGAATCACTTATGTCAGGATGGTTATAGGAATAGTGTTTGCCATCAATGTGTAGGTACCCCAAATTTAATGTAAAGATGTAGTGTTTCAGTATTGTATATTTTTTGTAGGTCCTTCCAAGGATGCGAATCAATATGCAAGGTATGGGTGCCCAACATTTTTGTTGATCCTTTTGATAGAGGCCATGGGCCACATTCATTGCAGCAGCAATTGCTTGTTGACTACATTTCCCAGCATCTAGAAGCTTTACAGTGAAATAGAATGGCTATATACGCATCAATTGAAGACATTCTAAGGGTTGGTCTTTGAGCCAATTGTCTAGTCTAGGAGAACCTAAGGAGTTTCTCTAGCATCAACACATGACTTTGTCTTGTTTTTTAATGAAGGGATTTATTCAGCATAGAGTAGGGAGGATATGTAATGCTGATTTGATTGTAATGGTATGTCTCCACGAGAATTTGTATTGATTTTGGTAAATATACAGTCATAGTTGTATATTTTCCCTTGCCACATTTGCTGGTATGATTGTAATAGAGGTTTGGAGGTGTGTGACAGCCCCTAAGTTAATACAAGGCTTGTATTTGCCATTTTTTTGTTGCATATGAATCATTGTAGTTCTCTTTTGGATCATTAAGTATATCCATTATATTAAGATCTATCCAAAATTCATATATGTAAATGTGGTCCAGGAGCACCTAAAGGACTTTATGTCTCCATGAGGCCATTTTGTAAATATTTGTTTTATATTGTGTTTTGAGTCTTTTGTCATGTAATAAGGTCATAATAGACTATTTGTGATGTAATTGGAGTCATTTGAGTCATTAGGGATCAAACTTGTAAAAATTGTCAAATTGTCAAAAAGTTGTCATTATAAAAGTTGTCAAAAAGTGCATTAAAGTTGCAACCTTGATTAGGAAGTTAGTTGTGGGTGGTTGGTAGTTGGAAAATGATTCAGAAAGCATAAATACATGTTGTAAAAATGAATCCCAAGGTGGGAGAAGGTGGGATAAGGTTGGAGAAGGTGGGTTGTTACATTTTGATGTGATATCAATAAAAGATACCCTTGTTTCTGCATTTCTAAATGTTAAATTGTTGTTTTAGAGTTTGGTACAGATTTTTATGGACTGTATATGACCTAAATGTGGTATGTATGGAAAGAGTATTGAGTTTACTTTCCATTTCTTTTTCTTGCATCAAATTTCCTTATGATTTGAATAAGTTATGGCATTTTAATTTAGGGTAGGTCTGCAGAGTTTAATTTTCTAAAAATGCAGTCTCAAAACATGCATGGTATGGCCTGGTATGGCCTCACATTGATCCATATAATATATGGATGGAAATATAAATGTTTATAGTTTACAATTATTTTGGTTGCATGTAATTTCATTATGTTTTGGGTGAGTTATGCCATTATTTGTGAAAGTAGTTCTATAACAATCCTAGGGTTTGCATAGGAACAATCTTGCTTTTTGTTCTATTCCATACAAAACAAGCCTATACCATTTTGAGATATGTTAAATAATGGCCAAAAAGGTATCTAGAACATTGATTGATTTGTGGGTTTGAGAAGTATTCAGAGAGTTATGCTCAAAAATCACTGTTTGGAGGGTTACAAGGCAGTATGAAGGCTTATGTGAGATACTAACAAGAATAGGTTTTTAAACTTGTAAAGTGAGTTCTTTTGGAGTTTGTGTTGATTTAAAATCCTATTCTTCATCAAGTGGTATCAGAGCTCAAAAGGTCTGGGCAATAGAAGTTTATGGTTGTGTGTTTGTGTTTGTCTAGGTTGAAGAGAGAACCTGGTTGCCAAAAGACTAGGTAGAGGAAAAGAGAAGAGACCTAGGTGAGGCAAAGATAAGAGGAAGCAATGTTAAAGGGACTTGCTTGAAGAAGGAGAAATGGGTTTGTTGAAGAGGTACTTGCTAGCTGGGGGTTTACAAAAGAAGAAACAAGAAGAAAAGAGATGAAGAAGAAAAAAAAGAAGGAAAGGCAAATGAAAATTGACCAAGATATCAAGGAGTTGAAGCAAGCCATGGAATGAATGAGAAAAGATATGGAGGAAATGAAAAAAAGAATAGACCTTGAGATGCAAAGATGACATTTACCAAACAAAAAGAGGGTATCATGGCCTATTAGAAAGATTATTCAAAGAAGGAAAAGAAAAGAAAGGATAGTAGCAATAGAGGAAGAGGTAAGAAATGAAATGTTATTTGAGTTTGATGTTCAAGATGAAAAAGTGGAAAGGCATGTTGATGTTGACATTAATAATCAAGTTGTTGTTGATAATAAAGTTGTTGATGAAGATGTTGCAGATTTGTTTGTTAATGAGGTATATGTAGATTTGCAAAAGTGTAATGCAGATTGTAGTAATGGTGATTATGCTTCCAATGATGAGGATAAAGACATGGATGATAATACTAAGGTATATATACAAGAAATGGAATTTTGTAACCTGAAAGTTGAGAGGATGCTGGATGAGAGATGGTATAAGAAAAAGAAGAGGAATAAGGACCTAGGAATAGTTGCAAATATGAAGGAAAAATTGCAAAAGAATTGGAAGACTAGGAAGAAGGAGAATACCAACATTCAATGGGACTTGAATTTTCTTTCCTCCAGGAGTATGGTACAGGAGCACCTAATGGACTTTATGACTCCATAAGGCCATTTTGTAAATATTTTCTTTATGTTGTGTTTTGAGTATTTTTTCAGGTAATAAGGTCATAATAGACCATTTGTGATGTAATTGGAGTCATTTGAGTCATTAGGGATCAAACTTGTAAAAATTGTCAAATTGTCAAAAAGTTGTCATTATGAAAGTTGTCAAAAAGTGCATTAAATGATTATGAAGCTAGTTGTGGGTGGTTGGTAGTTGGAAAATGATTGAGAAAGAATAAATACATGTTGTAAACATCAATCCCAAGGTGGGAGAAGGTGGGTTGTTACATTTTGATGTGATATCAATAAAAAATACCCTTGTTTCTACATTTCTGAATGTTAAATTGCTATTTTAGAGTTTGGTATAGATTTGTACGACCTGTATATGACCTGAATATGATATGGATAGAAATATTATTGAGTCTACTTTCCATTTCTTTTTGTTGCATCAAATTTCATTAAGATTTGAATAAGTTACGGCATTTTTATTGAGGGTAGGTCTGCATAGTTTAATTTTTTGAAAATGCAGTCTGAAAAACATGCATGATACGGCCTGGTAGGGCCTCAGATTGATTAATATAATAGATGGATGGAAATATATGTGTTTCTATCTTACAATTATTTTGGTTTCATGTAATTTTATTATGTTTTGGGTGAGTTATGCCATTTTTAGTGAAAGTGGTTCTGTAACAATCCTAAGGTTTACACAGGAATAGTCTTGTTTTTGTCCTATTCCATACAAAACAACCCTATCTCATTTTGAGATATGTTAAATAATGGCCAAAAAGGTATGTAGAACACCGATTGATTTGTGGGTTTGAGGAGTATTCAGAGAGTTATGCTCAAAAATCACTGTTTGGAGGGTTACAAGGCAGTATGAAGGCTTATGTGAGACACTAACAAGAATAGGTTTTCAAACTTGTAAAGTGAGTTTTTTTGGAGTTTTTCTTAATTTAAACCCTTGTTTTGCATCAAAATGTATGCCTAGTTCTATTGATCCTTTGTTGTATCTTTCTTTTCCTCCTTGCATTCTATGACTTTGTTGCCCAATAGAATAGACATTGATCCATATTGGAGAGGGATCAAACACATTTTATAAATCAAACAATTTTTTCACTGGCGGTTCAGGGTAAAAACCATCTTTCTTGTGCATGTACATTTGTATAGTTGAATCAACTTAATGAGAGGCCTGTGTAACCAGTTTGTCTTGATCTAGTGGCAGATTTTGGGGTCGTACATTAGGTATGGCTATGTGTGTTTATTTGTATTTCATTTCATGCCTCTAAAAATATCCCTCCTAGGTCTAGCTAAACTTGAAGAGTAAAGGAGTTTACCCATTCCTGTAGTTGGCCAAATATCTCCTTTACTTGTTGATAAACCTCTTCCTTTCACCTTGATGACGATCCCTAGCCTGGGTGTTTTAGGAATGTTTTAGAGTTTTGTGTTGGAGTTATTTTGGAAACCAACACATAGTGTAATGTCCCGTTTAGGATATTATCTAATATCTGATCAAATATTATATGATATCTTATCAAACTTTAATTCCCTTCAATAATATTTGTAAGAGTAGCCAAAACAATTGAATTCCTTCATTTACTGGTATGTCAAATATTTGAAAATTGCAAATAACCCACAAAATCAAACCCTAATCACAATATTAATAGTAAAGCTCCTTCAATGCTAGGTATTGACCAAAATGGATTTCATAAATATTATATATTTTGTTGTGGCAAATAAAAGTAGCATACAACATATGTTCCTATTACATATATTGATATTTTGAACCAAATATTATTAATACTAATATGCTGGACAATCTGCAATAAATACCAAAACATGAATGGTACATAAATAAAAAATAAATCGCGGCAACTAAGTAATATTATAGAAATCCTTGACTTTGTACGGTAGCACTAAAAGTTGATTCTTCTCCACTTAGAATTTGCTGGAAGAAGTTTAACATTGTATGGAAGCTCCTTAGGAAGTAGGGGAGAGGGACCCATAGTGGGTCACCCTAACTTGACCCCTCCACCTGGTGCGCCACATCATCTGAAATTAAAAAAATTTGCCTCTACTAGGTGGTTAATGACATGCACTCCCTAAATATTTCGTTCTATGGGGTCAACCAATTATTTTCCACGTGGACGACATGTCATTTTGGCAGGGGCAATTTTCTAGACATTTTTATTGCCGATTGATGATTGGCCATAAGGAACCCCAGTGGTAGGGACCCGCATCGTATGTTGTACTTAACATGTCGTGTGGCATGTGAGCATTCTGCCACCTTTACTTCTCACACTCTCACATTCAAAGTTCACCACTCCCTCATTTGCTACTCTGGTGTTGCATTTACTACTCTACAGTCCACATTTCCATGGGCATTTGTTGCCGCATTTCGGAGCTATGGAGCATTCAATGCTCCCATCATTTCCATTCATCAAACGTTGGCACACCATTGCTGACACTTCTTATCGTGTTTGGTCATTGTAGATGGCACCGAAACTAGGTCACTTAGGCTTTGTTGATGCTCCTTTCCATGTTGGAGATGGCTCGGCTCATTTCTCCTTTGCATGACCCTAATAAGGATATCTTATCCTGCAAAGGCAATAATCTATTGAGCTCCAAAAAAAGAGGTTTTTTAAGTTTTTTTGTCATATGGTTTATGCATGCATATCTCAATTTGGCTTTTGTTATTTATAATGGGATTTACTCCATTTATTGTTGTCTGTGGTCATAAATGGAAGGTTCTTTTCATTTTCTATATGGTTGTAATCATTAGGCTTCAGTATTCAATTGGGATTATTGTTTATCCATGGGTATTAACATATATTTTGTTGTTTGAAATGAGACTTTTTTCATCGATTGTTGCATGTGGTCATAAATGGAGGGTTCTTTTTGTTTTCTATTTGGTTGTAATGATGACAGTTCAGTGTTAAAATGGGGTTATTGTTTATCCATGTGTATTTCATTTAGGTATCAAAAATGGCTTGGCTCATTTATCCTTTCACTCTATTCCATGATGACTTCCTGCACAACCTTAGTAAGGATATCTTATCCAAGTGCTAGGGCAATGATCTTTTGACCTTGAAAAAAAGAGGGTTTTTTTTTTTAATTTTTTTTTTTGTCGTTTGCTTTATGCATGCAATATATTGGTTTGGTCTTTATTGATTGCAATGGGATTTCTTCCATCTATTGTTGGTTGTTGTCATAAATGGAAGGTTCTTTTCATTTTCTATCTTCTTGTAATCATTAGGGTTTAGTATTCAAATGTGGTTATTGTTTATCCATGGGTATTAACATATGTTTTATTATTTGCAATGATATTTTTTCATCGATTGTTATCTATGGTCATAAATGGAAGGTGTTAGAAATGAAAGCAACACTACTTTAATGAAAATCTGATTCAAATATATTTCAGCAATCTTTAAGTGTGCATTAACAATGGAGGTTGTAACAAAACATAAAACCCACTATAGAAAAGATGTCAAACATGAAGATATCAACACAATGACATAATGTTTACGTGGAGAAAACCCTTGCAGGTAAAAAACTCCACCAAGAAAGAGGCACAAGTTTGTATTAATCTATAAAAGATCTGTACAATACATCAACTACACAACTCTCCACAAGTCTTCAATCTGACAGCATTTCAGCAGTACCTGGGTACCTAAAATGTATATTGCAGCAACACATACATGGAAAATAATTATAGAAATATTTTCCAACTCATCGTAGGCATTTACCTTCTCTCTCCTAAGATTCTCCAACATGTAAACATTAATTACCATCTTACAAGCATCTTACACTTGTCCAAAAACATTCATGCAAAGGTTGGGGGCCCAAGACTAAATCTGACCTCTTACAGCATCTTATGGCGCATCATAACCATCATAGATTCCACAAAAGAGTATCTCTCCAAAATAGGAACCTTGGGCTAAATATAGCAAATATACAACTAACATATCCGTCATATGCATCATAGAATCTCAGAATCTTATGACAACTTGCAGCTGTCATATATTCACTTACCAAACATTAAGACAGTTGTTATACGTGCCAAAAATAGTATATTCCTCAAGGGAGATTGCCTACCCTCATTTACTTTGAGTTTTTACATTTGCCAATAGTAAAAGTCACTCCACAATTACCTCTAGTTACTCTGAAACTACCCCTGCTAGTGAAACTAGTACATCTCCTCATGGATAATTATAAATTACATATAATAAATGGAATAAATACAATATTGGGATTTACAAGGTTAATGGCACCATATCCCAACATTCTCCCACTTGACATTATACATTGTAAATCAACCCATAGAAAATCAAATAAAAAATAATCAGGCACTAGAAACAAGGCCCATGGCCTCTCTGCACCACACGAACTTCTCTATGCTCATAGGCTTGGTCAATGAATTTGTAACATTCTCTTGAGTGTTTATCTTCTTCAGCTCAATCTCTCCATTTGCAACCAACTCTCGAACAAAGTGATACTGAACATCAACATGCTTAGTTCGAGCATGATACATGGGATTCTTGGCCAAATAGATAGCACTCTGGCTATCACAACTAATCTGAATGACCCTGCAATTAAATCCAATACCTATACATAGTCTCTTCAACCAAACTACCTCCTTAGAGACATGATTAGAAGCCATATAATTTGCTTCTGTGGTGGACAAAATAACTGTGGGTTGCCTCTTACTCATCCAACTCATTGCACCTCCAAACAGAGTAAACACATAGCCACTAGTGGACCTTCGACTGTCTATGTCACCTGCCCAATCTGCATCAACAAAACCCTGTATGTCCAAAGATTTTTTAGCACTATTAGTACTAGAATAAACCAAACAATAATCAGGAGTACTTGCAAGATATTTAAACACCCTCTTCACATAGTTCTAATGCTGTCTATTAGGGTTAGACATAAATCTGCTCAAAACTTCCACTGCTTGGGCAATATCTAGTCTAGTGCAAACCATTGCATACATCAAACTCCCTACAACATTAGCATATGGCACATTAGACATATCCTCAAGACCATCCTCAGTCTTTGGGCACATATCTAACAAAATCTTAGTACTAATGGGTAAAAGAACTCTAACTGGGTTACAGTCCTACAAACTAAACCTCTACAAAATAGTATTCACATACTTACTTTGTGACAACCAAAGCTTTTTGTTAACTCTATCCCTCCTGATCTCCATTCCCAAAATATTCCTTGTAGCACCAAGATCCTTCATCTCAAATGTACCTAAAAGTTGGGCTTTAAGCTCATTGATCATACCTTAGTATTGCTAAAAAACAACATATCATCAACATACAAAGCAATAACTAGTATAGAATTATCAACATAATGAATGTAAACACAGTGATCCTCCTCGCTTCTAACAAAACCTAATTTCAAAACAAATGAGTCAGACTTTTGATACCACATTCTGGGGGACTGTTTCAAACCATAGAGAGACCTCTTTAACCTGAAAACCCAATATTCTTTCCCTTTTTCCCTCAAAACCTGTATATTGTTGCATATAAATTTCTTCTTCAAGATCTCCATGCAAGAATGCAGTCTTAACATCCATTTTCTCAATCTCCCAATCATAAGCTATAGTAATGGATAAGAGAAATCTAATAGAAGTCAATTTAGCAATTAGAGAGAATTTCTCACCAAAATTGACTCCCTCTCTGGGAGTAGCCCTTGGCTACCAGTCTAGCCTTGTACTTCTCCAATGACTCGTTGGCTCCAAACTTATTCTAGAAGACCCACCTACAACCTATGGCCTTTCTTCCTTTGGGAAAACGAACAAGATCACAGGTGTTACAAGAGTCTAAATCCATCATCTCCTCCTGAATGGCTAGCTACCAAGACTCACTATCATCTATAGAAATAGCTTCCCTATAAGATCTAGGTTCGTCGTTAGTACTCAATAAAGCATATACACAATAGAAATATGGTGGGCTATACCTGTCAACTGGATTTTGTTGTCTTGTAGATCTCCTCAAGGGTGGAGTAAGAGACTCTACTCATTCTCCTACATGATCATCTGCACTAACTTCTTATGTAACAATAGATTCATCTTCATCATAACTACTTGAATCTTCTTCTTCTTCTTCTTCACCCCCCAATCCATCATTCTGTTCTTCCTGAGGTGCATCTTGCTGCTCTAAATCAAAGTGAACCTTCTTTACCTTTTCTTCTTTTTCTTTTGGCTGCTCAGGTTCAGAAATAGCTCTAAGTTCCCTGAAAATAACATCTCTAGAAAAGATAATCTTGCGGGTTAGTGGATTCCAAAGCTTATAACCTTTGACATTATCACCATATCTAATGAATGTACACTTCTCAGCCTTTGGATCCAACTTAGATTGCTTTTCCTTAGGCACATGAACAAAAGCCTCACAACCAAAAACCCTTAAATGTGAAACGAAAGGTTTCTTACCTGTCCACACTGCATAAGGTGTCAAATCAAGAACCTTACAAGGAGATCTATTTATCAAGTAGCAAGCAGTACACACAGCCTTTGCCCAAAAGTATTTATCCAACTATGCATCACTAAGCATACTTCTAGCCCTTTCCATAATTGTTCAATTTATCCTTTCTGCAACACCATTCTACTATGGTGTATATGGAGTTGTCTTTTGTCTGATTATACCTGCATGCTTGCAAAACTCATCAAATTCCTTAGAGCAATATTCTCCTCCATTGTCAGATATTAATATTTTTATCTTTAAACCTAATTGGTTCTCTACTAAGACTTTGAATTCCTTAAACTTAGTGAACACTTCAGATTTATGTTTCACAAAATAAATCCATGTATATCTGGATACATCATCAATGAAGGTAACAAAATAATGAGATTTTTCAATAGATTCATTATCCACAGGTCCAAACACATCTGTATGAATAATCTCTAATTTATCTTTTTCTCTATTGCTTCCTAAAGGAAATAATTTTTTGTTTTGTTTAGCAAACACACAATGCTCACATAAATCAAAGTGCTCATCATAATAAGAGAAACCGTCCAACAATTCTTTATTCTTAATAGTTTTTAATATTATTACTTGTGTGGCCCAATCTATGGTGCCACAACATACATGTATTTTTAGAAGTGGCCTCAGATACATAGGAGGCATTACAAACTGTAGTGGCTTCAAGCTTAAACAATTTCCCAAATCTCTTCGCTTTTGCTACCACCAAGTTCCCTCTCATCAATATGCAACCATGCTTGTCAAATATCACATGCATTCCCAAATCATTCAACTCTGAAACTGAAATCAGATTTCTAGCTAATCTAGGAACATGCAAAACACCAGGGAGGGTTTTAATCCTCCCATCACTGAAACACAACAATACCTTTCCTTTCCCAACAATTAGATATGAAGAGTTTCCACCAAGGTAGATATTACATCCATCATATTCTTCATATGTGAAGACCCATTCCTTATGCGGGGTCATATGAAACGAGCATCTTGAGTCAACCAACTAGTTTTCATCAGAAACCACATTACATGCAGAAAGTAAAACATCTTCACCTGCATTTGAGGACTTATCTGAAGTACTCTCCCACTATTTCTTTGGGTTTCTGCACTCCTTCTCTACATGTCCCCTTTTACCACAATTCCAACACTTAACTCTGTTCTTTTTACCAGAAGTCTTAGACCAGCCCTTGGACTTGTCCTTAGCCCCTTTCTGATCTCCTTTAGGTCCCCTTTCCTTAGACCTTCCCGTAACACTAAGAGCATCCCCTGAACTATCCGAACTCTTCTTCCTCAATTCCTGTGACAGTAGCACTGAAATAAGAGCACCCAACATTAGATCTGCAAAGTTAGAAGTGATAGCAAGGATAACATTCTCCCAAGACTCAGGTAAACAACAAAGAAGTAAGATACATTTATCTTCCTCACTAACCTCAACATCTATTGAATCAAGCTGACTCAATAACAAATTAAAAAAATTTAAATGCTCTGCAACTAATTCACCTTCTCGCATTTTCATGGAAAATAATTTTCTTTTTAAATAAAGTTTATTTACCATACTCTTGGCTTGATAGATCTCACCCAACCAATTCCACAACTTATGTATGGTCTCCTCCTTTGCGTCATTCAACAGGACAGAGTATGAAAGACACAACTAGATGGTTCCCCATACCTTCTTATCTAGTCTATCCCACTCATCTTGAGAGACATCGTCAGGTTTCTTCTCTTTTTGAATATCCAACCATTGGTTTCTTTCTTCCAACAAATCTTCTATTTTTAGCTTCCACAACACATACTCCATTCCCTTGAACTTCTCAATGTCCAAGCAAGAGGTTGATGCAATGGTGGATCCAACCAGAATAACAACACAAGATCTACAAAATAAACACAACCAAATCTCCCACTGCAGCTACAGCTACAACTTCCACACTACAACCCAAGAGTCAAAGATGGCTAGGCTCTAATACCAAATGTTAGAAATGAAAGCAACACTACTTAATGGAAATATAATTCAAATATATTTCAACAATCTTTAAGCATGCATTAACAATGGAGATTGTAACAAAACATAAAACCCACTATAGAAAAGATGTCAAACATGAAGATCTCAACACAATGACACAATGTTTACATGGAGAAAACCCTTGCAGGCAAAAAACTCCACCAGGAAAGAGGCACAAGTTTGTATTAATCTGTAAAAGATTTGTACAATACATCAACTACACAACTCACTCCACAAGTTTTCAATCCGACTTCATTCCGATAATACCTGAGTACCTAAAATCTGTATTGTAGTAACAAATACATGGCAAATACTTATAGAAATATTTTCCAACTCATCCTAGGCGTTCACCTTCTCTCTCCTAAGATTCTCCAACCTGTAAACATTAATTACCATCGTACAAGCATCTTACACTTGTCCAAAAACAATCATGTAAAGGTTGGGGGCCCAAGACTAAATCTGGCCTCTTACAACATCTTATGACACGCAATAACTATCATAGATTCCACAAAAGAGTATCTCTCCAAAATAGGAACCTTGGGCTAAATATAACAAATATACAACTAACATATCTGTCATATGCGTCATAGAATCTCAGAATCTTATGACAACTTGCAGTTGTCATAGATTCACTTAACAAACATTATGACAGTTGTCATACATGCCAAAAATAGTATATTCCTCAAGGGAGCATGCCTACCCTCATTTACTTTGAGTTTTTACATTTGCCAATAGTAAAAGTCACTCCGTAATTACCTCCGATTACTCTAAAATTACCCTTGCTAGTGAAACTAGTACATCTCCTCATGGATAATTATAAATTACATATAATAAATGGAATAAATACAATATTGGGATTTACAAGGTTAATGGCACCTTATCCCAACAGAAGGTTCTTTTCATTTTCTATCTGGTTGTAATCATGACAGTTCAGTAGTAAAATGGGGTTAGTGTTTATCCATTGGTATTAAATTATTTTTATTGTTTGTAATGGGATTTTTTCCATCTATTGCTATTTGTAATAATAAATGGAAGGTTCTTTTGGTTTTCTATTTGGCTGTAATCATGAGGGTTCGGTATTAAAATGGGGTTATTGTTTATCCATGGGTATTAAAATATTTTTTATTGTTTGCAATGGGATTTTTTCCATCTATTGCTGTCTGTAATCATAAATGGAAGGTTCTTTTGGTTTTTTGACTGTTTGTAATTATGAGGGTTTGGTATTAAAATAAGTTTATTGTTTAAATCCATGGGTATTAAAATATTTTTATTGTTTGCAATGGATTTTTTCCCATCTATTGATGTTTGTAATCACAAATGGAAGGTTCTTTTAGTTTTCTGACTATTTGTAATCATGAGGATTCAGTATTAAATTGGGGTTATTGTTTATCCAAGGTTATTAAAATGTTTTTATTGTTTGCAATAGGATTTTTTCCATCTATTGCTGTTTGTAATCATAAATGGAAGGTTCTTTTAGTTTTTTGACTATTTGTAATCATGAGGGTTTGGTATAAAAATGGGGGTATTATTTATCCATGGGTATTCAATTATTTTTTATTGTTTGCATTGGGATTTTTTCCATCTATTGTTGTGTGTGTGGTTGTAATCATGATAGTGCTGTCTTTAAATGGGCTTCTTATTTATCCATGGCTATTATATTTTTTTAATTGTTTGCAATGGGATTTGTTCCATCTATTGTTATTTTGTAGTGGAATGTATACTTCAATGCTTAAGGCTCTTTGCTTCTTTAACTTTGTATTGTAAAGATTCAAAAGATTCCAAATATCAAAACTGGTGTTCAAGGATGTTTGTTGGAACACTTTAATTAGTTTATGAGTAGTGTTTATCAACACAACTTAATGGTTGTTTTATGTGTTTTGTATTTATTGGTTTTGGAAATTACAAAATTTTGTTCGAGCATCACTGTGATTCTTTAATTTAAGTTACAAATTTTAGTTTACAATTTGTAATCATAGAAATAGATTGACAAATGTTTTAATGGTTGCAAAAAAATTTCTTAGAAATACATTTACTATTTAATTTAATATCATATTGAATACCTTGTTAAAGCATGTTTACTTCAAAATTCAATCTGCAATATCTCCCAATCAATATCCTAATAATACAATTTAACTCTTTCACCATTTTTAATTGTAATAAGATTTATGTCCTCTTTTCATACATATTCATAATTATAAATCTCCTTTTAAGACATTTATTTGCATACACATGTTTCTTCTATCTCAACTCCATGTAGAAATTAGTCTTTATGTTCTGCAATATCTCCTAATCAATATCCTAATAATACAATATGGTCTATTCACCATCTTTAATTGGAATAAGCTTTATGTCCTCTTTTCATAGTGGGTCACCATAACTTGACCCCTCCACCTAGCATGCCACATCATCTGAAATTTAAAAAAATTGCCTCTACCACATGGTTGATGATGGGGACACCCTAAATATTTCATTATGTTATTCATGCTCTTGCCCATGCTTTACTATTTATGTTGTTCATGTCCTTGCTTTAACAATCTACACCCTCTAGTCACAATCTTCAGTCTCCATGCATTACATTTCACAACAACAAATGTTCATCATTTTGAATAAATTAACATGATCTACTCATACAATTTCTATTGGTTTACTAGTGGATGAGCTTGATCTCCTTTATCTACACACACAAACACACGTGTGTGTGTGTGTGTGTGTGTGTGTGTGTGTGTGTGTGTGTACACATAAAACTAAAAGAACCTTCCATTTATGACCACAGACAACAATAGATTGAAAAAATCCCATTGCAAACAACAAAAACCAAATCGAGATATTGCATGCATAAACCATATGACAAAAAAAATAGAAAAAAATCCCATTGTAAACAATAAAAAATGTTTTAATACCCATGGATAAACAATAACCCCTTTTTAATACTGAACCCTCATGATTACAAACAGTCAGAAAACCAAAAGAACCTTCTGTTTACAACCAAATAAAATAGTCATATATATTACATAATGAATGTATATATGCATATATGCATATGGATATGTATGTATATATACATATATGTGATTGTGTGTATGTAAGTATGTACGAAGATGTCTATACATACTTACAAACATAGATTAAAATATGAAGCATCCACAGTTAGAGGTGTAAGGAACACCAAACAAGTAGTCAAAACAAGAGGGAAGAAATCAAATAGCTGTCAAACTTAGTACCAATTTCTAATTTTTTAACAAGCAGTAAAAAAAGATGACACAAAGTTAAGAGTTGAGTTCAGACCACACAAGCATTCAACCAAGTCAATCGGCCTCACATTATACCTTTCCATTATTTCCTTTTGTTATACATTTCATATCTCGTATACTTTTCTACTTAGTTGTTTTACAAACTTAATTGTCCTGTAAAACCATGATGTATTCAACTTTATATGTGTATAAACCATGTCAGTTGCAGTTATGTTTTACATATCCTTGTAAATCATTTGTGTATGCCACCTAATATGAATAAAAATACTAATGAATAAACAAATATGATCTGTACATTGATTGGTGCATATTTATGCTCTTTTCAGAAATATTTTGACTATTAATTGAAACAAATAAAAATAACTGTTGGCTCCACTTTGGTCAACTCCTATACTCATGATCTAAATGAATGAAAATCATGTCAACCAGGACTACCTTTTAGTAGAGAACTATTCTACATGGACAAAGCATTCTACTAGAGAACTGTATTGCAGAGACTTGGTTACCCAAAGGCATTTTGGCTTAGGCTATGTTGCAGTTTACATATCAAATTGATTTGTGGATAACTACAACATAGCTCAACACTAAAACAACTTTATCATTATTAAGACTTCCCATCTCAACAATAATATAGGGTCAAAGAAAAATATATGTTAGAATGAATAAGTTGTGAAAAAAATGGCTTCAAAAACTAGATCTAGATGCATGAAAATCCTATCAACTAGGACTACATTCTACTAGATGACATGGCTACATGAACAAACTGTTTGAATACCTAAAGTTGAACATGAAGAAACCTAATCTACTATGAGGTGGTAGCATTAGGGAGACTTGGTTACCCAAATGCATTTTGGGTAAAGCTATGTTGCAGTCTACATATCAAACTGATTTGTAGATAACTACAACATAGCTTAACACTAAAAATGCTTTATCATTATCAAGTTTCCAAACAATGTCAAACTTCATATGAGCTGTCACCAAAGAAAAGCCATCTCCAAAGCATAAGTGACCATGTTTTAGTGACATCTGCAATGGCCATGCTTGATAAGTAGCATTGATAATGGGGTGTTAGTGTTTGATGAATGGAAAGGACTGGAGCATTGAACGCTCCATAGCTCTTTAATGTGGCAGCACAATGCCCAGGGAAAAGTGGACTGCAGAGTAGTAAATGCAATAGTAGAGTAGCGAATGAGGGAGTGGTGAATTGTTAATGCAAGAGTGTGAGAAGTAAAGGTGGTGGAATGCTCGCATGCCACACAACATGCTAAGCACAATATATGATGCAACTTCCTGCCACCCGGGTTCCTTATGGCCAGTCATTGGTCAACATTAAAAATGGCTAGAATTTTTTCCCCACCAAAAGACACATTGTCTACGTGGCAAAAAAATGGTTGACCCCATAAAATGAAATATTTAGGGCGTCCACCTCATTGCACGCATGTTTGAGTATAAATGCGTATGACACAAATGAAAAACTACCATCTAAAGCAGTAAAGAATGTGAAGCCCATGTCAACCTTGAAAGTTGGGTTGGACCACTACCATGCCCTCAACATATCATTGTACTCAAACAATTTTTATGTTGACAATTGGATATTTACAAAATGCATGTCATTGGCATATGCCAAACATAGATCTAAAATCTCATTCCATTAATATAAGCCAAAATACAAATCGTGGTACTATAAAATGCAAAAAAAAGCCTCCCTAGGCTATAAGTTTAAACTTGTTTGTGTACAATGATTGGTTTCTCCCAATCTTATTTAAACCATGGTGGAAAAACAAGTGGACTCAATGTGACAAAGATTGTTTTTGCCTGGCTACTTAAAAAATTAATCCTAGCCATGTTCTCCTCCCTTGGTGGTGGACTTAGAGTGCTGCTCAAATGGGATGGCATTAGGGTTAGAAATCGAGTACTGCTCACATGGGATGGGGTTAGAGTTAGAAATGGAGAGCTATTGACATGGGTGGGATTAGAGTTGGATGTGGAGTGCTAGTCACATGGGATGGGGTTAGAGTTGGAAGTTGAGTGCTGGTCACATGGGATGGGGTTAGAGTTGTAGGATAGATAGGGACATGAATGTTCGTCATCTCCTTAAACATTGCATGATTTTTTGGCAAAGGGTTTAGGGGGTTGCTTAAGTGCCTTTGTCTCTCTAGATTCTTCCTTACCACTTCAAGCTTTCTTTCCTTTCTATCTTGCTCCCTTTGAATCCTCTCTTGCTCCTTTTTGTACTCCTTTTCCTACTTTTGTAAAACTTTTTGTTGTTCTCTTTCTTGTTGTGCAACATCTCTATCTAATCTAGCTTGATCCTTCAATTCCCTTGTAACAAGATGAGCAACCTTTCTGTCCTCAATCTGTTGTCACTTTTGGAGTTTTATCTCCTCAGTTTCTTTCTTCCTTTGCTCTTGCTACATTAAAAGTTTCATGTAGTCATCTATTGTTAATAGTTGGGACTGTTGCCTCAACCAAATTCCACTATCCTCTGCAACCCTGGGTCTTTCCCTCACAATGTGAATGGGTAGTTCAAGGAATTTGTTGATGCATGAATTGCATTGGGAATACAATGATTGGTTGGAATCTCCATGAATGCTATGTTTAGCTTCTTTGCAAATTGCCTCCATAGCCTGGCTCAAATCTGCAATATCTCCACCATCAGCTTATCCACACTTGACATAGTAATGTACCATTTTAGGTACATTCAACATGGACAGTGGAGAGGGGAAGGAAAACATGATGTCTTGTTGCTGGTGATGTAAATTAATTCCCAAAATCATGGCTTCCTCCACCAACCATGATGGTTGGCCTGGTTGAGACAGAAGGCTATGTCTATCTAGGCTTTGTTCTTGTTGACTTTCATCCATGTCATCAAGCAGTTGACCCCCACCATAGGTTTAGGTGAATCATGAAAAGTGATTTGAGTTGAATCCTACATAGTTTCCTCTCCCATGGTGTCTTCTATTATAGGATGTAAATCAACATCTGCAAGGCCTGATAACAATGTGTTGGCAACTTCCACTTGTGAAACATCAACCCCAAAAAGACTAAAGATGTTCTAAACTGTAGAATTATCATCGTGCATGTTGAAATGAAAAATGTCACTGGGGTGCATGTCCTCCATTAGAGTATCTGGATTGAGGTGACATCTACCTATTCTTTTAAATCCAGCTTTGATTTTTTAAACTATGAGTGCTTTATGAAATGACTTGCTGCCTAATTTTGCCAATTTTTCTCTTTTTATTTCTATGTTTGGAAACCTTGCCATCCACGTTGCTCTTTCCAATTTGATGTATGATTTAGATGCTAAAAATACACTCACATCTAATGGCTATAATTTATGTGAGGTGTGCACTGGTAGTGTCAGCAAATGAATACCCAAAGACCTAGCTTCTTGGATGGTTGTCACAGGTACATGGCTTCCATAGTCATCAAATATCAACAAGTACTTATTTGTCAATGATACACCACCTAGAACTGATCATGCAAAATGATTTAGCAATTCATAAACAACTCTTTAGTCATCCAAGCGTGGGGTTGGGTATCCATGCAAGCACCTAGTTTGCAACTAGCAATGTAATTTTTAAGTTGCTTTTTACCTTTGAAAAGATAGAACCCTGGTATGCTCTATCTGGTAGCATTAACATAGCACAAAATTGTTATCCATTCCCTTCTCTTCAAAATGATGTATGAAACACTTCTTCTACCTTTTTTGGCCAGCACCCACATGGATCCATTTCTCCCAACCTAAATTCCATTTTCAAAATTCCAAATTCTATGTGGTTTGTATGGGTTGGCTTCATACGCTATGGACAATGTCTTGTAGAATCCAACAAAAAATACATGCCTGGGGTTTAGACCTTTATCTCTATCAAGGCCTTTCATTATCTTCAATGTCAATTTAGGATGGCACCTTTTAAATCCAGCCCACCATGACTTGCCAGGTAGCCCATCTTTAAATGGGTTTGGTTGTGCTTGGAAAATTTGTATGACTTCTGCTTTGAGATTAATAATCTCCATCTCATGGCCCACTACAACCATTTCTTAACACCATTCCACTATTAAACCCTCTTCAGCTGTTGTCAAGATTGTGGGAGGACCTTTTTTTGATGTTGATGTTAAACTGCCTAACCAGTTGTTGAGCATTGTGGTAGGGATTCCCCACCTTTTGGTTGCACTCCTTGTTGACATGCCATTATCCTCCACATCTTTCAAAGCTAATTCCATATCCTCTTTCATCGTTACTAAACTGATACCTTCTTTCTTCTAGAAGTTGCATTGACTTTAATAACTAGCTCAGTTGGTTGAGGATTGCTCTTGTTAGCAACTTGATTGTCTTCATCCAATGGGAATCTAACTCCTCTTTTTTCTAGAGGCATGGCCATCTTTAGTCTCTTGGTGCCATGGTGGGTTTGTATTTGAGCTTTGTTTATTCATCTACACATTGGAACAAACACCTTTGAACACAAGTTTTGAAATCTGGAACCTTTTGAATCTTTTCAATACAAAGTTAAAGAAACAAAGAGCCTAAAGTATTGAACTAGACATCCCACCAACTTGTGTTGATTAGGAGAGAGGCATGCAGGGTGGTACATCCTAATTATCAAGTTCTACTTGGGCTTGTACATGACAGGTACATCAATTATGTTTACTTAAGCATGTGTGTAGTGAGGTTGATAGTGTAAACTCTCTGCAACAAGATAATAATGAAGAGCAACAATCATCTTTAATAATATTAATAATATATTTCACAAACAATACAATAATTGTCATATCATTTTATTCTACTCTAGAGTTATTGCAGTTTGTAACTTGAGTTTGTAAGTTCAGTCAGAGAGTTTACAGTGATGCTTTGAATAGAAGATTTGTGATGGTCTATGTTTGATTTTATAGTTTGACATTTTGATTTCCTATGTTCTATGTTTGATTTTAAAGTTTGACATTGTGATGTTATATGTTCTACATTTGATCTTACAGTTTGACATTCTGATTTCCTATGTTCTATGTTTGTTTTTACAGTTTGCTATTGTCATGTTCTATGTTCTATGTTTGATTTAACAATTTGACAGTTTGATGCAATATGAATATATGAGTAACAGTCTGATTTCCTTCTTATTGCATTAGTGTGGGGTTAACTTCTGTAACATAAATTATCCAAACCTTAGGCTTGCATTTTATTGTCAACAGTCAATGGGAGCATAAATGTCTTAGCAAGCATGAAATCAATAGTCAGGTAATTCCCTATTAATTGTATAATATTGTTAACTAAGTTCAAAATCTCATCTAAGTCTTCATGTCAATCATAGATCTTGTCTTGTATAATCTTGTTAACTACCTAGACAATCTCATTTTCTTGATGTCATTCTCATTTTGGCAACTGAGTAAATTGAATTTCATATTAAGATTAACAATCACATCTTCTTCTTGTCATTCTCATTTTGGCAAGAGTAATGTGAATTTTAGATTAAGACTAATAATAACAATGATAACTTTCACTTGTGCTTTGCATAAATCATTGTCAAACCACACTCCAATTTCACTTATGGCTTATGAGATCGTTATTCTACAACACTTATAGTGGCATTCTATGAGGGTTTGTTTCTCCATTTACCTGGCATATTATTATGAGGTGTACAACCCTACCCTATCTAGATTCCTTATTCCTAATAATGTGATTGTGGATACCACACAATGGCATTGTATATTGGAACCAATAATTAGGGTTCATCATAATCCTAGCATACATATCAAATGAGTGTTTCTCCTTTGTTCTAGCCTTAATGGCTAGGTTTAGCATACATATCAAATGAGAGGCTTTTGTGAAGAAGAGACCGAGCATGGTTTTGAATTGATTGAGATTAAATAGCTACGTTTAGGAGTTGAATGATTTGCTCTGTCATGATAACAAACTAAAGTAACATTACTACAAAGAGAATATGATCGAGTCCAACTGAATTTTAATCTATTGTAAAATATGTATGTGACTCTGTACCTGGTTAAAATATAGGTTAACTATTATTATTTATATTCAACCAAGTAGATTGCCAGATATTTTTAGAGGCTCATTTATTTCAACCTATTTAGCTAATTGTCATATAGAATAAAATATATTAGCAAAAATACTATATTTTTAATCTATTTTCTATTCAATAACTGGAGAAATGTGATTTATCTTTTTTTCTATTGGGTGATACTTCAAACAGTCAATGCAAAAATCATATTAACTACATTAACATGTAGTGTGTAGGTAGTATCTAGGTGGAGAATCCCTCACTACATTAGTGTCCTAGGTGGCTGAAAGGTATGGAGTAGGGATGAAATGGTCCGTGTTTGTGGAGTGAGGGGTATGTCTAGTTGGAATGAGCTATTTTGGGGATAATTTTTGTTTATAGTGTTTGAAGGGAACAAAATTTGTCTAAGTCTTGGTCATTGTAAATATATGGTAAACCAAGTACAAAATGAGGTGGAAAACTATGTGTGGACATTTTATCTCTAAAAATGTGTTCCACTTATTAATGTCATTTTGTTCAACAAGAAACACATCCTCAAGCTCCATTATTCTACTCCAATAATTAATAGTAGGAGTCTTTTATTCTAATAAATACATTAGCATAGAAAAATGATAATGACAGACCATTTTATGATCTTCCAAAGCAAAAATGGTTGATGGTAGTGCCTTGGTAATTACATAGTTGGTTGTTTCTATTTCAACTATTTAGGTAGAAGTTTCCATTTCAATGGTTGTTTCGAAAACATTTTAAACCAGAAAAGCAATAGAATTTAAACCAAAACAACATTTTATGAGAA
This sequence comes from Cunninghamia lanceolata, assembly GCA_027924645.1. NCBI lineage: Eukaryota > Viridiplantae > Streptophyta > Pinopsida > Cupressales > Cupressaceae > Cunninghamia > Cunninghamia lanceolata. The sequence continues at coordinate 5,224,315 of BSBN01000148.1, read as the reverse complement.
TTTCACCACCTTTATTTCCCACACTCTCACATTAAAAAATATGTGTGTTTAAACTGTATTGTTGTTTAGCTTAAAGTGTTTAAACTATATTGTTTTTATTTCCCCACACTTTAAGCAATATAGAAATATAGTTTAGAAAATTTAAGCTAGAACACTCAAAATGAAAACAACAATACAGTTTAACAATTTAATCTAAAACACTTAGAACCTAAAACAACAATACAATTTAAACCAAAACAACATACATTTAAAACCAAAACAACATACAGTTAAAACCAAGAAAGAATACACCTTAAACCAAAACAACATACATTTAACATCCATAATGATAGGCATTTTCTAAGAACTTACAGTAATGTTGATAGCAATGTGCAATTTGAAGCCCTCAGGACTCTTTTGTATGGGATGTTGGAAAATTGAACTAGAAAAATTGGTTTATGTAGGAAAATGAGGAAGGAAATGTTTGTGATATGTGCTCTCATTTGATTGGTTCAAATAGTTTTTAGTGTACTTCATTTGAATGATTTGGTGGATGTCTATAAATTTGAATTCGGTATTAAATTTGATAGGTGATTGACTTGGTTGAACGCTTATTGGTCTGAAGTCTTTGAATTCTTGATTGCTTGATTGGTGAGCCTTAAACCTTTGATTGTGTCCTATTAAATGGAAGAGTTGATTGATTTGGTTGAATGCTTATTTGTGCTGGAGTAATAAATTTATGTCCTCTTGTTTTGATGTCTTGATTGGTGAGCCTTACACTTTCGAGTGTTGATTTTTCTAGGTATTCCTTTAAAGCAACTAGTAGTTGGTCATTTTCAAGTTGATGGAGTGCACTTCAAGAGGAGTAATGGAGTGGATGGACTTGTTGGATGTGACACATGGGCACTTGTTTTTACTTGGGACTCCAACTTTGCAAAATATGAATCTTTTTATGGGATGTAGCTTGATATTTGATGGGACAGTTTATAATGTTAAATGTTTAAAAATGATTTTTTTAACCAAAAAGGAAGTCTGCTGTGGTTGATCATTGGTTGTCCTCTTGGAAGAAAGTACTATGTGGTTTTAAATATAAACTATATTATTATCATTCTATCTTATGTTGGATCCACCTTTTATGTGTACAAATCATGACATTTGCATTTATCTTTTCTAAATCCTTGTAAATCATTTGTGTATGCCACCTAATATGAATAATAAAATACTAATGAATAAACAAATATGATGTGTACATTGATTGGTTACTATTTGTGCTATTTTTAGAAACATTTTTAATATTAATTACAGCAATAAAATACAACTTGGCCCCACTTTGGTCAACTCCTATACCACATATAGGAACCTGAACCACTATGGGGTCCTCTCCCCTATGACAATTAGAAATTGAATCGCAACTTTCTAACAAAGGGAGACCAAAGGAAAATGTGTTAGACATTGTCAAATCCTTGTCTCCCTTTTTGGTACGACAACCTTAAACTCAAGCCCTATTACCCTTCCATCATACAATGGTAAAATGCTATCTAAAGAAATGTTGTGATTTTATAATTATGGGCTCTATACAAGCAACGATATTCAATTAATGAAGATAATAAACTCAAATCAAACTACAATTAGTTTTGTAATTTAATTCCTGTAATTTGAATTTTTTGTGCAATCTCTGGATGAGATTGCCCAGACTTGAATCAGGGGTTTTCATCTTCTAATTCAGTAATGGAATTTAGAGGGATTCCATCTTCTAATTCTAGACCCTAGGGGGTTTCATCCTTAGGTTAGATTGAACCACAGTTCCATGTTCCAAAGGAGAAATGATCAAAAATAGAAATATTCATTTATGCTTCTCTCCTTATCCTTGCTTGGCCTCTCTTAAATAGACATTTCTCTAAAAGACATAACTCTTAGGATTTTCTTCATGACCCCTATTTGAGAGGATTTATTATTTAAAATAAACTTTAATATTTTAGTTTTATATTTTATAATTATATTATATTTTGTATTTCATTTTATTATTTTTATTATTATTTTCTTATTTTAAAAAGGATACATTACACATAAATCTTGGAGTGCATGTACACCATAGCAAATTTTCCCAACTTTAGGTAATTTTATATCCATATATTATTAATTTGATTATTTGATTGATTTTTATAGTTTTATAATTTTATTAATTATTTATTTTATTATTTTATATATCTTGTTAGTTTATTAATTATATATTGTTTTAATTATTTATCTTTATTTTATTGTTTTTTAAAATTAATAATTTTTATTAATTTATAAATTTAACATACATACATATATATAGAGAAATGTTAATATTTGTTTTCAAAAATAGAGGAAAAAATAATTTTCCAAAAAAATCAAATTAAACTATAAAAGAAAATGAGAAAATAAAAGGAAAATGCTTAGAAATGGGACACCTCCTAGTTAAGAAAACTTGTGTATAGATAAGAACAACCAAGCCTTAAAAAATCAAAAAATATATTTTAGTTAATAAAACAACACATCTCTTTTGAACCTATTCAACCATTAAAAAATTATATTATCCTTCATTTATAAATTATTAAAAGAAATTATACCACAACAAATTGTTTGCTTCCTATAAAATGTTGGCAACATATATAATTTTGCTTCTAACAATAAAATTTCATAATTTTTACAAGCTAAAATATATCCCAATGATCTTGGCATTAAAATAAAAAATTATAAAATTATATCACAATACATATGGCCTAAGTCAATACTCACTCATGAACAATCACCTACTTATTGTCCCTCTAACTCACTCTCACCATTTATGTTTACCATCCACCTGCTAGCCGAAAACTTGATTTGCGGATCCCATTACACACATCTTACTCTCCCACACTGTCATCACTGACATTGTTACAAACTGCTCTTCTCCCACAACCATTATTAATAGAAACATTCTTATACTTGCAATTCAAATATTAAATGTAAACACACAAATTCTTGTACTAGAACACAATACCTTACTGCTAAATCTTCTGATGATTGTTTCTGCTAAATAGTGAAAACAAAAACATTTTAAATTCGAGTAATGGACAGAGCAACTAACTAGTGGATGAGAAAAAGGACCAGTGAGGGTTGTAGTTCAAACTCTAACTACAACTTTGGGAATCTGCAACTGCACACAAGCCTCTTATTTTGGGGCCTCGCATGGAACGCAGAAGTCTGTCCCACCATACTATTACTGAGATTATTCCACCAAGTCCAATCCCAAATCCCAACCCCACAACGATCACTGATATGTGTTTATCCACTTTACTACACATTGATTTACCCACCAGTTTTGGAGGTGAAGGCACTGTTGAACCTTTATTTTGTTTGCAAATTTGTAAAGGGTACCCACATAAACAGGTAGGGTTTCCCTGGTAAGATCTATCATCAAAAGTCATAAGCTGTTTTCCTCCAGGTATCGGCCCACAGAGGCGGTTGAAGGATACATTCCAATAGCTCAACTTGGATAATTGAGTTAGCTTCTCAGGTATTTCCCCACTCAAACTATTTTGAGACAAGTCCAACTGCTCCAGAGGCTCTATTTGCCCTAAAGATGCTGGTATCATACCTTCCAATTGGTTTCTAGACAGATTTAGCAACCTCAGCTGAGATAGATTCCCAATGTTTGGTAGTATTTCCCCTTTTAAATTATTGTTTGACAAATCCAGTATAGTGTTTGCTGCCAACACATATTCTAGTCTATACTCGTTTCCTTTTATTTTATTGGCCGGTATATCCTCATAGAGTGTACTGCCACCTAGTTGCGAAACTTTAGGGTTTTTAAATCCTTTCAGGCCCTCTAAAGTAGAGGGAATTGTTTCCCCAAATTTATTATTGGATAAATCCAACACCTGCAATCTGCTGAGATTTCCAATCCACAGAGGAATGCCGCCCTTAAGCTCATTAGAGCTAAGGCTTACAACCCTCTACTGTAGACAATTTGAAAGAGCGTGTGAAGAAAACTCACCCAGTAATCTGTTCTTGCTGAAATCAAGAAGAGTAAGCTGTGTACAATTAGCCAACCATGCAGGCAGGGTCCCAGAGAAATTATTAGAATGAGCAGACAAAACTTTTATAGAAGAAGAAAAATGGATTTCTGGATCTCCATTAAATGAGTTACTGGAGAGCTTTAGCCTCGTTAAGACTGTGCAGTTAGTCAATGTTGCTGGAATGCTTCCGGACAAAAAGTTGTCTGCTAGTACCAAATGGGTTAAATTCTTGCACTTCCCTATTGATGGCGGAATCTTTCCTGTCAGCTGATTATGAGATGCATCTAATGTCTTTAGTGAAATCAAGTCACCAAGACTTTCAGGAATACCCTTCGAAAGATTATTGTTGTAGATGACAAGCTCAGAAAGATTCTTGAGTTTACCAATACTGTATGGTATTGGTCCAGTTAAATTGTTTCCATTCAGCTTCAAATGTAACATAGATTTGAGCTCTCCAATGGCCTCTGGAATCTTCCCTATCAAATTCAATGAAATATAATTCAGAACAATTACTAAGAGGAGGGATTGAAGCAGATAACCAGTTGCGTTCGAAGTAAAGACTTGAGAATGGCGCACCTGTGAGATAGTTGGAGTGAAGGACCAAAGTAAGTAGAGACGTGCAGTTTCCTAGTTCAGGTGGTATAGGTCCGGTTAAACTGTTTGCATGCAGATGTAAATATTCCAGTTATTTAAGCTGTCCTATAGCCTTTGGAATTTTACCTGTTAAATTCAATGAAGTATAATTCAGAACAATTACTAAGATTTGGGGATGGAACCCTCTAGTCCATTTCTTCTGAAGTCAAATATCCTCAACGATTTCAGCTGGCCAAGCTGAGGTGGAATCCTTGCAGTGAAAGAATTGAAAGAGAGATTTAAAATGTGTAACAGGGAGAGGCCTCCTATGGATGGAGAAATAGTACCTTCCAATTCCAATTGAGGGAGAATAATGGCCACCACTCTGCTGGTATGTTTTCTGCACCAAACACCGGTCCAGAAGCAGACGTTTTGGGAATTGGTAGAAGTCCAGTTGGAAAGCGATCGCATGGGGTCGACTGTAATGTCATTTTTGAAGGACAGTAGAGCTTCAACGTCCCTCTTATCATCATCAACTTTATCTAGCAGGATACCATATTTCGCAACAAAAAACCTTTGAGAGACATGAGGAGAAAAGGAACTGTTGGCATTCTGTATCTCGGTGGCAGTAGTTAATGAGAACGCCAGAGCCAAGCCTAAGCACAGCATGGTGATAATACGTCCGTCCATTTGTAGAAGAACCCTTTTGACACAAACCATCGAGCCCACAGGCAGTGTAATATAGGAGAGTGAATCTGTCCAAGAGGAAAATAGTCATCAATGGTGGGGCCAACGAAATTGTGAAGGCGGATTTTTCAGGGAAACAGCCATTTTTGACTTCATGTGCTTTCCCATTAACGATTGCAAGCCGCCCTGCATGAGTGAATGTGAAACAGAAAAGTACGTGGGGAATACTTCCTTGCTCCAAACAAGGGGAGTCAATTTACCTGCAGGTATATACTTTCTCAACGAATGCCTTGGAAAGTAGTTAGATAGATAGAAGCCATGCGCTATGTAATTGTTTATATATATATTTTGGGATGAAAATGCAACTATCTATTAGAATAAGAAACCACTTTCTCAAAAATAGGTGGGTGGTAAAAAGGCACACCCCGAGAGTCAAATGGGCCAAGCCCAGAAAGTTCTAGATCAAAGTATCAATGGGTATACATACCCCATATAAAAGATAATAGAATGAAAACATAAATCAAGCTGCGAGTCAAATGGGCCAAGCCCAGAAAGTTCTAGATCAAAGTATCAATGGGTATACATACCCCCAGAAAGTTCTAGATCAAAGTATCAATGGGTATACATACCCCATGTTAAAACATAACGGAATGAAAACATAAATCAAGCTGCCATTGCCACCCCTGCATATGGCGGATCCTTGTCATCTAGTTTCCCCAAAATATCTGTGGTATTTTCAGACAGTAATTGTTTACTTTTATTTTATATGAAAGTTTTAATTTTACTTTTTAAAGTTACTATTTATTATTTTGTTTTATTTTTATTTAATAAATCTTATATTATATATTTATCTAATAGGCTTATAGGCTTATATGTGGGACATTTTCGTCCCTGAAAATTGTCAGATGCCGGTTTCCTCTTTCTGTTTGTTGTTATTTTTTTCGTCATTTCCGTTGGTTTTTATTTATTACGTCCGCTTCGCATTTTTGACGCTCACATTCTTTATAGGTTATTTTCGACAGCTTTATTATTTCCAAAGGGTTTGGACATCCATGAAAGCATAAAAGAGAGGAATTTAGACAGATGTAGTTGCAACAGCCCTGGTAGACATGTATGAAAAATGTGGAAGCATAGAGAAGGCATGTGAAGTGTTTGACAAAATGCCTCAAAGAACTGTGGTTTCATGGAATGCAATGGTTGCAGGATACGCACAAAAATGCAAATGGCAGGTGTAAAGCCAGACACCACAACCTTTGCTAGCATCCTTCCTATCTGTGTCAAAATGGGAACATTGGAACATGGTATGGACCTCTATCAAAGCATAATGAAACAGACATTTTTTCCAATACTGTGGTTGGAAATACTTTGGTAGACATGTATATAAAATGTGGTAGCATAGAAAAAGCTCGTGAACTGTTTGACAAAATGCCTCAAAGATATGTAATCTCATGGAATGCCATGATTGCGTGATATTCACAAAATGGATTTGTTGAAAGGGCTTTCAAAACTTTCAAGCAAATGTAATTGGCAGGTTTAAAGCCAAATTCTACAACCTTTGCCAGCATCCTCCCAGCCTGTGCCAAAATGGGAGCTTTGCAAGAGGGTATAGAAATCCATCAAAGCATAAAGGATAGAGAAATTTTGTCAGATGTTGTAGTGGCAACTACCCTGGTAGACATCTATGCAAAATGTGGAAACATAGACAAAGCACATGAACTATTTGACAAAATGCCTCAAAGGAATGTGGTCTCATGAATTGCAATGACTGTAGGATATGCACAAATTGAACTTTTTGAGAAGACCTTAGAAACTTTCAAGCAAATGCAATTGGCAAGTGTAAAGCCAGACTCCACAACCTTTGCCAGTATCCTCCCTCCTTGTCCCAAAATGGGCACTTTGGAATAGGGTATGGACATCGATCAAAGCATGAAGGATAGAGGAATTTTGTCATATGTTGTAGTTGCAACTGCCCTGGTAGACATGTATGCAAAATGTGGAACCATGGACAAGGCACATGAATTGTTTGACAGAATGGCTCAAAAAAATGTGGTCTTTTGGACTGCAATGATTGTAGGATATAGACAAATAGGATTTTTTGAAAAAGCTCTAGAAACTTTCAAGCAAATGCAATTGGCAGGTGTAAAGCCAGACTACACAACCTTTTCTAGTATCCTCCCTTCCTATTCCAATATGGAAGCTTTGGAACAACGAATGGGCATCCATCAAAGCATAATGGAAGGGTGATTTTATCAGATATTACAATTAGACATAATGTCTCAAAGAGATGTCATCTCTTGGACTACAATTGTTGCTAGATATGCACAAAATGTATTTGTTGAAAAGGCTTTACAAGATTTTAAGAAAATGCAAATGGCAGGTGTAAAGCCAAATTCCACAACCTTTGTTAGCATCCTTCCTGCCTATGCCAAAATGGGAACACTGGAACAAGGTATGGACATCCATTGAAAAGTAATGGATACAAGAATTCTATCAGATGTTGTAGTTTTAACTGCCCTGGTAGACATGTATGCAAAATGTGGAAGCATTGACAAGACATGTGAACTATTTGGTAGAATGCCTCAAAGAGATGTCATCTCATGGAATGCAACGAGTGTGGGATATGCACAAAATGGATTTGTTGAAAAGGATTTAGAAAAATTCAAGCAAGTGCAATTAGAAGCTGTAAAGCCAAATTCGACAACCTTTGCCAGCATCCTCCCTGCCTATGCCAAAATGGGAGCTTTGGAACAGGGTATGGACATCCATCATAGCATAATGGAAGGGGGATTTTTGTCAGCTATTATAGTTGGAAATGCTTTGGTAGACATGTATGCAAAATGTGGAAGTATAGATAAGGCACGTGAACTATTTGATGGAATGGATCAAAGAGATGTCATCTCCTGGAATGCAATGATAGTAGGATATGGAAAAAATGGATTTTACAAGGATGCTCTCAAAATATTTGAATTAATGAAGCACTCCAGAACATATCCTAACATTGTAAGCTTTTCTTGTGTTCTATGTGCATGCAGCCATCCATGTTTAGTGTATGAGGGCTATACATACTTCAATCAGATTAGTAACCCTTATTGCATTATAACTACAATTGATGATTATGTGTGCATGGTTGACCCTCTTGCTCGTGCTGGCTATCTTGAGGACACTCTAAACTATATCATTAAGATGTCATTTAAACCTATTGTGGTTGTGTGGATGTGTTTTCTTGGTGCCTGTAGATCACATATGAATGTAGGGTTAGGATTATTTATAGTGACATTGCTGTTTTTTGGATCCTAAAAATGTTGCGACTTATGTTCTTCTCTCAAACATCTATGCAGAAGTGGGTAGGTGGGGTGAGGTTCATATGTTAAGAAGATTGATGAAAGATGGAGTTAAAAAGATTCTTGGAGGTAGTTGGGTTAAAGGCCATAAAATGGTAAATTCTTTATGTGTGGGAGACATATCACATCCATAGACACATGATCTATGCAAAGTTGGAGAAATTGGCTTGGGAGATGAAGGCAGGAGGGCATTTTCTAGATTTAGGACATTTACTAAATGATGTGGAAGGAGGAAAAATAATTATCTCTGCCACCATAGTGAAAGGTTGGCAGTTGCATTTGACTTGTTAAACGCACCCCCTAGAACAACTACTAGAGTTGTAAGAACTTTCAAGTATGTGTTGATTGCCACACTACAAGATTTATCTCCAAGTTTATTGCAAGAGAAATTGTTGTGATAGATGCAAACTTTTTCCATCATTTTAAATAGGGACAATGTTCTTGAGGGGATGATTGATGATGCTAAATGAAGCAATCTAAAAAATAGGCTTGCAATATAATAATGTGCATGAAGGGACAATGTTTTATTTTAGTGTCTAGAAAGTTTTATTTATTTTTTTATTTTGTGAGTATTTGGCAATCTAGACCATGTTGTTGGCTTTGTGAAATTAAATGCATAGACTACCATGGAGGTCATTGCTTATACACATTGTTGGGATATTTTTTAAAGACCTATTTTATGATAACAATGACATTTCATTGAATTGTTTTCAGGAAACCTATATATGTATGAAATGAAAAGTTGTAGGAGGTGGAGAATGGGGAAAAAATAAAAGGTGAGGAGCACTACAAGTAAATGGAAAGTCCCATGATCAATAGAAATTGGAGAGGAGGTCTCACAATCTACCCTAGCCATGTTTTATAGTTATTTTGTTTGGATTAATTGTATTATCTTTTTCCTATGGTGGCTTGATCATTTGAGATTAAATTACACATGCCATATTAGGTATGTATTTTTTTTTGTAAATGGATATAGATTTTGTTTAATTTATGGTTAGATATTTCTAATGTTGCTTCACATGCCTTGCTTAGTGAGATGGTTAATAGATTTGTAAATTCACAAATACTTTTTAATGTAATTGGATTTCACTTTATTTGATTTTACTTAGATATGAATTGTTATAAATTATATATGAAGAAGTAAAAAGTTACAATTATATTTATGTTGTAATTCACAGATATGCATGGCACTTGAAAAAGTCTTAAAGAGACATAATGGGAGACATCCATAGGATTACAAAGAATAGTACAATTATATTCATAATATGGTCAAGTAGCCCACTTTATCTACATGTGGCAAACCAAACAAATAGAAGTAAAGATTACATTCCATTTGCTAAGATAGGAATTACATAATTTTGCATTAGTTGCACAACTAGCAAATGCTAGTGAAAATTAAATTTCCTATGTCACATCTATGGTTTGTTTACAATCCTTAATCACAACTACATTAAGAATTTTGAATGTTTTTATTTGTGTCATGTCAAAATTTAATAACAGGGGATTCAAATTCATAATGTTTAAAAACTTATGAGTCATGTGTGTTGGGACTTGGGTAATATTCACCTGCAAACAGTTCTTATAGGAAAGACTTCTAGAATAAAATGCAATGAAATGAGATGAGTTATAGATGTTATGGTACATACATGTTGGTTCATATGTGGTGATGTTTTGGTGATAAGATGCAATATAGCATACATGTTGGCTTACATGTGACAGCATTGTGTCAGATATTACAGTTGAACATAATGCCTCAAAGCTTGATGTCATCTCTTGGACTGCAATTATTGCTGGATATGTACAAAATGGATTTGTTGAAAAGGCTTTACAAACTTTCAAGCAAATGCAATTGGTAGGTGTAAAGCCAAATTCCACCACCTTTGCCAGCATCCTTCCTACATGCACCAAAATGGGAGCATTTGAACAAGGTATGGACATCCATCAAACAGTAATGGATTGAGAAATTTTATCAGATGTTGTAGTTTAAATTGCCTTGGTAGACATGTATGGAAAATGTGGAAGCATTGACATGGCATGTGAACTATTTCATAGAATGCCTCAAAGAGATGTCATCTCATTGAATGCAATGATTGTGGGATATGCATAGAATGGATTAGTTAAAAAGGCTTTAGAAACTTTCAAACAAATGCAATAGTAGGTGTAAACCCAAATTCGACAACCTTTGCCAGCATCCTCCCTGCCTATGCCAAAATGGGGGCTTTGGAACAAGGTATGTACATCCATCATACCATAATGGAAGGGGGATTTTTGTCAGATATTATCGTTGGAAATGCTCTAGTAGACATGTATCTAAAATGTGGAAGTATAGATAAGGCACGTGAACTGTTTGATGGAATGGCTCAAAGATATGTCATCTCATGGAATGCAATGATTGCAAGATATGCACAAAATGGATTTTGCAAGGATGCTCTCAAAATATTTGAATTAATGAAGCACTCTGGAACATATCCGAACATTGTAAGCTTTGTTTGTGTTCTATGTGCATGCAACCATGTAGGTTTAATGGATGAGGGTTGTACATCCTTCAATTAGATTAGTAACCCAAGTTATTGTATTACACCTCCAATTGATCATTATGTTTTCATGGTTGACCTTCTTTCTCGTGCTAGCTATCTTGAGGATACTCTAAACTATATCATTAAGATGTCATTTAAACCTGTCATGGTTGTGTGGATGTGTTTTCTTCGTGCCTGTAGATCACATATGAATGTAGGGTTAGGAGTATTTAAAGTGACACTCCTTTTTTATTTAGATCCTAAAAATGCTGTGACTTATGTTCTTCTCTCAAACAACTATGCAGAAGTGGCCAGGTGGGGTGAGGTTCAAATGTTAAGAAGATTGATGAAAGATAGAGGAGTTAAAAAGATTCTTGGATGTAGTTGGATTGAAGGCCATAAAATGATAAATTATTTTTGTGTGGGAGACATATCACATCCACAGACACGGGATCTATGCAAAGTTGGAGAAATTGGCTTGGGAGATGAAGGCAAGATGGCATTCTCTAGATTCAGGACATTTACTAAATGATGTGGAAGGATGAAAAATAATTATCTCTACCACCATAGTGAAAAGTTGGCAGTTGCATTTGGCTTTTTAAACACACCCCCTAGAACAAGTACTAGAGATGTAAGAACTTTCAAGTATGTGTTGATTGCCACACTACAAAATCTATCTCCAAGTTTGTTGAAAGAGAAATTGTTGTGATAGATGCAAATTATTTCCATCATTTTAAACAGGGACAATGTTCTTGAGGAGATGATTGGTGATGCTAATGAAGCAATCTGAAAAATAGGCTTGCAATATAATAATGTGCATGAAGGGACAATGTTTTATTTTCAATTTCTAGAAAGTTTTATTTATTTTTTAATTTTGCGAGTATTTGGAAATCTAGACCATGTTGTTGGCTTTGTAAAAATAGATGCATAGAGTGCAATGGAGGTCATTGCTTATACACATTGTTGGGATATTTGTCAAAGACCTGTTTTATGATAACAAGGACATTTCATTGAATTGTTTTAAGGGAACCTATATATGTATGAAATGAAAAGTTGTAGGAGGTGGAAAATGGGGAAAACATAAAAGGTAAAGAGCACTACAAGTGAATGGAAAGTCCCATGATCAACAAAAAATGGGAGAGGAGGTCTCACAATCTACCCTAGCCATGTTGTATAGTTCTTTTGTTTGGATTAACTGTATTATCTATCGCCTATGTTAGCTTTATCATTTGAGATTAAATTACACATGCCATATTAGGTATGTAGTTTTATGTAAGTGGATATAATTTTTTTTTATAATTTGACGTTAGATATTTCTAATGTTGCTACACGTGCCTTGCTTAGTGAGATGGTTAATAGATTTGTAAATTCACAAATACTTTTTAATGTAATTAGATTTCACTCTATTTGATTTTACTTAGAAATGAATTGTTATAATTTATATATGAAGAAGTAAAAAAGTTACAATTATATTTATGTTGTAATTAGTAGATATGCATGGCACTTAAAAAGCTTAGAATGACGATTGTAAATTGATGTTAGAAAGAAGAGAGTAATATTCTTACATGTAAAAATAAAATCACAATTTACATTGTATTGTAATTGCAACCTAATGGTATTATAAAATTGTGCATGATGAGATTTATAAGCTAATACAGATAAGATGAGAGTTTGAAAATGGTAGGGAGAGAACTAAAAAGGGTTTTCATAAGTTTTTGGAGTGACAATAGGTTTAAAACTATAGGAAACAAGGTAGATAACTGAGAGGGGGGGTGAATCAGTTATCTTAAATATTTTAACTTTCTATTCTTCTTTAACAATTAGTGCAACATCAAAACATATAAGCATACATAACCATGAGAGCAGAAATAAAATCAACACAACACAATGACTTTGACATGGAAAACCTTGTTAAGGGAAAAACCATAGGGTGACTAACCCAAGATTGTATTCTCTGTTAAAAGAATAAGAAGTACAAAATGGCACTTGCTAATTAGGGCTCACTGCCTGAGCACACTGCTCACAAGAGGCACATTGTCTACAAGAGACTCACTGTCCACAAAGTTAAGGAAGGTAACTAGGAGTTTGAACTGATTAGAGGCATCCACATATGCTGAGGTTCAGTTCTGATTAAGCTCAATATACTAATCTACTGCACTTCATTCTTCCTCTGCTTTTAGTCCTATTGTTCTGTCACATACCGGATTTGTATTGCTGCTTCACACTTGTCTCTTCCTTTTCTCGCAGACTTCACACTTACACCCACACCTTCATACTACAATCCATTTGGTATATATATCCACACCAAGGATTTCAACATCTTTCTAGTTAGCAACCAGAATATTCAAGATATTTACTAAATACTGGTCTGTCAGCTAAATCCATGCTTAATATGTGATGCGTATCAAAAATATAGACACCGAAGTTATCAATCATGCAGGCCAACCATGAATGATCCCTCAAGAAGATTGATCACCATCAATTTATCATCCGGATTAAATTTTGATGCTCTGATGGTCAGTTCTTCCTCAGTCTACTCTGCCTGTCAGGAAGCCAACACTTAGATGCTCATATCTTTTCACTCTTTCATCACCGAAGGCTCAATCTCTGGAATGTAGTAGTCATGGTACTCCTCTTGACTTCCCCAATTCCACACTTTGTTGAGATACATCCTCTAAGAGATTTGGACCTGATTGTCGAACCTTGCTGCATGCTCTGTTCTTGTTCACCGGACCAAAACACTCTTCAATCTGACTTCCAGTATAGACAAACTATGTGCTGTAGATGTGTGGGATAAACTTTGTTGCCATCAATGACAACAATCATGAAGCCACACAGTGTCTCTTGCCAACAATATCCCCCTTTGGCATTAATGGCAACACTTAGTGAAAAATGACTAAGTGTCGTAACAAACTCCCCCTTAGCTAATGCTCTGTCTTATGTACATTTTTACTAGAGCTCCCCCTTAGCTGGATTTCACATTTTTCATTACTCCTCACTCCCCCTTTGACATCAATGGCAAAGGGTGAAATCTACACACCAAAATTTGCAAAAATTGACCTATACATAGCCGCATAAGTATATATACATGTTATACTTACATATACTTAAGTATATCCGCAAAAGTGGTTTTCAACTAGACAAATTCTATTGCCCAACTTTGCTTCATCCTGTCTAAAATTGAGATGTGACCACTTAACAAAAATGCAAAAGTTTCTGCCCTTTTTAAGTCTGCCGGATCACTGGTCTGGGCTATGGTCTCAGCATCAGTTAGGGCCTCATGCATTGCCTCTAACATAGGGATAATTATCCCTCTTAGCTCACTCATCCTGCTTATTCTATTCTTCTTTTCCTTTTCAAGCCTCTTTATTTCATTTATAGTGGCAATAGCCTGGCACTCTTGATTCATTATGGATGAGGTGAGAGGCTCAAAACTCTAAGATAAATTTGATAGTTTACCTTCTTGTTCTTCCACCTTCTTTGTAATGTCATCTGTCACTGTGGACCAAGATAGACAAAATTTGTATAATTCTCCACCATCTTTAAGCACATTTTCTAGGCTCTTTATCCCAATATCCAGATTTCTCCTATCATTTGCTATGAGTCCCTGTACTTGGGAAAATCTCTTTCCCAAAAACTCTTTCCAGACTTTCTCTTCTGCCTTGATTTCTCCAAAGAATCAAAATGTGTGCTAATAGAACTAACAAGAGATTTCAAGTTACCAGATGGACAGGTCGAAATATCCTTTTGGAAGGATGGCATGATCTTCTCTAGTACACTGGATGTAGTCTCTATCAACTCACAGTTTTCCATGTGAGACTTCAGAAGTTTTTCTTTTGCTTTAGCTTGAGCAAAAGATGCTATCTTCATTGTTTGTACTGGAGAGAGGGAATCAAAATTGAGTGGTACTTGGAATAGTTCCAGTTCATCTATCTCCATTATTTCTTTGGTCAAGAAATTTTTCACTGCTTCTGTAGTGTCTCTTGCTAGAGACAGAGTCTTCTTTCCTTTTGCATCCTCAAAACTAACATCAGAGATCTTCTCTATGTATTCTTCTTCTCTTCCCTTTTCCTCCTCTACTTGACTCAATTTCTCCTCTTTTCTACCTTCTCCTTCAGTTCCAGAGTCTGCAGGGGGATCTGGAAGAGAGATGTTTACTTATTCATGGACTTCCTCTTCCAGAATACAGGAATCCAAGTCCTTAGTCCTCTCCTCACCTATCTCCTTTGGCTCTTCTACATTTTTCACAGTAGATTCTTCTTTTGATGTACTTAGTCCATTGTCATCCATGGCAGAAGATTCTTCATTTATTTCCTCCATGATAGGGAGATTGAATCTCTTGTAGGCATTTCGGAGGATGTCTTTTGTTTCTTTTGCTATCTGATCTGTCTCCTCAAGCATGAGTTTGTTCATTCTGGCTTTGCTCCGGAACTCATCCTTGCAGTCCTTGAAGATCATGGTCATTTATTTTGGAGTAATGGAAGGATAGAGTTGAATTGCAATCTATTCCTGGATCTCAAGGTTCTTTGCCTTAGCATTCTCCTTTCTTAGTTCAAGTTCCTTCTCTAGACTTTTGGGAATTAGAGAGATGATTTCAATGAATGCTTTATTATAAATGTTTAGGTACCTAACTATAGCATCTTCCAAGATTTTCTTGTCAGCATCACTATATTCATCATAAAATTCAGTGACTAGTTGCAAGTTCCCATCCATTGTGACCGCCTTGATGATATCATCAATAGAGAGAGTGCCTTTCAACAAATTCTTCTGCCTCTTCTTCGTTGTTTGCACTGGCAAAGGATTCACCTGATGTTTTCTTCTTCTTCTTCCTCATTTTCTTAACTTCCTCATCGGTCTCTATTTCTTCATCATCCTTTTGGCTGATATAGGATCTTGTGGCCTTGGTTTTTGTTCTCTTTTCTCCCTTTCCAAATATCTTGGCTTCTGATTTGGAGGATCTTGAGCTCTTAGAAGTGGCAGGTGCAAAGCTCTTGGAGGATCTAGCCCAGGAGGGGGCTTGCACCGGATCACTTTCTTTTTCTGCTTCTTGTCTCTCTTTCTTTGCTCTTTCTACTTTCTCTCTATTTGCATCAACTGTGTCCTTTGATATGCCATATCTTTTGGCAACTTCGTCAACTTCCCTTCTCACTTTTCTTTTCATCTCTAGTTGTCTCAGTTCAACATGTATTTTCACACTTAATTCTTGAAAGGTTCCAAACCTTTCTACCTTAGGGTCCTTAGGCTGACTTAGCAAGTGTTGGACATGAAGCACTAGGATTTTCTCATCTACCTCATAGGTATTTGGCATAATCCAGACTGTTCTAGGCTCCACTGCCTCCATTAGGCATTGACCAGTGTCTACCATGAAACATACTGTATCCTTATATTTTTCAACTATAGATTGGGGAATTCTTTCTCTGTCCTGCATCATAGTTTGGAAGTTCTTGAAGTATCCCCAGAGTGTTGTACTTTGAGCCTTGGCATCACCAAGCCCATACATATAATCTCTAATTTGTATGGAAACCGGTCTGTCATTTTACCATACCCAGCCACTTGATCCAGGTAGCTCATTCATAAAGTAAAAGAATAAACATAGTATTAGCCCACCATACTTGAATGAATTCTTCTTGTCCTTCTTGATCTTTTGCAGATTTTCTAGTAGTTGGCTCAGGAGAAGCTCGCATAGATCATAGTCTGCATTTTCCCTTAGCATCTGATATGCAGTATATATAGCAGTTCCAGACACTGAATTCTCCTTGCTGGAGTGATATATTTTGCAACCAATTATCATAGAGGCAAATTTGATATCTGGATCTGTGATGTCTTCTATTGTCATTGCTCTCTTGTCAAACTTTGATCTGGTAGCCTCACTTACTGTTTGGTTCTTGACTGATTTGAGAGCAGGCAACCCACCGGTTACTGCCCTAATGGCATCTTTTGTTATCTTGAATGGCCTCATCAACCACATGAAGTTGTCATGAATTCTACTAAGAACATACCGGACCCATTCATCTTTTGCAAAACAAGGGAAGTGGATACAATATCCAAAATGCTTATCCTGGATGGCCTTGTATTGAGGTTTGAGTTCAAAGGATTCATCTATTAGTTATTTATGGTAGATATCCATCAGCTTTGATTTTCCAAATTCCTCAAAATTTGCATGGATGTATACCCTAACATCTTCTACGTGTAGAACCCCATGTAGAATGCTAGAAAAGGTGTCTAAGGGATCAACTTCTAGGGATTTGTAGGGGTGTTTTTTGAACTTTGGACGTGGCCTATCAATGATCTTAACAACGATAGGAGTAGCCATCTTTGCAAAAGATTTAAAGAGAGATGTTCAGAAATCAAAATACCTTTTCATGCTTCTAGGGTTCACAAAATGCACCAGAAAAGATTGGTTGAATCAGATTCTGTGGTTGACCTTTGAGAGGGTTGAAACAATCTTGCTGCAGAGCTCTTCCTTTCCTCTTTTCGAATGCAAATGTGCAAGTGATGAATAAAAGAACCCTTTTATCTCTACGCAAACCCTAAATTTCTATTGCAATAAATGCATCACTTAAGTCATCCGGTTACCTTGTTCTGAGAGAGATCTTTCTGAACCATTGAGATGCTCTTAGAATCATTTTCAATGATAATTGACAATGTATCTTCTTTCCTCCAAACATGCCATGAGTCCATAGATCAAGATATTTCACTTTTGAATCATTCCAGATCTGTTTATGAAGATCCTGCTTTATCGGATGGCTGTCAAACTGGATCAATCTTAACTGATCAAACTCTTCAAAACTCCTTGCGGATCTTTCATATTTTACTAAGGGTTATTTGGATATTTATCTAAGAGCCCTTTTAATCTGCAACATTCCATGTGCCAAATTTAGGCACCAATTGACTGGCTGGGGGAATTTATTTTCCTTTGTGACTCCCCTTGAGCCAGAGCTCATCTGTTTAGATTCTGGAAGGAATATCAACACCAGATTCTGGAAGGAATATCAGCACCAGATTCTGGTGCGGATCCATCCCCAACATTTTTTGTACTTCTCTTCACCCAAATCTTGTTCATATCCCTTTGAACTTCATCCACATTCACTTTTCTTTTTCCTTTGTCTTGATTTTAATTATGATGCACTGGACCCTTTTTAGCCTGATTCTTACTTCTGCAGAATTTGGCAATATGACTGGATCTATTGTAATTGTAGCAAACGACATTCCTTGGAATATTTGACTGATATTCTCTTGATCTGCATTGATTAGCCATATGTCCCATTCTATTGCATGCAAAACATCTACCATTGAATGAATTGTTTATTTGCATATTTCTACATTCATAAGATTTGTGACCATACCTTTTGCAGTTGAAACACTGTCCAGAGAAGGATGAATTAGTCCGTTTCATTCTTCTTCTATGCTGAGTTGCTTTATGACCGAAATTATTGCAATTGTAGCAGTATCCATTGAAGGATGGATATCTTTGAGCATTTGGTTGCCTTACCAAAGGTCTTCTAGGCATGTTCCTTGGATTTCCTGATCCAGAGTTCTTCTGACCGGATCCAGAGCTTTCACCTTTCTCATATCCCAAGCCATGCTTGTCATCTACTCTTTTTTGGCTTTCAAGAAGAACTTCAAGTTGAGCTGAACTTATCTTGAATTTCTCTTTGTATTCATTTGTTGTTTGAAGATCCCTTTTAAGAGTGTCTATCTGATTCTCAATTTGTTCTTCATTATCTCTGGCTTCTTCAAGATCAGATTCCAGATGGCTGATTATTCTATCCATTTGTGGCAGTCCTCTGACTTCTCCTTGAGAGATTGTTTTAGATTATCTTCAATTTTTCTTTTCTCTTCAATTTCTTGGGTGAATTTCATAACCCCTGATTCCATTTCATGTCTAACCATAATGACCTCTTTTGATAGCTTCTCACATAGCTTGTTTTTCTCATTCAGATCTTCATTACTATCATTAGCTTCACTTTGACTTGCTAATTGTTGAAGTAGTTCCTTTCTCTTTTTCACAGAGATACTTAGTTTTTCTTTTAGCTCATTTATGAAATCATCAGCTTGTTTGAGTCTTTCTCTTAAGTTATTGACTTCAGAGTGAGATTGCTCAAGATCATCTAGGCAGACTGAAGTTGTTCCTTTATACCATACGTATCCATTAAGATTCCCAGATCTTCCTCAAGTTGTTAGGCTCTATTTAGAGGAACTTATCTTTGATACCAATTGTTGGAAACAAGGTAGATAACTGAGAGTGGGGGGGGGTGAATCAGTTACCTTAAATATTTTAACTTTCTATTCTTCTTTAACAATTAGTGCATCATCAAAACATATAAGCATACATAACCATGAGAGCAGAAATAAAATCAACACATAACACAATGATTTTGACATGGAAAACCATGTTAAGGGAAAAACCACGGGGTGACTAACCCAAGATTGTATTCTTCGTTAAAAGAATACGAAGTACAAAATGGCACTTGCCAATTAGGGTTCACTACCCGAGCACACTGCTCACAAGAGGCACACTACCTACAAGAGACTCATTGTCTACAAAGTTAAGGAAGGTAACCAGGTGTTTGAACTTATAAGAGGCATCTACATATGCTGAGGTTTAGTTCCGGTTAGGCTCAATATATTGATCTACTGCACTTCATTCTTCCTCTGCTTTTAGTCCTACTGTTCTGTCACATACCGAATTTGTATTGCTGCTTCACACTTGTCTCTATCTTTTTCTCGCACACTTCACACTTACACCCACACCTTCATACCAAAATCCATCTAGTATATATATCCGCACCAAGGATTTTAATATCTTTCTAGTAAGCAACCGGAATACTCAAGATATTTACTAAATATTGGTCTGTCAGCTAAATCCATGCTTAATATGTGATTCGTATCAAAAATATAGACATAGAAGTTATCAATCATGTCAGCCAACCATGAATGATCCCTCAAGAAACTTGATCACCATCAATTTCTCATCCGGATTAAAGTCTAATGCTCTGCCGGTCAGTTCTTCCTCAATTTGCTCTACCTGTCAGGAACCCAACACTTAGATGCTCATATCTTTTCACTCTTTCATCATCAGAGGCTCAATCTCTAGAATGTAGTAGTCATGGTACTCCTCTTGACTTCCCCAAGTCCGTACTTTGCTAAGATACATCCTCTAAGAGATCCAGACCTGATTGTTGGACCTTGCTGCATGCTCTGTTCTTGTTCATCGGACCAAAATACTCTTCAATCTAACTTTCAGTATAGACAAACTATGTGCTGCAGATGTGTGGGATAAACTTTGTTGCCATCAATGACAACAATCATGAAGCCACACTGTGTCTCTTGCCAACAAAAACAACTGAAACTCAAAAGGATCATGTCTATAAGAAGTTTAAAGAAACACAATGGAGGACATCCATAGGATTACAAAGAATATTATAATTATATTCATAACATGGTCAAGTAGACCACTTTATCTACAGGTGACAAACCAAACAAATAGAAGTAAAAATTACATTCCATTTGGTAAGATAGGAATTGAATAATTTTGCATTTGTTGCACAAATCTAGCAAATGCTAGTGAAAACTAAATTTCATATCTCACATCTATGGTTTGTTTACAATCTTTAATCACAACTACATTAAGAATGAATGTTTCTATTTGTTTCATGTCAAAATTTAATAATAGGGGATTCAAATTCATAATGTTTAAAGACTTATGAGTCATGTGTGTTGGAACTCAGGTGATATTCACTTGCAAATAGTTCTTATAGGAAGGCCTTCTAGAATATAATGCAATGAAATGAGATGAGTTATAGATGGTATGGTTCATAGATGTTGGTTCATATGTGGTGATGTTGCGGTAATAAGATACAATATAGCATACATGTTAGTTTACATGTGGTTATGTTGTCTTCGTAACCACAAGTCATTTTAAGAAGAACTCACAACCACATATGAAAAAAACGTCACTACAAGCATGAGTGAGAATGCAAGAGCACTTGTGGTAGAACTAGAGTTCACACAACACAATATTATAGTAGTATACTATTCTATAAGATGGCACAAGGTACTACAAATAGTTAGAAAGTGATGTTATGTTTATATGTGCTATAACAAGCATGGAAAATCCAAAAGGATACCAAAACCCATGCCACCAAAACAAAAAAGAAATTTAAACAAAAATGGTATGGGTACCCAAACAAAAAACAATACATCCAAATGAAGTATCCAAATCCCAAGGCAACCCCAAAGCCTAGACATCCCTCTCCCTATATAAAAATCCCACAACTCCTAAGTCTATTTGGCTCCCTAAATCCCCAAATCAAAAATCCCCATTACTCCCCACATCCCCCTCCCAATCAAAAGCTTAAAAATATAATTCAGTGTGTGCAACCAATAGTCATGGTCCCCCTCCACCCCATAAAATTTCCTAATGCACCCATCTTCCAATCATATATCTCCTATCATGCATATCTCCCC
This sequence comes from Cunninghamia lanceolata, assembly GCA_027924645.1. Lineage (NCBI taxonomy): Eukaryota > Viridiplantae > Streptophyta > Pinopsida > Cupressales > Cupressaceae > Cunninghamia > Cunninghamia lanceolata. The sequence goes on along the minus strand of BSBN01000148.1, from coordinate 5,202,724 downwards.
CATCACATCTATAATATGGTCCATGCTTTTGGATAATCCACAACTTAATCCACATCATAATCCATTATCCTCCATTTCCATCTCATGCAATTGTCTAACAACATCCATGCACATAATGACACTCAACATGGTCCATGTGCAACAAATATCCAACATGAGGCATTATCCTCCCTATTGTGGAAATAGACGCTTGAGTCCTCATCCCATCCAAAAAGCAAAAAACCAAAAAACCAAAAAAAACAAAAAAATGAAAACAATAGTAAAGAAAAAAATCCACCCAATGGTAAAAATAACTGGACTTGTGGTGCCTTGGGAAAGTAACATTATCAAAACCTCTTGTGTGTGTCATGCATAGTCCCTTTTCTATCCATTCCTATACTATATTTGGGAACAAATTACACCTTTCCTCCATCCATTCATAACATCCTTTTATCCAATCCATTATGTATCCCTATCTTATCATATTCATATCCACCATCTCCCTATCTATTCTATTATCTCCCATCCATCCTATCCATTGTATCTTCCTCCTGATACTATTGTGATTCCCTAAAGAATGCTTTAGATACCTCTTGACATACTACAAAGTCCACCCATCCCTTCCAAGCATTCTCCCTATCATGTATCCTCCTAAGTATCACCTCGCCTTATCATCACATTTTAAACCCCTCCATCCATCCATCACAAAGCTCCCATTCATTGCATCCATTATTGCCTTTCTTGTTATTCTTTTGGGTTAGTCTCCTCACAATGTAGTGCACCATTTTCTTGGATTCTTGGGCATACGTGGGGGGATAGAGGTGTGGTTTGGAGAGGTATGATAGGGTGGGTCTAAGGGAGCTAATAGGAAAAGGTAGAAAAAACAATATCAAAAATAAAAAAATGAGAGGATGATGGTATCTATGGGGCATGAAGCCTGTCCCACGTGGATAAGAAATTTTATATTTCAGGACCCAGATAACCAAGATAGAGCTGATCCCATACATTTGGTTGCACTTGAACTTAAGGAATTTCTATCTATTGTTGTCATGCCCTCTTGGCATCTTGTTTTAAAAAAAATTATAGAAATTGGTGCTAACATTTTCATAAGTATCCTTGTTCATTTGGTTCATAGTTTATCATGATCATGAAAGGAGTGTACCAAGATACAAAAAATTTAGAAAAAATATGCTTATGGTTCTGCTTACAAAGTGGCAAGACCTTACTGATGATAATGAAGCCATTCAATTTCTTCACAAGGTTTATGGTAATTATGTTGAAAATCTAGACTTGCTAGTTGAACAAATGGTAGAAAAAAAATTATCAAAAACTGGAAATTAGGGGATGATGGTGTCTATGGGGCATCAAGTTTGTCCCACGTGGATGAGAGATCGTATACTTCAGGACCCAGATGGCCAAGAGAGCTGATCCCATAGATTTGGCTGCACTTGAAAATAAGGAATTTCTATCTATTGTTGTCATGCCCTCTTAGCACCTTGTTTTAAAAAATATATATAAATTGGCACTAACATTTTCATAAGTATCCTTTTTCATTTGGTTCATAGTTTATCATGATCATGAAAGGAGTGTACCAAGATACAACAAATTTAGAAGAAATATGCTCATGGTTCCAATTACAAAGTGGTAAGACCTTACTGATGATAAAGAAGCCATTAAATTTCTTCACGAGGTTTATGGCAATGATGCTGAAAATCTAGACTTGCTGGTTAAACAAATAGCAACAAGGTTAATTACTAGTCTTTATCTTTCTGGTCATGTGATACTTCATATTTTGTGCTTTATATATTTATATTAATGTAGGCATGGGTGCAATATGGAACTAATTTAACTTAATTTTATTTTTATTGATCTGACTTGTTTATGATCTATTTAAATTGCATTCTTAACGAGTCAATATCTATTTGTGCATATTATTGAATAGATCTTGTGTTTTTCAAACACTCCTTTTATGGCTATTTGTTTTTCAAGGAAATTTTGTCAATCCATAAGTTTTCTTCTCTCTGTGCATTCCTAAACAATATTTGTACAAAGATTAAATTATTCCCAATATATGTGAGGCATGACACTAATTGAAATCTAAATAGAAAACCCAATGTTAGCTTTCCATAATTTTTGTTCCATGTTACCATTTTTACGCACAACAAGCTAATAGAATAAGGATTTACAGTCTCGAATGCTTTGCTTGGAAGCTCTAAAAATATGTTCAACAATCCATTTGGTGTGTCTAATTTGTGTCAAAGTTTGTTATAGTGGTAGTATGTAGTCACTCAAACTATTACATAGCTATTTATTACACAACAATATGTAGTTGAAAAACCATATTTTTGAATTGCAAAACATAACATGACAGCTGGGACCAATTAAAATTTGAGCAGTTTTTGAATGACATTTGTGGAGTAAACACAATGTTAGCTTTCCATAATTCTAGTTCCATGTTTCCATTTTTATGCAGTGCAAGTTAATAGAATAAGGATATACAGTCTTGAATGTTTTCTTCGGAAGTTCCAAATATCTGTTCAACAATCCACTCGGTGCATCCACTTTTGTATCAAAGTTTGTCATAGTAGTAGTATGTAGTCACTCAAACTATTACATAACTATTTATTACACAATAGAATGTAGTTCAAAAAGCATATTTCTAAATTGTAAAACATAGCATGATAGTTGATGCCATAGACAATTTCAAGAAGGATACTGTAGAAAACTGACAACATAAATATACGCAAGAGGAGCCACTATATTCTAAGAATTGATACTCCCTTGCAATGCTTATAAATCACAAATTACACTACCTTGTTCAAACAATGCAATGTGAACAAGTCATAAAACACAAACACTTCTAAAAAAAATTACTTTACAAATAGATACTCGCTTGCAATGCCTATAAATCACAAATTACACTACCTTCCTCAAATAATGTAATGCCAACAATTTATGAAACACAAACACTTCTCAAAAAACATTTACTTTACAAATAGCCTATCGGCAAAACTGTTGCTCGTTCACCTCGTGCAACTGCTAGTTCCATGTTACTGATAAAATTTATGTTTACTATTAGTATAAATATCTTAAATATATTTATCCAAAAACAATTAGTTTCAAATTGTTTTGTATAATGTAGACACCCTAAATTTATCTCACCAATTTCTCACAGTTATTCTCAAATTGACCATTTTTCACTATTTAATCTCATTTTCTAAAATTAATTAATACAACTAATTTAATGTTGTAATTAATTAATTCTCCCCCCATATCCCAATTAAGGTGACTAGCCTAATTTGACTAATTCCATCCCCAATTGACCCCCTTTCTCATCCCTAAGCCCAAATTATTCCTTCAACTTAATTAATTAAAATAACCCATGATTAGTTAATTAATTAAGACTAATTAACCCCCTAACATTTCTTCTAATTTAATAATCCACATCACCCTCAATCCTTGTCTTATTAATCCATCTACATGGACAAAGATCTAAATGTTCATCATTTGACATGTGTCCAAGCCCCCTTAAAGCTCACACATGTGTGAGCATGCTAACTCATCCCACTCCTTGCTTACACGTGTGAGCTTGCCAACTTGGAGGCATGCTAGCCCTCCACCTCAACCCACTTCATGCTCTCACATGTGAACATTTTTTACTCATTCCAGTCCTTGCTCACACATGTGAGAATGTTTGACTCATCCCCCACTCCTTGCTCACACATTTGTGAGCATTCTCTTCACACATGTGTGAGCATACTTGGTCTTCCACCTCATCAATCCATGATCAAAATAAATTTCAACCATTGATTTCAACCTTACATCCTAGCCCTCCATTTCTCATCCGAAAATCTATTTAAGAGAGGCTTGCCCCTCTCAATCGATTAACTATTCATGCACTATCATCATGTTGACAAATTTATCCATGCACTTGAGCACCCACATTTACATCACATAGAAATAATCACATTTGGTCTTTTGAGGCATATCCACAACAACAGAATGGACGTATAATGCTTTTATTTGTGTTTTGTAGTTCTTGTTTACATCCAGTTTCTTGCACAAACTGAAGGTAGATGTTAATGCTGGATTGTAGGTTTGTTTATGACTCACTTGCACATGTTTAATCCAATTGTAACCTCTACATTTCTGGCATGCTTGGTGGGACTCTTGTCCCATACTAATCTTTTGTCCTGTGAGTGTTTTTTGTGAGTTTTTATAGGTTTTGACATTCTTGGATGTGCTCTTAGGTTGCCCAATGTTTCCACCCTGTGTACTAATGTCTGTGCAAGTACACATTATGCCTCTATATCTTCTAGGCCTTTGTTTCATCATTTCAACATAGGTGACATGCAAGTGTAACGTCTACGCATTTGCCAATCCATCTACGCCTTAGCTTGCTATGTTTGCACATTTTCAAAATTTGCATGTTCCTAACTCTATTTCTCTTGTAGGAGTTTGTTTTTTAGGTTCCCCTAACTTTATCCTTAGTGTTGTGTTGAGCTTTTCAAGTGTTTAATCATTTTCATAAGCGTTTTCAATCATTTTGGGTTAAGGATTTGTAGGGTTTTCTTAGTTGCCCTCTTTTGCATAGTTGTCCCTTTGTTTGTCATCTATACTGAATTTCTTTGTAGGATACACTTGTTTGTGTCCTTAAGGGAGGTGGCTAACCCTTATCTTGCAAAGATTTGACAATTTTTTAGACTAATCTTTATGTTTTTACAGGCTCGGAATGTTCTTGGGACAGACGATGCAGCCCTGTGACATTTTTGCTTTTTTCGAGACGTTTATGCATCTCCCGAGACGTCTGCACCCTACTTTATAACACTATTTTCTTTTTACCTAAATCAAATTTTCACCCTCTATTTTGCAAGTTCTTAGACCTCTTAGGATCATAACATATCATTATTTGTGTTACTCAAGCCCTCTAATAGTCTTTGAACATGTAGGTTGTCATTTTATCAATCATTTTAAATAGAGTTTTATGTGAGCTCAATCCTTGCAAAAAAAATTAATGATTAAGTGACTTTGCTTGGTTTTTGACATTGAGTTTGACTTGTAGGAGTACTTGTGAGCATCCTTGACATTTTAGGCTAACTTTCTTTTTACAGGATCTTGAGTTTTTTAAAATTGTTCTTGCATTTTTGTTTCTATGAGTCCCTCCAGGCACAAACATCTCCCCTCATTACATTTCTGCATTTTTGGAAACATCTATGCATTTTCTAGAATTTCATTTTTGCATAGTTATGCATCTCTACATTTTAGGAAACGTGTGTGCCTTTTTCCAGAGTCATTTCTACATGGTTAGGCATTTCTACTTTCTAAGTCCATCATTTCTACATTTTGTAAGATGTCTCCATATTGTGTGTCAATGTTTTTGCATCTCATATATTTTCCAACATCATTTTTTATCATTTTGGATAACTTCTTTTTGCTTGTGGGTTGGATTATTTTCAAAATTTTATCACTAACCACTCGCAGGTTCTTTAATAGAAGTCAATAAACATCCAAAACTACTAACAAGTTTTTTTGTAGGTTCGATTGACGAAGGCATATTATTAAACCTTCATAGTGTGTTCGCTTTCATATTTTCTTGGGGTTCTAAAATTAACTTTGTTTGGTGAATTTTGTGTTCTTAAAGGTGTGTATGTGCTCCCTTTGCATCAAAAGATGATCTTGGAAATCAAATACACCCTTTGAACATATTGATCTTCACACCACACATTTCATTTCCTAAGATAAATTAACTTTGTTTAGTATGCTTGTGTGGGTCATGAGAAATATGGATGCTCTTCCCTCACACCGAAAGGTGATTAAGGGAGTGTAAGCGGCCTCCTCAGACTGGATAAGCAAGGTTCCGCTGTCAATAATCATTTCGCCGCTTCCATCCTCTTTCACATCAAAAGTTTCACCGAGAATATTTATACCTTTCCCTCCCACCACTATTCCTGTTATAGGAATGTAATAGAAGAGCGGCAACTTGGCTATCTTAACGAAACCCATCGTCTAAATGTCGCCTCCGCTCAATTGAGCAGCTTGGCCAAAGAGAAGCGGACTGGTTTTGGGAGTTCCACCAAAGTAATCATCATAGGACAAGAGACAGTAGGAGGAAGATATTGAAGCAGGTAGAGCTCATCCATTAAACACACGAGTAGAATTAGAGGCTAAGCGTAGGAGTAGAATCAAAGGCTAAGCGCAAGTTACCAACAATAAAGTGGGTAATGCAACGAAGAAAAGGAAGAGCCAATCTTAGCGTACTAGGTATGGTATTCATTTTTTTTTTGGTAGCGAAGCTCTTCATTTTTATGATCTTCACAGAATTTTGGCCTTCTAACTGTTGTGGTATGACTCATCTCAAAACACCCTTTTTAATCTATTTTTTTTCTTGCTTATTCATTTAGGAAATCTTTGTTACCTTGGAAAAACTTCCTTTTGGTACAGATAAGGCACAACTATAGTTGCAAAATAGATTTTATTCTTGCTCTTTGTGTTAATCTTTGATTTGATATTTCTTAAGATTTCAATTTATGTGTGGCGGTTCAATCTTTGAGTGTTTTCTTGGGGCGTTGCTACTACGGGGCTACTTGGTTTAATCCACATATTTAATATACTTGATAACAATTTTATTCCAGCAAAAAGCAAAAGTCTCTGTGGCCTGTCGAGAAGAAGAACTAACAAACAAATTCCTAACACTATTGCTAATTTGACACTTTTATTTTATGAGTTCTTGATCGTTTCAAGCTCCGTGTAGGCAGGAAAGGTTGCAGCTAGTTTTAATGCGACTGCCAGATGCATTGCTAAGTAGTTTCCTAAGAGAAAATTTAACAATCCATTTGGTGCTATCCTGCTATCATTGCATTCTATGAGATGACTTCTTGTTAGGCATTTTATTTAACAGATTATGTGTTGTCTATTTTCATATCTTTCGTTGCAGGTCTGTCAAGACATTTGCAACTTCAACATCTGACATCTCTCCTCTATCCTTATACGCTAGTATATGCTTCAAGCCAAATCTAGCTTTGCGCCTACCATTTGTATTTACCTAAAATTTCATAAGACTTGTAACAAATTCTTTTAAATGCTTACCTTGAGCTGACGTTATGAAGAGGCATTTTGTCCAACAGTTTATGTGTTTTGAGTTGAAATTGTTGAATTATGGATATCTGATGATAAAATTAGTATCATTTGCATGTTCATGCATCTTGGTTTAAAGCTCTTGGACTATATTACCGTAAGGTTGCAAGACTTGCTTTTTTTAATTGAGTCACTATTTAGAGTTAGGAATGGATCAACAAGTCAATAGCCATTTCATGAGAAAGATACTATGATATAGATTTTACATGATCTCTTTCTTATTGATATTGTAAATATTTTAGATTGTGATTTGTTTAGTATGGCGATGTTCTCGAGTGCCTTGAATGTTTGATATTTTGTAAACAAAGAGCGGTAGCGGTATGGAGTTAAACTATATAGTCTAAGGACCCTAATACAGTCTAGAACACAACCAAAGGTGATTTCACTAGAAGTGGGTTGTAGTAAAACAATTTTCCATTATGGATGTGGTCTACAACTATGTGTGGAATGAGTTTGTTTTCATATGTTTGTTAGTCTTCCAACTTCATTACTGCAATTTTATTTTTGATACTGCTCCATGTTTATTTATGAATTGAGTACTCGAGATATTTAGACTTGGGATTCTAGTGATAAACATATAGAATCCTTTAGTTGTGTTTCACTTGTTGGAGCAAAAACGTGTAGACAATAAAACTAAGATTAACATATTTATTTAGTTGTATTTTATTTGTTGATAACCTTTCGCCAATAAGTTCTTACTTGGATAAGTTATGGTGTTGCATTCTTATGGATTTTACATTTATTTGTCGATCAAGACTCTATTGCGTTCAAGCATGTGATTTCTAATATAAACGTACCACTAGTTAAATTAGCTTATAAAACCTTTCTGTAGATGAAACTTTATGTATTCATGTCGATGACTTTATTCAAGTTCCTAAAATATGTGCTTAGTTTTGATTGTTTAGTGTTTTGGTTCAAATTGTTATTAATATTTAACTTATGATTGGAAACATGATTAACGTTGGTTAAAAATAGAATTAGGAACTTGGGCAAGTTTATGATTTGGAATCTATTGTCTATGTAAACCTAAGTTTTGATTTGCATTACCATCTTTTATTGAATTGGCATTAGATGTTAAATTTTCTTTTTAGCCAAATATAGTGATAATCATTTATGGTAAGGTATATTAAATTAGAAAATGAAGGTCTATGTAGATTGGTTAGCTAGTAGTTTAGAGACCCTTTTTTAATGGAATGACCTAATTATAAGACAACTTGTGATAGATAGCCTTGTCCATCTGATATTTCCTCCATCTCTAGACTTGGACAAGAGAACCTAGATTTCTTGAAATAAATTTAGTTTTGAACTTTTGTTGTTCTAGGGTGAACAAGATGTTTTTGAAACAACCATTCAGGTTGTAAGTCTAATCAGTGAACTACAAAGCCTCTATGCGTACGTAGGCAAGGCCATATGGGATGAGCCCTCAAGGCATAGGTTCGTCCCCTTAGGTCCTATCATCTTCTATATTCCAAAACTTAACTCATGATTATTTTATTATGATGGAGAGTCTAATCATGTTTTCTAGTTTTATAGATATCATGTAGTTACATGAACCATCTAGGATCGTTAATGATGAAGCAAGGAAAGACTAAGAGGGTTATCATAAGGGATGGGTATTTATCATCTAATTCATTTGTTTAAAATTGGTGAATTTCCTTAGAGACATATTATGGTCGGATGCAATAAAATGATACATTTAGTCATTATTTTTTGATGATGTGATTTCTTTGTTAGAACTATGCACTCAAATTGAAATTAGCTATGATATAACAAAACATCTGCCTTACTTAACTAAATTTATAAGATGAATTAATGAATGTATGATGAACTACTCTCATGCTCTATCAAAGTACTTGTATCATAGAACTAAATTATGTGAATTGATTAATCAATACTAGCAAATTGTGTGTGTGTGTGTTAAATGCTCTATTGTGTTAGTTGGGGCATTACAATGACTACAAAATACATTATACAGATTGTTCCCTTTACACTATGCATAACAAGTTGGACATATTATTGTGGAATCATCCATAACTATATGTATGATTTAAATGGTTGGTTGTGACATAGCAACATATTATTGAAGGAGATTAATAGTGTAGATTGTTCCCTTTACATTGTGAAGATGGTGACAAAGATTTAGAGACCATCTCTGGATGTGTGGACAAGTGGGGAGGATTGTATGAGGATGACGTGGATGTACACGTTTTGGATATTTGGATAGATGCCTGTAGGAGCATGAGAAATTCTCATTATGTTTAGTCTTGAGTGGATCTCAAGGAGGCATTGGCAGTTTCAAGGTAGAGTTAGTGGGTGTCACTCTTTAGCAGACTTCATCCAGGGGCTATGCAACGGCTTTCTACTCCTCCCTTGTGAGCCTAGAAAGGTTTCCACTCATTGTGCTTCAGTCACTATAGTTGGGGATGGGGTCAAAGGACATGGTACTAGCTCCCACCTCTAGTGTGTCATTGAGTCTAGAGAAGGTGGGATCAACAATGGAGGGTTCCTCATCCCCTATCCGATCACCAACAATGAAGCCTTTAATGGGGAAGGATGTTAGCTGAAGCCTTTGATGGGGGAGGATGTTAGTTGTGTTATCAATCAGATATGCACCCAATGCCAAGCTATCAACTTAGCTACCTGTTGACACATGGGAACACTCATAGGCTTGTGGGTTGCCTAAAACTTGGAGTGAACCTCTAGAGTGGGCTGGATCCCCTGGTAAATCACCTAATCTAAAAGACTTCTTGAGGAAAGGGTAAGAAGATAACTAAAAATTAAATTCTAAAACCTAAGGATATTTTACTAGAATTTTATCTATTGACTCACAATTAGCCTCACAAAGCCTTTTATCCTCACAATTTCACTGAAACAATGCAATACATAAGTAATTTTCATGAAAGCACTTGAAAGCTAGAGGTTTGCATGAAGGAAAAACACAAGTTTTATCACAACTTCAACCCACTAACCAAGGATAAACATAACATGCAACCTGTATTACATGAAACTTTTGTATTCAATTCTACAACAATGAGACATATGAAAAGGATTCTAAGGTTGAATCACAACGGGACATCAGATCATTGATTACAAAATGAATCAGAAAGTATGAAAGAGGAGAACTCTACTGCTTTATTAAAACTGAAAGGAGTAGAAACTGAGTATCTGAGTACAAAGAATGTTTACAAGCTCTCTGCAAGTGAGCCAAAGAGAAAGAAACCATAATCATAACTTATCTAAACTAAGTCTTTCTTCCCTATTTATAACTCCAAAAATCTCCCAAGGAAAAAGCTAAGAAATCTTCTTAAAATAGAAAATTTGATCCATTTTCGAGCTCCACTAAAAAGTCAAAAATAAAGATTTCAAATCACCTTCAATGTATATATGAAAGCTGCCAAAATCTTCCTCAAGGTAGACCCCTCCAAAAATCTTCTTTAAAACAAGCTTTATTTGCTCAATAAAAGCTCAATTTGTCCATATCTTCCCAAAAGAAAGCAAACTTCAAAAAAGAAAGATATTGTTTGCTTTACTTTTCTTTAGCTACCTAAATAATGAATATTTATAAGCAATTTATAAGATATTGCTTTAAATATCATTTTACAATATTTTTTTGCAGCTTCAAATTTGTAAAATAGAAAGAAGGCCCTCCATTGAAAAGATTCCTCACAAATGGCAAACTGGGTTGGTTAGAAATTTAAAGGGTTTTTGTACTTTATTCTATTCTAATCTCTATCCACAAATCTCAAAAACCCAGATCACACTTTATGAGATATGACAAAAACACACGACTACTATCTTCATTTTGCTGTGTATTGTGCCTCTGACTTTTCCTCAAAAAATACAAACTAGGTTGGTGACAAATTTAAAGGGTTTTTCCATCTTATTTGTATCCAAAATTTTTCAAAACCTAGAGCATATGTTTTGAGATATGATTGAAACATGTGACAACTATCTTTATTTTGTAGGGTCTTTATGTGACACTGCTGTTCTTTCAGATTCTTTCCACAATCCTCTTAAGACTTGGGGGTAGCATGCTGAGATCAACCCTTGTGGGAGCCCATTTTTATGCACATGCTATGATATGCCATCAGAAATAAATCAACAACAAGATTTCACCTTAAATATAATGAAACTATTTCAGCTCTGCCAATTTGAGCTGTAGGTGAAAAATTGGTAACAAGTTGTACTAAATCTCCTACGGTCTGCTTTGAGACACAGAATATGATGGGAAAGATAAGGGCTCTTCAAATCCTTTATGCCCATATAGATAGATCTCCGTCCAAGATGAAACACACATTAATTAGTAAATTTCTTGGATCTAGGCCTAATGTGGATTATTTTAGAAGTTGGGCTAATAGGAAGTGGTTTCTCAATGGAATTGTGGTGATCTTGGTACTTCTGAGGGGCTTCTTTTTAATTGAATTTTCCCTTCACAAAGATTGTGCTTGTATTATTAAAGGAGGACTATGGTTTTAGGGTACAATTCAAGTGCCTATTCATTAAGAGGTAGAATATAGGCTTCAACCCTATGAAAGAAATAATCAAGACTATTCCAGTCTGGGTGAGGTTTCCTGAGCTACCGCTAGAATACTGGGATGAGGAGATTTAGGAAGGCATTTCCAGGACCCTTGGCTAGCTCATTATAGTGGACAATGTAACCAAAAGTAGACAATGGCTTCTACACATGTAGTTCTGCATTAACATGATGGTTGATAAGGTGCTCCCTTCTTTGATCACCTTATCCTCTAAACTTGGTGACTGGGTTGAAAAAATTAAATATGAGGATTCCATGGCTTTTTGAAACCATTGCCTCATACTTGGCCATGCTTCACATGGATGTAGGGCTACCATTTAGGCAAGCAACTTCACACAAAGGACTAGCATGCTCCTTTAACTACAGATTTGGTTCCTTTTGGTGGTGAAGTCGATGGAGCCTTTGCAAAAGGGACTAGCATTAATCACAATTGCTTTGAGTAAAGAAGCCCACAAGATCTTGGAAAAGGGACGTTGATTGGTGGAGAAAGCATTGTTGGGGCCTATTGAGGGGTGTTTTGACACACTCGTCAACATGCAGGTAGAACACAAGAATGCAACACCTCTCCTATAAGGAAACCAACCTGAAGAGATTGATAAGCCCAAGGTCCCTGTTTTGCTGGGTCACAACGATGTTGGATAGTTTAGTGGCTCATGTAGCTATACCTATACAAGGGGCTACTAGTAATCATGTAAACATATGGTTAATTGCACAAAAGGATCAGCAAATTAAATAAATTGTGTATAAATAGGCTACCCTGGTTGTTTATTCCTAGAGAATGAGTACTTTTGATTCTAGACCGATAATAAATAAACTTGCAAACATGAGGGGATCTGATTTATAACATGTTATAAAGATTAAGGTCTAATCTAACTCTATCCTATCCCTAAACTAACTAGATTTACAAAGAAAGAAAAAAAGATAAGGGGTTAGAGAAATAATAACATAAAAGAAATGGTTAGCCTTTGCATTTGGTCCCACTGTATTTAGTAGGTTTGATGAGATCAAAGTAACTTGAGATGTGATGACCAGTATTTCACACAATCATATAAATTTCAAATGCAAGAGTCTATTAATGGGCACCAAAATTGGTAGGTTACAAGAAACTATAGGATTCCCACACTGCAAATGGGATTCAATTAGTCACTTGTGTGCCTTGTTGAAACTACAAAATTACCACCTCATTTCTATCAGTCTCTATATCTTCTTCTCTGTATAAATCAAAACCAAGTTACACTCCTCTTTTTATAGAGGTGATCTTTCGTTACATTCACCATAAGGTCAACTTAGTAGGGCAAGACCTATTTACAAATTACAGGCCTTTAAAACATTCAAAATGAGGTCAACCCCTTAAAGTATAAACAAGGGGACATTCCCTTATATTAATATTTAATCGTTAACTCTACTCCCTAATATTAATAGGCTTCATTACTGATATTGTGATAGGCTCTCATTGCTTCCTTAATGACCCTACCATCAAGAACTTCTATCGGTCAGCTATCTTTGTGAAGGACTTCTACTCCAAAAGCAACACTTTCAATGCCATTCTAATTGTGCACATGCAAATGTATTGAAATCCCTTCGAGCCTAATCCCTCCTCAAATAGTTGTTTTTTCTCTTCTTGTTCCTTCGCTGTAAGTGGTTCCCCAACTTCCCCTGTGCCAATACCTCTCGAAGACACCTTTTGCTTGGTTTCTTTGATTTGGTTGCATGAGATAGTGAAATTCCTTCTCATGCTCAGTGCAGGTGGGAAATTCAAAGAATCTCTTTATCAAACCAACCCTAAAATTTAGACCCACTCGACATGCTAGATCAAACACTTTCCTTTGCTTCTAGTCATATCTTTGTGCACATGCCAAAACTAGCTCGGGAGGATATAAGGATACTGGGGATGTAGCAGATTGGACCAATCTTGAACAAACCATGCACCAATCCTAAAAGGGTCTGGCTCCTTCCTCGTGTACTTTATGTAGAAACTCCTAGACACCAACATGCTATGGATCGATGTCTCCAATCTTTGGATATGTAATTTCTCCAGCTGGAGGATCTTCCTGCATCTCTGCATTGAACACCAAGACCACCATTTAGAACTTACCCAAATCACTAGAAATATCCTTTGAATGCATTAGGGTTAGTATATCCCACATTCTTAAAAGAATGCAACTTGAAGTTCATCAGAATGAATAGTACATTCATGCTTCTCTTTGTAAATTATCAAGGATCCTAGGAGTCTGTTACCCACCTAAGGGATAGTACTGTGAAGAGCATCAGGCACTAGGGATATGGGTGATCCTGAAATTTTAAGTAAAAACTAAAAACGCCGACTCATTGATCCCAACCGTTTATTGAGTTGAGCTATCGGGGACCGGGGATTGGGGAGATCTTTGAAATTATGCTCAAAAGGTAGTAGAAAAGGAGTAGGTTCAATACCAAGGAGCTCGCTGATCTCCATGACAAAAAATATCAAAAAAAACTTAGACAATCCGATATGCTGATTCTAATGGTGTAATATGTTCATTAGGAATCGAAGATTGGGGAAATCAAAGACTCAAAGCTCAAAACATAATAAAATAGGATAGGGTTAAACCCATGATTTTGAAAGGCTTAGGAATTCAAAGTGTCAGAGATCAGGGATCATGAACAACCTCACACTTATGCTCAAAAAGTGAAGAAACATGACAAGGTCCAACACCCCGATCCTGAAGGGATTAGCGAATACCAAGTATTGGGGTCGGGGATCGAGACACAACCATATTACATGCCCAATAAAGAAAGAATTAAAATAATCAAAACTTTGAAAGAGCAATAGGACGTCACTGAAAACAACCTCGAAAAACATGCCAAAACAAAAATGGATTCAAATGACTAGGGTTACATAACTAAAAAGGGAAAAAAAGAAAACCTAAGAAAAAAGAGATTCAAGACCTTAGAGCATGAAAGGGCACAAACACAAATGCCATTCCAACCCAAAGCAAGACCAAACAAGTGGGTGAACTGACGAAACGTCATTAAATATAAAGAAGGTGTAGAAACCCTACTTGGAGAAATGACAAATGATGAAATGGACCAAGCTCGCCTAGCTGCGATAGACGCAACTAGCAGACTATGAACATTCACTCCCAAAAGTACCAATAGATTCGATCTGACACCACAGGATTTGCATCATGATCAAAATCATCAGAGCTTTGAGAGAAAATGTAAAATGCAAAAGCGAAAAATGGAATGGAGAAAATGGCAATAAAAGGGCCCCTTGGCATGCGCACAAGAAAACTACAATACATGTAGATCCGAGGGTAGGTAGGGATTATGTCATATCCATTTCTTATCAGGATATCAGAGATGCTTTTATTGTCATGTCAAAATGAAAAACTCTAAAGATCTGACAAAGGTGATGTGTGGAGCCATCACTAGTATCCACAGACCTCGAGGTGTCAAGGGTGCTTCTACTACCATGCTAAAATGATAAACCTCGACAAGATAAAAACTCATCATGCAGATGTACAAGGAAAGCTATCGAGTTTTTGTGGGTGATTTTATTGTCATGCTGAAATGACAAACTGCGATACCCCGTCAAGGCAGGAAATGTGAGAAACTTATTGAAAATGTCAAACTCAGAAAGTCAAAACCTAAAAGAAGGGGTAAAAACATCAAAACAAAATCAAAATAAGCCAAAGGGAAGAAAAAGATTCTAGGTAAAGGTACTAAAACAATGTTGACATTACACTACAAGAGAAGGAGACAAACAAAGAAGGGAAAGGGGGTCCTCATTTGCCTAAAATGGGGGCGTGTTGTGTAAGACACAACAAGGCCTCTTACCCCAAAAGGAAGCACACTAAAACCCCAAACAAGGAAAATAGGAGGGAGACTCAGAGTTTGGAGTGGACCTCTCCTCTCATCTCAGACCTGCATTTGACTTCTGAATCTGGAATTAAAGCCAAGGACAAGGCTGCTATCTAGAGCTCCCTAATGAAGTTTAGATGCAAGCCACCTTGAGCCGTGGGTTTGTTTTTTGTTCCTGGGCTTTGACCTAGTTTTGATTTGTTGATCCAACTAGTTGGGTGTTGTTGGTCTATAGCTATTTGTTATTTCTTTTATGTTTGCTTTTTATTATTCCTCTTTGCATTTTTGGCCTATTTGTTTTGTTGTGTCCTAATGATGTTGTACATGGGTGGGGCCCTTTCAAAACCCCTTATTCTAGTTCATAGCTCTAGTTAAAAGTGTTTACCAATATAAAAAACATGTCTAAAAAAACTGAAGAGAATATCAAGCCTCTAATCTCTATAAAAAATTATAGAGATTCTATGGGAAAAAGATTATGCATCTGCAATCCTACACCAACTCAGATACCAAGAATGCACTAGCTTATCAATTATTCTATTCAAAAACCCTTGCACCCAATTCTACATGCAAATTGTTGTTCTCTTCTCTTCATGTAAATGGTTCCATGCAAAGAAACTAACAATGTTCATTCTCTTCTCTTCTAAACCAAATTACAATTTTCTACCAATGACCTCATTCATTAATATGCTAGTTGATATATCCAATATCTATTTGCAACATGTTTCCACAAACTATTAGATATATCAATTGAAATACATGCCATTACTCTTAGTTATCAATAAATACAATAATGTATCCCTTTTGTATAATGCATTGTATCTTCCTATTAAGTCAATGCCTATGCATAAAAACATGTATAAGGGATGACTATAGGTCCAAATTGTATGGAGGATAGTTGGATTTAATAATAGATGAAAAGACTTTAAGGTAATGCAAAGCCTTTTCCACTAACTTGTTCTACAATGTTTGGATTGTCTTGGTTAATGTGGGTTCTTAATTTGTGCAGGCTTGTTATAAGAGGTAGTGAAAGTCTTGTTATACAAATTTTAACTTGGTATTTTGGTGTGGTATGGTGGAAAGTTCGAAACAATAATTATGTGGATGGACTAGTGGGAAATGTGATCCAACACTCGCTAAGGGTGTTGCAAAAAATGTTTCTTCTTGTGTTTTTATTTTAAGAAGAACAATGATATGACATGAAGTCTGAAAATTGTAAATTACATTCACTGTTACAAAACTTTGCCTTGAAATCTTCATAAAGTTGCATTTTGATATGATCATGTTCTAAGAAAACTTCATAGTTTACCTTTCAGATTTTTTACTTTATTAGTCTCTGCAAGGTCTCCACCCCATGAAATTAGATCCCGATTCATAATTTTTCATTTGGAATTTACAATTGCTATCATCCATGGGGTTTGTGACTTGTGAATGAAGTATCCAATTTAATGAGGTTGTGATCTATAACTGCATTGTTCCTCTCCATCTTGGCAGGGTCTTTCATTACCTTATTCCTCATAAGTTCTCTCAGTTAACTTTATCCAAATTGTTTTCTTTGTCATTCCTGGTCTGTTTAGGTTCATGAGGGTTCGAGGTCCCCTATGATCACTTTATAAAATTCATGATGCATTTTTTGAAATACCATTACATATACACATACTTCAAATTTAAATAGATTGACAAGCTCAGTTTATTCCCTGGTTTGGTCATGAGGTCAAAACCTGAATACATGAATTGAACAAAATATATAAGGTGAAAAGGAGGGTCATATGCCCAGCAGTCATATGGAAAATCAGATATACATATATTACAAAAGAGAGATTTGTAAGCTCCTCATACCATTGTTTTGTGATTTTTAACAAAATGTCCATGGTATTTTGTGATCATAAACAGCACAAAATCTATTGGCTACATGTGAAGCCAAGTTTGTAATGACGACTTGTAATGTAGGCATCTTCTTGTTTTGTAACCGTTGCCTTCTACGCATTTTCTGGCATGGTGGTTGAAGATGTCAAGTTTGGTATTCATCTTGTTTTGAATAGGCTATTTTGGCTGTCAGGATGTAAGGTGCATACATACAGTTGAATAAAATTGAGACTCCCCTATTGATAGTGGATGTAGCCATATATTGGTGAACCACTTTAAAACTTTGGTTTTTGGTGTCTCTGTGATTATCATTTTATTCTGTTCCAAATTTTTCTGCAATCTTTCTTTTCATTTGCTCTATTTTTAATCAACAATTAGTATCAGAGCTCTGGTTAAGAAGCTCAGTCTAGAAGCTCATTTTTTGAAGCTAATTGAAATCAGTGAAGATTTTCAAAAGTATGGATGACGCAGACAAATGGAAGATAGAGAAGTTCACAGGGCAGAACTTCGTCTTGTGGAAAGTATATATGGAGTCATTGCTGATCAAGTAGGACCTCTCACTCGCATTGGTGGGGAAAGCAAAAGGAAAAGGTTCAATGTCAGATGAAGATTGGGAGAAAATGGATATGAAAGAAAGGGCAACAATTTTTCTTTCACTGTCCAGCAACGTGCTATTTCATGTTTTAGCTGAGAAGACAATGAAGGAGCTATGGGATAAGCTTTCAGATATGTATGAAATGGCTTGTACTTCTAGTAAAGTCTTTATTATGAAAAAGTTGTATAATTTAAAGATGAAAGAAAATGGGATCATTTGAAATCATTTAAATGAATTTACCACTTCAGTCACTCAATTGATCTCGGTGGGAATAAAATTTGAGGATGAGATCAAAGCAATCTTGCTATTATGTTCTTTACCCAACAGCTGGGAAGGTGTTGTGATGGCTGTGAGCACTTTGGTAGCAACCAAAAGTAAATTAGTTTCTGATGACGTAGAAGCTACGCTTCTCAATGAATCAAGAACTCTCTTCCGGTGATGCTTTAATAGCTGTAAGTACTGCCAATAAGGGAAGAAATCAAGAAAGAGGAAGAAATAATGACCAAAGAAGATCTAAATCTGCTCCAAGATCGAAGTCCAGGGGCAAAAACGGTGCTTGTTGGTTTTGTGGAAAACCTGGTCATACAAAGAAAATTTGATGGAACTACAAGAAGGCCCAATATAAAGTGAGTAATAATAATGAAGTAAACATTGCATGTGATGGTGTTTTGGTCTTATCAACTAGTAACATGAATGAAGATTCATGGTGCTCGATTCTGGTGCCTCTTTCCATGCTACTTCATGTCGGGAGGCTTTCACAAATTTCCAAGAAGGTACATTCAATAAGGTTTTTCTTGGTGATAATAATTAATGTGAAATTCTAGGTAAGGGTGATGTAACATTGCATTTGAAAACTGGAGATAAATGGATCTTGATGGATGCGAGATATGTTCCAATGTTGAAACGAAATTTAATCTCCATTAGCCAACATATTGCTCATGGGTGTAATGTTAAATTTTCTTTAGATACTTGGAAAGTAACCAAGAGGGTTTTAGTGCTTGCAAAGGGAAAGAAGTTGGGTAATCTTTATATTTTAGAATGCTATGGTGAAGTGGGAGCTGCCTTGTCGGCTATAGAAAGTGGCTCAAAAATTTGGCATAAGAGGCTCAGACATATGAGCCAGAAAGGACTTGAAGTTATGCTTCAACAGAATCAGCTTCCAGGCCTCACATCGGTTGATTTGGAGTTATGCAAACATTGCCTTTATGGTAAAGAGACTAGGACTAGCTTCTTGAAGACTGGTCATGACAACAAATCCTTACCAAATGTGGAGCTTGTTCATTCTGATGTTTTCAGCCCCACTGAGGTAACTTCTTTCAGAGGTGCTAATTATTTTGTTACCTTCCTTGATGATTACATTCGCAAAGTATGGATTTATATGATGCATCAAAAATCAGAGGTGTTTTCCAAATTTAAAATTTTCAAGGCTATGGTTGAAAACCAGATTGGGCATAAAATTAAATGTCTACTAACAGATAATGGTGGAGAATTTTGCTCTTCAGAGTTTGACACATTTTGTGCAAATCATGGTATTCTTCACATTAAGGTGGTTCCTTTCAACCCTCAGGAAAATGGTGTAGCTAAGAGGTTGAATCAGACGATTCTTGAGAGAGCTCAGTGTATGCTCTCAAATGCCAGTTTGGGGAAAGAGTTTTGGCCAAAGGCATGTAATACTGTAGTTTATTTAATCAATCACGCTCCTTCATATCGATTAAACTTTGATATTCTAGAGGAGAGATGGCTCGGCAAACAAATTTCTTACAATCATTTGCGTGTCTTTGGTTGTGAAGCCTTCGTGCATACTCCTAAAGAGCACCAGACAAAACTTGATCCCAAATCCCACAGGTGCATATTTCTAGGCTATGGAGAGGATCAATATGGTTTCAGGCTGTGGGATCTTGTCGCCAAAAAGATTATTTGCTGTCGGGATGTCGTGTTTAATGAAAAAGTCTTCCCAAGTTTGCCAAAACAGAGCTCATCTCCAAATGAATTTATAACAATTGATTTGTTTGATAATGCCAATAATATGGTTAAGAAACATACAAATATTCCTTCTGTAAGTTTCTATCCTTCTATTATTTCTTCGTCAATTGTTTGTGCACAGTCATCTGGTGTCCCTCCTCTCCCAACATCGCTACCTATGAGTCATAAAGGAGGAGCATCATGTCCCATGATGCCTTCTATTTTTTCAAACCTCCCTCTTACAATTGGTACGCAGAATTTGAATGATGCATCGCCCTCTTTTTTGGATGGTCAAACGCCCAATTTAATTTCTTTGCCACAGGTTCAACACTTACATCAGCCTTATCAAATGGAAGAAGGCAAAAATAAAGGTGACATTGGAAGAGATTTTTCAACACAGCACTCTAGTTTTTCATCACTGCCTTCACATGCTTTAACGCAACCTCCTCTACAATATTCATAGCTCTTTGATTTTTCAACAGTCTCCTCTAAATTTTTATCGCATCTTGCTCAATGTTCTTTGTTGCCTCTTCTAAATCAAATACAATCTTTATCACAAGCTATGTCATCGCAGCCAAGAAATTTAAGGAATTTGGCACAAGGAAATGCACAACCAAACAATGTATAAATACAGGGTAATTTGTTGCCACAGACATTTGGAGCAGAGAGGCAAGGCATTGAACAAAATTTTCAGTCTAATATAGATGATGTCCAAAATCCATTGTACAAAGATTACATTTGGACACAAATTTGCAGCCAGAACAGACTCCTCAATTGAGGAGGTCCACCCGGGAGAAGAGGTGTCCATCAAAATATGATGACTATGAATTATTGCTCTCCGATCAGTCAGAGCCTACAACATTTAAATAGGCTTGTAAAGATGCAAATCTCGTGAAGTGGATGGAGGCAATGAAAGATGAGATGGAGTCTTTGAGAGCAAATGACACATGGGATTTGATTACTCTTCCACCAAATTGTAAACCTTTAAAAAATAAATGGGTCTATCGACTGAAAGATGAAGATGGAGGTCATAAATGGTACTGGCCCAGATTAGTTGTGAAGGGATTTGATTAGCAAAAAGGAATTGACTTCAATGAAATTTTTTCGCCAGTTGTAAAGATGTCAACAATATGGGCAATTTTGGGTCTGGCAGCCGTTTGGGATCTTGAGCTTGAGCAGCTTGATGTCGAAACAATGTTCCTTCATGGAGATATTCATGAAGAGTTGTATATGGAGCAGCCTAAAGGCTTTGCTCAATAGGGGCAGGAGCATCTATTTTGCAGATTGAAGAGGAGCTTGTATGGGTTAAAGCAAGCCCCAAGGTAATGGTATCTTAAGTTCGATCACTTCATGACTGATCACAAATTCACTCGCAGTGAATTAGACCCTTGTGTTTACTATAAGAAGCTTGCTAGTGGTGAGTTTGTCATTCTTTTGCTCTATGTTGATGATATGTTAGTTACTAGCACTAGTGTGAAAATTGTTAGTGAATTGAAGCAACAATTGGCTCAATGTTTTGCCATGAAGGATTTAGGGCCAGCTAAAAGGATTCTTGGGATGCAAATAATTAGGAACTAAAACAAGAGAGAAATCAGATTATCCCAAGCAAATTATATTGCCAAAGTTTTGAATAGGTTTAATATGGCCAAGGCCAAGTCTGTCTGTACTCCTTTGGCTGATCATTTTCACTTATCTTCAGCTATGTGTCCTAAAACTCAGGAAGAGGAAGAATAAATGAAAACTATTCCATATTCATCTGCAATTGGGAGTCTAATGTATGCTATGGTGTGCACTCGTCTGGATATTACTCATGCTTGGGAGTTGTAAGCAGATTTATGAGTAATATGGGTAAATCTCATTGGCAGATTGTTCAGTGGATTTTACGGTACTTGAAAGGTACCTCTGGTCATGTTTTATGTTTCCGAGGTAATGACATCCAGTTGCATGGTTATGTTGATTAAGATATGGCTGGAGATTTAGACAAACGGAGGTCTACTACCGGTTATGTATTTAACTTTGCCGGGGCAGCGATCAATTGGGTTTCATGGTTGCAACAGGTGGTTGCAGTTTCTTCCACCGAGGATGAATACATTGCTCTAATTGAAGGAGCCAGAAAAATGATATGGTTGCAATGGTTGTTGGGCAAACTATGGTGTACACAATCAGTTTTCACTTTGTATTTTGATAGCAATAGTGCTATTCACTTGGCCAAGAATTCCGGCTTCCACAATCGGACAAAGCATATAGAGCTGAGATATCATTTTATTCGCCATGTCCTTGACGAGGGTAAGCTATAGGTGGAGAAAATTGATACTAAAATGAACCCAGCAGATGCATTAACGAAGATTGTACCGTGAGAGAAGTTTGAGTTCTGTAGAGCTTCTCTTGCTATTGTCCCAATGTGACATGTTCCTGATGTGGGGGATATCTCTGAGCACCTCTTTCTCCGGTATAACTTGTCTTCAAGTGGGAGATTGTTGGCTATGTGTGAAGCCAAGTTTGTAATGATCTATATCATATAACTTGGTAAATATAATTCAGGCCCAAATGGCAAACCTAACATAGGCACAGGGTTGTAGAACTAATCTAGACAAAATCCCAATGGTAGGACTACATAAAAACCAGTAGATGCTCTCCTCATGGTAACAAGCAATCCCTTGGTGCTAATCCAATCTCTCGCATTTCCTTCTGGCTGAGAAGAACTCTATTCCCTTCAGGTGTCCTCATTTGACATTTTCTTCTGGATGAGAAGGACTCCAAACCCTTCAAGCATCCTTCTCGTTTGACATTTCCTTCAAGATGAGAAGAAATCCTTTATCTTCAAGCATCCTTCTCATTTCGCATTTCTTACTCTTCTGCCTCGTTCAGCTTTTCTGCCCACAGCTTTACAGGCTTCCTCACAAAGAGTTCAATGTCACGACTCCTCCATGGTATTACAAAAACGGAATGCAACAAGTACCTCATCAGTACATATGGTCAGTGAATGATCTACTGTATCATTTCATCAATTCAAAAGCATCTTTGGCTCAACAAACATCCAGTCATTTTTTCATAAACTGAGAATATCTTGATCCCTTCTTACCACTATAAGTCCGACACTGTGCACCTTGTTCATTGTAAGCCTGCCTATATAGTTTGCTTCACTTACTATCACCAGAAATCTCCACAAGAACATTGCCCGTGCTTGAAATGATGGAAATAGTTTGAATCTCTCACAACAATTTCTCTTGAAACAATTTTGGAGATAAACTTTGTTGCAGTGTGGCAGTCACCACACACTCGAAGGTTCTTGACAACTCTAATAGCTGTTCCAGGGGACGTGTTTAACAACCCAAATACAATTGCCAACTTTTCACTATGGTGGCAGAGGAGTAGTTCCTCCTCCTCCTCCACATCATTAAGTACAGGTCTTGTATCTGGAATATATCCTGCTGCTTTTATCTCCCAAGACAATTTCTCTAACATTGCATATATCTCCTGTGTTTGTGGGTGTGATTTGTCTCCCACACAAAAAATGTGTATTGTTTTATGGACTTCAATCCAACTACATCCCAGAATCTTTTTAACTCCTCTATCTTTCATCAGCTTCCTTACCTTATGAACACCACTCCACTTTCCCACTTCTGCATAAATGTTTGATAAAAGAACATAAGGTGCATCATGTTTAGGATCTAGCTCAAAAAGAAGTATTGCTACAAATTCTCCTAGACATATATTCTTGTGTGATCTACAAGTACCAAGCAAAGACATCCACACAACCACATCAGGCTTGATTGGCATTTTGATGATAAAGTTTAGGGTTTCCTCAAGATAGCCAGCACGGCCAAGAAGGTCAACCATGCATACATAATGGGCAACCGTAGGCATGATAGAATAAGAGGCACTCATAAGAGTGAAGTACATGCAGCCACCATCCACTAGACCAGCATGACTGCATGCAAATAAAACACAAAGAAAACTTACTCGGTCAGGGATAGTTCCAGAGTTCAAAAGCATCCTTGCTATAGCCATGCATTGCATATCCTGCTATCATTGCATTCCATGAGACTACACCTGGGTTATTCATTTTATCAAACAATTCACGAGCTTTCTGTATGCTTCCACATTTTGCATACATGTCAAGCACAGCATTTGCAACTAAATCGGACTAAAAACCATTTTCAATTATTTTTTGCTGGATCTCGATCCCCTGTTTCAGAGCTCCAAGTTTGGCACAAGCCGGGAGGATGCTGGCAAAGGTTGATGAGTCAGGCTTTACACCTACACATTGCATTTGCTTAAAAATATCCAAGGCTTTTTCAACAAGCCCACTTTGTGTACATCCAGCAATGATTGTGGTTCATGAGACTACGTCTCGCTGAGGCATTTTATCAAACAGATCATGTGCCTTCTTATACTTCCACATTTTGCATACATGTCTATAGGGGTATTTGTAACCACAATATACGACACATTTTGGCTTTCCATTATTTTCTGATGAATCTCCGTACCCATCTCCAAATCTCCAAAATTTGCACAAGCTGGGAGGATGCTGGAAAAGGTTGCTGAGTCTGGCTTAACGCCTGCCAACTGTATTTCCTGAAAAAGCTCCAAAGCTTTATCAACAAGCCCATTTTGCACACATCCAGCAATAATTGTAGTCCATGAGACCACATTTCCTCTAGGCATTTCTCTGAAAAGTCTTAAAGCCTCGTCAAGAATACCACTTTGTGCATTTCCTGAAATCATCGCATTCCAAAACCACACGTCTGCATTAGACATTTTGTCAAACAATTCGCGTCCCTTTAATATTCTCCCACATTTTGCATACATGTCTATCAGGGTATTCATCACAATCCCGTCAGACAGAAATCCACATCTAATGATTTTTCCATGGATCTGCAAACCATGTTTTACTGATGCGACGTTGGCACATACAGGAAGAATATTGGAGAAGGTGAACTGGTCAGGTTGGACAGCTGTTTGTTGCATTTTGTAAAACAGAGTCAATGCTTCTTGAGGAAGCTCGTGCCTTCTATAAGCTGAAATTATCATATTCCATGAGAACACGTCTGGTTCAGTCCGCTGGGCTGAAACAGCACACACTAAGCTTTGACTTGCTTAGGTGGCTGGTGGGTTCTTTCTCTTACTCTGTTTTGTTGATGTGTCAATAAGAGAGGGGCCACCTTATAGTCTATCTAGGATTTGAATTATACACATATATTTGTTGTCTTAAGTAATTTACTTCGGTCAGTTTATCATACTTGGCTTCCTTATAGTATATCTAGGATTTGAATTATAGTTAACTTATCCCTACGTATATTTGTAGGGTGCATTTTTTATCCCTACATTGTGGTGAACTTGAACCTCAAACCCCTTTAGAGTTTTGACCTTCTTCCTATTTTTGATTTACGATATGATTACGTCTTATTTTCTTATTCCTTTTCAAATATGATTGCCTTTGTGCGTTTATTTGTAAGTACCTATGATTTAGCATTTTAGTGGTTTTTGACATAGTCAATTCCACCTTGTGTGCTTCATATTGCTAAACCATAGTCATGGACACCCTAACTTTCATCCTAAACAAACTTCCTATTTTTGTCATTATGATTCATGATGATGATACTTGTAGCCATTCAACCTTCACGTACAATGACCTATAGCTAAAAAATTATGAACTCATGCACACTGGCATATCTCTTACTCTCACTCAAAGCACATTGAGTCCTTCACCCTCTACTTTGCCCTTTGCCCTATAACCTTCAAGTACTTCTTAAGTAATTCTTGCACATAACAACATTATAGAAAGAAAAAGCACTATCCCATTTAGTTAGTATGTTCAAATGTATCACAATGTCTTTGAAAGTTTCTCAAAGCATACAAAACATAAGTATATATAGGCACCTATCCCCTAGCACTACCTAAACTATTCATATTATCATGCATGATTACAAAGATAGTGTGGGCTTGCTTAAGTGTACTGCTATTCGCATGCATTCCAAAAATACACAGTCTTAAAATACATCCTATGCATGATCATCTTCTTATTGTTATCTACATATAACATACTTATCCATGACTTGCTACCTATTTATTGTTAGGCACGAATCCAATATGTATCTATCACATGTTCTCATAGGTCAACATTCTCTTGGAGTAATTATGTGTTCTATACTCAAAAACTATATGCAACAAACACTAAAAAGAATTATTGTAACCTAACAAAAGTGACAAAAAATCAAATGATACTCCTATGAAAAGACATAAACTTCACTTATTTACACAAGCTCGAGTGCATCTATCAACAATTTGTTATAAAAGTGGCTCAATTGATGCTTCAACAGCATCAACTTGTGTCTCCAAGGTTGTACTTTCTCTAGAGATTTTCTTGGTCCATATAGTGATGTCCAACCTAGAAAAAATAATATTGTTCTATAATTTATGTAGGATCTCCATAAATATCTACTTTTCTATTATCTCTTTTGTTTGCTTTTACACATTGATGGTGGTCATTTGCATTATCACGTAACTATCTTTCTTGGTGACTTGGCACATGAGGGCATTATGTTGGCATAAACATTTCACTTCACCTAGGATAGTGTTCATCCTAAGTCTAATATAGCACTTGGTTAATTAAGTTTACTTAAGATATCAGGATTATTTATCTTCCCCCACCTAAATAGCCAATAATGACATGTGTAGACGCTGACTTGATATACATAGTGACAACATTGCATCATCAATCCTTGATTGATGGTAGCTAGGTGCCCCCTATGTTTAGTTAGAGCCACCTTTGTCTAAGTTAAACTGAGTTAACTCACAACTTGATTGGGACCGACTAGGAGTTAAACTCTTACCTTTTGGCCATGCCATCTCCTTGATTCATGGATCAAAGAGGTTTATATATGTGTAATTTATTTTTTGTAATCAAGCTCCATCATATTGAATAAAAAATAACAGTATTCTTCAATTTGGTTTTGTGGCTAATCCATAGACATTAGGTTTCAAGTTGTATTTTGTTTTATGCAACTTGTAACTCTTCTTGTGCTAAAGTTAAATCCTCTTCAATCTTCTACACTCTCTCATCTTTATTCTCCACCTTCCTTTTTAAGTTCTCTACCTTAGAGAACATGATAATTTTATTATTTATTTGCACTAGAGATTTCTATGCAATTGTAATAGTGCATCTCCATTTGGCACAAGTTTATAATCAACGTAATCATTTGTGATTCATCAAGCTTAACCTCCACAAATGTGTTATCCCTTGGGATTGGATAGTGGAAGGCACCATATGTCTTCAAAATCATGGCAAGTAGCTCATGTAATGCTTTCTCTATATGAGGGCATGGCTAAGATGTATCTTCATCCATCAAATATGCTTCACTTGCCATCACTATTACTTCTTTCATGTCTTTTCCTCTGGAAAACGTAAGTGATGGAGATTTTCCTACTTGTACCTCGTCTAATTTTTAACTAATGCCTATTGGTTGTTGCTTCTATTGCACTTGTGGCCTTGGAAACTACTCTAGAGATTGTGCTTCTAAAGCTTGCACTTGTGGTTCATCAACTACTAGCATATTTGAAACTTTAACAACAAGAATTCTAGATCATGTAGGAATCTACATAGACATGAACTTACTAAACTACTCATGTGGGTTGAGATCCCTATTATTCTTCATCTAGCTTGTTAATCCTTACACTCATCATTGTGTTCTTCTTATACTACTTTGGAAATGATTCACTAACCATGAGCTTAGCCTTGATATATTTCATTAGTGCCTCCTATTCTTTCACCTCCTCATCTACCTTTTTTGGGGCATCTCTTAGCCCATTATCATCCACTAGTGGTTGGATGAATTGCAATGGTTTTATCACTAGAGTGTGCATAATAGGTAGATATTACCCTACAAGCATATTTTGGTGTTCATCATCTACATCCTTGACAAAAATAACATACAATAATGCATTAGGCTCATGATCAATTGTAATATCAATACAAATTACGTAGTGTGATGTCTAAAGAATTGAAGCTACATTGTTAGGTAAGAAATCGCTATCTCCTACATGCAAGTTTGTGCACTATTGCTTTAGGGATATCACCCACTCCATTTTCCTAATGTGTGCATTGACACCCATATGTCTATTATCATGCACATGTAATATTCTTATACCGAGGGTATGAACTTGATCCGACTTTCTTGCATCCTCCCTTCATTTGTGCCATAGTAATATAAGACATGAATTAATAAGGAACCAAAATAGGAATCCTTTTTTCTATCCCATGATAGACATAATTTTTTTGTGAATCTCATTTGCAAGGTATATGTAATAGTTTTAATGAACACTATGAGAAAGAATCTTGAATCTTGAATATGCATCCCCAATTAGAATTTGGTCATCACAAATTATGCATGATAACTTCAAATATACACATGCACATGCAACTTGTATTTTTGTGTTAGGAATTTTGTTAATAATAATAACCCCACATGTTCCTCTCCTACTCCCAATTGATGCATCTATTTCTTCTCATATTATTGTACATTTGTCAATAGCCTCCTTGATTTTCACATATAGTGCTTCTCCTCCATCACCCATCTCATTGCTTAACAGAGTGGTAATCTTATAGATCATCTTTGAATTTATGATAATACGAAAATCTTAGCACAAATATAGGACTCTATTTAAGGAATTCGCTCACCAAAAATCCCACCAATGGCTTCGTGTTTCCAAAATAAGGAAGCTTTCTCAATTGTTAGTATCCCTATTGTTGCTAGCTCTAAAACTTCTACACTTTATTCACTAGTAACTATGCCATCTTCACTATAGATAGTCCTAATAATTGTAGTTTTCCTATTATCATTGAGGTCATTGAAATAGTTTTCATTCCCTATCTTAAAAGTAAACAAGTGACCTAAACATTCCAACCAACTATATTTCTCATCTATAACCTTTATTAGCTCCATCTCCTAATTTACATTTCCACTATTAGGTTTTGCAATGTCTAACTATGTAACTTCCATAGTTTGGCCATGACCATCACTTTCACAAGTTTTCATGTCCACGCATGTAGTTTTCCTACAAGGAACCATAAATTCTACCCTAGTTTTCAAACTACCTTGAAAATCTTTGCTTTAAATCTATTTTGCAATTTTTGCACAAAGATTTAAGTTGTTTTACTAAACTTGCAATGAGATGGGATTTACAAACAAAAAAGGTGCATTTTATAAGTAATTTTAATTCCTTGTTGTCATCGATCTGTTTATTATCTCCTTAAATGCCATATATTCAAAAATTTGTGCATAATGGCCATGATTACCCCTCGATCACATGGTTTTTAGTAGGCTTAGTGTCTTGTCATATTTACTCTTTCCATACCTTTTGTCTAACTCTCACTTCTTAACTTACTAATTTTCTTGTGAACTCATTGTGTAGTTTCATTAGTCATCATCATATTTCTTTTTCTTTTAAATATGCTAGTTCATAATTTCTAATTAGTTGTCATGCAATCAGCATCCTCATGCATTCAACTAGCTAATGTGGAGTTTCATGAACTCTCCTTATAACTTTTCATCATCTATACATCCTTTGCATGTCGATTTCATTATAGGATGGTCTTATCCTTGCACACCAATTTTGTTCCTACTCTAATATTATGCATGATCCCTTGTACATTACAGATAGATGCATATATCTATTATAAATTGTTCAATAGAATTGGCACAAGCTATGCATCAAATATGTGAAGCTAATAGTGATATTAAGTATTACAACTCACCATAGACAAATGAATCCAATACTCTTTACTAAGTGTGCAACAATCAGACAGCACTTCTACTTGAACCATACTTAATTGGTGTCACATTAGTTGAATCTATCAAACAACACCTTTGTAATTAAATACCTTATGGATCATGTACTTGTATATTTGATTACTCATAACATGCATTCACATTGTATTTATCCCTTTACAAATCCCATATTTCTTATTTATGCAATCACCTTTTCTCCTCGAACTAATGGGTTACAACATGGATACTAACAATAAACTTTTTGAAATACACAAGATTTTTACTTATATTTGTGTGTCGCATAGAAACATAAGGTTTTGACATTATGTGATGACATATTGGATTGTATACTATAAAATAATGCATAAACAAAATGACTAAAAATAAGAATTCTAAATTATATTTGGTTGTAATGACCTTATTATTTGAATATGGAAAACAAACTAATGGGAAGGTTATCACATGCAATACATTTTAAGCCTACTATTAGTAATTGTCCATCAAATTAATTTATAAAAGAAAATGAGAAAATAAAAGAAAAATGTCTAAAAATGGGATACATGCTAGTTGGTAGCCACATCACATGATCTATCCATGATAACATCTTATATGGTAGTTTGTTGGACCCTTTTTTTATGAAACATCTTATATTTCTTGGAAAAGAAAACTTGTGTACTAGATAAGAACAACCATGCCCTAAAAACCCAAAAATAATATTTTACTTAGTAGAACAACACATCTCTTTTGACCCTACTCAACCATTAAAAAATTATATTATCCTCCATTTAAAAATAATTGAAAGAAATTACACCACAATAAATTATTTGCTTCCTATAAAGAGTTGGCAACATATACATTTTGCTTCAACATGTTAGCCATAGAAAAACTCGAGAGAAGCACTTGAGGAGGATTCCATGGAGAAACTTTACATTTTGTATTCAAAATGTCCCAGTATATTAATCATTATATAAAAGCTAAAACAGACCAAGTGGAATTTTCACTACTACACATTGTAATACTTTTGGTGATAAATTAAAAGCTAAAATATATCCCTCTGATCCCGGCAATAAAATAAAAGATAATAAAAATATATCACAATACATATGGCCTACGTCAATACTCCATGAACAATCACATTACTAATTGTCCTTGTCACCCACTTCCATTATTTATGTTTAGCATCCACCTGCTAGCGGATCCCATTGCACACATTTACACACGTCTTACTCTCTCCCAAACTGCCATCACTGACATTGCTACAAACTGCTCTTCTCCCACAACCATTATTAATAGAAACATTCTTATTCTAGCAATTTAAACAATGTAGACAGATCCTCAAGCATTAAATGTAAACAGACAAATTCTTATACTGGAACACAATACCTTACTGCTAAATCTTCTGATGATTGTTTCTGCTAAATAGTGAAAACAAAAACATTTTAAACTCGAGAAATAGACAGAGCAACTAACTAGTGGATGAGAAAAAGGAGAAGTGAGGGCCGTAGTTCAAACTCCAACTACAACTTCGGGAATCTGCAACTGCACATAAGCTTCTTATTTTGGGGCCTCAAATGAAACAGAGAAGTTTGTCCCACCATACTATTACCGATATTGTTCCACCCAGTCCAATCCCATATCCCAAGCCCACAGCAATCACTGAGACGTGTTCATCCACTTTACTCCACATTGATTTACCCACCATTTTTGAAGGTGAAGGTGGAGGCACTGTTGAACTTTTATTCTGTTTGCAACTTTGTAAAGGGTACCCACATAAACACGTAGGGTTTCCCTGGTAAAATCTTTCATCAAAAGTCATAAGTTGTTTTCCTCCTGGTATTGGCCCGCATAAGCGGTTGAAGGATACATTCCAATAGCTCAACTTGGATAATTGAGTTAGCTCCTCAGGTATTTCCCCACTCAAACTATTTTGAGACAAGTCCAACTGCTCCAGAGGTTCTATTTGCCCCAAAGATGCTGGTATCATACCTTCCAATTGGTTTCTACACAGATTTAGCAACCTCAGCTGAGATAGATTCCCAATGTTTGGCGGTATTTCTCCTTTTAAATTATTGTTTGACAAATCCAGTATGGTATTTGCTGCCAGCACATATTCTAGTCTATACTCGTTTCCTTTTATTTTAATGGCCGGTATATCCTCATACAGTGTACTGCCACTTAGTTGCGAAACTTTAGGGTTTTTAAATCCTTTCAGGCCCTCTAGAGTAGAGGGAATTGTTCACCCAAATTTATTATTGGATAAATCCAACACCTGCAATCTGCTGAGATTTCCAATCCACAGAGGAATGTCGCCCTTAAGCTCATTAGAGCTAAGGCTTACAACCGTCAACTGTAGACAGTTTGAAAGAGGGTGGGAAGAAAGATCACCTACCAATCTGTTTTTGCTGAAATCAACAAAAGTAAGATTTGTACAATTAGCCAACGATGCAGGCAGGGTCCCAGAAAAATTATTAGAATGAGCAGACAAAACTTCTATAGAAGAAGAAAAACGGATTTCTGGATCTCCATTAAATGAGTTGCTGGAGAGCTTTAGCCTCTTTAAGGCTGTGCAGTTACTCAATGCTGCTGGAATTCTTCCAGACAAAAAGTTATTTGCCAGGACCAAATCTGTTACACGCTTGCACTTCCCTATGGATGGTGGAATCTTTCCCATCAGCTGATTATGAGATGCATCTAATTTCTCTAGTGAAATCAACCCACCAAGGCTTTCAGGAATACTCCCCGAAAGATTATTGTTATAGATGGCAAGCAGAACAAGATTCTTGAGTTTACCAATAGAGTATGGTATTGGTCCAGTTAAATTGTTTTCATTTAGACCCAATAATTCCAAAGATTTGAGCTGTCCTATAGCCTTTGGAATTTTACCTGTTGAATTCAGTGAAGTATAATTCAGAACAATTACTAAGAGAAGAAGGGATTGAAGCAGATAAACTGTTGCATTCAAAGTAAAGACATGAGAATAGCTCACCGGTGAGATCGTTATAGAAAAGGCCCAAATCAAGTAGAGACGTGCAGTTTCCTAGAGAATTTGGAATTCCGCTCAGACGATTTTCGGGCAAGCGAAGATGCACTAGCTTCCTCAGACCACCAAATTCTGAAGGTATGCTCCCCGTCAAGTTGTTGACGGAAAGTCTAATCCACTGAAGCTGCGAGCAATTGGCAAGAGATTTGGGGATGGAACCCTCTAGTCCATTAACGATAAGGTCAAGTATTCTCAACGATTTCAGCTGGCCAAGCTGAGGTGGAATCCTTCCCGTGAAAGAGTTGTAAGAGAGATTTAAAGTGTGTAACAAGGAGAGGCCTCCTATGGATGGAGAAATGGTACCTTTCAATCTCAAGTGAGGGAGAATTATGGCGACCACTCTGTTGGTATGTTTTCTGCACCAAACACCGCTCCAGAAGCAGACGTTTTCTGAATTGGTAGAAGTCCAGTTGGAAAGCGATCGCATGGGGTCGGCTGTAATGCCATTTTTGAAGGACAGTAGAGCTTCAACGTCCCTCTTATCATCATCAACTTTATCTTTCGCAACAAAAAACCTTTGAGAGACATGAGGAGAAAAGGAAGTGTTGGCATTCTGTATTGCGGTGGCGGTAGTTAATGTGAATGGCAGAGCCAAGCCTAAGCACAGCATTGCGATCATCATACGTCCGTCCATTTCTAAACCAAACCTTCTAATCCAAGTAATCACAAAGGCAATCACAAAGGCAGTGTAATATAGGTAATATAGATAATAGGGGAGTCAGTCTGTCCAGCAGGTAAAAATAGTCATCAATGGTGGGGACAGCGAAATTGGGAAGGAAGAAATATGAGGGAAACCGTCATTATGGTATCCCGTTTCACACGATGTTATATTCTGAATTTCAATTAATTAATAAATACGGTCAAATGTGCACTTAGAATGCTTTTAATGCGAAACAGAAAAGTCGGGAGGGGATACATCCGAAAAGAAAGGACGTCAATTTACGCGTGGGCGGAATGTGATGGTGGATTGTGGCGTGAAGGGCTCAAAACAAAGGATGTCAATTTACGCGTGGGCGGAGTTTGTCATTTGGAAATAGGCCTGGAATTTGATGGTCTATTTGACCGTTTTTTCCATTTTAAACCGTATTTTACAACTCTAACATTTATTGGATCGTATACATTTGGAAATAGCCCTGGAATTTGATCACATTGATGTGTGAATCACCTTTTGAGATATGGTTAACAACATAGTCGAAGCTGACATTTTTGTAGTTTGCGTTGTTAGAGCCACTGTTATTTCTATTGGAAGGTCCTCCTTGCTCGTAGTTAGGAAGAGGATCCTTGAATGCCCGATGATCGTTGTTGGAAGTATGTCCATGAGATTGTCCGTTAACGGATATTTTGTTTTGCTCTATTAGGTCTTGGATTATATGCTTGAGTGCAATACAATCATTTGTCTTGCGCCCCTTGTTTCGGTGGTATTCGCAAAAATCATTGTCGTTCCACCAACGGGGTTTGACCTTTGGTTTGTACTCTCATGCTGAGGGAAGCGTTATGAGATTGTTGGCGATTAGCTTCCATAGGGTAGTTTCTAGTGACTCATCCAAAGGTGTGAACGTTCTCCTAGGTCGAAAGTTGGTAAACCTAGATTCGGTATTTCGTGGTTTGTCTTGCGGGGGGTTATTTTGAGGTGTTGATAGATTGAAAATTGGTTGCTTAGGTGCCGCATTTTTGGCATTGACTACCCCGTTGTTCACAACATTCTTGTTTTTCGTCCAGAATCTAGGTTTGTCATTGTTGGTGTTGGTATTGGGAGAGTCTTTATAGAGCTTGATTTGACCTTTTGTGATTAGGGCTTTTTCTATGATGAGGCCCATCTCAATTGATGCTTCAAGAGCATCAACTTGTGTCTCCAAGGTTGTACTTTCTCTAGAGATTTTCTTGGTCCCTATAGTGATGTCCAACCTAGAAAAAATAATCTTGTTCTATAATTTATATAGCCTCTCCATAAATATCTACTTTTCTATTATCTCTTTTGTTTGCTTTTACACATTGATGGTGGTCATTTGCATTATCACGTAACTATCTTTCTTGGTGACTTGGCACATGAGGGCATTATGTTGGCGTAAACATTTCACTTCACCTAGGATAGTGTTCATCCTAAGTCTAATATTGCACTTGGTTAATTAAGTTTACTTAGGATATCAGGAATATTTATCTTCCCCCACCTAAATAGCCAATAATGACATGTGTAGACGTTGACTTGATATACATAGTGACAACATTGCATCATCAATCCTTGATTGATGGTAGCTAGGTGCCCCCTATGTTTAGTTAGAGCCACCTTTGTCTAAGTTAAACTGAGTTAACTCACAACTTGATTGGGACCGACTAGGAGTTAAACTCTTACCTTTTGGCCATGCCATCTCCTTGATTCATGGATCGAAGAGGTTTATATATGTGTAATTTATTTTTTGTAATCAAGCTCCATCATATTGAATAAAAAATAACATTATTCTTCAATTTGGTTTTGTGGCTAATCCATAGACATTAGGTTTCAAGTTGTATTTTGTTTATCACAAAATTTAACACATTGGGCATATTTTATGCAACTTGTAACTCTTCTTGTGCTAAAGTTAAATCCTCTTCAATCTTCTACACTCGCTCATCTTTATTCTCCACCTTCCTTTTTAAGTTCTCTACCTTAGAGAACATGATAATTTTACTATTTATTTGCACTAGAGATTTCTATGCAATTGTAATAGTGCATCTCCATTTGGCACAAGTTTCAAAATCAACGTAATCATTTGTGATTCATCAAGCTTAACCTCCACAAATGTGTTATCCCTTGGGATTGGATAGTGGAAGGCACCATATGTCTTCAAAATCATGGCAAGTAGCTCATGTAATGCTTTCTCTATATGAGGGCATGGCTAAGATGTATCTTCATCCATCAAATATGCTTCACTTGCCATCACTATTACTTCTTTCATGTCTTTTCCTCTGGAAAACGTAAGTGATGGAGATTTTCCTACTTGTACCTCTTCTAATTTTTAACTAATGCCTATTGGTTGTTACTTCTATTGCACTTGTGGCCTTGGAAACTACTCTAGAGATTGTGCTTCTAAATCTTGCACTTGTGGTTCATCAACTACTAGCATATTTGAAACTTTAACAACAAGAATTCTAGATCATGTAGGAATCTACATAGACATGAACTTACTAAACTACTCATGTGGGTTGAGATCCCTATTATTCTTCATCTAGCTTGTTAATCCTTACACTCATCATTGTGTTCTTCTTATACTACTTTGGAAATGATTCACTAACCATGAGCTTAGCCTTGATATCTTTCATTAGTGCCTCCTATTCTTTCACCTCCTCATCTACCTTTTTTGGGGCATCTCTTAGCCCATTATCATCCACTAGTGGTTGGATGAATTGTAATGGTTTTATCACTAGAGGGTGCATAATAGGTAGATATTACCCTACAAGCATATTTTGGTGTTCATCATCTACATCCTTGACAAAAATAACATACAATAATGCATTAGGCTCATGATCAATTGTAATATCAATACAAATTACGTAGTGTGATGTCTAAAGAATTGAAGCTACATTGTTAGGTAAGAAATCGCTATCTCCTACATGCAAGTTTGTGCACTATTGCTTTAGGGATATCACCCACTCCATTTTCCTAATGTGTGCATTGACACCCATATGTCTATTATCATGCACATGTAATATTCTTATACTGAGGGTATGAACTTGATCTGACTTTCTTGCATCCTCCCTTCGTTTGTGCCATAGTAATATAAGACATGAATTAATAAGGAACCAAAATAGGAATCCTTTTTTCTATCCCATGATAGACATAATTTTTTTGTGAATCTCATTTGCAAGGTATATGTAATAGTTTTAATGAACACTATGAGAAAGAATCTTGAATCTTGAATATGCATCCCCAATTAGAATTTGGTCATCACAAATTATGCATGATAACTTCAAATATACACATGCACATGCAACTTGTATTTTTGTGTTAGGAATTTTGTTAATAACAATAACCCCACATGTTCCTCTCCTACTCCCAATTGATGCATCTATTGCTTCTCATATTATTGTACATTTGTCAATAGCCTCCTTGATTTTCACATATAGTGCTTCTCCTCCATCACCCATCTCATTGCTTAACAGAGTGGTAATCGTATAGATCATCTTTGAATTTATGATAATACGAAAATCTTAGCACAAATATAGGACTCTATTTAAGGAATTGGCTCACCAAAAATCACACCAATGGCTTTGTGTTTCCAAAATAAGGAAACTTTCTCAATTGTTAGTATCCCTATTGTTGCTAGCTCTAAAACTTCTACACTC
This sequence comes from Cunninghamia lanceolata, assembly GCA_027924645.1. Lineage (NCBI taxonomy): Eukaryota > Viridiplantae > Streptophyta > Pinopsida > Cupressales > Cupressaceae > Cunninghamia > Cunninghamia lanceolata. The sequence goes on along the minus strand of BSBN01000148.1, from coordinate 5,165,687 downwards.
TATTCACTAGTAACTATGCCATCTTCACTATAGATAGTCCTAATAATTGTAGTTGTCCTATTATCATTGAGGTCATTGAAATAGTTTTCATTCCCTATCTTAAAAGTAAACAAGTGACCTAAACATTCCAACCAACTATATTTCTCATCTATAACCTTTATTAGCTCCATCTCCTAATTTACATTTCCACTATTAGGTTTTGCAATGTCTAACTATGTAACTTCCATAGTTTGGCCATGACCACCACTTTCACAAGTTTTCATGTCCACGCATGTAGTTTTCCTACAAGGAACCATAAATTCTACCCTAGTTTTCAAACTACCTTGAAAATCTTTGCTTTAAATCTATTTTGCAATTTTTGCACAAAGATTTAAGTTTTTTTACTAAACTTGCAATGAGATGGGATTTACAAACAAAAAAGGTGCATTTTATAAGTAATTTTAATTCCTTGTTGTCATCGATCTGTTTATTATCTCCTTAAATGCCATATATTCAAAAATTTGTGCATAATGGCCATGATTACCCCTCGATCACATGGTTTTTAGTAGGCTTAGTGTCTTGTCATATTTACTCTTTCCATACCTTTTGTCTAACTCTCACTTCTTAACTTACTAATTTTCTTGTGAACTCATTGTGTAGTTTCATTAGTCATCATCATATTTCTTTTTCTTTTAAATATGCTAGTTCATAATTTCTAATTAGTTGTCATGCAATCAGCATCCTCATGCTTTCAACTAGCTAATGTGGAGTTTCATGAACTCTTCTTATAACTTTTCATCATCTATACATCCTTTGCATGTCGATTTCATTATAGGATGGTCTTATCCTTGCACACCAATTTTGTTCCTACTCTAATATTATGCATGATCCCTTGTACATTACAGATAGATGCATATATCTATTATAAATTGTTCAATAGAATTGGCACAACCTATGCATCAAATATGTGAATCTAATAGTGATATTGAGTATTACAACTCACCATAGACAAATGAATCCAATACTCTTTACTAAGTGTGCAACAATCAGACCGCACTTCTACTTGAACCATACTTAATTGGTTGCACATTAGTTGAATCTATCAAACAACACCTTTGTAATTAAATACCTTATGGATCATGTACTTGTATATTTGATTACTCATAACATGCATTCACATTGTATTTATCCCTCTACAAATCCCATATTTCTTTTCTATGCAATCACCTTTTCTCCTCGAACTAATGGGTTACAACATGGATACTAACAATAAACTTTTGAAATACACAAGATTTTTACTTATATTTGTGTGTCGCATAGAAACATAAGGTTTTGACATTATGTGACGACATATTGGATTGTATACTATAAAATAATGCATAAACAAAATGACTAAAAATAAGAATTCTAAATTATATTTGGTTGTAATGACCTTGTTATTTGAATATGGAAAACAAACTAATGGGAAGGTTATCACATGCAATACATTTTAAGCCTACTATTAGTAATTGTCCATCAAATTAATTTATAAAAGAAAATGAGAAAATAAAAGAAAAATGTCTAAAAATGGGATACATGCTAGTTGGTAGCCACATCACATGATCTATCCATGATAACATCTTATATGGTAGTTTGTTGGACCCTTTTTTTATGAAACATCTTATATTTCTTGGAAAAGAAAACTTGTGTACTAGATAAGAACAACCATGCCCTAAAAACCCAAAAATAATATTTTACTTAGTAGAACAACACATCTCTTTTGAACCTACTCAACCATTAAAAAATTATATTATCCTCTATTTAAAAATGATTGAAAGAAATTACAGCACAATAAATTATTTGCTTCCTATAAAGAGTTGGCAACATATACATTTTACTTCAACATTAAAATTTCATAATTTTTATGTTAGCCATAGAAAAACTCGAGAGAAGCACTTGAGGAGGATTCCATGGAGAAACTTTACATTTTGTATTCAAAATGTCCCAGTATATTAATCATTATATAAAAGCTAAAACAGACCAAGTGGAATTTTCACTACTACACATTGTAATACTATTGGTGATAAATTAAAAGCTAAAATATATCCCCATGATCCCGGCAATAAAATAAAAGCTAATAAAAATATATCACAATACATATGGCCTACGTCAATACTCCATGAACAATCGCATTACTAATTGTCCTGGTCACTCACTCCCATTATTTATGTTTAGCATCCACCTGCTAGCGGATCCCATTGCACACATTTACACACGTCTTACTCTCTCCCAAACTGCCATCACTGACATTGCTACGAACTGCTCTTCTCCCACAACCGTTATTAATAGAAACATTCTTATTCTAGCAATTTAAACAATGTAGACAGATCCTCAAGCATTAAATGTAAACAGACAAATTCTTATACTGGAACACAATACCTTACTGCTAAATCTTCTGATGATTGTTTCTGCTAAATAGTGAAAACAAAAACATTTTAAACTCGAGAAATAGACAGAGCAACTAACTAGTGGATGAGAAAAAGGAGAAGTGAGGGCCGTAGTTCAAACTCCAACTACAACTTCGGAAATCTGCAACTGCACATAAGCTTCTTATTTTGGGGCCTCAAATGAAACGGAGAAGTTTGTCCCACCATACTATTACTGATATTGTTCCACCCAGTCCAATCCCATATCCCAAGCCCACAGCAATCACTGAGACGTGTTCATCCACTTTACTCCACATTGATTTACCCACCATTTTTGAAGGTGAAGGTGAAGGCACTGTTGAACTTTTATTCTGTTTGCAACTTTGTAAAGGGTACCCACATAAACATGTAGGGTTTCCCTGGTAAAATCTTTCATCAAAAGTCATAAGTTGTTTTCCTCCTGGTATTGGCCCACATAAGCGGTTGAAGGATACATTCCAATAGCTCAACTTGGATAATTGAGTTAGCTCCTCAGGTATTTCCCCACTCAAACTATTTTGAGACAAGTCCAACTGCTCTAGAGGTTCTATTTGCCCCAAAGATGCTGGTATCATACCTTCCAATTGGTTTCTACTCAGATTTAGCAACCTCAGCTGAGATAGATTCCCAATGTTTGGCGGTATTTCTCCTTTTAAATTATTGTTTGACAAATCCAGTATGGTATTTGCTGCCAGCACATATTCTAGTCTATACTCGTTTCCTTTTATTTTAATGGCCGGTATATCCTCATAGAGTGTACTGCCACCTAGTTGCGAAACTTTAGGGTTTTTAAATCCTTTCAGACCCTCTAGAGTAGAGGGAATTGTTCCCCCAAATTTATTATTGGATAAATCCAACACCTGCAATCTGCTGAGATTTCCAATCCACAGAGGAATGTCGCCCTTAAGCTCATTAGAGCTAAGGCTTACAACCCTCAACTGTAGACAGTTTGAAAGAGGGTGCGAAGAAAGATCACCTACCAATCTGTTCTTGCTGAAATCAACAAAAGTAAGATTTGTACAATTAGCCAACGATGCAGGCAGGGTCCCAGAAAAATTATTAGAATGAGCAGACAAAACTTCTATAGAAGAAGAAAAACGGATTTCTGGATCTCCATTAAATGAGTTGCTGGAGAGCTTTAGCCTCTTTAAGGCTGTGCAGTTACTCAATGCTGCTGGAATTCTTCCAGACAAAAAGTTATTTGCCAGGACCAAATCTGTTACACGCTTGCACTTCCCTATGGATGGTGGAATCTTTCCCATCAGCTGATTATGAGATGCATCTAATTTCTCTAGTGAAATCAACCCACCAAGGCTTTCAGGAATACTCCCCGAAAGATTATTGTTATAGATGGTAAGCAGAACAAGATTCTTGAGTTTACCAATAGAGTATGGTATTGGTCCAGTTAAATTGTTTTCATGCAGACCCAATTTTTCCAAAGATTTGAGCTGTCCTATGACATCTGGAAATTTTCCTGTTGAATTCAGTGAAGTATAATTCAGAACAATTACTAAGAGAAGAAGGGATTGAAGCAGATAAACTGTTGCATTCAAAGTAAAGACATGAGAATAGCTCACCGGTGAGATCGTTAGAGTAAAGGCACAAATCAAGTAGAGACGTGCAGTTTCCTAGAGAATTTGGAATGCTTCCTCTCAGACGATTTTCGGGCAAGCGAAGATGCTCTAGCTTCCTCAGACCACCAAATTCTGAAGGTATGCTCCCCGTCAAGTTGTTGTCGGAAAGTCTAATCCACTGAAGCTGCGAGCAATTGGCAAGAGATTTGGGGATGGAACCCTCTAGTCCATTAACGATAAGGTCAAGTATTCTCAACGATTTCAGCTGGCCAAGCTGAGGTGGAATCCTTCCCGTGAAAGAATTGAAAGAGAGATTTAAAGTGTGTAACAAGGAGAGGCCTCCTATGGATGGAGAAATGGTACCTTTCAATCTCAAGTGAGGGAGAATTATGGCGACCACTCTGTTGGTATGTTTTCTGCACCAAACACCGCTCCAGAAGCAGACGTTTTCTGAATTGGTAGAAGTCCAGTTGGAGAGCGATCGCATGGGGTCGGCTGTAATGCCATTTTTGAAGGACAGTAGAGCTTCAACGTCCCTCTTATCATCATCAACTTTATCTTTCGCAACAAAAAACCTTTGAGAGACATGAGGAGAAAAGGAAGTGTTGGCATTCTGTATTGCGGTGGCGGTAGTTAATGTGAATGGCAGAGCCAAGCCTATGCACAGCATTGCGATCATCATACGTCCGTCCATTTCTAAACCAAACCTTCTAATCCAAGTAATCACAAAGGCAATCACAAAGGCAGTGTAATATAGGTAAACACAGTCATCAATATGAGGGAAACATAGTCGGTCTGTCCAGTAGGTAAACATAGTCATCAATGGTGGGGACAGCGAAATTGTGAAGGAAGAAATATGAGGGAAACCGTCATTATGGTATCCCGTTTGACACGATGTTATATTCTGAATTTCAATTAATTATTAAATACGGTCAAATGTGCACTCAGAATGCTTTTAATGCGAAACAGAAAAGTCGGGAGGGGATACATCCGAAAAGAAAGGACGTGAATTTACGCGTCGGCGGAATGTGATGGTGGATTGTGGCGTGAAGGGCTCAAAACAAAGGACGTCAATTTACGCGTGGGCGGAATTTGTCATTTGGAAATAGGCCTGGAATTTGATGGTCTATTTGACCGTTTTTTCCATTTTAAACCGTATTTTACAACTCTAACATTTATTGGATCGTATACCTTTGACTTGTTAAATTTTTATATAACTTATATATGACTCTTTAAATTATTAGTAAACTCTAAAATTTTATTATAAGCAAATATAATATAGTATTCTTAATTATAATTTATATATTTTTTGTTATATAAATATAAATAATGTTTTCTTTTACAATGTTTATCAATATATATTAAATTAGAATGTTTATCTTCAATAAAATTTAAAAATTACGAACAAAACTTTATATTGTTTTTTATTTTTAAAAATAAATTTAGAAAAAAATCTTTACTTTCTCTATAGAATAATTTATTTATTCTAATTTCTAACTTAAAAAAACTACAAAACAAAATTTTTTATTTTTAATTCATTGTTTATTATATATGGAGTAAGGATAACTTTACAAATTACAATTACAAATTGAGCCATAGATGCAGATATTACCTAAATCCACTTATGCACCTCAATTATAGATATACTATTCTTAAAGCATTTACCTAAGCAGATATATTGGTTAACTCTGAAGTGGTGAGAATGGGTCATGGTGTTTGCAGTGGAGGGGGGAAAAAATCACTGGGATAACTGTTGGGAAGAGCCTTTCCACCCACCACAACATAGTGGGAACAGGAGAAGCACATCGATGGGTAGAAAGTACAATATTGGTAGGGGACTGGGGAAACTACTACATACAATAGGGGGAAAACACATGATGGCACAAGATACATGGCAAGAGCATAGCAGGAGTTTACATTTTTTAATATAAAAAAAATCACTCAAACATTTTTTTGACAATTTTATTTTTTTAAAACGTCAATTGAAAGGTAGTTAAATGATAAAAGCGTCATAAAAATTTTATATGACAAGCACCTGGGTGACTGTCAAATTCCAGGTCTGTTTGGAAATGACAGAGTCGGTGATAATTGAGAGATGTCCACGAATATGGTGACTTTGTTTTTGATAAAGAATATGGTGACTTTGTTATTTGGATGTTAGACTTGTAAGGTGTTTGTATTATCAAAGCTTGAGCAACAAACTTAATGAATGCCTTCGAAAGTACATCGTGAGCAAATTCAAGCCAGTAAGCTTGGAGTGCATGTACACCATACCAAATTTGCCTAACTTTAGGCAATTTTATAAGATTTTACTTTAAATTAACTAAATTATTTTACTTTAGAATTATTTTATATAGATTTTTATTTTTATTTAAGAACTAGCTCACTTGTACCAAAAGGCAGTGCAATGGTTGTCTTGATAGAAAATTATATACAAGGTAATATGTTAGAGAGTGCAATTGCATTAGCAGATCTTGGGTGTGTTCAAACTCAGTAAGAATGCTGACAGCATAACTTAGACCATCTTGAGCAAATCCAAGCACTGGGTCCAAAGTTTCATCACTGTGCTCATCATATACTACAACTATTTTTGAATTTTCCAAAGTGTTTGCTTCTGAACTCTTGTTCATAGAAAACACATCATACTCAGCGTCACCAAAATTATGAATTTCCATTCAAAATAATGTTGATTCTCGTTAAAAGTATTCTATGGTGTTGTCCAATAAAAAAAATGCCCTCCCAAAATCTCCTAATTAAGAAAAGGATTGCATATCCAAATATTGGATCCTTCATGCTAATATTTAAAATGATAAGAGCATAAAACTACCACTATGAAACCTCATGTGGTCAAAATTTAACATAACATATAAATCAATCAATAGGGCTCAATTTTCAATAGGGATGGTTGGATCTAACCATTAACTTCCAAGTACCAATATATGGCCTTGCAACCCTTCAAAATGTAATGCCACTACCTAAATCACAAAACAAGCTCAATCTCCTAGAATTTACATAGGAGAGAGGGGCCAATAGTCATGCAAGCTAACTTTCCAACTATGTAGTGGTTACATGGAATATTGTAGGACTTCCATTTTTTTTTAGAAATATGACATGGACTCTTATCTATCTACAACTAAGGTTTGGAGGTGTGACTCATCATGCAACTTGCCAAATCAACATGTCTAGTGAGAATTGTCCTTAAAATGAGTTTTTAAAGATTTGACCAAAATTCTATCATGGAATCCCTAGTAGTTGAACAAAAAGATATCATTCATTTTTAGAATATCATCATATTTTTATTTAAAATATAACTTATATGCAAACCTAAACAACCTCATAACCTTTGGTAACCACGAATGTAGTAGAGGATTCCCCTCTCCTCTCTCCTTGATAAAAAAAATTTAGATAATGGTGCTTCCTAGATGATTGTTCATTGTAGGAGGGGGAGTCCCCAAATTTGTCTAACTCTCACCCTGGGTCAAGGGTGTACAGATTGCTCATTCAAGATCTAATGTTGTGTAGGTTTGCCTTTTGTGTTTTGAGAGTTTTTTCCCTAGGGGCAACTTGACTACAACTTTGTAAGGTTTTAGGTCCTATCAAAACCTGAGGTTTGTACAGGGTTTATAGCCCTTTAAAACCAACTTATCTTAATCAAAATCATTAATATTGTTATCCCTAACCTTTATATCCATCACAAATGATGTAACAAGCACATCTAAATAAAAAATATTATTTAAAATAAATGACACAAATAGTAGCCATTTTTCCATAATAATTTTTTTCCAAAAAGGAAGATTTTCAACATTATACTTTTCATAATTACATTAGAGTACTTAAACAATAAACCCTAAACCCTAAACACTAAACACTAAACCCTAAATCATAAATAGTAAACCATAAACCCTAAACACTAAACTCTAAACCCTAAACACTAAACCCTAAACTGTAAACACTAAACACTAAACCCCAAATTGTAAACCCTAAGTTCCCTAAACAATAAACCCTTGAACAAATCAAGTTTAGGAAGTAATTTGATATCCCAAGGCTTTCTTATATGTTGTTTTAAAAACAAATGGATAATTTATTTTTATCATAGTGGATTATGATTAAGATAATAGATGGAAGATACATGATTAGGATAGGGTTAAATGATTAAGGGATGATTAGGTCAGATGAAAGGATTAGATGGAATGAGATGGTTGGATGAGTATGATCTAAGATGGATGAAGTGATTAGGATAAAATGGGGTGATTAGGATAAGTGAAAATGAACGTTTAGAAATATGGAATGGATTAGATAAGTGATTAGAATAGGTGAAGACTCATGTGGCAGATTATTCATGTTTGGATACTCCTACTCAGTCTTCAGAGACTTCTATTTGGAGACTTCCTTCCTCTTCCTTTCAGTTGGACACGGAGTGGATTCTTCATCATTCAGTGGACTTGTTTCTTTCTAAGGGGAGAGGTGTTGCTTGTAGGAATTGAATCATCTTTTGTTTCCAAGCATACTTGGAGACTCCTACTCAGTTTTCAGAGACTTCTATTTGGAGACTTCCTCCTCCTTTCAATTGGACATGGAGTGGCTTCTTCATCATTAGATGGACTTGTTTCTTCCTAAGGGGAGAGGTGTTGCTTGTAGGCATTGGATCATCTTTTGTTTCCAGGCATACTTCATCGACATTGGAGCTTCTTCATTATGGGGGGATATCATGTCTCTCCTAAATTTCCTTCCTATGGGGGGATTCTTGATTGTATATACATGATGTATGTAGTCCTTGGTGGGTACTAGTGAGTCCTCCATGTATCATCTTGTTTTCTTTTCTCTCTTTTGGAGAGGAGTTTTGTCCCACAGGGTTTTCTCCTTTTCTCCGGTTTGTGAGAGATTGCATTGCATTTTGTATTGTAAATGGGTACCTAATGGTTGTGTAGTAGGGACCCATATTGCATAATAATCTCCCTAAGTTGCTCTGAAGGGGGGGTGTTGGAGAAAATGAGTTTTTACCATTTACCTTACTTAAGTTTTACTTAGGCATCCAACATTATTAGATATTAGTTTAATAGTGCATTTTATTATTTGGTAGTTGTTGTGGGTTATATCTTTACTGGCTTTCTCCTTGCCTTTATAAGAAAGGTTCTATACAATATTTTTGCATCTCATTTTAATTATTCACTCATTTGGTGAAATATTTATCTCTCTATGAATGTTTATTTGCAGGTTGTGCTCCTGGGAGGTGGTTCACACCAACATAAAATAAGAAAACCATTCATTTTTTGTGTTGTTTCTCACTTCTATTTGTTGATGTACAAATACATTTTATACTTCGGTCTTCTAAATATTTTAAAAAGAAAAAAAAATGGATCTCATATAAGATTATGGTGTGTTCCCATGATCGATTGTTCAAATCAACCATTACATAATATAACTATTTTTTTACCACTATTTTTCAAATAACTTGTTGTCAATTGCCACCATTCATGCCAACTTTACCAACATTTGTGCTAACTTTACACCTACTCATAAAACAATTTTTGTTTAGCATGAATTAAATATAGTAAGCAATGTTGTATTCCACCAATTCCTTTTCAATCTAACTATCAAATGAGAGGAATTTTGTGGTGCTCATAGGCATAGCACTATTATTAAAATGTTTCAGCACCTTGATTCTATGGACACAAGTGTCATCAGGTCCTTGATGGAATGTAAAAAATGTCTTTAGTTGTATAATTGGAAAGATAGTCCATAGTAAATTAATTGAGTCCCTTATTGATTTTATATAATCCCCTTTAGAAATAAATGCAATCCTTATCCAATAGCAGAAGAAAAATAATAGAATTAAAATCTATGTAAAAGCTAAATACTTCACGATTATAGCTCAACAAAGAAATATTCCACTAAAGTCCACAAAGACATAATCTCCATGAAAATAGTTTTCTGTAATCTATTATCATAACAACACTTAAAAATATTCCCAATCAAATAAATTCTAGAAAGCTTATAAAACACAATTTTTCTACTAAAGTTTTGTTTGTACAATTGTTCTCTAGGACCCCCCAATTATTTGTCACTACAAATGTTCAACCACATATCAAGCTTCACATAATTACCGAACTCTCTAAAATCATTCTCATGTATCATAAATCAATTTGACACATCAAGATCAGGTTTGTAATAGTCAGGATTGATCCTGCAGGACATGGAATTGATATACGAATGTTTCTACACTAGTTCAAATCTTGAACTATTCATAAAACCAAGGTGAATAATTTTGTGACAAAAGTAAAATTATCATTCCAAAACAACATCAACATCATTTGTCTATCATCGATCATAGAGCTAAGCCCCGTATCCTCTTATCTAATTATCACATTAATTTAATTCTAGTTCAAACTCTCAATTGTTCATTAGATTGAGGCAAAAAAATGATGATAGATAGAAAGCATTCCAAAATATCATGAACATCATTTATCTATCATCGATCCTAAAGCTAAACCCCTTATCCTCTTATTTAATTATTGCACTTATTTCAATTCTATTTTTAAATTTCAACGTTACATTGGACCTGCATCGAACATAAATGAAAAAAATGATTCCAATTGCTCTAGTAACAAAAGATTCCCATCAACAAATCCCATTGAAAATGGTTTGGGCACTTACAATCCACAAAGCACATGGTCTAACTATAAATAGAGCAACAATAGACATTGGAAACAATGAACACCAAGGACTCATCTTCACAACAATGTTAAGAGTAAAAAGTTTGTCAAATCTATAAATATTCTCGACTTTTTCATTTCAAAGATATAAACATATGAGTAAAAATATGTATGTAATCCTTCATAAGCAAGAGGAGGACCGTCTCAAAAAAAATCTATAGAAAATCCCTACAAATCAAACTACTAAATATATATTTACAACATATTAGTGTTTGTACTCTATGGAATGATATGATAATTTCTATAATTATTCATCACATGTTTACAATAAATGCATAATAAATCAAATAGAAATAATTGATTGAATATGGTTTTTTATGTAAATGGGTTATTTAAAATCTTTTCATCCAAACACATTTAAGACATGCATATAGGATCAAATGATCATGAACTCACCCAACAAAATATCTATGAAATAAAATGTTAAATACAATATTAATGAAAATTACATAAATAAAACATATACATTCAAAAATAAAATGTTAAATACAATATTAATGAAAATTATGTAAATAAAACATATTCATTCAAAAATAAAATGTTAAATACACTATTAATGAAAATTACCAAAATAAAATATATTTGGTTCTATCTCATTACGTTGATAGGCATTTAACTCCGGGAGGAGTCGAGCTCATTTATGCCTGCCGTATGCCATCCAGTGGCCCAGGATAGCCAACAGGTATAGGGATGACCATTATAGTCATCTTGTCCGTTGGTGCAACTTTTTGACATTTATGAGTGCTGTTAGCGTCATCATGTCACCGTCCACGGAAATGTTTTGGCAGGAACATTTTTATTACGCCGATAGGCATTTAACTCTGAGAGGAGTCGAGCACCATATGCACACAGGACACCATCTAAGGGACCAGGTTTTTGAATGGGTACAGGATGACCATTGCGGTCATCCTGCCTGTTGGTTTTGCAGTGATTTTGATAGCCTCTACCATCGCCATTATAGCAGGCATACTTACAGGCACTCATGGATATAAGACATGAAAGGTGCAGATTCAATCCAGAGTGCTTGGAGTTCATTTCGTAGAGCTCCAAGTGCACGGTCACCGTCCAAGGAAATATTTTGATAGGAACTTTGGGCAACACAGGCCGGTGGGAATTAATGGTAAGTGGTGGAGGTTGTGGTACGGCCTTCATCTTGGCTGATGATCTTCTGTATATTGACATTGTATTCACCCATTCTAGCAATGTTGGAATAGTTCTTCTCTGAGTCTGAAGTGAATGCAAAATAGGTTGGAAGGAAAACACGCACAAACCAATCCACTGAAAAGAAGAATCAAAGAATTGTACTTTCAGGGCCTCCACATAGGCACATATCTAAAGCCCTTTCATTTTTTCATTTTTCTTCTCTTGGGTAGTCTCATATTTTCATTCCTTCTTTTGGGTACTGTTAATTTCCCATTTTTATCATTTTTTTTTGGGGTGAGAAAACACCCTCATTTTATTCAAGTGGCTTGAAATTATTAAGTTTTGTAATGCGCGTTATCATGAAGTGTAAATTCACTTCCTTATCCAAAAAAATTATTTTACAGCAGCGCACAACACCTAATTTATGGAGTCTAGTTCGAGCGAGCATTTCCAGACGGTAATGAAAAAATGGCAGATGTAGGAATGGGCATCAGCAAAACAACACAAATTGGGAGTAATAGTGAGAGCAGTGATTATAGCTCGTCAAAGGACGAGGGTATTGATGATTACAGGCGGGGAGGATATCATGTTGTCAGAATTGGGGATTCCTTCAATGGAGGCCACTATGTCATGCAGTCCAAGCTGGGTTGGGGCCATTTTTCCACCGTCTGGCTCACCTGGGACACAAAAGATAATGTATGTTGCAAAACCCTCTTTTTCTTTCGCAAATTTAGTATAGGGTTTTCCTATTTTATTTATTTTATTTTAAGGGTTTTATTTGTAAAGCTCGACAATAGTTTAACTTCTATTTGGCAGTTGTTTCATTTTTTGGCAAAAATGCATACCCTAATGGTAATAATGTATATCCTCTTAGCTGATATTTGAGGACTGTAGATGGATTTTTGTTTGCTTTGGGTCTAGTTTCAGGTGCTGATTTTTTCTAATTGTTTAACTTTATTTATATTTTTTTTGTAAGGGTAGCGTTCGGCTTAGCTACCACAGTTTAGGGGTATCATTTTCATAAAGTGACCGTGGTCTTGCACATGGCCTTGGCCTTGGCCTTGCCTGTTGGGGTGTGATGCTGGTTGCCAGGATGCTACACCCAGAGCTGTATGCAGTAATTTAACCAATTTCATCTTGCTTGTTGGGGTATGATTCTGAATGCCATATGCTGCAATCAAATTTGGATGTCATAATTTATCGAGTTTCAACATTTTACATATCTCCCAAGGATTTATTCTGGGACTTGCATCCAAAGGTGGATGCAGAAGCATACCCAATTTCAATGCTTAATTCATCTCATGTGTATTGATCCTGGGGCTTAGCTATGAAAGCCTTGATGATTTCCCTCTCAAGCTCACCCGATCTAACAGCCATAGTGTTTTGGCTAGATGAAAAAATAATATTCTAACCCGACACATAGGCCCAGAGTTCCAATGTTGGCCTCAGAAACAAATAGAAATGAGCCTTTGTACTCAAAACTCCAGATCTTTTTGTAAGCTATGAAGTTTTAGGCATCAGGATAGGAAGGATTTGAGGTTTGTTTTCCAAATTTAGCATGATGTATTAAAGGTTTGATCTATACATATTTGGTCTCTCTGGCATAATTGATGGGGGTGTGATCCCTCCTCAAAAAACTAAACAACTTTGTAAATTACTTCAAGAGTTTTTGACATACAATAAGAAGGCTAAAGCAAGCCACTCTCACAAAATATCAAGTTGCTGAAACTAACCAAGCTTTTAAAGTAGACCCAAAAGAGGTGTATAGTCATGTCTGTCTCTATAATAAGCTAGCAAATTAACAAGACCTGTAAGAGCAACAACTATAGCAGAATGGGTTGACTCTACCAAAACAAGTGGACACATTCAGGGAAGTCAAAGTCTTGGAGTAACTCTGCTACAGCCATTCACAGTTAGAGCATGATCCTTTGCTCACAGCTCCTCCAATTCTTCAGTTGAGTCTATAACAATCATCTTAGCTAATGCCACCTACACCTGTGCCCCAAAGATCTGATGCAGACTTAGTAGCATGACCTTCGCCTTCCTTAGCTAGAAAGGAAATGGCCAGAGGGGAGCTCGTTCTTGCAACAGAAATGTTAAACTAGAAGGATTAGGGGGTTTAAGTTCAATGGGATCACCTTTTGCACACAGTTCACAAGATTTACCAATTCTTTTGCACCTCCATCTGCACCCCCACAGTGTGTCAAGAGCGAAAGATCTGTTCCAACAAAGACCTAATGAAGTTCAAAGCTATAGTTGAATGGATGTAATTTCATGTGCATTTGATTGTTTATTTTTGAAATATATGGTTGGATGGATGTAATTTCATGTGCATTTGTAACTGAGTATAAATGTGTGCAAATATTGATTGTTTCATATAGCATAAAGTATTAATATCCTCTCACTCATTTGGGTATATGTTGAAGACATCTATAGATTTGCATGCATGATATCGTATGTTTTTCTTCACCATCATTTGTTTTCCATTTGATATATACTTGTAAATATTGTTAGCTCTAAGGGTTTATACACTTGATGATACACTTCAGGATTTTGATTAATATTCACTATTTGCTGTTTATGCAGGGTATATAGTTAGAAATGTTATAAAATTTTTATACTATGCAGGGTATGTAGTCAGAAATGTTATAAAATTCATGGCAAATACCATGAGAAATAGTGCTTTGATGGGTGTGCCTCTTTCTTCAAAGCAAAGTAATTTGCTGATTTCAATTCTAGGTTAAAGTGATTTTAGCTTCTCATATGTCAAAGGATTAAATTTGTAAGATATTTAATTAAAATGCATGGGTTCATGCTTGTTTTGGTGCTGACATATCCTATTTTAGCTTTGTTAATGGTTTTGGATGGGCTTTGAATTATTATTTTTTTGATGTCTGGTGGGTGGTCTAATCATATATTAGCCACTTCAAATTGTTGTTCTTGTCCACCTAATAGCTCACTGATACTTTATTTTAATTTTTATGAGCAGGTGATTAGAAATCATCCACGAGCGCTTGGTGTGTATAAAAAATAGTTAATTGAAGTAGCGCAGTTGCCAGAGGAAGAAATTGATGATTTGCACAACAAAGTCAACTCAATTTTGAATGAAGAGTTTGTAAACAACAAAGAATATGTGCCAAACCGACAAGATTGGCTAGCAGCATATTGGACTGGCTTCAAGTCACCAGAGCAATTATCTTGTTTACGTAATATAGGCTATTGGCTCCTTACTTAAAGTTCAGTCCTATTCACACATTTGAATTGTAAGGAGATTTCCTATTACTTAGAGGTTTTGATCATTTATTTGTGCATTGTCTTGTAGGGTCAAATCAGAGATATTGAATAATGTTGGGAAATCAATAACTTCTTTACCCAAACCATTCAAGCCACGTAAGGCTGTAAAAGGGATTTTTGACCAACGTGCACAAATGATTGAAAAAGGGGAAGGTGTTGATTGGGCTGTCGGTGAAGCTCTTGCATTTGAAACTCTCCTTATAGAGGGTAATCATGTGAGGCTGAGTGGCCAGGATGTAGAAAGAGGTATTTTCAGTCACTGACATGCAGTTCTTCATGATCAGGAAACAGGAGAAAGATATTGCCCTCTTTGGCAGCATTTGCTAGTGGCATAACTGTAGTGGCTCCATTTAGAATTGGCATGTTTATTAATTTAATCCATTTGATATTGGGGAACTCTTTGGAAAGTACGCAAGCAGGCATAGGTGCAAGTCCCCCCACAAGGAAAAACCAGTTGATATTTTGTTTTGTTGTTGAATTTTGTGAAAAATCATCAAAACCCTATTTTACTCTTTAAAAGCTCTTTTTGGTTTGTCTATGCTTCTTGGTAGCTTGTGGGGTTAAGTTGTAGAATTTGGCCAAAATGTTTTTGGAGTCCAAATTTTCCTTTGTAAGTTTGTGACCTTTTTTTTGTGTCTAGGTGAAAAATGTCTGGATGCGGAAAGGGCTTGGGAAAGGGAGGAGTGAAGCGGTACAGAAGTCTTTCTTTCAAGAAAATGGTTTTGGTTTACATGGGCTACTTAGAGTTTGATTTTATTGTAAATGGGAGGTTTTGCACGATATTGTAATAGTGGTTTTGGTTTACATGGGCTACTTAGAGGTTGATTTTATTGTAAATGGGAAAGTTTTGTATGAAATTGTAATAGTGAGAGCTGATTACTAATCTATTTTTTCTTTCTTTGGTTTGGCATCAGAAAACTTATTTTTCCTCTTCAATCCTGGGATTGTGTGCCTCAGATTTATCTGAAACACTTCCAGGTGGCTTGTTTTATAGTATTGTGTATACGTTACATTTACATTAGAATTTTTTGCCACTTTTCTCACATCCCACTATTTTGTAAATGTCACTAACAATCCTTTCTACTGATCACTAGTTTGATTCATGCTACTCACAACATTCTCTCAAACACCTCACAAAATTCAACAACAATCCAAGCTTTTTTAACTTTAGGTTCGTTAACCTTAATTTCTGCCTCTGTCAAATGTATTAGGCAATCTAGTTACACATGTTGAACAGCCAATTGATATCTGTCCTCCTAGATTCTTTTGCTAATGGTTTCTATAATTGTTTTACTAGAATTTGGTTTTGATAAATTGAATTGCTAATTAATTCACTCTAAAATTCAACTGCTTTAGATCTAAAATTGGACAAAATAGAGTTAAGTGTCTGGAAGATTATTATCATGATTATTGTCCAAAAATTCCATCGACCCATTTTTCTTTGCATGGCTTAAGAAGTCCAAGGGATGTTATAATTTGCATATGGAAGTAAAACCTCAAACAAATATTTTGGCAAGTTAATATTCCATCCAAATTAACCATTGAAATGTAAGAGGGAGCAGCTTAGAAAACTAATAATGTGTCAAAAGAAATCATCTAATGAAATATCCCAAAAAATGCAGAGGTTGGAAATTCGCTCTGCATTCCTGCACCAGACGTTTTTTTGTGGATTGCACGATAGTCAGTCTGAACCATACATTGATTCAACAAAAGAGATGGACTATAGGTCTTTTGAAGATTTTATTAGCAAATTTTGCCCAGTATCCAATGGCAATAGCAAAGCTCACACCATGGGTAATACTTATATGTAAGGCATAACACATGCTCTACTATGGCTCTCTTCCAGCATTATGTATGCTTAGTGGTAAATCAATATTTCTTGTAGTAAATTTCTATTTCCTTTTGAAATGTTTGGTGGATTGATTACATTGTCTACTCTAAATTATTGGTCAACCAATCGATGAGCCATGATATATACAGGAGCTCGGGTCCTTGTCTATTTGACATGTAAGACATTATAAAAAAATTGATATACCTTACAACGGAAAGTTGGGGCCCAAATATGCTCAAATATTCTACACCTGCAGCGAACTTTTAAGAACTGAGACTTAAGACTTTTTGCATTCAATATTCACTTAGCTTATTTCTTGTAGATCCAAGCTGCCCTATATAACTAAGTTCTATGGATGTTTGGAGTATGAAATATTAATTTCAAGTTCGTTGGGCCCACATTTGGCAGCCCCAAGAGTTTCATTACTCAAATTCTAGAGGGCACCTTGTGTTTGACATTCACTTTGCTTCACACCCATGCCCCTAGCAGACCTAAAAAATCATATGCAATAGAGCTCTATGAGTGGCCTCGTATTTGTGCTATTTATACCCAATTCCACAATTATAAGGTGTTGCTTAGATGAATTAACTTTTGACATGTGGTTTGGTGGTGACATGGACTATGGATTAAGGAAATCAAGAGTAGACACATGGAAAGCTTTATCAACTTTTATCAAGCCTTGGGCCAATTTTTGAGTTCCCTAGACATGGGGAAGCAAATATATTCTGATTGATCCAGTTAGGCTAGGTCCACTATTATTTACAAATTCACAGCTTTAAGATCTCTAATACGAGCTTAATATAAACTTTGTCATAAGATGCTTTCAGATCTGTCTAGCAATCTCCTCGGACCTTCAAACTTGACAATGTTAGACATGAGAAAGCAACTTAATCAAAGTTGAATGAATCTTCCAAGTGTTGGTATGTTGGTTTGAAGTTCTCATTTTGGGATGGTCAAGGAGGATGCTAGCAAGGATTGTGGAGTTTAGCTTCACACTTTTTAATTGTGTTTTACTTGGGATTCTTTCATTCCATTGAAAACAAAGATTTAGTTGAATGTTTCTAAGATATAAGTTGTTTTCTTTCTTTATACCTGTTTGAAGTTGCACTACTTTCTATTATTCTCTATTTTTAGTGTTTTGAGATTTAAGTTACTAAAACCTCATTACTTTCAAAATTTTAAAGGATTATCATATTACATTGGATGGGTACTTTTATTATTTATTTATTTTTATATTTTATCCAATTAAAATGACTTCTTAAAAAGTGGAACAGACTTTACACTTTCACATGATGTTTTCTATGCAATTCCTACACAAGTCACATTTGTATACATAATCTTTTGAAGGTTTAAGCATTTGTTACAAGAGAAGATTGGTCATGCAACTTTGATTTTGTAACTCCAACACATCGTCGTGGACTATTGTTTACAAGCTACGAGTTCAAGTGAGTTTTGAGATGACCTAAAGAGCTTATCCTCTTCTTCAGATCAAAAGTAACTTGGGGAAAGCACATTACTAGGAACAATATATTTATTGCGAAAAAATTCTTCTAGGCCTCCTAGGAACTTTGTGGTCACTCCATCATCTTCATTGGTGATTTGGGTCAACAACCCCGTATAAAAGACATACATATATATGTTGGGGCATATTATGGGACAACACTTTGGCATACTTCCATACAATTGTTACATTTTAAACACAACACGCTTGTTACCTAGAATGATATCTTTCATCACAAGGTGGCAAACCTTTCCAGCTTAAATTTCATAGCCTTCTTGCGAATATAAAAGGTGTAGAGCCAAAACTTTCTGATTTGGAGCTCCTTGTCACACAATACTTCTTTTCTTACCAATGTAGACCAAGTTGCATTCTAGCACTCTTATAGATTTGTTTCCAACAAATTACTTGGTTTCTTTGCATAATAAACATGTGTTAAAGTCCTTGGGGTTACTAGTTGCACGATGTAATGCATAAAAAACAAGGGGCAACTTCTATTGGGTTTAGTGGGTGAGTAGTTACCTCACAACTGCTTGCACAATGCTCTTGTGCATTGGCCAATTGGTTATGATTGCTTCAAATTCATTGGCCCAATTCAATCTAGGGAGCTTCTAACAAACAGGGCTAACGTTATCCCTAATACTAACCTTTTTAATTATGCTAATCTACTTGGTGTAAGTTGCATGCATACTTTACTCTGACTTGATTTTCCAAATGGTATAATGCAATTGTGATCAAGATTTAGCTAATGTCTGAAATGCTTAAGGATGAATGGTTGTTTTTCTACGAGATGAGACATACTTTAATGGCTAGTTGGAATCTTGAACATGATATAGCAGCTTGTATCTGATAGCTCTATTAAATATTTTTATCTCTAGTTTATGGCCAGTGAATTTAGAGTCCCTTGTGCACATTTTATTTTTTCTCCAGTTTTAAAAGTATTCAATAGTGAGTGGCCCTACTTCCATATTGGGTTTTCCAAATGCTATGCTATATTCAACAAAGTTTGAGAATGAACAACCTAATATTCATATTGTGGGCTTTTAATGTTTGATCTAGATTTTTTCTGTATGTAATTTGTGGCAATGAATATTACTTAATTA
Organism: Cunninghamia lanceolata; assembly: GCA_027924645.1. Taxonomy (NCBI): domain Eukaryota; kingdom Viridiplantae; phylum Streptophyta; class Pinopsida; order Cupressales; family Cupressaceae; genus Cunninghamia; species Cunninghamia lanceolata. The sequence continues at coordinate 5,146,108 of BSBN01000148.1, read as the reverse complement.
TATTAGATGATCTATGGATTTATTCTCTCTCTCTCTCTCTCTCTCTCTCTCTCTCTCTCTCTCTCTCTCTCTCTCTCTCTCTCTCTCTCTCTCTCTCTCTCTCTCTCTCTCTCTCTCTCTCTCTCTCTCTCTCTCTTCACCTCTTTCAGAGATTGCATGCATGATATTGTATGTTTTCCTTCACCATCATTTGTTTTCCATTTGATATATACTTGTAAATATTGTTAGCTCTAAGGGTTCATACACTTCATGATTCTTGATTGATGAGATGAGCTTCATTGGCACAAGGCTCTTTTCTTGTATTGATAGGCATCTACATGAAGCGATCCCCTTGTGTAGCCAGATTCCCTTTGGTGGATGGTCCATTATCCTTGTTGGTGATTTGGGTCAGTTGCCTCCTGTTAGAGACGTTCCCTTATATGCATGTGACTCGTATGGTGTAGCTTTGTGGCACTCCTTCCAAACTGTTGTGACATTGCAAGATGTCTTCTGACAAGAAGGTGGTGGCGAGGCACAAGTCCATTTTCGTCAGCTCCTGTCTAATCTTAGGAACGTTGATGTACGCTTGCCTGATTGGGAACTCCTCATGTCACAGACTGATACTTTTGTTGAAGCAACTGACCTTCCTACATTTCACTCCTCGATACATTTGTTTCCAACAAATGCCTTGGTTGCTTAACATAATAAGCATATGTTGCAATCATTAGGGGTTCCCATTGCACAGTGCAATGCTGAGAAAGCAAGGGGGAGGTCTATTGTAGCGCTAGAAGATGAGCAATTACCTTCTGTAATTCATTTGTGTGTTGGCCAAAAGGTTATGCTCACCTCAAATTTGTGGGTGGCTACTACACTTGTTAATGGGGCACTGGGAACTGTTGTAGTTATTGTCTACCCAAATGGTTACAATCCTCCAGACTTGCCAAGCTTCATTGTTGTTAGGTTTGACAACTATGTAGGACCTCCTTGGGATTCACATGACATGTGTCGTGTGCTTGTTGCTCCTGTGACTTGTAGCTCTCAGTGACAAATGCTACTCAGAATGGCGTGGGCTTTGACCATCCACAAAGCCCAAGGGCTTACTCTTGACAAGGTCATGATAGACATTGGTCCTATAGAACGCCAAGGCTTGCTCTTCACTGCTATCTCTCGCGTTCGTAATTTGCAAGACATATAGATCTCTCTCGCTTTCACCTTCTAGCATTACGCTCACATGTAGGATAGTGCCTACATTTCTCTTAGGTAAAGGGAGGAGTCACGTCTCAAGGCTCTTGAAGGCTTGTTTGCATAACGGCCTTGTCTATTTATGCATTTGGTGGTTCTCCATTGCATAACATTTGTGTTGTATACTTTTGTCAACTCGGACAGCTGACACTTATTTAACTTTATAGTTGAATGTTTTCCTCATAGCTGGTTGTTTTTAAATTTATATTTTCCCCCCTTATGTATTTTATATTTCACATTGCATCCTTAAAAAGGAGGGTAACATTTCAACACACTTGAAGCCTTCCCTCCGTACTACTCTTGTCTATTTATGTGCTTCACCATGGTCCATTCCCTCATCTTGTGTATTGTATTGCTTTCCTCATGTATATTGAATGAAATTATTGTGCATAATTATTGCTATTCTCCTTCTAAGAAATAAACATTTCTCGCAAAAGTCTATCGACGTGCCCATTGCACATTTTGTGCGATTGCTAGTTATAAACTATCTATGTGCCCATTAAACCTATGAGTACAATTGCTAGTTTAGTACAGCAAAACCCAGACTTTCCCATTAACGATTGCAACCCCTGCAATGGCGAATGTGAACACAAAAGGTCAGTAGGGGAATACGTCCGAAATAAATTTCAAATGTGATGGTGGATTGTTGTCCTCAACAATTTACATGCGTAGACAGACTTTGTGAGTGAGAAATGACATGATTAGTGACAAATGAGAGAAGGCCACGAAATGGAACCTACTAAAGGTGATGTATTGGATGAACCTGTACCCAAAATGGATGTCCAAATTCAAATGTACCTTCCTTCTGTTCTTGTAACTTGTTAGACTTGTCAACGTTCATTTTATGAAAGCCTAGAGTGTAGACCGTAGCAAATTTGCCCCAACTTTAAGCAATTTTATATCCATATATTTTCAATTTGATTATTTTATTAATTATAGTTTTAAAAATTTTATTAATTAATTATTTTATTATTTTATATATTTTATTAGTTTATTAATTATATTTTAGGTTTTATTATTTATAATTATTTTATTATTTTTTATATGTTTAATTTTTTATTTTACAAATTTAATTTAAAAAACAAAAAATATATATAAAAAATTTAAAGAAATGTTAATATATACTTTTTAAAAAACTATAGAAAAAAATTAATTCCCCCTAAAAATTAATTTAAACTTTAATAGAAAATGAGAAAATAAAAGAAAAATATCTAGAAATATGGATGCCAACTTGCAAGTGCCAAAAAATTTCATTAACCTCCTTCTATTGAGTCTATGTATTCAACTAGATTTGATTGAAGCTCCCTTTAATAGATCCTTGACATGTTTATTGTAAAATTTTGACCATTTTTTTTTTCCATTTAATCTAGAAGTGGGACACATGCTAGTTGGTAGCCACATCACATGATTTTATCCACGATAACATTTTATATGGTAGTTTGTTGGACTTTTTCCTTCTAACATCTTATATTTCTTGGAAAAAAAACTTATGTACTTGATAAGAACAACCATACCCTAAAAAACCCCCCAAAAAATATTCTATTTAGTAAAACGACACATCACTTTTAACCTTATTGGACCATCAAAAAAATTATAATTATCCTTCTTTTAAAAATGATTAAAAGAAATTACAACTCAACAAATTATTTACTTTATTTAAAAGATGAATGATTAAAATAAATTACAGCTCAACAAATATTTTGCTGTATTTTCCTTCTTACATTTAAAATTTCATAATTTTTACATTAACCGTAGAAGAGCTCTTATCACTTACCACTAGAGAGGTACTTGAGAAGGATTCCATCTAAAATTTTACGGTGTATTCAAAATGTTCGAGTATTTTATATAAAAGCTAAAGTGAAATTTTCACTGCTACACATGGTAATACTTTTGGTGATAAATTTAAAAGCTAAAATATATCCCAATAATCTTGACAATAAAATAAAAGCTAATAAAAATATATCACAATACAGATGGCCTAAGTCAATACCGAGCCAAAACCGATTTGCGGATCGCATTACATACATTTACACACGTCTTATTCTCTTCCACGCTGCCATCACTGCCATTGTTACAGACTGCTCTTCTCTCACAACCATTATTAATAGAAACATTCTTATTAAGCCGAAGGCGTTCCCTCTATGAGGCGAACCGGCCTGGTGGGGAGATCGACGGTGCAGGGTTGTCGAGGAGCGTGCAAGACGATCAAAACAAATCTCGCCGTCCGTTTTTCGAATGGTTTTCTTTCTGTTCGCCAGTTTTTTCAACGTTTTTTTTTTTCGCCGGTATCTCAGACAAAGAAAAGGCCGGTTGTGGGCATCCAAATCCTCCTCCACTCATGGTACCAACAGAGCCCCAGAAAACAAGATGAAGAGCAGAGCACTGATAGTAATAATATTGCTGACATTGACGATGGCAATGATAATAATGGTGGTATCGACGATACGGAGAATAATTCAAGTGCGTCGTTGTTTCCTTGACTCAAGTGCTAGCCTAAAACCACGAAAAATTCGGCAGAGCACGCTTCTGCCTCCTCCCCGGAACATGAAGTATAACAGATTTCTTCCCTTCCAAAGGGGACTCCGCCACCGTCCAATTCCTAAGCCGACTAAAATTTTTGCTGTAAATCCTAATTGCATTTTTCATGATTTGAAATGTTTCCAAGTTTTAATTTTCTACCCCTTAAGTTAAAACTTCAGGTTGCAAGATTTCGTTAATTTTTAATTTAAAAAAAAACTAGAAAACTACGCTCGGTCCCATTACCTAAAATTTGAGCTCAACTCTAAATGAACCTTTGAATGTACATTGTGGATTTACCAGTTTTTCTTCTGCGCTATTGTTTTGAGTTAAATGCAAAGCAGATATAAATAAAATTATTTCCTCAGCATAAATATGCTATATGCCCTCCTTTCCTATAAATGTTTCTTATTGAAAATGTGGAATGAGCTAATTTTTTTACAAATAAGTGCATGAAACCCTAATAATGTAATCTCAAGTTGTTTTTGAAATACAGTGGTTATTTGAGTGGGGGACTATGAGATACTGGTTTTTTTTCCCGACAGGTAGAGGTTAAATGCCCTGCCTCCAATAACAAAGACTATCTATAAATTTGTGGATTAGTTAGGAGGAAAAATGTATTTTGTTTTCTCATATGGATACTAATTTAGCCTCTTTAAAAACAATTCTCTCACTATATTGTAGATGCAAAAACAGAAATAATAATAAAACAGCCAAACAAAAAATACACAACAAACTTAAAACTTTATTATTTTCCTCTTACTCCAGCGGTTCCGAGGATTTTAATATTTGATAACTAAACTTAATCTCCTAAAATCATGCAATCTACTTAAAATAAAAATATTCATCTAGAGTTTTATTTTTCTCCTTATGTGGTGCTACATGCAAACAGAGAAATTACAACCAGTTCTAACACTCCCTCTTAATTTCTACCAGTAACTACTTCAGTATTATTCAGAAGCTGTTCTTTGAAAAAACATTTTGGGACCAATAAAACTTATTCAAGCTACTCCAGTAGCCTCCTAGCTGTAATCCAAGTTCCCAACATCATTAGACACCATTTGCACATGAAGTGTCACATTACCCTCTTAAAGGTATGATGCTGAACTTCCAGATTTCTGGATCTCCCTTGAACTATAGGACATCAATCCTCACATGCATGTCCTCATAACCCCAATGAGATATAGTTTCTTTGATCCACAAGCATCCTCGAACTATTGAACATCTATCTATCTTCCACTGCATTCTTCCCTATCTTCAAAGTGTTGGCTTCTTCAAAATAGGACAATTGCCTCATCTTCAATAAAGGGCATCATCACTCTCAATATCTAGTGGTTCTTCCATTTCCAAAAAATTATGTAACTAAACTTTCTTGGAAGTAAAAAGAAAATCTTTGTATTTTGAGAGAAATACCTTTGTAGAGAATTCACTAAGTATAGTGTCATATCCCGATATTAAGACATTGTTTAAATTAAAGATTTAAAATGTCATGTCAAATATCTGGCCATAGTCCATTAATAAATATATAATATTATATGATATTATCTATAAATATTTTAAATATTAACCAATATATTATATTTATAAATGACCAATACAAATATAAATATAAATATTAAAATAACATATTATTATATAATAATAATAGTAATAATATATGATAATAAATATAAATGTTAATATTAATATTAATTATTATTATGATTATAATATAATAAACATATTTATATAAATGAATATAAATCATACATTATATAATATATTAGATTGCCTTTAAAACAATCCGTCAAAACAGCAACAACTAATATATTTATAAAAAAAAAGGGCCTAAAAATAGCGCCTTGCAAACTATTATAAATTTCAGTCGGCATGTGTAAGGACATAGATGAGACTTCCCACCAAAGACCTATACATAGTGAGATCAACAAGAGATGATTCAAGTGTTGGTGAAGCTTGAACCCAAGTACCCACACGTAATGGGGTGAAAATTGGAAATTAATCTTGAAGAAGATCTAAGGCATAATTTGGCTAAGAAATGTAAATTCTAAGCATAATCTATGAGATTTGGGGATGAGTGCAAGCTAATGGTAGCCAAAATTAACACTAAAGTGGTAATATTTTACCAAAAAAACTAAGATATTTGTACTTGGCATAGTGATTTAAAGTTTTTTAAATATAATATAAATATGGTGTAAAAAGATAAAATTTAACATTGTGTTTCTAGTTTTAAATACATAATTCATTTAATTACCAAGATGATATACAAGATATTAAAAATAAATACGGCCAAATTCCATCCAATACGTTTGACATACATCTAGATGGGTTGTCCGTGTCCGTAGGAGGAGAAAATAAATGAATTTGTGTAGGTAGCGAGTGTGTCTAGGGAGGAATGCTGCCTAATGTTGAGTCAAAGACTTCAATTTCAAACTGACGTGCACATTTAGAATATTCCCTCGCACCAATAATATTCTCTCTCATTACTAATTGTCTTTCTCTTGACGTACCCATCGACAAGACTATTTCTAAACAATTCAGTCCAAAAATTAAATTAAGATTATGCGTGTTTGGAGAAAGTTTCCGCGCTCTTCTCTTGAGTTTTCTTGGCATGGGGGTTTCTAAGTTTTTCAAAGTAGAATAAACACAAGTGGGTAACTGTTTGCGGAGTGTCTATCTAGCAATTCGCCATATTTATTAATTAATTGAAATTCAAAATCATATTTAATTGATGGATAGATGTTGTCGCAATTTTTCACTAGTTTTCTATTATAAAAAGTGGTCTTCAATTGGATAGGGCAACATCTATCCACTATTATAGATAGACACTTCATTGACTCCTTCATACAACAAACTCCTCCATACAACAACAAAAGCTTTCTAATTTCTTTGTGGTTAAGAATATGTCATTCAAGTTGATTTCATTAAAATTTGAAAAAAGATAAAAAATTGTTTTGTTTGACTTATGATAGAAATTTTGGTTTTATATAACTGTAATGGTGAAATTAGTATATTTATGACATTTCTATTTACTTTATGTTTATGTTAATCGGAATGTTTTAATGTAGCAATATATTGATAAGTGGTATATTTTTATGCTAGACTAGGCTCACAACTCAATCGATTGGACTATGTATCTCTATTTCACTATCATTTATATCGATTCTCATATGTTTACTCACCTCAAAATCAACTCTTCATCAGACCTTAAATTCATCTTTTATGGACACAAGATTTGACCTAAGTAAATTTTGAGTAGCTTGGAGATGACACCCAAACTTCAGAACTTTAAATTTTAATTCTAACTTTCCAACCCCCTTATAGTAGTCATTATTAGCTAACCTAGCACATGTTTCATGTGACATGTTGCTATGTCATGGTAGGCATTCATTGCACACTTAGTTTCATATGGCGATAGGGTGGATTGTTAGAGCACAGTTCAATTCTAAAGAACATTAAAGGAATCCAATCCACATCATCATCATATAGGTCATCTGCATGATTGTGAATGTTGTCTTCCATCTTTCTCATTACCATTAATTTGTCCACCAAGGGTTTTGAACAAGGAGAACCATTTACCTATCAAATTGAAGAACTTCTCAACAATGTTCTTAAACACCACCTTAGGGTGAGTGCACCAAATTGGGGGACAAAAAAGTGGTCAAATCATTGATTTTGCATAAAACACGCTCATGTTATGTTAAAATAAACATAATGTGCACATGTTATGGGTTGGTAATTACCAAGCCATAACATGTACAAGTTATGTGATGGATGCACATTAAATAAAGCACATGTGTTATGTTAAGTTATAACCACAAAAAATAGGCATTTGTTTGTTGTGAATAAGAGGTGTTAAGCAAGAAGAACTCAAGTGCATTTTACATATTGATAACATTGATAACTTAGACCCTAATTTAGATGAAGAATTGCTTGAAGAGAACTTTGCATCACTCAAATCTCTTCTAAGAATTCCCTCGACAAAGTCAAGACGATTTATTAGGGCATTTAAAGAAAAATAGAATTCAAATTCTAGAATTAGTTTCAACATTGAGGGCATCCATAGGAAACCCCCACCATGTATCACTTGCAAGTACATTGGAAGCTATGATGAAGCAAGTTGACTGAATGATGAGTCAAATCCATCAATAGAAAACTCATAGAGAGTTATGTCACCAATTTTATGCAAAAAAGTTATTCTATGATAAATTGAAAGAAGAGATAACAAAGGGCAAAATTTGTGCTCTTTTTACCAATCTAAAAACTAATGTACCCATTGTTATGACTTTGAATAGATTCCCTATCCATTCGTGTAATTGCACAATGTTATAAAAATAAATTTTGGGATTGGTGGTGGATGGTCTTTGACAAATCTCCTTGTGACAACCATGAGGCTCCACTATATTTTTTGAGAAAACTTTACTATGATTTTTTCCTTTATGAAAATCCCAATTATTTTGATACCAAGGAGTTTCCGGATAGAGGTGGAGGCTCTACCCAAAATAGAGTGGGAGCTCATTGGGTAACAAATTATTAATAAAGATTGTTAGCACAAAAATCTATCCATCACATAATGATTCCATCACTCATTAAGGAGACTATGGAGGTCCAAATCTTCCATGTGATTGCTAAGTCATTATAGACAACCTTGTACAGCATGGCACACAAATGTCCCAGTCTTACGGTTCAGTTGATGATCATGCAGCAAAATTGTCTAGTTATAGTGCTACTACCTCCCACTTATGTTATAGTTGCTATCATTTTTTCTTTGGAGGAGACTATGATCCACATGGTGTAGAGGATGTCACCTTCCATGGGTGCATTCATTGGCATTATACATGCATTGCGATCTTAGAGGGTGATCGAGTAGTACAACATAGAGAATCAAGTGATTGATTACATATGTCATGTTATATATTTCATGTTTTCTATATTAATGTGGATATTGTTTGATTGTATTAACAGGTGGAGCTTCAAAAGTCTCTATCAAGGAGGTCTAGTCAATAAGAGAGAGAGGATGAGTCACTAATTTGATTGACTCTCCATATTCATGACCAAGAAAGGGTCGTTGATTATTTGATAGAATTTCATAGGAAGTTTGATTAAATTGGGACATGTTTTGTAGGATTCCCTAATGAACAAGAAGACGAAAAATAAGAACAGAAGATTGCAAATAATGCAAAGCATGAAAATGTATTGTTGGCTTCTTCAAAATAGGGCAATTGCCTCATCTTCAATAAAGGCATCATCACTCTCAATATCTGGTGGTTCTTCCATTTCCAGAAAATTATGTGACTAAACTTTCTTGGAAGCAAAAAGAAAATCTCTGTATTTTGAGAGAAATACCTTTGTAGACAATACACTGAGTGTAGCAAAAGTTGTCATATCCCGATATTAAGGCATCAATTAAATTAAAGATTTAAAATGTCATGTTAAATATCCTGGCCATAGTACATTAATAAATATATAATATTATATGATATTATCTATAAATATTTTAAATATTAACCGATATATTATATTTATAAATAACCAATACAAATATAAATATAAATATTGAAATAACATATTATTATTATATAATAATATATGATAATAAATATAACTGTTAATATTCATAATAAATATAAATATAAATGTTAATATTAATATTAATTATTATTATGATTATAATATAATAAACATATTTATATAAATGAATATAAATCGTACATTATATAATATATTACATTGCCTTTAAACAATCCATCAAGGCAGCAACAACTAATATATTTATAAAAAAAGGGCTAAAAAGTAGCGATCACATTATATTATGCAAACTAATAGCCTTGCAAACTATTATAAATACAATTGGCAGCGAATTACAATGAACAACAAATATATTAGAAAAAGACATGACCTTTGTGAAAAGGTAGTCATTAACCATTTAGGAAAATATAAAGGTAGAGAGTGGAGGAAGCAACGAAACACAACAAAATACAATGAAGCAAGCAGATATAAAATTAATAATTTATGAGTCTAAATTACTGACATGATTGAATATTAATTGATTGGGAAAATAAGATAAGTATGCTACACCTATATTCCCAAAGAAAGAAATAAATTAATATCTATAATACAGAATGATATTAATTATAGGGATTATAATATGAATGATATTAAAATATAGATTTAAGTAATAAATTGAGTAATATAAAAAAGCAATATTATAAATAATATATTATTAACAAATATCAATATTAGTGATTAAATATTATTATAATTATAATTATATATATATATAGATGATATGATAGCATGTTATAATAAAGGTGGAGCAAATAACTAACATGATATAGATAGCTTAAACATCTATGAATAACATGATTATAAATGCTTAGAGAATCCATCATCACTAGGACTAAGCCCCAATAAATAGTAATCATACTTGATTTATATAATGAAGGCAAGGTCCTTAGTGTTACATCCCTCCTTTTGAAAACAATGATGCTATTTACTTTCTTACAAATTTCAGTAAATTACTATGTTGTGAACGACATGAAAACTGAAAATTTATCTTACAAAGTTGTTATATGAAATTGCGGAATCTATTGATTACGATCAAGGTGATATGTAGACTAAAAGTCTTTATATTAAATGCAATGATGTTTGAATATATTATATTTGGATCATAGATGCTTTGACCACAAAATTGTATGTGAGTTTGTCGATGCAGGAACAGGTGGACCGTGTCCGACGGGAAGAGAAAGTATCTTCGAGAGGGAGTATAGACTCTGGAAATTAACCACGGGTGTTTGCCACTGAGATCACCAAACAGATAGATAAACCCGAGAACCAACAAGTAAGTCTTGTTTGTCGGTTTGGGTAGTTTAATTGATGTCGACGACAAAGGATAAAGTATAACTACCTAGTTGGAAGTCGTCTTGTAGAATCCTGGAGTCGTCGATGGCGTCGTAAGTTCCTAATAGCAAGTCGACGTATTTGAGATGTTTAATATTTACGTCTATAAGTATTTATTGAGTCCTCTTGTGGCGAAATTGCAAATCTTGTCTCGAAGTCAAAATTGCGAGAAGTCGGCTTTGTGCGTCTAACGTTGTTAGAACTTGTTGGCGTTACGATCAATCCGTCGCGATTGACGTAAAATGTGTCGAACCCGTGAATTTCTTCTATTCTGGTAGATCGACGAATGTCGAATTGATGCCATAGCGAGAAATAATTCATTTTAGTTGTCGTTTAAAACGTGAGTCTCTTCCTCCAACTTTGACCGCAAGTTGTTATTAATCTGACCTTGAGTTTCTTAGTAAAATGGTCTTTGCCCTCTCTCCTTCTCGACCCCAACGATGCTCAAACCGTTTCGTAACCTTCACCGTGGCGAGCTTTAGCTCTTCAATGAAATATTTAGCTAGTCTTGGAAGGTTGATGCCTTTTTGTCCTAGTTAAGACGGGCTGTTATGTCCTTTGGCAAGCCTCATCACCGAAGGAACTTAATCTTTCCTATGGTCGTAATAAGTAATGAGGTCGGTTAAACTTCTTGTGATCATGTTAAGTGAAGTAGGTAAAAGATTGTTATGTCGACTCAAGTATTTAAGAGTGTGACGATTGTGAGTTTGTAAAAAAAAAAGATTCCTCTTCATCGTAGACTTAAGTAAGTGAAGCGTTGGCGGTTAAGTAAGGTGTAACTACTATATTTTGGGATTGCCCATCATCAAGACAGCAAGAGGCATCGGTTTTTGCGATGGTGGGAAACTTTAACTAAACCGCAGATGGGTCAGAGGTTTTCCTGCGTGGGATGTTTGAATGTGGAGTGGAAGTCCTTTAGAGAAGGAGAAACTTTAATGAAAGATTCTTTTTTCACGTGGGAAGAGAGGGAGTGCGATATAGTGGCCGTCGTGGCTTTGTTGAAGGGAGTTTTCGACGGTGGATATGGGCGAAAGGTCTGCGAAACGTGGGGAAGTTAGTAGTCGGCCGAGCAGGAGGAATAAGGGTCTATTCGTGGTATGTTGAGGGAAGTTAAAACTGTATCGGGAGTTTTGGACGGGGGGCAGTTAGGACTGCGGAGTAAGGAGAGATTCTGCGGGTGTGTAGGGTAGTTTTTGGGAGGAGTTGTTAACGTTAGAGTGGAGAAAACAGAGAGAGGAGAGTGTGGGACGAGGGCAGTTGTTTGTCGAGAGAGTTTGTGAGCTCTGACAGAAAGTTTTAGGAGGTGGAAATCGCTGTGTAATAAGATAGAGAGGAGAGTGTGTCGGGGGTGGAAGATTAGGAAGAACTGCAGAGTTTATTATTGTTAGGTGAGATAACTAAGGAGAAACGGTGAGAGAGCTACAGGAGAAGCTTCTGCGTCGTCATTAGACAGAGAGAGAACGATGGAAACTTCGTTGTTGTGCTCACCAGAGAAGAAACTGTGAGACCTGCCTTTGTCTGGAGTAGTGTTCGGCAGAGAGGAAGATAGATTGAGGTGGTTGGTCATTGAGTTAGAAGCTGATAGGAAGAGCTGTGTTAACTGGAGGAGGACGACCAGCCGAAGCAGAAGTGATGTTTCCCGCAGTAATCTCACTCTTTGACAACAGGTTCTTTCCATTTCCTTTTCTGTTTCTTAGTATAGACCAGTAAATGTGTTTTTATTGCACAAGAATAATTATGTTACAATGGATGAAATGTGAAGACAATGTCTGCCACTGAGAACCTGTGTGAGGTTATTGTTATAAACACTTCATTGCTGTTTTATGGTAATAGAAACCTTAGAAACGATAAATGCTGCTGTCAGTCAGTGTCCAAGAACTTAGAAAACAGATTCTTATCTCTCTTGGTTGACGATGTATGATGATAAATCCTAACTCTCGAGGTGCAGTCACTTAAGATTGATCACCGTATGATGCAAAAGTGAGCTGCAAACTTCAAACCGTCGGTAAAGACGTAAAATATTAAGAGTTTCCTTTAAGACAGAGATAACCACGTAAAACCATTCGAGAGTACTTAAAACAGTAGCTGCATTGTGAGAAATCGCGTTGCTCCACAAGCATGTTGCGTGGGAGATTAAAACCACAGAGATAAATCTTATTTGACGAAAACTTTAATGTGTTTGATAGCCGAAGTTGAAGTTACAACTAGCTTGAGTCGTTTCCGTCTTTTATTTTTTTGTTAGAGGTCGACCGTGTGTGTGGGTCATCTCTAAGGTCATATGAAAGAGATCGAATCTTTTATTATTGTATTGTGTGATTCTTACCTCGATAACTTATGCAAAATTATTGACTTAAAAGCGAAGTAGGGAGTTAGTTTACTTGTGTCGTAGAACACCATGCTTTTATGACGGGCATGTAGAGTGGAATACCCGCATGTGGAATCTTGATTATTGTTGCATGCGACAATTTTAGTTTCATTTTGTAGGCCTTATGAGTCTAGAAACCTTGAATTCGGGATAACAGGATATTGTTATAGATATTCGAGTGTATTGTGCAAACATGGGAAAATAAGTAAACAATTGTGAAACCACTTAGGAGTGGTCGTTAGTAAACAGTGTTTTACATTAATATGAGTTTATGAAACTAAGAACTCAGGATTAGGGTAAATAGTGCGCCAAGCGCCATTACAGGAGGAAATCCTAAAACCTTGAGGGCATCAAGGTCGTCAATTAGTTCAAATGATACAAATTGGAAACTGTAGGATTTTGACCAGTTCAAGTCGAGTAGGGTGGGTGAACCAAGTTCAAGCGTTTGTAGAATGCTAACTAAATACAAATCCTTTGGCCAAGGTGGTGTACTATCCTCAAGTGCATCGAACGTTCACCGTAACTGGATGGTGTTTCTTGTGGAGTGTCGTGCATGACTAGAAGGTATCTAGGGATCTGCGCTATAACAAGACACGTAGGTTACAACACCAGAGCTCAGATGGCAAACACCGATGGTTATCCTAAGTCTATCCTCTTGAGTAGGGTAGGGCCACTTCCGGTTAGGAAGGAGTGCGGGAGACCGACGGTCTGTGGTTGGAGGTTAAGCTCCTTGAAGATACTTTCTCTTCCAAATATTGAGGAACTGCCGAGTCTTGAACGTGATGGGTTGACAATCGAGATGCATGATAATGGTATGTTTCCGATATTTGTTATTTCATGAAAATTTCATTTGTTAGAAAACAAAGTGTATTATGAATATCATTTCTTTCAGTCTTTATGAGAATGCAATCATGTTTATGATAAAATGAAAAATGTTGTAATGGATTATAGATGGGAAACTTTTGTATTTGATTACTTTGTTTTAAAAAAAAAATAAAATTTTACCATCGTGAAAATTTAGTTACTTCTTGTCATTTTGGTTTTGGTTGTTACATATGGTATCAGAGCTAGCCAGGTTCAGCACTAGGGCTGATGAGTCCACTAACCTGATTAGGAAATCATCATTATGCGGGTAGCTAATGATTTGGTTTATTGTGCCAGGATGGTATACACCAAGAAAACCGCAAGAAAATCCTTCGCGGGTAAGAAGCGTTATCTGCAAGCTAAGCAGAAACGACTTGCGATGGTCATGACTATAGAGAAAACCAATGACGAGAATGACATTTGGCTTGATGATGTGAAAACGTTAGCCAATGCGATGTCACGACTTAAGCGAGTAAGGAGAGAACTCCTAGAGGGAGCAGCGATGGCAGTTCGAACCATGATCGACCATTGCTCCTGGATAGAAACTGATAGTGTACCTATTAGTGTACCTGTTAGTGTACCTAAGATTGTACCTAGTACTATACCCATGATCACTAGAGATCCACGTGTAATGCCTAGAGCTGAGATTATCGAGTTATCTTCAAATAGTGAGTCTGAGGGGTATACAGCTTGTGATTATGTGTCGGACAATGAATCCGAAGGTTACACTCCACTAGATAACACTATGTAGAAACATGAGATTTGTCTATCTCTTATGTTGTTGAAACAATTTTGCAAAATGAATAAAGACAAAATTTTGGCTTGAGAACAATTATGAATATGATCAAATGTTGTGTTCTTTTGATGGTGTTTAAATTAATAAGCGGAAAACTGATTAGTATATGTTTAAACAGGTGTGAAACTAAAATAGCATGGACCAATTAGGGTTTAACGAGGGGGAGGATCGGGAAGGTCATAACTCTCGGGAAAATTCCATTGACAAGTTGGATAGGATCCTCAACATGCATCTCCAGTTTTTGTTCCATTGAACAAACTGGAGAGGAAAATAGATGAAACTGGTAACACAGAGGATGGAAACGAGAACTCTCACTTCACAAGCAAGAGTAGGCATTTAGAAAATGGCACGTCAAGTGAACATCATGATGACAGTGAAGCCCAAAGAAGAACCAAGGATAAACTTGCCTTAGAGTTATCTAAGGATACGAAGAAGGTTAATCCTCCAAAGTTCGATGGAACAAAAACTGGAGATGCAGCTGAAGCATGGTTGACGGAGATGGAGAAATATTTTGAGATCAGAAACTACTCTGAGGTTACTAAAGCCATGTGGGGAGCCTATCAGCTGTCTGGGGAAGCATCCACTTGGTGGATGAATAAGAAAATGGAGTTGGAATTAAGTCCCTTGAAGGTGACATGGGACGAGTTCGTGGAACTATTCTGAAAACGGTGGTTACCACAGTTGTATTTTGATCAGAAGTTAACGGACTTCCAAAACCTCAGGCAAGGAGAGCTATCTGTAGTCGAGTACGCAGAAAAATTCACTAGGCTACTAAAGTATGTACCCCAATATCAAAAGGACGAAAGGTTCCGAATTAGAAAGTTCATCATGGGACTCAATCCTCAGATCGGCGGTGAGGTGGAGGTGCATGGTCCAAGCACAATGGATCAAGTTTATGAAAAGGCAATAAAACAGGAGTAGAAGATTAAGTCTATCTCCGCATACCGTGACAAGAAACGCAGGAAGTTTGACAAGAACTACAATGATCAGTCTTTTAAAAGAAAAAACGATAAGGGATTTGGAAACAGGAGGTTTGATAAGGGAAATCGAAAGAATCAAGGAGGATTTGGTAATGACCGCAGGGGTGAAGATTTTAAGAGAAATGCGAATTTTAAGAAGAATGGTGATTCTGCAAGTAGGCCATCTGAGAAGCGAGGACCTATAGGAGGATGTTTCTCTTGTGGAGGAGATCATTATGCCAACCGTTGCCCCAACAAGAAGACGAATGGGAGGCCCAGGAACACGGAGCTTCCTTCACAACAGGAAGCCTTTCAGCAAAGGATTCATGCCGCTCTTGATAATCGGCAAGCAGAGTATCAGATCACTCCTATTGAGATGACAGGTACCTTATTTGGTGTTCTTGTTTCTATTCTATTTGATACTGGTGCAACAGAAAATTTTGTGTCACCTAGAGTTCTAAGTAAATTTTCTAGAAAAGCTGGCTTTATGTCAAAACCTTGGACAGTAGAGTATGCAAATAATTCAAAGGCTCAGGTAGAGCAATGTTTGTTCGAAGCTAGGATTGATGTTTCTAACTTCACCACTGAGGCAAACTTATACGTAGCACCTTTAGGGTCCTACGATGTCATCCTAGGAATGAGCTGGTTGTGGAAACATCGAGCCAAAGTAGATTGTTATCATAAAACCATTGAGTGTCTGGATGAGATGGGCAAAACTGTAAATCTCCAAGGAATTCAAAGGGAAATAAAGGTTAGATCCATTTCTTCAAAACAATTGAAGCGGGCTAGGCGAAAGGGGTGTCAACTTTTTGCAGTTAAGATGGACTTAGTAGAGGAAACCTCGGAGAAGCAATCTTTTGAGGAAAGATATCCATTTCTGTGTAACTTCAGAGATGTATTTCCCGAGGAGTTACCTGGCTTGCCTCCGAAGAGAACATTTGACTTTGGTATAGATATCAAACCAGGATCGGAGCCAATCTCTAAAGCTCCGTATCGTATGACTACCACTGAACTTATGGAATTAAAAGCTCAGTTGCAGGAGCTTTTGTCTAAGAATTTGATTAGGCCAAGTGTATCACCATGGGGAGCCCCGGTTATCTTTGTCAAAAAGAAAGATGGAACTCTAAGGCTGTGCATAGATTATAGGATGCTTAACAAGGCAACTGTAAAGAACAAGTATCCCTTACCACGAATTGATGATCTATTTGACCAAATGCATGGCGCATCGGTCTTTTCCAAGATAGATCTGAGATCTGGATACCATCAGTTAAGGTTAAAAGATGAAGACATTCCCAAAACAGCTTTTAGAACGAGGTATGGTCATTATGAGTTCACGGTGTTACCATTTGGATTGACCAACGCACCTGCTGCTTTCATGAATCTCATGAATAGCGTATTCAGAGATTGTCTCGATAAGTTTGTGCTAGTCTTCATTGATGATATTTTGATCTATTCCAAGGATGAAGAGGAGCATGCACGACATCTTCAAATAGTCTTGTAGCGATTAAGGGAGCATAAGCTGTATGTGAAACTCTCCAAGTGCACTTTCTTTCAGAAAGAGGTACAGTATTTAGGGCACATAATATCAGTCGATGGGATATCAGCTGATCCGGCCAAAATAAAAGCTATTATGGAATGGCCTGAACCTACCAATGTGTCAGAGGTACGAAGTTTCATGGGTTTGGCAGGGTATTACAGGAAATTTGTGCTGAACTTCTCAAGCATTGCTAGTCCTATCACCTCATTGCAGAGAAAAGGAAAAAGGTTTGTTTGGACGGTTGAATGTCAAAAGGCATTTGACTTGTTAAAAGAAAAATTAACAACCGCTCCAATTTTGAAAGTTCCTGATCCAGAGGGTGAGTTTGAGGTTATCACTGATGCCTCGGGGGAAGGATTGGGAGGTGTGCTTATGCAAGATGGCAGAGTAGTAGCCTATGAGTCAAGGAAGCTGAAAAATTATGAGCAGAACTATGCTCCTCATGACCTAGAGATGGCAGCAGTGGTTCACGCCCTTCAGATGTGGCGACATTACTTGTTGGGAAGGACTTTTATTTTAAAATCTGATCACCAAAGCCTTCGCTACATATTCACACAACCTAAAAGGAGATGGCTGGAACTCATATCAGATTATGACTTTGAAATTTCTTATATCAAGGGCAAGGAAAACTGAGTAGCAGATGCCCTAAGTAGAAGAAGGCACATAGCCTCTATAATCTCCATACATGCTAACTTTAAAGATTTAGTATTGCAAAACTTATCTGGGGATGAGTATTATGAACAAGTGAAATAGGCTCTGCACCTAAACCCTAAGGACCTAAGATATGACGGATTCAGTTTTGAATCCGATGGATTGCTGAGATTCAAGGGAAGAATTTATGTCCCTGATTCAGAGGAACTTAGAAACCTTGTGTGGAAGGAAGTTCACTGTGCTCCCTACTCTGGGCACCCTGGTGTAACAAAATTGTTAGCTGATGTCAAGCAGTTATATTTCTGGAAAGGAATGAAAAGCGATGCTGCAAAGTTTGTAGCTAGTTGTTTGGAGTGTCAGAGAGTGAAGGCAGAACACCAACATCCTGCTGGGTTGTTGTACCCACATGAGATTCCAGAATGGAAATGGCAAGTTATTAGTATGGATTTTGTCCAGGGGTTGCCAATGTCTAAGAATAGGCATGATGCAATATTGGTTGTTGTGGATAAACTAACCAAGGTTGCACATTTTATACCGGGAAATTTGACAGATGGAGCACATCTTTTGGCTCGAAAATTTGTGCAAGAGATTTTCAGATTGCATGGGGTACCTAAAAAGATAATATCTGATAGAGATGCTCAGATAACTTCACGATTTTGGCAAACCTTGTTTTCTGCATTAGGGACTAAACTGAATGTAAGTACTGCATATCATCCCGAAACTGATGGTCAAACAGAAAGAGTGAACCAGGTATTAGAAGACCTTTTCAGAATGTATTGCATGGATCAGCAATATAGATGGGAGGAATATCTACCTCTTGTCGAGTTTGCCTATAACAACTCCTATCATTCTGCCATTAAGATGGCGCCATTTGAAGCATTATATGGAAGGAAATGCAGAACTCCTATAAGCTGGGATAAGCTGGAAGATAGGATAAGCATTGGACCTGAAATGCTTGCTGATATGGAAGAAAAAGTTAAAGTGATTAGGAAGAGGTTGGCAGAAGCCAATGACAGGCAAAAGAGTTATGCTGATCGCAAGCGAGTGCCTAGACACTTCTCTGTTGGCGAGAAGGTGCTTTTGCAGGTGAAACCCCAAAAGAGTTCTATTAAGTTTGGTAAATCTTCGAAATTGGCTCCTCGTTATGTCGGACCTTTCGAAGTTCTTGAAATTATTAATCCGGTTGCCTACAAAGTTGCTCTACCTCCAGCCTTGTCTAAGATGCATAATGTTTTTCATGTTTCGTATTTAAAGAAATATTTTGTAGGTAATAACCACATCCTTAACTAGAATTCCTTACAGATGCAAGAACCCGGGGTGGTTGTGATTGAGCCACTCAAGGTGCTCGAAATGCGTAAACTTCGTTTACGTAATCGAGAAGTTTTGTAATGCAAAATACAGTGGGACCAATATGGCGAGGATAGCGCCACTTGGGAAGACTACAAAGACATTTATCAAAGATTTCCAAAACTTTTTAAAGACATTAATGTTGCTTTATAGAAAGTTTGTTTTAAGTTTAATTTTTGCTTGATAAACTTAATCATCGGGGACAATGATTTTTAAAGGGGAAGGATATGTTACATCCCTCCTTTTGAAAACAATGATGCTACTTACTTTCTTACAAATTTCAGTAAATTACTATGTTGTGAACGACATGAAAACTAAAAATTTATCTTACAAAGTTGTTATATGAAATTGTGGAATCTATTGATTACGATCAAGGTGATATGTAGACTAAAAGTCTTTATATTAAATGCAATGATGTTTGAATATATTATATTTGGATCATAGATGCTTTGACCACAAAATTGTATGTGAGTTTGTCGATGCAGGAATAGGTGGACCATGTCCGACGGGAAGAGAAAGTATCTTCGAGAGGGGGTATAGACTCTGGAAATTAACCACGGGTGTTTGCCACTGAGATCGCCAAACAGATAGATAAACCCGAGAACCAACAAGTAAGTCTTGTTTGTCGGTTTGGGTAGTTTAATTGATGTCGACGACAAAGGATAAAGTATAACTACCTAGTCGGAAGTCATCTTGTAGAATCTTGGAGTCGTTGATGGCGTCGTAAGTTCCTCATAGCAAGTCGACGTATTTGAGATGTTTAATATTTACGTCTATAAGTATTTATTGAGTCCTCTTGTGGCGAAATTACAAATCTTGTCTCGAAGTTGAAATTGCGAGAAGTCGGCTTTGTGCGTCTAACGTTGTTAGAACTTGTTGGCGTTACGATCAATCCGTCGCGATTGACGTAAAACGCGTCGAACCCGTGAATTTCTTCTATTCTGGTAGATCGACGAATGTCGAATTGATGCCATAGCGAGAAATAATTCATTTTAGTTGTCGTTTAAAACGTGAGTCTCTTCCTCCAACTTTGACCGCGAGTTGTTATTAATCTGACCTTGAGTTTCTTAGTAAAATGGTCTTTGCCCTCTCTCCTTCTCGACCCCAACGATGCTCAAACCGTTTCGTAACCTTCGCCGTGGCGAGCTTTAGCTCTTCAATTAAATATTTAGCTAGTCTTGGAAGGTTGATGCCTTTTTGTCCTAGTTAAGACGGGCTGTTATGTCCTTTGGCAAGCCTCATCACCGAAGGAACTTAATCTTTCTTATGGTCGTAATAAGTAATGAGGTCGGTTAAACTTCTTGTGATCATGTTAAGTGAAGTAGGTAAAAGATTGTTATGTCGACTCAAGTATTTAAGAGTGTGACGATTGTGAGTTTGTAAAAAAAAAAGATTCCTCTTCATCGTAGACTTAAGTAAGTGAAGCGTTGGCGGTTAAGTAAGGTGTAACTGCTATATTTTGGGATTGCCCATCATCAAGACAGCAAGAGGCATCGGTTTTTGCGATGGTGGGAAACTTTAACTAAACCGCAGATGGGTCAGAGGTTTTCCTGCATGGGATGTTTGAATGTGGAGTGGAAGTCCTTTAGAGAAGGAAAAACTTTAATGAAAGATTCTTTTTTCACGTGGGAAGAGAGGGAGTGCGATATAGTGGCCGTCGTGGCTTTGTTGAAGGGAGTTTTCAACGGTGGATATGGGCGAAAGGTCTGCGAAACGTGGGGAAGTTAGTAGTCAGCCGAGCAGGAGGAATAAGGGTCTATTCGTGGTATGTTGAGGGAAGTTAAAACTGTATCGGGAGTTTTGGATGGGGGGCAGTTAGGACTGCGGAGTAAGGAGAGATTCTGCGAGTGTGTAGGGTAGTTTTTGGGAGGAGTTGTTAACGTTAGAGTGGAGAAAACGGAGAGAGGAGAGTGTGGGACGAGGGCAGTTGTTTGTCGAGAGAGTTTGTGAGCTTTGACAGAAAGTTTTAGGAGGTGGAAATCGTTGTGTAATAAGATAGAGAGGAGAGTGTGTCGGGGGTGGAAGATTAGGAAGAACTGCAGAGTTTATTATTGTTAGGTGAGATAACTGAGGAGAAACGGTGAGAGAGCTATAGGAGAAGCTTCTGTGTCGTCATCAGACAGAGAGAGAACGATGGAAACTTCATTGTTGTGTTCACCAGAGAAGAAACTATGAGACCTGCCTTTGTCTGGAGTAGTGTTCGGCAGAGAGGAAGATAGATTGAGGTGGTTGGTCATTGAGTTAGAAGCTGATAGGAAGAGCTGTGTTAACTAGAGGAGGACGACCAGCCGAAGCAGAAGTGAAGTTTCCCGCAGTAATCTCACTCTTTGACAACAGGTTCTTTCCATTTCCTTTTCTGTTTCTCAGTATAGACCAGTAAATGTGTTTTTATTGCACAAGAATAATTATGTTACAATGGATGAAATGTGAAGACAATGTCTGCCACTGAGAACCTATGTGAGGTTATTGTTATAAACACTTCATTGCTGTTTTATGGTAATAGAAACCTTAGAAACGATAAATGCTGCTGTCAGTCAGTGTCCAAGAACTTAGAAAACAGATTCTTATCTCTCTTGGTTGACGATGTATGATGATAAATCCTAACTCTCGAGGTGCAGTCACTTAAGATTGATCACCGTATGATGCAAAAGTGAGCTGCAAACTTCAAACCGTCGGTAAAGACGTAAAATATTAAGAGTTTCCTTTAAGACAGAGATAACCACGTAAAACCATTTGAGAGTACTTAAAACAGTAGCTGCATTGTGAGAAATCGCGTTGCTCCACAAGCATGTTGCGTGGGAGATTAAAACCACAGAGATAAATCTTATTTGACGAAAACTTTAATGTGTTTGATAGCCGAAGTTGAAGTTACAACTAGCTTGAGTCGTTTCTGTCTTTTATTTTTTTGTTAGAGGTCGACCGTGTGTGTGGGTCATCTCTAAGGTCATATGAAAGAGATCAAATCTTTTATTATTGTATTGTGTGATTCTTACCTCGATAACTTATGCAAAATTATTGACTTAAAAGCAAAGTAGGGAGTTAGTTTACTTGTGTCGTAGAACACCATGCTTTTATGACGGGCATGTAGAGTGGAATACCCGCATGTGGAATCTTGATTATTGTTGCATGCGACAATTTTAGTTTCATTTTGTAGGCCTTATGAGTCTAGAAACCTTGAATTCGGGATAACAGGATATTGTTATAGATATTCGAGTGTATTGTGCAAACATGGGAAAATAAGTAAACAATTGTGAAACCACTTAGGAGTGGTCGTTAGTAAACAGTGTTTTACACGAATATGAGTTTATGAAACTAAGAACTCAAGATTAGGGTAAATAGTGCGCCAAGCGCCATTACAGGAGGAAATCCTAAAACCTTGAGGGCATCAAGGTCGTCAATTAGTTCAAATGATACAAATTGGAAACTGTAGGATTTCGACCAGTTCAAGTCGAGTAGGGTGGGTGAACCAAGTTCAAGCGTTTGTAGAATGCTAACTAAATACAAATCCTTTGGCCAAGGTGGTGTACTATCCTCAAGTGCATCGAACATTCACCGTAACTGGATGGTGTTTCTTGTGGAGTGTCGTGCATGACTAGAGGGTATCTAGGGATCTACGCGATAACAAGACACGTAGGTTACAACACCAAAGCTCAGATGGCAAACACCGATGGTTATCCTAAGTCTATCCTCTTGAGTAGGGTAGGGCCACTTCCGGTTAGGAAGGAGTGCGGGAGACCGACGGTCTGTGGTTGGAGGTTAAGCTCCTTGAAGATACTTTCTCTTCCAAATATTGAGGAACTGCCGAGTCTTGAACGTGATGGGTTGACAATCAAGATGCATGATAATGGTATGTTTCCGATATTTGTTATTTCATGAAAATTTCATTTGTTAGAAAACAAAGTGTATTATGAATATCATTTCTTTCAATCTTTATGAGAATGCAATCATGTTTATGATAAAATGAAAAATGTTGTAATGGATTATAGATGGGAAACTTTTGTATTTGATTACTTTGTTTTAAAAAAAAAATAAAATTTTACCATCGTGAAAATTTAGTTACTTCTTGTCATTTTGGTTTTGGTTGTTACACTTAGAAACAAACCCATGATATAAGATCATAGAACACATTGAGAGATTGGAACATTAATACATCGAAAGGTAGATAAGACCGGCGGTGGAATGGACCATGTTACATCATACTTAGGCAATGGATAAGACTTGCAGTGGAATGGACTATGCTACATCATACAAGGGCAATAAGTAAGACCTACAGTGGAATGGGCATATGTTACATCATACAAAGGCACTTAGTAAGACCTAAGGTGGAATGGGCATGTGTTACATCATACAAAGGCACTACCGCAGAGGATGATTCATGCAACCTAACAAGAGATAGTACCCCATCTCCACTAGTGTTTGAAAATGAATAAAATTAACATGTAATAGACAAACCTAAGTATGAATCAACTTAAGGATTGAATAATTGAATTATTGATTTATGTTGATACTGCTTATGTGGTTACCAACCCTGATTTGATTATTTTAATATCTAGTACTAATGTTTCCTTTAAGAAGGAATTCTCGTGTGCAAGGTGGAAAATAAGGATCTTCTAATAAGGGACATTACAAGTGGTATCAGAGCAGTCATCCTGCCATCCTGTGAATAATAGTTAAATAAAAAATAAAAAAAATAAAAAAAGTATTATATACTTTAATATTAAATTTATTATTACCATTTTAACATTTTATGTATACTTCAATATTAAATTTATTATTATAATTACCTATACTTTTGTCTAATCTTTTAAGTATTCTTTCGTCACAAATTTGATTTAGAAAAGCATCTTAATTGTGATTTCTTGAGGACAAGCAATCTTGAGTGGGGAGGGCTGTCATATCTCGATGTTAAGGCATTGTTTAAATTAAAGATTTAAAATGTCATGTTAAATATCCTGGCCATAGTCCATTAATAAATATATAATATTATATGATATTATCTATAAATATTTTAAATATTACCTATATATTATATTTATAAATAACCAATACAAATATAAATATAATATTAAATTAACATATTATTATTATATAATAATAATATATGATAATAAATATAAATGTTAATATTCATAATAAATATAAATGTTAATATTAATATTAATATTAATATTAATTATTATTATGATTATAATATAATAAACATATTTATATAAATGAATATAAATCATACATTATATAATATATTAGATTGCCTTTAAGACAATTCGTCAAGGCAGCAACAACCAATATATTTATAAAAAAAAAGGGCTAAAAAGTAGCGATCACATTATATTATGCAAACTAATAGCCTTGCAAACTATTATAAATACAATTGGCAGCGAATTACAATGAAAAACAATTATATTAGAAAAAGACATGACCTTTGTGAAAAGTTATAGCCATTGACCATTTAGGAAAATATAAAGGTAGAGAGTGGAGGAAGCAACGAAACACAACAAAATACAATGAAGCAAACAAATATAAAATTAATAATTTATGAGTCTAAATTACTAACATGATTGAATATTAATTGCTTGGGAAAATAAGATAAGTATGCTACACCTATATTCCCAAAGAAAGAAATAAATTAATATCTATAATACAGAATGATATTAATTATAGGGATTATAATATGAATGATATTAAAATATAGATTTAAGTAATAAATTGAGTAATATAAAAAAGCAATATTATAAATAATATATTATTAACAAATATCAATATTAGTGATTAAATATTATTATAATTATAAATGTAAATACATATAGATGATATGATAGCATGTTATAATCAAGGTGGAGTGAATAACTAACATGATATAGATAGCTTAAACATCTATGAATAACATGATTATAAATTCTTAGAGAATCCATCATCATTAGGACTAAGCCCCAATAAAGAGTAATCATACTTGATTTATGTAATGAAGGCAAGGTCCTTAGAAACAAACCCATGATATAAGATCATAGAACACATTGAGAGATTGGAGGTAGACTTGTTAGGAAGAAGCAACATTAATACATTGAAAGGTAGATAAGAACGGCGGTGGAATAGACCATGTTACATCATACTTAGGCAATGGATAAGGCCTATGGTGGAATGGACTATGCTACATTATACAAGGGCAATAAGTAAGTCCTGTGGTGGAATGGGCATATGTTACATCATACAAAGGCACTACCGTAGAGGATGATTCATGCAACCTAACAAGAGATAGAAGCCCATCTCCACTAGTGTTTGAAATGAATAAAATTAACATGTAATAGACAAACCTAAGTATGAATTGACTTAATGATTGAATAATTGAATAATTGATTTATGTTGATACTGCTTATGTGGTTACCAACCCTGATTTGATTATTTTAATATCTAGTACTAATGTTTCCTTTAAAAAGTAATTCTCATGTGCAAGGTGGAAAATAAGGATCTTCTTATAAGGGACATTACAGCAGCTCTTAAATGATATAGCTCTTCCTTTAAAAAAAATGCAACAGATCTACACTAGCAACAATCTACCCTTCTTCAATCGACTGTTTAGACTTGGCTATGAGGATCTTTTTGCTCTGATACCATTTGTAGATGCAAAAATAGAAATAATAATAAAACAACCAAACAAAAAATACACAGCAAACTTAAAACTTTATTATTTTCCTCTTACTCCAGCGGTTACAATATGCCTCTATTAATAGAGGATTTTAAACATGCAAAAATATTTGATAACTAAACTTAATCTCCTAAAATCATGCAATCTACTTAAAATAAAAATATTCATCTAGAGTTTTATTTTTCTCCTCATATGATGCTGCATGCAAATAGAGAAATTACAACCAGTTCTAACATATATTGTCTTTTTTCTCTTGTATGTTGTATTTACAGTTGTTTAATTTTTTCACTTCTATGTTGTATTTAGAGTTCCAAGAACCATAGAGCATACACAGTTTTCTTTATTTTTCTAACTTTTAAGTGGCCATGCTTTTTCTTTGTCTTCCTATTTTCATGAACAAAATTATTTAAGATAAATGATATTAATGTTTATTACAGATGAAAATAGTTTAGAGATTCTAAAAATGCAATAAAAAATAAGGATTAGGAAGTACAAGCACAATTTTAACAAATATAAAAGAAATAAAAGGGTGTGCACTAAACAGAAAGTATATGAAAATAAATTATATTCTTCAATGCTTCTAAGATTTTGTCATATCTATAACCTTGTTATGAGGTTGCTTCCTATTCAATGTTGATGAAAATGAATTGAAGAAGCAATCCCCCAAGTGTAGAGCATTGTAGAAGCAAAGTTTTTGGTCATACATTGACAAAGATCAAACATCTACCAAAATAAAAGAGCTAAGGATCTTTGGTCTTCATAAGCTGTGAAGGTATGGAGGGTTATAATTTTACAAGTATGGTGCACTTGAGGAATATGATGATTAGTCTCTATGCAAAGGACACTTGAACAAACTCAAAATTATGCCAAAGTGATCCTCATATTGCAAGGCAATTAGAGCTTAGTGTAACCTAGAGGTCGGATGATCCCATCCTTTAAGTGAAGTATATGAAGTATATATGGTTTTCTAAAAAGTAAATGAAATATATGCTATTATTAAGGGTTGGTTTGATTGTTTAGAGTTAGTTTGAGGGAGAAGATTGTTCATCATAAAGGTATAAAGTATGCTAATGTTTACAAAATGGTGTCCACCAATCAACACATAATTAAAGCAAACAAAATAAAATTTCCATCTCAAGGATTTGAATGATTTATTTCTTTATTTTCATCTATATCTCACATTACATGTACACATAATGTCATGCCCACATTTCCCATGCGGTCACGACATGCATCACACATGTCATGTCCACATTTGTCATGTGGTCATGGCACGAGATATCAAAAATTTTACCACGCTTTCCTAGAAAACCCCTCGCACGCGTAAGCATGCTTGTTGGCGTTACGCATGAGGCGTAAACATGACAGTTGAATGCGGGGTAATGCGTTCACCTGCACCTACCATTTGCAATGAAGGCCAACTAGGGGGTTGATGCGATGCGGTTAATGTTGCCAATAGGCTTAGGATCAGAGATTGAAACCCTAGGTTACCTAAGTAAATGATGGGATTTTGACTTAAGTCAAAATCAAAAGCCAAACTCTAGTGCATGAGAAAATATAATTTAATATCAAAAACTATTGTCATTAACTGGCAAAAACAATAGTTTAAATCCTAAGCAAGGTTAAATTTTACTAACCTAGCTAAACCCTAAATTCTGGCAGCATAATGCCTCACAGGCGTGATCAGGGTTTATTATAATAAAACTAATTTTGATCGAAAGTTTACTGGTTTGGTTTTTAAATTACCTACGTTACACTAGTTAAATTGGTAGACCATTTAAATAGATTAATTGAACATTTTTCAACAAAGCTCGATCAATTTGTTCTCCTTCACGTTTTCTATCAATCAGAGTTATCACTGCATCCTTTACATTATTCCTAATTTCTTGGTATATCAGATCACGGAAACATGTTATACTAACTTCATTTAAATAGTTTACTAGGTTTCCAAGTTGTTTTGAATGAGGTCTTTATTAAATTAATAAAATCACTCTAGATATAATTAAAAAGGAATATTAAATTAATAACAATCTAGTTAAATATTAACCTCGTTAAATTTAGTTTTACAAATAAAAAAAATTAACCGCATTGTTTAAAATAAAAGCATCTTAATAATTAAATTGGAGTAAATATTAAATAAAACAATAAATACCCCTCTTCAATAATCAAATTAAAATTAATAAACTATAAATTCTCTTTAGCCCAAAACTATCCTATAAAAAAGAATTTACTATTCCACTAAGCCACAAATGATAATAGCCACTTTTTAAAAAAAAAACTCATGATAATTTGAACTTGCCCATTTATCTACAATACCCAAGCAACCCAAAATAAAACAAATTAATAAAAGCTACCAATTCAAATGAGAGGGAACAAATAATAATTCTAAATTCAAAAAGAACTATAACCCTTAAAGCCAAATAAACTAATATTATCCTTAAGGGAAAAAGCCCTAAACCTAACTTGTCTCCTCATTTTCTTCTTTCTCCATCTCATAATTTTCTTCTCTCAAATTTTGTTGCAGGTTGTGGTGATGGCTTCCATGGATGGAGTTCAAAGTAAGGTATACTAATTTAATATACCTATACATTTTTTTTTGATATATATATATATATATATATATATATATATATGGCAGTGAATTTATTATTATAAATATATATTTTTTTATTGTTGGAAACCCCCAAGTTTTGTTGTGGCAGGCAGAAATGTGGGGAGTGGTGTTGTGTGGAGGCAGTGGCGGATCTGTTGAGGTTGAGGGCGATGGAGAGGGAGTGGCCGCGAAGGGGTGAAGGGAGCCGCGAGGGTTGTGGGGGATCGGTAGTTGCAGTGGTTTTGGGGAGATCCGCGGGGGAAAGAGGAAGTGGGGGTGTGGGTGGGGGCTCCGGCCCCTCCCCACACCCATACACACATCAATCAACAGTGGTGGGGGGGGGGGGGTTTCGAACCCCCCCCCTACCAATACACTTTTTTTTCTTTATAAAAAAAATTGCGAACTTTAAAATTAAACACAGTCTCTCTTTTAGCAATTATTTTTTTAATGTTTTTTTAATTATATATATATACACACACAACAAAATTGGAATATATATATACAAAAGTCTCTCTCTCTCTCTCTTTTTTTTTTGTGTTTTAATAGTATATTAAAAAGAATCTAAATTTAAATATATTAAATATATACACTCATATATATATATATATATGCTTGAAATAACTGAAATTTTAATTTTATTTGCCATTCTAAAAACTCACAGGATTTCTTTAAAAAAATATATATATCAAAAGATACATTTTTCTATATTAGATTTATATAGAGCAAAAGAACATATCTTTTTTTGTAAAAAAAATATATTTCTACATAATCATTTCTTCAAGAATTTATTCATTATATATATTTTAAAAGCAATGCAATTAATTAAATAATTCAAATATATAGCAACAACCAAATTCTTTTTTTTTTAAGGAAATAAAATGTGATAATTTTCATTCTATCCTTCATAGATAACACAACTTTTTTTTTTTTTTTAAAATAACAGACAATTAAAATAGCAATAAGACCATATTTTTCCTCCAACACTTTTTTTTTTTTTGAATTCATAAGGCTTTAAAAAATCAGCAACTTAAAATTTCTATTGCAATGCAAATAGTTTATACACACAAGTAAAAACATACTTTTACAACAAGAGAGAGGGAACAAGATTCTCCTCTTTTGAAATCTAAAAATGATACAAAAGCCCAACTTGGACATGCTCTCTCAAGAGCTAAAAAGATAAGATAACAACTCTTAAGAACAATGGCATTTACTTCAACTTCACATAGCTCCAAATATCCTGCAATAACATAAAAAGGAGGAAGAAGCCACAACAACATGCTCTCCTCCCTACCATTGACTCACTCATGAGTCACCCTCGAGCCAGGAGGTCATCCTCACACTAGGAAAACTCAAACCACAACAAAACAATGCATTCCACACCCACGCAAATTACTCACATGGCTATCACAACACAAAAACTCACTCAAGATGAGTTCAATGGGGTAGGGGAGTGGACATCACTCAACTTAAGAGTGCCACTCCAAAACTTCCCAATACAAATACCTCTCAAGGCCTCAAGCCAACACTTTTAAACATAATTTCACAAAACTTTCATTTGGCTCTCAAGCCATTTCACATATTGCACATATACACATATTGCCCTCAAGGCTACAACTCCACAAAATCAAGGATGTGACCCCGAGGAGGTTCACTCCTCCCCCACCCCACACAGATGAGCATATTCTCCCAAGTAGGAGAGGCTCTCACAACTCCCATACAATTTTTCCCCACAACAACAAGTAAAAACTCAAAATGAAAACTCACACATAGTATCACACAAGTAAATAAAATGCATAAGGGAAGGCATTAGCCTTGAAACCTACCTTATAAAGCCCAACTGGAAAGTAGTTAAGAAGAGCTCCTCTAACTCCTCCAAGTTGAGCCACAAATTTTCCTCCAACTTTTTCCCCAAAATAATTAAAATAAAAAATTGCCAAAAATTCAACAACCCCATCCCTCCCTTCAAGATGGGTTAAAATAGGCTCTTCTCATGAGCCTTGAGGAATGGGGAGGTGACACATGTCACCTCCTCACTTCTACTCCCAACTACAAGCAAGACTCTTGAAATGGGGTGGTGACACATGTCATTCACCCACCCCGTCAAGTCTTTCTCCCTTCTACTTGTCCTCTCTTAAACATGTGGGAGAGAAAGGTGGAGCTAAAGAGGGAGTGGGTGCCACATGTCCCTCAATCCTCTCCTCCTAAGAAGGACCACTCAACCCCAAGGTACCCTCACCAATTGTGGGAGAGACTTGGAGTAAAATCCTCCACAATTAAGGGGTCTTGAAGACTCCCCCAACCTAGGGAAGAGGAAAGGAAGAGGTTGAGTGTTTGACCCACTCATCCTCTCCCTCCCAAGCTTCTATTTTCGTCACTTTACTTCAGGGTGAAGTTAAAGTGACCAAATAGAAGTTTATCTAAGGTTACACAAGCCCAAATGACCCCTAGACCCTAGGGGTACAACCCAGGGTCAAGTTTAACCCATTTTGAGCACCCAAGGTTGAGTAAAAACACATAAAAAGGGGTCATAAAAATTATAACTCAAAAATAAAATTCAAATGACACAACTTACAACACCAATTAGAAATCAAATAAAATAAGGGTAAACCTAACCCAACTAACACCATGCAACAACATTACAAAATTTCATCATGCAAACATAGTTGATCTTAGTTCCTCTTGGAACTAGATCGACTTTACATGGGAAAACAACACAGTGTGTGGGATGATCTCTAAATTTCTATGGCTTCGTTAGAAACACCTGCACACTCAAATAAAATGTTAATCTGATATGTATATGATAGCCGAAGCAAAGTGAAACAAGTACATACAACATCACATGTTCATATAAGCATAAAGGAAATCACATTATAGTTAAATTCTAAATTCTGCATTTCAAACATCCATCCCAAGATAGAATCACATAATAAATTTCTAACTAACATCACATGAATAGTAACCCAATAACGTCATAATATAAACCATATGTCCAACATCGTCAGTTAATCAATATCAAGTTCTAATCACATCGTAATCATGCTAAACATAATAAATCCACATACAACATAAAGTCTAATAGTCCTAAAATTCAGGATCAACAGTCCCACAAGTCTAGTAAGTATCACCAACAGTAAAATAAAGTAGTCAAATATAAGGGAATGAAAAAGTAGGCCTCACACATAACACCCCTCTAACATTATTGTAAAAGTATTCTTGAACAACCAAGTGATCTTGCATTTTAGGTGTCACAACTTTAAAAAAAAAAGGGGTGGGGGTAAAAACTTTATTGAAATTTAGAAAAGAGCATTACAAAACATCAAAGGGCTAAGGCCCCAGGAATCCATAAGAAACAACCATATAAAGCATGAAACAACATCATCCTTCACTAATACCATTCCCATCCTCAGCAAGAATCCTCTCCAAGTCATGTCAGAGCTCATGAGGAACCTGCTCCCACTCATCAATCTTCTAGCCATCTAAATGCTCAGAAGCCCACTTAGCCAAACAATCTGCTGCCCTATTCCACTCCCTTGGAATATGGACAAAAGACACCATCTCAATCAAAGAACTTATCTGTAGAATGTGTTGCACCATCATAGCCAACTGCCAACTAACATCAGATACGTTCTGTTTATTCAACAAATTAATCAAAACCTGTGAGTCAAACTCATAGATAACTTTGTGCCATCCCATAGCATAAGCCCTCTCCAAAGCATAGAGGATCACAAAACCTTCCATAAGGTTGATAGTCTACAATCCTTCAGGAATAGAAAAGAAAAAAACCACCGATCCTGAAAAATCCCTACCAGCCCCACCAATTCCAGTAGGCCCAGGATTGCCCCTTGAAGAACCATCAGTATTGAGGTTCAGAATGCCAGCCGAAGGGGGTAGCCAACTCCCCACCCTTTGAACTTTCTTTTTCACCTGCCTTCCTCTCCTGACACAAGCAGAAGCTGAAGACAACCCTTGAATACCCAATCTATCCACTAGCTCAGCATCGCCTTTCTCCAAAGGGAACACCACATCACACTTAGCTTCCACTGTCTCCCGAATCATACCCATAATTTTGTGCCAAACTTGTTGAATCAACAACTTCTCACCTCAAAATATTCTTCAATTCCGTTCCAACCAAATTTGCCATAATATAAAGGAAGGCCCAACATACCACACATCTTGCAAGAAAGAGGCCATAGAAGGAGGTCTACCAAGACTACTCCAAAAATCCACCAGGGAGGAAGCATGAACATGTCATGCCCACATTTCACGTGCGGTCACAACACGCAAACACGCATGTCATGTCCACATGTGACATGTGGTCATGATATGAACTATCAAAAATTTTCCCTTACTACTTGAAATTTCCCCCTTACACACGTAAGCGTACTCGGTTACGTATGTTTTAAGACGACGACGATAATGTTGTTTACGACATATTTCTCACATGTGTACAATCACTATGTTGGACTCTCTATTTGCTTGATGACGTTCACTACGTTTACATTACTTTTAATTTCAGCGTTTAAATTCACTTGATAATTAGTTTTTCTCTAATTGGTTTTCCCGGACTATTTCCATATTATCACACAATAACTCCTCTATTATAATTGTTTATTTATTTATTAATTTATTTATTATGAACCAATATAATTATCTATTGTATTGTCAGACATAGTTATCTTCTAAACAATACATATAATTATATATTTATGCATATATATATTATATATATATTTATATATAGATCATGGGTATATAATTGTATATACCATTTGTTGTTTATATAATCAAGTTAAAAGCTACTCCACTCATAAAGTTAGAGTAAACAATACATGTAAATACATATATTTATACATTTATATATATAAATGTATTTTTATATGTATATATACATTTATATATATATCATGGGTTTATAATGATATATAACCTTTGTTGTTTATAATATCAAATTAAAAGATACTCCACTCACAAAGTTAGTGTAATCAATACATATAAATATATATATTTATACATATATTTAAATATATGTATATTTATATATTTATATATATTTAAATATAGATCATGGGTTTATAATGAACAAATGGTATATACAATTATATACCCATGATCTATATATATATAATATATATATGCATAAATATATAATTATATGTATTGTTTAGAAGATAACTATGTCTAACAATACAATAAATAATTATATTAGTTCATAATAAATAAAATAATAAATAAATAAACAATTATAATAGAGGAGTTATTGTGTGACAATATGGAAATAGTCCAGGAAAACCAATTAGAGGCAAACTAATTATCAAGTGAATTTAAATGCTGAAATTAAAAGTAACTTGGCTCTGCCCCTCCCCACACCCCTCCCCCTCCGCCAATGCGAAGCCTCCCGCGGGCTACCTCTACATCACTGCCATTGCCTGCAAAACCTCCCCCGTCCTCCACTCACCGCCTTCTGCGGCCGCCACTTCCACACCTCCCTTCACTCCTCTCCACCTCCCCGGACGCATGTATACACCTGTGGCCATTTCGCCACTCCCTACAGAATCTCCATCCCTTGCATCCTGAATCCACCTTCCGTCTCTCCATTACCACGACCCTCCACTACTGCGGCTGCCACCATGACCTCGCCCCTCCGTTCGGAACCTGCGCCCCTCTCCAACACTGGACTCTCATAGCCACCGTCGCCCTACCATTCCCTGCATCACACTCCAATGCAAAAAAAAAAAAGAAACCAAAAAAAAAAGGGAATTTAGGGTTATTCGATTTCAATGGCATGAGTTTGGGGTTTTAACAATACACTCTAACTTTATGAGTGGAGCATCTTTTAATTTGATATTAAAAAAAAAAACAAAAAACAAATGTTATATATCATTATAAACCCATGATCTATATTTAAATATATATAAATATATAAATATACATATATTTATATATATATGTATAAATATATATATATTTATATGTATTGATTACACTAACTTTGTGAGTGGAGTATCTTTTAATTTGATATTATAAACAACAAAGGTTATATATCATTATAAACCCATGATCTATATATAAATGTATATATACATATAAAAATACATTTATATATATAAATGTATAAATATATGTATTTACATGTATTGTTTACTCTAACTTTATGAGTGGAGTAGCTTTTAACTTGATTATATAAACAACAAATGGTATATACAATTATATACCCATGATATATATATATATATATATATATATATATATATATATATATATATGCATAAATATATAATTATATGTATTGTTTAGAAGATAACTATGTCTGACAATACAATAGATAATTATATTGGTTCATAATAAATAAATTAATAAATAAATAAACAATTATAATAGAGGAGTTATTGTGTGACAATATGGAAATAGTTCGGGAAAACCAATTAGAGGCAAACTAATTATCAAGTGAATTTAAATGCTGAAATTAAAAGTAACGTAAACGTAGTGAACATCATCAAGCAAATAGAGAGTCCAATATAGTGATTGTACATGTGTGAGAAATATGCCGTAAACAACATTATTGTCGTCGTCTTAAAACATACACAACCGAGTACGCTTACGCATGTAAGGGGGAAATTTCAAGTAGTAAGGGAAAATTTTTGATAGATCGTATCATGACCACATGTCGCATGTGGACATGACACGCGTGATTGCGTGTTGTGACCGCACGTGAAATGTGGGCATGACAGAACACGGGGCCTTTTCCAAACTCCCCACCAAAAATGCCAAAGCTACAAATTCAAGGGACAATGGAAATACAAGTGAGAGGAGTCCTCTCCACATCCACACAAAACACACATAGAAGGTCCCTGAAAACCCTGCTTCTGAATATTATCCCATGTCAAGCACCTATTCCAAGCCAAAGTTCAAATGAAGCAGTTACACTTCCGCCAAGAAAGCTTATTCCACACTTTCTTCCACCAGTGAACCTCCACCCCATCCAGCCAGTGAGATAACAACACCCGATATCTAGAAGAAATAGTATAGACACCCTTAGGATTAGGAGACCAAGAAAGAACATCGCCTTCCTGGAGGGAGCTACAACGTCTACGAGAAAGGATACTATGAAGCTCAGCACACTCCTCCTCCATACCAACAATAGGCCACTCATCAAGATTCTTCCATCTCGTCACCACCAACTGCCCATGAGAAGATAAGGACTTGAAGTCACTCACCCTTGACCATCTTGCCTCACAGAACCTCTGGCACATAGTCACCAAATTAGGAAACTAAGAAACAATGGGAGGAAAACCATCCCAAGAATCAGACCAAAAATGAGCTTTCGTCCCTCTTTTACAAATCCAAAATAAGCCATCCTTGACCAGAGAAACCCCTTTCTTGAGCGTACTCCAAATCACCGAGCCTTTCCCCACCAGGGGATAATGAGGAATATCAATCTAAGGGATCCCTGGGAAGTATTTCTCTGTTGATATCCTGGCCCAGATCCCATCCTACTCCACACACCACCGCCAATACAATTTAGCAGCCAACGCCATCCTTGACAACGATGACTGCCTTAACCCAAGGTCGCCAAACTGCTTCGGGCTACAAACAATGTCCCATCTAACAAGGCTCCATTTAGAGGACAATAAGCTACTAGCCCATAAAAATTGTCTTGCTAAGGATTCCAATTCCCTAACAAAACCCAAAGGGGCCACCTCAATCATACATCTGTAAATGGGGAGGGCCTGCACCACAGACTTGAGCAATTAAACACGACCCACAAAGGACAACCAACGATGGGTCCAATGATTAACTTTCACACAAAATTTGTCTAGAATATTCTGCCAAGAATCCCTAGGAAGTCTTCCAATAGAGATGGGAATACCAAGATAGGTGAAAGGGAGAACCCTTGTCTAAAATCTCAAGATATGAGCAATTTGCCTCTGAATGGAACCTGAAGTATTGAAGAAAAAGATGGAAGACTTATCTTCATTAATCAATTGGCCCAAAGCAACAAGATAAACATCCAACACCTTGCACAAATTCAAAGCTTCCCTAATTGTAGCCATACCCATCAAAGCAGTGTCATCTACAAACTGCAAGTGAGACTGTGGAGGTAAACCACCTCCCCACCCCCACCCCTGAATGAAACCTAACTCCACATTCCTTCTTATCAAATGTCCCAGACCTTCAACAAGAAGAAGAAACAAGTAAGGAGAGAGGGGGTCACCCTGTCGCAAACCCCGAGAGGCACCAAAAGGCTCAAAGTGCTCACCATTTATTAACACAGAGAAGGATACCGAAGTGACACAACACATAACCCAATAAATCCACTCATCCCCAAAACCAAAAGCAACAAGAACCTTCCGAAGGAAGGACCATCGAACTCTGTCATAAGCCTTAGCCATATCAAGCTTGATGAACATCGCCTTATCTTTAGAACTGGCCATAGAGTGAATGGTTTTAGTTGCGATAACAACCCCATCCAGAATCTGCTGTCCCACCATAAAACCACTCTGTTCCTCAGAGATTAGCACTTTAAGCCACTTTTTCAACCTATCAGCAATCAATTTAGAGATAATTTTATAAATCACATTACAAAGAGAGATAGGACGAAATTGACTTAACCTATCCGCCCCATCACACTTTGGGATGAGAGCAAGGAAGGTAGAAGTCAAAGCCCGTAACATTTGTTTTTTCTTATGAGACTCCTGAACAACCACCAACAAGTCCAACTTGATAATCTCCCAGAATTCTTGAAAGAACTCAATTGGGAAACCATCAGGGCCAAGAGCTTTCCCCCTCTTCATTTGAAACACAATCCCCTCTAGCTCCTCAATCAAAATATCACTCATAAGATGCTCATTCATCTCCCTAGATACCAAATAAGGGATACAAGAAAGGACCTGAGCTTCCTCATCAGAACCCCCTGTGAGTCCTCCCTGAATAATGAAGCAAAATATTGCATAGCTTCACTAGTGATTTCATGAAAAGAAGAAAGAGTCTCACCCCTGTCATTCACCAGAGCAGAAATAGAATTGCCATGTCTCCTGGCTTTCACTGAGTTGAAGAAAAAAGTAGTATTTTTATCCCCTTCCTGAAGCCACTCAATCTGAGCCTTTTGTTTCCAAAAAACTTCCTCTCGTAGCTCACACTCTTCTAGTGCTTTCAAAGGCCTAGTCTCTTCCTATAGTAGGTCCTCTGTCACTCCATCTTCCCTGATCAACCTCGTAACACCATCCAACTCAGCTTGGGCAGCAGTCTTAGCATGGAAAATATTTCCAAAGCATTGCCAATTCCAACATTTAAGATGATACTTGACAAATTGAAGTAACTTAGCAAAAGTATACATTATTGTACCATAAGTAGGTCTACCATACCTCCACCACTCAAAAACATAGTCATGGAGAGAGGAGTCATGCAACTACATAAGCTGGAACTTGAAAGAAGGAGACCGAGGCACACGAGTTGAAGAAATAGCCATCTTGATAGGCTAATGATCTAAGCCCCTCCAATCCAAAATTTCAGAGCTAGAAGACCACAACCCACCAACCCAGTAGCAAGAAACTAGAAAGCGGTCAAGTCATTCCGTAATGCAATTATTGCCAATCCTCCAATTGTTCCAAGTAAACTAGCCATTAATGGGCTTGATATCAACAAGATTTAAAGCTGAGATGTTATCATGAAGTAGCAACGCAGAAGGCTCAAGCCTCACAATACCACCCTGCTTTTTAGTGAACTCAGAAATAACATTGAAGTCTCCAGCCAGAATCCATGGATGGAAAGGAACCATGCTTCGGACAAACTAGATATGAGACCACAAAAGTTGCTTACCCTGAAGTTCAGTAGGCACATAGATATTGGAGAAGAGAACAGACTCCCCCATCTCAAAACAAGATGCAATCATAGAGATAGAAGACTAAAAGGACAACCACCATAGAGGGTGGATCTTCCGAGGATTCCATAAACAAGCCACTCCCCCAGCAGACCCTTGAACACCAATACACTGGCACTCTCCACTCCCCCACAACTTAGGCACTAAACCAAACTTACACTCCACTGATAACTTAGTCTCCTGCAGGAAAAGAACATCAGGAGATTGACTTCTAACCAAATCATGAACAACTTTTTGTTGAGGGCCACTGTTCAAGCCCCTTACATTCCAGGATATAACAATCATTTCAAGGGGCTCAAAAAATGAGAATCTAGTCTTAACAGACCCTGACTCTACCAAAGTTTCCCTTGTTAATTTAATCTTTTCCAAATCCTTTTTTCTACCAAGCTTGGAAGACTTCTCCCCAGCCCCTTTTTTTGGATCCTTTTGATGAAGACCCAAATGAGAAGAAGAAGACTTATTATTCTTCACCCCCTTAGTACCTGCATTTGAAACAAGAGGAGAACCATCCCCACCACCTTTCTTCCCTACTATAATAGGAACCAATTCCACCTGGGCTTCCATTTGAACATCTATGTCCATTTGCAAAGCACTATTATCCTACAAAACCTGAGTAGCATCAGAAAGAAGGTCCTCCTGTCCTGAACCCAAAGCACCCTGATCCAGATTCACCAAGCCTAGATTCACTTCTTGCTGGCTGAGATCATCTAAAACTTCAAATTTGTTGAAAGAATCTTCATCCCGCCTTTCCTTCAAAGTCCTCTTTTGACCCTGATTCCTGTTTCGAGCCTTGATTGGAATGAAACCATCAGCCCCATCCACATCACCAGGAATGGGTTCCTTCCCCTTTTCAACCCTAGGGGGATTGCAGGGAGGTTGAGAAGGTTGGGAATCCATAGGCCTAGCCTTTGGGCATCTCCTCTGCAAATGTCCATATTCATGATAGAGACGACATTGAAAAGGAAGAGTCTCATAGTCCAACTGCTGCATCCAAGAGTAAGGACCTGCACACATATCCACCGAATCTGGCAAAGGTTTACTTAAATCAATCTCAACATAGATACGAGCAAAAGTCATCACCTTTTTAACTTGAGTTTGCTGTGAAGCACCAACTAATTTTCCTAGCATCGAAGCTAGCAAGTGTAAAACATCATTCCACCAACATTCCATAGGAAACCTCGAAGCCGAACCCACACCAGAACCCTGTTCGGAAGCTCTTCAACAGGATTGAAGCCCGCATGCCAAGCTTTAATAAATAACCCAATCTAATTATGAAAATAGAGGCCTCCTTCAAAGGCCTTGTTGCGATCCGCCAAGTAATTGAATGAAACCATGAAATAATTATTTGCTAAAAGCATAACCTCCATTTCTCCCTCTGGCATCCAAGTCTGTTGGACCCACGATTCAAGAAATTGTAATGAAACACGCAACCCCATAAACTTGCACAACAATGCATGCTTCAAATAATAATCAATATCTTCTACAATCATCTCCAGTAGGATAACCAATTTCAGCCTCTCCTCACAATGTTTAAGACATCCATTGATTTTCGTAATCCATGTACCACTAGACAAACCCGAACCAGCCAACCCAAGATCTGGTGAGAACAAGTTATTATTAAAAACCTTTGAAGCATGTGAAGGAGAATTCGCACCAACCACTGGTGAGCGAAAATCCATCTTGGGACTAGCCCCTGAAGACTCCCTGATTGGCATTGAAACTAAACAAGACCCAAGGTAGGCATGCAAGCCCCTGAGAAAAATAGAAAAACCACCACTAGGGTTTAACTGACCCACCACCTAGCACTGCCTTCAAACTGCAGACCCAAACCAACCAGGTACAAAAACCCCACCCACGGCCTCCAACCAGGCACAAAACCCCCGCAAGCTCAGGAAGAAAGAGACACTGATGCAGATGAAAAAAAACTTTGCACTGATAAAAATCAACACCCTAGACCTCCCTAAAATGCATGCACTCCCCACACT
Organism: Cunninghamia lanceolata; assembly: GCA_027924645.1. Taxonomy (NCBI): domain Eukaryota; kingdom Viridiplantae; phylum Streptophyta; class Pinopsida; order Cupressales; family Cupressaceae; genus Cunninghamia; species Cunninghamia lanceolata. Next base: position 5,105,856 of record BSBN01000148.1, on the reverse strand, counting down.
TCGCATGACCAAGAAAAAACTAGAGGATCAGGCTAGGGCACGAACGCCCTAGCTCGACATGCAGAGCAAAAAATTGACATCCTAGTTAGAACTAAGCTTCAGTGTCACAACTTTATGAGTTGTTTTACTCATTATCTTTTTATTTTCTACTGATTTATGCACTACCATATAGGCTTGCATGCTACCCTTGGTCACTTACATTGTAGTATATAACCTTCATGCAAATCCCTACATTCATGTGCCACCCATTTAGTGTCAAGAACCATGCCATGTAGATGTGTGCAATTCCTTGCACCATGCACTACCTATGTAGTGTTAGGAATCATGTTGTGCTATTGTGTACAACCCCTTTCTTCATGGCCCACCCACCCAGTGCCAAGAATCATTTTGTTCTAACACGTGCAACTCCTTGCTTCATGCATCACCTACACAATGCTACTAACCATGCAATGCAACTTGAAAGACAACCTACATTTCCTGCACAACCCTTTCATCACATGGCATTAGTGTAACACTAAGGGTAATGTCGCACAACTTAATTGACAACTTTGTTTAAGTTTTGTGTTATATAAATTATTTAATATAAATATAAGATTATATAATATATAATACAATAATAAAAATATATTTAGTAATATCAAATAATATATATTATATAATAACTAAAATATAAATATATTATATATTTTATTTATAAAGTAAATAAAATATAACACAAGGGGAATCCAAACTGACAACAAAAATTAGAGAGGCATGTGAGGATGGGAATTTTTTAATGCAATAAATCATGGAGAGGAGCCACTCCATCTCATCCATGTGATTGATTTAGTTTCTCACAATCTTTTTTATAAATTTTAAACATATAATATATTTAATATAAATATATGATCCTATATAATATAATATGATATTAGAAATAAATATTTTGATTTACATAATATAAAATATTGAATATATAATGAAAAATTCAATTATAAATATTTTATATAATATACATATATAATTTTATAATGTAATGATATACTTAAAATATATAAATATAATATGCCATCTTTGGATTCTTGGCACGAAACAACTAATTGAAAAACTCTCTCTCTCTCTCTCTCTCTCATCTTTGTCTCTCTCCCTCTCACCCCTCTTTCTATCTCTCTACCCCCCTCTTTCCCTCCCTCTTTCTATATATATCTCTCTTTATTCATTGCACCATCTCCATATTAGCATCCATGATAGTTTTGTGACTAACGAGCCCAAGCCTAAAGTTTGCCTTACTCGCCCCATCTCGACAAAAAGTCACAAAGGCATTTCATTTGCCAAATGTATACTTGTCCATTCTCACACTGAGAAAAAATCGTGTTAGAAAAAGTCTTATGTATTTGAATGTCCCTCAGAGGTTTCCCTTTCCCAAGCATTATGAGGTAAAGATAATCAATTATAGTTAATTTTCTATTTGTCTATACTTGTTGTATTTATCTATTGATATTACTTATGATATATATTACTTATGAATATGGATGCTACGTTGGGCAAGCAAAGCATCCATATATCAATAAAATGCATATATAACAAGTATTTATATAAATTATAGTTAATTTAAAATGTACATTATATAATTAATTTTTAATATTCCCCTAAACAAGTATTTATATAAATTATAGTTAATTTAAAATGTATATTATATAATTAGTTTTTAATATTCTCCTAAATTATATCTGATTTTGTATATATAAGTTTCTTATCACTAAATGGGCTCGACATGCCTAGTAGTTTCTATTAGTTTCTATGGGCATGCTTAGGAGATTTTATTTTTCTACATGGGCCTCTCTATATCATCCTCGAAAATAACAAGTACTTGTAATATGACAAACCAAGGACCCCACAAATGCTTTGAACCTTCCACCCTTACCAAAATGAAAACATTTAGCTAACCTAGACTTCAATTGCTTTTAAAACTAACAATCACACCTTGGTGTGCAATAGGTATACCAAAGATTTGTGAAAGTTCAATTGCTATGTCTTTATGTGAATGATGATTGTCTTGTATCCCTATGGCCCATGTCATTTTTTTCTTCTAGAGTGTCATGAATTAATTTGCATAATCTTAATGGATTTTAAGATCCCTATGTTTTGCTTAGTAGCTACTTCATGTGTGTGCTTCATTTCTAGATTCTTATCTATGTACTACACCTAGGTTCACTTGCATTCAACTAGTCCTCACCTATGCATATTAATAATAGTGAATATAATAATTGTATATATACATATATATCTTATATTATATAAATTATATAATTATGATTAATATTAATATATTGGATGATTTGGACTTAAAGTGTATGATCAGTAGCTATTTTAAGACTAGTGCCTAATCATTAAGAATAGAGTAATACAGAAATGCGAAATAATGTACGAAGGTGCCGAAATTAAGTGTGATGTCGAGCCTCTTGATGCAGGAATGGTGTACAGATTCGGCACTTCGGCGCAAGGGAGACGGAACTGTCCAAAGGCAAGAAGGGTGTGATATGCAGAAAGAAGAAGGGCGATGGCGTTGTGGGGGATGGGAGGTCACGGTACGCCCTTCGCTCCGTTGTTTCTCAGAAACCTATGGGCTCTCCTTCCTCCCTACCTCCCACTCAAATCTTTGATCCCCTTGGTGCTGGTGCAAAGGAGAAGCCATTACCGACAGTGTCTCCAGATCAGATCTTGGTCTCCACAATGAACTACAAAAATAGGGCAAATTTGTTTCAAGAATGCAGTGGTTTTTGCTTGGAACAGATTCAGTGGAAAATCCCTAACCCTAACCCATCTCCACTCAAATCATCTCCGATTCTTGTTGCCCCTCCTGTTCACCCTCCCAAAATGAATCAAGGTGCATAGTGGGCTCCTCTTGTTTTGTCGGCGATGTGGAAGTTGTCTTCACCAACGAACCAGCGAACCTCCTCATCTCAGATGATTGCATCAATGAGGTTTCTTCAGACATTGGTACCCATTCTCTGATCTTGAGATTTATGTGTCGGCGACCGTCCATTGCCTCAGTTTTTGCATGGGTAAAGAACACCTAGAACAATATCCCCACTCTGAAGATAGAATCTTTGGATTTCGGCTTCTTTCTATTTTCTTTCACCTTAGCTGATGACTGCAATTTCATGATGCTTAACGATCCTTGTTTTTTTGGGAATTTGAGTCTTTCTATCTCCCTGGACACCTTTTTTTGACCCAGCTACTACCAAGGTCACTAAAATTCCCATGTGGGTCAGGCTTTATAACCTGTCTCTTATCATGTGATCTTCTGAGCTAATAAAAAATTTGATTAATCAAGTGGGTATTTTTTTAAGCTTGATTCAGATGGGAGTGCTACCTCTCACAGGTTTATTAGGGTTTGTGCGTTGATGGATATTTCCCTTCCTCTCCCACATTCCATTCAGATTCATTCTTCCAAAGGTACTTGAATAGAATTTTTGAACTTTGAAGGGCTTCCCTTCAGATATTTCTGCTGCAACAACTTGGGCCACAAAGTTGAGGCCTGTACTACTCAGCGATTTCATGGCACGGGATGTATTAGTCTCAAAAAATGGATTAAAAAGAAGAAGGCCCTAATGTTGATTTTATCTGGCGGAATCATAGAAAGTTCTTTTCCTCTCACTCTGTTCCTAAGTCTGTGCTTGAGTCTCCTGTGATGCCCACTTCATCTCCACTTATTGCACTGACGGATGTAACATTGATGTAGATTGTCTACCTTTAACTGACTCAGAGGATGACGGTTCAGATTCAGAAGGCACTTACCCTTTCATGGAGGATTTAGAAGAGAACTTTGAGCTCTTCGAACCTAACTTATTTTTGACTCCCTGGATACTCAGGATTGCTCAAAAGGACAACAGTAAAACTAAAGCACATTGCAGGATTGAAAGGAAAAAAGGTCAGAAAAATGATGCAGAGAAACTTCATATGGAAGGAATGGAGGTGGTGGAAGGAGGCTCTTAGTGGACTATGGAGGCCCTCCTTTCATAGCATGGGAACAAGTCCTAGCTTCTCTATGAGTTTGGGTTGAAGGCCATGTGGGCTTTGTTTCTGGTTTCTTCTAACACTTTCAGAAAGGTGTGTATTTCTTCCTCTTCCTAGTCTTCCTAGGCTCTTCTCCCCTTCTCTTGCATCTCTTCCATCTCTCTCTTCTTCATTATTCTTGGCCTGTTTGGCCCTATTGTTCCTTATTTTTTATGATGATTTTATAAAATCTTACGAAACAAAAAATATATATTGGATGATTTCATGTGAATTAATAATAAATATATAATAGTTAATAGAGATATAATATATAATCTTATTTTATTAAATATAAGTTAGTGAATCAAATATAATTGTATAATTACTTAATATTCATTTATAATTGTATGCTAATAATATTATATTTCTTATATATATATAATATAATTAAATTAACCATAAGAAATCTAATAATCTAATTGATCTTCCACGAGTCATGTGTGTGTGTGTGAGAGAGAGAGAGGGGGGTGGGTGCTACAGGGATAGAGAGGGAGATAGAGAGAGACCATGAGATAAAGAAAGAGAGGTAGATAGAGAGAGAGAGAGATAAAGAGATAGATATCAAGAGAGATAAAGAGCAATGGATAAAAAGAGAGGGAGATAGAGATATAGAGATATAAAAATGAAGAGAAAGAGAGATAAATAAGGAGAGAGAGGTAGATAAAGATAGAGAGGTGGAGAGAGGACATAGAGAAATGAAGAGAGAAAGAAGGGGAGATAGAGAGATATATAAAGATAGAGAGGTAGAGAGAGAGAAAGATAGAAAAAGAAATAGAGAGATCAAAAAACAAATTGAGAGAGAGAGAGAGGAGAGATAGAGGAATAAAGAAGAGGAGATAGGGATAGAGGGATGGAGAGATCAAGACAGAGTGAGAGAGAGAGAGGAGATAGAGGAAGAAAGAAGCCAAGATAGAGATGGAAAGACAAAGAAAGGTTTAGAAAAGGAGAGGTAGAGAAGGAGAGAAAAAAGTTAAAAAATATGGTAAGAATGAAGGAGGATAGAGACAAAGGTATAGAGAGAGATGAAGATAGAAGTGAAGAGAGATAAACAAAAATGAATAGATAAAGAGGGAGACAAAGAGATAGAGATAAAGATGGAGAGAAAGAGAGAAGATATAGAGAGATCAAGAGGGAGAGAGAAAGGAAGAGACATGGTAAAGCAGAGACAAAGAAAGGAAGAGAGAAAGAGAGAAGGGCAGATAGAGAAACATATATAGAGATAGGGAGAGAAAGATGGAGAGAAAGAGAGATAGATATATAGATATATAGATAGATAAAAAGGGAGAGATAAAGAAAGAGACATGGTAAGAGAGAGTGTGTATGTTAAACAAAGAGATATGAGTAGAATGAGGAGAGAAAGGGGGAACATAGAAGGATAGAGAAATGGTGGAGAAAGAGAGAGATACAAAGAGATAAAGAGAGGGAGAGGGTAGATTGCTAATTAAGTTTAGTCTCAATCTTTACAAATTTTTCTAATCTAGACTTGATTTGTAGTTTATCCATTTTTTCTATAATTAAGTTTAAAGTCTCAATATTTACACATTATTTTAATCTAGACTTGATTTTTAGTTTATCCATTTATTATACTAAGTCAAATATGCAAGTGTGATTGATGTAGATTCAACTTCCTAACTTTTAAATTCAAAATTAATCTTCGGATTATACCAACTCCTTTCCTATTAATCATTATTTTTCAATTTAAATGTGAAATATGTGACAAACCTTGATCCATTTGAATCATCACCAAACCCCCACATCTCATACTTTATCATTTAATCATCATTTAGAGACAATAATCTAGGCATCAAAATATTATCAAGCAACTAAGCATATATTGCGAAATTGTTTACCATGTCTCTGATTTTGTTTACATTGTTAAATTGGTTAAAGGTTTTTGATCAAGAAGAAGACTCCTTGCTAGGAAAATCCCTCAATATCTTTAGAGAGAGAAAAGAGAGAAAGAGATAGAGGAAGAGAGAGAAATAGAGAGGGAGAGATATAGATATAGAAAGGGAGAGATAAAGAGATAGAGTAGGAGAGAAAGATAGAGATAAGAGGTATAAGAGAGATAGGGAGATAGAGAGAAAGAGAGGTATAGAAATAGAGACTAAGAGACTAAGAAAAATAGAGAGATAGAAAGGAAGACAAAAAAATTTATATATTTATAGAGAGAGAGATAGAGGGGTGAATATAGAGAGAATTAGAGACTAATTTAAAATAGAGACGAAGGGAGAAAGAGAGCTAGAAGAAGACATGGAGAGTCAGAGAGAGATGAACAAGGAATCAAGATGAATGGGACAAGTTGGATAGAAGAGATAGATCTACTATTATGTTTCCATTCTAATTTAGGCTTAAATAATGTTTTAGTTCAAAAACATTACTACAAGTTTATGAGAAAACAATACTGCATTATATCAAACTAAATGTCTTGTAAATAAGTTATTTTTAAAAACAAATATGTATTCTTTAAAGATTCACAAAGGAGACTTTGTAACCAATCATTTAAAACCTAGCTTCCATAGATGTCAAATTGTTCATCATAGGATACCATGTTTTTGTTTTGAAGCCTATTTATCTAAAGGGGATCAATATCCTTTCATTGTTCTCTAGAATTGGGGGACAAAAGTTACTTTGTATCATTTGAGTCTACCACTCAATTATTATGTTTTATCTACAAAAAATGGAGATAGGAAGAGCTATAACTTTCACTAATTTATAAAGTTATTGTAAGTGGATAAACAACCAATACATGAATTTTGAAGGACATGATCTAGATTCAACTCCACTCAACCAAAATAGGGAAATAGAGAGGGACTAAAAGATAGAAAGAGGCACACACACACAAACACACACACACACACACACACACACACACACACACACACACACACATATATATATAATACCATATTTTTGTTTTGAAGCCTATTTATCTAAAAGATATCAATATCCTTTTTTGTTCTCTAGAACTAGGGGTGCAAAAGTTACTTTGCATAATTTGTGTATTACCACTCAATTATCGTATCTAAAAAAATGGAGATAGGAAGAGTTTCTAGTACATTCACTAATTTATAAAGTTATTGTAAGTGGATGAACAACCAATACATGCAATGTGAAGGACATAGATCTAGATTCATGATCTAGAGAGAGAGATTGATATAAATTAATCAAGAATCAAGAGAGAGCAAGAGAGAAAGAGGAGACATAGGGGAAGAAATAAGGAATTGAATAGAGAGAGACATAGATATGGACATATATTCATTGTATCTACAAAAAATAAGATATAAAGAGCTAGAAAATTTACTAATTTATAAAGTTATTGTAAGCAGATGAACAACCACTACATGCAATATGAAAGACATGATCTTAGCCAACAACTCCTTTCAACCAAAACAACATTGGTTATGAATTGTTATAATGCTTGACATATCTAAATCATTTACAAGTGTGATTCAAACTTCCTCCTAAAGACTCTATGAAAGTTTAGATTCAACAAAAAATGATTGATTCGATACAATGTTGTATTTGCACCCCCTCATTCTCCATCACAATAAATAACCAAAAGGCTAAATATTTGTATAGGCTTAAGGAATGGAGATCTCCGTAGTTCCTAACTACTTATTATAATGGGAAAACACTTCTAATAAATATAGCTTTCCACTAAATATAAAGGAAAATCTATGCCCAACCAACTATAAATGAAGGAACTAGATACATAGGTTATCATTTGCAAATTACATTATCTTCTATTCCACTCTTTATCTTACTGAAACAAACTAAATCAAAGAAATTATTCATAGCTAACAATAGTCTTTAGGGAAAAATAGAAAAGTCCCAACCCACAAGAAAAAGGTGATTACAAAGAAGTGTGACTACCAATAAATTAACTAGGATTTCTAATACACTAGAAAGCAACAAATGGGATAAGGGAAAAGAACCGACACATCACTCATGACAACACACTTGGAAGAATAACAAGGGTAGAATCAATATTGTCACTGTATAGGTTGATTGGATTAAATTTCTTGTTACTAGGTGTTGTCATTTGTTATTATTTATTTAGATACGTCATTAATAGAAATATATAAATAATGATTTAACTTACTTCCATGTGTTTGAAAATAATATTTTGATTTGCCTGTAAGTGATGAAAAAATAATACGGACATCATAACTACTCCATGCAAGACTACTGACTTATTCTTTGGGAATCTCTCTGGTGCACTAATAGTCTTCTTAGAGTGTCATTTTAAAAAAATAGGAAAAGAGAAACAAGAGAAAATTATAGGGAGACATCGAGATATCATAGAGAGGAAGTGTGTGAGAGAGAAGGGGTGACAAAGACAAAGACAAAGACAAAGAGAGATAAAGAGAAATAGAAAAGGAGAGGTAGAGAGAGAGAAACATATGTAGAGAGATATTATTGTTTCAAATTAAATTATTTTAGGGCCTTCCACCTATTATCATATCAAAACCTCCAATTGAATTAATCATTTTATCAAGTCTTTCTTTTTCCAAATTATGCACATCTTCCACCTTATTCAATTTACCCTTAAGATGTTATATGGAGAGAGAGAAGAACAAAGAAGGGGAGAGAGATAGAGATAACAAAATAGAGAGAGAGGTACAAAGATAAAGAAAGAGAGAGAGGGGAGGGACAGGGGGAGGGAGGGAGAGATAGAGCAAAAGAGAGGAAGAGAGAAAGCAAAAGAGAGAGGTAGAGAGAGATAGAAGAGAGAGGATGGGAGCAAGAGAGAGGTAGAGTGAGAAATCTTAGAGAGAGGAAGTGTGTGATAGGGAAATAGAGACAAAGAGAGATAAAAAGAAATAGAGAGCTGGAGAGGGAGACATAGATATATAGAGATACCTAGAGAGATAAATAGGGAGAGAGAGACAGAGAAAAAGAGAGAGGTAAAGAGACAAAGAGGGGAAGAGAGAAAGAGATAGAGCAAAAGAGAGGTAGAGTACCTTTCAATTTCAAGTAGAGAATATGGGTACATGCATAACCCTCTTATGAATAATTATTTCCAAATTTTACCTTTACTACCCATCACAATTGATGAGGCATTTCCTAAAACACAATATAATCATTACCCATCATGGGATTACAAAAATAAGATTAATTGCATAAACGTAGTGACAAAAATTGTTCCATTGTGTGATAGACTTGAGATTATAGTCAACCATTCCAATACTCTTTCAATTTTAGCATACCCATTGCACACTAAGGTGTGATTGCTAGTTCTAGCAATATAAACAATGTAGATAGTTCCTCAAGCATTAAATGTAAATAGACAAATTCTTATACTGGAACACAATACCTTACTGTTAAATCTTCTCATGATTGTTTCTGCTTAATAGTGAAAACAAAATACATTTTAAATTTCAGTAATGAACAGAATAACTAACTAGTGGATGAGAAAAAGGAGAAGCAAGGGTTGTAGTTCAAACTCCAACTATAACTTTGGGAATCTACAACTTGCCAATTGCACATAAGCCTCTTGTTTTGGGGTCTCATAGGGAACGTAGAAGTTTGCCCCACCATAGTATTACTAATATTATTCCACGAAGTCCAATCCCAAATCCCAACCCCACAGCGATCACTAAGATGTATTTATCTACTTTACTCCACATTGATTTACCCACCATTTTTGAAGGTGAAGGCACTTTTCAACTTTTATTCTGTTTACAAATTTGTAAAGGGTATCCACATAAACACGTACGGCTTCCCAAGTAAGATCTCTCATCAAAAGTCATAAGCTGTTTTCCTCCAGGTATCGACTCATAGAGGCGGTTGAAGGATACATTCTAATAGCTCAACTTGGATAATTGAGATAGCTTCTCAGGTATTTGCCCACTCAAACTATTTTGGGACAAGTCCAACTACTCCAGAGGTTCTATTTGCCCTAAAGAAGCTGGTATCATACCTTCCAATCGATTTCTAGACAGATTTAACTGCCTCGACTAAGATATATTCCCAATGTTTGGCGGTATTTCCCCTTTTAAATTATTATTTGACAAATCCAGTATGGTGTTTGCTGCCAGCACATATTCTAGTCTATACTCATTGCCTTTTATTTTGATGGCTGGTATATCCTCATAGAGTGTGCTGCCACCAAGTTGGGAAACTTCAGGGTTTCTAAATCCTTTGAGGCCCTCTAGAGTAGAGGGAATTGTTCCCCCAAATTTATTATTGGATAAATCCAACACTTGCAATCTACTGAGATTTCCAATCCACAGAGGAATGTCTCCCTTAAGCTCATTAGAGACAAGGCTTACAACCCTCAACTGTAGATTTGAAAGAGGGTGTGAAAAAAGATCACCTACCAATCTGTTCTGCTGAAATCAACAAGAGCAAGATCTGTACGTATAGCCAACGATGCAGGGAGGGTCCCAGAAAAATTATTAGAATAAGTGGACAAAACTTTTATGAGTTGCTGGAGAGCTTTAGCCTCATTAAGGCTGTACAGTTACTCAATGTTGGTGGAATTCTTCCGGACAAAAAGTTGTCTGCCAGTACCAAATCGGTTATATGCTTGCACATCCCTATGGATGGCGAAATCTTTCCTGTTAGTTGATTATGAGATGCATCTAATTTCTTTAGTGAAATCAACTCACTAAGACTTTCAAGAATATCCTTCAAAAGATTATTGTTGTAGATGACGAGCTCAAAAAGATTCTTGAGTTTACCAATACTGTATGGTATTGGTCTTGTTAAATTGTTTCCATTTAGATGCAAATATAACAAAGATTTGAGCTCTCCAATGGCCTCTGGAATCTTCCCTATCAAATTCAATGAAATATAATTCAGAACAATTACTAAGAGGAGGAAGGATTGAAGTAGATAACCAGTTGCGTTCAAAGTAAAGACATGAGAATGACGCACCTGTGAGATAGTTAGAGTAAAGGGCCAAAGTAAGTAGAGACATGCAATTTCCTAATTCAGGTGGTATAGGTCCGGTTAAACTGTTTGCATGCAGATGCAAATATTCTAGAGATTTAAGCTGTCCTATAGCCTTTGGAATTTTACCTGTTAAATTCAATGAAATATAATTCTAAACGATTACTAAGAGGAGGGATTGAAGCAGATAACCTATTGCATTCCAAGTAAAGATATGAGAATAACTCATCTATGAGATCTTAAGACTCAAGGAGCAAACCAAGTAGAGATGTGTAGTTTCCTAGTTCAGATGGTATAGCTTCAGTTAAATTGTTTACATTCAGATGCAAATATTCCAAAGATTTGAGTTGTTCGATGGCCTTTGGAATTTTCCTGTTAAATTCAATGAAATATAATTCAAAACAATTACTAAGAGTAGGAGGGATTGAAGCAGATAACCTATTGCGTTCAAAGTGAAGACATGAGAATAGCGCACCTGTGAGATAGTTAGAGCTAAGGACCAAACCAAGTAGAGATGTGCAGTTTCCTAGTTCATTTGGTATAGGTCTAGTTAAATTGTTTACATGCAGATACAAATATTCCAAAGATTTAAGCTGTCCTACAGCCTTTGGAATTTTATCTGTTAAATTCAATGAAGTAATTTAGAACAATTACAGAGAGGAGGGATTGAGATAGCATGCTTCCTTGAAAGTAAAACATGAGAGTAGTGCACCTGTGAGATAGTTCTAACTAAGATTCAAATATTCCAAAGATTTGTTTAATAGAGAATTTGGAATGCTTCCGCTCAGACAATTTTTGTTGAAGATAAATTGCAGCTAAACTAAAAACTAAAATAGATAAATAATCAAAGACATAGAGATAAAATCAGAGACACGAATTTAACGTGGTTCACCATCAAGATGGCTACATCCACCAAGGAAAGCAGGACACACTATTCCATTAATCAAATCCAATTACAATAGTCTTCATCTCTACCAAAAAGAGAATAAGAAGTGAATTATATAAACTCTTCAGGCAAGTGAAGAGACATGGGAAGAGGAAGACAAAAGGGCAGTGATGGTTGGGCTTCATTTCTAACAATCTCGCACTTGAAGCCCAAACCGCACTGCTGTCCCCACTTTCCTTGAAACTCATGGTTACTTAACTACAATACCAAGTAACCATTCCATTGGTTGACCAATCTAGGTAAGAATTCCAACCAGTTCAACTAAACTGACACTTCTCTAAGGCACAACATTCAAAGATAGACTCTTCTCTGTATTCACCACATCTTGAGAAAATACCAAAATTTTACCAATACCCGTAGCATTAGACCCACTGCTAGATTTCTCTTTCTCTGTCATAAATTGTCTCCATAGAGACTTACATTGTACTAGTGTAATTAATGTATTAGAAGGGGAAACCTCATTTGTCCTGTATCTCTGTCTAAACATTGATTCTTCCATTGTTGTTTGCATTCCATAAGCAAAGGCAAGTAAGTCTGTATAAGAAATCATTGCTCCATTATCAATGCAATACCGCTCATCGGTTGCAAAAAATCTGCCTCCTCTCTCTGAACACATTATCTACATCATTTCTTGAAGCCTCTCATTAGATCCAACCCTACCAACAATAAGAACATCTTTCTTGTCACAATGTGCCATAGTCCTTTCTGTAATTTCAACCAACATTGTAAAGATAGTCTCCTGTAGAGAGAAACACAAATTTGCAGGTGTACACTCCTCAGTCTCAAGCTTTTGTGCAGCAGCAACCTCAATATAACTAAGTATGCCACTGAAGGACATGTCTATGCCTTTTACAACACATGGCAGTTCAACAAACTGGTTACCCTTCTTTGCTAGCTGTTTGATATTTTACAGGGACTGGGGTCATTGGAGATCTTCAAAACCCTAGCAAACCTATCCAAACAAATCCCTAAATCAATATTGATGGCCTCTCTAAAAATCTAGTAACACCCTTCGTTGTAAGCAATGACTTGCGTATTCCCCTTGTTGATATAGAGCACAACAGGGTTATGGGCGCCAGTGACAACCCTGCCCATCTCGATATGGGCCACATAGTGGTTGACCCCCACAATGGGCTTCTTCCAGAGCTGAGAGAGCATCCTCACCACCACTGCCAACACCTGCACCCCATCACTCCCATACCGGATGGTATTCACTGTCTTCTCATTAAAAATAGGCAAATTCTTTGTCAAGGCCTAGACCAACCTACCATTACCACCAGACAAAAAACAATGATCCCCACCCATCTCATATGGGTCATCCTGATCCCAAAATGCAAGAGACATGTTCCAAGCAGCAGTAGCATAAGCTTCCAATAAAACATTAGTCAACTCTTCAAGCTGCACAATTAGTGCTGACTTCATTGGAGGTTCCGAAACATTTGCTTCTATTTTCAATTCAAAAATAACTGAAGCTACCTTCCAAAGTCCAGACCTCACATTTGGTTCATAATACCAAGGTGTTAATCATTCTGGTGATGGATATCAAGAGCGTTGAACATCTCTATAGCGAATGGCAATCCATACAACACCTGTGCATGCAATTGAGACTTGACAAAGACGTTCAGTTTGCAGCTTAAGTGGCATCTCCCTTCCAATGACTTAAGATAGATGCTGGTTAACACAGGAAAAGAGCTCCTCCAAGTATGAAAATTGACTCTAAAACACTTTAGCCTTCTCTCTATCCATCAACATTACATTATCCAATTTCACTTTTATTTTAATGTTGGCCATTCTGCCATTTGGAGTTTGGAATGGACCAATCGTAGATGAGCTAATCCGTGGCCCAGCTTGATGAGGATATGCTTTTGATGTTGCACAGGGTGACTTTCCTTCAGCCTCTTCTCATCCCTAACCTCAAGTCTACCCGAATGGCTGCGTTTGACACCAATGACGACCATAGCTTTTCTTTTCTGTTTCTCATGTTGATCTGCTATTGTTTGTTGTGAGACCAATATTTCAGAACATGTTGATGGAGACACCATGACAGCCACATTCATAAGCTCCTCAGGAACCTTAACCTTTGCCTGCAACTTACGCCTGGTATAGGTAATCCTCGTGGCCTGAGGCCGCTCTTTTGATTCCATGGCCTTTCTCTTGCGAGTCTCCTTCTCTGCACTGAGAACAATCTGGCATTGCCTTGCTTTAGATCATGTAATTCTTCCAACAACAGGTAATGCTGCTGCCGCATCATTCTTTGTTTTCTTCTCCTTAGCCCCGACTCTCCCTCTATCTCTCGCCTTGGCATTATCACCATCATCCTCTATTTTTTGCCGCTTGTGAGGGTGACTATTGTGGTCTCTTTCTCCACCATCTCTACCCTCATAAGAGCACTTGGGCTTCTCTGCACTTACACTTTCTTTCACAAACATTTGATCAAATTCCAATAGGTTAAGAAATTTATCAATGACGGAATCAACTACATCATCTAACCTTTTCATTTCACATGAAACAAGAGTTTCTACGCTATACAAGGTGCCTACTTTACTGCCCTGAGCAATTACCAAGGCCCCTTTTGTGACTTTCCATCTATTCAATTCAAAATCAACTTTACATCCTTGTGAAAACAACTGTCCAGTTGAAATTAAATTTTGTTTGAGCTGAGGGACATATCTGACATTTTGCAACAGACAACTATTTCTATTTTTTAATTTTAACAAAACATCCCCTTTGCCAATAACATCACAAGATTCATTATTGCCGAGAAGAACCTTACCAAAGACACCGCTTTGCAGATTTTTGAAGTACTACTTGCATGGAGTGGCATGAAACGATGCTCCCGAACTGAGCACCCAAACATTTGGTGGTATTTCTTCCGAAGCTGTAACAAGAACAGCAATTGTTGCACCGGTATCCTCTTCACGTACCGGATTCGCTTCATCTTCTTTTGGCTGATTTTCAGCCTTCTTCAAAAACCAACAATTCTTCTTGATGTGGCCTTGCTTGCCACAATACCAGCAACCGGCATCTCTCTCACTAGATTTTACCCTCCCTTGTGATTTCCTACAACTTTCTTTATCAGTCGGCATTGCTCCCACTCAAACTCAAACCTCTCATGCCAAATGACCGAGCACCATGGCTCTGATACCAATTGTTGAAGATAAATTGCAGCTAAACTAAAAACTAAAACAGATAAATAATCAAAGACACAGAGATAAAATTAGAGACACGAATTTAACGTGGTTCACCATCAAGATGGCTACATCCACCAAGGAAAGCAGGACGCACTATTCCATTAATCAAATCCAATTACAACAGTCTTCATCTCTACCAAAAAGAGAATAAGAAATGAATTATATAAACTCTTCAAGCAAGTGAAGAGACATGGGAAGAGGAAGACGAAAGGGTAGTTCATTTTCAATTTCCTCAGACCACCAAATTCTGCAGGTATGCTCCCTGTCAAGTTGTTGACGGAAAGTCTAATCCACTGAAGCTGCAAGCAATTGGAAAGAGAGTTGGGGATGGAACCCTCTAGTCCATTTCTTCTGAAGTCAAGTATCCTCAACGATTCTAGCTGGCCAAGCTGAGTGGAATCCTTCCTGTGAAGGAATTGAAAGAGAGATTTAAAGTGCGTAACAAGGAGAGGCCTCCTATGAATGGAGAAATGTTACCTTTCAATCTCAATTGAGGGAGAATTATGGCCACTACTCTGTGGGTATGTTTTCTGCACCAAACACCGCTCCAGAAGCAGACGTTTTCTGAATTGGTAGAAGTCCAGTTGGAGAGCAATAGCATGGGGTCGTCTGTAATGCCATTTTTGAAGGAAAGTAGAGCTTCAACGTCCCTCTTATCATGATCAACTTTATCTAGAAGCATACGATCTTTCGCAACAAAAAACCTTTGAGAGACATGAGGAGAAAAGGAAGTGTTGGCATTCTGTATTGCGGTGGCGGTAGTTAATGTGAAGACCAGAGCCAAGCCTAAGCACAGCATTGCGATCATCATTTCTAATACGAATCATCGAGCCCGCAGGCAGTGTAATATAGGTGAGTCAGCCTGTCCAGCAGGTAAAACTAGTCATCAATGGTGGGGAAAGCGAAATTGTGAAGCCAGAAATATGAGGGAAACAGTGATTATGGTATCCAGTTTCACATTTGATTGTATTTATTTTTTTATTTTTTTTGAGGTAATCTCTTCCAATTTTTTCTGTTTGGCATTCTGGGGACAAAAACATTCTGTATGCATTTGACATATTTATTAATTAATTGAAATTCAAAATAGACCCTTTCTTTTTGGTAAAAGGCTATCCCGCCTCAGAAAAAGTATGGGGGCATGTATGCGGATGCTATACCATACATATGTACTTGTTGGGAATCATAATTTTATGATTCCAACACTTTATGATTTCCAACAAGTGTAAGTACAGATGTATGGTATGGCCTCTGGCATCCATATCCCCATACTATTCTTTCTTTTTGCAAGTAATGACTTTTTCTGTTTGGCATTCACTCCTACTGGACAAAATCATTCTGAGTGTTTTGTCCAGTAGGAGTGAATGCCAAACAGAAAAAGTCATTACTTGCAAAAAGAAAGAATAGTATGGGGATATGGATGCCAGAGGCCATACCATACATCTGTACTTACACTTGTTGGAAATCATAAAGTGTTGGAATCATAAAATTATGATTCCCAACAAGTACATATGTATGGTATAGCATCCGCATACATGCCCCCATACTTTTTCTGAGGCGGGATAGCCTTTTACCGAAAAGAAAGGGTCTATTTTGAATTTCAATTAATTAATAAATATGTCAAATGCATACAGAATGTTTTTGTCCCCAGAATGCCAAACAGAAAAAATTAGAAGAGATTATCTCAAAAAAAATAAAAAAGGATATCTTTTGAATTTCAATTAATTAATAAATACGATCAAATATGCACTCAGAATGCTTTTGCCTCTAGGAATGAATGCCAAACACAAAAAGTCGGGAGGAGTCTCTCTTGATTTTACTCCATTACAATGCGAATGTGATGGTGGATTGTGGCCATCAATTTAAAGTGATCAAAACAAAGGACGTCAATTTACACCCTTGGGCGGAATTTGTCATTTGGAAATGACAGTGTCGGTGGTAAATGAGAGAAGGCCACGAATATGGTGACTTTGTTATTTGGATGTCAGACATGTCAGGTATTCGTTTTGTCAAAGCTTGGGTAGTAAACTCAAATTCAGGGCTTAAATTTGATGGCTGTATGGCTGTAGCTATTTTTCCCGTAAAATACAATCAAAATTTTAGGAAGATTGTATTACATGAAAGGGTAGATTTTAGATAGAATGTCAAATTGTTTTAATATATGTATTTAGTTTATATATAATTTTTTATAATAAAGATATGTTTTAATATTTAAAGGGCAAGTTTGAGTAGATAATTGTCATGAAAAATTTGCTTCACAGACAGAGTCGACCGTCAAATTTAAGCCATGAACTCAATGAATGTCTTTGAAAGTACATCACATGCAAATTCAAGCCAGTTAGCTTGAAGTGCATGTACATGGCACCAAATTTGCCCAACTTTAGGCAATTTTATAAGATCTTACTTTAAATAACTAAACTTTAAGATAACTAATTTTTTTTTACTATAGAATTATTTTATATAGATTTTTGTTTTTATTTAAGAACTAGCACTTGTATCAAAAGGAGGTGCAATGGTTATCTCAATAGAAAATTATATACAAGGTAATATGTTAGAGAGTACAATTAGATGAATGCATTAGAAGATCTTGGGTGTGTTCAAACTCAGCAAGAATGTCGGTAGCATAACTTGGATCATCTTGAGAAAATCTAAGCATTGGGTCCAAAGTTTCATCACTGTGTTCATCATATACTACAACTATTTTTGAATTATCCAAAGTGTTGGCTCATGAACTCTTGTTTCTAGAAAGCACATCATACTCAGCCTCACCAAAATTATGAATTTCCATTAAAAATAATGTTGATTCTAGTTAAAAGTATTCTATGATGTTGTCCAATCGAAAAAAATGCCCTCCCAAAATCTCCTAATCAAGAAAAGGATTGCATATCCAATTATTGGATCCTTCGTGCTAATATTTAAAATGATAAGAGCATAAAGCTACCACTATGAAAACTCATGTGGTCAACATTTAACATAACATATAAATCAATCAATAGGACTCAACTTTCAATAGGGATGGTAGATCTAACCATTAACTTCGAAGTACCAATATATGGCCTTGCTACCCTTCAAAATGTCCTACCACTAACTAAATCACCAAACGAGCTCAATCTCCTAATTTACATATGAGAGAGGGGCCAATAGTCATGCAAGCTAACTTTGCAACTATGTAGTGGTTACATGGAATATTGTAGGACTTTTTAAAAAAAAAAAAATATGATATGGACTCTTATCTATCTACAACTAAGGTTTGGAGGTGTGCCTCATAATGAAACTCGCCAAATCAACATGTCTAGTGAGAACTATCCTTAAAATGAATTTTTAAAAATTTGACCAAAAATCTATCATGGAATCCCGACTAGTTGAACAAAAAAATATCATTTGTTGTTAGAATATCATCATATTTTAATTAAAATTTTATAACTTATATGTGACCTAAACGATCTCAATACCTTTTGGTAACCATGAATGTAGTAGAGGATTCCCTTCTTTTCTCTCCTTGATCAAAAGATTTAGATAATGGTGTTTCCTAGATGGTTGTTCATCGCAAGAAGGGGAGTCTCCCCAAATTTGTTTGACTCTCACCTTGGGTCAAGGGTGTGCAAATTGCTCGTTCGAGATCCAGTGTTGTGTAGGTTTGCCCTTTGTGTTTTGAGAGTTTTTGTTCCCAAGGGCAGCTTGACTACAATTTTGTAAGGTTCCAGGGCCTATCAAAACCTAAGGTTTGTACAAGGTTTATAGTCCCTTTAAAACCAACTTATCTTAATCAAAATCATGAATATTGTTATCTCTAACCTTTATATCCAACACAATTGACCCAATAATTGAACACAAAATACTATTTATTGTTTCACAAAACAGCAAATTCCTATTTAAAATATTTATATTTAATTCTAAATGATCATAAAACTTTTTGACAACTTTTTACATTTCATGACAAACACAAGATGTTTACTATACTTGCCTTTTCCATTTGTCATAGGACAAACATACTGAAACAGGGCAGATGGATCGACATTCTGGAGTTCATGCTCAATTGTTTGATCTATGTCTGGAGGTAGGGTCTCCAAACTAGAGATGTGAAAAGAGAACTAACTAGATCTCTCGTAAACAAATCAGTAAGAGATGATTGACTGGAGCACTTTAGCCCCCCACAATTAATCTACCTTCCACGGGGGCCCACACGCGCAGAATGGGAAGCTTCCGGGTTCTTGATGAATTCTTTCTGTTGAAACTGTGGTTTTAGTGTCTTGAATGGAAGTAACTAGGTTTCGGGAGGGGTTCCTTCTGGGAGCCATGACTAGGAGATGGCAGACTCCAAGTAGGCAAAGGTATAGAAACTAGGGAAACAACCATGTAGGAAAAGAAAACAACTTAATCCCGACTAAGGAATATGGTTTGTCTGGAATAAAGGAGACCAACAATATGGCTCGGCAGAAACAAAAGCACCACAATTATAGTTGCCCCCACCCAACCCACTTCCAAGATGGAGCAAAATCCAAACTGTTAGGAACTCAACGGAGCCCTTCTTTCATCATTGGAGTAAGGCCCCCGCTTCACATCAGGTTCACCAAAGGGTGTATGCACCAGATGAGGCACACATGCTGCATAAAAGCATGCTACTATCCTCACGGGCCTCAGTGACATAACACCTCACAGACTCTAGAGGGAAGGCAAGAATAGAGCCAATGGTGTGGACATGTAATGGGTTCACCAGTTGAGTGTTGTGCATACTCAACAAACCATGGCGGGACCTTTATAAGAATCCTTACAAAATGATGGAAGAGTTTAAACAGCCGGTGCATTGTAAATGTACGGGCAGTCAAAAATTTGTAGACGCGTCAAAATAAATCAACCATTTAATCAAAAACAAGTTATTTGAATCAGTTAACAAGCATCAACAGATCATATCGAACATGTTTTTTAAATTCAATCAGCATTGAAATTTTTATAAACAGCCGACACAATGACGTGTTGGGCTGTTTACGTGAAGCCAAAATGATGGGGCAAGAATCGGGACCTTCTCGATTTATTATGATGCTTCCAATAGAGGAAGACACCGTCGACCAACATTATAAGTTGAAAACAACAAAGTTTAGTCGAGACAAAGGGAATGATACTTACTCAATCGAGATTAAGTAAGACCAACTCGGGCTGATAATGAAGAAGAGGAGATCTAGTAGTTTAAATAGGGTAGTGATGAAGTCCACTTAACTTCCCTATAGTCAAGAAAGGGCTAGCTACCTGTGGTGCTGAACTACACAAGAATCCCTTTGTCTGGTAGGTGGTTATGGAATCCACTTCCTAGAGACTTGTGCGATCAAGGATTGCAGCGACAGGTCAATATATCATGTCGATTTCTGCAGCTTCTCCCTTATGGCAACTGTGTATTACCCGAGATTGTCACTGTGGTAGTTTTTGCAATAATATGTTCGAAGGGCCGCCCTTCTTTTATATAATTGAATTGGTATGTATTTTGGTGTGTAGATTCAGGGATCGGTGGGAGGAAGTTATACAATGCAACCACATATCGTTAATGAGAGAAGGTCACAGATCCAAATTGATATGTACATAAAGATCCTGTGGGGTTTTGACAAGCCGGGCAATCTTACTGAAACAGGGCAGATGGATCGACATTCTGGGGTTCATGTTCAACTGTCTTATCTATGTCTGGACTCTGGAGGTAGGGTCTCCAGACTAGAGATGCGAAAAGTGAACTGACTAGATCCTTTGTAAAGATGTTCCTCTAACAAATCAGTAAGAGGGCAGTTAAGTGAGGTATACATATAATATGAAGTATTCCAATGTATGTACATTATCATGTACATTATCACCCTAGTAGCTACACATAAGGATAGTATATGTCCATGTAACAACAATACTTGTTTAAATGAGAAAATTATTTTATAAATGACACACTTATATTGGATAGTTATGATATTGTACATTTAAAGAAAAAAAGTATTTATTACACTTGTTAATGAATGTATTTATGATTTTTTTTATGTGATATTCACAAGTTCTCATGTATTCATGTAAGGGTCTATCTTGAAAAACATTTGGTCATTTGTTGATTTATATGTGGAATAATTATTGATAATATATAGTACAAATATGTTGTAAGACTAAATCCTATAACCACAAGTACTATATCAACAATAGGACTCCACTTAACTACTAACCCCTCTCTCCTTTATTTATGTTTTAAAAAATTATAATTATTTTTCAAAAATATATGCAATCATTAATAACTTTTAATTATTTTCCAAAATCATTTTTCAAAAACAATAATGTTTTTCAGGCTTTGATGGTATTTAAATGGTAATCATGTCTCTACCATGAATTAACTAACAATAATAAGTCCATTTTTTCATGCTAATCATGACAAATTTCTACTTTTTAATAGACTTTTCTATTCACATTAGAGTTGTCTCCATATATATATATATTTGATTAACATTTAAGGAGACCCATGTGCCTTGCGCTTTTCTACTCACCTCTTTGAAGAAATGATAGAGCAAAATTTTGCAGTTAGGTCAAGGAGACCGCTACGGTCTCAAGAGAGTCTTTTTGCAGATTTTTTAGTGGGAGGTGATAGGGTTTTCAAGCATTCAGGAAATGAAGACTTTTTGCGAAGACATCTCTCGCAAGGACGGAAAGGTTTTAATTCTAGATCCAAGGGATTTGGAAGGTCATTCCAGGAATTTAAATTTGTGAAAGCTCCTAAACAAATATGGGTACCAAAAGAAAAATCTACAGGTGAGGATTCTGTTGTAACTGCTGTATCTAAGGAAATTGAGATCCAGCTTCTTGAAGACCTTATTCGTCCTCATGTCTTAGATCTAAGCTAGCATGTGATAATAGGTAAGATTTGGAATTTTACTGCTGAAGCTCATTTATTGGAATCTTGGGTTTATGTTAATTGGTGAGAAGTTTCCAATTTTGGTTACTGGACAAAGGTTTAGGGTTTTTTATAGTTATTTTCTCAAATAAGGAAGCAAGAGACAACATTTTGAAAGTAAAATCTTGGTTTTTCAAAGGTAAAGGAATCTATTTACAAGAATGGATTCCTAATTTTGATCCTCGAGCTAATTCAAATAATTATTTTCCTTTATGGATTAGCTTCCCTAGCTTACCTTTGGAATATCGAGATTTGGGTGTTCTAAAATTTATTGCTGAAAGAGTGGGGTTTTTTGTAAATCATGATATGTTGACTTACAAAAACCCTAGTCTTCCAGTAAGAATGTGTGTGATTATGAACACTTTCTTTCCTCTTCCTTCTTCTGTGATTTTGAAAACTTCTAAGACTATTTGGATTCAGAATCTTATTTTCGAAGATCCTCAGACTATTTTAAATTTTGATAATTTGGGTAATGCTGAGGAATGGGGGGTTTCAAAAAAATCTCCTGATTTGTTTTCTAAAGATAACGATGCTTGTCCAGATTCAGTTTCAACTAAATCAAATTGTTTGGAAAATGATCATCCTTATAATTCTTTTTTTAATCTTCAAGAACTTGAAACAGTTAGGGAATGTCCTGTGCTTTCAACTGAGCAGAGCTTTAAAGAGCCTAATTTGGACATTGCGAATGAAGGAGTTTTGGGTTTCGATTGTCCTATTGTGGTTTCTCCTTCTTTAGATGAGGGGAATCTTGGGTATGAGGATAACGAGTTGTCTTTTAATTATCTAGTCAATCCTTCTTCTAGTTTGGAAAGTAATGCTATTTCCTCTTCACAAGTGCCCACATTGGTAGATCAAGATAATGTAAATCTTGATTCAATCCCTAATCCTTCAGATTGTGCTACTCTTGCCTCAGATCCTTTGCTTTTAGAGTCTAATGTAGTAACTAAGGATTCTTTAGTCTCTCTTGTTGACCTTATTTCAGGGGAATTTAAGGATTCCTTCCCTCTAGAGGAGGCTGAAAAGTTCATTGATGCATTCATTTCAAAAGTTGGGGAGGAATTTATCAATAAAATAGCTGATGAAGTAATGGCAGAGGAAATTGTGGAAGGAAGTGATGTTCTTTCCTCGATTTCACAGACTCCTTTAGAGGAAAAATGTACTTCTTCTCCTCCTGCTAAACCTCGGGGCAGGAAGCCTAAATCCAAGGTCACAGAAGAAGAAATTCAAGCAGGAGTTCAGTCAACTTTGGAAAAAATGTTAACTAGATCTTCAGTGAGGAGAGCTTGTTGCTCTCCTCAAGTCCAATGAAAATTTTAACTTGGAATGTTAGGGGTATTAATACCCCTAAAAAAAGACGCTTGATAAAACATCAGTTGGATTTATCAGGCATTGATCTAGTATTCCTTCAAGAAATTAAACTCTCTTCATCTTTAGCAAAAAACTTTTTTAGCAAATGGAAAAAATGGAATTTCTCTATTGTGGCAGCCTTTGGAGCTTCAGGTGGTTTGGCTCTTCTTTGGAATAAATTGTTAGTGGATGTTCAAGTTGTTACTACAGCTTCCAACTGTCTACTAGTAGAAATTCACTATGGTCTAGAATCTTTTTGGATAATTAATGTGTATGGCCCAACTGCTACTATAGATAAAAAAGGCTTTGGGATTTTTTAAGTGTCATTTTACAAGATCTTCAGCATGAGAAACTAATTCTCGGAGGAGATTTCAATGCCATGTTGAATTTAGAGGAAAAATCAGGGGGTGTAACATCCACATCCAATATGACAAAAGTAACTAAGTTTTCACAATGGTAATTTTTTTTTTACTAGGTACTCAAATACAAAAGTAACTCATCAATAATCCAAATACAACATTTTTCATTTTATCATAAACATGATTGCATTTTCATAAAGACTGAAGGAAATGATATACATTAAAACACTTTGTTTTCTAACAAATGAAATTTTGTGAAACAACAAATATCGGAAACATACCATTACCATGCATCTCGATTGTCAACCCATCACGTTCAAGACTCGGCAATTCCTCAAGATTTGGAAGAGAAAGTATCTTCAAGGAGCTTAACCTCCAACCACAGACCGTCGGTCTCCCACACTCCTTCCTAACCGAAAGTGGCCCTACCCTACTCAAGAGGATAGACTTAGGATAAACATCGGTGTTTGCCATCTGAGCTCTGGTGTTGTAACCTACGTGTCTTGTTATCGTGCAGATCCCTAGATACCCTCTAGTCATGCACGACCCTCCACAAGAAATGCCATCCAGTTACGGTGAACGTTCGATGCACTTGAGGATAGTACACCACCTTGGCCAAAGGATTTGTATTCAGTTGGCATTCTAAAAATGCATGAACTTGTTTCACCCACCCTACTCGACTTGAACTGGTCGAAATCCTACAGTTTCCTATTTGTATAGTTTGAACTATTTTGCCGACCTTGATGACCTCAAGGCTTAGGATATCCTCCTATAATAGCGCATTGCGCAATATTTACTCTAATCTCAAGTTCAGACTTTCATAATCCTATTATCCTGTAAAAATCATTGTTTAGACACGTCCACTCCTAAGTGGTTTCAAATTTGTTTACTTGGTTCCCATGTTAACACAACATACTCAAGTATCTAAATCATTTTCCGTTATCCCAAAATTCGAGGATTCTAAACTCATATGGTCTACAAGGTTAAACGATTCTAGCATCATCGCATGCAACGTATTCTCGACTCACATGCAGGTTTTCAACTCAAATTGTTCATTTCAGAACCAAGACGGTTTCCTAAACATTAGCAACACTTTATCTTCCTACTCCTCTTTTCGAGTCATTTAGTTTCATATGATTCATATAGCTGAGAGTCGTAAATAAATCTAAAAGGTTTAGGAATCTTTCATATGTAGATAAAGATATTAAACGGATAAGACATCGGCTGTTTACAACTACATTTTCTGGCTATACGTCAAACATGCTTAAGAACTACAGTTTGACTCCTGCACAGCATGCACGTGGAGCATCGTGTTTTCTTGCTGTGGAGCTATCGTTCAAAACCTCTAAGGCAGTTTAATGTTCATAATTCAGTCTTAAAGGAAACTCTTCTATCTTACGTCATTGTCTATCATTCACAGAAGGTAAATTACGTCTTGCACCAAGATAATTACGTTCCTAATTGCATATACTTTAGAGAACAGCGTTCTTTTGCTATACAATGTCATTTATGACAAGAAAAGTTACAGTTTCTGAGTTTACAATTCCTAGAAGACAGTAACACTTCTATTTCTAAGTTTTCTAATCTTAAAACACAGTAATGAGATAGCATACTTCAGTTTCTGAGTTTTTCACATATCAAACACAGCAATGAAGCTATTTCATGGAATTAACCGCACACTGAAATCGTAGTAAACTTACGTTGTCATTCTATTCTACTCATATTAAACGTATTAATCTTGCATAAATATGAGACTCTCTTTCTTACTGTTTTAAACTGAGACAAGTGGTAAAGGAAATGAACCTGTTGTTAAAAATGGAGGTTGCTGTGGCAATTCCACGTTCTCCTCTGCTTCCTTCGAGGCTATCTCTTTCTCTGTTGCTTTCTACCCAGAAAACTGCTCACTCCTACGAAGAAAACTCACTCCCCCTTCCTTTTCCTACGACTATGCTCTATTCCCACTTATGCTATCTTCCCACCATGTGCTCTTTTCACACCGAGGGCTCTCTACCTCTCGTTATCCTCACGGCACAACAACTATACTCTCTGCCTCTCGTTACTTCACTGCGCAGTAACTATCTCTCTCTGCCTCTTGTTACTTCACTGCACAGTCACTATACTCTCGCTGCCCTTCGTTCTCCTCACTACACAGTTACTATACTCTCCCTGCCTTTCCAAAATGACCTCCACACCGCATAACTTCGCAGCCCCTTACTAACTGCCCACCGATCACTTCTAACTTCCCTCGACCTTACCCCGACTCCTAGATTCCCTCCTACATTGGGGTAGATCCTCTCCACACCAACTTCCGCGACGGCCTTCACACAAGCACTACCTTAACCGTAGCAACAGACTTCCTGTTTCCATCGACAGTGAACAGAGGATAACTCTCCCTTCATTTCTTACTTCGCAACTTTTCTGCCGTTTCACCCTCAACGGCGGCTTCTCCTTACTCCCTCAACCTTGCGAAGATAACTCTCTTCATAAACTGTCGTTCCACGCTGCCCTCCACTCCTTCTGCCCACGAAGGAAGTTGCAACAACTTTCCATGCTGCGCAGAGATAAAGGAAAACATTTTCTCTCTCCGCAGATTCTTCCTCCTTTTCCCACAACCTCTGGTGCCTCTCCACACTCCAAGGTGATGGGGTATCAGCATTAATAATGGTTACACCCTTTCTAATCCGCGAGCTAACCTCTCACGTCTTGGTTAAAAGAATCCCTCCAAAGAATTCTCGGTTGACATAAATTTATACACATGGGTTGACATAACTAATTATGAACCCGACTTCTCACGTAACATGACCATACAAAAGGTGGTGGCTCCTTTGGCGATGTGGTCCGCTAGAAGACATAACAACTCTGCCTTCACTCGATAACCAAGGCATCTAATTCAATCCAAAAGCCACTACAAGATGTATTACGGAGTTAAGTTCGGCATGGCGGTGGTTAGGCAATGGCTAGAACATCGTGATGATCAAAAAATGAAAAGGAGACAAAGACCAACTTATTAAGAAAGCTTCAAGGTTAAATTGACAACAAATCATGGTCATAACTAGAAGGAAAGACTCACGCTACACAACGACTAAAATAAATTACATCACGCTATGGCTTCAAATCGACATTCGTCAATCTATGCGAAAAGAAAATATTCACAACACAAGTTCGACGCGATTTACGACAATCACGATGGATTGATCGTATCGCAAACGAGTTCTTACAATGTTAGACGCTCAAGACTGACTTCTCGCGTCTTTCGACTACAGAACAAGATTTACTATTTTGCCACACCATGGTTCATTAAATACTTAAAAATGAAAATAGTAAACGTCTAACTAAGTCGACTTGCTATTATGGACTTACAACGCCATCGACGACTCCAAGATTCTACAAGATGACTTTCGACTAGGATGTTATACTTTATCCTTTGACGTCGACATCAAATTAACTACCCAAACCGACAAACAAGACTTACTTGTTGGTTCCCAGGTTTATCTATCTGTTTGGCGATCTCAGTGACAAACACCTTTGGTTAGTTTCCAGAGTCTATACTCTCTTTCGAAGATACTTTCTCTTCAGTCGATCACGGTCCACCTGTTCCTGCATCAACAGACTCGCATACAATTTTGTGGTCAAAGCATCTATGATCCAAATATAATATATTCAAACATCATTGCATTTATTATAAAGACATTTAGTCTACATATCACCTTGATCGTAATCAATAGATTCCGCAATTTCATATAACAACCTTGTAATATAAAATGTCAGTTTTCATGCCGTTCTCAACATAGTAATTTAGTGAAATTTGCAAGAAAGTAAATAGCATAATTGTTTTCAAAAGGAGGGATGTAACATATCCTTCCCCTTTAAAAATCATCGTCCCCGATGATTAAGTTTATCAAGCAAAAACTTAAACTTAAAACAAACTTTCTATAATGCAACATTAATGTCTTTAAAAAGTTTTGGAAATCTTTGATAAATGTCTTTGTAGTCTTCCCAAGTGGTGCTATCCTCGCCATATTGGTCCCACTATATTTTGCATTGCAAAACTTCTCGATTACGTAAACGAAGTTTACGCATTTCGAGCACCTTGAGTGGCTCGATCACAACCACCCCGGGTTCTTGCATCTGTAAGGAATTCCAGTTAAGGATGTGGTTATTACCTACAAAATATTTCTTTAAATATGAAACATGAAAGACATTATGCATCTTAGACAAGGCTGGAGGTAGAGCAACTTTGTAGGCAACCGGATTGATAATCTCAAGAACTTCGAAAGGTCTGACATAACGAGGAGCCAATTTCGAAGATTTACCGAATTTTATAGAACTCTTTTGGGGTTTCACTCGCAAAAGCACCTTCTCGCCAACAGAGAAGTGCCTAGGCACTCGCTTGTGATCTGCATAACTCTTTTGCTTGTCATTGGCTTCTGCCAACCTCTTCCTAATCACTTTAACTTTTTCTTCCATATCAGCAAGCATTTGAAGTCCAATGCTTATCCTATCTTCCAGCTTATCCCAGCTTATAGGAGTTCGGCATTTCCTTCCATATAATGCTTCAAATGGCGCCATCTTAATGGCAGAATGATAGGAGTTGTTATAGGCAAATTTGACAAGAGGTAAATATTCCTCCCATCTGTATTGCTGATCCATGCAATACATTCTCAAAAGGTCTTCTAATACCTGGTTCACTCTTTCTGTCTGACCATCAGTTTCAGGATGATAAGCAGTACTTACATTCAATTTAGTCCCTAATGCAGAAAATATAGTTTGCCAAAACCGTGAAGTTATCCGAGCATCTCTATCAGATATTATCTTTTCAGGTACCCCATGCAATCTAAAAATTTCTTGCACAAATTTTTGAGCCAAAAGATGTGCTCCATCTGTCAAATTTCCCGGTATGAAATGTGCAACCTTGGTTAGTTTATCCACAACAACCAGTATTGCATCATGCCTGTTCTTAGACATTGGCAACCCTTGGACAAAATCCATACTAATAACTTGCCATTTCCATTCCAGAATATCATGTGGGTAAAACAACCCAGCAGGATGTTGGTGTTCTGCCTTAACTCTCTGACACTCCAAACAACTGGCTACAAACTTTGCAGCATCACTCTTCATCCCCTTCCAGAAATATAACGGCTTGACATCCGCTAAAAGTTTTGTTACTCCAGGGTGTCCAGAGTAAGGAGCACAGTGAACTTCCTTCCACACAAGGTTTCTAAGTTCCACTAAATCAGGGACATAAATTCTTCCCTTGAATCTTAGCAATCCATCGGATTCAAAACTGAATCCGTCATATCTTGGGTCCTTAGGATTTAGGTGCAGAGGTTGTTTCACTTGTTCATAATACTCATCCCCAGATAGGTTTTGCAATACTAACTCTTTAAAGTTAGCATGTATGGAGATTATAGAGGCTATATGCCTTCTTCTGCTTAAGGCATCCGCTACTCGGTTTTCCTTGCCCTTGATATAAGAAATTTCGAAGTCATAATCTGATATTAGTTCCAGCCATCTCCTTTGTCTTGCATTGAGATTAGGTTGTGTGAATATGTAGCGAAGGCTTTGGTGATCAGATTTTAAAATAAAAGTCCTTCCCAACAGGTAATGTCGCCACATCTGAAGGGCGTGAACCACTGCTGCCATCTCTAGGTCATGAGGAGCGTAGTTCTGTTCATAATTTTTTAGCTTCCTTGACTCATAGGCTACCACTCTACCATCTTGCATAAGCACACCTCCCAATCCTTCCCCCGAGGCATCAGTGATAACCTCAAACTCTCCCTCTGGATCAGGAACTTTCAGAATTGGAGCGGTTGTTAATTTTTCTTTTAACAAGTCAAAAGCCTTTTGACATTCATCCGTCCAAACAAATCTTTTTCCTTTTCTCTGCAAAGAGGTAATGGGACTAGCAATGCTTGAGAATTTCAACACAAATTTCCTGTAATACCCTACCAAACCCATGAAACTTCGTACCTCTGACACATTGGTTGGTTCAGGCCATTCCATAATAGCTTTTATTTTGGCCGGATCAACTGATATCCCATCAGCTGATATTATGTGCCCTAAATATTGTACCTCTTTCTGAAAGAAAGTGCACTTGGAGAGTTTCGCATACAGCTTATGCTCTCTTAATTGTTGCAACACTATTTGAAGATGTCGTGCATGCTCCTCTTCATTCTTGGAATAGATTAGAATATCATCAATGAAGACTAGTACAAATTTATCAAGACAATCTCTGAATACACTATTCATGAGATTCATGAAAGCAGCAGGTGCGTTGGTCAATCCAAACGGTAACACCGTGAACTCATAATGACCATACCTCGTTCTAAAAGCTGTCTTGGGAATGTCTTCATCTTTCAACCTTAACTGATGGTATCCAGATCTCAGATCTATCTTGGAAAAGACTGATGCGCCAAGCATTTGGTCAAATCATCAATTCGTGGCAAGGGATACTTGTTCTTTATAGTTGCCTTGTTAAGCATCCTATAATCTATGCACAGCCTTAGAGTTCCATCTTTCTTTTTGACAAAGATAACCGGGGCTCCCCACGGTGATACACTTGGCCTAATCAAATTCTTAGACAAAAGCTCCTGCAACTGAGCTTTTAATTCCATAAGTTCAGTGGTAGTCATACGATACGGAGCTTTAGAGATTGGCTCCGATCTTGGTTTAATATCTATACCAAAGTCAAATGTTCTCTTCGGAGGCAAACCAGGTAACTCTTCAGGAAATACGTCTCTGAAGTTGCACAGAAATGGATATCTTTCCTCAAAAGATTGCTTCTCCGAGGTTTCCTCTACTAGGTCCATCTTAACTGCAAGAAGTTGACACCCCTTTCGCCTAGCCCGCTTCAGTTGTTTTGATGAAATGGATCTAACTTTTATTTCCCTCTGAATTCCTTGGAGATTTACAATTTTGCCCATCTCATCCAGACACTCAATGGTTTTATGAAAACAATCTACTTTGGCTCGATGTTTCCACAACCAGCTCATTCCTAGGATGACATCGTAGGACCCTAAAGGCGCTACGTATAAGTTTGCCTCAATGGTGAAGTTAGAAACATCAATCCTAGCTTCGAACAAACATTGCTGTACCTGAGCCTTTGAATTATTGGCATACTCTACTGTCCAAGGTTTTGACATAAAGCCAGCTTTTCTAGAAAATTTACATAGAACTCTAGGTGACACAAAATTTTCTGTTGCACCAGTATCAAATAGAATAGAAACAGGGACTCCAAATAAGGTACCTGTCATCTCAATAGGAGTGATTTGATACTCCGCTTGCCGATTGTCAAGAGTGGCATGAATCCTTTGCTGAAAGGCTTCCTGTTGTGAAGGAAGCTCCGTGTTCCTAGGCCTCCCATTCGGCTTCTTGTTGGGACAACGGTTGGCATAATGATCTCCTCCATAAGAGAAACATCCTCCTATAGGTCCTCGCTTCTCAGATGGCCTACTTGCAGAATCACCATTCTTCTTAAAATTTGCATTTCTCTTAAAATCTTCGCCTCTACGCTCGTTACCAAAACCTCCTTGATTCTTTCGATTTCCCTTATCAAACCTCCTGTTTCCATATCCCTTATCATTTTTCCTTTTAAAAGACTGATCATTGTAGTTCTTATCAAACTTCTTGCGTTTCTTGTCACGGTAAGTGGAGATAGACTTAATCTTCTGCTCCTGTTTTATTGCCTTTTTATAAACTTGATCCATTGTGCTTGGACCATGCAGCTCCATTTCACCACCGATCTGAGGGTTGAGTCCCATGATGAACTTTCTGATTCGAAACCTTTCGTCCTTTTGGTATTGGGGAACATACTTCAGTAGCCTAGTGAATTTTTCTGCGTACTCAACCACAGATAGTTCACCTTGCCTAAGGTTTTGAAAATCCGTTAGCTTCTGATCAAAATATAACTATGGTAACCATCGTTTTCGGAATAGTTCCACGAACTCATCCCATGTCACCTTCAAGGGACTTAGTTCCAACTCCATTTTCTTATTCATCCACCAAGTGGATGCTTCCCCAGACAGCTGATAGGCTCCCCACACAGCTTTAGTAACCTCCGAGTAGTTTCTGATCTCAAAATATTTCTCCATTTCAGTCAACCATGCTTCAGCTGCATCTCCAGTTTTCGTTCCATCGAACTTTGGAGGGTTAACCTTCTTCATATCCTTAGATAACTCTAAGACAAGTTTATACTTGGTTCTTCTTTGGGCTTCACTGTCATCATGATGTTCACTTGACGTGCCATTTTCCCAATGCTTACTCTTGCTTGTGAAGTGTGAGTTCTCGTTTCCATCCTCTGTGTTACCAGTTTCATCTATTTTCCTCTCTAGTTTGTTCAACCTTTCCTTGGTTTCAGTGAGCATGTTGAGGATCCTATCCAACTTGTCAGTGGAGTTTTCCCGAGAGTTATGACCTTCCCGATCCTCCCCCTCGTTAAACCCTGATTGGTCCATGCTAATGAAATTTCACACCTGTTTAAACATATACTAATCAGTTTTAAGCTTATTAATTTAAACACCATCAAAAGAACACAACATTTGATCATAATCATCATTGTTCTCAAACCAAAATTTTGTCTTTATTCATTTTGCAAAATTGTTTCTACATCATTAGAGATAGACAAATCTCATGTTTCTACATAGTGTTATCTAGTGGAGTGTAACCTTCGGATTCATTGTCCGACACATAATCACGAGGTGTATACCCCTCAGACTCACTCTCAGAAGATAACTCGATAATCTCAGCTCTAGGCATTACACATGGATCTCTAGTGATCATGGGTATAGTACTAGGTACAATCTTAGGTACACTAACAGGTACACTATCAGTTTCAATTCAGGAGCAACGGTTGATCATGGTTCGAACCGCCATCGCTGCTCCCTCTAGGAGTTCTCTCCTCACTCGCTTAAGTCGTGACATTGCATTAGCTAAGGTTTCCACATCATCAAGCCAAATGTCATTCTCGTCATTGGTTTTCTCTATGGTCTTGACCATCGCAAGTCGTTTCTGCTTAGCTTGCAGATAACGCTTCTTACCCGCGAAGGATTTTCTTGCGGTTCTCTTGGTGTATGCCATCCTGGCACAATAAACCAAATCATTAGCTACCCGCATAATGATGATTTCCTAATCAGGTTAGTGGACTCATCAGCCCTAGTGTTGAACCTGGTTAGGCTCTGATACCATATGTAACATCCACATCCGATATGACAAAAGTAACTAAGTTTTCACAACGGTAATTTTTTTTTACTAGGTACTCAAATACAAAAGTAACTCATCAATAATCCAAATACAACATTTTTCATTTTATCATAAACATGATTGCATTTTCATAAAGACTGAAGGAAATGATATACATTAAAACACTTTGTTTTCTAACAAATAAAATTTTCTGAAACAACAAATATCGGAAACATACCATTACCATGCATCTCGATTGTCAACCCATCATGTTCAAGACTCGGCAATTCCTCAAGATTTGGAAGAGAAAGTATCTTCAAGGAGCTTAACCTCCAACCACAGACCGTCGGTCTCCCGCACTCCTTCCTAACCGAAAGTGGCCCTACCCTACTCAAGAGGATAGACTTAGGATAACCATCGGTGTTTTCCATCTGAGCTCTAGTGTTGTAACCTACGTGTCTTGTTATCATGCAGATCCCTAGATACCCTCTAGTCATGCACGACCCTCCACAAGAAACACCATCCAGTTACGGTGAATGTTCGATGCACTTGAGGATAGTACACCACCTTGGCCAAAGGATTTGTATTTAGTTGGCGTTCTAAAAACGCATGAACTTGGTTCACCCACCCTACTCGACTTGAACTGGTCGAAATCCTACAGTTTCCTATTTGTATAGTTTGAACTATTTTGCCGACCTTGATGACCTCAAGGCTTAGGATATCCTCCTATAATAGCGCATTGCGCAATATTTACTCTAATCTTGAGTTCAGACTTTCATAATCCTATTATCCTGTAAAAATCATTGTTTAGACACGTCCACTCCTAAGTGGTTTCAAATTTGTTTACTTGGTTCCCATGTTAACACAACATACTCAAGTATCTAAATCATTTTCCGTTATCCCGAAATTCGAGGATTCTAGACTCATATGGTCTACAAGGTTAAACGATTCTAGCATTGTCGCATGCAACGTATTCTCGACTCACATGCAGGTTTTCAACTCAAATTGTTCATTTCAGAACCAAGACGGTTTCCTAAACATTAGCAACACTTTATCTTCCTACTCCTCTTTCCGAGTCATTTAGTTTCACATGATTCATATAGCTGAGAGTCGTAAATAAATCTAAAAGGTTTAGGAATCTTTCATATGTAGATAAAGATATTAAACGGATAAGACATCGGCTGTTTACAACTGCATTTTCTGGCTATACGTCAAACATGCTTAAGAACTACGGTTTGACTCCTACACAGCATGCACGTGGAGCTATCGTTCAAAACCTCCAATGTAGTTTAATGTTCATAATTCAATCTTAAAGGAAACTCTTCTATCTTATGTCATTGTCTATCATTCACAGAAGGTAAATTACGTCTTGCACCAAGATAATTACGTTCCTAATTGCATATACTTTAGAGAACAGCGTTCTTTTGCTATACAATGTCATTTATGACAAGAAAAGTTATAGTTTATGAGTTTACAATTCCTAGAAGACAGTAACACTTCTATTTCTAAGTTTTCTAATCTTAAAACACAGTAATGAGATAGCATACTTCAGTTTCTGAGTTTTTCACATATCAAACACAGCAATGAAGCTATTTCATGGAATTAACCGCACACTGAAATCGTAGTAAACTTACGTTGTCATTCTATTCTACTCATATTAAACGTATTAATCTTCCATAAATATGAGACTCTCTTTCTTACTGTTTTAAACTGAGACAAGTGGTAAAGGAAATGAACCTATTGTTAAAAATGGAGGTTGCTGTGGCAATTCCACGTTCTCCTCTGCTTCCTTTGAGGCTATCTCTTTCTCTGTTGCTTTCTACCCAGAAAACTGCTCACTCCTACGAAGAAAACTCACTCCCCCTTCCTTTTCCTACGACTATGCTCTATTCCCACTTATGCTATCTTCCCACCGTGTGCTCTTTTCACACCGAGGGCTCTCTACCTCTCGTTATCCTCACGGCACATCAACTATACTCTCTGCCTCTCGTTACTTCACTGCACAGTAACTATCTCTCTCTGCCTCTCGTTACTTCACTGCACAGTCACTATACTCTCGCTGCCCTTCGTTCTCCTCACTACACAGTTACTATACTCTCCCTGCCTTTCCAAAATGACCTCCACACCGCATAACTTCGCAGCCCCTTACTAACTGCCCACCGATCACTTCTAACTTCCCTCGACCTTACCCCAACTCCTAGATTCCCTCCTACGTTGGGGTAGATCCTCTCCACACCAACTTCTGCGACGGCCTTCACACAAGCACTACCTTAACCGTAGCAACAGACTTCCTATTTCCGTCGACGGTGAACAGAGGATAACTCTCCCTTCGTTTCTTACTTCGCAACTTTTCTGCCGTTGCACCCTCAACGGCGGCTTCTCCTTACTCCCTCAACCTTGCGAAGATAACTCTCTTCATAAATTGCTGTTCCACGGTGCCCTCCACTCCTTCTGCCCACAAAGGAAGTTGCAACAACTTTCCATGCTGCGCAGAGATAAAGGAAAACATTTTCTCTCTCTGCAGATTCTTCCTCTTTTTCCCACAACCTCTGATGCCTCTCCACACTCCAAGGTGATGGGGTATCAGCATTAATAATGGTTACACCCTTTCTAATCCGCGAGCTAACCTCTCACGTCTTGGTTAAAAGAATCCCTCCAAAGAATTCTTGGTTGACATAAATTTATACACATGGGTTGACATAACTAATTATGAACCCGACTTCTCACGTAACATGACCATACAAAAGGTGGTGGCTCCTTTGGTGACGTGTTCCGCTAGAAGACATAACAACTCTGCCTTCACTCGATAACCAAGGCATCTAATTCAATCCAAAAGCCACTACAAGATGTATTACGGAGTTAAGTTCGGCATGGCGGTGGTTAGGCAATGGCTAGAACATCGTGATGATCAAAAAATGAAAAGGAGACAAAGACCAACTTATTAAGAAAGCTTCAAGGTTAAATTGACAACAAATCATGGTCATAACTAGAAGGAAAGACTCACGCTACACGACGACTAAAATAAATTACATCACGCTATGGCTTCAAATCGACATTCGTTGATCTACGTGAAAAGAAAATATTCACAACACAAGTTCGACGCGATTTACGACAATCACGACAGATTGATCATATCGCAAACGAGTTCTTACAATGTTAGACGCTCAAGACTGACTTCTCGCGTCTTTCGACTAGAGAACAAGATTTACTATTTCACCACACCATGGTTCATTAAATACTTAAAAACGAAAATAGTAAACGTCTAACTAAGTCGACTTGCTATTATGGACTTACGACGCCATCGACGACTCCAAGATTCTACAAGATGACTTTCGACTAGGATGTTATACTTTATCCTTTGATGTCGACATCAAATTAACTACCCAAACTGACAAACAAGATTTACTTGTTGGTTCCCAGGTT
The DNA here is from genome assembly GCA_027924645.1 of Cunninghamia lanceolata. Lineage (NCBI taxonomy): Eukaryota > Viridiplantae > Streptophyta > Pinopsida > Cupressales > Cupressaceae > Cunninghamia > Cunninghamia lanceolata. The sequence goes on along the minus strand of BSBN01000148.1, from coordinate 5,069,577 downwards.
TATCTATCTGTTTGGCGATCTCAGTGACAAACACCTTTGGTTAGTTTCCAGAGTCTATAATCTCTTTCGAAGATACTTTCTCTTCCGTCGATCACGGTCCACCTGTTCATGCATCAACAGACTCGCATACAATTTTGTGGTCAAAGCATCTATGATCCAAATATAATATATTCAAACATCATTGCATTTATTATAAAGACATTTAGTCTACATATCACCTTGATTGTAATCAATAGATTCCACAATTTCATATAACAACCTTGTAAGATAAAATGTCAGTTTTCATGTCGTTCTCAACATAGTAATTTAGTGAAATTTTCAAGAAAGTAAATAGCATAATTGTTTTCAAAAGGAGGGATGTAACATATCCTTCCCCTTTAAAAATCATCGTCCCCGATGATTAAGTTTATCAAGCAAAAACTTAAACTTAAAACAAACTTTCTATAATGCAACATTAATGTCTTTAAAAAGTTTTGGAAATCTTTGATAAATGTCTTTGTAGTCTTCCCAAGTGGTGCTATCCTCGCCATATTGGTCCCACTATATTTTGCATTGCAAAACTTCTCGATTACGTAAACGAAGTTTACGCATTTCGAGCACCTTGATTGGCTCGATCACAACCACCCCGGGTTCTTGCATCTGTAAGGAATTCCAGTTAAGGATGTGGTTATTACCTACAAAATATTTCTTTAAATACGAAACATGAAAGACATTATGCATCTTAGACAAGGCTGGAGGTAGAGCAACTTTGTAGGCAACCGGATTGATAATCTCAAGAACTTCGAAAGGTCTGACATAACGAGGAGCCAATTTCAAAGATTTACCAAATTTTATAGAACTCTTTTGGGGTTTCACTCGCAAAAGCACCAACTCGCCAACAGAGAAGTGCCTAGGCACTCGCTTGCGATCTGCATAACTCTTTTGCTCGTCATTGGCTTCTGCCAACCTCTTCCTAATCACTTTAACTTTTTCTTCCATATCAGCAAGCATTTCAGGTCCAATGCTTATCCTATCTTCCAGCTTATCCCAGCTTATAGGAGTTCAGCATTTCCTTCCATATAATGCTTCAAATGGCGCCATCTTAATGGCAGAATGATAGGAGTTGTTATAGGCAAATTCGACAAGAGGTAAATATTCCTCCCATCTGTATTGCTGATCCATGCAATACATTCTCAAAAGGTATTCTAATACCTGGTTCACTCTTTCTGTCTGACCATCAGTTTCGGGATGATAAGCAGTACTTACATTCAATTTAGTCCCTAATGCAGAAAATAAAGTTTGCCAAAACCGTGAAGTTACCCGAGCATCTCTATCAGATATTATCTTTTCAGGTACCCCATGCAATCTGAAAATTTCTTGCACAAATTTTTGAGCCAAAAGATGTGCTCCATCTGTCAAATTTCCCGGTATGAAATGTGCAACCTTGGTTAGTTTATCCACAACAACCAGTATTGCATCATGCCTGTTCTTAGACATTGGCAACCCTTGGACAAAATCCATACTAATAACTTGCCATTTCCATTCCGGAATATCATGTGGGTACAACAACCCAGCAGGATGTTGGTGTTCTGCCTTAACTCTCTGACACTCCAAACAACTGGCTACAAACTTTGTAGCATCACTCTTCATCCCCTTCCAGAAATATAATGGCTTGACATCCGCTAAAAGTTTTGTTACTCCAGGGTGTCTAGAGTAAGGAGCACAGTGAACTTCCTTCCACACAAGGTTTCTAAGTTCCACTGAATCAGGGACATAAATTCTTCCCTTGAATCTTAGCAATCCATCGGATTCAAAACTGAATCCGTCATATCTTGGGTCCTTAGGATTTAGGTGCAGAGGCTGTTTCACTTGTTCATAATACTCATCCCCAGATAGGTTTTGCAATACTAACTCTTTAAAGTTAGCATGTATGGAGATTATAGAGGCTATATGCCTTCTTCTGCTTAAGGCATCCGCTACTCGGTTTTCCTTGCCCTTGATATAAGAAATTTCGAAGTCATAATCTGATATTAGTTCCAGCCATCTCCTTTGTCTTGCATTGAGATTAGGTTGTGTGAATATGTAGCGAAGGCTTTGGTGATCAGATTTTAAAATAAAAGTCCTTCCCAATAGGTAATGTCGCCACATCTGAAGGGCGTGAACCACTGCTGCCATCTCTAGGTCATGAGGAGCATAGTTCTGTTCATGATTTTTTAGCTTCCTTGACTCATAGGCTACCACTCTACCATCTTGCATAAGCACACCTCCCAATCCTTCCCCCGAGGCATCAGTGATAACCTCAAACTCTCCCTCTGGATCAGGAACTTTCAGAATTGGAGCGGTTGTTAATTTTTCTTTTAACATGTCAAAAGCCTTTTGACATTCATCCGTCCAAACAAACCTTTTTCCTTTTCTCTGCAAAGAGGTAATGGGACTAGCAATGCTTGAGAATTTCAACACAAATTTCCTGTAATACCCTGCCAAACCCATGAAACTTCGTACCTCTGACACATTGGTTGGTTCAGGCCATTCCATAATAGCTTTTATTTTGGCTGGATCAACTGATATCCCATCGGCTGATATTATGTGCCCTAAATACTGTACCTCTTTCTGAAAGAAAGTGCACTTGGAGAGTTTCGCATACAGCTTATGCTCTCTTAATCGTTGCAACACTATTTGAAGATGTCGTGCATGCTCCTCTTCATTCTTGGAATAGATCAGAATATCATCAATGAAGACTAGTACAAACTTATCAAGACAATCTCTGAATACACTATTCATGAGATTCATGAAAGCAGCAGGTGCGTTGGTCAATCCAAACGGTAACACCATGAACTCATAATGACCATACCTCATTCTGAAAGCTGTCTTGGGAATGTCTTCATCTTTCAACCTTAACTGATGGTATCCAGATCTCATATCTATCTTGGAAAAGACTGATGCGCCACGCATTTGGTCAAATAGATCATCAATTCGTGGCAAGGGATACTTGTTCTTTATAGTTGCCTTGTTAAGCATCCTATAATCTATGCACAGCCTTAGAGTTCCATCTTTCTTTTTGACAAAGATAATTGGGGCTCCCCACGGTGATACACTTGGCCTAATCAAATTCTTAGACAAAAGCTCCTGCAACTGAGCTTTTAATTCCATAAGTTCAGTGGTAGTCATACGATACGGAGCTTTAGAGATTGGCTCCGATCCTGGTTTAATATCTATACCAAAGTCAAATGTTCTCTTCGGAGGCAAACCAGGTAACTCTTCGGGAAATATGTCTCTGAAGTTGCATAGAAATGGATATCTTTCCTCAAAAGATTGCTTCTCCGAGGTTTCCTCTACTAGGTCCATCTTCACTGCAAAAAGTTGACACCCCTTTCGCCTAGCCCGCTTTAGTTGTTTTGATGAAATGGATCTAACTTTTATTTCCCTCTGAATTCCTTGGAGATTTATAGTTTTGCCCATCTCATCCAGACACTCAATGGTTTTATGAAAACAATCTACTTTGGCTCGATGTTTCCACAACCAGCTCATTCCTAGGATGACATCGTAGGACCCTAAAGGCGCTACGTATAAGTTTGCCTCAATGGTGAAGTTAGAAACATCAATCCTAGCTTCGAACAAACATTGCTCTACCTAAGCCTTTGAATTATTGGCATACTCTACTGTCCAAGGTTTTGACATAAAGCCAGCTTTTCTAGAAAATTTACATAGAACTCTAGGTGACACAAAATTTTCTGTTGCACCAGTATCAAATAGAATAGAAACAGGGACTCCAAATAAGGTACCTGTCATCTCAATATGAGTGATTTGATACTCCGCTTGCCGATTGTCAAGAGCGGCATGAATCCTTTGCTGAAAGGCTTCCTGTTGTGAAGGAAGCTCCATGTTCCTAGGCCTCCCATTCGGCTTCTTGTTGGGACAACGGTTGGCATAATGATCTCCTCCACAAGAGAAACATCCTCCTATAGGTCCTCGCTTCTCAGATGGCCTACTTGTAGAATCACCATTCTTCTTAAAATTTGCATTTCTCTTAAAATCTTCGCCTCTACGCTCATTACCAAAACCTCCTTGATTCTTTCGATTTCCCCTATCAAACCTCCTGTTTCCATATCCCTTATCGTTTTTCCTTTTAAAAGACTGATCATTGTAGTTCTTATCAAACTTCTTGCGTTTCTTGTCACGGTAAGCGGAGATAGACTTAATCTTCTGCTCCTGTTTTATTGCCTTTTTATAAACTTGATCCATTGTGCTTGGACCATGCAGCTCCACTTCACCACCGATCTGAGGGTTGAGTCCCATGATGAACTTTCTGATTCAAAACCTTTCGTCCTTTTGGTATTGGGGAACATACTTCAGTAGCCTAGTGAATTTTTCTGCGTACTCAACCACAGATAGTTCTTGACCATTGGTATTGGTTTTCTCTATGGTCTTGACCATTGCAAGTCGTTTCTGCTTAGCTTGCAGATAACGCTTCTTACCCGCAAAGGATTTTCTTGCAGTTCTCTTGGTGTATGCCATCCTGGCACAATAAACCAAATCATTAGCTACCCGCATAATGATGATTTCCTAATCAGGTTAGTGGACTCATCAGCCCTAGTGTTGAACCTGGTTAGGCTTTGATACCATATGTAACATCCACATCCGATATGACAAAAGTAACTAAGTTTTCACAACGGTAATTTTTTTTTTACTAGGTACTCAAATACAAAAGTAACTCATCAATAATCCAAATACAACATTTTTCATTTTATCATAAACATGATTGCATTTTCATAAAGACTGAAGGAAATGATATACATTAAAACACTTTGTTTTCTAACAAATAAAATTTTCTAAAACAACAAATATCAGAAACATACCATTACCATGCATCTCGATTGTCAACCCATCACGTTCAAGACTCGGCAATTCCTCAAGATTTGGAAGAGAAAGTATCTTCAAGGAGCTTAACCTCCAACCACAGACCGTCGGTCTCCCGCACTCCTTCCTAACCGGAAGTGGCCCTACCCTACTCAAGAGGATAGACTTAGGATAACCATCGGTGTTTGCCATCTGAGCTCTGGTGTTGTAACCTACGTGTCTTGTTATCGTGCAGATCCCTAGATACCCTCTAGTCATGCAAGACCCTCCACAAGAAACGCCATCCAATTACGGTGAACATTCGATGCACTTGAGGATAGTACACCACCTTGGCCAAAGGATTTGTATTTAGTTGGCGTTCTAAAAACGTATGAACTTGGTTCACCCACCCTACTCGACTTGAACTGGTCGAAATCCTACAGTTTCCTATTTGTATAGTTTGAACTATTTTGCCGACCTTGATGACCTCAAGGCTTAGGATATCCTCCTATAATAGCGCATTGCGCAATATTTACTCTAATCTTGAGTTCAGACTTTCATAATCCTATTATCCTGTAAAAATCATTATTTAGACACGTCCACTCCTAAGTGGTTTCAAATTTGTTTACTTGGTTCCCATGTTAACACAACATACTCAAGTATCTAAATCATTTTCTGTTATCCCGAAATTCGAGGATTCTAGACTCATATGGTCTACAAGGTTAAACGATTCTAGCATCGTCGCATGCAACGTATTCTCGACTCACATGCAGGTTTTCAACTCAAATTGTTCATTTCAGAACCAAGATGGTTTCCTAAACATTAGCAACACTTTATCTTCCTACTCCTCTTTCCGAGTCATTTAGTTTCACATGATTCATATAGCTGAGAGTCGTAAATAAATCTAAAAGGTTTAGGAATCTTTCATATGTAGATAAAGATATTAAACGGATAAGACATCGGCTATTTACAACTGCATTTTCCAGCTATACGTCAAACATGCTTAAGAACTACGGTTTGAGTCCTGCACAACATGCATGTGGAGCTATCGTTCAAAACCTCCAAGGTAGTTTAATGTTCATAATTTAGTCTTAAAGGAAACTCTTCTATCTTACGTCATTGTCTATCGTTCACAGAAGGTAAATTACGTCTTGCACCAAGATAATTACGTTCCTAATTGCATATACTTTAGAGAACAGTGTTCTTTTGCTATACATTGCCATTTATGACAAGAAAAGTTACAGTTTCTGAGTTTACAATTCCTAGAAGACAGTAACACTTCTATTTCTAAGTTTTCTAATCTTAAAACACAGTAATGAGATAGCATACTTCAGTTTCTGAGTTTTTCACATATCAAACACAGCAATGAAGCTATTTCATGGAATTAACCGCACACTGAAATCGTAGTAAACTTACATTGTCATTCTATTCTACTCATATTAAACGTATTAATCTTCCATAAATATGAGACTCTCTTTCTTACTTTTTTAAACTGAGACAAGTGGTAAAGGAAATGAACCTATTGTTAAAAATGGAGGTTGCTGTGGCAATTCCACGTTCTCCTCTGCTTCCTTCGAGGCTATCTCTTTCTCTGTTGCTTTCTACCCAGAAAACTGCTCACTCCTACGAAGAAAACTCACTCCCCCTTCCTTTTCCTACGACTATGCTCTATTCCCACTTATGCTATCTTCCCACCGTGTGCTCTTTTCACACCTAGGGCTCTCTGCCTCTCGTTATCCTCACGGCACAGCAACTATACTCTCTGCCTCTCGTTACTTCACTGCACAGTAACTATCTCTCTGCCTCTCGTTACTTCACTACACAGTCACTATACTCTCGCTGCCCTTCGTTCTCCTCACTACACAGTTACTATACTCTCCCTGCCTTTCCAAAACGACCTCCACACCGCATAACTTCGCAGCCCCTTACTAACTGCCCACCGATCACTTCTAACTTCCCTCGACCTTACCCCGACTCCTAGATTCCCTCCTACGTTGGGGTAGATCCTCTCCACACCAACTTCCGCGATGGCCTTCACACAAGCACTACCTTAACCGTAGCAACAGACTTCTTGTTTCCATCGACGGTGAACAGAGAATAACTCTCCCTTCGTTTCTTACTTCGCAACTTTTCTACCGTTTCACCCTCAACGGCGGCTTCTCCTTACTCCCTCAACCTTGCGAAGATAACTCTCTTCATAAACTGCCATTCCACGCTGCCCTCCACTCCTTCTGCCCACGAAGGAAGGTGCAACAACTTTCCATGCTGCGCAGAGATAAAGGAAAACATTTTCTCTCTCCGCAGATTCTTCCTCTTTTTCCCACAACCTCCGATGCCTCTCCACACTCCAAGGTGATGGGGTATCAGCATTAATAATGGTTACACCCTTTCTAATCTGCGAGCTAACCTCTCACGTCTTGGTTAAAAGAATCCCTCCAAAGAATTCTCGGTTGACATAAATTTATACACATGGGTTGACATAACTAATTATGAACCCGACTTCTCACGTAACATGACCATACAAAAGGTGGTGGCTCCTTTGGCGACGTGGTCCGCTAGAAGACATAACAACTCCGCCTTCACTCGATAACCAAGGCATCTAATTCAATCCAAAAGCCACTACAAGATGTATTACGGAGTTAAGTTCGGCATGGCGGTGGTTAGGCAATGGCTAGAACATCGTGATGATCAAAAAATGAAAAGGAGACAAAGACCAACTTATTAAGAAAACTTCAAGGTTAAATTGACAACAAATCACGGTCATAACTAGAAGGAAAGACTCACGCTACACGACGACTAAAATAAATTACATCACGCTATGGCTTCAAATCGACATTCGTCGATCTACGTGAAAAGAAAATATTCACAACACAAGTTCGACTCGATTTACGACAATCACAATGGATTGATCGTATCGCAAATGAGTTCTTACAACGTTAGACGCTCAAGGCCGACTTCTCGTGTCTTTCGACTACAGAACAAGATTTACTATTTCGCCACACCATGGTTCATTAAATACTTAAAAACAAAAATAGTAAACGTCTAACTAAGTCGACTTGCTATTATGGACTTACGACGCCATCGACGACTCCAAGATTCTACAAGACGACTTTCGACTAGGATGTTATACTTTATCCTTTGACGTCGACATCAAATTAACTACCCAAACCGACAAACAAGACTTACTTGTTGGTTCCCAGGTTTATCTATCTGTTTGGCGATCTCAGTGACAAACACCTTTGGTTAGTTTCCAAAGTCTATACTCTCTCTCAAAGATACTTTCTCTTCCGTCGATCACGGTCCACCTGTTCCTGCATCGACAGACTCGCATACAATTTTGTGGTCAAAGCATCTATGATCCAAATATAATATATTCAAACATCATTGCATTTATTATAAAGACATTTAGTCTACATATCACCTTGATCGTAATCAATAGATTCTGCAATTTCATATAACAACGTTGTAAGATAAAATGTCAGTTTTCATGTCGTTCTCAACATAGTAATTTACTGAAATTTGCAAGAAAGTAAATAGCATAATTGTTTTCAAAAGGAGGGATGTAACAGGGGGGATAACTCCTCCCTTAAAGACCATGGCAGATTTTTCTAAATTTTTTTCGAACAATGGTCTCATTGATTCAATTCCCATTAATGGTAAATTTTCTTGGTCTAATAGAAGGAAGGGTTTCTTGTAGATAGCAGAAAGATTGGATAGATTCCTTCTTTCCTCCTCTTGGCTCTTTCAGAAGTGCTCTTTCTCTTCTTCGACTCTTTCTTTCTCAGGGTCTGATCATTTTCCTATTCAATTAAATTTAGATTTTGTGGAAGTTGTTCAAGGTAGTAAGAAACCTTTTAGGCTGGAAGCAATGTGGTTTTGTGATTCTGATTTTGTTCCATTAATAAAATCATGCTGGGAGTCTCTTCCTTTTATTAAGGGTTCCAGAATGTTTCAGCTTTGTAGGAAACTTCACCTGCTTAAAGGAAAAATTAGAAGTTGGAATATTTCTCATTTCAAAAACATTTTTCAAGAGAAGGAAATCATTTCAGACAAACTTCAATTTATTAATCAGCAAATCATTAATCAAGGAATGGATAACTACTTGTTTGAAAGTCAAAAAAATTTGCAGTTTGAATTGGAGGAAATTCTTTTGAGAGAAGAGATCTTTTGGAGACAAAAATCTAGAGAAACTTGGTTACAGGCAGGAGATAGAAATACTAGATTTTTTCATACTTCTGTAAAAATGAATAGGCATTTAAACAAAATTTAGCTTATTCAAAATAAGGAGGGAAATGTTTTGTCTGATTTTGGAGATATTCAAAAAGAGGTTGTTTCCTTCTTCTCCTCTCTTCTTTCAAACAATAATTCTTCCTTTTCAGAAGAGCAGTGTATTCTTTATTGAGTAGTATTCCTTGTTTGGTAGAAGAAGATGATAATCTTATGTTACTAAAAGAATTTACCCTTGAAGAAGTTAGGGGTGTTGTTTTCTCTTTGGATCCAGATAAGGCTTCAGGTCCAGATGGTTTTACTCCATTATTTTTTCAGAAATGCTGGGACATTGTAGGAAGAGATGTTTGGCTTGCTTTGGAAGAGTCAAGAAAGAACAGTAATATGTTAAGAGAAATGAATTCTACTTTTATAGCTCTTATTCCAAAAGTCAGTTCTCCAACTTATTTTGCTCAATTTAGGCCTATTTCTTTGTGTAACACCTTGTATAAGATTTTTACTAAAGCTATTACAATGAGATTGGCCTCTTTAATTCCAAAATTAATTTCTGATGAGCAAGGAGGATTTGTTCCAGGAAAAGAGACAACAGATGGAGCTTTAATAGCTCATGAAGTTCTTCATTCTATTAAGGATTTTAAACTTCCGGCCATGATTTTAAAATTAGACATGAAGAAAGCATATGACAGAGTTTCTTGGGATTTCTTGATGAAAGTTCTTGAGAAGTTTGGTTTTTCGAAGAAATAGTGTAAATGGATCTGGTCTTGCATTTCGAAAGTAAGATCAGCAGTCCTGCCAAACGGAAGTCCTACTGATTTTTTTCAAGTTTCTCAAGGTGTCAGACAAGGGGATCCTCTTTCTCCTTATCTCTTTATTTTGATGGAAGATGCTCTTAGTCAGTCTATTTCATATCAATGTCAGCTTTCTAATTGGAAGGGTAATGTGATTCCTCGGGTGCCTTTTCCCTTTACTCATACTCTTTTTGCAGTTGATACTTTATTGTTTGGTTTCCCTTCACTTAGTGAGGCTAAATGCATTTAGAACACAGTTTCAAATTATTGTGTTGTTTCCAATTAGGAGGTTAATTTGGAAAAGTCAAAAAAAATTCTTTAATACTAAGGCAAGTATTCAGTCTAGAATCATTTCTCTTTTGAAATATAAACTGGGATCATTACCTAGTCAATATTTAGGCATCCCTTTATTTTTTGGGCCTAATAGGAAGTCTTTTTGGGCAAAGATTTCTAAGTCAATTCATAATAAAATTGCCCTATGGAAGGGCAGATGGCTTAATTTATCTAGAAAGATTACCCTTCTTAAGTCAGTTTTGTTTGCTCTTCCAATTTACATGCTCTCAGTCTTGCAAATTCCCAAAGGTATTATTGATGATATTCAGAAATCTCTTATGTCCTTTCTTTGGAATGGATGCTCAGAAATTAGTAATAAGATTCCCTTAATCTCTTGGGATAAGGTTTATATCCCTAAACCTTTAGGAGGAGCAGGTATTCATGGATTAGAATCTCAAAATAAGTCTTTGGGTGCTAAGTTGGCTTGGAAACTTTATTCCAAACCTTAGTTAAAATGGTGTAAACTTATGCAATACAAGTATTTGGACTCTCCTGACCCTGAAAGAATTTTCACAGTTGAGAATCCTCCTAAGGGGTCAAGTATGTGGAGCTTTTTAGTAAACTGTAGGGGGGTTATTCTTTCTAATCTTTCCTGGAAGGTTTTTAATGGTTCTAAGGCTAATTTTTGGGAGGATTTTTGGAATGGTTTTCCCCCTCTTTCTCTTTACGATGGTTTGGATCAGGCTAGAAATTATCTTTTACTTAATTGGGGGAGTAAAGTGAGAGACTATTTTTTAGTTATCAAGGAATGATCCTTTTCCTCTGTGGTATGGAAAGATTTTCAGCAATGTGATTTCCCTCAAGAACAAAAAAAATTACTTTCCTTTCAGCTTCAAAAGAGGCAGGTTTTTTTTTTCTGATAAAGCTAATGAATTAATTTGGACTTTTGCAAATAATGGTTCTTATTCTATTCATGGTGGATATAGATCCTTGGTTCTTAAACAAGGAAGTCAGATGTTGGATTGGCCTTTTTCTCTTTGTTGGAATGTTGCTTGTTTTCCTAACGCGGGTGCTTTTGCTTGGTTGGCTCTTCAGGGGAAAATTTTGACTTGTCAAAGGCTTGCAAAACTTGGCTTAGCAGACCCTTTTAAGTGTGTATTTTGTGGAATTTGTGACGAGGATCCTGAACATCTTTTCATGCTTTGTCCTTTTGCTACTTCTTGTTGGTATTGGTTATTCTCAAAACTTAATTGGTTTGATCCCTTACCTAACTCTATTTTGAACTTGTTTCATAGCTGGCCAATACTCTACAAAGGTTCAACTTTTTCTTCTATTTGGTTAGTCTCTCCTTCTATTGTGATATGGAATTTATGGTTAGAAAGAAATCGGAGGATTTTTAGAAAAGAATCTCATACTTTTGAATTTATTCTATCAACGATCGAGAAGTCTATTTCTGAAGTGGTTATGAGCAATTTACAAAGGAAGGGATCTTCAAATTTAAATTTTTCCTCTTGGGATGATCAACTTTTGAAATCTTGGAAGTTTTTAAAGCCTTTGCCAGACTTGGGTATTTCTTCCAACATTAAAGTTGATAGAAGTGTTATTAGTTGGGTGCCTCCTGTTCAAGGTTATACTAAGCTTAATTTTGATGGTGCTTCGAGAGATAATCTAGGTCCTGCCTCAATTGGAGGGGCTCTAAGAGGAATTTCAGGTGATCTTTTATTAGCCTTTTCTATGAAATTATCTGAAACTACTAATAATTTAGCTGAGGCCTTGGCTCTGGTTGAAGGTTTGAAATTAGCTAAGCAGTTGAAGATTGTCAACCTTCATATAGAAGGGGACTCTTTGGTTATTATTAATGCTTTGAAGAAGAATGTCGCCTTGAACTAGAAGATTAATTATATTTTAGAAGAGGCCTAGGACCTGATGAATTTTTTTGATAATTTCATTATTTCGCATTGTTATAGAGAAGGCAATCATTTGGCTGATGCTCTAGCTAATTTGGCCTTTGATTTGGAGGTAGATTGTTTAATTATAGATAGTGGGAATATTGAAGGTTATCCTAACATCTTAAGTTTGATTAAACAAGAATCTAGTACTTGTTAAGCATGATTGTAAGTGTAGCACGATCCTAACATCTCCAACTCATCTCTTATCCTTCGATGGTATTATGTTGATTATATGTGTGAATTAATTGGTTTATGATAACATTTGTGTGTGTTCTCCTTTCATAGCAGGATAATCTACACTGAATCCAATTTTTTAGTACCTCATTTCAGTTCGCTGAATTTTGCATGAGCCGAAAGGATTTGCAATGATGATTCGCATTAAACTTCGAAGTCCCTTGGTCTATTTAACCTCACTTAGTGTTTGGTTTTCTCATCCTTTGTTTCTAAGCTTAAACGATGGAGATCCAATTGAATCGAAGGCTTCCTCTTCCTGTGCAGAAATGGGAAACAACTTTTTTTGTCAGTGTTAATTCTGAAGGTTTAGCTTCTGTATTTGCAATAGATAATCAAGATTCTGAGGAAGTAGGGCGGGAGGTGGTTGGGACTGAATTGTTGGATTCTCATGCACGGTCTCTTTACCCCTCTCAGATTTTATCTATGTTCTCTTCTAATGTGATGGGCTTGGTCCAGGATTCCTCAGTGGTAAGACAGTTAATTGAAAAGTTTGTTCATCATTTTCTGTATACAGATGAGGTGCTACAAGATGCTTTTTAGAATTATGATTTGTTTAAGTTAGGTGCTTTAATTGGTGGTTTGTTCTCTAAATGCAATATTCTCCACTCTCCTGCACATAACTACACCTTCAATGCCTTTGGTTCATCCATTCGTCTTGAGAATGAGGATCTATTGAGTATTCCTCTTCATGCACATAGAGTTGAGTTGGGTGATCTTCTGGTGAATCAGGTGGAGGAGAAGTTCCATGCTCTACTCTTTTTAATTCAATATCATCCTCAGATTTCTCCTCCTCCTGGGTCACCAGTTGAATCGGATGCTGCCGCAGGTAATGTCTTGTTGCAAGATCTTAACGCTCCAGTTGCTGACTAGATTGTCTGCTTACTTCTATTCATTGGTTTTGTAACTTTTTTTGACGAAGGCTTCCCCTATATAGTTTTGTTTAGTTCTGTGGAGATGTTATCTACAGAAGTTTTATTCTCACTCAGCTGATGCTACGAGGGATATTTTTATCCTTTCTTTTTTGTGAAATTTCTGGGGGCAAAGATTATAACTTTTTTTGTATTATTCTACTTTCCCTCCATTTTGTATTTGTAAACCCGTTAAGGGAAGTGTAAACCTGTTGAGGGAACTTGTAAATTTTGAGCTATAACTGAAGGTTTTCTTGCTGGCTCTTTCCTGCTTGTATACTTTGTCGAACCAGCTTATTATAACTTTTTATTATTAATATATAATTATAGTGGCTTGCCACTTTTGTTAAAAAAAATAAAATAATTTGATTAACATTACCATGTATTCATAATTGATCAAACTTCATTTCGGGATCTAACATTCACAATTTCCAACTTTGGTTGTGTTTTGCGTGGCTCTAGCATGATTCCCATATTGCTCTATTTACATTCCTAAAACATGTTGAAAACTACCATTAAATATTATTATTTTTTAAAAAACTACATTTGTAAGTGAAAATTTGGTTGAGAGTCCAAATAAATTCATAAAAAATGCAATGCCTATCACCTCTTGGGTTTTGTTTGCAGATTTTTATATGATAGAGTTGGCTTATTATATATGTGGAGCCTTGACTATGCACTAGAAAACTAGCGAAAGGGAGGCTTGGTTTTTCATGTGTAATAAATTGGGGCTTTTTGATCCCAATGTTGGCCACCACCAATATCATATGACTTGGTACACTTGGAGAAATTTAAGAGCTGGCCCTGATAAGGTCTTAAACCAACTTGATCAAGCCATGATGTCAGCCCAATTTTTCTTTTCCTTTGCCAGTTGTATTCCTTGCTAGTGGAGATATTGTTAGACATTGTCATTTCTGAAGGTCCACTTCCCAATACAATTTTGTATTGAGTAGAAAGTCTCCAAACCCAAAGCCATGAAGACTTGATTTTTTCTCAACACGTAACTTCTCAATTACAAGGCCACATTGGTTCGCATTCAACATCTTTAGAATTTGGAGCCATGTCCCATGCATGGGACCGGATGGATAGTGTGTTGGATGATGACATAACCCATACCTCATGGTTTCTCTACATTTATGGGTGGTAGTTAGCCCATTTCTATCACTTCTCATATGAGGCCACTATCCACAATCTTCAGCAAGCCACCACTGCTTTGGAGGCACAATGGTTTGATCATGTTGCTTAGCTCTAGGTGGCTCACTTGTGCCACTATAAAAAATTATAGATGCTCATATACCTCGTGGGGCTCAAATCAAATCTTGGCTCCACTAGCTCAAGATTGGAGATAAGGTGACAAAGATTTTTTTTTAAGCCTTGTGTGCCCATCATACCTCCAAATCTATCAAATATATTTGAGAGGGGAAAAAAATCTTACAGGAGCTACATGATATTCTTTAGGCATTTGTTCGACACTATGAGAAAGAATTTTTTAGCTTAGGACTACACTTCAGCTAGGATGGCTACTTTGTAGCAATGCCTTGCTATAGTTCCTTGCCAGATCTCAAATGCCTAATGCACCTTTTGTGATCAACTCCTTACCAAAGAGGATCTCAAGGAGGATACTTTTTTAATTTCCAATGATAAAGGCCCTGGCTTAGATAGGTTCCCCTATGACTTCTACAAAGCCTTTTAGGATACTGTGGGAAATGACCTTCATAAAGTTTATCTTGAAGCTATGCAATCATATTCTTTGGGAAAACTAATTAACAAAGGCAACATCAAGTTCATACCTAAAACTTTTAACCTTGAAGAAATTAACAAATAGTGACCAATCACTCTATTAAATGTCTCCTACAAAATCATCACCAAGGCTGTGGCCATCAAGCTTCGATCTATGCTTCCATTGATAGTTCAACCTAAGAAAATAGTTTTTTATAAAATCTAGATTCATTCTAGATAATATCATTTCTATGTGGGAAGGGATCCTAGAATGGGTTCATCACTCTCAGTAGCTAGCCCTATTTTTTAAAATTGACTTTTCCAAATCCTATGATCTTATTGAATGACCATTTATCCTAGCCATGTTGTAGGCACTTGGATTTGGTCCTCACTTCATCCAGATGGTTTAGATATTGTTTGTTGATGCTTCATCTTGCATTACCATTTCAAGCCAACAATCCAAATACTTTGGGCTTCATCAGTGCATTCATTAAGGATATCCCCTTGCCTTGGCTTTGTATGTCCTCGCTATTGAAGGTTTTGGCCATCTTCTAGGACAAGCGATCTCCCAGTCCTGTGTTAAATGGATTTCTCTCCCCAACTCTTCCCAATAGTTAGTTAATGGTTATTTTGCTGATGGTTCCTTCCTTACCCTTATTGAGGACTAAAATAATGTCAAACAAGCCCTTCAATGCTTGGACATCTTCTATCAGGCTTCTAGTTCAAGCATATAATGGAAAATGACCTAGTACTATAGACAATCCTTCCTTCCCAAACTATGTTGGCTTACTTCTTTTAGATGGAAACAAATTGATCATGGGGAAGTTTTTATTTTTTGCGAATCCCCTTTGCATTCCAGGCTTCCCCCTACAAGCTATGACAAGCTGTGATAAATAGAATTGAGAAAACGTTTCAATACTAGATGACCAAGTCCCTCTCTTTCACTGGTAAGTTTCACATATGCTCTAAAGTTCTGGTTACCACACATGTTTACTATTCTTCATGTTGGGTCCCTTCTAAGACCTCCTATTTAATAATTGAAAAGTTCCTTAGAGATTTTCTCTAGGCTTCTAATGATGGGTATCAAGGCTTCCATCATGTTTATTGGGAGTTTTATTGCCTTCCTTGTGAAGTTGGGGGGCTTGGCTTTCTTTCCATCTATAGATAAGACATTGTCCTATATGCCAAATGGATTATCAGAGCCCTTGAGGGCAATGAGGCCTAGACAATTCTCATCAGGCATTGTATTGGTTCTAGTGTCCCTTTAGGATGACCTTCTTGGAAAGGCCTAGATTTGGGCACTCGTCTCACTATGTGAGAACCAATCACTATTCAAGGCACTAATATTAATAATAAGTATTTGGAAAGCTTGGGAGGCCATCAAACCATGGCTTCACCAGGTAGGGAATGACTTTCACAATGGATTATCTATTAATCTTCAGTATATTTGGTGGTCTCTTATTATCAATTCTCAAGATTGTCCCCTAGCTAAAATGCCATGGATTCATTCCTTGAGATTCTTCAAACAAGGAGTTCATGTTTTACCAGATTTTATTAATAGAGATACCAAGCATTTTCTTTCTTGGCCTAATTCAAGCTTAAATTTAATCTTTCTAATCATGACCAAGAGAATTTCTAAGTTGTTATTGATGTTATTCCTTCTCAGATTCTTCACAAGATAGGGGTTCGATCCCTCAAGCCCTAGTGTAATGACTAGAAATGGTACCTAGACACCCCCTTTTAGAATTACAAGATTTGCAAAGGTTATTTATGGTTCTCCATATCTTCCTATGGTGGATCAGCTAAACCTTCACTAGCAACTCTAATCCTCTCTTGGGACCTAACACCATCATTTCCAATGCAACTACCAGCCCCAGTCAGTTGTTCTAAAACCCAACTTGGCTCATTTTACCTGGTGCATTCTATACCAAGGCATTCCCCTGGGTCCTCATTTGGCTAATTTAGGTATCTGTCATGTCCCCTTTCTAAAATAATTAATTAATGGTCAATATTAACCCATCTTATTCTTCCATGGGTTAATTGGGCAAGCATAGGAAGAATAAATATTTAATATTTAA
The DNA here is from genome assembly GCA_027924645.1 of Cunninghamia lanceolata. Classification (NCBI taxonomy): domain Eukaryota; kingdom Viridiplantae; phylum Streptophyta; class Pinopsida; order Cupressales; family Cupressaceae; genus Cunninghamia; species Cunninghamia lanceolata. The sequence goes on along the minus strand of BSBN01000148.1, from coordinate 5,052,586 downwards.
TATTGTCCAACAAATATCTATTTAAAGAGGACAATTAAATATTAAATTAAATATTTTAAGATTCAAAAAGGGGCATTGGGTTTGGTGAGGTGTCCATTTGCATAAAGATTTCAAAAATCTTAGTAAATCACAAGTGGCGGGGGATTTTATGACAATGTATGACAGCTTATGACAACTGTCATACCCCAAAATAGCAAGAAATTAAAGAAAAATGTGGGAATCTTGGATTCCCCTCTCTCCCACAAAATATTGATACAAAATATGTAATTTTGGTGATTTGGGGCTATTGTTGATTTGATATTTTCTCTCAAACTTGCATATTTGCAGATTGTGGCTTCAATGGACGAAAACCCATTGGAGTAAAGAGGCTTGTGGACAAAAACCCATGAGTTTTAGGTGGCCAGAGGATGCAAACCCTTTGATTACAAGGAGTAGCTTCATCCAGAGGTTGTACAGAGCTTCAAGGATTAAGTAGTTTCTGGCAGTTTCTGGCAGTTTGTGTGTGCAGGTCTTCTTGTGTTGCCGTGGTAGTTCCAGAAGTGCTGAAAAAAGTTGATGTTGTTATTTCCTTTGTTTTTCTATGTAGTATCTATAGATTTCTATTTTCTAATGTCACAGATCAGTATTGGAAGTTGTGGGTAGTGTTGTGTTGATTTTGGCTTTGTGGGTCAGAATACCCAATGTGTATTTCAGCTTGTTGTGAAGATTTGGTTGAGTAGGTTGCTGTTGAGTGCTGTAGGTGTTTGCTTCTGTTACTTTAATGGTATCAGATCATATTCCATGTACTTTCCATCTAAAAATCAAACAAGATCAGTTTTGGGTGTTTTTAGTGTATTTCTGTGATTGACAATGTTGGCAGTTTTTGTGGGTTTTGCCCAAATCTTGTTGTATTATTTGTTGCTGCTGAAAATAAGTGTTATAGATCTAATAACATGTTATTTACATCATAAATCAATCAAAAAGTATTTTAGCAAAGTTTCATATTTTGGGTGTTAATCCTGAGTAAGACTAGCTAGCTAGTTTCGTCAAATTTGATGCAAAATTGGTGAAGATATTTAAATTCATTTTCAGACCTAATGTAAAATGTTATTTTTAAGTTTATCTCATTACAATGGTATTAGAGCATGATCTTTCTAGCCTGTAGGTTATTCAGATGATTGATGATACCGAGTGACAGAGAAATTAGATATTTGAGGAGAGAGCAAAGGAAATTGCAATTGGAGGAAACAATAGCAGATATAAGAGATGCAGAAGAAGATGATGCTTCAAGGAAATTTACTCAAATGGTTGAGGTACAAACCAGACTTGCTAAAATGTTTGGGCAAATGATGCAATGGATCCAAAACAACAACAACAAACACAACAACCACAACCACAACAACAACAACAACAACAACAACAACAACAATAACAACAACGAAAACAATGGTGGTAGTACTTTGGGTGCAAACAATAGTAACAATGGAAAAAGGAAGGAAATTGAGACACAAAATTTTGGGGCTGCAAACAAACCCTTATTCCTACATGAAGAGGACCCTGAACAAGTTGAGTCTGCAACTACTAGTTTGTTCAATGCGGAGACCCATAACAAATGGCGTGGAGAATACAATGCATTGGCAGATGAGATCAAGAATGATATGTCTTGGGGAGAATATGTAGAGTTCCTAAGAAGAGGTGAATCTCAAAAGAAGGGGAAAGGAAAAAATAAAGAACTAAAACACAAGTTGGGTAAGTTAACCACAACTTTCTTTGACGGAAGTGAAAAGATTTCAGCTAGAGCTTGGCTGTAGAAGATAGAGACATACTTTATGCTCAATCCCATGACAGAGAAGGATGTAGTTTAGTTTGCCACTTTGCATTTGGAAGGAGAAGCCTATGAATGGTGGTACCATGGTCACACTACTTTGGGACTTGATCAAGTACATACCTTTGGTGATTTCAAACAAAAGATTCTTGACAGGTATGAACTGAAAGAAGAAGAAGAATATTTCAGCCAGTTGTCCAAAATTAAGCAAAAGAACTGAGTAAGTGAGTATATAGCAGACTTTCAAAAGATTGTAGTGATGGTACCTGAGATATTAGAGAAGAGAAGAGTACATCTATTCATCACAAGGCTCACTGAACCTCTTAGTGGGTTTGTCAGATCTTTCGCACCTCTCACTTTGCAAGAAGCTATCAAGAGGGCTCTAACCCTTGAGCCATCAATTCCATAGAATGCTTTCCCACACTCCTCCAAACTGAACACATGGCATCATAAGGGAGGATTCTAGAAGAAACCATTCCATGCACCTGCACCTATACAAAAAAATACAACTCCTAATACTGCAAAGAAGATGGATGAAGAAACGAGGAATGAGCTTAGGAGGAAGAAAATTTGTTTTTCTTGCAGAGAGCCTTGGGTCCCTGGACATAGGTGTTTGGGAAAAGGACAAGTCCATTACATAGAGGTTGTCTCAGATAAGGATTCAGACTCAGATGGTAATGAGGAGTTTCATGGCGTAGAGGATTCTGAACCTGAGATTGAAGAGGAGACTGAAAAAGAAGGTTCATTAGCTAACTTTCAGGAGCACCAAGATATCATCCTTTCAGGGTTCGTGGAGTGTTAGCAGGGCAGCGGATGACTGTTTTGATTGATAGTGGGGCAAACTACAATTTTATTGATAAAGGGTTAGTAATGAAGAGATGATTGAAGATTGAAGAATTTGAAGGGTTCAATGTGACTGTTGCAGACAGATTCACTATGCCATACACCAAAGTGGTCAAACAATTGAGCATCACTATGGGAGACTACAAGGTTTGTGATGATTTTTATGTTGTTGGTATTGGTGAAACTGATGTTGTCTTGGGTGTTCAATGGTTGCATTCTATTGGAGGACACTATCAGAACTATCAAACTATGGAGTTCAAGTTTCAGTCAGAAGGCAAGGAGATTACACTTAGAGGGATTTCAAATGGAGCTCCACGAGTGGTGACATCAAAGAAGATGGAGAGGACTTTCAGAAGAGGCCAAGTTGCTTGGGCAGCCACTTGCTTAATCCAACCTTCAAGCTCTCCAAATGGAAAAGGTAAATTTCATTTTGAAATTCAAGAAATTTTAGATAAGCATAGCATTGTTTTCGGTGATATACCCCCAGGATTACCTCCAGATAGAGGCTTTCAGCATGTTATAGAGTTGGAAAAAGATGCCAAACCTGTTATAACTACTCCATTTAGACATCCAAGGGGTTACAAGGAAGAGATAGAGAAGACTATTAGAGAGCTCTTAGATATGGGATTCATTAGACCAAGTTCTAGTCCTTTTGCATCATCTGTATTTCTTGTGAAGAAGGATGGCACTCTAAGGATGTGCATCAACTATAGAGATTTGAATAAGAAAACCATTAAGAATAGATATCCCATACCAAGGATAGATGAACTTATTGATGAGTTGCATGGAGCTGTTTACTTTTCTAAGATTGATTTGAGATCAGGATACCACCTAATTCGGATGAGAGACAAAGATGTGGAAAAGACAACTTTTCAGTGTCACTATGGGCATTTTGATTTCTTGGTCATGCCCTTTGGCCTCACTAATGCACTAGCAACTTTCCAATCATGCATGAACAAGGTATTTAGCAAGCAACTCAGGAAGTTCGTATTGGTTTTCTATGATGATATATTGATCTACAGTAAAACTTGGAAGGAACACTTGGAACATTTAGATACAGTTTTGGGTATTTTGGAGTAGCAATCTTTCTATGCTAAGTTGTCTAAATGTGAGTTTGGATTAACTAAAATTCTTTACTTGGGATATGTCATAAGTTCTAAGGGTGTTCAAGTAGATCAACAGAAGATTCAAGCAATACTTGATTGGCCTCCACCTACAAATCTTACATAGTTGAAAGGATTCTTTGGTCTATGTTGCTATTATAGGAGGTTTGTAAAAGGTTTTTCTCATCTTGCTGTTCCATTAACAGATTTGACTAAGAAGGGAGCCTTTGCATGGTCTGAAGAAGCTCAGAAAACTTGTGACAAGTTTAAGGAGGTAATAAGTTCATGCCCTGTGCTTGCTATTCCTAATTTTTCATTGCCTTTTGTAGTTGAATGTGATGCTTTGGGTGAAGGCGTTGGGGCTGTCCTAACTCAAAGGGGACATCCAATTGCTTTTGAGAGTAGGAAGCTAAACAATCTAGAAAAGACATATCACATTTATGACAAGGAAATGTTGGCAATTATGTATGCACTAGAGAAGTTCAAACAATATCTTGTGTGTGGGAAGTTGTAAAAATTGGTCATAATATTTTGAAGTATTTCCTTGATCAAAAAGATTTGAATGATCGCCAACAAAGGTGGGTAAGCAAGATACAGGCATATGATTTTGAAATAGAATATATGAAGGGTAAAAGAAATGTGGTAGCAGATGCATTTTCTAGGAAGCCAACTTTGTGTTCATTATCTTCTATTTCTGTAGAGTGGAAAGATTCTATCATTGTTGAATATGTCAAAAATACTTTTGCATCTAATGTATTGGATGATTTAGTAGAAGATGATAAGTATACAATGAATGATGGGCTGATTTATTGCAAGAACCAAATTTTCCTTGTTCCTGAATCAAAAATCAAGGAAAAGATTTTAAGAGCTTTCCATGACACTCCCTTGGCTGGACATCAAGGTTACTTCAAAACATACAGGCAGATCTGTGTGAGATTTTCTTGGAAAGGTCTGAAAGAGGATGTCCACAAGCATATCAAAGAGTGTATGACTTGCCAAAGGAACAAAGGTGAACAGATTTTTCCTGCAGGTCTACTACAACTACTTCCAATTCCTGAACAGAAATGAGAGAGCATTTCCATGGACTTTATCACAGGACTTCCCAAGGTACAAGGTAAGGATTGTATATATGTGGTGGTGGATAGATTAACAAAGTATGCTTATTTCTTTCCCATCACTTCAGAATTTAAGGCTCCTCAAGTAGCAGAGTTGTTTTTCAAAGAGATATTGAAGTTGCATGGTTTGCCAAAGAACATTGTTAGTGATAGAGATAGTAGGTTCCTTAGTTCTTTTTAGAAGGAACTATTTCACTTGATAGGAATAGAGCTCACACCAAGCACAAGTTACCATCCACAAACAGATGGACAAACAGAAATTGTTAACAAGAGGATAGAGGGGTATTTGAGGAATTATGTTTCAGATCAACAAACTACTTAGGTCAAATGGTTGCACTTGGGAGAGTATTGTTACAATACATCACATCATATGTCAATTGGTATGCCTCCATTTCAAGCTCTTTATGGTTATGATGCACTTTCTTTTGCTGATTTGATATTTACAGATAGTAGAGTACCTGCAGCTAGTGATCTTATCAATCATAGTCGAGAGATCATAAGGTCACTAAAAGATAACTTGAGGCAAGCATAGAACAAACAAAAGATATATGCAGATAGGAAGAGAACAGAAAGATTTTTTGAGGTGGGAGACTTGGTATTTCTTAGATTGCAGCCATATAAACAAAGCTCTTTGAAGAAGAGTGGTGTTGAAAAGCTTAAGCCTAAGTTCTTTGGGCCTTACAGGATCATCGAGAAAATTGGTGAGGTAGCTTATGAGTTGGAGCTTCCTCCAAATAGCATGATACATAATGTATTTCATGTTTCTTGTTTGAAGAAGGTCCTTGGATAGAAAATTGTGCCTTCATCTGATTTACCACCTTTGGATGATGAAGGGAAGTTGATTTTGATACCTGAAAAGATTTTGGAAATGAGGGATAAAAGATTGAGGAATAGGAGCATTTCAAAATATTTGATCAAATGGAAGAATTTGCTAGTGGAAGATGCAACATGGGAAGGACCAGAAATTCTTGACCATCCAAACTTGCATTGCTTGAGGACAAGCAATTTCTAGGAGGGAGGACTTGTCATGTCCCCTTTCTAAAATAATTAATTAATGGTCAATATTAACCCATCTTATTCTTCCATGGGTTAATTGGGCAAGCATAGGAAGAATAAATATTTAATATTGTCCAACTAATATCTATTTCAAGAGGACAATTAAATACTAAATTAAATATTTTAAGACTCAAAAAAGGGCATTGGGTTTGGTGAGGTGTCCATTTGCATAAAGATTTCAAAAATCTTGGTAAATCACAAGTGGTGGGAGATTTTATGACAATGTATGATAGCTTATGACAACTATCATACCCCAAAATAGTAAGAAATCAAAGAAAAATGTGGGAATCTTGGATTTCCCTCTCCCCCACGAAATATTGATACAAAATATGTAATTTTGGTGATTTGGGGCTATTGTTGATTTGATATTTTCTCTCAAACTTGCAGATTTGCAGATTGTGGCTTCAATGGACAAAAACCCATTGGAGTAAAGAGGCTTGTGGACGAAAACCCATGAGTTTCAGGTGGCCATAGGATGTAAACCCTTTGATCACAAGGAGTAGCTTCATCCAAAGGTTGCATAGAGCTTCAAGGATTAAGTAGTTTCCGACAGTTTCCATTGTTTGTGTGTGCAGGTCTTCTTGTGTTGCCATGGTAGTTCCAGAAGTGTTGGAAAGAGTTGATGTTGTTATTTCCTTTGGTTTTCTATGTAGTAGCTATAGATTCCCATTTTCTAATGTCATAGATCAGTATTGGAAGTTGTGGGTAGTGTTGTGTTGATTTTGACTTTGTGGGTTAGAATACCCAATGTGTATTTCAGCTTGTTGTGAAGATTTGGTTGTGTAGTTTGTTGCTGAGTGCTGTAGGTGTTTTCTACTGTTACTTTAATGGTATCAGATCATATTTCATGTAATTTCTATCTGAAAATCAAACAATATCATTTTTGGGTGTTTTTGGTGTATTTCGGTGATTGACGATGTTGGCAGTTTTTGTGGGTTTGGTCCAAATCTTATTGTTCGAAGTTGTATTATTTGTTGTTGCTGAAAATCAGTATTATAGATCTGATAAAATTTTATTTACATCAGAAATCAATCAAAAAATATTTTGGGTGTTAATCCTGAGTAAGACTAGCTAGCTAGTTTCGTCAAATTTGATGCAAAATTGGTGAAGATATTTAAATTCATTTTCAGACCTGATGTGAAATGTTATTTTTAAGTTTAGCTCATTATAGTATCTATATCCCTCATCATCCATTTTGTGGACAAATTGAGAATCTCAAGCATCTCTTCTAGTTTTCTCCTCTTACTCAATAAGCTTGGAATTGGATTCATTATTTCTGTTGACCCTTTCAGTTTGCACCCTTTCTTGGCACATGGATTTTCTTAGAGACTAGCCTTGTCTACTACTCAAATATACCTAGATTTGGTATGCTTTTAAGGTGGAAATTCTATTCAATATATGAAAATATAGAAATGTAGCTCTCTTCTCTAATTGCATTGCAGATGTTCATTTATCCTTGTACACTAAAGGCATGATTTGCACTAATGTGCTTAGATACAGATGCAAGGGCAAGCTAGTAAAGTTTCTCTTGAGGTTGGTCATCTTCAAAAGCTATTGAATCACTAGGGGAATGCCCCCTACACTATTGCCAAGATTCCGGCTAACCCCACCTATCCTCCAAGAGGATGTTGGCATGGTCGCATCTAGGCTTCCAAAAGAGATAGAGGCTCCCACTCTTGTTGCTCCAGCCTTAGGACTCCAAAGACAATGATATCTGTGGTGGGTGGTCTCAGCCTTTTAGGCCACCCTCTACCTCTTCTCATGGGCATGGTGGTTCTAGTTGGCCTAACTCAGACAAGTTTCCTCACCTACAACTTGCCATGCTCAATAGTCCTTGAAAGATACTCTTGAAGAAGAAGGCACTCTTAGTGGTTGGGAGCCTATTAATGATGCTATCCCTAGAGATGTGTGGAGAAAACTTGATGATCAGTATAAACCCTCTACTTATGTTGCTTTAGCTGCTTAGTGTTGTTTAGGGTTAACCCTATTTGTTTGTCATCTTTATTTTGGACTATGTCTAGTTAGGCTATGTGGGTGTGTTGTTATATCACCCTACCCTTTTTTATGAATATTGTACTACTATATCTTTAATATAAAGTTAAATAGGAAATATTCATTAAAAATGGTATTATCCTCCATTTAGAAGATGAATGGTTAAAAAAAATTACAACTCAAAAAATTATTTACTTCCTATAAAGTGTGGATAAATATTTTGTTTCCATTTTCAAAATGAAAATTAAAAAAAAAAATAAATTAGCCATAGAAAAACTAATCATTTACAATCCAAAACTTTTACACACTATGTTCAAAACATGTGAGCATATTAATAATTATATAAAAGGTAATTGAAACAAAGTCAGTTAAAAAAATGCAACGTTATACAATTTTTAGTTTTTCATGATTACATATATGGTCATATTTTTGGCGATAAATTAAAAATATATCCCAATAATGTTGCCAATAAAATAAAAGCTAAAAAATATATCGCAATACATCTGGCCTAAGTTACAACCCTCAACTATAGACAATTTTCAAGAGGGTGTGAAGAAAGCTCACCTACCAATCTATTCTTGCTGAAATGAAGAAGAGTAAGTTGTGTACAATTAGCCAAAGGTAGGGTCCCAGAAAAATTATTAGAATGAGCAGACATAACTTCTATAGAAGAAGAAAAATGGATTCCTAGATCTCCATTAAATGAGTTGTTGGAGAGCTTTAGCCTCTTTAAGTTTGTACAGTTACTCAATGATGCTGGAATTCTTCCAGACAAAAAATTGTCTACCAATACGAAATCTGTTACACTGTTTCACTTCCCTATGGATGGCGGAATCTTTCCTGTTAGTTGATTATGTGATGCATACATTTCTCTAGTGAAATCAACCACCAAGGCTTTCAGGAATACCCTCTGAAAGATTATTGTTGTAGATTACTAGCTCAGAAAGACTCTTGAGTTTACGAGTACTATATGTTATTGGTCCAATTAAATTGTTTTCATACAGATACAATTTTGTCAAAGATTTGAGTTGTCCTATGGCCTTCAGAATTTGCCCTATTAAATTTAGTGAAGTATAATTTAGAACAATTACTAAGAGGGGGGATTGAAGTAGATAGCTTGTTGCATTCAAGGTGAAAACATGAGAATTATGCACCTATGAGACAGTTAGAGTAAAGCGTCAAATAAAGTAGAGATGTGTAGTTTCCTAGTTCAGGTGGTATAGGTCCAGTTAAATTGTTTTCATCCATATACAAAGCTTCCAAAGATCCGATTTGTCTTATGGAATTTGGAATTGTCTCTATTAAATTCAATGAATTATAATTCAGAATAATTACTAAGAAGAGGGATTGAAATAGATAGCATAGTGCCTTCAAAGTAAAGACATGTAAAACCTGTGAGATAGTTATAACTAAGGAGCAAATAAAGTAGAGATGTGCAGTTTTCTAGTTCAGGTGATATAATTCCAATTAAATTATTGTCATACTGATGCAATCTTTCTAAAGATTTAAGTTGTTTTATGGCTTTTGGAATTGTCCTTCAAAAATTCAATTAAGTATAATTTAGAACAATTACTAAGAAGAGGGATGGAATGCGTTAATCTGTTGCCTTCAACGTAAACATGTGAGAGTAGTGCACCTGTGAGATAATTAGAGCCAAGATTCAAATATTCCAAAGATTTGAGTTGTCCCAGGTCTTTGGAATTGCCCCTGTCAAATTTAATGATGTATAATTCAGAATAATCACTAAAAGGAGGGATGGAACCACTTAGTATTTTGCCTTCAAAGTAAAGGTGTGAGAGTAGCTTACCTGTGAGATAGTTAGAGCCAAGATTCAAATATTCTAAAGATTTGAGTTGTCCCATGGCCTTTCGAATTACCCCTATCAAATTTCTTAATATCTACTAAAAGGGATAGAACCAGTTAACATGTTGCCTTCAAATAAGGAGAATAACGAGATGTGCAGTTTCCTAGTTTAAGTGGTATAGGTCCACTTAAATTGTTTCCATTTGAAAACAAATATTCCAAAGATTTGAGCTTCCCGATGGCCTTTGGAATTGTCCCTATTTCAGTGAAGCATAATTTAGAACAAATACTAAAAGGAGAGGGCATTGAAGCAAATAGCCTATTGCCTTTAAAGTAAAGAGATGAGAGTAGCATACCTGTGAGATAGTTATCCCCCACACAACCATCAAGATGGAAATTTCTAACGTGATGGTAGATTCTATTCTAAAGTGCTCAAAAAAGGGACATCAATTTACATGCGGGGACGGACTTTGTTCTTTGGAAATTGGAAATTTGCATACCATACTTGCATTGTCGGTGACAAATGCAAGAAGGCCACCAAATGTTAGACATATTGTAGATGCTGACATATTTGAGACGTTGTGGGTTTCATTATTGGAAACAAGTGAATTATAATCTTATTAAAAATCTTAAATACATATATCTAATCTTGAATTATTTTATTTACTTGAGATATATTAGTTTTTTTCATAAGTTTTTAGATATCTTAAATACATTTATATAATTTTGAATTATTTTATTTACTTAAGAGTTATTAGTCCTTGTTATAGACATGGATTCACCTTTTTACATAATTTGCCTAATGTTTGTTTAAATAAAACATTAATCAAGTTTTCTAAAGTTGATGTTTTTTTTTGTTTTCAAATATAATTAATTTGTAGCATTATAATTGGTCCATTGTAATTTAGCTAGTAGTTTTTAAAAAAAATTGATTAAAAAGGAAAAGAAAAAAGTTACAACCAATCAAATGTAATCTAATAAAAAATTAAATTGTTTTCTAATGTTTGTATGTATGCATATTGGACACAATTTGCCTAGCAACCACCGAATCAAATGCCATCTAGCAATAAGGTAAATTATTTTGTAATATTTTCAGGTATGCATATTACACACAACTTGCCTAGCAACTAGCTCATCAAATTAATTTTATTTGGATAACTCATGAAATTAATGTTTTTATTTATTTTTTTCTTCATATTGTATGTGTCATAGTTTGCACTATGCCGGTAGACATGAATGAAAAATGTGGAAGCATGTAGGTGGCTCAAATGGCATGTAGGAGGTTGAGATTGTGAGCAAAAATACATTTTTTCAAGATCTCAAATTGTATCGATAGCTATTTGTGTTTAATTTTCATTGGAGTATGTGTTGTTCAACTCTTTGTGACATTTTCTTGTGTCAATTCATGATTGTGTTTTTTTTTGTTTTGTGTAGGGGGCATGGTTGATCTAGAGCATAATTTTTATTTTTCTTATGGTGCAATGATCGAGGTTTGTCTGGAGAGCAAATTTGGGGCTTTGCATGGTGAGAGTTTGAAGGTTTACTGTCATTTTATAAAATTACCTTTCATGCAATTGTTGCAAATACTTTTTTCTGGGTGTGTGTTTGTTTGAGAATGGTTATCTATTCTCTTTTCCTTTTGTGTTGAGGATTTTTGTAATGCCCCAATTTTTAAATCAATATATTAGCAAATAAAACATGAAACAACAATTTTTTTAGAATTTTTGGTAGGCGCCTTGGTCCTTTAGCCCCACAAACTTCGAAGAGTGTCCATTTAAGTGGGCTTAGACCAGTCCTAAGTTCATTTTGTTGGCTTTATTCATCATGATCAAGATTTAATTGTCTAATGTTCAAAAGGGTGTTAAAATAGGTCTTGCTTTACAAGGGTAAACATTTTAGGTCTACCTAGGTGTTGAACTATGTGTAAAATGCTAATGTGCACATTTTACTCCATAACAACATCAAAATTCATCATTGGCTAGGACATGTCAATCCACGTGGCCTAATCAAACTTTGCCCATAGGACTTAGACCCATGGGTCATCTCCTTTTACATTATACTCATATCACATCATGTTCGTACAAAGGAACAAATTTTTTAAACACGCGATGCATTGTAAACTTTGTGAAGCAATGAAAAAGGGTCCCATGTACTCTCATTCATAAGGAAACAGTGCCACGTGAAAAGATATCACACATCACAAACTTGGGAATAGATATCTCTTTGAGTTTTTGATGGATGAGCTAGATAACAAGGAGATGACTCTTGATACTCATTTATGAATTGTATTTCCTAGAATGTTCAAGGTCTAATAGACATCCTACAAAAATACTATGTTTCTAATGCTTGACATCAATATCCAATTTTAGACATTCTCTATTTATAAGAGGTTAAAGTGTTTGAGTTTTTACTTTCTACTTATTGCCATGTTATTTTGCCTTCAAGCCATTTTCTCTACAGTAACCATAAAGTTCATCAAGATGGTGTTGTCACCATTCTCACTCCTACATGGAACCATCTTTTGGTTGATCATGGTTGTGACCCCTCCAAACATGCATTATGGTCTCTTTTAAACATTAATAATCATTCCTTCGGTGCTATTAATGTTTATGCTTCTAGTTATGCCATGGAGAGATCTTCCCTTTGGAGATGGATTGCTAATTCAATGCCTATAACCTCTTGAGTTTTATTTGGAGATTTTAATATGATAGAGTTGGCTTATGATAAATGTGGAGCCTTGATAGATGCACTAGACAACTAGCGAAGGGGTGGCTTGGGCTTTCATGTGCAATAAATTGGGTCTTTTTGATCCCAATGTTGGCCACCATCAATATCATATGACTTGGTACACCTGGAAAAATTTAAGAGTTGGCCCTGATAGGGTCTTAAAGTAACTTGATTGAGCCATGATGTCAGCCCAATTTTTCTTTTCCTTCGCTAGTTGTTATTCCTTGGTAGTGGGGATCTTGTTAGACATTGTCCTTTCCGATCACTTCCCAATACAATTCTATTTTGAGTGGAAATCCTCCAAACCCAAAGCCATGAAGACTCAATTTTTTCTCAACATACATCACTTCTCAATTACAAGGCCACATTGGCTCGCATTCAATGTCTTTCAAATTTGGAGTCATGTCCCATGTCGGAGACCAAATGGATAGTGTATTGGATGATGCCATAACCCATACATCATGGTTTCTCTACATTTATGGGTGGTAGTTGACTCTTTTCCACCACTTCTCATATGAGACCACTACCCACAATCTTCACCAAGCCACCAACACTTTGGAGACACAATGGTTTTATCATGTCTCTTATCTCTAGGGTGCTTAGTTGTGCCACTAGAAAAAAATTATAGATGCTCATATAGCTCGTGGGGCTCAAATCAAATCTCGGCTCCACTAGCTCAAGATTGGAGATAAGGTGACAAAGAATTTTTTTAGGCCTTGTGTGCCCACCATACCTCCAAATCTATCAAAAAGATTTGAGAGGGGAAAGGAATCTTACAGGAGCTACATGATATTCTTTAGGCCTTTGTTCGATAGTATGAGCAAGTATTTTCAACTCAGGACTACACTCCAACTAAGATGGCTACTTTGCAGCAATGCCTTGTTGTAGTTCCTTGCTAGATCTCCAATGCCTAATGCACCTTTTGTGATCAACCCCTTACCAAAGAGGATCTCAAGGAGGCTACTTTTTCAATAGCCAATGATAAAGGCCCTAGCTTAGTGGGCTTCACAGGTATTAATTCTACAAAGCCTTTTGGGATACTGTGGGAAATGACCTTCATAAAGTTTATCTTGAAGCTATGCAATCCAATTCTTTGGGAAACCTAATTAACAAAGGCAACATCAACTTCATACCTAAAACTTGTAACCTTTAAGAAATTAACAACTAGTGACCAATCAATCTATTCAATGTGTCCTGCAAAATCATCACCAAGGCTCTGGCCCTCAAGCTTCAATCTATGCTTCCATTAATACTTGAACTTGAGAAAATAGTTTTTAACAAATTTAGATTCATTCTAGATAATATCATTTCTATGTGGGAAGGGATGGAATGGGTTCATCGCTCTTAGTAGATAGCACTATTTCTTAAAATTGACTTTTCCAAATCCTATGATTGTATTGAATGGCCATTTATCCTTGCCATGTTGTAGGCAATTGGATTTGGTCCTCACTTCATCTAGATGGTTTAGATATTGTTTGTTAATTCTTCATCTTGCATTACCATTTTAGGCAAACAATCCAAATCTTTTGGGCTAAGGATATCCCCTTGCCTTGGCTTTGTATGTACTGGCTATTGAAGGTTTTTGCCATCTTCTAGGTCAAGCGATCCCCTAGTCCTATGTTAAGTGGATTTCTCTCCCTAACTCTTCCCAATAGTTAGTTAATGGTCATTTTGCCAATGATTCCTTCCTTACCCCCATTTAGGAGGAAAGTAATGTCAAATAAGCCCTTCAATGCTTGTACATCTTCTGTTAGGCTTCTAGTTCAAGCATATAATGGAAAAAGACCTAGTACTATAAATAATCCTTCATTCCCAAACTAGTTTGGCTTGGTTCTTTTAGATGGAAATAGATTGATCATGGGGAAGTTTTTCAATTTTTAGGTATCCCCTTTGCATTCTAGGCTTCCCCCTCCAAGCTATGGCAAGATGTGATAAATAGAATTGAGAGAAATTTTCAATACTAGATAACCAAGCCCCTCTCTTTCGATGGTAAGTTTCTCATACTCTCTAAAATCCTGGCTGCCACACATGTTTACTATTATTCATGTTGGGTCCCTTCTAAGGCATCCTATTTGAAAATTGAAAAGTTCCTTAGAGATTTTCTCTAGACTTCCAGTCATGAGCATTAAGGCTTCCGTCATGTTTCTTGGGAGTTTTATTTCCTTCCTTGTGAAGCTAGAGGGCTTGGCTTTCTTTCTATTTGTAGAAAAGGCACTTTCCTATGTGCCAAATGGATTATTAGATCCCTTAAGGGAAATGAGACCTAGAAAATTCTCATTAGGCATTGTATTAGTGTCAGTGTCCCTTTAGGATGACCTTCTTGGAAAGGCCTAGATTTGGGCACTCATCTCACTATGTGAGAACCAATCACTACTCAAGGCACTTTTATTAATAATAAGTATTTGGAAAGCTTGGGAAGCCATCATACCATGGCTTCACCAGGTAGGGAATGAGTTTCACAATGGATTATCTATTAATCATCAGTCTATTTGGTGGTCTCCTGTTCTCAATTCTCAAGATTGTCCCCTAGCTAAAATTTTGTGGATTTATTCCTTGAAATTCTTCAAAGAAGGAGTTCATGTGTTGCTAGATTTTATTAATAGAGCTACCAAGAATTTTCTTTCTTGGCCTAAATTCAAGCTTAAATTTAATCTTTCTAATCATGACCAAGAGACTTTCTAAGTTATTATTGATGCTATTCCTCCTCAGATGCTTCACAAGATAGGGGTTCGGTCCCTCAAGCCCTGGTGGAAGGACTAGAAATGGTACCTAGACACCCGTTTTCATAATTACAGGCTCTGCAAGGGTTATTTATGGTTGTCTTCACATCTTCCTATGGTGGATCAACTAAACCTTCACTAATCCTCTCTTGGGACCTAACACCAAGCAAGTCAGCTATCCTAGAGCCCAACTTGGCTCAGTTTACCTGGTGAATTATGTACCAAGGCATTCCTCTAAGTCCTCATTTGACTCATTTAGGTATCCTCGTCCCTCATAATCCATTTTGTGGACAAATTGATAATCTCAAGCATCTCTTCTAGTTTTTCTCTCATGCTTAGTAAGCCTGGAATTGGATTCATTAATTCTTTAGACCCTTTTAGTCTACTCCCTTTCTTGGCACATGGATTTTCTTAGAGACTGCCTTTATCTCCTGCTCAAATATACCCAGATTTGGTATACTTTTAGGGTGGAAATTCTATGAATAGTATTTGAAAAGATAGAAATGTAGCTCTCTTCTCTAATTTCATTGCAAATGTTCATTTCTCCTTGTACACTAAAGCCATGATTTGCACTAATGTGCTTATGCAAATCTAAGGGCAAGCTAGTAAAGTTGCACTTTAGGTTGGTCAGCTTCAAGAGCTATTGAATCACTAGGGGAATGCCCCCTACACTATTGCCAAGGTTCTGCCTAACCCCTCCTATCCTCCAAGAGGATGTTGGCATGGTCATATCTAGTCTTTGGAAAGAGACATAGGCTCCCAGTCTCGTGGCCACAATCTTAGTAATCCAAAGATAATGATGCCTGTGGTGGCCGGTGGTCTCATCCTTTTAGGCCACCCTTTACCTCTTCTCATGGGCATGGTGGTTCTAGTTGGCTTAATTCAGGCAAGTTCCCTCGCCTGCAACTTGCCATCTCTCTGATTCATGCTCAACAACCCTTAGAGGATACTCCTGAAGAAGAAGGCACTCTTAGTGGTGGGGAGCCTATTAATGATGCTATCCCTAGAGACATGTGGAGAAAACCTGATGATCAACATCTACCTTCTACTTGTGTTGCTTTAGCTACTTAGTGTTGTTTGGGGTTGGCCCTATTTATTTGTCATCTTTACTTTGGACTATGTTTAGTTAGACTCTATGGGTCTGTCGTGTACCCTTTTTTGTATATATTGTACTATTATATCTTTAATATAAAGTTAAATAGGAGATATTCATGAAAAAAATGGTAATTATCTTCCATTTAAAAGATGAATGGTTAAAAAAAATTATAACTCAAAAAATTATTTATTAAATTCTATAAAGTATGGATAAACATTTTGTTTCCATTTTCAAAATGAAAATTTAAATTTTTTTGCATTAATCATAAAAAAACTAATCATTTACTATCGAAAACTTTTACACACTATGTTCTAAACATGTGGGCATATTAATAATTATATAAAAGCCAACTCAAACATAGTGAGTCAAAAAAAAAAAAAAATGCAACGTTATACAATTTTTCAGTTTTTCATGATTACATATATGGTCATATTTTTTGTGATAAATTAAAAATATATATCCCTCTAATCTTGCCAATAAAATAAAAGCTGAAAATATATCGCAATACATCTGGCCTAAGTTACAACCCTCAACTATAGAGAATTTGCAAGAGGGTGTGAAGAAAGCTCACCTACCAATCTATTCTTTCTGAAATCAAGAAGAGTAAGCTGTGTACAATTAGCCAATGATGCAGGCAGGGTCCAAGAAAAATTATTAGAATGAGCAGTCAGAACTTCTATAGAAGAAGAAAAATGAATTTATAGATCTCCATTAAATGAGTTGTTGGAGAGATTTAGCCTCTTTAAGGTTGTGCAGTTACTCAATGTTGTTGGAATTCTTTCAGCCAAAAAATTGTCTGGCAGTACCAAATTTGTTACACTCTTGCACATCCCTATGGATGGCAGAATCTTTCCTGTCAGCTGATTGTGTGATGCATCTAACTTCTCTAGTGAAATCAACCCACCAATGGTTTTAGGAATACCCTCCGAAAGATTATTGTTTTAGATGACTAGCTGAGAAAGGCTCTTAAGTTTACCAATGTTGTATGGTATTGGTCCAATTAAATTGTTTTCATATAGATACAATTTTCTTAAAGATTTGAGATGTCCTATGGCCTTTCGAATTTGCCCTGTTAAATTCAGTGATGTATAATTTAGAAAAATTACTACGAAGAGGGATTGAAGTAGATAGCTTGTTGCATTCAAGGTAAAAACATGAGAATTACGCTCCTGTGAGATAGAATAAAGGTTCAAATCAAGTAGAGACGTGTAGTTTCCTAGTTCAGGTGGTACATAGGTCCAGTTAAATTGTTTTCTTCCAGATACAAATATTCCAAAGATCTGATTTGTCCTATGGCATTTGGAATCATCCGTGTTAAATTCAATGAAGTATAATTCAAAATAATTACTAAGAGGAGGATGGAACCACTTAGTATTTTGCCTTTAAAGTAAAGACATGAGAGTAGCGTACCTGTGAGATAATTAGTATTGATAATTGATGCTTCACATGGAGGAATATGGAACAAGTTATATTTAAAGAGGTTTTCATATTTATAGTTGTTATTTTTTCATGCATGGTAAAAATAGGGAAAATAAGAGATCAATTTTAGTGCAATACCAAACTGCTGTTGCATATCACTTAATTTAAGCATTGCATGGATAGTAATATTTTTGGATGCTCTTGTCTGTTATGTTTAGAACCATTGTAATCTCTATAAAGAGATGCATTGAGATTGTTGTATTGTCAGCCAATAATGAAAAGAGGCAAATTTAGTGTTATGTTTTGCATTGTGTAATATTTGTGAATAGCTCAATTTTGAGGAGTGTTGTATGGAGATCTTTTCTGTTCTTTGTTGCAAATAGATTTAATTATATTTTTAGATTGGATAAAGAATTGTAAGTTGGGTTTCAAAATCTTCAATTAGAGCCAAGATTCAAATATTTCAAAGATTTGAGTTGTCTCATGTCCTTTGGAATTTTCCCTGTCAAATTTCTTAAGAATTACTAAGAGAAGGGATGTAACCAGTTAGCATGTTGCCTTCAAATCAAAACACGAGAATAGTGCAGTTTCCTAGTTCAGGTGGTATAGTTCAGTTAAATTGTTATCATACAGAGTCAATATTTCCAAAGATTTGAGCTGTCCTATGGCCTTTAAAATTGTTCCTGGAAGATTCAATGAAGTATAATTTAGAACAATTACTAAGAGGAGTGGATTAAAGCGGATAGCATGTTACCTTCAAAGTAAAGACATGAGAGTAGCACACCTGTGAGATAGTTATAGAAGAGGACCAACTCAAGTAGAGACGTGCAGTTTCCTAGAGAAATTGGAATGCTTCCATTCAGACGATTGAAGGCCAAGTGGAGATGCTCTAACTTCCCCAGACCACCAAATTTGGTAGGTAATGTTATATGGACTATGCCATGATTCACAATGCCTGCATAGCATCCTTTGCTCTTACTTTTGAATGAGACTACATACTTCATGCATACTGCACAATGTTTATGCATTGAACCTTTGATGACTGCGCCATATTATATTTTGGCTTCCCATTATTCTTATTGTCCATGCGATAGCTATAAACACTATAGCTTGTCTTCGTAGTAAACACTAAAAACAATCTTTAAACACTATAGCTTGTCTTCGTAGTAAATACTAAAAACAATCTTCTTGTTCCCTTCCAATTTGCTAGGAAAGAAATTCTGAATATAGTCTGCACGAATGAATCTTCTGTATTGACTTAATTTAGGATGTTTTGTACAAACATATTACTAGCAAAATTTAGGAAGCTTTTTACATAAATATTATGTTGCAACTCTCTTCAAATAGATATCTGATTCCAACTTTGGTTATATATTTTGACACGTTTTAGCCATCATTTATTAAAATGTTCTTCACATGTAACTATAAAATTACACAGGTGTTGAAAATTTTCTCATAATCTTTCCTCTAAATTGGGATGCTAAGTGATTGATCATGACATTTTGTTCAATTAAGATCTTATGGTATATCATTGGACTATTGGTTAATTTCAGTTGTCCACGGTTAGATTACTAGGGATTTCCAAACTTATTATGATATATAAATTATTGATTCTGGAGTTCTATTTTTTAATGGATGGAATAAGGTTTTGCTTTCAAAGTTTCAAGCTATTTTTAGAGTTTCTTCATGGTTTCTAGTCGGAAGCGTATTAATTTTTCATCTATAGTCACTACCCCCAGTCTATCTATAGGTTTGTTTAATATGAAACTCCTTTTATTTGCTGCTTTGAGAAGGGTGTGAAATAATAGGTTGTAAATTGCACATGAATCACAGCACTATTTTGTCGAGCACATGCTTATCTGTTTTTGAACCTGAGTGACAACATGGCTCCAACTTACTACTTGTAAAGCATGGTGGACAATGTAATATGCATATTTTGTTTTTTTACATGGTAAGATTACTTTTAATAACCTTTAGGTCAAAGTGGTTTGTAGGACTTATCAAAGTGTATTTACTTGTTTAGAAGATAATTTATATGATTGGTTACTACTAAAATAAAATTTCCAAATGTTGTTTGATTGTCTTATTGTAACATTTTTTGCGATATGTTGTGATTTAAACCCTTACAATATTATGATATAGTGGGCAATTTAAAACTTAAAGTAATTAATGTTAATAATACAAATATGACCTCAATTGGGATCCCTCTCTCTCTACTATTCTATATTTTGTAAATAAGCTAATAACTACAAAGCCAAAAGGTGACAATGTTTTCAATCATATTATAGTTTAAATCATAGTTCAGCAATAATCTTTAAAAACACTTTTGATTAAATAGCAATTTTCTATTATGTTTAAGGCAAATTTTAAAAATTGTTGTCAAAAAATTATGTAGAAAAAGATAATCATACAATGGATATGCAACTTTAAAGAACGTAAAATATTAAAGTGTTTTTTTTTCTGAATATCACTAAAAATTGAATTCTCTATGCTCCAAATACTATTTATTTTCCTCTTGTGAGTACTGCAAAAAAAGATTTAGATGCTCAAATGAGGGAGAGTAGTAGTTTAACAGCTATAAGGTTTCTTTCTTTTTATTTGTGGTTGTTTTCTTATTGAGTGGAAAGTCTCCCAAGTTGAGTTAGTATTTATCCAATATTGACACTCATGAGTTGGCCCATATCTGGAGTTGCTCATAAAAAGGGGCAAAATTCTTGCAAAAATTGCCAAATTATATAGGTCAAAGCTTATTCTAAGTGACCCAGTATTATGAAAATCACTAAAAACTGAGTCCTCTATGCTCCAATTTCTTTTCTTTTCTCTTGTGAGTACTACAAAAAGCAATTTAGATGTTCAAATAAGGAAGGGTAGCAATTTAACAACTCTAAGGTTTATTTCTTTTTATTTTTGGTTATTTTATTATTGAGTTGAATGGAAAGTTTCCCAAGTGAAGTGTGTTGGACTTGTTAGGGCTCATTTGGTTTAGGACTTGGAAAGTTTCCATTTTTTAAATGCACTAATCTCAAAACTAGGGTTGGGTTACCTTTGTCTTGTGTATTTGTGAAGAAAATCCATAAATTTAATAGTTGACCTTATCCTAATTGACAACTGTATCACCATAAAGAAGAAATTGGACAAATGTATTTAAAATCAAATTATAATTAAAATTAGTCAATTTGAATTTCAAGGGGAACACATTAGATAGGTATGCATCTTTGTGTTTCACCTGTGATGTGCTATTGAATCTTTTTTTAGCTTTATTTCACTATTAAGTCTTTTCTCATGTTTTTTTTTTTCCTCATATTTTATTTGATTGATTGAAACAGTAATAGCATATGGGAAGCTTACTATTTTTTTGAATAAGTATTTTGAATTTATTAATGCATCAAGGGTTTTAAATTTGGATCACACCCTTATGAATGCACCCCATTTAATGTGAGTAAGAAAAATCTGCATATATATTAACTTCCCAAGTTTTGCATATAAAAAATCAAGTCTTCCTTAGCCTATTCAAAAATCTTTTATAGTGCGATGAAACATCTTCATTAGTCTGCCCAAATGGTTTGTTTGTTTTCTTAAATTATTTATTTTATATCTTGAAATATTTTAAGGTATTTAAACAAATAATAAAGAGGATTTCATTGCCTCTGACATTGAGAAAAAAAGATTACATGTAGGTTAAGATGGCATCATAAAGATAGGAGTAAAATATAGTTCGGTTAATGGTTTTTGTGTCCCATTTTGCTAGCTTGAAGTGAACAGTTCCATCTACCATCTATCTATTCAACACGTCCATATTAGAAGTATAGTATCAAAAAAGCAGTAACATGGACAAAATGTAATTTTTTCACTTTTCCTTGCAGCTTGATTAGAATGAGTAATTTTTTAAATTAAAGCAGTTGTGGAAACTGTGCTAAATAAATAAAACAAAATTAATATTAGACATTTTTTGAAAAATATACCATAATTTTAACATATGATGGGAATTCTTGTTTACATGAAACAAAATATTTGTTGTTTCTCTCTCGTTTCGTTGTCCCGGGTGTTTTCATTTGAGGGTATTTTGCATTTTATTGAACCTCTTGTTTCTCATTCCTTTATGAATGTGGGCTATTACGATCAAAAGCTGCTACTTATCCCACTTTTTCTTGACAACAAAAGATCCTTCCACCAAATATTAGGTGATGTGGAACTGCATAAATGATAGGTCATGCCATTCATTTATAGGTGTAATACAACTATCTACCTTCCCATGTCATAATGTACTTGTGATGAATAACACTTTTATAAGGTGATTGCCCCTATTTTGGCATATGTTGATATATATAAACTTTTAATCTCAATATTAAAAAACTACTTGCAATGAAAATGGCATCATTCTCTTGTCATGGAAAAATGTTGAAGCAATTTTTCTTTAAAGACCCATTTTAAAATACAGAAGCCTAACCGACAGGTACCATAGGTTCTCAAACACTGGGGAACACAATTGCACCTAGCACATCAGGTACCACAGGCTCTCAAACACCAATCAATCAGAGATGTCACTTTACATCTACCTATACAAGCAGCCTTGCGGTCTGTAAGCAAGCAAACAAACATATCCACAAAGAATTGTTACCCTATGAGACCAGCTACTTAGAAAAACTAGACACCCATAAAACATTTACCAATACTTGTGCATAATGCGTAGCATTCAGAATTTTTTGTAAATTTCAAGATAAAATGTAAAAGTTTCAAGTTAGAGCACATTAATGTTGGAGTGCATTTGCATTAAATTCTCAAGAACAAGAGAAGGGACATGAGTATACTCAAGCACTTAGGTGCTTCTTACTGTTTTCATACTGAATGAAATAGTTTGTTAAATGTAGCACAAAATTTTTGTAGTTCCTTTTCATCATCCCATCATACCATGGAGGGCTTTCATGGTTGACTCTGTTGAGTGATTAAAAAATTGATGAACCATGATGAAAATTCAAATCATCTGTATTTCTTGATCCTTAAAGATGAGAAAATAAAAGAATTGGACCCAATATGTTGTCCTTGGTGGAGATAAATTCATATTCATCCATATCTTCTATGCCACTCATATGAATACATTATTGATTTGCAAGAGTACGAAATCAATTTCCTAATCCAGAGTAAGGTAGTTTTTTACTAGTTACAAGATACTCATTTTCTAAAAGTGCTATTCTTTTGAAGAGTTTGCAGTTGTTTATGTTGTAGGTTGGTTATAAAATATCAAGGATGGTAAATGATGTTGTCTAGGATTCTGCCGCTCATGTCAAGTTGTTTATATTTAACCTTTTTCAATTTGCAGCTGAGTAAGTTGGATTGAATTTTTTTTTTCATTGATGGTGATATTAAATGTCAAATAATTTATTTCTTTGCCTCTGAAGATATGGCTGAAAATAGTTTCTTTTAAAGTCATTTAAGAGTTTTGTGGAAGTAGATTATTTATTGATGTGATGTATTTGGCAGGACTTCTTTTCAGAATTCCCTAGCTTCAGGATCTTCTACTGGTAAGAGACCACATGTCAATGACACCGTTGTAATGGAATTTACAATTTTATTCAGCCTTCTGCTAATGTTGTTATTGTAGATTTTTTATTTTGTAATATGTGTTTGAATAGTTATTGGATCTCTTGATATGAAGAATGTATTAGTGCTAAACTTTATTGTTATATTACTTAATTTTATTAAAGTTTTTAGACAATATTTTATCTTTGTCTATTAAAGAGTTTAATATCATTTTATTTTTCTTTTATCTTTAAAAAGGTTTTAATGCTTCATATTAAATAAATTTTAGTTAATTAAACAAATATATATAATTAGGATTGTGGTTGGAGTCTCTCATATTTGTGCAATGACTTGGAGCTATGCATAGAGAGGTGTGCACTATCATTTTGGACCTTTGATCTTGATTTTGGGTTATCCCTATTTGTTGTCTTTGTACATCATGGCTTTGTTTTCAATAATTTTAATTTACTCTAAACAACAATCAATTTTTTATTCTTCTGAATTATTTACACAGTTGGTGGAGTGTTAGATGTAACTATAAAATAGTTTAGCACCATACAATTATTGCTTCTTTATACATTTTAAATCCACTTTTAAAACAAATATGTCATTTGTTCCTAGTTTTACATTCACTTTTTATGTTGTAAGTTTTTTATAATTTAAGTCAATTTTTTTATGATTGAAATAATTATAGATATAATCTTAGTTTAGGTGCTAAAACAATAAATTATAAAGGTAATCCTTGGGAAAAAATCATAATTTAGATTTACTTAGATATCTTGATATATTAGAAATCATTGCACTGAATCAAATTTTTAAGTAGTATATAAAGATGTTCACTTGTTGGTAGTAATAATCACAAGAAATGTGTTTATGAGTCTTTTAAATGTTTTTTCTACGTTTGAAAATTTATTTCTAGATATAAGCTTGGGAAATGGCAGCTCCTTAACATCCTATTGAGGTTGTGGAAATCTCAAGCAATAGTTCAAATGTGAGTGTGATGGGACCAGTTCCTGATGTGTCAACATTTAATGCAAAACTTCATGTGAATGTCCCTTTCGGGCTACATGAATTTTCCTACACATTGTATCTGTCTTGCTCTAGGATTGTTGACCATGCTAGGAATGTGTCTCTTCCTGGACATTTTTTGGAAGAGGGTGAGATGCAAGCATTCCAGGGTGCCTTGACTGATTTCAAAATTGTGTATGAAAAACTTGGTCTCTTGTTCTTTTGGTTTAAAGACCTCTGCTATGATCAACTGTATGGAGGGAGTGCACCGGCCGAGATATTGCATGCACTTGTAGAATATATGACTAACATGTAGTGTTGATTATGTTATCTTACAAATATTTTGGTAACCATTCCTTGTCTATATCTTGCTTTCCTTGTAAATAGGCCATGCATGGATGGTTCTCTATGGCTCTGTAGTGCCCCTCAACTTGTCGTCTTTTGGACTGATGTTTGCTTAATAGTACTGGACATTATGACAGTATTTTAGATCGTTTGATGATGGATTTCTAGTTATTTTGCTATTTCAGTATGAACCTAATTGTTATGATAATAGATGTTGATGTTGGATTATGTCATTTTATGCTTTACAATTTGATAAATGAACTGATGTTTTAGATGCTTTGATGTTATTCATTATATGGGATTGGAAGTTAGTTGATTATTTTATGTTGAAGACTAGTAATCTGATACCTTGTTCAATATAGTCGATTGTTATTCATAAACGTGAATGGAACAGTGTTGTATTACTCGTCCTCGAGTACCCTACCCCACTGCGATTTCCATTCACTATAGGACTGCATGTGATGTATATATATATCTTGTTATGGTTAATCGTGCGCTGCTGCAGGATGCAGGTACTAGGCATCGACTCCACCTGATTACCAGGTCTGAGCGTGTCTTCGCCAATGGATTAGTTGGTTGGAGTTAACGTGAGGTCCCTAGTCAGTGTTCCTTGGTCGTCAGTTTACCCTTGTGGTTGTTGGTTGTCGTTCGATCATGTCTTGCTATCAGGTAATACTGTATCTTGGAGTCTAATTAAATTCGAAGGTGTCTAAGTATGTGTGGTAATGTTGTGCTTTAATTAGAATCATTATACGGAAGAGTATAAATGTTGTTAAATGGGCATAATGTCGTTAATTGTCGATTATCGTTATAAATAAATTATTATTTTATCAGAAGTGTTGTTGTTAAATAAAGTTGTAAGAAATTTTGTATTGTTCGATATAATATTATTTATAATAAATATTTAAATAAATAAATAGTGGTAATCATGTTGTAAATTGTGATTCACAACTTGATTAATAAAATAAATTAAAGTATAGTACAAAATTACAGATTGTCGAAATAGTACTACTCTATTAATAACAATATATTGGGTCGGCTATAAAGAAATATAATAATAAAATAAAATAAATAATATTTGGGGATCATTAAATTAAATAAAATATATATTTTTTTAAAGGAGATATGCACGAGATCGCGTGCCAAGTCCTTGGTAGATGAGAGAGGCTATGTTATAAAAGAGCGGTAGGGGCATCAAGGATAGGATCACAGGTGAAAGGAAATAAGCAGCTTGGAACTGCAGCGATTGAAGCAGATTCGTCGAGTGGATTGCGTAGTCAGGTTCCGTCGAATGCCTTATCTCTGAATTTTCTTTCTGAATCTGCAAATGCTGTTGTAGTTTATTTGGTTCCAAATAGTTTGTTGATTGGACATCCACTTTAGATATATTATGATCCGAAATTAGTTTGTTCTCTGTGTTGTGCCATCAAAGTTCAAGTCTGTAGACTCTCCTCTCTGTGTTAAAATAGCATTTTCTCTTGGGGTTTTAAATCATTCCTTTCTGCTCAAGGATTCCATTATTCGATTGTCTTCCTTTCACTGTTTGCCGAATCATTCTGTATGCACCCTCAGACCAGCGTAATATTGGTAGGGTTTGTAGTTGTAAAATGACACCGTGTTGTGTGGTATGCCCTCGGTGTATTGTGAAACCCTGCATCTGAAAAAAGAGACAGTACCAGGCTGTGAATAGGAAGTCGTATATTATTCTTAAAAAAAAAACCCATCATAGGGTAATACATCTGATTCGCAAGTTGTGCAGTGTTCTCTGATTTGGTATTTACTCCATGCCATCCCAGATTTCTTTAGAAACCAGTTTCCTATATCTCCCATTACTGTTTCTACAGTCGCTGCTTTTAACAGACTTAGCCGGCATTGAGACCGCATTGCTAGTCGGTGTCATAGAGAGATCACATAGTGGCTTTCCCTGCATACCTCTGTCCTTACAGGCTCGTATACCTTTGTAAATGATGCGACCTGTGTGATAAGCTAATAATCTTTGGTTCTCCTTCTAGGGTTAACGAACATTTTCTAGAGACATAATATTTGATATTACGGCAGTCGCAGTTAACCAACTGGTTAGGGTTATCCCAAGAGCCGCACAGGCTATCCGTTCAAATGTCTGCGATAGAAACTTGGTTAGCGATCGTGCTATTGGTTTTGTTGCGTTTGGTGATGTTCCTTTTTGTGGACCGAACTATATTATGAAACGATCCAAGTTGTGATGCCTGGGCATGATGGAGAGATCGCTGTCATGTTTATTCACTTTGATTAAAGATTTCTGAAGCCTTGTCATCCAGTGTTGTGAGATGACACTCCATTCATTCTTCCTTGTAGCGTTTGATAATGTTTAGTAGTGGATCGATAATGTTGGAGACGCTGCAAATTGTTAATCTAGGGCGTGATGGGAGGTGAGGAGTTAGGTAGTTCGCTACCGCAATTGTCTCACTATTCGCCCTTGTTTGAGGTCTCAGAAGTTTTTTTTTTAACATGGCCATTTGTGGCCTCCGTCAGTCATTCATAATGAGTCGATGATTCTTTGTATACCAGTCCACTTTATAGTTTGGACTACCATGAGTTCGCTTGTCTTTAAACAAGCCGAGCAACATTATTATCTCTAGTGGATGAAGGAGGCTGTAGTATTCATGATCGAAATTGATTAGTGTTTTCGTCACACATCAATCCCTATCTGCATTCACAGCGTATATAGCTGCAGTAATGTCTTAAGAACTTATGATTTCTGCAGTTGCTAGAAGTAAAACTTAGTCGGTAAAATCTGTAGATTGCCTTACCTTGGCTAGCGCATTCCTGAAAAGTTTGGGGTGTCCTCAAGATAGCCAGCAAAGGCAAGATGGTCAACAATGCACAATTAATAACCAACTGTTGGTGTAGAGTAATAATGGTTCCCAAAAACAATTTGAGCAGCTGTCTGTTTCTGATAGCTTACTGTCCCATATACAGACAATCCTCAACCCCTGAATGTTTTTGAAACTCGATAACAGACTCGGCAGCGATAGAGTGATGGAAAGATCGTCGACATAGTTCGTCTTGCAGGAAGCTTCTCCAGTAAACTAACAAATGCAGTTCACATACAAGGTTGAAATGAGATTGCTGTTATCTTCTTTTCAGATATCATGTCATAACCATTCTCTAGTTCCCTAATTATACATTGATCAGGTTATTAGACGATTACATTAGTCCTCTGTAAGAATGTAGATGACAATCATAGTGTGCACCATAGAGAGTCCTTGAGTCCCTTCCAACAATTCTATTTCGTATATACCTAGCAATCAGTCTTTTACTGAGAATCGCTGTTTTGCCTGGGCACACTTCTGAGAGGTTTCTTTCTGCAATTCATACTTTCACATTAGCTAAACGGACTGCAATACAGTCCATATAACAGACACAGTCTTAACTGATATATTACTGACAGAGATGGCGCTTCCTCTGAAGGCCATTGCAGCAAGAGATCACAGCTAAACACATACAGCAGTCAGCAATTTACTGAGGTGTCTGTAATTTATCCATTTCTGCCAAAGATTAAACCTGAGTGGAAGTAATTTCTGAACTTGTATTTATTCTTTCCATGTTTGGGAGATCAGCATAACAGTCAGAAGCACGAACAAGATGCGGGGATCTCAAAGAACGTCCTTGGATACCATAAAACTTAACCATCAAACCTATTGTCTTCATTATTTTTGTGATTATTGGATACTGTCAGATTTGCAAGTTGAGGAAGTTGTTAGACTAATTAGCTGTTATCCATTTCAGTGATGAAATAGTCAATAGCCATTTTACTCCTCAATGACAACCTATGCAAGCTGTTCATGTTCCATTCAAATAGGATCATTTACGATTCTCTTTCATGGCAGTAGGATTATAATATACAGTAATAGTAAAGAATGTAATCTAATGTTGATTTTTTTTACAGAAGTTGTTTGCATTGAACATAGAAGAAATAGTAGTGTTGACTTTGGAACTGTATTATACGGTATAAGTTAAGTATTTCTGTTGTTTACAAAGAGTCGAATTGAGAGTGGATAAACTTGAATTCCAGAGGCTGAGTTGTCATAGTTAAGTATATGCAACTTGTGTATTGCTATTTTTGTGTTTACGATGTAATAACGAATATGTGGATCAAACATAGTATGAAGTATATTGAGGTAATGTCAAGTTGTTTATGTGTAGTGAAAGTAATATTTTCCTGTGAGGATGTTAAACCACTTGTGACCTTATTGTACCATTTTGTCGTATGGAGAGATCTGAAATTTGTAAAAGAATAAAGTATTGTAATGTTAAAAGTGTTGGATAACGATTGATATTATGGTTCTATTTTGATGCAAGAGGGTTTATGCCTTGCAGTGTACATATACGTGTTTTGTTATAAAGTCTTGCATGATGTTTTAAGGTTTACTAGGTGTTAGGAAGGAGAGTGGCTTTCAACGTGGGGCCGGCGCCCAAAGTGGCAGTCAGGATAACCCGTTGGAAGTAGATTAATCAAGTGATAACCTAAAATTAACTAGGGGGTTAAGGGTAGATTTCACATTAATAAGATTATTGGATTCCTCTCCCATGACCTGTAGTGCTTGTTTAGACTAAGGATGGGTAGAGAAGGCCTGGTCGACATGATTGACTTCCTTGTCCTCATGAAAGGAAGGTCAATTCCGCATGTGTCACCCTATGGGGCCGGTGCCTAGTGAGAGGCAGTCAGGATAACCATAGATGGGGGTTGGCGCCTAGTGAGAGGCTGTCAGGATAACCCATGTTAGGACTGTGCGATGACACTCTCCCTACTACAACCTAGCATCCCTTGTTTGGTCTCTCCTCATTTGTTTTGTGTCGCCTCTGGAAGTTAAAGTAAAGTTAAGTTATGTTGTGTTGTATTGCTATTGCCATGTGTTGTATTAGCGTTTGGTCATCCTTTGTTCTTGTTTGTCTTTCATCTGCCTGACTGTCATTGTTTGGGACCTCATGTTAACTCCTAGCTCGGGGGTGGACCTTAGGGTTCCACATGGTCGGGTGGAAGAGCTATTTTATCCATTGGTTATTCTTGTCAAGATCATATGCAGAACATGATTTGTTCTAGTTGTACTTGTTCCAATGATGATGATGTAAGTGCATAACCTTGTACTAGATTTGTGTAACAAAACATTCTTTATGTATGTAACCTTTGATGTAGACTAAAAGTGGCAATGTAATGATGTTTTGAGGTACTTATATGAAAGTATTTCAGTAATGTATTTAATCATGCAGATTCCGTTATTTGATGATTTGCAATGAATGTGAATAAGTTATTTAATTGAGGATGGTTTTGGATCAGTTGCTGATGTATGTTAAATTGTGTTAGTCGATTTGTTAAGTGATGCAGCCTTGGACCCTTAGAGAATATGTCGTAATTAGTTGTGTTAACATTACTTAATCTTTTAAAAAAAAAAATTCCCTGTTTCTTATGGCATAAGTGTGTATTCTTTATGGTGTTCAAGGCGGGCGTTACATCTGGTATCAGAGCCAAGTTTCTAACACTGGGTACTCTGGTTTTATAGTTATCCCATTAAGCTATGCTAGTTGCTTAAACTCTGAAGAACATATTCATTCATAGTCCTTGCCTAACAACCTGAAGTGGTTCTTGGATGTGTTGTCCAGGAAGATGCCTAGGGTACGAGGCCGAGGACATGGACAAGGTAGGGGTCGTGGGAGAGGTGTTGATATCAGCCCTCCTCCTAGTTTCCCTCATGGAAGTGCACAAGAGGGTGGTAGTGAGAATCAAGAGAATCAGAATCAGCCCGAGGGTGCTCAATTACGCCATCTCCTTGAGGAGGTTCTTGCTCGTCTTGGTCCTAGGCAGGAGATGGAACAACCAGAAGAGAGAGAAAGGGAACAATCTCCTAGAAGGAGAGAGAACACTACTGAACAAGAAGCTATTCTTGTGGGCCACATGAGAGACCTAATGAGAGCCCGTCCTCCTACATTCGATGGCTCCGGTAGCGGGTTGGAAGCAGAGACATGGCTAATTGATTTGGAGAGATGCTTTGCTATGCATCCATATGGTAGCAACACTAAGGCAAGATGTGCCATCATGCATCTAAGAGGATTCGCCTCTACATGGTGGCGTCTTGAGGAACAAAAGTTGCATCTAGATATTGCTACAATTTCATGGGAACTATTTTTGGAAAGGTTCAGAGCTCGATTTTTATCTGATCACTGGAGGCAACGACGAGCGGACGAGTTCCATGGGTTGAGACAGATGGCCATGACAGTGGAACAGTATGAGCGCAGGTTTTATGAACTCAAGCAGTATGCAGGTATTGGAAATGATGAGGCCATGTTAGTTCAGCATTTTATTAGAGGTCTGAATGCACGCATCAACGGAGGAGTTCGTGTGTTCGAGCCGAAGACCATGGAGGTAGCAGTTGAGAAGGCTCGATTGGTGGAAGAGAATTTGACCGTGGCCCTAGGGGGTCATACAGGTGTACAGATTGGTGGTTCATCTCGAGCAGGTTCGGGTTTCCGAGGTGGTCAGCCCCATGCAGCAGGTAACTCGAGGAGTCAGCATGTACCTTCTAAGAGTGGACAGCAGCAACAACAGTTTTCTCAGACGAAATCAAGAAACTCTCAGTATCAGCAAGGTAGTAGATTTCATTCCAGGAAGGATCGAAGTTGGTAGAGAGTTAAACATGATCGTGCCAGTCAACCAGCACAGAGTACACAATCTGCAGCAAGTAGAGGAAGTTTTCAGCAATCAAATGCTCCTATAGGCGGTGGACGTTTTGGTAGGGGAACAGGATGTTTCTCTTGTGGCCAGCAGGGCCACATTGCTAGACAGTGTCCGCATAAGAATACTTCAGGATTTGGACAGAGGCCCGCAGTTTCAGAGCCCACTGTTGGAGATGCAGGTAGGTCACATAGGGTGTTTGCGGTGGTAGATAATCGCCAAGCGGAGCACTAAGGTACTGTTGTGGAGACTACAGGTGTCTTGCGAGGTATTACCATTTCTATTCTTTTTGACTCTGGTGCTTCAGATTCTTTTATTTCCCCTTCTATAGTGGAGCGTTGCAAATTAGTGGCAGCAAAGCAAGATGTTAAGTGGCAGGTGGAATTGGCCTCTGGATCTAGGGTATCAGTAGACTCTCTTGTGTATGGTTGCGAGTTGAGGATAGGTCCTTTATCTACCACAGCAGATCTTCGCATTATACCATTAGGATCCTATGATATAGTGTTGGGAATGGATTGGCTAGATGCTCATCGAGCAGTGATAGACTGTTGCCGCAAATTAGTAAGGTGTGTGGATGAATCGGGCAAAGAAGTAGAAGTGGTTGGGATTCAGAGACCCATCTCTTTGCGCATGATTTCTGCTATGCAATTGAAGAGATGTTGCGTCAAGGATGCAAGTTGTTTGCTGTAACAGTTAATGACACAGATTTTGGGGAAAATAGGGAGGCATCCCTTGATGATTATCCTATTCTCAAGGAGTATGAAGATGTCTTTCCTCGCGAAATTCTGGGTATGCTGCCGAGGCGAGATATTGATTTCAAGATAGACCTTGTTCCCGGAGCAGAGCCTATTTCACGAGCTCCATATCGGATGACTACTCAGGAGCTTAAGGAGCTTCGCTTGCAGCTAGAAGAGTTATTAGGAAAGGGATTCATTCGTCCAAGTGTCTCTCCATGGGGAGCACCTATGATTTTTGTGAAGAAAAAGGATGGATCTCTGCGTCTGTGCATCGACTATCGACAGCTTAATAAGGTGACTGTGAAGAACAGATACCCTTTGCCACGAATTGATGACCTCTTTGATCAGATCAAGGGAGCTAAGGTGTTCTCCAAGATAGACCTAAAATCAGGATATCATCAGTTGCGCATCTTTGAGGCTGACATCCACAAGACAGCATTTCGCACTCGCTATGGGCATTATGAGTTCACTGTTGTACCTTTTGGGTTGACAAATGCGCCATCAGTATTTATGAGTCTGATGAATGGTGTGTTTCGTACCTATCTGGATAGATTTTTTCTTGTCTTCTTAGATGATATATTGATTTATTCAAGGTCTGTGGAGGAGCATGAAGAACATTTGCGTCAGGTTCTGCAGTGTTTAAGAGAAAATTAGTTATATGCAAATCTGGCTAAATGTGATTTCTTTCAAACTGAAGTGAAATATTTGGGACATGTTATTTCGGACAAGGGTATTGCAGTGGATCCTTCAAAGATTCAAGCGATCATGGACTGGCCTGCTCCCACCAATGTTTCAGAGGTTCATAGTTTCATGGGTTTAGCAGGCTATTATCGACGATTTGTGGAAGGGTTTTCAAAGATAGCTCACCCTATAACTTCTCTTCAGAGAAAAGGAAAGAAGTTCATTTGGTTAGAATAGTGTCAAGCAGCCTTTCAGAGTCTTAAGGAGCGGTTAACTAGTGCACCTATTCTAGCAGTGCCTGATCCTGCTGGAGATTTTGTGGTATGTACTGATGCATCTTTGGAAGGGTTAGGAGCAGTTTTAATGCAGGAGGGTTGTGTGATAGCCTATGAGTCCCGTAAACTCAAAGATCATGAGTTGAACTATCCTACACATGACCTAGAGTTAGCTGCAGTTGTTCATGCATTGGTAAGGTGGAGACACTTCTTATTGGGGCATCTGTTTGAGCTGCACAGTGATCATCGAAGTTTACAGTATATTTTTACACAGCCAAACCTGAATGCGAGACAGAGGCGATGGATGGAGTTTCTATGTGAGTATGATTTTGAGGTAAAATATATCCAAGGTAAGGAGAATGTGGTGGCAGATGCTCTTAGTCGGCGAAGACATGAACTTTCGGTTATCACTCTTGGAGTGGATTTGAGAGGACAGATTCTTGCAGCACTCCCTGCAGATAGATGGTATCAGGAAGTGAAAGCTGAAGTGGAGTCTGGTAGAGCCTTGGGGGGTAGATATGCTGGGTACTCTATCGAGTCGGATGGTCTCTTGCGACATTTAGGTCGCATTTATGTGCCTTCTACAGAGGGTCTTCGCACCCTAATCATGACTGAGGCTCATCAGGCACCTTATTTTGCTCATCCAGGTGTCAAGAAGATGTATGCAGACCTTCGTCAGATATATTTTTGGGCTGGAATGAAGAGGGATATTGCTGATTTTGTTTCGAGATGCTTAGAATGTCAGAGGGTTAAGGCGGAACATCAGCATCCTGCAGGTCTTCTTCAGCCACATCTTATTCCGGAATGGAAATGGGACATTATTTCAATAGATTTTATAGTTGGGTTACCCATGTCCTCTCGTCGTCATGACGCAATAATGGTCACTGTAGACAGGCTTACGAAAGTAGCACACTTTTCTCCTATCCGATCTTCATATAATGCTTCATCTGTGGCCAAAATTTTCATGGAGGATATCGTCAGATTGCACGGGATTCCTCGCAAGATTATCTCTAATCGTGATCCAGTCTTTACTTCAACTCTTTGGACATCCCTTCAGCATACGTTGGGGACTCAATTGAACTTTAGTTCTGCTTACCATCCAGAGACTGATGGGCAAACTGAGAGGGTCAATCAAGTTCTTGAGGACATGCTCAGAATGTATGTGATGGATCAGCAAAACCGTTGGGAAGATTATTTGTATTTGGTGGAGTTTGCGTACAATAATGGGTACCACAGTTCTATTGGCATGTCTCCTTTTCAGGCTCTTTATGGTCGTCCTTGTCATACCCCTTTGAGTTGGGATCGTCTTGAGGATAGAGTTCTTTTAGGACCACAGATGCTTCAAGAGATGGAGCAGCAGGTTGATCGCATCAGAGAGCATCTGGTAGCAGCTCAGGATAGACAAAAGAAATATGCAGATGCTCACAGACTTGACCATCAGTTTTCAGTTGGTGATCGGGTGTTCTTGCAGGTGCGTCCGCAAAAGAGTCTGATACGTTACGGAAAAGGCTCTAAGCTCGCGCCACGTTTTGTAGGGCCATTCGAGGTTTTGGATAGAATCGGTCCTGTTGCATACCGTCTTGCTTTGCCACCTAGCTTGTCACATGTCCATGACGTATTTCATGTTTCTGTTCTTAGACCTTATCATCCAGATATTTCACATGTTCTTGATTGGAATGCCTTACAGGTAGAGGACGGGCAGCTAGCTTTGGAGCCCGTAGGCATTTTGGAGCACAGGCAACTTGCTCTCAGGGGTAGAGTCATAGAGCAAGTAAGGGTCCATTGGGATCCTAGTGATGAGACTTCAGCGACTTGGGAAGATACTTCTCGTATGCGAGAGCTATATCCATATTTGTTCGCAGGCTTCCAGGAGTAAGCCTGATCCTAGGGGGGGAGGATGTAGTGCCCCTCAACTTGTCGTCTTTTGGACTGATGTTTGCTTAATAGTACTAGACATTATGACAGTATTTTAGATCGTTTGATGATGGATTTCTAGTTATTTTGCTATTTCAGTATGAGCCTAATTGTTATGATAACAGATGTTGATGTTGGATTATGTCATTTTATGCTTTACAATTTGATAAATGAACTGATGTTTTAGATGCTTTGATGTTATTCATTATATGGGATTGGAAGTTAGTTGATTATTTTATGTTGAAGACTAGTAATCTGATACCTTGTTCAATATAGTCGATTGTTATTCATAAATGTGAATGGAACAGTGTCGTATTACTCGTCCTCGAGTACCCTACCCCACTGCGATTTCCATTCACTATAGGACTGCATGTGATGTATATATATATATATATATCTTGTTATGGTTAATCGTGTGTTGCTGCAGGATGCAGGTACTAGGCATCGACTCCACCTGATTACCAGGTCTGAGCGTATCTTCGCCAATGGATTAGTTGGTTGGAGTTAACGTGAGGTCCCTAGTCAGTGTTCCTTGGTCGTCAGTTTACCCTTGTGGTTGTTGGTTGTCATTCGATCATGTCTTGCTATAGGTAATACTGTATCTTGGAGTCTAATTAAATTCGAAGGTGTCTAAGTATGTGTGGTAATGTTGTGCTTTAATTAGAATCATTATACGGAAGAGTATAAATGTTGTTAAATGGGCATAATGTCGTTAATTGTCGATTATCATTATAAATAAATTATTATTTTATTAGAAGTGTTGTTGTTAAATAAAGTTGTAAGAAATTTTGTATTGTTCGATATAATATTATTTACAATAAATATTTAAATAAATAAATAGTGGTAATCATGTTGTAAATTGTGATTCACAACTTGATTAATAAAATAAATTAAAGTATAATACAAAATTATAGATTGTCGAAATAGTACTACTCTATTAATAACAATATATTGGGTCGGCTATAAAGAAATATAATAATAAAATAAAATAAATAATATTTGGGGATCATTAAATTAAATAAAATATATATTTTTTTAAAGGAGATATGCACGAGATCGCATGCCAAGTCCTTGGTAGATGAGAGAGGCTGTGTTATAAAAGAGCGGTAGGGGCATCAAGGACAAGATCACAGGTGAAAGGAAATAAGCAGCTTGGAACTGCAGCGATTGAAGCAGATTCGTCGAGTGGATTGCGTAGTCAGGTTCCGTCGAATGCCTTATCTCTAAATTTTCTTTCCGAATCTGCAAATGCTGTTGTAGTTTATTTGGTTCCAAATAGTTTGTTGATTGGACATCCACTTTAGATATATTACGATCCAAAATTAGTTTGTTCTCTGTGTTGTGCCATCAAAGTTCAAGTCTGTAGACTCTCCTCTCTGTGTTAAAATAGCATTTTCTCTTGGGGTTTTAAATCATTCCTTTCTGCTCAAGGATTCCATTATTCGATTGTCTTCCTTTCACTGTTTGCCGAATCATTCTATATGCACCCTCAGACCAGCGTAATATTGGTAGGGTTTGTAGTTGTAAAACGACACCGTGTTGTGTGGTATGCCCTCAGTGTATTGCGAAACACTGCATCTGAAAAAAGAGACAGTACCAGGCTGTGAATAGGAAGTCGTATATTATTCTTAAAAAAAACCCATCATAGGGTAATACATCTGATTCGCAAGTTGTGCAGTGTTCTCTGATTTGGTATTTACTCCATGCCGTCCCAGATTTCTTTAGAAACCAGTTTCCTATATCTCCCATTACTGTTTCTACAGTCGCTGCTTTTAACAGACTTAGCCGGCATTGAGACCGCATTGCTAGTCGGTGTCGTAGAGAGATCACATAGTGGCTTTCCCTGCATACCTCCATCCTTACAGGCTCGTATACCTTTGTAAATGATGCGACCTATGTGATAAGCTAATAATCTTTGGTTCTCCTTCTAGGGTTAACGAACATTTTCTAGAGACATAATATTTGATATTACGGCAGTCGCAGTTAACCAACTGGTTAGGGTTATCCCAAGAGCAGCACAGGCTATCCGTTCAAATGTCTGTGATAGAAACTTGGTTAGCGATCGTGCTATTGGTTTTGTTGCGTTTGGTGATGTTCCTTTTTGTGGACCGAACTATATTATGAAACGATCCAAGTTGTGATGCCTGGGCGTGATGGAGAGATCGCTGTCATGTTTATTCGCTTTGATTAAAGATTTCTGAAGCCTTGTCATCCAGTGTTGTGAGATGACACTCCATTCATTCTTCCTTGTAGCGTTTGATAATGTTTAGTAGTGGATTGATAATGTTGGAGACGCTGTAAATTTTTAAGCCAGGGCGTGATGGGAGGTGAGGAGTTAGGTAGTTCGCTGCCGCAATTGTCTCACTATTCGCCCTTGTTTGAGGTCTCAGAAGTTTTTTTTTCAACATGGCCATTTGTGGCCTCCGTCAGTCATTCATAATGAGTTGATGATTCTTTGTATACCAGTCCACTTTATAGTTTGGACTACCATGAGTTCGCTGGTCTTTAAACAAGCTGAGCAACATTATTATCTCTGGTGGATGAAGGAGGCTGTAGTATTCATGATCAAAATTGATTAGTGTTTTCGTCACACATCAATCCCTGTTTGCATTCACAGCGTATATAGCTGCAGTAATGTCTTAAGAACTTATAATTTTTGCAGTTGCTAGAAGTAAAACTTAGTCGGTAAAATCTGTAGATGGCCTTACCTTGGCTAGTGCATTCCTGAAAAGTTTGGGGTGTCCTCAAGATAGCCAGCGAAGGCAAGATGGTCAACAATGCACAATTAATAACCAACTGTTGGTGTAGAGTAATAATGGTTCCCAAAAACAATTTGAGCAGCTGTCGGTTTCTGATAGCTTACTGTCCCATATACAGACAATCCTCAACCCCTGAATGTTCCTGAAACTCGATAACAGACTCGGTAGCGATAAAGTGATGGAAAGATCGTCGACATAGTTCATCTTGCAGGAAGCTTCTCCAGTAAACTAACAAATGCAGTTCACATACAAGGTTGAAATGAGATTGCTGTTATCTTCTTTTTAGATATCATGTCATAACCATTCTCTAGTTCCCTAATTATACATTGTTCAGGTTATTAGATGATTACATTAGTCCTCTATAAGAACATAGATGACAATCATAGTGTGCACCATAGAGAGTCCTTGAGTCCCTTGCAACAATTCTATTTCGTATATACCTAGCAATCAGTCTTTTACTGAGAATCGCTATTTTGCCTGGGCACACTTCTGAGAGGTTTCTTTCTACAATTCATACTTTCACATTAACTAAACGGACTGCAATACAGTCCATATAACAGACACAGTCTTAACTGATATATCACTGATAGAGATGGCGCTTCCTCTGAAGGCCGTTGCAGCAAGAGATCACAGCTAAACACATACAGCAGTCAGCGATTTACTGAGATGTCTGTAATTTATCCATTTCTGCCAGAGATTAAACCTGAGTGGAAGTAATTTCTGAACTTGTATTTATTCTTTCCATGTTTGGGAGATCAGCATAACAGTCAGAAGCATGAACAAGATGCGGGGATCTCAAAGAACGTCCTTGGATACCATAAAACTTAACCATCAAACCTATTGTCTTCATTATTTTTGTGATTATTGGATACCGTCAGATTTGCAAGTTGAGGAAGTTGTGAGACTAATCAGCTGTTATCCATTTCAGTGATGAAACAGTCAATAGCCGTTTTACTCCTCAATGACAACCTATGCAAGCTGTTCATGTTCCATTCAAATAGGATCATTTACGATTCTCTTTCATGGCAGTAGGATTATAATAAACAGTAATAGTAAAGAATGTAATCTAATGTTGATTTTTTTTACAGAAGTTGTTTGCATTGAACATAGAAGAAATAGTAGTGTTGACTTTGGAACTGTATTATACGGTATAAGTTAAGTATTTCTGTTGTTTACAAAGAGTCGAATTGAGAGTGGATAAACTCAAATTCCAGAGGCTGAGTTGTCATAGTTAAGTATATGCAACTTGTGTATTGCTGTTTTTGTGTTTAGGATGTAATAACAAATATGTGGATCAAACATAGTATGAAGTATATTGAGGTAATGTCAAGTTGTTTATGTGTAGTGAAAGTAATATTTTCCTGTGAGGATGTTAAACCACTTGTGACCTTATTGTACCGTTTTGTCGTATGGAGAGATCTGAAATCTGTAAAAGAATAAAGTATTGTAATGTTAAAAGTGCTGGATAACGATTGATATTATGGTTCTATTTTGATGCAAGAGGGTTTATGCCTTGCAGTGTACATATATGTGTTTTGTT
This sequence comes from Cunninghamia lanceolata, assembly GCA_027924645.1. Lineage (NCBI taxonomy): Eukaryota > Viridiplantae > Streptophyta > Pinopsida > Cupressales > Cupressaceae > Cunninghamia > Cunninghamia lanceolata. Next base: position 5,013,423 of record BSBN01000148.1, on the reverse strand, counting down.
ATAAAGTCTTGCATGATGTTTTAAGGTTTACTAGGTGTTAGGAAGGAGAGTGGCTTTCAACGTGGGGCCGGCGCCCAAAGTGGTAGTCAGGATAACCCGTTGGAAGTAGATTAATCAAGTGATAACCTAAAATTAACTAGGAGGTTAAGGGTAGATTTCACATTAATAAGATTATTGGATTCCTCTCCCATGACCTGTAGTGCTTGTTTAGACTAAGGATAGGTAGAGAAGGCCTGGTCGGCATGATTGACTTCCTTGTCCTCATGAAAGGAAGGTCGATTCCGCATGTGTCACCCTATGGGGCCGGCGCCTAGTGAGAGGCAGTCAGGATAACCATAGATGGGGGCCGGCGCCTAGTGAGAGGCTGTCAGGATAACCCATGTTAGGACTGTGCGATGACACTCTCCCTACTACAACCTAGCATCCCTTGTTTGGTCTCTCCTCATTTGTTTTGTGTCGCCTCTGGAAGTTAAAGTAAAGTTAAGTTATGTTGTGTTGTATTGCTATTGCCATGTGTTGTATTGGCATTTGGTCATCCTTTGTTCTTGTTTGTCTTTCGTCTGCCTGACTGTCATTGTTTGGGACCTCATGTTAACTCCTAGCTCAGGGGGTGGACCTTAGGGTTCCACATGGTCGGGTGGAAGAGCTATTTTATCCATTGGTTATTCTTGTCAAGATCATATGCAGAACAGGATTTGTTCCAGTTGTACTTGTTCTAATGATGATGATGTAAGTGCATAACCTTGTACCAGATTTGTGTAACAAAACATTCTTTATGTATGTAACCTTTGATGTAGACTAAAAGTGGCAATGTAATGATGTCTTGAGGTACTTATATGAAAGTATTTCAGTAATGTATTTAATCATGCAGATTCCGTTATTTGATGATTTGCAATGAATGTGAATAAGTTATTTAATTGAGCATGGTTTTGGATCAGTTGCTGATGTATGTTAAATTGTGTTAGTCGATTTGTTAAGTGATGCAGCCTTGGACCCTTAGAGAATATGTCGTAATTAGTTGTGTTAACATTACTTAATCTTTTGAAAAAAAAAAATTCCCTGTTTCTTATGGCATAAGTGTGTATTCTTTATGGTGTTCAAGGCAGGTGTTACAGGCTCTATTGCTTTTGTACGTAAATCATTTGTAAGAAAACTATTTATATGTTTTGGCTACTATGTATAAATGGTCTTGTAAATAAAACTTTCATGTGTAAATGGTCTTGTAAATAAAATTGTCATGTGTTGTTTATGTTCCACAATGGTAATAATGTTTCATATATTATTTGGAGAATAACTAACTTTGGATGAAATGTACTTTCTAAGCTTCTTCTTTGTTAGTTATGTGTTGTTTACATTCCATAATGGTAATGGTAATAATGTTTGCCTACCATGGTTGTGTGTAAAGTGCTCATGTGTTGTGTGCATTTTAGAAGTTCATTGTCTTTATGGTTGGATCCTCTTGTGGTTCCTTCTATTGGGATTACTTTCAATATTCTATTGCTTTACATTCACCTCTTAAAATGGTCTTTATTGTGTTCATTGTCAAATTAACAATTCACATTACTATGTGGTGCTTTCTTGCTCTTTTACGATTGAACATGTTATCTTTTGTTATGCTTCACCCACTCCTCATTAGATTTTTGTTTGAATTGGTTGAAGACTTGTCTCTCTTTTTTCTTTTTTCCCACCATGGATGTCAACTTAACTGATGGAGCTATTAGTAGATTTCTTGGTGGTTCCTCTGACATTTACCCAACATTGCAAGTTACCTCATTGAGCTTGATTTCTTGTAAGCGTAGTACTTTGTTGTGTTATCAATTATACCTTTCCAGTGGAACCCACATCTATGATGCTCTCCTCCCCTCTAAATATAATGAGCTTGTCGATGGAGGTCGCCTTGTTGAGGGGTCTATTTTGTAGCTAACAGGGTATGCATGTCAGGCTCTCAACAAAATGATGTATGGAAGTCATTAAATCTCCCCATAAATGGTCATTCTCCATTTCATCCTCACATGTTGTGGTTTCCAACTTCTTATCTTTCTCTTCTTTACAATATGCAAGTCAATTGTTATTAGCTTATTGAAAGTTTTATTTGTTCACTCTTGTATTGTTGGTGCACCTAATTTGCTTTCTTCTATGCCTAGTGGGACTCCAAATTTAGGGGGTTCTAAGATGGGCATTCCTTTTTCTGATATTGCTTCATCATCACATGGGTCAATCTCACAACCTCCTATCAGTGGATCTAGTATGGCTTATGTAATCATACCAATTGGTGCACTTACTCCTTACAAAAAATCATGGATGATACGGGGTCAGGTTTTGTGTAAGGGTGTGTTGTGAAAATTCAATAATTCTAGAGGTCATGGAAAGGTGTTTGGCTTTGACATTGTTGACTCTGCTAGAAGAGAGATATGTATTTGACATGCTTCAATGATGTAGTTGATCATTTTTATGTTGTTGTCAGGGTTGGTATGGTGTATGACATCTCCAATAGTCATGTAAAGGTAGCCAACCCTACTTACACTCACTCCTCAAATCCATGGGAGATATTCTTGCAAACTTCTTCAACAATTGTTTCTTGTGATTTTGATGTGTCTAACATACCCACCCACAACTTCCACTTCACTCAAATCAAATACATATAGTCACTTGCTATTAATTCTTTGGTTGATCAATGTTCTTGTTATTGTGAATACTATCTCGACTACATCAACCATTCGTAAGCATGATGGGATAGAGATAGCTAAATGTGTTACTCACCTTGTTAACAATTCATGATTTAGAATAGATGTGAATTTTTGGGGAGCACATGCTGAGATGGAGGGGAAGCAGTTGTATGAGATGCATTTCCAAGAGGAGCCTCCTATTCTTATGGTTAGAGGTGGTTGTGTGACATCATGGAATGGAAAGACTAGACATTATCTGGTCCATGGAGCTCTTTTTTAATCCTAGCCTCAAAGAGGCCACACCATTGAAGTCCTTATGTGCCTCAGAGGGTTTGTTGAATGCTTCATCATGTTTGACATGAGGAGGTGCTTGTTCTTGTGATCATGATAGTCGTGTGTTCATCTTCGATTTTCAGTCCATTGCTAACTTTGACATGATAGAGATTGTGGTTGTTCGCGCCACTATGACAAAGCTACAACTAGACAACTTTTGCTACCTTTCTTGCCCTATTGTTGTCAATGGAAAGAAATGCAAGAAAAAAGTTGTTCAACAATCAGATAGCCTTTGGCATTGCCCAAAATGTTCCAAAGACCTCACTAATTGTGACTTTAACTATAAGCTAAAACTTGAATTGCAAGACCATACAGGTTCCATCCATTGGGTTACTGCACTTGACCAAACTAGGAATGTTTTGATGGGTGTCATTGCCATGGACTTGCATTTGTTACTACCTGAACATGTAGTGGTTTAGGAGGTCTTGAGAAATGTTGCTTCACAATAGTTTGTGTTTAGGCTATTTGTCAAACGTGAAACATAAAATGATGAAGAGAGGGTCAATGATGTTGTGACTAGGGTTGAGAATATTTCCTTTGTGGATGAAATTCGTCGGCTTTTGAATAAAATCTCAAATGTGTCTCCACTTGTATAGATCAGAAGTTTTTTGTTACTTTCTCTTGCCTTGTTCATGTGCCTTGGGCCATTGAATAGTGTAATCTTTGAGACTTGTTTTGAATTGCTCTTATTTCTATGCACTTTTTGTTATAGGTTTTTTTTCTAGATGTGCCTTGTACTATGTCAAGGCCACAATATTTTGATGTTAGGCCCTTGGTCTACCTTGTATATGATTGTGTCAAGTTTCATGTACTCTATGGTGTTGAAAATTGTTGAAATCCTTTTGTATATTGTCTTATATTATAATTTCTTTGATTCATGTTCACATTGTGTTTCATTGCTTAAATTTGTTGTGCCTTCTATTCTAATTCAATGATTGTTGTTTTAATGAATTTTGTTGCACAATTGATATATTGGTTCGTACTTTGTTAATGGTTGTTATGGTGGGGGCCCTCTATTGCTATACTGAATTGCGTTATAATTTTTCCTAGAGTTTGCTCACCTCTAAAGTTTGTTGCACTATTTTTTCATGGTCTTATTTCATGCCATTCCTTCTACCTAATTTTGTTCCTCCTCTTTTCTCAGGTTGTTTCTACAATTTGCTATGGTCCACCCAAGTGTAACCAATGTTGCATCCAGTAGTGGCTCATCGACCCAAACTTGAAGGAATGAGTTGTGACATCTACACTACACAACACAAAAGGATGCTCTCAATAAGTATAGTGAGAAAAGAGGAGGCTATCAATGCACCATGAAATCCCCATTAGCATCGATGGAGTTGACATTCGTTCCAATACCCATCCACTACCCTCTTCATTACATATTGGGTCAAGATTCCCACCCCATGGTTCAACACACAACCCCCAATTATTACTACCAGAAGGGGAGAATAATAGATGTTCCCCACAAAATAGTTATACCCTAGTTACTTCACTCTTGGATGTAGCCCAACAACATTTCCAAGAGAGGATAGATTAACTGTTGGTTATGTGTCCCTGCTCAATATGCATGGAATGTTATCCAAGCATTCAAATTCATCAATCATGCAATTCTAATATTTTTTATCATTGCTTCATAGAGAAAAATGGAAATCATTTCTCCATATGGAATAATATGGATCTTGGAAGCCAACCACATTACCTGCAAGTGTTAATGAAAGTAGAGGAGATGCTAATTACATAGATTAATTTAATCTTGCAAGTGTTTCATGCATGGGGTGGACAACTGAAATATAGTGGCCATACACATAGCTTCCATAGGACATTACTAGTATTGCTACACAGTTGCCAAGGTGTATTGACTAGTTAGATGTCATAGTTGTGAGAAAGCATAGCCAGAGCCAAGAAAGCTATGACTTCTATGTTAGTCAAGCATGCCTCCTTAAAGCCTTGAAGTTTAAAGTTAATCACAATCAGTACTACAAGGATGTCTAGCTTGATGAAACTACAATTTCATCTTTACCAGCAACCCCTACTAATATATCAAGCATGCTAGTGCACTCATTCGTTGATCTTCTAGGGCCAACTCTTGGGTCTAATTTCACTGTCGATGAGGGGTCAAGTAATCTTCAAGAAGAGCTTAGGCAACACTCCTCTTTTGTGGCTATTCTCCCTCTTGGATGAAGGGAGATGGAGGAGGTTTGTGATCTCTTTAATTTGGGACCTAGTCATACCATTGATGTTGTTGAGTGGCCAACTAGTTCAATGACACCATTTAATGAGTACAACATGGAGGGCTTTTTTGCAATGGCATTCACAATGGTTTACCCTATAGGTGTTGTGAGCTTTGGGCAGCGACAATTAAGAGAGGTGAAAATACATGAATATGTTCTACACCATATGAGATACCATGATAATAGGTTTGGCCAACACCCTTGTTTTCATTACTTTGTGTATAACCTGATGACGTGGCACTGAAGCCAGTCCACTACTTCAATTTATGTCAAAAAAAGTTAGGAGGATAGCCTCCCATCTACTATTGGTAAGCTATGTCAATGCTTACATGACTTGCTTGATGAAAAGCTTGCAGAATAATTGATGCAGTTTGACCCCTCCTTGCATGGCACTCATCATTTTTTGACAAAGTCTATAAGAGATCTTTCTAATATGATTAGACAACTTGGTTGCCCTACTTTGTTCTTCACATTGAGTATAATTGGTAAAGAGTGGCCAAACTTAGATGCTATCATGTTTGGGTTGCCCCCCTTGATTCAATTCTTGCACAAAGATGGAGGGTCCAGAACATTATTCACAATCCACATTTGACTGTAATGTACATGCATCATCACTTCAATATCTTTCATGAGGATGTTCTTGAGAACATTCTACAAGCAAACAACTATTGGTATAGGCTATTTACTATATACCTGATCTTGTTTTGTTTGATTTATTATTTTTATAATTCCATTTTGATTTCTTTCTCTTGTGGTAGGTATGAATGGCATCATAGAGGTTTTACCCACATTCATGGCTTCCTTTGGGTCAAACATGTACCTACCATGTGGAGACAATTGATTGGAAGGACAAAAATATTGTCAAAGGTGTTGTGGATTACATAAACACCTATGTCTTTGCTTGGAACCCACGTGGAATTGGGGAGAGATCATTAGTGTTCCATCGCTCCATTTTAGATGACCCTTGTTTGTTGGGCACGAAGAGAATCTTGACAATTGATTCTTCCATGGACTATGCTGAGTTAGTCAATTGTGTTGAGTGACATACCAAGTGCACCAAGGATACATGCTTATACAAGAAAGATCCTTGCTTTCATGTCGCTACAAGGATCCTTGGGATTTGCAACCTATTTCAACAATGATTATTTCAGATGATGGCCATGTCAAGTATGTGCCTGCTTGTAATGATGATAGATTGGATATTCATAACTCTGCTATGCTTTCCATATGGTGAGTGAATGTGATTGCTAGCCTTCTCTATCTCACCATACAGTCCTTAAAGGATTTTGTCCTTAGGTATTGAATTGTAGTTCCATGCTCCAAAAGAGTAATGATGAGAAATACAAAATATTCATTTATGCCTCTCTCCTTATCCTTGCTTGGCCTCTCTTAAATAGACTTTTCTCATAAGACATAACTCTTAGGATTTTCTTAATAACCCCTATTTGAGAGGATTTATTATTTAAAATAACCTTTTAGTTTCATATTATATATTATATTTTGTCTTTTATTATTTTTATTATTATTTTCCCATTTCAAAAAGGAACATTACAAATAAGCTGCTAAAAAGGTGTAGCTGTATAAGAATCTTTGTCTGGTGATCATCAAATAGATAGCCCAGATATATCAAATTCATCGCTGCAATATTTGCTGAGGGATCGCCCTAGTCAATAAAGGAATCACAACAACAGGAAGGGTTCACAAATATTATTTGCAGACACGGCATCAGGGATTTTGTAGCCCATAATTCTAATATTTTCTGGTAAAAATTATGATAATTGGTCATACAGAATGAAATTGATACTTTGTTCACAAGAGTTATCAAAGATAGTTGAAAAAGGTTACACAGAACCACAAGATGAGTCTACTTTGAGTATTGATGAAAAGAATAAGCTTAGTGAAAATAGAAAAATGAATATACGGGCTTTGCAGATAATTGGATAAGGATTGGATTATTCAGTTATTGGAAGGATTAAGCCAGCCACTACAACCAAACAAGTAGGGGACATTCTAGAAACAACATATCAAGGTACAAGGAAGGTAAAATTTGCCAAATTACAAGCACTTAGGAGAGAATTTGAAAACCTACAAATGAAAGATTCTGATTCAGTAGATCAATTTTCAATTCGTGTTATGGATTTGGTTAATCAAATAAGGATGGATGGTGATGAGCTAAGAGATCAAAAGGGTGTAGAAAAGATCTTAAGAAGTTTGCCTATTAAATTTGATGCTATTGTGGTGACAATTGAGGAATCTAAGGATTTGTCAACATATTCAATAGATGAGTTGTTTGGTTCCTTGAATAATCATGAGTATAGGTTGAATAGGAATAATAATACTTCATTAGAGAATGCATTCAAAACACAAATAACATTTGGCAGAGGCAGAGGAAGAGGAAATTCAGGATTCAAAGGAAGAGGAAGAGGAAGAGGAAGAAATAATTATCAAACAGAAGAAAGGAGTCTAGATCCAAGAGGAAGGAGAAATTAAAGTTTCAATTCAAGGGGACACAATAACAATCAGGCATCACAAAGGTATGACAAATCAAATGTTCAATGTTATTATTGCAAGAAGTATGGTCACTTTGCAAATGAATGTCAAAAGAAACAAGCAGATATGGGAAAGCAAAATGCATTTTTTTCTAAGAGTAGTTTAGAGACATTGTTTATTACATGCCATGTAGCTCAAGAAAGTTCAAGTAACATTTGGTTTCTAGATAGTGGTTGCAGTAATCACATGACAAAAATAAAGATTTGTTTGAAAGCTTAGATACTTTAGTAAAATCAGAAATTAAATTGGGTAATGATAACATAGTTGAAGTCATGGGTAAAGGTGCAATTAAGGTGATAATAAATTTTGGTAATAAGACCATTCCTGATGTTTATTTTGTACTTGGTTTGAAGCATAATCTCATAAGTGTGGGACAACTTATTCAAAAGGGTTATAAAGTTGTTTTTAAAAATAATGTGTGCAATATACTTGATATTCCTCCTAGTAATATGGTGATTGCAAAAGTTGAAATGACAAATAATAGGAAGTTCCCACTTCACATGAAAAATGAAAAGATGGAGTAGATTGAATCAAGTTTCAAGGCATTAAGTCAAGATCAAGCATGGGTATGGTACTTGAGGTATGGTCATCTAAATTTCAAAGGATTGTGTTTATTGAAAAAAAAGGAAATGATAAGAGGTTTACCCCCTATTGGAGCACCATTAAGTCCATGTGAAAGTTGTATTTTCACTAAGCAACATAGAGAAAGTTTTCCAAAAGGAATGTCATATAGAGCATAGGCACCTTTAGAAATTATGCATATAGATTTATGTGGTCCAATGCAAACACTATCATTAGGGGGAGCATTTATTTTTTAACATTCATTGATGATTTTAGTAGGAAATATGGGTTTATTTTCTTAAATATAAATCTAAGGTATTTGGAAAGTTGAAGGAGTTCAAAGCATTGGTTGAGAAACAAAGTGGCCTATCCATCAAGGTATTGAGATCAAATAGAGGAGGAGAATACAAGTCAAATGAGTTTTTGGATTATTGTAGCTATCATAGAATAAAGAAGCAGTTTACTACAAGTTACACACCTCAACAGAATGGTGTTTCTGAAAAAAAGAATTAAACAATAATGGAGATGGTAAGGAGCATGTTGAAAGGAAAGAATCTACCTAATGAGTATTGGGCTGAAGTAATAGCTTGTGTAGTTTATATCTTGAACAAATGTCCAACAAAGAGTGTGAGGGACAAGATTCCACAACAAGCATGAAGTGGTAAGCATCATATGTTTCTCATTTCAAAATATTTGGTTGTATTGCATTTGCATATGTGCCTAAGGAAACAAGAAGTGATTTGGATGATAAGAGTGAAAATTGCATCTTTATTGGTTATGATGAACAATCTTTGGCTTATAAGTTGTTTAATCTTGTAACCAAGAAAGTCAAATTTGTAAGTAGAGATGTTGTGTTCAAAGAAGAAGAATCTTGGGATGGAAGTATAGGCAAGACAATTACAGGTGCTCCAACAATACCATATGATGATCAAGAAGGAAAAGGTCAAGAAAACCAAGGAGATCCATCAAATGAACAAGGAGGAACCCCATCAAGAAATCCACAAGGAGATAACACACAAAGGGAAGTTGAACAAGGAGAATCATCAAGTCCACAAGTAATGACTCAAACCCTACACTTGCATCATTAAGACCAAGGCTTAAAAGAAATAAAACTAGAAGTTTGCAAGAAATTTATGATCAAGGAGATAGGATAGATTTGCAATCAAATTTTGTTTTATTTGCTCAAGATCCTATATATTTTGAAGATACAATTAAGGAAGAATATTAGATTAATGCAATGAATGATGAAATAGAATCCATTGAGAAGAATGATACACGGGAATTAGTTGATTTGCCAAAGGACAAAAAGTGCATAGGTGTGAAATGGGTTTATAAAACTAAGTATAAAGCAAATGGAGAAATTGATAAATATAAGGCAAGGTTAGTAGCTAAGGGATTTGCACAAGAATATGGAGTTGATTACAATGAAACATTTGCTCCCCTAGAAAGACTTGATATAGTTAGATTGGTACTAGCTATTGCAACTCAAAACAATTGGAAGGTCTACCAAATGGATGTTAAATCAGCTTTCTTGAATGATTATCTAGAAGAAGAATTTTATGTGTAGCAGCCACTAGGATATGAAGTAAAAGGATATGAAGATAAAGTTTACAAGTTGAAGAAGGCACTTATAGATTGAAGCAAGCACCAAGAGAATGGTACAGAAGGATAGATTCATACATGATAGATAATGGATTCAACAGAATTACTAGTGAGCCTACTCTATACACCAAAGTCAATGAGCAAGGTTGGATTTTAATTGTTTGCTTATATGTTGATGATTTGATCTTTACAGGAAATCTTTCTATAGACATGTTTAAATTTGTAATGACAAAAGAATTTGAGATGACAGATTTGGGATTGATGAAATATTTTCTTGGTATTGAAGTCACACAAAATGATAATGGGATTTTCATTTGTCAAAGTAAATATGCAAAAGATGTATTGAAAAAGTTTAGAATGATAAATTGCAGTCCAATTTCTACTCATGTAGCAATAGGCACAAAACTAAGTACAGAAGATAATGAGATGGATTTTGACAAAACAATATTTAGAAAACTTGTTGGAAGTTTGATGTATCTCACAACAAATAGACCAAATATCATATATGGAGTTAGTTTGATTTCTAGATTCATGGATTCACCTAAGAATTCACATTGGCAAGCTGGAAAGAGAATACTAAGGTACATTGCAGGGACTATGAATTATGGCATATTGTATTCTACTTCAAATAATTTTTAGTTGATTGGATATATAGATAGTGACTTTGTAGGGCGTATTGATGATATAAAGAGTACATCTGGATATACATTTCATGTTGGAATAGGTGTTGTAGCATGGACATCAAAGAAACAACCTATAGTAACAATTTCTTCAGTAGAAGCAGAGTATGTAGCAGGGACATCAGCAGCATGTCAAGCAGTATGGATGCAAAGATTCTTGAAGGATCTATTGCATGAGCAAGAAGAGTCTACTACAATCTATTGTGTCAACAAGTCCACCATTGCACTATCAAAGAATCATGTCTTTCATAAAAAGACCAAACACATTGATACTAGATATCACTTTATTTGGGAGCTGGTAAACAATGGAGAAATCAGTCTACAGTATTGCAGATCTGAAGAACAATTTGTAGACATATTTACAAAAGTATTAGCATAAGAACAATTTGAGTATTTGAGAGGAGTATTGGGTATTGTAAATATTGATGTAATTAGTGGTAGAAATTAGGGGGGGTTAGAATATTCTGGTAGTTTCTAGTAGTTGTAGGTTAGTTTTGTTTTTTTTATTTTTGTCGGCTATATTTGGTAGTTTCTAGAAATTTATTTTAAATGTAAGATAGCTATTGTTGGCTCATTCTAGATTGTTCTTGAAATATAAAAAGTCCTCTATAAAAGAGGCATATGTAATTGTATTTGATATGCAATTTGAATAGAAGTTTTTGGTGTAGCAACACGACTGTTTATTTTATGTGTTTATTATCTTATGTCTCTGCCCACCTACATATATGGTATTGGTCCAGTTAAATTATAAACAATTGGTATTCCGTTTGTTCTGACGCTCCATTCTCGTTTTCTATTTCAGCAGTCACAGTTTAGCACTTCGATAGTCACGGTTTGGTAAACATCAATTTTTATTTAGCATAGTCTCTCACCAAATCAATTTGAAATCATCTCCCACCCAGTAGATTAAATGAGCGATGCATTCAAAATGTGGAAGCATAAACAAGGCACATGAACTATCTGACTGGATGGTGCATAGAGAAATGTGGTCTCTTTGTCTGCTATGATTGCAAGATATACATAAAATAGGTTTGTTGAAAAGGCTTTAGAAACTTTCAACCAAATTCAATTGGTAGGTGTAAAGCCAGATTCTGCAACCTTTGCCAGCATCCTCCCTGCTTATACCAAAATGGGAGCTTTAGAACAAGATAAAGGATACAAGAATTTTGTCAAATGTTGTAGTTGTAACTACCATGGTAGACATGTATGCAAAATGTAGGAGCATAGATATCATCTCATGGAATGCCATGACTGTAGGATATGCACAATGTGTAAGCATAGACAAGGCACATGAGCTATTTGACATAATACCTCAAAGAAATGTGTTCTCATGGAATGCCTCGATTGTAGGGTATTCACAAAATGGATTCATTGAAAAGGCTTTAGAAAATTTCAAGAAAATACAATTACAGGCGTAAAGCTAGACTCTACAACCTTTGTCAGCTTCCTCCCAGCCTATGCCAAATGGGAGCTTTGGAACAGGGTATGGACATCCATCAAAGCATAAAGGATAGAGGGATTTTTTTAGATGTTGTAGTTACAACTACCCTGGTAGTCATGTAAGCAAAATGTGGAAGCATAGACAAGGCACATGAACTATTTGACAAAATGCCTCAAAGAAATGTGGTCTCATGGAATGCCATGATTGCAGGAATATGTACAAAATGGATTTATTGACAAGGCTTTAGAAACTTTCAAGCAAATGAAATTGGTAGTTTTAAAGCCAACATCCTCCCTACCTATGCCAAAATGGGAACCTTGGAACAGGGTATGGGCATCCATTGAAGCATAATGGAAGTGGGATTTTTGTAGATATTCTAGTTGGAAATGCTTTGGTTGACATGTATGGAAAATGTGGAAGCATAGACAAGACACATGAGCTGTTTGACAAAATGACTCAAAGAAATGTGGTCTCATATTGCAGGATATGCACAAAATGGATTTTACAAGGATGCTTTCAAAATCTTTGGATTAATGAAGCATTCTAGAACATATCGTGATATTATCAGTTTTGCTTGTGTTCTATGTGCATGTAGCCATGCAAGTTTAGTGGATGAGGGTTGTACATACTTCAATCGCAAAAGTAACCCTTATTGAATTACACCTACAATTGATCATTATGTGTACATGGTTGACCTTCTTACCCATGCTAGCTATCTTCAGGACACCCTAAACTTTATCATTAATATGACAGTTAAATTTATGGTGGTTGTGTCGATGTGTTTTCTTGGTGCCTACAAATCACATATGAACATAGGTGTATGAGTATTTATAGCGATGGTTTTGTTTTATTTGGATCCTAATGAGATGAGGGTTTCAAGGTGGGTAGAAGAGAGCTAAATAGGGTATTTCATAAGTGTTTGGAGTGACAATAGGACTTAAAACTAGAGGCAGGCAAAAGAATGAGGAGAATTTTAGAGAAACACAATGGAAAACATCATAGGTTTGACCATATTATGAATGTGAATTTGGGAGATTACTTTATTCACTTGTGGCAAACCTAACAAATGGTAGTAAAGTTAAATTCCATTTGGTAAGATATGAATTGAATAATTTTGCATTAGTCTTATACCTAGCAAATGCTAGTGAAGACTAAATTCCATTTGCCACATTCAATGAACTTGTTTACAATCCTTAATCACAACTACATTAAAAACATTGAATTCTTGTACTTGATTCATGTCAAATTTTTATAATGGGGGATTCATTTCAAAATGTCCAAAGGCTAATGAGTCATAGCTAACAATTTTTGTTTAGTTGATTTAAAAATGAAATTTTATCATAAGCATACATGATTGTATGCAATGAAGGCAACAAAATTAGTTTTCTTGAAAGAATCTAGAATGATGAACTTTAATTCTTCGTCTCATGCAAATGCATTTGACAACTTTATGGTTATAAGAGAACATATATTTCTAAGTTATTATAAGTCTTTATAATGAGTGTTTTTTAATGTTTACAATAAAAGAGGGAATTTGTTATGAAGTACCTTCTTTTCTTATAAAAGCTAAATCACTTTGTAAGTATCATTAATAGTATGACACTTAAGGTCCCAAGGTACATCTAAAATTATAAATGAATATTTTTGTGTATGCATTATTATAGTAGGAAATAATTAAATTGAAGCAACTCCATTGTTATTATAAATAAAAATAATTATAAAATAATCACATATATTGCATTTGGTGAAGTGAGGTCCTCAATAAATAAAAGGTGCTATGTTCTTCCTCCTACCACTTGATATTGCCACATCTATTTGAATTGATTTATTCATAATCCCCAGTACTAGATCTGTTCTTGACAATTTATTTAGATGGCTTCTTCCTTATAATTTGCTAGTTCACAACACACTTTTTGGTTCCTTTTTTGGTCATTCCAATGCTATCCAACTATAAAATTTGTTAGTTTCCTTGGAAACATTTGGTCTCTTATTTCATGCCTAATGATGAGTATTTCTTTTGCAATTGATTTTAGTATTTCATTTCCCATTTTGTTGGGGTCTCTCTCCTCCCATCACCCTTGCTCTTTTCCCTCCATCTCAAAGCTTAGCAACCCATATATGAACCACTATTTTCCTTCTTTTGTCAACTTCTCTCTTTGTCTTCCTCATGGTTGAAGTTAAACTTGTGAAACCACAATGATAACAATTATTGCCTATTGATACACTATAAAAGACTAACTTTTGAACTTTAGCTTTCTTACTACTTGTAGAAATAGAGTAGTTGCATGATCAATCCCTAATCAATCTCAAAATTAAACCTGAAATTTTATCCTTAATGGCCCATTAGGCCCTTTTAAACCATGTAAAAGAATGTGGTCTTACAGCATCAATAAATCCCTATGAAAAGTCACCCAAAAATTCTTCTAGATAGACATACTTGGCTTCTTGGGTTAGATAATAACATTGACCTTAGGCATTAATGTCTATGTCTAAAAAAGTCCTTATTTTATCTTAATGTAGGGTGAAACCTGAGAGATAGGTCTCAAAACAAGATTTAGTTTAGGTTGAAGCATCAAATTTCAACACTTAGAATGGGAACACATGGCCTAGTGAACACAAAGAATACTAAGAGGAGGGCGAATTAGTATTTTGTAAAACTTTTCTTTCACAATTTCATTAATCCATTTACCAAATTCAATAACATGAAAGTAAAGTAAACACAAGAAGAGCAACCACAAAGTCATAACACATGAGCATTAGGATTTTTACCTGGAAAACCTAAAAAGGCAAAAACCACGGTGAGTGTTAGCTCAAAATATATTATGCTATCAAAATTGGATTACATGAAGGCTCACTGCCCAAGGGCTCACTGTCCAAAAGAAGTGCTCACTGCAATAGGATCACTGCTAAAAGAAAGAGAAGAGAAGATAGACGGAATGGCTCACTGCCAGGAAAAGATTGCTACAAGTGCATCTATAGAATGCTAAGGTGTAGTTTCATTTAGCTCAATATACAGACTCAAATGTCTTCATAATGTCTGCCCTGATTTTTCTTCTCTACTTCACATATACTCTATTCTTCTGCCCTCACTGTCCTTTTTTGGTCACAAAACTGCCTTAGATCGTACACACATTGAATTTGCACTATGTTCGTACACTTTAATACCTCCAATTGTGAAATCTATCAAATATATATATATCTAAATCAAGAATTTCCTCAAACTAGGTCAGCATGCAAAAGATAAAGCTTGTATATTCAAGTTATATCTTGTCGACCTGTTATTGTGCCCAAACAACAATGTAGACCCAATCAATCATGCAACCCTCTTCATATGAGCCTGGGCCTATTATACAACCACTTATATTAATGATTCTAATCATATACCCTCACCCCATATTGATCTAACATGACTATTGGCTTAAGCCTTAAGTGCACACTCAACTAGCTTGACTGTCATACCATAACATTGAATGCGAACCATATGGGACTATGAAATTCATAATCAACATTCATTATGGACCTCTTATCATACCTTCAGAACCATAGAGCATTATACTCTTGGATAGAGAAATGTGAATCTCAGAACTGTTGTTCTGTCACAAAGAAGTATTGTCAAACTGGAAGCTGATACTAGAGAACTTGTCATATATGATCTAATGAACTTAAATGGCTACAAATCTAGATTTAGATGTTTATGACATGTGTCTACATTTCCTTAGAACCGCAAATCAAAATATTCAATAGTGGAGGAATGCAGACCAAAATACTTAGATACTTTACATTGTTTCAAGCTTAACTCTATTCATCCGGACTTAGACAATTCACCAAATGACTTATGGAGGAAGTCAGAACTTGGACATTGGAACATAACATCACCGAAGGGTTGTTTACAACATACCAAAACTGCATAACTTGATCTTCAACTACGAAGGCATACCATACCTATTGGTATCAATCACTCTCTATACTATCCATACTTAGTCATTCTTGCTAATTAGTCTTCTAGACTGAAATCCCCTTTACCAAACCTTGTTTCCATCAATGACAACATTCTACCTTAATCAATAGAGTAGTGTCTTTTGACTATGTTTCCAACAATCTCCCCTTTTGGCATTGATGACAACACTTAGTGAAAAATGCTTATCTGCTCCCCCTTACTATATACACTTTGTTTTTCTTCTTCCCTTGAGATGTTTTGGTCATTTTTCACTGGATCTTCTTCTCCCCCTTTGACATCAATGGCAAAGGTGTATGTACAAGTATCAAAATTTTGAAAATGTCATACTCTACTGCATATGTACAAGTACAATATTTCATCTTAGTTAGTAATGGGTGAGAGGATATCATTGTAGACAATCTTTAATTGTGCTATCTCTTCATCCCATCAATTCTTGGCTCTTTCCAAAACTTGAATGTTTCCATTTACCTGAAAAACTAAGTCTTCTGCCTTTTGCATATTTGCAGGTGTATCAGTTATTGCCTTAACTTTTGTGGCTTCAGTAGCTAGACTTGTCATGGATTCAATTTTAGGGCTTATTAACCCTCTCAACTAGCACATTCTATTCTTCATTTCTTCCCTTTTTCTTAGCAAACTTATTATGTTATTATGAATATTTTCAACTTGTATTTCCATACTGCTTATGGAGTCAACTGCTAGATCATAGGATTTAGAAATATTTAGTATTTGAAGATCAACAGCTTTGACCTTTTCTTCTATTTCCTTGGTGGTCTCAGGCCATGATAAGCAATATATATATATATATATATATATATATATATATATATATATATATATATATATATATATATATATATATATATATATATATATATATATATATATATTACATGTCTTCTTAATAGCACTCTCTATATTCTCAATACTATTATCTAGCAAAATTCTGTCATTGTCTAACTTATTTTTCAATTTAGTCAACTTTTTGTAATCAAATTCTTTTTTGACCTTAATATCTGCAAACTTCTTGAAATATTCAAAATGAGTACTTACAGAATTTATTAGACCTTTTAGCTGATCAGTTGGTGGCAGTGATGTGTCCTTTTGGAATTAAGGCATCGACTTCTCTAGGATACCATATGCCTCACTAATGAGTTTATTGTCATGTATATGTGACTTTAGCATCTCTTCCTGTGCCTTTGCTTGAACAATTGATACTAGTTTAAATTTCTGCATAGGAGACATTAAGACAAAATTTATTGGTCCTTGTAGAAGCTCAGACTCATCCAAATCTTGTTGTTTCTCCAAAGAATTCTTTGATAGAATCAATTGGAGCAGCAGCAATATCTCTTGTCATTTCTTCAGACATTTCTTCTTCTTGATTTTGTTCTAGAGGTTCCAGGTCCATATTCTCTTGTTGATCAATGTTATTCTTTGGTGAAGGGCTTTTCTCAGCTTGTTCCTATTCTTGATCATCAACTTTATTCAGCTCATCATTATTCTCCTTGTTTGCTTGATCATCATTTTGTTGATTCAGAGGAAGACTTGTCTCAATTTGGTCTTTGTCAGTTGTGTCTAGGTTATCAGTAGTAGGTAGGGGCTTGATCTTCTTTCTCCTTTATCTCTTCATCATTTTTGTCTAACCCTTGGTCCATGCTGACATCTGAAGTAGATGTGTCATCTTCAACACTTGTTTAGATTCATTATCATATATGGTTTGGAGATGAAATTCCTTTAACACTCTCAAAGTGATTTCCTCAGTTTCTTTAACTACCTTCTCAAAGTCATCTTCCATTAGAGTGTTCATCCTCCTCTTTGTTCTAAATTCTTTATGAAGCACTTTGGAGACTTTTGCCTTTTCTTCTAGGGTGATTTTAGGACATAGCTTTATTAATGTATGTTCTCTAAGCTCAATGTCCTTGGCCATAGCAGCTTCTTTCCTTGCAGACATTATATACTTCCCAAGTTGTCTGGGAGATCAGCAATTATCTCAATAAGGGATTTATTGTATAAGCCTAAGTATTTGATGACAGCAGTCTCAATGATGTTTTTATCTGCATCATCATAGTCATCATACAGTTGAGCAATAGGTTTTACATTGCCATCAACTGTAATGGCCTTCAATACATCCTCTAGAGTTATTGTAGCTTGTACTTTCACAGGCTCTACCTTCTTCTCCTTCTTTCTTCCTTTCCCCTTTCTAGAGGGCTTGCCTTGACCAGTACCAGAGGCTTCTACTAATTTAACCTTCATCTTTTTAAATTATTTATCTGGTTTTGTTTCCTCATCATCATCTTTGCTCACATTGACATATATTTTGTGTCCTTTTGTCTTTTGTCTTTTGGGACCCCTGTCAGTGGTTTTCTTGGTGGATGCTTTTGCAGATGGAGTAGGACTAGAGGATACAGGTGCAGTTGCAGAGGTTGTTTCACCAGATGCAGTTTGTGAAGTAGAAGCTCTTGTTCTCTTTGTAATCACAGGCTCCTTTGATTTTTTCTTAGGCTCTTTCTGAGCCTTCATAAGTTCATCTTGATTTTCTTTGGTTTTCCTTTCTGCTTCTACCCTTGTTCTTGTTTCTTTGATTTGTTCTTTGGTATGACCCTTTTTCAGGGCATACTCCTCTGCCATCTTTTGGGCCTTCTTGAAAATTTCTAGCATTCTCTATTCAACAAAGATTTTTGTTGACAACTCCTCACAGGTCCCAAATCTTTCTTCCTTGGGATCCCTAGGTTTGCATAACATGTGTTGAGCATAACTATCCAGTATTTTTCCATCCACTTCATACCCCATTGGCATAATCGAGACTGTTCTAGGCTCAATAGCCTCCATCATGCATTGGTCTTTTGTTACAAGATGCATATATCATTCTTGTATTTTTCAACAATTCCCTTGGGAATGATTTCCCTAGATTGCATAATTCTCTAGAAATTCTTGAAATAGCCCCATAGGGTTGTGGTCTATTCCTCATAGCTTCCTATGCTACTTAAATGATCCCTAATTTTCTCTGCAACTGGTTGATTGTTTAACCAGAATAGGTTTTTCATTCTGAGTAATTCTTGCATGAAGTAGAAGAATAAGTAGATGATTAACTTACCAAATTTGAAGGGGTGTTTTCTCTCCTTTATCTTCTTCAAGTTTTCCATTAGCTATAGTCAAAGCAACTCACACAAATCATAGTCTGCATTCTCCTTAATCATCTAGTAAGTAGTGTAAATAGCTGCTCCAGAGATAGAGTTCTCCCTATTGGTGAAGTAAATCTTATATCAAATTACCATTGATGGAAACTTCACTGCATGGTCTATAATTTCATTAACTGTTAATGCCCTCTTGTCAAATTGGGCTCTGATTGCTTTTGTCATAGTGCTATTTTTCATAGCTTTTAACAAGGGCACACTACCGGTAGATTTTAGTCTTGTCAATACCTAATTGTATCCTTGGTGATATTAAAGGGATTTTTGAGCCACATGAATTCATCGTGGATCCTGCTCAACACGTACTGGACCCATTCATCTTTCGTAAATGTAGGGAAGTCTTTGTACTGAATGAATTTCTTCTCTTCCAAAGCCTTGTATTCTTCAACTCAAATTTGTCACCACTTAGATGTTTTAGATATCAATATGAGAATTTGTTGTCACCATGTTCTTCTAGGGCAACATGAATGTAAGCCTTAACATCCTCTGCATGCATCACTCCATGTGGTATATCCAAAAATGAACCTATTGGATCGACTTCTATTGATTTGTAGGGATGTTTTTTAAATTTTAGCTGAGCTCGCTTAGTGATATCAACAACTTGTGGAGTTGCCATTTTTGCAAAGATTTAAACACATTCACAATAGAGTTTCAACTATAAATACCTTTTTATGCTAAACTAGGGTTTTCTTTTCTTGAATCACTCTTAGTTGCTTTGAATCTCTAGAAATCATTGATATCGCTTAGAATTATCCTTCAGTTTCTCTTAGACACCGGATAGCTTGAATGCAAAGTTAATTGTTTGTCGAATGAACTCCTTTTTAACCCTTGTTATGATAACCTAGTCATCATAAATGCTTGTTCTCCAAAAGTTGTCAAACTCTTCATTGTAGAATACAGTCGATTAGGATTGCTCTGCAATGCTCCACAATTGAACATTTTCTGCCACGATTTATTTCAAAAGATCTGTCATATAACCCTTATCATCATATCTTCATGTCGGATCCTAGTACTGATTGTCTAGCTAGGGTATTAGGATTTTCAATACAACTCCCCTTGAGCTAGAGCTTCCAATTTACTTCTCAGAGGAAGTATCTGCACCAGAAGCTGGCATGGACCCATCCTTGACTTCAATCACATCTTTCTTGATCTAGATTTTGCCCATCTCTTTCTTGGTTTCAACTGGATCAACTTTACTCTTTCCTTTATCTCCCCTTTTCTCTATTTTCTTCTCTCCTACATAGTAGTTTCGTTTCACATTCTCATTTCTACAAAATTTTGCTATATGTCCAGGTTTGTTGCAATTGTAGCACACAATATTCCTTTGTCCTTGATTCCTTGATTTGCATTGGTTAGCCATATGCCCAAATCTATTGCATGCAAAGCATTTTCCATTGAAGGGTTGAGTGTTCCTTATATTGTTGAAATCATTCCTCATTACACTCCTAAGTTCACTTGCCATGTGACCAATTCTTTTGCAATTGAAACATTGACCAGAGAAAGATGGATTATTTTGATTCATTTTGCTCCTACACTGAGTAGCGCTATGACCAAACTTATTGCATTTAAAACAATAGCCATTGAAAGATGGATACCTTTGAGCATTTGGCTGCCTAACTGGAGGTCTTCTAGGTCCACCTCTCTAATTCCAAAATTGGTTGCCTTTGCTTTTCCTCATCTCAATGTTTTCATGACCTAATTTAGAACTTTCTCCTTTTTCAAATCCCAAGTCTTGCTTTTCATCTAGACCCTTTTGACTTTAAATCAACTCCTCAAGCTTTGCATAGCTTATTTTGAATTTTTCTTTATAACTGTTAGCTGCTTCTAGGTCAAATTTCAGAAGTAACACATCTTTTCCCAAATTTTCACATTCCTCAGACTTATCCTTCACAACCTAATTTATATACTCCTCAACATTTATTTTTTCTTCAACCAGCATTGATAGATTGTCTATGGATTCAATGTGCTTCTTTTAATTTCTCACTTAATGCCTTCCTTTTTTCCTGGGACTTCTTAATTTGCTCCTTTAGTTTCAGAATACAATCATCAGTTTCTTTGATATTCTCCATCAAATCTCTAATAACTGCTTCGTACTTGTCAAGATCTTCATGAGAAGCTTGTAGTTGTTCATTGTTGACATATGTACAATCACCAATTTTAATGCTACCTAGGTGACTTGCTTCAGGAGAAGGGAGATACCTTTTTGTTGCCATGTGTACACCTTCCTAGATCTTCCTCAAGCTGTTAAGCTTCTTCCAAGGAACCTTGCTCTAATACCAATTGTTGAACATAAATAATACTGAGAGGGGGGGTGAATCAGTATTCTATAAAACTTTTCTTTCACACATTCATTAATCCATTTACCAAATTCAATAACATGAAAGCAAAGTAAACACAAAAAGAGCAACCACAAAGTCATAACACATGAACACTAGGATATTTACGTGGAAAACCCAAAAAGAGAAAAACCATGGTGAGTGTTAGCTCACAATATATTATGATATCAAAATTGGATTACATGAAGGCTCATTGCCCAAGGACTCACTATCTAAAAGAAGTACTCACTGCCAAAAGAAAGAGAAGAGTAGATGGAAGGAATGGATCACTACCAAGGAAAGACTGTTACAAGTGCATCTATAGAATGCTGAGGTGTAGTTCCATTTAGCTCAATATACAGACTCAAATGTCTTCATAATGTTTGCCCTACTTTTTCTACTCTGCTTCACATATACTCTATTCTTCTATCCTCATTGTCCTTTTCTGGTCACAAAACTACCTTAGATTGCACACTCATTGAATTTGCACTATGTTTGTGTTGATGTGTAAAATTGTGTAGGTTCTAACACCAACATGGGAAGTTTCAGGAATGTGGGACTTTGCTACCTGAAACAACCTCCAGATTTTAAAGAAGCTGGCTCTTCTCTATCTTGTATGGGTTTTGGGAAAAAGGGTAGAAATTAATAGAATTAAAGATACAGTTAAAGCAAATCTATCTATGGTGATGCACCTGAATAATAAGTATCTCTCTCAGCTTAAGCACAGTGAAGCTATTCTCAAGATTCAGTTATGTTAAAGAGAAAATGTTGCATGATTAACATAAACAGATATAATGAATAAACTTAAAGGCTCACAAATAGAAAATTTACGAAGACACAGAAAATATCAACCAAGGCACAGAACTCTGTCTTTCTCATTAATTTTCTAGAAATATAAGAGGCACAAATACATGCACAGTTATATTTACTTTCTGAATCACAAATAACAAAATAAAGGTAAATGATATTAACTAGTCACAACAAAAAGTCTCAAACTTTTCTGATAGAAAATATCTCTAGTGAAACTATCTATGAATGAATCTCTATATCTGAATGAATCTCCCCTTTGATTGAATCCCCCTTTTTTTCTATTACCCATGTTGCATATTTATAGCACAGGATCGACACTAGATTGTCTACATGATCAAATCCCAACAACCTAACCGAACTGGAGCTAACTGGAAGTCTCTGACACTTAAGATCTTTCAGATCTGCAAACAGTTACAATAACTGCAAGTCCATTGGCTATGGCAAAAAATGTGTGTGGCGTGTCCCCTTCTATAAGGAACAGACACTTGGTGGCTTCCACACTCTTTTAACAATAAACTCTGAGACACATGGTAGTGTCCGCACACTTATAACTTGAAACTTCTTAACCTCTTGGGAGAAATAGGAAACTAACACATGGCAGCATCCATAGCACTTAGAAATAGATACGTGTCTTTATCTGCAATATTTTACTTAATTGTGTCTTTATATTTGGGTGGCCAGTGGTTGTGACAACTGTCGCGATCCACTGCTTTCAAACCTAAAGACACTGTATGGAAAGGGACCCACAACTCTTCGCTCATAAACTTTCAAACAGGGATAGGTGGCAGCATCTGCGGAAACAATTAATTGGTATGTGGAGGTCTCCGCAGACTTCTTGAAACATTAGAAACCCATTTGAGACTCATGCAGAGGTTGACACATGGTAGGCTCTGCGTCGTTTAAGAAACATTTATTGTCATCAGAGAAAAAGGGGCAACAGCTTTTGCTTGCGCACCGCATCCACCATGTGGCATTCTCCGCAACACTGAACCTTTACACTGTGACCCACCTCCATTTATTACTTTGCATCGAAGGATACAGAAACAGATACGGGGAAGCTGACACATGGCAAACTCCGTGCCTATCATAAAATACACATGGCTCCCTCCGTAGGCACTATGAAACTTTATAACTGTGTCTCCGCAGGTGACATGTGGCATCTTCTATAGGCTTCTTGAAACATTAGAAACATTTACTCCATATGGCATGATCCGCTTTACTCTGAGACTCTATACTGGGGCCAACCCTTATCCTTCACTTATCATTAAAACATATAAGAAACCACCTGCAGAAGCTGACACTTGGCAAGCTCCACAGCTATTACAAAAGACACATGGCTTCATCCACGCTCATGCTGAAACATTTAGGGAGTGCCTCCGCTAATGACACGTGGTGCCATCCTCAACTAGTAACTTAAAACAAAAGGGAACATCTTCCGCTACATGGCACACTCCGCATTAAAATTATAACTTAGACTTAAAAGTGGCTTGAAAATGGGACTCGACACTTGGCGAACTCCATGGCACTGGCAAAAAGAAACCCCTAGCAACAGTAAAATGAAACCTTGGTAAAACCCTTGCGGCCATTCTCAGACATATTCTCAGACACAAAACTGAAACTCGTGGGAGCGCTGCTGAAAACAAAATGTAGAGTTTTATACTCTATAGTTCTTGGCGACCAGAAGGGATTTTGAGCCTGCTCAAAAAGAACCCAAAACTTTCTAATTTTACATATAAATGCCTTATCATTGGGCAATAGAGTCACATTACATGAAACATTTATAATTGAACAGATCTGAAACTAAAGATGAATGAAGGTGAACTGAAACACCGCTGACCCAGAATACATCCCACCACTGAAACTAACACTAAGCATTGAAACTGACCTTTGAAACACCATTCGATGTTTTGCAACTGAGACCAACTGACCATAAACTTTCATTGTAGCCAAGACTTATTGAAAGGAAACTAATGAAACTGAAACTAATGCTACTAATGTAGCTTATTCTGAACATTGAAACGAAATTACTGACAACTGAAACATATAAGAACATGTCCATTCACTGGAACAACAAAGTAGCTACATCAAACTGAAAATGAACCAGATAAACTGTATGAAGAAATATAACAATATTTTGTACCTTTTTACTTCTCTGCACTCTGGAGAGTCTTTTTTTGCTTCAAAACACTAGTCATGCTGATCAACATGTTGTTCTTGCATCAGTGGAGGGTGGGGAGGGAAAATAAAACACTGAAACTCTTACCTCTGTTTGCATTTGAAAACTTCTACTACCAGAAACTCAGTAGTGACCTCTTTTGTTGACTCTTTATCCAAATGATGATCCATGATAGCATCAACATCAAGCTAACAAGTGACAGAACTGCCTAAAATAGTCTTGAACCTAACTGGGATTCCTCTGTACAAGAAAAAGGGCATATAGCGGGGCTCAGAATGTGACAACCCTGTATGTGATTCTTTATGCAACTCTGCATTATTCCAGCTATCTCTTGATATAACCTTATCATGGATCTTTCCTTGCTTCGGTGGTTCTTCATCAAAAAGAAGATAGTAACCATCTTCAAGAATTGAAAACAAGTCATCTCTGGCATCATCTTCTATTTCAGAACTTCCTCCATGATTTGCTACAAGCCTCACAAATGAACCTTGCACTTTCTCAATTGTAAGATCTTCTACATCAAGAATCTGATAACCTTGTTACAAAAGTGAGAACAAATCCTCATCATGTCCCAAATGTTGCTCATGCATCTCTGTACCTTTCTTCTGTAGGTGTGAAACTTCATTGCAATAATAAAGACACTCATCTGGTATAATGTCACTTGTAACCCCCTTAAAATCAGGAATAGATTGTCCATAATCATTTACCCAATACTTTTCAGCTTCAAATCCCTTCATAGAATACTTTTCAGCTTCTAGAAACACCCCCTCATGAGCATCTTCTGAATCTAATTTAAGTTTTGACAGTAACTCTGGATCTCCAGAAGGACACACAGGGGTCACTTTCTTGCTTGTAACTTGATTCTTGATACTTGATTTTTCTTGAATGTCAAAGTGACAGAGAACCTGGTCAATGGCTTCTATAGGTTGATTTACAGCTATGGGGCTTGTAGAGGATAATTTTCAAGACAATTGGGCATTCTCTGGATATATTCATACTGTTGTTCATAAGAATCTTGAGGTATTAAACATAGATCAGCATGGTACAGGTTTTGTCCTTTTAACTCATTGATCTCATGGGAGAGGGTTTTAATTAGTTCTTTCACATCACTCATCTCCTCATGATTTGTAAAATCAGTAGGAAGGGTGGGTGGACTAAAATTTGTATGCATCTGGTTACAAGAAGGAGTCTGAGATAGGCTATTTGCATGAGGCATTAGCTATTTTAATGGCAGAGGAGGTAGTTTACCAGACAATATGAGGCTACTTTTAGCCTTAATGGCAAGATCATATGACTGAGGAAGAGTTTCACCTCCTAAGGATTGTATCATAATAAAGATCTAAGGGTCTAAAGCCTTTAAATAATACAAGAAAGCAAAGACTGGAGGGGGCCTCATGTCTATAGAAATTTTTTTCCATACCTTGTCAAATCTTGAATTGAAATCATAAATGGGCTCCATAGGGTACCTCTTGATTGTAATCAGGTTCTAGGTGAGATTGCTGACGTTTGTCCTATCTCTAAACTGATTGTAGATAAGCCCACCAAGTTGATCCCATCCAGTGATAGAGCTAGGCAACAAGCTTCTGTACCATTCTTTTTCTTTGCCTCTAAGGGATGATGCTAGCAACAGGAGAGCATGATTTTCTGTTGTGACATTATGAACAAAACATAGATTTGTAACATCATGATTGTGATCTGTAGGGTAAACAAAGCCATCTCCTAGAAAGTGAGGCAGTGCCTTCCAGGCTATGTCAGGAACTTGACCCTGTTGCTGGAGAACTAGGGGACTTGAATCCTAAGTCACAAAGGGTAGATCTCTTTGAATATTTAGGTGCACATATATACCAGGGGCTGCCATGATCTGCAAGAGCAAAGATTCAAGAAAGATCCACCAGTAGAGTCGCTAGATCGATGATTCATGCTCCTATGAGTAGATATTTTTGTGATTTTTGATCAAAATCACAAAATACAAGGCAAAGATTCAGTGAAAACAAAGACCTAAGTCTTTGAATCCAGTCCCACCGGGTGTGCCAAAAACTGTTGATGTGTAAAATTGCGCAGGTTCTAACACCAACATGGGAAGTTTTAAGAATCTGGGACTTTGCTACCTGAAACAACCTCCAGATTTTAAAGAAGCTGACTCTTCTCTATCTTGTATGGGTTTTGGGAAAAAGGGTAGAAATTAAGAGAATTAAAGATACAGTTAAAGCAAATCTATCTATGGTGATGCACCTAAATAATAAGTATCTCTCTCAGCTTAAGCACAGTGAAGCTATTATCAAGATTCAATTATGTTAAAGAGAAAATGTTGCATGATTAACATAAATAGATATAATGAATAAACTTAAAGGCTCACGAACAGACAATTTACGATGACACAGAAAATATCAACCAAGGCACAAAACTTTGTCTTTCTCATTAATTTTCCAGAAATATAAGAGGCATAGATACATGCATAGTTACATTTACTTTTTGAATCACAAATAACAAAATAAAGGTAAATGATATTCACTGGTCATAGCAAAAAGTCTCAAACTTCTCTGATAGAAAATATCTCTAACGAAACTATCTATGAATGAATCTTTATATCTGAATGAATCTCCCCTTTGAATGAATCCCCCTTGTTTTTTCTATTACCCATGTTGCATATTTATAGCACAGGATCGACTCTAGATTGTTTGCATGATCAAATCCCAATGGCCTAACTGAACTGGAGCTCACTGGAAGTCTCTGACACTTAAGATCTTTCAGATCTGTAAACAGTTACAATAACTGCAAGTCCATTGGTTGTGGAAAAAAATGTGTGTGGTGTGTCCCCTTCTATAAGGAACAGACACTTGGCAGCTTCTGCACTCTTTTGACAATAAACTCTGAGACACATGGCAGCATCCGCGCACTTATAACTTGAAACTTCTTAACCTCTCAGGAGAAACATGAAACTGGCACATGGCAGCATCTGCAGCACTTAGAAATAGATATGTGTCTTTATCCACAACATTTTACTTAATTGTGTCTTTATATTCAGGTGGCCCCTACTTGTGACAACTGTCGTGATCTGCTGCTTTCAAACCTGAAGACACTATTGGGAAAGGGACCCACAAATCTTCGCTCATAAACTTTCAAACAGGGATAGGTGGCAGCATCCGCGGCAACAACTAACTGGTAGGTGGCAGCCTCCGCAGCCTTCTTGAAACATTAGAAACCCATTTGAGACTCACGCGGAGGTTGACACATGGCGGGCTCCGCATCATTTGAGAAACATTTATTGTCATCAGAGAAAAAGGGGCAACAACTTTTGCTTGGGTGCCGCATCCACCACGTGGTGTTCTCCACAACATTAAACCTTTACACTGGGACCCACCTCCATTTATTACTTTGCGTCAAAGGATACAGAAACAGATACGCGGAAGCTGACACATGGCAAACTCTGTGGCTATCATAAAATACCCATGGCTCCCTCCGCAGGCACTATGAAACTTTATAACTGTGTCTCCGCAGGTGACACGTGGCATCTTCTATAGGCTTCTTGAAACATTAGAAACATTTACTCCATATGGCACGATCCACTTTACTCTGAGACTCTATACCGGAGCCCAACCTTATACTTCACTTATCATTAAAACATATAAGAAACCACCTGTAGAAGCTAACACTTGGCAAGCTCCACAGCTATTACAAAAGACACATGGCTTCATTCGTGCTCATGCTGAAACATTTAGGGAGTGCCTCTGCTGATGACACGTGGCGCCATCCGCAGCTAGTAACTTAAAACAAAAGGGAACATCTTCCGCTACGTGGTACACTCTGCGTTAAAATTATAACTTAGACACAAAAGCGGCTTGAAAATGGGACTCGACACCTGGTGAACTCCACGGTACTGGCAAAAAGAAACTCCTAGCAATAGTAAAATGAAACCCTGGTAAAACCCTCGCGGCCATTCTCAGACACATTCTCAGACACAAAATTGAAACTCGCGGGAGTGCTGCTGAAAACAAAATGTAGAGTTTTATACTCTACAGTTTGCACACTTTCATACCTCTAATGCTGAAATCTTCTGAGTATATATATCCACATCAAGAATTTCCTTAAACTAGATCGGCATGGAAAAGATAAAGCTTGTATATTCAAGTTATACCTTGTCGGCTTGTTATTGTGCCCAAACAACAATGCAAACCTAATCAATCATGCAAGCCTCTTCATATGATTCTAGACCTATTATAGAACCACTTAGATTAATGATTCAAATTATACACCTTCACTGCATATTGATATAACATGACTGTCAGCTTAACCCTTAAGTGTACACTCAACTAGCTTGACTGTCATACCATAACTTTCAATGCGAACCATATGGGACTCCAAAATTCATAACCAACATTCATTATGGACCTCTTATCATACCTTCAGAACCATAGAGCATAATACTCTTGGATAGAGAAATACGGATCTCAGAACTGTTGCTCTGTCACAAAGAAGTATTGTCAAACTGGAAGCTGATACTGGAGAATTTGTCGAATATGATCTAATGAACTTCAAGTGCTACAAATCTAGATTTAGATGCTTATGACATGTGTCTACATTACCTTAGAACTACAAATCAAAATATTCAACATGGGAGGAATGCGGATCAAAATACTCATATACATTACACTATTTCAAGCTTAACTCTATTCATCCGGACTATGACAATTCACCATATGACTTCTAGAGGAAGTCAAAACTTGAACATTGGAACATAACATCACCAAAGGGTTGTTTACAACATACTATAACCACATAAATTGATCTTCAACTGCGGAGGCATACCATTCCTATTGATGTCAATCACTTTGTGTACTATCCATACTTAGTCATTCTAGCTAATTAGTCTTCCAGACTGAAATCCCCTTTACCAAACCTTGTTGCCATCAATGACAACATTCTACCTTAATCAATAGAGCAGTGTCTCTTGACTATGTTACCAACATGGCCAACTCCAATTGGTACATTCTCATGTTCATGAAATCCCAAGAATCTTTGATATACTTTAATTATGCTTATGGATATGAAAGCATTTTATACAACTTGGTTTAATCCGGTGTCTAGATCTAAAAATTTAGTGGCCTTAGATTTTATGGCCCAATGGATGCGAGTCATATTAAAGATGACATAATTGTAAGTTAGTTCTAGAATCCTAAGGTTGTATTCTAAAGTTATCTAAAGATAACACATGTATCTACTAGGGTTAACTTTGATACAAAGACATGGCATGCACCCAATTGTTAGGTTTCTTGACTCTCAATGTCTTAGGAACAAACATATTATCAATTCTAATTTATTTGGGAGCTTGGTTTTGGAACTAAAAGGATTTATCTCTAGAGTTCCATAGACCTAATGCACATACTAACTTTGACTAATTTGTACACTCAAGTTTGAACTTACTACTGATTAGCTTCCAACCCTCATCTATATATAAACAAATGTATATGAAGATTCAAACTGCTCAATTAGTGGATATAGATGCAATTGGCCATCAATGGTTAGAAAATCCACTAGTGCTTACCATAAATGTGGGAACTTTATAAATTTTGACATGCTCTAGCTCTCAATTCCAAAAGTATTATGACATTATGCATAGTAGCATACCATGGACACAAGAATCCTTATAAATTTTAACTTATTAGAGCTCTCAATTTCAATCTCGACATGTCATTATATTTAAAATTTCCTACAAATGTGGGTATTTATAAATTTGATTTTAATTGAGATCTCATGTTTGGATTTGACACAATTTTATTCTTAAATCTTGTAGTGGATGCGATAGTCCTTGTAATTTTAACTTAACATAATTTTAATTCTATTTTTTTATAGGGGAAACATTTAGATTCCCACTTAGAGGATAGACACCATCACATGATTAATTTTGGTCAATTAATGGCTTAGATTTCACTTAATAGAGTAATGAATGGGGTTTTGTCTCAACTTAGGAATCTTGCCAATGCTTCTTTCCTCTTGGGGACATGTGTCCATTATAGATTTACCCTAAGAAATCCATGGTCAAGAATTTTCTTGAGGAATTGATGGTCAAGAGTGTTATCCTCAAATTTAGCTGACTTAATTCATGGGATAACCCCTGCGAAACTTGTCTGTTTTAGAGCCCATAACCTCTATGCACACAAAATGAGGTAAAATCAAATTGGCCTTATGTGTAGTAAAACACCTCAAAAAGTCCTTTTGAGTGGCATTAGTTTTCCCCCTTTTGAAAAATGCAAAATTAGTTTTTCATACTCAACATTTTTCTCTAGCATGCAAAGACACAATTTTTTAGCAACATTGCATTTTTTCCTAATATGCAAAGTCACAGTTTTTTAGCGACTTTGCACTTTTTGAAAGAAATTCATGTAGTTGTGGATATTTTTTCCGCAACTGTATCCTAGCCCGACACGTTTGGGCATTAATGGCAATTTATTGTGGGGGTTTATATTTGTCTACCATGTTAAGTTTTTATTTTTATTGTTTATATTTTACTATTTTTGCTCGTTGTCTTCAAACTCCTCTGCGGTGTCATCTTCACCATTTCTCGACGGATTTGCAACTCATTGTTTGTGGATTCCTATTTACCAATCTCAGGTAGGCATTTCTGGTTTCTCCATTACATTTCCTATTTATGTTGTTTAGTGTTTACAAATTTTGTTTTCATTTTTTAATCAAAGCCTAGGTTTTACCCTAAGATTTAATATGTGAAACCCTTTGTTGAAATCATAGTTGGGGTGCAAAAGAAATATCAACTCTTGGTGGCTCAAGACTCCCATGTCTACTATAGCAAGGTGGCCTAACAACATCTATCAGAGTGAGTTCAACAAAGAGATAGGTGATTTGATTACTCTTAGATAAGCAAAGTCAAAGTATTTCCAAGTTCTAATACTTTTTAGGATTGGATGTACCAGTTCATTGCCATCATCAAGAAGGGCAATCAATAGATATACTGGGGTAAGCAAATTAGTGATGCAATTTGCCAATAGCTCTCCAAGGTATCTACTTCACTAAAATTTTACATGACATCATATTTGGTAAATGTTGTTGCATGCATGAGGGATTTACCTGGCTTGTCTTTAGTTGGTGATAGAAGACAAGTACCAGCGTATGCATACTATCCACAATTGACTCTGAAAGAGAGTAGCAAACATTTCAAAAGGGTCAATGATGCCTTCTTCTACAAGTACATTTGCATGTTTGAAAAGGATCTTAGAAAGAAGAGAGTTTTTGATGCTGCATGGGAGTAGGTAAATAGGTTTGGTTGCATATTTCTACAATTTCCAACCTTTACCTATATCAGGGTTGGGTGTTTCAATGGGCAATCCTATATGTTGCCAAGGTATCCAAGAGATAAATTGACACTGGTGGAGTTATGTAGACAGATAATGAATGTGCATAGTAAACAAGTAGAATCCCATAGGTCTGGTTTTATGTTTCTAGTGGCCATTGGTTAGTACACAGTATCAACTACTCCAAAGGCCAAGGCAATAGAAACTAATTTGCAATGGATAACCCTTAAGAGGTACAAGAAACAAAATGATTTTGATTAAAGGGGTATGAAAGATAAACTCAAAGGTAACTATACTCATGTACATAAAATTGAAGATATATGGGCTGAGTGTAGGACTAAAGAAGATGTACGAAAGCTAGATTACAGTCGACTTACCTTAGAGCAAATAAAAAATTTCAGACTTGCAGATATTCTTGAGGATATGCAAGATTATGATGATATATTGGACCCTATGTATGAGAGCAATAAAATTGTTGGTACCCCTCTTACACCAATTCAATGGTCACTGAAGGAGTCCACTTCCATAAGGGATAGGTTTCAAATCACCCTTTCCCATACCAATGTCTGGTTGGAAAGGAAAGGAATAAAGCTAAGGCCATTCAAAACAAGGTTAGAAGAGGAATATGTTGAAGGAGCCTCTGGCAAGACAAAGGAGTTGAGGACTAAGAATAAGGAAGATACTTTTGGTTCTTCACAGAATCTAAAATTTGTTTTCAAGAACAAAGGGGAGAAAGGCAAAGGTAAAGACAAAGAAGGAACATCTGATCAAGTAGAGGTTGAAGAGAATCTTGTTGTAGATGAATCACAAGTCCCTCCTGTCACTTCTCAGTTAGAGTCCTCTTAGGTGATATCTCCTACCTCACCTCCTATGGTTTTAGTAGTGCAATCTTTGCCTATGGTGTCTACTACCCCTACTGTGTTTGTTCAAACCATTCATTCATTTCCTTCATAACCCATGACTGAGTCATTGTTTCAAAATTCTTCTCATGGCAATATGGAGCATATGTTTGGTTCTCTTGCTTCTTTTCCTAGTCCAACATGTTTGCCATCACCAACTATTAATACATTCATTACTACTCAGTTGGACTTTGATAAGTTCACGTCTGCTTCTACACCTAAAGTGTCAAGTAATGTGACCTCTACTAATGTGTTAACTCAAACACCACCAATTGTCAACACCACTGCCGTTCCACCTACTATTCCATCTATCTCAAGACCCACTGTTACTACCACCACAATCACTGGCAATAGAAACCAAAGAAGATTCATCCATTCTTCTCCCTTGGTTAATGCCTCAAAAGCCAAAGAGGAAGAAGCAAGTTGTGTCACTTGATGATTTTGATTTTGGCCAACTAGTTCTAATAAAGCCTAAATCAACAAAGAAGGCCAAAATGATATCAAGGGTGATTATTGATTCATTAGGTAACAAGTATGTTGAGGTTGCCATGCCTCCAAAGGATAAAAGTATTGAAGAGGTCCAAGTTTCTAATTATACAATTTCAAGGATAGAGATTGGTAAGCAAATGCATGAAAGTGTGAAGGAGGACTTGCAAGAAATGTTGGTTACCTTGCTTGAAAGGTATGATAGAGAACAAGTCAAATCAAGGATCAACTTGAGATGAAGGTAGAACAATTAACTTCTATTCTGCTAAAGATAGCCCAATCTTCTGAGAAAGTAGAACCTATTAACACATCTGTTGATGAAGAAGCCATTCAAAAGGTTGAGAAGATTGGAGCTCAAGGTCGGGTAGTTAGTGCCTAGATAGAAAGAATATTGGCCCAAGAGACTCAACTAATATATGGTCTTCTATCAAGCTTTACAGTTTAACTTGGGTGAAGTAAAAGTAGAAATGAACTAGACACTTGATACACTTTCACAAGGCTTACAACTAACAGAGCAAGATATTCATACATGGACCTAGCTACGGGAATTCAAGTTGGAAGTTCTAGTAGAGCATGCGGTGATCCCCAACAGAAAGATGTTTGTAGAATACAAGGAGGCTATGATAAACAAGAAATAAGTCCTCCAGAGTTTCATCAAGGATCTCAAGGAAGCCCTAGATGTGAATAGACAAGGGGTTAGATATTTCAGATAAGATTGGGGAGCTTCCTTGCCAAATGTTGGATGATGATCAGAAGACCCTCCCTGTGGAAACAATTATCTAGGAATTCACTACACTAGCACACACTGAAATAGATACAAAATATTTCTCATTGGCTTCGATTGATAAGCTAATGGATTTTCATGTAATTCTAGATAAGTTGCAAAGGATTCTAGATAGACACAAGGGCTGCTTGTCACTATAGTGGACTCCATCACAAGATTCTTTACCATCTCTAGATACACACTGAGATCAGACAATAATGAAGTCCAAGCGGCCCTAAAAAGATATGAAGATTTTTTGGATAAGGATAAAGAGGAAGAAATTTCTATGTCTTTGGACACTTAGATTATTTTCAAAGCCTTCCTTATGTAGTTTTGTTGTATGTAATTGGCATCCTATATGTCATTTTGTAATATGTAATTTGTAATTAGGAATAATACAAAGTCCTAAACAAAATCAGACTCAGTTTAGACTAAGTCAAAGTAGTTGTAACTTTCCTAATTTTTCTTGTAGCTTCCTTCTATAAATAAGAGGGGGCTCTTTTGTAATCTTTATCTTTTAGTAATTTAAGGGAAGTGCTACCACTTTGAGAAGCATATTGAGACTATGTGTTCAATTTATAAATCTTTATTCAATCAATATAAGAAAAGCAAGTGGGCATTCAATCTTTGTGTTGGAACAAATTTGTGGTCTATTGGGAATGTTCTTACATATTTTCCATTGCATTTTCTTGTGCATTTGATAGAATCATGGTGTGAGTCTACATAATCTGGAAGGTGCTCTAAATCTGATTTTGAAGTCTTTAGGTTGCATTTCTAGATTTGTGTCTTATATTCGTGATTGGAGGTGACTTGAAAGACTATGGGCTGCGAGTTATCGTCTATGATTGTTTAATCTTCTTTTTGCATACAACGAAGACTTTGGGCTGCACTCTATTCCATACCTTTTCATTTTCCAATTAGCATAAGGAGCAATAAAAGACTTTGATCTTTTGTGGGTTTCTTGTGGTCGACACACCCTAGTATCATTTTAGTTACCCTTATGTTTAGCTAACCTGGATATTAGTTATTATTGCTCCAATAGACTTTACAACTTAATACCTTAAGACAAATTAATTACAAGTATGTTGATCCTTAACCAAAAATTTGATGATTTCCAACTGCCACCCAATAGTCCTTGATTCTTCCTACTACACATCTTTGATGGAGTCCTTAAGCAATCTCCACCCATTTTTCCTATAAACATATTGAGGATACAAAGATCAAAAAGTTCATTACAACAATTAAATTTAATTATAGTTAGAAGAGATAATATTCATTCATCTTTATTGCAACTAGAGTTATTTATGAATGCTTTTTGGATTTAACTGTGTATCTTTTTTCATTGACATTTTAGATCACAGTCAGTGATCCACCATCATGAAGAGGAAAAATATCAATAATTTTCCTCTTCTTGATGATGGATCACTGAGTGTGATCTGAAACATCGATGAAAAAA
This sequence comes from Cunninghamia lanceolata, assembly GCA_027924645.1. Taxonomy (NCBI): domain Eukaryota; kingdom Viridiplantae; phylum Streptophyta; class Pinopsida; order Cupressales; family Cupressaceae; genus Cunninghamia; species Cunninghamia lanceolata. Next base: position 4,978,004 of record BSBN01000148.1, on the reverse strand, counting down.
GATACACAGTTAAATCTAGAAAGCATTCATAATAACTTTATGTACTGTGGAAAATTCATGCCAAATACTAGAGCTATTTATTTATTCATAGAATGCAAGAACATCTGTTACCAATTTATTATTAAAATGTAGAGGACTTTTCTTGGAGGCCAACCCAAGTATCATGCCTACTTTTCCTCCTATCCACCATTACAATGAGGTATTCAAATTCATAGGGGTTTTGATGAGGTGTGTGGCCATTAGAGGTCTCCAACCCATTTGATTGGTGTAGGGCTTCTACCATATAGGCAATTTTGTAACTAATTTCTAGAACCAATCCAATAAAACCATGGAATCCACCACTTAGCCAATTTAGGAAAATTATAGCATCCACCACTCAACCAATCTAGAACTCAATATCACTAGATTGACCAACACATGCACAAGCATACGCACACAAGTCTCTAAACATCTAAGTCACAATTATAGTCAACATAGTTTGGGGGGATACAACCACTCCAATGGGCCCAAGCACACGTCAACAAGGAAATATAAATTGATTCTTTTAAATAAACAATTAATTTCTTAGTTTGTGCTTCAAGTGGCCATTCCTTGTTGTGATTTTGGTTTTTCTTTGCAATGTGATTCTAGTTAGAGCACACACCACTTTAATTTTGATTTGAACATTATTCCAAAAATTACATTCTATACATAACTCCTCTTTCATTGCTTGTTTGTTAAAGTCTATATTAAAGATTAGTTAATATAGAGCTATGCCAAAGTTAATGAACTTAGTTTGTCTAAGAATGAGTCATGATTATTCTGAAAATAGAACACAACTAGTTTTTGAAGAACATCAATTATTAGGAAAAGTTCCCATAAATAAATAGTTCACATTTATGGTTTGTTCTCCATTTATTTTTTCTACCACACATAGTAAACATTTTATTTAGACTTAGATGTGGAACATATATTAAATACTATGTTAGAGGTGCTTAGTGATAGTTGTTATGAGGACATGGTCACATCATCTATCCTAGTCTACCTAATAGGGCCACATCATGCATCTTATTCTATTTGGCCCAACCTAGTTTTAGTGTTTGTCATGCCTTCATCAAGTATTAGTTCTTATTGAAAAGGTGTTGCATTGAAAAGTGTAATGAGGCTTGTAACTTTCAAGGCAAGAGAGAAAGACCGAAACTTTTATTGGACACATTTCAAACACTTGGATAATTATGTATAAGCTTATAGACATGACATACAAATGATGCAAGATGTAGAGATCTAATGGTTTATGTATGACGCAATTATGTAGCTTTAGATGCTGTATAATTAGACATGTCCTTAGAGTAATTCTCATAAACACTTGATGTAAATATGTAGCCTTATATGTGGATATCTGACTCATGGATTGAGCCTATATCCACATGAATGAATTGATTAGAAATTAATTTTTGGAAGTCACTTGTCTCAATCTTCTAATATCTAAATTTTAGTAAGGACTAGCAATGTTTACAAACACAGGTCTTTCAAGAATCTATTGAATTAAAAATATCATGTTATCCTTAGTCAGAACCCTAGGATGATTTATTTAATGAATTTAAAACAATGATTAAGGAAAGTAAGCAAATGTGCAATGGGCCTAGGATGAGTTCAAAAGCAAACAACTCCAAATTTATTTCACTTTAAGTTCTTTGACCAAGATGTTCTTTCACATTCTAGTACGATTTTAAATGAATGAATGAATGTATTTAAATGCAGCAACATAACACATATATCAACACCAATGTGCACTTGGTTAGTTCACAATGAGTAATAAGAGGATTTCACTAGAACTTATTTTGAATTAAAATTTTAAAAGTTTAGTGTTTGGATTTATGATTGCAGAAATGACCTAACCCAAATCTACAACCATGGATTTGATCTAAGGTGTTTTTTTTAAGACCTTTAGATTACACAAGGTCCTTAAAAAGATAACATATAATCAAGATATTTTTTTGACTTCCATTTTTTAAAGAAAAAAGTATACAACATTAGGGACAAAATTGTATACTAGTACCACTTATCTACTAGCTCGATAGATGCCCAAAATATTAGGGTGTAAGTTAGTTATTATGGACATACTATGAATATATTGTATGGATTGGTATTACAAATGGGAAGATTACATTTCTTTGGTAGATCCCATGTACAATAAAACATATCATTTTAATGTATACATACATCCCATTGAATATATTATATATATAAAAGTAAATGTTGTATTTAGTGGTAAAGCACATTAGACTATTTTGTTCCTAATTGAAAAATATTTTTTTATGTAACATTTAAATGTGCTAGTTTATTTATAGTTCATATTTGATCACATGATCTAGTAAATAAGTGGTGTTCAGTAGTGCTATTAGGTAGACTATTAATATGGTTATTCTATTCAATTATTGTATAATTTCTTGGGGGGGTTGATCTTGGAGAACTTGACTACTTGTAACCAATTGACAACCATTAAGGTATTTATAAATACCACCAAGTTTACAAATGTTTAAGAAACATAGACAAGTCAAGAGTGAGTAGGTAAACTAAAGATCAAAGATTAGTAGAATACATAGGACAAGTTCATAGAAGTAGGGCAAGTTTACAGTCATAGATTATTCTTAGATCATAAGGCTCATCCCTACATAGAATCAAGAGAATATTTTAATCCCATGGTGATTGCCTCTCTATCATCTCCTATTCCTAACCTTGAAGCTTATCAAATTTAGATCTTCATAAATGTTTATGTGCATTCATCAGTTATCAAGCAAAGTAGACTAGTTTTGTATTTACGTTCTTGCACATTTTAATTATTAAGCTCAGTATTCAAGTCAACTAAACTCCATAATTAGTCTAGGTTAGTGATGCTTAAATGTTTATGCATTTGATTTGATTATCCTAGACTAAGCTTTAGGAAACCTTTTTTTCTTATACATTTTTTATGAACTTAATAAATCCTATAAAACCTACGTAATTTCATGGAAATGGCTCAACTTTGGGAGATGATGAGTCACACATGGAAATGGTTTAGATAACTTGTAGCCTTGATAAGATATTAGAATTGAAGTAAAAATGTCTAGCCTCAAATTGGACATAAGGACTTGATGAATGTATAGAGCAAGAATAGGTCAAGATCATTTAACCTTGTATCTATGCAAGATCTTGTGTGGTGCTCCTAAAAAAATATGGCTCATGGAATCTATGTGTATATTTTTGAGCTTCAACTAAACTCACAATCAAGGATAAGCTTCCAATCCCTATGACTGATGAGTTAGATGAATTTCATGAGTCATATTTCCTCTCCAAACTAGATTAATGGTTTACATAGCATTAGATCCATCTTTAGGAAGCATTCTAGACCATGTCCTAGACTCATGAGGGCCACTCAAGTTCCCAATTACAGATTTTGGCCTCATTAATGCCTTGTTTACATTCCAAATCCTCTTAGATCTTTTAACCATTTCTTAAGAAATTCATTATGGTATTCCTTGATGACATCGTCATCTACAAAATAAAATTAGATGAGAACCTCATTCACTTAGATCAAGACCTCCAAATTCTTGTAGATAACTAGTTAAGTGCAAAAAGTGTTAGGACTAGGTGTTGTAAACCTTGCAAGTCCTAGTGATGGTGTCATTATTGAATATTTACAAAATATTATAATGTTTGGTCCTAATGGAAAAGGGTGCCACACATGAAGAGAATCTTGAGATTCCTTTGTTGGCAATCTCTATCTTGTGTCATTTGTCTTATTCAACAATTGTAAGAAGTCATTGAAAAGGGATTGCAAGTTAGACTAGTCAAGGCGTATTTAATTGTCTCACAATTTAGAAGTTTGTAAGAGGTGTGTAAGAGACAATATCACACCACCAAGGAGAACTCAAAAGTTACATATGTTTCCCTTGGTCATGGGGGTCAATGGTCATCATCATGAGTTATAAATTCTAAGTGGGAATGAGTTAATTTTGGATAGGCGTACATGTTGGGTTCAACTTGAACAAGATGGACCAAGGTTTGACTCATCATTTTGAGTCCATGGTTTTGGGAAAATATTTGTGATTTCTAGGATCTCATTTTCCTATATACTAAGGGATTGGAGTGGAGATTGTATGTTTGATTTTATGTAGGTTTACGTTGCCAAAATTCCTCCAAAATGCAAAGTATTGATCTTTAATTATACAATCTCCCAATCCAATTTATCCAAATTTACATAGATCTCTTATGTGTGTGGATGCAATTTACCTCCTACACAAAAAACATGTACCATTTTATGGCCTTCAATCCAAGTACATCCAAGGATCTTTTTAATTCTTTTCTCTCATGAATCTCCTTACCATTTGAACCTCGCACCCCCTGACCACTATAGAGGTTTGAGAGAAGAAAATAAGTCACAACATTTTTAGGAACGAAATCAAAAAGCAATGTCAATGTAAATATTCCCAAGCCTATGCTCATATGTGATTTGCAGGCACCAAGAAAACACATCCACACAACCAACACAGGTTTAACTGGCATCTTAATGATACATTTTATGGTGTCCTCAAGATAGTCAACACGGGCAAGAAGGTCAACCATGCACACATAATGATTAATTTTAGGTGTAATGCAATAAGGGTTACTTTGCAATTAAAGTATGTACAAGACTCGTCCACTAAACTTGCATGGCTGCACACACACATAGAACACAAGCAAAGCTTATAATGTCATAATATGTTCCAAAGTGCTTTATTAATTCAAATATTTTGAAAGCATCCTTGCAAAATCCATTTTGTGCATATTCCTGCAATCATGGCATTCCATGAGACCACATTTCTTTGAGGCATTTTGTCAAACAATTCACATGCCTTGTCTATGCTTCCACATTTTGCATACATGACTACCAGAGAAGTTGCAACTACAACATCTGAAAAAATTCCTCTATCCTTTATGCTTTGATGGATGCCCATACCCTATTCCGAAGCTCCCATTTGGCACAGGCTGGGAGGAAGATGACAAAGGTTGTAGAGTCTAGCTTTATGCCTACAATGGCATTTGCTTGAAAGTTTCTAAAGCATTTTCAACAAATCCATTTTGTGAATACCCTGCAATCGAGGCATTCCATAAGAACATGTTTCTTTGAGGTATTCTATCAAATAGCTCGCATTCCTTGTCCATGCTTACACATTTTGCATATCCTACAATCATTGCATTCCATGAGATGATATCTCTTTGAGGCATTCTATCAAACAATGTTAGGGTTCAGGCAGATAAGAGCAATAAACACTAACAATTATATGCAGATTAAATAACCCGAATATAACAATGAAGAATAACACAAAGGAGATTAACATAGAAATTTAATGTGGTTCACCCAATATGGGCTACATCCACAGAAACTTAGCCATCCAATGATTTTATTAACCAGTGCAAATAGATTACAATCTCATGAGTTCCACACATGCAACATACATCCCAGCTGCTTATAACAAGTTTTTTGGAAGATTCTAGAATTAGGGTTTTAAAATGTCAGTTTTCTTTTGTCAGTTAACAAAATATTAACAATTGACTCTAAAATTTGGGGGTTGCGCCCTCGAACCACAGCAAGGATACATTATGAGTGTACAATACTTGCATGATCAGTCACCACACACTAACAATCTCCCACCTAGAGACTGATGCGGCTCCACACCAAACAATCTCCCACTTGGAGACTGATCCTGGATGACATCATTACACTTGAAGCTCCCACTGCATTATAGGCCTGGTTGGTTTCTTATGTCCACCATTATCAGTCATGAAGGCCAATGGAAACTAATGAGGATATCAATTTCTCCCGTGTAACTACCTTTGTGAACATATCTGTAGGATTCTCACTTGTGTGAATTTTCTCCAGCTTCAACTATCCATCCTCTAAAACTGACCGGATGAAGTGGTATCTAAGATGTATCTGCTTAGTTTTTGAATGCAGAGCTGAACTATTAGCAAGATGAATGGAACTCTAGCTATTAGTGTACAAAGGGCTATCTTCTTGTCGTTGCCGCAATTCCTCCAGAAAATGTTGTAACCAAATCATCTCCTTGCTAGCTTCTATAGCAGCAACGTACTCAACTTCAGTGGTTGAAAGTGCAACAACCTTTTGTAGCCTTGAAATCCAACTTACTACAGTACCTCCTACAATAAAAAGATGCCTTGTAGTACTTGTCCTACTATCAATATCACCCGCTAGATCAGAGTCAACATATCCTTTTAGAGCATAATTTGTTCTTTCAAAACATAATTTCTTTGAAGTAGTACCTCTCAAATATTGGAGAATCCATTTTACTACATTCCAATGTTCCATTCCTATATTGCTCACATACCTACTCACAACTCCCACTGCATGTGCAATATCTGGCCTTGTGCATACCATTGCATACACCAAGCTGCCAACTGCTGATGTATATGGTATGTTAGACATTTTGTCTTCCTCCTCTTGTGTCTTTGGACACATCTCCTTATTCAACTTAAAATGACTAGGCAAAGGTGTACTAACTACTTTTGCATTCTCCATGTTAAACCTTTTCAACACCTTTTCTACATACTCACTTTGAGACAAAAATGATTTTCTATTTGTCCTGTCCCATGTGATCCTCATACCAAGGATTTTTTTTGTTGTACCCAAATCCTTCATAGCAAATGAATTTGCTAATTTCTTCTTAAGTTCATTAATATGTTGCATGTTAGACCCAGCAACAAGCATGTCATCAACATTAAGCAATAGGATAATATAGCTGCCATTAACCAATTTCTTAAAATAAACACAATAATTAGAATGACATCTTTTGTAACCTTGTTCAACCATAAAACTATCAAATTTCAAATACCATTACCCAGGTGCTTGCTTCAAGACATACGAACTCTTCTTTAACATGTACACAAATTCCTCCTTACCCTTGACCTCATATCCTTGTGGTTGTTGCATGTATATTTCCTCTTCCAAATACCCATGGAGAAATGTTGTTTTCACATTTAGCTGTTCAAGATGCGAGTCTTTTGTAGCCACACAACTTAGAATAGTTCTAATAGAAGTCATCTTTACAATCGGAGAAAATATTTCATCAAAATCTATACCTTTTTTCTATGCAAAACCTTTTACCACAACTCTAGCCTTATATCTTTCGTTGACTCCATCTTCTTCCTTCAACCTGTAAACCCATTTATTTGGCAATGTTCTTTTACCTACAAGCAATTGGACTAAGTCCCAAGTCTAATTCTACAGCAAGGAATCCATTTCCTCTTTCATGCCTAGCTCCCACTACTTTTTGGTATCTACTTGCATTGCTTCTTCATAACCTTCAAGTTCACTAGAATCAGTTAATAATATAGAATATAATGATGGAGAAAATCTTTCTAGAGGTCTAGATATCCTTGTAGAACGTCTAGCACTTGCAAGAGTATGTGGGATAACTTGTTGTTGCTAAGCATCAAGTACCACTAACATTTTATTTTCTAGAATCTCATCCAGCACCACATATTCCTTTTTGGCCTGTTCATGCTTCTTTTCCTGCAACTAATCCTTATACATGACCTTCTCATTGAATATAACATCTCTGCTCCTAATGACTTTATGATTTTCATAATCCCATAACCCATAACCAAATTCATTTACTCCATATCCAATGAAGGTACATTTTTTAGACTTAGCCTCAAGCTTGGTTCCATTTTCAATATCAACATGGACAAAAGTTTCACAACCAAAGGTTTTTAGAAATGAATAGTTTACCTTTTTACCCGTCCATGTCTCCTCTGGAATGCCACCATCCAAAGGATTTGAAGGTCCCCTATTTATTAAATAAACAATGGTATGTACAACATCTTCTCAAAAGTTTAAGGGTAGTCTAGCATGCAATCTCATGCTCCTTGCATGCTCCATAATGGTCCTATTCATCCTCTCAGACACACCATTTTCTTGTGGGGTTACAGGAACTATTTTTTGCCTACAGATTCCATTATATGAACAATAATTCTCAAATTCTTTGCTACAATACTTGCCTCCATTATCAGATCTGAGATACTTCAACTTTTTTCCTGTCTCATTTTCAACCAAAGCTTTCTACTTTTTAAAAGTTTCAAATACTTATATTTTTGCTTTAGGAAATACACCCATGTTTTCCTAGTTGCATCATCAATAAAAGTAACATAATAGAAAGAGCCACCAAGAGAAGATACCTGAGCTGGTCCCCATACATCTGAATGCACAAGCTCTAATTTCTCCCTCTTCTTCTCTTTTTGAATTTTGAGAAATCAGACTCTTTTCTGTTTTCCATGAACACATTTTTCACAAAAATCCAAGTCAATCTTCTTCAAACCTAGTAGAAACTTTTTGGAGTGAAGATCTTCATCCCTTTCTCACTCATGTGCCCAAGTCTATGGTGCCACAATTTTGTTTCTGTCCCTATAGCAAGTGCTATAACTGTCTCAATAGAAACTATTTCTATAGCAGTTAAGGTATAATAAGTATTATTAGTACACAAATACAATGTGGCTACCTTATCACCTTTAACTACTACTAATGCACCTTTAGTGACCTTCCAGACTTTGTCTAAAAAGGTAACTATGCAACCTTCACTACCCAGTTGTCCTACATAGATTAAATTCCTTCTCAAATTTGGAACATGCCTTACCTCCTGTAACAACCATTCATTTCCATTCTGCAACTTAATTTTTATCTTTCGTTTTCCAACAATTTGATAGGGTTCATCATCACCCAAATATACCTATCTAAAATCACCTTGAACATAATCTACAAAATATTTCTTATGGGGTGTGGCATGAAATGAAGCCCCTAAATCTATTACCCATGAATCATTAGCATTATCTAAACACAAAATTAAAGCATCCTATAATTTATCACCTTTAGCTACTACTAATGCACCTTTAGTGACCTTCTAGACTTTGTCTAAAAAGGTAACTATGCAACCTTCACTACCCAGTTGTCCTACAAAGATTAAATTCCTTCTCAAATTTGGAACATGCCTTACCTCCTATAGCAACCATTCATTTCCATTCTGCAACTTGATTTTTATCTTTCCTTTTCCAACAATTTGATAGGGTTCATCATCACCCAAATATACCTATCTAAAATCACCTTGAACATAATCTACAAAATATTTCTTATGGGGTGTGGCATGAAATGAAGCCCCTGAATCTATTACCCAGGAATCATTAGCATTACCTAAACACAAAATTAAAGCATCCTATAATTTATTACTTGAAACATTATCTTCCTTACTATCATCATGTTGTCCGTCTCCTTGTTTTGCCTTTCGAGACCAGTAATCCTTCTTCAAGTATCTTGGATTTCCAAAATGCCAGCAATCCATTCTTTGTCTAGATTTAGATCTGCCTTTCTTCGACTTCCCTTGTGACTTCCCATGATTTGTTGGTCTTTTTCCTCTCTCCTTTTTACTTCCCCTATTCTCTATAGTTAAAGCATTACCTGATGTTGAACTCTCACCTGTGCTTTTCTGTTGCATTTCCTCACTAAGGATAACACCTGCAACATCATCAAATTTCAAAGTATTTGAACTAGAGACAGAGTTACTTATAGCCATTACCAAGCCATTCCAGCTTTCTGGCAAAGAACATAAAACCAAGAGAGCCCTCACCTCTTCATCAAATTTCACTTGTATAGAAGATAGCTGACTAGTAATTGTATTAAAGTTATTTAAATGATCTGACACAGATCCACCTTCAATCATTTTCAGATAAAACAAATGCTTCATGAGAAATACCTTATTAGAGGCTGAGGGTTTTTATACAATTTAGCCAAAGCTTTCATCAATTCATCTGTTGTCTTCACTTTTCTTATATTGAATGTCATAGATGGTGTCAAGCATAACCGAATGGTTCCTAGTGTCTTTCTGTCTAGAAGTTCCCAATCCCCATTAGTCATTGCTACCAGTTTCTTGGGTTTTCCTTCTAATGGCCTCCATAAATCTTTTTGATAGAGATAATCTTCCATCTACATCTTCCATAACTGATAGTTATGCCCATTGAATTTATCTACCTTCAATTTACCCTCGTCCGCCATTGCTCCCACTTAACCATGAGACTCCCACTCAACCGTGAGAATTCCTTGCAGATGATAATCAAATAAAACCTGCTCTGATACCAGTTGTTAGGGTTCATGAAGATAAGAGCAATAAACACTAACAATTATATGTAGATTAAATGACCCAAATATAACAATGAAGAATAACACAAAAAAGATCAACAAAAAAATTTAACATGGTTCACCCAATATGGGCTACATCCACAGAAACTTAGCCATCCAATGATTTTATTAACCAGTGCAAACGTATTACAATCTTGCAAATTACACACCCGTAACATACATCCAAGCCACTTATAACAAGCTTTTTGGAAGCTTCTAGAATTAGGGTTTTACAATGTCATTTTTCTTTTGTCGGTTAACAAAAAATTAACAACTGACTCAGAACAGGAAAAAAGGAAAAAAATTTTGGGGGTTGCACCCCCAAGCCCCTGCTTCTCAGGGGCTACCGCCCTCGAAGCCCGGGGTCATTCCACAATAATGGGTTATACTTTTTGGCCAAACTTGACATTGAAATCAACATTTTGGACTAAATCTTCACTTTCTAACACCTATAGCCACTAAACCATTAGGAATTTGAAGATGATGCGACCTCGTGATTTGTGAGATTTTTTTTGTAGATTCTAAATATATATTTTTTTTAAATTTGGAGTTCAATTGTAAATTTTTTTGTCTCCTTTGATAACTAGTTTTTAATAGTAAAAAATATTTTTTAAAGTGATGTGTATTCCGTAGCACATAACTTTTTTCTACAAAGGATTAAATTCTAATTCTTTTGAATTTAGATTGGTAACATTGATATATAGGGCATGGATTTAGTTTCATAATGTTTTGTTGAATATTTATTTTTAACTAAGTTTTGAAGTCAAACAAATTATAATTTAGACATAGGCGTATTCTATAAAACATAACTTTTTCTGTATGTATCGAAATTCAATTTTTCTTTTATTGTTGAAATAAGGACATCAATACCTAGGGCATAGATATTTTTCAAAATTTGTTTTCACTTATTTACTAATTTTCCATGTGTAGAACAAAGAACTTGATGTTCGGTGAAAAACCTACATTCACAAGAAATAAAAAATAAATATAATAATCAAATTAAATATATTTAAAATTATACTTTTTGGGAAGCTTATAATAAGAACTACATACTTACAAAACATAAATTTTAAATGAATTTAATTGATCCCCCAAAAGGTAAATCAAATGTGGCTTTTTATCAGCATTTTGATAGGTGTAGAGGAGATTCCATTATAGGTATGGTTTAAAACTAGCAGGGTTCTATCTAAGGGGTTTGAATCTAAGGGGGTTTGATCAAACCTTCTTCAATTAAAATCCTTTAAATGGAACCTTTCAAGGCTTAAATCATTATATTTTCTAAAAATATGTGATTTTAGCAAAAATCAGGATGTCCCAGAAAGTGTAACCCATTATTGTGGTAGCAACCCCCGGCGAGGATACGTTACGAGTGTATAGTACTTGCATGATCAGTCACCCAAGGAAGTTACAACTACAACATCTGACAAAATTCGTGTATCCTTTATCCTGTTCTAAAGCTCCCATTTTGGTACAGGCAGGGAGGATGCTGGAAAAGGTTGTGGAATCTAATTTTACACCTGCCAATTGCATTTGCTTGAAAGTTTGTAAAGCCTTTTCAACAAACTCATTTTGTGTTTATCCTACAATCATAGCAGTTGAGGAAAACCCATTTTGTGTATATCTTGCAATTATAGCAGGTGAAGAGACAACATTTCTCTTTGCACCATCTGGTCAGATAGTCTGCGTTCCTTGTTTATGCTTCCACATTTTGAATGCATCACTCATTTAATCTACTGGGTGGGAGACGATTTCAATTTGATTGGGTGGGAGACTGTGCTAAATAAATTACCAAACCATGACTGCCAAAGTGCCAAACCATTGCTGCCAAAATGGAAAACAAGAACGGGGAGTGGGAACAGACATAAATTGAAGGGCCCACATTGCCACATCAGAAGGTTGGTGCTTAGAGTGTGTTATTTAAGCCTAGCCACTTTATCTATCTCGACATATGATCGTTCGCAACAAAAAGCCTTTGAGAGACATGAGGAGAAAAGGAACTATTGGCATTCTGTATTGTGGTGGCAGTAGTTAATGAGAATGCCAGAGCCAAGCCTAAGCACAACATTGCAATCATACGCCTGTCCATTTGTAGAACAAGCCTTTTGACATGAAGCATCAAGCCCATAGGCAATATAATATAGGGGAGTGAATCTGTCCAATAAGTAAAAATAGTCATCAATGGTGGGGACAACAAAATTGTGAAGCCAGAAATATGAAGGAAACAGTCATTATGGTATCTCATTGCACATTTGACTGTATTTATTAATTAGTCATTATGGTATCCGAAAAGAAAGGGTATTTGAGGAAGATTGTATCACATGAAAGGCTAGATTTTAGATAGAACAACCCTTCTGACATGAATGATCGAGGCTACAAGCAGTGTAATATAGGGTAGTCAATCTATCCAACAAGAAAATAGTCATTAATGGTGGGCCCAACAAAATTGTGAAGACGGATTTTTGAGGGAAACAACCATTTTTGACTCCATGTGCTTTCCCATTAACGATTGGAAGCCGCCCTACATGAGTGAATGTGAAATAGAAAAAGTAGGTAGGGAATACTTCCTTGCTCCAAACAAGGGGCATCAATTTACCCGTAGGGAATAGACTTTCTCAACGAATGCCTTGGAAAGTAGTTAGATAGATAGGAGTCATGTGCCATGTAATTGTTTACTTTTATTTTGTATGAAAATTTTAATTTTACTTTTTAAAGTTACTATCCATTAGTTATTTTTATTTTTATTTAATAAATCTTATATATTTATTTTTAGTTTTATTTAATAAATCTTATATATTTATATGTAATTTATAAAATTTATGTTTACTATTAGTATAGATATCTTAAATATATTTATCCAAAAATAATTAGTTTCCAGTTATTTTTTGTAATGTAGACACCATAAATTTATCTCACGAATTTCTCACAATTATTCTCAAATTAACAACTTTTCATTATTTAATCTCATTTTCTATAATTAATTAATACAACTAATTTAATGTTGTAATTAATTAATTCTCCCCCCACATCCCAATTAAGGTGACTAGCCTAATTTGACTAATTCCATCCCCATGATAATTGACCCCCTTTCTCATCCCTAAGCCCAAATTATTCCTCCAACTTAATTAATTAATTAGCCCATGATCAGTTAATTAATTAAGACTAATTAATCCCCCTAACATTTCTTCTAATTTAATAATCCACATCACCCTCAATCCTTGTCCTATTAATCCATCTACATGCATAAAGATCCAAATTGTCCATCATCTAACATGTGTCCAAGCTCCCTTAATGCTCATGCATGTGTGAGCATGCTAACTCATCCCACTCCTTGCTCACATATGTGTGAGCTTGCCAACTTGAAGGAATGCTAGCCCTCCACCTCAACCCACTTCATGCTCTCACATGTGTGAACATGTTTGACTCATTCCACTCCATGTGTGAGCATGTTTGACTCATCCCCCACTCCTTGCTCACACATTTGTGAACATGCTTTTCACACATGTGATCATATTTGGTCTTCCGCCTCATTAATCCATGAGCAAAAGAAATCTCAACATTGATTTCATCCTTACATCCTAGCCCTCCATTTCTCATCCAAAAATCTATTTAAGAGAGTCTTGCCCCTCTCATACCATTAACTATTCATGCACTATCATCATGTTGTCAAATTTATCCAAACACTTGAGCACCCACATTTACATCACATAGCAATAGTCACATTTGGTCTTTTGAGGCGTATCCACAACAATAAAATGGAGGTATAATTATTTTATTTGTGTTTTGCCTTTCTTGTTTACTTTCACTTTCTTTCTCAAACCGAAGGTAGATGTTAATGTTGGATTGTAGGTTTGTTTATGACTCACTTGCACTTGTTTAATCCAATTTCAGCCTCTGCATTTCTAGCATGCTTGGTGGGAGTCTTGTCCCATACTAATATTTTGTCCTTTGAGTGTTTTTTGTGAGTTTTTATAGGTTTTGACATTCTTGGATGTGCTCTCAGTTTGACCATGTTGATAACTGAGAGGGGGGGTGAATCAGTTATCCTAATATTTCAACTTTCTGTGCTTTCTTAACAGTTAATGCAACATCAGATTAAATAAGCAAGCATAATTATGAAATGGAAATAACACCAATACACATGACACAATGATTTTGATGTGGAAACCCTGTTAAGGGAAAAAACCATGGGGTGATTAACCCAAGATATTATTCTCTGTTAGAAGAATAGATAGAACAAAATGGCACTTGCCAATTAAGGCTCACTACCCGAGCACACTGCTCACAAGAGGCTCATTGCCTACAAAAGACTTACTGTCTACAAGAAGAAAACTTGAACTGATGAGAGGCATCCACACATGCTGAAGTTTAGTTCTGGTTAAGCTCAATAGACTGATCTGCTACACTTCATTCTTACTCTCCTTAAGTGTTGCTATCCTCTTACATTCTGAACCTATTTTCTACCTTTTATCCTATTCTTCTGATTTTATTCACACTTCCAAAAATGTACCACACACTCCTTCACATCTAAATCCATCTTGTATATATATCCGCACAAGTGATTTCAACACTTTTCTAGTTGGCATTCGGAATAGTCAATATTATCTCAAACTCTGGTCTGTCGGTTGAATCGTTGCATACCAAGTAATGTGGATCAAGAATATGTTTGTAGAAGTCTTCAATCATGTCGTCCAATCATGAATGATACCTCAAGAAACTTAGTCATTAGCAATATCTCTTCCGGATTTTGGTCTGACACTCTGCCGGTACAGTTCTTCCTCTGTCCACTCTGTCAAACAGGAACCCAACACTCAAGTGCTCATATCTCTTCACCCTTCCATCACCGGAGGCTAAATCCTTGGAATCTATTAGTCAAGGTACTCCTCTTGACTTCACCAAATCCGCACTTCACTGAAATACTTCTTCTGAGAGATCCAGACCTAACTGTTGGACTTTGCTGACTGCTCTGTTCTTGCTTACTGGATCATAACACTTCTTCAATTTGACTTCCGGTAGAGACTCATCATGTCTTGCGAATGTGTGGGATAACCTTTGTTTCCATCAATGACAACATTCATGAATCCATATAGTGTCTCTTGCCAACAATCTCCCCCTTTGGCATTGATGGCAACACTTAGTGAAAAATGACTAAGTGTCACACTATACTCCCCCTTGGCTGATGCTCTGTCTCTATGTACATTTTCTGGAGCTCCCCCTTAGTTGGATTCCTCATTTTTCACTACTCATCACTCCCCCTTTGACATCAATGGCAAAGGGTGGGGTCCGCACACCAAAATTTTCAAAAATTAATCTATACTTAGTCGCATAAGTATATCATCCGGTTGTACTCTACATATACTTTAGTATGTTTGCAAAAGTGTTTTTCAATTGTACAACTTCAGTTGCCCGACTCAACTTCATCCTGTCCAAAATTGATATGTGACCACTCAACAGGAATGCAAAAGCTTCTACCTTCTTCAGATCTGTTAGATCATTTATCTTGGTGGTGGTTTGAGCATCACTTAGGGCCTCATGCATGGCCTCCAACTTAGGAATGATTATTCTTCTAAGCTCATTTAACTTGTTGATTCTATTTTTCTTTTCTTTCTCTAGCTTCTTAATTTTATCCAAGACTGCAATAGTTTGACATTCTTGATTTACTATGGATGAGGTAAGTGGATCAAAATTTTAAGAAAGTTTTGTTAGTTTGATCTCATGTTCTTTCATTTTATTCTCAATCTCCATTGTTGCTTTGGACCATGATAGACAAAATTTATATATTTCCCTGCCATCTTTAAGAGCATTTTCTAAGCTCTTTATCCCTATATCCATATTTCTTCTATCATTTGATATTAGACTTAGTACTTCAGAAAATCTTTTATCCAAAAACTCTTTCCGGACCTTTTCTTCAGCTGATTTCTCTAAGGACTCAAAATGAGTGTTGACTGAACTAACAAGAGACTTAAGATTACTTGATGAGGAAGCTGATGAATCCTTCAGAAAGGATGGCATGATCTTTTCAAGCACACCAGATGTAGCTTCTATTAGCTCATAGTCTTCCATGTGAGACTTCAGGAGTTTTTCTTTTGCCTTTGCATTAGCAAATGAAGCTATCTTCATTGTTTGTACCGGGGAAAGAGAATCAAAATCAAATGGTCCTAGTAGAAGTTCTGGTTCATCAATCTCTATTGTCTCTTTGTTTAAGAATTCTTTGACAATTTCTACAGTGTCTCTTGCCGGAGACAGAGTTTTCTTTTCTTCTGCAGTCTTAGAGCTGTCATCTTCTTTTCCCTTCACTTCTTTTTCTTTCTCCTCTATTCTTTCTTCTTCTTTGGGTCCGGAGTCAGCAGGGGAAACCAGAGGAGTAATGTTTGTTTGTTCATGGGCCACCTCTTCTGGAGTAGAGGATTCCAAGCCCTTATCTTCACCGATGTCCATTACTTCTTCTGTCACTGCCTCAGTAGATCCTTCTTCAACACTTGTGGCCGAGGGATCAACACCTAAGTCCTCTATAACAGGAAGATTGAATCTTTTGAAAGCATTCAAGAGGATCTCTTTTGTTTTGTGTGCCACTTTATCAGTTTCTCCAAGCATGAGCTGATTCATTCTAGCTTTGCTCCAGAACTCATCCTTGCAATCTTTGAAGATCATATTCATTTGTTTCTGAGTGATTGAAGGATAGAGCTGAATAGCTATCTGCTCCTGAATTTCTAGATCTTTGGCTTGGGCATTGTTCTTCCTTATTTCAAGTTCCTTCTTTAAGCTTTTGGGGATCAGAGATATAATTTCAATGAATGCTTTGTTGTAGATGTTTAGATACCTGACTGTGGTATCTTGCAACATCTTCTGATCATCTTCACCATAATCGTCATAGACTTAAACTATTGGCTGAAGATTTCCATCCACAGTAACTGATTTAATGATGTCATCAATGCAGAGAGTGGGTTTTTCAACAAATTCCTCTGCCTTTTCTTCTTCGCCTTGACCGGTAGAGGATTTACAGATGTTTTCTTCTTTTTCTTCATTTTCTTGACTTCTTCATCAGATTTAGTTTCTTTTTCATCCTTTTGACTAGCATAAGATCTTGTGGCTTTTGTCTTAGTTCTCTTCTTGCCTTTGTCAGATGATTTTGCTTGCGATTTTGATGCCCTTGAGCTTTTAGCAGTGGCAGGTGTATATTTCTTTGATGATCTGGTCTGGGTGGAAGATTCTACCAGACCACTTCTTTCCTCTTTTGCTTCTTTTTCTTTTTTTGTTCCTTTTGTCTTTTCTTTGTGGGCATCAAGTGCCTCTTTTGAGATTCCATGCCTCTTGGTAACTTCTTCAACTTCCCTTCTTACTTTCCTCTTGATTTCAGGCTGCCAAAGTTCTACATGGATCTTTACACTCAATTCTTCAAAGGTTCCAAACCTTTTTGCCTTGGGATCCTTTGGTTGACTCAACATGTGCTAAACATGCAGCTCCATGATGTTCTCATCCACCTTATACCCCATTGGCATGATCCATACTGTTCTTGGTTCCACTGCCTCCATTAGACACTGATCAGTCTCTACCATAAAGCATACTGTGTCTTTGTATTTCTCAACTAGAGATTGGGGAATTCTCTCTCTAGCTTGCATCATGTTCTGAAGGTTTTTGAAGAAACCCCAGAGAGCTGTGTTTTGTGCTTTGTCATCACCAAGTCCATGCAAATAATCCCTAATTTGTATGGCAACCGGTCTGTCAATCTGCCATACCCATCCACTGGATCCGAGTAGTTCATTCATAAAGTAGAAGAATAGACAGAGTATTAGGCCACCAAATTTGAAGGAATTCTTCTTGTCCTTCTTTATCTTCTACAGGTTCTCAAAGAGTTTGTTTAGAAGGAGTTCACAAAGGTCATAGTCTACATTTTTTCTCAACATTTCATAGGCAGTGTAGATAGCAGTTCCAGGTGCTGAATTCTCCCTTCTAGAATGATATATCTTGTAGCTGATGATCATGGATGCAAACTTGACATCCAGATCAGTGATGTCATCTACTGTCATTGCTCTTTTGTTAAACCTAGATCCAGTAGCCTCACTTACAGTCTGATTCTTGACAGACTTGAGTAGGTATCCCACCGGATGACTGTAAACCAGTAACTGCCCTAATGACATCTTTTGTGATCTTGAATGGTCCATTCAACCACATGAAGTTGTCATGTATTCTTCTCAAGACATACCGGACCCATTCATCCTCAGCAAAGTAAGGGAAATGTATATACTGTGCAAAGTGCTTCTCCCGGAGGGCCTTGTATTGGGGTTTGAGCTCAAATGAATCATCTATTAGTTGTTTGTGGTAGATATCCCTCAATTTGAACTCTCTAATTTCTTCAATGTTTGCGTGAATGTAAACCCTAATATCTTCTGTATGCAAGACACCATGTGGAACACAGGAAAATGCTCCTAGGGGATCTACTTCCAAGGCTTTGTAGGGATGTTTCTTGAATTTGGGGCAAGGCCTATCAGTGATCTTCACAATATTCAGAGTAGACATCTTTTCAAAAGATTTGCAGAGAGATATTTAAGAATGGAAAATACCTTTTGCACCTTTAGGTTTCACGGAGTGAGCTGGATCGATTTCTAGATGAATTGACTTCTGCAAATGGCCTTTGATGGGCTTGAGGAAATTTGTTGCAGAGTACCTCTTTTCTTCTTCTTAAATGTAGAGTGAGAAAATGTTTAATAAGAAGAACCCTTATATTATTCCACAAACCCTAAAACCAAGTTGTAATAAATGCTTGACCTAAGTCATTCCAATTTGCCTTATTCAGATGACTTGAAGAACCGGATCAATCTTGATCTAAACATCTTGCGGATCTTCCAAATCTTAACCATAGTTTATTTAGATGTTTCTCTTATGAACCCTTTAATCTGCAACTCTCCTTGTGCCAGTTCCAGCACCAATTGACTGGCTGGGGGAAAATAGTTTTCTTTGTGTCTCCACCTGAGCCAGAGCTCACTTTTTAATTTTTGGAAGGAATATCAGCACCAGAGTCTGGTGTGGATCCATCCCCTACATTCTCTGTACTTTCCTTTACCCAAATCTTGTTCATCTCACTTTGAACTTCATCTGCATTCACTTTTTGTTTTCCCTTGTCTTGATTCTGATTATGATGTATCGGACCTCTTTTGTCCTGATTCTTGCTTCTACAGAATTTGGCAATATGACTGGATCTATTGCAAATTTGGCAAACAACATTTCTTTGCGTATTTGATTGATATTCTCTTGATCTGCATTGATTATCCATATGACCCATTCTATTGCATGCAAAGCATCTACCATTGAATGAATTGTTCATTTGCATATTACTGCATTCATGAGATTTGTGACCATACCTTTTGCAATTGAAACACTGTCCGGAGAAGGATGTATTAGTCTGATTCATTCTCTTTCTGCACTGATTAGCTTTATGACCAAAGTTATTGCAGTTGTGGTAGTATCCATTGAAGGATGGATATCTTTGAGCATTAGGCTACCTTACCGAAAGTCTTCTAGGCCTGTTCCTTAGATTTTCTGATCCAAAATTCTTCTAACCGGATCCAGAGCTTTCACCTTTTTCATATCCCAGGCCACACTTGTCATCCACCCTCTTTTGGCTTTCAAGGAGAACTTCAAGTTGAGAAGAGCTTATCTTGAATTTCTCTTTGTATTCATTTGCTGTTTGAAGATCCCTTTTAAGAGAGACAATTTGATCCTCAAGTTTTTCTTCATTATCTTTAGCATCTTCAAGATCGGATTCAAGATGTCTGATTATTCTATCCATCTTGTGGCAATCTTCTGATTTTTCTTTAAGAGATTGTCTTAGGTCATCTTTAGATTTTCTTCTCTCTTCAATTTCTTGGGTAAACTTTATAACTCCTAATTCCATTTCATGTCTTATCATGATGATTTCTTTTGATAACTTTTCACATAACTTGGTTTTCTCTTTCAGATCTCCACTTGTATCATTTGCTTCACCTTGACTTGCCAATTGTTGAAGTAGCTCCTTTCTCTTTTTCATAGAGAGACTCAGTTTCTCTTTTAGTTCTTTTATGAAATCATCAGCCTGTTTGAGTCTTTCCTTTAATTCATTGACTTCAGAATTTGACTGCTCAAGATCATCAAGGGCAGACTTAAGTTGCTCCCTCATACCATACACATCCATTTGAATTCCTAGATCTTCCTCAGGCTGTTAGGCTTTGTTGGGAGGAACTTGGCTTTGATACCAATTGTTGATAACTAAGAGGGTGGAGGGTGAATCAGTTATCCTAATATTTCAACTTTATGTGCTTTCTTAACAGTTAATGCAACATCAGATTAAATAATCAAGAATAATTATGAAATGGAAATAACACTAATACACATGACACAATGATTTTGATGTGGAAACCCTGTTAAGGGAAAAAACCACGGGGTGATTAACCCAAGATATTATTCTCTATTAGAAGAATAGATAGAACAAAATGGCACTTGCCAATTAAGGATCACTGCCTGAGCACACTGCTCACAAGAGGCTCACTTCCTACAAAAGACTTACTATCTACAAGAAGAAAACTTGAACTGATGAGAGGCATCCACACATGCTGAAGTTCAGTTCCGGTTAAGCTCAATAGACTGATCTGCTGCACTTCATTCTTACTCTCCTTAAGTGCTACTGTCCTCTTACATTCTGAACCTATTTTCTACCTTTCATCCTATTCTTCTACTTTTATTCACACTTCCAAAAATGTACCACACACTCCTTCACATCTAAATCCATCTTGTATATATATCCGCATAAGTGATTTCAACACTTTTCTAGTCAGCATCCGGAATAGTCAATATTATCTCAAACTCTGGTCTGTCGGCTGAATCGTTGCATACCAAGTAATGCGGATCAAGAATATGTTTGTAGAAGTCTTCAATCATGTCGACCAATCATGAATGATACCTCAAGAAACTTAGTCATTAGCAATATCTCTTCCAGATTTGGGTCTGACTCTTTGCTGATACAGTTCTTCCTCTGTCCACTCTATCAAACAGGAACCCAACACTCAAGTGCTCATATCTCTTCACCCTTCGATCACCGGAGGCTAAATCCTTGGAATCTATTAGTCAAGGTACTCCTCTTGACTTCACCAAATCCGCACTTCACTGAAATACTTCCTCTGAGAGATCCAGACCTGACTGTCAGACCTTGCTGACTGCTCTGTTCTTGCTTACCGGATCATAACACTTCTTCAATCTGACTTCCGGTAGAGACTCATCATGTCTTGTGGATGTGTGGGATAACCTTTGTTGCCATCAATGACAACATTCATGAATCCATATAGTGTCTCTTGCCAACAGACCAATGTTTCCACCTTGTCTACTAACATCTGTGCAAGTACACATGATGTCTCTGCATCTTTTGGGCCTTTATTTCATCATTTCAACATAGGTGGTCCATGCAGGTGTAACGTCTACGCATTTGCCAAGCCGTCTATGCCTTGGCTCGCTATGTATGCACATTTTCAAAATTTGCATGTTCCTAACTCTATTTCTCTTATAGGAGTTTGTTTTTTTAAGTTCCCCTAACTTTCTCTTTAGTGTTGTGTTGAGGTTTTCAAGTGCTTAATCATTTTCATAAGAATTTTCAATCATTTTGGGCTAAGGAATTTTAGGATTTTCTTAGTTTCCCTCTTTTGCATAGTTGTCCCTCTATTTGTCATCTATACTGAATTTTTTTGTAGGGTACACTAGTTTGTGTCCTCAAGGGAGGTGGCTAATCCTTACCTTGCAAAGATTTGACAATTTTTGGGACTAATCTTTATGTTTTTGCAAGCTAGGGATGTTCTTGGCACAGATGATGCAGCCTTGTGACATTTTTTCCTTTTTTCAAGACATTTCTGCATCTCCCGAGACGTCTGCACCCTACTTTATAATAGTCTTTTTTTTTTTTACATAAATCAAAATTTCACCCTCTATTTTGCAAGTTTTTAGGTCTCTTAGGATCATAACATATTATCATTTGTGTTAGTCAAGCCCTCTAATAGTCTTTAAACATGTAGGTTGTCATTTTATCAATCATTTTAAATAGGGTTTTATGTGAACTTGATCCTTGCAAAAAAAAATGATGATTAATTGACTTTGCTTAGATTTTGACACTAAGTTTGACTTGCAAGAGTACTTGTGAGCATCCTTGACATTTTAGGCTAACATTCTTTTTACAGGATCTTGAGTTTTTTTAAATTGTTCTTGCATTTTTGTTTCTATGATTTCCTCCAGGCACAAACATCTCCCCTCATTACAGTTTGCATTTTGGGAAACATCTATGCATTTTCTAGAATTTCATTTTTGCATTGTTATGCATCTCTACATTTTAGGAAATGTGTGTGCCTTTTCCAGAGTCATTTCTACATGGTTAGGCATTTTGTGACTTTCTAAGTCCATCATTTTTACATTTTGTGAGGTTTCTCCATATTGTGTGTCAACATTTTTGCATCTCATATATTTTCCAACATCATTTTTGATCATTTTGGATAACTTCTTATTGCTTGTGGGTACCGGATTATTTTAAAAATTTGATCGCTAACCACTTGAAGGTTTGTTAATAGAAGCCAGTTAACATCCAAAACTACTAAAAAGTTTTTTTTTTAGGTTCAATTGACGAAGGCTTATTATTAAACCTTAATAGTGTGTTTGCTTTCACATTTCCTTGGGGTTCTAAAATTAACTTTGTTTGGTGAATTTTGTCTTATTAAAGGTGTGTGTATGCTCTCCCTTTGTGTCAAAAGATTAAGTGTATATGCTCTCCCCTCATACCAAAAGGTGATCAAGGGAGGCCTCCTCAGGCTAGATAAGGTTTTGCTGTCAATAATCATGTCGCCGCTTCCATCCTCTTTCACATCAAAAGTTCCACCAAGAATATTTATACCTTTCCCTCCCACCATTATTCCTACTATAGGAATGTAATAGAAGAGTGGCAACTTGGCTATCTTAACAAAGCCCATCGTCTAATGTCACCTCCGCTCAATTGAGTAACTTGGCCAAAGAGAAGAGGACTGGTTTTTGGGAGTTCCACCGAAGTAATCATCATAGGACAAGAGACAGTAGGAGGAAGATATTGAAGCGGGGAAGAGTAGAGAGATCGTAGTTATCTTTCCAAAGAGGTAGAGCTCATCATCTTATACCTCGCAAGGTCATCCATTAAACATACGAGTAGAATTAGAGGCCAAGCGTAGGAGTAGAATCAGAGGCTAAGCACAAGTTACCAACAAGAAAGTGGGTAATGCAACAAAGAAAAGGAAGAGCCAATCTTAGCGTACTAGGTATGGTATTCATTTTTTGTTGTAGCGAAACTCTTCATTCTTATGATCTTCACAGAATTTTGGTCTTCTAACTATTGTGGTATGACTCATCTCAAAACACCCTTTTTAATCTATTTTTTTTCTTGTGTACTCCAATTAGGAAATCTTTGTTACCTTGGAAGAACTTCCTTTTGGTACAAATAAGGCACAACTATAGTTGTGAAATAGATTTTATTCTTGTTCTTTGTGTTAATCTTTGATTTGATATTTCTTAATATTTCAATTTATGGGTGGCGGTTCAATCTTTGAGTGTTTTCTTGGGGCGTTGCTACTACGGGGCTACTTGGTTTAATCCACATATTTAATATACTTGATAACAATTTTATTTCTGCAAAAAGCAAAAGTCTCTGCGGCACGTCGAGAAGAAGAACTAACAAACAAATTCCTAACACTTTTGCTAATTTTACACTTTTATTTTATGAGTTCTTGATCTTTTCAAGCTCCATGTAGGAAAAAAAGGTTACAGCTAGTTTTAATGTGACTACCAAATGCATTGCTAAGTAGTTTCCTGAGAGAAAATTTAACAATCCATTTTGTGCTATCCTGCGATCATTGCATTCTATGAGATGACTTCTCGATAGGCATTTTTGTTTAACAGATTATGTGATGTCTTTTTTCCTATCTTTTGTTGCAGGTCTGTCAAGACGTTTGCAACTTCAACATCTGACATCTCTCCTCTATCCTTATACGCTATTATATGCTTAAAACCAAATCTAGCTTTGTGCCTACCATTTGTAATTACTAAAAATTTCATGACTTGTAACAAATTATTTTAAATGCTTACCTTGAGCCAACGTTATTAAGAGGCATTTTGTCCAACAGTTTGTGTTTTGAGTTGAAATTGTTGAATTGTTGAATTATGGATATCTGATGATAGAATTGGTATCATTTGCATGTTGTTCATGCATCTTGGTTTAAATCTCTTGGACTATATTACCGTAAGGTTGCAAGACTTGCTTTTTTTTAATTGAGTCACTATTGCTGGATTTTCAAATCTAGAGCAGGTATTTATTGCATCTATCCTATCAGAGATCTCACTCCTGCCGCATCTGACCAAATTTGTAAATGCCATTTGCTGGCCCGTCAGATAACGGTTAATGCTGGTCAGTCTCCATTGAATGCTATTAGGTGAGTTTGCATTTGAGTGGCATATTTTTTGGGTGAAGAAAAAGATAAAAAGGAAAGAATGAGAGATAGAACACAGAAGAATATTGCAAGCAGCAGCAACACAATAGTGCAGAGCAGAGAAGATTTGTTGCAGCAACAACATGGAAGAATATTGTAGTGAGAGAGTGCCCAGAATCGAGCTCCAAGTAGCTCTAGACATGCACAGCAGATAGTTAGAGGAATGAGCAGTGAACAACTCCAAATGGAAAGGGACAATAGTTAAGTCCAACAAAGCTCTAGAGAGGGTAGTATTGTAAAGAAAGTAGAAACAGAGTTGTAGCTCTACCAGTTGTATTTATTTGATGTAAAATAGTTTTTTATTGATTAATAGAAATCTCTGTTTGTGTCATTTGTTTAATGTCCCCTCTCTCTCTATTTGTTTGTTCTTCTTCCAACACAGTGGTATCAGACTATAATGCCTCCATCAGATTAGTATCAGAGCCAAGGTTTGGTAGAGCTAGAGTTTTAGCTTTCTGGGTATTTTTAGCCTCCCATGATTTGGAAGAATGGCTAAAGGAGCTACCAAGAGTTGGCAGCAGCCAGCCATGTTTGATGAAAAAAATTATGATGTTTGGGCGAAAAAGATGAAGACCATCTTGGTTGCAAATGATTTGTGGGAACTTGTGGTCAGTGGGTTCATAGATGTGACTGACCCAAATGCCTTTGCAGCCTTGACAAATGCCTAGAAGAACTAGCTAAAGGAAACAAGGAGAAATGATGCAAAAGCCCTCAGTTTGATTTAGGTAGCCTTGACAGAGGCTATATTTCCTAGAATAGCAGCAACTAACTATGCAAAGGATGCTTGGCAAATTCTTGAAAATAGTTACAAAGGAACTGACAAGGTGAATTTGGAGAAACTCTAGTTGCTATAGAGAGATTTTGTGACCCTACAGATGAAGGATGGAGAGTCGATTTCAAACTTCCATACTAGGGTTTCCACCTTGATCAATCAGTTGAAGATAAATAGGAAAACAATGGAAGAGTAAAGGATTATTGAGAAAATCCTTAGAAGTCTCCCCTTGATATTTGATCCTATTGTCATAGGAATAGAAGAGGCCAAGGACCTCTCAAAGATGATAGTAGATGAGTTGATGGGTTCCCTTCAAACCCTTTTGTAGCAGCTAAACAAATTTGCTCTTTCCCTAGAGCAAGCCTTCAAGGCTCAGAGTAGTGTGAGATGTAGGGGAAGAGGAAGAAATGCCAGAGGTAAAGGCAAAGGTAGAAGCAACTATGGAAGAGGAGGCTCAAATAGCAAAAAGATGGACCGAGCACCTCATAGTAGGACTCCCACAACAAGAAGAGTAGCAGTTCTAAATAGAGGTATGATAAATCAAATGTACAGTGTTACTATTGTCACAAGTATGGTCATTATGCAAAAGAATGCAAGAAGAAACAACATGACCAAGGGAGTCAGAATACTCATGTAGCAAATGAGGATAAGACCGAAAATGAAAAATAGTTTAAGATGTTTATTGTATGCAACCTTGCTG
The DNA here is from genome assembly GCA_027924645.1 of Cunninghamia lanceolata. Classification (NCBI taxonomy): domain Eukaryota; kingdom Viridiplantae; phylum Streptophyta; class Pinopsida; order Cupressales; family Cupressaceae; genus Cunninghamia; species Cunninghamia lanceolata. The sequence continues at coordinate 4,951,836 of BSBN01000148.1, read as the reverse complement.
AGTAGAGCAACCCTAAAGTATGGTATTTGGATAGTGGGTGTAGCAACTACATGAGTGGTAATGCAAATTTGTTTTCCTCCATTGACAAGAGAGTCAAGTCTGAGATCATGATGGGGAACAGTCAAAAGGCTCCTATCATGGGAAGAGGCATCATCAAAGTCCTATCCAAGCAAGGTGAGAGAATGCAGATCTATTAGATTTAGGACAAACAACTGAGAGGGGGGGTGAATCAGTTGTCTGAAATTTTTTTTCAATTAATCACTTTAAATTCTTTTCCTATCCAGCAGCATAATAATAAATCAATCATGGAAATGTAATGCAACAATTCAAGAGTAGAAACACGTTAACACATTGACACCAAGATTTTGACGTGGAAAACCTGGTTAAGGGAAAAACCACGGGGTGACTAACCCAAGATTGTATTCTCTATTAGAAGAATAGAAAGAATAAAATGGCACATGCCAATTAGGGCTCACTGCCCGAGCACACTACTCACAAGAGGCCCACTGCCTACAGGTGACACACTATCTACAAAATAATAAGTATTACATACTTGAACTGAAGAATAGCATCTTCACCATGCTTGAGTCAGTTCCATTTAAGCCCAACACTTCTGCTCTACTTTTCACTTTATGCCTCTCTACCACACACTCATCTCCATTAGACACACTTAGAAATGACTTTACAACTCCTTATTTATACAAGACATCGACATAGGAATTATCATCCAAGTCAGCATACATTACAGAACAAGTACATAAATACAACATGACTTATTACAAAAAGACTTCATGCAGATTAACACACTATTGGCTACATAGATCTGAGACTTCAATCTTTCTTTGGGAACATGCCATTCTTCATAGGACACCTTTCAGATCATCCGCAGAATGTGTAACTCATCTGGTCAGCCAGACTTAAGAAGAACATCATCATCCGTAAGTAAATCTTTAATTGTGAGCTCAATCGTCAATGTAGACCACCAACATGAACTAGACACAATCTAAAGACCTCCACAAGCTTGGCTGAATCACCAAGAACATCCACACTACTTATGCCTACTGAAATCATTCTCTCCTTCATCTAGAACCTCAAGAACACAGTCTGTCATCACTATCATATTGGAATAGATTCTTGCAGCCCTCCGAACCACGAACCAATTGATTTGTCTATCCACATTGGCTTCCTAAACACTCCACCAAATCTGCAGAATAGGATATTGCATTTCTGGATCTCATCGGACCTATCTGTGTCACTCTGTCACCTCTGAATACCTATCGAAACCAGTTTTACTTAAGTGGCCATAACTTCCTCAGGTCTTCATGCCGACCTCTGAAATATTTATTGGATTATCTTAAGAAACATATATACAAACCCTTTGAAGCGCACCCTCTAATCTTCATCTTAACTAGGATCTTTACATCACTGTCTCTATTGTTCTTCTCTGTTTCTGATTAGGACTAATTTTCTCAATATCCTCATCACACAACTCATCCAATCCTTATCATCAATGTAACAGGAGTATGTTGACATCAATGACAACACCGGTTAGGCTCATACTTGCAACAATCTCCCCCTTTGTCATTGATGGCAACATATGATGTCAAAAACTATTTTAACCATTAAGACAAAAACTTCTCCATACTGTCACAACTCCCCTTATCAACAACAACCACTCACATGTCTTCTCTTCCTTTACCACTCCCCCTTTGATCAGCAACCACTTTTTTTTCACATGTCTTCTCTCCCCCTTTGACATCAATGGCAAAGGGCACATACTTGCATTACTTCAGAAACATATCAGCTACTCCCCCTGAGTAGCAGCTTCCTAAACATCAATTTGGACCACAAGATATGACTGTGATATTGGTGCAAGAGTCATGTTTTGTTTATGTTTTCAATAAGTCTTTTTAAGCCACATCATGTTTGTAATAAGGTTTTTTTATCAATTTGGTCACTAGACCTATGTAGACCATGTTTGGTCAAGTTTGATGTAATCACACAATGAAAACATGTAGTTTTCTTGTGAGAGGAGAAAACCAATGGCTAACTAACTTTCAAAATCAGTTTGTACGGTTGGGAGGGATGTAAACAAAGGTCTCAAGCTTTTTATAGGTGAGAAGTTGGATGTAATGACATGAATGAATGAATGAAGATCTAGATTTTTGGGTGTGTTGAAACAATGTTCTTTCTGAGTATTTCTATGTAACAGCCATTCTGTATGGCCTGTACGGATAGGTGATTGCCTGAAATCAGCTGAAAGTGTTCATGTATTGAAGTAGCTTTCATTTGGAAGTGGTTGGGTGTCATGAGATATCATAGTCAGTGAGAAATTATTTTTTTTTGTAGAGACTGCTCTGAAAACCTAGAAACTAGGGTTTGGTGAATAAATGGACTGTTATTCCTCTGTCCACTGAAAGCAAGATTCTCATTTTCAGTGTGATGGAGGGATGCAGTGTAAATTTTGTGTTTTCTATGGTTTTGGGTCAAACACCCAAGGATCCAAGGAGTCTGGCTTAAGTTTGACTAGGCATCTCTATGTGACTAGTCTTTGAAACGATAGGAAAAGTGCTATTAGTGGAGTGGCCAAATTGATGGTGATCAAATGTTTGCAAATGATTATAGACCCCTTCGGTTCTATTGAGTTTTGTTTCTGGTTTGGTATCTGCGTAGTTGCAAAGTAGCAGAGGTTACCATAGGCGTAACACAGCCCTCGAAGAAACTTTTGGAAGTTACATCAATCAACGGTGTTAGGCCGATAGAAAGAGTATCGGTGAAGAATGAAGGAAGTCTCACCGAAGGAACACGTATCGACATATTGGCTAATAGTCATAAGTGGTCGCTGATGATCGAAGTCTTACCGATAAGGTCATGACTAACCGCCACGGTTAAGGCGAGTGAGAATGTAACCGACATCGGGGTATTAGCAGGAGATTAGAAGATGCCGCCGATAGAAGAATTCTCTCTGAAGTCAAAGCAAAGTTGGGCTATCAGGGAGAGTTGAGAGATCAGAAAGAGAAGTTGCAAGGTGGCCAAAGGGGTATGTTTGGCCAATAGGAGTAGGTCACCAAGACATAGGCCACCCTCTCACTGATCATAAGTTTGATCAATTATGCGCTTCCACTGTGCACTCTGCATCAGATATCCACTAGATTGATGCACATCAGTGCACCTTAATTCAGAACCAGAGGGGCAATAACCCCTAACTTCTCCCTGAGATCCTCAAAAGAGTCCTTAGGTAGAGGTTTAGTAAAAATATCTGCAATCTAATCCTTAGAAGGCACAAACTCCAATCTGACTTCATTTTTGTTCACTTGCTCTCTTAAAAAGTGAAACTTGATGGATATGTGTTTAGTCTTTGAATGTAACACCAGATTCTTTGATATGTTTATTGCACTTGAATTATCATATAAGATTGTGATAGGTTCCTTATGCTCCACTCTGATGTCCTTTAGCATTTGCTTCATCCATAATACTTGAGTGCAACTACCTGCTACTGCAATATATTATGCTTCTGCAGTGGATAGAGATATTACCTCTTTCTTCTTGCTCAGCCAAGAAACCAATCTTTTCTCCAAAAAGAATGCTCCACCACTGGTACTCTTCCTGTCATCCACATCTCCTACCCAATCTGCATCTGTATATGCATGAAGAGAGAAATCATGATCTCTAGGATACCACAAACCATACTCAACTGTCCCTTTTAGATATCTAAAAATCTTCTTGATTGCCATGACATGAGATTCTCTAAGATCAGCTTGGAATCTAGCAACAAGACCAACAACATTCATAATGTCAGGTCTAGTTTGAGTGAGATACAATAGTCCTCCAATCATTAACCTGTACTTTTTCTCATCAGCCTTAGGAGAGTCATCATCTTTGCTCAATTTACATTTGGTTGCCAAGGGAGTATTCATTGGTTTTGAGTCTTCCATGCCAAATTTCTTCAATAGTTCTTTCATATATTTGGTCTGAGAAATGAAGATTCCTTTCTTTATTTGAGTGATTTGCAGACCCAAGAAGAAATTTATTTCCCCAAACATGGACATCTCAAATTCACTTTTCATTTGATTTGCAAAGGTTTTGCACATACTATCTCTTCCTCCAAAAATGATATCATCAACAAATACTTCAACAATCAAGATATTTTCATAATCAATTTTGAAATACAAGTTACCGTTAGCAGTACCTTTGTTGAAACCAATCTTCAAAAGATGCTTATTCAGTCTTTCATACCAGGCTCTTGGGGCTTGCTTGAGTCCATACAGTGCTTTCTTCAATTTGTAGACCATATCACCATGATCAGACAATTGAAATCCATCTGGTTGCTCAATGTAAACTTCTTCTTCCAAGTCACCATTTAGGAAGGCAGACTTGACATCCATCTAATATACCTTGAAATCATTGAAAGTAGCAAAAGCAAGAAATAATATGACTGCTTCAATTCTTGCCACCGGAGCAAAAGTTTCTTCAAAATCAACTCCTTCTACTTGGGAGTAACCCTTGCAGACCAATCTAGCTTTGTTTCTGACTACTTCACCATCTTCATTCAGTTTATTCCAGAAGACCCATTTGGTTCCAATCACATTCTTGTTTTTAGGTCTGGGAATAAGATCCCAAGTGTAATTTTTTTCAATTTGCATAAGCTATTCCTCCATAGCTTTAGTCAAGTTTTCATCATTACAAGCTTCATTCACTATTTTAGGTTCAATCTTTGAAATTAGACAATACTCTTCTGAATTTTGAGCAATCCTTCTTGTTTGTACACCTTTGCTTTTATCACCTATGATCTGATCTTCAGAGTGATTCAGTCTTACATACCTGGGAACTTTGGGAGTTTCTTGTACTTATGATTCTTGAACAGGTTCATTCAAACTTATCTCTTCTTCCTAATTTACCAGATCAGTCTGAATCTAAATTTTAGAGGGAGCTTGGACTTCTTGAACAAAAACATCATTTTGATCATCTTTATCATATTCATAAAACCTTGATGGTTTTTCAACACCTTCATCAACCTTCACATTTGTAGTTTCGACAATCTTCCTTAATCTCTTGTTATAACACCAGTATGCTTTGCTTTGAGTAGAATAACCCAAGAATATTCCTTCATCACTTCTAGCATCAAATTTTCCTAGATCTTCATCTCTTTTAATGTAACATTTGCTACCAAAGACTCTAAAATACCTCACAGTGGGAGTAATGCCAAACCAAAGTTCATAGAGAGTCTTACCGGTATTGCTTCTGATTTGTACTTGATTAAGAATATAGACTGCAGTGCTTACAGTTTCTCTCCAATAGATTTGAGGAACATTTGCTTCCATCATCATGGTTCTAGATGCTTCTTGGATGGTCCAGTTCTTTCTCTCCACTACTCCATTCAACTGTGGAGTCCTAGGAGCAGACAACTGTCTTTTTATTCCATGTTTCTCACAGAATTATGTGAACTCACCGGATGTGAATTCTCCACCTCTATCAGACCTCAGACATTTTAATTTTAATCTAGTTTCATTCTCTACCATAGCTTTGAATATTTTGAATTTCTCAATAGATTCTGATTTCTCTTTCAGAAAAGTCACCCACATCATCTGGGAATGGTCATCAATTAATAACATGAAGTATCTATCACCTTGCACACTCTTGATTCTTGCCAGACCACATAGATCAGTATGAACTAAGTCCAATAATCCGATAGAAGATTGTTCCTTGCTTTTGAATGAACTCTACTTTGTTTGCCCAAATGACATTCCTTGCACAAACTATTGGTAGGTTTTAGCAATCTTGGAAGATCTTTTACAGCCTGAGTGTTGCTTATCTTGATGATATTGTCAAAATTCACATGACACATTCTTCTATGCCACAACCAACTCTGATCAATTTGAACAAATAAGCAACTTTTACCAGTACCAACCAAGTGGAAGATATTACCTTTAGTTTGAGTACTGGATGTAATCTCTATTCTGGAACTTTCAAAGATCTTGCATTTTCCATTTTTGAATTAGAGATCATAGCCTTTGTCCACCAACTATCCAACACTGAGAAGATTGTGTTTCAGGCCTTCAACATATAGTACATTATTGGTTTTGTTCTTTCCATCAAAAGAAATAGTTCCTCTACCTTTGATTCTGCCAACAGAATTATCACCAAATTTTACCACTCCTCCTTCATATCTTTCCAAATCTATGAACTTATTTTTGTCACCTATCATATGGTGAGAGCATCCACTATCAATGACCCAATCATCCTTTTCTTCAACTTGGTTAGCCAGAGCTCTTTCTACAATTTAATGATTAAAAAATTCAGAGGGCATTGGATCTTCTTCCTTGATGGCAATAAACACCCTGTCACTTCCAGATTTGTTTCCTGTCTCCGATTCATGATATGTTACTCCTTCGTTATCATCATCTTCATGAACATAGCAACAATTCTTCTAGAACCTTGATCTATTAGGATTTGGCCTTGAAAATCTTTCCGGACATATTGAGGCAAAATGACCAATCTTATTGCAGTTAAAACACTTAAAAGGCAATTTCCCTTCATACTTATTGGATCCTCTTGGTAGTCTTTTTGCAATAAGGGCTTCAAGTTGAGCAGCTTCTGCTTCATCTTCATCTAGGTCTTTTCTTGCTTTTTCATACCATGATAGTTTTTCTGAAGAGTTCTCTCCTGGATCAAACTTTTGTTTTTCTTTAACAGAGGCACTTGCTTTGAATGTAGATTCAGTCTTGGGGGGACATCTCCAAACTCAGTCAATTCAAATGCAGCCAATTTACCAACCAATTGATCTCTTGAGATACCTGAAATAGATTTGAATTCTTTAATAGCAGCAACCTTGTACTTGTAAGAATCAGGAAGGGATTTGAGGACTTTTCCAACAATATCATCTTCATCCAAGACTCCACCAGCACATCTAATACCACAAACAAGCTCATTTACTCTTGGCATAAATGTAGTGATATTTTCATCTTCTCTCATCTTCAAATTTTTGAATTTTCCTTTTAGACTCTATAGCTTGGCACATTTGACATTCTTGTCTTCTTCATGTAGAAGTTCCAATTTTTCCCAAATCTCAAATGCAATTTGTAGGTGAACAACATTTGTTAGCTCTGAATCAGACAAGGCACTTAGAGAGCTTCTTTAGTCCACAGATTGTTTTCAGCATCTCTGATTTCATCTACAGATTTCAGACCATTCTGTGGAGGAGTATAATTCTTTGAAGCCATCATCCAATATTGCATTCCCATACATTGTAAGTGACATTCCATGCGACTTTTCCAAAGAGTGAAATTGATCAAACCTCGGACTATCCTTCTTGTAGGACAACATTCTGGATCTCCTCAAGTGGTTAAGCTCTTTTAGAGGATCTTAGCTCTGATACCAATTGTTAGATTTTGGACAGACAACTAAGAGGGGGGGTGAATCAGTTGTCCAAAATATTCTTTCAATTAATCACTTTAAATTCTTTTCTTATCCAACAGCATAATAATAAATCAATCATGGAAATGTAATGCAACAATTAAAGAGCAGAAACACATTAACACATTGACACCAAGATTTTGACGTGGAAAACCCAGTTAAGGGAAAAACCATGGGGTGACTAACCCAAGCTTGTATTCTCTGTTAGAAGAATAGAAAGAACAAAATGGCACATGCCAATTAGGGCTCACTACTTGAACACATTGCTCACAAGAGGCCCACTGCTTATAGGAGACACACTGTCTACAGAATAATAAGTATTACATATTTGAACTAAAGAATAGCATCTTCACCATGCTTGAGTCAATTCCATTTAAGCCCAACACTTCTGCTCTGCTTTTCACTTTCTGTCTCTCTACCACACACTCATCTCCATCAGACACACTTAAAAATGACTTTACAACTCCTTATTTATACAAGACATTGACTTAGGAATCATCATCCAAGTCGGCATACATTACAGAGCAAGTACATAAATACATCACTTATTACAAAAAGACTTCACACGGATTAACACACTGTCAGCTACACAGATCTGAGACTTCAATCTTTCTTTGGGAACATGCCATTCTTCACAAGACACCTTTTAGATCATCCGTAGGATGTGTAACTCATCCAGTCAGCCAGACTTAAGAAGAACATCATCATTCGGAAGTAAATCTTTAATTGTGAGCTCAATCTTCAATGCGGACCACAAACATGAACTAGACACAATCCAAAGACCTCCACAAGCTTGCATGAATCACCAAGAACATCCACACTACTTATGCCTAATGAAATCATTCTCTCCTTTATCCAGAACCTCAAGAACACAGTTTGTCATCACTGTCATATTGGAATAGATTTTTACGGACCTTTAGACCACAAACCAATTGAGTTGTCAATCCACATTGGCTTCCTAAACACTCCACCAAATCCACAGGACAGGATATTGCATTTCTAGATCTCACCGGACCTATCTGTGTCACTCTGTCACCTCTGAATACCTGCCGCAACCAGTTTTACTTAAGTGGCCATAACTTCTTCAGGTCTTCATGCGGACCTCTGAAATCTTTACTGGATCATCTTAAGACACATATATACAAACCCTTTGAAGCGTACCCTCTGATCTTCATCTTAACTAGGATCTTTACCTCACTATTTTTACTATTCTTCTCTGTTTCTGATTAGGACTAATTTTCTCAATATCCTCAACACACATCTCATCCAATCCTTATCATCAATGCAATAGGAGTATGTTGACATCAATGACAACACTAGTTAGCCTCATACTTGCAACAAGATCCAGGATGTCTTTTATGCCCTAAGCATTAAACATAACCTATTGAGTATTAGATAGATGGTTCAAAATGGTTATAAAATCCTGATGGAGAAAGGGGAATGTATCATCTATGATAGGTATGGTAGCAAGAAGGTCATTGTAGCAGTGTAGATGAAGAACAAAATGTTCCCCCTTAGGTTGCAGTCTCCAGCGCTATCCGAAGTTGTACACCAAATGGCTCTGGATGGCTCTAGAGTCAACCAGATGGCATCTACATCAGTGGCTCAACAATCATCATTCACGATAGTCATCCAAGACCCATCCAAGCTTTGGCATTTGAGGAATGGGCACTTAAGTTTATCTAGTTTAAGTCTTTTATCTAAAAAACACATGGTTAGAGGGCTTCCAACAATTGTTGAGCCCAATAGGAAATGTGAAGCCTGTATTTTAGGAAAGCAACATAGGCAGCCCTTTCAATTAGGGCAAGAGAACCATTAGAGTAACTAGTGCATTCTAATTTGTGTGGCCCCATGAAGACCCCCACTCTAGGTGGGAATGTATATTTTATGACCCTCATAGATGATTACAGCAGAAAGACTTGGGTTTATTTCTTGAAGAATAAATATGAAGTATTTGAGAAGCTCAAAGAGTTTAAGGTCTTGGATGAGAAGCAAAGTGGCCACTATATCAAGGTCCTCAGAATGAACAAAGGGGGAGAGTATGTCTCCAAGGAATTTATGAATTTCTACAAGTATAAAGGTATTGAAAAAAAGTTCACAACAAGGTACACTCCACAACAAAATGGAGTTGCTAAGAGGAAAACTAAAATCATCACAGAGATGGTAAAAAGCATGCTTAAGGCTAAGGGATTGCCTAATGATTACTAGGGTGAGGCAGTAGCAACAATAGTATACCTACTAAACAAAAGTCCCACAGAGGCTATAAGGAACATAATTCAACAAGAAGCATGGACAAATGATAAATGGACTGTGGAGCACCTATAGATATTTGGGTGCATGGCATATGCATTTGTGCCTAAGGAGAAAAGACAGAAGTTTGATGACAAAGGAGAGAAGTGCATCTTCATTGGGTACAATGAAGAATCCAAAGGCTTTAGACTGTACAACCCTATTACCAAGAATGTTGTAATCAGTAGGGTTGTTAAATTCATTGAGAACGAATCGTGGGATAGCATGGTTGATACCACCACAAGTATCTCAACAATGATACCCATAGATGATGAAGAAGGTGGAAATGAAGTAGGATATTCTAGTAGTGAAGCAGAACTAGCCCTAGAGCACTTTGGATCCAACTCTGGAGTTCTCTGGAGCCATCCCCAAAATAGTTCAGATTCAACCAGTTCAAGACTGCAGTAGTAGAGTCAGCTCTAGAGCACTCCAAAGTCAAGTAGCACTAACTCTAGAAGCAGTTCAGATCCTACGCCCGCTTCTCTAATGCCAAGAAAGATAAGGAGTGTGAGGGAGATTTATGAAAACACAAGGTATGATGATGTTGATGAAAATCTAGACTTTGCTTTGTTCTCTCATGGTGATCCAACAGATTTTGAAGAGCCCGTGAAAGAAGAAAAATTGTGTAAGGCCATGGATGAAGAGTTGGATGAAATAGATAGGAATGAGACATGGTAGTTAACAACCTTACCCAAGGGTAAACAGGTGATTGGAGTTAAGTGGGTCTACAAGACCAAAAGTACTACTGAGGGAAAGATTGAGAGGCATAAAGAAAGGTTGGTTGTTAAGGGATACAAACAACAGCTTGGAAGAGATTATGATGAGACCTATGCACTAGTTGCAAGCCTGGAAATCATACGGTCAGTCATAACAATTGTAGTCCAGCACAAGTTGAAGGTATATCAAATGGACATGAAGTAAGCCTTCCTGAATGGAGTATTGAAAGAGGAGGTGTATGTTGAGCAGCTACCTAGCTATGAAGTTCCAGGACATGAAGACATAGCATACAGGCTCTGGAAAGCTCTCTACGGGATTAAGCAAGCACCTCGGGCATGGTACAATAGGATAGATTCTTATTTGTTGAGTAATAACTTTAGCAAAAACAACAATGAGCCCACACTCTACATCAAAGCAACCAATGGCGAGATTTTAATTGTTGTTTTGTATGTAGATGATTTGATTTTTACTGGTAATAGTGATCTCTTCATTGCTGATTTCAAAGAGGTGATGAAGAAAGAGTTTGAGATGATAGACTTAGGTATGTTAAGGTACTTCCTAGTCATTGAGGTACAACAAACTAAGCATGGCATATTTATTTCACAAACTAGCTATGCCAAACATATTTTGAAGAGATTTAAAATTCAGAACAACAAGCCTACACCAACACCAATAGGTATATGTCTAAAACTGAGCAAGGAGGACAACAACAATGAAGTGAACCCAACCCTCTACAAGAGTATGGTTGGAAGTCTGATATATTTGACTACTACAAGGCCTGATTTAATGTACATAGTAATCTTGATATCTAGGTTCATGGAGAAACCTAAGGACACACACTAGTAAGCAGGAAAGAGGATCCTAAGATATGTCACCAACACATAAAACTATGGCATTCTGTATATTGCATCCAATGAGTTTGAGCTAGTTGGTTACACAGACAGTGTAGATGATAGGAAGATCACATCTGGATATGTGTTTCACATGGGTTCAAGACCCATTTCATAGGCATCAAAGAAGTAGCCCATAGTTTCCCTCTCCATAGTAGAAGATGAGTATATAGAAACAAATGCAGCAACATGTCAGTTTATTTGGTTGAGAAGAATCCTTGCAGATTTGAATGAACAACAAGAATATGGTACAACCATATTTTGTGACAATGTTTCCTCCATAGCCTTGACAAAGAATCCAGTCTTACATGGATGAAGTAAACACATTGAGATCCACTACCATTTCATAAGGGAGTTAGTGGAGCATGGAGAGATTGAACTATAGTTTTGTAGGTTAGAGCAACAACTCACTAATATATTTACTAATGCATTTTCTAAGGAGAGCTTTGAGCGCCTAAGACATAGCTTGAGTGTCATGGACAACTCCATATTTCAGTTCTAGAAAGAAAGCTCCAAACAGCTCTAGAGAACTACAGACAACTCTAGAGATACATAATGAAAAAGGTATGTGGCTCCACATTAAGGGGGAGTGTTAGATTTTCTAATCTGGAGTGGGCATTTATTGCACCTACCCTGTCAGAGATTGAAAGGAAGCAAGGTACGCAGGACACACTTCCTACGCTAATCTAATGAGGGAAGTAGAGTGCAACTTCAAATTAACCTTTCCAGTTACAACATTATTAACATAATAATAGAGATATTGCAGGAATACACATACACACAAAAAGTAGAGAGAGAGAGAGAGAAGATATATGTGGGGAAAACCCTTATGGGTGAAAAACCCCACTCCAAAACATAGCTCAAATGTATTACAATAAACAATAACAGATTACAATATAGTTTCAGAGCCAATGCTCTTTCAAGAGTCTTTGAATGTCGAATTTGGAGATATTCCAGTAGCATAACTGTACTTGTACAAAAACTATCTATCTCCCATCCAAGCACCTATTTTTATAGAGTTTACAAGGCAAATATGGAACCTTCTAGAGATGGGCATCCATCTTGGACTCATGCCTCAAAACCCATGCCTAAGGACACTTGTCCAACATCCCATCCCAATGTGGGCACCTAGTCCCAAGATAGGTTACGACAGATGCTCTTACGTACCTTATAGCTATCATAGAATCCGTCATAACTGACAACACTTATAGCTGTAAGAGAATCTGTCATACACTAACTAAAAATATTATATTCCTCTTACAACATGTCATAACCTCCCTTGACCACCCAAAGATGCTTTTCTCTCGTGCAAAGATACTCATCGACACTTGTCATTAAGTAAAAGTTGTTTGAGGTTTCGGGGGCGTTGCCCTCGAGCCCCCACAAGGGACCCCGCAAGGGGCTTTTCCCTTGACCCCGTCTTGGGGGCACTGCCCCCAAACCCCTGTTAATTATTCAAGGGGGAAACTACGGCTGCCAAAGTCACCAAAAATTATCCTGCTACATGTACACAAGGTCCCGACTATGCCAACTCAACATGGGATAAATAAATACAACATTATGAATTTGTAAAGGTTGAGACACCTTAATTCCCAACAGAGATCTCTAGAGATCTCACTCTTGTCGCACTTGACCAAATTTGTAAATGCCATTTGTTGGCCTGTCAGATAATGATTAATGTTGGTTAGTCTCTATTGAATAATGTTAGGTGAGTTTGAATTTAAGCGGCAGATTTTTTATGTGAAGAAAAAGATAAAGGGAAAGAATGAGAGACAAAATACATAATAATATTGCAAGAAGCAACACAGTAGTGCAGAGTAGATAAGATTTGTTGCAGCAGCAACAGGGAAAAATATTGTGGTGAGAGAGTGTAGAGAATCGAGCTCTAGGAAACTCCAGACATGCACATCAGATAGTTAGAGGAATGAGCAGTGAACAACTCCAAACAAAATGGGACAACAGTTAAGTCCAGCAAGCTCTAGATAGGGCAGTATATTAAAGAAAGTAGAAACAAAGTTGTAGCTCTAGTCTAGTTGTATTTATTTGATGTAAAATAGTTTATATTGATTAATAGAAATCTCTATTTGTGTCATTTATTTTGTGTCCCCTCTCTCTCTATTTGTTTAAATTCTTCCTCCAACATAGTGATATCAGACCGTAATGCCTCCATCAACTATTTGGAGTTAGGAATGGATCAACAAGTCAATAGCCATTTCATGATAAAGATTCTATGATATGGATTTTACATGATCTCCTTCTTATTGATATTTTAAATATTTTAGATTGTGATTTGTTTAGTATGACTCAATGTTCTTGAGTGCCTTGAATGTTGGATATTTTATAAACAAAGAGCTGTAGCATTATGGAGTTAAACTATATAGTCTAAGGACCCTAAAGCAGTCTAGAACACAACCAAAGGTGATTTCACTAGAAGTGGGTTGTAGTAAACCAAATTTCCATTATGGATGTGGTCTACAACTATGTGTGGAATGAGTTTGTTCTCATATGTTTTTTAGTCTTCCAACTTCATTATTGCAATTTTATATTTGATAGTGCTCCATGTTTATTTATGAATTGAGTACTCTTGAGATATTTAGACTTGGGATTCTAGTGATAAACATTTAGAATCCCTTAGTTGTGTTTTACTTGTTGGAGCAAAATCATGTAGACAATAAAACTAAGGTTGACTTATTTATTTAGTTGTGTTTTATTTGTTGATAACCTTTCGCCAATAAGTTCTTACTTGGATAAGTTATGGTATTGCATTCTTATGGATTATGCATTTATCTGTCTATCAAGACTCTATTGGGTTCAAGCATGTGATTTCTAATATAAATGTACCACTAGTTACATTATCTTATAAAACCTTTCTATAGATGAAACTTTATGCATTCATGTCTATAACTTTATTCAAGTTCCTCAAATATGTACTTAGTTTTGATTGTTTAGTGTTTTGGTTCAAGTTTTTATTAATGTTTAAGTTATGATTGGACACATGATTAACATTGGTTAAGAATAGAATTAGGAACTTGAGAAAGTTTATGATATGGAATCTATTGTCTATGTAAACCGTTTCTATCTATATGACAACATCATTTGTTGCATTGGCATTAGATGTTAAATTTTTTTTTAGCCAAATATAGTGATAATCATTTATGGAAAGGTATATTAAATTAGAAAATGAAGGTATGTTTAGATTGGTTAGCTAGTAGCTTATAGACCCTTTTGTTATGGAATGACCTAATTATAAGATAACTTGTGACAGATAGCCTTGTCCATCTGATAATTCCTCCATCTCTTGACTCAGACAAGAGAACCTAGATTTCTTGAAATAAATTTAGTTTTGAACTATTGTTGTTCTAGGGTGAACAAGTTGCTTTTGAAACAACCATTCAAGTTGTAAGTCTAATCAACAAACTATAAAGGCTCTGCGCATACGTAGGCAAGGCCATCTAGGATGAGCCCTCAAGGCATAGGTTTGGCCCCTTAGGTTCCATTGTCTTCTATTTTCCAAAACTTAACTCATTCATATTATTTTATTATGATGGAGAGTCTAATCATGTTTTCTAGTTTTGCATATATCATGTAGTTATAGGAACCATCTAGGATCATTAATGTTGAAGCAAGGCAAGACTAAGAGGGTTATGGTAAGGGATGGGTATTTATCAGCTAATTCATTTGTTTAAAATTGGTGAATTTCCTTAGAGATGTATATTATAGTTGGATGCAATAAAATGATACATTTAGTCATTCTTTTCTGATGATGTGGTTTCTTTGTTAGAACTATGCACTCAAATTAAAATTAGCAATGATATAACAAAACAACTGCCTTACTTAACTAAATTTATAAGATGAATTAATGAATTAATGGTGAACTACTCTCATGCTCTATCAAAGTACTTGTATCACGGAACTAAATTATGTGAATTGATCAATCAATGCTAGAAAATTCTGTGTGTGTGTGTGTTAAATGCTCTAGTGTGTTAGTTGGGGCATTACAATGGCTACAAAATACATTATACAGATTGTTCCCTTTACACTATGCATAACAAGTGGGACATATTATTGTGCAATCATCCATAACTATATGTATGATTTAAATGGTTGGTTGTGACGTAGCAACATATTATTGAAGGAGATTAATTGTGTAGATTGTTCCATTTACATTATGAAGATGGTGACAAAGATTTAGAGACCAGCTCTAGCTGTGTGGACAAGTGGGGAGGATTGTATGAGGCTGACGTGGATGTACACCTTCTGGATATTTGGCTAGATGCCTATAGAAGCATGAGAAATTCTCATTGTGTTTAATCTTGAGTGGATCTCAAGGAGGCATTGGCAACATTTCAAGGTAGAGTTGGTGGGTGTCCCTCTTTGGGAGACTTCATCCAGGGGCTATGCAAGGGCTTCCTACTCCTCCCTAGTGATCCTAGGAAGGTTTCCACTCATTGTGCTTCAGTCCCTAAGATTGGGGATGGGGTCAAAGGACATGGCACTACCTCCCACCTCTAGTGTGTCACTAAGTCTAGAGAAGGCAGGATCAACAATGGATGGTTCCTCATCCCCTATCCTATCACCAACAATGAAGCCTTAAATGGGGGAGGATGTTAGTTGTAGTAAATTTCCTACAGTCTACTTTGAGACACCAAATGTGATGGGAAAGATAAGGGCTCTTCAAATCCTTGATGCCCATATAGATAGATCTCTGTCCAAGATGAAACACACTTTAATTGGTAAATTTCTTGGATCTAGGCCTAATATGGATTATTTTAGAAGTTGGGCTAATAGGAAGTGGTTTCTCAATGGAACTGTGGTGATCTTGGTACTTCTGAGGGGCTTATTTTGAACTAACTTTTCCCTTCACAAAGATTGTGCTTGTATTATTGAAGGAGGGCTATGGTTTTTGGCCAATTCCTGCCTATTCATTAAGAGGTAGGATATAGGCTTCGACCCTAAGAAAGAAATAATCAAGCCTATTCCAATCTGGGTGAGGTTTTCTAAGCTACCACTAGAATACTAGGATGAAGAGATTTGGGAAGGCATTGCCAGCACCCTTGGCTAGCTCATTGTAGTGGACAATGTTGTTTGCATAAGGTGCCATTAACCTTGTAATTCCCATTATTGTATTATTCGATTTATTATTTGTAATTACCCATAAGGGATGTACTAGTTTCACTAGTAGTGGTTAATATTATTTACTGTCCATGGTAATTATAGAGTTACTACACCAGTAAGTTCCAGAGTTACTAGTGGTAGTTACAAGATGTAATTTACTATGGTAAATGGTAATTGGTCAAAGTTGGGTGCATATGTGTAGGAATCAACTATTTTTATTGTTATGACATGTGTCATAGATGCTGTAAGAAGGTGTAATAGATTCTATGACAACTGTAATTTGTCATAAGAATCTATGACATTTAGGATAGCATATGACATGTCATAAGATGTTGTAAGTGGCTATTTTTGGCCCCTAGTCACTCAATCTTGCTTGGGCATCTTTTGCCAAGTGTAGGATGCATGTATGATAGCTTTTATGACCCTGTAAGAGCCTATTTTTGTCCAAGGATGGCCAAGGTTGTATTGTTGACTCTTGACAAGTGTTATGAGCTTGTAAGAAGTCATTGAATGTTCCATGGGTGAAGATTCCAAGGTGGACACCCATCTTGAGGTTGTGTAAATTCTATATAAAACATGGCATAGTAGATGAGATGCATAACAATTTACAGGTACCCAAGTTCTGCTGGAGTGAAGGTTCAAGGCTAGAGGAAGTGAATGTATTTGTAATCTCCTTTTGTGAAGATAATACAACTTGGCCTCTTTTCTTGGTGGAGTTTTTTACCCTCAAGGGTTTTCTCCACATTAAACACTATGTTGTGTGCTTCATTCTACTTTTGGTATATTTATGTATTATAGGTTTATATTCTGTGTTGCAATCTCTATCTTTAATACTCTGTTAAAGATTGTTAAATATACATTTGAATCAAATTTTTGTTGAGTAGTGTTGCTTTCATTTCTAACATATGGTATCAAAACCTAGCCAGCCTTTGACTCTTTGGTGGTAGTGTGGAAGTTGTAGCTACAATGGGAGATTTGGTTGTGTTTGTTTTGTAGATCTTGTGTTGATATTATGGTTGGATCCACCATTGCATCAACCTCTCATTTAGACATTAAGAAGTTCAATAGAACAGGGTATGAGTTGTGGAAGCTAAAAATGGAGGATTTGTTGGAAGAAAGAAACCAATGGTTGGCTATTCAAAAAGAGAAGAAACTTGATGAAGTCTCTCTTGATGAATGGGAAAGGTTGGACAAGAAGGCACGGGGAACAATCTGTCTGTGTTTGTCAGATTCTGTCCTGTTGAATGTCACAAAGAAAGAGAACACACACAAGTTGTGGAATTGGTTGGGTGAAATCTACCAAGCCAAGTGTATGGTAAATAAACCCTATTTGAAAAAAAAATTATTTTTCATGAAAATGAGAGAGGGTGATTCAGTTGTAGAGCATTTAAATTCTTTTAATTTGTTGTTGAGTCAGCTTGCTTTAGTAGATGTTGATGTTAGTGAGGAAGATAAATGTATCTTACTTCTTTGTTCTTTACCTGAGTCTTGGGAGAATGTTATCCTTGCTATCACTACTAAGCTCATGGATCTGAAGTTGGATGCTCTTGTTTCAGTTATACTATCAAAGGAATTGAGGAAGAAGAGTTTGGATAGTTCAAGGGATGCTCTCAATGTTAGAGGAAGGTCTAGGGAAAGAGGACCAATAGGAGATCAGAAAGGGGCTAAGGACAATTCCAGGGGCTGGTCTAAGACTCTTGGGAAGAAGAACAAAGTTAAGTGTTAGAACTGCAGTAAAAGAGGACATGTGAAGGAGTGTAGGAACCTAAAGAAATAGTGGGAGAGTGCTTCAGATAAGTCCTTGAATGCAGGTGACGATGTTTTACTTTTTGCATATAATGTTGTTTCTAATGAAAATTGGTTGGTTGACTCAGGATGCTCATTTCATATGACCCCGCATAAGGAATGGTTCCCCACATATAAGGAATATGATGGAGGTAATATCTACCTTGGTGACAACTCTACATATCTGATAGTTGGGAAAGGCAAGGTACTATTGTGTTTCAGTGATGAGATAATTAAAACCTTCCATGATGTTTATCATGTTCTTGGATTAGCTATAAATTTGATTTCTATTTCAGAGCTGAATGATTTGGGAATGCATGTGACTTTTGAGAAGCATGGTTGCAGATTGGTGAGAGGGAACTTGGTGGTGGTGAAGGGGAAGAGATTGGGAAACCTATTCAATCTTGAAGCTACTATAGTTTGTAATGCCTCCTATGTATCTGAGGCCAGTACTGAAAATACATGTATGTTGTGGCACTATAGATTGGGCTACACTGGTAATAATATTTTGAAAACTATTAAGAATAAAGATTTGTTGGATGGTTTCTCTTATTCTAATGAGCACTTTGATTTCTGTGAGCATTGTATGTTTGGTAAACAAAATAGAAATTCATTTTCTTTAGGAAGAAATAGAACAAAAGAGAAGTTAGAAATTATTCATACGGATGTGTTTGGACCTATGGCTAATGATTCTATTGGAAAGTCTCATTATTTTGTTACTTTCATTGTTTCATTGATGATGTGTCTAGATTTACATGGATTTATTTTATGAAACACAAATCTTAAGTTTTCACTAAGTTTAAGGAATTTAAAGTCTTAGTAGAGAACCAATTAAGGTTGAAGATAAAAATATTAAGATCTAACAATGGAGGAAAATATTTCTCTAAGGAATTTGATGAGTTTTGCAAGCATGTAAGTATTATCAGACAAAAGACAACTCTGTATACACAACAACAGAATGGTGTTGTAGAAAGGATGAACTGAACAATCATGGAAAGGGCCAAAAGTATGTTCAGTGATGCACAGTTGGATAAATGCTTTCAAGTAGAGGTTGTGTGTACTTCTTACTACTTGTTAAACAAATCTCCTTGTAAGGCTCTTGATTTGACACCTTATGAAGTGTGGACAAGTAAGAAACCTTATGTTTCACATTTAAGGGTTTTTCGTTGAGGATTTTGTTCATGTGCCTAAGGAAAAGTGATCTAAGTTGGATCCAAAAGTTGAAAAGTGTACATTCATTGGATATGGTGATAATAACAAAGGTTATAAGCTTTGGAATCCACTAACCCATAAGATTAATTATCTATTCTAGAGATGTTATTTTTAGAGAACTTAGAGTTATTTCTGAACCTGAGTAGCCAAAAGAAAAAGATGAAAAGGTAAAGAGAGTGTGCTTTGAGTTAGAGCAGCAAGATGCACCTCATGAATAACAAAATGATGGATTGGGGGGTGAAGAAGAAGAAGATTCGAGTAGTTCTTATGAAGATGAGTTTGTTGTTATAGAAGAATTTGGTATAGATGATCATGTAGAAGAACAAGTTGAGACTCTTACTCCACCCTTGAGGAGATCCACAAGACAATGGAATACAGTTGACAGGTATAGCCCACCAGATTTCTATTGTGTATTTGCTTTATTGAGTACAAACGATGAGTCTAGATCCTATAGGGAAGCTATTCTTTCAGATGATAGTGAGTCTTTTAGAATGTTTGACTGTTATTCATTTGGTTTATTATTCCATGTATTGTATGTGTGAGAAAGCACATTGTGGTAGGGTTTTTGTGACAAATTTTGATACATTTGATTTCCTTAAGTAATTTGTTTTACAAAATTGAGAATGTAACCAAGGGTCAACATGGTGTTGGAGCACCTTGAACCGTAATCACGGTTTGAAGCGAGGATGCATAGTAGATGCCCCATGTACAATGATTTTAGGAATATTAGTAAACTTATTCACTATCTCCTTAGGGTCAACCCACAATAGTGGGTTACACTTTTGTGGATGAAGAAAAATTGAAGGTGCCAAAAAAATTCTAGGACCCCCCTTCGAACGAAGGCCATGTCAGCTTTCTCTTGCCTTGATAGAATAACACCTTCGTTTGAAGGGAGTCTTCAAATGAAGGCCTATGGGCACCAATTTAAAATAATAAAATAATTCCTTCGTTCGAAAGCATTATTTTATTATTATTTTTTATAAATAGGTTTTAACTCTCAAATGACATTTTTTTGGTCATTTGAGAGCCTGCACAGTGAAACAAACGACGGGCGAAGGTGACAAAAGGTGACAGAAGGCAACAAAGCTGTGTTGAAGGGGACAATTTGGAGGCTCCCAGATAGGTGAAATAAAGGCCCCACATTAGTATACAAGCTACCACATCAGCATTCCAGCCTCCAGGTGCATTAAATACATATGCTTGTTGTTTCTCCTCCATTGTGTTCTCATAGAAATTTTTTTATTGAATTTCATTGTGTTTGGACTATGAGAAAAATTCCATTGTGTTCTTAATGTCATCTTGTTGAATTCCTTAAGTAGCTAAAGAATTGTCAAACCCTAGTTGAAAAATTAAGCTTCTAAATTTGAACAATCCCATGTATTAAATATGCCTTCAGTATCATTATCTTTAGAGGAAACAAAATAATAAAATTCATCAAATAGAAAATTACATTCTCGCTCCCTTGAATCAACATTAGTTTGCACAAGATTAGCTTTTTCATAATTGAAAACACATTTATTCTAGATTGAAAATATCTGCATAAGAATTCCTCCTTTTCCTCATGGCTGTCACAAAGTGTAAAATCTCATACCTCAACACCATTTGAGCCCTCACTTGTATGCATTGTATCATCTTAATTATTTCTGAACACAAAGTTTTTGAATAAAAATGATTCTCACTATTTCCATCTTTGTCAACATAACTATTATATCTTGTGAATTTTTCTGAAAGAGTGTTGATGTTACATTTATGTCTCATCATATTTTATTTTTTACATTTCTAGCTCTAAGTTCATTCCCTTTTCTGTTGAAATATGCAATATTGGACTCCCTTAACTAATATTGTGTTAAGAATGTTTCTTTCAAGATTTTATGTTGTTAAAATGAATTATTTTCATTATAACTAATATTCTAGTTGATTCATACAATCATTGTTCTATTGTATCTCATTATTGATTTCTTCTAACCCCATGATGGATTTTGTTTCCTTCCATTATGCATACATTGTTCAAGACTACAACATGAAGACGTTGACCTTGTAATGTACAGGTAACAAACTATCGTATGTTAACAAATTGAGATATTACCATTAGAGAGTTAACTATTGTATGTCCCTCTAGTTGGCACTTTGTACACCATACACTTCTCTCTTAGATTTCTAAGCACCTACCAATTATTCCATGCATGTGGCCGTTTGGACAAAACCTTACTATTGCCCCTTGAAATCACTATGGATCACCAATAACTCCTAATCATAATGTAGATTCTAGTGTCCTATCTTAGAAACGAGTGTTTTGATAGTTTTCATTGTATATATGCATCATGAATCCCCCAATAAACTATTTGTGTAGGAGTAGGACATCTATATTTTGAGTGATCATTTCCACTAACTCCATGAATATCTACTCAAATTCTAGTTTCTTTTGGTTATTGTCTTCTAAATTAACACCGCTATATTCATGTGTTCAAGCTCCAAGTATTCAAACTCTTATAAGAACTTCTGTTTCACTTCATCTAGATCAACCTTAATAGCATCTGTATCATTTTTGGCATGCCAATCTTCCCCACATCCTCTAAGCATGGCAACAAATATCTAAATCTTTTTCACATTGTAGGTCCCTTGTGGGTTGAATATAGCATTCCATGGTAAATCCTTCTTAGTATCCTAGATTAGGCAAATCAAGGATTAAGGATATTCATCTATTTTCAAGAGAAAGTGTCGATGAACCACATGCTTTTAATATTGATGCGACCCCATGTTCAAATTCCCATGAACAACTAATAATTCTACAACATTTATTATTCGCATCAATTTGGGCTCTAATGGTACATCATGCTCATTTTTACATGTGATTATGATATAAATGTGATTCCTTTTGGTTCCTTAATTGATTTTTTATAAAGATTCCACATAAAGAAGAGATACAAATCTCACATACCTTTAAAGGCACATCAACAATATGGTCCCTCTATTTTTAGCAATCCATGTTCTATTTGTACATGCGCGCATATATTTTAAATTTTTAGATCCATTCAAACTTACATGTACACATGTATCTATCTAGATATGATACAAATTATTTACTATGTGGTCCCTTAAGTTATTGCACTTGCTTTTCATGTTATCACTTGTTTCAAAAATGTATTTAAATTTTTTCTTGAAGTAGAACATGTGAGTTTGGAAGTTAAAAATAAAAATTAATTTAGATGTACTAGATGTACACATACATTGGAATAAGTAATTTATTTTTACGCACAATTCAAGTTGAGCTATGGCACATGCACCACCACCTCAGGGTTCTATATTTATTCGTACATATACCGAGATTTATAGATTGAGAGGTGTTCTAGCTGACCCTAACACAACAAGGGTTTAAGGGACACTTGTCAATCTATTTTATCTAGAGCTTATAATGCATTAGATAGACACTAGGAGATACTCATGCTTATTCAAGTGATACTCTAACATATATTCTTGCCTAGATGCGGCAAGAGGTCACTAGTGATGTTTCACTTTCTTTAGTTGAACTTAGTGTCTCCAAAGAGACCATTAAATCACAATGTTTTCCATATTATGATGGTAGACCTAATGTGAAGGCATATCAAGTGACTAGATCTGTAGACCCTCTTATGGCCCCTTTGATATATCCATGTTTTCTTGCAGGTCATGGTCATTATCCCAGTAATGACCAAATTCCTTTATATTTTGCACAACAGTTGTACACATAGGTTCATTTAGGCATTAGGGTCAACTAGTTGGATCTACCAGCATATTTTGGTCAGGGGCGGGGTAGGGTTGCTAATAGAGATGCTTATTGTTGATAAGATCAATAGATTACATCTTATAGGGCCTTGGTTGGGGAGAGGTTGCCTGCTATCTCCCCAGCCCTGGCCCCTATTGATGATGAGGTTGTCATTGCAGCTACTACATCTAGGATAAATTCTGATCATGTGGGCAGATATTTGATGAGTCATCCTAGACTATCCAAACCATCAGATCATGCTACTGATCCATATGCTATCGCATGTGTCACTTCACCCGTAGACATAGATGGTCTTACATGAGACCATATGCTTCAGAGTATAACGAGTTGTTTGTTTGAGGACCTATTGGAGTCATATGCTTTCATTGCATCAGAGCTTGGGATCCCTTTACATGAGGTTAGAGGACATGTGGGTAGAGCTTTCTATTCATAGGGATCACGATCTAGCCAAGATGAAAGATCTTTGCAACATTCTTATCACCTTGGTAGTACTCCACATTCTGATTCACCCATAGATCATTCAGCTACTATAGAGGCAGATACACCTACCCATCCTTCTACAAGTGTTGAGCATCAGACATCCCAACCCTACCTAGATTCACTTGAGGAGTTGCATTTGCAGATGGGATTGTCAAGTTATGTCAATATGCTTCTACATTCAGGCTCTTCAATGCCAACTGGCCTACATAGTCCACTTCACTCATCATTATTGGAGGTAGCCAAGGAGACTCGTGATGCAAATGAGTTGGCATCAGATACAATCATTGTAATGGATCCTGCACCACTTGATATATTAGCATGTACATGTGTATGTGCATGCACACGATTTAAAAGAACTTAAATTAAATTAAGTTTTACTTTCCTTGATAGAGTCCTAATGTACACACACACACATAGATATAACGCAAGTGTGATTCAGTTGATGCCACTAATGTTAGTGGATATGTGAGTTTTAAATTTTTAAATCATGTACTTATGTTTGCATATAATTTATACATGCATGTACATATATATTTAACATTATTCTAATTTAACATAATGTACTTTTATGTACATGTGTTGAACTATCTCCAGGGCTCGGCACATCCATCATAGCAAGATTCTCACTCAAAGGGTCGCTCGACTCACAGCCGACATGATGAACCTACCAGTGTCTAGACATTTCTAGATATTTGTGGACATTTGCATACATTACATTTGACATGTGATCTACATGTTTTTGGACATTTCTATCTATACATTTTCACATGTTTGATGATATATATTTATGGACATGTTTACATAGACATTTGCATACATTACATTTGACATGTGATATGTATAGTAGGCATGAGTTTTCCACAGTCCATGGCAGTAGAATTAGAGTGCTTCTGGATACAACTGTGTATGTTTTTGATTCAAAGTTTCGGATCATACTCAATGATCCATCATCAAGAAGAGGGGAGTGTAGGATAGGATAGCAGACTTGAGCTTTTAAAGGAGGTAGAAGGGGAGAAGTGAAGGGAATGGAAGCCAAGGGGTAAAAAAGCGGGGGAAAGTAAATGAAAGATAAAAAGGATAGGAGTATGCAAGAAACAAGGGTGGAAAAAGAAAAATAGAGATAAAAAACAAATTAGTGACATAGCCAAACTAACAACCCAACACATTGATACTAGACCACAGTTAGAGATTAAAAATACAAAGAAATATTTATATATTAGATATAAGAGTAAAAATAAATGATATCACCCTATATATAAATTAGAAAAAGAAAGTACATAAAAAGTAAATACAATAAGTATAAAATTAATTGTATAAAAAATTAATAACAAATTAAGTATATATACCTAAATGTATGAGATATAAACATATGATTAACATATAAACCATTCTATAACACATAAGTAATAATATTAATTACATATTATATATATATATATATGTATATCCAACTAATTTAATATCTCTCACTATATATTAAATAGATCAAAGAGTAAAAAATCCTATAATTAATACTAATTTAACATCTATCACTATATATAAAATAGAACAAGGAATAAAAAGTCCTATGATTAATTAGAAATATAACAATATATAAGAGATGTATTACACTATTTAACATATCTATATATATATATATCCAACTAATTTAATATCTCTCACTATATATTAAATAGATCAAAGAGTAAAAAATCCTATAATTAATACTAATTTAACATCTATCACTATATATTAAATAGAACAAGGAATAAAAAGTCCTATGATTAATTAGAAATATAACAATATATAAGAGATGTATTACACTATTTAACACACACACACACACACACACACACACATATAAGAGATAAGAAATATCACAAAAATTAACTATATATATATGCATACAAGAGAAATAAGAATAATAAATAGCAATAACTATACCAATAAATAAAACACTATAAAACCTATATAAAATAGTAACTAATAAAATATAGCACTATATATATATATATATATATATATATATATATATATATATATATATATATATAACATAACAAATATGACCCTATGAATATAGACTAGATCTAAGAAAAATAAATCCTATTGCTTCTACTATACTACGAAATGAAACCTAAATAAACAAAATCACACAGTAAAGGTAAATGAGAACTCAAAGGGGGAGAAAGAATGAGAGGAGGTTACGAAACTCAATAAAGAGAAGAAGAGAGGAGAGGGAAGAGGGGGGGAAACAGGGGCAGTCAGGAGGAGAAAGAAGCAAAACAGGATGACAGAGAACTAAGGAAGGAGAGGGATAGAGGAGGAGGGAGGGGGAGGGGGAGAAGGATGGGTGGTCAAGAAAATCAAGAGGGATCAGGGCGTGATTGGAGGGAATTCAAAACAGGATGCCAAGCTAGGCTAATCTGCCACCCTTCATCATGATTAAGATTGGTGGAGTGGCGTTTAATGAAGATAGCTTCTTGGAGTTTCCTCTTGAAGAAACAATCTTCCTTAACCAAGACATGGGTGTGCTCAATGAAAATGTGGTGTTTCGTATTGAAGGAGTGCTTTGCTAAGGCAGATTTGGAGAGACGTTCATGCCTAATGTCTGCACAGTATTCTTTGACCCTTGTGCTAATGGATTGACCAGTTTCACCAATATATGGAGTTCCACATGAGCAGACAATCTTATAGACCCCCGAGTTGATAAGATTGTTTATGGGATCTTTGGCAGAAGGGATCAGGTTCCTAAGGGTGGAGACAGGTTTGAAAGTACATAAGAGGCCTTTCTTGCATAGGATCCTCACAATTTTATTAGAGAGGCCCTCTATGTAAGGGAGGGTGGCAATCCAAGTGGCACTAGAAATATCAGGCTTAGGATTGAGGTTGACTCTACTTTTAGCATGGTTAAATGCTCGAGAGATGCATTTACTATGGTATCCATTTAGCTTAAAGACATGGGCAAGGTGGGAGAGTTCTTGGTCAATGTGATCCTTATCACAAGTGCGATAAGCACGAGTGGCTAGTGTCTTAAGGATGCCATCTTTTTGGGTAGGGTGGTGGTGAGAAGAGGCATGGAGGTAGAGGTCTGTGTGGGTGGATTTTCTATAGACACTGCAAGCAAGGGAACCATATTTTTTCCTCATGATAAGGACGTCTAGGAAAGGAAGACAGCTATCACTCTCAAGCTCCTTAGCGAATTGAATGGTTTATATGTTAATCATTATGTTTATATCTCATACATATAGGTATATATAATTAATTTGTTATTAATTTTTTATACAATTAATTTTATACTTATTGTATTTACTTTTTATGTACTTTCTTTTTCTAATTTATATATAGGGTGATATCATTTATTTTTACTCTTATATCTAATATATAAATATTTCTTTGTATTTTTAATCTTTAACTGTGGTCTAGTATCAATGTGTTGGGTTGTTAGTTTGGCTGTGTCACTGATTTGTTTTTTATCTCTATTTTTCTTTTTCCACCCTTGTTTCTTGCATACTCCTGTCCTTTTTATCTTTCATTTACTTTCCCCCCCTTTTTTTCCCCTTGGATTCTATTCCCTTCACTTCTCCCCTTCTACCTCCTTTAAAAGGTCAAGTCTACTATCCTATCCTACACTCTCCTCTTCCTGATGATGGATCATTGAGTATGATCAGAAATGTTGAATCAAAAACATGCATAGTTGTATCCAGAAGTACTGTAATTCTAATGTGATATGTATGTTAGTGGACATTTCTATCTACATTTGTACATATGTTTGATGATATATATATATATATATATATATATATATATGGACATGTTTGTAGACATTTGCATGTTTGATGATACTTTTGTGGACATGATTTATGTTAAATGATGATACATTTATGGAATCGATTACATGTTTGATTCAATACATTTATGGACATTTATATGTTTGATGATCTATATATATTTGTGGACAAATTTATGTTTGAGGATACATGTATAAATACATGGACTGAACATTATGTTTGTTTATGATAATTTTTTGGATATTTATACATTTTATTCAATACATTTGTGGATGTACATCCACTATCTAGATAATACTATATGTTCAAGATTACATGGTTCATTTAAATGTTTGAAATTACGGAGCTCATGTGTGTGTGTGTTGTTTGATTAAACACATCTAGTTTATGTATGTTAGATTGTGGACATGTTTCATTTATATACATTGGATGCACATGCATGTATGACAGTTATAGATACATAAATAAAAATATGTTTAAATATGTTTATAATAGATTGGAATACATGTAATCACATTAGATAGAAGAATTTATTGAACTATAACTTAATGAATATATATCTAGATGAAAATATACTTGAATAATTTATGGATCTAACTTGTATTTTTGCAAATTTCAAACTATAACAAGCAATTTCTTCATCTAAAAGATAGTGTATGAACTTCAATAACTTGAAAGATTTCCTTTCAGCAAAAACTAGTCATAAATAAAAGTAGACTATATATAGAGAGAGAGATCATTTGTTAAGAACCACATGTTCAAATTAAAATTTGTTCAATGAAAGAACTATTAATTTAACTTGCATTAATTTTAAAACAACTAATACATGAACATAGATAGATAGTGAATTTAGGTCTTCAAAACGAACTGTAAGTTCTTGTCCATATTTTTCATACCACATCAAGTGGTTCAGCTCACTCTTCAATCACATGTAATATTCTCTGATGATCATCACTATCTATTCTCCACTTATGATGTCCACGTGCATGTGGAACTGAATGAAGAGATAGGGCAGTAGCAATTACTAGGTGGCTATATTGATATACCTTGTTCTTAGGTTGATGATCAATAAAGTGAATCCCATGTTGAACAATCTTGACTTGTTTGAGATATGTCCCTTGAACTACAACTAAACCTATGGGAGACAACATTCCATGATAATACATAACATTTTCAAGGTAAATGTAACCTACATAGTTCATGTATAACATTTTCATTGAGGTAAGACATAACATAAATAAAAAATTTAAATTGAATGTTTAAATCACTCAGGGTACTTGACATACATAAAAAATGTAAAATTTAAATATATTATAAAGTTAAACTTGGGGGTTCAACAACATTCCATCACTTGTTTATGGTTTTATTAGCTTCTGCGTCTCTTCTATGCAACACAATAAATAATAACTTACGTCTTCTATATTTCTAGCCTTTGCTATGACTACAAAAACATCTCCTACACCAAATTTACATGCACTCATAAAAAAAATAAGAGTAATCCCTAGTGTACAATGTGTCTGGCTATATGTACTCATGACATAATGCAAAGATCTTGTTTTCTCTATCCTCTTGCATCCATGCATTGATCTTCTATCCACATCTACAAATTTATTATATTGTACATTATAAATATAATAGAAATATTTAAATTCAAACTAAAATAAACAAACTCATGTACACATGATATATGAATATATAAAGTATTAAAATTTCAAACA
Source organism: Cunninghamia lanceolata (assembly GCA_027924645.1). Lineage (NCBI taxonomy): Eukaryota > Viridiplantae > Streptophyta > Pinopsida > Cupressales > Cupressaceae > Cunninghamia > Cunninghamia lanceolata. The sequence goes on along the minus strand of BSBN01000148.1, from coordinate 4,922,684 downwards.
ATACATACTGGATATCTCCCAAAACACTTTATGTGGAATGTATCGGTTTGTTCTTGAAGATGTGCCGACCTCATTTGATGCAAAGTGTATCTTACACCATTATATAACATCATGTGCATATTTTATATGATCTCCCACATAATTTATTTGATGCTTTCTTAGAGCACGTTTGATGCAAGCTCTTGTGCCATCATGTTCACCCTTTCTAAGCCCACTCTCAAAGAAACTCCAAACATGTGGTATATTATCATTTTGATGATATCTACATAGTGCATAAAATGGCCTTGATGATTTTAATTATGACATACATCCATCTAACCATACAAAATAATTTTTAATTTTTACACCCCTGCTAGCCAAATATTCAAAAAACTTCTTAAAGCAATGTTCTACAAAATGTGTGTCATGCTCTTTATCATCACTAATATAAAAGTGATATTCTTTCTTAATGACTCATGCTTCAAATGTACTATTAGCACCATCCAAATCCAATTGTGCATGCCGATAACACACATGCACCATAATAGTGATTTGCTCTGAAAAGTAATATTGTGATTGAATCTCTTTTTGATGTACAAAAGAGTAATTTTCTATAAAGTCAACTACTGATCTAAAACTGTTCCAAGTGGGAAAGTATCTCTTCATGTTTAAAACTGTTATGCTTGCCACTTAGCAAAAGAAGCATGATGTATGTATGGTTGTATCAATTTATGAAAATTTTCTATAAATATTCCAATAGGCATCTCCTCTTCTACATAGTTTAACCTTGTGGATTCTTTCCCATTTTTTGTTTGAAACGTTATGTACTTGTAACTCTTGCAATTTACCAACTTTGTTGGGTCGATATCTTCATTTCTCAAAGGCATTTTAGCTAAATTTACACATGTTTTACAAAGTCCTTTTATCTAGTTTATTTGACCAGCTGCATTATCATCATCTAATTTATCACATAAGATGGACCATGCTATGAACTGACTTGCCCATTTAGGAGGTGCATTTACAAAACCATCACTTTCTTCTCTAATATTTGAAAACACCTGATAGTATAGATCAAATTACATATGATAAGGATAACAAAAAGTTTCAAAAACCTTATTTGTCTTCACATAATATGGCCTTAACCTTTCAAACATTGCTTGCCCAATCTTTATATGAGGATTTGAATTACAAAACATCACATACATATCATGTTGTGTTATGTCTAACCAATGTTTTGTATGTAGATCATGACTATTGGGCCCAATTCTGTGTTTGATAACATTTCTACTATTTGATGAAGGATGAGTATGATCATTCCAAAAGGTTGAGATCAAGTTCCTAACAACATCTTGAATCCTGTCAGATCGAGGAGCTCTACACATAATTGCCCAATTGCCTTCTGAGGTACTATCATCCAATAATTTTATCATTTTCACATATTGTGTTAGTGTCTTTCTACTAAAACCAATCTCAATTGAAATTGAAGACAATTATCTTTTTTTGAAATTTTTTTCACTTAAAATAGAATTCAACATCACTCTTCTTGAAATGGACTTATCCACAGATTGAGATTCTTTCCCAATGGAAGCCAAACCTTTTTTAACATTTTTAACAATATCTTTTTCTAGGTGTGAACCTTTCCTCTTTTTCAATGACGAATCTACACCTAACAATTGTAATGGATCATTTAGCCCATTTCTAAGAAGTACAATTGATAACAATTAGGTTCACTCAAGTGTATCAAGATTATTGAAATGAGCAATTATTTCCTTTGCAGTTTTATTCATTGACCTCCTAGTAGTATGTCTAGGTTGTTCAGCATAAAATTTAAATTTCTCCATATCCATTTCAAGTAAATGATCTAAATTTCTATAAGATTTTTTTCTCTTCACCTCTTTAGCTAGATTCATACGCTCATCCATGGTTGAAGGAAGCGATGCTAACCCCTCTCCAAAATCCATTGTTTACACTCGGGCATCCTCAGGGCTAACATCAACTATGTGTTCTTCAGCCTCATTTGCTCCAGTATCTAAATTTGGGTCGACTTTACTTTTTGTATGTTGAGCCCAAGTACACACAAAAGTCATATAGACAAGAGAAAAATTTAGAATATTTAATTTAAATAATAAGCTCAAAACATCACACATCAAGGAAATACATATTAAATAAAACTTTTAATTTAACTAAGTCTTGATATATTTTAAAGAGCCTCCATATCAAATTACTATAAATTAATATGTACATGTAATAACTAATATTTAGGACCACAAGTGATATATATCCTCATGCACAAGTGACAAATATGAGTAAGATGTAGGTAGTTGTACCATTTAGGATAAGTGTGTAAGCATAAATATTCAAGTAAGATGTCCAATTTGAGATATGAAATATCCTATAAGGGTGATTGCCCTCAATATGGACCATACATATGGTAAGATAGCTCTAGACTTGAATGATTTAACAAAGTTCAATCCTTTGTTGGAATATATAATCAAAATGAAAGAAGAATACTTGTAAAGAAAAGATAGGGCTTATATAAGTAGCAACATAATGTAGTAAAATAGGCCTAAGATTAAATCAAAGAGAAACCCCACCATGGATTCAAGGTAGTGAAGTTCATTAAGCTCAATGAATTCAAGGAAAATCAAATGACATAAAAAATAGAGAGCTCTCCAAGTTAGTGCAACAAGTACTATCATCTCCATTCAAATCTTGAGGACAAGAAGAATTTTCCTATACAATTTTTTCTAGAGTTAACTAATGAAAAGAAGGATGAAACTAATTTTAAGGACTAACATTTGGCTCTAAATGGAGAAGCTTCCAAGATAATTAATCTAGTAGCTAAGTTAGAGGTTCAACTATAAAATATGGTGGCAAAATCTAAGCTAGCACAAGCAAAAGATTCCTTTTGGTAATGTTTGGATTAGAAGCATGACACACTTCCTAGGTTTACTAACACATAACCCACTTGTTAAAGATAGAGGTAAGAAAAATAGTATAAAAGGAAGAAGAGAGAGAAGGTTGGAAAGAGGGAGAGAGATAGCTAGGGAGGGAGTGAGGAAGAGGTAGAGGTAAAGAGAGTGGGCAACCTAAGAGAGAGAGTGGTGGAGAGAGAGGGAGAGGTAGGTAGTTATCTCTAGGTAGAGGGATGGAGATTATAGCCAAGAATGAGTAATGACTTAAACTAAATGACATCCTAGTTACATGAAATCAATGTATATATATTTAAGCATAAATCAATTGACCTAGATTAAATGACATCCTACTACATGAAATCAATGTGTATATATTTAAGCATAAATCAAATGACCTAGATTAAATAGAAAAGAAAAGATGCATACCTTGTTTTAGTTTATAATATTTTTGCAATCTTTCTTCATTTAATCTTTGTGTCTTTTCTGTGGAATGCTTTCATGCACTCTTATTTTGTCTTGTCTTCTTGTTTCCCATCTCCTTTGTAAAATATGACTTGAAAATTTTTCTCTCAAAGATTTTCTCCTCCCTTGTAGAATAAAAATGCAAATTTATCTTGTTATATTGATTTAAAAAAATGAAAAAAAGCATCCTATTTATATGCAATAGGAAAAAATTAAAACAATTAAAAAAAGTCAGCTGTACCTTCGAACGAAGGTCAACCATAAAATAATTTAATACATTTTGAATTCAAGGGACCTTCGTTTGAAGGTAGTCGTTGTGACATTGTTTGTGCCATTTTTGGGTCTTTGAACGAAGGCCAATCCACTTCGAATGAAGAACATCACATACCTTTGTTTGAAGGGGCCTTCGAATGAAGACCCTTATTAGTCACCTTCCCTCCTCCCCTTACAATTTTCTACAAAATTTTGGCTTTCAAAGCCTGGGTTGAAGGTCCAAATGGAATCACCTTGCCAAACAAAGTTGGAGGATTATAGTCCTCGGAATGAGCATTCCAACAAGTATAGTTTTGATATATTTTGACTTTACTATGATTTTTTTTAGTTTTACTAAACATAGGTTTTTCACTGAACTTCAAGTTCTCTGTTCTACACGTGGAAAATTACTAAATTAGTGAAAAAAATTCTAAAAAATATCTACACCCTAGGTATTGATGTCCTTGTTTCAACAAAAAGAAAAGAATTTTGATACATATAAAAAAGTTAAGTTGGACGGAATATGCCTATGTCTAAATTATAATTGGTTTGACTTCAAAATTTAATTAAAAAATATTCAACAAAACATTATGAAACCAAATGTATCCTCTAGATATTGGTGTTAACAATCTAAATTCAAAAGAATCAAAATTTTATCCTTTGTAGAAAACAAGTTACATGTGATAGAATACACGTCACTTTAAAAAAATGTTGTTTATTATTAAAAACTAGTTATCAAAGGAGACACAAAAAATTTTACAATTTAACTCCAAATATATATATATATATATATATATATATATATATATATATATATATATATATATATATATATATATATTCTACAGACAAAATCTCACAAATCACTAGTTTGCATCATCTTCAAATTCCTAATGATTTAATGGATATAGGTGTCAGAAAGTGAAGATTTAGTTCAAAATGTTGATTTCAATGTCAAGTTTGGCCAAAAAGTGTAACCCATTATTATGGGATGACTAATGGGTGGAATAAGTCTATTAGTGATGATTGAATTAACATTTTTTTTACTTTGATTAAGCTCAACATCCAACCCCAAAGGATTTAATGTGAGAGACCTTTCTTCATCCACCAATGCTTGAATGAAGAGAGGGTAAGATGATGTTAAGGAATGCAATGATTTATCCTCTTGCATCAAAATGTCCTCACAAGTGGGAACAACTTTGGGAAAGAGATCCAAATCATAAGGTGAAATAGGAAAATCGAAGTCACTACCACATGTATCATTATGACTTGTAGTAGAAGTAAAAGGATAATTATCACCATTATCTTTCTCATGTAATTCATCTGAAATTAGTAAAGTCCTTTAATATCAAAAGATATTCATTTGTGAGAGTTATGAAGTTATTAAAATTAGATACATAGTCAAGGATTTCAAATGAAGAGCATTTAAAGATATCCCTATCATACATGGATGTTATATGAGTCAAAAACATAAGGATGCATATTAACGAAGTTGTAAACAATTTCAAAATCTTTGATATGTGCATGCAAAGATACCAAAGAGGAACAATAGAATATGACATTGGAAGAGTAATATATACTCAGGTCTATTCATTTAGACAGTACCACCAATATGAGAGACTTATGTACACCACAACACTAGAGTTTGAGGAAACTGGGTTTTTGCATCTTTTTTGAAAGGTAAAAAACACACTAGTGTCACTACAACAGAGTGATCAAGACGTTAAAAGTGCTGCACAAAAGGTAAAATAGACAATTTTAAGATTTCTTGCAAAGAAATGTTAAATAGATGTCAACTTTCTTATGTTAAAATACACAATGTGTAATTACAAAAATATGGATTTTCAAATGAACAATGAAAATATGCTATAAACTAATTCTATATCTAAATTGAAATTTTTATGACAACAGCAAAATCTGAAACAAGATTTTGACTACAAACCCTAGATTTTGAATTTGTCTAGGTTATAAAAAATTCAACTTTTCCAACAAAAATCTAGCAAATGAGAGCTTCAAATGCAAGATGTAACATCATGAAATGATTATCTACTATAATATAAATTAGATTTAATGTAAACATCAAAGATTTAAATCTTTCTATGATGATTTATAACATATGCAATGAAACAATGCAAAACTATGCCTTTTTGCAAGCCTAAAATGCTTGATTTTTTCACTTTTTCCAATATCATGCAAGATTTTAACTGGATATTGATAAATATGTAATTAAAGAAATGCAAGATCTAAATTGAACAATCAGCAAGATGCAAATTCTTGAAGCTATGTGTTCACAAAAATGTTATGTATGAAAAAGAGAATGAAGAAGATTAGCATGCACACTAGATCAAACCCTCTTCCACAATAACATTCAAGGAAAGGACCAAGCCAAATCACTACCAAATGGAGGTGAACTTAGCTATCAGATCTTGTACTCAAGAGTGCTATGGAGAGATTAGATTTAATCAAGCCTTTTTATCAAACCCTAGGTCAATGAAGCACAAAACCCTTGATCTACAAATATTTGATTATAACAGAAGATGTATAATAGATATCCAAAAACTAATTTCACAAGAGTGATTAGGAAGATATCAGAACCTGTGTCTCAGAAGCTGGAATGTTGAAGGACTATTTTGAGGGTGCCCAAGTCCTAAGAAGTGGAATCTTTAGAAGCTGTAAACTGGAGAAATGCTATAGAGAGTGCCCTAATGCCAGATTTGAGGTTTGTTAAAACATATGGACTATTTTGTAAGAGCCCAAGTCCTTCACAAAGGAATATTCTCAAAATGTTGTTGGATCTCGAAACCTTAATCCTTACTTAGTCTTCCTATGTCTTCACTTTTCTAAATCTCGCACCTGTAACTTGCACACAAGAAGAAAAGGGGTTTTGGGGTTATGGTGTTTAGGGACATGCCTCAGTTAAATTCTAGGATAGCATTCAAGCTTCCCAACACCATTGTTTGATAAAGAGAGTGTTCCCTTGTAGGGCAGAGGCTAAACACAAAGCAATGAGATGAAATCAAATGATGATGAACAACAATGATATCACCTATGTGTTGAAACCCTTAGGAGGATGAATTCTCTTCAAATCATAAGGAGAGATAGATGATAACTTCAAAACCTATAACAACATAATGACAATACAAATTTTCTATAGAACCACAATGAATGCTTTGAATGCTCTTTACCCTAATGCTTCAAGTTGGCTATCTCTATCTAGGTTCATAATGAATTCAAAAACACAATTATATATGCTTTCCCATAACATTCATAAAATTAAACCAGAAGAGTTGACAAGGAGAAACCTTTTTAAAGGTCTTATGTTGTACATGCAATTAAATTTGCCCTGACCAATCAAGGAAGACTTGGACATGGGCGTCTAAGTCCCAAGGCTCCTTTTGGTCTAGGGTAAGGTAAAATACGAGTCCCTTGTTCCCAATTTGCATTAGTTTAGGTGGATTTTACATCAGGGTGAATATTTAAAATGTACAATCTAATCATAAGGACCTAAGAGCTAAAGGAGGTAAAAATACACATGTCCACTTTTTACTCCATAACAAGACTATATGCCACTGTCTTATATTTTTGAAAACTTACTAGTTAATTTCCAATTGCATGTGTGTTCTCCATATGTTCACAAATTGGCAAATGTTGCAACCCACCACAATGATCACACGTGCCATCCAAGCATAAGTTCTTGTGGAATAATTGACCATCCACTCTTTGACATAAGATGCTCGATATGAAATCTCTTGAAGATATAGGTGGACATTTTATATTACACTCTTGCAAAACATCGTTAGTATGCAAATCTACACATATATATTTATAAACATCATAATGATTAGAAAACTCAATATGTACTCTACAACAACAGGTTGTGCGTGTGTAATTTATTTTGACATAAAAAGGCTTTACCATTTCAAAATACCTTTGACTAATTTTGATTTGAGGACACATCTCTTGAAATTTCTTGAAAAGCTATGTTTGAGTCACATCCAAAAAATGCTTTAGATCTAGCTCATGATTTCAACAACTAATTCTTCTTCTTACAACATTTCTTGCATTAGGAGATACCCTTATATTATGTTTCCAAAATTCTTCAATGAAGGATCTCAAGGCTTCAATAATAACTTTATCTCTCCATGGGAGTCTCCAAACGAATGCCCACAATTCATTTCTATTTGGGTCCTCATCTCTTTCACGCCTTCCAACAACTCTCATTAGAGTTTTCCTACTTATTTTCAATGCTTTATTTCTATTTTTTGATGAATAGGTAACATCGATATTAATAATAAACTAGAGTACACATTCACAAAAAAAGATAGGTGGTAGAAAAGAACACCCCCAAGTCACATGGGTAGAGCCCAGAAAGTCTTTATTTGTCTTTCTAATAAGGTGAGATTTCTTTGTTTGATGGCTTACTATTGTCGACATAATGACACATCTTGTGACATTACTATCCTTGGTGCATGAGGTGGAACCCACACTCTCATATACACTCATTAGATTATTTACAATTGATTTTTCACTTGAAGCATCTGATGTTCTTAGGCCAAGAATCTTCATAATAGGCATAAATTTTAGATTTCTCATCAATTCAACAAATAGTTGACATCTTCTAGTTTCATTTAAATTCTCAAAAATAATTTTCATATCTTATTGACATATCTTCAGCAAGTACGCTTGGGAATCTTATCTTGCATGGGATTCAAAACATTCTCATTAATATCAATTAGAAACTTAGGCTTTCTATGCAAAATTCTAGGAGGCATTTTCAATGTTAAAGTTGACCCAGTATTAAAAATTTCTTCAATATTTACTTGAGATATGATAGATTGCATAACTTCAATTGGAGATGGAAAAGATGAAAAGTCTTGAAGTTGAGATGCAGAAGATGGTCTACCTTCAACTCAATATGTGAGTGATGGCATGCCTCCAACTTGAGAAGAGAATGATGATGTACCTTCAACTTGACCTGTGAAAGATGAAGTGCCTCCAACTAGAGAAGATAATGATGATGTACCTTCAACTTGACCTATGAAAGATGGAGTGCCTCCAACTTCGAGATTCAATTTCCTTATTGAACGGAGGTTTTATATTCATTACCTTTGTGTCACCAATTCCATATTCTCTTAGCTTGATTAGATGATTCATGTTCCTCTTGAATTTACAATGGTGGTATGCCTTCTTCTATGGTTGATAATTTCCTACTTTTGCAAAGTTGCCTCATTCCTTATCTTTTCTTCACATTCTTAGCTTCATGCTCTTCTAGTGTTAGAGTCTTTGCTCATTTACTCAGCATGATGATGATTTCTATATGCATCATGAATAAGACAGATAAATTAGTCCATGTTGGTACAATAGAGTAAAGTAATCTCATACACAAATCTCAAAATAATCAGATAATTAAAGTGAATAAATGATTATAAACCTAAAAATTTATAGTTTCCTAGGGTGGTCCAACCTGAAACATAGAGATCACACACATCATTTACTAGAAATCTTTTACAAATCAAGATTAATCTAGGATAACAAGTCAAGATTACATATCATACCATTCTTTCTTCATGGAGTAAGTAACATTCATCATATAGATGATATTTAAGAATGTATCATAGCAATACAAAGGAACTTTTCAAACACTTACAATGTCTTTTAGCTCTCTCTATATATAGAAATCAACTTTTCCATACAAAGTTTTTAGCATTAAATCAATGGCCAAGATTAATTTGATCCTAAGGCTTACATTTAGTCATATGATCTCAAGTCAAACTCATTTAATTTTGGCTACAAGAGTTATCCATCATTGGAATAAGGGTCTATTAGGATATGGTCAACATTTACAAATGGTGGTAGGCACAATCTCTAGGTTAATTTCACATTTTCTTAACATAACTTCTCAAACACGCTTGTCTCCTTCACCTAGGTGAATTGGTAATACAATGTCCAAAGTAACAACTTTAGTTGACAAGCATAAATTGTTCTATAAGGATCTTCAAATCATGTAGTATTCCTTCTTTTACCATAAATATTCAATAGAAAGGAAACTTCCTTATAGCAATAGAATAATTCACTACCTTTTTTACCTTCTTTTATTCTCATATTTATAGATAAAATTGTACATGGAACTTGATATTTTTAGAACAACAACAAATTAGGTCATCAAATTAGTAATTTATCCTTTATTCATCTAATTCTCTTAGACAACATTTTTCTTGATCTTGTCTTAGGTTCTCTTTTAGTACTTTCTTCCTCTATCATATTCTTGTTAAAATAGTGTATGTAGAGAAAAAAAATCATGTCTCTATATCAAATTTTTTTATTGATTATCCACCTTTCTCGTGCAACCACATGACAAAGTATCAAACTCTTTTAAAGGACCACAACTACCTCCTACTAGTTAATGAAAAATTGAGATAAATGAAAAATGAAACACAAATATTCTAATCAAGATCAATGAAAGATCTGGAAACATGACAAGTTAGATTAAACATGCAACATATTCATTCCTATTTAGGACAAATCCCTTCTCTAATCTTTCTCCCATTCCTAGTCAAATTGGTTGTGAAATTATAATCAAGTGTCAAATCTAGTCTCTTTTTACAACTTCAAAACATTTGGTGTCCTTTTGATCTTGACTGACTTCATGACGCATAACTCTTTCATTTCATGAAAAGGCTATGCACCCACCAATATCAATACTCTATCTTTCTTAACTATCTAATAACTCCTTGACAAGTCACTATCTATTCAAGACAACCTCATTGTGATTATAATTGTCCTAATAACTATGCCAATAACATGTATGGTTATCTTTTAGTTGACCTATTTGGCCATCTAGTGTCCGTGACAATCTTCCCTACCATATGAATATACTTTCATGACCACCTCTATGTTTATATAGTATCATGGATACCTTTTTGCATGGATTTGAGATTAATTGACTTATCATTTAGTCTTGATTGTCACCTTGTGTATCAATTGCTATCCTACCCATGGGTGAGAGGTCATAGCTATTCCTAGGGTTGCATGATTGCTTTTGTGGTATAATAGTCTTTAGGATGATATGATAGTCCTTGTAAGTGAGTATGCTCAAGTGACAATCCTTAGCTTGATTTTAGCATGATGATAAGTCTTTGACTAACATAATTTCCCTTAGTATCCTTCTAATTGTTTAGTTTAGTGTTTGAATTAGGATAATAGCAACATGATTGCACATCTACTCCACAGTGAAAGTGTTTCCATGACCTTTCTCTAGTTTAGGATTATCCTTGAATGTTGATAAGACTCCCTTCATAAATATATACCAATACTATGTTGTTGATTTCCTTCCCATGGTGGTATGGCTTGTTGTCATAGATAGTTATCTCAAATAAATATAAATTTTCACTTTGTCATGATAATAACTTGTCAAAATGATAATCCACTCACTTCCCTCATGACTATCCTATAACATGAGAGTTCATGCTAACATAATCATAAAGTGAAGTAAGCGAATACATAAAAAACATACCTTAGATTTTGAGATTTGAGTTACCCAATCCTCAAAAGTTTGGCTTCAAAATCCTCAAAAATTTAAGCTTTTTGGCAAGTTCCTTTGTATTCAATGTTGAATTCTATATAACTCTAATAGGATTAGTCAAATTTATGAAAAAAATAAATCTATATCATCAAATTCAATCTAAATACATGAAAACTAGCATTCAAACAATATGAAACATGAAAATATTAGTTTAAATAATCAAATTTTGTCTAAAAGCATCCAATTTACTTCTTCTAAGTTGAAGAACCAAAATAAAGGTGGTGGATTAAGTAAAAAATGATTGTCTAAATGTCAACACCATGAAAATCATTTCTTTGTTCGATAATGCATAAGAAGTAGAGAATAATAGAGCATGTGGGTTTGATTCATAGATTGCACATGCTTTTTGTCCATTTTTTTGTTCCTGAAAAGTTTTGAGTGTTGTCTAAATTACAAAATACCCTATAACTAATACCCTCAACCCTAAACCCTATCCCTTAACCCTATGCCTTAAAGCCTATATGCTAGACCCTCAACCCTATACACTCAACCAGATAGAGAAAGAGGGGGATAGGAGGTAGAGAGGGGAGGGAGGTAGAGAGGTGAGAGAGAGAGAGGGTATGAGGTAAAGAGGGGAGGGACAGGGAGAGGGAGAGGGTAGGAGGTAAAGAGGGGAGAGAGATAGGGTGAGAAGATTTTATTTCACAATAACGTGAATGCATTATAACACACTCGTGTTATTATTTGCTTTGGTAATTTTCAAGCCTTTGTCTTGGATTTTCCTTGGGCTTCCAACCCAAAGGATTGGACTGAGTTTTGAATGTCCAAAGACGTATTTTTGCATATTGTAATTTTTTTTACATAATCTTGAGCGTGCTCCCCATCAGGTTTGTTCATGTTTTAATGACAAGTAAAAAAAATACCATGATAATGTTAAGCTCTCTCTTAGCTTTCTAACCATATAATTGTTTCCATGTTTTGAGTATGTTAAGGTTTTCATATTAAATTTCTTTTGTTAGTGTATCCATTTTTTGTCAAAAACCAGTGTGTGGTATTTTTGACTTTTCTTTTAACCATTCATCAAAATTTCAAATAAAATACATTTTTAGAAGCTAGACTCCATTCTACACGTATTAAAAAGAAATGATTTTCAATTAGTTTTCAAAAATTTTAGGGGGAGCATACTCAATTTTCTATTTTTCAGGATGTGTCCACTTTGAAAATTAGTAAAAAATCAATTCATGAAAAAATTATCAAAAAAACTGGGGATAAACTATGTGGTGTTAGCTAATTTCTCACCGAAGTGATATTTGGAATACTAAAAAAAAGTTAACATTTTAGGGGGGGCACACCAAATGCTATGTTATATTTTTTTGAAAAAAACATGACCAATTTGTGTGGTGTGATGCCCCATCATGCGACCCTAGAGAGTTAGACTAACAAGAGCAAAATTAATAGAAATTTTTTTTTTAAAGCAAGTAATTGCATTAACAAGAGCTCAAGATAACATCATACCCAATCATAAAGAAAAGTGCACTTCTAACTCCTCTAGGGAAACATACTGCATCAGTAGAACATAAAATTCATAACAACACAAGTGATATACATCATAATACTACAAATAAATGTAAAATTAACATTTGTAGAGATAGTTAATTACAAGGTTTCAATTCAAGATTACAAGACCGATCACATCGGTTTACAAATAATACAATTATGAATGTATACAACTCTGAAAGTGGAGGACAAATCTGAAACTAGAACACTTCAGCATAGATCTCGAACCACAACATCCAAGAAGACCAATGGATAGCTCTACCCCCCAACCATGTGGAACCCTAAGGTCCACCCCTCCGAGCTAGGAGATAACAATGCAGATTCCACTAAGTCAAGGATACTACAACAAATATAACCAAACATATATAGACTCGACACAGACCAACCAGATTAAGAAGACTGCACAAGACAAGGCAGTACTCCAGAGGCAACAATAAAAGTTAAAGAGGGAAGTAACTAAGCTGCAGCGAGGAGAGTCTCATTGCATGGTCCTAACATAGGTTATCTAGTCTATCTCTCACTAGAAGCCAAGACCCATCTATGGTTATCCTGGAGACCCCTCTCGGGCACCAGCTCCATAGGGTGACACATGCGGAGCTGACACATCCTCTCATGGGGACAAGGAGGTTGACCTTGCCAACTAGGCCTTCTCATCCCATCCTCAGCCTATGAGAGCACTCAAGGCATGGATGAGGCATCATACTTTATCTTGTTATGTGAATTACTACCCAAACCACATAGATATATTATTAAGTTACAACTTGATTACAACTCTCAAAGGGTTATCCAGGCAGCCACTTTTGGCATCAGCCCCACAATGAAAGCCACTCTCCTACATTCACCAAGTAACCCTAACCATCCAACAAGGAAACTTACATCATATGACAAGTATACAATGTCTATGCAAGGTATCTCCCTTCCTGCATATAGTATAACCATCGACTCAAAAACTGTACTCAAATCACATTCTTTCCCCAAATTAAACACCAACGATCTCATACAACTAGGAGACACGTAAACTACTCATTATCCTAAGACAATACATAAGATCAAACACCCATGGCCTCTAGAGTGAGACAAATAAAAGATAAAAAGAAAAGGCAGTTAAAATAACCCATTTCTAAGTTAATCCTATTGACATCCTTAAATTTGTATTCTATCATGATGAGGACCACAAAAATCAAGTTATCAATAACTATTGTTTGAACAAAACCCATATGATTTAGAACTAAAAATTTAAACTATAGTATTCATTACACAAAACTCCAATAGACAATATATGATATTACAATGTTTATGAATTAAATCCAACCACCTTCACATTAACAACCCCACATTGAAGGAATTGTGATCGATTTAAATAGAATCTTATCGATGATAAAATTGTACAATCATAATAATATATTTATTTATACAAATTAATACAGATAAAATCAAATACGTTAACTACTCTATATCCTAACAACTAATTTTCAATAATTAAGCCTAAATAAATTAGGTAGCTAAGATTTACTCTATATAAATATGACTATCACTATACCTAAAATTTCCACAGTTAAATTTGGAGAACTATCTATTACCGATAACTAATTATTCTAAATAAAACAAGCACTAATCTACTATTATTCAAGGGAATGCTTTGGCAAACATGCATGCTAGAATATATTCTATCTACCAAATTCCTTACAGAATACGCACAAATGAAAGGTTTTGAAGAAAAGATCGTAGAGTCATTTAGGCAAATGCATAAGGCAGGTATAAACTATAATAGTAGCAAATTAAATTTGTCTCAAAGATAGTCCAAATGCCATCTACCTAATAGCGATCATCGCATGGATGAGGTTGACCTTTGTTTCCTTGAAGGCACCCTAACTTATCAGTATGACACCAGTTAAATGGTGGTTGGATGGATATGTTTTCTTGGCGTCTGTAGGTCGTATAAGAATATAACTTAGGAGTATTTGCTATCTATCATAACATTCAAAGAGTAATGTCAGAGGATCACAAATGGATGTAAACTTAGGAGTTCTTAGCTGTGACACTGCTATAGGCTTGGGATCCTAAAGATTCTACAGGAACTTTATGATAATCAAATAGACATCTATGCAGATGTGAGCAAGTGCTGAGGATTAATTGGTGAGGGCGCTAAAAACCATAGAGGGAAAAAAAAGAATTTCAAATGTTAGACAGTTCCATTGTTTCAAGAACTTATAAGATAAGGAGGGTACAAGGAAGACTGAGAACTTTCTGCTGCCAGGACCTTGACTCCAACATGCTCTTACCATTCTTTCCTATTAAGATTTTGTTCCAATAAAGAAAGGATAAATCCAAACATTGATTATGACCCATTCCAAAAATATTCTGGCAGAAGAAATACAAAGTGGATGGAAAACCACTAAGGAGAAATTGAATGGTAGAAAATTTTGATCATGCAGAATTAAGCAAAACATTGGGGCCTGGCATGAACCCAACTTCATGACCCTTATAGCCGGCGCCATTCTAATTTCAAAGGCATACGAATTGATAGGCAAAGCCTCTAGAAGATGCCTTAACACAATGATATAATAATGATGGCAGGGAACAAATAATTTGATCAAAAGAATTATTGCATATCTCAGGCCAAAATGATCAAAGAAAGAATACACAGCCTACGTGCTACTTGGTAGATCACCATCAGAAAAAAACAAAAAGAAAACAACAAAGGAATTTGATCATGATGGATGCATGGCCAGGGATGAAAGAATTGGTCTTGTCAGATCCCTTGTCATACATTTAGTGAAAATTTGGATATATTAATGAATTTATCAATGAGGTGTTTGAAAAGAATGAGGTATTTCCTTGGTGCCTGCATGTCACAAATGAGATTTACCCTAGGTATTACTGTAACTCAGAAACTCTATTG
The DNA here is from genome assembly GCA_027924645.1 of Cunninghamia lanceolata. NCBI lineage: Eukaryota > Viridiplantae > Streptophyta > Pinopsida > Cupressales > Cupressaceae > Cunninghamia > Cunninghamia lanceolata. The sequence goes on along the minus strand of BSBN01000148.1, from coordinate 4,907,095 downwards.
TTGTTCTATAAAAATCCTAAACACAAGCTACCTAAATTTTGATCTTCTCTCCACGTCTATGCAGGAGTGGAACTAGTAAGGTGAGTTTTAAAATGCTCAGGTGAATTCCACAGACAAAGGGTTGAAAAGTACTTTTGGATGGCATTGGCGACAGAAGGACATGGGCATCAATCGGAACATGATAAGGGTAGAAAACTAAAAGAAATTATGGCTGTCATGCACGTAAGAAAGGTGACCAAACAGACCAAACAACAACAAAGAGAGAGAGCTTCATACACAGAACACAAACTATCTCAATCATATTTACTTAATCATTTCAAAAGACATACCTGGATTTAATCTTTGAGCCTCCTGATCAGAATCCTCTAGCTCAACTATCTTCTCCCTCTCATTTTCTTCTACCAAAACTCCCTCAATTTCTGTCTTTTCTCTTCCCAACACCTCCCTCCATTAAAAAAATGGGTAATCTCATAAATTACCACAACCATGCATCCATTACCCAGAATCCCCACTCCCCAGAGAAAATTTAAAATTTTACTAATAATAGAGATTTCCCCAAATCTAGAAAATTCACATTCGCCAAACCACAACATTAAATTATTACCTAGTATTATTCTTTAAAAGCTATATATATTTATTAACCATGAAAAACTTCAGATGCTTAAAAAAATAATTAATTTATTCAATAATGAAGTTTACTTAAGTAATATTCCAAACTTTACGACTACTCAGAATACTACTAAATTTAGCATATAGATAGTATTATCATTATGTTAAAGTATTACCGAAAGAAACACATAGACATAACTTAAACAAACTCAACAATGCTCCACAACACGTGATGTACAACAACATGAAGTGAGGATCAAACGTCATATCACGACACACGACCACAACTGAAAATTGAGACTGACCTAGGGGAATAAACCTCATGTTATCTCCATCAATGTCATCCATTGGTGTAAGGGCCTGCTCAGACCTGCTAAGTCAGGTGGAGTCGAGGCCCGGTACCTACAACCTGCATAAGAACAATAGATTATATATGATCCACTGCACATATATCAAACACACACACAGTCAAAGAATCACGGCGTAGTAGGGTGCTCGAAACGAGTAGTACTACACCATCCCTGCTCTGAAACAAGACTATCAACATTTTATATAAAATTAGATATCAAAAAGTTGAGTAAAACATGATAATATTAAACCATTACCAATCATGCCAATCTCATCATAACTAGAATAATAATAATGCCATCATAAACATGTAACACATGCCAAAACTATATCAGTCGAACATAGTCCATCATGATCAAAATAAGTATAAACTATAAGCCTAATAACTCAAATGTCTCAGACTATCTGAATGCAATGAAAGAACTAACAACTGTCCCAAAACTAACAAAAAGGTAATGTGAAACTAGCAACTATCACAAGCCAAAAATGAGGGGGCATCACATCATCCCCCCTAGAATCAGGCTTACTCCTGGAAGCCTACAAATAAGTAAGGGTATAACTCCCTCATCTTGGAAGCATCCTCCTAGGTACTAGAAGTCTCGTCATTAGGATCCCACTAGACCCTGACTTGCTCCACGTCTCTGCCCCTAAGAGCAAGTCCCCTGTGCTGTAAACTGCCTACGGGCTTCAAAGCCAACTTCTCGTCCTCTACCTCACATAAAACTAGAAGTCTCCACCACGGTGCCCTGGTACTCTGCCTAACAGTTATCAACCATTGCAAAGACTTTGTACAATCTGCCTACATCACCAACCATTGGCTTTCAAGCCACTGGTCGATGTCCAAACCCTAAAGTACTCCTCTGGGGACACTATCTAGCAATATGACCCTGTTAGCCACAAGAGAAGCACCTGGTACCTCTACCAAAGCCACCACCACCCTAAAAAGCACTAGACTACTGGAAACTACCCCTGCTCGCTACAGACTGTGTGCTCAAAGCGGGTCAATCAACATGATGCAGTCTAGCACGCTGCCAATTTTGGTTCTTCTTATTTTGAAGCTTGTTATCCTACTGTGGCTGCGAATTCTTTGGCTTGGACTGAGAGTACTTCTGTTGCTATCCACCCTTTGAGGGTGCATGAGATCCTAATGCCTGAGTATGTCCACCACAAGAACCATATCCTGCAGATGGTGCACTACCAATGTGCACAGCTATATGCCCATCAAGTGTCACAGCCAAATTCTCCTCCACTAACCAGGCTTTCTCCACTGCAACCTCCATAGACTTATGTTTGAATACACGAACTCCACTAATCTAGACACTTAAGCCCCTCATAAAATGTTGCACCAACATAGACTCGTCATCACCAATACCTGTATATTGCTTGAGCTCAAAAAATCTGCGCTCATACTACTCAACTGACATCGCCATATGCCACAACTCATGGAACACATTTGTGCGATGCTGCCTCCAATGATCAGATAGGAAATGGGCTTTGAATTACTCTAAGAACAACACCCATGAAACAATGCTAATTTCTAAGTGCAGCTTTTGCTCCTCTAACGGCCACCAAGTTGAAGCAAACCCTCAGAGATGTAGAATAGCACATATGGCTTTGGTGTTGTTGCCATAAGGATGGGTGGCAAAACACCTACCTATATCCAATAACCAAGTCTCTGCCTCTAGACCACTACCAGATCCATTAAAGGTGGGAGGGCATGCCCTCAGAAGATCTCTCATATGGCTGGCTAGTGTGGCCTCCTTCTTAGCTATCAGCTCTCTCTGCCTAGGTGATCTCTCTCTCTAGGTTCTAACTGATCTACCTCCTGACCCCCTATAGGCTACTTAACCTCCTATCTAGGACCTAAATGCTCTCTCCACCTAGGTGATCTCTCTCTCTAGGTTCTGACTGATCTACCTCCTAACCCCCTCTAGGCTTCTCAACCTCCTATCTAGGACCTAAATGGGCAAGGTCCTCCTCAAGTAATTGTCTCAACTGGGCTCCCTTAGGCTGACCCTGACCTTCCATGTTCAGACCCCTGCCTTCATGGGCACTCTCATGAGGAGAACTGGGAGTAGGTGTACCACCACCACCTCTCCCACGACCCCTACCTCTGCCACGACCTCAACCACTACCTCTAGGCATCTACCTACAGCACCAAAAGATGATTTGTTACATTCAGAAAGGGATAAATCAGGGATGAAGTTTAATTTACAGAGTTTAAGCACTAGGTCACATAATGGGCTCAATTACAACCAGAGTACCTAGTGTTTAAACTTGGCTCTGATACCAAATGTGATGCCCCATCATGCAACACTAGAGAGTTAGACTCACAAGAGCAAAATTAACAGAAATATTTTTTTTTAAGCAAGTAATTGCACTAACAGGAGCTCAAGATAACATCATACCCAATCATAAAGAAAAGTGCACTTCTAACTCCTCTAGGGTAACATACTGCATCAATAGAACATAAAATTCATAACAACACAAGTGATATACATCATAATACTACAAATAAATATAAAATTAACATTTGCAAAGATACTTAATTACAAGGTTTCAATTCAAGATTACAAGACCGATCACGTTAGTTTACAAATAATACAATTATGAATGTATACAACAACTCTAAAAGTGGAGGACAAATCTGAAACTGGAACACTTCAACACAGATCTCAAACCACAACATCCAAGAAGACCAATGGATAGCTCTGCCACCCAAACATGTGGAACCCTGAGGTCAACCCCTCCGAGCTAGGAGATAACAATGTGGATTCCACTAAGTCAAGGATACTACAATAAATATAACCAAACAAATACAGACTCAACACAGACCAACCAGATTAAAAAGACTACACAAGACAAGGTAGTACTCCAAAGGCAACAATAAAAGTTAAAGAGGGAATTAACTAAGCTGTAGCAAGGAGAGTGTCATCGCATGGTCCTAACATAGGTTATCCAGGCTATCTCTCACTAGAAGTCAGCCCCCATCTATGATTATCCTAGCGACCCCTCTCTGGCACTGGCCTCATAGGGTGACACATGTGGAGCTGACACATCCTCTATGCATGCATAAGGCAGGTATAAACTATAATAGTAGCAAATTAAATTCATCTCAAAGACAGTCCAAATGCCATCTACCTAATAGCGATCATCGCATGGGTGAGGTTGACCTTCCTTTCACTAAAGGCACCCTAACTTATCAGTACGACACCGGTTAAATGGTGGTTGGATGGATATGTTTTCTTGGCATCTGTAGGTCGCATAAGAATATAACTTAGGAGTATCTGCTATCTATCATAACATTCAAAGAGTAATGTCAGAGGATCACAAATGGATGTAAACTTAGGAGTTCTCAGCTGCGACGCTGCTATAGGCTTGGGATCCTAAAGATTCAATAGGAAATTTATGATAATCAAATAAACATCTATGTAGATGTGAGCAAGCACTGAGGATTAACTGGTGATGGCACTAAAACCCACAGAGGGCAAAAAAAGAATTTTAAATGTTAGATAGGCCCATCATTTCAAGAACTTGTAAGATAGGAGGGTACAAGGAAGACCGAGAACTTTCTGCTACCAAGACCTTGACTCCAACATGCTCTTAGCATTCTTTCCTATTAATATTTCGTTCCAATCAAGAAAGGATAAATCCAACCATTGATTACGGCCCATTCCAAAAACATTCTGGCAGAAGAAATAGAAAGTGGACAGAAAACCACTAAGGAGAAATTGAATGGCAGAAAATTTTGATCATGCAGAATTAAGAAAAACATTTGGGCCTCGCACGAACCCAACTTCATGACCCTTATAGCTAGTGCCATTCTAATTTCAAAGGCATGCAAATTGATATTCAAAGCCTCTAGAAGATGTCTTAACACAATGATATAATAATGATGACAAGTAATGAATAATTTGATCAAAAGAATTATTGCATATCTCAGGCTAGAAATATTAGAGAAAGCATATGTGGCCTACGTGCTACTTGGTAGATCACGATCAGAAAAAAAAAAAAAAAAAAATAGTGGAATTTGATCATGATGGATGCACGGCCAGGGATCAAAGTGTTGGTCTTGTTAGATCCCTTCTCATACGTTCAGTGAAATTTTGGATATATAACTGAATTTATCAATGAGGTGTATGAAAAGAATGAGGTATTTTCTTGGTGCCTGCATGTCACAAATGAGATTTACCCTAGGTATTACCGTGACTCAAAAACTCTATTGTTGTTCTATAAAAATCCTAAACACAAGCTGGCTAAATTTTGGTCTTCTCTCTGCATCTATGCATGAGTGAAACAAGTAAGGTGAGTTTTGAAATTCTCAAGTGAATGCCACAAAAAAAGGGTTGAAAGGTACTTTCGGATGGCATTGGCGACAGAAGGACATGGGCATCAATCAGAACATGATAAGGGCAGAAAACTAAAAAAAACTTCGGCTGTCATGCATGCAAGAAAGGTTTCCAAACAAACCAAACAATAGAAAAGAGAGGGAGAGCTTCATACATAGAGCACGAACTATCTCAACCATATTTACTTAATCATTCCAAAAGACATACCTAGATTTAATCTTTGAGCCTCCTGATCAGAATCCTCTAGCTCAATTCTCTTCTCCCTCCCATTTTCTTCTGCCAAAACTCCCCCAATTTCTGTCTTTTCTCTCCCCAACACCACCCCCCATTAAAAAAAATGGATAATCTCATAAATTACCACAACCATGCATCTGTTACCCAGAATCCCCACTCCCTAGAGAAAATTTATAATTTTACTAATAATAGAGATGTGAGGGAGGAAATAAGGTTAGTCAAATTAATGAAAACAAAAACCCAAACATCAATAGAAGTTGAAAGCAAAGAAGATTGAAACCAACCAAAGTAAATATACTTACAAACTCTTTTACTTGTTGTTTTCCATTGTTTGCCTATCTTTCTTTGATCTTGATTGTGAAGCCCTCAGAAGCTTTCTTTGCTTGCTTGCTTGTTAAAGACGACAAAGGAAGAATGGCTGTGATACCTATTTGTGTTAAATGTGAGCTTCAAACACATGATAATGGAGGACACTTGAAATGGAAGGAAGAAGAGATTAAGAGAAATTTGGGTATAATTATTTTGCAAGATGAAGTTCCCCCTCAATGGCTTAGAAGAGGGTTTTATTTATAGATTTTCTAAAAAGGCAATGGAGGGTGAGGATCAAAAGATGAGATCAATGGCTCTCATTTTTTGTGAATCTTTAATTCATAATGGATGAATTAAAAATTTTTTTTTGAGAAGAGTGGGTTATGACAATTGAATTTTATATTCGATTGGTGGAGGATAGTGGGGGACAACTGAATTAAGAATTCAATTAGTGGAGGATAGTGGGGGACAATTGAATTAAGAATTCGATTAGTGGAGGATAGTGGGGAACAATTGAATTATTCAATTGGTGGAGGATAGTGGGGAACAATTGAATTAAGAATTCAATTAGTGGAGGATAGTGGGAAAAAATTGAATTAAAAATTCAATTGGTGGAGGATAATTGAATTAAAGATTTATTTTGGATAATAGAGGATATTAGCTAATTAAATATTAAGAATATTTAATTATATGTGCAACATGGTGAGGTGGAAGAGATGAGGTGGATTGATGAGGTGGATTGATGAAGTGGATTTTGTGAGGTGGATTTTAGGACTTAGGACATTAAAAGGATTTTGGGATTTTAATTGAATGATGTGGGATTATTAGACATTTAGAAGAATTTAGGGAACTTAATTAAATAAAATAATTTTATTTAATAATGGGATAATGAACCAATCAAATAAATTTACAATATTTACTTAATTGATAGAAGAAAATAAGAATTAAAATAAATATTAAAATATTTACTTAATTCGACCCGAGCCAATTTTAGGTGTATACATTTTGCCCCTCTTTGAAGCAATGTGTTTTATCACGTTGTTTCAAAGAATAAGAATAGTTTGATGCTGATACATGCCCTAGTTTGCCCCTGGTACAGGTTATGGTGATAGGATGCCCCCTTGGGAGATTGAATGTAACGAAGGTAGAAGATGTGAGATGGACAATCTCACAAAGAAGAAGGTGAAGACGGGTTAGGATGGAGAAAAATAGGATATGGTTCAGAGAAATAGACATGGGAAGCCATCATAGGGTCATACAGTCAGATATGTGTCACTTGCTATATATAGGAGCTAGGTCCACAAGTATTATTCATTTGTACACTTGTCCATAGTTGATTTATCCTCTGGAGAGCTTAGGAGAGCATGGCAGCCAGAGAGATTGATATTCTGCGCGAGGAGCATCAGTTTGAGCGGATTTGACGATTCAATCGGCCAGCAGAGGTAGGACCCTCGGTATGTAGTTCTTCAAAACTTGTCAAAAGTCAATTTTTATGTGTATTAATGGCTAGGAAAACTAACTAGGACAGATGCGCAACAATGCTCATTTTGCGCATATGCGCGCCGAAATGGCGCATACATTGCCGAATGGCGCATTTACGCCGCAAAGTGGCACATTTGAGCCAGGAATGTGCGCATGCGTTCTTTTTGCGCTTTTGAGCTATTAAGTGGCACATACATCCATAAATTGTGCATATGTGTTGTGAATGTGCGCATATGCTAGTGTTGCGCATGCGATCTCTTAAATGGTGCATTTGCTGTGAAATTGCGTATTTGATAGAGGAAGTGGTCCATGTGCCAGAATGGCGCATACACATTAGAAAGTGGCACATTTGTGCTGAAGTGGTGCTTTTAGTATGAAATGGTGCATTTGCCACCTGGATTGGCACATTTGCCCTTTAGAAAAATCAGTTGACTTGACGAAATTAACCCAATTGGCATCCTGATCAATGCGTCAATTGATGAGCGATCTCCGAGATTGTGGTGAATCTAGTCGAGAGATGATATGCTATTTTTGATTAATTTGATATGTCAAGTCATTGATATGATAATTTGATTATGATGAGTAGGCTTGCTTGGTTATGAATTTTTTTTGTTGACGGTATGTTATGCTTAGATATGGACTTCTTTTGACGTTATGTGTTGTTTGGTTGCAGGAGGATATTCGAACGGTCCTGACATCACGAGAGCTATTCTCATTGCCATTTTTGCAGTGGTATATGTTGACTAAGCTAGATCACGAGGCCCTAGGCACTATGGGTGTGTACCATGTTTGCTTTATGCCTAAGGTTTGCACAAAATGGGCTATGTTGATGGCAGTGGTGGAGTGATTCCATAGTGAGCATGGTACATTCCATCTACCGACGGGGGAAATGGTAGTTACTCTTGAGGATGTGTACTAGATTCTGTACCTCCTAATTCAGGGAGAGCTGGTTGAGTATGAGTCTCAGCGGGATGCTGGCTTAGAAGAGTGCAGACGCGTTTTTGATGATCCAGAGTTGGTGGGGGAGGAGATTTTGTGGTAGGACATGCATGACTATTATGACTACTTCCCGAGCATAGTAGCTGGACTGATCAGTGGCATGATATGCCTTGATAGGAGAGTGTACGGCTTCCCGATCGGCTGGGGGAGGGTGCTGGAGAGTATGATTACAGACAGAACCCGGTATGCGTGGGGGGTGTGTGTGCTTGCGCACTTGTATAGAGACATGCACCAGGTGGTTTACCATAGGGGAGCTAGTTTATCTGTAGGTACATCACTGTTGCAGTTTTGGTTGTGGGAGCACATTGCTATCACATGGCTGATCTACGTATTTCATAGGCAGAGGGGTGAGCCCTATAGTTACGGCTACGCAGGTGTGATTTCCCAGCACAGGTTGGGGAAGCTTGAGTACTAGAGGCATTCTTTTGATGGACTAGATGCAGTTGTATGGCAGCCATACATTGACTACAATGTATGGGATGATGAGGCAGATGAGTTGCCTTATTGCTTCTAGACGAGATGGCTTATCGGCAGGACTCAGTATATTTTGGAGCAACAGATTGTCAGCCGAGTTCAGAGACAGTTTGGTTGTGTTCAAGGCAGACCGCAGGGTGAGACACGCTTTGCCAGGACTCACACAGAGAGGTATAGGTGGGGTCCTGTGGCATCTTATGAGGAGGCATTGGCCAATTTTCAGCAGATTCCCTATGCAGCCTGGCCGATGAGGAGAGACATAGTGGATGCTGGCATGATGCCAGACTATGAGGAGTGGTTTGCAGCACATCCATTTCCCAGATACTCAGGTCCTGGAGAGTTGGCTCCTCGTGTAGATGAGGACAATTCAGACGAGGAGGGTTTAGTTGGTAGGGGGAGGGGGGGACTGATGCAGAGCATCAAGGACAGCAGTAGCAAGTTTCACAACTTCAATGGAACATCTCTTAAGTTCACTATTTCTTCCTCTGACAGAGACCAAACTTCACACAAGGTAGGCTTCAACACCAGGCACTCAACTCCACCTACCTTTCCATACAAGTCACTAAGCAGGATTTGCAGGGACATCAATCTCTACCATACTTATCATGGACAGTCACAACCTCACTACTCCAAGAGAAGAACAGTCACAATATCATCTTGGGGTGATCTCCCTTTAACACAAACTCAATCTAATCCAACATGTCAAGCAAGTCACATGCCTAACATGCCTATTGTCATCATTGATAGAGCAATACCTCACTAAACTTACCTATGTCTTCTTTGTAGTGACTGCTGCCCTTCTCCATTTACCAATGCAAAAGATCTTGGTGGATCATTTTCAAGACAAACTCCACCTACACTGTTCTCTTGCCCCTACAACCTTCACAAGCCATTGTATTTCCTAGTATACTACCCATTCCATTGAGCAAAAAAGAAAAATGTCAATGGAATGGGCAAAAATCCATCAGACTGTCAAAAGAAGCCCTACACTAGGGTTTTAAACCACTTTTAAACAAAGGAGAGATGCAGAGGTATGCATGGGTGTCAAGAGCCCAAACAAGTTGTAAGTGACAAGTAATTCAACCACCTAAACAACCATCACAAATACCATCCACCACTCAACCGTACAAGTACGGATTTATGCAGAAAACAACGATTTTCTAATGGAGACAACAATTTCTAAAAGACAGTTTATGGAAAACTACTGATATCTTTCACCTAGTTTGCTGTCAAGGCTTCAAATCAAGCTTAAATCAAAGATACTTCACACCCCTTTCCATCCATTACACACTTGAGCAATGATGAAGCCGTACAGTTGCGGGTACGACAGGAAAAGAGCATAGAAAAATTAGAAAAATAGAAAAAATAGTAAACAGAGGTCTCTTTTAGTTCTTTCTTCTAAATCTTTTGAATGTTCTCCACATTGGCAACCTTCCTTGGCTTAGAACAAGCCTTACATATGCATGGAATGGCAGGGGTCGATCAAAACTACCCAAAACCCTTGATGCTTTCTTGTTTTAAAACTGCAGTCTTAAACTTGTCTTCTACCGACTGTTTTCATGATTAGAATGATTTCTTAACATAAGGTTTAACCTATGACAAGGTTTTAAACACCCTCCCAAATTTAGACATGCCTTTAAAAGGATTACAACATGAAGACTTTAAATGACTACCTATGACAAACATTAAAACATAAATGACTAACCTATAACTACAAGACTGTCCTACCTAGGACTAATAACATAACCATAGTAGACTCTAGTTATTTGGACATAGTCCATTACAAATATGGCTTTCAAGCCTTATACAACATCTAAATGGTCTCATAGACCTTATTTAACCAAACAAACTACTTGCAAATTAACCAAAACCTAAACATCTAGGTGCTCCTGCACCATACTCCCCGGCATGATGAAAACTCTTGTCCCAAGAGTTAGGGGATCCATTCCATCCACTCTTCCAGCTAGTTGGGATGTTCCTCTAACTGGTGACAGGGAACATGAACTCTCCAAGAGTTATCTTCCTCCTTCTCCAACCTGCATGGCTCTTGTAAACAGTGTTAGTACCATAAAACTTGGTTTGGTGTCCTTGTCCAGGACCTTGCTGCAGCAATGCTTCAGCTCTTCTCAACTGGAACTTCTGATTCATTCCTCCCTGTACCTTCTGCTATTTGCCTTCCGTCTTTTGGCTCCTTATAGGGCAATCAATGTCCCCAACCTTGACATAACTCAAGTCCCAAGCCTGCTGCTCTCTAGGACTGTCATCCACCTTCTTCTGCTGGAACTGTTCTAGCTGCTTGCACTCATCCTTAACCTACATACTCAACTGTAGTTTCTCTCCAAAACAAATAACAACATGTTCCTTCTTCTCTTCACAAGTTAAAGGAATCATTTTGAACTTCTTACCATCTTTGTGCACCACATAGGTATTAGTATACCCATCATGAATAGTCCTCCTCAAGTGTTGCCATGGCCTACCCAAGATAATATGCCCACATGTCATGGGAATAACATCACACAAAACATACTCTTGATATGGACCAATAGTAAAATCAACATATGCCTTCTTAGTAACCCTTACCTACTGCTCTTGGCTCACCCAAGTGACATTGTAAGGACTAGGATGATCAAAAGTTTTCAATCCCAACTTATTCACCATTTCCCAAGAAACTAAGTTATCATGAGAACCTAAATCTACAATCAACTTGCATATCTTGCCATGGCTCAAACAATTAGTTCTGAAAATAGATATCTGTGGTGGTTGTTGCATCTTGCCTCTTTCCACCATGAGCATCTCTCCATCCATCATTGGAGAGGCTGACGACATTTCTAGTTCTTCTGGCTTCTCCTCCTCTTGTGCCAAGTGAACTCTTTTGTCCTTGGTCTTGTCAGTACCATCCTTCTTAGGATAGTTGAAAGATGTGTGTCCCACCTCATTGCAGTGATAACATCTACCTGTGAACACTCCTCTACCTGCTCCAAATCTACCTCCACCTCTATATCCACCTCTCTGTTCTGTAGAAATCTCCTTACCCTTCTCATTGTTGTTTTGAACTTCATTAGTAGGTCTACCCCTACCTCTATTTCCTCTTCCATAACCTCCTTACCTTTCTTGCTTCCTCTTCACTTTCTCTTTAGCCCTGATGGCTAACTAAAAACACTCTCCAAGTGTTTTTGGTACTGCCAACCCAATCTCATCCTGCAAGTTATACCTAAGCCTATTAAGGTATCTTGCCACTTTCTCTTCTTCATCTTCCAATCCCCCTCTAATACTAAGCTTATGAAATTGCTCGGTATATGACATAACATCCATGTCCTTCTGCTTCAGATTCTGTCTCATCCTCTTTGTCTGAATGGAGTAATCAGATGGAAGGAATTGGTCTTTCATCATATCCTTCATCCTACTCCAAGAGGTGATTTTTGCTACACCTCTAGCCAGTCTCTCTGTCTGCACACTACTCCACCAGGTAAGTGCTATACCTCTCAGTTTTGTTTTTGCAAACTTGATCTTCTTCTCATCACTCATCTCCTCATACTCAAAAAAAATTTCAGGGCATCTATCCACCCTAATACCTCTTCACTATCCATCTTCCCCTGATAGATAGGTAACTCAATGTTTGCCTTTGTTCCACTTCCTTGGACTACCTTCAGCAATCTCACAAACTTCTTCTCTTCAGCATCTAACTCATCCTCAAGAGGATTCTCATCAGCATCCTCATTTCCTTCTGAATCATCTTGTTCATCCCCTCTAGGTTTCTTCTCTAATGCTTCCAATCTAGCCAAGATTGTTGCATTCTCCCTTCTCACTTGCCTCAACTCTCTATCTCTGGCAACATCCTGTTCTCTTCTATCCCTCAGCTCTTTCTCTCTTGCCTCTAAGGCTTCTCTCAACTCAGCATTCTCTCTTGCCATCTAGTTTTTAGGAGGCATCTTCACAAACTCTCACAGACGTTTATCTTCTTCACAAGATCCACAACACCCTCAAGGATCTACTTGCTAGCTCTGATACCAAAAATGATGCAGAGCATCAAGGACAGCAGTAGCAAGTTTCACAACTTCAATGGAAAGTCTCTTAAGTTCACTATTTCTTCTTCTAACAAAGACCAAGCTTCACATAAGGCAGGCTTCAACACCAGGCACTCAACTCCACCTACCTTTCCATACAACTCACTGAGCAGGATTTGCAGGGACATCAATCTCTACCATACTTATCATGGATAGTCACAACCTCACTGCTCCAAGAGAAGGACAGTCACAATATCATCTTGGGGTGATCTCCCCTTAACACAAACTCAATCTAATCCAACATGTCAAGCAAGTCACATGCCTAACATGCCTATTATCATCATTGACAGAGCAATACCTCACCAAACTTACCTATGTCTTCTTTGTAGTGACTGCTGCCCTTCTCCATTTACCAATGCAAAAGATCTTGGTGGATCATTTTCAAGACAAACTCCACCTACACTGTTCTCCTGCCCCTACAACCTTCACAAGCCATTGTATTGCCTAGTATACTACCCATTCCATTGAGCAAAAATAGAAAAATGTTAATGGAATGGGCAAAAATCCATCAGACTGTAAAAAGAAGCCCTACACTAGGGTTTCAAACCACTTTTAAACAAAGGAGAGATGCAAAGGTATGCAAGGGTGTCAAGAGCCCAAACAAGTTGCAAGTGACAGGTAATTCCACCACCTAAACAACCATCACAAATACCATCCACCACTTAGCCGTACAAGTACGGATTTATGCAGAAAACAATGATTTTCTAATGGAGACAATAATTTCTAAAAGATAGTTTATGGAAAACTACTGATATCTTTCACCTAGTTTCTTGTCAAGGCTTCAAATCAAGCTTAAATCAAAGATACTTCACACCCCTTTCCATCCATTACACACTTGAGCAATGATGAAGCTATACAGTCGCGGGTATGGCAGGAAAAGAGCATAGAAAAATCAAAAAAATAGAAAAAATAGTAAACAGAGGTCTCTTTTGGTTCTTTCTTCTAAATCTTTTGAATGTTCTCCACATTAGCAACCTTCCTTGGCTTAGAACAAGCCTTACATATGAATGGAATGGCAGGGGTCAATCAAAACTGCCCAAAACCATCGATGCTTTCTTGTTTTAAAACTGCAGTCTTGCAATTGTTTTTGGAAACTTGTCTTCTACCGACTGTTTTCATGATTAGAATGCTTTCTTAACATAAGGTTTAACCTATGACAAGGTTTTAAACACCCTCCCAACTTTAGACATGCCTTTAAAAGGCTTACAACATGAAGACTTTAAATGACTACCTATGACAAACATTAAAACATAAATGATTAACCTATAACTACAAGACTGTCCCACCTAAGACTAATAACATAACCATAGTAGACTCTAGTTATTTGGACATAGTCCATTACAAATATGGCTTTCAAGCCTTATACAACATGTAAATGGTCTCATAGACCTTATTTAACCAAACAAACTACTTGCAAATTAACCAAAACCTAAACATTTAGGTGCTCCTACACCAGGGACGGAGGAGGAGGAGGAGAGATCCAGGAGATGATGGGGGATGGCGACAGAGGCAGAGAGTCAGAGAGGGGCTTGTGGGTTAGTAGGTAGTTGGACAGGCGTAGGTCCAGGTGCCAATGCAACCAGAGGTATCATAGAGACAGGTGTCGTCACCTCAGCAGGTGGCACAACCGAAACAAGGACAGGTGCCAGCGCAGCAGGTGGCATAGGTTGAGCAGGCTCCACAGCCTGATGTGCAGCAATAGGTTATGGTTTCCTTACAGAGCCAGATTAGGCAGCTGAGGGCTCATCTAAGAGTTGTAGAGTCACGGAGAGAGTCAGATGCGACTCAGATATCCAAGTTGAGCAGGGAGAGAGATGCAGCCTTAGCTAGTATGCGGGCTATGAGGTCAGAGCGGGATGCAGTCGTGATGGCCATGGGTACAGATGGGACCTCCAGTTTCTTGGTGGCACAGGTGCAGCAGTCATAGGCACAGGTAGCTAGGTGCAGAGTGAGCTTACTAGAGCTCAGGCGTAGGCTCAGTATTATAGGGGCTTATATCACAGTGCTATGTCAGCGAGTCAGAGAGCATCGAGCTTCAGGAGCTAGTCAGAGGCAACACAGAGAGCAGGTGGGTCTCAGTCTGTAGGCTCAGTGAGGGGCCCACCACTATCAGGGGTGGATAGAGGAGAGGCTAGTGCCGGGAGCAGTGTTCCCCGACGGTAGAGTTAGTCAGAGCCAGACACTTGTATTTGATGTGTATTGTAGCACCTTTTTGATGATGGCTGAGATAGCTGATATATGTATTTTTATTTTGAGACATGTATCACCATTTGTTGTATACATTAATGACATGACTCTGAGATTGGACAGAGATTATGAAATATTGTACATTTGGACATGTGTTTGATGTTTATGTGATGATGTTGTTTCCTGATCTATATGCATGGGCTATATACATGATGCTTTGATGTTTATATGCTATGGATGCAACTTGTCTTATGATGTGCTATCTGTGATGCATACTAAATGAATGATTTTGATTTATGCAAATGCTAATGTGGATGGATATGATTACGCAGTTCTATATGTTTGTGACCTATGTTTTTGATTTTCTTTTTGATATGATGTTATGGATGCAAAATGTATGGACATTGATCTAATGTACTTATGATATATGCAAATGATGTAATTATGTGAATGACTATCTCATGTGATGTGATATGCAACTTTATATGCTATGTTTTTTATATGTCCAGATGTACTCAATTGACACAGAGATGATATAGACGAGTGGGATAGAAGAAGATGAAGAAATACTGACTTTCGTTTGATATACTGTAGGATTTTCTTTCTTGCATGGATGATATGTATTTGTTGGATATGAGATGGATATGGATGTGGATACGTCATCTTGGGATTGCAAGTCTTTTGCTTTCATCATTGGGCACTTTTTGGTATTTTTCATTCTTTGAAATGTGGTAAGAGGATACAAGCATCTAGGTATAATTAGACCGAGATGACCTAAGTATCACTCACCTAGATTTTGATATAGCAAGTTGATACAAGCATCTAGTCAAACTTGAATCTAGATGACCTGAGTACTTCTTGTGTTTTAACAGACAAGGATTGCCCCTTTTCATGTTTAGACCTCGGAGTCCTCAATGATCTTTTGCTAATCACGTCATTAGACATAAGTCGTCACATTACTTAAGTTTAATCCACAAGCAGCAAACAACAAAAAATTATGCTCCCATCATAGCATCTCTAGCTGTTGGCATCCTTGAGTAGCATAGGAAGACATAATTGACAAAAATTCAAGACCTTTTAAGTTAACCTGTTGACAAAACATTCTTGCATTAGATGTGTCTTTTACCATATTTGAGATAGAATTGTTTTGAGTGTTTCGGTATGGTGCTCTTCTTTGTTTTTGTTTTGGACAGGTTGATGTTATGCGTCGAGAACTTTGTTCTAGGTAGCTTTCTTTTTTACTGTGCTTGTCTAGTGAAGGTATTGCAATCCTTTATTGGTATCCCCTTTTAGAATGGTGGCATTCAAGAATCCAAATCCACAACTAGGTCGAGGAGTTGCCCCCAGTTTAGACAAGGATCGACTTATTATGGGTGAGATGACAACAGATATGGAGAGACGGACCCTAAGGGATTGACCTAGTGCCTCGAGGGCTCATTGCTAAATGGCCTTGCCTATGTGACGACACAGAGGCAACGTAGTTCGAGGGAACCCTGATGGACCTAAGACCTAGGTGATGGTGAATATGCCAAAGTGGTATGGACTTAGATAGATAGAAAGACCAGATATGGGACTGACAGGACAGCAGAGCCTCGGGGCGCATTGAGAATGGCCTTGCCTATGTGATAACTCAGAGGCAACATAGTTCGGGGATGGTTCAAAGGACTAGTTTGATACGATGGAGATAAGAGACAAAGAAGTCGGCATAGATGGAGGGAGTAGTTTGTCATAGATAGCGCCTGATTACCAGGTTTTCACCACTTGCTTTTATTTGTACGAGCAGCTAAAAGTACACATGATGCTTTTTTGCCAAGTTTTCATCATGGTACCTATCCTTTTGTTATTTTTCTATTTTTTTGATCTTTTTTGTTCTATTTTTTATCACTTTTTCAAAAAATTTGGATTTTTTCGGGACTCCCTTACATTGGGGTTTTTAGGTATAGAACTTGCGAAGATGCATGCTATTGATAGGATCATCAAATAGTTCACCTGTAGATGTGGCCAATTGATATGCCTCTGATCCATAAGCTATGATGACGACATAGGGACCTAACTAGTTGGGTTCAAACTCGCCTTTCTTTTCTCTATCTTGCTGATTTCTGGGGTTCTCTCTAAGGATGAGATCACCAACTTGGAATACTTGGGGCTTTACCCTATGATTGTAGCTTCTAGACATTCATTGCTGATATGCTTTTAGGTGGTTAAAGGCTTGTTGCCTTCTTTCTTCCAGTAGTTCTAACTCTTGAAGTCTAGTCACTCTGTATTCTTCATCAGATATGAGGCCTCTTAACGAAACTTGCAAGGATGGGATCTCGAATTCAATGGGCAAGATGGCTTCAGCTCCATAGACCAGGGAGTATGGTGTTGCACCTGTGGGTGTGTGGATGCTTGTGCAGTAGGCCCACAGCGCGGGATTTAGTTGAACATGCCAATCACGGCTGGCCTCATTGACAATCTTTTCAAGGATTTTTAGTATGGCTTTATTTGATGCCTTCACCTGACCATTGCCTTGGGTGTAATACGGGGTTGAAAAGTGGTGTTGGATATGGAATTTATCACATAGTTCCTGGACATCCTAATTTTTGAAGGGTCATCCATTATCCATGATAATGGACGAAGGGATACCGTAGTGACAAATGATATAGTTTAAGATAAACGAGGCAATTTGTTTGCCTGTGATGTTGGCTAAGGGCACAGCTTCAATCCACTTCGTGAAGTACTTAGTGGCCATGATTATGAATTTATGTCTACTGGATGAAGGAGGGTGAATCTTGCCCACTAAGTCGAGTCCCCACTAACAGAAAGGCCAAGGAGTTGTTAATGGTTGTAGCTCCTGTGCTGGTGCATGTATTAGGTTCCCGTGGATTTGGCATTTCTTGCACTTCTTTACGAAATGATAGGAGTCTTGTTCCATAGTTAGCCAGTAGTATCCCATGCGCATGAGTTTCTTGGCTAGGGTAGAGCCACTAGAGTGGGTCCCACATATACCATCGTGTATTTCGCTCAGGGCGGTTTGATATTCCTCACTATCGAGACATCTAAGGAGAGTACCATCGAGACCTCTGCAATATAGGGTATTAGCAACAATGGCATAATGGGATGCTTGCCAGATAAAGGTTCATTTTTTGGTTATTGGAGAGATTTGGCAGGAGGGTGTTCTCTTTGAGATAGGTGAATATTTTGCCATATAGGGGGGAATCTGCTCCAATAATGTGGCAAATAATGTGGGATTTTAGGGTATCATATGCAGGACAAGATACTGGCTCTACTAAGAACTCGTAATGTGATTGATTGTCTGGAATATCCAGGAGAGATACGATAGTTGCCATTGCATCTGCAGTTTTGTTTTCTATCCATGGTATCTGCTGAAAAGAGATCTGGTCAAAGTATACTTTGAAGTCATCTACCATCCATTTGTAAGGGATTAATTTCTCATCCTTTGTTTGGTAGTCGTCATTTACTTGATTTATGACTAGTTGTGAATCACCATACACCTGTAGTTCTTTGATATTCCATTCCGCTGCTAGCTTGACACTGATGACTAGTGCTTCATACTCTGCCACATTGTTAGTGTAGGGAAAGAGTAGTTTGTATGACTTTGGGATAGTGTCGCCATTAGGTGTGATTAATAAGATACCTGCCCTTGATCCATGCTGAGTGTATAAGCCGTCAAAGTACAGTTTCTAGTTTGCTGTATTGATGTGGAATATAGATTCATCTGGAAACTCGAAGCTTAGGGGTGCATCTGCTAGCTGATCTGCAAGCGCTTGTCCTTTGATTGCTTTTCTATCTACATATTCAATGTCAAACTCACTGAGAAGCATGACCCATTTAGACAATCTGCCTGTTAGAGCTGCCTTGGTGAGCAAGTATTTTAGTGGATTGATTTTTGCTATTAATTTGACAGAGTGTGACAACATGTAATGTCTCCATTTTTGTGAGGCAAAGACTACAACGAGACATGCTCTTTCGATGGGTGTGTATTGTAGCTCATACCCAACAAGTGTCTGACTGATATAGTATATGGCATGTTCTTTCCCTTCCTAGTTTTGTTGTGCAAGAAGAGATCCTAGGGCTATTGGCGTAGCTGAGATGTATAGTAGTAGAGGTTTACCCTGGATTGGTGGCATCAACACAGGTGGTTTCATCAAATATTCTTTTAATAGCTGAAATGCTTGCTCACATGACTCGTTCCATTTAAAAGAGACATTCTTATGTAGAAGATGGGAAAATGGGTGGTACTTGTCTGCCAACTGAGAAATGAACCTTCTGATGGATTGTAGTTTTCCTTGCAAGGACCTTAACTGAGTGAGATTATTGGGAGGTGACATTTCCATGATGGCCTTGACTTTAGCTAGATCGACCTCAATCCCATTTGCCGATACTATGTATCCTAGCAGCTTACCTGAGATAACCCCAAATACGCACTTCTTTGGATTGAGGCACACCTTGAATTGTTCTAGTCTTGTGAATATTTTATCCAGCACTGCTAGGTGTCCTTCTCTTGTAAGCGATTTTTCTAGAATGTCATCAATATAATCTTCCATTATGGTGTGCATCATGTCGTGAACAATTGTTGTCATGGCTCTCTGATATGTTGCCACAGCATTCTTCAGACCAAATGGCATGACACAGCAATAGTAGGTGCCCCAAGGACATGTGAAAGCTATTTTGTGTTAGTCTTCAGGTGCAATCTTTATTTGGTTATAGCCCGAGAAACCATCCATAAGTGAAAGCATGGTGTGACCTGCCGTGAGATCTACAATCATGTCTATGTTGGGCAAGGGGAAGTCATCCTTTGGACAAGCTTTGTTCAGGTCCCTGAAATCACTACATATTCTGACCCTGCCATCTAGTTTAGCCACCGATACTATATTCGAAACCCATTCAGGATAATCTATGGGCCTGATAAATCCGACATCTAGCAGTTTCTTTAGCTCTTCCTTTACCATGAGAGCCACATGCGGATGCATCTTTATGAGTTTTTGTTTGACCGGCTTAGCTCCTGGAGCTAAAGATAAATGGTGCATGATGAGATTTGGATCGAGCCATGGCATGTCAGCGTATGTCCAAGTGAAGTTGACTTGCTTTCTCTTGAAGAAATTTGTAAACGCTAATTTTTCATTTTCTGTGAGAGCTTTTGCCATGTGGATCATCCTGGGCTCATCTCCTGTGTTGACATTAGTAGGTTCTGCTGGTTCTATCAATATCGACGATCTCTCTTGATGTGTAAGATTGGGGAGAGGGTCAAGCCTTCCATCTTTCGGTGCCTCAGAGAGGTTTTCACCGTTGGATGCATCTTTGTTTTTACTATTTTGATGATTTAACGCTACCGCGGAGCGGTTTTCACCATTAGACCATTCTTTTTTTTGACATTTTTATGATTGAAAGGCTTGGCGCTCTCCCCAAAATAGGACTTTGCATTGAGTTCAATAGCATAGCTAGCTCTGTGGTCTCCTGCAGGTATGTGATTTCTAAGGTCCAGATAATCAATGATGGCCTCATCATTTTCAAAGGTGTCTAGCTCAGGGGTGGTACCTTCTAGGTCCCAGTTGATAAGTTCAGGGTGTATCAAAGGTAAGGGATTGCTAGTTTGGTCTGGTTCACTAGCGTTGATGGTTAGGATGAAATTATCAATGGTATGTATGAGGTCTGTGGTGGTATTCTCCATTAGCGGATCCGTCAAGGGTGGACTCATTCCTTCCTCACGATTTGCACTATATTTATCGTGTGGTACAGACTCTAGCGGCCTAGCCCTTGGGCCTTGTCCCTCATTTGCGGAGGTTGGGTCATACTCATGGACAACATCAATATATTTTTCGTCACAAGATAGCTCAGAGAGGCTATACCACTCATATTCATTAGAATCAGTTTCTCTCCCCATTTGCATTCTCTAAATTTGTTCAATCAGATTGCTAGTAGATGCTTCCATTTGTTGGCCTTTACTGATGTTGGTTCTGGTGTTTTTTGATGCTCCCGTGTACCCTATCCCTGTAGTGTCTAGGGCTATCAAGGTATGAGGTTGGATGGGTTCAGTGATGCCATCCTTTCTTGAATCAAGTGGACCTCGTCCTTCATACCCCATTCTCTTTAGTATTTGAAAGCCTTGACCATATTGTGTTGTTTGTATAATGGGGTTGTCATGTAATGTTGAGGAACTACCTTCATCTTTGTATAGCCATTGTAGGATATCTTTTTCATCACTCTCATCTTCTAGGCTTCCCCATTTCACAAATGGTCCTTTGGTGATCTTCTCTGCTTTTGGTGTTCTTAGGATGGGTCTCCCATGGGATCTAGGAGATAGAGGTAGTGGTGCCAAATAGAGAGATTGGGAGGCCGTGTACTCACCCAGGCCATTATCTTTGAGTTGGAGTCTCGGTTGAGATGTTCTTGAAGAGGAAGCGAGTGTAGCTGGGTCTACACGAGATGAAGAGGTGGTAGAAGCCTAGTTGGTGGGGATCACCACTTCTAGCTTTGGCTGAATACAGTTGCAGTATTGAAAGGGGTTAGGGTCACCTTGGATGGTGATCTCTTGCCCTTCATGTGGGAATTTGATACATTGATGGTAGGTGGAAGGTACTTCTTTTAGAGCGTGTATCCATGGTCGCCTGAGAAGAATGTTGTATGCCAGCTCCATGTCTAGGACTTGACAAGCTACCTCTTTTACTAGGGGGCCCACTCTGATTGGTAGGGTAATAGTTCCTTTGGACATTCTCTCTTCCTCATCATATGCTTTGATAGTGATTTTTCTTTTTGGATCTATAGGCTTCTCTGAAAACCCCAATGTAAGGATTAGCTTTAATGTACAAATATTCAGACCAGCCCCTCCATCTATTAGGACTCTTTTGATTTTGTGTTTGTGTATGAAAGCTTCGATATGGAGGGATGCATTATGGGGTTGTGTGATGGACATATCATCCTTCTTAGTGAATGATAAGGAAGGTGGTGAGGTGATGTGACCTACCATGGTTTGGAATTTCTCTTCAGCTAGGTTCGTGGGAACGGAGGCTTCCGCTAAGGCTTTATCAAGTATGGTCCTATGAGAAGGAGATAGACGCAGTAGTTCCAATATGGAGATGTGTGCCAGTGTTTTGTGGAGTTGATCCACAATACTGTATTGGTTGGTTAGAGGAGTAGAGGCTCCTCTAAGGGTAACTCTGTTACTACGGGTAGTAACATTACAATCTAGATCTTTGTTTATAGTGATCACATTGACATGTGAACCACTTTCACAGATATGGTTAACAACATAGTCATAACTGACATTTGTGTAGTTTGCATTGTTAGAGCCACTATTGTTATTGTTGGAAGGTCCCGCTTGCTTGTAGTTAGGAAGAGGATCCTTGAATGCCTGATGATCGCTATTGGAGGTATTCCTTTAACAAATATTTTGTTCTTCTCTATTAGGTCTTGGATTATATGCTTGAGTGCAATACAACCATTTGTCTTATGCCCCCTGTTTCGATGGTATTCGTAGAAATCATTGTTGTTCCACCAGTGGGGTTTGACCTTTGGTTCGTACTCCCATGCTGGGGGAAGTGTTATGAGATTGTTGGCGATCACCTTCCTTAGAGTAGTTTCTAGTGATTCATCCAAAGGCGTGAACGTTCTTTTAGGCTAAAAGTTGGTGAACCTAGATTGAGTATTTCTTGGTTTGTTTTGTGTGGGGTTATTTTGGGGTGTTGACAGGTTGAAAATTGGTTATTTAGGTGCCGTATTTTTGGCATCTACTACCCCATCATTCACAATGTTTTTATTCTTTGTCCAAAATCTAGGTTTATCATTGTTGGTGTAGGTGTTAGGAGTGTCTTTATAATGTTTGATCTAACCTTTTGTGATTAGGGCTTTCTCTATGATGAGGCCCACCTCAATGACCTTGCTAAACGAAGTAGGACATTGGATTTGGATTTGGTAGCTTAGGTCCATTTGTAGGTTGTGGACAAACATTTCTAGCATTTGTCTCTCTGGCATTTGGTGAGGGCACTTGCTTGCTAGTTGTCTCCATCTCTGTAAGAAGGCAGTGAAAGATTCTCCCCCTTTCTATTTGGTGTTACAAAGGTCCAATATTGAGGTGTCATGCTCAATATTGTAAGAGAAATGGGTGACAAATTTATCTATAAGTTCATTGAAAGTTTTGACGCCGGGTGGCAATCTAGAGAACCACTCCATGGCCTGTCCTCCTAAGCTTCGTGGAAAAAGTCGCATAAGATATATGTCATTATGTGCGACCTCAAGGCAAGCGGCATTGAATTCTCTGATATGATCCCTTGGGTCACCCTTTCCTCGATATTTGTCGAACTTAGGCACCTCAAATCTTGAGGGAAAAGGTATCATGACCAATGCCCTATCAAAAGGACACAGTGCAATATCCTCTAGGGTGTAATGTTTTGTCGAGGCTCCCCTTTTCATGTATGAAAATTATTGTTGGAGAGTTTCAACTTTTTGGTTCATCAGACTTAGGGCATCCAAGGAGTCAATTGTTGCTTTGCTCTTATTCGTGGGTACTTCATCCTGTCTACTTCCTTCGGGGATTCTCTCTTCGTCAGTTTCTTTGAGAGCGTCCACGTCATAATCCTTAGGGAGTTTGACTCCTAGACTTGCTAGATGTAAAAAGAATCTTGTTGGGTCTTGGGCAAGCACCCCTTCTAATAAGCGTTGAAATCTTGGGTCATGTTGCATGTGAAGGATCTCATCCACAAAAATTTCTTCTTCATTTTTGTGAGTGTTTGGAAGGATTGACTCTGCCATTTCGATCTGTTTTTGTTTTTGTTTTTGTAATCTTGTTAGGACCATGAAAGGTAGTAAAGAAATGGGATGGAGTAAGATTGGAAAATTTGAGCAAGGTGCTAGAATGAGACAAGGTTTTAGTAAGGTTTTTCTTAGATCTAGTTGGTGTCAAACAAAGTGAGGTATACAAAAGCGATAGTCTAAGTAAGGATGTTAGAAATCCATATACTTGATATTGACTAGTCTTGCACCACCCCCTAGTGGAGTTCCGAAAGGTTAAGTAACCCTTGGTAATGGAGCCTCACTAGGTTTTGTTTGAGGTTTTGATTTTGATCAAGAATAATTTGGCTATGACCTTGTTGGAAATTTGGAAGGAGATTTTGGCGAGATCTTGGATGAGCAAGCAGCTATGGTGTGGAAAAGAAGGAGAAATGGTTGATTTGCAAGGCCTCAATCAAATTTTTGAAAAACTAAAACAAGTTTTTTTTTTTGAAGATAGTTTTGCTCTTGAATTTTGTTCTCTGGTTCAAATACGCAACAGTTTGAATGCGCAACAACAGGAGTCAAATGCGCCAAAAGTTGAAGTGAATGCACAATTCTATGTTTGTTTAAATGCGCCGCATAATCAAATGTGCAAGAAGTTGAAGCAGATGCGCAAGAAGTAGAAGCAAATGCACAATTTTGGCTTTTTTGCTTGTTTTCTCTAAATTTTGGAAAATTTTGGATCATTTCTTTCAAGATTTTTCAATGTTTTTGGTTTGAAAAACTTGATGTTTTTGATGAGGTTGATATTCAGTTATGGCAAAAGCACAGCAAACACATAGAAGTTTTCCATGATTTTTATATTTTTATATATTTTTTCGTGTTTTTGGACTATTTTGACTCAAAGACAAGTACAACCTAGGCTGGATGGGACAATATTCATTGAATCCTCTAGCTGTGCCACTCAAAGCATGTAGCTCCAAGATCTGGTAGCACTAGCTCCCCTCCACGGCACTCACTTCTTACACATACCAGATCTGGGTTTCCTTAGGCTCGTACCCACACCGAACCTTAGGATTGTCCCTGCTACCTCTACTAAGAGTCACTTGAATCGAGGCCGCTTCAAGGGCTCTGCCCTTTGCATCAACAAATAGGGGTTTTTGGCTTGCTACACAATTGGTTCTTAGTTAGGGTAACCGTTCGAGTGGTTACACGTACGGCGGCACTACTCTCCGATATGGAGTCTCCCAGCCTCAAAGGGTTGTGCCTATGAGGGTTTTGGCGGAGGTTAGCCATTGGTGTAACATAGCAGCACTCATTGCTTGAGGTTTTCACCCCAAGCACAATTTATTTTAAGTGGCTTGGTAGGGCTTGGCTTTATCCTGTTACCACTCAGGGTCGTTCCCACTTGGACAAGTGTGCATCCAAGGGCAGGCCCCCTAAAGGTTTGACAAATAGAATGACAAGTCTGGCACTTTGATCACCCAGTTAAGGGGAGAGCATAAGCCTATTGTCATTCACAAGCACAAAAAACACTTGTTAATCCAACCTAGTTAAAAATAGAAAATCTAAATGAGTTAAGCTACTTGTGCACTCACACGATTGTTAACTTGGAAGTGTTTAGATCATAGCATTGTTCATTCCCTGTTTGTTAACTTTGAAAGTGATTAAGACATAGCATTGTTCATTTTCCATTTGTAAAGATAGCAGTGGCCTAATTTAGGAAAATAGATCGACAATGCATAGATAACCATTGGGTTCAATTACTTCCTTCCTAGTTTAGAGAACTATGTGAAGTTTGTATGAAATGCACTTGTTACTTTCACCCCTAGTTAGTCTAAATGGACTAGACAAATCATCTAAATGACTTAATCCAGCCACTACCCCTGCAAAACAGACGTTAGCTCAATATGTAAAATCAAAAACTGTACAACAAAAAGCAGAAGATAAATGTGCAACATTGCGGCTTGAATGCGCAGAAACAGGGAGTGTATGCGGCTTTTGTGCAAAAGTGCAAGGACAAACAGCAAATGCGCAATAATTAGAGGTATATGCACAATAACAACATATGTGCCATTTGACAAAACATATGTGCAAAACTATGGGGTAAATGTGCAACTTAGATGGATGTGCAATTACACAGAGTATATGCGCAAATTGAACTCAGGTTCAAAAGCCAATATTAGGTGTGCAACTTCGAAGGTCAGATGCGCAATTGTGGAGATCAAATGAGCTAGATTATCATATGCATAAAAGCAGAATGTAAATGCATCTCTTGGGAGGTCAAATGCACCAGAAAACCAGATGTGCCAACTTGGGAGGTAAATGCATCGTTTGGGAGGTTGTATGCGCAATATGACTGCCAGCAACCTGTTCTTCACCTGTTCGTCACCTGTACAGACATGTCACTTAAAAACACTTATTTTTTTGATTAGTAAAGGGGCAAGGGCCCCACGGTGGGTGCCAAAATGTGAGGGGGGAAATAAGGTTAGTCAAATTAATGAAAACAAAAACCCAAACATCAATGGAAGTTGAAAGCAAAGAAGATTGAAACCAACCAAAGTAAATATACTTACAAACTCTTTTACCTGTCATTTTCCATTGTTTGCCTATCTTTCTTTGATCTTGATTGTGAAGCCCTCAGAAGCTTTCTTTGCTAGCTTGCTTGTTGAAGATGACAAAGGAAGAATGGCTGTGATACCTATTTGTGTTGAATGTGAACTTCAAACACATGATAATGGAGGACACTTGAAATGGAATGAAAAAGAGATTAAGAGAAATTTGGGTATAATTATTTTGCAAGATGAAGTTCCCCCTCAATGGCTTAGAAGAGGGTTTTATTTATAGATTTTCTAAAAAGGCAATGGAGGGTGAGGATCAAAAGATGAGATCAATGGCTCTCATTTTTTGTGAATCTTTAATTCATAATGGATGAATTAAAAAAAAAATTTGAGAAGAGTGGGTTATGACAGTTAAATATTAAATTCGATTGGTGGAGGATAGTGGGGGACAATTGAATTAAGAATTCAATTAGTGGAGGATAGTGGGGAACAATTGAATTAAGAATTCAAGTGGTGGAGGATAGTGGGGAACAATTGAATTATAAATTTAATTGGTGGAAGATAATTGAATTAAAGATTTATTTTGCATAATAGAGGATATTAGCTAATTAAATATTAAGAATATTTAATTATATGTGCAACATGGTGAGGTGGAAGAGATGAGGTGGATTGATGAAGTGGATTTTGTGAGGTGGATTTTAGGACTTAGGACATTAGAAGGATTTTGGGATTCTAATTGAATGATGTGGGATTATTAGACATTTAGAAGAATTTAGGAAACTTAATTAAATAAAATAATTTTATTTAATAATGGGATAATGAACCAATCAAATAAATTTACAATATTTATTTAATTAACAGAAGAAAATAAGAATTAAGATAAATATTAAAATATTTACTTAATTTGACTCGAGCTAATTTTAGGTGTATACAAGAGATTTCCCCAAATCTTGAAAATTTACATTCACCAACCCACAACATTAAATTATTACCTAGTATTATTCTTTAAAAGCTATATATATTTATTAACCATGAAAAACTTTAGATGCTTAAAAAAATAATTAATTTATTCAATAATATATTTTACTTAAGTAATATTCCAAACTTTACGACTACTCAGAATACTATGAAATTTACCATATAGATAGCATTATCATTATGTTAAAGTATTACCAAAAGAAACACATAGACATAACTTAAACAAAATCAACAATGCTCCACAACACATGATTCACAACAACCGTAAGCGAGAATCGAACGTCACATCATGACACACAACCACAACTAAAAATTGAGACTGACCTAGGGGAATAAACCTCATGTTATCTCCATCAACATCATCCATTGGTGTAAGGGCCTGCTCAAACCTGCTAAGTCAGGTGGAGTCGAGGCTCAGTACCTACAACCTACATAAGAACAATGTTTGTAAATGATCCATTGCATATATATCAAACACGCACAGAGTCAGAGAATCACGGCATAGTAGGGTGCTTGAAATGAGTAGTACTACACCGTCCCTGCTCTGAAACAAGACTATCAACAAATCGAGTAAAACTTGATAATATTAAACCATTACTAATCATGCCAATCTCATCATAACTGGAATAATAATAATGCCATCATAAAATCGTAACACATGCCAAAACTATATCAGTCAAACATAGTCCATCATGATCAAAAAAGGTATAAACCATAAGCCTAATAAATCAAATGTCTTAGACTGTTTGAATGCAATGAAAGAACTAACAACTGTCTCAAAACTGATAAAAGGGTAATGTGAAACTAGCAACTATCACAAGCCAAAAAAGAGGGGGCATTACATGTCGCCCTTCCTTTTGAACCCCTTAATGTCAACCATTTAAAAAAATAGTAGTTTAGAAACTAGATTCGGATCACTACGACTCTTGTTTTTGTTGCATCTTTAAATTTTGAGTGTAATATTCTTTAATTTCTCATCCAACATTAGTCTTTCTTGATTTCAAAACAAAAGTGGCCACTTAAGACACCCTTTTGGTCCCCCATCTTTGTGCACTTATCATAAGGCTCTGCAGTTAGTCAGTGTTGCTAGAATTCTTCTTGACAAAAAAAAATTTCCTGTACCAAATTGGTTACACATTTGCACTTCCCTATAGATGGCAAAATCTTTCCTGTTAGTTGATTATTACATGCATATAATTTCTCTAGTGAAATCAACCAACCAAAGCTTCATGGAATACCCTTTGAAGGATTATTGTCTTAGATGTTAAGCGCAAAAAGATTCTTGAGTTTACCAATAGCATATGTTAATGGTCTAGTTAAATTATTTCCATTCAGATACAAAGATTCAAAAGATTTGAGCTCTCTAATCACCTTTGGAATTCTCTCTATCAAATTGAATGAAGTATAATTTAGAATAATTATTGAGAGGAGAGATTGAAGTAGAAAACATCTTGCCTTCAAAGTAAAGACATGAGAATAGCGCAATAGTGAGATGGTTATTGTAGAGGAACAAATAAAGTATAGATGTGTAGTTTCCTACTTCAACTAGTATAGGTCTAGTTAAATTATTTTCAAATAGATACAATGTTTTCAAAGATTTGAGTTGTCCCATGGCCTTTGGAATTGTCCCTAGAAATTCAATGAAGTATAATTTAGAAGAATTACTATAAGAGAGATGGAAGTAGTTAACATGTTTCCTTCAAAGTAAAGATATGAGAGTAGTGCATCTGTGAGATAGTTAAAACCAAAATTTAGATAGTTCAAAAAGTTAAGTTGTTGCCCGGCCTTTGGAATTTGTTGGGATGATCATGTCTCAACCTATTAGTTACAACATATAGTTTCTATTTCCAAGGAGAAGTCAAGTTTGGATGTTGCTATTAAAGGTGGAGTAACTAGAGTTATGCATGTTGGCACTTTTCTTATAATAAGGATGCCTTTTTTGGAGGTGTAGTTTTGCATGTGCAGGTTTAGTAATAATTGGCAGTTGCATGTGTTGACACTTGGAATATTACCATTTTGTATGTTCAATGTTTTTGGTACCTTCCATGATGCATCTTCATTCTTGGGCATTAGATTTGGAAAGTGTCTAATTAATGCATTGTAAGCTCCTATTTATTGAGAACTTGTATATTGGAGATGGATCATTTTGTTGAAGTACTGTTATGTTGTTGAAATTTATTCTGAATCCTGAAGAAGTGTGAAAACTCCTGCAAGAGCATAGCTCTGTAATTATATTGTAACTTGTTTGTTGTTGCTGAATAATATAATTGAGTTATGTTTTGGAGTGTGGGGGTTTTTGTTGTTATATGGAGCCTAATTAGACTTGGAGGTTAAATTTTCCCCACTTTTATCGATGTGGTTTCCCCCCAAATTATTTAACAGGGGAGTGCAGGGGGGCTTATCTTCCTAGCAAGGGCCCAGGGGTGGACCCCATGGTAGGGTTCTAGGGGCAATGCCCCCAACTGGGGACTCGAGGGTAGCACCCCCAGCCGGGGGCTCGGGGGCAGCGCCCCTGAAGTAAAATTGCCTATTATTTTATAAAGGTGTCGGGAGTTATTTTTATATTGGCAGACATTAAAAAAACCCTATTTTGTAACCAATATAAGGCTTGATAAAAGTGGCTAAGGGTTAGGGTTTTTGTAGATGTATTGTAGCATTTTACAATGGTATTGAGTTGCAAGGATTGCTGGTTATAATCAGTTTGATTTACTAGATAATAATATTGGACTCTTTGTTGGTGGATGTATCCCGAGTTTGGGTGAACCACGTTAAAACTTGTCTCTCGCTAGTATTATTTCTGTGTATTTTCATTCCTCTATTTAATCTTTATTTACATTTAATTGATATCTTCTGCATGCAATCCCTAACAGTTTTTTCTCCCATAAGGGTTTTTCCCACATAATTTTTATGTTATGGTTTTATTGTTAATCTATTTTATACTTTTTGAATGTGTATCTAAGTTTGAATCTACAACTGTTCAAGGATTTTAAGAAAATTTTGCAACCCTCTCCTGCTTAGATTGGTGTAAGAAGCATCTTTCGTGCACTTGGATTCCTTTCAATTGGTATCAGAGCATGTATATCTTTGTTTCCTTTATTTAGTTGAAGGGTTTTTTGTACTCATCTTAGTTTCAGTGGGAGTTTTATAGAAGTATATTTTTGTGACCTTGTTGCATGCAAAAGATGGCAAGCACAGCTAGTAGGATCAAGATGGATAAGTTTAATGGTAGAAACTTTAAATTATGGAAGTTAAAGATGGAGGATATGCTCGGGGATAGAGATCTGTGGGTTGCAATATTCAGAACAAAACCAACCAATGACTCAAGAAGAGTGGGATCTAAAGGATAAGAAAGACAAGGGTTTGGTTAGACTCCATTTTGGCTAATTCAATGCTCCTAAATGTCTATGAAGAGAAGACTGCAAAATCTCTTTGTAAGAAGGTTGGAGATATTTATCAGGCTAAATCTCTAGTAAACAAGTTATTCCTATGAAATAAATTGTATTCTCCAAATATGGAAGATGGAGAGTCCATTGCAAATCACCCAAATACATTTAACATGTTGATTTCTTAATTGCATTCTATTAGTGACAAGATAAAAGATGATCATTGCATGCTTCTATTATGTTATTTACCAGACTCATGGGATCATCTGGTTATGGCTATTGGAAGTACCACCACTAGTTTCAAAATGGATGAGGTGGTTGCATTGCTATTATCTGAAGAGATGCAGAGGAAATCTTTTGAGATGGAAAAGGAAGCCCTTGTTGTTCGTGGCAAACCTAAAGAGAAAGGCAAGAAAAATAACAAGAAGTCAAGACCAAAATCTTCAAGGAGATCTAAGTCTCTCAGAAATTCCAAGGTGAAATGTTGGAACTGCAGCAAATCTGGTCATTTCCGCAAAGATTGTGAGGAGAATAAAAAGAAATGTAAAAAGAACTTCTCTTATTCTAAATTTGATAAATACTCTTAGGATGACGCAGATGATTTTGTCATAGCCTTAGAAACACATGCATCAAAATATATGTGGTTAATAGAATCAGGTGCTTCTTTCCACATGACCTCGCATAGGGGTTGGTTCTCAAAGTATAAAGAGTATGATGGTGGGAAGGTATATTTGGGTGACAACTCTCATCTGAAGATTATTGTCCATGGAAGAGTCAATATTAGATTCCCTAATGGTAGAGTGAAGGGGATTGATGGTGTGCTACATATCCTAGATTTGGAACGAAACCTTCTTTCTATGAGTAAGTTGATTGATGCGGGTGTGCAAGTTGTTTTCTCAAGTGGAGGATGTAAGATGATGAGAGGAGCTATGGTGTTGGCTAAGTGTGTTTGGATCGACACTCTGTACAAGCTAGATGCATACACTATTCAGTGCAATAGTTCTTCTAATATGCCAAAGAAAAGGCCTTTGGATTCTCCATCCTCACCATCAGATCTAGTAGTGAAGAAGTCTATTGTTTGTACATCTGATGGTCGTGCTTTCTGGGTAGCTAAGGGTGCAAATTCTTTGGAGATGAAGCTTCCAGCAGAGAAAACAATGTCATGGCACCAAAGACTCAGCCACATTGGTGAGAAGGGTCTTAAACCCCTGAAAAATAAAAGCCTTCTTAAAGGCCTTAATGATTGTAATCTTGAGTTTGACTTTTGTAAACATTGTGTATACGGAAAACAAAATCATGTTTCTTTTTATTTCAGTTCTCATAAGTCTTCTGAGGTTTTAGACTATATTCATGCAAATGTGTTTGGTCTTGTGAATGTTCCTTCATTAAGAAAATCTGTATATTTTGTGTCTTTCATAGATGACTACAATAGAAGGACATTTGTTTATTCCCTTAGGAGTAAATCTGAAGACTTTAATCGGTTTAAGAAGTTTAAGGCCTTGGTTGAAAATTAAACTGATAGAAAGATAAAATGTTTGAGGATTGACAATGGTGGTGAGTTTTGTTCATCATAATTCAACAAGTTCTGTAAGGAGCATGGGATTGAGAGACATAAGACAACTCCATACACCCCACAACAAAATGGAGTTACGGAGAGGATGAATAGGACACTGATGGAGAGGGTTAGGAGTATGCTGAGTGGTGCTGGCCTCGAGAAAAAGTGTAGCCATTACATATTATTTGATCAATAGATCTCCTACATCGACTCTTGTTGAAAAGACACCCATGGAGGTGTGGTCTGATAAGAAGCCTTCAATGAGACATCTCATAGTTTTTGGTTGTGAAGCTTATGCTCTTATTTTGAGTGTAAAGAGGTCTAAGTTGGAGAAAAAGGTGATTAAATGTATCTTCATTGGCTATGGTGTCGGTGTGAAGGGGTACAAGCTTTGGGATCCAGTGGCCAAGAAGGTTCTCCTCAATAAAAGTGTAATATTTCAAGAAATGAAACCTTCCATAGTTGAGCTGTAGCCAGTGAAAGAGGAGAGGCAGAAGAAGGAGGTAGTTCAAATTCCACCTACTTCGATGAAAGGTGAACTACGTACTCCTATTGGACCTAATGATGAGGAGAGCCCTAGTAGCTTTGAAAGCTCTGATGAAGAAGAACCTCAACCTTAGGAATTGAGGAGGTCTACATGTGTTAGGCAGCCACCAGAAAGGTTTGATTATTCACTGAAAATATTTGGTTATTCTATGTTGGATTCTAGTTGTATTTTTGCTTTGATTTCTAACACCGATGATCCTAGGACTATTAGAGAGGCTATGGGTATGAGTGATGCAGATTCCTGGATGAAATCCATGGATGAAGAAATGATTTCTTTGAAGAAAAATAGTACATGGGATATGGTACCTTTGCCTAAAGGATGGAAACTTGTTGGATGTAAATGGGTGCTCAATAAGAAATGTGGTCTTGATGGCAATTTTTAAAAGCACTTGAGGCACAATTGGTTGTGAAGGGGTATTCTCATGTGGAGGGAACTGACTGTGGTGAGATATTCTCTCCTGTTGTAAAGATGAGATCTATTCAGTTCCTATTATCACTTGGAGTAGCGTATGATCTAGAAGTGGAACAGATGGATGTGAAAACAACATTCCTTCATGGTGATTTAGAGAAAGAGATCTATATGTAACAGCTAGAGCATTTCAAGGTAAAGGTAAAGACAATATAGTGTGCATGTTGAAGTCTTTGTATGGTTTGAAATAGTCTCCTAGAATGTGGTACCAGAAATTTGACACCTATGTGTTTTCTTTGGGATTTTTGAGATCTAAATCTGACCATTGTGTATATTAAAAATTTGACAATAGTCACATTCTTATAATTGCATGTATGTAGATGATATGTTGTTTTTTGGGAATGGTAAGTGTTTGATTTCATATCTGAAGTCTCAGTTGTCAGCATAGTTTGAGATGAAGGATCTAGGTGTAGCAAGGTATATTCTGGGGATGAAGATCAGAAGAGACAGAGCTAGTAAAAAGCTTTGGTTAAGCTAGAGAAAGTATGTGAATTTAGTGTTGGAGAGATTCAACATGGCAACTTGCAGGTAGTTAGTTGTTCTGGTGATGCATGGAGCAAATCTTTCTGTGGAGGATTGTCCAAAATCTCCTACTGAGATGGAGAACATGAACATAGTACCATATGTGAGTGGTGTTGGCAGTCTAATGTATGCGATAGTTTGTACGAGGCCATACATTGCTCAACAATGAGAGTTAGTTGGTATATGGCTAATCCTAGATGGGTACATTGGGATGTGGTAAAGAGAGTGTTTAGATATCTATGGGGTACTTCTAAGTATTCCTTATGCTATCATGGTTATCCTACTAGATCTTAGCATTCTGTAAGTATTCATGGATATGTGGATTCAGATTGGGCAGGTGACATTGATAGGAGAAGATCCACCGATGGATCTATGTTCATGATGTATGGTGGTGCTATAAGTTGGATGAGTAAGCAGCAAGTTGTAGTCGCTTTGTCCATGATAGAAGTAGATTACAAGACAGCTACTCATGCTTGCAAGGAAGCCATTTGGCTTAAGAGGTTGTGTTTGGATATTAGTTTTGATGGAAGACAAGTTACTATTTGTTGTGAAAGTCAAAGTGCCATTTTCTTAGCAAAAAAATCTCACTTTCCATGCTAGAACAAAGCACATTGATGTTCAGTTTCATTTTGTTCGTGATACATGGTAAAAGGTGGAAAGGTGATATTGGAGAAGGTTGACACTTTGAGAAATGTTGCAGATGCACTAATGAAACTAGTGAGCACAAAGAAGTTTAGATGGTGTGTCATTTCCATGGGCCTTGGGGCCCTGAATAGTTGATTCCAGATGACTCATGATAGGTCTTTGACAAGTGGGAGAATCTTGGGATTAGCATGTCTCAACCCACCATTTACAACGTGCAGTTTCTATTTCCAAGGAGGAGTCAAGTTTAGAAGTTGCTATTAAAGGTGGAGTTATGCATGTTGGCACTTTCCTTATGATGAGGATGCCTTTTTTGGAGGTGTAGTTATATTTTGGTAGGTGTAGTTTTACATGTGCAGGTTTGGTAACAATTGGTAGTTGCATGTTTGCATGTGTTAACACTTGGAATATTACCATTTTACATGTTCAATGTTTTTATCACCTTCCATGATGCATCTTCAATCTTGGGCATTGGATTTGGAACGTGTCTAATTAATGCATTGTAAGCTCCTATATTTTGACCACTTGTACATATTGGAGATGGATCATTTTGTTGAAGTATCGTTATGTTTCCAAAATTTCTTTTAAATCTTGAAGAAGTTTGAAGACTCCTGCAAGAGCTTAGCTCTGCAGTTATATTGTAACTTGTTTGTTGTTGTTGAATAATATAATTGAGCTATATTTTGGAGTGTGGGTTTTTTTTTCTCCCGTAAGGGTTTTCCCCACGTAATTTTTATGTTATGGTTTTATTGTTAATCTATTTTATACTTTTTGAATGTGCATCTGAGACTGAATCTATAACCATTCAAGGGTTTTAAGAAAAAAATTCAACTCTCCTACTTAGATTGGTGTAGGAAGCATCTTTCACGCACTTGACTTCCTTTTAGAATTGCCCTTGTCAAATTTAATGAAATATAATTTAGAAGAATTACTAAGAGGACAAATGGAATAGTTAACATGTTGCCTTCAAAGTGAAGACATGAGAGTAGCAAACCTGAGAGATAGTTAAATCCAAGGACCGAATCATGCAGAGTGTGTTGTTCGCTAGAGAATTTGGATGATTGTTGGACAAGCATAAATGTTGTAACTTCCCTAGACCACCAAATTCTATAGGTATGCTCCCCATCAAGTTGTTGTGTGAAAGTCTAATCCAATGAAGCTACAAGCAATTGACAAGAGATTTAGGGACAAAACCCTCTAATCCTTTAAAGATAAGGTCAAGTATTCTCAATGATTTTAGCTGACCAAGTTTAGGTGGAATTCTTCTTGTGAAAGAATTGAAACAAAGATTTAAAATGCGTAACAAGGAGAAGCCTCCTATGGATGGAGAAATGGTACCTTTCAATCCCAATTGAGGGAGAATTATGCTTACCACTTTGTTGATATGTTTTATGCACCAAGCACCACTCTAGAAGCACACGTTCTTTGAATTGGTATATGTCCAGTTGGAGAGTGATTGCATGGGCTCAGTTGTAATGCCATTTTTGAATGGGAGCAGATCTTCAATGTCCACCTTATCATCATCAACTTTCTCTAGCAGCATACAATCTTTCGCAACAAAAAACCTTTCAAGGACGTGAGGAGAAGAAGAACAATTGGCATTATGTAAATTACGTTGTAGGTAGTTAGTGTAAATGCCACAGCCAAGCCTAAGCATGATAGTGCAATCATTATATGTCCCTGATATCTAAAACAACCCTTTTGACATGAATCATCGAGCCCACAATGAATGTAATATATATATGGTTTAAAATATGTTTTGGATAACAAAGATTTGCATTGCTCAACTAAGAACTAATTTTCATCAGTCCCAATGTGAAACAAGAAGGTGGAAAAGACCAGAAGAGGCATGGGAAGAAAGAGTCTAAGATTTTTGTAGTCCTGGGGCAGTCTTTATTTGGGAATGTGATGTAGATAGGGACTTCAAGGACAAGTATGCGAGGGGAGAGGACCGAGTAGTTGTACACCCTAACTTCACACCTTTCAAAATCATATGTCAGAATTTCAAATTGCTCTAAAATGTTTACACCAACTTACTTGACAAGGCCCTTGCTTCTAACTAAGGTTTTAGGTCTACATCATCAAATATGATGCCACATCAGTATGCTTTTTGTTGAGGTGTTCAAAAAGACCCCAAAAAAAGTTAGACTGATAGTTGTGCATTAAGTCATGTTTTGTTTGTACGTTGATGTGGCATCCCATGATTTATTTTTTAGATCTAAAGAATACATTTCATTCAATTATAAGAACTTATAGTCAACACCAACAAATTTGAAGTCACAACAACTAGTTCTATACTTCTAAAAATATTGGGCATAAAATCCACAAAAGGGCACACAACTATTGGAACATGCTCAACTATTGGGTCCTCTTCCCTATCTTGGCAGATGTTTCATTGCATAGTTTATTTAGAAAGGGGAAAGTTGAGAATGGGGGAGAGCTCATCCTCACTCTGAACAAAAAATGAAATGCAAATAACAAAAAGATAGGGCCGATGGTTTCATAAACTATTTTTAACCTCGTGGACTATAAAAATTATTCTATTCTATAGGTGAGTCAGTCTATCCAATAGTAAAACATCAGTCACCATTCAACCGTATAATATTTAATAATTAAACATAATCATCAATGGTGGGGGCAACAAAATTGTGAAGGCATATATTTGAGGGAAACAATCAATATGGTATCACCGTGTTTTATTTTATTACACTAATAAGTGTTCCTTATGTGAGAAGCACATGAGGAATTATATACACGAAGGGCTTAGATTAAAAAGACTATGATAAAAAAAATCGTGTCCACCCGTTCGATTTCATCATTTTTATTGTCATTTTCTAGTTTCTTTTACCATCTGTATTCAAGGGAAAGAAATATGTAATGGGAAAAATTGTTGGGACACGCATGTCCTCTTTTATGTCACTCACTAACCCCTCATTCGGTGTAAGTTAATTCTACTTGAATTATAGTCAACCGATGCTACTACCATTTTAGACCCAAATAGTACATTAGGCATGCGGAAGTTGGCACCTCTAAAATGGGGAAAATAACTTTAGAAAAATGCGTTCCTAAAGTCCTCGATGCTTCTTCCTAATCACACGGTGCAAAATATCATTGCAAATCCAATTTGTCAGATCAATAAAACTTGCCAGAAAAAAAGGCCTTGTCGGCATGCCTAAGTCCCTGCTGATTTGTTCCAATCGGATGACCATAAAGTTGCTACTGAATATGATCTCAAAATGAGAACTGTTAATTCCTACAATTTATTTACTTGTAGAAGAGTACAAGTACCTTGGTATTGTTTTCAACAACAGGGTCAGGTGGGACACTTGTAGAATGAAGAGGATTCAAGGGGGTTGGAGAGCTTCTTATCTGCTTCAGAATAGATGTAGAAAAGAGAAGCTTTGGGATTGGAAAACCAAGAAGACTCTTTTTCATTTGTTAGTCACCCCAGTTGTCTTATATGGCTATGAG
Organism: Cunninghamia lanceolata; assembly: GCA_027924645.1. Taxonomy (NCBI): domain Eukaryota; kingdom Viridiplantae; phylum Streptophyta; class Pinopsida; order Cupressales; family Cupressaceae; genus Cunninghamia; species Cunninghamia lanceolata. The sequence continues at coordinate 4,869,204 of BSBN01000148.1, read as the reverse complement.
GTTTGGGGGAGTAGCATGTCTAATCACAAGTGGAGACAATTAGAGAGAATTCAAAAGCATCTTATCAGTAGTAGTCATAAAGTCAAAGCTATAGTTCCCTATGAGATTCTTTTGGCCGAGTCAGGCTCCTTTCTATTGGAGGCATTTGCTATTATTCGGCTTCTTTGTTACCTAAAGAAAGTGGAAAACATGGAAAATCAACATTGGCCTAAATTGGTGGAGGAAGAGTGAGTTAGTAGGAAAAAGACATAGATGAAGTAGAAAAACAAGTGGTTGAACAAATGGGATATTAATATGCAAGATTGTCCAAAAACCAAAGCAAAAATTAAACAATTCGTGTTAGAAAAATTTAGGACCATGTGGACTAAGCAAATTGGTTGAAAAAAATTGCATTATATCAAAGAGTTCAACCCCATGTGGGAGCATGGGGAAAATGCCTACTTGCATGTTTCTATTAAGGGTAAGTCTAGACTTTTAATTGTGTAGTTGAGGACCAGTTCTCATCATCTAAGGTGCAAAATTGGTAGATGGATGGTCCCCAAGGAAGTTTAAGAAGATAGGATATGCACTTTCTGCAGCAAGAGTGGTGGAACTGAATGTCACTTCATCTTTGAGTGTGCTACCTATGAAGATATCTGCATTCAGTATGGGAACAACTTGAAGGGGGGAAGTTTAAATGAGCTCTTTGAGGAAGTAAAGCTCCACATAACAGTCAGCTTCTTGGTCAAGATGCATAGTAGAAGAGTTGAAATCGAAAAGAATTTGAAAGTGTCGTAGGGCTGTGGCTCTTGGTCCGTTAGGCTGTTTGGCCTCATAGATGTCATTAAAATTCATTCATTCAAGAGAATTTGACAATAACATGGTATCTTTATAACTTTTATGCTTGATCTTTACTAGATTTGAGTCTACCTTTATGCTATTCTTTATTAATTTTAAGGTAGGAATTATAGTGATTAAGAAATTGATCTCAAATATTTTAGTTTTAGTTTTAAATAGTTTGTTTGTTTTATATGTGTGTGTGTGTGTGTGTTTATTTATTTTATATATAGAATGCTTATTTATATTATTTTTATTATTTTATCCAATATTTTATATAAAATAAATTATTATATATTTCTAATACAATATTATATATTTATATATGTTCATTTAAAAAAATATTTATATATATTTATAATTCAATATTATTTATTTTATCTATAGAATACATAATTATATTATATTTATTATTTTTTCTGTCACCGTTTGTTGGTCGCTTTTTCCATCGGCTTCAACTTTATTGTTTGTGTTGCAACCAAGAAACAATGTGGCCTCTTTAACAAACTAGCATCTTCTATTCTAAAAGCAATCTTGGCACCCACAGGGCTTGGATTACCTCTAGCCAATCTTCAAGATTTATCTCAAAAATCTTAGATCTTCAAGGAATCTAATGCACCTTTTTTGGACTAAGTTTTTATCTTGATCACTCCATTAATGGTGGATGCATGCCATCTTTGTTTTTGTTTTTCTTTATTGGAAAAAATCATTGTAATAATCAAATTATATAGTAGATGCAGCATTATGTAATTCTTAAAAAAAATATCATCAAATCAAAATTGTGTGAATGTATTGGGCACAAGGAGGGGCATGGATGTGTAATTTGTAGCATTTTTCTCTAACTTGTCCACTTTATCTTGATGATCCCACAAGGCTACTTAAGGGAAACCACCCATAGTTGAGCATGTACCAGTAGTTGTGAGTGCATTGGGGCATTAAAAGACCATATTTTAAAAATGCCCCTCTCTCAAAATGCCCTACCTCCACGGCCACTATCTCCCACCCACCCACCCCATAAAAAATGCCTTCTAGTGCCCTCTCTCTAGTGCCCTCTCTCTAGTGCCGGAACACTCCCCCGACCTTAGCTGAGAAGGAATCCCACAGTTCGCCATGCCACCAAATCCGGCGGGATCTTAGAAGGAATCAGGCACCTAGTAATAGCAGGAAATCCAGCAGTTAGGAACGGGCAACCCCTACAATCAAAAGATTTTATGTAGATCTTATCGGTACAAATTGGTAAAAAAAATCTTTTCGGTGTGGTTGGGGGTAAAATATCAAGTAGGTGGTTTGGTGCGTTGGGGGTCCAACTGAAAGTAGGTGGGTTGGTGCGTTGGGGGTCTAATGGATAAAGGTGGTGTGGGGTTCCTCTCGGTGTAAGGTTGGTTGGGGGATGGTTTTTGTTGGTTGTGGGGCGGGGATGTTTTCTGTTGGTTGTGGGTGTTGGTGGATGGAGGGCATTTTGTGGGTGGTGGGTGGTAGTGATTGTAATGGATCCGGACCTTCCTTCCAGTTGTTGGATGTTGGGAGGACCTTAAAGGTTGGAGGGTTGGTTGGAGGACATTTTGGATTGTTGGAGGGCATTGGAGGGCATTTTTACCTTCCTTCCAGTTGTTGGATGTTGGGAGGACCTTAAAGGTTGGAGGGTTGGTTGGAGGGTTGGTTGGAGGGCATTTTGATCAAATCTTTTGATTTACCCCTCTCTAGTGCGATGAAATCTGCATAAAATCTTTTGATTGTAACTAGCCTACCGGATTGATCCCATGGAATCCCACTTGGTGGGGGCCAACTAGATTTAATCTATGACAATTGAGAATGATAAAGCATATAAAATAATGCTATTTTAGGAAATTGATTGTAAAGAGTGTTCATAGCTCTTGAATGGGAAGGTATGAATGTTGATATCTTAATGAATCACTTTGTCATAAGTTCTAGGACCTTGTCATGCTCTTCCTCAAATTCAGTGTAGACTTAGAAATTTGCATAGGTTAATGCATTGAGACTTTGACACAAGCCACAATCGGGTTGCCACTACAATTACCCCCTCCTTGATAGACAATGTTGTTGCATCCATTCACTACAACTTTTCAACACCCAAAAACACTATGCCACATTTATCCAACTCTAACAGAAGTGTTCTCTAATAAAAAAATTTATTACCATGCCCACATGGGTTCAATTACTAGTTTATTTTTTACTAACCAGACTTCAATAAAGGAGGACGATGTGTGCTTTCCCATTAACAATTCTAGGCGCATGAGTGAATGTGAAACAGAAAAAGTGAAAGGTCTATCTTGATTTGACTCCACTATAACATGAATGTATCTCCTTGTCAGACCCCACTAAAGGTGACGTAATGGATGAACCCGTACCCAATATGGATGTCCAAATTTGAACATACCTTCCTTCTATCCTCGTACCATGCAAGACTTGTCGGCGTTAGTTGTATCAAAGCCTGTATGGTAAACTCAATGAATGCCTTCGAAAGTAGCTGATAGGACTGTCCGCTGTAGGTTGTAGTACACGATACGCACAAATTCAAGTGGGACAACTTGGATTGCATTTCATAGTGTAATGTCCCGTTTGGGATATTATCTAATATCTGATCAAATATTATATGATATCTTATCAAATTTTAATTGTAAGAGTAGTCAAAACAATTGAATTTCTTCATTTAATGGTATGTCAATTATTAGAAAATTATAAATAAAGTACAACAGCTAACTTCAACCATAATATTAATTATTAGGTTGATAGGGTTGTCTTAGTGAGAAGCATTACATGAAATGACTACTATGAAAGAGATCTTAACCATTGATTATTTCAAACAAATAATAAATAAGAGAAAGCAAAACAAAATTGATCACTTCAAAACAAATCAAATCAACCCACTTGGATGTCCACCAACTAACAATAAACAACACCATTAAATTTGTTTGAATTTTATCACCATATATACAATAATAAAAAGTCTACTCCAAATTTAGAGTTAAATTCTCCCCATCTCGTCTTTACCTCCTTACCCTTTATCCATCGCCTCAGAAACTGTCCCTCGAAATTGCTAGCCAAGAATTTAAATTTATGTGCACTAAATATGTTCAATCCATAAAAGGAGAGATTATAAGATCTTAACCATAAATGCACTGCCATGCAATTTCAGAAGAGTCATTGCTGGCTACTTGGTGATGGAATTGGGAATTGTCCTTTTTTAAGCATTTGTGCCAAACAGTCAGGGGATTGGAATTCACTAACTATGAAGCAGATCGAGAGCTCGAAACTAAGCAAGTCACAGCAATGACCTGTGAAGGGGAGAAAAAGGAAAGAACATTTAAGGCTATGTGATATGGTAGTCGCACAGACTGGTGTATATGTCGACGACTATCTCGTGTTTAGGAGTACACATATCAACTCTTAACATGATTTGCATAGTTGTATGTATTTTTTCTCATTTGTCTTTTTCTAAACTAAATATAATTGAATTTATTGAATGAAGATGTGAGCATACTGCCGACAGAAATACAGAAGCTTTTGTCGACAATGAGGGAGTTAGATGACCAATCGAACAGTAATAAACAAAACCAGATATCGTTTCAAATGATTATGTTATAATAATGATATTTTTTATTTTATTTTTAATGTGTATATGCTAGTGTTCGGAAATCGGAGGGGATTTTGTGTGTGCATGTCATTGAAAGCCTCATGCATTGTTTATTCAGTGATGCTAAATCAGACTAGAAAGCAGACAAGGCAATGTTTAAGTTTGCCTTCCCAGAGTTTGAATAAAGCCTCGCTTGAGCAGGAGGAAATAATTGAGAAGTTGAGGAAAGATATTGAGGGCAATCATGAGAATATACTCAATCTCTCTACAGAAAAGGTGTTGATTTCCAAACAAGCACAAGATCTGGTAGGATTTATTCAATATATTGCCACAATTCCTAAAGCATTTTTGCGGTTTTTCTTTTGATTACTTAATGAGTGATTTTTTTTAATTTTGATTATGTCAAATTTTGGGTTTTTTTCATCTCTGTGAGTTGGTCACGCTTACCCTCTTATTTTATGCAAGAATGCACTTTCTAGGCTGTTTGGGGCCTTTAGGTTTACAAGTGAGATGGCTAGTATACAATTTCCTTAAGGAAACAGCATGTTAATGTGTTTCATATGCCACAAGAATGCACTTTTTAGGCTGTCTGAGGGATTTAGGTTTACAAGTAAATGAGTAATGACCAGTGTTGAATTTCGTTCAGGAAATAGCCTACTAAAGATGTTTTATGTGGCACCACAAGCATTTTTTGGGTTAGTTAAAAATTAGATCTCCTCACATAGTTATTATAGGGAAAGGATGTAATATGCCAATACAAAGTGCCATGGCTAGGCTTGAGAAAGATAGTAAAGTCATAAGAGTAAAAGCCCTACTAAGGACCCTTGTTTGGTGTTTTGTTGTGGATTCACAACTACAAGTAAAATGACTGTTAACATGCTTCACTAGGTACCCCTATTTGGTGTTCTGAGTTTGTTGTGTGTGCATAAATGTGAACTAGAACATTGTGGAAACTTTAAAAAAATTATATCTATTTGTAAGGGAAAATATACTCTTGTAATGCCCACCCTAGTGTGTGCCTTGTGTGCTTTTGATTCATGTGTTATATGTTGTTCTGAATGTTTATCATTGTATTATGTGATTAGTATGCTTTGATGCATTGCACCAAACTTGTCGATGAGGTCTATGGTTCCATCGAGGGGTTCTGAGGGTGTATTCTACATGACCATTGAGGTGTTTCCAATAGCATTTTGCTTTATTATTTGGCTTTCCAACTATGCATTATGAATTGCATATGTTGTGTTCATGTGTGTTAGATTATTGTAGTGCTTCAGCTTCATTGTTTTCAATTGTGTAATATTTGGATGGATGTGATGTCTTCAATATGATTGTGTTAGTTTATTTATGCATATATGATTTTATGATGTCGATTGATTGTCGACCCATGTTTATGATGCTTATGCAATATTATGCCACGTTGGGTATTATGATGTGCTTCAGTTATTTTATGTATGGAGCAGGTATGCCTAATGGTTTACTTGAGTGTGCAGGTAATTACATGTGTTAACTAATGTGGGAGATGTGGAGAAGGTTGACATGGGACGCTAAGCTATCACCCTTATCCTTGTGTTGTAGAAACCTGTGATGTGTGTTTGGTATCATTTGTGTGTGTTTCCTTAGCATTCTTAGACTTTATTTTAAAATATTTCAAAAAACGTGTTTTCCGTGTTTTCAGATTAAATTAATAATTTTAATTTGGAAATTGCTATTTTTTTATTTAGCAAAAAATGTTTGTTGCATCATTATATGCTTGTGGAACAAATTTGAGTGATTTTGGTTTTTTTCTGAAATTTGATATTTTTCTGTAAAAAGGTAGAAATTGCATTAAATGAGGAAACTGAATGCCTAGTATGGCATGTTTGTACTTTTTAGAATGAGATTGAGTTAAATGACAATAACCTGTTTAGAATAGTTGAGTTCATTCGACTAACTATTTCCCTATCTATTTGAGTGAATTATTTGGTTGTTTTAAGTAAAAAAAGGCTTTATTAATGTGTTATTTGAAATGCCTCTTTGATTTTCAAAAGAGACATTCAATTATTTAATTGTTGAATTAAATGATTTAGTTGTGCAAAGGCTATAATTTTGAATTGATTGATTAAATCACTTAAAGGATTATTTTATTATGAAAAAAAAGGAATAGTGTCTTTGGAGGAATAAAAGGAAAAAGACGTGTATTTTTCATTATTCTTTTTCTCTCCAAAATTTTCTCTCCTTTGTTTGAAACCCTCTTGCTTAAAAAATGATATATGATTGCTTGGAAGGGAGTTTTGGAATTGCTTGGAGTTTGGATTGGATTCAAGAGCTTGGTGTTTGCTTATTGTGTGTGGATTGAATCTAACATTCAACCTCATTCTTTTCCTTGGATTTTGCTTGTATTGGAAGGTAAGTTTCTCCAATCTTCTCGTTTAAATTGTTTTATTTTGTTTCCTTCATGCCACACCATCTAGAATGGTTGAAGATGGATTTGTTTAGTTGTAGTAAGCTTAGAAAATTTATTTCAGTTGTGTATGCTTTTATTTTTATGTATTTTTATTTTTAGAAACATGAAAATACAGACAAAATGTAGTGCCCCCTAGTTGTTGGCTTGTGATAGTGGTAGTTTTGCATTGCTCTCTGTCAGTCAGAGACAGTCATTAGTCTTTCATTGCATTGATACAGTTCTAAGACATTTGATTAGTAGGTTATGATTTAGGTTTATTTTGATCTTGATGGACTATGTTCGATTGATATATTTAGACATGTGTTATGAGTTATGATGACATTAGTATTACTTCAGTTATGATATGTTGGACATGATTAGTAATGGATTAAAATTTGCATGTTTTATTAGATTCGTTGATATCTAGTTTCAAATACTATGGTTATAATCTTGTTCAAGAGTAGGGATGGTGTAGCATTACTCACTTTGAGTACCCTGCTATGCCGTGATTCTCTGACTCTTCATGTGTAGACATATATGTATTTGATTGTGTACAACCAATTGTTGAATGCAGGCTGCAGGTACCGAACCTCGACTCCACCTGATATAGCAGGTTTGAGCGGGTTCTTGCACTAATGGGTATCAGTGATGGGAGGTAATGCGAGGTCAATTCCACTAGGTCAGCCCTTGTCTTATGTTGTGGTCTCGAGTCATGTTGTGATGCTAGGTCCTTGCCTTGTATGTTGGTAATCTTGTGTTGTGGGGTATAGTCGAGTTATGTTAATAATGTTCATGTGTAGTTGGAAAATACTTTAATCATTTATTACTAATTAATGATGCTTCTATTATGTTTATTAGTTAATAATTGGTTTAGCTTAAAGCTTTGAATGACACCTTGGTTAAATTTTATTCTAAAAGTATTTACATCATAATTTGGAGTTACGGGTAATTAGTATATATTTTGTACAGAATAATTTTGATATGTGAAATAAATGTCTTGAGTTGTCAATTTTGAATTGTAAGATTTAGAGAATCCCTTTTTATAGCAAGATTTTGATTTCTTGGAGGAGTGGGATGCTGGGTAACGGATGCATGTCTACATTAATTTTGTGAGCTGAACCATTTTTATATTGGGGGGAATTTTGTTTTGAGAGGGGGGGTTGGAAGGTGAATTGAGAATTTGGGCGAATAACAAAGCATTGGCTATGGAAACACAGAAGAAATTGGAGGCTTCAGGTCAAATTTTGTTCCGGGTATGTTCTGCATAATTCTTGTTTGAATCTTATTGTGCTTGGATAAATTAATTCTTCTCCCTTGTGCTTCTGAATCAATTAGTCTAAGGTTTTATTTTGGATTGCCTGTTTCTTTCTCCCATCTTGATTTCTATAGCTGATTGTCCTTGGAAATTTCATAAATCAAAATTGTGGCATTCTTGGATCCTTGTGTCGATTCAAACTTCTTTCAATTGTGTCGTGTTGTCTTCTTTCACTCTGCAAAATTTTAATCTTTCAATTTTCCATCTTGGCGTTCTTGCATTCATTGCTAAGACTTCTCCTGAGAAATTTTGCCAATAGTCATCGGGCTTTGTCTGTGTTCTCTATCTTTGCATTCAAGTCTTCAAGAGTTATTCCAACCTCACCTCTGGCTTAAACCTCCCTCCTTAGGCTGTTCCAAACACTTATTTTTCTGATGAGTCAAGAAAAGTTCTGTTCTTACAAACCAAAGAATGTTGTGAGACCTCTTTTCTTGAGCATTCTGCAAAATATCTCTCGTACCTATCTTTGATTCCACGTTTTGATTATGTGTCTGTTAGAGTTTTCCAACTACTCCATCTGTATGATTTACCCTTTTTGCTTTTATGCTCAGTGGATGACTATGCTCCCTTCTAGGCTTCTGTGGTAGGGCTAGGATTGATATTTCATTTGTCCTTTCTGCCTTTGCAATCTGTATAATTAAGAATGAACCTTCTGCGATATATGAGCTTTACATTTATTCTTATCTGTGTGTCTTTTACTACTTTTAATGGCATTATGCTCTGCTATAACCCATCGAACTTCCTTGTAGACAATCAATTCTTCCTAGATTTGCTTCTAAATTTTGCCTTGGCTAAATGCTTGCTAGATCCGCTTGATCTTCATAACCTCAGAAAACATAAATTATTAAACCCTGATGAAATTTCTTTGTGCCAAGTCTAATAAATTTCTGATTTAGTAGATTAGTAGGTGAGTCTATTTGGCTGTTAACGGTTCAAGTTTCTATTTTCTTTAAGATTAGCTGACTATGTTTTTTTGGTAGTAGCTTAGAATCTGTCAGTAATTTTCTAATTCTGTGAGATGTTTATTAAATTTATCTCTTGTTTTGGACCGAAGGTCTAGTGAGATGTCTAGTATTAGCTTGTGTTTAAGTAAAAAGATTTTCATTCTTTGGTGGTCATTTGGTAAACTGAAGTGGCTAAGAGTCTTTCTGTGAGTTGTTGTCCATATCAAGTAAAGGTTAATTGTAAGTGGTGCGCTAAAACCTTTTCTTTCTTGTGTTGTCAGAATGTCCAGTGAGCTAGTAGCAGTGGCGTGCCTTATAGGATTGGTGTGCACATTTGTCTTTAGTTGTTTTATTTGTTCTTAGTCACCGTAGTCGCAGAAGGTTTGGATGATGTCGACATTCCTGTAGTTTATCCATTAGTTCTCGTTGTAGATGTAGGTAGTTAGTGGTAGTCAAACTCTAGCCACTGTTGGAGAGTTGGTCGAACCATGCAAATGTCATAGAGTTCATCCAAACTCATAGCATAATTCAAGTTAGTGGTAGTCAAACTTATTTCAATAAGGTGTTTTTCATGCTAGTTGTTTTCTGTGGTCATAGCACCGCATGGGTTAGTCGAGAGCAACAACAAATGCATGCTTTGGAAGTCCTTTTTTTTTATTAAGTCATTGTAGCCCGTGATGCGGTAAGGGGAAATTTCTTTTGTAAAGTGTTTTATGAGATTCTGTGGTCGTTCTTTTGTGGGCAGTTAGTCGAATAGGGGTTTGGGGGTCATACTGTATGTGTCCTATTATTCTTTGGTTGCCAAAGGTTTTTTTTCTTTTGGAGGTCGTCAACCCTTAAGCAAAATAATTGTATTAGTGTGGATGTGTTGTTAGGAATATATATACATACATACATATATATATATAGATATATATATATATATATGTTTGTAGGGTTTGAATTGAAATGATGTTTGGTTAGACGTTAGTGAGAATCTATGGTTGTAGGAATTTACGTAGGATATAATGTTTTGACTGGAAATTTTATTATGTTAGATGGTAAATGGTAGTCAGTATCATGTTGTTAGTAATTTATGCAAATAGGAAAAATGTATTTACTCATCATTGTGGATATTAGAAATTAGTAAATGGTAAGATGATTAGGAAAATACTTGTTTATGCTTGTAGTGTTTTCTTTAGAAATTATAATTGTTAAACGTTAATTGGTAATTTAGGCTTGTAGATAAAAATACTCAGTGTTCTGGTTTTTGAAATTGAAATTGTATAATGAGAGACAGTAATCTATGCTTGTAAGAGATATATTGTGTTATAGTTGTTCATTAGAAAATTGTATTAATTAGATGGTGAACAAAAAGTTCTTTTCAGTATAGCCAGAATATTCTTATATTTGTGGTTGTTCATATTAGGATGGGTCAGTAGTAAATCTTAGATGGAAAATTCATGCTTGCAATATTTATAATGGCATAGAAGATGGTAGTCGTTAGAAAATTAGCCAGGAGGTTTATTTTGGTTTTGTAGGGAAATTATTTTTCCGTAATCTTGTATGTAATTTGAACTAAGTTTAAATCTCCTAGGTTGATTTCATGTTTGAATTAGGAGTTCATTGATTTCTGTATGCATGATTTGCCCTCCTTGTCACATCTTTACATTTGTATTGCATCTTTGTGTCTATCTTGGGGTGAGTTGTGTTTTTGAATTGCTTCTTGTGAAGTGGGGAATCTTGTGAGATGTCATGACCTCTCGGTGTCAAATGCGGAAGTATTGTCCTTGTCAGATAATGGTTTTTTTTTTCATTGGTTTAGTACCTACTCCAGAGGTGTGGTGTTTTGGTCTTTGTTCTGGGTAGTGGTATGTCAATGCAATGGGATTTGTATTGTCAAGGGCAAGTGAATGGCATGAGTAATGGTTAGAAGCTGCTTTGTACCTTATCTTTACTTGTGGTGGTTTGGTTGTTGATTAGAGATTGCTAAGGGAGTGGCAGCTATGGTGGGGCCAGTGCCTAGTGAGAGGCCGCTTGGGTAACCCCATGGAAGTTATAAGAAAGTGGAAACTTAATAACTTATTAGGAGGGTTGGGGTAGTAGAACACATAACAAGATAAGTAAGATACCTCACGCATGCCTTGAGTGCTCTCGTAGGCTAAGGATGGGATGAGAAGGCCTAGTTGGTAAGGCCAACCTCCTTGTCTCCATGAGAGGACCTGTCGGCTCCACATGTGTCACCCTATGGGGCTGGTGCCTAGAGAGATGCTACCAAGGTAACCATAGATGGGGGCCGGCTTCTGGTGATAGATAGCCTGGGTAACCCATGCTAGCACCATGCAATGACACTCTCCTTACGCAACTTAGTTACTTCCTCTTTATTTTTTTGTTACCTCTGGAGTAAAGTCTTGGCTTCTTGTTTGATCTTGGTTGGATGTTTGATTTGTCTAGTGGATTACTATCATTTCTATGCAGTCTTGTTATCATGTATGCCTGTAAGGAGTCTATATTTTATTGTTGTTTCATTGTTGTAACTTTGACCTAGTGGAGCCTCGATGCTATCTCCTAGCTCAGTGGGGCAGACCTCAGGGTTTCACATGGTTGGGTGGCAGACCTATCCATTGGCCTTTTTGGAGATTCGGTTCGAGTCCTGTGCAGAGGTGTTCCAGTTCCATATTGCTTTTCCACTTTCAATGATGTTGTATACTTTCATTTGTATTCATTTGTAAACTGACATGATCGATCTTGTAATCTTGTATTGTGACTTGGTATAATTAACTATCTTGCTAATGTAAAAGTTGATCTTATTTGTAGTAGCAGTATAATGTATATCACTTGTGTGGTTTTAACTTTTTATTCACTGATGCAGTTATGTTTTCCCTAGAGGAGTTAGAAGTGCACTTTTCTTCATGTTGTTTATTCTGATATCTTTGGTTACTATTATTAAATTTACTTGCTTCAAAAAAAAATTATTTCTTTAAGTTTTGCACTTGTTGGTCTATCACTCTAGGGTTGCATGACGGGGCATTACACAAAACCCTGGCAAATTTTCTGTGGAAATCCCCAACTCATTTTTATTACATATATTGGTTGTTGGGCATGTTATCTATGATGGGTAGTTGTTAGATCATCCATAGCTATTGAAAAACAAAAGTTAGAAAATTGGTCAAACTTTGGTCAAGGTGCCAAAGAGAGCTCCAATGGAGTTTTTAGGGCCTTATGGTTATATTGCACTTTTAGAAAACATGAAAACTAAATTCTATGCATTTCCTTTATGATTTGCTTTGAGGGATGAGTTGACTCCTTCATATTATGTGATTCTGCATCTTGTGAGACTATGTTATTTTTTGAGATATTTTGGTGTATTGAAATCCGTGCCACTTATTTCTCTATTTTTGAAAACTTGAAAATTGCTTTGTATGCATTTCCTTGATGTTTTAGTTTGTGGGATGAGTTGTCTCCCAACTAGAATGGTATTTTGCATCTTTTGAGAATATGTTGTGTTTTTGTCAAAATTGTGATTTTGTCACCTCGAAATTTGTGCCATGCCCAATTGTCAAATTGGTGCTATGGGTGTTTAGGAAGAGGTCTAGGGGTAGGAAAGGAGTGGCTTCCATCGTGCGCCATAGCCCAAAGAGGTAATTGGAATTTATCAAATGGAAGTTTTAATCAAGAATAACATTTAAACACATTTGGTAATAAAATTTAATAATAAGATCATCTACACCAAACTGCATGTGCTGGTGAAGTGTCCACCTTGCTTGGGTTTCGGTGTAAAGAGCAATCTTTGGTGTAGTGTCTGGTTGCTATGAGGAGGTTATGCCCTAATGTTCTACCGCGAGGTGAGTATTGCCCTCATTTGACAAGCCTTGTCTTAACTACCTAGGTCTCTCTTCCTTCTTCCACCATCAGAGTTTGACTCAATGTGTGATGTTTACCATGTGATTGTATGTGCATTGTGATGCTTGATTCATGCTTGTATGTGTCTATGATGGATTATGATTTATGCCTTGTTTGGTGTGCATTGAAGGTGTGACTAATTCCCTTATGCTTGAATGTTGTTATGTCATTCTATTATGTTTTGGTAAGTGTGCCATATGTTACTTGAATGCAATTGGATGGTAATTGTACCATGTGTTGTTTATATGCATTGTATTGGCAGTTGTGTCATGTGTGTTGTGTGCATTGATTGACGTGTATTCCATTTGTTGCTTGTATACCTTGGATGTGTGAGATGCTCTTAGCAGGTTTTCCATGATCACCTTGTCCGTAGCTCGGGGGTTGCTTAGAGTTGCGTAGACATCTATTGCACTCGATGATGGCAATATGGTTGGGAGGTGAGCAACATTTCCCCAATGGTCCTCCATGATCATCTTCAAATGCTAGATGGATTCCTTGATCTTTTTGTAGGTGGTTTACCTCATGCTTTGTGCCATGTTGCACTTTGGCGAGCATGCTAGTTTTTGGGTAGTTTATGCACTTGTATATTATTAATATTGTTATTGTAACCTTTGTAATGTAGCTCTTTTGAGACCCTTGTAATAAGATGTAATTAATGCTTTGATTTGATTTAAGATGTTGGCTATGATTCATCTATGTTTAGGATGAAGCGCTTCGAATATTGTAATTATTGGATATCGTCTTGTATTTTTCCATGCCTCGGTTTGTGAGGACGTTGGCATGTTTTGATAAATTTTACATGTTAGAATCTAGCTATGTTAGCATGTTTAGACTTAGTTGTTTGATGTTTATGGATATGTTTGTGTTGGATCGTATTCATCCCACATAGGTGGTGAGGATCCTATTTTTCTTTTGGCATGTGTCGACGTTGGTGTCGAACATGCATAGCCTTTTGTATCACTTTTGTCCTTTTTCATATGTGGACATAATTGGTTTGACAACTTAATGTTTTTGGTTAAAATGAATCATCTTTGGCATTGATTACTATTTTTAACCTCGTAGGTGTTTTGGTGGCATTTCCATGATGTGATATGCACTCTTGGATTATTCTCTCCTTTGCATTGGGATGTGTTCCTTTGCATGAGTTTGACTAGTGACCATTCTAGTTGGTTGAGGAATCATACCTCCCAGTTGGACTATCCCGTGGGTGAGCGTTACCCTTATATTTGGGATGTCTTGTGTCGTCATGGAATAGACTGAGGTGGATGTCACCCTCATCCTACTCCATGTGTTCGTGAGGGAGCGAGGTCATGGACATGTACCTGATCCTCGTCATGGAGTGAGCTCCACCTCTCTCTTGGTCATCGTGGTGAATCGTCACATGATGGGTGAAGTCTTCCACTTGTGCCACCTTGCATTGTGCAATGGTGATGTCTTTTTAGGTGTTGTTGTACATGTTGCAACACCTTGTGTGTGTGTGAGTGCAATGCGACATGTAAATGTTGCACTGGCAAATGCAAAAAATTTGTTGGTTCAGTGTTGGTTTAGCTAATGTCCTGTGTGAAAGCTTGGGGCATTACACTCGGTATCAGAGCCCATGTTGCAACATTCAGAGCTCTGGGGTGTGTTCTTCTCGAGTCGTTCGAGCATGTGTGGGGTCCTTGTGTGTTTATGTGCTTTCTTTTGATATGTCTTCCTTGTATGAGTGTGTTTGAGTGACCTTTGTAGGGTCATGTTCGTGCTTCTGTGACCACTTTTGATAGTGGAGTTATGGGAACCTTTGTGTGAAAGGAAATACCTTTTTCTTGAGTGTGATTGAATCTGGTTTACTCTTTTAAGAGCTATGCATTTTGATGTGAAAGAGAAAATGTTTTGATCATATGCATGATATGTGAAGAATATTGTTGTGGAAATGCTACTTTAAATGAACCTTGCATTGTATACCTTGTTGTGTGTATGTTTCTTGCAAGAGTAGCATACCCTCGTAATGCTTGTCATATTTGTTTATTAATTGCCTCTTTATGGTGATTGGAAATGCTTTCCTAAATGCATATTACATTGTCTTCTTGAGAGCATGTCCCTGTGTGTGGATTAATTATGTAGTTGTAAGAAAGATAGTGTTGCATTGCATTGCTAGAATAGATCATTTGGGTAATGACTTAGGTCCCCAAATTGCATTCTTCCCTAGGATTCATGTGGGAACCTAGGTGTAATTATTGCATTGCATTATTTGAAGAGTTAAAGAGAAAACGAGTTGTGAAAAGGGTTATTTGTATAGTCCTTGTGATGTTTGAGGTGTAGAATCATGAGTGAAGTAGCAAACCCTGCATCTTGTGTTTCTAAGTTGTGTTTCCCCTATTGTAATGTGTGCATTTAGTATGCTTGCCATCATGTTGTGGATAAATTTAGCATCATGTGAATGGAACGTTGGGTAAGTGCTTGACCCCCAACCTAATTCTCCCTTGTCTTTTGATTTGTGTTGTATGTGAAAGTTGCATTAATGCATTATCCATATGCTTGGTTAATTCTTGTTTGGTGAGAAATGTTAACTACTCTTGTTGTGAGAGTGATGTGTTTAGATATCTTGGTTTGTAAACCTCATTTTATCCTAGCTTAATCTTGGTTATTAGATGTTGCTAGTGTGTGACTTTGTGTGTCATTGCATGGTGTTTGTGATTCCCTTGGATGGGATGCAACTCTTTGTTGCTTGGCATCTTGAGTGATGTTTGTGTGGTTAAGTAGAAATGATCTCATGTTTTGATGTGATTGTAGTCTTAAAAGACTTGTTTGGTGTGATTGACTGTGTTCTCTTACTCACCTCAGATTTTGGAATCGAGGTGTAGTGTAGCATTGTACTCCCTCTCTAGTGGCTAGAATTAGTCACGTAGTTCATGTAATGTGGAACTTTTGAAGTTTGATACTTTATTTATTTGACTTTGGTGAATTCATTAGATGTTGTAAGGGCCAGCATTGAATTTTATTCTCATTTATGAATGAGTATATAGCCATCAAAATTTGAAATTTATTTATCTTGTGATCTTTATGGTCATACTTGATTTACTATTGAAATTGAGCTCATTTTATGCCTTATTGTTGGAATTGACTTTTCTTCCACTTTGGTATTTTATTTATTTATTATTGGTGGCTATGCTTGAATGTTTTAATTGCTGGTCATGTATCGTGTTATGTTCTCTATCATGTCCATGATGGGACTCTGATGGATTATATAAGGGAGTAGAATGCGGAGAATATACTAGTTCTTGGTGTGCATGTTACTAGAACTATGGTAGATTGAATTCCTTGGTTTTTGTTAGATGCAAGTGAGTATTGTGTGAAATGTTGAGAAAGTTTTGAAATGGTTTTGTACTTCTATGGATCTTGATGTGAAAATGTATCCTTATATGTGCTTAAATGTTGATTCTTGACTGTGTCTATGTGAATGAGATATGTAGAGAACTTGATTTGGATTGTATCTTACTTTTAGTAGATTGCTTTTGGTTGGGTGTTGACTTAGTCCACCAACTATGGTTGTTCTTGTTTGTCTCATTCCTATTAGTCTTGGATGTGATGTCATGCTCCTAGTGTTTCATCATTAGTGAAGTGTATGATGTTGTGTTCTTTTGATGTGAGTTCCATAACTACACTTATGCTTTGACATAGTGTAGGGTATGATGGAACCTTAGTTAGTGCATGAGCACGTATTATTTATATATTTATGGTATTATAGTTGTCTTCTTTCTCTTGTTGAGTTGCCAACCTTGGGAATTTGGTTGCTTTAGGAGTTTCTCCTTAGTTTTTTTTGGAGGTTTCCTAGTGTAATGCTGGAAAGGATACAACTCTCGTATGAAGAGGTTACTATCCTATGTATTCCATTTTATGGATACTTGGTGTTTAGGCCACGAGGAAGCCTTGTGTTTCCTAGTCGATCATGAATTTGTGATCGTGTTGTGTTGCTTGACCTTTTTGGTCTAGATTAGTTAAGAGTTGAAGTGGTGTTGTGAGTAGTCTTGCACCTTGTTGGTGTGTTGTAGCCGCCTTAGATGTGCTTCTAGTGAGTAATGGGTTACTAAGCCTTGCTTGATGGAAGTGCTTATGTTGTTAGAGGATGTGGTTTAGATTCTTCCCTCTGAGAACTTATTTGGTTGATCCTAGTTTTGGTGGTGTAGAGCTAGAGTGTTATAGAAACCCTCTCTTTTAGGAGTGGAATGTGAGGAAGTACCTCATGTAGTAGAACCATTTCTAGAGATGAGGCATGCTTTTGGTCAGGATGAAGGTGTAGTAGTGGTGCCTATAACCTTTTTGAGTTAGCTTTCCCTAATCCTTGAGTTCTTTTGTTATGGGTAGTTCCTAAGGAAGGATTGTTGAGACAAATCTTTTGTTTACAATTCTCCTTGAGAGTGGATATGGTATCCTTGTGAGTTTCCATAGACTTAGTTGAGAGCTTGAGAGGTTATCCCAGCATAGTTGTGGTCCTATGTTTTATGGACTTGACTTGCTTGTGGTCTGTTACACCTTTTGGCTCGACCCTCTTCTCATTGCAATGGTAGTTGGAGGATGGAGTGATGCAGTCTTAGAGGATTTGTATGCATGACGGTTGGTTTTGACCTAGTTGGTGCACCTTTGGAGATTTGTTTTATTATTTTGAGACCTCAACCTAGTTTTGGTTAGGAGGACTGATCTTTTAAGATCTAGTGTTGTAAAGGATTGTGTACTAAGGGTACTTCATCCTTGTCTTTTTGCAGGCTTTCAGGAGAAAGCCTAATGCTAGTGGAGGAGGATGTAATGCCCACCCTAGTGTGTGCCTTGTGTGCTTTTGATTCATGTGTTATATGTTGTTCTGAGTGTTTATCATTGTATTATGTGATTATTATGCTTTGATGCATTGCACCGAACTTGTCGATGAGGTCTATCGTGCCATCGAGGGGTTCTGAGGGTGTATTCTACATGACCATTGAGGTGTTTCCAATAGTGTTTTTCTTTATTATTTGGCTTTCCAACTATGCATTATGAATTGCATACATTGTGTTCATGTGTGTTAGATTATTGTAGTGCTTCAGCTTCATTGTTTTCAATTGTGTAATATGTTGGATGGATGTGATGTCTTCAGTATGATTGTGTTAGTTTAGTTATGCATATATGATTTTATGATGTCGATTGATTGTTGACCCATGTTTATGATGCTTATGCAATATTATGCCACATTGGGTATTATGATGTGCTTCAATTATTTTACGTATGGAGCAGGTATGCTTGATGGTTTACTTGAGTGTGCAAGGAATTACAGGTGTTAACTAATGTGGGAAATGTGGAGAAGGTTGACATGAGACACTAAGCCATCTCACCCTTATCCTTGTGTTGTGGAAACCCATGATGTGTTTTTGGTATCAGTTGCATGTGTTTCCTTAGCATTCTTGCACTTTATTTTAAAATATTTTGAAAAATGTGTTTTCCGTGTTTTTAGATTAAATTAATGATTTTAATTTAGAAATTGCTATTTTTTTCTTTAGCGAAAATGTTTGTTGCATCATTACATGCTTGTGGAACAAATTTGAGTGATTTTGGTTTAATTATGAAATTTGATATTTTTCTCTAAAAAGGTAGAAATTGCATTAAATGAGGAAATTGAATGCCTAGTATGGCATGTTTGTACTTTTTAGAATGAGATTGAGTTAAATGGCAATAACCTATTTGGAATAGTTGAGTTCATTCGACTAACTATTTCCCTATCTATTTGAGTGAATTATTTGGGTGTTTTAAGTAAAAAAGGGGTTTATTAATGTGTTATTTGTAATGCCTATTTGATTTGCAAAAGAGACATTCAATTATTTAATTGTTGAATTAAATAATTTAGTTGTGGAAAGGCTATAATTTTGAATTGATTGATTAAATCATTTAAAGGATTATTTTATTATGAAAAAAAGGAATAGTGTCTTTGGAGGAATAAAAGGAAAAAGACATGTATTTTTTATTATTCTTTTTCTCTCCAAAATTTGCTCTCCTTTGTTTGAAACCATCTTGCTTGAAAAATGATATCTAATTACTTGGAAGGGAATTTTGCTTGGAATTGCTTGGAGTTTGGATTGGATTCAAGAGCTTGGTGTTTTCTTGTTGTGTGTGGATTGAATCTGACATTCAACCTCATTCTTTTCCTTGGATTTTGCTTGTATTGGAAGGTAAGTTTCTCCAATCTTCTCATTTAAATTGTTTTATTTTGTTTCCTTCATGCCACACCATCTACAAAGGTTGAAGATGGATTTGCTTAGTTGTAGGAAGCTTAGAAAATTTATTTCAGCTGTGTATGCTTTTATTTTTATGTATTTTTGTTTTTAGAAACATGAAAATACAGACAAAACCTTGGAAAATTTTCTATGGAAATCCCCAACTCATGTTTATTGCATTTATTGGTTGTTGGGCATGTTATCTATGATGGGTAGTTGTCAGACATCCATAGCTATTGAAAAACAAAAGTTAAAAAATTGGTCAAACTTTGGTCAATGTGCCAAAGAGAGCTCCAATGGAGTTTTTAGGGCCTTATGGTTATTTTGCACTTTTAGAAAACATGAAAACTAAATTCTATGCATTTTTTTATGATTTTATTTGAGGGATGAGTTGACTCCTTCATATTATGTGATTCTGCATCTTGTGAGACTATGTTATTTTTTGAGACATTTTGGTGCATTAAAATCCGTGCCACTTATTTCTCTATTTTTGAAAACTTGAAAATTGCTTTGTATGCATTTCCTTGATGTTTTAGTTTGTGGGATTAGTTGTCTCCCAATTAGAATGGTATTTTGCATCTTTTGAGAATATGTTGTGTTTTTGTCAAAATTGTGATTTTGTCACCTCGAAATCTGTGCCATGCCCAATTGGTCAAATTGGTGCTATGGGTGTTTAGGAAGAGGTCTAGGGGTAGGAAAGGAGTGGCTTCCATCATGTGCCACAACCCAAAGAGGTCGTTGGAATTTATCAAATGGAAGTTTTAATCAAGAATAACATTTAAACACATTGGGTAATAAAATTTAATAATAAGATCATCTACACCAAACTGAATGTGTTGGTGAAGTGTCTACCTTGCTTGGGTTTGGGTGTAAAGAGTGATATTTGGTGTAGTGTCTATTTTTTATGAGGAGGTTATTCCCTCATGTTCTACCGCAAGGTGAGTATTGCCCTCATTTGACACTCTTTGTCCTAACTACCTAGGTCTCTCTTCCTTCTTCCAGCGTCAGAGTTTGACTTGATGTGTGATGTTTACTATGTGATTGTATGTGCATTGTGATGCCTGATTCATGCTTGTATGTGTCTATGATGGATTATGATTTATGCCTCGTTTGGTGTGCATTGAAGGTGTGACTGTTTCCATTATGCTTGAATGTTGTTATGTCATTCTATTATGTTTTGGTAAGTGTGCCATATGTTACTTGAATGCAATTGGATGGTAATTGTACCATGTGTTGTTTATATGCATT
Organism: Cunninghamia lanceolata; assembly: GCA_027924645.1. Classification (NCBI taxonomy): domain Eukaryota; kingdom Viridiplantae; phylum Streptophyta; class Pinopsida; order Cupressales; family Cupressaceae; genus Cunninghamia; species Cunninghamia lanceolata. The sequence continues at coordinate 4,848,764 of BSBN01000148.1, read as the reverse complement.
GTATTGGCAGTTGTGTCATGTGTGTTGTGTGCATTGATTGGTGTGTATTCCATATGTTTCTTGTATACCTTGGATGTGTGAGATGCTCTTAGCTGGGTTACCATGATCACCTTCTTCATAGCTCGGGGGTTGCTTAGAATTGCGTAGACATCTATTGCACTCGACGATGGCAATATGGTTGGGAGGTGAGCAACATTTCCCCATTGGTCCTCCATGATCATCTTCAGATGCTAGATGGATTCCTTGATCTTTTTGCAGGTGGTTTACCTTATGCTTTGTGCCATGTTGCACTTTGGCGAGCATGTTCATTTTTGGGTGGTTTATGCACTTGTATATTATCAATATTGTTATTGTAACCTTTATAATGTAGGTCTTTTGAGACCCTTGTAATAAGATGTAATTAATGCTTTGAGTTGATTTAAGATGTTGGCTATGATTCATCTATGTTTAGGATGAAGCCCTTCGAATATTGTAATTATTGGATATCATCTTGTATTTTTCCACGCCTCGGTTTGTGAGGACGTTGGCATGTTTTGATAGATTTTAAATGTTAGAATCTAGCTATGTTAGCATGTTTAGACTTAGTTATTTGATGTTTATGGATATGTTTTTGTTGGATCGTATTCATCCCACATAGGTGGTGAGGATCCTATTTTTCTTTTGGCATTTGATGACGTTGGTGTCGAACATGCATAGCCTTTTTGTATCGCTTTTGTCCTTTTTGATATGTGGACATAATTGGTTTGACAGCTTAGTGTTTTTGGTTAAAATCAATCGTCTTTGGCATTGATTACTGTTTCTAGCCTTGTAGGTGTTTTGGTGTCATTTCCATGATGTGATATGCACTCTTGGATTATTCCCTCCTTTGCATTGGGATGTGTGCCTTTACATGAGTTTGACTAGTGACCATTCTAGTTGGTTGAGGAATCGTATCTCCTAGTTGGACTATCCCATGGGTGAGCATTACCCTTATGTTTGGGATGTCTTGTGTCGTCATGGAATAGACTGAGGTGGGTGTCACCCTCATCCTACTCCATGTGTTCGTGAGGGAGCGAGGTCATGGACATGTATCTGATCCTCGTCATGGAGTGAACTCCACCTCTCTCTTGGTCATCGTGGTGAATTGTCATATGATGGGTGAAGTCTTCCACTTGTGCCACCTTGCATTGTGGAATGGTGATGTCTTTTTAGGTGTTGTTGTACATGTTGCAACACCTTGTGTGTGCGTGAGTGCAATGCGATATGTAAATGTTGCACTTGCAAATGCAAAAAAATTGTTGGTTCGATGTTGGTTCAGCTAATGTCCTGTGTGAAAGCTTGGGGCATTACAACTCTTACATAAAATATCCAGGCTAATTAAATAAATAAAGTCTATAAATAAATAATCAACCTAGATAAATGAAATGGGGCTAAAAATGATAAATATTAAATTAATCATGGAAATTAAATGAGGTTTACAAGTAAATGAGTAATGACCGGTGTTGAATTTCATTTGGAAAAAACTTATTAATGAAGTTAAATTGATTGTGGATGTGAAGAAATAGTGTAGATTCAAAGCATATACCAACAACATTATTGAATATCAAACAACAATTACCAGTACCATTATCATATTTCCTATCAGTCCCTATGAAGAAAGGCCACATTCTAAAATTTCTCAATTCCCACTAACTTCTTCACGTTCATACCTTTTCTACATATTACCTTGTATAACCTGTTATATCTCATATTGTTTTAAGCTATGATCCATTAAATGAAATGTGTATGATGGTAAAAAAATCAAACGCCCAAATTTTAAAAATTAAAATTCCCTGTGTAGGGAGTGGGCTAAGGTAATGAACTAGACTTTATCATCACTGCTAGGTGCCACATTGCTAGCATTCAAGGTAGGGAGTGCTATGAAATGAATGAGATAGGAAGGTTTATTTAGGCATAAAACAATATGATTTTTAGCATTCGTCTTCTACATATATTTGATCTTTCTTAGCTTTCAATTGTTATATAAGACTCAATCCTCTACAGTTAAGCTGGCCCTAAGAAACTTAGTAGACAAATCAAAACAAAGGGAGAGGTGTTGTTTTGACGAAGAAATTCCTAGAAGCGGCCTGCAACGAATCATTTGAGAAAATGTTTCAGATAGAAAGTTTGAGGTGGAAGAGCTTCTGGCCCTGTTATGTCGTAGGCTATGGAAAAGAAGCCCGATAGTTTGTTCACGTGACCTCAACATTTTCAGTGGATAGCATCGATGAACTCTAAATCCCAACTACATTAAGATCTTCATATCATGTAGATTTGAGGTTTGCTTCTCTCTCTTATTTCGCCTATAATTTGAATTGCTTTTATCCAAATCTAATATGATTTACATTGCAGGACGTTAGTGGGCACTCATTATTTAGAGGGAAGTATACAACCTGAGGTTCAGATGCTTATCAACTTGGATTGTAAAAAGTCTTAGAGTAAAGGGCCAAAGTAAGTAGAGGCGTGCAGTTATTCCAGAGATTTAAGCTGTCCTATAGCCTTTGGAATTTTACCTGTTAAATTCAATGAAATATAATTCGAAACAATTACTAAGAGAAGGGATTGAAGCAGATAACCTAGTGCGTTCCAAGTAAAGATATGAGAATAGCTCACCTGTGAGATCGTTAAGCTCAAGGAGCAAACCAAGTAGAGACGTGCAGTTTCCTAGTTCAGGCGGTATATATCCAGTTAAATTGTTTACATTCAGATGCAAATATTCCAAAGATTCGAGTTGTCCGATGGCCTTTGGAATTTTACCTGTTAAATTCAATGAAGTATAATTCAAAACAATTACTAAGAATAGGAGGGATCGAAGAAGATAACCTGTTGCGTTCAAAGTAAAGGCATGAGAATAGCGCACCTGTGAGATAGTTAGAGCTAAGGACCAAACCAAGCATAGACGTGCAGTTTCCTAGTTCAGGTGGTATATGTCCAGTTAAATTGTTTACATGCAGATACAAATGTTCCAAAGATTTAAGCTATCCTATAGCCTTCGGAATTTTACCTGTTAAATTTAATGTAGTATAATTCAGAACAATTAAAGAGGGGGGATTGAAGCAGATTGAATGTTTCCTTTAAAGTAAAGACACGAGAGTAGCGCACCTGTGAGATAGTTAGAGCTAAGATTCAAATATTTCAAAGATTTGAGCTGTCCCATGGCCTTTGGAATTGCCCCTGTCAAATTTAATGAAGTATAATTTAGAATAATTACTAAGAGGAAGGATGGAACCAATTAACATGTAGCCATCAAAGTAAAGACATGAGAGTAGCGCACCTGTGAGAGAGTTATTATTAAGGAGCAAATAAAGTAAAGACGTGCAGTTTCCTAGTTCAGGTGGTACATGTCCAGTTAAATTATTTCCACGCAGATACAAATGTTCCAAAGATTTAAGCTGTCCTATAGCCTTTGGAATTTTACCTGTTAAATTCAATGAAGTATAACTCAGAACAATTACAAAGAGGAAAGATTAAAGCAGATAGCACGTTGCCTTCAAAGTAGAGACATGAGAGTAGCGCACCTGTCAGATAGTTATTATCAAGGATCAAATCAAGTAGAGCCGTGCAGTTTCCTAGAGAATTCGGAATGCTTCTGCTCAGACGATTGTCGCGCAAGCGGAGATGCTGTAACTTCTGTAGACCACCAAATTCTGCAGGTATTCTCCCCGTCAAGTAGTTGTTCGAAAGTCTAATCCCTTGAAGCTGCGAGCAATTGGCAAGAGATTTGGGGATGGAACCCTCTAGTCTATTTCTTCGAAAGTCAAGTATTCTCAACGATTTCAGCTGGCCAAGCTGAGGTGGAATCCTTCCCGTGAAAGAATTGTGCGAGAGATCTAAAGTGCGTAACAAGGAGAGCCCTCCTATGGATGGAGAAATGGTACCTTCCAATCTTAATTGGGGGAGAATTATGGCCACCACTCTGTTGGTATGTTTTCTACACCAAACACCGGTCCAGAAGCAGACGTTTTGGGAATTGGTAGAAGTCCAGTTGGAGAGCGATCGCATGGGGTCGGCTGTAATGCCATTTTTGAAGGACAGTAGAGCTTCAACATCAACTTTATCTTTCGCAACAAACCTAAGCACATGAGGAGAAGAGGAACTGCTGGCATTCTGGATTGATGTGGCGGTAGTTAATGTGAATGCCAGAGCCAAGCCTAAGCACAGCATTGCGATCATCATACGCCCGTACATTTCTAAAACAACCCTTCTAATACGAATCATCGAGCCCGCAACCATTATAATATAGGGGAGTCAGTCTGTTCACAAGGTATCAAAGGTGGTGAGAGCCAAATTCTGCCCTATTGTTAAGTATCATCTATTTTAATAGTCAAAGGTCAATTTTGGCCAATAAAAATATGACAAATATTTAACACTTTTTATTGTGAATGAGGTGTAAAATTGCTATTGATTGTTTGACCATTGAAGTGAATGATTAGAGGGGAAATTGTGAAGCCAGAAATATGAGGAAAACAGTCATTATGGTATCAGTTTTACATTTGACTGTATTTATTAATTGATTGAAATTCAAAAGTCTGTCCACCAGGTAAAAATAGTCATCAATGGTGGGGACAGCGAAATTGTGAACCCAGAAATATGAGGGAAACAGTCATTATGGTATCCATTTCACATTTGATACTATTTATTAATTAATTGAAATTCAAAAGTCTGTCCAACAGGTAAAAATAGTCATCAATGGTGGGGACAGAAATTGTGAAGCCAGAAATATGAGGAAAACAGTCATTATGGAGTCATGGTATCCCATTTCACATTTGACTGTATTTATTAATTAATTGAAATTCAAAAGTCTGTCTGTCTACTAGGTAAAAATAGTCATCAATGATGGCCACAAGAAAATTGTGAAGCCAGAAATATGAGGGAAACAGTCATTAGATATCCAATTTCACATTTAACTGTATTTAATAAATAATTGAAATTCAAAACCATGTTATATGCTTTTGCCCAGCAGGAGTGAACGTGAAACAGAAAAAATGGGGAGGGATTACCTCCGGAAAGAAAGGGTCTCTCTTGATTTGTCTCCATTACAACGCGAATGTGATGGTCGATTGTGGCGTTAAGTGCTCAAAACAAATGATGTCAATTTACACGCGTGGGCGGAATTTGTCATTTGGAAGAGAAGGCCACGAATATGGTGACTTTGTATTCACCATAAAGAATATGGTGACTTTGTTATTTGGATGTCAGACTTGTCAGGCGTTCGTTTTGTCAAAGCTTCGGCAGTAAACTCAATCAAGCTTAAATTTGAGGGCTTGTATGGTTATGTATGGTTATATTTGGCTATTTTTATTGTAAAATACAATTAAAATTGTAGGAAGATTGTAAAATATGAAAGGGTAGATTTTAGATAGTTTTAATATATGTATTTAGTTTATATATATATTTTTTATAATAAAAATATGTCTTAGTATTTAAAGGGCAAGCTTGAGCAGATAATTGTCATGAAAAATTTGCTTCACAGACAGGGTCGACCATCAAATTTAAGCCTTTAACTCAATGAATGCCTTCGAAAGTACATCGTGCACAAATTCAAGCCGGTCAGCTCGGAGTGCATGTACACCGTACCAAGTTTGCTTAACTTTAGGCAATTTTATAAGATCTTACTTTAGAATAACTAAAATTATTTTATATAGGTTTTTATTTTTATCACTTGTACCAAAAGTCGGTGCAATGGTTATCTTGATAGAAAATTATATACAAGGTAATCTGTTAGGGAGTACAATTAGATCAATGCATTAGAAGATCTTGGGTGTGTTCAAACTCAGCAAGAATGTCAGTAGCATAACTTGTACCATCTTGAGAAAATCCAAGCATTGGGTCCAAAGTTTCATCACTGTGCTCATCATATACTACAACTATTTTTGAATTTTCCAAAGTGTTGGCACATGAACTCTTGTTCATAGAAAGCACATCATACTTAGACTCACCAAAATTATGAATTTCCATTCAAAATAATGTTGATTCTAGTTAAAAGTATTCTACGATGTCGTCCAATTAAAAAAAATGCCCTCCCAAAATCTCCTAATTAAGAAAAGGATTGCATATCCAAATATTGGATCCTTCATGCTAATATTTAAAATGATAAGAGCATAAAGCTACCACTATGAAACCTCATGTGGTGAAAATTTAACATAACATATAAATCAATCAATAAGGCTCAACTTTCAATAGGGATGGTTGATCAAACCATTAACTTCCAAGTACCAATATAAGGCCTTGCAAACCTTCAAAATGTTATGCCACTACCTAAATCATCAAATGAACTCAATCTCCTAATTACATAGGAGAGAGGAGCCAATAGTCGTGTGAGCTAACTTTGCAACTATGTAGTGGTTATACGGAATATTGTAGGACTTTCCTCATCTTTAGAAATATGATATGGACTCTTATCTATTTACATCTAAGGTTTGGAGGTGTGACTCATCATGTAACTCGCCAAATCAACATGTCTAGTGAGATGTAACGCCCCCGCCAAAGAACCCCAGAGGACAACACTAACTAGATCAAATAAAAGGGGATTATTTTTTTTTGAATAAAGAAAGAATAACATAACATGATAACTAATCTTAGGTCCTCTAAGGTTCCTCGACTGTGCTACTCACAAAACAAGGTTACTAGAAACATTTCATTAACATTGATTACGTTCCAATAAAGAAAGGATAAATCCAAACATTGATTACGACCCATTCCAAAAACATTCTGGCAGAAGAAATACAAAGTGGATGGAAAACCACTAAGGAGAAATTGAATGGCAGAAAATTTTGATCATGCAGAATTAAGAAAAACATTTGGGCTTGGCACAAACCCAACTTCATGACCCTTATAGCCGGCGCCATTTTAATTTCAAAGGCATGCAAATTGATAGGCAAAGCCTCTAGAAGATGCCTTAACACAATGATATAATAATGATGGCAGGGAACGAATAATTTGATCAAAAGAATTATTGCATATCTCAGGCCAAAAATGATCAGAGAAAGCATATGTGGCCTACGTGCTACTTGGTAGATCACCATCAGAAAAAAAAGAAGAAGAAAACAATAGAGGAATTTGATCATGATGGATGCACGGGCAGGGATCAAAGCATTGGTCTTGTCAGATCCCTTGTCATACGTTCAGTGAAATTTTAGATATATTACTGAATTTATCAACGAGCTGTCTAAAAAGAATGAGGTATTTTCTTGGTGCCTGCATGTCACAAATGAGATTTACCCTAGGTATTACCGCGACTCAGAAACTCTATTGTTGTTCTATAAAAATCTGAAACACAAGCTCACTGACTTTTGATCTTCTCTCTACGTCTATGCAGGAGTGTAACAAGTAAGGTGAGTTTTAAAATTCTCAGGTGAATGCCACAGACAAAGGGTTGAAAGGTGCTTTTGGATGGCATTGGCGACAGAAGGACATGGGTATCGATCGAAACATGATAAGGGCAGAAAACTAAAAAAAAACTCCAGCTGTCATGCACGCAAGAAAGGTTTCCAAATAGACCAAACAATAGAAAAGAGAGAGAGAGAGAGAGAGAGAGAGCTTCATACATAGAACACAGACTATCTCAATCATATTTACTTAATCATTCCAAAAGACATACCTGGATTTAATCTTCGAGCCTCCTGATCAGAATCCTCTAGCTCAACTCTCTTCTCCCTCCCATTTTCTTCTGCCAAAACTCCCCCAATTTCTATCTTTTTTCTTCGCAACACCACCCCCCATTAAAAAAAATGGCTATCTCATAAATTACCACAATCATGCATCTGTTACCCAGAATCCCCACTCCCTAGAGAAAATTTAAAATTTTAATAATAATAGAGATTTCCCCAAATCTTGAAAATTCACATTCGCTAACCCACAACATTAAATTATTACCTAGTATTATTCTTTAAAAGCTATATATATTTATTAACCATGAAAAACTTCAGATGCTTAAAAAAAATAATTAATTTATTCAATAATGAATTTTATTTAAGCAATATTCCAAACTTTACGACTACTCAGAATACTATTAAATTTAGCATATAGATCTAGCATTATCATTATGTTAAAGTATTACCAAAAGAAACACATAGACATAACTTAAAGAAACTCAACAATGCTCCACAACACGTGATGCACAACAACATAAAGCGAGGATCAAACGTCACATCATGACACACGACCACAACTAAAAACTGAGATTGACCTAGGGGAATAAACCTCGTGTTATCTCCATCAACGTCATCCATTGGTGTAAGGGTCCGCTCAAACCTGCTAAGTCAGGTGGAGTCGAGGCCCAGTACCTGCAACCTGCATAAGAACAATAGATTGTATATGGTCCACTGCATATATATCAAATGCACACACAGTCAAAGAATCATGACATAGTAGGGTGCTCGAAATGAATAGTACTACACCGTCCCTGCTCTAAAACAAGACTATCAACATTTTATATAAAATTAAATAACAAAAAATTGAGTAAAACATGATACTATTAAACCATTACTAATCATGCCAATCTCATCATAACTGGAATAATAATAATGCCATCATAAACTCGTAACACATGCTAAAACTATATCAGTCGAACATAGTCCATCATGATCAAAATAAGTATAAACCATAAGCCTAATAACTCAAATGTATCAAACTGTCTGAATGCAATGAAAGAACTAACAACTGTCTCAAAACTAACAAAAGGATAATGTGAAACTAGCAACTATCACAAGCAAAAAATGAGGGGGCATTACATCCTCCCCCCTAGATTCAGGCTTACTCCTGGAAGCCTACAAATAAGCAAGGGTATAACTCCATTATCCTGGAAGCATCTGTTGGTGATTGTTTTGATGCAATCATAACAATAAGTTAAAATTCACATAAAATGAACTGAAACTATACTTCAAAGATAAGAAGGAATCATTTAAGATTCAATTAATCCCAAGTCTACAATGGTACTATTGGTCAAATTCAGTTGGTTAATGTGAAGCTGTAATTGTTCAAGGGGCCTTACGTAATTTAGGGTTTCTTTGTGGTTTACTGGACTAAGATTATGCAAAAGGTCATAGATATCAACAAGTATTTTGTTCATTTGCATACAAGTGTTACTGTGCTGCAAATTTTAGATGGTTGTCTTGAATTATTGCAGCTTTTTTTCTTTATACATTTATGAAAATTGTCTACCTTTAACTCTGTTGTGCATGCTTCTTCAAATTTGAGACAACTTCCTTTAGATTTCTACATTTTCAGCTAAATATTTTAGATGGGTTGGGAAAAGTTAGAAAGATCTAATCTACACCTCATTTACTCTACCAAAGGATCTAATTGTTCTATTATGGACTATGTAAATCCTACAGTAATTTGATCAAATCCACAGTAAAAACCTTAAATGTAAGTCCTGAGCATTTTCACAAACATACATTTAAAATTGCAAGCTCTCAAAGAAAATATTTCAAAACACAAAGAAGAGTAGGAGAACACTCAGAAGATAGATGCAGAACTCTAGATTCTATTGTATTAGAAACAAATAGTCATACATGATTTACAATGTTGGAATGACTCTTAGTTTCATTGATCAAATTATAGAGAACTTACAAGCTTTACAGATACAGTAAGGAAGCCAGACATTCCACGCACACCTTACTGCAGACAACAGGCAACCTCCTCTAAACTAAACTATGCCCAGAAAGACTCTACAATTCTGGCAAAATACTAAAATCCCTGTGTAAAATATTACAGTGTAGAGAGGCACAATATAAAGACTTCCTGATTGTCCTCACTACAGCAAAAACCTAACTAAACCCCTGGTTCAAACCCCTGGTTACAGCAGTAAATGCAGGTGAACCAGTCCTCCAAAATATCTCTAAGCAGTGTCAAATCTGGGCGAAATATTGCCCCTTCTGAGAAGCTCTGGCAGCTCAGCAATAACTTCTGTTTGTCTGCTGCAGTAATGTTCCCAGCTGCAACTTGGTCCTTCATTGGTTGGCCTTGACTTCTTCGCGCTTCATCTTTACTTCTTGCTCCTGAGATCAGATTTTCTTCCTCCATGATGTCACTGTGATCAAATTCCAGCTACTTCCTCAACTGCAAGCCTGCAAAACAAGACAAGCAATAAGTACCATATTTATCACATGAACAGTAGGAAACCAAAATATCTGTTTAAATCAAGGTGACTGTGCAAAAAGTGTGGAAATCGGGTCCAAAATTAGCAGAAACCGTGTTCAAAATACATACAGACTGCTCAAAATGCCACAGGTCAACCATCGCTGACCAGAAGAATGCCACGGGTGCCAAAAAATGCGTTTAAAACTCCTATCGCTTTGCATTTCCCGCCCATCGGTGTGATAATCGCCATCGGCGAGTCCAAAAATCGATTGGCCGATGGCCTTTCTCGTTATTTCCTCCTTGTTTCTTTCCATCGGCGAGAGTCCTACTGATATAGCCCTAGCGGCTTGTATTTTCTTCCTCATCGGCGAGAGATTCGCCATCGACGAACTCCAAATCTTCTCCAGCAATAACCATTATTTCACCGATGCCCTTACATTGGTGAGACTCCTCCCGATGACCCCTTCATTGATCGCCATCAGCGAGAGATCGCCCATCGGTGACTCACAAACTTCCCCTGTTCAAATTCCCTGTATATTGATATACGTGCCGGGGGCGATACAACGAATTAATTGAATTCCAATTTGCCTTTGAGTTCCGCAATGTATATTTCACAATGCATATTGTCTTGTATATCGCGACATACAAACGCAAAATATACAAGCACTTAATTCCAATTTATAACCTTTTTGATTCCACCCAAAGTATATGGCCCCTTTATATTTCATTTGTATGTCGCCTGTATGTGAACAGTGCTTTGTATGTTTCGCTTGTATGTGAAAACATACAAGCGCCGAATAAACAATGACTTATCTTGTTTTGATAAGTCCGTCGGGTCTGCGTTGTATATGTGCATTGTATATTATACAAGCCCCGCCCCCTTCTTTTCAAATCCGCAGATATACAACGAATTAGCACCATTTGATAACCCTTTCGAGTCCGCCATTGTATATGTCCAAATATTGCCGACGGTGTTTGTTATGCCGATGGCATACCATCGGCGAGAGACTTTACTTCGGCGGCACATATTCAAACTCCGCCGATCACATATGTTAGGCCGATGGCCTCTTCGCCATCTTCCCATCTTTCCCGAAGCCTTGAACTTAAACCATTGAACCCCGCCAAAGAGTTCGAGCGAAAGGTTCAATGCGGCGGTTCAACAATACATCCCTTATGCAAGGCAACCGCATTGACCTCGACTATTAGAAGAAAATGAACCCCGCAAACCTTGAACCATTGAACCTTTGAGAAAAGGTTCAAGCGGATGGTTCAACGCGGCGGTTCAACGACGATATTCAAAACAACAGCTCGCCCCTTAGACATTTTTGAAGACATCAGACCATTTTGAACCCCGAACCTTTGAACCATTGAAAAAAAGGTTCAATCGGATGGTTCAACGCGCAGGTTCGAACCTTAAAAAAACCCTGCCAAAATAAATAAAGGAGATCAAAGCGTGCCGATGCACTTTCTGCAAAACAATCAAATGTGAGATACAGAGTGGAACCTAGACAAAATTTCCCATGACCTGGAACCACTAAGTATGAATATTTCAAAATTTGAAACGAATGCCAACAAAAAAGGCAAACAACTGACTATTTATCATGTAAAACCTGATAGTACATTTTACTAAATTGATCATAACTTGCAAAATATAATAAATTTTAAGACAGTTCAAAAAGCAACCCTGGCTCATTTTTCACAAGGAATCCAACCACATCATGCAATGGTACTAAAAATGCATTCTTCTTTATTTTTAACAAGGTTTGTAAATTTGACTCCCCTTTTCCCTTACCACCAAACAGAACAACACAAGCAGAAGCAAAACAACAAAGCAACAGTAGGGGTCCTCATTTTGCTAAGGGGAAAAATGGGGCGTGTTGTGAACATCACAACAGCATCCTCCCAGGTAGCAGAAGTCTCGTCATTAAGATCCCACTGGACCCTAACCTGCTCCACGTCTCTGCCCCTGAGAGCAAGTCCCCTATGCTGCAAAATGCCTATGGGCTCCAAAGCCAGCTGCCCATCCCCTACCTCGCATGAAACCAGAAGTCTCCACCATGGTGCCCTGGTGTTCTGCCTGACGGTTATCAACCGTTGCAAAGACTTTGTGCGATCTGCTGCATCACCAACCGTTGGCTCTGAAGCCGTTGATCGATGTCCAAACCCTGATACCAAATGTGATGCCCTATCATGCAACCCTAGAGAGTTAGACTAACAAGAGAAAAATTAACAAAAATATATATTTTTTGAAGCAAGTAATTGCATTAACAGGAGCTCAAGATAACATCATACCCAATCATAAAGAAAAGTGCACTTCTAACTCCTCTAGGGAAACATACTGCATCAATAGAACATAAAATTCATAACAACACAAGTGATATACATCATAATACTACAAATAAATATAAAATTAACATTTGCAGAGATAGTTAATTACAAGGTTTCAATTCAAGATTACAAGACTGATCACGTTGGTTTACAAATAATACAATTATGAATGTATACAACAACTATGAAAGTGGAGGACAAATCTAAAACTAGAACACTTCGACACAAATCTCGAACCACAACATCCAAGAAGACTAATGGATAGTTCTGCCACCCAACCATGTGGAACCTTGAGGTCCACCCCTTCGAGCTAGGAGATAACAATGCAGATTCCACTAAGTCAAGGATACTACAACAAATATAACCAAATAGATACAGACTCGACACAGACCAACCAAATTAACAAGACTACATAAGACAAGGCAGTACTCCAGAGGCAACAATAAAAGTTAAAGAGGGAAGTAACTAAGCTGCAGTGAGGAGAGTGTCATTGCATGGTCCTAACATAGGTTATCCAGGCTATCTCTCACTAAAGCCGACCCCCATCTATGGTTATCCTAGCGACCCCTCTCTGGGACTGGCACCATAGGGTGACACATGCGGAGCTGACACATCCTCTCATGGGGACAAGGAGGTCGACCTTGCCAACCAGGCCTTCTCATCCCATCCTCAGCCTATGAGAGCACTCAAGGCATGGGTGAGGCATCATACTTTATCTTGTTATGTGAATTACTACTTGACCCACATAGATATATTATTAAGTTATAACTTGATTACAACTCTCAAAGGGTTATCCAGGCAGCCACTTTTGGCACCAACCCCACAATGAAAGCCACTCTCCTACATTCACCCAGTAACCCTAACCATCCAACAAGGAAACTTACATCATATGACAAGTATACAATGTCTATGCAAGGTATCTCCCTTCCTGCATATAATATAACCATCGACTCAAAAACTGTACTCAAATCACATTCTTTCCCCAAATTAAACACCAACGATATCATACAACTAGGACACACATAAACTACTCATTATCCCAAGACAATATGTAAGATCAAACACCCATGGCCTCTAGAGTGAGACAAATAAAAGATAAAAAGAAAAGGGAGTTAAAATAACCCATTTCTAAGTTAATCCTATTGATATCCTTAAATTTGTATTCTATCATGATGAGGACCACAAAAATCAAGTTATCAATAACTATTGTTTGAACAAAACCCATATGATTTAGAATTAAAAATTTAAACTATAGTATTCATTACACAAAACTCCAATAGACAATATACGATATTACAATGTTTATGAATTAAATCCAACCACCTTCACATTAACAACCCCACATTGAAGGAATTGCAATCGATTTAAATAGAATCTTATCGATGATAAAATTGTACAATCATAATAATATATTTATTTCTACAAATTAATGCGGATGAAATCAAATACATTAACTACTCTGTATCCTAACAACTAATTTTCAATAATTAAGCCTAAATAAATTAGGTAGCTAAGATTTACTCTATATAAATATGACTATCACTATACCTGAAATTTCCACAGTTAAATTTGGAGAACTATCTATTATGGATAACTAATTATTCTAAATAAAACAAGGACTAATCTGCTATTATTGTAGGGAATGCTTTGGCAGACATGCATGTTAGCATATATTCTATCTACCAAATTCCTTATAGAATACACACAAATGAAAGGGTTTGAAGAAAAGATCGTAGAGTCATATAGGCAAATGCATAAGGCAGGTATAAACTATAACAATAGCAAATTAAATCCGTGTCAGAGATAGTCCAAATGCCATCTACCTAATAGAGATCATCGCATGGATGAGGTTGACCTTCCTTTCCCTGAAGGCACCCTAACTTATCAGTATGACACCAGTTAAATGGTGGTTGGATGGATATGTTTTCTTGGCGTCTGTAGGTCGCATAAGAATATAACATAGCAGCATTTGCTATCTATCATAACATTCAAAGAGTAATGTTAGAGGATCACAAATGGATGTAAACTTAGGAGCTCTCAGCTGCGACGTTGCTGTATGCTTGGGATCCTAAAGATTCTACAGGAACTTTATTATAATCAAATAGACATCTATGTAGATGTAAGCAAGCACTGAGGATTAACTGGTGAGGGTGCTAAAACCCACAGAGGGAAAAAAAGAATTTCAAATGTCAGACAGTTCCATCGTTTCAAGAACTTATAAGATAAGGAGGGTACAAGGAAGACCGAGAACTTTCTGCTCCAAAACGCTCTTACCATTCTTTCCTATTAAGATTTCATTCCAATAAAGAAAGGATAAATCCAAAGATTGATTATAGCCCATTCCAAAAATATTCTAGCAGAAGAAATAGAAAGTGGACAGAAAACCACTAAGGAGAAATTGAATGGTAGAAAATTTTGATCATGCAAAATTAAGAAAAACATTTGGGCCTAGCATGAACCCAACTTCATGACCCTTATAACCGGCACCATTCTAATTTCAAAGGCATACGAATTGATAGGCAAAGCCTCTAGAAGATGTCTTAACACAATGATATAATAATGACAGTAGGGAACAAATAATTTGATCAAAAGAATTATTGCATATCTCAGGCCAAAAATATCAGAGAAAGCATATGTGGCCTATGTGCTACTTGGTAGATCACCATCAGAAAAAAAAAAAACAACAACAGAGGAATTGGATCATGATGGATGCATGCCCAGGGATCAAATTGTTGGTCTTGTCAGATCCCTTGTCATAAGTTCAGAGAAATTTTGGATATATTATTGAATTTATCAACAAGGTGTATGAAAGGAATGAGGTACTTTCTTGGTACCTGCATGTCACAAATGAGATTTACCCTAGGTATTACCGCAACTCAAAAACTCTATTGTTGTTCTATAAAAATCCTAAACACAAGTTGGCTGACGTTTGATCTTCTCTCTGTGTCTATGCAGGAGTGGAACAAGTAAGGTGAGTTTTAAAATGCTTAGGTGAATGCCACAAACAAAGGGTTGAAAGATACTTTTGGATGGCATTGGCGACAGAAGGACATGGGCATCGATCGGAACATGATAAGGGCAAAAAACTACAAAAATCTCTGGCTGTCATGCAGGCAAGAAAGGTTTCCAAACAGACCAAACAACAGAAAAGAGAGAGAGAGCTTCATACATAGAACACAAACTATCTCAATCATATTTACTTAATCATTCCAAAAGACATACCTGGATTTAATCTTTGAGCCTCCTGATCAGAAACCTCTAGCTCAATTCTCTTCTCCCTCACATTTTCTTTTGCCAAAACTACCCCAATTTCTGTCTTTTATCTTCCCAACACCACCCCGCATTTTAAAAAATGGCTAATCTCATAAATTACCACAATCATGCATCCGTTACCCAGAATCCCCACTCCCTAGAAAAAATTTAAAATTTTACTAATAATAGAGATTTCCCCAAATCTTGAAAATTCACATTCGCCAACCCACAACATTAAATTATTACCTAGTATTATTCTTTAAAAGCTATATATATTTATTAACCATGAAAAACTTCAGATCCTTAAAAAAATAATTAATTTATTCAATAATAAATTTTACTTAAGCAATATTCCAAACTTTACGACTACTCAGAATACTATTAAATTTAGCATATAGATAGCATTATCATTATGTTAAAGTATTACCAAAAGAAACACATAGACATAACTTAAACAAACTCAACAATGCTCCACAACACATGATGCACAACAACATGAAGCGAGGATCAAACGTCACAACATGACACATGACCACAACTAAAAACTGAGACTAACCTAGGGGAATAAACCTCATGTTATCTCCATCAACGTCATCCATTGGTGTAAGGGCCTGCTTAGACCTGCTAAGTTAGGTGGAATTGAGGCCCGGTACCTCCAACCTACATAAGAACAATAGTTTGTATACGATCCACTGCATATATATCAAACACACACAGATTCAGAGAATCACGACATACTAGGGTGCTCGAAATGAGTAGTACGACACCTTCCCTACTCTAAAACGAGACTATCAACATTTTATATAAAATCAGATATCAACAAATCAAGTAAAACATGATAATATTAAACCATTACTAATCATGCCAATCTCATCATAACTGGAATAATAATAATAATGCCATCATAAACTCGTAACACATGCCAAAACTATATCAGTCGAACATAGTCCATCATGATCAAAATAAGTATAAACTATAAGCCTAATAACTCAAATGTCTTAGACTATCTGAATGCAATGAAAGAACTAACAGCTATCTCAAAACTGACAAAAGGGTAATGTGAAACTAGTAACTATCACAAGCCAAAAACGAGGGGGCATTACATGTGGCCCTTCCTTTTGAACCCCTTAATCTCAACCATTTAAAAAAATAGTATTAGAAACTAGATTCGAAGCACTACGAGTCTTGTTTTTGTTGCATCTTCAAATTTTAAGTGTAATATTCTTTAATTTCTCATCCAACATTAGTCTTTCTTGATATTAAAAAAAAAGTGGCCACTTAAGACCTCCTTTTGGTCCCCCATCTTTGTGCACTTATTGTAAGGCTCTGCGGTTAGTCAGTGTTGCTAGAATTCTTCTTGACAAAAAACTATTTTCCTATACCAAATCAGTTACACATTTGCACTTCCCTATAGATGGCAAAATCTTTCCCGTTAGTTGATTATTAGATGCATCTAATTTCTCTAGTGAAATCAACCAACCAAAGCTTCATGGAATACCCTTTGAAAGATTATTGTCTTAGATGTTAAGCGCAAAAAGATTCTTGAGTTTACCAATACCATATGTTATTGGTCTAGTTAAATTATTTCCATTCAGATACAAAGATTCAAAAGATTTGAGCTATCTAATCACCTTTGGAATTCTCTCTATCAAATTGAATGAAGTATAATTTCAAATAATTATTGAGAGGAGAGATTGAAGTAGAAAACATGTTTCCTTCAAAGTAAAGAGATGAGAATAGCGTAATAGTGAGATGGTTATTATAGAGGAACAAATAAAGTATAGATATGTAGTTTCCTACTTCAGCTAGTATAGGTCTAGTTAAATTGTTTCAAATAGATACAATGCCTTTGAAACTGTCCCTAGAAATTCAATGAAGTATAATTTAGAAGAATTACTCTAAGAGAGATGGAAGTAGTTAACATGTTTCCTTCAAAGTAAAGATATGAGAGTAGTGCATCTGTGAGATAGTTAAAACCAAAATTTAGATACTTCAAAATGTTAAGTTGTTGTTCGGCCTTTGGAATTTGTTGGGATGAGTGTGTCTCAACCTATTAGTTACAACATGTAGTTTCTATTTCTAAGGAGAAGTCAAGTTTGGATGTTGCTATTAAAGGTGGAGTAACTGGAGTTATGCATGTTGGCACTTTCCTTATAATAAGGATGCCTTTTTTGGAGGTGTAGTTATATTTTGGCAAGTGTAGTTTTGCATGTGCAGGTTTGGTAATAATTGGCAGTTGCATGTGTTGACACTTGGAATATTACCATTTTATATTTTTAATGTTTTTGGTACCTTCCATGATGCATCTTCATTCTTGGGCGTTAGATTTGGAAAGTGTCTAATTAATGCATTGTAAGCTCTTATATATTGAGAACTTGTCTATTAGAGATGGATCATTTTTTTGAAGTACTGTTATGTTGTTGAAATTTATTCTGAATCCTGAAGAAGTGTGAAGACTCTTGCAAGAGCATAGCTCTATAATTATATTGTAACTTGATTGTTGTTGCTGAATAATATAATTGAGTTATGTTTTGGAGTGTGGGGGTTTTTGTTGTTACATGGAGCCTAATCAGACTTGGAGGTTAAATTTTCCCCACTTTTATCAGCACAGTTTCCCCCCAAATTATTTAATAGGGGAGTGTAGGGGGGCTAGAGCCCCTCTTGCAAGGCCTGGGGGGCTTATCTCCCTAGCAGGAGCCCGGGGTTGGACCCCACGGTAGGGGTCTAGGGGCAATGCCCCCAGCTGGGGGCTCGAGGGCAGCACCCCCAGCCGGGGGCTCGGGGATAGTGCCCCTAAAGTAAAATTGCCTATTATTTTATAAAGGTGTCGGGAGTTATTTTTATATTGGCCTATATTAAAAAAGACCTATTTTGTAACTGACATAAGGCTTGATAAAAGTGGCTAAGGGTTAGGGTTTCTGTAGATGCATTTTATCATTTTGCAGTGGTATTGAGTTGCAAGGATTGCTAGTTGTAATTAGTTTGATTTACTGGATAATAATATTGGACTCTCTGTTGGTGGATGTAGCCCAAGTTTGGGTGAACCACATTAAAACTTGCCTCTCACTGTTATTATTTCTGTGTATTTTCATTCCTCTGTTTAATCTTTATTTGCATTTAATTGATATCTTCTGCATGCAATCCCTAATAGTTTTTTTCTCCCATAAGGGTTTTTCCCACATAATTTCTATGTTATGTTTTTATTGTTAACCTATTTTATACTTTTTGAATGTGTATCTAAGTTTGAATCTATAACTGTTCAAGGATTTTAAGAAAATTTTGCAACCCTCTCCTACTTAGATTGGTGTAAGAAGCATCTTTCATGCACTTGGATTCCTTTCAGTTGGTAGCCAAGCATGGCTAGATTTGTTTCCTTTATTTGGTTGAAGGGTTTTATGTACTCATCTTAGTTTCAGTGGGAGTTTTATAGAAGTATATTTTTGTGACCTTGTTGCAGGCAAAAGATGGCAAGCACATCTAGTAGGATCAAGATGGATAAGTGTAATGGTAGCAACTTCGAGTTATGGAAGTTAAAGATGGAGGATATGCTCATGGATAGAGATCTGTGGGTTACAATATTCAGAACAAAACCAACCAATGACTCAAGAAGAGTGGGATCTAAAGGATAAGAAAGCCAAGGGTTTCATTAGACTCCATTTGGCTAATTCAATGCTCCTGAATGTCCATGAAGAGAAGACTACAAAATCTCTTTGGAAGAAGGTTGGAGATATTTATCAGGCTAAATCTCTAGCAAACTGCATGTGCTAGTGAAGTGTCTGCCTTGCTTGGGTTTGGGTGTAAAGAGCAATCTTTGGTGTAGTGTCTGGTTGCTATGAGGAGGTTATGCCCTCATGCTCTACCGCGAGGTGAGTATTGCCCTCATTTGACACTCCTTGTCCTAACTACCTAGGTCTCTCTTCCTTCTTCCATCGTCGGAGTTTGACTCAATGTGTGATGTTTACCATGTGATTGTATGTGCATTGTGATGCCTGATTCATGCTTGTATGTGTATATGATGGATTATGATTTGTGCCTCGTTTGGTGTGCATTTAAGGTGTGACTATTTCCCTTATGCTTGAATGTTGTTATGTCATTCTATTATGTTTTGGTAAGTGTTCCATATGTTACTTGAATGCAATTGGATGGTAATTGTACCATGTGTTGTTTATATGCATTGTATTGGTAGTTGTGTCATGTGTGTTGTGTGCATCGATTGGTGTGTATTCTATATGTTGCTTGTATACCCTGGATGTGTGAGATGCTCTTAGTGGGTTTGTCATGATCACCTTCTCCGTAGCTTGGGGGTTGCTTAGAGTTGCGTAGACATCTATTGCACTCAACAATGGCAATATGGTTGGGAGGTGAGCACCATTTCCCCATTGGTCGTCCATGATCATGTCCAGATGCTGGATGGATTCCTTGATCTTTTTACAGGTGGTTTACCTCATGTTTTGTCCCATGTTGTACTTTGGCGAGCATGTTGGTTTTTGGGTGGTTTATGCACTTGTATATTATTAATATTGTTATTGTAACCTTTGTAATGTAGGTCTTTTGAGACCCTTGTAATAAGATGTAATTAATGCTTTGAGTTGATTTAAGATGTTGGCTATGATTCATCTATGTTTAGGATGAAGCCCTCCAAATATTGTAATTATTGGATATCATCTTGTATTTTTCCACGCCTCAGTTTGTGAGGATGTTGGCATGTTTTGATAGATTTTACATGTTAGAATCTAGCTATGTTAGCATGCTTAGACTTAGTTATTTGATGTTTATGGATATGTTTGTGTTGGATCGTATTCATCCCACATAGGTGGTGAGGATCCTATTTTTCTTTTGGCATGTGTCGACGTTGGTGTCAAACATGCATAGCCTTTTGTATCACTTTTGTCCTTTTTGATATGTGGACATAATTGGTTCGACAACTTAATGTTTTTGGTTAAAATGAATCATCTTTGGCATTGATTACTATTTTTAGCCTCGTAGGTGTTTTGGTGGCATTTCCATGATGTGATATGCACTCTTGGATTATTCCCTCCTTTGAATTGGGATGTGTGCATTTACATGAGTTTGACTAGTGACCATTCTAGTTGGTTGAGGAATCGTACCTCCTAGTTGGACTATCCCATGGGTGAGCATTACCCTTATGTTTGGGATGTCTTGTGTCATCATGGAATACACTGAGGTGGATGTCACCTCATCCTACTCCATTGCGGTGAAGACTTCTACTTGTGCCACCTTGCATTGTGCAATGGTGATGTCTTTTTAGGTGTTGTTGTACATGTTGCAACACCTTGTGTGTGCGTGAGTGCAATGCGACATGTAAATGTTGCACTTGCAAATGCAAAAAATTTGTTGGTTTAGTGTTTGTTCAGCTAATATCTTATGTGAAAGCTTGGGGCATTACAACTCTTACATAAAATATCCAAGCTAATTAAATAAATAAAGGCTATAAATAAATAATCAACCTAGATAAATGAAATGGGGCTAAAGATGATAAATATTGAATTAATTATGGAAATTAAATGAGGTTTACAAGTAAATGAGTAATGACTGGTGTTGAATTTCATTTGAAAAAAACCTATTAATGATGTTAAATTGATTGTGGATGTGAAGAAATAGTGTAGATTCAAAGCATATACCAACAACATTATTGAATATCAAACAATAATTACCAGTACCACAATCATATTTCCTATCAGTCCCTATGAAGAAGGGCCACATTCTAAAATTTCTCAATTCCCACTAACTTCTTCTTGTTCATACCTTTACTACATATTACCTTGTATAACCTATTATATCTCATACTATTTTAAGCTATGATACATTGAATGAAATGTGTTTTATGGTAAAAAGATCAAATGCCCAAATTTTGAAAATTAGAATTCCCTGTGTAGGGAGTGGGCTAAGGTAATCAACTAGACTTTATCATCACTGCTAGGTGCCACATTACTAGCATTCAAGCTAGGGAGTGGTATGAAATGAATGAGATAGGAAGGCTTATTTATGCATAAAACAATATGATTTTTAGCATTTGTCTTCAACAGATATTTGATCTTTCTTAGCTTTCAATTGTTATATAAGACTCAATCAGTTGCGGTTAAACTAGCCCTAAGAAACTTACTAGACAAATCAAAATGAAGGGAGAGGTGTTGTTTTGATGAAGAAATTCCTAGAAGCGGCCTGCAATGAATCATTTGAGAAAATGTTTCATATAGAAAGTTTGAGGTGGAAGAGCTTCTAGCCCTGTTATGTCTGAGGCTATGGAAAAGAAGCCTGATAGTTTGTTCACGTGACCTCAACATTTTTAGTGGATAGCATCGATTAACTCTAAATCCCAACTACATTAAGATCTTCATATAATGTAGATTTGAGGTTTTCTTCTCTCTCTTATTTAGCCTATAATTTGAATTGCTTTTATCCAAATCTAATATGATTTACATTGCAGGACGTTAGTGGGCACTCGTTATTTAGAGGGAAGTATACAACCTAAGGTTCAGATGCTTATCAACTTCGATTGTAAAAAGTCTTAAAGAATATATTCAATTTTACTGTGATTTCTTCTTTTTGGTGAAGAACCTACATCTGTGTTCAATTTTTTTAGAGTTCATATTCTCAAGTTAAATGGTTCATTGTATTTAGATAGTAGAGAATCTTTAAATCCACCTGAAATCAATGAATTTCAACCCATCCCAAGATCCACAAACCCTTGAGTTTACATGTATAATATAAGCCCAATCCTGTCCTTCTTTTTGGGGGTTTAACATCTCTAATTGGAAGCATTTAATAAAGGTGAATGAATTTTGTAGAAACATTGTTGATTTAATATCTTTTGATCCAAACACATTTATGAAATGCACATACGATCAAACATCATGAATTGACCCAACAAGATATCTATGAAATAAAGTATTAAATACAAGAATTATGAAAATCATGTAAAAAACCATATTCATTTAAATGCTTTTATCTCATTTATTATGCATTTCTTCTAAATAGGGTACCATTCTAAATTATCATACCATTCCATATAGTACAAACACTAATATGTTTCTACATCATCTACTAACTCAAAAGTAACAATTACACTTAGTTCACATATTTTCTCAATGATGACAAAATGCAAAAAAATAGCTAAATGAAATGTGTTTATTCCTGTGAATACTAAATAGAGTTCTTACCTCCATCTAAAGAAATTTAAATTAAATAGAGAAATAAATGTAAGCTCAAGATCTTATTGGTTCCCAATCATTTTAAATAAATATTATTTTGGAAAATGTAATAAATATAAGGTCAAGAGCTTTACCATATAGTACAAATATAGATTTATTGGAACATGGTAAGGTTCCATGTCACAATCATGTATTTTGTTGCAAATTGTATGGTAAAGATTTGTTTGGTGATAGTCAATGATGTATTTCATCTAGTACTCCTCACTAAGAGAGCAATTCTTAGGTTAGCACCATGTTGATAACTGAGAGGGGGGGGGTGAATCAGTTATCCTAATTATTTCTACTTTCTGAACTTTATTGACAATCAATGTAACATTAATTCAAACAAGCAAACATAACCATGAAATGGAAATACACATGACACAATATTTTTGACGTGGAAACCCTGTTAAGGGAGAAAACCATGGGGTGATTAACTTAAGATTGTATTCTCTGTTAGAAGAATAGAAAAATAAAATGGCACTTGCCAATTAGGGCTCACTGCTCGAGCACACTGCTCACAAGAGGCACACTACCTACAATAGACTCACTATCTACAAAAAGAGTGTTATACAATACTTGAACTGATTTGGGAGCATCTACATATGCTGGAGTTTAGTTCTGGTTAGGCTCAGTACACTGATCTGCTACACTTCATCTTTCCTCTTCTTTAAGCTACTTTCTTTCACATACCAGACCTTCCTTACTGCTTCTTCTCTGCTTTTCTATTTTTATTCGCACATCCTTAACAAGAACAATACATCTCACAACTAAATACATCTTGTATATGTATATGTATATATATATATATCCGCACAAGTGATTTCATCACTTTTCTAGTCGGCACCCGGAATAGTCAATCTTTTCACAAACTCTGATCTGTCAGTTGAATCCTTGCACATCAAGTAATGCGGATCAAGAATATACTTGTAGAAGTCATCAATCATGTCGGCCAAACATAACTTATGCCTTAAGAACCTTTTCCATCATCAGTAACACATCCAGAATAATGTCTGATGTTCTGCCAGTCAGTTCTTCCTCTGTTCGTACTGTCACTCAGGAACCCGATACTCAAGTATCATATCTTTTTCCTTATCTATCACCGGAGGCTAAATCCTTGGAATCTATCACTCAAGGTAGTCCTCTTGACTTCCCCAAATCCACACTTCACCAAGATAGTTCCTCTGAGAGATTCGGGCCTGTCTGTCGGACCTTGCCACATGCTTTGTTCTTGTTTACCGGATCACCACATTCTTCACTCTGACTTCCGGTAGAGACACACCATGTCCTGTGGATGTGTGGGATGAACTTTGTTGCCATCAATGACAACAATCATGAATCCATATAGTGTCTCTTGCCAACAATCTCCCCTTTTGGCATTGATGGCAACACTTAGTGAAAAATGACTAAGTGTTTACACTATGCTCCCCCTTGGCTGATGCTCTATTTTTATATATATTTTCTGGAGCTCCCCCTTAGTTGGATTCCTCATTTTTCACTTCTCCTCACTCCCCCTTTGACATCAATGGCAAAGGGTAGGGTCTACATACCAAAATTTTCAAAAATTTAACCATACTTAGCCGCATATTACATACTCACATAAACTGAAGAATGTCTGGAAAAGATGTCTTCAATTGGATGAGTTCTACAGCCCAACTTTGCTTCATTCTATCCAAAATTGAGATGTGACCACTCAACAGGAATGCAAAAGCTTCTGCCCTCTTAAGATCTATCGGATCACTAGTTTGGGCAGTAGTCTAAGCATCAGTTATGGCCTCATGCATGGCCTCTAACTTAGGGATAATAATCCTTCTAAGTTCACTCATCCAGCTAATTATGTTCTTCCTTTCCTTCTCAAAATTCTTTATTGCATTTGTGATTGCAATAGTCTGACACTCTTGATTTACTATGGAGGAAGAGAGAGGATCAAAACTTTGAGAGAAACTTAGCAGTTTATCCTCTTGCTCTTTTATTTTCTTCTCAATCTCTACTGTTGCTTTGGACCAGGAAATACAAAATTTGTATACTTCACTACCATCTTTAAGAGCATTTTCTAAGCTCTTTATCCCAATATTCATATTTCTCCTATCATTAATGATAAACTTTTATACTTCAGAGAATCTCTTATCTAAAAACTCCTTCCGGACCTTTTCTTCAGCTGACTTCTCTAGAGAATCAAAATGTGTATTAACACTGTTGACTAGAGTTTTGAGATTACTGGAAGAGGAGGCTGTGGGATCCTTCTGAAAAGATGGCATGATCTTTTCCAAAACTCCGGGTGCTACTTCTTTAAGCTCACAGTCTTCCATGTGAGATTTCAGTAGCTTTTCTTTGGCCTTCGCATTTGCAAATGAAGCTATCTTCATTGTTTGCACCGGAGATAGAGAGTCAAAGTCCAAAGGCCCTTTTAATAGATCCAGTTCATCAATCTCCATAGATGCTTTTGTCAAAAAGTCCTTTACTGATTCTGTAGAGTCTCTTGCAGGAGACAAATTTTTCTTTTCTTCTGCAGTCACTGAACTATCTTTTGGAGCTTTCTCTCCTTCCACAACCTTTGCACTGATATCTTCTTTTCCCTTCACTTCTACTTCTTTCTCCTTTGGATCTAGAGTCAGCAGGGGAAACTGGAGGAGTGATGTTAGTCTGTTCCAGAGCAGAGGATTCCAAGTCCTTAGCTGTTTCTGCACCGGTATCCATAACTTCTTCTGTTATTTTCTCAGAGGGTTCTTCTGCAATATTTGTGACCGAGGGGTCAGCACCCAAGTCCTCTATGATAGGAAGATTGAATCTTTTGAAGGCTTTTCAGAGAATCTCTTCTGTGTCCTTGGCTACCTTGTCGGTCTCACCAAGCATAAGTTGATTCATCCTTGCTTTGCTCCTGAACTCATCCTTGCAATCCTTGAATACCATATTCATTGTCTTGGGATCGATTGAAGGATATAGCTGAATAGCTATCTGTTCCCGGATCTCAAGGTCTTTTGCCATGGCATTGGTCTTTCTCATTTCTAACTCCTTTTCTAGGCTCTTAGGAATAAGAGATATAATTTCAATGAAGGCCTTATTGTATATGTTTAGATACTTGACTGTAGCTTCCTGTAGGATCTTTTGGTCAGCCTCATTGTAATCATCATAGAATTCGGCCATTGGTTGAAGGTTTCCATCCACAATGACTGATTTGATTACACTTTCTAAAGACAGGGTGGGCTTTTCAACAAATTCCTCTGCCATTTCTTCCTTGTCTTGACCTGTGGAGGGTTTACCAAATCCTTTCTTCTTCTGCTTCTTTATTTCCTTTATCCCCTCATCTGATTCAGTTTCCTCTTCATCTCTTTGACTTGCATAAGCCCTTGTGGCTTTTGTCTTTGATCTTTTCTCTCCTTTGCCAGATGCCTGGACTTTCAGTTTTGAGCTTTTAGTAGGGACAGGTGCTAATCTCTTTGATGATCTGGTCCGGGTGGAAGTTTCTACCGGAGCACTTTCCTCACTTTTCTTTTCTGCCTCTTTCTTCTCTTCCTCAGCCTTTTGCCTCTTTTCCTTGTTGGCATCAAGTGCCTCCTTTGAGATGCCAAGGCCTTTGGCAACATTTTCTACTTCTTTTCTCACCTTCCTCTTGATCTCTGGTTCTCTAAGTTCCACATGAATCTTTACACTCAGCTCCTCAAAGGTTGCAAACCTTTCTGCCTTTGGATCCTTTGGTTGACTTAGCATGTGTTGAACATGCAGCTCCACAATTTGTTTGTCAACTTCATACCCAATGGGCATGATCCATACAGTTCTTGGTTCTACTGCCTCTATTAGGCACTGAACAGTCTCTACCATAAAACAAACTGTGTCTTTGTATTTCTCAACAAGAGACTGGGGAATCCTTTCTCTTGCTTGCATCATGTTCTGAAAGTTCTTGAAGTATCCCCACAGAGCTGTATTTTGTGCTTTGTTATCACCAAGTCCATGCAAATAATCTCTGATTTGGATAGCTACTAGCCTATCATTCTCCCACACCCAGCCACTAGATCTGGGAAGCTCATTCATAAAGTAGAAAAATAAGCACAATATTAATCCACCATACTTGAATGAATTCTTTTTATCTTTCTTTATTTTCTGAAGATTCTCCAAGAGTTGGTTCAAGAGAAGTTGACATAGATCATAGTCTGCATCCTTTCTTAGCATTTCATAAGCGGTGTAGATGGCAGTTCCAGGTACAGAATTTTCTCTGCTAGAATGATAGATTTTATAACCAATGATCATGGAGGCAAACTTGACATCTAGATTAGAGATGTCATCTACTGTCATTGCTCTTTTGTCAAACTTGGATCCGGTAGCCTCACTCACAGTTTGATTCTTCACAGATTTAAGAATAGGAATCCCACCGGATGAGTGTAATCCGGTAACTACCCTAATGGCATCTTTTGTGATTTTGAATGGTCCATTTAACCACATGAAGTTGTCATGTATTCTGCTCAAAATGCACCTGACCCATTCATCCTCAGTAAAATAGGGGAAATGTATGTATTGTGCAAAGTGCTTATTCTGAAGGCCCTTGAATTGGGGTTTGAACTCAAATGAATCATCTAACAGCTGTCTGTGATAGATATCTCTTAGTTTGAATTCCCCAAACTCTTCAATATTTGCATGTATGTAAACCCTAATGTCTTCTGTATGCAATACACCATGTGAAACACTGTAAAATGCTCCTAGGGGATCTACCTCCAAGGATTTGTATGGATGTTTCTTAAATGTGGGACGAGGTCTATCAGAAATCTTTACTATATTTAGAGTATCCATCTTTCAAAAGATTTGCAGTGAGATATTGAAAAATAGAAAATACCTTTTGCACCTTTTGGTTTCATGGAGATGGCCGGATTGATTTCTGGATGAATTAATTTCTGCAAACAATCTTCGATGAACTTGAAGAATTTTGTTGCAGAGCTCCACTTTTCGTTTCTTCTTGAATGTAGAATGAATAAGTGATTAATGAGAAAACCCTTATATTGCTCCGCAAACCCTAATGTCAGGTTACAATAAATGCTTGACCTAAATTATTCCAGTTTGCGTTATTTGGATGACTTGAGGAACTGGATCAATCCTGATCTTTAAACATCTTGCGGATCTTCCAAATCTTAACCACAGTTTGTTTGGATGCTTCCCTTATGAATCCTTCAATCTGCAGCTCTTCTTGTGCCAGTTCCAGCACCAATTGACTGGCTGGGGGAACAAGGTTTTCTTTGTGTCTCCCCCTGAGCCAGAGCTCACTTTTTAATTTCTGGAAGGAATATCAGCACCAGAGTCTGGTGCAGATCCAACCTCTACATTCTCTGTACTTTTCTTTACCTAAATCTTGTTCATCTCACTTTTAACTTCATCCGCATTCACTTTTTGTTTCCCCTTATCTTGATTTTGATTATGATATACCAGACCTCTTTTGTCCTGATTCTTGCTTCTACAGAATTTTGCAATATGACCGGTTCTATTGCAGATTTGGCAAACAACATTTCTTTGCATATTTGATTGATATCCTCTAGATTTGCATTGATTAGCCATATGACCTACTCTATTGCATGCAAAGCATCTACCATTGAATGATTTGTTCATTTGCATATTTATGCATTCATGAGATTTGTGACCATACCTTTTGCAGTTAAAACACTATCCAGAGAAGGATGAATTAGTCTAATTCATTCTCTTTCTGCACTGATTAGCTTTGTGACCAAAGTGATTGCAGCTGTGGCAGTATCCATTGAAGGATGGATATCTTTGAGCATTGGGTTGTGTTACTGGAGGTCTTCTAGGCCTGTTCCTTGGATTTTTTGATCCAAAATTCTTCTGACCAGATCTGGAGCTTTCTCCTTTCTTATATCCCAAACCATACTTGTCATCTACCCTCTTTTGACTTCCAAGAAGAACTTCAAGTTGAGCAGAACTTATCTTGAATTTCTCTTTATATTCATTTGTTGTTTGAAGATCCCTTTTGAGAGAGACAATTTGATCCTCAAGTTTTTCTTCATTTTTTTTAGCATCTTCAAGATCAGATTCAAGATGTCTGATAATTCTATCCATCTAGTGGCAATCTTCTGATTTCTCTTTGAGAGATTGTCTTAGATTGTCTTCAGTTTTTCTTTTCTCTTCAACTTCTTGGGTAAACTTCATAACTACTGATTCCATTTCATGTCTTACCATAATGATTTCTTTTGA
This sequence comes from Cunninghamia lanceolata, assembly GCA_027924645.1. Classification (NCBI taxonomy): domain Eukaryota; kingdom Viridiplantae; phylum Streptophyta; class Pinopsida; order Cupressales; family Cupressaceae; genus Cunninghamia; species Cunninghamia lanceolata. The sequence goes on along the minus strand of BSBN01000148.1, from coordinate 4,819,683 downwards.
TAACTTTTCACATAACTTGGTTTTCTCATTCAGCTCTTCATTTGCATCATTTGCTTCACCTTGTCTTGCCAATTGCTGAAGTAGCTCCTTTCTCTTTTTCATAGAGAGACTTAATTTGTCTTTTAATTCTCTCATAAAATCATCAGCCTGTTTGAGTCTTTCCTTTAATTCATTGACTTTAGAGTTTGACTGCTCAAGATCTTCCAGGGCAGTCTTGAGTTGCTCCTTTAAACCATATGCATGCATTTGAATTCCCAGATCTTCCTCAAGCTGTTAGACTTTGTTAGGAGGAAATTGGCTCTGATACCAATTGTTGATAATTGAGAGGGGGGTGAATCAGTTATCCTAATTATTTATGCTTTCTAAACTTTATTGAGAATCAATGTAACATTAATTCAAACAAGCAAACATAACCATGAAATGGAAATACACATGACACAATATTTTTGACGTGGAAACCTTGTTAAGGGAGAAAACCACGGGGTGATTAACCTAAGATTGTATTCTCTGTTAGAAGAATAGAAAAATAAAATGGCACTTGCCAATTAGGGCTCACTACCTGAGCACACTGCTCACAAGAGGCACACTACCTACAAGAGACTCACTGTCTACAAAAAGAGTGTTATACAATACTTGAACTGATTTGGGAGCATCTACATATGCTGGAGTTCAGTTCCAGTTAGGCTCAGTACACTGATCTGCTGCACTTCATCTTTCCTCTTCTTTAAGTTGCTTTCTTTCACATACCAGACCTTCCTTACTGCTTCTGCTCTGCTTTTCTGCTTGTATTCGCACATCCTTAACAAGATCAACACATCTCACAACTAAATCTATCTTGTATATATATCCGCACAAGTGATTTCATCACTTTTCTAGTCGGCACCCGGAATAGTCAATCTTTTCACAAACTTTGATTTGTCGGCTGAATCCTTACACATAAAGTAATGTGGATCAAGCATATACTTGTAGAAGTCATCAATCATGTTGGTCAAACATAACTTATGCCTTAAGTACCTTTTCCATCATCAATAACACATCTGGAATAATGTCTGATGTTCTGCCAGTCAATTCTTCCTCTGTTCATACTATCACTCAGGAACCTGATACTCAAGTATTCATATCTTTTTCCTCATCTATCGCCAGAGGCTAAATCCTTGGAATCTATCACTCAAGGTAGTCCTCTTGACTTCCCCAAATCCGTACTTCACCAAGATACTTCCTTTAAGAGATCTGGGCCTGTTTGTCAGACCTTACCACATGCTTTGTTCTTGTTTACCGGATCACCACATTCTTCACTCTGACTTCTGGTAGAGACACACTATGTCCTGCGGATGTGTGGAATGAACTTTGTTGCCATCAATGACAACAATCATGAATCCATATAGTGTCTCTTGCCAACACACCATGACTAGCTAAACATGTTCTTACTAAAGATGAAGACCCCTCTCACTATTGCACACATGGTCCACAATTTTTCTGAATGAACACACCTTGGGATACTACTCTATATATGCTTCCAATGATATTAAGGGCAGAGTGTCCCTTTGGATTTGGATAAGTTTGAACCTTCCAAAAGTTGAATGGACTCTCAAGGGGAGTTCAACATAATTGAACATCACATTGACCACAATTAGAATTATCTAGCCAAATTATCTAAAATTTAATCATCATCAAATGTAAACAAGCAAAATGGATGAATACCTAGTAGTTCCAAAATTTTGAGACATTTAATAAATATAAATATTGTAATTAAGATCGAATGATATATATTTTTTTTCGTTTTCATGGACAAGAGTTATGCAAATTTTTGTACTCTTTTTCACTATCACGAGTGTCACAAACATTGGTAGATAATCAATTGCTATAGAAACTTATTTCCTACACCAATCTGTAAATGATTTATAATTTGTAACTTGTTGTAAAGGAAATAAAATCTTAACATAAATTATTTAGTTTAATTAAATAAGTACATTCAATTACCTAGCAAACAATTAATCTAGAGAATAGAGTTGGGTCTAATAATAGAATTGAAATAAATGCAATAATTAAATAAGAGGATAAGGGGGTTTAGCTTTAGCATCAATGATAGATAAATGATGTTCATGATATTTTGGAATTATTTCTTTCTATCGTAATTTTTTGCCTCAATCTAATGAACAATTGAGAGTTTGAACTAGAACTAAAATTAATGTGATAATTAAATAATAGGATAGGGGGCTTAGCTCTAGGATCAATGATAGATAAATGATGTTGATGTGGTTTTGGAATGATAATTTTACTTTTATCACAAAATTATTCACCTTGGTTTTGTCACAAGATTTGAACTGGTGTAGAAACATCTGTGTATCAATTTCATGTCTTGTAGGATCAATCCTAACTACTAGGAACTTGATCTTGATGTGTCAAATTGATCTACGATGCATGAGAATGATTTTAGAGAGTTTGGTAATTATTGTGAAGCTTGATATGTGGTTGAACATATGTAGTGATGAAAAAAATTGGGGGGTCCTATAGAATTCTTGTACAAACAAAACATTGGTAAAAAATTTATGTTATATAAGTCTTCTATAATTTATCTGATTGGGAAGATGATAGTTTTAAGTGTTTTTAATGATAATAGATTATAAAAAATCTATTTCCATGGACATTATGTCTTTGTGGACTTAAGTGGAATATTCTTTTGTTGGGCTATAATTGTGAAGTATTTGGTTTTTACATGGATTTTAATTCTATTATTTTTCTTTTGCTTTTGTGATAACAATTGCATTTATTTCTAGGGGGATTATATAAAAATCAATAAGGTATTCAATTAATTTACTACATATAGAGAATATAGACAAGTTACTTATAGTTTTATTGCAAAAAAATAGTTAATTATTGCACTACTTCTTATCCTACAAGGAAATGATTTAAAATTTGCATTAAATTTTGTAACATTTTCCATGTGATTAAGAATTTGACTATGGGAAAGGCATCCATCCATAACAAGATTTTAGGATAATAACCCCATGTCCCCATGTTGCTAGTAGTTGGAGTGGCCCCATGGAAATTTATATTATGGGAAAATGATAACATAGAATCTTTACCTAATTTATTTTTTGTAGCAACTACTATTTAGGAATTGCAAATGGGCTATGGAAAATATTTCTTTGATTAAATTTAAGTAGATGGAGTGGCCCCATGGTAATTTATAATTATGGGAAAATGATAAGCAAATAGGCTGTGGAAAATATTTTTCTGCTTAAATTTAAGTAGTTGGAGTGGCCCCATGGAAATTTATAATTATGAGAAAATGATAATATAGAATCTTTCCTTATTTTGTGGAGTAGATACTATTTAGGAATTGCAAATAGGCTGTGGAAAAAAGGGGGGCTGGAAATATGCCATGTGCCTGCATGTATTTCCTTCCCTCTTTTTTTCTAAATTTTCTTCTAAATTAAGATAATTTATTTTTGTTTTTGTATATAGTAAAAACTACAAATTAAGATAAATTCTTAAATAAGAAGAAAAATAAAATATTCATGGGGTCACTTGCTCCAAAAATATCTCCTAACAAAATTCAATAGTGACTACTAGCCAAAATAAGCTAAGCATCCTCATGAAGACATGCCTTAAAAATCTATTGAAATGCCCATTGAACCTATTAAAGATCCTTCAAACCAAATTAGATTTCATAAATATTATATATTTTGTTGTGATAGCTAAAAGTAGCATACAAAAGAAGTTCCTATCACATATATTGATATTCTGAACCATATATTAATAATACTAATATGTTGGACAATCTTCAATAAATACTAGAATAGGAATGGTATAGAAATAAAAAATAAATCAAAGCAACTAGGTAATATTACAGAAATCCTTGACTATGGTAGCACTAAAAGCTGATTCTTCTCCACTTAGAATCTATTGCTAGAAGTTTAACATTGTATGGAAGCTCCTTAGGACGTATGGCAATTAGAAACTGAATGCAACTTTCCAACAAAGGCAAACCAAAGGAAAATGTGTCATACATTGTTAGATCCTTGTCTCCCCTTTGGTACGACAACCTTAAACTCTAGCCTTATTACCCTTCCCTCATACAATGGTAAAATGTTATATAAAGAAATATTGTGATTCTATAATTATGGGTTCTATACAAGTAGTGATATTTAATTAATGAAGAGAATAAACTCAAATCAAATCACAATTAGTTTTATAATTTAGTTCCTGTCAATTTGAAGTTTTTGTGCAATCTCTAGGTGAGATTGACCCATACCTGAATCAGGGATTTTCATCTTCTAATTTAGTAATGAAATTTAGAGGGATTTTGTCTCTTAATTGTGGACCTTAAGGGGTTTCCTCCGTAGGTTAGATTGAATTGCAGTTCCATGCTCCAAAGGAGTAATGATGAGAAATAGAAATATTCATTTATGCCTCTCTTCTTATCCTTGCTTGGCCTTTCTTAAAAATAAACTTTAATATTTTAGTTTTATATTTTATAATTATATTATATTTTGTATTTTATTATTTTTATTATTATTTTCCCATTTCAAAAAGGGGACATTACACATAAAGTTTGGAGTACATGTACACCATAGCAAATTTGCCCAATTTTAGGCAATTTTATATCCATATATTATTAATTTGATTATTTGATTGATTTTTAAAGTTTTATAATTTTATTAATTATTTATTTTATTATTTTAAATATTTTGTTAGTTTATTAATTATATAATTTTTAAAATTATTTCTCTTTCTTTTATTGTTTTTAAAATTATATATATATATATATATATATATATTTCTTTTTCAAAATTATAGAAAAATTTTAATTTTTCTAAAAAAATCAAATTAAACTATAAAATAAAATGAGAAAATAAAAGAAAAATGCCTAGAAATGGAACACATACTAATTGGTAGCCACATCATAATTTATACGTGATAACATCTTATATGGTAGTTTGTTTGACCTTTTCTCTGTAACATTTTATATTTATGGGAAAAGAAAACTTGTGTACTAGATAAGAACAACTATGTCTTAAAAACCCCAAAAAAGATATTTACTTGTAGAACAACACATCTCTTTTGACCCTACTCAACCATTAGAAAAAATATTATTCTCATTTAAAAATAAATGATTAAACGAAATTCGAGTTCAACAAATTATTTGCTTCCAAAATATTGATAACATATACATTTTACTTCTAACATTAAAATTTCATAATTTTTACATTAGCCATGGATGAACTCAATCACATACCACTAGAGAAGCAAAATTTTTACTTCAAAATGTTCCATATATTAATCATTATATAAAAGCTAAGGCAAACAAAGTGAATTTTTCACCACTACACATCGTAATACTTTTGGTGATAAATTAAAAACTAAAATATATCCCAAGGATCTTGAAATAAAATAAAAGCTAATAAAAATATATCACAATACATATAGCCTAACACTACTACACAAAAGGGGGTTTTAAGACATTAATTTAAGACAATATATTAATTTTATCTTAAATATATATATATATTTTTTAATTGTCTTAATTTAAGACAATAAAAAAAAATTCCTCATTTTACATGCATTTTTGTTTTCCCTCCTCATTTCACTGCATGAATTTTCTTTGAGCACCTGTTGTGTAGAACCACCTCGAGAAGGTTTAATTTGAACCAGAGGAAACTTTTAGCATTTAATCTGAGGGGGGTGTAGGCTGGAGTGGGGCTCTGCTATAATTTTTCTCAAGTTTTTCACTGCGAGGGGCTTTCCAAATTACGTAAGCTTCTTGTTTCTTTTCTGTCAATTTGTTTTCGTTTTATTGCTGGACAGTTGTGGTAGGCTTTATTTTCACGGCATAGCAGTTTTGGGGTTGGGGTTTCTTGGTTGAAAGACCATTTGAGGAAAAAATGGCGTGAATTGTAATCTGAAACCCCTCTTCCCTCTGAAAAGGCTTGGAAGCTACGAAATAGAGGGTTTGTGCTTAAAGAGTAGTTGGACAAAGTGGTAGGTTCGGATAATTTTTGGGTATTCATATTCATAAGAATTTTTTTATGAAATATTTACAGTATTAACATTTTAGCCGTGGCTTTTTTGGTGTACCATATCAGGCGGACATATAGAAACAGTAGATGTAAATTTAAATTTCTGTTTTCGTCTATGGTTTTGTTAAATCCTGCGGAAGCTTTTGAAGCGCTTACAAATAGTCTCCGTTTCTTGCCGGAAGTCTTTATAAATTGTATTTGAATGTACAGAGGATTGTATCATGACCTATTATCATTTGATAATACTGCTAGCGAACTTATTATAGGTTTTGTATTAGCTGTAGGTGCGAGCGGATTTGGGGTATTGCGGCCCTGACAAATCCTGTCTTCCACTCATGCCTTGAGATTTTTATCAAATGAGGTTTGGATGGACCCAATTTCAGCTGCCTAAGGACCTCAGGCTTTCTAGCAATGGCAAGCACAATACCAAGCACAAAAACTATAAGCGCAGATGGAATTGCATGTAAAATCTTGAAGTTCCAGACTGATTTCCTTACTTGGCCGTTCTCAGATTCATCAGTTGGGACTGAAACCTGTGGAATTTCCTCTGTCTTTTGACTTGAGTCATTATCATCATCACCAGAGCCGTTTACAAGCAGTATGAAGCCAAGACATGCAAGAGCCAATATAAGTCCATCCAAGCCCAACCAAGGCCTTGCACCCCCAGCTTTTGTCTTTGCCAATTCCTTCTCATTTCTTATGTATTTTACTGCTGTGAATGCAAAGGCCAAGCCCTGTGAGAGCTGCACCCCCCTGATCACAGGTAAGGGAATGAGCCAATAAGCTAGCCTCATTAGCCCTGTAATTCCCAGCCCAAACAATATTCCTGCAGTGCAGATTCCTGCTACCATTATCTCTGGAATGCTCAAATGCTTCCCCTCACTAATTGCCACTGCAGCAATGAATTTCATGGGCTGTACTGGCATGGGAACACCAAAAAACAGACCTGTTATGATGTTGTACATCCCTGTGAACAAGAGAGTTGTGCCTAAATCCAGCCCATTCACCAATGTAAGGGCAATTACAATGGGAATGAAGGTGCCCAAGTGCCCCAGTGATCCATTCACTTCTGCCCATTTGGCTTTACATTGCAGATTGCTCTTGAATCTTATCCATAAACCATGGGACTTGACCTTGAATCTTCCTTCTGATCGAGACCCAAAAGTGCTTATTGCAGCATCTTGTCTATCACTGGGCTCTTTTTCCCAATCTCCATGCTGTGGGATTTCTGTTGGCATGTCTGGCTTGCTACAAAATCTTCAATTGCAAAAAGAAGATGAGGGTTTAGTACAATTTCTGTGTCTTTTTTTGGTCTTTTTCAAAAATACAAGGATGGAGCTAAGTGGGTAATGATCTAGTACAATCTATTTTTGGTCTGCTTTCTGTGACAAAATTGGGCTAGGGTGACGCTAATTGCAAGAGATGGGTTGAACGATGCTATCTGCAAAACCTAAAGCAAATTTTAACATAATAAACAAAGAGAAAACTGGAGAATTTCTTCTAAGCCCAAAGTAGCCAAAAACTATTCTAATCTTGAAATGCAGCTTTTCTTGTATCCAATCTGCTGTGTAAATTAGTTCATATATGGTTCTGGAGGCATCTTTTGAGTGGCTGTTTTGTTGTTTCAGCCCTCTTTGGCCTCCAATACCCCTCAAAGGCCAACAACAATTCAGCAATATCATCATTGACTAGATGATGTTTTCTGGAATCTAGCACTAATAATTATTTCCATGATAAAAACTCTGATGCCCATGCCGTAAAATCGGCATCTCTTATATGCGTGCAGGTGCACATCAAGAACTTGGAGTGCAATCCATAGAGCTCGGAGTGCATGTACACCGTCCCTTCCAATATTTCTGATAAGGAAATTTGCGTTACTTTAAATGCTCCATTAAGTAATCCGTGGTCAAAGTCAGCACATATTAATTTTTTTTTATTGGATTAAGTAAAGAAATTTACATAATCACGTTGACAAGCAGCTCAAACAGTAACAGTCTACAAAGAACAGCAGCAAGAAGTAGCACCAGAATAAAACAATCTACACATCAGTCCCTAAGTGAGCAGGAAAGAGCCAGAACAGCCAGCAAAGAACAAATGTTATGTAGTCCCAACATAAATTAGATTGGGCAGACCTCCACCGTTGTAGGCCATACAATGACTGTAGAGCACCTTATCAATTAGGCATGTAGATTATGCCAACTTGGAACACTAGTCCAAAGCTACACCTACCCCTCTGTTTATAAGCCACAGTAGTAATCTGCAGTCACTAAGTCATATTTTCAATCGACTGGAGATGAGAGACCCTTCTGAAACCGCACAGTCTACAGCAGTCTATCCAAAGTTATCCCCTCACAGCAAGGGTTAAATCCAATAACCCCAACATCCCAGCTGAAGATACAAGCTGGGAGTAGTAATTTTGTGGTTGGAAGAACGGCTGAGAGATTAGGCGAAATTGTGTTTTAACCATTTAAAATGACTCATCTTTTAGAAAGGGACTATATTTTACATTGACGGCCTGAAACTGTAAAGAGAGGATGAAACTTGTGAAAATCTTCTGATAGCTTATTAATTGAAGCAAGCTGGTTTTAAATCTTGACAGGATATTGCAATTTTTGTGGGTTAGAGAATATAATTTTTTTCATATAGTAATATCATCATTAGGCATTTCTGCCGTTGAATTTTTGTTACTTTATTATATTGTGCCGTGACTTGAGATCAGCGGCTTTAAATTGAAGTAAGGCTGTGAATTCACTGGTAGGGTTTAAACACAATATTTTCCTTTGTTTTTTGCTATTTTTTGTGGGCTTCTTGGGCTTTTTTGGGCCTGGTGCCTCTATGTTAGGCGACCTGGTTATTTGACAGATAAGTAGCTATTGATATTGCTATGGAGAAACTATTTTTTTGTTTCTAGATATAGTCAGTAATTTGCTGTTTTTGTTTTTCATTATTCTTCCTTCATTATTATCATAAGTTATGGCAGATATTTCTAAAGAGCGATCCAATCTTGCCAAGTTGGCCATGACAAAGGTGGTGACATACTTGGTTTCAGTTGGCAGATAAAGCATCTTTAAAGCTGATTTAAAACAAACATAGAAAATTCTGAACTTGTGTGTTTGTAGCCAGTATTGGCCATTTTTCAATTGTTTTTGTGTGTTTATGAGCAGTTTTTAGTGCCATTGTTGGGATGCTTTCAAAGTTTCAGTTGTGTGAAAGACACCATTGTGCAGAATATGGCTATTGCAGCTATGTGGGCGTCCTTTCATTCGACATAGCCTTGAATATTGATTGTTCAAATTTAAAGAAGGCGGGGAAGAGAGCAGAAAGAAGACATTGTTTATTGTAGACTTGAATTTTTTTTTAAAAAGTATCCTCAGAATATGGATTAAATTAAGAGGAGATGCTGCTCCTCCATCTAATAATCTATTATGAAAGGCCCAGAATTAATAATAGAAATTCACTTAGGCCAAGGCAAAATGGGTAAGTGGAAAAGGAAACATTTGTTCAATGTATTTCTCTGTCTGCTGATTGTAGTATTTGGAATGGAGTAATAATATTATCTACAATCCGTAACACCAATCTCAACCACCAGCAGGGAACTTTTCAACATTGAAAGATCCCTTCTTTCCTATCTGGCGATTTCCTTTAGACTTACCTAAACTCACAACACAAGCTTATTTCAGGCAAAATACTAATAAAAGCCATTTTACATGGTGTCTATGTGCTGTCTATAAAATCCGCATCAATTACATCATCACCCACGGGCTTTTTCTCCTGGGCTACCAGGACTCGCAGGGCCACTAGCAGCCAGGCCACCAGCTGCTCCTTGTTGGTAAACAGATTGCCCTAACATCATCACTTCTTGATTGAGGGCTGCCATGCTATCCTTCATAGACTGTGTAGAGCCACTAGCAAGTGCATCTTGTAGCTCTTTTAGCTTAGCCTCAACCCTACCTTTTACTTCTGTAGGTACCTTATCACCAAGTTCCTTCAACTGTTTTTCAGTCTGATAGATAACAGACTCAGCTTGATGCTTTGTGTCAATTGCTTCTCTCTTTTCCTTGTTTTCTTTAGCAAAATTTTCAGCCTCTTTCACATTCTTTCAACCTCGTCAGTAGGTAGGGTACTTGCACCCGTTAATGTAATATCATGCTTCTTTCCAGTGCCTTTGTCTACAGCAGTGACTGAGAGGATACCATTTGTATCAATGTCAAACTTAACCAGTTAACCTCTATTTGAGGCACACTTTGAGGAGCATTGCACAGTCCAAACAGAAGAATCAACCACTTGAAGAGTTCTAGGCATGTCTTGACCCAAGTTACCGGTTCAACCTTGCAGACCTGCCAGTTCAGGTTCGATCTATCCCAGACCTGCATAGTGGTTTTTGTGTGCTTCAATGGTTGCCATCTGATTTGTACTAACCAGTGCATTTAGATTTTAAAAATGATCTAATGCTTTTGTCAAAACACTTATCCTTAGCACAAGCTGTTATGGAATTATTTAGTTTTTGTGTTCAGACAGGGATCCAAGTTTTGCATCTTAAGAGAATCAGAGCTGCCCTATTTTTTCCCAAAGAAATGCTTCTTTTGCATTTTAAGTATTACCATTAGAACAGCGACTGTCTCGCAGATCTAGATCTATTATAGTAGCATACTCATTTATGTGTGCTTAAATGGTTGCCATCTGCTTTGTACTAACTAGTGCTATTAGATTTTAAAAATAATATGATGCTTTTGTCAAAGCACTCTTCCTTGGCACAAGCTGTTATGGAAATATTGAATTTTTGTGTTCAGACAGGAATCCAAGTTTTGCATCTTCGAGAGAATCAGAGCTGCCCTGGTTTTTCCAAAGAAATGCTTCTTTAGAGGCTTTTCAGTTTACTGACATGATTTTCTTTTTTAAGTTGCCAAGAAATTTGGCAAGCCTTCATGGTTACTCTAGCTTGTAGAATATATTTATCAAGCCATGTAAAATAATGGAGAAATGTAACCTGGTGTCAAATTTTTTGATCATATTATATGGAATAGATTTTTGAGTTCCCAGTCTATGGCTTAAGGCTGATCTCTCTTATGTGATTGTGGCAGGCCTACAAAGTGCAGATGGTTGTTGTACCATGCAGTGCTGATCATATTTATGTCACTTGCAACTGATGAAATGAAATGATCTTAATTGCTTTCTCAACCACACCCAACTAAAGGAGCTGAAATTGACAGACAAAGTTGCTGGGCTATAAAGGTTAGTTCTTATTTTATTGATTCTGATTGATGTTGGCTTTTAAGATTAGTGCACTCTAAAGGTCTTCATTTAACTGATTAGAAAGCCTTTATAACATGGGCACACACACACATAGGTCTTCCTGTACATCTGTCGAAAATTTTTAGGATGCTTATTTGTTGCGAAATGTTAGGATGCTCGATTTTTTGCCTCTCTTAGGGCGAAATTGAATATTTAGGGCAGTTTTTCCTGGGGTTTAGTAAGTACAGATTGAAGTTAATGGTCTAGATAGTTTAGGCTTTTAGATCTACTTTTATATTCTTCAAGGTTCATTAATCGGTGTGTGAGGGTATTAACTGCTCGGCTGAATCACTAATTGTCAAGATCCCTAAAAATTTGTGTAAAGCAAATAATGTGAAAAATCAGATACAGTGATAAGTGATAGCATGGTTATGTTCCGGACTCAGATCATTATTGCAAAATGATATCTTACTAAAGAACATATAGAATGAATTAGCTTTTGTGCTTCAAGTATCATAAATAGTTTCATTATTCTGTAGCTTTTTCAATATTTTTAGCTACTCATCAAAAACTATATAATAGTTGAGAATGTTCACAGTTGCCTTCCTTTTATGTAGTGCAGGAGAAAAATATTAGATGATGACACATAGAACAGTTTACTTATCCTCTACTGCTCAGTGAATTCATATCCTGAAATAGACAATTTGTCCACAATGTCACTAGCCCAGTCTAAGTTGGGTAGCTCTCAACCTTTCACTCATCATAACTCATGAAGAGGATTCTAATTCTGATAGTGCTATTTACATATCTCAGAATCCCTTTTGTAGCCTTACAATGATGGATGGAGAGCTCATAACTGACATCAGATCTAGTGGTAGTCAAAGAAATAAGGCTTCTTTATCTCCAACTGCACATACATTCACCTTCCCCTACCCCCACCCCCGTTACTCTTGATTGTTGTAAATGCATGTTGAGCATCAATTTGGCCTACATGACATTGAAGGTTGCCTTTCCACCATCAACTGTACAATTGCCCACTATATATGCCTATGATAGCTTGATCCGTGGTGTAGTCATTTGGTGCCATAAGCTTCATAGTGTACTCCCTATTGGATGTGAGTGTTTCACTGATTTACTGAGCAAACATTTATCCAGTATTATTAGATAACCAGAGATATATTATATGCATGCCAAATAAAGAGTTACCATGCATTCTTGGGTTTGTATAGATCTCCAACTTAATGGCATGTGAGTCAACATATACAATAGATGCATTTGGTAAGACTTTTTGAACTTCTTCGAGCTTATCTATGAGTAAGTTATTGTAGTACAACACTGCATTGTTGTAGGAAATCATACACCCATAAGTGTCCAGATCAGAGCTATTATGAGGAAGCTCAGTTAGAAAGGATGGAAAGCAACCAATTGGTGCAAGATTGGCCACAAATATTGTCCTTGCCCCTTCTCCATATAATTCCTGTTTGAATGCACCAGCAAAATCAATCAATTAAATCCCTCCTGACCTCAATCTGCACTTAGTGAAAAGTCAGTGGCTAAGGTTTGCCTTCACAGTTTTGCTAATCTGAGAAGCTACAGCAGGGAGAAACTTCTTAACTCCTTCAATTCCTATCCAACCTAGTGAGGTGAAATCATTCTGCCCAATATCAAGAAAGTAGAGAGCGTTACTGAAGACATCTGTGGTTGGTAGATAAGTAGGGCTTATTAGAGAGCTTTCTTTTGGTTTATGTTGACTATAATGCTCACAGAAGTTCTGTAGGGGGACAGGTTTATGTCGATAAGCATCCCAACTCATTGGAGCTGTATTTTGAAGATACTGTCTAGAGGAAATTTGAATTTTACAATTATGCACCTGCAGTTAGATTGTTTTAGTCTTCTTCCGATCAAAATCTTTCCAGAAATTTGATCAGTACTTATTATTTTTAAGTAACTGGTAATCTTGTGGATCCTTCTTGCAATATTTATCAATGTTTTAGTATATTTTCAGCCTTTTGCACCTGATCTAGCAGGTACTAGAGTAGGGGAGAGGACCCAATTGCTGAGCATGTTCCAATAGCTGTGATAGTATTTGTAGATTTAAGGCTCAATATATTTAAAAGTTTAGCACTAGTAGTTGTGACTTTAAGGTTGTTAGTGTTGACTATAAGTACTTATAATTGAATGAAATGTGCTCTTTAGATCTAAAAAACAACCAATCATGTGATGCCACATCAGCGCACCAACAAAACATGGCTTAATGCACAACTATTGGTCCACCCTTTTTTGGGGGTCTTTTTGGACACGTCAACAAAAAGCATGCTGATGTGGCATCATATTTGATGATGTGGACCTGAAACCTTACTTATAAGTAGGGGCCTTGCAAAGTAAGTTGCTGTAAAATTTTTGGAATGATTTGAAATTGCTACATGATTTTGAGAGGCCTGAAGTTAGGGTGCTCAACTACTGGATCCTTTCCCCTAATAAAAGTTGGATTAGGTTCAAGAGAAAGTCACTTGTTAGGAAGACCTACATCTTTAGTTTGGAACAAATTTGCAAACTGTTCTAACTTTTAATATGAAGACTAAGAATATATATCTGGAATATGGAAACAACAAAACAGTGTAACATGAGTTAGAAGGTCGTAGAGAAATTACAAAATAGTAATGATGACTTGAGCATAAAAAATGTTGCCTGGAACTGAAAAATCCCATGAAAATAAAGCAAGTTAAGTTGCTGTACAAAATGCAGAATAGAAGGAGTAGACTATTATTTTCATAGTTTGCACTCTATCATACTCTGCCCATATTATCATTCCAAAGAATTTCAAATTGCAAATTTGCAATACAAGTGCTGACCATAATCAGTTGGTGTGTAATGCAGAGATCAAGCAGGAATCTAAATTTGAATCCTAAAAGCTGTTCTTTTGAAAACATGGAGTCCAATGAGACAAAAACACCTTTAATGGATGATTATTGAAATGGATGATGTTTAAGTAGAGTGTACAAAAACACCTTTAATCTTAGATTAGCATAAAATGAAATGAATAGGTATTGAACCAAGGTCATCGTCATGGTGGCCTGTTCGTCCATTTATCTAACTGAATTAAATTATGAGCTATTATTTTATTTTTCACTTTCTATAGTTATTATTTTAATTCTAACTAATTGGACTTTTGACCATGTGACATTATTTCTAACTGTGTAGTTTTTAGTACAATGAGTAGCCATTTCTGCTATAAATTTGTTATCATTTATACTGATAGGGCTGTTATTGTTGTAAAATTGAAATAGCCTTAGAGTCAGAGAAGCTGAAAGAAGAAACATTGAAGGGTCCTTGGGGCAAGCTCTTATCATAGGATTCTCAGGTAAATTGTCAACTATTTTCTTTGAAAGGAGTTTTGTTACCCTTTTCTATTTATAGATTAGTTTAATATTTAATATATAAATAAAATTTTCAAAATGTTGATGAGTTCAGAATCCAGATGTAGACCTGTTTGAACAAACTTTCCTGATTGGATGAAGCAAAAGTTGCAATTTGTGCATTGATGATCCCTCAATAAGTGGAGTTCTGTGCATGTTGAAGCACAAGGTCGTAATTTTTTCTCCTGTAGGTTTCATAGGACAGAAATTTGTTGCTTCTTCTTGTGTGTTATAAATCTATTTTTTAATACTCGGGTAAAAGCTGAACTACCTGTCTATTTTTAGGTGCAGCAGAATGATGTTGAAGTGACTGTTTTAGGGAGCTGTGGGTTTGTTGAGGTCAATGGAGAGTGTCTTAAAAAGAAGGATGTTGTCAGCATTAGAGGAGGAGATGAACTTGCTTTCAGTTGTCAGAGTCACCACACTTATGTATCCTCTGTGCTCTTCTTATTGACAGTTGGTCGTAGAATTTTCTACAGTTCAATCTTCATGTTTTCATATTTTCCTTAATAGTTTTTCAATGCAGATTTTTCAACTCCTCGTAAATGAAGACATCTCAACCCCTGTATTGCCTACTTCAGTAGGAAAGATAGGAAATCAGGTGGTAGCAGGTAAAGCAGAAGAAAAAATTACAGGTGGGGCAGAACTAACTGAAGCTTTAGCAGCTATATTGGGCCCCTTGCAAGGACCTATGTCGGGTTCTCTTCCATCCTTATCCTTGCTACCTCATCGCCATCCTTATTGCAATAACAGTGAAGAATTTTACCAAGGAAGCATTGCATCCCAGTCACAAACTGCTTGCAATATGTCAAATGAGTTTGCTTCAGATACTGAGGAGATTGTGCTTGAGGCTGCACTGGATTTTGGGGTTCCACCCATGCTTAGTGTGTTGAGATGTAGAAGAAAACCTTATAAGAAAGGCTACATGCACAATGAAATATATGGTAAATCACCTATACAAGTTTGTGAAGGGAGAAGGGAATCTGTAAGAGCTATTGACCCATCTGTAGTACATGCTAAATTCCAAACTTTGAAGAAAGATTTAAGAAAAGGAATTATTGATGGAAGAGAGACTCATGTGTCATTTGACAATTTTCCTTATTATCTGAGGTATGAAATTGCATCTTCTTTAAGACCTATTTTACCTTCCTTTTTGACTGCCATGGTTTGTATCATTACCTTGCATTGGTTATGGCTTTTATATGGTCTAATAATAAGGAGATAGATTTATAGATTACATTAGTACTTCATTTTAAATTATTTTCTTCTTCTCAATGCCTTTGTAACAATATGTTGTTATGAAAGTTTATTGAAGTGATCCTCTATAGTATGCTTTATCATTTTCCCGTAAATGCTTAAAATTGTTTAGCATTTACATTGTTTTCTCCGTGACAATACTTGCCCTTAGAGAAGGAATTATAGAAATAAACCTGATTTGAAAAGCTCTGTTGTGTATTGTTGTTTAAGTTTTATGCTTGGTTCCAATGGTTTCTTTAATTCTTCGGGGAGAAGGGCTCTCTGTTTAATATTTATTTACTCTGCCTATTTCCATTTAGTTGTCTATATTCTAAAGCCCATACTATTAGCATGGTACTCGTGAGCCTTCACTTTTCTATAGAGCCTTTTGATTAAGGATCTTTTATTTCTCATTAATTATAATGGGTTTAATCACAACGTCAGGGTTAATCACATGGTCCGTTCAAACAGAATAAGTTTTATTTCAGTTTGTGGGTGTTCTAGAATGTTTTCCTTTGGACAAATGCTCCCCGCTATGTTGATATATGCTATTACATGGTTAATATATGTTAGCTTGGAATTAATGGCATTATGTAGGAGTCACTGTGTTGATCAAATATTAATATTTCAGATAGATTTCCATTATTATTATAGATGAAATGCTTTACAAAGTCTTATCCTTTTCTTTCAAACTTGCATATATTAGTTTTAATCTATTAGAGGTTTTGATACCAATTCTTTGTCATCTTATTCATATAAATTTAAACAGTACATGTGGTTTGAGACTAATTCTCTGTCATTTCAGTCTTTCTTTTCTAGTTTCATTGGAAGATTGATTAAAGTTTCATCTTTTGTCTACAGTAAGAAGACAAAAAGTCTTTTGATTGCATCGACGTTCATAAATTTGAAACGGAATGAATTTACAAAATTTACAAAGGAGCTTCCTAACGTGAGCCCAGAATATTGATGTCTGGTCGTCAAGGTCTGTTATCCTTTCTTCTGTACAAGTCTGAATGGTTACATGGAACATGATTGTGATTAACAATATTTTCAATCTGATTCAATCTATGTTATATCATTTCCATAGGGTCTCAGATATATCAAGAAATGTTGGTGAAGGCATTGGCAAATCATTTTGATGCAAAATTGCCTATATTTGATAGCAATTCAATGCTGATGGTAAGCATTAGTATATCAATCTCTGCAACATTTTATGATCTCAATCTCGTCATGGTGTCCAAGCTTTCATTTCATATTGTTATATAAGCATAAAGTCATTGAGTCGTTTCTTTTTGTGGTGGACCAAAATTCATCCGGATGTGCTATTTTCTATTTGTAAAGTGTGAAAAGTCACGATTCTCTTTTTCAAGGGGAACATGTTTCATCTTGAAAACTCTGCAGTTGGATCCTTGAGTGTAGTATTCATTTTTCTTTTTGTATTTTCACTCTCGTATGTGTTTGTACTTTGTAGTGATGCTCTTTAGGTTGACATGACAGGGCTCATCAATGAAGGATGGACAACTAAGAAAGGACATAAGTACATGGTCAAAATTGGGTGGCTTTTCAGTCAAAGCATGCACTCTGCAAGGCATTGCATCAAACTTGCACACATCAAAGGAATATCCCTTCAAGAGGGGTAGTTTCAACGCTTGATCAAAACTTCAATTCAGGATATTACAACTGAAACATTTTAGAAGCATGCATTTTTGAGTATCAGAGGAATTTTTGGTTCTTATTTTTTTTAATTTGTATTTATTCAGGTGATCGAGTGAAATTCATTTTTTCATAACCAAAGTCAGGCCATCTACCATCTCAAGCTCCTTCGAGGTATGTTTTACAAATGTTTCTGCATGCCAATAGTAACAGATACTAATCCATCAAGTGCTTTCTAGATATGGTTGAGTTACAGCATGATAAGATTATTTGGCATGCTCATCATGAATATTTTCTATTGGTTAATAAGTGAAAGGTGGTGCTATACTTATGTGAAGTGCTTTCATAAGAGAAGCATTTTCAGGTCACCTGTTTTGTTGAGTTTGCTCTGAGTATTGCCAAATGTTGGAAAGCTCATGACATTTTTTTCTGACCAAATTTGGGGAGTTTGCTTGAATTTAAGCGAGCATTTTGTATGATCTAGGAGCATATATAGAAAATTTTAAAAGTGGGTTTGCTCTGTGTTTGGCATGTGGTACTTTCTAACTGTCTATGGGCCATCACTTGTCAATTACATGTTAACAGGGTGATGTTCTTGGTAGTAACGCCTCTGTCCTCAGCTTTTCTTATTTCTCAATGTTTTCAGGGGTCCATCTCATGGTGATCAAGGGGAAGTACTTTTGTCTTTGGAAGGGAATGCTTCATCTAAACTTGGAGTACGTTTTGATAAGCCAATTCAAGGGGGTGTTGACCTCGGGGGACTCTGCAAAGAAGATCATGGTTTTCTTTGTAGTGGTAATACTTTGGCATCAAATGTGATATTAACTTGCAAATAGTGATGTTTTTTAAATTTGTGCTTATTGAATGTGGTTTTTGTGCTTTTGACAACAAGTGACCTTCTTTTAGATCACACTATTGAAGAACACATGGACAAGCTAGTCCTCAATGCACTTTTCCAGGTAGTCTAATCTTCTATTTATATTTGGTGAAGTTCAATTCTGCAATTATCCTCTTTAAATTTTCATATTTGATGTATAACTCTTTTCCAGGTTGTGAGTAGTGTGAGTAAGAATAGTCCTCTTATACTTTGCATGAAAGATGTTGAAAAGTCATTCATAGACAATTCGTTCATCTACACCGCCTTACAAAGAAAACTTGAAAAATTGACCGAAAGTATTATTGTAATCAGCTCATACACAAAGATTGACAATAGCAAGGAAAAGGTAAAGCAAGCTTAAGCAAACAGAAGCGGACTGTGAATTCTTAAAGAAGTGCTATGAATCTTTGGCACAGGAAAATAGAAGACTACAGAAAGAGTTCGCACAACTGAGATATGTGAAATTGGCAGCAGCAGCGGCAGCGGCCTCTCCCTTGTACATGCAGTTGCCTCGCACAGCTCTAAGCATGTGTCCTTCCTGTCAGAGAGTTGTAACCTCTGATAACACTAGGCCTTCTAGTCCTCTGCCAAAACAAGACTTGTATACCTCTTATACACATTCTTCTGTACCCTGCTGAGTACATTCTTATATGTAAACTCATTTCATATGATTCATCTCCACTGAGGCCACCTCCATATTTATTTAGGAGCTGCTGTTCACTCTGAATGTAAACTAATTATATATATGGAATTCTCGTATATCCTCTGTGTAAATTTTGGAGAATGAATGTTTGGTTGAGGCAACTGAATGGATTGATTTATTGTAGTTTTCAAATGTATACAACTATGTGGGGTGTTGGATGTTTTATGTCAACAAATATGTGCAATTGTATCATGAGTTTTACAGAGTTGGCTTAAATAGAGTCATGAACGTATATATGTATGCATATGGTTTAAATCTTGAAAAAACTACTTGGTAGCAAATCGATTTAGTGCTTAGCATATATGAGGGGAGAATACACATGAGGATGATTTTTCAGTACACAGAGCGTTTGGGAAAATAAAAATAAAAATTCCAGCAGGATGACGAGAATTTGGAAACATTGAATGTTGAAAACCACACTAAAAAAATATTTAAAATAAATTGTTTATTTTTTTAATACATTTTTTTATATTGTCTCTAGAGAGACAATATGTTTTTAATCCCAACTATTGTCTCCAAAGAGACAAAAGCGAATTGTCTCTAAAGAGAAAAAAATACTTATGTTTCATATTGTCTTTACAGAGACAATTTTTTAAGACAATAATTTGAGACACTCGCTTAAAGACGATATTTAAGACAATACACAAGTTTTTTTTTTGTCTCAAGTTAAGACAATTTACTAAAAAATTGTCTCAAAAATTGTCTTAAACACCCCCTCTATGTAGTAGTGTAAGTCAATACTCACTCATGAACAATCACATTACTTATTGCCGTTACACACATTTACACGTCTTACTCTCTCCCAGACTGCCATCACTGACATTGTTACAACTGCTCTTCTCCCACAACCATTATTAATAGAAACATTCTTATACTAGAAATTTAAACAATGTAGACAGTTCCTCAAGCATTAAATGTAAACAGACAATTCTTATACTGGAACACAATAACTTACTGCTAAATCTTTTGATAATTGTTTCTGCTAAATAGATGAAACACAAACATTTTAAATTCAAGTAATAGACAGAGCAACTAACTAGTGGATGAGAAAGAGGAGAAGTGAGGGCTGTAGTTCAAACTCCAACTACAACTTTGGGAATCTGCAACTGTAAATAATCCTCTTATTTTGAGGCCTCGCATGGAACACAGAAGTCTGTCCCACCATACCATTAGTGATATTGTTCCACCAAGTCCAATACCAAATCCCAACCCCACAGCGATCACTGAGACGTGTTCATCCACTTTACTCCACATTGATTTACCCACCATTTTAGAAGGTGAAGGCACTGTTGAACTTTTATTCTGTTTGCAACTTTGTAAAGGGTACCCACATAAACACGTAGGGTTTCCCTGGTAAGATCTCTCATCAAAAGTCATAAGTTGTTTTCCTCCAGGTATCGGCCCACAGAGGCGGTTGAAGGATACATTCCAATAGCTCAACTTGGATAATTGAGATAGCTCCTCAGGTATTTCCCCGCTCAAACTATTTTGAGACAAGTCTGACTGCTCCAGAGGTTTTATTTGCCCCAAAGATGCTGGTATCATACCTTCCAATTGATTTCTAGACAGATTTAACAGCCTCAACTGAGATAGATTCCCAATGTTTGGCGGTATTTCCCCTTTTAAATTATTGTTTGACAAATCCAGTATGGTGTTTGCTGCCAGCACATATTCTAGTCTATACTGGTTTCCTTTTATTTTAATGGCCGGTATATCCTCATAGAGTGTACTGCCACCTAGTTGCGAAACTTTAGGGTTTCTAAATCCTTTCAGGCCCTCTAGAGTAGAGGGAATTGTTCCCCCAAATTTATTATTGGATAAATCCAACACTTGCAATCTGCTGAGATTTCCAATCCACAGAGGAATGTAGCCCTCAAGCTCATTAGAGCTAAGGCTTACAACCCTCAGCTGTAGACAGTTTGAAAGAGGATGTGAAGAAAGATCACCTACCAATCTGTTCTTGCTGAAATCAAGAAGAGTAAGATTTGTACAATTAGCCAACGATGCAGGCAGGGTCCCAGAAAAATTATTAGAATAAGCAGACAAAACTTCTATAGAATAAGGAAAAAGGATTTCTGGATCTCCATTAAATGAGTTGCTGGAGAGCTTTAGCCTCTTTAAGGCTGTGCAGTTACTCAATGTTGGTGGAATTTTTCCAGACAAAAAGTTGTCTGCCAGTACCAAATCGGTTATATGCTTGCACTTCCCTATGGATGGCGGAATCTTTCCTGTGAGCTGATTATGAGATGCATCTAATTTCTTTAGTGAAATCAACTCACCAAGACTTTCAGGAATACCCTTCGAAAGATTATTGTTGTAGATGACAAGCTGAGAAAGATTCTTGAGGTTACCAATACTATATGGTATTGGTCCAGTTAAATTGTTTTCATTAAAATGCAAAGATACCAAAGATTTGAGCTCTCCAATGGCCTCTGGAATCTTCCCTATCAAATTCAATGAAATATAATTCAGAACAATTACTAAGACAAGGAGGGATTGAAGCAGATAACCAGTTGCGTTCAAAGTAAAGACATGAGAATGGCGCACCTGTGAGATAGTTAGAGTAAAGGGCCAAAGTAAGTAGAGACGTGCAGTTTCCTAGTTCAGGTGGTATAGGCCCGGTTAAACTGTTTGCATGCAGATGCAAATATTCCAGAGATTTAAGCTGTCCTATAGCCTTTGGAATTTTACCTGTTAAATTCAATGAAATATAATTCGAAACAATTACTAAGACAAGGGATTGAAGCAGATAACCTAGTGCGTTCCAAGTAAAGATATGAGAATAGCTCACCTGTGAGATCGTTAAACTCAAGGAGCAAACCAAGTAGAGACGTGCAGTTTCCTAGTTCAGGTGGTATATGTCCAGTTAAATTGTTTACATTCAGATGCAAATATTCCAAAGATTCGAGTTGTCCAATGGCCTTTGGAATTTTACCTGTTAAATTCAATGAAGTATAATTCAAAACAATTACTAAGAATAGGAGGGATCGAAGAAGATAACCTGTTGCGTTCAAAGTAAAGGCATGAGAATAGCGCACCTTTGAGATAGTTAGAGCCAAGGACCAAACCAAGCATAGATGTGCAGTTTCCTAGTTCAGGTGGTATATGTCCAGTTAAATTGTTTATATGCAGATACAAATGTTCCAAAGATTTAAGCTGTCCTATAGCCTTTGGAATTTTACCTGTTAAATTTAATGAAGTATAATTCAGAACAATTAAAGAGGGGGGATTGAAACAGATTGAATGTTTCCTTTAAAGTAAAGACACGAGAGTAGCGCACCTGTGAGATAGTTAGAGCTAAGATTCAAAAATTTCAAAGATTTGAGCTGTCCCATGGCCTTTGGAATTGCCCCTGTCAAATTTAATGAAGTATAATTTAGAATAATTACTAAGAGGAAGGATGGAACCAATTAGCATGTTGCCATCAAAGTAAAGACATGAGAGTAGCGCACCTGTGAGAGAGTTATTATTAAGGAGCAAATAAAGTAAAGACGTGCAGTTTCCTAGTTCAGGTGGTATATGTCCAGTTAAATTATTTCCACGCAGATACAAATGTTCCAAAGATTTAAGCTGTCCTATAGCCTTTGGAATTTTACCTGTTAAATTCAATGAAGTATAGCACGTTGCCTTCAAAGAGGAAAGATTAAAGCAGATAGCACGTTGCCTTCAAAGTAGAGACATGAGAGTAGCGCACCTGTCAGATAGTTATTATCAAGGATCAAATCAAGTAGAGCCGTGCAGTTTCCTAGAGAATTCGGAATGCTTCTGCTCAGACGATTGTCGCGCAAGCGGAGATGCTGTAACTTCTGTAGACCACCAAATTCTGCAGGTATTCTCCCCGTCAAGTAGTTGTTCGAAAGTCTAATCCCTTGAAGCTGCGAGCAATTGGCAAGAGATTTGGGGATGGAACCCTCTAGTCTATTTCTTCGAAAGTCAAGTATTCTCAACGATTTCAGCTGGCCAAGCTGAGGTGGAATCCTTCCCGTGAAAGAATTGTGCGAGAGATCTAAAGTGCGTAACAAGGAGAGCCCTCCTATGGATGGAGAAATGGTACCTTCCAATCTTAATTGGGGGAGAATAATGGCCACAACTCTGTTGGTATGTTTTCTGCACCAAACACCGGTCCAGAAGCAGACGTTTTGGGAATTGGTAGAAGTCCAGTTGGAGAGCGATCGCATGGGGTCGGCTGTAATGCCATTTTTGAAGGACAGTAAAGCTTCAACGTCCCTCTTATCACCATCAACTTTATCTATCAGCATTCGATCTTTCGCAACAAAAAACCTTTGAGAGACATGAGGAGAAAAGGAAGTATCGGCATTCTGTATTGCGGTGGCGGTAGTTAATGAGAATGCGAGAGCCAAGCCTAAGCACAGCATTGCAATCATCATACGTCCGTCCATTTCTAAAACAGACCTTCTAATACGAATCATCGAGCCACTCTAATCAAAGTGGAGTCCGTCTAATATAGGGGAGTTAGTCCGTCCAGCAGCTAAAAATAGTCATCAATGGTGGGGACAGAGAAATTGTGAAGCCAGAAATATGAGGGAAACAGACATTATGGTATCCCGTTTCACATTTGGCTGTATTTATTATTTAATTGAAATTCAAAACCATGCTATATTTTGAATTTCAATTAATTAATAAATACCGTCAAATGTGCACACAGAATGCTTTTGCCCCGCAGGAGTGAATGCGAAACAGAAAAAGTCAAGTCGGTAGGGATTACCTCCGAAAAGAAAGGGTCTCCTTTACCCGCGTTGGCGGAATGTGGCGTGAAGTACTCAAAACAAGGACGTCAATTTACACGCGTTGGCGGAATTTGTCATTTGGAAATATAGAGTCGGTGATAAATGAGAGAAGGCCACAAATACGGCGACTCTGTTTTTCATAAAGAATATGGCGACTTTGTTATTTGGATGTCAGACTTGTCAGGTGTTCGTTTTGTCAAAGCTTGGGCAACAAACTGAATGAATGCCTTCGAAAGTACATCGTGCGCAAATTAAAGCCGGTCAGCTCGAAGTGCATGTACACCGTACCAAGTTTGCTTAACTTTAGTCAATTTTATAAGATCTTAATTTAAAATAATAAAAGTATTTTATTTTATAATTATTTTATATAGATTTTTATTTTTATTTAAGAACTAGCACTTGTACTAAAAGTTGGTGCAATGGTGATTTCAATAGAAAATTATATACAAGGTAATATGTTAGAGAGTATAATTAGATTAATGCATTAGAAGATCTTGGATGTGTTCAAACTCAACAAGAATGCCGACAACATAACTCGGACCATCTTGAGCAAATCTAAGCATTGGGTCCAAAGTTTCATCACTGTGCTCATCATATACTACAACTATTTTTGAATTTTCTAAAGTGTTGGCTTCTGGACTCTTGTTCATAGAAAACACATCATACTCAGCGTCACCAAAATTATGAATTTCCATTCAAAATAATGTTGATTCTAGTAAAAAGTATTCTACGATGTAGTCCAATCGAAAAAATGCCCTCCCAAAATCTCCTAATTAAGAAAAGGATTGCATATCCAAATATTGGATCCTTCATGCTAATATTTAAAATGATAAGAGCATAAAGCTACCACTATGAAACCTCATGTGGTCAAAATTTAACATAACATATAAATCAATCAATAGGGCTCAACTTTCAATAGGGATGGTAGATCTAACCATTAACTTCCAAGTACCAATATATGGCCTTGCAACCCTTCAAAATGTCCTGCCACTAGACCTAAATCACCAAAGGAGCTCAATCTCCTAATTTACATAGGAGAGAGGGGTCAATAGTTATGTGAGCTAACTTTGCAACTATGTAGTGGTTACATGGAATATTGTAGGACTTCCCTTTTTTT
Source organism: Cunninghamia lanceolata (assembly GCA_027924645.1). NCBI lineage: Eukaryota > Viridiplantae > Streptophyta > Pinopsida > Cupressales > Cupressaceae > Cunninghamia > Cunninghamia lanceolata. The sequence continues at coordinate 4,794,678 of BSBN01000148.1, read as the reverse complement.
AGAAATATGATATGGACTCTTATCTATCTACAACTAAGGTTTGGAGGTGCGACTCATCATGCAACTCGCCAAATCAACATGTCTAGTGAGAACTATCCTTAAAATGAATTTTTAAAGATTTGACCAAAATTTTATCATGGAATCCCTACTAGTTAAACAAAAAAATATCATGTTTTTAGAACATCATCATATTTTTATTTAAAATATAACTTATATGCAACCTAAATGATCTCAATACCTTTTGGTAACCATGAATGTAGTAGAGGATTCCCCTCTCCTCTCTCCTTGATCAAAAGATTTAGATAATGGTGTTTCCTATATGGTTGTTCATCCCAAGAAGGGGGGTCTCCCCAAATTTGTCTGACTCTCACCCTGGGTCAAGGGTATGGGGATTGCTCATTCAAGATCTAATGTTGTGTAGGTCTACCCTTTGTTTTTGAGAGTTTTTGTTCCCAGGGACAACTTGACTACAACTTTGTAAGGTTTCAGGTCCTATCAAAACCTGAGGTTTGTACAGGGTTTATGGTCTCTTAAAACGAACTTATCTAAATCAAAATCATGAATATTGTTATCTCTAACCTTTATATCCAACACAAATGACCCAATAGTTGAACACAAAATACTATTTATTTTTATACAAAACAACAAATTCGTATTTAAAATACTTATATTCAACTCTAAATGATCATAAAACTTTTTGACAACCTTCTACATTTCATGACAAAACACAAGGTGTTTATTGTACTTGCCTTTTACATTTGTCATAAGACAAACAAATAATATGAAGTATTCAAATGTATGTACATTACCACCCTAGTAGCTAGACATAAGGATAGTATATGTCCATAAAACAACAATACTTGTTTAGATGAGCACCTTATTTTATAAGTGACATGCACTTATATTGGATAGTTATGATATTTTACATGTAAAGAAAAAATGTATTTATAATTTTTTTTAATGATATTCATAAGTTCTCATGTGTTCATGTAAGGGTCCATCTTGACAAACATTTGGTCATTTGTTGATTCACATGTGGAATAATTATTGAAAATATATAGTACAAATATGTTGCAAGACTAAATCCTATAACCACAAGTACTATATATCAACAATAGAACCCCACTCAACTACTAGCCCCTTTCTCCTTTATTTATGTTTTAAAAAATTATAATCATTTTTCAAAATCAATTTTCAAAAATATATGCAATCATTTATAACTTATAATTATTTTTCAAAAATAATTATGTTTTTCCAGGCTTCGATGGTATTTATATGGTAATCATGTCTCTATCATGAATTAACTAACAATAATAAGGCCATTTATTCATGCTATCATGACAATTTTTCTACTTTTTAATAGACTTTTCTATTCACATTAGAGTTGTCTCCATGTATATATAATAATTTGATTAACATTACCCTATATTCATAATTGATCAAACCTCATTTCAGGATGTACCATTCACAGTTTCCAACTTCACTCGTGCTTTGTGTGGCTTTAGCATGATGTCCATATTCTGAGCTATTTACATTCCTAAAACATGTTGAAAACTACCATTAAATATTATTAATTTTTTAAAAACTACATCTATTGAAAAATTGGTTGAGAGGGACAATGATCGATGCTTATATTGTTAGAGTAATAGGTTCTTTACTTAATTAATTTAGTCATATTGATTAATTAATTAAGTCACCTTTACTTTATTTCACTTAAGATAAACTTAGGAATCTCTCATTGGGGTTTCTAACATGCAAATATAAAAGCAAGTTCTCTCATGTAATTCAAGAATTCATTTCATTAATTCATCCAGTATTGTGCAAATTATTCCTCTTTGCTTTTTTCTCTTGTGAAAGGTAAATCTTAGGTCTTACAGGTGATCTTTGAGGCTTGAGTTAATTATCAACTTCAACATGGTATCAGAGCTCCAGATTTGCAAGCCCCTTCTTAGATTTAGAGAAAATTTTGAGCAAGAGCCATTTCATTGATACATTTCTATGTAAAACGGAGCATTCCATTATATTTAGAGCAATCGAAATAGTCAAATTAGCCTTTTATTTGGCTTGATTTGAGCTTCATAGGCTAGATCTACAAGGGTTTTAGTAGGTGCTTTTATACGGGATCCAAAGGGTACCTACAATTTTGGAGCATTTTCAACCCAAACAGACCTCACCATTATGCTCAGAAGGCCCCAAAACGTTAAGATTGACTATCAATTCGTTGAAATCAACCCCGAACTCATCTAGGGCAAATTGTTTTTGCTAGGGACGCTGTAGGACCTCCCCAACACGCAAATCGAGGTGAATTTAAAATAATTATTACTATTTTTTTCTTGCATTAATTTTTTTTTCAAAAAATAGTAGGTTGTTTTATTATTGTAAACCAAAGTTGGAAAAAAGGCATAAAAAAAGCAGCGATTTTTTTTAGCACTTACGTGTTGGTACAGGGGGTACCCCATACCTTGCCATGACAGGGTATGAATCTGCCATGAGCAGGGCTGCGGGTACTTACCCCTACCTCTCTTTAAAAGGGGGCGGGTGCCTTTGAGGGCCCTGTCCCTTTTCTTTTTAAAAAAATTAAAATAAAAAAAATCAAATCAATATTTTTTTTCATGTTTTTTTCCTAAAAAAAACATGCAATAATTTTTTTTTGTGTTTTTTTAAAACACATGCAAAAATTCCTGTACTTGCATGCCTTGAAATTTGTGCCCAAGATTTTGGTGGCTTTTTTGGCATTTTCTCTAAAGTTGGCTATTTAATCAAATTTGGAGGAGCTCTACATTTGTTTGGAGAAGTTTTATTTTTGCTACAGCTAACTAGTTTGGCAGGGGTCTAAATTTGGAGGCAATTTTGCTAAATTTGGTGGAGGTTACTTTTTGCCAAATCTACCCTTCACCATTGGAATTTTCACTTTTGCACCTAATTTTCAAATGGTGATATCTTGGCCATACATACATATTTTACAGTGCAATTTTTTTGAAAAGGGGTATAATTTCATGTTCTTTGTAGTGGTATAGGTGGTTTTTTATTTGGACTTATAGTTTTTCCTAGAAATTAGTTTTCTCAGTGTCGTTGTTGTGTAGTTCTTGTTTTGGAGACATTGACGGGCCATATCTTCTGCATCTAGACTCTTTTTTGGGTCCCATTTTTTTAAAGTGCATGTTTTTCTATGTACTTCATCATGGTGCTACCAGTTTCCTCCTTTTCTGTCAGAGAATTGTATTTTCAGCACGTAGTCCTTTTTTGGACATTGTGAGCTTCCATTGTAAACACTTCTCATATGTAAACACACTAAAATAAAGTACCAGATGTTCTTATTTTTTCTACATGCACTTCTTGGTTTCACTCAGTTTCAGTGTACCTGTCATGGTCCTCCCTTGTCCACATTATGGGGGGTTTCTACTATTGGTGCTAATGCTTCTTTGGTTTCATGTTGGAGTGAGTTATGTATCTAGTATTTGTTCCTATGTCCTAGGTGGATGTAGCGGTACATCAGCTGCTGGTTACCCATGCATTTTAGTGAGATGGAACATTTACCATATGAACACTCTTGCATTCCTTTTGTGGAGGCCACCTATTTTCACTTGATTAATTCTTTAGATTTTTGGTACCTATGCTATTTGTATCTTCGAGTTCTAGATGTTTTGCCTTTATTTGCTATCTGATTCAAGTAGTGTCATTGGGGGTACTCATGCATATTCTTATCTTCTTGATTATGATCTTCATCTTATTTTAGAGGAGGTTCTTCTTTCAACACTATAACAGTCAGTCTTCAATAGTGTTTGCAGCTTCTTCATGCTTTAGTCACTAGTAGAAAAACAAAATTAAATGACTAAAAAAACTACAAAAAATTGGTCATGTGACCATTAGTTTGGTCATGTGACCATTGGTAGTTTATTACGAGTCATTTATCTCGTGACCAAATTTATGACTAAACAAATTTTAGTCATTAATTTGGTAGTATATTTGGTAATTTGGTAGTATATTTAGTCATTGATTGTGTTAACTGGTAATTTATTTAGTCATTGTAATCATTAATTGTCGTCAATTGGTAGTATATTTAGTCATTTATTTATTTATTTAGTCATGGTAGTCATTTATTTAGTCATGGTAGTCATTTATTTTAGTTATGGTAGTCATTTATTTAGTCATTGTAGTCATTTATTTTAGTCATGGTAGTCATTTATTTAGTCATTGTAGTCATTTATTTGGACGAATCAATGATTCAAGTTACAAATCAAATCTAACTTAATTAATCCTCACAAATTTATGCATATAAACTTCAAGTATAATAGATATTCAAATGTTGAGAGAAGCACCATGAGATGAAGACTAAAATGCTTGAATAAATCTGATTGATCACTCTGAAATTTTTTTACTTCATTAAGCCTCACTGGCAAATCAAATACATTTAATGTCTCACTAACAACTGCTGAGGTACCCTTTCCTATCGTATATATACCCCTATGAGAAGTTTTTTCCACATATCTGAGTTGGCAAGCTTTTATGAGAAATTGCATGTTCATTCCAAAAGTTTGTGCATAAAAGAAGACACTAATTAGGTTATATCAGATTCTACATTTAATTTTGCATCATACACATAGACTAACTACACATGTTCTTACATAAGGAATTGAGATTTTGCTGTTCCTAGGTCACCAAAGAGGAGACAATTTATATCTTCTCTTAGACAATGCTTTCCCTTAACATTCTTTTCTTGCCCTCTAAACATAGCAAGACCTATTGCAGTCTTAATGTCTTCATGCCCATAAGTAGATGGAGCTATAGATTTAATAATCTGTGCTCACATGGTGAAGAATTGACAAATGTGAAAGAGTTAGAACAAATATGGGGGAAAAAATTAAATTAACTACATGGCACATTACAACTTGAAAGTTGAAAGTGCTAAATCAATGGGATACATTAGACTTCACATAATTAGCAATTGTTCATCTGTAGAGCATTATGGAGATTTTAAGATTAGAGATTCCTATCAATTACAAGCTACATCAAGACTAGCCACTAACCATTTCTCCAATGCGAGGGTCCTCGTTAGTGAGTTTATAGGCAGAAAACAAGTCTTGCTTCTTTGTAACATAGTTAGCTTTGACAATTGTTGTAAAAACTAGAAAGCCATTCTTGGTATTTAGAGACATGTCAAAGTTATTTGTATCTGTGCCAGTCACCTCCTGCAATAATATAGAAGAAAAACATGTAAAATTAGTCATGTCATTAGTAATTCCTAAAGAAGTTTGACCAACATCTGAAAAAATTGATTGAAGACTTACTATTTCCTCTCCAGGGTGTGCAAAGTCTATAAGATCATTCAGGAGAATGTCTTTAAACCTAGGAAGCTGGCCGGCTGGTACAATGCTAGGACTTTCTTGAAGTGTTAATTTTTTATAGTTCTTGTATATTGTCTGTAAAAGCACAAATAAAGACACATATTACTATTTGTCATTCAGGTGTAAAAGATAAACACTAGCAACCTTAAGTGAGTGGAGAACAATCATCATTGCTTCTTAGGGGTCAAGCTCTGATGTTAGACTTTCAAGCTTTTACGATGTGAGATATTCCTTCTAATTTTGTTGTTCAGAAGTTGTCTATATCATGCCTATCAGTATGATATAAAATGCATTTGGCATAAAATATTTGTTTTAAGCGAATGCTCTAAAGTCTAAACAAAAGCACATTTATGAGTAGCTTTCAAAGAAAAGAAATGGCCCTTAAAACAAAACAACACATGGTTAACGTATAATCCTTAGAAACACATTGAACAACCATGAGTCTATATATAATGTGAATTTCTCAATGACATTTGAACAAAACAAACATCACTCTATGTGATAATCATAGTTTTGAGGATAACAGATGCAACAAGATGTCCACCTAATAAATTATTATTTCTTAATCAACCCATTGCACAGTCGTGCAGTTGCTCAAATTCATCCTTTTAACTGTAAACCAACTAATTCAACTCACTATGAATGCATATTCATGTAGCTGCTCACAATCACCCTTTTATCTTAAAATTGATCAATGCCATGCAATATGAAATCAAAGAAAAGGTCTAGCATTCCTATATTTCAATAGAAATATCTAACCTATTCTATGTTAACTGTGAATGGACCCTTCGATTGGTACTCAGGACAAGAGCCTACTTTCACTTCAGAATAGGAGTTTTGAAAGAAAGGTACTAAAACAGTGCCACATTTGTTACAATCATACTTGACTTGCTGCAATTGAGGAAAAAGCCTGGATCTCCTAGTCACTACCCCTCCAATGCAGATCATAGTATTTAAATGACGCTGCTTGTTCAAGGACAGACAAAACATGTTATCTTTGAGAACTAAATAACATTGAATTAACTGAATCCAAAATGAATGAAACTAAGAATTTTTCATTAAGCGCCAAAATAAACACACCTTATATTTTGAATATGGTCATATACAAGCAAATTTGTGATTCTAAACTATATTTTATCATGAATGTTTTTATAATTTGGATGTACAGTTTTCATACAACATTTTAAGCTACTTCTTCTATCACTTAAAGTATAGATTGAGGGGAATCAACTAGCCAGATGGCATTATTTGGATGTGTAAAAATGACTTGTTTATAGTCAATCTCCAAGCTACATTTATTTACTGAAGTCAATACCACAAAATATAAAGAAATTGTAAGTGGCATAGAAAATAACAGAGACAACAAATCACCAAACATGATTATTGAAGTAACGGTATAAATAATCACAAAAAGTGGGATGCATGAAAAGAAAGGAAAAGAAGAAATGATGTGAAACTAAGTAGATAGTATAAATTGACCAGTAACCATCTCATTGATTAGCTGAATCTACTGCAGTTCACCATTTCCACTCTTCTGATTCACATAGCTGTCTAGAAATTGTCTGAACTTTTTAGCTATGAAACATCAAACTTCATCTCTAGTCACCCATTCTGTTAAAGTTCCTTGAACATTGTACATTTCATGTTCACCCTCTTCATCTTCTTCCTCCTGCAAAATTTAATACTACCAATAAAAAAAAGAATCACAAAATAAATTTAACAATTCAGAAAAGAAAATTACCAATCTCTGCACAAGGTAAAATGCAATAGTACTTACCTACAAAAAGATATAACCAATAAAAACATGGGTCAATACATTCATGTTTGAAAGCATCCCAAAAGATCGCTAAGATATGGAACTATATCAAGCTATCAATTGGAACTCTTAAATAATAGAGAATGCTATCTTTGGGAAAAGATCATCAAAAGAGATGAAAATAATGCTAATGTTTGGTAGAATGTCATTTCAAAAAGAATCGGACAATCTTTCGCCCTTCAAAGCATAAAGGATCTAACCATATGATATCATCCCACGAAAAGACAAGGAAGTGGTAGTCATATCACTTGGTCAATTGGATGTTTTAAACAATTGAGAACAATGGCATTGTGTATGCTTGGGAAATATAATTCAGATGAGATGCAAAATGTTAATGTTTGTCCAAAAGAATATTCAAACAAAATTTTGGCAATCTCCTTTTCCTTAATAGTATATTAGTGAAAATTTTCCATTGTCAAGAACACAACCATCACATAAAATAGGGCATATCATTTTCTGATGTATTCATTCAGATTGTGCAACTAGCCAAGCATCACAAGTCGTGAGAAAATTTTAAGTTCATATAGATAGTCTCAGAATATTTATTCTAAGATGAACAAAATAGACAACTACTGGATGTGATAATTGAGATGACAATGAGAGGAATTAAATGATTATGGAAATTTACGTCATAAAGCTCTTTCTCAGTTTGGTCAGTGGCTAGAGGCTTGACACGTCATCTTATTCACGGCCTGAAATCAACATCATCATCTATGTCTAAACTACCCCACAAAAAATAAGGGTGTTAATCCTAACTTCATTATAAGAGACATCATTGTGTTACAAGAATTCACTGAAGAATAGTTTACCTTTGAAGAATCCTTGGAAGCTTTTTGTTTACAGAAGCACCTCCCCTTGCATCAAGTATAGCATTTGTTTCTTGATGATCTGCCATAATCTGATCAAAACTTCTTTCATCTTGTAGTTCGTCATCCAAATCCATAGACTTGTATCGATCCTGGGCTTCTAGATGTTGGTAGTCCCTGTAAATTGACAATTTAAATGCATTTACTCCCATCTTTCATTCTTTCTTGACAAATTAACATAGTTCCATGGCCTCAAAGAAATGTGGTCTCATGGATTGCAATGATTGTAGGATATGCAAAAAATGGATTTGTTGAAAAGGCTTTAGAAATTTTAAAGAAAATGTAATTAGTTGGTGTAGAGCCAAATTCCACAACCTTTGCTAGCATCCTCCCTGCCTGTGTCAAAATGGGAGCTTGGAATAGGGTATGCACATCCATCAAGACATAAAGGAGAGAGGAAATTTGTCAGATGTTGTAGTTTTAACTACCCTGTTAGACAAGTATGAAAAATTTGGAAGCATACACAAGGCACGTGAACTATTTGACAGAATAGCTCAAAGAAATGTGGTCTCATGGACTGCAATGATTGTAGGATATGCACAAAATGGATTTGTTGAAAAGGCTTTAGAAATTTTAAAGAAAATGTAATTAGCTGGTCTAGAGCCAAATTCCACAACCTTTGCTAGCATCCTCCTTGCCTGTGTCAAAATGGGAGCTTGGAATAGGGTATGGACATCCATCAAGACATAAAGGAGAGAGAAATTTTGTCAGATGTTGTAGTTGCAACTTCCCTGTTAGACATGTATGAAAAATTTGGAAGCATAGACAAGGAATGTGAACTATTTGATAGAATGCCTCAAAGAAATGTGGTCTCATGGACTGCAATGCTTGCAGGATATGCACAAAATGGATTTGTTGAAATGGCTTTAAAATTTTTAAAGTAAATGCAATTAGCTGGTGTAAAGCCAAATTCCACAACCTTTGTCAGCATCCTCCCTACTCATGTCAAAATGGGAGCTTTGGAATAGGGTATGGACATCCGTCAAAACATAAAGGATAGAGGAATTTTGTGAGATGTTGTAGTTGCAACTGCCCTATTAGACATGTATGCAAAATGTGGAAGCATAGACAAGGCACGCGAACTATTTGATAGAATGCATCAAAGAAATGTGGTCTCATGGACTGTAATGATTGCAGGATATGCATACAATGGATTTGTTGAAAATACTTTAGAAATTTTAAAGCAAATACAATTGGTTGGTGTAAATCCAAACTCCACAACTGTTTCTAGCATCCTCCCTACTTGTGTCAAAATAGGAGCTTTGGAATAGGGTATGGACATCCATCAAAACATAAAGGATAGAGGAATTTTATTAGATGTTGTAGTTGCAACTGCCTTGTTAGACATGTATGCAAAATATGGAAGCATAGACAAGGCATGCGAACTGTTTGACATAATACCTCAAAGAAATGTGGTCTCATGGACTGCAATGATTGTAAGATATGTACAAAATGGATTTGTTGAAAACGCCTTAGAAATTTTAAAGCAAATGCAATTGGCTGGTGTAAATCCAAATTCCACAACCTTTTCCAGCATCCTCCCTGCCTGTGTCAAAATTGGGAGCTTTAGAATAGGGTATGGACATCCATCAAAACATAAAGGATAGAGAAATTTTGTCAGACGTTGTAGTTGCAACTACTCTATTAGACATGTATGAAAAATGTGGAAGCATAGACAAGCCACATGAATTGTTTGATAGAATGCCTCAAAGAAATGTGGTCTCATGGACTACGATGATTGCAAGATATGCACAAAATGGATTTGTTGAAAAGGCTTTAGAAATTTTAAAGCAAATGCAATTGGCTGGTGTAAAGACAAATTCCACAACCTTTCCCAGCATCCTCCCTACCCATGTCAAAATGGGAGATTTGGAATAGGGTATGGACATCCATCAAAACATAATGGAAAGGGTCTTTTTTTCAGATATTATAGTTGGAAATGGTCTGGTAGACATGAATACAAAATGTGGAAGCATAGACAAGGCACAAGAACTGTTTGGTATAATGCCTCCAAGAAATGTCATCTCATCTCATGGAATGATTGCAGGATATGCACAAAATGGATGTGTTGAAAAGGCTTTAGAAATTTTAAAGCAAATGCAATTGGCTGGTGTAAAGCCAAATTCCATAGCCTTTGCCAGCATCCTTCCTGCCTATGCCAAAATGGAAGCATTAGAACAAGGTATGGACATCCATAAAAAAGTAATGGATAGAGGAACAACTGTGCCATGGTATTCACCAGCACCTGTAAGCCATTACAGACAGATGAGATCGATCCGAAATCTGCAGCACTCATATGATGCATTTTCCCCAGTCCCTCAAGCCTGTATAATCCCCATTTTAAGCCATCCTTATAATTTTCAAGTACAACAAAAAAGAATAAGAAGCCCCCAAGACATTGAGAGATAGATGGTTATAGAATATAATGAGAAATAGTACTACAACATTCCTTGTTAGGCTGGGATAGTTTTTATCTCCAAAAGACTATGATCTTGACAACCTTGAGACCCTCTATGGAATATTATGCAAGGTTGTGATTCTTGATCTCTGATCATGCTAATGACTTAGGACAACTTATATTAACTGTGGTAGGGTTCTTATATTTTGTCACTACCACTGTCCACTGAGAAGGCTTTTAAATTTCAACATGTAACATCCATCAACCTAAATATCCCCCATGCCCTTTGCATAATGCTACTGCACTACCCTTCAAAACCTTTATATGTTCCATAAGGCTATGATTTCATATAGGATTTTAGGGTTTAGGACATCTTATGAAAAATGACTATCTTAGGTGATTTTGTGACTGTCCTAACATTTTTGGATTGTGTTCTTTTATAGTTCAATGTTCCTACATAGGTGTCTACTTATGATTGTCACTTACTTAGATGGCTATGTACAGTGGTGAGGATATCACTATACCATTGATATCAACCATACCCAGATTGGAATGTCTCCATGATCCCTTCTCAAGACAAGATCTGTGTAGTAGAGCCAATAACCAAGACTATCTTGTAGTTGTGACAGTTCTCATGACAGTCTTCAAGCTATTGACTCAGAAATGTCCCTCCTATTCTGTTGACAACAATAAAAATTTAAAGTGTTCATATCCTGAATGGTTGAGCATGGTGTTCTCTTCACTCATGAATACCTTTTCATGATTGTAACAGTCATAAGAGGATTCTTTTTAGCAAAGATATTTAAACATTTGTTTTCAAGCTTGTGTTGGTACCATCCCCTAGGGTACTACAAATAGTAATCTCTTTCGATACCACCATCTGGTTAATCCAAAACACTTAAACACTAAACTATCCCATTGATTGAACTGGGTTGTCCTCATTTGGTGATAGTCTCTGCTTAGTGTTTCTAAATGAAATAGTTTTATCCCTGACCTCAGAGTAGATTCATGATCTAATGACAGTGACCTAATGATAGTTATACCATTCTCTAAGTGGTGATTTCTCTTCCTATGACTTTTTGTGTACTAAACAATGTCATGTCATCAAGAGCCATTGATGGATTCATGAGGAGAGGGCAACCCTTTAATGATGACTTCTCCTAATGGCTATCACCGTTTTGACCTTTATGATAGTCCCTACTTGAACAAAGGTTGTTGTCTTACAAGATTCCCAATGGAACCCTTATGATATAACACAAACCTTAATGTCTTAGCACTTCGCAATTGCCTTCCTCAATAGGATGAAATAATCAAGGATCATTGTTATATGTCATTAGGCTGAATAGATCCTATTGAAATATCCAATAGAGGTTGACTATTCATGGCTATGATGTAAGGCACAAGGAAATGTTGTCTAATGACCTGTTATCATGTGTAGATCTATAGTATGATCTCATGAAACCTCAAGAAGGAAAAAGAGACACACCTGCACCCATCAATGCAAACGTTAATAGTCAAAGATATCAATACAAACACAAACAACTTCTTCAAGATTATACTTATCTAAGGGTTTTGTGCATTGCCATAGGCAACCAAACCCTGAGCTCTTCCAAACAACAAACAATACACAGTCTATATGGAAATCTCCAAGATACATATTAAATCCTAATATCAAATAGAAAATGAAAGACTATGGAGACCAAGCACAATGAGTGTTATGCTCTAATCAAAGCCTTTGACCTACAACATCTCTACACAATATCCATGAAAAAATGGATATCCAAGGGCACATACTATAATGGCATGTAGTTGCTCAAGATGTAGAGGCGTTAAATTGAGAAACCTTGCTTTTGACAATGAAATGAGAAAGTAAAATCATGTTTTGGCATGATTAAAATAGGTGTTTCTAATAATAGATGGTCTTTAGGAAGCGCATGACATGTAGATAAGAGTTTAAACCGTCAAAAACATCAAAAGTTAAACTAGTTAAGAGTTTAAACTCGTCGGTTGTTCCTATCAGCATATTCCTTGAACCTCCTATAGGTGCAAGTGCTAGTTTTACTTTCCACAACTACAAGACTATAAGAGAGGATTAAACTAATAAATTCTTGTTAAATTTCCCTTAATAAGGTCTAATTAGTAAAAAGAAGGTACCTTTGCCCTTGTTAGTATAGGGTACTCTATCATTGACTCAAGTAGCTGAGATGCAATAATAACTGGCTTGTTCAGTTGCCGACATAGTTGGACTATATGTTGTTGGATAGATGGAACCTATTCCAAAGGAATCTATGCACCAAGATCTCCTCTTTCTACCATAGCACCATCAAAGGATTGAATTATATCTTCTAGATTCTTCAGAGAATCAACACTTTCAATTTTAGCGATGACACCAATATCACGGAAGAGAATGGGGATCCAAAGCACACTCATGTCAAACTGTAAATTTGCTTGTGTGTGTATTAAATACGAGAGATACACATATTAAACTATAATAAAATACTACAGAGCATTTGTCAATGAAAACAGAACAAAACCATACTAATAGACAAGTATTTTCGTTTTCTTGAGGATTAGTGAGATGCATTTAGAAATGTAGTCTTTACCTGGCACAAGATTGAGCAGCAATATAACTTATCAAATGCCTGATTACATCTACTGACTTTACAATAGATATTGCTATGAAATCAATGCCCTTAGAAATCCCAAAATCTATATCAAACGAATCCTGCAAGGCAAAATGAACATTAGGGTCTGTAAGAACTTAATCTCAACACAAACACTAGATATATATAACTGAATACAAACCACCTTTGAAGAAATTGTCAAAAGCATAGCATTCCTTTCCGTGAAAACCATGAACAACTTCCATGGAGGATGCCTGATAACCACTCATAAATGGAGAGAGTTAACCCAACATAACCCTCTGTTTCTCAAAATGGTTACTCTGGGAAATATAACTAGTGGAAAGGATCATAAGCTACCTGAACTACTTGTTGTGATTCTTCTATTCAACATTATGGAGGAGATACGCTGTAATTATTGTGAATGGGCATGTTCGTACGATTTTCATCTTGAAGCATGTTGCTTCAATCCAAAGAAACTCTAGAGTTCTCAAAATGATGACAAGAAACAACCCTGCATTATGAGGAGATTGTTGAAATTTTATTGAAGAAAGTGAAGGTTGTGACATGTGAGTCTGTAGTCTATACATTATGCTAAGTAGTATTGATGAATGCCTGAAATCCTTGGACCTCTGAAACTAATAACTTCCTTCAAGCTCCCAATATCTGCGCCTCCTTCTTAGCCAGCAACATGGTCCAAGAATCTCTCCTGAACTTTTGCAACGTGGTGACAAAAATCTTTAAACTCCTTCAATATCAACATTGGAGCTCCTTTCATGCCAAAACTAGGAAACCCTAGCCCTTTGTTGTGCATGGGTCTGAAAAAACTCCTTTTGGTGCCCATCCTTTTTCACTTTTGGTGCCCATCTTTTCACTTTTGCACCCATATTTTGTTTTAAATATATTATATTATTATATTATTATTATATATTATTATATAATATAATATAAATATAATATAAATATAATATTGTAATATTAATAATAGAATATTTTATAATAATATATAATAATATAAATATTATATTATATTATTATATAATAATATAATTTTATATAATAATATATATTATATAATAAAGTTGAAACAAGATTATCCCGAAAGAGTGAAAAAATGTAGATGGGCGTGAACCGAGGAGATAGGAATGAATAGAAGGAGCAGGAGTCTAGAGGAGCACAAGAGAAGCCAAAGGAGCAGTGTGAGAAGAAAGATAGAAGCTGGGCTGAAAGAAAAGAAGGCCATGGATTGATCTCTTGGGTGAAGGATGCCAAAGAGGGATCAAAGCACAGCATCACCCACACTTTACCCAACAGGGGAGGAATCAGTTCGAGATGAGGTGCCAACAAAATCAAAGAAGGAACCCTAGGGGTTTTGGAAGGGGCTTTCTGGATAAAGATTCCCAGTAGATCAAAGGAAAATTTGGGGACAGGGAAACAAGATTTTGATGGTCATGCCATCCAGGCTTTTGGGACCTTCCATAGAGCAGTTGGAAAAATTAGGATTAATTGGGAAATGGTTCAGATCAGATCTAGATTGGGAAGAACTGGTCAAATGGTGGCAGGAATGTTGGGGGCCTAATCTCAAGATGAAATTGCTCGCAAAAGGTTATTTTGTGATAATCTACCTGTCTTCAAAAATCAAGGAGGAAATCAAGGATGGCATTTGGTTACTTGATGGATTTGGATTTTATTTGAAAGATTCCCTGGACACATCAGATAACCTATGTCCAGGACTGGTATAGTTTGCCAAACCTCCCTATAGAATTCAGGAAGGAAGCAATCTTGGAGGAAACGGGAAATTTTTTGGGAAGAATCATATACGCAGAGGAATGGTCAGAGGATTATGGGAAAGGCTCTTATGTGAGAATATGTGTGCAAAACAAGCCGAATTCCTCTAGGTGGAGGGAGATTGAAATTTTCACCGATTGGGGAACCCTAAAGAAAGAGTTAATTTTTGAACCTAAACCTAGAGGTGCTCTTCGGCAAGCCTTGGGTTGGCGATCTTGGGACAAAGCCCCATAACAGGATAAGGGGAAAGAACAAAATAAGGAGGATCTTTGAAAGGAAGTAGTTGGGGTCTCGTCAGCATTAAACAAGTAAGATAGTAATCATTTGGCAAAGGAGATGGTAAACCAAGGTCCTTCCGAGGAGGTAGCCCCTCATAAAGAGTTGTCAGAGACAAAGAAGTTGGAAATATCCCCAAACAAGGTCTCCAATGAGATGAAAGCCTCCTAGGAGAATGTAGAAAAGTTGGATAAGAAGATCTCAGCTACTTTAGAATTGATTCATCCAGATGTTCAGAGGAAGGATCTAAATTTGATAATTGAGGTAGGAAGAGAACTGGTGGTCCTGGAAGAAGCAGCCAAGGAGGGGACGATTCCCTTAAGGAATGATGGAATGGATGAAGTTGGCTGGAGGCCTTAGAAGATGATGATGAGAATTTGGAAGGTGTGGAGGCTACCCCTCTAAAATTTTAGACATTATTTCAAAATAGGGGTGAGGGAAAGGCCCCAGGGAGCTCTTTGAGGTTGGGCCAGATGGAACCTAGGAAATTAATCCTAGATTGTGGGGAGACTAAAGGTAGAGGCTGAACTCCCAATAAAGAGAAGCTAAAATTGGATGGGGAAGAAATTGGTCAGCTAAAGTTGGAAGATTTAATGAAAGTAGCGAAGGGAGGTACCCTTCTTAAAAGGAAATGAAAATATCATCTTGGAATGTTAGGGGCTTAAATGCCCCTAACAAAAGAAGCTTGCTTAGGCTTTATTTAGAATCTTCTTACTCATATATTTGGATGATCTAGGAGTCAAAGATGAATCAAGAAGAGCAGGAAAAACTTAGTATGAGGTTAGGTAGGTGGAGGACAATAGGGGTAAATTCAAATGGTGCCTCTAGAGGCTTGATCACCCTTTGGAGACCACAAACAGTCCTTGTCGAAGAGGTGGTTAGAAGCAAGAATTGGTTAGCTTCTAAGGTAAGAAGTCTAGCCTCAAATTCATGCATTCTTTTGGTTAATATATATGGTCCAAATTCATGTATAGCGAAAAGAGAGATTTAGAAAGAGCTAGATATGTTGTGTAGTTGCCAGGCATTTGAATTTATCATGCTTGGTGGGGACTCTAATACAATTTTGAGATTAGAAGACAAGAAAGGGGGTGTTGGTAGAAAGCTACAGTCCCAGGTGGATTTTGAAAACTTTGTTGAGAGAAATCAGCTCTTTGAAATCCCTCTAGGCAATGGGGGGTTTACATGGACTAATAGAAGAATAAGTTTAAGTAATATTACTAAAAAGTTGGACAAATTCTTCTTCAAGGAAAATTTAAGTCTCTTTCCTTTCACCTTGGACAACAAGATCTTACCTCTATCTGGATCAGATCACTATCCTATATGTCTAGAGGTAATTGGGAAAAGAAGACCTGTGAGTTGTCCTTTCAAATTTAAAAATATGTGGTTTAAGGACTTGCAATTCATAGACTTGATTAAGAAGTGGTGGTTGGAGACCAAACCTGAAGGATCAAAGCTATTCAAAATTAGCACAAAGCTTAAAGTTGTGAAGCAAAATCTTAATGTTTTGAATAAGGAGAGCTTCAAAAATATTTTTGAAGAAAAGAAGATCATTCAATTATAGCTAGAGTCTCTCAATGATTTGGTTTTGAAGGAAGGTATGGACTGTATTAGCTTTATGCGAGAGAAGGAGCTTTTGGGCAGGTTGGGTGATTTAACTTCCAAGGAAGAAATTTATTGGTGCTAGAAGTCAAGAGAAATTTGGCTCAGGGCGAGAGACAAAAAATCCAAATTCTTTCATAATTCTACTAAGGTGAAAAGGGAAATAAATAGGATTACCTCAATCAAACGAGAAAATTGAAGATATCAATAAAGAGGTGGTGGCTTTCTTTCAAAATTTGCTAAATGAAAAGGAGGGATCAAATTTAGGCAGCCAACAACAGATTTTAAGGAGTATTCCCAGGTTGCTCATGGACGGACATAATAAAAGGCTGATAGAGAAATTCATAGAGAAAGAGATCAAGGAAGCTCTCTTTGGTCTTAATGCAGATAAGGCTCCTGGACTGGACGGCTTCTCAGCCTCTTTTTTTTAGAAGTGCTAGGCCTTCATAGGGAAGGAAGTGATAGAGGCTTTAGAGGACTCGAGAAGTTTAGGTAAGCCCCTGAAGGAGATTAACAATACCTTCATAGCTCTTATTCTGAAGAAAGAGAAACTAGATTCAATGGGAGACTACTACCCCATTGCATTATGCAATATGCTTTACAAAATCCTGGCAAAGGCTGTTGCAAATAGACTCAAGTTTATTTTACCAGAAGTCATATCAGGAGAACAAATAGGTTTTGTGCCTGAGAGATTGATTTTAGATGGTGTAATAGTTGCTCAAGAAGCCATCCACTCAATCCAAAAAACCAAGAAACCAATAATGCTTTTGAAGTTGGACATTAAAAAGCCCTATGACAAGGTCAATTGGAGGTTCCTTTTCAAAGTTCTAGAAGCCTTTAGTTTCGATAAGAGATGGATAAACTAGATTTTTGAATGGGTGTCTTGCCCTAAATTCTTAGTCTTGATAAATGGAACTCCTGAAGGTTTCTTTAGCAATTCTCAGGGATTGAGGTAAGGAGATCCAATGTCGCCTTTTCTTTTCATTTTGATGGTTGAAGCTTTAGGGAGAATGTGCTAGGAAGCCAAATAGGAAGGATTAATTCAGGGAATTCAAGTCACTCATGGTGTTCAAAAGGTCACGCATCGGCAATTTGCTGATGACACTTTGCTTTTTGGAATAGCTAAAGAGAGGGATGCCAAGAACTTTAAAACAATTTTGGACCTATATTCCCTCACTTCAGGGCAGGAAGTTAGCCTAACTAAGTCAGAAGTTTTCTTTTTAAATACCAATAGTAGAAAAGAATAAAGTCTTCTTAGAATCCTCAGGTTCAGGAGAGGGGAATTGCCATGCAAATACTTGGGATTGCCTTTGGCTAAGGGAGTAGGCCTTGGACTATGTGGGAAGCTCTAATTGAGAAAATCAAGAATAAGATTGCCTCTTGGAAAAATAAGTGGATTTATTGGGCCGAGAGACTCACTATGTTGAAGGCAGTAATTTTAGCTATCCCAACCTACACAATGTCATGCTTCCCCTTATCCAAAGCAGCTTTGAGAGACATAAATTAGAAGATGAAGAATTTCTTTTGGGAAGGTACCTCGAAACAACATAAATATCCATTGATCAAATGGAGCCATGTATGTGAGTCAAAAGAAAAGGAGGATACAAGCCTAAAAAACTTGGAAGCTCAAAACATCGCGCTGGGTGCTAAATTAGTTTGGGCAGTTTATTCAAAACCATAGCTTAAGTGGGTCAAGATTGTTAAAGCCAAATATCTTGAAGAAAAAGACACCAGTATTTTCAAAATGAGGCAATTGCCAAGGGTTTGAGAATTTGGAACTTCACCAATAGCTGCAGGGCTTTGATTTTGGACTTCTTAACCTACGATATTAGGAATGGAGACAGAGCCCTATTTTGGGAGGGTTCGTGGAGTGGGTTGCCTATTTTAGCTGATAGGGAAGAATTGGATCAGGTAAGACATATTACTAAGTTCCACTTGGGGAGCAAAGTCAAGGATTATTTGGAGCCAGATTCCTTAGAGTCTAGGGCTCGGATCACTTGGAAGAATGTGAGGACACTTGGAGTAGAGGAGAGATTGGCAGTACTTTTTGAAATAGAATTAAGCACTCGTGGGCTTAGTTTAAGGGTTAGTTTGGATGAGTTAATGTGGAATTCTGCTCCCTCAGGTCTCTATAGTATTAGAGAAGGCTACATCGCTCTTAGAGAAATCCCAGAAGGGCAACCAAACCTCCCTATCAAGCTTTGTTGGAAAAAGTGGTGTCTACCAAAGGTAGGCATATTCACATGGGTTGCAGCTAGAGGTAGAGCTCTTACAGGGGATAGATTAAAAAATATGGGTTTCGTAGGACAGTCTAGATGTGTTTTATGTAAGGAGGAGGAAACTAGAGACCATCTTTTTCTTCGGTGCGAGTTTGTATCTAGTTGTTGGCATTGGTTATGTTCAAAGCTTCTGTGGTATTCAATCTTCCCCTCAAATCTTCTAGACTTCCTATTAGCTTGGCCTTCCTTGTTCAATGATTCCATTCTTGGGGGTCTTTGGATAATAAGTCCTTCCTTAATAATTTGGGCTATCTGGAAGGAGAGAAATAGAAGGCTCGTCTAGGACAAAGAGATTCCTTTTCATACCTTTCTAAATAAAGTTGAAGTTAGTATTGTGGAAGTCCTAAATGCTAGAATCTCAGAATGGGGAAAAAAGAAAAAGAAATTCACTCCTTGGGATGCACAGATGAAAAGTAATTGGCAAGGCCTCTTGGTGCCCTTAGTGGATTCAGGTGGGCAAATGGAGGAGGAGAGGGAGCAAGCCAAGGTGAAGTGGTCTCCCCAGGAATTTGGTTGGTTTAAATTAAACTTCGATGGGGCGTCACGGGGCAACCCAAGAAATTCTGGAACTGGCTGCATAGTTTGAAATTGGCTTGGGGCCATAGTTGGGAGAGTAGCAAAGAGCCTCCCAGTCAGCACAAACAACTCAGCTGAAATGCAGGCTCTTCTCATTGGCCTCAGATTCTGTCGAGAACTGAACATTAAAAATCTTGAAATCGAAGGAGATTCTCAAATAATCATAAATGGTCTTAGAACCTAAAAGATGATTAATTGGAGGTTGCAGGGGATGCTGGAGAAAGCAATCTCCATTTGGATTCCTTTGAATTGGTGGTGATTAACCACATTTTAGGGAGGGTAATATGGAGGTGGGTCCCCTTTCCAATCTAGGGGCTGATGGAAGAAATATAAAAGAGATTTTTGATTTTGCAGAGATCCCTTAAGGGCAGTGAGATGTGGGTGGTTGGGCAGGAGTCTTTCCACACAAAAGGTGTGGAAGGACTGGGTTGTCGAGGTAGGAAGGGGGAGTCTTTTTTAGAGGAAGAGTGGAGTAGGCTTGCCAAGGTGGCAAGTGACTAGGCTGCCAGCCTACATGAGGTAACTTGTGTGCAAGGAAAGATCTTTTCCTAGGATCGTGGTTGAGCCACCCACACTGAATAATCATTATTAGCCTCCAAAGAATCGAGAACCTTGCAAAGATTTTATACCATCTTTTGAAGAGAAGTGGCTCACTATTTATTCCCTTTCTAGTCCTTCTAATGGCGGGTGGCTCTGGATTCTATATGAGGGTGGTGATGGAAGGTGTTGTTTGTTTGGGAATGGGCACTCCGGCGCAGGTGGAAAGTGCTATGAGACAATCAGCTTTCAAGGGGCCAGTGTCAGATTAGAGACTAAAGCAGATTTTAAGGGTAAACAATGAATTCCTCATTCTGGCCATAAATGTCATTCTTGGCAAAACAATTCTTGGAGGACAACAAATACTACAGAGTCGATACTACCTTTGTGTCATGGTTTCTTGCCTCCATTTTAGATGCAAGCATTGCCAAGGGAAGAGCATCTCTATTGGTGAGGTGTTTTTTTATTAACAATTTGATTGTGGGGCTAGAGGTTATCATCAGGGTGGCAAAGCCAGGGGTTGGCATTCCTCATCCTATGGATTTTGAATTACTAGAAGATGGTGAGGTGGTGGTCCATTTCTACCCTTTCTTGTTGGATATAAAAGGTATGCTGCTGATTCTGCACAGGGAGCAAGTGGTGGCAGGGGTGGAATTTTTTGTTCAAATTGCTTCAGATTGACCCGCATGGTGGCTCTTTCGACTGGATAGGAGATTTCAGGGTATGAGTTGCAGAGTTAGGGTTTGAATTATAATATGTTCATATTATGTTATATGCTCTGTTATAAGCATCAGCGGTATGGCTTTGGGTAGAAGTTTGCTCTAGTTTTTGTTATATGCCCTGTTTAGGGCTTTTTTGTTCACATTGTTTTAAGGGTTGATAGGACAGGTTTTGCCTCTATAATTAGTAAATATAGTAAAGGCAGGCCTTGGATGGCCTTTTCTGGCAGCCCTGCTTGGCATATGAGACATCACCCCATGGACGGTTTAGAAGTATCTACAATCCATATGCAGATTGTTATGTAATTTCATCTTTCAATCAATATAATCTTTATCCTTATGAAACCAAAAAAAATAATTATATAATATAATATATATTATATTATATAATATCATATTATATTATAATATATTAAATTATATTGTATTGTAATATAATATATTATATTATAATACAACCCACTCCCTCAATTCAAAATATTGTTTTTAATTATCCACTTTAATATCATTTTGTCTAATTTTTATTTGTGTGACTAATTATTTAGTTGTGTTTTTTACTAGTGATGACCAAATTAGTCATTTATTTGGTCAGTCATTTAATCATTTCAATCGATGACCAAATTAGTCATTTATTTAGTCATTTGTAAGTCATTTATTTTCCATATTTCTACTAGTGAGTGGAGTTCTTCATGTTCCTATTTGTTTGGGACATCCTTTGTGGAGGCTTCTTAGTCATTCACTCTTTCTCTTTTGTAGGGAGGTTTGTTCTCTCTTTTGGAGAAGAGTTTTTCCCATCCTTTTCTCTATTTGTGAGAGACTCTTTTTTACATGGGTACCTCATCCGGCCTAGTTGTTGGGACCCATTTTTGCTTTCAGGTATTTGTCCTTAGTTTTTTGGGCTTCTCCCTAAATTCATCTTAAGAAAGGTGTTAGAGTAATAGGTTCTTTACTTAATTAATTTAATCATATTAATTAATTAATTAAGTCACCTTTACTTTATTTCACTTAAGCTAAACTTAGGAATCTCTCATTAGGGTTTCTAACTTGCAAATATAAAAGCAAGTTCTCTCATGTAATTCAAGAATCTATTTCATTAACTCGTCCTATATTGTGCAAGTTATTCCTCTTTTCTTTTTTCTCTTGTAGAAGGTAAATCTTAGGTTTTGTAGGTGATCTTTGAGGCTTGAGTTAATTATCAACTTCAACATATATTAGGCTATAAATTATGACATTATAGAATGATGTAGTTTTTATATACTAATGTTGATCATGAGATTTTAACCTATAATAGCTATGATAAGATGATACAAACTATAGACTGTATTTTTTGATGTCGTGGCCCTCTTAGCCACTTATTGTACTCATCTTATTTATTAGTAATCTATCTACAAGCTAAAAAAAATGGTTGAGAGTCAAAATAAATTCATAAAAAATGCATTTATTTTCCCAATTTCTTATTCTTAGATACCTAAACAAATGCCACAGTTAAAAAAACTAGGGAAGACTGATAATAAATTTAGCCTCTACACCAGATTATAAAATGACTACCTACTTTTTATCAATATTTTAATAGTGTATAAATATAGCTCAAACAATCATCCCAGCATTGAACTTCTATTAAAACATTCACATTTTTAGGCAACCACAAAAATGTATCTGATGGCCCCTTAGTCAAACAAAAATTTGTCACCATATACCCAATAACCAACGATGAAAATCCTTCATTGCAATTTTAAAAATAATAATTTGCCACTATATATATAATATACAAGTTGATATACTACCAAGCAAGTACTTTTCTACAAAGGTATGATAGAGAGGAAATTTGTGCCAATTTCATGAATGCCTTTTCATTTGTCTACTATATAAGTCTAAATGGCAAGCTAATGGATAAAAAAATAGATCCATTAAAATACCGAAAACACTGAATATCATATAAGTATTGCGTGGTAGATCACTCATGATAAAAAAATATATGAAAAATGGAGGAGCAAATTTTTTTACATGATTTGCAAAAATAATAAGACTTTTACTCAAAATGTCAAACATTAGTAAACTACAAAAGGGGACATAATTTCGGCGTCTCCTACCCTATTTTCCAAAAATTTTCATTTAATACCACAATAGTTGGTAAGGATTAAGGGATGTATTATTAGTCCCTGCCGCAGGCAGGGGTACTATTGTAATCACTTGCAAGTATTAATCTTTCTTTGAAATTCGTGCAAGCCAAAAAAATTTCAAGGAATTTTGGTTTGTGGAAATTCAACAGATTTGATTTTTCCATTGGTCCGTTGCTTTTTCAGCCCATTGGCATTCATTTTTACAATTCTTAAAATCCTCTAAAATATTCCTGGTGGGTGCAGATACCAGTATAATGTTTGCAATGTTTTTTTAAATTGTTTTCCCACCGCATGCCGTTCTGTCCAACAATTCCACGCGTTGTGTAAGGCCTTGAAATAAAAACTTTCGAAGAAGAGTTGGAAGAGTAGAATTTGGGGTAGGGATATTGTTGTTTGCAGCAGTCAAGCTTGCAGTCCTCGAGTCTTTGCTTCCAAGGGGAACGTTCCAATAAGGTCCTCCATTCTGATCAAACAGTCATATCATATATATAGTTTATAATCGTTATCTGTAAACAATACATGCCTTGAGTATATAATAATTCAAATCATATACAGAAAACTGAAAATGGGTTTCAGATCATTACCAGTAAAACAGCATCACGAGCTGCAACTGTACGTATGTCAGCGCATGAAACAAGTCTAGGGCACACACTCTCCAATTTTTCTTTGATGGCATCAATAACATCGAATCCTCGAATAGAATCCAATTTGCCACAGGAAGGCAGGATGCTGGCAAAAAGTTGTGGAGTTTGGCTTGACACCTTGAAAGTTTGGAAAGCCTTTTAAAAAAATCTAGATTGTGCATACCCTGCAATGATAGCATTCCATGAGACCACATTTCGCCGAGGCATTCCATCAAACACTCCACTGTCTTGTGTATGCTTCCTCCACTGTCTTGTCTATGCTTCCCCTCTTTAAGCGTAGTGTCTGCCAGACCACTCCTAACTGTAATATCTGATAAAAATGCCTCTTTCATTATGCTTTGATGGATGTCCATACCCTGTTCCAAACCGCCCACTTTAGCACAGGCTAGGAGGATGCTGGCAAAGTTCATGGAATTTTGGCAAAGTTTATGGAATTTGGCTTGAGATTTGATCATTATTTTAAATACATTTAGCAATAATTTTCATTTCCTATAATAATTTGCAGCAGCTCTTTGGCAGAAGATTCAGAGGAATATTTTTGCAGTCTTAGGCAGGGACTGCAGCTGTGCACCACAGCCCTTGTTATAACTTGTCTCCATAGCTGAGCAAATACCAGAGTTTATATGGACTTGATTGCAATGTAGAGAAACAAAACCTTGTGAATACTTGCTACCACTCAACATTTCTTTTGAAAGAGGAAGGACAACTTCCATCTCGTGATCCTCATCACCATCACCACCAATAGTGAGGGCTTGTACGATAGAGTTGGGAAGCTCCATAGTGTGATAATGCTCATCTCGATATGGGGACAACTCTCATGCTCAACCACTCCAAGTTCTCTAGGCACACCTCACAGCACTCACCTGCATCTTTCTTGACCCCAATTTTTTGTGAAGGAATGTTGTGTCCCATATACTAAACAACGATGATCTAGGGTTGTGACAAATATGAAATGAATTCATAGGAATACTTGCCAACAATAAAATTTGCATTTACACCATCCCAATATGTGATATGATTCAAAATTTAATCAAATCTATTTCATAAATAAATGTTAATGACAATAATGACATTTCCTTTACCACTAATGATAATTTCAATGCATGTTAATCAAAGTGTTTTGTGGTATTGAAGATAGTAATTTTTCTTGTAAAAACAAAATAATTTCAATGATTGAATAACTTTTTGGAGATTGAAACAACATTTTCAAAATTGATTTTTTTGGACTTAAAATCTCGGAGAGAAATTGTTGTCAACTGATTATGTTAAAAGACTTGTTTATTGGTAAATGCAAATAATATTGAACAAGAGCATTGAAACATTTAAAACCTTTTAATTAACCATGTCAATGGAATAAAATCATTTGATTGTGTTTGAGAAAAAAGATGAGCTTCAATGTAATCCTAAACAAAAACTCAACTTTAGTACAAATATTTCATAAATAATGTCTACACAAGCTGCCAAAAACCAAAAAATATCATTATGAAAATTTTCTATCAACTGAAGTAATCTAGTACAATAAAACATATGTTTATGGCCCAAATTAAGGATTGGTTTTTCAAAACTAAAATGTGAGACAAGTAAATGGACAACATACAATGAAGAATTGGAATAGAGGATGTATGGGATCTGTACCACATGAAAAATATAAACAAATTATATTCTCATCATTATAGTGACATTAGGGTTAGCTATATGGGCACATTAGTAGTTCACTTCATGTTTAGGTTCTTTGAAGAGGTGAAAGTAAAGAATGTGGGGGACTCAAATATAATTTATGGAACAAGATCCAACCTTTTGTTGGAAGTAATAATGTCTTCAAATTTAACCATTCAATGGTTTAAGTAGAAATATTGAGGGAAAAATGAACACATACCCATATTAGTTAATAAACTTTCAATCCTTTTGCACACAAAACAAAAAAAATTGAGGGCAGACTTTACTTGTACTTGTAATTCACAAAACAAACAAACTAGAGTATTGTTGGAAATGACAACCTGTAATCACACATAGAGTGCACCAGAAAACCTCAAATTTCTCTTTAAAACTTATATCAATGTTCATAAATGAACCAACAAAAAACTATTCCAAATCCTCTCACAATACCACTCAATGGATATGAACACAATTAAATAAAGTATACTTTTACCTCCATTCAAGGCCTCAAATGAACATGCATTGGTAAGAACATCATGAAACACAAAGGTCTCTTAACTCTATAATAAACTAGAAGACATCAACCATTGTTATTTGTAGTTTTAATTCAAAGAAGATATAGCTTGCATTAAAAGAATTTTGGCATCAAAATGTGCTTTTAATCCATCCAAAATTAGACCCTTACCAACAACCAGATATAACTTTAGTTTCTTTTGAAAAAAAAATACCCTTAAATTTGGGCCAATGAAATGAAAAAGATCAAAAAACTTTGAAACCCAAAATCTAAACAAACCCAACATGATAGGCCTCAAAATACCCCACCAAAAAGGAGAAAATAACATAAAATCCTAGTGAAACAAAAGTAGTGGATGGGTGCTAATCAAACAAACAATGATTGCTTGCCTATAATAGAGATTGTCAAACATGGGCTGAAACTAAAACAATCTTTAGCCAATAGGCTATTAGTGGGAGCTTTTTGCTCTCGAAAAAATCGGACGCCGGAAATGTCTGACGCCGGGAAATCGTCAATCTTGGGACGCCGAAAAATGTCAGACGCCAGAAATCTTCTTCGCCGTTCAGTTTTTCATGAAAATGGTCACTGACGGTCTGCATCCAACGAGTAAAGATGAAAGATATAAACGGATCAGCAAGAGTTTACATGAATTCATTGTGAATGAGTCGGAGAGTAACCTCAAGGAAAAAAAACACAGGATGTTCAAATTACACTACCAGAGGGCCGCCATCATCATCGTCATTGTGATCTTCTGCTTCATCGTCATAAAACAGTTCATAAACTTGAAAAAGAGTTTCATTATCATTACCTCATGGCTTCTGCTACAGAGTTATACAATAACTGGATGAAAATCAAGCTGTACCAGGGAGTTCCATCGGCCAGGTTTCTTCGTTTTGACCAAAATGAAGAGAGTTTGTTTCTCCCTGTTATATGGATATCTTTATGCTACAGAGATGATCTTCAGGAACCTCACGACCGTGGACGTCTGCCAAAAACTCACCGTTCTTTCAGAGTATGTGTTTCTTGTATGCGTTCAATGGTCTGTGAAAAGGGATTAACTTTCATTTCGCTGAGAGGATATGTTTATGCAATTGAAGTCTGATGTTAATGTATGGTATGAAAATTGAAATATAGTTAGATTTACTGAGATAATGGAAAAACATCC
Organism: Cunninghamia lanceolata; assembly: GCA_027924645.1. NCBI lineage: Eukaryota > Viridiplantae > Streptophyta > Pinopsida > Cupressales > Cupressaceae > Cunninghamia > Cunninghamia lanceolata. Next base: position 4,767,759 of record BSBN01000148.1, on the reverse strand, counting down.
AGATGGGAAGAATGAGAAGAGGCATTGCCACTGCATTTAACTAAGAACTAAACAGATGATCCAAATCTAAACTACACTGGCAGAGGGCATCTGCGAAAAATCCAGCTAATTTTAGCGTCAGCTAATCTGCCATTCTGCACCATTATGACTCAAACGTCCATTATATTTGGCGGCAGTCAAGTCCTTTGCTAAGACTTAAACATATTGTATGTTTGATTTCAAACATTTGGTATCTTATTATATTTCAAGGTGGACACTTAAAATATCTCTCTTCGTTTACTTTATACTAGAAGTGATATTTTAAATGTTTTGATATCTCTGTCAACTCATATCTCTTTATTTAATTGCACAAAATGTTTGTTTTTATTGTACTTTTTACCATTTAATTGGTGGCAAGTTCTCATTAGGTAATTTATTTTCACACTCAAGTGTACATGTCTCATTATCTTTTATGGTGGTTATTTAATTGAAGAAAAAATGACTTTGACTTTTTAGTTTTTACTACAATAAATGATAGGTATATATCTATAAAGAGTTAAGCAATAAATGCAATTATATTTAGATCAAGAAAAGTTGAGAGTGACAATTTATAGAAATTGAGATTTTACAAAACTTAATTACATATTTATTTACTAATTTGATGTCAGAAAATAGTCGGATGCCCGAAAACATTGTCACCGTTAGGTTTTTCGATTTTACAGGCCGGTAACTATTTTGTAAGAAATTATTGAGATCAACGAAGATGATATTTTTGAGACCATGCCCATTTTTGTGAGATTTGTGGGAAAGGCTTCAAGCGAGATGGAAATGTGCGCATTCATATGCGATCCCAAGGCAACCAATATAAAACCCAGGAGGCCCTCAGGTCCAATAGGCGCAAGACAACCAAATCATATTATTCATGCCCCTTTGAAGACTGCACACGAAACAAGCGTCATCCCAATTTCAGGCCCTTGAAATCCATGGTCTGCCCGAGGAACCATTATAGAAGAAGCCACTTGAGGATTATACTGATTTTTCTTTCAGGCATGGTGGCTGCATACCTTGCCTGGAAAATAGTGAGGTCTCAAGAAAGCCAAGAAGACCCTGAAACAAGATCCACTTCTTAAAAATGGCAATGCAACACTAGATGTTGACATCCACAAATTGAGCCTACTCAAAATGGTATGCATATACAAATTTTAGCCTTTTAATCATTAGTTAAACTCAACTATTGGGTTTTTCAGGCATTGCATATGTCGTTTCATGTTTTAGAGTTTGTGGGTGTTTTATGTTTATTTTGTTCTTGAGTTTTTTATTATTAGTTTTTCAGTTGTGTAATCTTTTTCAAATCCATTGATCATTTTTGGGTGCTTGTGGACATTGATATTTATATCAGACTAAATTAAATTAGCCCTTCCTTTTCACACTTTTGTGGAATTTTACAAATTAGTGGAGCCATTGCATATGAGTTATGGACATTTGTGGATATGGTGAGTGGAAGATACTTGTGGAAGACCCTGAGGGCTCATACCCACAAAAAAAAATAGTTAAAATCCTGCCACTACTGTTGAGGGCATAATTCCTTTTCAAAATTTTCTATTTGTAGTTCCAATCACTTAATTTTTCCTCAAGTGTAAAATGTTCTGTATCTTTTAAGTTTCTTTCTCGTTGCTCTAGAAGATTCACCACACAAAGAACTGTATCTTGTTTGGTTGTAGCTCCCTTCATAATTGAGAATCTGGGTTGTACCTATGTTTGCCGGGGAATATGATGCAGTGCATATTATTTCTTCTTTGTATTTTGTAAAGCCAATGCTTTTGTACTACAAGAGAAGGGAAAAAACAAGGTGAGAGAGAGAGAGAGAGAGAGAGAGAGAGAGAGAGAGAGAGAGAGAGAGAGAGAGAGAGAGAGAGAGAGAGAGAGAGAGATTGCCATATAAATCTTTATTAAAGTATGTGAGAAGTAGTATTGTGTTGAGGGTTAGTAAATAGAAAGAGAGCTTCTAATTATCATGGAAAACCCCAACAAAACAATCATATAGGGAAAATAGAAAGAGAGCTTCTAATTATCGTGGAAAACCCCACAAAATAGTCATACAAGGAAAATAGAAAGAGAGCTTCTAATTATCATGAAAATCCCCAACGCAACAGTCATACAGGGAAAATAGAAAGAGAGCTTCTAATTATCACATAAACCCCCAACAAAATAGTCATACAGGGAAAATAGAAAAAGAGCTTTTAAGTATCATGGAAAATCCCAACAAAACATACTTATAATGCCCTTTTAGTGAATGATTTGTTGTGTTTCTCTGTAAAAAACTATTGCATTGATAACATGCCCTAAACATTTTCAGGAGGTTTGTGTTTGAGAAACCTTTGTGGATGCTTCAGATTGTCTAAGAAGTTAGACTAAATACAGAATAGTAAGTGTATCACATTACCTGATAATTTAGTGCAAAGGAAATTACAAAATTTAAGGTGAATCAAGAGGTGCTTTGGGATACTTCTAAATTTCAAACTATAACAGCAATGACAAGGAATTACTACTAGCTAGATATCAGTTTAGTGTTACAAGGTTGTCTGACCATTTGTGCATGATGTCAATCTTACTGCGTGCAGTTAAGGTAAGTCTGCATATGGTGGAGAGAGGGCTGACTCTGTATATAAGTGTCACTAATGGTTGCAAAGAATCTAATTAGGTAGTTGGTTTTGTATCTTATTTTTATCATGAAAGGTGAGTAAGGAAGCAAATAAAGATGTATACAGAAATTCAAGGCTAGGCTACCCCCTGTCAAGATTCAAAATGATATGTTTACATCTATGTATAACACACAGGACTAGGATCTTGAATATTATTTCTTGAATATTGTACAATATGCACTGGAAGGTTAGAAACTGGTGGGTAATTACATCTTTAATTACTAATTTTATGGATTTATTTTATATTTAAAATTTTTACAAATTTATATTAGTGGAATGTAATCATAATTTTTTATTTTTTATTTTTTATTGTTTTAATCTGTGTAAAAACAATGCAGGTTTTTTTTTACCAACACATTAAAAAGGGCACTGGAAGCTATGCCAACAATTTTTTGGTAGATTAATTTCTCAATATTTCTAAATTTATTTCCCAATGTCTTTCATGTAAGTCTGCATTTCAAATTTATGATTACAAATTGATACACCCTAATCATATTAGAGGTTTCTTAGTGGGAGCTTTTGCTCTCGAAAAATCGTCATCCTGCTTGCCTACTTTCACCGAAAAAGATCCATCACCGAAAAAGATCCATCGCCGTTATCTGCTATTTCACCATTTTTCTATTGTTTTTTCTTTTTTGTTGGTGTGATAGGTCATTTCCTAAGTTTTTAGTTTCAAGAGGCTACGTATTTTACTTGACAGATATTGGAAATTGTTTGGCAATTATTGCCAATCGCCCCTCAAAAGATGTGATATTATGTTTTCATTGTTTTCACTTTGGGATTTATGCTCATAAGCTCCTCCCCCTCCGTTCACTCATTTTTGTAGATGAGATAAATTTGACACTTCCTTTTTTAACAAAGGTTTTTTTTTAAAATATTATAAAGATATGTAGATGAGATAAATTTTGCAATGTATCCAGAAAGGTCGATACTTTAGAAACCCATTGGTTACTCACCCATGTTGGTGGGTTTCAAGGGCTTATTTGAAGCTAAATTTAAGGAAACGAAAGTTTAAGGATCAAATTCTTTTGTCATAATAGGATTTTTTAATAAATTTTAGGTAAACTAATAAACAAAAAATCATAATTAAGTAATTTTATACTAAGGAGTTGAGATAGTAATTTTATAGTAATTTGTTCTTGATAAATGAAGTTTAAGTATTTAGTTTTATATGTAAAAAATGATTTTTTGTTATAGATTGTGTGTAGCGAATGCTTTGACAAATTGTCAAGTGACATATAGAAATATTTTAAATATTAGGTAATTACTATCATAATTTTTTATTTGCACAACAAAGAGGAAGGTGGTGAAGGGCAATTTTTAGGTAGTTATAGGTTTGATTTTTAGTTAAAAGGCATAACAATCTCCCAAAACAATCTTATTGTCCTACAATATTAGTGATGAAGATGACTAACAATGCAATAATGTTTCTTTGGTAAAACTATGAGACATTATCATATGATAGAGTGCCCTATAGGGAACATATGAAGTTATCCTTGCCATCATAATGTTCAGACACAATTTAAGAGAATACCTTTCATTTCAAGATTATTTGTGACATGTGTTTGAAGATTCTCTTTTGCTACTAGAATAGTTGATCAATAGTTGATCAAGGATCTTTCTTAGTGAAGACCAATGATCAAAGGGAAAAATATAAAAATTAAATAGTTATATCATATATTGTGCAAGGTGATAAAAAATGTACAATCTAATATGATGGAAGAAATCACGAATATAAAATTGTTCAACGATTGAAAATAAATTGTTGCCAATAAATCTAAAATAAAACAATGTAACAAGGTTGTGTTTTAATTTTTAATTTTTGTTTTGCTAGAGTAAATCTAGAGTTAAAAATCATTATAAAATTTAATGCATTATAATTTAATATTATAAAATATTTAATTTATATCTTTAATTATTAATATATTTAATATATAAAATTGAATATAATTTCTAATGTTTATTTATTTTTATAATTTTTATGGATTTATCTTTATACTTAAAAAATTTACAAATTTATATTAGTGGAATGTAATCACAAATTATTTATGAGTTGTATCATTGTGAAATTTGAACATGGATTCAAACCTTGTGACATATGTAAAAACAATACGATTTGTTTTTGAAAGAGCAGTGGCAAGAAACACATTAAAAAGGGCACTGGAAGCTATGTCAGTCAAACTTGAGACATCCTATTACAAAGTCAGTAATGACCATGCCAATCCATTTGTTCACGTCTCCTTGAAATTCAATTTTTAAATGCACCAAAATCTTCAAAATGTATGCACTGCAATTCCTAAATATGGTACTAAAATTAAGAGAATACTTAGATCAATGAGAATAATCCATGTTGCTTAACCTTCACTTTATCTTCTAAGCCTTGTAAAATCATAATAACGTGCACACCAATAAAATTAAAAACCAATACAATCGATGAAAGTGACATGTCAAATCCATATTCATAATGCTCAAGCTTAACTAAAACTCAAAATGGAATTGGTTCATCTTGCCCATCTTGCCCTCACTAATTCTAAATCAATTTCTATACTCATGTTGGCTTGGGTAGGGACCATAAGAGATACAACTGTGAAGTTTAATAAAGCATTGGTGTTTTAACTAATGCGTGTAGTTTTAAAAAAGAAACAAATAATTTAAATTAAGTTATGAATATGTAAACTGATATACAACATAAAAATATTAAAAAAATCTCATAATCAATACCTAGCTATAAAATTATAAGAATTGAGGCGATGCTCTACTCTATTTTTTTCTTAATTTTATGTTTCTAATGAATTTTCCTTAGCTTTTTGAATGTACATCATTGACCAAAAAAACCAAAACCCCATTACTGTAGTATGATCATACTTTTAATCTTACTTGAAATAAACTTATGTAACATTTCACCCTATCGGCTATTTCGTTGCATATAAATTATGTGCAACTACTAGTTTAATACTATTGATGTATAACATGCACTGAACATTTTTTTTGTGCATGACTGATCCTATCCCAATCCCAACAAAAGGCAAAGGGATTGAGAATACCAAATAATAAAATGAGTAAAAACATTATTATATGAGACAATACCCGACTTAGTTCATGATCATAAATAATTATCCAAAGTTTGGCATGACCAATCTACACTTTGTATTAGCTATTTGAACCGTCATCCAAATTTCAAAGATTCGACTTCTCTTTTGGAATTTCAAAAGGACCTTTGATTCTTTCTCCATATTTTCACAAATCTCATTATTAAAAAGTGAGTAAAACTTTCATAGCATGCAAGTATTATAGTAGAATATGACTATCAATATAAAGAGGAAGTAAGTGGATGGGTAATCAAATCTCAAGCAAACAAAATCATTTTTCATCTTCTATAGTCTAAGAACTTTAATCAAGGTTTGGAATAAAATAATATCATGTCACCTTACCTCTCCTATGCACATAATGCATAATATAGACACAATTTCTCTTGTTGGTCTCAGAGAAGGTGTTCAACTTTATATATAAACATGGGATTTGTAAATATTGACAATACAATAAAAAATCCTCTCAGTAATTTGGTCAATCTGATTATGTGGAGAAGCCAATAGAAACTACAAAGAGAAAGCTATCCTGGAATAGAATTAGGAAAATGTATTTCAAGAAATGCAAAAGTATTCATATACATAAAATTACGTTAAAAAAAACCATTCATCAAGGAAGAATGAAATTTTGCCTCTTACTTGTGCCATGCATGTGTATGAACCTTGAACCTCTCTCTTTATTATCAAAATTAAAATACCACTCATGTTGAGTGATTAAAATACCACTCATGTTGAAGCCACTCATGTTGAAGAAGGCTCTCTTGACATAGCCAATATTTCCCCCACCTTATTAGATAGAAATTTTCCATTTGATTGTTTCCTTTTTTCCAACAGCATAATCATTTTTATATAAATACAAAAAGGGTTTTGTACAAAGAGAAATAAGGTTCAAGAGAATTTTATAATCTCATTTCAATCATTAATAATATGCAAGGCCTAGATTTTTATTGTTTCTAAAACCCAATTACAACATATAAACAACAGTGATCTCTTGTCATTAAATCATAAAGGATAAACATGATAAAACATTTTTAGAAATTGCATTCTTTCTTGAGTCACACATAAAATAATAACTTTAAAAAGTTCAGATCTACCAGACTCGTATAATTTAGTATGGTAATCTTCAGATAACATATCTCTAACCAATCGTCTACTTATTCAATTCAAATTTACAACAGCTCACTGAGGCAAGAATCAAAACTACTTTGATAAACAGAACATGCAGTGGTTAGATTGTCAAAGCTCCATGCCTGCAGTGAAAACTCAATACTTAAATCCATATCACTCGCTACCTTCTCCATATCTCCTACTTGGGACTCAAACACATTCTCAGATATGACTCTATGGTGAAATCATCTGAAAACTTGAGATTTTTACTCTCATCCATATTGTAGGGATCACCTATATCACCATTGATTTGAAAAGAAATATCCACAGAGTTTGGCCTAGGAATTCCACCCTATGGCAGTCTTTACATGTTTGCAAAATTGGACACGTTCACATCACAGAAGGAGTTTTCATGTAGAAATTATTCACCACATCAGCGGATACATCGCTTCTCTCAGAGTCAAAATAAGTACCTTCTTTAGATAAAGGAGAAATTATGGACTAAAAATAAACACCATCATATAACAGACTGTTTCTATTAGAGTCAAAATAAGCAACCTTATGAATTGAAACAAATTTCAAGGTTTCGAAATTTACAACATCATCATAATCATAAGGCATGAAGCTGTTCACCTCTAGATTATTGTAGCTTTGGTAGTTCTAACCTAGAAGGATTTTTGCAGATTATGTTGGGTATCTAGGGCATAAATAGAAGTGTATGCATTGAAGAGAAATTAATAGAATAAAATAGAGTACATGACACATGCATGAAAAGAAAAATAACACAGAGATTTGTAGGCCTCGTAAAAATGATTGTATTCAATACAATATAATTACATGTTTTACAACCCTTGTCTTGCAAACAGAATGGTACATACATAAATACAACTCAAAAATATGTTGTTTCTAATTTTGTCTTTAATTATTGATCAACTAGCATTCTTTCTATTTTGTAGCACTTCAATTATAGAAACAAACAACTACCCACAAAAAAATCAGCTACAACTAATTTTTAACCAAATTGGTAGTGATATAGTAGTTTCCAACCTTAACAATCTCCCACTTGGTGACTATTGTGGCCAAGTGCTTATCCCATTCTAGTCTCAGCACCAATTGAAGTTTTGAGTACTTACTGCCTTTGTCAAGGCATCAACTATGTTCAAATCAGTCTTTACCTTTTGTAGATTTACTTCAGCTTCTTCAATCATTTCCCTGATAACATGAAACCTTACTTTTCTCTAGCTAATGACTCTCCTAGATAATTCAAATACATATGCACTTGTGAATTTTCCTCCATATACATCAGCTACAAAATTAACACCTACATATGCCTTCATTTGACTATCTCCCCAAGCTTGATAACAAATCATGTCTACATAATCTTGATGGTAGAGAGGGTTCTTGATTTCTTTGTAGATCTCCCCTTCTCTACCTAAACTACCATGGATTACAAGTTTAGTGGCTTCACTAATACCTTTTGTCTCTTTTGAAGGTTCATTTTTAGCCATGTTGGGATAGCAGGGTTCTCTTGTGGGACTTGATCCTCTTCATGATCAGAAGTTTCCTTATCTAGGGTTTCTTCTTCTAAATTCTCCTTTTCTTGCTGAGGAATTTCTTTGGTAACTTCTTCCTCTTTATGCAAGTTTACTTCTTTGGTGGAGACATTGGGTAGGGAGGTATCAACAAATCTTATTTCTTTTTCAATAGTCTTTATCACCTCTTGTTTCTCTTTATAAGTCAAAACTTTCTCTTCCCTATTCTTTTCAATCATTTTTTTTTCTTGCTGTTGTGGTTGTTCCACAAAGACATCCTTTGATGGGATATCTTAAGATTCATCTTGATCCATCTAATCCTACTCACCTTCTTCTTCAAGCACATCCTCTACTATAATTTCTCCTTGAGAATGCTCTTATGTCATGGATGTGTCCTAGGAGGCTTCCTTATCAACTTCCATTTGGTCATTTTCTTTCTTAGCCATTGTTTCTTCTTGTTCAATTTGCTCTTTAGGATCCTGGCCTTCATCTTGTGTTCCTTGAGGATCTTGTATATTTTCTTCAGGATTATTTTCCTCCTCTTCTTGATCAACTTTCTCCTAATTAGTTTCTTCGTCTTGATTTCTCTTAAGAGGAGTGGTGTGTTTTTTGAGGAATCCTTAGGGATGTCAATGATTGGTTTCTTGGGTGGAGGATCCATTATTTGAAATTCCTCATTTGTTGTCTTTTTACACCTTTCACGTTGTGGTGCCTTTGTTTTTTTGTGTGGTAGAAGGAGGCACAACTACATGTGTTCTCGGGTGAGATGCCTCCTTTATAGGCCCTTGAGGGACTTGTTATTTTGGCTCTTGCCCTTGGCCTAGACATTGAACTAATTCCTCTATTGTTGGGAGGACTTGGGCCATTGGCATTGCACCTAGACCAGCCACTACCCCTGACTCTACAACATTATAGGTAATTGTTGCTCTTCTATAGGCTTCATGAACTATGCCTACTACTTGTGTTGGGGTGGCGATATTAAGAGATCCTCTCTTTTTAGTCATGCTAGGATCTTTCTTGTTTTTCTTGTATACCCTCATTCCAGAGGGAACTAGCTCCTTAGTTGCATGCCTTTTATCTTTCTTCCCCTTTCATTTAGCCTTCCTCATTTGGACAATTCTCACATTTAACCAGGAATTGTTGAAGTCCAAAACATGTTTATTGATGGACTCTAGAGATAAATTCTCCTTTAGAGACCATTTTATGTTTGGTAGTGGATCATTATCAACCTTATTTAGGGCATAAGTTGGTTTTAAAGTATGACCATCATTAGATACTTCCCCAAGAACAACTTCTCTAATCTTGAAGGCTCTTAGTTGGAAGATTGTCAATCTATAGTAGCCTCTTTCTCTAACCTCAAAATCATCCTTGTAGTTTTCCTAGAAGTCTTCCAAAGAAGGTTCACGTTCTTTCATCATTGTGGGAAATAATTTCTTAAGCCTTCCAGAGTGATTAAAATTCTTTCTTGGTAGATATGGTATGAGGTTGAATGCCTCAAGTTCTTCATTTGTTGTCTTTGCAACATTGATGATAGGACAAGAATGAAATCCTAGGTTAAATGGAGATTTAACCCCTACCTTATCCTTTCTTGAAAATTATAAATGAACCTCAAGCATTTGTCTTGAAAACTCCATCAAGACTAGGTTATCACTACAATGCCTTGGCAAGAGGTAAGGTGCCTTGCCAAATCCTGAGACTCGTATGTAAGTTGAACTTTGAAATTGAATGAACTATTATCCTCATCCCCTTACCAGGTCCATTGCCTATACTGACATCCTTTCTCCAATGTCCCATGTCAATTTCCCAATAATTACATAAAGAAAAGTATCATTTACCATATTGAAGTATTTCTTAGCCTCTTTGATCTCAAGTTGAGGGTAATAGTTCCAAATTTTTCTTTTCCCCAAGGTTTCACCTCTTATCCAAGATTTGGTAGTTAACTCTAAGAAGTTGCCTAGTCTTGCTACCAAATAGATGATATAATAAGTCATATCTAGAACTTCTTGCTAGTGACCACTATGGTAAGTTGGGCATGAAGTTTATTGGATACAATTTGCCCCCATTCTAGGAAATTTTCATTCTTTAGGATGATGTTGATGTATTCAAACATCCATGTATTCTATGGCCTACCATCTTCTTTGCCTAGGGCCCTATTGAATAATGTAATTATGCTACCAATTTTAGAATGAAATTATGACCTTGTTAATTTTCCTAGGATTTTTGCCATAGACTTTCTTTCTCTTTGAAGCCAATTTTTGTCTAAATGCTTGAATTTATCATTATGGTTTTCTTCAAAGGCTATCTAGGATTGTTCCTCAGTTAGCATTGCTAGTTGTCCATAAGGTGGTAGGTCAAATGTTGTTCTCATCATTGCAGGAGTGATGTCCAGGATGGTATTGCCCTCTACATCATAACATCTCCTATCCATTAGATGGTAGTGTTGTACAATTACAATTAACTTGGGACACTGGATTGCAATAGGGAACACTGTAATATGGGCAAGCCCAGATCTTTTTATCATTCTTTCTCTAGGAGTGGGATTTTCCCCAAATGTATCTTTATTAAATTGCTCTAGACTCACATGACCCAGGTCAGTGTCTATGATTTTCAACAAGTCTGAAGCGAGCTTGGAAGCCTTTAGAACTCCTTGAAATTGATACTTCATTGTTAGAGCCAATTTGTCTATCTTTTTAGGCATTTGGAGTTACTACAAAACTACAAAAAACCTTATATAAGTACAACTATAGCAATAAATTCATCAAATCAATAAAATTCTAAGTGTTTTGATTATTGGTGAGGTTTTAGTTTTCGGGTAGGCATAAGGATGTGGAACCTAGGTGCATGAGCACCAAAGGAAACTAGGTTTTTGACATGTCATTTATAGGCAGGAATTGTGTTTTCAGGCAAACCATGGTCCTAGGGATAAAATGTAAAAGTGTTATTAGGATCTAAAAATCTGTAGGAATATAATTTTTAGCTTGTAGAAAGAATGCAAGAATGCAAGAATGTGGGGAACCAAAGGATTTCTATATGAAGGTCCATGATTCTTGTCAGAACTTGGATTCTAGAATATTTAAGTTCATAAGATGCATCCTGGCAAGACTTTAGGTTTCAAAGGAATGTAAGAACACAAGGCTTAAAAGGCAGGAATCAAGAAGTCGAGAGGAACCCAGACTTAGGGACAAATTCCTTTGGTTCTTGAGATTTATAAAAACTCAAAATAATCATTTTCCCCTTTGGTTAATAGCGAGATCTTGGGATCCAAAGAGATAGAAGTTTTTTTAGCCAAAACAAAGGTTTCATGACTGATGAAGAACTTGAACTAGGTTCTAAGCAAGAATTCTAAAACTAAACAACATAGATCTACCAAAGCACTTAAAATGAAACTAGAATCTAAGCCTTAACCCTAAACAATAGTGAAGTTAGGAAAAATAGAAGAAAACCCTAATCCCCAACTCCAAATAGAATCAAGACCAAGGGAAAGGAATAAGAAACATGACCGGTCAAGAAAAAGAAAATAAGAAACAAACAAAAATAAAGATCGTAAACAACAAAAAAGTCAAGGAAAGTGTAAAAAAATAATAAAAGCCTACCTAGAGAGTGAGAAATGGTAGAAACAAGGGAAGGAGTTGTTGGTGTTTCCAACTAATTGTCAGATTATCCCTATAAGGTAGTTATCCTCAATGTTTAAGGCTCTTAGGTCAATGGCCAACAAATAGGAGACAATTATTTGTTCTCCTCTGCACTTTAAGCTCTACTAGACCTAGAGGGTATTCCCTTATGACAATATCTTAAAGATCCCTCCTTAATGCAATGAGATATTGATTAAGAAGATTGTTATCACTAATGTATTGAGGTCTGAATGGTTCTACTTCAAATAAGCTAAATCCTTAATATATATCAACTTCAAAAATCTGAGAACATGGAATAACCTTAACACATTATAAAAAATAATAGAAAGGTTTTGTCTTCTTGATTTTTTATGATTTTATGTGTTTAGACTTGCAAGATGTCCTCAGATTGGTGCCTATTGAGGGTAACAGAGTCAAAACCTTACATGCAAGTGTTCCTTTCATGAAAACAAACTTCATACTCAGAGAGTGATAATATCACTACTGCCTTATAGTAATGAGCCCAAGAAAAAGTATTATTTGTGATTCTTCTTTAGTAATCCCTTGATACAACACACTTTCTTATATATTGATGCAGGAGCATCTAGGCAGACTGGCGATCAACATCAACCAAAAATAAAGTTTGAGGTTTGGGTTTCATTTTTGTTGTGATTTGGTTTTCATTTGGCATCTTTTTGCTATTGGAGTAAGTGGTGAGTTAAAATTTGCAAGTTTTCAGTTTTTGCCGTCCTTTGGCTTCGACACGCAACAGGTAGTTTCACCGAAACAATTATTTCGGGAAATTGGTGAGGTTTCATGGAAAATAATCTTATAGGTAAATTAATGATCTAGTCATGGATTTGATGATGAAGGTCTCATGGTCATACGCTTTATAGTTTTGAAGAATTAATTGTTTCGTGACTTATGCTGGCAATTTGATGAAGTTTTAAAATTTTGAAATCCATAAGGTTTGAGGCAAAATGGCTTTGTAGGAAGCTAGCTAATGTTGACTTACACCTCTTGGAAATTTTTTGTTGAAAAAGAAGCTCCTAGGTAAAATTTATACACAAAGTCAATTTTTTGCAGTTTTTGACATCCAATTTTGACATCCGAAGCACCTATTTGGCCATTTTATTTTAGCAAGGTAATATGGAGATCTTGGAAAGTAATTTTCTAGGTCTACTACTTTATGCTTCATCTTTCTATTGCATAAAAATTCTTGAGATTAGTGCATTTCAAAGTGGATTAAAAGAAATAAAGTTAGAGCCCAAAAAGTTGGTTTTGACATTATGATAAATAGCCGTGAAGTAAAAAAAAATTCTTCAATTTGTCCATGCTACTCCATGAGAAAAGCATAAAGTGAGGATATTGGGAAATATGAAGTTAAAAACATTTAAACACTATTTGGGAGCAAATAAAAATGAAGGAGGCAAATTTCATGAATAATGATTTTTGGACAAATTTAAATTAAAAAAGAGAAACCAAGGGTGTGAGAAATGAAGCTCTTAAAAAAAATGAAAGAAGTGAAACTCCATAGGAAGGAGAAATGCCTCCTAAAGGCTGGAATTGATTTTCATTTGAGATTCTTTGTTTTCTCAGAAAAGTAGGAAAGAGAAGGAGTGCACAACTTAATAGTGAGTTAAAAATTGTTGCTGGAAAGAGGAAAAACATCATACATTGTTGCCAGTTTCAAGAAAAAAAAAATAGAGGAAAACTAGAATGGAAGAGACGTAGTAAGGAGAGAAGAGGAGGGCACAAGGTAATAAAGAGAAGAATTTTCTACCAAAAAAAGAAAAAAAACAAAAACAAGAAAAGGATGCTATAGTTTGAAAAGCAAGGAACTTTCAGCTAGGAAAATTGGCATGATTTGCCATTCTTTGGAAAAGGAAAATAGCAATAAAGATAATAGAAATTGATATATTGCTAAAGAGAAGGTGAAGGTAAGATAACATTAGATGATTTTTGAAGGTGCCAAAACAGAAAATAAGGATAAATGTTGCCAGTGTAACAAATGAGCAGAGAATCGATGCTAGAGGAGGAGCATAAGAGTGGAAAAGAGATCAGATTGAAGTTGAAATATGTCCATAGCTGAGAAGGCCAATTAAGGCCATGCTTTGTAAGTTTGCATATAGAATTATGGTGTAGTTTTGACTTGATAATAAAATAAATTTCATTAGCTGCAATTTTATATTGTTTTGGGGTAGAGTATTGCCCATACCAGTGTATATTTGGTTGTGTGAGTTTGTTTGCCAATTGTTCATATTTTTGTCAAGAGGGGAGTACCCTCTTACTATTAGATTCAGGATAGACAACTGAGAGGGCAAGGTGAATCAATTGTCCAAAACTTTCTTCCAATTAAACATTTAAACCCACTTTGTAATTCAGCAAGATAATAATAAATCAATCATGGAAACATAATGCATTAAATCAATAGAAAAAACACATCAACACATAAGACATCAAGATTTTGATGTGGAAAACCTGGTTAAGGGAAAAACCATGGGGTGATTAACCAAGATTGTATTCTCTATTAGAAGAATAGAAAGAACAAAATGGCACATGCCAATTAGGGCTCACTGCCCAAGCACACTGCTCACAAGAGGCCCACTTCCTACAAGAGACACACTGTCTACAAAATAATAAGTATCACATACTTGAATTAAAGAATAGCATCTTCACCATGCTTGAGTTAGTTCCATTTAAGCCCAAAACTTCTGCTTTATCTTTCGCTCTTCTCCTCTCTACCACACTCTCATCTCCACAAGACACACTTTGAAATAACTTTACAACTCCTTATTTATACAAGACATCAACTTAGAGTTATCATCCAAGTCGGCATACATTACAGAGCAAGTACATAAATACAACATGACTTATTTGCAAAAGACTTCATGTGGATCAACACACTGTTGGTCACATAGATCTAAGACTAATCTTCTTCTAGGAACACTCCAATCTTCACATAATATCTTCAAGATCATCCGTAGGATGTGTAACTCATCTAGTCAGCCAGACTTAGGAAGAACACCATTATCCGAAAGAAATCATTCAATTGTGAGCTCAAACTCCAATACGGATCACCAACACAAATTGGACATGATCGAAAGACCTGCACAAGCGTGCCTGAATTACCAAGAACATCCACACTACATCTGCTTACTGAAATCTTTATCTCCTTTATCTAGAACCTCAAGAACACAATCTGTCATCACTGTCACAATGGAGTAGATTCTTGCGGACCTCCAGACCACAAACCAATTGAGTTGTTAGTTCATAATAGCTTCCTAAACATTCTCTCAAATTTGCACAATAGGATATTGCATTTCTAAATCTCACCAGACCTATCTGTGTCAATCTGTCACCTCTGAACACCTGCCAGAACCGGTTTAACTTGAGTGGCCATAACTTCTTCAGATCTTCATGCAGACCTCTGAAATCTTTACTGGATCACCTTAAGACATATATCTACAAACCCTTTTATGTGCATTCTCTTATCTTCATCTTAGCTAGGATCTTTATCTCACTGTCTTTACTGTTCTTCTCTATTCCTGATTAGGACTAATTTTCTCAATATCCTCAACACACAACTCATCCAATCCTTATCATCAATGCAATAGGAGTATGTTGACATCAATGACAACACCGGTTAGGTCCATACTTGCAACAATCTCGCCCTTTGTCATTGATGGCAACATATGATGTGAAAAACTATTTTAACCATCAAGACAAGAACTTCTCCTTACTGTCACAACTTCTCTTCCTTTCTTGCTCCCCTTTGATCCGCAACCACTTTTTTTTTAGATGTCTTCTCTCCCACTTTGACATCAATGGTAAAGGGCACATACTTGCAACTTCACCACTTCTAAATCATACTAGCTGCTCCCCCTGAGTAGCAGCTCCCCTTTATCAATCCGGACCACAAGATAGGACTGTGATATCCACCAGACTGATGCACATCAGTGCACCTTAGTTCATTATCGGAGGGGTAATAACCCCTAACTTCTCCCTGAGATACTCAAAAGAGTCCTTAGGTAGAGGTTTGGTAAAGATATTTGCAATCTGATCCTTAGAAGGCACAAACTCCAATCTGACTTCATTCTTGTTCACTTGCTCTCTCAAAAAGAGAAACTTGATGGATATATGTTTAGTCTTTGAATGCAACACCAGATTCTTAGATATATTTATTGCACTTGAATTATCATAGAAGATTGTGATAGGCTCCTCATACTCCACTCTTATGTCTCTTAACATTTGCTTCATCCACAAAACTTGAGTGCAACTACCTGCTGCTGCAATATATTCTACTTCTATAGTGGACAGAAAAATTACCTCTTGTTTCTTGCTCAGCCAAGAAACCAATCTCTTCCCCAAAAAGAATGCTCCACTAGTGGTACTCTTCGAGTCATCCACAACTCCTGCCCAGTCTGCATCTGTGTATGCATGAAGAGAGAAATTATGATCTCTAGGTACCACAAACCATACTCAACTATCCCTTTTAGATACCTAAAAATTCTCTTGATTGCCATGACATGAGATTCTCTAGGATCAGCTTGGAATCTAGCAACAAGACCAACAATATTCATAATATCAGGTCTAGTTTGAGTGAGATAAAATAATCCTCGAATCATTGACCTGTACTTTTTCTGATCAGTCTTAGGAGAGTCATCATCTTTGCTCAATTTACATCCAGTTGCCATGGGAGTACTCATTGGTTTTGACTCATCCATCCCAAATTTCTTCAACAATTCTTTCACATATTTGGTCTGAGAAATGAAGATTCCTTTCTTAGTTTGAATGATTTGTAGACCCAAGAATAAATTCATTTCCCCAAGCATGGACATCTCAAATTCACTTTTCATTTGATTTGCAAAGGTTTTGTACATACTATCTCTTCCTACAAAAATGATGTCATCAACAAATACTTCAACAATCAAGATATTTTGATGATCAATTTTGAAGTACAAAGTATTGTCACCAATACCTTTGTTAAAACCAATTTTTAAAAGATGCTTATCCAATCTTTCATACCAGGCTCTTGGGGCTTGCTTGAGTCCATACAATGCTTTCTTCAACTTGCAGACCATATCACCATGATTAGACAATTAAAATCCATCTGGTTGCTTTATGTATTCTTCTTCTTCCAAGTCACCATTCAAGGAAGGTAGAATTGACATCCATCTGATACACTTTGAAATCCTTGAAAGTAGCAAAAGCAAGAAATAATCTAACTACTTCAATTCTTGCCACCGGAGAAAAAGTTTCTTCAAAATCAACTCCTTCTATCTGAGAGTAACCCTTGCAGACCAATCTAGCTTTATTTCTGATTACTTCACCAACTTCATTCAGTTTATTCTGGAAGACCCATTTGGTTCCAATCACATTCTTGTTTTTAGGTCTGGGAACAAGATCCCAAGTGTGATTTTTCTCAATTTGCATTAGTTCTTCCTCCATTGCCTTAGTCTAGTTTTTATCATTGCAAGCTTCATTCACTGTCCTAGGTTCAACTTTTGAAATCAAACAATACTCTTCTAAATCTTGAGAAATCCTTCCTCTTGTTTGTACACCTTTGCTTTTATCACCTATAATCTGATTTTCAGAGTGATTCAATCTCACATACTTGGGAACTTTAGGAGTTTCTTGAACTTCTGATTCTTGAACAGGTTCATTCAAACTTATCTTTTCTTCCTGATTTACCGGATCAGTTTGAATCTAAATTTTAGAGGGAGCTTGGACTTCTTGAACAAAAACATCATTTTGATCATCTTCATCTTATTCATAAAACCTTGAGGGTTTTTGAATTTCTTCATCAACCTTCACATTGGTACTTTCCACAATCTTCCTTAATCTCTTGTTATAACACCAGTATGCTTTTCTTTGAGTAGAATAACCCAAGAATATTCTTTCATCACTTCTAGCATCAAATTTTCCTAGATCTTCATCTCTTTTAATGTAACATTTGCTACCAAAGACTCTAAAATACCTCATAGTAGGAGTGATGCCAAACCAAAGTTCATAAGGAGTCTTACCGGTATTGCTTCTGATTTGTACTCAATTGAGAGTATAGACTGCAGTGCTAACAGCTTCTCTCTAATAGATCTAAGGAACATTTTCTTCCATCATCATCATCCTAGATGCTTCTTGGATGGTCTGGTTCTTTCTCTCCACTACTCCATTCTGCTGTGGAGTCCTAGGAGCAAATAACTATCTCTTTATTCCATGTTTCTCATAGAATTCTATGAATTCACCGGATGTGAATTCTCCACCTCTATCAGACCTCCGACATTTTAATTTTAATCCGGTTTCATTCTCTACCATAGCGTTGAATATTTTGAATTTCTCGAGAGCTTCTAATTTCTCTTTCAGAAAAGTAACCCACAGCATCCGGGAATAGTCATCAATTAATAACATGAAGTATCTATCACCTTGCACACTCCTTATTCTTGCCAGACCACATAGATTAGTATGAAGCAAGTCTAATAATCCGGTAGAAGATTGTTCCTTGCTTTTGAATGAGACTTTGCTTTGTTTCCCCAACTGACATTCTCTGCACAAACTATTTGTAGGCTTCACCAATTTTGGAAGATCTCTTACAGCCTAAGTGTTGCTTATCTTGATGATATTATCAAATTCACATGACACATCCTCTTATGCCATATCCAACTCTGATCAAGTTGCACAAATAGACAACTTTTACCAGTACCAACCAAATGGAAGATATTACCTTTTATTTGAGTACCGGATGCAATTTTTGTTCTGAAACTTTCAAAGATCTTTCATTTTCCATTCTTGAATGGGAGATCATAGCCTTTGTCCACCAACTGTCCAACACTCAGAAGATTGTGCTTCAATCCTTCAACATCTAGTACATTACCAGTTTTGTTCTTTCCATCAAAAGAAATAGTTTCTCTACCTCTGATTCTACTAGTAGAATTATCACCAAATTTTACTACTCCTCCTTCATACCTTTCCAAATCTATGAACTTATTTTTGTCACCTGTCATATGGTGAGAGCATCCACTATCAATGACCCAATCATCCTTTTCTTCAACTTGGGCAGCCAGAGCTCTTTCTACATCTTTATCATTGATAGATTCAGAGGGCATTGGATCTTCTTCCTTGATGGCAATAAACACCCAATCACTTCTGGATTTGTTTCCTATCTCTGATTCATCATCTGTTACTCTTTCATTATCATCCTCTTCATGAACATAGTAACAATTCTTTTGGAACCTTGATATTTTAGGATTTGGTTTTGAAAATCTTTTCAGACACCTTGAGGCAAAATGAGCAATCTTATTGTAGTTAAAACATTTGAAAGGCAATTTCGCTTCATATTTACTGGATCCTCTTGGTAGTCTTTTTGCAATATGGGCTTCAAGTTGAGCAGTTTTTGCTTCTTCTTCTTCTAGGTCTTTTCTTACTTTTTCATACCATGATAGTTTCCTTAAAGAGTTCTCTCCCAGATCAAACCTTTGTTTACCTTTTACAAAGGCATTGACTTTGAATGCAGATTCAGTCTTGGGGTGGGCATCTCCAAACTCAGTCAATTAAAATGCAGCCAATTTACCAACCAAATTGATCTCTTGTGACACCTGAATGGACTATGAATTCTTCGATGGTAGCAACCTTGTATTTATAAGAAGTAGGAAGGGATCTGAGAACTTTGCCAACAATCTCATTTTCATCCAAGACTCCACCAGCACATCTAATGCCACAAACAAGCTCATTTACTCTTGGTATAAAAGTAGTGATATTTTCATCTTCTCTCATCTTCAGATTTTCAAATTTTCCTTTCAGAATCTGTAGCCCTGCAAATTTAACATACTTGTCTCCATGCAGAAGTTCCAGTTTTTCCCAAATCTTAAAAGCAGTTTGTAGGTCAACAACATTTATCAGTTCTGAATTAGACAAGGCACTTAGAAGAGATTCTTTAATCCGCAGATTGTTTTCAGCATCTGTGATTTCATTTGCAATTTTCGGGCTATTCTATGGAGGAGTATACTTCGTTGAAGCCATTGTCTAGTACTACGTTCCCATACATTGTAAGTGACATTGCATGCAACTTTTCTAAAGATTAAAGTTGGTTCCATCAAACTTCAGACTATCCTTCTTCTAAGACATACTAGATTTCCTCAAGTGGTTAAGTTCTTTTAGAGGAACTTAGCTCTGATACCAATTGTTAGATTTAGGATAGACAACTGAGAAGGGGGGTGAATCAGTTGTCCAAAAAATTCTTCCAATTAAACACTTAAACACATTTTGTAATTCAATAGCATAATAATAAATCAATCGTGGAAACATAATGCATTAAATCAATAGGAGAAACACATCAACACATAAGACACTAAGATTTTGACGTGGAAAACCTGGTTAAGGGAAAAACCATGGGGTGATTAACCCAAGATTGTATTCTCTGTTAGAGGAATAAAAAGAACAAAATGGCACATGCCAATTAAGGCTCATTGCCCAGGCACACTGCTCACAACAGGCCCACTACCTACAAGAGACACACTGTCTACAAAATAATAAGTATCACTTACTTGAACTGGAGAATAGCATCTTCAGCATGATTGAGTCAGTTCCATTTAAGCCCAAAACTTCTACTCTACCACACTCTCATCTCCACAAGACACACTTTGAAATGACTTTACAACTCCTTATTTATACAAGACATTGACTTAGGAGTTATCATCCAAGTTGGCATACATTACAGAGCAAGTACATAAATACAACATGACTTATTTACAAAAGACTTCGCACAGATCAACACACTGTTGGCCACACAGATCTGAGACTTCAATCATCTTCTAGGAACACTCCCATCTTCACATAACATCTTCAAGATGATCTGCAGGATGTGTAACTCATCCGGTTAGCGAGACATAGGAAGAACACCATCATCCGGAAGAAATTCTTCAAATGTGAGCTCAAACTCCAATGCGGATCACCAACATGAACTGGACATGATCCAAAGACCTCCACAAGCTTGCCTGAATTACCAAGAACATCCACACTACATTTGCTTACTGAAATCCTTATCTCCTTTATCCGGACCCTCAAGAACACAGTGTGTCATCACTATCACAATGGAGTAGATGCTTGCGGACCTCCAGTCCACGAACCAATTGAGTTTTCATTTCACAATAGCTTCCTAAACATTCCCTCGAATCCACAGAACATGATACTGCATTTCCTAATCTCACCAGACCTACTTGTGTCACTCTGTCACCTCTGAACATCTGCCAGAACCAGTTTTACTTGAGTGGCCATAACTTCTTCAGATCTTCATGTGGACCTCTAAAATCTTTACTGGATCACCTTAAGACACATATCTACAAACCCTTTGATGCGAATTCTCTTATCTTCATCTTAGCTAGGATCTTTAGCTCATTGTCTTCACTATTCCTCTCTGTTCTTGATTATGACTAATTTTCTTAATATCCTCAACACACAACTCATCCAATCCTTATCATTAATGCAATAGGAGTATGTTGACATAGATGATAATACTAGTTAGGCCCATACTTGCAACACTTACATCATATGGTATCAGAGCAGGGGATCTTGAGAGTGCAAAGTATGCACCAGGACCTGTGGGTGAAGAGGAGGGAAGAGTGGTGAAGATTGAAGTGGTGAAGCCACAAGAGAGAATTGATTCTATAAGAATAATTTTGGCTGTCCTCCAACAGAGATGAACCTTGGTACAAGGTGTGCAAACTTCTTCCATTGAGAGGAAGTGGGTAGAAGAGGTCTTGGAGAGGCACATATTTCAGCATCTTGTTGGGCAGAGGATAGTGGTGAGCGAATTTAGTTGTAGGCTAAATGAAAGAGGATTGTAGAAGATTGCAGTAGTGAGTAATATGAAGATACATGTGTGGAAGCCAATCATATGGGATGGCTGGAGAAGGTACAAAAGGAAAGGATTCCTCAAAGAGATGATGGAAAAGATTGAGAGGATTGATAGGTTGTTGAAAAAATGTAACTAGTTAGAAGCCATGCAGCGTGACAAAGCCAAGAAGAATGAGATTGCAATGAAGACATGTCAGAAAAAAAGCATGAAAGAAAAAGATAAAGAAAAGGAATTGTATACGGAAGTGAGTGAGAAAATCAAATAGAAGAAAAAAAAGTGGTAGCGGATATGAAGAATGAAGAAGAGGAGATCTCCTAGTGCAAAAGAATCAAGAGGAAAGAGTGAAGAATGCAATCGAAGTTGCAAAGGAGAAGAAGAAGAGTTGCAACCCTTTGGTAAAAGGGGCATGGAAAGATGAGCATATGGGAGCAGCCCATACATTCCAAAAGGAAAGAAAACCAGAAAGGAGAAGAGACAAAGAGAGAAAAGAGTGGAAAAAAAAAGAACATCTAGCTGTAGCATGCAAATTTGAAGGTAGAACAAATGTGGAATGTGAAATTACAACAAAGGAGGACCCATGGAAGTGCATAAAGTATGCGGGACAGCGATGTAGTGAAGAGACAAATCAAGAAAAAATGAAAAGAGTAGACGCATTGGAGATTGCCATAGAGGTATGTCTTTTAAAAGACATAGAAGAAGAAGATGAAATTGATGTAACAACAGAAACAATAGATCCTTTGGAGGACGTGAAGATAGAAGCGGAAGGACACAAGCTTGCGGTTGAAGAGCGAAAAGTTGCAACAGATGTAGAGGTATAAAACATAGAGTTGGAAGGCCCTAGATTTTATAAACAAGTGGATGAAGAAAAGAATGATCTCCTATAGAAAGAGGAGATAAAGAAAATAAATCAGAGGCTTGAAGGAGATCAGATAGGAGACCATGAAGAGATGAATGATACAGCACAAAATGAAGGCAAAGGAATTGGGAGAGTGGAAAGAAATGAGGTACAATTTGATAATTTTGAGTTTGGTTTGTTTCAAATGATGAATCTAGTAAATAAAGGAAAAGAAGAAAAGAGTAGATGCATGGTAGCTTTCCATTTTTGTGAGGATGCTACAGATTTGTTTGTTGAAGAGGAGCATAATTTGTTTGAAGAAGGAAGAGAAAAGATGGAAGAATTGTTTAGTTTGAGTGAACACTTGAAGGAGATGAATGGGGAAACTAAAAGTGGAGAGATAACTCATGATTTTTCTAAATTGTATGAAGAGGAATTTGATGGGAATTTTTTTGTTGCTGAGGTGGATAAGGAGTTGCAAAAGGATGGGATGAAAACAAATGAAGATGCAAATTTGTATGCAGCATGTTATTGTGAAGAAGTTGTTGAAGATGCTATAGTTGAGAAACATGCTACCACAGTTGGTGACATGGGAATGATGATGGGAATACATGAGGTAAATGAAAATATCATAGAAAAGGATGAGATGAAGGTTGTAGCTGATGAGCACAAAGGAAACTTTGTAGCAATGAACAAAATGTAAACTTGTTTACATTTTGTGATGATTTTCATTTGCATTCCTTTGTGATGTTGAAAAAGATGAGTATGGAGAATAGAAATTGGGATTTTTCGATTTCCATGAAGATGTCAGGGTAGATTTGTGTGCATATGATCTAGATTGTGATGTGTATGATGACAGAATTTGGTGGAGGTGGTCAGATTTTGGTGGGACAAAGCCCACGAAAGAGGAGAAGGGTAGTGAGTTTGTTTGGTGGAGGTGGCTAGTTGATGATGGTGGGTTGGATCCCATGAAGGAGGATAGGAATGGAGAGAATAATTGGAGGAGGAGGATGGTGCATGGTGGATGCCAATCCATGAGATGATGGAGGAAGAGAGTGCAAGTTTGTTGGAGGAGCGTGAAGCTTGTTCCAGCGAGATGTTGGAAGAAGAGGAAAAAGAAATAACTTTTGGTACACACATTTTAGTAATAGAGTTCATTGCATATTGCTTGCAATCTGGAAGAATGGTCCTACCATTCAACTCCATGTTTGTGAGTGTATGCTCACAAACTTCCTACCAACATGTCTGATGCAGGAGCATCAAGGCGGACTGGCGATCAACATCATCAAAAAATAGAGTTTGAGGTTTGGGTTTCATTTTTGTTGTGATTTGGTTTTCATTTGGCATTTTTTGGCTATTGGAGTAATTGGTGAGTTAAAATTTGTAAGTTTTCATTTTTTGCCGTACTTTGTCTTTGACGTGCAACAGGTAGTTTTGCCGAAACAATTGTTTCAAGAAATTGGTGAGGTTTATTGGAAAATCCTCTTATACGTAGATTAATTATTTAGTCATGGATTTGATGACGATTGTTTCATGATCATAAATCTTACAGTTTTGGAGAATTAACCGTTTCGTGACTTATACTGGCAATTTGGGAAAGTTTGAAAATTTTGAAATTCGTGAGGTTTGAGGAAAAATAGCTTTGTAGGAAGCTAGGTAATTTTTATTTACACCTCTTGGAAATTTTTTGTAGAAAAAGAAGTTCTCAGGTAAAAGTTAAACACAAAATCAATTTTCCATAGTTTTTGACGTCCAGTTTCGACATTCGAAGAAACAATTTGGCCATTTTATTTTAGCAAGGTAATATGGAGATCTTAGAAAGTAATTTTCTGGATCTACTCCTTTATGCTTCATCTTTCTATTGCATAAAAATTCTTGAGCTAATTGCATAAAAATTCTTTAGAGTGATTTAGTCTCACATACCTAAGAACTTTGGGAGTTTCTTGCACTTCTGATTCTTGAACAGGTTCATTCAAACTTATCTCTTCTTCCTGATTTACCAGATCAATTTGAATCTAAATTTTAGAGGGATCTTGGACTTCTTGAACAAAAACATCATTTTGATCATCTTCATCATATTCAAAAAACCATGAGGGTTTTTCAATTCCTTCATCAACCTTCACATCTGTACTTTCTACAATCTTCCTTAATCTCTTTTTATAACACCAGTATGCTTTGCTTTGAGTAGAATAACCCAAGAATATTCCTTCATCACTTCTAGCATCAAATTTTCTTAGATCTTCATCTCTTTTAATGTAACATTTGCTACCAAAGACTCTGAAATACCTCACAGTCGGAGTGATGCCACACCAAAGTTCATAAGGAGTCTTACCGGTATTGCTTCTAATTTGTACTCGATTGAGAGTATAGACTAAAGTGCTAACAACTTTTCTCCAATAGATCTGATGAACATTTTCTTCCATCATCATGGTCTTAGATGCTTCCTGGATGGTCCGGTTCTTTCTCTCCACTAGTCCATTCTACTGTTGAGTCCTAGGAGCAGATAACTGTCTCTTTATTCCATGTTTCTCATAGAATTCTATGAACTCACCAGATGTGAATTCTCCACCTCTATCAAACATCAGACATTTTAATTTTAATCTAGTTTCATTCTCTACCATAGTGTTGAATATTTTGAATTTCTCGAGAGCTTCTGATTTCTCTTTCAGAAAAGTAACTCACATCATCCAAGAATGGTCATCAATTAATAACATGAAGTATCTATCACCTTGCACACTCCTTATTCTTGCCGAACCACATAGATCAATATGAACTAAGTCTAATGATCTAGTAGAAGATTGTACCTTACTTTTGAATGAGACTTTGTTTTGTTTCCCCAACTGATATTCTTTTCACAAACTATTTGTAGCTTCACCAATTTTGGAAGATCTCTTACAGCCTGAGTGTTGCTTATCTTGATGATATTATCAAAATTCACATGACACATCCTCCTATGCCATAGCCAACTCTAATAAATTTTCACAAATACACAACGTTTATCAGTACCAACTAAATGGAAGATATTACCTTTTGTTTGAGTACCAGATGCAATTTTTGTTCTAGAACTTTCAAAGATCTTGCATTTTCCATTCTTGAATAGGAGATCTTAGCCTTTGTCCACCAACTATCCAACACTGAGAAGACTATGCTTCAATCCTTCAACATGCAATACATTACCTATTTTGTTCCTTCCATCAAAAGAAATAGTTCCTCTACCTCTGATTCTACCAGCAGAATTATCACCAAATTTTACTACTCCTCCTTCATACCTTTCCAAATCTATGAACTTATTTTTTTCACCTCTCATATGGTGAGAGCATCCACTATCAATGACCAAATCATCCTTTTCTTCAACTTGGGTAGCCGGAGCTCTTTCTATAACTTTATGATTGACAGATTCAGAGGGCATTAGATCTTCTTCCTTGATGGCAATAAACACCCAATCACTTCTAGATTTGTTTTCTATCTTTGATTCATCATCTGTTACTCCTTCATTATAGTCCTCTTCATGCACCTAGTAACAATTCCTTTGGAACCTTGATCTGTTAGGATTTGGTTTTGAAAATCTTTCTGGACACCTTGAGGCAAAATGACCAATCTTATTGTAGTTAAAACACTTAAAAAGCAATTTCCCTTCATACTTACCAGATCCTCTTGGCAGTCTTTTTGCAATAAGGGATTCAAGTTGAGCAGTTTTTGCTTCTTCTTCTTCTAGGTCTTTTCTTGCTTTTTCATACCATGATAGTTTCCTTGAAGAGTTCTCTCCCAGATCAAACCTTTGTTTACCTTTAATAGAGGCACTGGCTTTGAATGTAGATTCAATCTTGGGGGGGCATCTCCAAACTTGGTCAATTCAAATGCAACTAATTTACCAACCAATTGATCTCTTGTGACACCTGAATGGGATCTGAATTCTTTGATGGTAGCAACCTTGTATTTATAAGAAGCAGGAAGGGATTTGAGAACTTTGCCAACAATCTCATCTTCATCCAAGACTCCACTAGCACATCTGATGCCACAAACAAGCTCATTTACTCTTTGCATAAAAGTAGTGATATTTTCATCTTCTCTCATCTTCAGATTTTCAAATTTTCTTTTTAGAATCTGTAGCCTTGCACATTTAACATACTTGTCTTCTTCATACAGAAGTTCTAGTTTTTCCCAAATCTCAAAAGCAGTTTATAGGTCAACAACATTTGTCAGTTCTGAATTAGAAAAGGCACTTTGAAGAGCTTCTTTAGTTTGCAGATTGTTTTCAGCATCTGTGATTTCATTTGTGGTTTTTGGGCCATTCTGTGGAGGAGTATACTTCATTGAAGCCATGGTCCAGTACTGCGTTCCCATACATTGTAAGTGACATTGCATGTGACTTTTCCAAACATTAAAGTTGGTTCCATCAAACTTCGGACTATCCTTCTTGTAGGATGACATCCTGGATTTCCTCAAGCGATTAAGTTCTTTTAGAGGAACTTAGCTCTGATACCAATTTTTAGATTTAGGACAGACAACTAAGAAGGGGGGGTGAATCAGTTGTCCAAAACTTTCTTCCAATTAAACACCTAAACGCACTTTATAATTCAAAAGCATAATAATATATCAATCATGGAAACATAATGCATTAAATCAAGGAGAAACACAACAACACATAAGACACCAAGATTTTGACGTGGAAAACACGATTAAGGGAAAAACCACGAGGTGATTAACCCAAGATTGTATTCTCTGTTAGAAGAATAGAAAGAACAAAATGGCACATGCCAATTAGGGCTCACTACCCGAGCACACTGCTCACAAGAGGCCCACTGCCTATAGGAGACACAATGTCTACAAAATAATAAGTATCACATGCTTAAACTAGAGAATAGTTTCTTGAGCATGATTGAGTTAGTTCCATTTAAGCCCAAAACTTCTGCTCTACCTTTAACTCTTCTCCTCTCTATCACACTCTCATCTCCACAAGACATACTTTGAAATGACTTTACAACTCCTTATTTATACAAGACATCGACTTAGGAGTTATCATCCAAGTCGGCATATATTACAGAGCAAGTACATAAATACAACATGACTTATTTACAAAAGACGTCACACAGATCAACACACTGTCAGCTACACAGATTTGAGACTTCAATCTTCTTCTAGGAACACTCCCATATTCACATAACATCTTCAAGATCATCTGCAGGATGTGTAACTCATCTAGTTGGCCAGACTTAGGAAGAACACCATCATTCAGAAGAAATTCTTCAATTGCAAGCTCAAACTCCAATGCAGATCACCAACAGGAAATGGACACAATCAAAAGACCTCGACAAGCTTGCCTAAATTACCAAGAACATCCACACTACATCTGTTTACTGAAATCCTTATCTCCTTTATCGAGAACCTCAGGAACACAGTCTGTCATCACTGTCACAATGGAGTAGATGCTTACGGACCTCTAGACCATGAACCAATTGAGTTGTCAGTTCACAATAGCTTCCTAAACATTCCCTCAAATTTGCAAAATAGGATATTGCATTTACAAATCTCATCAGACCTATCTGTGTCACATTGTCACCTCTGAACACCTACCGGAACTAGTTTTACTTGAGTGGCCATAACTTCTTCAGATCTTCATGCGGACCTTTGAAATCTTTACTGGATGACCTTAAGATACATATCTACAAACCCTTTGATGTGCATTCTCTGATCTTCATCTTAGCTAGGATCTTTAGCTCACTATCTTCACTGTTCTTCTCTGTTCCTGAATACGACTAATTTTCTCAATATCCTCAGCACACAATTCATCGAATCCTTATCATCAATTCAACAGGAGTATGTTGACATCAATGACAACACCGGTTAGGGCCATAGTTGGAACACTTACATCATATGGTATCAGAGCAGGGGATCTTGAGAGTGCAAAGTATGCACCTGGACCTGCAGGTGAAGAGGAGGGAAGAGTGGTGAAGATTGAAGTGGTGAAGCCACAAGAGAGAATTGATTCTATAAGAATCATTTTGGCTCTCCTCCAATAGAGATGAACCTTGGTACAAGGTGTGTAGACTTCTTCCATTGAGAGGAAGTAGGTAGAAGAGGTCTTGGAGAGACACATATTTCAGTATCTTGTTGGGTAGAGGATAGTGGTGAGAGAATTTAGTTGTAGGCTAAATGAAAGAGGATTGTAGAAGATTGCAGTAGTGAGTAATATGAAGATACATGTGTGGAAGCCAATCATGTGGGATGGATGGAGAAGGTACAAAAGGAAGGGATTCTTCAGAGAGATGATGGAAACGATTGAGAGGATTGATAGGTTGTTAAAAAAATGTGACCAGTTAGAAGCCATGCAACTTGACAAAGCCAAGAAGAATGAGATTGCAATGAAGACATGCTAGAAAAAAGGCATGAAATAAAAACATAAAGAAAAGGAATTGCATATAGAAGTGATTGAAAAAATCAAATAGAAGAAAAAAAAAGTGGCAGCGGATATGAAGAATGAAGAAGAGGAGATCTCCTTGTGCAAAAGAATCGAGAGGAAAGAGCGAAGAAGACAATTGAAGTTGCAAATGAGAAGAAGAGTTACAACCCTTTGGTAGAAGGGGCATGGAAAGAAGAGCATGTGGGAGCAGCCCATACATTCCAAAAGGAAAGCAAACCAGAAAGGAGAAGAGACAAGGAGAGAAAAGAGTGGGAAAAGAAAGAACATCTAGCTGTAGCATGCAAATTTGAAGGTAGAAAAAATGTGGAATGTGAAATTACAACAAAGGAGGACGCATGGAAGTGCATAAAGTATGCGGGACAATGATGTAGTGAAGAGACAAATCATGAAAAAATGAAAAGAGTAGACGCATTGGAGATTGCCATAGAGGTATGTCTTTTGAAAGACATAGAAGAAGAAGATGAAATTGATGTAACAACAGAAACAATAGATCCTTTGGAGGACAAGAAGATAGAAGCGGAAGGACACAAGCTTGCAGTTGAGGAGCGAAAAGTTGCAACAGATGTAGAGGTAGAAAACACAGAGTTGGAAGGCCCTAGATTTTATAAACAAGTCGATGAAGAAAAGAATGATCTCCTATGGAAAGAGGAGATAAAGAAAATAAATCAGAGGCTTGAAGGAGATTAGATAGAAGACAATGAAGAGATGAATGATACAGTAAAAAATGAAGGCAAAGGAATTGGGAGAGTGGAAAGAAATGAGGTACAATTTGATAATTTTGAGTTTGGTATGTTTCAAATGATGAATCTAGTAGTGAATAAAGGAAAAGAAGAAAAGAGTACATGCATGGTAGCTTTCCATTTTGGTGAGGATGCTACAGATTTGTTTGTTGAAGAGGAGCATAATTTGTTTGAAGAAGGAAGAGAAAAGATGGAAGAATTGTTTAGTTTGAGTGAACACTTGAAGAAGATGAATGGGGCAGCTAAAAATGGAGAGATAACTCACGATTTTTCTGAATTGTATGAAGAGGAATTTGATGGGAATTTTTTTGTTACTGAGGTGGATAAGGAGTTGCAAAAGGATGGGATGAAAACAAATGTAGATGCAAATTTGTATGCAGCATGTTATTGTAAAGAAGTTGTTGAAGATGCTACAGTTGAGAAACATGATACCATAGTTGGTGACATGGGAATGATGATGGGAATAGATGGGGTAAATGAAAATATCATAGAAAATGATGGGATGAAGGTTGTAGCTGATGGGCACAAAGGAAAATTTGTTGTAGTGAACAAAAAGGTAAACTTGTTTACATTTTGTGATGATTTTCATTTGCATTGCTTTGTGATGTTGAAAGATGATGAGAATGGAGAATAGAAATTGAGATTTGTTGATTTTCATGAAGATGTCGGGGCAGATTTGTGTGCATATGATCTAGATTGTGATGTGTATGATGACAGAATTTGGTGGAGGTGGTTGGATTTTGGTGGGACAAAGCCCACGAAAGAGGAGAAGGGTAGTGAGTTTGTTTGGTGGAGGTGGCTAGTTGATGATGGTGGGTTGGATCCCATGAAGGAGGATAGGAATGGAGAGAATCATTGGAGGAGGAGGATGGTGCATGGTGGATGCCAATCCATGAGAGGATGGAGGAAGAGAGTGCAAGTTTGTTGGAGGAGCGTGAAGCTTGTTCCAGCAAGATGTTGGAAGAAGAGGAAAAAGAAATAACTTTTGGTACACACATTTTAGTAATAGGGTTCACTACATATTGCTTGCAATCTGGAAGAATGGTCCTACCATTCAACTCCATGTTTGTGAGTGTATGCTCACAAACTTCCTACCCAACATGTTTGATGCAGGAGCATCTAGGTGGACTGGCGATCAACATCAACCCAAAATAGAGTTTGAGGTTTGGGTTTCATTTTTGTTGTGATTTGGTTTTCATTTGGTATTTTTTGACTATTGGAGTAAGTGGTGAGTTAAAATTTGCAAGTTTTCAGTTTTTGTCGTACTTTGTCTTCGACACGCAACAGGTAGTTTTGCTAAAACAATTGTTTCATTTAATTGGTGAGGGTTCCTGGCAAATCCTCTTACAAGTAGATTAATTATTTAGTCATGGATTTGATGACGAAGGTTTCATGATCATATATCTTACATTTTTGAAGAATTAACCGTTTCGTGACTTATGCTGGCAATTTGGCAAAGTTTGAAAATTTTGAAATCTGTGAGGTTTGAGGAAAAATAGCTTTGCAAGAAGCTAGGTAATTTTGATTTACACCTCTTGGAAATTTTTTGTAGAAAAATAAGTTCTCAGGTAAAAGTTATACACAAAGTTAATTTTCCATAGTTTTTTGCATCCAGTTTTGACATTCGAAGCAACAATTTGGCCATTTTATTTTAGCAAGGTAATATGGAGATCTTAGAAAGTAATTTTCTAGGTCTACTCCTTTATGCTTCATCTTTCTATTGCATAAAAATTCTTCAGAGTGATTCAGTCTCACATACCTGGGAACTTTGGGAGTTTCTTGCACTTCTGATTCTTGAACAGGTTCATTCAAACTTATCTTTTCTTCCTAATTTACTAGATCAATTTGAATTTGAATTTTAGAGGGAGCTTGGACTTCTTGAACAAAAACATCATTTTGATCATCTTCATCATATTCATAAAACCTTGAGGGTTTTTCAATTCCTTCATCAACCTTCACATTTGTACTTTCCACAATCTTCTTTAATCTCTTGTTATAACGCCGATATGCTTTTCTTTGAGTAGAATAACCCAAGAATATTCGTTCATCACTTATAACATCAAATTTTCCTAGATGTTCATCTCTTTTAATGTAACATTTGCTACCAAAGACTCTGAAATACCTCACATTAGGAGTGATGCCAAACCAAAGTTCATAAGGAGTCTTACCAGTATTTCTTTTGATTTGTACTCGATTGAGAGTATAGACTACAGTGCTAACAACTTCTCTCCAATAGATCTGATAAACATTTGCTTCCATCATCATGGTCCTAGATGCTTCCTGGATGGTCTGATTCTTTCTCTCCACTACTCCATTTTGCTATGGAGTCCTAGGAGAAGGTAACTATCTCTTTATTCCATGTTTCTCACAGAATTCTATGAACTCACCGGATGTGAATTCTCCACCTCTATCAAACCTTAGACATTTTAATTTTAATCCGGTTTCATTATCTACCATAGCCTTGAATATTTTGAATTTCTCAAGAGCTTATGATTTCTCTTTCAGAAAAGTAACCCACATCATCCGGGAATGGTCATCAATTAATAACATGAAGTATCTATCACCTTGCACACACCTTATTCTTGCCAGACCACATAGATCAGTATCAACTAAGTCTAATAATCTGGTAGAAGATTTTTCCTTTCTTTGTAATGAGACTTTGCTTTGTTTCTCCAACTGACATTCTTTGCACAAACTATTTATAGGCTTCACCAATTTTGAAAAATCTCTTACAACCTGAGTGTTTCTTATCTTGATGATATTATCAAAATTCACATGACACGTCCTCGTATGCCAAAGGCAACTCTGATCAATTTGTACAAATAGACAACTTTTACCAGTACCAACCAAATGGAAGATATTACCTTTTGTTTGAGTACCAAATGTAGTTTCTGTTCTGGAACTTTCAAAGATCTTGCATTTTCCATTCTTAAATCAGAGATCATAGCCTTTGTCCACCAACTGTCCAACACTTAGAAGATTGTGCTTCAATCCTTCAACATACAATACATTAATAGTTTTGTTCTTTCCATTAAAAGAAATAGTTTCTCTACCTCTGATTCTATCACTAGAATTATCGCCAAATTTTACTACTCCTCCTTCATACTTTTCCAAATCTATGAACTTATTTTTGTCACCTGTCATATGGTGAGGGCATCCACTATCAATAACCCAATCATCCTTTTCTTCAACTTGGGCAGCTAGAGTTCTTTCTACAACTTTATGATTGACAGATTTAGAGGGTGTTGGATCTTCTTCCTTGATGGCAATAAACACCCAATCACTTCCAGATTTATTTCTTGCCTCTGATTCATTATCATCCTCTTCATGAACATAGTAACAATTCCTTTGGAACCTTGACCTATTAGGATTTGGTCTTGAAAATCTTTCCGAACACCTTGAGGCAAAATGACCAATCATATTGTAGTTAAAATAATTAAAAGGCAATTCCCCTTCATACTTACTGGATCCTCTTGGCAGTCTTTTTGCAATAAGGCCTTTAAGTTGAGCACTTTTTGCTTCTTTTTCTTCCAGGTCTTTTCTTGCTTTTTCATACCATGATAGTTTCCTTGAAAAGTTCTCTTCCAGATCAAACCTTTGTTTACCTTTTACAGAGGCACTAGCTTTGAATGTAGATTTAGTCTCGGTGGGGGCATCTCCAAACTCAGTCAATTCAAATGTAGTGAATTTACCAACCAATTGATCTCTTGTGAAATGTTAATGGGCTCTGAATTCTTCAATGGCAGCAACCTTGTATTTATAAGAAGTAGGAAGGGATCTGAGAACTTTGCTAACAATCTCATCTTCATCCAAGACTCCACCAGCACATCTAATGCCACAAACAAGCTCATTTACTCTTCGTATAAAAGTAGTGATATTTTCATCTTCTCTCATCTTCAGATTTTCAAATTTTCCTTTCAGAATCTATAGCCTTACACATATAACACACTTGTCTCCTTCATGCAAAAGTTCCAATTTTTCCCAAATCTCAAAAGTAGTTTGTAGGTCAACAACATTTGTCAGTTCTGAATTAGACAAGGCACTTAGAATAGCTTCTTTAGTCTGTAGATTGTTTACAACATTTGTGATTTCATTTGCAATTTTAGGGCCATTCTGTGGAGAAGTATACTTCGTTGAAACCATGGTCTAGTACTACGTTTCCATGTAAGTGACATTGCATGTGACTTTTCTAAAGATTAAATTTGGTTCCATCAAACTTCGGACTATCCTTCTTGTAGGACGACATCCTAGATTTCCTCAAGCAGTTAAGTTCTTTTAGAGGAACTTAGCTCTAATACCAATTGTTAGATTTAGGACAAACAGCTGAAAAGGGGGGGTGAATCAGTTGTCCAAAACTTTCTTCCATTTAAACACTTGAACACACTTTGTAATTCAGTAGCATAATAATAAATCAATCATGGAAACATAATACATTAAATCAATAGGAGAAACACATCAACACATAAGACACCAAGATTTTGACGTGGAAAACCCAGTTAAGTGAAAAACCACGGGGTGATTAACCGAAGAATGTATTCTCTGTTAGAAGAATAGAAAGAACAAAATGGCACATGCCAATTAGGGCTTACTGCCCGAGCACACTGCTCACAAGAGGCCCATTGCCTATAGGAGACACACTATCTACAAAATAATAAGTATCACATACTTGAATTGGAGAATAGCATCTTTAGCATGATTGAGTCAGTTCTATTTAATCCCAAAAATTCTACTCTACCTTTCACTCTTCTCCTCTCTACAACACTCTCATCTCCACAAGACACACTTTGAAATGACTTTACAACTCCTTAGTTATACAAGACATCGACTTAGGAGTTATCATCTAAGTCGGCATACATTACAGAGTAAGTACATAAATACAACATGACTTATTTACAAAAGACTTCATGTGGATCAACACACTATCGGCCACATAGATCTGAGACTTCAATCTTCTTCTAGGAACATTTCCATCTTCACATTTCCATCTTCAAGATCATCTGCAGGATGTGTAACTCATCTGGTTGGCCAGACTTAGGAAGAACACCATCATGTGGAAGAAATTCTTCAATTGCGAGCTCAGACTCCAATGCGGATCACCAATAAGAACTGTACACAATCCAAAGACCGCCACAAGCTTGCCTGAATTACCAAGAACATCCACACTACATTTGCTTACTAAAATCCTTATCTCCTTTATCGAGAACCTCAAGAACACAGTCTGTCATCACTGTCACAATGGAGTAGATGCTTCCGAACTTCCAGACCACGAACCAATTGAGTTGTTAGTTCACAATAGCTTCCTAAACATTCCCTCAAATCCGCAGAATAGGATATTGCATTTCTGAATCTCACTGGACCTATAGATGTGTCACTCTATCACCTCTGAACACCTACCGGAACCGGTTTTACTTGAGTGGCCATAACTTCTTCAGATCTTCATACGGACCTCTAAAATATTTACTTGATCACCTTAAGACACATATCTACAAACCATTTGATGTGCATTCTCTTATCTTCATCTTAGCTAGGATTTTTAGGTCACTGTCTTCATTGTTCTTCTCTATTCCTGATTACAACTAATTTTCTCAATATCCTCAGCACACAACTCATCCAATCCTTATCATCAATGCAATAGGAGTGTGTTGACATCAATGACAACACTGGTTAGGCCCATACTTGCAACATTTACATCATATGGTATAAGAGCAGGGGATCTTGAGAGTCGAAAGTATGCACCAGGACCTGTGGGTGAAGAGGAGGGAAGAGTGGTGAAGATTGAAGTGGTGAAGCCACAAGAGAGAATTGATTCTATAAGAATCATTTTGGCTCTCCTCCAACAGAGATGAACCTTGGTACAAGGTGTGCAGACTTCTTCCATTGAGAGGAAGTAGGTAGAAGAGGTCTTGGAGAGACACATATTTCAGTATCTTGTTGGGTACAGGATAGTGGTGAGAGAATTTAGTTGTGGGCTAAATGAAAGAGGATTGTAGAAGATTGCAGTAGTGAGTAATATGAAGATATATGTGTGGAAGCCAATCATATGGGATGGCTAGAGAAGGTACAAAAGAAAGGGATTCCTCAGAGAGATGATGGAAAAGATTGAGAGGATTGATAGGTTGTTGAAAAAATGTGACTAGTTAGAAGCCATGCAGCATGACCAAGCCAAGAAGAATGAGATTGCAATGAAGAAATGGCAGAAAAAAGGCATGAAAGAAAAAGATAAAGAAAAGGAATTGTATACGGAAGTGATTGAGAAAATCAAGAAGAAGAAAAAAAAGTGGCTGCGGATCTGAAGAATGAAGAAGAGGAGATCTCCTTGTGCAAAAGAATCGAGAGGAAAGAGCGAAGAATGCAATCGAAGTTGTAAATGAGAAGAAGAAGAGTTGCAACCATTTGGTAGAAGGGGCATGGAAAGAAGAGCATATGGGAGCAGCCCATTCATTCCAAAAGGAAAGCAAACTAGAAAGGAGAAGAGACAAGGAGAGGAAAGAGTGGGAAAAGAAAGAGCATCTAGCTGTAGCATGCGAATTTGAAGGTAGAAAAAATGTGAAATGTGAAATTGCAACAAAGGAGGACCCATGGAAGTGCATAAAGTATGCGGGACAATGATGTAGTGAAGAGACAAATCATTAAAAAATCCTCCAATGATGATGCTTGATCCACGTGCATAGGCCAAAAAAGTAGTATCATTTGAAAATTGCTAAAAATTGGTCATCCTTGAAAACTGATGACCGATTGAAAGCTAACTCAAGCATCAATCACCTTTATACTTCTCCCAAGCTCCAGATTCTCTATCCTTGGGCCATTGGAACTCTAAATTTCTAACCACCCTATCATTATGAGTAGCATATTGGGCATCCAATATGGCTTTTGACTCCCTACCAATATGGTCACATAGCTTCTCCAATGAAATGATCTCGTATAAAATTGAATTAAGTAGATCTATTTGTAGCTCACCATCCACACAAACTAAAGTAACCACCCTTGGGCCCACAACACTAAATTTTTCCTTCCATTGGTCTCTTGTCTTGGCCTAACCCTGGTCATCTTTGAAATTAGGAAACACCTTCATCTTCATTTTATCAATAGATGTTACCTTCTCCTTTAGTCATTTCTCTAATTTGATCATGTAGGAGGCAACATCATGCAGAATTGCCATGACCTCTTATACACCTTGTAGTTTAGGGGGTCTGTTCGGATCAAACCGGGCTGTCTCGGCCATCTGGTTGATTGTGGCATTCCTTGGCATCCACTTATCCATGATTCCCTACAAACTAGATGAATTCTACTCATGCTTAACTAGGGCTTGATTTAGATCTCTGCAATCCCTCTATATGCATCATCTACTTTATATGCATCATCTACTATTGTTAGGAATTTATAGGTATATCAAACTAACTCCACATAACCCAAAGGAGATAATGATGCATACAATCTTATAGATTTACCATAATGAAAAGATCAATAGACAATCAATAAGATAACACAAGATATACCTTGGGAAAACCCTCATTGAGGGAAAAAAAACCTAGCCTCCAAAAGCATCCATACTCAATGTATTATTTAACATCATATTACAATACACTTATAGAGTCTCCACGATCAATCCTTTGAAACATTAAGCTCCTTTAATGCATCCTCCATGTATCCATGCATAAATCCACAAATCCCATGCCATGCTTTACAATATGCACTCACAAGAGAAAACTCAATACAATGATAGTCTCTCACACAACCTACAAAATAAGAGCCAACCTAAACCACTAACAATGTGCTTGATTTTATAGACTCAAACTCACACAAATACAACTTATGGTATTGGATAAAACCAATGTGACTTGAAACCATGAGCACAAAACCATTGACCCCAAAATTAATTATTTTTCACAAATAATAAATATTTTCCTTATGTCTCCCAATGTTAAATACAACTTTTACAAGTGACACCAAATAAATATTTATTATGACTAAACACATCATTAATATGCACCACAAAAGAATGTTTATATTACATAATTAAATTAATTAATGTTATGCAAGGTGCACAACACATTTTTCCTGACATTCTCCCACTTGTTGTATACATTGTATAAGGGTCAATCAATGAAATACATCCATCATAGGCAAACATGAAACCACATGAATCTCCAACATGCTCTTGTGCTCCACCAAGATACCTATAATAAAATCAAACTAACCACCATCTAAAGAAAGAAATCCTCTCATCCTCCAACGTGCCACCTATGGAAGAAAAGAAACATGCCGAGGTGAAGATGCACCAATCCAAAGAACAGTAGCATCAAATCCAAGTGATAAAAAAAGCTCCAAGTAGCTATCAAAGGTAAAAAAAAACCCACATTATTGGAAATATCATAAGCTAATACATCCAACCATCCATACCTCATAGGTATAAACAATATCAATAAGCTCATGCCAACAACATATTCAACCCATATACCACAATCACAAGTTCCATGAATAAAACCTATCAATGAAGAACATATACATCCAGGAACTCCCACTACATGGGTAATGTCAAATCTAAAAGTAGATCAAAGGCATACCAAATCTACCAATCAACGGTCAAACCAAGGTGTGGCTCATCAACAAGCCAATGTAGTATCGAGAACACTCACAATGATCTACACATGCAAGATAAATCACTGCATACTCTCTCACAACATGTCACCATAACTCTCCCAAGTCCAACCATATCACTATGATCCTCCAGGAAGTAGCCATAAGACAACAGGAGAAACTCTGTAAATCATAATGTCCTACCAACACCTCAAAGTACAAAGTTGTGTCAAGTATGATCTCCTCTAGAACTCCAAATGAAAAGCCTCAACAACACCCAATCATTAAATCTCATAGATCAAATGAACATGTATCATGTAACCAACATAGATGTAAGCCTTTCTAATCAAGAAGATTAAACTCATAATAATTCCATAACCAGGAATAAGCCCAATCACATCTCCTAAACTCCTCATAAGGAACATCATAAATCAAACCATATGAACAAGGAGATAACCATGCTAACATCCCTCAAATGAACCCTCCAAAACTAATAACCATAGCTCAAGATCCATATCTATGAGAAGATAAAGCATAAAGAAAAATGCATCTAAAAGGATGGGAAATACCTTATAGATGATAAATCATCAAGTAGACC
Source organism: Cunninghamia lanceolata (assembly GCA_027924645.1). Taxonomy (NCBI): domain Eukaryota; kingdom Viridiplantae; phylum Streptophyta; class Pinopsida; order Cupressales; family Cupressaceae; genus Cunninghamia; species Cunninghamia lanceolata. Next base: position 4,728,721 of record BSBN01000148.1, on the reverse strand, counting down.
AAGAGTGGGGAATGAGAATGCCACTCCAGGATACACCAAGCCACAAAGACTCTCTCCAAGAATAGTCTCCTCTAGGTCCAAAATGAACTCATGTCCATATCTAGGTGTAGGCTCCTTAGTCTATCTACTAAAACCTCCAATGAGTAGCCATTTCAACAAGTGTCTCTAATCCAAAGAGAAATCCAACCTCACCTAAGTCTCCAAGTATCTAAGGGTACATCCATTATCAATCCATGCTAAACTCTAAATGCAACATCGCACTATCATGAAGCTCCCAAGCACATGATCAATATACTTAATACCAAGAGAACCATATGAGACCAAAGTCAAAGCTCCAACTGTAGATCTGCATAATCAAGGAACCCATCATGATATCATGATCTAACCATCTCCTCAAAGGAAGACCACATGCATCAATGCACACATTCTATCTCAAGAGACCCTGTATCATGTCAACACTCTAATCTAGAATCAAGAGTCCATCAAGATAGAATATCAACATCAGTAAAACAAGGATCAAAATCTCCAATCACATGAAGATAACCATCTACTGACAATAGAACTCAGGATGTCAAAGAACTCTCACTGAAACATGAATCATAATCCAAGAGCCTTTTCAAGACACCCACAACCACTACAAACGATCATCCATCACTAATGATGAATCCACATCACTGCCAAAGCTCCCAGTGAATTGTGATATTGAGTTATACATGGCAACAAAATAACCATCTCCTAAATTAAGATCATCTATGGCCCCAACACAATCAAGGAATCCTTATGTAACATCAACAACTCCCAAAAGGTAAAGTAAAACCATGATCTTCAAACTAAGAAGATAAAACCATCACTGTCAAAAGCTCACATAAAACCATTTATCCAAGCTATCCATGACATCATGATAAACATGCTATAAGTCCCAATAAACAACTATCCAGGCACTCTAATTATTCATCGTCTCATCTCAAAGCAACATACCAATATACACATGACCATAGACTAGGCCAACTAACAAAGTCTGCATAAACACTGAATCAATCTTGTGGATAAACACAGTCTAGATATGATTCATCCCACTATAGCCAAGGGGTAGCTAATCCACAAAACTACATACCTCAATGATCCAAAACACATGTAACATGCAAACTCATCATCACATTAGTAACATGCAAACTGAGATATCAAAGAAGATAACCTATAGACTCCAAGACTCAAACACCAAGTCAATGCTAGATTTGGTTTTCCAAACAAGTTCACAACACAAGTAACCATAGTCAAGGAACTACCAATCATCCACGAGATAAGAACATTCCCCTAAAACTACACCACAACATCACTTGTAATCATGAATCAAACATCATAGCCCATACCTGTCAATTGCATACATGATCATGTCATTCCAATGCAAAAGTGTAACTGTATATCCATGACACCATAATCATCATCATTTCTATACTTGTACTCAACTTCCACTGAAATGAAACTCCAAGTCTCACATGTGTATTAATCATGTCCTCAAACCATAAGACAACCTGTGTACCTATCTCCATCAAAGTCCAAAACTCTAAAAACACCTGTAAACCTATAACTAGAAGTACCAAATATCAAAACATGCTATACCATGCTGATGGTCACATAGCAACATACACTCCCACAATTTTGTGCCCCAAAAAACCATCCAAATGCACTCACAAGCACACCCTAAATCTCTGGCTCCCACAAGTGATCAAACAAGTACCAAACTCTCTCTACACACCAAACTAAAAATATACATGATCCAAAATATAGTACACTACAATAGCTCTCTGACGCTTATTTGAAATTGAAAATCTGATTCTGTATGCAAAAGTTATGAGCATAAAACTCTCCTGAAGCAATGCCTGGATTCAAGCACAAAAAATATAATCATGAAACCTATACCACTACATAGTGCTTTGAGAGACCTTTCTGATGCCTATAAGAAGTCAAAAATTAGAATTGTGGGCTAAATTTATGGCTCCCAGAAGAAAATGCCATCCAAGGGCTAAAAGGGGGCCCTAGGGGACCCAACCATACATGATGACATCATCGCTAACATGGCACTGACCCACATAGTGTGATTGTATGTTGACATAGCGTATGGTGCTAAGTTTGCATGCTGACATCATCACTGGTCCTACTAGCGTAGGTGTTAGACTGGAAGCAGGTCTAAAATTTGTTTTAATCCACGAAACAAGGCACATTTAAAAACATAGTTTAATTAAATTTAAGGTTTGAAATACATTTTTATTCACTGTCACAAATTTTTGAAAAGCCCATGAGGGGCGCTCTGCTGGTCGCCAGCGTTGGACTTCCAGTAGGCCTTGCCGACCTGGCCATGACTAGGGACCAGGACTAAGAGCTTAGGGCTCCACCAGACTGAGCACGACCAGCTAGCTGACAGGTTGACAGTCTCTACCATATCGTGCTATGCAGCCTTGCCATGCACAGGCCAGGGTACCCGCCCCATAAATGATTTTAATTTTTGTTTTCATTTTTTTTAATATCAATCTTGATTTTATTTGCATTTCTATAGTTAAATTACTTTTTTTAAAATTTTACTCCTCAACTATAGAACTGTGCAGGAATTTTTTTTTTAACCTGGCATACTTGCAGTCCATACAATCGTACGACTGAACTTGAGAGGGTAAAAAAAACTACTTTTTTCTCTAGTGACCTAAATAGGTCAAATTTTATATCATTCTTTGCCTCTCAAGCCTTCTGAATCCAATGGCAAGCTCCATTTTGTCCTGGGAGGTCATCTATGAAAACTCCCTCCTCAAAACCCTCATGATGCCATCCAAGAAACCCTTTTCCCAACTAAGATTTATAAACTGAAATCTGTAAAAAATCATCACAAATTTGCAATCCCAAAGCCCTCAAATCTGCAAACCAAAAACTTGCACAAAAACTTCATATCTTGTATTTGACCAAAATCTTTCCTACATTGTCATGGATTTAACTTTGCACTAGATCTACACAAATAAGGGTTATACCAAAATATGGATCTATGAAACCCCACAAACTCAAACCATGGTTTTGATAATATGACTACTAATCTCATAGATCTACAAAATAGTGTTAATACATAGAAGATCTATTGCAACCCACAATTCCTTCCATTAGATTCTCAAGATGGAGGAAAACACCTAGAACCATAATTGTATAGATACATCACATGCAAGCACATACAAACAACATGCAAGTTCATGAAAGTACATGCAACTCACATGCAAGTTCATGCAAGCCACATGCAAGCCCATGCAATTCCATGAAACTCACATGCAACTCCATGCAAGTACATGCAATTTGATGAGTGCCATGTAGCACCCATGACAATACACCTTTTTACCTCTCTTTTTCTTCCTTCTTATTCCATTGTCCTGATGATTGCACCATAGTAGATTGACAAGATTTTTTCTAATTATGTTTATGAGAGATGAATTACTTAAAATCACGATTGTTGATTGAAGGACTAATGTGCATTAAATTAATGGAAATATGCATAAATTCTCTCTTTTTGAATCTATAGGTGTAGATTTTCGGGCAAAGATAATTCTGGTCATCTCTGGAGGTGGTCCTAATAATCTCTGGAGCTGACATATGGATACCATACTAGTCTCCAATATTTTCCAATATAATTGGAGAGATTTTGAGATAAGGGGGTGAATCATCTCCGGAGCTGGACTAAAGTCATGAGCATATCTCTGGAGTTGCAAGATAGAAGCACACACCTCCTAAGCCTCCTCAACACAAATACATATTTCCAGCATCGCTTCCAGTCAACATTTCCAGTGGTAATTGGGGTGTTCCAGATATTACTCAATCAACACCTGAGTAACCGAATGAAGATCCTAGTTAACTGCTAGAAGTTTTATCTCTCTTTTTGATTTTGAATGAGTTCTTGACAAACTGATTTAAATACCTATATTTTAGGGCCTCAGTGCCCAGTTGTATTTGAAACTAAGACTCAGATTTAGTGAGATTGTTGTTCCATTAAAATCTATTTTAATTGCATGATTGTTACTCTGTAATTAAACAATTGATAGAATAAGAGATTGATGTTATCTCATAGATGAACTAGTAATTAGGGTAAGTGATATCTCATTCTTGGATTAGATATAAATTTACAAAGTAGCAGTAGAAGAATATAGTGGATGATTTATTATTATTGTAATCTCATTTTGATATAGACACTTTTCTGAATACAAAATGGTACAAAATGGTACTGATGGAATTGGACTGAAAGAAAATTGTGATATTATCTTCTTGTGCTAATTCATTACTTTAGTCTTCAACCCTAAGTGTGTGGAGCAAGGGCCCATTCCCACCACCATGACATAAGGCTAGTATTGTTTATTTGTTATTTTGTTTCAGATTATGTTGTTTTCTATTCTATTTCAAATTTTGTTTAAAGAGATAGTTATTGTTTTCTCATAGATAAATGTATGCTTCAATTGTATGGATTAGTATAGATCTACATTAGCAATTCATTGTTTCAGCTCTATTTCCAACATTTCTAGAATTTATTTTCATAGCAGATAGATTAGTAGCATTTGTTTCTTCAACCAATAGGGATCATTAGAGTTAGTTAAATAGACTAGCAACTATAGGATTCCTAATTGTAGATAGCCAAGGACACAACCCTAGATTTTACACATGAAAACATGATTAAATGTTGAGGACCAACGACCCTTGTCACAAGACATGAAAAACCTTAAAGATCTGATACCACTTGTTAGGAATTTATAGGTAGATCAAACCAATTCCACATAACCCAAAGGAGATAATGATGCATACAATCTTACAGATTTACCATAATGCAAAGATCAATAGACAATCAACAAGATAACACAAGATATACCCTGGGAAAACCCTCATTGAGGAAAAAAACCTAGCCTCCAAAAGCATCCATACTTAATGCATTATTTAGTAATAAGATATTATAATATGTTGGTGTCAACCACCGAGCCCAAGATCACAACTTGCAAATAAATCTTCACAGATGAGAGAAGCAACACAAGGCTATTTCACCAGAGATGAAAATATATTCAATGAGATAATTTACATAATGTACAATAGTGCCTTATAAAGGCAAGAAATATCTGATGGGTGAGAAAACTACCCAATACAGGAAAAAAACACCCTAAGGGATAAACTAAATATCCCTATGTTAAACTTAACACACTAACATCCCCCCTTAAGTGTAAACTTAGGGAGAATTATTATGCAAAATCAAGATGCAATATGGGTCTCAAATACACAACCATGTTAGGTACCCATTTACAATACAAAAAAAAAAATCTCTCACAAATGGAGAAAAGGAGAAAAAACCTGTGGGAAAAAACCCCTCTCCAAAGGAGAGAAAAGAAAACAAAAAATGATACATGGATGGAGGATTCAATACTACCCCTAAGGACTACACACATCATGTATATGCAATCAATGACCCCTCATAAGAGGGAAAGAGAGAGACTATATAGCCCCCCACAATGTGTAATCACATGCAAAAATGGTAAGTGCCCAAAGACAAAACATGATCCAATGTCGACAAACAACTTGTCTTCCTTTTGAAAGAAACAAAACTAGGTACAAATGTAGGTATGCTTCCCATTCTGGATAGGAATTAGCAAGTGAAATCCAAATGTAGGATGAAAATATCTCTAAAATTTGCTCATGTATCGCTAAGACCTTGGAAAATGATGCCACAAACCAATCAGGAATATGCCCAATCACAATAGAAGGTGACAAACAAGGTACCATTGGAAATTGATCTTGAACATTCTCCAAAGACAAAGATGGAGTGACAAAAGTTGTACCACAACTATCGCTAAATAGGAAAATTAATCCATCAAATGTGTCTTCCAAATCTAAAATGTGAGATTCAACAAACAAGGAACCAATGTCTGCAAGATAAGAATCCCAATGAGGTGGATCTGGAAAACAATATGCATCCTGATGTTCAAGATCATGGAAAGTAGCAACCAATGAATGTGAAGGCTCAACAAGTATCTTTGTAGGAGGAGTGGAAACCTCATCATCAAGATGTGCTAGGTGTTCCAAAGAAGAAAACTCCTATAGTGTATCAAAGTCATATGGTATATTATTTGAATCATCAAGAGGTATAAAACAATATGAAGCAGGATCATCTGGGAATGGTGGAGTATTAGGATCTCCATATAACTCCCAATGTTTGGTCCATGGAGCATGGGGACACTCAATGTCAACAATGAAACACAATGCATTATCATCAACATGAAGAGCAATCACTCCGAAAACATGATCTCTTTTGGAACTCCAAACAAACTTTTTACTCCAAGAAGTACCAATTTGAGGAACAAGACCATATAGATATGGCAAAAGATGAAGCCATCTCAAGTGCTTCAATATACCATCTTTCCATTGTTTATAGTTCACTCTTTTCAAGATGATTAGAGAAGGGTGAAATGAAAAACCTATAATGACAAGATAATTCTCTGAGTTTACAAAGACATGAAATCTTCAAATCAACAAAATTAGGAAAACCATCATTTGGAAAGGCAAAATAGCCCACAAGCAAGTGAAACCGCCAAAATAGATGATGGTAATTATGTTAACAAACAATAATCTGCACCAGATCCAAGTTATCAAGCAAGCACTCCACTCTACCCATGAGCCTCTATGAGTTCTTCACAAGCACTATAGAAGTGCTGTATATATAAAGCCTCAAGATTACTTTTGCAGGGTAGATGTGGGATTAAATATTCAAATGGAACTCAAAACACAATGCACACGGGCCCACCACCAAAACCCTAGATAAATATTTCATTACAAAACTTTAGAGATATTAAAGTTTGCAAACAAAATGTATTGATGCCTACATCAAACTACTATATTGCACATGAGAATTTGTGCTTTCAGCAATGAGTATATGGTGATAAAATCTACAGTCTAAGCCCTCCGAAATGATTCTGCAACTTTCACACAAAGATTTGTTCAGGTGACAAGGGTGGATCTACACGCTAGTCATCCAAACTTTGCATGGGAAAGGATATGCACCTCTCACATGTGGATGTGCACTAGAAATGAATATACGTCCTTCAATTTGGAGTGATGCAGCTTTTGAGATGGAACTGTGTACAACCCTCCAAATGCATGGGAGTCTTCATGAAGTAACAACAAATTATCACAAAAAAATATGAACTATGAAGGTCTAGGCTTGAATTCAGATTGCAAAGGACATCATTGATCAAAGATTGGGCCAGTGAGCAGAAAATCAAGTCCCTTGAATGAGAATCGTAGCCTCCAATGTGTGAACACCTCCTCACAAAAATGCAAATCACGCCCAAAACATCTAGATATGTTGCAGTGTCTTTGCCAAAGAGTGGAACAATAACATCTTCTAGATATCTCTTGGCCTGGGAACGTTGTGATAAAATCAATGATCTCAAAACAACTTTGATGAAAACTCTCAATGGCAAAAGAAAGTGCAGGTTGAAGGCTCTAATATCATGTTGGTGTCAACCACTGAGCCCAAGATCACAACCTACAAATAAATCTTCACAGATGAGAGAAGCAATACAAGGCTATTTCACCAGAGGTGGAAATATATTCAATGAGATAATTTACATAACATGTACAATAGTGTCTTATAAAGGAAAGAAATATGTGACAGGTGAGAAAACTACCCAATATGGGAAAAACCCACCCTAAGGGAAAAATTAATTATCCCTATGTTAAACTTAACACACTAACATAATACACTTAGAGAGTCTCCATGAACACCTCTAAAATAGTAAGCTCCTCTGATGCATCTTCCATGTATCCAAGCATGAATCCACACATCCCATGCAATGCTTTACAATATGCACTCATAAGAGAAAGCTCAATACAATGATAGCTTTTCACGCAACCTACAAAATAAGAGCCAACCCAAACCAGTAACCATGTGTTTGCTTTTATAGAGTCAAGCTCACACAAATACAACTTGTGGTATTCCAGATAAAATCATGTGACTCAAAACCATGAGCACAAAACCATTGACCCCAAAATTAAATATTTTTCACAAATAATAAATAGATTCCTTATGTCTCCCAATGTTAAATACAACTTTTACAAGTGACACCAAATAAATATTTAATGTGGCTAAACACATCAATTAAGATGCATAACAAAAGAATATTTATATTACGTAATTAAATTAACTAATGCTATGCAAGGTGAATGACACATTTTTCCCAACAACTATGTTTGACACAACTTTGCTAGATGCTTTCATCTAATCACCTTTCAAGGTCTGAACTGATCCTTTTAATTCTTTTATCTCTACAAGAAGAGCATCTCTATCGAATGGGAAAGCCTCACTTGATGGGATTGAAATAATAGGCACAGGGGTGCTAGAAGATGCTAACTCCTTTTCCTCTAGGGATCTTAACCTCACCAAGTCATCTTTATATCTCTTTTATAGGTCGTTGTAATCCTTTTGCAGTTTCAAAACTATAGTCTGGCTAAACATTGTAGTATCAACTACCAAGGATACTACATCTGGTGTTGGAGTATCGACAACTCTTTTAATAATCAAATTACCCCTCAACTAATCAATGCTCTCAACCACATCTGGTTTGCTTGTGTTGGGTGCTAAGGTCAATATGGCCAATGTTTCAAAAGTTGGATTGAAACCACAACCAAAATCTTCTTCCACCCACTCTTTAGTGGAGAAAACTACCACATTTTGTTTCCTTATGGTTTCAAAGGCTAGGGCATTTGCTAGACTTGAATTTGGTAATAGCAATATGTCACTCTCCATTACCATCAATATCCCTTCTTCAGGAGTGATATTATCTAATCTCAAGTCAAATTCAGACAAGACTCTTGTGGCTAGATCCTTCTCTTCAGATGCATCAATTTTCCCTCTTTCCTCTTCAAGCCTAGCCTGATAGATTGCTTGTTTTCATCTCAACACAAAATCTTTGAACTCCTAACTCTTTACAAACTCATCATCTTTCAAATAATTTTGGCAAGCAAGTCCCCTGATGTCTCTAGTCTCATGATTAGAAACCTTTAAATAATCAAAATTCCTATTTTGAGGCATTAGTGGTATAATCATACCTATTTCTTCTTCATTCATTATATTTGTAGTTCCCCCTCCCTTGAAGTATCCTCAATATCTACAATCTCTATGGGAGCGTTGCCTTTATCTTGGGAGGATATTTGTCCTTAGATGTCTTCAAATTTCCTTCTTTTTCTTTGTCCTTTGAGGTCTTCTACCTCTTAGCCCATTGGCTATCTACATCCGCAATATCTTGAAGAACTCCTTCATGTGTGTCTTCACTCCTTGCCCTAACATAACATTTTATCCTCACACCAAGATCCGTTTGCACTTGAGGAGGTCTCTCCTCCTTAGGAATCATCAATGTATATGAAATCTCTGACATCTTCCTGATCCTGATGATCCTATCCTTTTCTTGAAGACAAGAACCCTAAAATATAGGATCTCTCTTAATCCTCTAATTTTTTACTTTAATAATTCTTTCACATGTCTTAAGTTTGTTATCAGCTTCTTCATATGTCAGGGAATTCCTTATCACATCCTCAGCAAAATTCATGTCATGAGGGAATGCAGACTTTTTCACATGCGACGGTGACAATCACCCTTGTCCAGTTCATTTTGCATAATAAACATTCTTTTCTCTACATCATTATGATTGAGTTTACATTGTTATGGCATAGATCCAGCTCTATCACCACATTGCGATAGACTCCACCATTTTTTGGCAACAACACAATACTCTCTTTCATGGTTGTTCTCACTCACATGCTAGGGGGCAGGAGGAAAACTTACTCAAGGGGTAGGTATTCTTTATACTTTGCCCTTTTCTTTACTTTAAAATATCTGTATATTATACATTCTAATATTTTAAGGGGGGAATATATCCTCCTCACATGTGCATTCATACATGCACCCTTCTTCATTCACACCCCCTAGGGTATAGCTTATCAATTCACCCCTTGGGAGATTTGTTTACTTTTGCACTCCTTGAAGCGTTCACCCTGTGCAGTGTTGGTGTTTTATATGCTCCTTGAGGCGTTGTTAAATAAAGCTCCCTAAGGCTTCAAATTTTAATGCACCCCCTAAGGCATTAATGGTATACGATAAACTAACATAATGCAACTTGCTAGCCCGTGAATACATGTAGTCTACAAGCCACCTAGCATAGCACAACTTGCTAGCCTATGTGCTTCATATGACCTAACCTTTTTATGCTCATGGTCACCTAGCATAACTTTCTAGCCCATCATCCATGAGGTATTTTGACTTACATGACCCCTAGCAATAGAGAAAGCTAGTGCCAAAGTCATGTACTCTTCTACATTCATATTGATTTCTCCCAGGTGTCTATTTTGTATGACTTATCTTTTTAATGCAATCAATTGAGTCATTATGTTCTTCTATCTCCTTGTTATAATTCATAGATATTTTTGGTATTCTTTTATTTTTGTTACATTTTGGGGACGATGCAAGGTATTGAGACAACCTTTCATACCAAGGTCTATTTACTTTGGTGACTCAAAATTTTAATTTTGTTTTCTTGTATGTTTGATAGTTTTAATGATGTTTTCCATGTATACTTCATGTATGCCCTATGTATGCTTCCTATATGCTCCATTTATGATTCATGTATGCTCTATGTATAATTAGTGTATGCTCCGTGTTTGCCTCATGTGTGCTCCATGTACGCTTTGTGTATATGTGTGATTTAGGCTATGTGTCTTGTGTGTGTGTAACCTCTTTATCTAAATATTGTCAACTCATAGGATCCTAAGCTCGAGGTCTATCACATCTCTCAACTTAGAAACATTCTATCTTTCTTTTACCATACTTTAGTGAGTGTATGAATGTAAGATCATACCCTCGTTAAAGTGGGGGCTAAATGTAGTGTTTTAAATTATAGCCTCTTACAATTTCACACTAGATTTGGAACTCTTTTCAACATATGTACAAATTAGAGGAAAAATTGAGACACTAAGTTAAGTTCCTTGACAACTAGCATTGCAAAAACACATAATTCTAGAATACTAGCGCCCAATGCTAGTCTCCTGTCCATTGGCCTCGAAAGTTTAAACTTGAATGTTAGCCTTGTTGGCTTGAGTGATGCACTTTGTTGGCCTTGTTGTCTTGAGTGATGCACCTTGTCAACTGACCCAATTAAGTACCCGAGATTCATATATAAATAAATCTCTCCCTCATTTAACACATGAAAGATAGGAATGACAAAAGATACACATGAATGATCTATGAATGCAACTTCTATCTAACAAGCCCTCTCTCTCTCTCTCTCTACAAGCTCTCTATTTATGAAGATTACTGTTGTATGCACTAACCCTTCTTGTAGGTCTTCAAGGAAGCTTCTTCCTCTTTCAACTCCTTGTGGATTGTGACATCCATCCAACAAGGGTTTCATGCTCATGGTAACTCTATTTCATGATATTTGTTTATTGTAGTTCTTATCATTTACTTTTCCTCTACTCATTTCAAGCACACACTCTCTATCATCATTATCATTGTTGTTGTGGAGGTGGAAACAACAACATGGGGTTTGACCGAGGCAAGCCCCTATACAAAAAAAACATTTTCCCTCTTTTGTGTGTTCAGTTCATAATCAAGAGTTTTAGGTAATGACGAGTGAGAGGAAGATGAAAGGAGTAGAGTTTGTTGCACACAGGTTTTATCAATGCAAAAACCCTAGGACTAGGGTGCCTAGCACCAAAATCCCACCAGATCTATCCTTGCTTCTGATGATAGGTTTCGTCTATCCTATTTATTCCTGATCTGCTTCTTGTTTCTGTATATTTGATGTGTAACACTTGTAGGTTGTAATTTTAGTCAGTTCTAAAGGTCACTTAAAACCATGGATCATTCTATTCTCATATCAATCTCCACTATTACAACAAAAGATCAAAGCCTAGACAGCTTGGCTTTCCCTTAAGAACTGTATCCAAGCATAAAAGTCTTCATCAACTTGTGTTCCAATGTTTGATAGGAAGGATTGATATAATTAGTTCATACTTGATTAGGTCTCTTTTTCTATCTTACAAAAGTTCCTGAGTGTGAAGAATCTCTAAAAGTCTGAACTTCGAGAACAAAGAATGGGGACAAGAGTTAGGTTGGGAACAAACCTAGGACTAGGGATCTTTGATGAGTGCTAGGTAGCACCCAGAATAATATACCATTTTTACCTCTATTTTCCATCCTTCTTATGTTGTTGTCCTAGTAATTGCACCATAGTAGACTGATAAGGTTTGTTCTAATTACATTAATGAGAGATGAATTATCGAAAGTCATGATTTTTGATTAAAGGAATAATGTGCAGCAAATTAATGGAAATATGTAGAAATTCTCTCTTTTTGTATCTACAGGTGCAGTTGTATGGTCAAAGAAAATTTTGAGCATCTCCGGATATGGTCCGAATAGTCTCCAGAGTTGACATGAGGGATGCTACACTAGACTCCAATGTTTTTCCAATATGACTGGAGATATTTTGAAATAGGAGGACAAAGGGTGGTTCATCTCTAGAGCTAGACATAAGTCATAAGCGCATCTCTGGAGCTCCAGACAAAAGTACACACCTTCTGAGCCCTCCTTAGGACAATGCAGAGTTTCCAACGCTACTATCAGTCAACAATTTTGGGGGCAATTAGAGTGCTCTGGGGATTACTCAGCCATTACCTAAATGATCAACTCTACTTGACTACTAGAAGTCTAATTCCTCTTTTATTGATTTTTCATGAGTTCCTAAAAGACTTATTAAATACCTATATTTTCATGGCCTCATTGCCTAGTTGTATTTAAACTATGACTCTAGATTTAGTGGAACTATTGTACCACCAAAGTCTATTTTAGTTGCATGATTTTACTCTACAGTTAAACAATTGATAGAATAAGAGATTGATCCTATCTCATAGATGAACTGATAGTTAGAGTAGAGTGATATCTCATCACTTGATTTGATATATAGATATATAAGGTAGAAGCAGAATAGAGACAGGGATCATTGAATTGTTGTAATCTCAATTCTTCTAGACTGGATACATTTTATGAATACAAAGCATACTAATGAAATTAGACTAAAGAAAGATTGTGATACTTTATTCCTATACTAATTTATTTCTTTAGTCTTCAGTCCTAAGGGCGAGGAGCAAGGGCCCGCTCCTACCATTCAAGACAGGAGGCTAATATTTGTTTGTTCATTACCTTGTTTCAGATTCTACTTAGGAAAATAGTTATTTCTTTCACATAGATAAATGTATGTTTTAGTTGTGTGGATTAGAATAGGTCAATGTTAGCAATTTACTATTTCAACTACGTTTTTAGTACTTTCAAAATTTACTTTCATAGTAGATAAATCAACAATATTAATTTCCAGAGAAAATAAGATTAGTAGAATTAGTTAAATAGATTGGTAACTATAGGATCCCTAATTGTAGATAGCTAAGGACACAACCCTAGACTTGACACATGAAAACATGATTAAATGGTAAGGACCAATGACCCTTGTCAAAGAACCTATTACAGAGCAACTCTTCCATATGACCTGCTTGGTAAAACAAAGGATAACCTTGGCTAAGGAGTCCATTCCAGCCAAGCAAACAACGGAAGCTATTGTTATGGCAGAAGAAATTACATTGACCTTTACCCAGACTTCTATCCATAGAAAGCAAAGGAAAGGAATAGGGCAGAGTAAGAAAGCAAAAAGAACTCCGAAGACACCTGAGTCTAGTAGACATTATAGGGCTGGGGAAGAATCTGCTGATTCAGTTGAAGTCCCTTTGGTGAGGAAAAGAAAACAAAGCAAAGTAGTTAAGGGGACTCCCCTAGAGTCACTTGTTCATCCAAGGTCTCAGATTCTAAAGCCACAACATTCCCAAGCTCCAGAGATAGTAGACAAAGAAACCTTCACCATTCCTTCAAACTCTAAGGATAGTGCACCTACTTCAGAGGCACAAGCTCCACTGGTGCTATGAAGAAGCTAGAGAAAGAGACAACCTACTCAGGCTAAAAAGGATATTGCTCTCTTAGCTAAGGTCCTCATGGGCTTCCAAACTTCCATGGCTGGGGCTAGACCTTCATCAGTCCCAACATTTGCAAAAGAAAGCCAAGAAGAAGTTTAGGATAAGGAGACTTTAGGGGAAAATGAGAAGGAACAAGATGATGTAGCTGACAATGTGGAGAAAAAATCCATTGAAACCCTCGATGAGGAAAGAGTAGAAGAGGGAGTAATAGGGAGTTACTCTCACCCCTCTAATCAGGAAGATATAGAGGTTCCAAGGGAACAACAACTATTAGAGGAAATTGATAATCTAAAGAGACTGTTGTGGGGGAAAAACTTAATCATCACTGACCTCAAAAAGGTCATGAGAGAGAAAGAAATAGAACAAAAGTAGATAATTTAAGGGCTGCAAGTAGAACTCAAGGACAAACAAAAGATAATTCAGGAGAAGGAGGTGGAAATCAAAGAAAAAGAAAAGGAAGCAGCACAAAATATCAGAGAAAAAGAAGAGGAAGTAGCACAAAATATTTCTTATATTGTGAGAGCTAGAGATAATAGTCTCACATTAATTGCAGCACTCATTGAAAAGACACAAGGTCAAGCCAAACAATTGACATGGGCCAATAACAAGATAGATGATCAAGAAGAATACATTCATGAGCTGTCCAGCCTAGCCGCAACCATGGAAAAGGGAATTCAAACAAACCCATACCTAGGGGCGGTTCCAATTGACATCCCTAAGGCCTTGTTTCATTAGGCAAGAAGATGTCAAGAATATGATGCATCAAAGCCAATGCTGCAACTACCAAAAGTAGTGACTGCCATGTCACAAAAAGTACAAACCTTGGAGAAAAAGGTCATCCAAGTAGCCACCATTTCATTTGAAATCATACCTTGCAGACCTCCCAGTGGTAGTTATGCTCTATTTTTGCAAGAATGAATCCTCCAGAGGAAGATATCATTGATTTTGTCTAATTTAATTGAGGACATAGAAACTGAGGTAGGCTTCATGAAGGCATACATGAAAGGGCTTGATGTGGATAAGGATTTCCTGTGTGAGCTGTATTTGCATGGATTTTGCATCAATGATCATACCTTCTTTATCAACTACATTGTGGGGGAATGCCAACTTAGGGCATTCATGTCATTAATGAGAAATCATCAAATTTGGAACAAAAGGATGGAAGCTTACATAAAGAAGGATGCAGAAACAAGCCTCTTCCTCAGGAGAGAATGTCCAAACCCTAGGGCTTTTGAGATTCATTTTAGGCTAAACATTTATTCCCTAGAAGGTAAGACAAAGATTTTGCCTCTATATCAGAAACATCTACAGGAATGTGCTATTGATTTTGGTCTCCTCATGAACAATTTGTCCAATCAAATGCTTCCAGTGGCAAAGAGAAGATGGAATACATTAACTATAGAACAAAAGATGAGAGAAATAGTGTCCCCTACCAACCTAAGGTTGTTTATGAGGAAAGCCAGAGCAGTGTCCAAATTGATGGACCAACACAAACAAGATTGGATAGGTGGTTGTTTCAGACCTCCTCTCATTATTGAGCTTCTGCCTATATGGGCGGAACAGATGGAAGATGCCAGATTTGAAGAATGGATGAGGCAGGTTGAGAAGTTTAGGGGGAATGGCAATATAAACAATAGTACTTGGCCCACATATGCAAATGACTTGAATTTGATTGATAGAATATTCTGCCTAAATAAGTCCAAGTTATGAAGAGCAGGAGGACCTGCTAACCTTCAAGTTCAGGGGGCATGATGAGTGCCAGGTAGCACCCAGAATAATATACCCTTTTTACCTCTTTTTTCCATCCTTCTTATTCTGTTGTCCTAGTAATTGTACCATAGTAAATTGATAAGGTTTGTTCTAATTACATTAATGAGAGATGAATTATCAAATGTCATGATTTTTTATTGAAGGACTGATGTGCAGCAAATTAATGGAAATATGTAGAAATTCTCTCTTTTTGCGTCTACAGGTGCAATTATATGGGTAAAGGCAATTTTGAGCATCTTCGAAGATGGTCCTAACCGTCTCTGGAGCTGACATGAGGGATACTACACTAGACTCCAATGTTTTTCCAATATGATTGGAGATATTTTGAAATAGGAGGACCAAGGGTGGATCATCTCCAGAGCTGGATAGAAGTCATAAGTGCATCTCTAGAGCTCCAAACAAAAGTACACACCTTCGGAGCCCTCCTTAAGACAATGCAGAGTTTCTAGCGCTGCTATCAGTCAACACTTTTAGGGACAATTAGAGTGCTCCAGGGATTACTCAACCAACACCTAAATGATTGAGTGAAGGCTCTAGTTGACTGCTAGAAGTCTAATTCCTCTTTTATTGATTTTGCATGAGTTCCTAAAAGACTTATTAAATACCTATATTTTTAGGGCCTCGTTGCCCAGTTGTATTTAAACTAAGACTCCAGATTTAGTGGAACTACTGTACCACTAGAGTCTATTTCAGTTACTTGATTTTACTCTGCAGTTAAACATTTGATAGAATAAGAGATTGATGCTATCTCATAGATGAACTGATAGTTAGAGTAGAGTGATATCTCATCACTTGATTTGATATATAGATATATAAGGTAGAAGTAAAATAGAGATAGGGATCATTGAATTGTTGTAATCTTAATTTTTTCAGATTGGATACATTTTCTAATACAAAGCATACTGATGAAATTAGACTGAAGAAAGATTGTGATACTTTATTCTTGTACTAATTTATTGCTTTAGTCTTCAGTCCTGAGAGAGAGGAGCAAGGGCCCACTCCTGTCATTCAAGACAGGAGGCTAATATTTGTTTGTTCATTACCTTGTTTTAGATTCTACTTAGGAAAATAGTCATTGCTTTCACATAGATAAATGTATGTTTCAGATGTGTGGATTAGAATAGGTCAATGTTAGCAATTTACTGTTTTAGCTAGCTATTTTCAGTACTTTCAGAATTTACTTTCATAGCAGGTAAATCTGCAATATTCATTTCCAAAGCAAATAAGATTAGCATAATTAGTTAAATAGATGGGTAACTATAGGATCCCTAATTGCAGATAGCCAAGGACATAGCCTTGGACTTGACACATGAAAACATGATTAAATGCCAAGGACTAACGACCCTTGTCAATGTTGATGTTTTGGAAAACCCTAGCACCTAATGAAAAGTGCCTCAAATCGAAGGAAAAAAAAGGTTGAAACCAAAACCAAATACAAAAACAAAAGACCCAAAGGGGGTTAAAAAACATAAAACATTCCAAAGAAAACAAGAAAATAAAAGGGAAGTGAAAACAAGAAAAGAGAGGGTCCCCAAGTTGCTCAAGCAAAAGATGGGGCATGTATGCAAGGCATTACAATTGGTGACTTTACTTGGAAAATGTGTTGGATCTAGGGCATACAACTGAGAGGGGGGGGTGAATCAGTTGTATAAAACTTCTTCTCATTCAAACACTTAACTTACTGTTGTTAGTTAGCAGCATATCAAATAATCATCCATGGAAGCATAATACATAAACACAAGAGCAGATAAGCATCAACACATTGAACACCAAGATTTTGACGTGGAAAACCCGGTTAAGGGAAAAACCACGGGGTGATTAACCCAAGAATTATTCTCTGTTAGAAGAATAAAGAAAAATGAATGGCACATGCCAATAAGGGCTCACTGCCCGAGCACACTGCTCACAAAGAGGCCCACTGCCTACAAGGAGACACACTGTCTACAAAGTGATGAAAATCACAGTCTTGAACTGGAGAATGACATCTCTACCATGTCCGGATTAGTTCCAATTAAGCCCAACAATCTCTGCTCTGCCTTTCGCACGTTTCTTCGCTATAACATGCTCATCCTCACACCACACACTGAAATGAACTCACAAACCGTTATTTATACAAGACATCGACTTAGGAACAAACATCTAAGTCGGAAAACAACCATAGGAGTATCCGCAAGATGAATAACACATCCGGTCGGCCATCACAAGAACATTCACAGGATGAACAACTCATCCGGTCGGCTACACAGAGCAAGAACTTCATCCGGAAGAATAACTTCAATTCCGGGCTCTACCATCAATGCGGACCAACAACACAACCTAAACAAGATCCAAGAACCTTCACAAGCCTGTCTGAATGTCCGGATACATCCGCACTTCCTCTGCTTACTGGGATCTCTTGTCTTCCTCATCCGGAACTTCAAGAACACAGTCTGTCGCCACTGTCATAATGCAAGAGGTACTTCCAGACCTCCAAATCATACACAAATCAGGATGACACATCACAAGGACATCCCAAACACTCCTTCCAATCCGCAGATTAGGGTAATACAATTCCGGACCTCACCGGACCTTTTTGTGATCCTCTGTCACCTCCGGATACTTGCCGGACCCGGTTCTATACCGGCAGCCACAACTCCTTCAGATCTTCATGCGGACCTCTGAAATCTTAACTGTAGCATCTCAAGACTCATATCTACTAACCCTTTGATCCGCATCCTCCGGTTCTCATCCTATACAGTACATTTACCTTCTTCTCATCACTGTTCTTCACTGTTCCTGACTGAGACTAATTTTCTCAATATCCTCAGCACACAGCTCATCAAATCCTTCTTGTCAATGCAATATGAGTATGTTGACATCAATGACAACACTGGATAACCTCATACTTGCAACAATCTCCCCCTTTGTCATTGATGGCAACATATGATGTGAAAAACCATTAAGACAAGAACTTCAACTTTTCATATGTCTTCTCTTCCTTTACTGCTCCCCCTTTGATCATCAACCACTTATTTTTCACATGTTTTCTCTCCCCCTTTGACATCAATGGCAAAGGGCTCATACTTTCAATTCTCATGCATCAGAATCATACCAGCTGCTCCCCCTTAGTTGCAGCTCCCCATTAGTCCGGATCACAAGATATGACTGTGATAGCCACCGGACTGATGCACATCAGTGCATCTTAGTTCATCACCGGAGGGGCCATGACCCCTAACTTCTCCCGGAGATATTCAAAAGAGTCCTTGGGAAGAGGTTTTGTAAAGATATCTGCAATCTGATCCTTGGAGGGAACATACTCCAATCTGACTTCTTCCTTGTTTACTTGTTCTCTCAAAAAGTGAAATTTGATAGATATGTGCTTAGTCTTAGAATGCAATACCGGATTCTTGGAAATATTAATTGCACTTGAATTATCACAGAAAATTGTGATAGGCTCCTCATATTCAACTTTGATGTCTCTTAGCATCTGCTTCATCCATAAGATTTGAGTGCAACTACCTGCTGCTGCAATGTATTCTGCTTCAGTTGTAGACAGAGATATTGCATCTTGTTTCTTGCTTAGCCAAGAAACCAATCTCTTCCCCAAAAAGAATGCTCCACCACTAGTGCTCTTCCGGTCATCCACATCTCCTGCCCAATCTGCATCTGTGTAAGCATGAAGAGAGAAATCCGGATCTCTAGGATACCATAGACCATACTCAACTGTTCCTTTCAAGTATCTAAAAATTCTTTTGATTGCCATAACATGAGATTCTCTAGGATCAGCCTGGAATCTTGCCACAAGACCAACAGCCTGCATTATATCTGGTCTAGTTTGAGTGAGATACAACAATCCACCAATCATTGATCTATACTTTGTCTGATCTGCCTTTGGAGAATCATCATCTTTGCTTAACTTACATCCGGTTGCCATAGGAGTGTTCATAGGCTTTGAGTCTTCCATACCAAATTTCTTTAACAATTCTTTCACATATTTGGTCTGAGAGATGAAGATCCCTTCTTTTGTTTGAGTAATTTGCAGACCCAAGAAGAAATTCATTTCACCAAGCATAGACATTTCAAACTCACTTTTCATCTGATTTGCAAAAGTTTTGCACATACTATCTCTTCCTCCAAAAATGATATCATCCACAAACACTTCAACAATCAGAATGTTTTCATGATCAATTTTGAAATATAAGTTACTGTCAGCAGTACCTTTGTTGAATCCAATCTGCACAAGATGCTTATCCAACCTTTCATACCATGCTCTTGGGGCTTGCTTCAATCCATACAAAGCTTTCTTCAACTTGCAGACCATATCATTATTATCAGACAATTGAAATCCATCCGGTTGTTCAATGTAGACTTCTTCTTCCAGATCACCATTTAGGAAGGCAGACTTGACATCCATCTGATATACCTTGAAGTCTTTGAAGGCAGCAAATGCAAGAAGTAATCTGACTGCTTCAATTCTTGCTACCGGAGCAAAAGTCTCTTCAAAGTCAATTCCTTCTATTTGAGAGTAGCCTTTGCAGACCAATCTAGCTTTGTTTCTGATTACTTCACCAGCTTCATTTAGTTTGTTCCGGAAGACCCACTTGGTTCCAATTACATTCCTGTCTCTAGGTCTGGGAACAAGATCCCAAGTATGATTTTTCTCAATTTGCATCAGTTCATCTTCCATTGCTTTGGTCCAGTTTTCATCATTGCAGGCTTCATTTATTGTTTTAGGTTCAATCTTTGAAATCAGACAACATTCATTCTGATCTTGAGCAATATTCCTTCTAGTTTGTACACCTTTGCTTCTGTCACCTATGATCTGATCTTCAGAGTGATTCAGTCTTACATACCTTGGAATTTTGGGAGTATCCAGCACTGCTGTTTCTTGATCAGCCTCATTCAAACCTAACTCTTCTTCTTGATTTACCGGATCAGGCTGACTCTGTCTCACCGGAGAGGATTGAGGTCCTTGAACACTGTCTTGGTCATCTTCATCAAACTCATAAAATCTTGAAGGCTTCTCAATTCCTTCATCAACCTTTACATTGGTGCTTTCTATCATCTTCCTCAATCTCTTATTGTAACACCGGTATGCTTTGCTTTGAGTGGAGTAGCCCAAGAAAATTCCTTCATCACTTCTAGCATCAAACTTTCCTAGATCTTCATCTATTTTAATATAACACTTGCTACCAAATACTCTGAAATATTTCACAGTAGGAGTGATGCCAAACCAGAGTTCATAGGGGGTCTTACCGGTGTTGTTTCTGATTTGAACTCGATTGAGAGTGTAGACTGCAGTGCTGATAGCTTCTTTCCAAAACATTTGAGGAACATTTGCTTCCAACATCATTGTTCTAGCAGCTTCCTGGATGGTCCGGTTCTTTCTCTCAACTACTCCATTCTGCTGTGGAGTCTTAGGAGCAGACAACTGTCTTCTTATACCCTGTTTCTCACAAAAGTCAATGAATTCACCAGATGTAAATTCACCACCTCTATCAGACCTTAGACACTTTAGTTTCAATCCAGTTTGATTCTCCACCATAGCTTTGAAGATTTTGAACTTCTCAAAAGCTTCTGATTTTTCTTTTAGAAAGGTAACCCACATCATCCGGGAATGATCATCAATTAACAACATGAAATATCTATCACCTTGCAGACTCTTGATTCTTGTCGGACCACATAGATCAGTATGTACTAATTCCAATAATCCGGTAGAAGACTGATCTTTGCTTTTAAAAGAGACTCTGCTTTGTTTGCCTAACTGACATTCTTTACACACACTATTTGTAGGTTTTATCAACTTTGGAAGATCTCTCACAGCCTGAGTATTGCTTATTTTGATGATGTTATCAAAATTTACATGACACATTCTTCTATGCCATAACCAACTCTGATCAATTTGAACAAACAAACAACTTTTATTTGAACCAACCAGATGAAAGATGTTACCTCTTGTCTGAGTACCGGATGCAATTTCAGTTCCGGAGCTTGTAAAGATTCTGCATTTTCCATTCTTGAACCGGAGATCATAGCCTTTGTCCACTAACTGACCAACACTGAGAAGATTGTGCTTCAATCCTTCAACATACAGTACATTACCTATTTTGCTCTTACCATCAAAGGAGATAGTTCCCCTACCTCTGATTCTGCCAGCAGAATTGTCACCAAACTTTACCATTCCTCCTTCATATCTCTCCAAGTCTAAGAACTTATTCTTGTCACCAGTCATATGGTGAGAGCATCCACTGTCAATAACCCAATCATCCTTTTCTTCCACTTGAGCAGCCAAGGCTTTTTCAACAACTTTGTGATTGACAGATTCAGAGAGCAAGGAATCTTCTTCCTTGATGGCTATAAACACCCACTCATTTCCGGATTTGCTTCCTGGTTCTGATTCATCATCTGTTACTCCTTCATTGTCATCTTCTTCATGAACATAATAGCAATTCTTTTGAAACCTTTGTCTGTGAGTATTAGATCTTGCAGATCTCTCCGGACATCTTGAGGCAAAATGACCAATCTTATTGCAGTTGAAACACTTAAAGGGTAGTTTTCCTTCATACTTACCGGATCCTCTTGGCAGTCTCTTTGCAATGAGGGCTTCAAGTTGAGCTGTTTCTGCTTCTTCTTCTTCCATGTCTCTTCTTGCTTGATCATACCATGACATTTTCTTTGATGAGTTTTCACCCGGATCAAATCTCTGTTTGCCTTTCACATAGGCACTGGCTTTGAAAGCAGATTCAGTCTTGGGAGGATCATCTCCAAACTCAGTCATTTCAAATGCAGCTAGTTTGCCAGCCAGTTGTTCTCTTGTGACAGTTGTGTGGGCTCTGAATTCATCAATGGCAGCAACTTTGATTTTGTAGGCAGCAGGAAGGGATCTTAGGATTTTGCAGACAATCTCATTTTCATCTAAAGTTCCACCAGCATTTCTGATTCCACATACCAGCTCATTTACTCTTGGCATAAAGGTAGTGATGTTTTCATCATCTCTCATTTTCAATCTTTCAAATTTCCCTTTCAGACTTTGCAACCTTGCACTTTTGACAAACTCATCTCCTTCATACAGAAGTTCCAATTTAGTTAGGATCTCATATGCAGTGGGTAGGTCAATGACATTCGAGAGATCTGAGTCATTCAATGCGCTTAGAAGAGCTTCCTTGGTCCGCAGATTGTTTTCAGCTTCTGTGATTTCATTCAGAGTTGTCGGACCACCTTGTGGAGGTACATATGGTTTTGAAATCATACCCAGGTATGCTTTTCCCATGCATTCCAAGTGACACTTCATGCGACCTTTCCAGAGAGTGAAGTTGGTTCCATCGAACTTCAGACTATCCTTCTTATATGACGACATCCTGGATCTCCTCAAGCGGTTAAGCTCTTGTCAGAGGAACTTGGCTCTGATACCAATTGTTGGATCTAGGGCATACAACTGAGAGGGGGGGGTGAATCAGTTGTATAAAACTTCTTCTCATTCAAACACTTAACTTACTGTTGTTAGTTAGCAGCATATCAAATAATCATCCATGGAAGCATAATACATAAACACAAGAGCAGATAAGCATCAACACATTGAACACCAAGATTTTGACGTGGAAAACCCGGTTAAGGGAAAAACCACGGGGTGATTAACCCAAGAATTATTCTCTGTTAGAAGAATAAAGAAAAATGAATGGCACATGCCAATAAGGGCTCACTGCCCGAGCACACTGCTCACAAAGAGGCCCACTGCCTACAAGGAGACACACTGTCTACAAAGTGATGAAAATCACAGTCTTGAACTGGAGAATGACATCTCTACCATGTCCGGATCAGTTCCAATTAAGCCCAACAATCTCTGCTCTGCCTTTCGCACGTTTCTTCGCTATAACATGCTCATCCTCACACCACACACTGAAATGAACTCACAAACCGTTATTTATACAAGACATCGACTTAGGAACAAACATCTAAGTCGGCAAACAACCATAGGAGTATCCGCAAGATGAATAACACATCCGGTCGGCCATCACAAGAACATTCGCAGGATGAACAACTCATCCGGTCGGCTACACAGAGCAAGAACTTCATCCGGAAGAATAACTTCAATTCCGGGCTCTACCATCAATGCGGACCAACAACACAACCTAAACAAGATCCAAGAACCTTCACAAGCCTGTCTGAATGTCTGGATACATCCGCACTTCCTCTGCTTACTGGGATCTCTTGTCTTCCTCATCCGGAACTTCAAGAACACAGTCTGTCGCCACTGTCATAATGCAAGAGGTACTTCCGGACCTCCAAATCATACACAAATCAGGATGACACATCACAAGGACATCCCAAACACTCCTTCCAATCCACAGATTAGGGTAATACAATTCCGGACCTCACCGGACCTTTTTGTGATCCTCTGTCACCTCCGGATACTTGCCGGACCCGGTTCTATACCGGCAGCCACAACTCCTTCAGATCTTCATGCGGACCTCTGAAATCTTAACTGTAGCATCTCAAGACTCATATCTACTAACCCTTTGATCCGCATCCTCCGGTTCTCATCCTATACAGTACATTTACCTTCTTCTCATCACTGTTCTTCACTGTTCCTGACTGAGACTAATTTTCTCAATATCCTCAGCACACAGCTCATCAAATCCTTCTTGTCAATGCAATATGAGTATGTTGACATCAATGACAACATTGGATAACCTCATACTTGCAACAAAATGATCCTGAGTATTTTGAAATAAAGAACCCTCCACTTGCTAAGAATCTAGAGAAACTTTTGAACTCATTAAAAATAATCAACAAAACAAAGACTCTATAAAAGAAATAATTATCACAAAGCTCTTGAAGTAAGGCTAAAATCTGCAAGTGTGTGCAATTGATTCATTCCCTTCCAGAAGTGTCACTAAAATCCCAATACAACAAAGCATTCCTCAAGATACTAGTTATAGCTACATTTTACACATGATGCCCATAAATGGGTTTTCATCATGGTACTTGTCCAAGGTGGCACATGAATGGTTTTCACCATAGGATATTTTTTTCTCTTTACTTTTTATTTCTTTTGCTCTATTTTTTTTATATTTCATGATGTATCTTGATTGTATTTGAATCAAGTGAATGGTAGTGGTAGTGTTATCTCCATAAATCTTATAAGTCTACTACATTTGATATGACAAATGAAGATGATTTTAGACTTAATCTTCTACTAATATACTATCTTGAAATGATTATTCTACTAGAATCTTGGTGTTGATAATGCTGATGATTAATATATTGGAATACAAATACTTATCTTTTCAGTGATCCTTAGTGATAGTCAAGTTGGCCCTATCTAAGTGGTTCCATCTCAATAGGGTGTCATTATAGTTCTTAAGGTAAAACTAGCTTGGGATGTAGATCTGTGAAATGTATGAGTTATGGACGGTGAATGAAAATCTAAATGAGAGGAAACTTAAGTTAGTTTTAAGAATTTTCAATTTTACCAAACATCATTATAAGTTAGGTATCACAGCTGAACATAATCTTAAAGATGATGATGAAGATATTATTGAATTACTCTTTTGGCTATGCTCTCGAACTACAAATCATTGTTTTATATGGGCATTATGCTTAAGCCAATCTTAGTATCTTTTCTTCTCTTTGGGTACATATAAATGATAGAATTGCCTTTTATGGTTTCTGTTGACCTTCAATGCTCATGCATCTTTATAATTTTATAATTTTGGCCTCGGGTGTCAGATATTTTATAGTCTGTCTAATCGTATTGGCCAAGCTATAGATGCTAAAATGTATATGGTTAATTTATTGAAGGTAATAAACTTACCGGTTGCACGCATGCATGAGTGAACGTGAAATAGAAAAAATAAGTATCAAATATTGTAAAATTTCAAATGTGATCATAGATTGTGGTCTAATGTGATTGTAGAATATGACAAAGGAAGTCCACACCATCTTGACTAGGTCTTAACACCTAGTGGTCTTGTCTCATTTGCCACCAACAATGCAAGTATTGTGAAATTTCAAATGTTATTGTAGAATATGAAAAGGAAGTCCACACCATCTTGAATAGGTCTTAACATTTAGTGGCCTTGTCTCATTTGTCACTGACCAAATTTCAAATGTCATTATAGATTGTGGTCTAGTGTGATCATGGAATATGACAAAGGAAGTCCATGCCATCTTGAATAGGTCTTAACATTTAGTGGCCTTGTCTCATTTGTCATCGACCATACAAGTATGATACTTACTTTTTTAGTTTCACATTCACTCATGTATGCATGCAACCATTAAGTTTATTAGCTCCACTAAATTGACTAATCAAAAATTAAATTAAAATATTTTGACTTTGTATAAATAGTATTTTGGCTTTTGATTATCAATATAATCAAAACAATGTATAGTGGAATATAATAAATACTATAAAATAAATGTACTATCATTAAATTTTTTAATTGTTTTATAAGACGTTCCGAATCATTTCAAATCAAATTCATTTACTATTACTTTTTCTTATGCAAGACGACTTCTAGAATGGTTGAATGGTGCAAATTGGTTCATAATATCTTGCAATGAGAGTACAATGTCCTATATCAAAGGTGTGAAAGGAAATTTCTTGAGTGCTTTCAAAGAACATGTAAAGTGTAGATTGGTCCATAATATATTGCAATGAGAGTTCAATGTCCTATATCAAAGGTGTGAGGAAATTTCTTGAATGCTTTCAAAGAACATGTAAAATGCGATCGGTTCATAATATCTTGCAATGAGAGTACAATGTCCTATATCAAAGGTGTGAGGAAATTTCATGAATGCTTTCAAAGAACATGTAAAGTGTTGATTGGTTCATATTATCTTGCAATGAGAGTACAATGTCCTATATCAAAGGTGTGAAAAGAAGTTTCTTGAATGCTTTCAAAGAACACACATGGTGCAGATTTATTCATAATATCTTGCAATGAGAGTACAATGTCCTATATCAAAGGCATGAAAGGAAATTTCTTGAATGCTTTCAAAGAACACATATGATACAGATTTGTTCATAATAACTTGCAATAAGAATAAAAATGTAAAAAGAACATGTAAGCTGCAGATTCTTTCATAATAGCTTCCAATGAGAGTACAATTATGTACTACCTAAAAGGTAGCTATTTTCACCTTCTAGAGCAGTCAAGTCAAGAGAGACCCATTAGTTTCGCGGGTATTCCCTACCTAAATATAGTTTTTGTTTCACAATCATTCCCGCAGGGCTTGCAAACGACGTGTGAAAGCCCACATCTTCCTATTTAGTCAAAACTAAATTAAATAAAATACGGCGGTCCCATATTGACTGTTTACGTCAAATTTCTGCCTCGACAATTTTGTTGTCCCCACCATTGATCACTATTATTAAATATTAGATATTACAGGTTTGAACGTTGACTGACATTTCTTCCCTGTTGGAGAGACTGATTCACCTATATTACAGGTGTTCTTAAATATCATTCACTTAATTTTGGTCAATAAAAATAAGACAAATATTTATCACTTTTTATTATGAATAAACTGTAAAATTGTTATTTACTCTTTAACCATTTAAGTGGATGATATTTAAGTAAAGTGATATTACGATGGCTGCAGGCTCAATCATTCGTATCAGAAGGTTAGTTTGCAAATGAACGGACGCATGATGGCGATGCTGTGCTTAGGCTCGGCTCTGGCGTTCACAATAACTAGCGCTGAGGCAATACAGAATGCCAACACTTCCTCTTCTCCTCGTGTCTTTGAGAGGTTTACTGTTGCGAAAGATCGTATGCTGCTACAGAAAGTTGATGATAATAAGAGGGATGCTGACGCTTTACTCTCGTTCAGAAATGGCATTACAGCCGACCCCATGCGATCGCTCTCCAATTGGACTTCTACCAATTCCCAAAACGTCTGCTTCTGGACCGGTGTTTGCTGCAGAAAACATACCAACAGAGTGGTCGCCATAATTCTTCCTCAATTGAAATTGGAAGGTACCATTTCTCCATCCATAGGAGACCTCTCCTTGTTACGCACTTTAAATCTCTCTTTCAATTCTTTCACGGGAAGGATACCACATTAGCTTGGCCAGCTGAAATCGTTGAGAATACTTGACCTTATCTATAATGGACTAGAGGGTTTCATCCCAAAACTCTTGCCACTTGTTCGCAGCTTTAACAACAACTTGACGGGGAGCATACCTGCAGAATTTGGTGGTATAGGGAAGTTAGAGCATCTCCGTTTGACCGACAATCGTCTGAGCGGAAGCATTCTAAATTCGCTTGGAAACTGCACGACTCTACTTGATTGGAGCCTTCGCAATAACTATCTCACAGGTGTGTTATTCTCATGTCTTTACTTTGAAGGCACCATGCTATCTTGTTCAATTCTTCTTTTTTAAAGCAATCGTTCTGAGTTATGTTTCATTGAATTTGATAGGGACAATTCCAAAGGCTATTGGAGAGCTCAAGTCTTTGAAAGAAATGTATCTGGATGAAAACAATTTAACCGGACTTATACCACCAGAACTAGGAAACTGCACATCTCTACTTTATTTGTCCCTCAACAATAACCATCTCACAGGTGCGATATTCTCATGTCCTATTTAACACGCTAATCTACTTCAATCCCTCCTCGTTTTAGTAACTGTTCTGAATTATACTTCACTTATTTTGATAGGGACAATTCCAAAGGCAATTGGAGAGCTCAAATCTTTGAAAGAATTGGATATGTATATAAACAGTCTATACGGACCTATACCACCTGAACTAGGAAATTGGACATCTATACGTTATTTTTCCCTAACAATAATGATCTCATAGGTACGCTATTCTTTCTCATGTCTTTAGTTTGAAGGCAACATGCTATCTGCTTCAATCTCTTCTTTTCTCCTAATACTTGTTCGAAATTATACTGTTGAATTTAACAGGGACAATTCCAAAGGCCGTAGGACAGCTCAAATTTTTGGAAGGATTGTATCTGCATGGAAACAATTTAGCAAAACCTATACCACCTGAACTAGGAAACTATGCATCTCTATTTTATTTGATCCTCCACAATAACCATCTCATAGGTGCATTATTCTCATGTCTTTACTCTGAAGGCGACATGCTATCTACTTCAATTGCTCCTTCTCTTAGTAATTGTTCTGAATATTTCATTAAATTTAACAGGAAATTTCCAAAGGCCATAGGACAACTCAAATCTTTAAAAGGATTGCATTTATATGAAAACTATCTAATTGGATTTATACCACCTGAACTAGGAAACTGCACATCTCTACTTTATTTGTCCCTCAACAATAAGCATCTCACAGGTGTGATATTCCCATGTGTTTACTTTCAAGGAATGTTATTTGATTCAATCCCTCTTTCTCTTAGTAATTGTTCTAAAGTATACTTCATTGAATTTGACAGTGAATATTCCAAAGGTCATAGGACAACTCAAATATTTGAAGCGGTTGCATCTGTATGAAAATAATTTAAGTGGACCTATTCTACATGATCTAGGAAATTGAACGTTGTCCCATCTTTATGATGTCCCTTTTTCAAAATTAAATAATTAAGTCATCTTGTGTATATTGTAATAAAATAATATTAATAAGTTGGTCCTAATATTATTTGAAAATATTGTTAAGGACAACTTAATTATGATTATTTTAAGTAGTTAAGTGGGGCTGCCTAAATGGGGCAAATAAGGCCATTTGTAACTCCTAGGAATATTTAATTATTTCTCTATATTTAGGAGTGGGAGTTACAGTCTAAAATTAGGGGAAATCTCTTTAGGGGAACTAAATATAGTATAGAATATCTGAAAAAAGAAAACAATATTAAATGATGGTCATGGCTCGAGGAAAAAGGGAATTACTCCCTAAACAAATCTATCTATAAAAGAGGGGGAAAATCTATAGAAAATATCAAACTTGATATTATCAATTTCTCATATTTACCAGAACATTTATGTTTGAAAACCAATCGAAGGATGAAACCCCTTGTTGTTGTAGATCTAAGGATGGAAACCCTTGAGATTTTTGGGATCCAGGAATGAAAGATCTTAGATTACAATGGATGATTCCAATTCAGAGATTGCACAGAGCTTCAACAACATTTCTAGTTTTAGTGAGTTTGAAGATTTTCCAATTTAAAGGGTTGAAATCATAATATTTATCTACTTTGGTTTGGGTGTGGTTGCTTTAGTTTCCTATATTTTTTTCTAAGTTTTTCAAACTTCCAATGTGGTGTGGAGATTTAACCAGATGTACGAGAAATGTCCCTATTTCATATTGTAAATCAATGTAATGTTGATTGGCTTGATTCACATTTATGGGTTGCTTTTATTATCATTATTCAAATTTAATATGTCTGCATATATGTTCATTCTCTTAAGGAATATGAATTTTCTATTATGTGTGATAAATTCATAGCTCTAAGGTTCCCATCATTATATTATATTTCTTTTCCTATTTGAAGAGAATCAAATAAGATCAAGCCATATAAGTAGTCGTTATGGAGGGGCACTAAAGTTTAAGACTACGACTTAATTGCATCTTGTTATTATATGCCATAGTATCTAGTATTGGCATAGCCAATAATTGTCTCCATCTAATATTGAAATACTATCATAGTGGTGTGACACCATCTTGAAATAGAATTGTATCAAGTTGCAGTAACTAATCAAATACATTAAAGAGGTGCCTATACTAGTATCCTCACAACATGATTTTCTTTGAAGACATGAAATTGTAAATCTTCTGGTAAATAACCATGTATAGATTTTCTATATCAATGTTTTCAGATCACACTCTGTGATCCACTATTAGAAAGAGAATGAAAATGAAGTAAAAAATGCAGACCAAATTCCTTAAAAAGAGAGAGAATGAGTTGACATGTAGCACAAGATTAGACTTAAGGAACCTGATTTACATTTTTTCTTCATTTTTAGTCTCTTCCTAATGATGGATCACAGTGTGTGATCCAAAATATTGATATGAAAAAGCTGTACATAGTTATTTACCAGAAGATTTACAATTTCATGAGTTCCTTTAACCACTTGAGATTAATTGTTGTATTAGTAATTGGGTATGACTTTAAAGGAAGAGGTATATATATGCTACTAATCTAGCTAAACCTCCTCTAGAGGAAATCACTATCACTCTAGAGTCATTCTCACAACACTTTCTTCATTTTTTATGAACACTACTCCATGAAGTATTACAATTTGGTTATGTCCATTTGTATGCAATAGCAATGAAGGCATTATACTTATTTATTTTCATTAACTTTCTTTGATACTGATCTATTATATCTATAAATGAATAAATTGATATATCTTAAATTTGAATATGACCCTTGCTATTAGTAGCTCCATTTCTAGTCAACAATTTGTAGTTTTGGAATAGTATTCTAACATTTCAGCTAGCTATATCACCTATGGAAGATAATATCTTTGTTTTCGACATAATCATTCATTGTTAAGGAAGGGTTGTTCAGAAGTTTAGTCTTAGTAATCTTAATGACTTTGGGGTAGCCATTTAGATCTATAGACCAAGCTAAATGAACAGATGGTATGCAATTGATTGTTCAAGTTGGGTAATCTAGTTCCTCATTCTAATGTTGTTGGATGTTGCATTTTTTACTAGTTATTATTGTAATGTCAAAAATTGCAAACCTTACAATTTTATGGCATGTTTTGCAACTTTCTTAGAACAAATTCCTATAGCATGCCTTAGAACCACTTAGACCTCATCTTGGATTAGTTCCTCTAGACCAAGTTTTTATAAAATCTATACTAGAGCATTAATGTTAAAGTTTTTCTAGAAACATGTGTCAAATTTGAGCAAATCCTTTCTAACACTAGCATGATGTGCAAATATCTACATGATGCATTGGTGTCCTGTGTCATACAATGTCTTGAAATGTGCATTACTCATGCATGTTACCACCTTATAATGTATCATAATGGCTGTAACACTCTCGTGAATGCACCTTTTCTATCCTTAGCCCACTCTTGACTACAAGATAAGGATAATAAATAGAGATAACTATTATCCAAAAGATATTTGTTACCAAAAAACTCTGATTCGTAGAATTCATATGCACTAGCATAGTTTGAAGCTCTATCCTTTTTCCATGGATTTCTCTTAGTAGATAGGATTCTCTCTTAGATTGTTTAATCTTCTCTTGTGCTACTTGCAATTTCTCATCGTTATTGTCCAAATTATTTAGAGAAATCACAAGGATATATTTTCTCATAGAATTGTAGGCTTCTCCCAAAGATTCCTCTAGTGTTCTTCCTACCATTGATGGTTTTTTCAATAGGTGGTCAAGAGTAGATTGCTCTCTAGAAACTTTTCCCATCTCTAATACTCAAATCTACGTGAATAAGGTAGTGAAACCTTTCATGTTTTCTTTATCATATTCTAATAGAAAGTAATATTTTCTTTATAGTTTCATTCCTTCCATAATTTGGTTAAACTTTTTGCACAAGCGGTGAATCAATCATCTTTTCAAAACTACCCAAGTAATCCCCTTCATATCCTTTTATAGATCATTGGTGTAGACCACCATTTTAGTTACCCAATCCACATTCTATGCCTCGTGTCCTTCCCATAGACTAGGGAAGTTCTCATAACACACCTTGTCACTAAATTCTATCTCCTAGACACACTTAAGATAGGTCCATGCACTTTTTCCAATATCTAAATTGTTATTCGACTACTCATGGAGGTCAAATTACTAAAGTAGGGATTTGACTATTCCTAGAAAACTTTTTAGCAATTCCCATCTTCTTTTTATCTCTATTAGAAAGAGGTCATTCAAAGGACATCAATCTAATAGAGGGTTGTGAGTGTTAATTTCATTATTTCTATTAGGGTAAATAGATTTGACCTTGCTTAAGTTTTACTTAGGCTTAAATAATTAGTTTGGAAAGGTATTCCCATTAGGGTAGTTTTATTCATTAAAAAGTTACCCATCATATTTCTCTTGCCTTTAAATAGGCACATTTGTACATTTGTAAAAATCAATCAAGCAATAAAGATTTTCTTCTCGTATCAAGCTCTTATCATCCTCATGTGGTTAGTTATCTTCTGGTTGATCCTAAGCATCCCAACATGGTATCAGAGTGCCCAGGTTCCATGAACCCTCACCTAAATCTAGAGAAGTGAGCTGGAGAAGCAATCTATTAATCATTGAGCATACTATCTTGTATTTGGTGTGAGATCCATTCCAAGATCTGTTGAAAGGTGCAGATCCAAACCTGAGATCTTGGCAAGACAATTTTAGACAGCTAGGAGTGTGTATCCTATGCCATCAAGCATGACAGATCTAGATTCATTTCAGAGAGCTTCAAGCACTTGAACTGCTACACACAAAGTCTTGTGTGAGCTTGGACCTTGGCAATCCATTCCAAATCCAATGTGTTTAGTATATAATCTCCACTCATCTCAAGACATCCCTCAAGTCTGAGGCACAGATCCTCTGGCGTGCAGATCCACCAGTCACCCACGCACATCCTCATTGTTGAAAGGTGCAGAGTCCTTTCCCATGCCCTTTTTTCAATGCTTCCAAAGCATGAAGGTGCATACAGACCCACATAATATTCATTGGTACAAGCACAATCTCCATCAAAGTTTGGCATAGCTTCCTTTCAAGGAGCCTGGAGTGTATAAACCCACGCACGAGATCAAATGCCCAGTGAAGGCATGACACACACATATTCTGGCTGAATATCATTCTAGAGCAGACTATAGAGATCTATAAAGTTTGCAAAAGAAATATTTCTTAGGGTTTGTCTTTACATAGTTGAAGATGGGTCTATGTGCAAGCCTTCTTTGGGTGTGGACAGGGACATTTATCCCACATTCCTCCCCCAAAAGAGATTTTTACACTTTATTTTCACCAACACTTGGGTTGTGCTGTGAAGTTGTAACATCTTGTGGGCTTGGTGTCTATGCAAGGTGCATCATATTAGTGATCACGTTTTTCTACAATCCATGTTGCGTATTTTTCTCTCATTGCCAGCAGGGTGGTTACGTGAGTGACCAAGGGCTAATCTGCCCTAGGGCTTAATCCAGCTCCCTCATTCTTACATTGAGCCCCCCTAGGCAATTTTTTCTTTCACAGAGCATATCTTGGGCATCCAGAGTCTGATTTTAGCATTTTGCATATCATCGGAAAGTTAACTTTGCCAAGATCATAGTGGTACAGGTCAATCTACCTATTTTCTCCATTTATCAACATTTATTGCATTGGGAAGTTGTCTTCATGGAAGGTACTATCTTTCTAAGTTTTTTGAAGAATTATAGCTATAATGGGTTTTTCTTTGGATAAAGGGAACTATGAGCAATGGAGTGAATCCATTCTCACTCATCTTAGTGAGCACAATCTATTGCTGTATCTCTATAATAATGTTCCTATTCCTGACACACCTCGTGAGTATCATAATTGGAAAGGCTATAGGGCTAGAGTCTTTAGAGTTATTTTTGGACATCTAGATGATGACTTTTTGGAGTCTATTATACATCTTGAGTGTCCTTATGCTCTTTGGACCTACATCTGAGACTCATATGGAGACCATGATCCTCCATCTCTTGATGCTTCTCTTTCCAACTCCAATGTGCCTCATTATCCTTCAGAGAAGTTAGACCATACTTGTGATCCTTTAGACATTTTTGAGACTTCAGATGAGGTTGTAGCTGCTTCAGAGGTCCTTGATTCTTTGTCAGAGATAGTTGATCCACGTTCACATCCATTGGCTTCTTATCAAAAGTCATTGATTGAGACTTCCATCATTCCTGATTAGCAAGACAATCATTGTCTTTCAGATTTGGTTGGAATACATATTTCAGTAATTTTGTCTTTAGAGTTTGCTCTATATCAGTTTCCACATAGTTCCAGTTTGTCACCTTCTTTCTTGATTGGGGAAGTACCTGATTGGAATGTGGCATCATCATTCTATCTGGACAAGGAGACACATGATCATTTTTTGAAGACAACATCATCATCATTTTTCATGCTTCCATCTTTCAAAGCATATCCTGAATGGGAAGCATACTTGCATCTATACATGGTTTTGTTTCTTCCTAAAGGGAGACAAGTTGTTTGTCAACATTGGATCATGTTTTGCCTTCAGACACTTACCATCTTTGCAGGACATTATTTATTATGGGGGGGCTATGTTGTCTTTTTCTTTCCTTCTTATGGGAGGATCATTGGTTATATATACATGATGTATGTAGTCCTTGGTAGGTGTTAATGAGTCCTGCATCCATGCATCTTGTTTTCTTTTTTTCTCTCTTTTAGAGAGGAGTTTTCTCCCACATGGTCTTTCTCCTTTTCTTTGGTTGTGATAGATTGCATCACATTTTTCTTTGTAAATGGGTACCTAACATGGTTGTGTAACCGGGACCCATATTCTCCCTAAGTTGCACTTAAGGGGGGGTGTTAGGGTAAATAGATTTTACCGTGATTAAGTTTTACTTAGGCTTAAATATATAGTTTGGGAAGGTATTCCCATTAGGGTAGTTTTATCCATTAAAACATTACCCATCATATTTCTCTTGCCTTTAAATAGGCACATTTGTACATTTGTAAAAATCAATCAAGCAATAGAGATTTTATTCTTGGATCAAGCTCTTATCATCCTCCTATGGTGAGTTATCTTCTGGTTGATCCTAAGCATCCCAACAATTTCTATAGATTCTATCATTTATAGTTTATCTAATTTATCTATCTATCCACATATTATTCTTGTGTTTCCTCTTTGTTGCACTATGCAGGTCAATTGATAATCACACAGATAGAATAGAAGTTCACTTAGAAAGCACATATTGATACCACTAGAGCCTATCATCTGTATAGTGTCATTTGCACATTACACTAGCATCCTTGGCTGATGCTCCCTCTTTTTGGTGATAGGTTCATCTTGTATTTTTTAGTTCTTCTTTCTATTTATTAAAAATATTTCTCAAAATTCTATAAACAACATTTTTTCTTGTTTGTTTATTACTTTTATCTTAGAAAGTGTAAGAGTCACTAATTGACTCAAGCTACCAAGATCCCTTGCAAAACCTAGGATTGTCTTCTATAAGAGAAAAAAGGACAGAGGATTAATTTGTACAATATTGGATGCAATTATTGAATTAGATTAATAATTACATATGAGATCTTGCATTTAAATTTGCAAGATAAGAAAACCCTAGGTGACTTAAAAGACCTGAACTTAATAAAGTGTAATTAAATATTTAATTACACCAACATTGTTATTTCTAGTTGATAACATTTCTATAATATCTAGGATAGTTTTTTAAGGATTAAATAGAACTTCTTCTTTTAAAGATAGAGTAGCGCCTTGCAAGATCAATTTGTCTAGGGGTGCAAATCTCTAGGCTGAGTTGCTATCTATTAGCTACATTCTAGTGAACCTGACATGAACACCTTTTTAAACCCTCTAATATGCCCCAAAACATGTATTACAAACCCTTTTCCCAAGAATATTTTTACATGTTGGATGAAGCCCTTTAGAACTTCACTCATGATAAATCTTCTTCCCCTTTGACAACAAAACTTTTCTCTAAAAACATGATTAATTTGATTTTCTCCTTACACACTACCAACCAAGAATAAAAAAAAAGAAAACTAAAAATTGTTATTCAAAGTGTCTCTCAATGTTCTAAACCAGTGATAACTATTAGGGGTGCTCCTATCCCACTTAGACCTCCTGACTATTATACTCAATTCACTAGAGCTATCACATCTAAAAAACCTAAGGCTCCTCTTGAATATCATGTGGTACCTCCTCTTGAGTTTCAAGTGGTAGCTCATACTTATAATACCCATTATAATAGACAAGAAAACTCCATTTCTATCTCCCTTCCTAAACCCACTCTAATTTTACCTCAAGCTCCTTATGTGTCTCGAAAGACCCTTGGAGATTACAACTTCATTGAACAATTACATGCTACTCCAACTAAAATCCCCCTTTGGGATCTTTTTCAAACTTCTCCTACTTGTCTAGGTATGCTTTAGGAATCCTTGTAAAAAGTTCAGGTGTCATCTTCCACTAGGATAAATAAAGTATAGGCCTTGTTATATTGTATTTACACCAATACTACCGAAATAGTGTTCTAGTAGTATGAGTTACCCTTCATTGAAGTGTAGAAATAAAATGAACCTCTCTTGATCATTGTTGATGTAAATTCCATCATGGTGAAATATACCAGTAAAGATAATGGTTTTGATCTTAATGTTTGTGGGTTAGATTTGCTAAACCATCTAAACATTATATGGCTTATATTTCTCCTTCTAATTTATCAATTGCTAGTGAACATATTTGTCACCCTAAACCTCTATATATTTTGCCCAACCCGAGGTGGCAAACACACTAACAGTTGAACAATTTGTAAATGAATTTCATAATTGTTCAAGCTCCATTCTTTAAAAAGGAGCAACTTCCCTTATATGATACTAATTAAATGGGATGTGCTTTTAAGCTAAAAGTAGAAAAGAATAGTTTTTCTAGAATGTGAAACTATAAAAAAACCACAATACTTAAGGTATTGTAGGCAAGAAATCAACTTTTCCTCCTAGACACATGAAAAGAAGAATAACAATGATCAAATCAAAACAATTGAATCACCATATACAACACCAAATTCTGACGTATGAAAGAAAAGTACTCTATTGATAATACAATTACCAAAGACTTGTAGGTTGTCAATATTTTAAATAGAGCAATATGGATACCATAATTTCATCACGCCATACATCCAACATACGAAGAACAAATGACCATACACAGAAATAATACACATTGTCAACTTATGTCTTGTATTAATGAAATACAGTGGAACAAAATACTCTCACTTCAAAACAATTAATTTCAAAAAGAATTCATTTCTCCTAATTTACCCACCTTTAATTACTTTGGCATAATAGGGTAATATTTAATTCTCTAAAAGAATCAAATTGGTATTTAAATGCAAAGTAACTAGTAAATTTATATTTAAAAAAATATATCTAAAATACGCCAACGTATATCTTTTCTCTTTGACTTTCTCTTGCAATTTCCTTTTTGGTTTTTATTTTTAAATTTTTCCAATTTCTTTTTTGGTTCCATAGTTTTTGTGATTTTCTCCAGCTTTTTCTCATTCCAACAGTGTCCAATTTCTTTTTTGGTTTTTATTTTTTATTTTTTCCAATTTCTTTTTTAGTTTTATTTTTTTTTTTTCCAATTTCTCTTTGGTTCCATAGTTTTTGTGATTTAGCTTTTTCTCCTTCAACCATTTTTAATTTTTTTTTAAGGTTTTTTTCTTTGATTTTGTTAAGTTGTATTTTTTATTTCCTTTTTGGTATTTTAACTTTTTTTTATATAAATTTAGGCAAAAAAATGAGCGCTCTCATCCCCACCCTGATGTGACTATATAATGTCGGGTAATAAATAAATGTGAGTAAATTTAATAGGGTTGTCTAAAGTCCCATGGAAATTTTCCCTCTTTCCACTTTTTGCCTTTTTCACTTGGCATGAAAGTGATCTTCCTAGAATAAATTTTATGAACCTACATGTGTAACTGGTCTCACCTTGATAAAAATTTACCTCCCATTATTTTAGAATGTCTTTGAAATGGTTATCTTGGATTTTCAAATCTTAGAGGTTACAATAGTGGCTCTAATTGGGGACTGCATTGAAGGGGCAGTAATATCTTTTATTGATTATATTTGAAATGATACAATGTAGATTTATATAGGGATGATGTAGTTTATACTAATGTAGTTCACATAACTGTTGATGCAGTTTGTATAACAACTTTATAACTGCAAAATGGATGATGTAATTAACAATGTAATACCAACATTCCCCCCTTATTACATTGTTCCTACAATAGTACCAAGGGACCCCCCTTGAATGCTAAAATACTCAACAAAGTTGATTACATAATATGAATACATATTTTATAGAAGATCTTCTCTCAAAGAGCAAATCCTAAACCAAGCGGGGCTCCATCATGATGTCTCATCTACCCTTGGAAAGGTGTAGCTTCGAGCTGTGTTCTTGAGCTCTTTAGTCCTGAACTCTCAAATCATAGAGTCTTGAATTATTCAACAACAATCCCTAAGAGATACGATAGATCTCTATCATTGTCTAGTGACCACAAAAGGGTATAATTCTTGATCATATACTCTAAAGCTCACTGGACAACAATCCATATTGAGCTCAACACCAAATCCCAAACTTGTCTCCAAAACAAAATCTTCACAAAACATACATTCTTCAAATCCGTCAGCATCAACAAAGAAAAGCAAAACAACCAAAACAAAAAAATGCTTCTCATGCAAAGCATCATCTCAAAGCAAGAAGCTAACTTGAGATGATGGAAAATCCTCCATCCTTCGATGCCGCCTTCCTCCAATTAAGTGAAGGCTTATAGCACTAATGCATAATTGACACTAAGAGAAGTATCATCTTTAAAACATTAATCATCTGTTGAATCCTCATTCTCAATGCAAGCAAGGTTTCCTTCATTTTTGACCTTTCCTTTAAGAATATTACTAGCTCGAGTTCTACAATCCCAAGCTGTGTGACCCTCTTTCTTACAATAAAAATAATTGATTTTCTCTGATCTTTTGTAATTGCTTCTTTAGAATAATGCTTTCTCCTGAGGATCATCTTCTGAATCTTCTTCTGTTCTCTTCTCTTCTGCTAAAAGGTGAGAAATCATGCCTTCTAGAGTTTGTGAAGGTATTTGACTGAGTGTGAAAATAACATTTTGTATTTTTAAGGCAAGTTTTTTAATAAGATCACCTTAGCGTCATCATCATCTACCGTAGCCTTAACCTCTGCTCACTGTCTAATGAGAGACTACAAGTTGCTTATATGATTTGACATTGTAATTCCAGGTTCCATCTTGAACCTGAATAACTGAAGCTTTAGGGAGAACTTTGCATTGACTGCTTTTGCTCCAAACAATTTATTCATTAGTTGCATCAAAATTTTCATTCTCCAAGTATGAAAATTGAATCCAAAATACTTGTCTAGTGGAAACTCCATTTTTAAAATGATACCAACCTTAACTCCATTTTAAAAACTTATGAACCTGCCGATACTGCATCGGCTAATCAACGAAATCTCTAACTTTTAAACCATTTTCCAAATTTGAAAAGAAGGATTTATCGGTAATTTCATTAGCGAAGTTAACTTTTCGCCGATAAGTAAATGCTTTTACTTCATGCAAGAAACTATTCACTTTTGATCAAGTGAATAGGAAGTTTGATTGAGTTTGTGAGGCGTAAAATTTGTCGATACAATAAGTTGCAACTGATCGGCATTCTAATATGCTCACAAACCATAGTATTCACTGGGCCATTCCATCTTCAGATAATATCATTATGGATCCCAATGGCTTGCCTCCTTGGATTGCAAGCTGTCATCTCGATCTTTTGCTTCCATAATTGCTCTCATGTCCTCGAGTTTCTTTGCATATTTTTGCATAAGCTGACGCTAAAGATCTCGATTCTCATTAGACACTTCAGAGCTTCCTTACATGGACCTATGATCGGACTCTCACAAGAGCTTGCATGCATCGTAGTGTGTTTGTTTCTTGGTGTCTGCCCACATACCAATACTTGCAATCTGACTAAACCCTTTAATGTATGTAAAGCTCTCCAGGCTAACTATGCCCTAAAAGCTGTTTAAAATTTGATTGCTGGACAATCTTTTTTTTTTTGGATTTTCCTATGTAACATGAGCGGGCTACATCTGTGAGATGAACAATCTTAGTTGCAGCCCTTGAAGCTACTTACAACCGTGGTACTAGCTGGTAATCTAGAGACATTTCTAGCCCACTGACTTCTTAATACCTAGAGTCTTCTTCTGCAGTGCCCAACATCCCTCAATTGCTGGTGTTGGAAATAAGCCACACTCGGACCGATGATGGACTTGTCCAAGAGGGGCCAGTAGCTCTGTGGTAGAGCACTCCAGCAACAATGGAAGGTCTTAGGTTCGAGTCCTAGCTAGTCCATGTCTCAACATGGTATCAGAGTTAGGCCTAGGCTAGGAGCCCCAAGCACATGAGAGGTGTGGCTTAAGGAGGGTTGTTGGTGTTGGAAATAAGCCACACCCGGACTGACGATGGACTTGTCCAAGAGGGGCCAATAGCTCAGTGGTAAAGCACTCCAGCAGCAATGGAAGGTCCTAGGTTCGAGTCCTAGCTGGTCCATGTCTCAACATCAATAATGATCATATCTAAGTAGTACAATATGACATTGGCTATTGAGTTTTTACAATCTATTTATAATTGATGCTCTTTTAATTCCTTTGCAGAAAATATAAAATGCCCCAAAATGCAATACAACATGAAGAATGTGCCAATAGAAGCAACAAGATAACATCCCTATTGAACCAAATATAGTTTTGTTAGAGTTTGAGCAATTTGGTAAACCCAACTAGCTGCAATGTTAGCCTTCTACGCATCGAGCCCTCCTCATTCCATTGTTTTGCTCTTGTTCCCAGCATCTTCGACGAAGCACAACATGACAAATCAACTTCAGAAATGGCTCAAGACACTATGCAGCAAATATCATGAATCCAATTGCAAGAGCACATTAGAGTATAACAATTTCAATAGGGCGTGTAAAACAAGATAGCCAGATGCGCTACTGTGAGTGGCTACTCTCATTAAGGAAATTGATAATGCTAGAATCTAGCCTTCTTTTATGAATTATTTACCACCAAAATAAAGATTGATGACATCTTCAGTAACTATTGGAATGGGATCCACTAAGTCTTAGAAAGTTCTAACAGATGAATTTGCCCTTATGGTGATAGGATCTGCTGCAAGATCAATCAAAAGAATAGTTTGATGACACACTTCAATTATGGATTTCTGTACGTTCTCTGACCTCTGCAAAAGAACTAAGATGTGAAACAAGAAGATTGTATACCGACTGTTTTGACATGAAGAGCTGAAATATAGGCCAATTAGACACAAAATGCTGGAATACTCTTAAAATGATTAAGATCGATAGGCGATGGTTTAAACTAGATTGGGTT
The DNA here is from genome assembly GCA_027924645.1 of Cunninghamia lanceolata. Classification (NCBI taxonomy): domain Eukaryota; kingdom Viridiplantae; phylum Streptophyta; class Pinopsida; order Cupressales; family Cupressaceae; genus Cunninghamia; species Cunninghamia lanceolata. The sequence continues at coordinate 4,686,871 of BSBN01000148.1, read as the reverse complement.
TATTAGCACACATTATAGATAAGTTGAAATATTTATGTGGAAAGGTTCACGACTAGAGACCACTTATGGGAAAGAAAACAAAATGAAGGAAAGGGAAAATGCTACAAAGTTGCTGCAACTTATTGGAAACACAACACAAAAGGAAAATGAAACAAACAACCTAAAACACCTAAGTACCCAAACTGGGTACAACAAGCCAAACTCCTTGAAAAAAACTAAGCAAAACCATTGACATGTCCAGAAAAGTAGGCACCTGTGCGGAAAAAGGGAGAATGCAATTGTAACATTTTTGAACCTGGTTGCCTTTTTGTGCTCTGAACAACGGCTTTGAAATTTTGGGCATATATAGATTCTCTTGATAATGCAACAAATTCAAATGACTACTCTTCATGAAAAAATTATGAAATAGGAAATGACACAATTTTCTCTTGCATGCTACAAATTACCTCTTCTTGTATTGCTAGAAGAATTGTAGCCTTAAGCCATTGAAAACATTTCTTATGACTTGAACCTATGGCTAAATGATGGAAAACCTCTTTTAGAATAGATGGAGCAATGAAAGAAAGACTTTCAACTTCGTACCTCAAGATAGCAAACTAAAATATCATCTTGGATTTTGTTTGAATGACTTTCAATAATCTCCTGCTCTTTCAATACTTCAAGTTCCTTTGGGCCCTTTGATATGGTCTCGAGCGTGCATACCAAATCACAATTTGAATATGAATCTATCTTCTCATCTAGCACATCTTGCATACACACTGTGTTATCCATTTCATCTTTACTATCATGTTCATGATGTATAAAAATGATTTTCATTTTCCCCTTCTTCTCTTTGATCCTATGTGAAAATTTATGTTTTGTTCTCACATATATCAATTATTTCATTATATGACCTCTCTTTCAAAAACAATTATGCCTCGATGCTATTTTCTTCATCTTTGAAATGAAAAATTTATGCATGATATTCTTCATCTAGTGAAACCTCTTCAAGAACAAGAATATCTTCATGACTGTAAGCAATAAAATGAGTTTCTTTCCCATATCTTTGTTCAATTTATTGGTGTTTAGTAGTGAAAAATGAAGGATACGTTTTGGTTTAAGTTTCAAAGGCAAATCCACCCTTCTCACCAACCATTCAAAGGCATATCAATCGAGTTCAATCTCCACTAGTAGGAGCATTCCCCTATCAGGTTAGGCTGCCATTTGGAATGATGCGGAAATTTAAATATATAAAACAATATCACAATTTAATGCTCAATTTCACTTAAAAACCTAAATATTGAAAATAATAAGTAAATTATCGAATTACAGTAAATCCTTTCAAACCAAGGTGAAGGACAGACATACTTAACTTACTAGTTTTTAAAGATCGAAAAGCAGAACAGTCAGGGACACAGGGACTAACGCCCTAGTCCAAGGTATAGTTTTTGTCACAGAATCTAGATCTTCTTTTAACACTGATCTACACTGTATCTTTCATTTTTGCCTTAGGAAAAATTGAGGACACAGGGACTAATGCCTTTGTCTCAAAATATTCACCAGAGTCCTTTGCTTGTCAGATCCTGAATCTCTATTTTTTGCAACCTCCTTTCTGCAACTTCACTCTGCGAAACTTGGTACCTATAACCTGCAATCACAAAGGAGTGTGGGAGGGGGTTGTGGTGTTTAGAGGCTTGCCATGGTCAAGCCCCAGAGAGAGATTCAAGTCTTCCGAACACTGTTGTCAGATAAGAGTGTGTATCCCAGTGAGATAGAGGCAAAAATTTAAATGATAAATGATTGAAAACACAATTAGATATCACATTGAAGTGTAGATCTCATGGAAGGAAGATGCTCTTCATGCTATGAGGAGTTCGAGTCAAATCTGCACATACAAACACAATAATAATGCTCTCCTCTACAACACAATAAATATTTTGAATGCTCTATAATAACAAGTATGCATAAAATTCATCTAGTTTGTAAATGAAACCTAATCATACTTATATATGCAACGAAAAACATTCCCGCTAAGAATTTCATAATTCAAACTTAAGATGTTGGCAAAGGGCCTAAATACCGGTCATAAAATTGACATTTAAATTTAGGGTAGACTCAAAATAGGGCAGGACTAGGGCGCTAGCGCCCAAGTCCACCTCCTTGTTTTTGTTCAATGATCATCAAAATAGCACCCCCTAGGTCCTATTTGCCATAAGACTTCAGGTTTTTCTCATCAGGAGTCAAAATTAACACACAAGATGCTCTAAATGCATTCTAAAGACCCAAGAGGTAAATCTTAAGAGGGAAAAGCCCCCAAGGGGACATTTTCTGACATAACATTTAGCCCCCACCTTAACGTATGTATTAATGTAAGGCCTATACATGCATTAAAGTATGGCCAACAAACACAGAAAACACGCCAAGCACGGTGAAGAGACAACAAACACATTGAAAATAGTAACAGGCATGCAAAACACAAAGAAGACAGTTACAGTCACACAAAACATGGAGAAGACAACATTAAAGACACAAAAAACACAATGAATACAGTGAATGCAGTGATTATTTTCTTTTTCTTTTTCTCATATATGAAATGCAAAAATGTAAGTACAAGAAAAGTAAACACATAACCCATAATGCAAGAGGGACTCATCACCACCAATGTTTAACTGCACGTGGGGCAACAAACATGCAATACAAATCTCAGAGTGTAGGAGGGACTCATCGCCACCAGTCTTTAGACTGCACTTGAGAACAAACATGCCATACAAATCCAGCATGCCATACAAATCCCAAAGCATAGGAGGGATTCACTACCACCAGTCTTTAGACTACGCTTGGGAATAAACATGCCATACACACACATAAAAGACATAGAGAAAACAAGACAAACAAGTGATGGAAGAAACCTATTGCTAGGTTTGCAACCATCTCAGGCACATTACAGGCACACATTGACGATTGCTCTTCACCACAACAATCATTGAAGATGCACTTAAGGGTTAAGATAGTCTCAGATCTACTCCCTGCCTCCACAGAAAACTAAAAATTTACCATCTGATGTTCAACAACTTCTTGAAACTACATCTTAAATAAAGAAAAAGATCATGCACCTTTATCTGAAGCTTCACATACCTTGGATTTGAGGGATAGTTTATTCTTCAATATCATGTGAAATTTCATTGATGCTGTCCCTTGACCCCATAGGAATTTGAGGGGAAACCGCGCCGATAAAAGTGGGGTAAATATAACCTCCGAGTCTGATTAGGCTCCATATAACAACAGTGTACTATTTGATGCAAGACTTGAGGATGTTTATTGGTTAATTTGAAAAGGCTATCATAATTCATAATGTACTCAAATAAATCTTCAAAAGATGAATGATGAGAAGAATCCATGGTATATGAATGCAAAACTATAGATGAATATAACCTAAAATGCTAGATTTTTCAACTTTTTCCAATGCAAATGAATGGAAGGAAAGGTGTTGTGAATAATTTCAAGAGGGACAAAAAATAATATGCCTAATAACATTCTAATGATGTAGTAATATCTTTCACAACATACTTTTGATGCAAACCTAGAGTGATGACAAGTCAAAACCTAGTGAAAATGTGCTAAAATATGTAAATTTTCACCAATTTTCAATACAAATGAGTAAGAGAAAGGGTGTTGTAAGGAAAATTGTGATGGACAGTAGATTATAACAGAAATATCAGCCACCTAATGCAATGAAATCCATCACAACATGCCTATAGTGCCAATCTATGTCAAACCCTAGTGAAAATATAGCTAAAATATAGAAATTTTCACAAATTTTCAATGCAAAGGCCTAATAGAAAGGGTGTTGTAAGAAATTTGAGGAGGGGTAGTAAATAATATCCTTGATAATAGCTAATTAATGTAGTAAAATCCCTTATAACCGGCTTGTGATGTAATTTGAGAGAGACGATAAAGCCAAATCTAGTGAAAATGTAAGGTTTTCAAACCCTAGACATGAAATTTTGCAATAAAACTACTATGATGCAACAGTACAATTCAAAATTAGTTCTAATGAGTGGGTGTGTGCAAGAAGTTGAGTCCACTTTTTGCCCAAAAAGTGGAAGTGTTTTCCCTGATTTTCAGAATTTGTCACATTTGACCTAAGAACTTGAAGCACGTAAAGGAGGAATCTTGAAAAAAGTCAGTAAATATAAAATGTAGTAGTCGGAGTCTAGTTTCGAAATATGTAATTTTTTTAATACCGAGATGATACAAATTGATTTTTAATATGTGTTTCTAAAACCACTATTTAAAAGTTACTTTTTTTTTACTATACAATGCACGTGTACGTCATCCGTATTTTGACCTAAATAATCATACTTTTCCAAATACTTTTGGGAAAAGATTTGTAACTCACTGAAGCACGTTTTCCATATTTTTTTTATTTTTTATTGAATTTTTTGTTTTGTTAATTTTTTATTGGCCATTTTTGGTGTTTTTAAAAATCGTTATGTACATCACACATAAGATGACCTAAACTTATCATTTTTTGAATTTTTTTTTCAAATTGAAAAGAATTTTCTAAAGTATGTTTTTGTACAATTTTTTTTACAAAAAGAAATTTTAATAAAAAGCTATTAAAATACTAAGAACCCTAATAATTTAAGTTTATGGATCTGTTTCATCAGAAATTAAATAAAAAATAGAAAAAATAATCCAATTATAAAAAAAATACATATTTAGAATCTACACTATCTCATCTACAATGGATTTTAATTTTGTCCAAAAATTCTACAGAAAAGGCCTTGAGACATATGTCCAAAGTCACTATTTTATTGTGACATTGACAGAACCTTCAACTTGTAGGTCAAATTAGGTCCAAGCCAAGGGTCAAGTTCCCAAGCCTTTTTTTTTACCCAAAACCCACAGAAAAATTGGGTCAAAAATTCAAATTTTATGAAATGGGATCCCATTCCCACAAAATGGGATCCCATTTTGAAAGGGGATCCCATTTCATAAAAGGTTAATATTTTAACCTTTTATGAAACAGGATCTCATTTTAAAATGGGATCCCATTTTGAAATGTGATCCCATTTCAAAATGGGATCTCGTTTCAAAATGGGATCTTGTTTCTAGAAAATGGGATCCTACTTTTGGCTTGAGATCCCAAAGCAAAATGGGATCCTGTTTTGGTTTACTTGATTTTGGGTTTTTTTCTAAGTCTGAAACTTCCACCTTAAGTGGACTCATCTTTGTGCATTTACGCAAGTGTTTAAAAAGGGTAGTAAAATCTGAAACAAGATTTTTACTACAAACCTAGGTAGCTAATGCAAAACTAGGTTTTTATGAAAAATGCACAATTTCAAGTAATTTTTGACAATTTAAGAATACAAATACAATGCAAGTGAATACTAAATGATGAATTTCTATAATTTAAATCAGATCGAATGAAAATGATAGAAATTTAATAAAATTAAATGTCAATTAATTCAAATTATGCTTAAATGCAAGCCTAAGATGTCAATTTTTAAAAATTTTAATTTTTTGTAATTTTTCAAATGCAATAAGATGAATAAATGCAAATCTATCAAAAAACACTTAGCAAGGTGCAAAAATCATGGGTTCAGCAAAATGTTTAGTACTGAAAAATGAAGGAAAAGTTTTGGTTTATGTTTCAAAGGCAAATCCTCCCTTCCCATCAAACATTCAAGGGCATATCAACCTATTTAAGGTGAAAAATGTAGAGGATTTGTTTAGGGTTGATTTTGATAGTTTGTGTAAATCCTCATTTGACCACTAAACATCCAAGGACATTCAACCGAGTAGGAAGTCTACTACAGGTATTCTATCACTTGGAACATCTGGGGAAGATTGGAATTGTATGATTTTGTTGTTCAATTAAGCCCAATTATGCTCAAAACCCTAATTATATGAATACACAAGCAAGTGGACAAATTATAGAAAATGATCGCACACAGAGATATCAAATGACAATCAAATCCATACCAGATTTCTAAGTTCAGAAAACAAAAAGTCAGGGACTAATGAGTAGGTGACCTAGTCTAGTTCCATAGTTTTTGTTGAGATTTGGGAATCTTGTTTGCAACATGTTCCTTCTATTCTGAAAATTTTCCTATTGCAGGATTCGGAGGACTAATGAGCGGGCACCCGAGTCTAGGTCCCTATTTTCTTTTTTGATTTGCAATTTTGACAGTTTGCACTACTCTCATGCAACTCCACTTTTTCTGCTCTTGCAACCTGTAACTTGCAATCATGAAAAAATGGGTTGGGGGTTGTGTTGTTTAGAGGCTTGCCTTAGTCAAGCCCTAGAGAGATATTCAAGTCTTCTAAACACTATTGTTAGATAAAGAGTGTGTATCCCTATGAGATAGAGGTGAAATCCAAATGATAAATGATAGAAAACATAATTGATATCACCTTGTAGTGAAGATCTCATGGAAGGAAGATGCTCTTCATTCCATGAGGAGATGGATGCCAAATCTGCAATCACAAACACAATGAATACACTGAATCACTTTCACATAAGTTTGTAGGTCAAAATTGCCATCTAATTTTTATCTAGTTTACAAATGAATCACTAATCATGCTTATATATGCAACTACAAACATTCCTGCTAAGAATTTTGTAATTCAAACTTACCGTGTTGGCATAGGACCTAAATAACGATCATAAACCGACACCTTGAAATTGGTCCTGACCTAAAATAGGGCAGGACTAGGGTGTGGACGCCCAAGTCCTCCCCCCTATTTCAGGTAGGATTTATCATAACTATACCCCTAGGTCCCATTTGCCATGAAACTTCAGGGTTTTCTCATCAGGATGTCAAATTAACATGCAAGATATCCTAAATGCATCCTAAAGGACCCAGGAGCAAAACCTTAAGAGCAAAAAGACTCCAAGGTTACTTTTTCTAACATAACACAATGAAATTGAATCTCCACTAGTAGGAGCATTCACCTATTAGGTTAGGTTGCCACTTGGAATGATGCAGAAGTTTAGATGTATCAAACAATATCACAATTTAATGTTTAATTTCACTTAAAACCCTAAATATGCAAAATAGTAAGCAAATTATCAAATTATGAAAAATCTTTTCAAAACAAGGTGAAGGACAAAGATACTTAACTTATTATTTTTTGAAGCTCAGAAAGCAGAACAGTTGGGGACACAAGGACTAACGCCCTAGTCTGAGGTATAGTTTTCATGACGAAATCTAGATCTTCTTCCAACATTGATCTACACTATATCTTCCATTTCTGCCTCAAGAAAAATGGAGGACATGAGGACTAATGCCCTTGTCCTAAAATGTTCACCAGATTCCTCTGCTTGTCAGATCCTGAATCTCTGTTGTCTACAACGTCCTTTCTACAACTTCACTCCACAAAAATTGGTACATGTAACCTGTAATCACAACGGAGTGTGGGAGGGGGTTGTGGTGTTTTAGAGGCTTGTCTCCCTCAAGCCCTAGAGAGAGATTCAATTCTTCCAAACACTGTTGTCAAATAAAAGTGTGTATCCCGGTGGGATAGAGGAAAAAATCCAAATGATAAATGATTGAAAACACAATAGATATCACCTTGAAGTGTATATTTCATGGAAGGAAGATGCTCTTCATGCCATGAGGAGATGGAGTCAAATCTGCACATACAAACACAATAACAATGCTCTGTTCTACAACACAATAAATATTTTGAATGCTCTACAATCACAAGTATGCATAAAATCCATCTAGGTTGTAAATGAAACCTAATCATACTTATATATGCAACTACAAACAATCTCGCTAAGAATTTCGTAATTCAAACTTAAAATGTCGGCATAGGACCTAAATAACAGTCACAAAACCAACATTTAACTTTAGGGCAGACCTAAAATAGGGCAGGACTAAGGTGCTAGTGCCCAAGTCCACCCCCTTATTTTTGTTTAATGATCATCAAAATAGCACCCCCTAGGTCCTATTTTCCATAAGACTTTAGGGTTTTATCATCGGGAGTCAAAATTAACACACAAGATGCTCTAAATGCATTCTAAAGACCCAGGAGATAAACCTTAAGAGGGAAAATCCCCCAAGGGGATATTTTCCAACATAACAATTGGAGTATTTGAAGTAAAAGGGGATGTATTTTATTGGGCCAAAATTGCATATTAGAATAAAAACTTTTTAGAAAACTCACTTGCTTGGGATCATCAAATACTTGACTTTTTTTATATGTAGATTTGGAAAAAGAGGAGTCTTCTTCATCACTATCAACATTGTCATCATCAACCATTGATAATTTCTTTCCTTGGTACCAAGCCATCATTCCAAATTTAGATTTTTTGTAGAGTCACCAACCTCTTTCTTTAATGAGATACCTTCAAATCCTTGGAGAATAATAATGCACCAATATTTACATCCATTCCCCAAAATAGTCACAAAAAATATGTTAGTTAACATATTTGTCACCTGAAACCTCTATATATTGTGCCCAACTTGGGGTGGCAAACACATTAATAGTTGAATAATTTGTAAATGAATTTTACAATTGTTCTTTGCATTCTTTAAAAAGGAGTAGCTTCCTTTATACGATACTAATTAAATGAGATGTGCATTTAACCTGAAAGCAGAAAAGGATAGTTTTTTTAAAAATGTGAAACTATAACAAAACCACAATACCTAAGGTATTGTAGGCAAGAAATCAAAATTTTCTCCCAGACACACGAAAATAAGAATAACAATGATCAAATCAAAACAACTGAATCACCATATACAACACCACATTCAACATACAAAAGAAATGTACTCTATTGATAATAAAATTATCAAAGAAGTAGTTTGTCAATATTTTAAATAGAGCAATATGGATACCATAATTTCATCATGCCATACATCTAACATACGAATGACAAATGACCATACACAAAGAAATAATGGTTACACTATCACCTTATCTCTTGTATTAATGAAATATAGTGGAACAAAATACTCTGTCTCTCTTTTAAAATGACTTCACATGTGTTGTATAAAATATTTTGCCTTACTTTCTCATTGTATAAAATATTTTGCCTTACTTTCTCATTCCCGAAAATACTTTTCTGGAGAGAGAGGAACCCCCAGTACAAAATAAAAATCACCTTTTAAAGGTTTCACCCCCTCACAAGTAGTTGGGTAACTACTAGTAACTTTCTTTTCACCCAACTTTCCTTTGAAATATTTATCTATTTCTTCCTCCTCAGGAATTTTCCAACAAACTCACTTCAAAACAATTAATTCCAAAAAGAATTATTTGCTCTCAATTTACCCACCTTTAATCATTTCCCACTTCAAAATAACTTGTGCCTATTCTCCATTTTTTTTTACATGCAATTGCCTTTTGCATTTTTATAATGTTAATTAATTGCCCTAGATAATTAATCTGCCTCACATAGGGAATTCACCTAAGCACATGTAATTTTTTATTACATGGGTATAATATAAATTTAATTACTTTGGCATAATAGGGCAATTTTTAATTCTTTAAAAGAATCGAATAGGTATTTGGATGCAAACTAAATAATAAATATGAGTAAATTTAATAGGGTTGTCTAAAGTCACATGGAAATTTTCTCCCTTTACACTTTTCATCTTATTCACTTGGCATGAAATTGATCTTCCTAGAATAATTTTTATGAACCTACATGTGATTAATTGCTCTCACCTTGATAAAAATTTACCTCCCATTATTTTTAGAATGTCTTTGAAATGGTTACCTAGGATTTTCAGATCCCAGAGGTAACATCAATTAAGGGCTTCAATAATATATTTTGGCAAGCCATTGAAACCATCACTTTTCCTATAGATTTGGGTATTGTCACATTACCCATTGCACTGCATGTGATGCTAGGTGCCCTTTATTATAATCTCCTTCTATGTAGGTCACAGATTCATGCCATGGGTTCCATCCCATCAACTTTACATCAATCCATTAAATTTATCCATGGGATTAAAGATTTCACAATAAAAGTAGATCCCAATCCCTTAAAATATTATTAGCAAACCAAAATTGGACAAACTTGAATAATTATTCATCAGTGCTTTGTACTCTTGTAATCTTCTCGTGTGTTACTTCAATTTCTCATCGTTATTTTGCAAATTATTTAGAGCAATCACAAGGATATATTTTATCATAGAAGTGTAGGCTTCTCCAAAAGATTCCTCCAACTTGTTCTTCCTACCATTGAAATATTTTTCAGTACGTGGTCAAGATTAGATTGCTCTCTAGAAATCTCTCTTGTCTCTGGAATACTCAAATCTAGATGAATAAAGTAGTGAATCCTTTTATGTTTTATCTACCATATTCCAATAGCAAGTGATTTTTTTCTTTATAGTTTCATTCCTTCCATAATTTAGTTGATCTTGTTGCACAAGTGGTGAATCAACAACCTTTCCAAAACTACCCAAGTAATCCCCTTGTTATCCTTTTATAGATCATTGGTGTCGACCACCACTTTAGTTATCCATGTTGGTAGGGTACAAGACAGTCATTGGACCCTACCACAAGTTACCACAAGTGATGTATGGAGGACAAGGATGACATGGAAGATAGTATTTAGGATATTTTGTAAGGGATACATCCCTATTACATCATAATATATAAAGACATGTAATAAGATAGATAGGAATAAGAGTAGATAAATGTGAATGTAAGGAGATATAGTATACAGAGTAGAGGCTTAGACCTACCTTTTGTATATGAGGTTACTATGAATATATATGGAAGTATAGGGATTATAACTAATGGATTTTTTATCTATGAATGTGAATGACTTGTATGCATGATCTAATATTACTAGAACATGCTAATTCTTACTGTTGACATCTAGTATTCTATTACTGTCACATATGGGGTGTTAATAGACTTAGAGACTTGACTCAGGCTTAGATCTCTAGGCTATGTCCTACCATTTCTTCCCAACATTTGGTTCCATTGCTAGAACCCTAGACAAAACATATACATGTATATGTATATATGTATGTACATACATACATACATACATACATATCTTATTAGTCCCTACCCAAAGGGGACTTATGTTTTCATCTCAATGGGATCCACATTATTTTTTCTCATAACTGTGTGAAGGGGAAAAAAATGAAGGTAATTCTAACATACATGTGTTTTTTATTATATTTTATAAATTTTTTATTGTTTTTAATTGGAAAACATCATTTTCCTTGCACTTTACATTTGTTTAAAAATATAAAATGAAATGTGCCAATCAAAAGGTAGGTTGGGACATAGATTAAAACTATTTTAAAATTTGAAGCTTTTAATTTTGATTGGTCTTCCTTGAGGATTTTGGACAGGTGTCTCTATTTCTTCTCTAAAAATTGATAGCAATGCATGATTGGAGCACATGGTTGCTATTTAGATTTTATGTGGGATGGGTGTTCCTTCCTCTTACATTCAACAATTCCCAATTTCTTAATATTGTTGTGTGATTTATCACCTATTTTTCTGTCATTACCAATGTATGCAAATATGGTGGTCCATTGTTCTTGTAAACAAATTGTTGGTACATACATACATACAACATACATACATACATACATACATACATATGTATACATCTTATTAGTCCCTACCCAAATGGGGGACTAATGTTTTCATCTCAATGAATTTCACATTAGCTTGTCTCATAAACTGTGGGAATGGGAAAAAATGAAAGTAATTCTAAAATGTGTGTTTTTTTATTATATTTTATAGATTTTTTTATTATTTTTAATTAGATGACAACTTTTTCCTTGGATTTTACATTTGTTTAAAAATAGAAAATGAAATGTGCCAATCAAAAGGTAGGTTTGGACATAGACTAAAACCATTTTGTAAAGTTGAAGCTTTTAATTTTTTTAATTGGTTTGCCTCAAGGAGTTTGGAAAGGTGTTTATGTTTCTTCTCCAAAAATTGATAGAAATGCATGTATGGATCACATGGTTGTTGTGAGGCCTCCCCCAACCTCACCCTTGGGTGGAAGGAGATTTCATATGCTTACTATGTTGTTATGATGAGATATCTTACATTTGACTTCGCTGTTTTGACTAACTATGACTATGGTATACATATCATTTTGGACTTATGATTTAGCTTGGATTACATATTTTGTTTATGCAAATACATCCATCATTTGGTCTATCTATAAAGAAAGTATTCATGTAGTTGCATAAATGTTTTAAATATGATTTACTGATCATGTAGATAGTTATTACTAATATCATTGCCTCAGCTATTGTATCATAATTACATCTAACAATTTTAAGAAAGTGTGCAGGTTCTTAGCTGGTGGAATTGGGGAAAACACTTGAAGACCTATTGTGGTTCCTAGTAAGCTGACCTAACATATTTGGAGAGGCCTAGGTTCATCATATGGTTATGTATGCATGGTATTTATGTCTTTGTGGAAGTGTGTCTTGTCTCTGTGTTATGTAATGTCAAGGTGTAAAATTGTGATGATGCAATGTGAAATATGTGTTGTAGCTATGAAACATGTGTTGTAATGGTGAGTCATGTCATGTCGTGTGTCATGTTGTGTGTCGTGTTGTATGGTGTGAACATCTTGAGAAGTCATCCTAGGGTAAAAAGGGGTTAAGTAATTGTTCCATTATTTGAAAAGATTAATACTCTCCTTTTAAAAAAAACTAAGTTCCTTAGTCTTGGTGGGACCCTTGTAAAAAACATAATTAATAAAGAAAAAAATGTTTTTCCAGGACTTAATTTTGGGTTATTTTTTGTTGATGAAAATTAGATAATAAAAAAAGGGGGGAAAAAGATTTAATCTAAGGAGTGTCCAAAAAGGGAGCAAGCAAGGTGGAATAACTAGGTGATGACACATACTATCCATAGAATGACACATGTAACCACCTAGATATCTCAAGCTGATCATGGGGGATAGGTGGAGAACAAAAAGGAAGGTAGAGAAGGAATATGAGGAAGATGGAAAATGGAGAAGGGGTTCTGGGAAAAAGAGTTTTGGAAAATATTCTGAAAATAATATCTAATGAAACTTTGACTGAGCAAGGATAAGTAAGTTTAGAAGAAAGAATCAAAGAAAAAACTGGAGGAGGAAAGAGAGATTATTGTGGAGCTTCATCAGCCCACCATTCATGTTGAAAATTCTAGGTTGGTCTTAAATTGTTACTATGAAATTCAATTGTGATAATTGTGTAAAATGGGTCTTATATTAAAATTGTTAAATAAATAAATATATATATCACTAACTAAAATTTTAATGCTCCTTACAAGGAATGGAATTGTGTTTAGGTGTTGTACTTTGATATATGTTTTGTGCTAAGTGTTGTTGGAAAGTATAGTGTTGCTGATAATCTGAAATTGATTTCTTTACTTTTATAACTATTGTGTGGGGTAAGGAAGATGCTCTTTGTAGAGATGGTATAAGGGGTAAGAGTACCCTGATTTTTCTTGATAAAGATAAATAATGGGTAAGAGTACCCTTGTAATCATCTCTGTGATATTTGGGAGGAGAACCTTGTGTAATTATTAGTAAACCTAAAGGGAAAGAGTACCCTAGATCAAAGCTCTATGAAAACAAATGGGTAAGAGTACCCAGTAAGTGAAATTTTAAAAGGTATGAGTACCCATGTTAAGTAATAATGTTGTGAAGTGGCTTGATGTATGTAAGTGTTTTTGAGTTTTGTGAATGTGTATGTGCAAACTCCTAGGTCTTCTTGTGTTTTCCCCTAGCTCGAGGGTAGGCAACTATAAGGAAAGCATAGGTGCGGAAAGAGGTGCGGAAAGAAGCTTCCCTAATGTTAATTCCCAGGGGACAGTGTAGACCAGTCACTTTTGAAAATAAAATAACTCAGATAAGTACATGAGAGAAACCAAAAAAAGACAATATTCAGAACACAGACACACAGTATTACATGGGAAAACCCTTACGGGTAAAAAACCCACCACCACAAGAAAACAATCTTTATTACAGTAAGATTTTCAATTACAAAATAAAGAGCTCAGCTTCTTGATCTGGTTTTTGATTCTTGACTTCATACACCGTTCACGCACTGTACATTTACAGAATGAACCATTTATTCAAGTCTCATCATCATCAGAAAAAATAATGACACCTGGAGATTTATATTTCTATTTCTAGTCTGCAAGAACAAGAGTCGTTACTTACTTCTGCCCTAACTGATAGAACATATTCCTCAGGCGTCGCTGGCATCTAACCGTCGCAACGGTTCATATTTCAGTGAGACGTTTAGTCCCACATGTACTAAGTCGCAGAGGACTATGCAGTTTATAACCGGCAACGAACCAAAGAGTATTGTTGGCAATTTTGTTGCTGACAATACCAAGCCTCCAAGTCCATCGGCATAAAAACTCCCATCGGCCCTCAGACTTCACCTCCCATCAATTAGCATAGGTCTCCCTGATCACCAAGGTTACCATCGGAATGACACTCTCCATCGGCAAAAGATCTAGCCCTCGCTTCGACAGTGCTTCGTCTCACCGATACCAACAAAACCTCCATCGGGATGACCACAGTACATCAGCCCAACACCTTTAGGCTAAGCCGACAGGTATCCTCTCGCCGATGTCCTAAAGCACCATCGGTATGATAACTCATATCAGACAAGATCTCAACTGTCACACCGAACCCCAGACTCCCGCCGATAGGCATAAGTCATTGGAGTGACTACTCCTGTCAGAGTAACTCCACATAGCTTGGCCGATAGGCCTTGTCTCGCCGACGGTTTAACACTTCCATCGGGGTGATACTCCACATCAGACAAACCTTCGATGCTTACTCTGACACACTTGTCTTACCGATGCCAAACCAAAACCTTCATCGGAGTGACTAGTGTCCATCGGCCCGAAGATATAAAGCTTCATCGATGGTCTTCGTCTCAGCGATATCAACTTCGCATGTCCTCGAGCCAATGAACCGTTGAACTAAAGTCGTTGAACCTACCAAATGAACTTCAGAAAGGTTCAACGAAGAGGTTCAAAGCATAGGTTCAATGAACTGGTTCAAGGCATAGGTTCAACTAAGAGTTTCAAAGTTCAACAAAGATTCAAAGCATAGGTTCAACGAAGTGGTTCAAGGCATAGGTTCAACTAAGAGGTTCAAGTAGTAATTTGAGACACAAGTTCTCTTCAATCTCCCACTTGTCGAAGAGATTACTGCTACCTCTTAGTCCTCATTCGATTATTGAGAACTATGGGCCCGAAGACCCATTTCATCTGAACACCATTTGAACTTGGCCGTGCTCACTGGTTTAGTTAAGGCATCAGCGACATTTTCCAAAGTGTCAACCTTTTCTAGCTTCACCTTCCTGTCTTCCACCATATCATGAACAAAGTGATATTGGACATCAATATGTTTTGTCCTAGCATGAAATGTAGGATTCTTTGCTAAACATATGGCACTTTGATCACAGTGAATTTGTATTTGTCTTGCATTAAAACCAACATCAGAACACAACCTCTTCAACCAAACGGCTTCTTGACATGCACGAGTAGCTGCCATGTACTCTGCCTCTATTGTGGACAAAGCGACTACAGCTTGTCGCTTGCTCATCCAACTGATAGCACCACCATGTAACGTGAACACGTATCCACTGGTGGATCTCCTACTGTCAATGTCCCCTGCCCAATCAGAATCAACATATCCCTGAATGCTGACAGATCTCTTAGACCCTTCTGAGTTTCCATGATAGCAAATAGCATAGTCAGAAGTTCCCTTCAAATACCGCATAAATCTTTTCACAGCATCCCAATGTGATCTGCCTGGATTCACCATAAACTAACTCAAAACTCCCACTGCTTGGGCAATGTCTGGTCTGGTACAGACCATTGCATACATTAAACTACCAACAGCACTTGCATAAGGTACTCTTTTCATGTTATCAATGTCATTTGAAAATTCTGGACAATCTTCAATAGATAATTTCGTTCCCTGCAAAACTGGAGCAACTAACTGTTTAGAATCAGACATATGAAACTTATCAAGAACATTGGTAATATACTTCCTCTGGCTGAGCCAAAGTTTTCTCTTAGATCTGTCCCTTTTGATCTCCATTCCCAGAATGTACTTTGCTGCCCCCAGATTTTTCATTTCAAGGACAACTGAGATTTTAATTCTAAGATCATCCCCTTACCATTGCCAATGAAAAACATGTCATCCACATACAATGCAATTATAAGAATCTGATCACCTTCAGTTTTATAATAGACACAATGATCAGATTTAGATCTCACATACCCCAAGGATAAAACATACGTATCAAACTTTTGATACCACATTCTGGGAGACTGTTTCAAACCATAAAGAGACTTTTTAAGTTTACATACTAGATGTTCTTTACCTTTTTCCACAAAATGCTCTGGCTGGGACATATAAATTTCTTCTTCAAGGTCTCCATGAAGAAACGCTGTTGTCACATCCATCTGCTCAATTTCAAAATCATATGCTGCTGCAAGTGACAACAGACATCTAATGGATGTCAGCTTAGCTACAGGAGAAAAGATTTCTCCATAATCAATACCTTCCTTTTGGGAATACCCCTTAGCAACTAGTCTTGCCTTGTACTTCTCAATACTACCATCTAGACCATATTTCTTATTAAATACCCACTTACAGCCTACATGTTTTCTTCCTTCAGGCAAGGGCACCAGATCCCAGGTTCCATTCTTCTCCAATGATGTCATTTCACTATGCATGGCTTCCAACCAAGAATCTGAATCAGGTACACTAATAGCTTCTTTCACAGTCCTAGGTTCATCAGTATCAGTAAGTAAAGCATAGGCACAAGTTGAATCAAGTACTGAAAATCCATACCTATCTGGTTGTCTTCTTTCACGTGTAGATCTCCTCAAAGGTTGAGGTGCAGGTTCAGGTTCTTGCTCTGGATCTGAATCTTCGGAGCTACTTGAACTCTCATCTGAACCAGCTACACTTGGTGCTTGTTGTTCCTCTTTTACAGGGGTCAGAGGAATATTTACAACACTCTTTTCCTTCTTCTCTTCTGTCTTTTCTAGCTGAGGATCAATAACCAACAGTTTCAGCTCTCTGAAAATTACATTCTTGCTGTAGATTACCTTTTCAGTTTCAGGATTCCAAAGCTTGTACCCTTTAATACCAACTCCATAGCCAACAAAGATACATTTAACTACCTTGTTATCCAACTTAGATCTTTTAACTTTAGGAATATGAGCATATGCCTCACAGCCAAAAACTCGAATATGTCTTAGAGAGGGCTTCTTACCAGACCATGCTTCCATAGGTGTCTTATCAACCAATGCTGAAGTGGGAGAACGATTCAGCAAGTAACAAGCTGTAGCAACTGCCTCAGCCCAGAACTTCTGTTCAAGACCAGCATAACTCAACATACTTCTTGCTTTCTCCATCAACGATTGATTTAACCTTTCAGCAACTCCATTCTGTTGTGGAGTATAAGGTGTAGTTTTATGCCTTTTAATTCCATGGTCTACACAATACTTATCAAAATCTGCATTTCAATATTCACCATCATTATCTATTCTCAAGCATTTTAGTTTTCTACCAGTCTGATTTTCCACAAGAGTTTTAAATTCTTTAAATCGACTAAACACTTCTGATTTATTTTTCAAAAAATATACAAATGCCCTTCTCAAATAATCATCAATGAATGATACGTAGTATCTTGACTTAGATAAAGAAGGAACATCAACTGGACCAAAAACATCAGAATGTACATAGTCCAGCACACTAGAAGATTTATGAGAACTAGAGTAAAACGAAACACGGTTTTGCTTTCCATATATACAATGTTCACAGAAATCAAACTCTAGATTACAATCAATCAGCCCATCTACCAGGTTTTTGTTTTTCAAGGTTTTTAAGCCTTTTTCACCTATGTGACCAAGTCTATGATGCCAGAGCATTGTTTTCTCTACAGGAAGTTTCACTTCCATAGAATTTGCATCATGTGTTACAATAGTAGCTTTTCCAGATTTTGTAGAGACATTATTACAGCATACTGGTTTAGCATCTAACCTATACAGAGTTCCAATGCGTTCACCTTTTGCCAGAACAATAGAACCTCTAGTCATCTTACAGCCACCATTCACAAATGTAACTTGCACTCCAACATCATTAAGCTTACTAACAGAAAGTAAATTTTGAGCCAGACCTGGTATATGAAGAACTCCATTCATTCCCTTTATTCTGCCATTGGGGAACTAGATTCTGACTCAACCTCGGCCAACAATTTCCAGCGTTGAGTCACTAGCCAGGAACACCTTGCCACCAGCATAGGGTTCATACTTAGTGAACCACTCTCTATGAGATGTCATATGAAAAGATGCTCCTGAATCAATCAGCCAAACATCTTCAGAAGCAGGTGTTGCCAGAGCAGCAATGAAAGCATCAGCATCATTGTGTGAAGACCCAGAGTCAGAGAAGTTCTTCTTCTTCTTTTTCTCCTCTTTACAGTCTTTCTTGATATGACCTTTCTGCCCACAATTCCAGCATTTCTCCTTGGACTTCTTACTAGGAGATTTTGATTTCCCCTCAGATTTGGATGTAGACTTCTTGTCCTTCTTCTTGCCTCTTTCCTTTGATCTATCATGAACTGGCAGAGCCTCTTTGGCCATTCCAGAAGATTTCCTCCGCATCTCTTCAGACAACAAAGAGGCAACAACAGTTTCCTGTGAAAATGTAGTTGTTGTACTTCCAATAGCCATCACCAGATGGTCCCACGAGTCAGGTAAGGAACATAACAGAAGCATACAACGATCCTCCTCTTCTATTTTTACACCTATAGAAGTCAACTGAGTAACAATCGTATTGAATGCACTTAGATGTTCTGCTACAGATGCACCTTCATCCATCTTCAGAGAATACAATTTCTTTCTGAGGAAAAGTTTATTCACCAAGGACTTGCCCTGATAAATATTATTCAACTTCTTCCACAAATCACTTGCAGACTTCTCCTCATGAATGTTTAATAGAACAGAGTCAGATAAACTTAATCTTATCAGTCCTTTGGCTTTTCTACATATCAGATCCCAATCTTCTTGCTTCATGCCTGTAGGTTGAACTTCAGACACAGCAACCCAAAGATCTCTATAGACTAACATGTCTTCAACTTTAAGTTTCCACAACTCAAAGTTTGTGCCATTGAATTTCTCAATGTCTATTTTGTCTAATGTACTAGTCATCTTTATTTAATTTAAAAATAACACTCTACAGAACTCCCACACACCAAAATTAACACAAAAAACCCAAACTCCTGACAAGGATAACACAACAAGCCAGGCTCTAATACCACTTGTAAGGAAAGCACAGGTGTAGAAAGAGGTGTGGAAAGCAACTTCCCTAATGTTAATTCCCAGGGGACAGTGTAGACCAGTCACTTTTGAAAATAAAATAACTCAGATAAGTACATGAGAGAAACCAAAAATAGACAATATTCAGAACACAAACACACAGTATTACGTGGGAAAACCCTTATGGGTAAAAAACCCACCACCACAAGAAAACAATCTTTATTACAGTAAGATTTTTAGTTACAAAATAAAGAGCTCAGCCTCTTGATCTGGTTTCTGATTCTCGACTTCATACACTGTTCATGCACTATACATTTACAGAACGAACCATTTATTCAAGTCTCATCATCATCAGAAAAAACAATGACACTTGGAGATTTATATTTCTAATTCCAGTCTGCAAGAACAAGAGTCGTTACTTACTTCTGCCCTAACTGATAGAACATATTCCTCAGGCGTCGCTGCCATCTAACCATCGCAACGGTTCATATTTCAGCGAGACGTTTAGTCCCACATGTACTAAGTCACAAAGGACTATGCAGTTTATAACCGCCAATGAACCAAAGAGTATTGTCGGCAATTTTGTTGCCGACAATACCAAGCCTCCAAGTCCATCGGCATAACAACTCCCATCGGCCCTCAGACTTCACCTCCCACCGATTAGCATAGGTCTCCCCGATCACCAAGGTTACCATCGAAATGACACTCTCCATCGGCAAAAGATCCAGCCCTCGCTCCGACAGTGCTTCATCTCACCGATACCAACAAAACCTCCATCGGGATGACCGCAGTACATCGGCCCAACACCTTTAGGCTAAGCTGACAGGTATCCTCTCGCCGATGTCCTAAAGCACCATCGGTATGATAACTCATATCGGACAAGATCTCAACTGTCACACCGAACCCCAGACTCCCGCCAATAGGCATAAGTCATTGGAGTGACTACTCCTGTCGGAGTAACTCCACATAGCTTGGCTGATAGGCCTTGTCTCGCCACGGTTGAACGCTTCCATCGGGGTGATACTCCGCATCGGACAAACCTTCGATGCTTACTCCGACACACTTGTCTTACCGATGCCAAACCAAAACCTTCGTCGGAGTGACTAGTGTCCATCGACCCGAAGATATAAAGCTTCGCCGATGGTCTTCGTCTCAGCGATATCAACTTCGCATGTCCTCAAGCCAATGAACTATTGCACTAAAGTTGTTGAACCTACCAAATGAACTCCAAAAAGGTTCAACGAAGAGGTTCAAAGCATAGGTTCAACGAAGTGGTTCAAGGCATAGGTTCAACTAAGAGTTTCAAAGTTCAACAAAGATTCAAAGCATAGGTTCAACGAAGTGGTTCAAGGCATAGGTTCAACTAAGAGGTTCAAGTAGTAATTTGAGACACAAGTTCTCTTCAGCAACTACTGCCATAGGCTGGGAGCTGAGCCTCCACCAGCTTGGTAAAATGGGTTTCCTTACAGGTTGTGGATGTATGACTATCAAGGGAAAACTTATACCAAAAAGCAGAAGAAAACTATAGCCTGTCATGTTACCTCATAAAATCTATACTCTGATGTTGTGGGAAGATGTTTCTTCTATTCTAATAATTATGAAGGTTGCAACCATTTTGTGAAAAATACAAGCAACCTGGATGTTAAGAGAAATGTACCAGTTTTGTCTGATGGATGTTTATCTAAATGTGACACCATGGACTATTATAGTTGGTTTACATGTAATAAGTGAACTAGGAAATCATGGAAGTTTATTTCCTTGCAATATTTTCTATAAATATTATTTTATTTGTTCTTTTATTATTCTATTCTAGAATAGAGAATTAAACTAATATATAAATGGCTATGTGGGTTTACATTATTCTATTATAACTTATAAATCACAACTAGTATGGTAACAAGATAATTTTTATAGTAAATGCATGTTTTAATCTAATGATTTTATTATACTGCACTATGAAAGACATTGTATGTAGAAAGAGATTTTCTCATATTGAAATACATTTAAAGAAGGTGTTATCAGTTTTCTTTAATCTGTAGTATTTGTTGAAAAAAAACCTAGGTCCTACTAAACTATAGGAACTATGAATACCATGAGATGAGTCTACACCCTAGGTAGTCTGCAAATACCCACTAACGTTTTAACTCTAGCAATAGAATTGGGTATTATACAAAGAAAAGAGAATGAATTAAATATGTATCGTGAGATTCTCTCTCGATCTCAGTCCACATGCCTGGAAAGAAGTCACGCCCCAACAATAGATCCTGTCTCTTGGAGGCATAAAAAAAGGTAGGAATCTTTCACCGTTCCCTATAAGGGAAAACTAAACCATTAAATTTCTATTAAGCAAAACTTGAACTGGTATATCAAAGGAGGTACAAATGCCAGAACAAACCACTAATCATGAGAGAAAAGTAATAAAGGAGTCAGGGGAACTATAGAAAAAAAACAAACTGCTACTTTAATATGTGTTTACTACACTATGAAGGGTGCCTTTTTCCCCAATGGAGTCATTGTTTACTCCATTCATAATATCCCTTAAAAGGCCATTGCCTCCCCCTGTGCATCTATGCTTCATGCAGAACAAATATTTCAGTCAAAGGAAAATAAACAAAAAGTAATAGGAATAATCTATAGACGTCAAGCACTCACTTAACAAGAGGAGTTACCACTCTCAACACTGCTGGGTTGTTTGTGAGCACTAGGAAGCTCCTCATCCATGGTGGGTAATAGAAACATTCCATGAAGAGTCATTGATAGAAGAGATAGGTAGAAAGAGAGAGGTTAGGTTAAGCGCCTCTTTTACGGTTAGGGTTGAGAGTATGGACCCCAAGCATCCTACCTTTTTATCTGGAGTCATAATAATTACTGTAATTGATTCTTGATATTATAGAGTTAAATCCCCATTAGGGCATAGGGCCAAATGGAGGTAATAATCTTCTTTTAGTCTCATGTTACTTGTTATTTCCTAGAACTAGTCTCAATAAAAAGATCAACAATGATGAGCATGGGACTATATTACTATATGGCATGAGTCACATCCATCCTACTATCAGGCATACATATAAAAGCCAATGCTTAATTGTTGTTGTATGGCAAAAGAATAATGTAATTTTGTCAAAGGTCATCTTTTGTGGCAACGCCTTGTAAGGGTGCAGTGCTGCATGAGCCTTATGTCTTTAATATGTGGCTTAATTGATCTTATAAAATTGATTCAATAAATCAAAGTAATTTAGCGGATGATGTAAGAGTCTTGCATTTTAGGGAAGGACCGATTGGTTTTAGCTGCCTTTTCCATCCTATTTGAGACTGTCCAATTTACTTTTGTTTTATGTTTATACACTTGTGTTACATTTTGGCTTTCCACTAAAGAGAGCCTTAAATTAAGCATCCCTTAGTTCGTGGGGTTATTACTAACTCATTATTTTCCTATTCACCTTTTCTTTTTTCTAAATATATAAATTTGGTAATCTTCTTATTGCTTTTCCTCACAAATCATGTTACGATTTATATTTGTTTTCTAGTTATGTATATGGTTTTTTTTGTTATCAGCATAGTAAAACAAATATGATAATAAATATAGATAAATATGTATGTTTTGGCGAGAATTCTTTCTATAATTACTTGAAGTTCCCGGATACCTAGCATGTAATCTTTAAGACATGATTTTAAGACTTATGATAATGGAATTTAATTATTTGTTTTAGAAGTAATGTTACTTTACTATTCTTACAATGGGCTGGTGTTTCTCCATCTAATGGAAAAATAATACAATGATCCTTTTGGCTATAAGTTGGATTAATTAAAGAAAAATAAATTAAAATAAATTATTATTAAATGTAATAACTGTAGATATAAGTTTTAGCTTGAGATGAGGGCATTACATAGGCTATCAGAGTAGGGTTCTCAACTCTAGGAGCTTTGGGAACAAACTAAGTGATCCAAAAACTAACATAGTTAAATACCTTGTTCTTAGCATGTCATGTAGGGATGATAGAGCTGATTCTCCCTCCTGAGCTCCAAGTGGAGCCCAACCACAGGAGTGACCAGTTGAGTCCCATCGTTTTGAGAGCATTAATTAGGATAGGGGGCAAGACTACAGACTGTGGATTATTTAGGCCTTGCAGGGCCTAATGGGGGTGCATGAGGTGAGACTACCTTGGACAGTTGTGGGGATACCTCAGGGGGATCAACCTGGGGTTGGTGAGCACATACCAGAGTTCTATGAGTGGAGCAGGAGTCCCCCGCATATGCAAGAGGTGATTATACACTAGCTCGAGGATGAGCCACCTTGCATTCCCTCGCCCTGACTCACTCAGCCATAAACAGAGTTAGAGAAAGCACCGAGGGTTTCCTGAGGTACTCGTGATCAGATTCAAGAGCTAATTCATTTATAGCCCCCTACTTTTTTAAGAGCCACTGACGGGGTGGAGGATGAGTCTTGGTTGCTCAGCTTAGAAGGATGCTTTTGGTTGCAACCTTACGGAAGCAACTTGAAAGCTAGATTTTCTATACATCAGTTGAGGGGACTTGCTTCTACTTGGTGGCATCAAGAGGAGTAAAAGCACCATCCTTTGATAGAGACTCTGACCTAGGAGACCTTTCTGGAGCATTTCAATGTGTGTTACATCTCTGAGCACTTTAGGCAGAGGTGCATAGATGAGTTTCATGATCTGTAGTAGAGAGGCCTCACAGTGGCCCAGTATGAGAGAAATTTTTTGAGTTCCAATAGTATGTAGATTATATTCAGGATGAGAAGTTACTCATCAACCATTTCATTAGGGGCCTAAACCTTGACATTGCTGGCTCAATACGTATGGCCAACCTAGTGAACTTTAGCGATGTTGTAGAGAAGGCCCTCATAGCAGAGGAGGTACATGGAGGTCTCGGGAGGCATGAGAGTGGTTCAGGAACTACAATTAGGGACAATAGGACTCTACCACTCTGCGATTTACACATCCCCCTAAAGGGAAATTCATATCTTCTTTGGGGCCTCTAAAGGTACCCCAGTGACAACAATAGTAGCAGTAGAAGAGACAAAGACCCAAGCCTTAGGAGGGTGCACAGAGTAGTCATACTAGGCTATGGCAGTCTTAGGGACCCCTTAGGGATCAGAGGTCGCATGGATAATAGATAGGACCATCTTAGGGTCAATAGACTTCTAGGGGAGGATCTAATATTGCTAGTAGAGGCAAATCATCCCAGTTTGGCAGGACCCTGTCTACACAGGGGTATTCGAGGGGAGCATGTTTTGTATGTGGAGAGATTAGGCACCTAGCTAGAGAGTGCCCATAGGGTTTGGAGTAGGTGGACCCTGCTTGACAGGTTTTGAGAAGATAGTAGGAGATGTGGGGAGGACCCACAGGGTTTTTGCAGTGGTTGAGAACCGCTAGGCCAATCATTAGGCCACTAGTATTAAGGCATCATGTATGATTGGGGATGTATCTGTTTGTGTTTTATTTGACTCCGGAGCATCTGATTCCTTTATATCTCCCACTATTGTGGAGTGTTGCAGGCTAGTGGCATGTAGGTAAGACGATAGGTGGGAGGAAGAGTTAGCATCATGGGCTAGAGTGGTTGTGGACTCTATGGTTAGAGACTGTCAGCTAGCTTTAGGGACTTTCACTACATTAGTGGATCTTTGGATTACACCCTTTGGATCTTACGACATAGTTTTGGGCATGGACTGGCTTGACGCACATCAAGCTAAGATAGACTACAGACATAAGATGATTGAGTGTGTTGATGATCATTACACATCAGTGGTGTTATTAGGAGTGCAGAGGATCATACCCCTTCATATTATATTTGCTATATAGCTTCAGCAGAGCATGCGTAAGGGGTGCCAGATGTTTTCTATTACCATTAGTGATAGATCAGAGGGACTGATAGAGATATACTTAGACAATCATCCTATCCTCAGAGAGTTTATAGATGTTTTTTCAACATAGTTGATAGGATGCTACCCCACTGGGAGGTGGACTTCCACATTAACTTGGTTCCAAGGGCACAACTGGTCTCGTGCAAGCACCTTAGATGATGACTACACAAGAGCTCAGTGAGCTCAAGATTTAGTTGGAGCAGCTATTAGAGAAGGGCCAAATCCATCCTAGCATCTCACCTTGGGGCACACCAGTCATCTTCGTCAAGAAGAAGGATGGGTCCCTTCACTTGTGCATTGACTACAAATAGTTGAATAAATTGACGATCAAGAATTGTTAGCCTTTGCTGAGGATTGATTATCTTTTTGACCAGATGAGGGGAGCCAGAGTGTTCTCCAAGATTAACCTAAAGTCTAGTTACCACCAACTGGGGATTGTTGAGGCCAACATTCATAAGATAGCAACTTGGACTTGATATGGTCATTACAAGTTTACAATGGTACCATTCGGATTGACAAATACCCCTGCAATATTCATGAGTTTGATGAATGGGGTATTTTGCACCTTTTTGGATCATTTTATATTGATCTTTTTGGATGGCATATTGATTTTTTCTCACACAGAGGAGGAGCATGAGGATCATTTGAGGTAGGTACTGCAATGTTTGAGGAGACACCAACTTTATGCAAATTTGGTTAAGTGTGCATTCTTCTAGTTTGAGGTTTAGTATTTAGGGTATATTATATCTACTGATGGTAACTCAATAGATCCATCAAAGGTCAGGGTGATTATAGAGTGGCCAGCACCCACCATTGTTACAGAGGTTAGGAGTTTGATGGGTTTGGCTAGTTATTATTGTAGATTTATGGAGGGGTTCTCCAGGATAGCACACCCTATTACTTCCCTTTAGTGCAAAGGGAAGAGATTTGAGTGGACAGAGTAGTGTGAGTGTATTTTAGACCCTGAAGGAGCATCTTACTAGTGCTCCCATTGTATCTATACCAGATTTGACTTTAGATTTTGTGGTATGTACATATGCTTCTTTGGATGGTATAGGTGTAATGCTTATGCAGGAGGGTTGAGTTATCGTGTATGAGTCATGGAAACTCAAGTCCCATGAACAGAATTATCCCACACATGACTTAGAGCTTGCAATAGTTGTACATGCTCTCACTAGATGGAGACATTTCCTTCTTGGGCATCATTTTGAGCTTCATTCTGATCATTGTAGTCTTCAGTACATCTTCACTTAGTCAAATTTGAATGCATGACATAGACGATTGATGGAGTTCATGTGTGAGTAAGATTTCAATGTACAATACATTAGAGCAAAGGAGAATGTGGTGGTAGATGCCTTGAGCAGGTGATGACATGAGATCATGGCCATGACAGTGGGTACTAATTTGAGGTCTCACATTTTACAACTGTTGCCAGAGGATGAGTGGTATCAGGAGGTTCAAAGTGTGATACATTCACACAGGGCCCTTGAGGGCAAGTATTTAGGATTTGATCTGGAGACAGATGGCTTACTATGATACAGAGGACGTATCTATGTTCGCTAGAGTGGAGATGTATAGAGGTTGATTTTATAAGAGGCTCACAGGGCACCATATGCAGCACATCCATAGGTCAAAAAGATGCACACCAATCTTTGTCAACTATATTACTGGTAAGACATGCATAGAGACATCGTAGAGTTTTTGGCTTGATTCCTTGAGTGCTAGAGGGTCAAGGCTAAGTACCAGCACCCCGCAAGTTTACTATACCCCCACGAGATTCCAGAGTGGAAGTGGGATACCATCTCCATAAATTTCATAGTTGGTCTACCCTTGTCCACCAAACGCCATGGTGCTATCATGGTGACGGTTGACAAGTTGACCAAGGTAGCCCACATCTCACCAATCCACACCTCTTACACAACATCCACCATAGCACGAGTATTCTTGGATGATATTGTTAGATTACATGGTGTACCTCGCAGGATCATTTCAGACAGGGATCCAGTGTTCACTTCTACATTCTAGATAGCACTTCAGCAAGTGTTGGGTAGTCAGCTTAATTTCAGTATAGCTTATCACCTTGAGATAGATGGAGAGACAGAGAGGGTGAATTAGGTGCTAGAGAACATGTTGAGGATGTACGTTATGGATCATCAATCTAGATAGGAGGAGTATTTGTATCTAGCTGAGTTTTCCTACAACAACAGTTTCCACAATTCATTGGGTATGGCACCTTATCAGGTGTTGTATGGTAGACCGTACATGACTCCTTTGAGTTCAGACTGTTTAGAGGATAGAGTTGTTATTGGGCCAGAGTTGTTACAGGATATGGAGAGAGGTGCTAGTGATCTGACAGAGGTTACGAGAGGCTCAGGATTGACAAAAGAAGTATGCAGATATCAGAAGGACATATCAGAGTTTTTTAGTGGGTGACAGATTCTTTTTGAGAGTGCGGCCACATAAGAGTCCAATCCATTACAGAAAGGGTTGTAAGATAGCAACTCATTTTGTGGGCCTTTTTGAGATTTTGAAGTGGATAGGACCAGTCGCCTATCATTTAGCCTTTCCATAGCCTGTTGCTCATCTGCGATGTATTTCAAGTTTCTATTTTGAGACAATATATCCATGATCCTTCTCATGTTTTGGATTGGGCTGCTTTATAGGTATAGGTGGATGGTCAGCTGACATTGGATCCCATTTGTATCTTGGCTCATTAGACACTAGGCCTTTGAGGTTGAGAGCTAGACAAGGTCAGGGTCCAATGGGATAGATATGATGAGACAACTACCACCTGGGAGGACACATTTTCTATGAGGACTCTTTATCCTTGGGTGCTACCATAATAATGGGTTACACTTTCTGGGACATCCTGATTTTTGTTAAAATCACATATTTTTAGAAAATATAATGATTTAAGCCTTGAAAGGTTCCATTTAAAGGATTCTAATTAAAGAGGATTTGATCAAACCCCCTTAGATTCAAACCCCCTTGGATAGAACCCTGCTAGTTTTACACCATACCTATAATGGAGTCTCCTCCACACCTATCAAAATGTTGATAAAAAACCACTTTTGATTTACCTTTTGGGGGATCAAATGAATGCATTTAAAATTTATGTTTTTTAAGTATGCAGTCCTTATTATAAGCTTCCCAAAAAGTATAATTTTAAATATATTTAATTTGATTATTATATTTATTTTTTATTTCTTGTGAATGTAGGTTTTTCACCGAACATCAAGTTCTCTGTTCTACACACATGGAAAATTAGTAAATTAGTGAAAAAAAATTCTAAAAAATATCTATGCCCTAGGTATTGATGTCCTTGTTTCAACAAAAAAAATTGAATTTCGATACATATAGAAAAAGTTGTGTTACAGAATACGCCTAGGTCTAAATTATAATTGGTTTGAGTTCAAAATTTAATTAAAAAAATATTCAACAAAACATTATGAAACCAAATGCATGCCCTATATATTAGTGTTACCAATCTAAATTCATAAGAATTAGAATTTTATCCTTTGTATAAAAAATGTTATGTGCTACAGAATACACATCACTTTAAAAAAATGTTGTTTACTATTAAAAACTAGTTATCAAAGGAGATGCAAAAAAATTTACAATTTAACTCCAAATTTTTTTAAAAATATAGATTTACAATCTATAAACAAAATCTCACAAATCACTAGTTTGCATTGAATCTTCAAATTCCTAACGGTTTAGCGGCTATAGGTGTCAGAAAGTGAAGATTTAATTCAAAATGTTGATTTCAATGTCAAGTTTGGCCAAAAAGTGTAACCCATTATTGTGGGATGACCCCCTCATTCTTTTTGAGGACTTCTAGGAAGAAGTCTAGTCCTAGGGGGAGGATGTGAGGCCTCCCTCAACCCCACCCTTGGGTAGGAGATTTCATATACTTACTATGTTGTTGTGATGAAATATCTTACATTTGAATTCGGTGTTTTGACTGACTATGACTATGGTATACATATCATTTTGGACTTATGATTTAGCTTGGATTACATATTTTGTTTATGCACACATCCATCATTTGGTCTATATATGATGTTTTCAGGGCATGGCTCATATTTTATTTTAGTGGATTATCCTTCATTGAGTCATGGCGTTGAAATTATTTCATGTGGAATGTTGTTTGACTTTATGGATATTATGCTTATTGTAATTCATATTTAGAGAGAAATCATTATGTTGTGTGTGTTGAAATGTGTCAAAATATATATAAAGAAAGTATTCCTATAGTTGCATAAATGTTTTAAATATAATTTACTAATCATGCAGATAGTTGTTATTGATATCATTGCCTCGGCTATTGTATCATAATTATGTTGGATCTAACAATTTTAAGAAAGTGTACAGGTTCTCAGCTAGTGAAATTGGGGCAAAATACTTGAAGACCTATTGTGGTTCCCAGTAAGCTGATCTAGCCTATTTGGAGAGGCCTAGGTTCATCATATGGTTATGTATCTGTGGTATTTATGTCTCTGTCGAAGTGTGTCTTGTCTCTATGTTATGTGATGTCAAGGTGTAAAATTCTAATGATGCAATGTGAAATATGTGTTGTAGCCATGAAACATGTGTTGTAATGGTGTTTCGTGTTGTGTGTCATGTTGTATGGCGTGAACATCTTGAGAAGTCATCCTAGGGTAAAAAGGGGTTAAGTAATTGTTCCATTATTTGAAAAGATCAATGCCCTCCTTTAAAAAAAATTAAACCTAAGTTCCTTAGTCTTGGCGGGACCCTTGTAAAAAATATAATTAATAAAGAAAAAAATGCTTTTCCAGCACTTAATTTTTGGCTATTTTTGGGTGATGAAAATGAGATAACAAAACGAATGGGAAAAAGATTTAATCTAACGAGTGTCCAAAAAGGGAGCAAGCAAGGTGGAATAGCTAGGTGATGACACATGTGCTGTCCACATAATGATACATGTAACCACCTAGATGTCTCAAGCTGATCATCGGGACAGGTGGAGAATAGAAAGGAAGGCAGGGAAGGAATATGAGAAAGTTGGAAAATAGAGAAGGGGTTCTGGGAAAAAGAGTTCTGGGAAATATTCTAAAAATAATATCATGTGTGTTGGCAAGAGACACTGCTATGATGAATGATTGAATGTTGTCATTGATGGCAATAAAGAAAGGAGATTTCACTGGCAAGGCAAAGAGACTTTACTCCGGAAGGATAAATGGCTAAGTATAGGTAGTAGACATTATATAGTGTAAATGATAGTGTTTGTGTCAGTACGCTTCCGCAATTGAAGATAATTATATTGGGTTCAGGTATGTTATTCATAAATACTTGGTGATCATTTGTTCAAGTGTTCAAGTCTTGACTTCCTCTGGAAGTCATATTGCAAAATATCTAAGTCCAGGTGAACAAAGTTAAGTCACGAACAATGTACAGTACTAGAGTAAAAGGGTCTGCATTCCTCTGATGTTTCATATTTTTTTCCTATGGTTTTGAAGGTATAATAAGAAGTCCAGAATGAATGTTGATTACGAATCTTTAAGTCTCATATGGTTTGCAGTGAGAGTTTTGATGTGACAGATGAATTGGGCAAGCATGTTCTTAAGAGACAAGTCGATAGGCATGTTAGATCTTTATACGAAGAAGATATATTGCTTGAACAATCAATCTAAGTGGTTGAATGATTGGTGCCAACCTATATGAAGACTATTAAATGATTGTTTGGGTCCACATTACAAATTATGCACAAGTTCAAGTTGACAAGATATAACATTTGTATATAGAGTTCATATTTGGCTTGCCAACCTAATTATGAGATAAACCTTGCAGCAGATATATATACTCGATGGATTTCGGTGTTGAAGGAGGGACGTAAGATGAGGTGTGTGTGGATTCAATGTATGTGCGATCTATAGCAGAGTTGTGACTAGAAAATAATTGTAAGGGCAGAAGAGAAGAGTTTATGTAAAGCAGAGCAATAAACGCAGAGCTGATATTATGAAGACATTTGAGTCTGTGTATTGAGCTATAACTAGAACTGCACCTTAGCATTCTGTAGATGCATTTATAGCAGTGAGCCAATCCTCTATCTTCTATTCTATTTTCTTGGTAGTGAGCCTATTGCAGTGAGCACTTCTTGGACAGTGAGCCCTAAGGTAGTGAGCCTTCATGTAATTCGTTATTATTATCATTATATATTGTGAGCTAACACTGACCATGGTTTTTCCCTTTTTGGTTTTTCCACGTAAAATCCTAGTTTCTATATGTTATGAATTTGTGGCTACTCTTCTTATGTTTACTTTACTTTCATGTTATTGAATTTGGTAAATGGATAAGTGAATGTGTAAATGAAAAAGTTATAAGAATACTGATTCACCCCCCCCGCCCTCTCAGTATTCTCTAAACTCAACACTGTGAAACTTGGACTGAGCAAGGAGAAGTAAGTTTAGAAGAAAGAATCAAAGAAAAATCTGGAGGAGGAAAGAGAGATTATTGTGGAGCTTCATCAACCCACCATTTCTGCTAAAAATTCCAAGTTGGTCTTAAATTGTTACTATGAAATTTGATTGTGATAATTGTGTAAAATGGGTCTTATATTAATACTGTTAAATAAATAAGTAAATATATCACTAGCTAAAATTGAAATACTCCTTAGGATTAGAATTGTGTTTGTGTATTGTACTTTGATTTACGTTTTGTGCTAAGTGTTGTTGGAAAGTACAGTGTTGTTGATAATCTAAAATTGATTTCTTTACTATTATAATTGTTGTGTGGGTTAAGGGAGATACTCCCTGTAGGGATGGTATAAGGGGTAAGAGTACCCTAATTTTGCTTGATAAAGATAAATAATGCATAAGAGTGTCCTTGTAATAATCTCTATGATATTTGGGAGGAGAACCCAGTGTAATTATTACTGAACTTAAAGGCTAAGAGTACCCTAGATAAAAGCTATGTGAAAACAAATGTGTAAGAGTACCAGGCAAGTGAAATTTTAAAGGACCTATGAGTACCCATGTGAAGTAAAACTACAAGCTCAAATGATTAAATCTACCCCTACAGGCTGATGTCTACCCTTACCCCTCTGTGGAGGTTATATAGAAAACCTTTTTGTGAGTTGTGAAACCATCTTGTGAGTGCAAATAATAATGTTGTGAAGTGGCTTGTTGTATGTGACTATTTGTGGGTTCTATGAATGTGTATGCACAAACTCCAAGGTCTTCTTGTGTTTTCCCCTAGCTCGGGGGTGGGTAACTACTACCCTAGTTTGGGAGGTGAGCCTCCACCAGTTGGGAAAAATGGGTTTCCTTATTTTGTGTAGGTTCATGCAGGTTGTGGATGTATGACTATCAAGGGAAAAGTTTTGCCAAGAAGGAGAAGAAAACTATAGATTGTCCTGTTACTTCATAAAAACTATATTTTGATGATGTGGGAAGATGTTTCTTCTATTCTAATAATTATGAAGGTTGCAGCCGTTTTGTGAAAAATATAAGAAACCTAGATGTTAAGAGAAATGTACCATCTTTTTCTGATGGATGTTTATCTAAAAGTGACACCATGGACTGTTATAGTTGGTTTACATGTAACAAGTAAACTAGGAAATCATGGAAGATTATTTCCTTGCAATATTTTCTATAAATATTATTTTATTTGTTCTTTTATTGTTCTGTTCTAGAACAAAGAATTAAACTGATATATAAATGGCTATGTGGGTTTACAATATTTTGTTATAACTTATAAATCACAACTAGTATGGTAACAAGTTAATTTCTATAGTAAATGTATGTTTTAATCTAATGATTTTATTATACTGCACTATGAAAGACATTGTATGTAGAAACAGATATTCTCATATTGAACCTGAATAATAAATTTAAGGAAGGTGTTATAAGTTTTCTTTAATCTATATTACTGGTTGAAAAAAACCTAGGTCTTACTAAATTGTAGGAACTTTGAATACCATGAGATGAGTCCACACCCTGACTAGTCTACAAATACCCACAAACATTTTAACTCTGGAAATAGAATTCAGTATTATAAAAATAAAAGAGAATGAAAGAAATATATACTGAGAGATTCTCTCTTGATCTCAGCCCACACATCTGACAAGAAGCCGTGCCCCAACAGTACATCCTGTCTCTTAGAGACATAAAGAAAAAGGTAGGAATGTGTCACCGTTCCCTGCAAGGGCAAACTAAACCATGAAATTGCTATTAAGTGAAACTTGAATGGCCAGATCAATGGAGACACAAATGCCACAACAACCCACTAATCACAAAAGAAAAATAATAAAGGAGTCAAGGGAACTATAGAAAACAAAACAAAACTGCTACTTGAATATGTGTAACTTACTACACTATGAAGGGCATCTTTTTCCCCAATGGAGTCATTGTTTACTCCATTCATAACAGCCCTTAAAAGGTCGTCGACCCCCCTATGCATCTACACTTCATGCAGAATGAATATTTTAGTCAAAGGAAAATAAATAAAAAGTAATAGGAATAATCTATAGACATCAAGTACTCAGACATAACAAGAGGAGTTACCTCTCTCAACGCTGTTGGGCTGTCTGTGAGCACTGGGAAGCTCCTCAACCATGGCGGCCAGCAGAAACATTCCATGACGATTTGATGATAGAAGAGATGGGCAGAAAAAAAAAGAGAGGTTGGGTTAAGTGCTTCTTTTAGAGTTAGGGTTGAGAGTATTGACCCTAAATGTCTTACCTTTTTATCTAGAGTGTTAATATAATTACTCTAATTGCTTCTTGATATTATAGAGTTATATCCCCATTAGGGTATAGGGCCAAATGGAGGTAATAATCTTCTTTTAGTCTCATGTTACTTGTTATTTCCTAGCAATAGTCTTGATAGAACTATCAACAATGATTAGCATGGGGCTATATTATTATACAACATGAGTCACATCCATCCTACTATTAGGCTTACATATAAAAGCCAACAGTTAACTGTTGTTGTATGGAGAAAGTATAATGTAATTTTTTCAAAGGTCATA
Organism: Cunninghamia lanceolata; assembly: GCA_027924645.1. Classification (NCBI taxonomy): domain Eukaryota; kingdom Viridiplantae; phylum Streptophyta; class Pinopsida; order Cupressales; family Cupressaceae; genus Cunninghamia; species Cunninghamia lanceolata. The sequence continues at coordinate 4,652,727 of BSBN01000148.1, read as the reverse complement.
TGTTGTGACAACACCTTGTAAGGGCGTAGTGTTGCATGGGCCTTATGTCCTTAATAAGCAGCTTAATTTGTCTTATAAGATTGATCTTCAATAAATCAAAGTAATTTAGTGGATGATGTAAGGGATTCTTGTGTTTTAGGGAAGGACCAATTGGTTTTAGATGCCTTTTCCATCCTATTTGAGACTGTCCAATTTACTTTTGTTTTATGTTTATACACTTGTGTTACATTTTGGCTTTCCACTAAAGAGAGCCTTAAATTAAGCCTCCCTTAGTTCATGGGGTTATTACTAACTTATTATTTTCCTATTCACTTTTTCTTTTTTTCTAAATATATAAATTTGGTAATCTTTTTATTGCTTTTCCTCACAAATCATGTTACGGGTCATATTTCTTTTCTAACTGTATATGGTTTTTTTGTTTATCAGCATAGTAAAACAAATATGATAATAAATATAGATAAATATGTAATTTTTTGGTGAGAATTCTTTTTATAATTACTTGAAGTTCCTAGATACCTAGCTAGTAAGCTTTAAGACATGATTTTAAGACTTATGATAATGGAATTTAATTATTTTTTTTAGAAGTAACATTACTTTACTATTCTTAGCATGGGCCATTGTTTCTGCATCTAATAAAAAATAATACAATGATCCTTTTGGCTAGAAGCTGGATTAGTTAAAGAAAAAAAAATCAAAAATTATTAAACAAGAATTTTAGATATAAGTTTTAGCTTGAGATGAGGGCAATACAGTTACTATTTGGATTTTATGTGGGATGGGTGTTCCTTCTGCTTACATTCTAGTACTCTCAATTTCTTAATATTGTTGTGTGATATATCACCTATTTTTCAATCATTACCAATGTATGCAAATATGGTGGTCCATTATTCTTGTAAACAAATTATTGGTAGATGAAGACTCTCTTTAACTACAGAATGTGGTGGAGGTTTTGGGGTGTGCTTTAGACTATGTATGACCAGCACCTTCCACCAAGTATCTGGTGCCAACATATCTCCAATGACCTATAATTTAATTCTATCAAATTTGTTACCTAGGAAATTTCATTCAATTCTAGAACAAGCATTTTTTGGCCACTTTGTAAAACTATGTTTCATGCTATTCAGAAAATCAGGTTTTAGTGGCCATGTGAACTATTTGGATAAATCCCTCAATAGAAATGTGCACTAAGTGATTTTTATTGGGAATGTCTATCTACTATATTTTTTTTTGTTATTTTCATATAATCAATAGCAATAAGTGATCTTCATTTTATCTATTTAGTGATGTTGAATCATGGCTATGCACATGCAATCATCAAATGCATATTACATCCTTTAATTGTATAATTTTTGGATGCCATTTAAACTATCTCACACATTCTATGGATGATTCTAAAAATTCATTTCATTTCTTGTTTGTGGTAAAGAGGATTTTCAAGGGGCATAAAATGAAGGGGATTTTCAATTCAACTAAATGGTTTAGTGTAAATAGATTCTAGGCTATATCAAATATGGTTTTGTTAAATGATACACTATAATAACTATTATTTTTCTTTTCTGTTTCAAAGTTTATTTTCATGATTTCGTATTTATTCTTTCTAGCTATATTAAATAAAATGGTGTCTTTATGTGTATTCACTCTTTTTTCTCTCTCACACACAAGGAACTCACACATCCAAATATGTTGAAGCAACCAAGATTAGAAAGCAATAATCAGAACAAACTTACAAGCTATAAGAACACAAAATAAGCCTAATTGATATATTCAAAATTTAATTAGAATGTACATAGATGCCTTATATAAATAGGCATGAAAGATGAGGTAGGAAGGTATGAATGAACAATTGACTAGGTCCCTCCAAAAATGCCACACTTGTACCTACCCAAATAACAAGTGTTTGATCAAGTGGCAACTAAACATGCAATAGGTGTCTCAAAAGGATGAGGACACATGTCTCAACCACATGAGGTGAGACAAAACTCTAAAAATTCTATAGAAACTTAAGCTAAGTGTGAATAGGACTTTCAACTAGGTAGACACTAAAAGTTAACTAGTTAGATAAAGCCACTATTTACAGTAACACCCCCTCTTAAGCGCAACTTAGGGAGAAGTGATGCAATGATGATGGGTCCAGGCTACTAGGCCATGTTAGGTATCTATGTACAAACAAGTTTCTCATAAATAGAATAAAAGAGAAATGATACATAATAAAATTGTACAAGTGAAGAATAAGAAGATAGAAGGATGACTCAACATGACCCCCAAAGGACTACTTCAAACACTAATGTACAATATATGTTCCCCCCATAGAAGAGAAAAGATGAGAAGGTCTATGTGACCCCTCTAGAAAATTTGAAGGAATAAACTCCATGCAAAGAGATGCTTCCTCCCAAAACTGATATGAGAAGAAAAATCATGCATTCTCCCTCAAAATACCTTTTAAATTGCTAGTAGAAGCTTAAAACTGGATAAAAAAGATGATCCACAAATGTTGAACCACATTTCTCCCCTTAGGAAGAAAAAGAACCATAGAATTGTGCAAGTGATCTTCCCATGATTCTAGATAGGAACATGGAGGAAAAAGGATGAAAGTCTCTAAATTTTGCACATAATCCAAAGATAGAGATGATGTCCATGATGTATTCATAGGATGCTCAAGTATCTCCAAGCCACTCCTAACATGTGACAAATGTTGATAAGATGAATCAAGTATCATAAAAGATTCAGGATTAGGGACCATAGTGACCATAGATGTATGGTGATAATTGGTCTAATAAGAATTTGATACTACTACAGATGATGTTAAAATCAATGATGATTGAGTCAAATATGTGGAATTGTGAATATCTACAAAATGTTTCACTATAGAAGTTGATGCAGGCAAAGAAAGAGAAATCATATCCAAAGAAGATAATGGTGATGCAACTTCATTGAAGCTGTCATCAAAAAGAAGACAAATGTCCTCAATGGTGTCTTCCAAATCTATAATGCGGGATTGTACAAACAAAGATGAAATGTTTGGTAGATATGCATCCCAATGTGGTGGATCTAGAAAGATGATAGAAATATCCTAGTTCATAGAATCATTGGAAGTCATTGGTAAATGGTCCACATGTTGGAGTACAATACCACTGAGATGGGGGTGAATCAGTGGTATACTAATTTTAACAAGACCTTGAGACCTTGAAATAATCTCTCAGAACTTTGAAACAAAGGCAATTTCTATTGGATGGAGATGAGGCATCATATTAACTATGAACATCATGACAGCTTTGGTTAAATATTGTGCTGAGTGGAAAACCCTCACAAGGAAAAAGAACCACTTGAAATGCATCACTGGCTTATTCCAAAATTTTGCCTCATTGGCTACAGAAAAGTGTCTCACTAACTTGCATCAATGCCTCACTGATTGTTTGTGCCTCACTAGATTTTTATGCATCACTGGCATATTTCAATCAAACACAATGAATAATATGAGTCAATATAGAGGGTTACTTTGTTCCTCTACATTCCAATCCTTAACTATCTCATTATTTGAGACTCAAACATCAATACAACAGCTCATTTACACTATGGTATAACCTTACAATAGAATCATTACAATAGCTCATTAACACTTGGGTATAACCTTAATGATTGTGCAATAAACACAGATCATCAAGCTTATATCATATGTTCACATTATGCTTTTTTATACAATTTCAAACAAAAACATTCTTTCTCTCATGAAACAGTTTGTGTCTATAACTGATCTTCTTCAACTGTTTGAGATGGTTTTTAACTGTAGTAGAATCTAAAACAGGAATGTGGTCAAGTAGACCCATATAGAACTTATTACAAAGTCTATAAATCTTTTATAATAACGAATCTTTAATCACTGTTTGAAACTCTTTAACCACAGTTTGAATCTTTAGTCACGTTGATAACAAATAATCTTCAAACTGTTAGTTTATATAAGTTTCCAAATTGTTTAAATGCCTTTTTGAAACTGAAGAAATAATCAAAACTACCTTCAACCATTTGAGTAGGAAACCCTAGTGATAAATCACAAGAGTAAATTCTTCAAACCCTAACCATGGGTTTAATACAAGTCATCTCAAACACTTCTGTCCACAACCAAGTATAAAGAGGTTACATAACAGACCATCCATACTATTAACTATTTTCCAATGAACTAAACTGCTTTAACAATCAATACTTTTCAGTGCATATTCCAGATAGGGTTCAAGACTAGTATAAACCCTCATAAACAAAGCAACAAAAATATTTCTTTTTTAGCCTTTTCAAAAACAAAGAATAATAATTTTATTCGACCAATCCCATATGAGAAGACAAAGAAAGATGTCATCTATTTTGATATGCTATAGATGGCAAGGAGACTGTGCATAACGGTCACCTTTGATTCCCAACCATCCCCATCATCATAACTAGTTTCACCTTTGACTGAGCATTGTCATTTCACAAAGCATCTTTAGAACCTTCGACATTTTGTATAAAAATAAAACCCTAGGTTGAGAGGAATATACACTAAAGTGAAACTTTGCACAAATAAAACCTCAAACACTTTCACAATATTCTTCCATTGACTATCTATCTTGGTGAGCCCTAAAGGGCCCAGTGACTAAACAAGAAAAAACATCACCTTTTACCTTTTGAAAGACTCATAAACCTATCCAGCTAGTTAAAAACTTTAAGAGCCTGATAGGAAAGTATTTTCAAAGATTATATTTGCACAAGAAAAAATCTAACCTTTATCAAATAATGATACTCAATATGATGTCTCCTTAGTGATTCTAACTATATAAAAAATGATATGATAAATGAAGACTTTAAGACCTTGGCATAACCTTGCATTGTCTCATGTCATGATCTTTCAAAGTCTCGTAATATAGAAGAGGTTATAATGTCTAGTGGAAAAGAAAACAAAAATAAGTCCACTGAAAAGCCAGTCACAAGACCACTGAACTTGTATACCAACACAACCAAAGTTTACCCATTAATATGAAACCAATGCCAACTAGGAATATAAAACCAATGATCCACTTGTAGAACATAGAAAGTGCCATAATCAACATGCACCTATAGCCGGTAAAGCATGTAGACCATCAAGTATATCACTTGTCACATCAAGGATACCATATCAAACCAATTGACTATCATCCTATATCAACTATCATCACAGTATGGAAAAATATAGCATGTGAATACATCAACAACTAACTGTTATAAAACTGTATGTGTCAACTATCATGACATAGAACAAGTACCATAACATAGAAATGTAACATGATATCATATGCCAATATATCATTAGAAGATCATGAACATATCAACTGTTGTATGAGCATATCAACATCAACTGTCATAGAGAAATTAGAAGATCATGAGAACATCATGAGAACTTGTGTCAAGTATGTGTTAACTAATGTGCCAAGCATGTGGCAACTGTATGAGAGAACTGAGAGTATGTAATTGTCATCAAGGGATGTACAACCAACATGTTTGATGTCTCTTCAAGACAGAACCTTGAGTGAACAACATTATGAGCATTATCAAGAACAAGAGCACTTGCATCAAATGCTAAACATCATGAATACCAAATACCAAATACCAATTTCTATATGATCCATCTGTCATGTGCCATGCCTAAAACCTGAGAGTTTATTTATTTGACATCAAGGACAACAACTGAGAGGGCAACAAACTCCCCCTTTGTTCTTGATGGAAAAACACAACTCTCTCCCCCCTTTTTGCATCAAAGACAAAAGGAGAAAGAAGTGTGTCAATGCCTCAAGAAGATATCAAAAATTAGAAAACCATCATCCTATTGAAATGAGAAGCAAAAATAGAAATCTCAAATCATACCATGACTATCCAACAAAGCATAAAACATCTAGAATGGCCTAAAATATAAATGCACTGCCAGTACTATATAAATGTGCATATAAATCACCATGTATCAAAACAAGGACAACAACTGAAGATGCCCATCATGAGAGATAGCAAAAACTAGAAATAATAGAGCTATCATCTGAGTAGAACATCACTATCACCAACATCAAGAACCAACTAGAATGGATGAGAAGCAAGAAATGTAGGCATGAAGTGAACAACACCAAGAAATTTGTTGTCATAGTGAACACAAAATCACTGTTAGATCTGAAAATTATAGCACTGCATAATGAATCATAGTGACTGCCAAAGCATAGAGAACTCCTCCTGAAACCATGGATAAAGATAAAAATAGAAAGCTCCCCCTATCTGAATGCACAAGGGAAACAATTGAAATTACTATCAGATTCCTTAATCACTGTCAAAATGTAATTCATATAGTTTGACAAAGAAGTATTCATTATGTAATTGTTACCAAAACTTTCTACATTATGTAACACACTGTCAGTATCAACAATACACATGTAATACAACCATATTATCACTATAACAACTAGCCATATCGATAACATTTAACTGGTAATGAATAAGGGATAATACCAATGTCATCAACATGTATTTGCTATTAGTTTCCAAAGAAATGTCATTATCAAACACTGTACAACATTGTAACCTCTATCATGTAAAGTGACAAAAAAATGTAAAATGACAAAGCACCATTATCACAAGGATGTCTGCATGACAAAAAATCATCACAGCCAAAAGATCCATGATATCACTAGAACACGCCCTCTATGTAAGTACCCTAAATACATTGAATTTGAATGTAGCACTACAACAACTATTGTCAATAGAGTGATTCATGAAGATATTACAAAAATGAAAGACACTAAAATCAAGTGTTGTTTCATCATTCCGGTATACCTTCTAACATACTGTTCCACTACACTACCCTGCTACTGTATTCTTAAAGACTGCATTACAAACTCACAAACTCACAAACTGAATTAGCACATGAAAGAGTCAATCATAGATACAAAGGCACTATTTGAGAATTGTCATAAGAACTGTGTGACCAAAGATATCAGCCACAAAACACTATTAAAAAAGAATCACAAGTCAAAGCAACAGGAACAAAGAACATATATGACAGGGGTGCAAGAAGATCAACAAATAATGTACTTGACTGCCCTTACTAAAAAGATATCATCTTGTCATACTACGTTTTCTTGTAACATGTCAAACACAATCAACTCACCATGACTATGCCACTTCTTCAAACTAACTGCCCAACCTTAAAAACACATTCAAGACAACAAAACACTATTTCATACTAACCATCCTAAAATACATGCAAATCATCAACCATGCTAACTATCAGAGGTTAGAGTATATCATTGCATCATCATAGAGTTCTACAAAACTCACAATAGTCTTCATAAACCTTATAGAATTTCATAATATTGATGACAAAAATGGGTTTCATATTCTTGACTGCTACAAGACAACTTTCTAGGATTTGAATGGGAAAAATTGTCTTGTCTACATTCTATGTTGCTTCATAACAATAGTTTAACAGTGTCATAATCAAACATTCAACTGTCCTCTCTAAGGGGGCAAATAGTAGAGCACTGCATAGCTCCAACTTACCTCATGCTCTTCTTTCAGGCACTTTGTGGAGTCTCTTGTGTGGTATGCACAAGATTAGTTTTTCCTTCTTCTTGACTTTGTTTTCTTCTCCACATTGACTTAAGATTTTTATTTTCCTTGCTCAAGATATTCTCTTGCTTTTGCTTGAACATGTACTCTCTAGATGGTTTCATCAACTCTCGTCTACACCACTGTGCTTTGTACCCAAACATAATGCATCTATAACATAAAATATTGTAGTCTAGACCAAAAGAAGAATAGTTTCTTCTAAACATTCTGTGAGAACTTTTATTGACATTCTCTACATGATCATGTCTTTCATAGGACCAATTACTTGCTACATGACCAACTTTGTGACAGTTATAACATATAATGCCTTTGTTTTGATTTGACTACTTATAAGCACTTTTATCCTTATTCCATCCAAAAACATATCTTTTACAATCTTTGGCCCTATGACCATAAACATGACATGCATAGCAATAACCATGGAATTGTAAATAATTATACCTAATAGATGGAGGTCTTAAAAACTCATTAGCAACATTAAATTTAGCTTTTTTCTTATCTTCAACCTCAAATGCAGCAAAATGAAATTTCAGATCTATCTTCTTCCTAGGAGCATTTCTTGTCTTAGAACATTCTCCTTTCTCATAACCCAAGCCAGTAGTCTCCCTGTAATACATTTGCTTGTTCAACATGTCATTCACACAGTAAGTATTCTTTTCAAATTGAATATTCTTTTGCAACTTTAAAGATGCTTCTTCCAAATCCTTTCTCAAAAAGACTATTTCTTTCTCTAACTTTAGACATTCTATTCTTTTTACTTCAAGATCAGATTTTGTAAGGTCAACTATTCTTTTTAACTTCTTCAAATTCTATTTGTAGACTAATGACAAATTTGTTTGTCCCTTCATTTTGTTCTTTTGCCTCTTTAAGTTCTAAAGAAACTTTAGCAGAATCAAAGAGTACATTAATCTTGGAATCCTTCTCTTGTTGAAGTTAAACCTTTAATCCCTGGTTCTCTTTTTCAAGGTACTTGTTCATTTCTAGAGCACATGACAGTTCTCCTTCAACATCAACTTCACAGTCATTTTCATCAAATTCTTGTCCATCTTCATCTACAAAGAAATCTCCTTCTGCATCATAATCTCAATAACAAAGTCATTTTCTTTATCATACTTTGTGTCAACCTTCAAAGGTGACTTAGCCAATGGCTCATCACTGGGCTTGACTAGAGTTTGTTGTACAATTATTTGTTTGGTAGCTTTTCTTCCTTTATTTCTTCTACACTTTCCCATAGTACTCTACTATCAGGACCTACCCAAGCTGGTTATAGGGAACCTACACTCTGATACAACTTGTTGGAGTATAATACCACTGAGAGGGGGGTGAGTCGGTGGTATACTAATTTTAACAAGACCTTGAGACCTTGAAATAATCTTTCAAAACTTTGAAACAAAGGCAATTTCTATTGGATGGAGATGAGGCATCATATTAACTATGAACATCATGGTAGCTTTGGTTAAGTTAAGATAGATATCATGACAACAAAATTGACAAATCAATGTCAAGAATGCATCAACACAATATTATGAAACAATCTATGATACACATTGACCCATGAACATCAGACTTAAGAGTAAGGGTGTTCACATATTAGACACACAAACATATAGAGATTAACTTGTAAAGTTTGATTGACCATAATGAGGATGAGCAGAGAACATCATTTTAGATGATGACATGTGTGTTCATGTAGACCAAATTAACTTAGGATAAATTTAAAAATGAATGACACATGATAAGCAAATGAACATGAGGATCAAACACATCAGTGATGATAACAACCCATAACACAAATATTGTCTTGAGTGGAAAACCCTCACGGGGAATAAAAACCACTCAAAATGCCACACTGGCTTATTCCAAAATTTTGCCTCACTGGCTACAGAAAAGTGTCTCACTGACTTGCATCAATGCCTCACTAGCTTATACATTTCACTACCTCATTCGCTGTTTGTAACTCACTGATATATTTCAATCAAATACAATGAATAATATGAGTCAATATAGAGGGTTACTCTATTCCTCTACATTCCAATCCTTAACTGTCTCATTATTTGAGACTCAAACAACAATACAATATCTCATTTACACTTTGGTATACCTTTACAATAGCATCATTACAACAACTCATTTACACTCTGGTATAACCTTAATGATTGTGCAATAAACACAGATCATCAACCTTATATCAGATGTTCACATTATGCCTTTTTATACAATTTCAAAAAAATCCTTCTTTCTCTCATGAAACAGTTTGTGTCTATAACTGATCTTCTTCAATTGTCTGAGATAGTTTTTAACTGTAGTAGAATCTAACAAAGGAATGTGGTCAAGTAGACCCATATAGAACTTGTTACAAAGTATTTAAATCTTTTATAATAACAAATCTTTAACCATTTTTTGAAACTCTTTAACCACAGTTTGATTCTTTAGTCACATTGATAACAAATAATCTTAAACTATTAGTTTATATAATTTTCCAAACTGTTTAAATGCCTTTTTCAAACTGAAGAAATAATCAAAACTGCCTTCAAGCATTCGAGTAGGAAACCCTAGTGATAAATCACGAGAGTAAATTCTTCAAACCCTAACCATGGGTTTAATGCAAGTCATCTCAAACTCTTTTGTCCACAATAGAGTATAAGGAGGTTACATAAAAGACCATCCATGTCTATTAACTATTTTTCAATGAACCAAACTACTTTAACAACCAATACTTTTCAGTGCATATTCCAGATAGGGTTCAAGACTAGTATAAATCCTCATAAGCAAAGCAACAAAAATATTTCTTTTTTAGCCTTTTCAAAAATAGAGAATAATGATTTTATTTGACCAATCCCATATGAGAAGACAAAGAAAGATGTCACCTATTTTGATATGCCATAACTGTCGAGAAGATTGTGCATAACTATCACAATTTTATTTGAGCAATCCCATATGAGAAGACAAAGAAAGATGTCACCTATTTTGATATGCCAGAACTGTCAAGAAGACTATGTATAATTGTCACCTTTGACTCCAGAGCATCCCCATCATCATAACCAGTTTCACCTTTGACCAAGCATTGTCATTTCGCAAAGGATCTTTAGAACCTTCAACATTTTGCAAAAAAATAAAACCCTAGGTCAAGAGGGATATACACCAAAGTGAAACTTTGCACAAATGAAACCTCAAACACTTTCACAATATTCTTCCATTGACTATCTGTCTTGGTGAGCCCTAAAGGGCACGGTGACTAAACAAGCAAAAACATCACCTTTTACCTTTTGAAAAACTCATAAACATGTCCAACAGGTTAATAACTTTAAGAGCCCGATAGGAAAGTATTTTCAAAGAGATGTCTTATATTTGCACAAGAAAAAAATAACCTTTATCAAATAATGATACTCAATATGATGTCTCCTTAGTGAATTCTAACCATATAAAAAATGATATCTTAAATGAAGACTTTAAGACCTTGTCATAACCTTGCATTGTCTCATGTCATGATCTTTCAAAGTCTCATAATATAGAAGAGGTTATAATGTCTAGTGGAAAATAAAATAAAAATAAGTCTATTGAAAAGCTAGTCACAAGACCACTGAACTTGTATACCAAGGCAACCAAAGATTTCCCATTAATATGAAACCAATGCCAACTAAGAATATAAAACGAATGATGCACTTGTAGAACATAGAAAGTGCCATAACCAACATGCACCTGTAGGTAAAGCATGTAGAACATCAAATATATCATTTGTCACATCAAGGATACCATACCAACTATCACCAAGGTATCTTACCATATCAAACCAATTGACTGTCATCATATATCAACTGTCATCACAATATGGAAAAATATAGCATGTGTATACATCAACAACTATCTATTATAAAACTATATGTGCCAACTGTCATAACATAGAACAAGTACTATAACATAAAAATGTAACATGATATCATATGCCAATATATCATCAGAAGATCATGAACATATCAACTGTTGTATGAGCATATCAACATCAACTGTCATGGAGCATTTAGAAGATCATGAGAACATGTGCCAAGCATGTGTTAACTGATGTGCCAAGCATGTGGCAACTGTATGAGAGAACCATGAGAGTATGTGATTGTCATCAAGGCATGTACAACCAACATGTTTGATGTCTCTTCAAGACAGAACCCCAAGTGAACAACATTATGAGCATTATCAAGAACAAGAGCACTTGCATCAAATGCTAAACATCATGAATACCAAATACCAAATACCAATTTCCATATGATCCAACAGTCATGTGTCATGCCACAAACCTGAGAGTTTATGTATTTGACATCAAGGACAAAAATTGAGAGGGTAACACCACATATAGGGGAAGTGTCAGGTAAAAATCAAAATCTCGATAGGAACGGGCACCCAAGGCTAGAATCAGAATGAGTACTGGTTATACTTTGGGTACCCGGCCTAAATGGGTACTCATTTTATAAAACTATGTAATTTTCAAAATAATGGATATATTAGAAATGCGTATCCATTTTAAAATAGGCACCCATTCCATTTTTAGAATGGGCAACCATTTTAAAATGGGTGCCCATTCTATTTTTTACAGTGGGTACCTGTTTTAGAACAGGTACCCATTCCTAAAAGTTTGAAACCAAAACCTACATTTTTCATTTGGTTTTAGGCTCAGAAAAGGTGTGGTAAGTTCAACCTTAGCCTTGGACCTACAATTACAAGTCCATGTCCACAGCAAGAGAAAAGACTCACTTTACCAATATGACTGACGACTTTTTTTTCCTAATTATTTTTACGAAATTAAAACCCATTATAGATGATGATGTGTACTTTTCAAAGATGTAATTTTTTTTATTCGACTTGTTTTTATATTTATTAATTAAGTTTTGAGCAAACTAGTCCAAAAACTTGAAATGACATGTTTTTATATTTTTTTAATAACTTTTAATTTTTAACCATTTTTTGAAAAAAAATTATATGTCATCAATCTACACATCATTATTTACACAATGAAGAAAAAAACCATTTTATGACTAGTTTAGCTCAAATTATTTTGGTCATACATGAGGGGTTTTCAAAAACAACAATTAGGGCCAATAAAAATTTAATTAAAACAAATATTTTTAAAAAAATTATTAAAAAAATCCTCATAAAACTTCACTATAATACACATCTATTGCCAGAAGTATTTAGAAAAATACTTTTATTTAGATCAAATTATGTTCGTCATACACGTGCATGCTATGGTCCTAAAAATGTGACTTTTAAAAATTAGTTTTTGTACAAGCCTATGCAAAATTAATTTGTATCATCTAGGTATTAGAATAAATTACATATTTGAAAACTAGAGTCAAAATACTACATTTCATATTACTAGACTTTCTTAAGATTCTATGTGTACATGCTTCAAATTTTGACTCCAACTGTGACAAACTTTGATAAAAAGTGGACACAATTTCTTGCACTTACCCCCATACATGAGTCAACTCTGGATTTGAATGGAGCATCAGGTGATGGTGTAGATGAGATATCAATGCAAGTCAATTGACTAGAGTGTCCATCCCCAAATGATCGTGTCTTATGAGTTGCCTAAGTGAGACTAGAGGATTTTGATGCAAGTTCTTTATAATGATCTATGGCAATATCATAATTACAAATAATTTGTTTCATTTCATCGAGTCGATGAGGAATACATTTGTCTATTGTATGCCTCTTCATACCACAATATCCATGTTTTATTTTCCATTTATTCTGAAACCTATAAACAATATCCACAATAATATACATGATCAATTGTAGAGCACTATCCATAGTAGAAATGTAAGTTTCCCCCTCAAATTGATTAGAGCTATAACATAGGCCCCCAAAAAAATATGCAAGAAAAGGTATAATGTGGTTAAGTTTGGATGCTAAAATTGACTTTGATAGCATACGGTGATTTTTACAAAATTATTATCTCAATCCAAAACATAATTTTACAATTGTAGAGAGATTCTTTGCTGAATTCTAGTAAGCTTCAAAAACAATTTTCCAATTTTTTTATAACTGGGGTGAAAGTTATGCCTCGTCAAAATTTTTACAAAACCTTTGACTTTAGAGACTAAAAAATGTATTAAAAAAAGAAAAAAATTCAAATCATTTTGACTCCACATTGAAGAGGACAGAGAGACCTTTCCGTTGACTATAAATTTGCCAAAAAATGCCTCAGTGGGCGAAAGTTATGGAAAAATGAAAAAAGCAGTCTCCTTGGGCACTTCACAAAGCGCTGGAGGTCAGCCTGGCATAAAATGTCATGTTTAACTTAATTGATTGTAGTTACAACAAATGTCATAGTTACTGTTGATGTTAGTATTACCGAAAATGCTTACAAAATACACTAACATAAATGTTATCAGTTAGCTTAATGGTAACACTAAATGGTAATATAACAAAACTTGCTAATACAAACATATTATTCTATGGTTACAAACATAGTAACATTTAATGTGGATGAGTGGGTTGATCAGGTGCTTGTTGTGGTCGACAAGGAGTCTGAGTCCTATTCTAGAGGCTGAGAAGGGTGTATTGATGGTCTGTTTGGATTTGCTAGAGGACAAGTGAAGGTGGAGTCTGGATAGAACTTGGCTGGCAATCAAACCAAAAAAATGGGCCCTAGACTATGAAATGGGGCACTGAGTCCAAGCCGAGAATACCAAAGGCACAGGGGTGCTAAAAATAGTTCAAAATCTTGGTCGAGCAATATGGGAACTGAGGCCGAAGGGCTAAATAAAGCTTGCAGAGGAAATGGATGCCTGAACGGGAAGATTGGGATCGTTGGAACTAGAAGGACAGAGGTCCAAATGCTTATAGAAACTGAGTGAATCGGGCCAGATGTGAGCCAAAAAAAATGGGGTTGAAAAAATTGTAGAGCGACCCCAAAATAGGGTTACTGAGCTGGATATGGATGCCAAGGGCACCGAATAGCAGAGCGCGATCCTGAATAGCAGAAGGCGGCCAAAGAGGTCAAGCTAGAGTCTAAATCTTAGGAGGACGTCGATCTTTGAAACTGGACCTACACACAAACAATTTCAACCAACAAACCAAAATTTGGAGGGGCAAAAGTGCTCTCTACAAAAAAAATTTAGTTTTTTTACCAAAAAAATCCATACAAATTTATGGAGTTGCGGTCATATGGCCATACAAACTCTAGGCGAGGGGTAAATTTTTTTTCAAAAAATGACTTTACCAAAAATTTTCAGACAAAGGGTTATTCTTACCATCTTGGGCCTTCTAAACTCAATGGGGAGGTCCATTTGACTCCACGACAAATTCTTGACAATGCTTGGTGCAGGATTTGCTCAATACACGAAGGATTTTGCTAGTATGGCTCTGATACCATGTTGGAGCAACCAAGATCAGCAAGCAATAACCAGAACAAACTTCTACAAGCTATAAGCACACAAAATAATCCTAACTGATTTATTCAAAAGTTAATTAGAATGTACATAGATTCCCTATATAAATAGGCATGAAAGAGGAGGTAGGAAGGTAGGAATCAACCACTGACTACCCCTCCAAAAGTGCCATACTTGTAAGCTCAAATGACAAGTATTTGAGCAAAAGGAAAGTAAACTTGCAATAGGTGTCTCAAAAGGATGAGGACACACGTATCAACCACATGAGGTGAGACAAATCTTTAAAAAGTCTAAATAAACTTAAGATAAGTGTGAATAGGACTTTCAACCACGTAGACTAAAAGTTAACTAGTTAGATAAAGCCTCTATTTACACTAATAAAATATACTAACTTACAAACATGTTTCAAATGGACAAGAATTTGGGTATGTCTAGTGAAAGTAGGTTTAGGATGGTGCCCCTTATGGAAATAATCATCTATGGTCACCATTTGGAAATTCCTATTTGAAGACTTTCTCTACTTCTTATTAGGCACATCAATGACATTGTAGATGGTTTATATGTGATTGAATCTATGGCCAATGGAGTCAAGACAACTCAATAGGAACTTTGGAACCTCACTAATGATACATATGTATTATTTGTTCACTCTCTTGCAAAGTAGAGTCTGTATGCATATTTTTCATGGCTACTCCTATTCCTTGTCTAGAGTGTTTTTTGAAAGAGATTTAATATCTTTCATGTCAAATCTAAATGCCAATCATTATAGAATGAAACCACACAATGGGTTCAATGTAGTAAGGAATTTAGCTATTATGTCACATGGTGGCAAGTTGTTACACAAATTTGTTTCCATGTAATTGGAAACAAAGTTTGAACCTTGTGCTAATGTGGGCTTCTATAAGATGTAGCAATTGTAAGAGCCGCTTCCAATCACCACATCCTTTACAAAAATCTATGCCCAAATTTTAGTAAAGAAAAATTTATGCAAAAAATCTCTTGAATGATTTCAAATTGTGATTGATTTTCTATAGAACTTATATTGTGCAAAAGAGATTTGAAGTTCCTTGTAGTTTCCTATGACATTCACTAAAGTAGTTCAAATTTCCAATCATGTAAGGTGAAAATTTATTTTGGAGAACTTGGAGTGCATGAACATAGTCTTAGGCAATTCTTACATATAGGTTATCGAATTTGAATTTACAACCTATTTTTCATAGTACAAGTTTTATAGAATATTAAAATTTGCATTTCTAAATGTTTTGTATTGTGGAAGGTGGTGCCTACAAAGTTTTTGAGAAGGATGAATTGTCTCTATAGGAAATTTAGTTAAAATAAAGTAGAAGTGAACATTATTATAAATTAATTTTCTTGAATCAGGAATTCATCAAGATTACAATTTAAATTCATAACAAGAAATGGACTTTGCCCTATGTTTAACATTTTAATGGAAGTTTTTTTTAAGACATGTAATTGTCACTTAATAGTACAAGGATTCATTGATTTGAACAAACTAGACATAACTGTATAGTAAATAGGGACATGTGCCTCTATAAAGTCAAGAATTTAAACTAGTACCAACTATGTTTAGTTAAAAAAATACTATAACACCATTCTAAATATTCATTTAATATTCTGTTGTTAAAAGTATAAATGAAGGTAGATTTTATCTAACTTGACAATTTCTTAGATTAAATTTAAAAAGCTATAGTAAAGGTTACATAAATATCAATATGAAGCATTATTTTATGATTTGACTAATAATTTGACCACCCAGGTTGTTGGCACTCCAAATTACATGTGTCCTAAACTTCTTGCAGATATTCCTTATAGATTCAAATCAGATATTTGGTGGTTAGGTTTGATGTTTTCTTGTTTATTATATTTAATCCTCTAGAATGCAAAATCTATATTTTTTGTCATTTGATAAATGCTCAACAATTCTATTACTTGCATTTTTACAAGTTCTTTTTTATGTAGGTTGTGCTGGAAACACCTGGATACTAAGAGGGGGGATTAGTATAAAAGAAAATCTCAAATCCTCCAGAGCAGATTAGAACTTAAACTTTATGTACAACAATAACAAAATCATAAAAGATCAACACAATGTGCAACACCACATAACACTGAATATATGTGGAAAACCCTAAAAGGGGTAAACCACGGTGAGGATTAACTCACAATATATGAAGCTTACTACTATAAAAAGTACAACTTTGTTTTAGGGATACAACCCAAGGAAGCTACTACTCCATGTTGACTTTGTTTTAGGGTCACTTCCAAAGAAGCTACAACTCCCTGCAAACTTTGTTTTAGGGCTACAACCCAAGGAAGCAACTACTCCATGAACCGAGAACAAACTCAGAAATGATTACAACATTACAATCCTTCTATTGTTTGAAACTAAAAATGAAGCTCACTACTTTTGATGATTACGCTTCTACCTCGTCACTCCTCTTTTGATGATTGAATCAGTTAGGCACACTCTTTACTTCCCTCCTATGTGAAAAATATGTTCAAGATGATTCAAGACAGGCTCTAACACTTCTTCTCTTTCTCCTTTAGTCACACATCATAATGCATATCATATTCATATTCTGCTCTTCACATATTCATCTTCACAATCATGCTTCACCTAGATCAACTAGGTTTGTTATATACATGATATTACATTGATTGCATTGCATGTCAGTCAAAGAAAATAATAACATTACAATTACAAGTCGGCCAATTATATGTAAAAGGAATAATTATTTTTAGAACTATCATCATCTACCAGTTAGTAGAACTACGAAGATAGAGGAAGAAATATCACATAAGAATAAAAAAGATCACAAAGGAGGATGCTAAATCATTTGATGAAAATGAACATTAATAAATTGGAAATTATGACATATAGAAGAATGGAGATACACAAAGAGGAATGTGACTACATGTTTGGTCCCTTTGTATCGTTGCATCAACAAGAGTGTCAAGGGTCATCCAAAGAGAGCTTAATACACATCAAAAACATAATACAAGGATAACAACATGTGCAATCATAACACAAGGGAAAAAGAAAAGAGAGGCCGCACTTGCAAGTTGGCCTAAAGTAAATCATCCTCCTCCCAATCTTGCTCATCATAAAGGGATTGAGGACAAGATGAAAAACAGACTATAGCAAGTATGGTACAAGGTGCTAGAGTCATACCTATTTCTCCATTATCTTCTGTATCACTATCAAAATAAAGCAAAATAGGTGAATTAATAGGAGCCACTATAGGAAGTGCATCAATAGATATATCCTTCAAATCTGTCGATGGATGATGCTTGCAAGGAGGAAAGTTCTCTTCTCCTATAGCAAGTTGGTTAGCCAAAGCACAATGTCACTTCTTACTTATTTTGCATTTTGATTTTGCTTTGTTCAATTTGTAACATTTGTTAGGGGAACCATGATATCTTCCAACATGGTTTCCTTTTCTTCCTTTTCTTGAGGAGCATGAGGAGGAATAGAAGGAACTTCTGAAGACTAGGAGACCACGGGGAGAGGGTTTCTCAAAGAGGGCTGCTCTTCTCTCTCAACTTGCAGAACAAGTGTAGGTACTAAAGCATCCTCAAGCAATTGAGAAACTGCAAGAAAAAGATTTTACACAACTAATTGCTTTCCACTAGTCTCTAAAGAGGTAGGGGGAACAAAAACAATCCTCGAATTGCTGGGAGGTTTGGATTGTGTTGGGCATTTGTCTCATGGTCCTAGATAGGATGGCAAAGGAGGAACTACAACATAAATGCTAGATGATTAGAAATGGGAAGGATCCTTTGATTCGCGTTTTGGTTCATTCAACTCCTGCATGGCAGGAGGAACTAATATCATAACCACAGAAGATTGAGAGTCTTCAAGTCTACTAAGAGATAATTCAGTAATTTTCTTTGCTTTAAACTTTTGATAAGGTAGAAAGAAGGGATCATCATGAGGTTGAATAGAACCCACTGGTTGTGGCCAAACATAATAAAGCCAAAAGTGTCCACAACGGGCCAAGGGTTAGAAGCTACTGTGATGTAGAGCATGTACCTATCCTTCGAATGGAAACTTTTATCATTTATAAACCATTGAAAGGACCTCTTTCATGGAGGTGAGCCATGGGTGACCCAACTTCACATGAAATAAATTTGAAGTAGGAATGATAACAAGAGATACACCCAATGTTCTTGGTCCAACCTTGATAGGAAGAGTCAAGGCACCAAGAGTTAGATGGATAGATCCATCATGTTCTCTAATCAAGATTTTAGATATGTCATACTTGTCTGAATGTAATTCATGCATAAAGAGGAACTCTTTAGTAACCACATTAACCATGCATACAAGATTGATGAGTACTCCCCTTATGATTTTGTCATTAATCCTGGCAATAATGTAGAGAGGTCCCTCAAGTGCTTGAATGGAAGCATCAAGAGGTGTAAAAGAGATAGCAGGTTCAGGTTTTGCTCATTCTTGATGAGGGTAAGCATCTACCATACCAACCATTCTATCAAAATATTTATCTTTATGATCAAATGATGTAGAAGTAGGTATTGCATCAATTTTTTTTTCTATAATGTTTTCTTGATGACAAGGTAATGGATTTGTGTAGATTTGTAAATTATAATTTGAAGGAGCAACCGTCTTATTCCCTTTGTCATTTTCACCTGCTACCTAGATAACATTAGAGTCAATGAGGTCTTGAAATTCATGTTTAAGATGCATACATCGCTCAGTGTCATGTCTAGGGGTACAATGAAACCAGCAAAAGGCCTTTGGGTCAAAATAAGGTGATTGCATCTTACTAGCATCAATTTGTCGAATCGGAGTAAGCTTGATGAGATTATTATTTAGAAGATACAACATTATTGAATGAAGAGACTCTAAAAGTTATGAGAAGTGTTGTATCTTTGGTTTTAACTTATAAGCGGTCAGAGCAAAAGGTGTTGCAGCTGCAACTTGTGTCTGTATGTTGTTCGAAGATGAATTAATTTTTATGAAGTTTCTATTTTTCTTTTTTAATGAATGATAATGTGAGACAATGGCTTTGGATTTACCAATGGGATCTGATGAGGTAGTATCCTCATACTGACTAATCAACAATTGATAATCACAGAGAGCCATGCAAAGATGTGTAAAATAGCTATAACACATTAACAATATCTTATCATGGATGTGAGGTTGTAAGTTTCCAATGAAAACTCTTCGTACATTGGCATCCAAAAGAGAATAAGGTATTTGCAAGGAGGGCTTGGTAATGCCCAATGAAATCCATCAATTTCTCCTTCACTCCTTGCTTGAACTAAACCAAATCAATCAAGGAAACATGAGGTCCAATGTTCACTTGAAAGTGTTGTAGAAATTGATTGATAAGTTGTTGAAAATAATTGATTGAATTCATGAGTAGAGAACAAAACCAATCCAAGGTCATGTCCTTAAGTGACCAAGGAAAGAGTTTAGCTAAAATAGCATCATCAAAGAGAAAATCACTGCACAAATTTTTAAAGGCCGACACATGACTATTAGGATCCCTCTTTTCATTATAATTCTCAAAATGAGGGATTTCAAATTTCTCATATATTGAGGTTTTGACAATGGTAATGGACAACAAACTATAGGTGTAGTAAGATAGAATAAAAGGATCATACTTGCTATTTGTTGTTGTAAAGAGCTGACATT
The DNA here is from genome assembly GCA_027924645.1 of Cunninghamia lanceolata. Lineage (NCBI taxonomy): Eukaryota > Viridiplantae > Streptophyta > Pinopsida > Cupressales > Cupressaceae > Cunninghamia > Cunninghamia lanceolata. The sequence goes on along the minus strand of BSBN01000148.1, from coordinate 4,632,054 downwards.
CTACAAAAAAAAAAATTAATTATGAGATCAGGTTGTGGAGTAGCTTGAGATTGGATAGGATTCGAATAGTCAAGATGGTGTAGGGGCACCTAGTCAAATTTTGTAAATATGGTCAAATGTTAGATTTTGGGTGTTTTGAGTCTTGTGTGGTGTAATAAGGTCTATTTAGACCATTTACAATGTAATAAGTCTGATGGGGTTAGTTTAGGAAAGATTAAAAGTTGCAAAAGTGGCATTTTTGGTGTGTTCTAGGGAAGTTGAAGAGTTAAAGACTTGAAAGGTTGAGGGAAATTGTTAGTTTCTAAAGAAAAACACGTAAATATGCCTGAAAACATTCAAAGCCATGTCCTGAAGAAATTTTGAAGGAAAACCAATAAACATATACTGTTGTTTCTACATTTTTCTATTGTTTTCTGCTATTCTAGGAAGTTGTACGGCCCAGTACAGTGCGTTCATGATCCAAAACCAAGTGCATGTTGTAGAACTATGACTTAGCTTTTATTTGATCTTGGTTTGGTCAATTTTCATTAGGATTGGAGTAAGTTATAGCCTATTTAGCAAAAATTGCCTGTAGAACCTAGGTAGCTAGGGTTTTGACAAAAAAAAAGAAATTTTGAGTCATTCCACCAGTGAAAAAATATGAAAATTGGTGGAATGGAAGTTTGTAAGTTGGTTTTGTGTTGTTGGTGTTTGCAGAAGAAGGGGATGGTGATAAGGTAGGATTTCAAGTAGCCTTAGCCTAATATCCTTATGTATTAGGCTTGTTTGAGTAGCTAGAAGTAGGGTTTTGTGAAAAGACAATGTGGGTATTGTTCCAATTGATAAAAATGGTAGTTTTAGACCCCATGTGACCTAAGGAAAGTCTTGAAGTTGAGTTTAGTGTTGTGGGTTTTAGATTTCTTATAGTTGCCTTGGAAAAGAGGCCTAATTTGACCTAGTTATAGAGGAACAATCAATTTTAGAGGGTTCTAATCCAAAGTAACCCTATCCTAAATCTAGATATGTTATCAAACAGTCAAAAGGGTATCTGTAATGGTGTTTAGGTTTTAGATTTGAGGTCTTCTCCAAAAGATATGTTGAAAAACCCCTGCTACAAGCAAGATTGAAGGAAATTGTGAACAAGACACAAAAATTGGGTTTCCAAATTGAGAAGTTGGTTGAATTGTGATTGTTTGAAATCCTCCACCATGCTCTACATCATAGTGGTATCAGATCTAGGTTTTGATCAATAGGTGAAAGAAAGTTGAAGTTGAGAAAGCAAAGATGCCACCAAAAAGCAATCCAACGACCAAAGAAGCTAGAGAATTGAAAGAGCAACATGCTAAGGAGTTGAGATGGGTAAAGGAGTCTCAAGAGGCTGTCCTAGCCAGACTTGTAGCATTGGAATCCAACCAAAGGAGAGGTGTGGTTAGTGGAGACTAAAGTGGAACTATTTTGATTTTGAGGAGGTGGCAGAAAATCAAAAGGTGAAACTTGCTAAGACAAAGTTGAAAGGCCTTGCCTTAAGATGGTGGAATTATGTGCAGGAGAGAGTGAAGAGGGGCAAAAAAAAAATCAGTTCATGGGATAGAATGGTGGCTAAGGTGAAGAGTCAATTTCCACCTATTGATTATGAAAGTTAGACATTTAGAAAGTTGCTGAGACTAAAGAAAAAGTAATTGGATATCATGGCCTACACTGAGGAGTTCCATAAGTTGAGCATTAGAACAGGACATATTGAGGATAAAAGGGAAAAGGTAGCAAGGTACCTAAATGGGCTAAGGTTCAATATATAAGATGAGATCAGTCTTGCCACACCTAGGACAGTTGAAGAGTGTTTTCAGTTGGTTGTCAAGGCAGAGGAAAAGATAAAAAGAAGACAGGAGTAGCATGGTAGAGGCAGTGGGAAGAACTTCATAGGTAGAGGGAACTTTGGAGGAAGAGGACAATCATAAAAATAACAAGGAGAGACAATTAGCCATCAAGAACAAGAGGAAGATCAGAGAGGTGGTTTCAGAGGTAGAAGACCTAATGGTAGACGCAGATTTGAAGGACAAGGTAGAGGTTCAAATGCCTTTTCAAGGAGATGCTATCAATCTAACCAATTTGGCCACCAAGCATGGAAATGCCTAGAGAAACAACCCTCAACATCACATGGAGGTGAAAGGAGAACATAGTTGGTGCAAGAGGAAGATAGTAAGAGTGCCAAACCTCCATCTCAGCTTGCCATTCCAGAAATTGGGGAAACTCTAATGATGAGAAGGACACTCATTAAAGTGCCAACAGTCAAGGAACCTCCACAAAGAAAGTCATTGTTCAGAACCACTTGCAAATATCAAGGCAAGGTATGTAAGGTTGTTGTAGATTTTGGTTCAACTAATAACTTAGTTTCTTTGGAGATGGTTGAAAAACTAAAAATGAAAAGGATTCCACGCCCCACACCTTATAAGGTTTCTTGGTCAATGAACAAACATGGGTTGAGTTTAATATTGGAGGGTATAAAGACAAGATATTGTGTGACATTAGCCCAATGGATGTTTGTCATCTGTTGTTAGGAAGACCTTGGTAGTATGATAGAAAAGTTAAATATGATGGGTAGAAAAATATTTATGTGATTGACAAGGATGGGGTATCATTCACCCTTATTCCATTGCAAGATGAAGGGGTAGATGAACAAGTTAGGTCTAGTGTAATGTTGGTTGAGCTAAAAGTGTTTTTAAAAACCATGAAAGAAGGAGGTGAAGGTTATGCAATTGTAATCAGACCAAAGTCTGTCATGACAGCAATAGCCAAGGTTGAGGGTATACCTAGTGAGGTTCAAACATTGTTGAATAAATACAAGGATATTGTAGTAGATGAGCTCCCTAACTCTTTGCCACCTATGAGACATGTAAGCCATCACATAGTCCTTATATATGGTGCAAACCTACCCAATAAAGCTGCATACAAAATGACTCCTCAATAGAATGAAGAGATAAAGAAACAAATACAAGAATTGCTTGATAATGGTCTCATAAGGGAAAGTTTAAGTTCATGTGCTGTCCCCACTCTTTTGGCACCTAAAAAAGGTTGATATTGGAGAATGTGCACCGACTCAAGGGCAATTAATAAGATCAATATAAGGTATAGGTTTCCCATACCAAGAATGGAGGATTTGATGGAATGTTTAGAAGGAGCTTGTTACTTTTCAAAGATTGACCTTAAAAGTGGCTATCATCAAATCAGAATTAGAGAGGGGGATGAATGGAAAACTACTTTCAAAATGAATGAGGGGCTATATGAATGGATGGTAATGCCATTTGGGCTTTCAAATGCACCAAACACTTTTATGAGACTAATGAATGAAGTTTTGAATCCTTTCATAGGTAAGTTAGTAGTTGTGTACATGGATGATATTCTTGTGTTTAGTAAGACTAAAGTGGAACACTTGTAGCATTTGGACATGGTGTTGAAGAGGTTGAATGAAGAAAAGTTGATGATCAATTTGAAAAAATGTGAATTCATGAAGGAAGAGTTAGTTTATCTTGGATTTGTGATATCCAAAGGCTCTTTGAAGATGGATCCTGTTAAGGTGGAAGCAATTCTTAGTTGGCCCACTCCTACATCAACAAGTGAGGTAAAAAGTTTTAATGGCTTAGCTACTTTTTATAGGAAATTTATAAAGAATTTTAGTCATATCTACTCTCCAATTATTGACACCATCAAAGGCGATAAAAGGAGGAGATTTCAATGGACTGATGAGGCAGAGAGATGCTTCCAATATCTGAAAAATAGGGTGGCACAACAACCCATCCTAGCATTGCTTGATTTCAACAAGATCTTCACTATAGAATGTGATGCAAGTGGGTATGCAATTGGGGCTGTCTTGAGCCAAGAAGACAGACCTGTGTCTTTCTATAGTGAGAAGCTTAATGAAGAAAAAAGAAAATATTCTTCTTATTACTTGGAGCTATATGCAATGGTGTAATCCCTAAAGAAGTGTAGACACTATATTTTACCCAAGGAGTTCATTGCTTTCACTGACAACCATGCTTTGTAGTTCCTTAATAGTCAAGACAAGTTGAGCCATAGACATGTAAAGTGGGTGGAGTACCTACAAAGCTATACCTTCACAATCAAACACAAAAGGGGGTAGTCAAACAAGGTAGTAGATGCCTTAAGTAGAAGGTCAATGTTGGTGTAAGAAATTCAACTCCAAAGTGTGGGAATAGATGCCTTGAAAGGTACGTATGAAGAAGATGATGAATTCAAAGAGGTATATGTTGTTTGTGATCAGTTTAAGGGTGTTTTTCCTAATGAATATTCTAATTTTCTGCTGCAAGATGGATTATTGTTCAAGGGTGCTCAGTTATGTATCCCCAAGTGTTCCATGAGAACTAACTTGATAAAAGAGAAGCATTGTGGTAGGTTATGAGGACATTTTGGTGTAGATAAAACATTGGAGCAGGTAAGGAGATATTACCATTGACCAAAAATGCAAAGTGACATTAGAAAATGTGTTGAAAGTTATGTAGTTTGCCAAAAAGCAAAGGGTTCAAGCACTAATATAGGTCTTTATCAACCTTTGTCAATTCCTAATAGGCCATGGGAATCCATCAATATAGATTTTGTCTTGGGTTTGCCTAAAACTCGAAGGGGATTTGACAGCGTGTTTGTTGTTGTTGATAGCTTTAGCAAAATGGCTCATTTCATGCCATACAAATGTACAAATGATGCTTCATATATTGCTGGGTTATTTTTTAGGGAAGTAGTGAGAATTCATGGATTACCATTGACCATTGTGTCTGACAGGGATAGCAAGTTTGTAGGTCACTTTTGGAGGACTCTTTAGAAGAAATTGGGAACTAATTTGAAATTTACCTCTACCTATCATCCACAAATAGATGGGCAGACTGAAGTGGTTAATGGATCACTTGGAAACCTTCTGAGATGCCTCACAAGGAGCATGGACAACAATGGGATCTGATCCTTCCACGGGTTGAATATGCCTATAATGACTTTGTCAATAGAAGCGTTGGGAAAATCCCATTTGAAGTGGTCTATGGACTAAAACCTAGAGGTGTGTTTGAGCTTAGGGATCTGAGTGGAATGGAGAAAAGGAGTGTTGAAGGAAAGGAATTTACAGTTGCAATGAAGGACATACATCAACAAGTTAATGAAAATCTTCAAAAGAGTGTGGAGAAGTATAAGCAACATGTAGATTTGAAGAAGAGGGATGTTCAATTCAAGGTGGGAGACTTGGTCCTAGCACATTTGAGGAAAGAAAGGCTACGAAAGGGGAAATACACAAAGCTACAAATGAAAAGGATTGGGCCATGCAAGGTGGTCCACAAATTTGGTGCAAATGCCTATGAGATATAACTCCCTCCTGGAGTGGCTATATCTCCAATTTTCAATGTGTTTGATCTTTATCCTTTTAAAGGATCTGTGGTTGCATGTGATGATGCAGGTATATTAGGAGTTCCAGATGAAGATTGGGTCAAGGACCTACCACCAAGTCAGGCTTTGAAGCTTGAAAGCATTTTGGATACAAAGGAAGTGAAGAGAACACGGCATAAAGTGTACAATGAATATCTAGTCAAATGGCAAGGCCTTCCTATTGAAGATGCAACATGGATGACAGAGGAGGACATTAAAAGACATGGCATAACAGTCCAAGATCTGATCTCAGGTGGAGCCTAAGATTCTTTTCTCCCTAGGTGTATGGTGTAGGGGCACCTAGTCAAATTTTGTAAATATGGTCAAATGTTAGATTTTGGGTGTTTTGAGTATTGTGTGGTGTAATAAGGTCTATTTAGACCATTTGCAATGTAATAAGTCTCATGGGGTCAGTTTAGGAAAGTTTAAAAGTTGCAAAAGTGGCATTTTTGGTGTGTTCTAGGGAAGTTGAAGAGTCAAAGACTTGAAAGGTCAAGGGAAACCATTGGTTTCTAAAGAAAAGCATGTAAATATGCCTGAAAAGGTTGAAAGCCATGTCCTGAAGACATTTTGGAGGAAAACCAATAAACATATACTGTTGTTTCTACATTTTTATATTATTTTCTGTTGTTCCAAGAAGTTGTATGATCTGGTACAGTACATTCATGAAAGATCCCTAACCAATTCTGATCTAAAATTTTTTGAATTTTTGGAATCTGCTGATTTGTTTGTTTCAATTTTTGTCTTTGATCAGCGAAGTGTAAGTTGGTGTCTTTGCTTGAGTGCTTATTTGTTTGATGTTTGAGTTTAAATGATTGTTTGTTTTAAGACCAAATCATAAGGAAACCATAGAAACATGGAAGAGAACTATTGCATAAGTAAAAGATAACACTTGCACATCAAAAGGACCCCTTTAAATTGATTATATCAGATCTAATTACAAATTCAGAGGTCTGATTTCAATCATCATTAATGGAATCTATAAAGCAATGAATGGGGCTATCTTTGGGTCATTCAATCATCATTGTCTTAAAACACAAGTGCAGGTTTGGAGCTCTAGATATAGTTTCAGCCAGTTGCAGCTCTTCTGAGGATGAAAACCCTTAGAGGACAGTGGATTGGACGACAACCTAGTTCACATTATAGGAAAATCTACACTGGGTTTCTGTTTGGACTTCATTGGACTTATTTACAGGTTGTAATTACAGCTGGAGTGATTGCAGCAGTGGATTATCAGGGTATAAGTGCAGATTGGGTCTACTTATCAACTTTTCAATTCAACTCTTGAAATCAACATCTAACATCAAACTGAAGGTCTCAGAAGGTTCCTTGCAAAGTACCAACACCCTCGTTCAGGTTCCCTAACCAACCTATTGACCTACGGAAACCCTGGTAATAGGCCAACCACTGCTCATTTATGTGCCATCTAGGAAGGGGACATTACAGTTCATGATCCAAAACCAAGTGCATGTGGTAGAGCTATGACTTAGCTTTCATTTGATCTTGGTTTGGTCGATTTTCATCAGGATTGGAGTAATTTAGAGCCTATTTAGCAAAAACCACCTGTAAAACCTTGGTAGCTAGGGTTTTGAGAGAAAAAATGAAAATTTGAGCCATTCCACCAATGAAAAAATATGAAAATTGATGGAATGGAAGTTTGTAAGTTGGTTTTTTGTGTTTTTAGTGTTTACAGGAGCAAGAGATGGTGATAAGGAAGGATTTCAAGCAGCCCTAGCCTAATATCCCTATATATTAGGCTTGTTTGAGTAGCTAGAAGTAGGGTTTTGTGAAAAGACAATATGGGTATTGTTCCAATTGATAATAATGGTAGTTTTAGACCCCATGTGACCTGAGGAAAGTCTTGAAGTTAAGTTTTGTGTTGTAGGTTTTGGATTTATTATAGTTGCTTTGTAAAAGAGGCCTAATTTGACCTAGTTGCAGAGGAACATTCAATTTTAGAGGGTTCTGATCCAAAGTAACCCTATCCCAAATCTATATATGTTGTCAAATAGTCAAAAGGGTATATGTAATGGTGTTTAGTTTTTGGGTTTGAGGCCTTCTCTAAAAGATATGTTGAAAACCCCCTGTTTGGAGGGCTACAAGCAAGATTGAAGGAAATTCTAAACAAGACACAAAGATTGGGTTTCCAAATTGAGACCTTGGTTGAATTATGATTTTTTGAAAGCCTCCACCCTACTCTACATCAAAAGGTTAGGAAGAGGTGATAGAATTGTGTGATTAGATTTTTGGTAAGTGGAATTTGACTAAGGTTGACTAACAATAGGTGATGACACATTTGAAATAACATTATGATATGTAAAGGGGACAACACTATAGCTGTGTATAGGATTCCCGTTTAGTACTCCAAGACTTGTGTTAGCACTACTACTATTATGTGCAGTGGTGGTGAGAATAGAAGAAGTAAATGTTGATATAAAGGATGTCGGTATGGGTAACGAAATTTGTGTTCCTGTTTATTTTTTAGAGGACACATTAGTGATCATTTCCATGCAGCTAGATGATGACATAATGTTGCTATCCACTATGTGAGCTAAGATGTGTAAAATTTCTATACCTTCTTGGCTTTCAAGTAACAAATTTCTAAGACCTTCAACAAGAGGCACAACTTCCTTAGCTAAGTGTTTTGTGCCCACAAGTTGTTGAAAATGAGCCAACTCAGTGTCTAGTTTTTAAATTTGTGTTTCAAGGACATTAGCTACAAGGTTGTCTATGTCTATAGAGTCATGAGAATTTTGTACTTTAGATATCATAGGTAAAGTAGGCATATGATCTAAAGATGATGAATTAACATCTACAAGTAAGTTAGCAACATCAGAGCTATTAAAAGCACACCCATGATTCTATAATTTCTCCTCACAAGGATATTAAATTCAAGACACCAGGTCACAAAACTCATAAAAGACTTCACAAGATTTACGATGCACGAAATGCACTTATAGCTTAGAAAGTATTGATAAGAGGGAATATACAAGTGATGTGATAGAAGAAAGAATTTTCCTTTAGTTTTCTATGTGAACCAATGTTTCTAAATGAATAATCATATGTAACAAATATATGCAATAAATGTCTAATCAATTCAACAAGCAATCAAGACAATGAAGATGTATAAATGCTTGCTATCTAAATAAACAATTAACTAATTGGATCTCAAACAAAAAACCTATTAGATCTAAATAGAAAAAGTTACAAAAAGTTTAAAACACGTCAGGTTCACCAAAATATTTGATGGAAAAGAAAGGCCTAATTAATCATGTGTTAACTAAGTCAATCCTTTAGATAAAACATTAGAACACAAACCAAGCTTGACTACAGTCCTCAAGGAGAGCTAAACTACATGGGTTTTGGTCCTTTTTTGTAATCAAAAAGATTGAGATGAAATGTGCTAGATCTAGTGTTTCCATAATAAAATATGCCAAAAAAAAGTTTACTTACCTTACAGAACTAGAAACCCAAAAAATAGGGTTTGAAATGAGTAGTGCAGAGTTGTGAGAGATCACTACTAGAAATTAGGGCATATCTAAGAGGATTATTTCACCCAGACACGTGTCCTAGGGTTTTAAGCCCTCTAAAGGTGGTTTTTGAGAGTCACGATCTGTATTCATCAATCTATTTTTTGATCTACTATACCTGCTTTGAATCTTTTGTAATCTACATAAACACAAGAGAGAAAATGGTTTGGGCTGTTTTAGGAAATTGCCTTAGTCAAACCCCATGAATGGTGTTCCCACCTCCACAACAACCAAAATGATGATGAGAGACTATGCATCCTTATAGGACAGAGGCAAAATCAATAATAAATGAATGTTGTAATAAAGTACTTTTACTAGAACACAAAACCTAGTGGGATGACTCAATAATGCCACAAGGATGAAGATGGAGGAAGAAGCTTCCCTTAGAACCTCCAATAATGTCATAAATTTGAAATAGAGAGCATCACATAAATCAGCATAACATTCACAATAGAGCTTTGATCACTTGAATATCATTTGAATTCCTAATGTTGCTTAACCTTTTTCATCTAAGACGTAGACTTGTTTATATATGTGTTTCAATTCACTTTTGGGAAAACCTTTCAAGCCGACAAAGTGTAACACCCAGAGTAACAAGGCTGACATCCAAGGTTGCTCAAACTTTTATTTTTACAAATATCAAGGACACTAGCGCTTCGGCACTAGTGCCTAGGTGTTTGGGATCCTTTCAGGGCTTGTACTCAGAGGATAACACCTGGGACTAGCATCTGCTTTAGAATCTAGTTTTCTTTTAATAGGATTCTACATATTAGTCTACAAGGATGCTAAACCTAGTGTAAATTACCGGTGTCAAAAATTTACAACATTACATGTTTAGTAAACAAAAATGGTTACAATATAATTCTCAAAAGGCTTTTACAGTTACAAAATATTTATGTTTTCAATTGTAATACAACCCATGTTGTTATAACACATGGTCTTGAAACCCTTGCATGTTGTAATTATGTTTTTATGAATATAATCTAAAGCTATTTGTGTCATACTTACTGTGTTATTGTGTCGAAGTGTGTTTGAAGGCGAGTACTCTTCATCAAGTTGTATTATAGCAGAAGTTCCTAAGTGTGTAGAAAGATCACCAAATGTGAGCTAGTTTACACTAGGACTTATGGTTGTGGGTTGAATAGAAAAGAAGATCAAGATGCCTCCATGAAGAAACCATGGTGGTTAGAGGAATGCTTTGACAGAAAAGGGTTTTAGAGCTGTGCAAAGACAAATCAATGCATTGAAAGAGGAGTTGTAAAGAGGGTTTGAGAAAAGAAGAAGAGAAGAAAGAAAAGATGAAGTTTAAGAAGAAAAGCCATTTGAAGAAGACAAGATGTTGTAGGAGATCTTGAGAAAGTTAGGTTGTTGAAGGTCATTTTGAAGATTGGAAAGAGGCCTAGGATTGAAGTTTCTACCTATTCTAGGGATTTTAGTCTAGAAGAGCTTATTGGTTGGATAAATGATTGGTGGATGAATATTTTGAGTATGAAGAGGTGGAGGATCTAGAATGGTTCAAGTTTGCAAAAATGAATTTTAAGAGCCATGCCAATATTTGGTGGAAAGAGGTCTAGTTAGAGAGAAATAGAAGAGGAAAAGGAAAGACCACAAGACGGGATCAAATGGTGGACAAACTAAAGAAGTAGTTCATTCCTATGCACTATAAGTTGGAGTTGTTGAAGAAGCTACAAGGATTGAAACAAGGTAACGAGTCTATTAAGGAGTATACAGAAGAGTTTTATAAGATGATAGATGCCCTCCTGAATGAGACTTTTGGCCTTGATACTCAGGTAAATGTTAGCAAGTTCATTGAATTTAATTTATTAAATTTCATTTTTGAAATGCAATATTAACTAATTTAGTTTGATGATTTTACTGAAATTTTAGGGTCATAGTGTTCATTCAGTTTTTAGCAGTTCTCCACCTCCATATTACCCTACGACATGTAATGCCGAGGTATGTAACTAATAAACAATTATAAATATTACATGTGAATAGCATTGTTATATGAATGGTATTCTAATATCTGATTTTGGATGTTGAATAGGTTAATCTTGGAGATTTCATGGCAACACCTCCCAGTGGTGGTGGAGTTCAAAGCCTCACTTGAGTAATAAAATAAATAGTTTAACTAATGAATTGTACTTACTAGATTTTTGTACAGTTTATATTCATATCATTGATTACATTGCATTGCACATCTTTCAAAATCAAAGTATTACTAGACATTGCATAACTCGTAACTAGATGTTGATAGATGACAAAATTTCAATTACAATATTGTTTTTTGAAAGAAAGCCTCAAAGAAATGTGGTCTCATGGAATGCCATGACAAGCAAATGCATACACAAGGTCATCACCATGAGACCACATTTCTTTGAGGGGTCTTTTCAAATAGCTCACTACCTTGTCTATGCTACCACATTTTCCATACATGTCTACCAAATCTTGTTGATCCCCTCCACACTATTATTCGATAAATTCTCTCTAATAAACTCATCCATTTACCACCAATTAGACCCCAAGACATGACACAAGAGAGGGGCATGAGCCTATGGCATCTTATATAGCATATGATTGACTCCAATATCATCTAGGTTTTAGGTATTAATTATGGGGTCAACAAGTCACCCCTAACCAAAATCTTCAAATCTACACTAACCCATTCCCCTACAAACTATTTCAATCTTATTGGCTCAATTTCTTCCATCCCTACTTTTGATCCTACATCTAACCCTCCTAAGTCTAATAAGCACCCTTCCTTTAATACTACTATATTCTTTGAGATGATAGGCACATTAGACATTCAACCTTATAATTTCAGTGTTCAACCCACTCCTACACCTACCATCACCTTCTTGCTTGACAATGTGCCTTCTAATGATTATAATGATCCTCTGTAGATTGAGGCACAAGTACACTATAAAATGATAGTTAAATTAAGGTGGAATTAATTCAGTTATAGAGGAACACTTATATATCACTAGGTTGCAAAGAGATTCTTATCCCCCTCAGATATCTCCTAGTGTACACATAATGACACTTCTATACCTACTTTTGGCTCCCTCACCCTACTAATCTAGGTTGAACTTAAATGCCTAGATGCCTCATGTCATATCATCCCCACCTCGTACAACTATCTATTCTCTTAGGTCATCCTTGGATCATTGCAATGTGGGTTGTCCCTAAACTGTCATCCACTAGTGCCTTAAATTCCCCATGATGGTAATGTATTCACCATTTCTCATAGCCCATACCAACTAGTTGTTACCTTAAGAAACTTCTCCTTAGATTATTTTTTGTCAACTCCTTTTGGTCCACCTCAACCTCATACCAATTCCCTCTTTCACCTTTACCTATCTTATGCCTCTAAATGCATTGTTGTCCCAACCCCACAACCTCTTTCTATTACTTCACCTACTCCACTAGCTATGCCCCTATCTTCCCCACCATATATCCACCTATTAGTACTTCACCTTCCTCATTGACTTCTATCTCCCATCTAACACCCCTCCAAGAAAAAGTAAAAGAAAAAGTGTAGGACCTTTCCCCATCCACTTCTAAAAGTAGGCCTAAGAAACTTCCCCAACACTACACCCAACCTACTAACCAACCCTTATCTACCCTACCTATTTCCTAATCTACCTCTACCAGACGTCCTAGACCTAGTTTGCTTCTAACCCACCCCTTGACAAACCTCAAGACAAAGAAAATGATAAATAATTTTTTAAATAAGGTTTTTCTTTTCCTATCTAGTATCTTTCCTCCCTCCTATTATCCCACAAACTCTTGATATTCCTCCTTCCCATAAACCCATAAACTTACCTAATGTTTATGTGATTTCTAGTGCCATTCTTGTATCCCTTGTTCCGCTCCTCATTCCCATCACCAATATTTTCCTGACATATTAAACCCTCTAGCTTAGGCATTGTCCTACCTCCATCACTACCAAACAAACAAAATTTTGAGCGCTACCCTACCCCACCCTACCACTAACCTAAACCAAAACTAACACCTTCACTCCTTCTCTGACTTCCTAAACCTAAAATTTGATGCTACTATGGTCCTTCTTTTGTTCCTAAGAAATGAATCCATACAAATAACTGAATTATATGTCATGGAGCTTGCATTAGGTGCATTTTATGGGAGAGTTCACTATGGAGTTGGAATCCAAAAAAAAGAGATAGAACTTCAAGGGGATAATTGTTAAATGGGACTTGTTGGTTAAGGAACACCAATTTGGCATAGCTCGAATGAGTATTGGTTGGAATAGGCATGAGCCAAGGGCCATTTTGAGTATGGTTCCAAATTTTAGGTCTGCTACCCTCAACATTTCCAGCACTTCCCACACTTTTCTTGCAGTCAAATAAGAGTTTTCAATCACATGGTGGAGGATTTTTCAGCCCATTACCATTGTTGAAGTGTTCTCAACTAGTAGATGGTGGTTGCCACCTTTTACTTTTTGAATTTGAATAAAGGAACTCAGTTTTATAGCTAGGATACTATGTTCCTATTGATCATTTTGATAAATTCATGTTTTGGATTGATGATATCTTTCATGAGCAACTACAGGTCTACAAGTATAAAGAAGATTTCTTTTCTTGATGTTGTCTATAAGAGGTCTTTGTTGAAATTAGGGCAGATAATTGAGAGGGGGGGTGAATCAGTTGTCACAAAACTTTTATCTTTTGCTATATTTAATCTTCTTTACCACTTATTAATAGATTAATGATATGATCATGAACGCATGAATCAACAACACATGAGCAGAAACATAATCAACACACATAACACCAGGATTTTTTATGTGGAAACCTTGTTAAGGGAAAAACCACAGTGGGGGTTAACCCACAAGATTTATTCTCTATTAAAAGAATAGAAAAATGGGAAGGCACTTGCCTTCAGGTGCACTGCCCAGAGCTCATTGCTCAAAGGAGGCTCATTACCTACAAGAACATTCACAATGTTAACACTAAGAGTTTGAACTAAGAAAACAACATCTTCTTCATGCAAAATTTAGTTCCATTGAAGTGCACAACACCTCTGCTCTACTCCAACTCACTTCCTTGCTACATCTGCATCTTCACTTACATCCCCACATTTCCATGAATTCACAACCCATATTTATACATGATATCAACTTTTGTATGAACATCAAAGTCAGCCTAACAATCATCTATCTAGAACATTCTCTAAGATAGGAATTACAAGCAATTACAATTACAAGACTTAAAATGCTTCATGTGAACCATCACACTATTGGCCAAACATAGCTAGGACTTGAATCTCCCTTGAACAACATGCCACGATCTACAGAACTCTTCTTAGATCATCTGTAATACACACCAAGCATCTGGTTGGCCAAGACTAGAAAGAATAGCAACACTCAAGGAGAAATCTTCAATCACGAGTTCAATCCTCAATGTGGACCACTAGCACAATAGACACACAATCCAGGGACCACCACAAGCACAATGAAATCAACAAGAACAACCACATCAACTCAGATAACCAGAAGCACTTGCATCTTCATCTGGAAACTTAAGAACACTAACTGTCATGACTGTCACACTAGAAAGATTGCTTGTGGACCTCCAAACCACAAGTTCCACTTGTGTTGAGGACACACACCAAGATCCCAAACATACCTCTAGATCCACAGACCATAATATTCTAATGCGGAGTAATCCAGACCAAATCCCTATCACTCTATCACCTCTGAACAACTACAATACCTGGTTCTACTCAGATGGCCATAACTTCATTAATCCTTCATGTGGACCTCTCAAATCTTGATTGGAGCAACTTCAGACTATCCTCTACACAACCCTTTGGTCTGCAAACTCTAATCTTCGTCTTACTGGAAATGTTGAGCAATATACTTTGTTGAACTACACTGTGTTCACTGTTTCTGACAAAGAGATATGTAACTCACTTGTTTCTTCCAGATAGGGTAATTTTCTCAATGTCCACAACATATAAGTCTTCTAAAAAAGTAATGGAATAAGATACAATTGACACCAATGACAACAAGGATATGTTGACATCAATGACATCACCGATTAGGCACATATTTGCAACAATCTCCCCCTTTGTCATTGATGGCAACATATGATGTGAAAAATTGATTCAACCATCAAGACAAGAACTTCTCCCCCTTTCTCTTATCACACTTGCAACCACTTTCTTCACTTCTCCCCCTTTCACCAGCAACTACTCACTTCCATCCAAGTTTTTCACATGACTTCTCTCCACCTTTGACATCAATGACAAAGGGCACATATTTACAAAAATCTCTCACCCTTTTTGATTCTTAGACAAGACCAAACTAAACTTGAAACATACTAACTACTCCCCTTGAGTAGCATCTCCTTAACACCAATCTCGATCACAAGATATGATTATGAGTTCCACCAGACTGATGTACACTAGTGCACCTTAGTTCTGAACAGGAGGGGTAATCACCCCTAGCTTCCCTTTGAGATACTCAAAAGTGTCCTTAGGTAGAGGCTTAGTGAAGATATCCATAATTTGATCATTTGAAGGAACAAACTCCAATCTGACTTCATTCTCATTTACCTTCTCTCTCAAAAAGTGAAACTTGATGGATATGTGCTTTATCTTTGAATGCAACACCAGATTCTTTGAAATGTTTATTCCACTTGAATTATCACAAAATATTGTAACAGGCTCTTCAAACACAATTCTGATATCCTTCAACATTTGCTTCATACGCAAAACTTGAGTACAATTACTTGCTGCTGCTATATACTCTGCCTCTATAGTAGACAGAGATATTGCCTCTTAGTTTTTTCTCAACCAAGAAACCAATCTCTTTCCCAAGAAAAATGCATCACCACTAGTGCCCTTCCTATCATCCACATCTCCTACCCAATCAGCATTTGTATATGCATGAAGAGTGAAATAATCATCCTTAAGATACCATAAGCCATAATCAGATGTTCCCTTCAAATATCTAAAAATTCTTTTGACTGCTACAACATGAGATTCTCTAGGACCAGCTTGAAACCTAGCAACAAGACCAACTGCATTCATAATATCAAGTCTGGTATGAGTTAGATAAATTAGTCCTCCAATCATTGATCTATACCTTTTCTGATCTGCCTTAGGGGAATCATCATCTTTACTCAATTTGCATCCAGTTATCATGGGAGTACTTACTAGTTCTGAATCCTCCATTCCAAACTTTTTCAACAACTCTTTTACATACTTAGACTAAGATATGAAGATTCCCTTATCTGACTAGATGATTTGCAGACCCAAGAAAAAAATTCATTTCACGAAGTATGGACATCTCAAATTCACTTTGCATTTGATCAGCAATTTTTTTTACACATGCTCTCATTTCCACCAAAGATGATATCATCAACAAATACCTCAACAATCAAGATGTGTTCATGATCAATTTTAAAATAAAGATTACTGTCAATTGCGCCTTTGTTAAAACCTAACTTTAGTAGATACTTGTCTAATCTTGTATACCAGGCTCTTAGGGTTTGTTTAAATCCATACAATGATTTCCTCATTCTATAGATCATATCTCCTTGATCAAACAATTGGAATCCTTCTGGTTGCTCAATGTAGACTCCTTCCAAATCTCCATTTAGGAATGCTAACTTGACATCCATCTGGTAAACTTTGAAATCTCTATAAGAAGCAAAGGCAAGAAATAATTTGACTGCTTTGATTCTTGCCACCGGAGCAAAAGTTTCTTCAAAATCAATTCCATCTACCTAAGAATATCCTTTGCACACCAATCTTTCTTTATTTCTCACAACTTCACCATTTCCATTCAATTAATTCTAGAAGACCCACTTAGTTCCAATTACATTTTTTTTCAGGTCTAGGCACAAGATCCCAAGTATGATTCTTTTTAGTTTGCATTAATTCTTCTTCCATTGCTTTTACCCAACTTTCATTATTACAAGCTTCATTCACTAATTTTGGTTCAATTTTTGAAATCAAATAATACTCTTCTTGTTCTTCAACAATTTTTCTTCTAGTTTGAACACCTTTATTTCTATCTCCTATAATCTAATCTCCAGAATGATTCAACCTCACATACCTTGGAGTTTTGGGATTTTCTTGAACTTTTGATTCTTGAACTTGTTCCTCACATTTGCACTAGCTTCTTGAATCACCGGATTCTCCAGAGCAATCTGAATCTAAGTTTGGGGACTTTTATTTTGATCATCTGATTCATATCCACAAGACTTGGAAGGTCTCTCCTTGCTTTCATCAACCTTGACATTAGCACTTTCAACAATCCTTTTCAATATCTTGTTAAAGCACCGGTATGCCTTGCTTTAGTTAGAATAACCCAAAAATATTCCTTCATCACACCATGCATCAAACTTTCCTAGATCTTCATCTCTTTTGATATAGCATTTACTACCAAAAACTCTAAAGTATTTCACAGTAGGAGCATTACCAAACCACGATTCATATGGAATTTTACTAGTATTACCTTTGATCTATACCTAGTTAAGAGTGTAGACAATAGTACTCACAGCCTCTCTCCAATAGACATGTGGAACATTTTCTTCCATCATCATGGTTCTAGTAGCCTCTTGAATAGTCTGGCTCTTCCTTTCAACAATTCCATTTTGTTGAGGAGTCCTAGGAGCAGATAACTTTTTTCTTATTCCATTCTTTTCACAAAATGCATTAAACTCATCAAAGGTAAACTCTCCACCTCTGTCAAATTTCAGACACTTTATCTTCACACCAATCTCATTCTCTACCCTAGCCTTGAACACCTTGAATCTGTCAAGAGCCTCTGATTTCTCTCTCAAGAAAGAGACCCACATCATCTAGGAGTAATCATCAATTAGCAACATAAAATATTTGTCTAACACCTAACTCTAGCAAGACCACACAAATCAGTGTGCACAAGTTCCAACAATCCACTTGAAATTTTTGAATGTAGTTCTACTCTGTTTGCCCAAATGACATTCCTTACACATGTTATTAGTAGGTTTTATAAGATTTGGAAGATCTCTCACAGCCTGAGTAGTACTTATCTTGACAATATTATCAAAGCTTACATGACACATTCTCCTATGCCATAACCAACTCTGATCAATCTAAGCAGTCAAACAACTTTTACTAGTACCACTTAAATGAAAGATATTACGTCTAGTTTGTGTACCAGATGCAATCTCAGTTCTAGAGCTTTCCAAGATTTTGCATTTTTCACCCTTGAATCAGAGATCATACCCTTTGTCAACCAACTATCCAACACTGAGAAGATTATGCTTCAACCCTTCTACATACAAAACATCATTAGTGTTATTCTTAGTATCAAGAGAGATGGATCCTCTAACATGGATTCTACCAGCTAAATTGTCTCCAAACTTCATAAATCCACCTTCATACTTTTCCATACTTACAAACTTACTCTTATCACCTATCATATGATGAGAACATCCACTGTCAATCACCCATTCATCCTTTTCTTCAACCTAAGTAGCCAAGGCACTTTCCACATTCACACAACTAGCAGATTCAGTAGGCACCAGATCTTCTCCTTTGATAGCAATGAACACCCATTCATTTCCAGAGGTACTTCCCTTAGCAGATTCATCATCTATAACTCCTTCACCAACAACTTCTTGGACATAGTAGCATTTCTTTTGAAACCTAGGTCTATTAGGGTTTAGATTTGAAACCCTCTCTGGACATCTTGAAGAAAAATGACCAATCTTATTGCAAGAAAAACATTTGAAAGGCATCTTTCCTTCATACTTACCAGATCCTCTTGGTAATCTTTTGGCAAAAAGGGATTCAAGTTCTTCAAGCTCTGTTTCATCTTCTTTAAGTTCTTTCCTTGCCTTCTCATATCTGTTTAGTCTTCTTAAAGAGCTTTCACCTGGATCAAATCTTTTCTTCCCGGAAACACTGGCCTTAAAAGTAGATTCTGATTTGGGAAGAGAATCAGCAAACTCACTCATTTCAAATGCTAAAAGATTGCCAACCAACTGATCCCTTTTAACAGTTGTCATAGTCCTGATCTCCTAAATAGCAACAACTTTATGTTTGTATGAAGTAGGTAAGGATCTGAGTACTTTGGCAACAATCTCTGATTCTTCCAGTATTCCACCAGCACTGTTGATACCGCTCACAAGTTCATTCACCTTCTACATATATGAAGTGATGTTTTCATCTTCACTCATCCTCAAACATTCGTATCTACCATTCAGGCTCTATAACTTGGCACATTTGACATATCCATCACCTTCATATATAGTTTCCAATTTCTTCCAAATTTCATGAGCAGTTTTCAATTCCAGAACATTTGTCATTTCTGTATCAGTCAGGTCACTCAACAATGCTTCTTTAGCTCTAATGTTGTATTCAACTTCCTTGAGTTCATTTGGAGTTAAAGGGCCTCTCTTTGGAGGCTTATACACATCCTTAGTTATCAACCAAAAAAGATCACCCATGCATTACAAATGACACTCCATCCAATTCTTCCAAAGAGAGTAATTTGTTCCATCAAATCTCAGACTGTCCTACTTGTATGTTGACATCTTAGATCTCCTCAAGTAGTTAAGCTTCTTTGAGAGGAACCGACTCTAATACCAATTGTTGAAATTAGTGTAGACAACTGAGATGGGGGGTGAATCAGTTGTCACAAAACTTTTATCTTTTTCTACATTTAATCTTCTTTACTACTTATTAATAGATTAATGATATGATCATGAAAGCATGAATCAACAACACATGAGCAAAAACATAATCAACACACATAACACTAGGATTTTTTACATGAAAACCTGGTTAAGGGAAAAACCACGGTGGGGGTTAACCCACAAGATTCATTCTCTATTAAAAGAATAGAAAAATGGGAAGGCACTTGCCTTTGGGTGCACTACCCAAAGCTTACTACTCAAAGGAGGCTCATTGCCTACAAGAACATTCACAATGTTAACACTGAAAGTTTGAACTAAGAAAACAACATCTTCTTCATACAAGGTTCAGTTCCATTGAAGTGCACAACACCTCTGATCTACTCCCATTCACTTCATCGCTATATCCACATCTTCTCTTACATCCCCACATTTTCACGACTTCACAACCCTTATTTATACATGACATCAACTTTGGAATGAACATCAAAGTCAGCTTAACAATCATCTATCTGAAACATTCTCCAAGATAGGCATTACAAGAAATTACAATTACAAGACTTAAAATGCTTCATGCGAACCATCCCACTGTCGGCCAAACATAGTTGGGACTTGATTCTCCCTTGAACAACTTGCCACACTCTACATAACTCTTCTTAGATCATGCAAAATATGCACCAAGCATCCGGTCGGCCAAGACTGGAAAGAACAACAACACTCAAGCAGAAATCTTCAACCACGAGCGCAATCCTCAATGCAGACCACTAGCACAATAAGAACATGATCGAGAGACCACCACAAGCACAATGAAATCAACAAGAACAACTGCATCACCTCATATCACTAGAAGCACTTGTATCTTCATCTGGAAACTTAAGAACACTAACTGTCATGAGTTGTTGGGAATTAAGGTGCTTCAACCTTGGTAATTCCTTGTATTATTTTCATTGAATTTATTTTTTTATTGCCTATGTTGTAAATTAAATTATAAATTCATATTGTCATCTTGTGGGATGTGGCACGGTGATGTGTCATCCTACATGGAAGATGACAACTTGTAATTTTGTCGACACATGAGGAGATAGGCATCCCAATTTCTGGTAGGAATATTCTACCATGTGTCAGCATCTTGGATGTTATGTAAAGGAATATTGACTAAAACGGTCATGACAGATTCCTATGATGAAGTTATGACATATAAGAGTCAGAAATAGGAGATTCTATGACAGGTGAAGACATGTGTCAAAGAGCATCTTCGAAAAGGGCATCTTTGGGTACCCCAAGGTGGACTATGACATGTTGTAAGAGAATATGCTATTTATAGCCTGTGTATGATAGATTCTCTTACAGCTATAAGTAATGACAACTATGACAGATTCTCTTATAACTCTAAGTTATGATAGCTATGATAGATTCTATGATGGTCGTAGGAGTTGAAGAGCATCTGCCATAGCCCATTTTGGAAATAGGCAACCTCTTTGGGATGGGGTGTGTGTACAAGTGTCAGAAGCATCTTACAATGTTGAACAAGTGTCCATAGGCGTGGGTTTTGGGCCATAAGGCCAAGTTGGACGCATATTCCAAGATAGAGGCAATTTTGCCTTGTATTTTCTATATAAACAGGTGCTTTGAGGAGGAGTTGCATTATGTGATTAACATGTACTGTTATGCTAATGAAATACCTCTAGATATGAGTTTCGAAGACTCGTGAGAGCTGACAATGCAAGTGTATTGTAAACAACATTTAGATTTGTTAATACATTGTGCAGGTTTTAGAGTGTGGGGTTTTTCTCCCAAAAGGGTTTTTCCCACGTTAAATCTTGTCTCTCTCTTCTTCTGTGTCATTCTATGTGTATGTTGTTTTCTACAATATATCTGTTATTAGGTTGATAACATTGTAATTTTGAGGATTTAAAAGAATCTGTACTCTACTTTCCTCATTAGATTAGTGTAGGAAGTGTGTTCTACATACTTTGCTTCCTTTCAGTTGGTATCAAAGCTTGATCACCTTTGGTCCATGTTGTTGGGTAGGGGTTTTTGGGTTGATCTTAGTTTGAGTGGGAGTCCTGTGTAGAGCATTTTGTAATCTTGTTGTAGGAAAAGAGATGGCAGGCACATCTAGAAGAATCAAGGTGAAGTAATTTAATGGCACTAATTTTGAGTTGTGGAAACTCAAGATGGAAGACCTACTTGTTGATCGTGACCTATGGGAAACTGTATCCAATGTAAAACCAGTTGCTATGGCACAAGTTGATTGGGATCTCAAAGATCGAAAGGCTAAGGGTCTCATAAGACTCAATTTAGTTGATTCTTTCCTATTAAATGTCCATGAGGAGAAGAGCACAAAAGACCTTTGGAAGAAGTTGGGTGATGTTTATCAGGCGAAATCCCTAGTGAATAAACTTTTTCTGAGAAAGAAATTGTATTCTCTGAAGATGAAGAATGGAGGATTTGTTGCAGATCACCTGAATGCTTTCAACATGTTAATTGCTCAATTAACATCAGTTGGTGTGAAGATGGAGGAGGATCGTTATATGACCTTGCTTTGTTATTTGCCAAACTTGTGGGATCATCTTGTGATGGCTATTGGAAGCACCACATCCACTTTCATAATCGATGAAGTAGTATCTTCATTGTTATCTAAAGAGATGCGAAGAAAATATTTTGAGGTAGCTAAAGAGGCTCTTGCAATTCGTGGAAGACCCAAGGAGAAAGGGAAAAAGAAGGACAAGAAAGATGAGAAGGGCATATCCAAATCCCATGGGAGATCCAAATCTCCTGGAAAGTCCAAGGCTCTCTATTGGAACTGTGGCAAAACTAGGGATTCTTGAAAGGAGTGCAAAGAGGAGAAGAAAAAGAAGAAGAAAGCTCTTGACTCAAATTCTAAAAAGTCAAAAGATGATGGTGATGCCTTCATCGTAGTCTTGGCCACCCATACATCTGATGATGTGTGGTTGATTGATTTTGGTGCATCATTCCACATGACCTCGCATCGAGACTGGTTTACAATATATGAAGAGCTCAATGGTGGAAGAGTGTACCTGGGTGACAATTCTCATTTGAAGATTGTTGTTCATGGAAGAGTCTCAATCTGATTCCCTGATGGACAAGTGAAGGGGATCACTGGGGTTATATACATCCCAGGACTAGCACAGAACTTGTTTTCTGTAAGTATATTGAATGATGTAGGTGTGCAAGTTGTCTTTTCGAAGGATGGATACAAGATGACTAGAGGATCTATGGTGCTTTCTAAGGGTACTCAAAGGGGTACTCTGTTTTAGCTAGAGGCATGCACTTCACAGTGCAATAGTTCTTTTGACTCAAAGAAAAGAGCTGCAGTCGCTTCAGCCCCACCATCTGAACGAGCAATGAAGAAATTTGTTGTAACTAGTTCTGATGGTAGTGCACATGCTTTGGAAGTTAAGCTTCCTACTAAAAGACTATGTTATGGCATTTGAGATATGGGCACATTGGTGAGAAGGGTCTGCGTACCCTGAAAAATAAAAATCTTGTTGAGGGGTTAAATGATTGTAATCTCAAGTTTGACTTTTGTGAATATTGCATTTATGGAAAGCAAACCGTGTTCAGTTTTACTGTATTTCTCACAAGTCTTCTGGTTTATTGGACCTTATTCATTCTGATGTGTTTGGTCCTATTAATGTTTCTTCAATTTCTAAATCTGTATATTTTGTATCTTTCATAGATGATTACAGTAGAAGGACATGGGTTTATTTTCTTAGAAGCAAATATGAAGTCTTTAGTTGGTTCAAAGAGTTTAAGGCCTTTGTTGAGAATTAGACTAGTAAAAAGATTAAGTGTTTGAGAACTAATAATGGTGGTGAGTTTTGTTCGGCAGAGTTCAAGAAGTTCTGTAAAGAGAAAGAGATTGAAAGACATAAGACAACTCCTTATACCCCACAACAAAATGGAGTTGCAAAGAGGATGAACAGGACACTGATGGAGAAGGCTAGGAGTATGCTTAGTGGAGCAAGCCTCGAATAAAAGTTTTGGGCTAAAGCTATAGACACTACTTTCTATCTAGTAAACAGATCTCCTACATCAGGTCTTGTTGGTAAGACACCTATGGAGATGTGGTCTGGTAAGAAGCCTTCAATTAGATATCTTCATGTTTTTGGTTGTGAGGCATATGCACATGTGCCTAGGGAGAAAAGGTCTAAATTAGAGAACAAGGTTGTTAAGTGTATCTTCATTGGCTAGGGTGTCAATGTGAAAGGATACAAGCTTTGGAATCATGTGGATGAAAAGGTGTTGTATAGTAGAAGTGTTATCTTCATAGAGCTAACACCATCTTTCGTTGTTCTACAGCCAGAATAGATAGAAAAGAAAGAAGATGTGGTTTAGTTTCCTTCTACCCCTAAGAAGATTGAACAGATAGACCTAGTGAGACCTAATGATGAGGAGAGCTCTAGAAGCTCTGAAAGCTCAGAAGAAGAAGCAGAACCTCAACCTCAGCCATTGAGGAGGTCTACATTAATAAGAAAGCAACTTGATAGGTTTGGTTATTCATTGCTTTATTCTAGTTGTGCTTTTGCTTTACTTACTAACACTAATGAGCCTAGAACTATGAAAGAGGCTATGGGTATGAAAGATGTAGGCTCCTGGAAGGAGGCCATGGAAGATGAGATGGCTTCTTTGGAAAAAAATAAAACATGGGACTTGGTGCCTTTGCCTGATGGACAGAAACCCATTGGATGCAAATGGGTGTTCAAGAAGAAATTTAGTGTAGATGGCAGTGTTGAAAAGTACAAGGCTAGATTGGTTGCGAAGGGGTACTCACAAGTGGAGGGAATTGATTATGGTGAAATTTTCTCCCCTGTTGCAAAGTTGACATCCATTCGATTTCTATTATCTTTTGCAGCTGCTTATGACTTAGAGGTAGAACAGATGGATGTGAAGACAACTTTCCTTCATGGTGATTTGGAGGAAGAGATTTACATGTCACAGCCAGAGCATTACATAGTGAAAGGTAAAGAAAATTTGGTTTGCAAGTTAAAAAAGTATTTGTATGGTTTGAAGTAGTCTCCTAGGATGTGGTACTTGAAGTTTGATGCCTTTGTGTTGTTAATTAGAGTTGTGAGATCAAAATTAGATCATTGTGTGTATTATCAGTTTGATGGTGATTGTATTCTCATTGTTTCATCATATGTTGATGATATGTTGCTCATTGGGAAGGGTAAGAATATGATTTTTGATTTTAAGTCTCAGTTGGCAGCATAGTTTGAAATGAAAGATTTAGGGGTAGCCAAGTATATTCTAGGAATGGAAAAAAGAAGAGATAGAACTAACAGAAAACTTTGGTTAAGCCAAAGTAAGTATGTGAAGACCATGTTGGATAGGTTCAGCATGGCAGATTGTAGACCATTATGCGTTCAAGTTTCTTTGGGGACAAAGTTGTCTATTAATGATTGTCCAAAATCTCCTAGTGAGGTGGAGGACATGAGCAGAGTACCTTATGCTAGTGATGTTGGCAGTTTGATGTATGCTATGATATGTACAAGACCAGACATTGCCCAAGCAGTGGGAGTCCTTATTCGAATATGGCTAATCCTAGATGGGTACATTGGGATGCAGTTAAGTAAGTGTTCAAATATTTGAGGGGTACTTCTGAGTATTCCATTTGCTATCATGGAAATCCTATAGGACCTCCACATTTAGTTTGTATTTGTGGATTTGTGGATTTTGATTGGGTAGGTGACATTGATAGCAGGAGATCCACCAGTGCATGTGTTCACAATGTTTGGTGGTGCAATCAGCTGGATGAGTAAGCGACAGCCTGTGGTTGCTTTGTCCACGACAAAAGCTGAGTACATGGAAGCAACTCATGCTTGTAAGAAAGCCATGTAGCTTAAGAGATTGTGTTCAGATATTTGTGTTAATGCAGGACAAATTACAATTTGTTGTGACAGTTAGAGTGCGATTTGCCTTGCAAAGAATCCAACTTTCCATGCTAGAACAAAGCATATTGATGTACAGTTTCACTTCATGTGAGACATGGTAGAGGATGGGAAGGTAAATTTGGAGAAGATAGATACTTTGAAGAATGTTGTAGACGGATTGACGAAGCCAGTGGGCATAGAGAAGTTTAGAT
This sequence comes from Cunninghamia lanceolata, assembly GCA_027924645.1. NCBI lineage: Eukaryota > Viridiplantae > Streptophyta > Pinopsida > Cupressales > Cupressaceae > Cunninghamia > Cunninghamia lanceolata. The sequence goes on along the minus strand of BSBN01000148.1, from coordinate 4,606,366 downwards.
GGTGTTCGGAGTCTATGGGCCTCGCGGCCTATAGCAGTTAAATCCTGTTAATTCTATTGGCTCTTACAAGGTGTTCAACAAGTGGGAGAATGTTGGGAATTAAGGTGTCTCAACCTTGGTAATTCCTTGTATTATTTTTATTGTATTTATTTTTTTATTGTATATGTTGTAAATTAAGCTGTAAATTAAGTTGTAAATTTGTATTGTCATCTTGTGGGATGTGGCATGGTGATGTGTCATCCTACATGGAAGATGACAACTTGTAATTTTGTCCTCACATGAGGAGATAGGTGTCCCACTTTGTGGTAGGAATATTCCTCCATGTGTTAGCATCTTGGATGTTGTGTAAGGGAATATTCACTGAAACAGTCATGACAGATTCCTATGATGAAGTTATGCCATGTAAAAGTCAGAAATAGGAGATTCTATGACAGGTGAAGACATGTGTCGAAGAGCATCTTCGAAAAAGGCATCCTTGGGCACCCCAAGGTGGACTATGACATGTTGTAAGAGAATATGCTATTTATAGACTGTGTATGACAGATTCTCTTATAGCTATAAGTTATGACAGCTACAACAGATTCTATGACGATTGTAAGAGTTGAAGAACATCTGTCATAGCCCATTTTGGAAATAGGTGACCTCTTTGGGATGGGGTGTGTGGACAAGTGTCAAAAGAATTTTACAATGTTGACCAAGTGTCCATAGGCATGGGTTTTGGGCCATGAGGCCAAGTTGGACTCCCATTCCAAGATAGAGGCATTTTTGCCTTGTATTTTCTATATAAATAGGTGCTTTGAGGAGGAGTTGCATTATGTGATTGACAGGTACCGTTATGCTACCAAAATACCTCTAGATACTAGTGTTGAAGACTCCTGAGAGCTTGCATTGCAAGTGTATTGTAAACAACATTTAGATTTGTTAATACATTGTGTAGGTTTTGGAGTGTGGGGTTTTTCTCCCGAAAGTGTTTTCCCCATGTTAAATCTTGTCTCTCTCTTCTTCTATGTCATTCTATGTGTATGTTATTTTCTACAATATCTCTATTATTGGGTTGATAACACTATAATTATAAGGATTTAAAAGAATGTGCACTCTAGAACTTCCCTCATTAGATTAGCGTAGGAAGTATGTTCCGCATAACTTGCTTCCTTTCATGACTGTCACACTATAAAGATTGCTTGCGGACCTCCAAACCAAAAACCACTTGTATTGAGGACACACACCAACATCCCAAACATATCTCTAGATCTGCAAACCATAATATTCCAATGCGGAGCAATCTTGACCAAATTCCTGTCACGCTGTCACCTCTAAACAACTGCAAAACCTAGTTCTACTTAGATGGCCATAACTTCATTAATCCTTCATGCGGACCTCTCAAATATTGATTGGAGCAACTTCAGACTTTTCTCTACACAACCCTTTGGTCTGCAGACTCTGATCTTCATCTTACCAGAAATGTTGAGCAATCTACTTTGCTGAACTGCACTGTCTTCAATATTTCTGACAAAGAGATATGTAACTCACTTGTTTCTTCTAGAGAGGCTAATTTTCTCAATATCCTTAACATACAAGTCTTCTAAACAAGTAATGGAATAAGATACACTTGACACCAATGACAACAAGGATATGTTGAAATCAATGACAACACTGATTAGGCACATATTTGCAACAGTCTCATCCTTTGGGGATACTAGGTGCCAATATTCTAGCTAATATATTGTTGTTTGGGGGGAAATCCCAAGTAAAATGTGACTATTTTAGCTACCTTCTAGCCCACCAACATTCTGATTCTAGCCATCTTTGAAGTGGTAAGGCTTGGAGCATCATGGTAAGAGTCTTTGAAGTCCAAGGTAAAAATTATAACAACTTACAGGAGGTGAATATAATTGTTGGCATGTGTTGGTCACCTTTCATTAAAAGGGACATTATGGAGATAAAGTTCAAAACTATGAGGTAACTCTCCAAGGCATATTGAATGGAAACCCAATCATAGTTGTCTTGAGGATCATTTAGCTTTACATCATATGACAAGTTTAGGTTGCCAAGGATTTTATTTACTCCTATAGAACATATACATGGCACCATGAGAGACTATATGCTCACCTTATGGATTCTTGAGTAATAAAATATAGAGATTTAACTTAAGGATATCTATGTAGGATTAAAGTAAACCCACATGATAGAATTTTACATGAGGTCCTTTAGCTTGAATCTTATTCTAAACATTAATGAGTTTGTATTTGTTATCAATCAGATATGTACCCTATGCTAAGCTATTGACTTAGCTATCTGTTGAGACATGGGAACACTCCTAGGATTATGGGTTGCCTAAAAAATGGAGTGAACCTCCAAAGCAGGTTGGTTCCCCTAGTAAACCACCTAATCTAAATGATTTTCTGAGAAAAAGGATAGAAAGTTAACTATAATCAAAATCCTAAACTCTAATAGGTGATGCACCAGAACTCTAATCTATTCATTAACTGACTCACAATTAGCTCTCAAAAAAAAAAATCTTCCAATCTCACTGAAATAATCCAATACATAAGTGATTTGCATGAAAGTTTGAAAACTAGAGGTTTGCATGAAGGACAAATAGAGGTTTTATCACAACTTCAACCCACTAACCAGACTTGAACATAACATGCAACCTATATTACATGAAACTTTTGCACACAGACTTACAACAATGAAACATAACAAAGGACCTGATTTTATGATCACAATGAGATATTAAACCAAACTATAAACATGAGACAAAATGTGAAAGAGGAGAACACTGCTGCTTTTATTAAAACTGAAAGAAGTAGAAAAAATGAGAATCTGATTACAAAAGTTTACAAGCTCTCTACAGGTGGGCAAGAGAGAAGAAACAATAATCAGAACTAACTTGAGAAAGAGCTAGATTTCTCTAATAAATGCCTTCCAAATGATCTCTCTGGAAAAGATGGGAAAAGCTCCTAAAAATAGCTATCTTGATCCTTTTTTGAGCTTCTATGAAAAGCTAACAAAATTCCCTCTGAAATGCTTTTAAACTAAAAATAGAAGCTACCAAAAACTCGTCCAAGGTGGCCCCACCAAAAAATATGCTCTATCTGCCCAATAAAAGTCCATTTTGTCCATATATGCCCAAAACAAAGCAAATTTAAAGAAGAACTATATTGTTTTCTTTATTTTTTTTAATTGCATAAACAATGAATATTTGAAAGCAATTTATAGAAACATTGCTTTAAATATCATTTTACAATGATTTGCAGTTTTGTCTTTTTATTGATTTGATTTTTCACAAAAACAATACAAGGCTTTTGATTTTACACATGCCAAGTATATTACATTCGATGGACTTATGATTTTCTATAAAAATCATAAAAATATATCAAGGCATATATATGGTTTGTAAAATAAAAACTTATAATGCTACCCTCCATTTGATTCTGCAAAAATATCTAAGGCATATGACCCCCTGACTTAGTCTTCAAAAAGGGTCCAAAAGAGTTTTGAAGGCACCCTACCTAGGTAATTAATATGCAAAAAAGACCTAAGGAATTGAATATTCTAAGTCATGATCCTACCTCCAAATGACAAAGGGGTCATTGACGTCCCAAGGCATACAACCTAATCTTTGAACATGTCTAAAAGGACATTGGTGCCCCCGATGGCATTAGTTATGTAGGGAATTTTCAATTCAATGTGATAAAATACCAAATTAGACCTAGTGTAAAAGATAACCCTAAAACAAAACATAGAAGCCCTAAATTTTCACATTCATTTTACTCCTTGCTATCCTTTCGATGGAGAAGACTCTATCCTGCTCAACCGCCATGGATGTAGTTTGGTCGATCTCTGAGGCATTCTCTTTAGATTTCCCTGATACTCTTCACAGATTTTGATGGGGAATGGTAAGGTAAAACTAATCTGCATCTATTCAATTCATTTTTCTTCATTTTATGATGCAAAACTAGGTCTTAAAGCGGCGACTGTGGATACTTTTTTTTATGCATTTATTTTGTTATTTGTATCCTTATGTGGACTTCCTAATCTGTCTTGAGGTGCCATACATGGTTGATTTGAAGGAAAACTTTGGGATTTCAACATGATTCCACAAAAAATGAAAGGTAGCCCCTTTACTTGAGACATTTCCTTCATTTGTTGTTCCTTTCTCTGTGCATTTTGTTCATTAGTGAGGCTGTGATCATGGCTTACATTTATGAGTTTTCTTCTCTCTGCAATGCTTTATGGGTTTGAAACCTTTCAACTTATGTGTCTGCACCCCAAATGGGTTTAAATTATTAAGAAAATAGATCCTTTCTTTATCATAGGTAGCAACCATCTATGGTATTTTGTATCAGGCCGCCATAGTTGTATCTTCAAACCAGTTCTTTCTTTCTATGAACTCAAACTATATGCTCCTCTGGCTATGACCTCTATGGAACAAAATGGTTTTCATATTCATTTTTCAATATGCAGAAGATAACAAATTTTCACTGCCCCTCATTTGCAAAAAACAAACCCTTCTCTATAATTACCATTTCTTCCTGTATGAACAATTTTGAAAAATAATGAAAAATGCATGTCATTCTATATATTTTTTTCATTGGGGAGCTGCGGCCATATTGCATCATTTCTGATATGCTTCTGAGATAAAATGCTTTCTATTTACTCTGTATCTATCTTTTCTTCATGCAAATAGACATGGGCTTTGACATTAATGAAGAAAACCATTCCTTGCCCGCGGATTTTAAGAATACACTTTATATCTTATAACTTGCATGTCTTGGTTCTAAATGAAGAGATTTGATTCTTTCTGTAGCTATTACTTAGATCCTATTTGAGGATCACCTTTTATCATTGCCACACAATACACATATTGTCTTATTGATCATTATGGCATTTGCTTCTCTACTCAACTAGCATGTTTACACATGACTGTTTTATCCTCATAATGACATAACACTCTCTTGTATTGTTTCTGAACTAGAATTGTATGCTTATATTAGCATAACTACACTTGGTATGCACTTCATGTGCTGCCTCCTATTTATGATCTTTCTTTACACCTGTAAGTTATCATGGCACCTAATTTTCTTGTGAACAACATACCTTTTCCTTGTTATTAGACTTCATATGATGCCTTGATTACTCTTCTAGTCATGATGACTATTCTTGTAAACGTTACACGACTATAACTTTGCATCAATATCATTGTACCATTTCTATTGATGGATATGTTCTTAATGATCACGATGCAAATGACTGCATCTTATATATGTTATGACTACCTTATTAAATATATGACTATTTAGATACTATTATCCATCATGAAAATGGAGTTTTTTGTTCACACATTGCTTCATGCCTCTTTGATTTGTCTTAAATAAGTTGCTCACTGCACTTATATGGTTACCTCCTATAGCGACACCTACATATCTATATTCAATGACCATGCCTCCTCTTTCTTCTTGTAAAGCATGGATATTTTGATCTGCATTCTTCCTTAGCTGCATCATTCAGGCATAAAATGATACTTATAATGATTGTTCTGACATGTAACTTAGGCAAACATTCATGAGCTACTTCTTGTGGCTGTATTTGTGACCATGACATTTACATCTTATGACTGCATATTGGATTTTTTATGGCTATAATGTAGTTGATTATGGTTGTCTTTGTAATAATATCTCTTGGAATTGATCTCTGACACTCAATGACATCAATGGATACCTCTTTATTATTATTTCTTCTACTGTTCCAACATAGTGATTTGAATGCATACACATGACAATTTATGATATTGTGAAAGCAAGTAGATACAATGATAGTGTAATGGATACTCTGATGTTGAAAATAGCTTTCATTCAGTCTCATACCTCATTGGGCTATCTTGACAAGTTTACTACAAAAGCTCGTTGCTCATGTATGGTGGTCATTTCATCATGTGAATTGAGGATCATGGATGAGCAATGAACTTTAATTCATTCATTCACTTGATATGTCACTCCTTTGGCTAAATGAACTCTATTTGAACAATATGGATATGCATTCATCTTTCACTCCCCTTGAAATTTAGGGGCAACATGCTGAGCTCTACCCTTGTGGGAGCCCACTTTGTACCACATGCTAAAATGGTCTTCAAAAACAACATAACTTCTCCTATACCTGCACATGAAACAAACATGTTAGTTTGAAAACAAATGAATCTCAATGGTTTTTTCATATCTAGTTCTTCTTGTTTATGGATGATTTGCATATCTGGCATAGTACAACATAGGCAATATATTATGTTTCTATCGATAGGCACATAGGGAGATCTATATCCAGAGCTCTAACAAAATTTCTTTCTCATGACATAGGTTAATTTAGAGGTTGGGAGTGAGGAAGAGCAGGCTGCAATGGAGATCAACTCATGAACCCAAACAGCCAATGATGGATATAAATTTTCCTATATGCTTCTTTTCTTTTCTTATATGTAGATGCATAATGTATTTCCTCTGTTTGTACTTGGTTCAGCTATTCCCATGGCTTGTGTGGGACATTTGATCTTCCATGTTTTCATTCAATGCAATGTTTATTCCATTTATGTATCTCATTTATAAAATGAATAATCATTGTAATGAAATGAAATAACTTGAATCTCTCATGAAAATTCTGCAATGCAATGAATGATGAATTGAATCTCTCTTTTGTTTGTTATAACAATGATAAACTAAACTCTTCAAGCACCTTAAACTATGCAAAATTATCATAGCGGACAAATGTTAAACTTTTCATCCTAAAATGAACTTAATGCACCAACTCTACCAATTTGAGTTGTAGGAGAAAAATTGGCAAGAATATTATAAGGTTCATTATGCAAAGGGACTTAACAATGATATCGTGATTATGTCTATTTTAATTAATGTTCACCTTTGAGATATCTTTTATTATGCATACCATGAACTGATTGAACATAGTCTAAATTATAAGGACATAGCATAGTGCTAGATATCCACATAATAGTTTGCATGATGGTTAGATTTGTGTGTGATGAGTAAGCTCTTTGGGTAGTAAGAACTATGATCCATGGATCATGATGGGTGTTGTTTATTTACATCTATTTGGGAAGAAATTTAGAGCAATAGATGATAGTTACATTTACCTATTAGCACAAATATGGTCTTCAAAATCCGTAATAGCTTGGACTACCTATTCCCTATTATACATGTATGCAAAATGTGTAAGCATAGACAAGGCACATGAACTATAAGCACAAAATATAAACACAACTGATATAAACACAAAATATATAAACCATACAAGTGATATAAACATGTATGATAAGGCATGATAAAGTAACTCAAATAGAATTAAGGAAAATATAACTTAGAACATGTGTAAAGACTTGACATACCTAAAAAATGGAGATTCGAATGGAGAGTGTGCCCAATTATGTAGTCATTTTTTCTTCTCGCATCAAACTCCTCAACAGTCTGAGTTTTTCACCACTTGCTTCCTTTTCAATGTTCAATTGAATAACACTCAAATAGAATTACTAACAAGAACACAATTAACCAATGTATAATGTTAAATTCATACAATTCAATCACAATTAACATTGCAACACTACAAAAATTGAAGCTTGAATTGATATACATGTTATTTCCTCCTCCTTAAGTGGAAAACTAGAAAAAGGTGGTGGAAAGTTCATGCAAAGGTGGTAGAATGTGAAAAATGTGCATGTGCACTTCCCAACAACATGAAAAATCTTTTTTTTGTCAGAACACGTGCATAACCAAAAGAAAATAGAGCATGTGGTTCTGGATCACGGGTGTTCTGGCCCTTTTACCATTTGAATAGCAAGACAAAATGCGCTCGCATTATAATGTGAGCATGTTTTAGCTTGATATACAAAACTCTATATTATTCATTTCTCAACCTCCTCCTTACCCATCTTTCCCTCAAGTTGTCATCTTCACTCTCTCATGTATTTCTTCTATCTCTCCCCTCACCTCTCTATCTCTCACCTCTCTCTCCCTCACTTCTATACCTCTCCCCTCTCTACATCTCTCAGTCACTCCTTGTCTACCTCTCCTTCAATCCTTAGCCATCTAAGTCTCTCACTTAACCATAAAACCTATCCCTAAAGCCTCAACACTCAACCCTTAAACCTTAAATCCTAAACCCTATCCATAAACCCTTAACACTATACCTTAAACCCTAATCCATCAACCCTAAAACCTAATCCCTCAACCCTAAAGCCTTAAACCTTCAACCCTTATCCACTGCTCTCCTCCCCTATCTACCTCACCCCCATCTCTCCCCTATCTCTCAACCCTTATCCTTCTAGGTCTCAAACTTAACCCTAAACCCTATACCCTTAAACCTTACATCCTAAACCCTATCCCTAAGCACTCAACCCTTGACACTATACCTTAAATCCTAATCCCTTAACCCTAAACCCTCAACCCTAAACCCTAATCCCTCAACCCTAAAGCCTTAAACCCTAAAACCTAAACCCTAATCCCTTATCCCTAAACCCTAAATCCTATCCCTAAAGGCTCAACCTTCAACCCTTAAACTTTAAATCCTAAACCCTATCCCTCAACCCTTGACACTATACCTTAAACCCTAATCCCTCAACCCTTAAACCCTTAATACCTTAACCATTAAACCCTCAACCCTTAAACCCTGATGAAGCGGGTAAATCATAAAACACACAAAAAAAAAATGGAACACAGAAAATAGAATATTTCTTTATTGATCTGGGCAACTCATTGTTGGAAACAGTGCAGATAACTGAGGGGGGGGTGAATTAGTTATCTTATAACTTTTCTATTTTTCTTTTCTTTTCTTAACTTATCATTTAATGTTATAACAAAGCAAGAGCTGAAAAAGAAATTAACACATAACACATAGGATTTTTATGTGGAAACCCTATTAAGGGAAAAACCACATGGTGACTAACCCCATATTGTATTTTCTGTTAAAAGAATAAGAAGAACAAAGTGGCACTTGCCAATTAGGGCTCACTGCTCAAGCACACTTCTCACAAGAGGTCCACTGTCTACAAGAGACTTACAGTCTACAAATGCTTACAGATGATACCAAGATATTTGAACTAATGAACAACATCTATAGATCCAAGATTTCAATTCTGATTAGGTATAGTATACTGATCTAGCACATTTCATTTTTCTTCTGCTCAATATTACTTTCTTGTCACATTCTGGGCTTGAATTACTGCCTTTGCTCTTGTCTCTTCTTTTCTTCACACTTAACCATACACACTACCACTTCCACACTCTCCAAGCTTGAATCCATCAGGTATATATATGCATCAAGGATTTCCAACAACTTCTTAGTCGACAACAAGAACACCTAAGATATTTACATGTTATTGATATGTTGGCTGAATCCATGCTTGATTAGTGATGCGCATAAAAAACATAGGCATAGAAGTCATAAATCATGTCGTCCAACAATGTATAATATCATAGATTGCTTGATCAGCACCTTTTACATATCTAGATTGAAGTCTACTACTCTGTCGGTCAGTTCTTCCTCTGTCTACTCTGCCTGACTGGAACCCAACACTTAGATGCTCATATCTTTTTCTTTCTTTATCACTAGAGGGTAGATATTTGGAGTACAGTAGTCATGATACCCCTCTTGACTTGTCCAAGTCTGCAACTTACTGAGTTACTCCATCTGAGAGATCTGGACCTGATTGTTGGACCTCGTTACATACTCTGTTCTTGTTCACTAGACCAAAACAATATTCAATCTGACTTCCAGTATAGGCATATTATGTACTATGGATGTGTGGGATAGACTTTGTTGCCATCAATGACAATACTTATGAAGCCACACAATGTCTCTTGCCAACAATCTCCCCCTTTGGCATTGATGGCAACACTTAGTGAAAAATGGCTAAGTGTCACAGTAACTCCCCCTTAGCTAGTGCTCTGTCTCTTGCACTAATTTACTCGAGCTCCCCCTTTGTTGGATTCCACATTTTTCACTACTCTTCACTCTCTCTTTGACATCAATGACAAAGGGTGGAATCCGCATACCAAAATTTTGTAAAAATTATTCTATACATGGCTGCATAAGTATATACAAATCATATGTTATACTTACATATGCTTAAGTATATCCGCAAAGGTTGTCTTCAACTGGATGATTTATGTGACCCAACTCCTCTTCATTCTGTCCAAAATGGAGATGTGTCCACTTAACAAAAATGCATATGCTTATGCCCTCTTTAAGTCTGTTGGATCATTGATCTAGATTGTATTTTATGCCTCTGTCAAGGCATCATGCATTGCCTCTAACTTAGGGATGATTATCCCTCTGAGCTCACCCATTCTAACCATTATGTTCTTTTTCTCCTTAATTAGTTCTTTAATTTCATTTATTATAGTAATAGCTTGACATTCATGATTCACGAGAGAGGTAGTAAGGGGATCAAAATTCTGAGATAAACTTGATAGTTTTCCTTCTTGTTCTTTCAATTTCTTCTCAATGTCCTCTGTCCCTTTGGGCCAACTTAAACAAAATTTGTATATGTCCCCACCATCTTTAAGAGAATTTTCAAGGCTCTTTATGCTTAAGCCTAAGGTTCTTCTATCATTAGTAATTAGTCCTTGTACTTCACTAAACCTCTTTCCCATGAACTCCTTCCGGACCTTAGTTTCTGCTAATTTCTCTAAGGATTCAAAATGAGTTTTAACAGAATTGACTAACTTTTTCAGATTACTGGATGGAGAGGCAGAAGGATCCTTTTGGCAGGTTGGCATAATCTTCTCTAGCATCTCAAATGCAATCTCCAATAGCTCACAGTCCTCCATGTGAGATTTTAGAAGTTTCTCTTTTGCTTTGGCCTGAGAAACAGATGCTACCTTCATTATCTGAATGAGAGATAGAGAGTCAAAGTTTAGTGGGCCTTGAATTAGCTCAGGTTCATGTAGCTCCATTATTTCTTTGTCTAGGAAATTTTGTACTATCTCTGCAGTGTCTCTTGCAGACTCTACTTCCTTCCATTTGGGGACATCTGGACTAACTTGCTTATTGATATTTGTTTCTTCTACCAGTCCTTCCTTTTCTAAAATAGAGGAGTCTAATGCCTCAAACGGCTCTTCATCATTTTTCTTTAATCCTTCGACATCCTTGTTAGAAAATGTTTCTTCTTTCTACCCTTCCTCTTTTGGAATAGAGGAGTCTAATGCCCTTGATGATTCTTCATCATTTTTATTTAATCCTTCAATATCCATGTTAGAAGGCTCTCCATCTATTTCCTCTGCAATGGGAAGATTGAATCTCTTCAAGGCATTCTAGAGAATTTCTTTTGTTTCATCTACTATTTGGTCAGTTTCTCCAAGCATGAGTTTGTTCATTCTAGATTTGCTCTAGAAATCATCTTTACACTCCCTGAAAACCATGTCCATTTGTTTTGGAGTGATAGAGGGGCATAGCTATATCATTATTTGGTCCCAGATCTCCAAATCTTTAGCCTTTGCATTCACTTTTATTTGTTCCAATACTTCTTCTAGGCCTTTTGGAATTAATGAAATTATTTCAATGAATGCTTTGTTATAGATATTCAAATACTTTACAATAGCTTCCTCTAGAATTCTCTTGTCAGCATCATTGTATTCATCATAGAACTCTATCACCAGCTGTAGGTTCCCATCCATAGTAACTACCTTGATGATGTCATCAATGGAAAGAATGGGCTTTTCAACAAATTCCTCTGCCTTCTCTTCCTCATTTCTGCTAGCAGAGAACTTCCCAGATGTTCTCTTCTTCTTCATTTTCCTAATTTCCTCACTTGATTATGTTTTCTCATCATCTTTATGGCTTGTATATGTCCTTGTGGCTTTGGTCTTCATCCTCTTTTCTTCTTTTCCAGATGTCTTGACTTCTGATTTGGTAGACTTTGAGCTTTTGGAATCGATAGAAGCAGAGCTCTTAGAGGATCTAGTCCGAGAGGAGGTTTGCATAGGAGCACTTTCTTTCTTTGCTTCTTATCTTTCTTTCTCTACCTTCTCCATTTTCTCTCTATTAGAATCTACAGCCTCCTTTGATATATGCCAAATCTTTTGGCAATTTCTTCAACTTCCTTTCTTACTTTTCTCTTCATCTCCAGCTATCTTAACTCAACATGTATTTTTATGCTTATCTCTTCAAAGATTCCAAACCTTTCTTCTTCAATGTCCTTAGGCTAGCTCAGTAGGTGTTGAATATGTAGCTCCAAGATTTTTTCATCGACCTCATAACCCATAGGTATTATCCATATAGTTCTTGGCTCAACTGCCTCCATTAGGCATTGATCAGTGTCAACCATGAAGTAGACTATATCTTTGTATTTTTCAACTATTGTTTGTGGTATTCTTTCTCTAACGTGCATCATGCTTTAGAAATGCTTAAAGTAACCCCAGAGGGCTGTGTTTTGGGCTTGAGCATCACCAAGTCCATACATGTAATATCTGATCTAAATTACAACAGGTTTATCATTTTGCCAGACCCAACCATTTGATCCAAGAAGCTCATTCATATAATAGAAAAATAGACACAGTATTAGACTACCATAATTAAAGAAGTTTTTCTTATCCTTTTTGATCTTCTACAAGTTCTCCATCAGCTGATTCAATAGCTCACACAGATCATAATCTACATCTTCCCTTAACATCTAATATGCAGTATAGATTGTTGTACTAGACATAGAATTCTCCCTACTCGAGTGGTAGATTTTGTAGCCAATTATCATTGAAGCAAACTTGACATCCAGATCCATGATGTCATCTATAGTCATTGCTCTTTTGTCAAATTTTGATCCAGTGGCTTCAGTTACCATTTGATTCTTCACAGATTTAAGTGCGGGTAACCCACCAGATGAATGCAGTTTGGTCACTGTCCTAATGGCATCTTTGGTTATCTTGAATGGCCTCATTAGCGATATAAAATTATCATGCATCCTACTTAGAACATACTGGACCCAATCATCTTCTGCAAAAGATGGAAAATATATGCAATGTCTGAAGTGTTTGTCCCAGAGGGCCTTGAATTTAGGTTTGAGTTCAAAATTTTCATCTATTAATTGTTTGTGATAAATGTCGATCAACTTTGAGTCTCCAAAATCTTCAATGTTTGCATGGATATAAACCCTAACATCTTCTACATGTAAGACTCCGTAAGGAATACTAGAAAACGCACCCAAGGGATCAACTTCTAGAGATTTGTAAGGGTGTTTCTTGAATTTTGGTCTTGGCCTATCAAAAATATTGACAACCATTGGAGTAGCCATTTTGGAAGAGATCCGAAGAGAGTTTTTAGAAGGGAAGTACCTTTTCATGCTTAAGGGTTTGAAGAAGAAACTAGAGCGATTCTCTAGTTGAATTCGATCTTTAGTTAAACTTGAGTGAATTGTAGGATCTTCTTCACAGAGCTCTTCTTTTCTTCTTTGAGAGTGCAAGTGTGTAAATAATGAGTGAAAGAACCTTTTTAACCTTGCGTAAACCCTAATTTCCTTTTGTAATAAATGCACAAGTTTTTAAGTCATTCAGTTACCCTGCTTCTCAAGTGAGCTTTTCTTGGATTGACTTGTAGATCTTCAAATCATTGTTTATGAGGCTTGACAACATATCTTCACCCTTTGTAAACATGCCATGGGTCTGTAGATTGAAATATTTCAATTCTAGATCATACCAGATCAGTTTGACAAATTCTGCTTTACAAGATAGCTACCGATATAGGATCTCCTCATAACTAGCTCAAATCTGCATGTAGATTTGTTGAATTTTGACTGGATGACCTTCAAGTAAGTCTCCTCAAACCCTTTAAACCACAACCTCTTATTTTGACTCAATGTGCCGAATTCAGGCACTCACTGGCTGGCTGGGGGAAAAGGATCTTCTCTATAGCTCTACCTGAGCCAAAGCTTGCTTTTTAGTTTCTGAAAGGAATATCAGCACCAAATTTTGGTGCAAATCCATCCCCAATATTCATTGTACTCCTTTTTACCCAAATCTTGCTCATCTCTTTTTGAACTTCATTCGCATTTACTTTACCTTTGCCTTTATCTTGTTTCTGATCATGTTCCACCAGACCTTTTCTATCCTGATTTCTACTTCTAGAAAATTTGGCAATATGATCGGATCTATTGTAATTGTAACACACAACATTTCTTTGCTTATTTGAATGATATCCTCTTGATCTGCACTCATTAGCCATATGTCCAATTCTATTGCATACAAAGCATTTACCATTGAAAGAATTGTTCATTTGCATATTTCTGCATTCATGAGATTTGTGACCATAACTTTTGCAACTGAAACATTGACCAGAGAAGGATGGATTGAATTGATTCATTTTGTTTCTGCACTGGATTTCTTTGTGACCAAACTTGTTGCAATTGAAGCAGTATCCATTGAATGATGGATATCTTCGAGCATTTGGTTTCCTTACCAGAGGTCTTCTAGGCCTGTTTCTTTGATTTCTTGATCCAAAGTTCTTCTAACCGGATCTATAGCTTTCACCTTTTTCATATCCCAAGCCATGCTTATCATCTACCCTCTTTTGGCTTTCAAGAAGAACTTCAAGTTGGGCTGTACTTATCTTGAATTTTTTTTTGTATTCATTTGCAGTTTGAAGATCTTGTTTAAGAGTTTCTATCTGATTCTCAAGTTATTCTTCATTGTCTCTAGCTTCTTCAAGATTAGATTCAAGATGCCTAATTATTCTATACATTTTGTGGTAGTCCTATGTTTTCTCCTTGAGGGATTGTTTTAGATTATCTTCAATCTTTCTCTTTTCTTCAATTTCTTGGGTGAATCTCATAACCCCTGATTCTATTTCATGCCTTACCATAATGACTTCTTTTGACAGCTTCTCATACAACTTATTTTTCTCATACAGATCTTCATCACTATTATTGACTTCACTCTGATTGGCTAATTTTTGGAGTAGTTCCTTTCTCATTTTCATATAAATACTACATTTTTCTATTATCTCATTTATGAAATCATCATCTTGTTTGAGTCTTTCTCTCAAATTATTGACTTCAGAGTTGGATTGTTCAAGATCATCTAGGATAGACTGAAGTTGTTCCTTCATACCATATGCATCCATTGAGATTCCTAGATCTTCCTCAAGCTGTTAGGCTTTGTTTAGAGGAACTTAGCTCTGATAGCAATTGTTGGAAACAATAGAGATAACTGAGAGGGGGGGTGAATCAGTTATCTTATAACTTTTTTATTTTTCTTTTCTTTTCTTAACTTATCATTTAATGTTATGTCAAAGCAAGAGCTGAAAAAGAAATTAACACATAACACAAGGATTTTTATGTGGAAACCCTATTAAGGGAAAAACCACGAGGTGACTAACCCAAGATTGTATTCTCTATTAAAAGAATAAGAAGAACAAAAATGACACTTGCTAATTAGGGCTCACTGTCCGAGCACACTACTCACAAGAGGCCCACTGCCTACAAGAGAATTATAGTTTACAAATGCTTACAGATGATACCAAGATATTTGAACTGATGAACAACATCTATATATGTAGGATTTCAGTTCTGGTTAGGTACAGTATACTGATCTGGCACATTTCATTCTTCCTCTGCTCAATATTACTTTCTTGTCACATTTCAGGCTTGAATTACTACCTTTGCTCTTGTCTCTGCTTTTCTTTGTACTTAACCATACATAATATCAATTCCACACTCTCCAAGCTTGAATCCATCAGGTATATATATATGCATCAAGGATTTCCAACAACTTCTTAGTCAGAAACAAGAACACCTGAGATATTTGCAAGTTATTGATCTGTCGGCTGAATCCATGCTTGATTAGTTATGTGCATAAAAGACATAGGCATAGAAGTCATAAATCATGACGTCTAATAATGTATAATATCACAGATTGCTTGATTAGCAAATTTTACACATCCGGATTGAAGTCTGATACTCTGTCAGTTAGTTCTTCCTTTGTCTACTCTGCCTAACTGGAAACCAACACTCAGATGCTCATATCTTTTTCTTTCTTTATCACTAGAGGCTAGATCTCTGGAGTACAGTAGTCATGATACCCCTCTTGACTTGTCCAAGTCTGCAACTTACTGAGTTACACCATCTGAGAGATCTAGACCTAATTGTCAGACCTTGTTACATACTCTGTTATTGTTCACCAGACCAAAATAATCTTCAATCTAACTTCCGGTATAGGCATATTATGTATTGCAGATGTGTGGGATAGACTTTGTTGCCATCAATGAAAACACTTGTGAAGCCACATAGTGTCTCTTTCCAACACTCATTACATTACAGAAGCTTAATTACAATAAGAGAAATCAATCCTCCATAGGCTACAACACACTACAACTATCCCTCACCAAGCTCTGGAATCTTCTACCTTTTGAAACCCCATATGAGCTAGAGTTTCATTTTTCCCACCTATTTTTGACTCTACACTTTCCCCCTTAACTCTACTATCACCCAAGGTTCCCAAAACAGTCATAAATAGCACTTTTGGTGGCCTCCAACTAAATTTTGAAATTTGCAACTCCCTCCAAAAGTAGGTCAACTTCCGGGAAGCATAACTTTTGATCCAAGCGTCTGATTGATGAACCGTTTTAAGTACCAGAAAGCTCACGATGTGAAATATCACACTAAAAATTTGTAAATGGATTTCTACCAACTTTTTAGGATGTTATAGAATGTTTTAGAGCCTCATATCTCGTTTCAAAAAATTTTAGGGAATTTTCAGAAAATAAAAACTTTAATATCTTTCAGCTCACAAATGATCTTTGCTCGATTCCTTTGCCAAAGGTCTTATATTTTAGTTATGAAGCTTTATGTAACTTTTTGCCTCAATCTAGGCCCAAATGCAAACTTTCCTAAAATGGCATGTAAACTTTCCAAAACTGGCAGTTTGCTATTTTTAGCAGTTTTGGAAAAACTGAAAGTCCTACATTATTCAAGATATTATGGCACTAGAAACATTAATGATGGAAAGAAATGAAAATAACTACAATGATTTTGAATTAACTTCTTTTTGGGTGCTGCAAGATTGCCCTTACACCACTAGATGCTCCTGCATCAAACACCCAGGGTAATTTGAGAAATGACCCTCTCATGTCTCAGATGTTTGTGTGAGGAAAATTTAAATAGTCAACCTCTACCTTAGACAACCAAGAAGAATCTTCAACAGGCCTTCCTTTCCATCTCACTAGATATTCTTCATATTGCCTATTCCGAGTACTTCTTCCCACACGGCTATTCAAGATCTCTTCTATCTCCTTCGTTGAAGTAGATGCTGGAATACTCCACTGTTCTTCTATTACCCCATCCTTTGTTCCACCTTCATGATATTCTGATAAATTAGCATTGTTGAAAATAGGGGAAATGTTGATCCCACTTAGCAGCTCCACCTCACATGCACTTCCTGAATCATGTTTCTTCAAAATTCTACATGGCCTAAATTTCTTCATTTTCAACTTATTGTATGTTCCAATTTGGAACCGTTCTTTTCTCAAGTGAACCATGACTTCATCTCCTACTTGGAACTCCTTATATATCCTCTTCTAATCTGCCTTAGCCTTGTACTGAATATTCATCTTATTAATGTGTTTTCTCACCTCTTCATGCAAATTCTTCAGGTGTTTTGCAAAGTCTTCGGCCTTGGCACTTGTCTTTTCTCCTTTGTCTAGATTCCTTAACTCTGAAGCATTTCTTAGACTATTGCCATATACAATCTAGAATGGCGATTTACCAGTAATCCTATTGACAAAATTGTTGTAAGTGAATTCCACCTCTGGTAAAATCAAATCCCATCCCTTGGGCTTATCTCCTACTAAGCATCGTAGCAGGTTAGCCAAACTTCTATCCACCACTTCTCTCTCTCCATCAATCTGTGGATGGTGTGCAGAACTGAACTTCAAATCTATTTTCAACTTCTTCCACAATGTCCTCTAGAAATAACTAACAAACTTGGTATCTTGATTTGAAACTATGCTCTTTGGTAGACCATGTAATCTCACCACCTCCCTGAAAACTAACTCTACAATATGAATGGCATCATTAGTCTTCTTACAAGGAATAAAATGTGCCATCTTCAAGAATCTATCCACAACCACAAAAATAGAATCATGTCCTCTCCGTGTCCTTGGTAAACCAAGAACAAAATCTATACTAATATCATCCCATGGCTTCTCCGGTATAGGTAATGGCTGATATAGCCCTGTATTCTAACTTGTTCCTTTTTCCATCTGTCACACTCTGCAACTCTGCACAAATTTCCTCACATCTTGCTGCAACTTTGGCCAATAATAATTTTCACCAACAATACCAATTGTCTTATCTCGACCAAATTGTCCAGCCAATCCTCCACTATGCTTCTCTTTTATCAGGTTCTCTCATGGAACTCCTTGGAATGCATAATTGGCTTCCTCTAAACAACCTGCCATCTTGGATTATGAAATCCAACCATTTTGTCCTATCCAAAGTAACAGGTTCCAGACAAGATTTCTAAGCCTCTGCAAAATCTAGATCTTCAGGATACAAACTTTTGATGTCATCGAATCCAACAACCTCTATCTTCATTTGTGTCAACAAATTTTGCCTTCTACTCAAGACATTTGCAACTTTGTTGGACTTCCCACTTCTATGCTTCAAAATGAAAGTATAACTCTACAAAAACTCAACCCATTTTAAGTGCCTTTGATTCAACTTTCCTTGACTATTAAGATACTATAAAGCCTGATGATCAGTATATAAAACAAACTCTTTTGGCAACAAATAATGTCTCCATTTCTTCAAAGCCTGAACTATAGCATAAAATTCCTGATCATAAACAAAATATTTTTTTTGGCATCATTAAGCTTCTCACTAAAATAGGTAATGGGATTACCTTCTTGGCTCAAAACAGCTCCTATAGCACTACCACTAGCATCACAATCTACCTAAAATAGCTTATTGAAATTTGGAAGTGCCAAAACAGGTTTCTCTATGACTTTCTGCTTCAAAGTATCAAAGCTTTTGTATGCTCCTTTAGTCCATCTAAACTCTTTTCTATCCCCTCTCATTGTCTCAGTTAGGGGTGCACAAATGCTACTAAAATTCCTTATAAACTTTCTTTAAAAACTTGCCAAACCATGGAAAGATCTTACCTCTGTAGCACTTCTCGGTGTAGGCCATTCAATGATAGCCCTTACTTTTTTTGGGTCCATCTTAAGACCTTCCTCTGAGACAAAAAATCCCAGGTATATCAACTCCTTTGCAAAACTACATTTCTTCAAATTAATCAACAACTTCTCCTCCCTCAGCTTCTCTAGAACTCTTCTGATATGCATCAGATGCCCATCCCAAGTCTTACTGAAAATCAAAATATCATCGAAATAAATAATAACAAAACTTCCCAAGAATTCTTTCAGTACCTTGTTCATGAGCTGCACGAATGTGCTCGGTGCATTGGTTAGCCCAAATGACATGACTAACCACTCATACAAACCCTCCTTTGTCTTGAAGCCTATCTTCCATTCATCTCCTTCTTTGATTCAGATCTGGTGATACCCACTCTTCAGGTCAATCTTCGTGAAGTACTTGGCTCCACTCAAACAATCCATTATGTCATCCATTCTTGGCAATAGAAACCTATACTTGATCGTGATCTTATTTATGGCTCAAGAATCTATACACATTCTCCACTCTCCATCTTTCTTTGGTACTAGTACTGCAGGTACTACACATGGACTCAGGGTCTCACTTATCAGTCCCTTCCTTAACAACTCGTGAACTTGTCTATTCAACTCTTCATTCTCTACTAGAGTCATTCTGTGGGCTGCCTTATTTGGCAAACTGGCTCCTAGTATCAAATCCATTTAATGACTTATCTTCCTCACCGGTGGTAAACCTTTTGGTACATTATCAGAGATAATGTCCTAAAATTCTTCCAACATATCTAAAACTTTTGCTGGTATATCTTCACATTTCTGTTGACTAATCTTAGGAATCAATGCAAATCAATGATGGTCATGCTTCATACCCTCCAAAAATTTTCTACCATCTACCAAGCAAATTCTGGCAGTACTACATACCTTTCCTTCCACCTCCTTCAAGGGCTTCAACTTATGACAAACTCCATCCTTTGTTAGGGAATATGTGTTTGCATGGCCATCATGGACAATGCTCCTATCATACTGCCATAGCCTCGCCAACAACATATGACATGTATCCATCGGTATGATATCACACAGTACCTCATCATGGTAGTCCCCAATCTTAAACTTCACTAAACACTACTCATTGACCAAATCTTTGTGGTCCTTCTGTAACCATGCAATCTGATATGGATGTGGATGCTTTCTTCTTGTCAACTTCAACTTGTCAACCATCTCATCTGAAACAAGATTGTCAGTGCTTCAACTATCAATAATAATATCACAACACTTACCTTTACATTTGCACCTTGTACGAAATAAACTCTTCCTCTCATTGGGTTCTTTATCCTCATTCAACAAAGTTCTTCTGACAACTAGGGTTTCTCCCCTTTTAGCATCTTTAGAATGCTCAGACTGCACATCTTCATCTACATGTGCAACTCATGCATTACCTTCGAGTATTTTGTTTGTCCTTCCTTGATGTTACAGACTCTCGTATGCTCAATGCCCTTCTTCTCTACATTGGAAATAGGCTCCTCTGAAACTTCCTCTTCTAGGTCCTTGCCCAGGATGGTGTCTTCCTCTTCCTCTTTGTTCACCATTGTTCTGGTCATGAGGGCGATAGGCATTATCCCCTCTTTGATTTTGACTGGTGCTAGCTTCTTCAATTTTCTTTTGATCTTCATTACAGCCTCTATAGGGTCTTCCACTAGTCCTTCCACTTTGATCTCTTCCCCTCTGCTTGCTATTGAATCTTTTATTCAGCTTCTCTTCCACCTTCAGGGAAAACTGGTACGCATCTTCTATGGTGGTCATTCTGACCAGGCTCAGCTCCTCTTGAATACTTGGCCTCAACCCATTAGTGTAATGGGCTACCTTCTCCTTGTTGGCCTCTGCATGGCCTATCCTAATAGTAATCTTATAAAACTCTTCTATATACTCCTTAACAGACTTGTTACCTTGCTTCAGTCCTTGCAGCTTCTTCAGCAACTCCATCTCATAGTCCACATGAATGAACTACTTCTTCAGTTTCTCCACCATCCAATCCCATTTAGTGATCTTTCCTTTTCCTCTTTTGTTCCTCTCTAATTGGACCTCCTTCCATCAAATACTGGCATGGCCCTTCAACTTTGTTTTTGCAAACTTGACCCGATCTGGGTCCTCCAAATCTTCATACTCAAAATACTCCTCCATGTCATTGATCCAATCAATAAGCTATTTCGGATTCAAATCTCTAGGATATGTAGAAACTTTGATCCTAGGCCTCTTTCCTATCTTCAAAATGGCCCTCAACAAGCTAACTTTTGCAGGATCTCCTGCAGCTTCTTATTCTTCCTCAGATAGCTCTTCTTCAGCTTCATCCTTGCTTTCTTCACTTGTTCTTGGGTCAAACACTCTTCGCAGCTCCTCTTGCAATGCATCGATCTGCCTTTGCAGGGATCTAAAACCTTCTTCCATCAAAGCATTCCTCCCAATACAATTTCTTTATGGAGGCATTTTGATCTCCACAGCAAACCCACAACCTCAGGTCTTGGTGCAAATTGCCTCACGGTTGGCAATTTGTCTACACACTCAGGAATCCTTACTCTGATACCACTTGATGAAGGGAGTAAATCATAAAACACACAACAATAGAAATGGAACATAAGAAATACAATATTTCTTTATTGATTTGGGCAACTCATTACATTACAGAAGCTTAATTACAATTAGAGAAATCAATCCTCCACAGGATGCAACACACTACAGCTACACCTCACCAGGATCTGGAATCTTTTGCCTTTTATAACCCCAAATCAGCTAGGGTTTTAGTTTTCCCAGCTACTCTTGACTCTACACTTTCCCCCTTAACTCTACTACTGCCCAAGGTTCCTAAAATAGTCATAAATAGCACTTTTTGGCAGCCTCCAGCTAAATTTCAAAATTTGCAACTCCCTCCAAAAGTAGGTCAACTTCCGGGAAGTATAACTTTTGATCCGGGTGTCCGATTGACGAACCGTTTTAAGCACTGGAAAGATCACGATGTGAACTATCACATAAAAAACTTGTAAGAAGATTTATGTCAACTTTTTTGGACATTATGGGATATTTTAGTGCCTCATATCTCATTTCAAAAAATTTCAGGGGCTTTTCAGAAAACAAAAACTTTAATATCTTTCAGCTCACAAATGATCTTTGCCTGATTCCTTCACCATAGGTCTTATATTTCAGTTATGAAGCTTTTTGTAACTTTTCACCTCAATCCATGCCCAAATACAAAATTTCCTAAAATGGCAGGTAAACTTTCCAAAACTGGCAGTTTGCTATTTTTAGCAGTTTTGGAAAAATTGAAAGTCCTACATCATTATTCAGGATATTATGGAATTAGAAACACTAATTATGGAAAGAAATAAAAATAACTATAATGATTTTGAATTAATTTATTTTTGGGTGATGCAAGATTGCCCTTACACCACTGGATGCTCCTGCATCAAAACCTAAACCCTAAGTTACCCTAAACCCCATCCATAAATCCTCAACCCTCAACCCTTAAATCTAAATCCTAAATCCTATCCCTGAACCCTCAATACTATATCTTAAACCCTAATCCCTTATCCCTAAACCCTAAACCCTATCTCTAAAGCATCAACCCTCAACCCTTAAACCTTAAATCCAAAACCCTATCCCTAAACACTCAACCCTCGACACTATACCTTAAAACCTAATATCTCAACCCTAAAGCCTTAAACCCTAAACCCTTATCCATCCCTCTCCTCCCCTATCTGCCTCACCTCCATCTCTCTCCTATCTCTCAACTCTTAGCCATCTAGGTCTCTCACTTAGCCCTAAACCCTAAACCCTATCCCTAAATCCTCAACCCTCAACCCTTAAACATTTAATCCTAAACCCTATATCTAAACCCTCAACCCTTGACACTATACCTTAAACCCTAATCCCTCAACCCTTCAACCCTTAATACGTCAAACCTTAAACCATAAACCCTTGACCATTAAACTCTAAACCCTAAGTTACCCTAAAGCCTCAACTCTCAACCCCTAAACCTTAAATCCTAAACCCTATCCCTAAAACCTCAACCCTCAAAATTCTACCTCAAACCCTAATCCCTTATCCCTAAACCCTAATCCCTCAACCCTAAACCCTAATATGTCAACCCTAAAGTATTAAACCCTCAACCCTTTTCCACCTCTCTCCTCCCCTATCTACCTCACCCCCATCTCTCCCCTATCTCTCAACCCTTAGCCATCTAGGTCTCTCACTTAACCCTAAACCCTAAATCCTATCCCTAAAGCCTCAAGCTTCAACCCTTGAACCTTAAATCCTAAACCCTATCCCTAAACCTTGAACCCTCAACACTACACCTTAAACCCTAATCCCTCAACCTGAAAGCCTTAAACCCTCAATTGTTATCCGCCCCTCTCCTCCCCTATCTACCTCACCCCTATCTCTCAACCCTTATCCATCTGGGTCTCTCACTTATCCCTAAAGCCTCAAGCCTCAACCCTTAATCCTTAAATCCTAAACCCTAGCCTTGAACCCTCAACCCTCGACACTATACCTTAAACCCTAATCCCTTAACCCTAAACCCTAAACCCTATCCCTAAAGCCTCAACCCTCAAACCTTAAACCTTAAATCCTAAACCCTATCCCTAAGCTCTCAACTCTTGACACTATACTTTAAACCCTAATCCTTTATCACTAAACCCTAAACCCTATCCCTAAAGCCTCAACCCTCAACCCTTAAACCTTGAATCCTAAACCCTATCCCTAAACCCTCTTAACCCTCAACATTATACCTTAAACCCTAATCCCTCAATCCTAAACGCTAATCCCTCAACCCTAAACCCTAATCCATCATGCCTCAACCCTCAACCCTTAAACCTCAAATCCTAAACCCTATCCCTAAACCGTCAACACTAAACACTATACCTATAACCATAATCCATTAACCCTTAACCGTAAACCCTATCCCTAAAGCCTCAACCCTCAACCCTTAAACCATAAACCCTAAACCCTATCCCTAAACCGTCTACCCTCGAAACTATACCTTAAACCCTAATCACTTAACCCTCAACCTTAAAGCCTCAACCCTTGAACCTTCAACCCTAAACCCTATCCCTAATCCCTCTACCTCGACACTATGCCTTAAACCCTAATCCCTCAACACTTAAACCCTTAATCCCTCAAACCTTAAATCCTTAAACCCTAAACTATCAACCCTTAGATACCCTTAAACGCTATACCCTATACACTTAACCTTGGACGCTCAACCTTGAAAATTATCCCTCAACCTTCAAACCTCTACCCTCAACCCTCATCCATATGCCTTATACCCTCAACCTTAAACCCTAAACATAAATCATTCAAACTTAAAGCCTTGAACATAAATCATTCCAAGCGAGACATAACGGGAGCATGTTATAATGCGCTCACGTTATGTCAAACTGGGCAAGCATCAAACAAACTAGAAAAAAAATGCAAAACATAACATAACGTGAGCGCATTATAATGTGCTCATGTTATATTTTGCGTTGGGAATACCAAGCCTTAGGCTCAGTATTTTCTTTGGATTTCCAACCCAAAGGCTTGGAGGGCCTTCCCAATGACCAAAGACATGTTTTTGCATATTCTATAGGATTTCACATAATTTCATTTGTGATAACCCTTAGATTTGTATGTGTTTAAAGGTCGAACAAATCAAACACCTAGGTGATGTTAGGCTTTCTCTTAGCTATTTATGATGTAATTTATTTCACATTTTGATAATGTTAAGCCTTTCACCTTTAATTTCTTTTGTTTTTGTGTCCATTTTTTGGCAAAAACTAATGTTTGGTCTTTTTTTCTTTATAAATTAACCTTTCACTAAAATTTTAAATAAATTACATTTTTATAAACTAGACTCCATTATACACATATTTAAATAATAATAATAATTTTCAATTAGTTTTCAAAATTTACAAGGGTAGCACGGCTAAAAAAAAATTTTATTAGGATGTGTCCACTTTAAAAATTAGTAAAAAAATCAAATATTTATTAATAAAATATCAAAAAAATTAGCCATAAACTACATGTTGTTAGCTAATTTCTCACTGAAGCAATTTTTAAAATACCAAAAAATGTTAACCTTTTGAGGGAGCCACAAAACACGCTATGTTATTTTTTTTGACAAAAACAACACCAATTTCTATGGCTCCCTTTTTTAAACCCTTAATCTATACCATTTTTTTAAAAAATGGTATTTTAGAAAGTAGACTCGTAGCACTACAAACATTTTTTTTTTTGCATCTTAAAATTTTGAGTGTAACTATGCTCAATTTCTCATCCAAAGTTAGTATTTCCTGATTTTAGAAAGAAAAAAAAGAGAAAAGAGAAAAGTGGCCACTTAAGACCCCTTTTTGGCCTCCCATCTTCTTGCACTTACCCAGTGTCCCCAATATGGTTTTGCAACAACCTATTTGTAGCATGCAAGAGTCATGTAACAACCTGTAACTTCATGCAAAAGTCATGCAACGCTTAGAACCTAAGTTAGAGTGGCATGCAATAACATTCAATTCCATGCAAGTAACATGCAACAACGTGCATGTCCATGCAAGCTCATACAATTGACATGCAACAACATGCATGTCTATGCAAGTAACATGCAATAACATGCAAGTGGACGTGCAATCTCATACAATTGACATGCAACAACATGCAAGTCCATGCGAGTAACATGCAATAACATGCATATCAGGTAGAGCTACTGAGTGGAATCAACATTTCCCCTATGTTCAACATTTCAAATTTAATGGAGTATCATGAAGGTGGCATAGGGGATGGATCAACAAAAGAATAGTGGAGTATCTCAGCACCTACTTCAAAGACGGAGAAGATAGAAGAAATCTTGGATAACTATGTGGAAAGAAGTACCAAGAATAGGCAATATGAAGAATATCTGGTTAAGTGGAATTTAGAAGGCCTGCCAAAGATTCTTCCTAGCTGTCTAAGGCACAGGTTGACCATTTGGGTTTTCCTCGAACACCTGAGATGTGACAAGTTCACTTCTCAAATTAACCTAGGTGTTTGATGCGGGAGCATCGAATGGTGTAAGGGAAATCTTGCATCAGCCAAAAATAAATTTCTTTTATTTTTTAGTTGTGTTGGAGCCTAGGTTGACATTCTCAATGATTTGAGAAAATCAATATTTTATGAAATCTACAAATAGTAACATTCTATTTTTAGCAAGTTTGCATTTGTACATGCATGGACCTAAAAATTTGCCTCAAGAAGAAGAATTGTAAAATTAAACCAATGGTGAAGAAAACAACTCAATATCATTTATGGTTTGAGGGATATTAAAGTTTTTGTTTTCAAAAACCCTTGTAAAAAGTTTCAAAGTCAAATTTGAGCCACATAGAGGTCTCGTATAGGCCTAAAAATTGGTCAAAAATCAAATTATCCTTTAGGGTATACTTTTTGGAAGTTCAATTTTTCATGAGCTTTTGAATGCATCAAATAATTTGTCAATCAAATGCCTGGTTCAAAAGTTATGGCTCCCATAAGTTGTGTCACCAAATTTCAAAATTTAAAATCTCTTGAGCGGGAAAGATACAACTAGATTCTTTGGGTGCAAGAAAGGGATAGAATTTCCCAAAAGGAATAGGAGAAGGAAAGTAGAAAGTAAGGGGAAAGACAAGATAATAAGGCAGAGTGGGAAAGATAGAGGCAGTTTTCAAAAAGCAGTTTATGAGCTCCATCTTGCAAAATTTTAGAGTTAGAAAATATTTCTATTTTCAATTGTAATACATCTCATGTTGTTGTACCATGTGGTCTTGAGACCCTTACATGTTGGTAATTACATGTTGTAATTAAGTTTTTATGAATATAATATGAAGCAGTTTGTGGCATACTTGCTGTGTTATTATGTCTGTGTTTGTTTGAGGGGGAGTTCCATTTGTCATAAACAATAACCACCTAGAAACTAACAATGACCAGGTGCCCAGATCAAATAGGTGAGTAAAATACTTGCAACCTACATTATCCTATGACATTAATGCTTAGATTTATCCAAGTGAGGCATTGTGATATGATAACCAACTTGGATGCTCTATTTAGAGGGTGCAAATGCTATATAAAAAAGAGTTTTGGTGGCATAAATGTAACATGATGAGTTAGAGTGACAAATATGTAAACAAGTGCTATTGGATTGAAGACTAGAAAGGAGATTTGGAAGTGGATGTATTATAATCTTGCATTTGAAGATAATACATGCTTGGCCTCTCTTCTTGGTAGAGTTTTTTTTCTCAAAGGGTTTCTCCACGTAAACCTTGTGTTTTGACATGGTCTTCTAGAGTTTCTTGCAATCTTATGTTGTT
Source organism: Cunninghamia lanceolata (assembly GCA_027924645.1). Taxonomy (NCBI): domain Eukaryota; kingdom Viridiplantae; phylum Streptophyta; class Pinopsida; order Cupressales; family Cupressaceae; genus Cunninghamia; species Cunninghamia lanceolata. The sequence goes on along the minus strand of BSBN01000148.1, from coordinate 4,578,881 downwards.
GTTTTGTGCCTCTTTGTTGTCGATTTATGCCTCTTTGTTGCTTCTATCTTATGGTGATGTTATCTTTATTATATTTCTATTCTAAATTCTTCTAAGGTGGTTTTATTAAGCATGTTAAAGTGGTTGATTTAAGCATCATAATGAAGTTGAAACTCTACATGATAATTCCATATTAAGGCAACTTAATTTTAGTTTGTATATAATTTCATATTTTCATATTGTAGTAGTCTAAGTCTTATATCTCACCAATTGGTATCATATCATGGAGATTTAATGATTAACAATTATATTAGAATTTTTTCTTTTATCCAAAGACATATAGAATTGTAACCAAAAAATAAGTACATCAAATACCTAGATAGAATAGAGGGTTTTAATTATAATAGTGTGTATAGAGGGAGTATCAAAAATATAATCTTGAAGACTACAAATAAAATTAAGTGTTTTTCAGTACCTTATGACGAAAGTTCTATGTCATTTTTTTATTAAGTAAATCTCTAGGAGGCATATGCAAATATTTCCAAGATACAATCAACCTCTATCATAGAATAATATTTTAATTTTAATATAACCCAAATATAGTCGGGTGATTTATTGAATATGGCTGATTTAAACATCCTAAAAATATTTGAAAATTTTAAAAATTTAAAAATATCTTAGAAAAAGAAATGAAGAAACCATGTTCCTATAATAATGAGAATACCTCTATTTTCACTCATATTCCTGAACTCGTGCTCATATTTGGAGAGCTTTTGTGTGGAGAAATTTATTCTTAAAACTTTATGAACTATGGATCTCTAGAATATATTTTTAATATGTGTAATGTACGGTTTTTAAAATGTTCATTAAATCTCACCACTCTTATTGTTGCAAAACTTTATGAACTATGGTTGTCTAGAATATATTCTTAATATGTTTAATGTAAGGCTTTTAAAATGTTCACCAATTCTCACCATTCTTATTGTTGCAGTATACTTTATAATGACCAAAATGTTTTTATATTAAAAAAAAAAAAACATAAATTTTTTTGAATAAGATAGACATAATAGAACTTAAAGTATGTTTTCAACAAATTGAGCACAATTCAATATTAAAATCCATGCCTAAAATGAAAAATACAATCTTTTAAAATAGAAAATGAACTTGTGCAAAAAAACTTAGCATTATGAACACAAATTCGATATGCAAAAATTAGATTATCAATTAAATGAATAAACTATAGAAGTTTAAATAAATAATTGTTGCTCAAATTTTCTTATAAAAATGTAGAATTTTTTCAGATATATGTAATATAAATGAGGAGAATGAAAATATCATTTCTATACAAGTACTACTACCATTGTTGCTCACATAATAAACATTAAATTTGAAATTGAATGCTCCATGCCATATATGGGATACACTACTCTTTTATTCATGAAACAAATAGAGTTGTCTAAATTGTCTTAAATTTCTTGTAACACCTTCTATATAGGACATTATACTTACATTGTAAGCTCATGAATAAATCTACACTTTACATATACTTTGAAAGCATTCAACTATGGAAGAAGTCATTCCACATAAGCAAAAGCAATACTAAATGAGCCTAATTTTAATAGATTTTGAAAGCCTTATAAAATAATTAGAAATTTAATAATTGTACTTTTACTTTTATTATATTTCACCATAAAATTATTTCAATTACATCAATAAATAAAAATAATAATATTGTTTATATAAATTAGTTAATTAAATAATTAATTATTTATATTTTATAAAATAATTGATAAAAAAATTTAATCAAAATATATTAGTTTAATTTTGATTGGTTAATTTATGGAAGCTAATAAACTTAAGGGTTACATGCATGCATGAATGAATGTGAAATAGAAAAAATAAGTATCAAATATTGAGAAATTTCAAATGTGACCATAGATTGTGGTCTAATGTGATTGTAGAATATGATAAAGGAAGTCCACACCATCTTGAATAGGTCTTAACACTTAGTGTTCTTGTCTCATTTGTCACCAACAGTACAAGTATTGTGAATTTTCATGTTATTGTAGAATATGAAAAGGAAGTCCACACCATCTTGAATAGATCTTAACATTTAGTGACGTTATCTCATTTGTCATTGACCAAATTTCAAATGTCATCATAGATTGTAGTCTAATGTGATCATAGAATATTACAAAGGAAGTCCATGCCACATTGAATAGGTCTTAACATTTAGTGGCCATGTCTCATTTATCACCTACCATGCAAGTCCAATAAATTGACAAATCAAAAATTAGATTAAAATGTTTTGACTTTGTATAAATAGTATTTTTGCGTTTGCTTATCAATGTAATCGAAACAATGTATAGTGGAATAAAATAAATAATATAAACTAAAAGTAAATGTACTATCATTAAATTTTTTAATTGTTTTATAAACCTTTCATAATCATTTAAAATCAGATTCATTTACTATTACTTTTGCTTTAAGTAAAACGACTTCTAGAGTGGTTCAATGCTTTCAAAGAACATATAAGTTGAATGAGAGTACAATGTCCTATAAGAAATTTCGTGAATACTTTCAAAGAACATGTAAGCTGCAGATTCGTTCATAATAGCTGAAGGTGTGACAGGAAATTTCCATCTTGCTGGCTATTTTCCCCTTATAGTGGGGTCAAGTCAAGACAGACCCGTTAGTTTCAAGAGAGACCCGTTAGTTTCGCGGGTATTCACCTGCGTATATATATTTTTGTTTGTTTCACAATCACTCCCGCAGGGCTTGGAAGCGTCCATGTGAAAGCCCACATCTTCCTATTTAAGTCAAAACTAAATAGAATAAAATACGGCGGTCCCATATTGACTGTTTACCTCAAATTTCTGCCTTGACAATTTTGTTGTCCCCACCATTGATCACTATTATTAAATATTAGATATTAAACGTTTGAACGTTGACTGACATTTCTTCCCTGTTGAAACGACTGACTCACATATATTACAGTGGCTACAGGCTCAATCATTCGTGTCAGAAGGTTAGTTTACAAATGAACGGACGCATGATAGCAATGCTGTGCTTAGGCTTGGCTCTGGCGTTCACAATAACTACCACTGAGGCAATACAGAATGCCAACAGTTCCTCTTCTCCTCGCGTCTTTGAGAGATTTACTGTTGCGAAAGATCGTATGCTGCTACAGAAAGTTGATGATAATAAGAGGGACGTTGAAGCTCTACTGTCCTTCAAAAATGGCATTACAGCCGACCCCATGCGATCGCTCTCCAACTGGACTTCTAGCAATTCCCAAAACGTCTGCTTCTGGCCCGGTGTTTGGTGCAGAAAACATAGCAAGAGAGTGGTGGCCATAATTCTCCCTCAATTGAGATTGAAAGGTACCATTTCTCCATCCATAGTAGGCCTCTCCTTGTTACGCACTTTAAATCTCTCAAACAATTCTTTCACGGGAAGGATTCCACCTCAGCTCGGCCAGCTGAAATCTTTGAGAATACTTGACCTTATCTTTAATGGACTAGAGGGTTCCATCCCCAATTCTCTTGCCAATTGCTCGCAGCTTCAGTGGATTAGACTTTCGAACAACAACTTGATGGGGAGCATACCTGCAGAATTTGGTGGTCTGCGGAAGTTAGAGCATCTCCGATTGCCTGACAATCATCTGAGCGGAAGTATTCCAGATTCTCTAGGAAACTGCACGTCTCTACTTGATTTGGGCCTTCCCTCTAACAATCTCACAGGTGCGCTACTCTCATTCCTTTACTTTGAATGCAACAGTTTATCTGCTTCAATCCCTCCTCTTAGTAATTGTTCTGAATTATACTTCATTGAATTTAACAGGTAAAATTCCAAAGGCTATAGGACAGCTCAAATCTTTGGAATATTTGTATCTGAATGAAAACAATTTAACCGGACTTATACCACCAGAACTAGGAAACTGCACATCTCTACTTTATTTGTCCCTCAACAATAACCATCTCACAGGTGCGATATTCTCATATCCTATTTAACATGCTAATCTACTTCAATCCCTCCTCTTAGTAACTGTTCTGAATTATATTTATATTTGAATTATACTTCTCTTATTTTGATAGGGACAATTCCAAAGGCAATTGGAGAGCTAAAATCTTTGAAAGAATTGGATTTGTATATAAACAGTCTATCCGGAACTATATCACCTGAGCTAGGAAATTGCACATCTCTACTTTATTTGTCCCTCAACGATAATGATCTCATAGGTACGCTATTCTTTCTCATGTCTTTAGTTTGAAGGCAACATGGTATCTGCTTCAATCTCTTCTTCTCCTAATAATTGTTCTAAATTATACTGTTGAATTTAACAGGGACAATTCCAAAAGTCATAGGACAGCTCAAATTTTTGAAAGGATTGTATCTGGATGGAAACAATTTAACCAAACCTATACCACCTGAACTAGGAAACTACACATCTCTACTTTATTTGTCCCTCCACAATAACCATCTCACAGGTGCAGTATTCTTTACTCTGAAGGCAACATGTTATCTATTTCTATTGCTCCTTCTCTTAGTTATTTTTCTGAATATTTCATTGAATTTAACAGGGAAAATTCCAAAGGGCATAGGACAACTCAAATCTTTGATAGGATTGCATTTATATAAAAACTATCTAATTGGATCTATACCACCTGAACTAGGAAACCGCACATCTCTACTTTATTTGTACCTCAACAATAACCATCTCACAGGTGTGATATTCCCATGTGTTTACTTTCAAGGCATGTTATTTGCTTCAATCCCGCTTTCTCTTAGTAATTGTTCTAAATTATAATTCATTGAATTTGACAGGAAATATTCCAAAGGCCATAGGACAACTCAAATATTTGAAGGGGTTGCATCTGGATGATAATAATCTAAGTGGACCTATTCTACATGATCTGGGAAATTGCACAAGGTGAAAGTTTAACGTTGTCCCATCTTTGTGATGTCCCTTTTTCAAAATTAAATAATTAGTCATCTCTTGTATTGTAATAAAGTAATATTAATAAGTTGGTCCTAATATTATTTGAAAATATTGTTAAGGACAACTTAATTATTATTATTTTAAGTAGTTAAGTGGGGCCACCTAAATGGGGCAAATAAGGCCATTTGTAACTCCTAGGAATATTTAATTATTTCTCTATATTTAGGAGTGGGAGATAGAGTCTAAAATTAGGGGGAATCTCTTTAGGGAGCTAAATATAGTATGGAATCCTTGAAAAAAGAAAACACCTTGCAGTTGTAGATCTAAGGATGAAAACCCTTGAGATTTTTGGGATTCAAGAATGAAAACTCTCAAATTCTAGTGGATGATTCCAATTCAGAGATTACACAGAGCTTCAACAACATTTCTAGTTTTAGCGAGTTTGAAGATTTTCCAATTTGGACGGTTGAAATCATAATATTTTCAGACTTTGTTTTGGGTGTGGTTTGTTTTAGTGTGGTTGCTTTAGTTTTCTATTTTTTTTCTAAGTTTTTCCAACTTCCAATGTGGTGTGGAGATTTGACCAAATGTACGGGAAGTGTCCCTATTTCATATTGTAAATCAATATAATGTTGATTGGTTTGATTCACATTTTTGGGTTGCTTTCATTATCATTATTCATATTTAATATGTCTACATATTTGTTCATTCTCTTAAGGAGTACAGATTTTCTATTATGTGTGATAAATTCATAGCTATAGGGGTCCCATCATTATATTATATTTCTTTTCCTATTTGAAGGGAATCAAATAAGGTCAAGCTATAAACAATCGTTATGAAGGACCATTAAAGTTTAAGACTACAACTTAATTGCATCTTGTTATTATATGCCACAACATCTAGTATTGGCATAGCCAATAATTGTCTCCAACTAATATTGAAATACTATCATAGTGGTGTGACACCATCTTGAAATAGAATTGTATAAAGTTGCAGTAACTAATCAAATCCATTAAAGAGGTGCCTATACCAGTATCCTCACAAAATGATTTTCTTTGAAGACATGATATTTCTATAGTCCATGACATGAAATTGTAAATCTTCTAGTAAATAACCATGTATAGATTTTCTATATCGATGTTTCAAATCACACTCTGTGATCCATCATTAGAAAGATAATGAAAATGAAGTAAAAATGCAGACCATATTCCTTAAAAAGAGAGAATGAGTTGACATGGAGTACACGATTGGAAATAAGGAACCTGATTTACATATTTTCTTCATTTTTCAGTCTCTTCCTATAACATGTCATCTCATATTACCTAGATTTGCATTCCATATTTACTATCAAGTAAATCATCATGATCAACATAAACATGTTTAACAAACACTAATCATTTGCATAATGATTACGTAAAAAGCATATCTTTTTTTCAATATTTTCAAACTGAAAATGTGTAACATATTCAAAGATAGCATTTAGTGAATCCCTTTACTTTACAATCAAAATGTTTTGCTCATGGAAATAAAGATAAATTTACATAAAATTTGACTGTCTAGTCATATAAATTGAATATATTGCATCTAGACTTTTGATATATATCTTCATAAGTCTTGGTTTGTCATTTGCTTGGGAAGGAGAGCATCACCCGAGTGCTTTTCATCTAACCACAGACCAAAGCTCTCCTGGACGCCTTCCTTCTTGGAAGTGGTCCTACCCTTCACGAAGGGAATAGATATAAATAACCAATAGGATTGCCATCTGAGTTTCTAGTGGTGTGTTCTTCATATCCCATCATGATCATACAACTATAGATCCTCTCTAACTATGTATGACACTACTAGATGGTTATGCTATCTGGATCACAATGAACTGACTAATACCTGCAGAGATGAATGTATTACTTTGGCCAAAAATTTAATATACATAAATATTTCAAAATGAATGTAGTCAATTGTTCACACACTTTTAACTCAACTTAGAAGCTATCTCATCCTATAGTGATTATAGTTTGACCTAATTCGGTCATGGGATAAATTAATTATACTTCCCATTTAGTCCATCTGACTTGGACTTCTAACTCTGATCCCGAGAGTGCATTCCAAAAGTTTTCTTGTTGTGTCTGCAACATGGAACATGTGACTCCACGCCAGTCTATTCCTTTTTTTCTCAATAATTTAAATTTTCTTGGTTTTCAATCTCAAGACCAATCATGGTCTTTGTCTCCATGAGATTAGTTACAATGTTTATCCCTTTCCAAGGATTTTCATCAATTCCATATTGATTATAACATATCTTGTTAAAGTCAATAGTATAAAACAAATTGATAATATAAAATAAAAGAAGAGTTCCATTTTCCATTATAGTAGACTCTTAGTCTATAAAAACTCAAATATTTTTATCACCTTCTACTTCATTCCCGAAGTAATACCATTAATATAAAGAACATATTCATAGAGGTTTTCATAGCAATCAAGCTATCAAGCTCACTCTCTCATTTCCATTCATAGAAATGTAGAGTTATTCATGATCTTATTTCCCTTGTGCTCAGAGCACTACATGCACTCAGTGTAATAATAATATATTAACATGATTTTGATATCCCTCAAGCAGAGCAATAAAGCTTATGGCTCTAAGATAAGATATGAAGCCCAAATGGCTCACAAAGATAAGGGTTTTCCAAGTTGAAGCCTCTTAAATTTCCACATATAATTTCCAAGTTCTTAGTACCATAGTCAACCAAAACTGTTATAAATGTTCTCACTCCTATTAAAATATAGTATTCACGGTTTCAAACACCATAGTTCTCATCCCTAAGATACTATCATTAATAGTTAACATTATATATGAATAGTTATTATTGAAGTCATGTAGATAAAAACTATCCATAGTTTAATGTATACAGGTGCCTTTCAGCACAAAGACAATAGTCGAGATGTCGGTGGCTTCACCACAGTGTCATTCTTAATAGTATGCAAAGACAAAATTGTCTATAATACGTTGGCCATAATACACATGCTTCTTACAATATAACAAAGTAACATTCGAAACACAATAGTTTCAAGTTAAAATTATATTTCATAGCAATCATTTATTAGTCACATGAAATAGGTGCCAATCCAAAAGTTCCAGAGAACATACAACTGGTATTATCATTACCACATAAAATTACCTATATTTGTTGAGTCTCCTGACTCCGAATGCAATTTTCTAGAAGTTAGTCCTCTTTATTCTAACAATCCTTGACTCTATATCTTTCCAGTCATTCCCTTCTTGCCCTTTCAAGAGTTCTCTCTCTTTTCCAAAAAGATAGTGCTCTCCATGAAATTCTCCCCCTTTCATATTCACGAGGATAGCAAACAAGAAACCAAAATCCCACTAAAAACTGAAGCATGCAGGATTGTGGGCCTATGGATAACAAGGCTCATGCTCCTCCTTAACCTACACTCCCTCCACTTTCTACATGATTCATGGGGAGTGGAGTTGTGCCATCTTGAATAGGAAGAGTTCCCTCAACACAAGAGATTTATCATATCATGAAAAGATTCAAGACTATCATAAAATTATTACTTATATATCACATAAGTAATAATAAGTAAAATAATCATAAATTAAACTATTGGACACCAAGAGAGAATATCATCACATTATGGTGGTAAAAAAATTAGGAAATAGAATACAAATATGGGGTTGAGGTTTTCTTCCTCCCCCTTCGTAATCTAAAACTAACGATAATAATATTAATTTGATACTTACAAAATTAATTTTATATATATATATATACACTATTTTGTAAGTATCGAATTAATGTTATTATTGTCAGTTTATATCTAGGGAATCTACTATGAAAGACAAAGATTAAACTCTAATCATTTACAATGTTCTCTGAACATTATTTGACAAAATCGACGTAGATAACGTCGAAAAACCTTAATGAGCAATCGAGACTAGTTGAATAA